>OY754958.1:134742181-137242181 GCA_963576555.1 Ferdinandea cuprea
ATCGTTGGGGGCGGCTGCAGGAAAATATAGCCGGGGAAACTGTTCGTTTAAATTGCTCGCAATACTCTCGCCACCTGTGTACAATTTTTTCGTCGCCCACAAGTAGTTGGCCTTGATCATTGTTAATGGTCAATTTCATTAGAAGTGAATGTATGTTTTTCCAATGATCATCCAGAAACCAGCTCTCTTTTAATGAAGATACATACTGCTCGCAGAGAAACGACTTTTTAACGATTCGCAAACACTGCTAAAAGCTATAAAACTGTCATCGCCACTATGAAGCAAAATTAATAACATCAAATTTATTAGAGCAAACAACTCGTGGTGTGTTAAAATAACAAACTATACCTATTAAGCCCTTATTACTATTATTTTTCTTCATTTAATTAGTCACGCATGTAATTGTTGGCTCTAACTACACATCACGTGACAACTCAGCTACTAACTTATAACCCACTATTATGTAGTTAAAATGAAATACCACATGACATCCGCCTTTACCACTCAAGTTCATAAAACCAAAAGAAAAACTCATAAGGACTATGATTTATTTAACGCGCGTTGGAAAATTTACGCGAAATGGCTAACAAATTTACTCAATAAAAAGGACATTCACCGTAATAAATTTTAATATCCCAAGAAAAGCTTTTCCTGCATTTACTTTATCCGTGTCGTTAACTTTAATTAAAATCGCCGAATGCACAATCCATTCGTTCTCGTGTAATAATAATCACTTCATCTTCGTCAGAGAAATAATTACACAAACAATTGTGTATTACCAAGAATATTGTGCTTTTCGGTATTAACATGTCCAGGAAACATCATCCATACAAAGAAGATATAAAATATATAATGTCCTTATTGAAAGCCCACAGCCATCGTATTGTAATCAATCAAGTTGTTGCTTATGTCCTTCGTCTAACATCGGATATAATGTAGACAGCTTGATACCTTTAGTCGCATAAAATTCTTTATGCTTCTGTCATTTTTTTGTTTGTCAAATTAAATTATATGGCATTTGTCGAAGTTATGGTGACAAAAATACAAAAAAATTCCACAAAGGACCAACGCCCACGTATCGATTCGCAAACACAGCAAGAGAGAGAGAGTGTCTCTGTATCGAATATCAAGGCTAAGTATGTTTATCAATCAGAATTTGTCTGAAATTGACGATGGGTGTTATCCTTTTGTTGTTATAAGGAAGGTGAGTGGATCAATTTGAATCGTGCCAAAAATCACAAGCTCTGGCGCCTAAAATAATTTTGCATAAATTTCTTATATTTCAAAATCTCTCATACAAAGCACTAAGAGCTATTAATTTCGTTTAACAACTTTCCTCCAACAATCGTGGCAATTACTAAATTATTCATTTTTGGCAAGTAAAAGTTAAACAAACTTTTAATGTTCATCTTTCCTTCTCTCTCTCTGTCACTCACGCATAACTGGCAATAAAAAACGCACATTCTTCTCGGATACATTTTTGCCCCCTGTCATTATCCTTAACATATGTCTGCCTATTATTGCTTGCAAATAATGTGGAACGTGTCAAAGTCATACTGCGCCAAAGGAATGCCTGGAATACGAGTTGCTCTGTCTATCCTACATATCATTTGTTCCGTTGCGGGGAAAAAAATGTTTGCCCATATTATGAATATGTTCTGAGTTCCACGTGCCGCAAAATATTCATATCAATCTTGTTCGAAAGCGAAAATCAATAATTTATTTTTACTACCAAACCGTTGCGTTGTTGGCGGTCAATGACTTTTTAGCCATAACGGTTGTTTGAGCACGTTCGCAAACGGAATCCATTATTTTCACTTTTATTTGATTTGATTTAAAAATAAAATAAAAATTAAAAACTGCGGATGATGGCGAACCATCTCTAGTGGTAATGGTAAAACCAAGTCAAAATCACAGTCCCTATCCTACCCAACTACCCAACTATGTACATAGCTTCATACAACTGTTGGTCATAAATCGTCGGCAAGCAAATCAAAAAAAACAAAAACAAACCCGTAAACCGGCATGCGGCATGCGGCGGCAATGGCTATAAATTTCAACTTAGCTACCGGTGTTCTTAGCCATGAAAATTCCTAACGAACCAGGACGAGCCAAATTCGTTAGGTAGGCAGACGGGGTTGCTTGCTTTGCCAGGATTAATGCGAATATTATTGATTATTTTTATTAGCTAACTTGATTTTTGATTTCATCGCTGGGTTAAGATTTCGCATTTTTGATTAAAAGCGAAATAGATGGCATTGAATGTGGGTAAAAAGGATAGGCTTACTTCCAACGCAGATTAAATCGTTAAAGTGTGTTTAGGGAGCGCGGGCAAAATAAATACTAGCCAATAACAGCCCATGCAGGGCCTCCAAACCACGTGTTTTAGGTTTTCGGACATCATTTAAATATTGTTACAACTCAACTCATGGAGATAGCTGCTGTAGCGTCTTCCCAATTGCCCTCTCCATTTAAAATGTACTGTCATTTGATAATTTGTAGACAAAGCATTTTCTCTTTATTAAAACGATATTTAGGTCATATGAACATACACAAAGAAAACATTTATAAAAAGAGTGAAAAAGAAGGGATCATGCATATCCGATTAAATTTTTAAAATATGTAAACTCTTAAAGCATTTGTAGATGTGAAATTTAGATTTATCAATCCAAAAAGACAAATATGCGTACTTCAATTTTTGAAATATTTTTGTTTTTCCATGTAACGATTTTTTATAATTTAAATTAAATTCGTGTTCTTAAAAACTGGTCTACAGATTCTGATAAAATTTTATATTTTGAACAAATCGGTTAAAAGTCTCCAATAAGCAAAATTACAGCCGCTTCGGAGTGAATTGATTTTTTAAAAACTTTAAAGTTGAATGTACATTCCTCTTCGAATTAAGGATTACAGATTATGCTACATTTCCAATAAAAGGTACATCGAGAGATAGGCAAAAGATTAACAATAAATCTTCACACGATTTCAATATAAAATAAAGTGCACGACTGCGTCATACGAAACTTTCTCGATACACGAGATGCGTTTTTGAGTCGCAAAATGAATCGAAAATTAATGGTGAGAAATTTATTTAAATCACTTTTTAGGTTTTGAAAAGTTTGATTTTCTCAAGAACGGCACATACGATTTTGATGTAATTTCGCACATTGGACACTTTTAACATAATTGTTCAAAATACAAAAATTTATCAAAATCGTTAGAGCAGTTTTTGAGAAAACGAATTTAATTTAAATTTAAGAAAATCGTTATATGAAAAAAAAATTTAAAAAAATTATTTAAAAAATCTATGTTTTTTTTAAGTTCCCTTTATTAGTTTTTGAGATATTGCCCGTTTTTTAAATTACCGTTAGTTGATTTTTTTTTCCAAAAACTGAGTGTGCAGAATTTTTAACCCCATCCTAAACATCCTTAGTACAAAAACAGACCTAAAACTTTGGAACCACTTTCGAGAAAAATAGTGATAAATGCTTTTCACAAACAAATTTGTATGGCAGGTACCGTTATTTCAGAAGATAAAGCAAAAAATAAAAAGATGCCCCGAGATGTAACCCCAACCGTTTCGCCATACGGCGGCCGGACAGACAGACAGATACACAGGCAGACAGACAGACAGACAGACCGATGGAGGGCATTGGCGGACCCACTCAGTTTGAGTTCGAAATTCCCGCACGATCGCAATAACTTTCTCTTTAGTATACTAATGTATACGAGAAAGTTAAATATTAAGCAAACTGCTCAGTGATTTAACTCACACTTTTTCCCTTCATTCTGTGGTATTAAATTAAGTATTAATTTACACAACATATCTTGGACGGTTTGAGGAAGCCTGGAACTGATGTAATTTATCATGAGAGATTATGCTCCAGAACATTAAAAGTGGGTGCCTTGACAGTGCGATACTTTTGAGAGCTTGAACGCTAGAAGGAGAGAGTCGAAGAGTGTTTCTAAATTAGTTAAGTGGGTCACATTAAAGCTATTAGGGCAAGCTAGAAACGATGCTAGCTCCGACAAGCTAGCCCGACAAGTTTCGAGGGAAGTTGTTTCAGAACCTCTGCCCGTGTTGATTCTATTGTCATTCCGCATAACTCATTTTTTTTATTACACTCAAAGTTAAAACTTCGTGTTCGTTTTTTTATCTCAGTACTTTTAATGGCTCTTTTGATAAACAAAAGCAATTTCTTATAAGAGAACTTGGCTCTTCTTTAACAAGGAATTGGGAAGTATTGAACATATAAGCTTCCTGTGAGTGCAGTGCCCTTTTAGCCTTTTTGAATAAGTCAAAAATTGGTCACGCATGACTAGTGGCATGTGCCAAAGTCAAACAGCGTGCTCGGGATCGGGATCGTGCTCCTTGTCGGAGCGTTGTTGTCCATTCGCTCGATGTGGCCGAGCTAATGTAGTTGACGAGTTTTAGCTTTTCGGACTACATCCACATCTTGGTACAGCTCATAGAGTTCGTGGTAGTATCTTCTCCTCCATTCGCCCTCCTCGCACACAGGACCAAATATCCGTCGAAGGATTTTTCTTTCAAAGGATCCCAGTATTAACTCTCCTTTCCTGCTTATCGTCCAGCACTCGGCGCGGTACCGCAGAACTGGCAGGATAAGCGTTCTGTAGAGTATGCACTTTGTCCTTCGAGTTAGGAGTTTTGAACCCATTTGTTTTGCCAAACCGAAGTAGCAGCGGTTTCCTAGGGTAATTCTTCGACGGATCTCCACTAAGATGTCATTTGTGGAGTTGATGTTTACCCGGAGGTAGATGAACTCCTCAACTACCTCGAAGTTGCTGCTATCAACAGTAACATTTTGTCCTAGTCGGTGGACAGATGATTGTTTGTTTATTGATAGCATATATTTGGTCTTGTCCTCATTCAATTCAAGGCCAACTAGTTTCGCCTGTTCTTCAATAGCCGTGAAAGCCTCTATTACGGCACGCTGGGATCGACCGATGATATCTATATCGTCCGCATACCCCAGCAGTTGGACTGATCTTTTCAAGCCTTCCGTGTTGACACCTGCCTGCGCACTATCTGCTCAAGAACAAGGTTGAAGAAGTCACACGACAGCGCATCTCCTTGCCGAAATCTGGTGCATGTTTGAAACAGTTCAGATGAGCTGCTGCCAAACTGCACATTGCATCGCGTGTTACCTAGTGTCATGCGACACATCTGGATCAGTTTTGACGGGATCCCGAATTCGGCCATCGCCATAAAAAGCTCCTGACGGTGAATGCTGTTATATGCGGCTTTGAAGTCGATGAAGAGATGGTGCGCCTTGACTTGAAACTCTTTGGTCTTTTCCAGGATTTGCCTTAGTGTGAAGATTTGGTCAACAGTTGATCTGCCGGGCCGGAAGCCACACTGGTACGTGCCGATTAGTGTGTTGTTGTTTGAGACGTTCACATAGTACGTTGGATATGATTTTATACGCGATATTAAGCAGGGATATGCCTCGATAGTTCTTGCAAGACATAGGATCGCCTTTCTTGTAGATGGGACATATGGTCCAGTATTCGGGCATGCTTTCCTCCACCCAAACTTGGTTAATGATTTGGTGCATGCGCCCTACCATAACATCCCCTCCGTATTTGAAAATACGCAGGTAGACCATCAGAGCCGGCGGCTTTGTTGTTCTTTAGCTTTTTTATACTGGGCGGAGGGACTGGTTCTTCATTGACTGGACGTGGGTTCTGTTTTTGCCTCATCACTCTCTCTACATTTTGTCCGTTTAGCAGCTGCTGGAAATGCTGCTTAAATACATCTACTATTCCCTGCGCGTCGGTGACTAGGTTTCCATCGCTGTTACGAAGAGCCTGTGTTCCGGTCTTATAGCCAGCAGCCAGTTGCTTGGCTTTCTTTTATAACTTCCGGATGTTGTTTCGGTCGCGGGACTCTTCGATCTCCTTGAACTGGGAGACTGCGTGCTCTCTTTTCATGCAGCTCAACCAGTCTCTTCAAGCAAGAAGGAAGATAGACTTATGGGTCTAAAGCTTTTGGCTAGAGTAGGTATAGTCAGACCTACCAATTTTTGGAATGAAATCAACTGCCACTATACGCCAGGCGGAATGTATATAGGCTAAGGCCAAGACTGCCGTTAAATATTTTTTTCAGGGTTGGCAATAGCTGACTTATACCTTGTTTCAGCATAGCTGGATAAATTCCATCCGGACCATGTAACCTTAAACCCTCAAAATATGCATTAATTTACCACTCCTGATGCAATATACCAGCTGTGTCGCGTGGTGTTATTCGGTTCAAATGTGACCAAAGTTTATTGCATAGCTGAAGAAGACGTTGTAACCTAGTTTTCCGGGAAGTGAGTATCAAGGAGAAGACTAAAAGTATCCGCCTTTGTCTTAGTGTACGAACCGTCAGGTTAACGGATGCATCCAGTCTGCTTGGTCTGTTCCTTTGAATGACTTTAACAAGCTTACTAGATTCGACCTCTTCACAAAACTTTTTATACGAGTCCTTTTACGTCTTGTAAATAAGTCTTTTAAAATATCACTCAATACAATGGACTGAGTTTGAATGTATCAGCTGATTTACCAAGCTTTCGACAAAAAAACCTAGATTCTAAGTTTTTCAAATAAAAGGTTTTCTGTTGTGTAATTGTCCAATTGGAGAGATCTTTGAATTAGGAAACAGGAACTTTATTGAGACATTCCAACAAATTTATATAATATAATTCTTAGCGCCTCATGCAATATTTTTTTATAGAACATTTTGTACAACGAACCTGTTTTTTTTTTCTAAAGAAAGGTAGTGGTGTGTCTAAGAGACCGTGTCATACTCCCTCTACAACGTTTTTAAACAGTGCTTGCAGATGTAACAAAATGCATCCAACCATAGATCAACCATAATAAGCGACAACACGATAACAGTGCCGCAAGCTCTTATTTTCAACATCGCAATGCAGGCGACAATTATAGTATACAATTTCACTTCAAATAGCCAGCATGCTCGAATCGAATTAACGATTCAATTAATAATAATAATTATCATGAGCCAATTCAGCATTATATCGAATTTCCATAACCGCGGCTCCTATAGCTATGTCACATGTCGCATCGAATTTATTGCGTACCCAGCAAACAGTTTAACCTTCACAGTTAATCAATAGGGGAAGGCTTCCATCGCCCATGCCAGGTTTACTGTTATTAATTGACAGGTAATTTGTCGACCTCAGCAAATATTCGCTAATTAAATGGCAAAGGACACGCACCCTTCCTCCTATGGCCGAAGCTATAATTAGTGTTCCACAACTCGTTCGACAACAGTGGCAAAAAAAAAGAAAAAAAAAATAGAAAATAAATTTAAATTTTTAATTACTTCGTTAAAAAGTTTTTAGCATGTTCGAAAGTTGTGACCTCTTACCCGAGAATCACACATCACAAATCCTTCGAAAGTCTCTTATACCTTCACCTCTTTCAGTTGAAATCTGATCCCAAGAATGTTCTCCGACGACGACGACGATGAAGAAGAAAAGCCTTGCTGTGTACGTCATTAATAAATCTTTATTTATGTGAAATGATATTTATATTTGACACAGGACTAGTATGCGCATCCTTACCGCATGCAGCCCCACATGAATCTCTTTCTCTCTCTCCCTCTCTTTGTATGCGGTTGAGGTGCGAGTTATAAAACACCACGATAAGGACAAGATGTAAAAGTTTTGCAGCAATGTCGTTTCGTATGAGAGCAGCTTGCCTGCCCTGAAGGCGAACTCACCATAGAATGCGAACAATGAAATGTAATTTCAAAGATGGAAAATCTTCGAGTTTACCTCAAGGATGCCAGGCATCCGCCTTCATACTCAGATGGGATCAAAAAGCAGAGTGCAATCCAGAGGGGGAAGAAAACATCTGTTGATGTTAAGTATTCGTGTTAATTTAAAACCCCAGAACCAGAGCCCCAGTGGTTCAGCCGCCATAGGTGAAAATGAAAAACATGTCCTTGGTATCAGGGTGGGAGCAGCAGGAGGGCGAATGGCGGCATGCACATGCAACTGGTGTGTACGTGGGGTGGAGTGTTTTCATTCAGGACATTTCATGAACGAAGAACGTAGGCAGGCAGGATTTGAATGAAATTGCTTTCGGACACGCTATTGGTCAATGGAGGCGATTGTTGTGAAAGGCCTTGTTACACATTTTATAAATGAGGATATTTAGTAGGTCAAAGTATGCAATTATGTGCTTAGGATGTTTAGCGACGTTTGAAATGTTTAATTGGTCCCGTGAATCACGTGAATGCGCATAGGGTGAGAATTGTTTATTTAGTTGATGAAGTCAATGTTGATGTTTACCCTTAGCCAGAATCGGCATTGATTTCGAAGGCAGTGTGTCCTTAGGTGCTTTTGTATATCTCCATGAAATAAAGAGATACAATCGAAGTAGCAGAATCATTTGATGAAGGACTAGCCTGAACATACACAGTTGCATATTGTTTGTTTAGCAAAAATTGTTCAGAGTTATGTCTAGGAGACTTATTCCAGTTTTGCAGCTAAACAAAAATATTAAAGGTAATTATATCTGTAAGTTCCAAAAGTTCGAATACAAACAGCCCAGCTATGACGATTGTGAACAAGTTTCTCGCCGCACCACCTCTGCATCGAAGACTTTTGCTCTAATGGTATTAGGTATTGTGTTGTTAGAAAATCAACTGGTACTATCGTATAATGAATGATAAAGGCGTTTTGAGCATAGGACCGGTTTACTGTGTTAATAAAAGCCATAAACATTTTATTGCAGAACTGGACAATTTTCATCATGTTTAGAAATTGGAAGAGCAATGCGGATATCTTCCGCTCCCGTCAATTAAAAAGAATTTATACCTTCCTGGTAGTTTCACTTCCAAGGTAGCCACATGCGTATAAAAATATTTGATTTTAAGGGCGACAAATCGCAAAATTCAATACCTATACTTTAACCCCAAATAAAGTCGACTTGGGTTACATAAAAAAAATATAAATGTTAGGCGTAAACGGCTCATAAAGGACCCAAAGCCTGGCTTCTCCAACCACTGTGTGTGTGATGATATTTTTTTTTACACGAATCCTACACGCCCTACAGTTTGATGCCGATTCCGAACGGCAACTAATTTTTAAGACGCTTCTCATGACAGTTCTTGCTCTTGGTTGGTTGTCAGACGTTTGCAAGAGGTGGGGCAGCGAATAAAAACGTTCAGGTGGTACAGGTCGGTATTTCAACTAGCGACCTGTCGTCTAGCGATACAACGCACTTATCGTATCAATTAACCCTTCAAAAAGGGTTAGAATATACATGAGGTATGCATACCTGTCGTAAGAGGTGACTAAAATCCACCCTCCGTATATCGAGCTATAGTTGTAAAATATGAAATGGACAAAACAAAACGATCAAGTACCCCAGGTGTCAGCGAAGTTTTACTGGAAAATCCACACTCTTCGGATGTGGCCTGCTACGGATTCTGGGGAGAGTCATTTATTGGAATTAATTGACCCTTTCGGAACTAGTAAAAGGATTCCTAGATCACTATCAACGGGATTTGTGCCAATTTTTTAATTTTGGTAGGGGCGAATGCCCTCATTTATTAGGCTTATTACCAGCTATAGTACTTATTTACTAACTTAAAAACTAAAATTTACTAACTAATATGGGAAGAATTGGGAAGAAGATCGAGTTTGAGACAGGCAGTGCTGCGGTTAAAATCAAAAACCGTAAGTTTTAAGTCTACCTTTCGCAGCATACGGGAGATTGGTTCGTAGGAACCTTAAGAGGTCCGGTGGATAGATTTGTAAATAGACGCGAGATCGATACAACCTGAGAGGAGTCTATGAATGAAGAGAATGCCTGCTACGTCCCTGCGTTCTTCAAGGGTATTCAAGTTTATAAGTTTAAGGCGGTCTTGATAGGATGGCAAGATAATAGGGTCGTTCCACGGTAAACCTCGAAGAGCGAATCGAAGAAAACGACGTTGAATGCTCTCGAATCTGGAAACATGAACTCTATGAAAGGGCGACCACACTTGACTGGCGTATTTGAGAAGGAGGCGAACAAAGGAAATGTAAAGGGCTCTTGTCACATAAGGGTTGGAGAATTCTTTGGACCACCGCTTAACAAAACCAAGTGAAGAGTTAACTTTAAGAATTATCTCATCAATGTGCGAACGGAAATTTAGCTCCCTGCTGCATAGTTTACCAAGATCGCGAAGAGATTGTACAAGGGATATAGGCTGACCTAGGAGATGGTATATTCGGGGAGGGGACTGTATTTGCTTACGAGAAAAGGTAATAGATTCACATTTGGCGGTGTTAAGCTCTAAGCAATTTTTGAGGCACCAAATCGAAAAATTATAAAGGTCTTGTTGAAGGAGACTAGAGTCTTGAGGGAAAGAAATGGTTTTGAAAAATTTGGTATCGTCAACGTAGAGGGAGCGGGAGGAATGTTTAATGACCCGCTCCAGATCATTTATTGTAATGATAAAGAGAAGCGGACCTAGATGGCTACCTTGAGGGACACAAGAGGTTGCCATGAAAGGAGCCGAGAGGAAGGATCTGAAGCGAACACTATAGGAACGGCTTTCTAGGTAAGAGGAAATCCATTTTAACAATATAGGTTCGAAAGGTAGGGCAGACAATTTGAAAATGATTAATTGATGAGATATCCTATTAAAAGCCTTACTGAAATCGGTTGCATTTACATCGACTTCGTTTCCATTGTCTTAAGCAGAGAGGGAAAAGGAGACGAACTCGACGAGGTTTGTAGTAGTTGATCTGCCTTTCAGGAAGCCATGTTGGCAAGGGTAGATAATGGACTTATATTAAAAGCTTAAGGCTTCGTATAAAATACTCTCTAAGAGTTTGGATATGTGAGAAAATTTAGCAATGGGACGTTAGTTGATTACTTCGTTCTTTGATCCTTTTTTGTGTATCGGGGTTATAAAAGAGGTCTTCCAAACCTGAGGAAATTCTCCTTGTGAAAGAGATAGATGAAAAATGTTAGAAAGGGAAAGCGAAAGGTTGGAAGAACATTTTTTAAGAAATATTGCGGGGATACCGTCTGGGCCGGGTATGAATTCATCATTGAGATTTTGTAACTTAAATTCGATAAGATTAGGATCAAAGCTATGAGATAGAAAAGGACCGAAGGAGAAGTTAAGTAGGTAATTGAAGGTAAGAGGGGTCCGGTACGAAAGTGTTATCGGCAAAAGATTGTTTGAAATGGGTAGCAAAAAAGTTGGCAACTGTGTCTGGATCGGTTGATGATTTGTTTTCGAAAGATAGGGAGGTAGGGTATCCGTCAGATTTTCTTTTATAGTTGATGAATTGGTAAAAAGACTTGGGGTAATTTACAAGATTGACTTCTGCATTTGTAAGGTTGCGCTCGTAGAGGAAATTATACCAAATAAATAAATTATGCCAAAATCAAACCTCAAAAGAAGTCCTACGATGCCGAAAGACTTGGCGTGCGTAACCAGAGCCTCAAAGAAATGTAAAAGCTGATGTTACTCCGCATTAAGCTTTATAAAATCGAACAGCTCTACTAAGATCTTAAAATCGAAATCAATCGGTTCTAAGCCGAGAACAAAACGTTAAAAGAATCTCAGCCCAAGAAATAGTCTAAAGTCCAAAGAATTAGCCCAGTTCATCGCGATTACTTCACAGACGAAGAAGAGCTAGCGCGCGAAACGGATCCAAATACAGAGAGGCGACCAAATAAAAAATTAAAAGGCGATTGCTCATCAGTAATCGAGATAATTGAAGATGTAAAGCTTTAAAAAAGGCACGAGAAAACGCCTAGTGGTAGAGCGTACTTTCCGCCTCCAATAAACGTTTTCCTCGAAAATTTTCGTAGAAATATCACGTTTCACAGGAAATATCCCAGCGGAAGAACCAACAAACAACAACGTGTAGTTACGTCTTATAAAGCTAATTCAAATTGTTTTATTGTTTGTAGTCGGCGCACAAGATTTCTCTAGTCTCGAAGTTCTAATACAGCGTCATTGTCATGGCCAAGAAGGCGAGTGTGTTTTTTACGCGCGAAATTTGGAATTTCTTATTCCAAGTTATTGAATACATAAGATCTCTTTGAATATCGGCGTTTCTGATATACCACGGCGCATTTACGATTTGTCTTAGGATTTTATTTTGGAAAGTCTGCAAAATGTTACCATCACTTGGTTTGGTACAACCCGAAAGTTGTATACCATACGTCCAAACAGATTTAAGCAC
Organism: Ferdinandea cuprea; assembly: GCA_963576555.1. NCBI lineage: Eukaryota > Metazoa > Arthropoda > Insecta > Diptera > Syrphidae > Ferdinandea > Ferdinandea cuprea. Next base: position 134,754,412 of record OY754958.1, read on the forward strand.
TTGCTCGTAAAAAAGCACTGGTTTGGCATGATGAGTTTGGAGAATTTTTCAATCAGCTAATGCGTTTGGTTAATCTGATAACGAACTCCTCGCGTTTCTTCTTATTCTTATTAATTTTGCATCTAACGTCATTTCCAAGTATTTATCCTCATTTGCGTACGGAATTTGTCAATACAAATATAAATGGGAAGATTGCTTACATTTCTGTAAGTAAAATTATCGTGCGTGGATTTTGTCTCGTTGAGAACAATACGCCAAGTTTTTGTTTTGTTGCCGACTGAATGAAATCGTCTACAGCTAATATGGCCGTATCATTTGCGAAAGTCGCTACTATAGTATCCCTTTCTTGCGGTATATCTCGAGTGTATAAAAGAAACAATATCGGGCCAAGAACGCTTCCATGTGGAACTCCTTCTATTCATCATGTTCTGAACGCTTTTTTTTTTAAGGGCATATAGGGATGTGGATATGGTATCATACTGTTCGCCCAAAGCGGAATGTAGCCTTTCCTTTTAGGACACACTGAGGCATCCTTCGCCAAGGGAGTACAGTATGAGCAAATCCTCTCTATGCGGATTGAAGTAATCATTTGAATATAGTTCTCCTCTTTCAAGTCATAATTCAGTTTATTGTAAAATTCTCAATGTACGGACGATTTGGCTTGCTCCTTGAACTCATCTCTAAGGTCGTAAAAAATAGAGCTCTAACTATCAACACTGTCCCAAGTTATAGTCGAACGATTGTAAGCTATACTTCCGGGCTAAGTAGGACCATTTCTTATAAAATAGACTTATTGGAAATAGCATGCACTCCTATTAGTCTCGTTAAGCGGTTGTCTGGCTGGGACATTACCTTTATAACGTAGTCGAAGTGAGGATTTAGCGCAGAAATAAACACCAAAAATAAAAAAAAAACCCTTGAATAACAGGTGAGATAGAGAAACATCCGCAGAGGTTGACAGTGTTACCGAACACTCCTTCGGAGCCATAGAGCGAATACCACCTAGGACAGCTGATTAAGATCTTAAACTACTCTTGCTCCTAAACGAGTGCGGAAATGGAATTTTCCCAATAGATTTTCTATGCTCTCGAGTACAAGGGAAGATAAAGCTCGATCTGGGAGACCTGAGCTTACTGCAAAGTAAGCAGCAAGCTTTGGCTTAAGAATTGACAGCTGAAATTTTATTAAAAATGAGATTCGAAACAGATGACACCAGCCAAATTCTTAGTTCTTCTTGACTACTTTTTATTTTTACTACTTTTTACTAGTTTTTACTACTTTTTATGCTTATTTGTACCTCAACTTATGAACTTTTCCTTAGGTGAATAACATAGCCTAACAGATCGTCAAGAACATTCACCAGTTAAAACTCATAAAAAATATCATTTAATTTTGCTCATTTGGATTTCTCGTATCGCCATACACTTTGGAGTTTGTTCTTGAACTTTGTGGTTGGATTATGAGAAATTTGCTGATAAGATATATTGGTTTGACAAATCTAGAGGCGAAAATACATTTGCGGTGTACTTATCAAGCAAATGGGTGAGAAATAAATGCGGTAAGTTTGACTCCTAATGTCGAAAATTCTATAAACTAAATATTGGGAGGCTACAACGCATGTAGAAAAACGTCGATACCTCGTTGGCAAAAACCAGGCACACTAAAATCTGATGTATGGTTTTAATTTGGTTCTTATGGGGATATCATAGCAGAGGTAACCGTAGAGATGATAATGAGTGAGTTCAGTAGAAATTTGTTTCAGAATAAGCGCTGCAGGAAGAAGTGAAACGAATTTTGAGCCAGGAGAAGAATGCCTTAAAGAGAGTCTAATTAATATCAGATGGTTTAAATTAAAAAATTAAGTTTGCATATTCATAGGTAGAAAAATTGAGGAATATGAATTGAGAGCGACATAATTTTTTTTTAAGAGAATGATTGAAACTCGACGTATTCCATGGGGCCCCTTCTTCCGGCAAATATTTAGACGTCAAGATGACACAATGCACGCTACGTATTCTATAGGTTGGGGCCTTTAATCACCGAACCAGCCCAATAGAAGTATATATTTCCAGCAGTTGCTTAACGGGCACCATGTTAAGAGATTCGCCAAAGACAATTTTTCCTGTGCAACATTAATTCTCTCTGATCTTTCATCGAAGGGTTTTGTAGTACAAACAACTGCCACACAAGTACAGTAGCCTGAGCAAAGCGATATAATGCCAAATACAAAAATAGGGCTTTGTAGTGCATTTACTTACTTAACTTTACTTTAGGTGGTGCTTACAGACCTGGGTGGTCCACGACCTCAACCAACAAGCCCCTCCAGCCAGCCCGGTCCCTCGCTAGCTCCCTCCAGTTATGCACACGAAGTTGGTTGACCTAAGGTGAGGTCTTCCTCTGCAGACTCTTCGGCCTAGTGCTTTGTTGTCCATACGCTCCACGTATCCCAGCCATCTTACCCGTTGTATTTTTAGCTTTTTGACCAGGTCAGCGTCGCTGTATACGACGTATATTTCGTCGTTGAATCTGCTTTTCCACACTCTATCGTCACAATCTGGACCGAATATCACCCAAAGGAACTAGGAAACCTATGCTACTTCGGTTTGGCAAAAACAAATCGGTTCAAATCTTCTAACTCGAAGGACGAAGTTTAAGCTATACAAAACTCTGATCCGGGTAGTGCTTAGTGCTATTTAATATTCAAATCCAACTAGATCCGCCTGTTTTGTAATCGCCATGTTAGTGCAGTGGAAAATAAGTGTCTAGAAAGTCCATGTCCATTAAATCTTTATTTCTATCAAAATCTTAACAATTACCATTTGATGTGATACAAAATCCAACATATTAACATTTCCTACATCACATTCCCAAATCGTTCATCCATTACAATCGTTCACAAAAGTGTTTACATTTCCCACCCACGGGAAAAAGTTCATATAATTTTCCATCTCAAGCTGACCTTCCGCAACCCTTTCCAAGTTAATCTTGTTGATTTAGGATAATAGAATTTGCCACTACTTTTCTTTGTGTGTGCCAGCTATGGCATCCTTTTTAAACTTTTTCAATATCTATTGAATTTTATTGCTTGAAACAACATCGCACAAATTCGCAATGTGATTGTGTCAGTTGCTTTTAGTCCGCTTCTAGCTATATACTATCCTGTTTGTTGCTTGCGAATGTTGCGATAAGCGAAGAACAACTCAGCTTCGGATCGAAAGATACCAGATAATAGAATGCCAATAAAGTGTTACATTAAAGGCATTAGAAGTCAACGAGATACTATCCTTTTTTCAGTCAGTTGAATTCACTTGTCTGCTTCTTTTTTGTGTGTTCACTTTTGGCGTTCGCTTTTCATGTGCTATTTGTAGTACAACGTTCGACAAAAAGTCCATTCAAGGGCTTCGAATAATATGTAGAAGATACGAGATGACGTTTGATATAAGCATCACGTTATTTAAATTTTCCTTCCCTTTGTTGATAATTTTTTGTGATATAAGAAAAAGAGGCTGAATTTCGAACATTTTATAGGCAAATTTGAAGACTTAAGGCAACTAATTTAAACCCGAAATGGTTAATGTAAATTTTTTTAATACCCCCACTGCCACATCTACAATGTAAGTTAAAAACCTTTTTTAAGCTAAAGTTCAAGAGGAAAAAGAACTTTAACAAAATGAATAGACGCCAATTTTTGTTTTAAAAAACTTTAAATTTTTTTTATATATTAATAAAATAAATGTAATCCATCATGTTGTTAACGCCTTTTTCGTTGGGACAAGTAAATAAATATATGGAAAGGATATCACACTGTTCGTCCTAAGCGGGCTGTACTATAGCTTTTCCTTATTTTTTCATTTTCATTTTTTTTCGATTGGAACTTTTTCTGGACTTTTGGGTCACTCTCTAGGTCACTTTTAAATTTAAATTATTTTAGTTGTAATAAATATTGATTGGACATAATCGACAACAACAATGTGAATGTTCTACCTTTGCTTTAACAAAGCTCCACGCCCAAATTTTTTACCTTGATCTACACAATGAAAATAACTCCGCTGAAAGTTGCATTAGACACTGAATGTAGATGTAATTAAAAAAAATATGTTCTTTTTAACTGCGTTCTCAGTTTTGAGATATTAACTTTTAAAGCCACCTACGTTTGATAGGCGTTACCCCCCCCCCCCCCTTCCCCCACTCACTCTACGAACCTACGAACCCGACAATAAGGCAATGTCAACAAACGTTCCTTTACAAGCCCAAAAAAGAGGCAGGCCTAAAACTTCTTGGAGGCAGACATAAAGCTTCCACACAGATGTAACAACACAAGCATTTTAAGGAATCTCGCAGATACTTTCTATAGTTAAACTGGCGAACCCAACACGCGGATGCATTGAAGTGTGAGGGCTTTTAGCCCAATAATTTCAATAATAACCTCGTCAACAAAAGAATGAATCTGTCTACCGTTTATGAGGTCTATAGCTACATGATAGCCTGGATTTAGTGTGGGTCAACACTTCTTATGATATAGGTATAAACGTATAAGATATAGGTACGTACTGCTGTCAGGGATGTTTCCTGAAGTGATTAGTGAAATAATGGAAAGGGCGCTGGTCGGTCTAAGCGTTATCCCAAGAAAACCGAACTGATGACCTTCACCACTAAAACCAAAATACCAACCTGCTGAGTCCCAGGCTAAATATCCAGATTCTGTCATTATCCCCCTATGCAAAATACTTGGGTTTCATTGTGGACCCTAAGCTCAACTGAAAACTGAATGTCGAACACCGGGTGCGGAGAGCCAACATTGCTTTCTATGCATGAAGCAAAACTTGTTCCTTTGGATATCCACGTCTGTGGTGCGCTCAATGCCCACTTATGGGTCCCTGGTATGGTGACCCTCTCTTATAATATTACTAAGTTAAGCAGAGTCCAGCGAACGACTGAAATCAGAACCACAAAAGTGCTACGGTAAAGCCCAACCCAGGCACTAAATGTGATTGTTGGCATACTTCCTCTGGACCTGTATATAAAATCATATGTATCTTGTGGCGCAATAGGATTGCATGTAGCCGGCTGTTGGTCTGAAAGACCCTACGGGTATTGCAATATCCTTGATTCACTACCCAGGAGCGTAGGATCAATATCTACTGACAACATTCCACCTAAACTTAACTTGCGAGCAGAGCGGAATGGGAGCCTGACTCAGTAATTAAAGAGTTCTCTCTAACTATCTTCACTGACGGGTCCAAAACGGACTGTGAAGTGGGAACGGGCATACGTCCTCATTGTTTCGACTCGCGAACTCATCTAGCGTCTTCCAGGCGGTGCTCCTGGCGATCAGGGAAGCGGGTAAGATACTCTTAAATAATACGGCAACCAGAAACAACATAGCCATATTCCTCAATAGTCAGGCTGTGATTAGGGTCCTTATTTCAACCACGACAACTTCCAAGCTCTTTGAGAAGTGTAGGGAGATTTTGGCCAGAGCGATCCGGCAGTTTTGAATCACTCTCATCTGGGTTCCCGGACATAGGAACATATACTGGAATGAGAAAGCCGGCGAGCTGGCCAGACATGGCTATTTTCTTCCCGAATCTCGAATCTCCCGAATCTACCCCCCACTAGGTTTTGTGAAGGGGATAATATCGTTGCACTTCACGGTGAAGACAGAAGGTTGTGTAGTGTGACGAATTGCTCCATCTCCAGAAAGACTTGGTCCAACTACAACCAATCCAGAACCGTTAGCCTCATACATAGAAGACTAGGCTAGTGGCCGTCAGCACGGGCCAACACACTGCAAAGTTCGGCATTCCCCATAACTCCCATTGCCGCAGTTGTGCCGACGTTAATGAGAAGAAAAAGTGTTTCACCTTCTATGCTGGTGACCGGCTCTGTCCAGGGTCAGACATCGAGCGTTTGGAAAACATGTCTTCAACGACCTTTCAGACATCTCAGCTATCGGCTTATCCGGATATTATCACCTTCCTCAACTCCACTGGGTAGATTTGAGTTTGCTTTCCTTCCATCCATCCTCATCATTTTCTCAATAGTTTTCCATAATTGTGGTTTCAAAAACGGCGCTATAGCGCTATTTTCGTGTCATGGCTAGTGCCAGATATGGACCACCTTACCTACCTATAAACTTGCGAATACTATGGACTAAAGAATACTATAAGGCAAAGTCATTTATTATTAGTTCCATTTTTTTAGAGCCCATGTAATTCTTGAAGGAACATCTCCGGTGATATGTTACCAATAGATCATCTCAGCGACGCACACATCTGAGTTGAATGTTCCATGTTTATTAACTTTTCGTAAAAACACTAATTAACAGCATGTCATTACGTCAGCATGTCATCTGTCTGATCGCACCTTTAGAAACAATTGTAAGCAACCAAATCAATATGTCCCCTAAATCTATAAATTCTATTACAAAATATCAGTCAGTCTTTCGAGCTAAAAACAACTGCACCACTGCTCTATTGAAAGTTTGTGAAGACATTCGTTAGGGTCCGATTAGATGAAGATACCCATTATATATAGTTAGTTTTTTTTTTCTCTTTTCTTTTTTATTTTATTTTATATAACAAAATATTTTTTGCAACAATTGCATTTCCTTTAAGAGAACTTAATTTTGTACAAAAGTTATTCTCATATGTAGAAAAATTTTAACTACTAATAAATGAAAGTAAATTAAATTAATCGCCCTGTAACTGAGTGGTGAAGATGGAATTTGCTTTTATAACATGAACCAATGAATCAGATTTCGAAATATCTGAATACCAAACCGTACGAGTATATTGTCCCTAAGCTCAAACCAACGTTAGATGTTTTCGAAAATTTATGGTCTTTTTTATCCACATTACCATACTCCCACATACTGTCATTTAGTACAAATTCTATATGTCGGCAATGTAGTTCATTTAGCAACAGAATGGATGTTACGAAAAAGCGAAAAAGCTTTATTGTAGACAGCTACCACTTTTATCTGAATTGGTTTAAACCAGCTTTTTCACTACCCTTCACTTGATTCATTTGCTGAAAAAGTTCGTGGCCCAAGCTCGTCTTCCAAAAAGCTATAACTATTATAGACATCAACCATTTATTTAAATTTTTTTTAATAAAAACTTACGAATTTTGTTGTGATTCTTTTTACAGGCTACTCAGCAGCAGCACTTCTTGCCATTGTCTTCGCTATTCCATTTGGTATCCGTATGCTAATTCACAAGGACCTTGGCAAATGGGAGGAATTCGGACCAGCGTTCTATACAGCTCATCTGGAGCTTTTTCTCGGCAATGGATGCCTAGGTAAGAGCTTTTCACATTCGCCACTAATCATAACCTCAAACCATTTCAGGTGTCGGCGTTATGATGCTTTTGGTCCTCACCATCGAGCGATACGTTTCCGTATGTCATCCCGGATACATCCGACCGGTCATGGGTCCTCCAAGGTGTGAGTTTATAAAAATAAGAAAACAGAAAGCAACAACAATAACGCTTCTTAGTGGTTGTCACAATTCGCTCATTGCGTATCCGAGTATCCTTATCACCCCTGAGTTTTTCGCGATTTGTTTTTTTTTTATTTTTTCTGTCATATTCATTGCAATTCTCTTGCTCTTTTTGGCTCTTTTCCCTCGTTTTCTGATTCTTGTTTTACAGAATGACGGTAATCCTTATACCGCTGGTAACGATTATTATCTACTTGCCAAGCGTCTTTCGTGGCGAGCTAATAAAGTGCGTTCTTCAGGCGGACGGGACTTTTGTCTACTTCCGGAGAGATAATAGTGAATTCTTGAGCACGCTCTTTTATTCGGTAAGCGGACATTATCCTTTACCACTAATAGAGTTAAAATAACACGTATCCTCCAGGTGTACAAAGTAATGCTGGAGGTAATTTTCAAACTTGTTCCCACGGTCCTTATTGCTGGCTTCAACCTTAGAATAATGATTGTCTATCGCCAAACATGTGAGAAGCGAAGGAAGATGATTCTTTCGCGTACGTCGTGCTTTAAGGATGATGATCCGCGTAAATTCGCCGAAGAGAGGAGACTATTTCTACTGCTGGGTGAGTAGTTGTAGCTGTTAGAACCACCCAACAGACAAAAATATGTAGATATGTAAACTTTTGTCGGTTTTTTTTTTTTTTTTTTGCAGGGAGCACATCGCTGCTGTTTCTTGTATGCGTATCGCCGATGGCTATACTACACATGACGATAGCGCCAGAAAATCTATCGAGTTTTTCATTTCAAGTAAGTTCTTGTTATCCTTTTGTTTTATTTTGGGGCGAAGGACGTACGATGGGCGGGCTAATGGTTAAATTATGAGAATGTTGCACTCGGTAGAGGATGGAAGTTGCTCTTTTGATTGAACCATTAAAGATGAAGGAGCCAGATGAAACCGAACAAATGAGTCTGATCTTAGACACAGACTAAGGGTTGTTGGTGGTGCGATGAAAGGATTAAAGCTTCTTAGATAATAAATAAGAGGAAAACTGAAAAGCTGATTTGCATTTAAATGAGAAGTTGTGAGGGTGGAAAACATCTTTGTGGATGTATACGGAGATTGCTGGGCGATTAACTTGTAGACAGTCTCCATTGCCGGTATGCTTTAGGTTATTGGATAAAACTATTTTGAGCGATGTGGTGGATAAAATATAAAAGTGCCGTCTTCCAGCATTCGAAAGGGATAAGGGAATTTCTAAATTTCTTTCTATTGAAACAGAATTTTGCAGAGGGTATGTTGTTGGCTAGACTTGTTGGAGTCCAAGCAAGGAATGGAGTAAATCTTTTAAAAGGTTGCAGAACATTTGGGGGTAATCGTTGTTTATAAGTAAGTATGTTGTTCGAAAAGCGAGAAAGTTCTTTTAAATTGCAAGTATTAGCGGTGAGGAGTGTCTAAGAGGGTTTTAAAACAATTAAAAAATAATTAGGCTTTAACGGCCCATAGAGGATATAAAGCTTGGCTTCTAATGCGTGCGTATATAGATTTTGTACACGAATTTAATGGCCAGTTTAATGCCAACAAAATGGCAAAACGGCAAACTAAAGAAGCTTTTTATGCCAGTTCTTTCTCATTAGATGTTTGTCAGACTTTTATTGTTTGATAGACTTTCGGCAGCGAATAAAGCCGTTGGGTGGTACTTTGGATAATTCGAACTTTCTTAGTTCTCCAATGCACTAACCACTGAGCCACTACACAAATGCTAAATTTTTACTTTCTTACTCCCGACCCGTGAAGAGTCCCTTCCTAAGACACGGCGGCCTTTCATCGTCTGAAATTTCGCCATTCGTTGAGTTGATATTCACACTGAGGTAGATAAACTCCTTAACTACCTCAAAGTCGCTGCTATCAATAGTGGAATAATTGGATCAGTTTTGCGGGAATCCCAAATTCCGCCATCGCCCTGTAGAGGTCCTGACGATGAGTACTATCATATGCATTTCACCGTCTGAAATTTCGCCATTCGTTGAGTTGATATTCACACTGAGGTAGATAAACTCCTTAACTACCTCAAAGTCGCTGCTATCAATAGTGGAATAATTGGATCAGTTTTGCGGGAATCCCAAATTCCGCCATCGCCCTGTAGAGGTCCTGACGATGAGTACTATCATATGCATTTCATCGTCTGAAATTTCGCCATTCGTTGAGTTGATATTCACACTGAGGTAGATAAACTCCTTAACTACCACAAAGTCGCTGCTATCAATAGTGGAATAATTGGATCAGTTTTGCGGGAATCCCAAATTCCGCCATCGCCCTGTAGAGGTCCTGACGATGAGTACTATCATATGCGGCTTTAAAGTCGAGAAATTTCGAGTCTGGGCTTGAAATTCGTTGGTCTTTTCCAGGATTTGCCTAAGTGTGAAGATTTGGTCTACAGTTGATCTGTCTGGCCGGAAGCCACACTGGTACGTGCCTATTAGTGTGTTGCAGAAGACTTTGAGACGTTCACCAGTACGTTGGATGGGATTTTATATGTAACATTTAGCAGGGATATGCGTCGATAGTTCTTGCTAGACATAGGATAGGATGGTCCAGTCATCGGGCATGCTTTCCTCCACCCAAACTTGATTGATGATTTGGTGCATGCGCCCTACCAAAACGTCGCCTCCGTAGTTGAAGAGGATTATTCGACAAATAATTTTATGCCATTAATGTATAAATATGATTTTCGGGTGGCCGCCGCAGCTGGTTCGAATAAAGACAAGTCTAGAGTCCAATTTTCAACCACTTTTTCAAGCATTTGGGGCTGTATGTCAACAATAACGCCCCGAATGTTGGCTTCCAAGTCAAATATCCATATATAGTGACAAAATAATCCAATGGTGTCAAATCACACAATCTTGGTGGCCAATTGAGAGGTCCATTCGGCGAAATTATGTGCTCATCGAATGTTTCCTTCAATAAATCGATTGTGACGTGCGCTGTGTGGCACCGTCTTGCTGGAACCACATCTCATCCGCATTCATGCCATCCAATTCGGGAACAAAATAGTCGGATATCATGGCTTTATACTGGTCTCCATTAACGGTAACTGACTCTCCAGTATCATTTCGGAAGAAGTATGACTCCACCAGCCCATAGAGCACACCAAACAGTCAGTTTTTGTGGATGTAATGGCGTTTCAATGGAAAATGTTAGAAGTCCGTTCAGTTGTTGTATTGAGCTCATTTAGTTGGGGGAATTCAACGTGGAATTTGGTTTCTGAGCGGAGTGCACTTTCAGGTTAGGATAATAAATATTGGTTCAATATGATTAACTTGTAAACTGAGAATATAAAGAAATAAGTACTGGTGATATTAAAAGTATACTATATTCTGTGGTGATAACAGCATAAGTCGACAACAGCGAAATTGAGTAAAAAATACGATTCAATTCTCCTGTATTAATTTCAAAGCCCTTGGCGGATACTTTACAAGCGGCTTTAAATAATGCAAAAAAAATAAATAATAAACTATTATTGATGTATCTTGGTATCCCTCAAATGTGCATTAAAAAAATAAAAAATACATGTTCATGTAGAATACACAAATTAAGGCATACTGAAGGACCAGTTGCGTGATAACCTCTTCGAAAATATATAAGAAGATTGTAGATTGTTCCTTAGAATTCATTTATAAATTAAAATTACAGATGGTCTTGACGCCTGGTAAATATTCGTTAATCCCGCTGATATTGTGATTAACGGCGTGCGGAAAAGCGGGCGTAAGGAATTTGTAAAGCTACTAGAGTATGTCAGGATGTAGATACACACGTGTAATAGCCCTACCTATTTGGGCACTGCCATACTCCATCAGACGAAATGGCAGGATGTATAAGCCCGATTTGCCATCTAAATATGGCACAAAAATATGCCCGTCATAAAATGTGGCAATACATACACGAATTGGTATGGTGGAATTTTTTTCTGGCGTGTGGCCGTAACAAACATATATTTTTATTTTCTGTTCTAAATATTGCAAAGATCGATAGGAAAGAAATATAAATGTTTATTAAGTTTGGAAAATAAAATTGGGAGATGAATTTTTCGACTATTAAAATATATTTTAGGGATGCAAGGCCCCATTTTGAAGCTCTTTTATTTGAAGGTCCTTGTTTAAGGTTTCAATGACTTCTTTACTATTCTCAGAAAATTTTCAATAAGTCCTTTCTTAAGGCTCCAAGGTTAAATGATATTAGCAACTGCAAATAGCTAGGTTAGGTTAGGATTTTAAAGTCATTTGACGAAAAATACCTCTTTTTAATGCTTCTAGACCTCTGGGCAAAAAAGAAAGTGGTTAGGTGATGAAAAGGACATTTTTCCACTTCTTTCACTTAATTTGTTTTTGGTACGAGCCAATATATTTTTTCAAGAAGTCCGTACAAGGAACTTTTACAAAAATTTCCACTGCAACTCTAATAATCCATCCACCCCAATGCCATTTAAAATATAATATAAAAAAAAGCTGCGATAAAGGCTAAATCAGCTGAATCTCAATGCCATTTGCAAATTTGGAAGCAAAACTGTCCGGATGTTTTGCATTCCTCTGGTTATGTTGCCAAAATGAGTAAGCTAATAGGAATTTGACATTTATTAGTGATTTTTTTTACGTATTCAAAAGCACCAGGTAAAGGAATCTATGAAACACGGTGGTGGGGGGATAATGGTTTGGGGCTCTTTTACTTGGTGGCACGTCGGTATAGGAAAGGATAGAAAGGGAATGGCAGAATATTGACCACAAAATCACCCAGAAATTGGTGGAGAGTATGCCTAAAAGAATAAGAAGTGTGTTAAAGAACAAACGGCTTTGGACAAAGTATTAAACTGATGGCGATTAGAGAGCAATACTAAGAAATCGCTAATGTGCAAAAGCGTCCGAATAAAGAATTCTGTTATTTTTGTTTATTTTTATTCTGAATATTACTTTATTTTTTTACTTATTTTTATTTAATTTTAAGAAAAACGTTCAATTGAATAAAAACAAAATGACAAATTTATGTTATATTGCTATTGCATTTCTAATTTTGCTAACATAACCAGAGAAATGCAAAACATCTTTACAGTTTTGCTTCTCACTGTATGTCTTGTTTAAAACTTTCATATTATCCCATACTGTGCCTTGGAATGTCACAAACTAACAAGGGCAAGCGTATGTCACACACACTGGCATATCAGCCTTACCATATTTTTGGGACAAACTGCCATGTCTATGAATGATTTGCGTTATTGGCACATTCTCTTTGGCAATCGTATGGCATAAAAATGGAAAGATTGCCCTGATGAAAACATATAATAGTCGCTTAAATAAGATTGCCGGAATAAGTTCCAAGCTTTTAAGAAAATACGCCCAACTTGTTCTTTCTGCATCGAAAAGAACGTAGTTTTTTTGGTATAACTTATTCAAAAAGAATGATCAGTTCTTGAGTTGGGGGAAAAGAAGGAAGTGATTGTGTAAAAAGGACTCTGAGTGTCCAGTATAATGAACAATTCTTCTTTTTTTCCACTTGCAGGTCTTTCGAGCACTGGCAAACCTAATGGAATTAGCAAACTACTCGATTACATTTTATATTTATTGCCTCTTCAGTGAAGACTTCCGCAACACACTTATGAGAACAATAAAATGGCCTTGGATACCCTCGTCGTTGTGCAATCAAACTGATGAAGTGAGTATTAAATATATTCTAAACCTCTAATTAAAATGAAAATTGATTCTATATTGACGTAGGTCTCAACGAAAGCCACGCCACTAATAAAAATGGACAAGATAACATTTCGAAATCATCACATCACTACAACGTCGGGCCTATGTACAGCCGTTGGCCGATCCAGTAGCATATGATCTAAAAGTTTTGCCGAACAAACGGCGGTGTAAATCTTGATGTTATAGTTATTAGTAATAATTATTTAAGGATCTACTTAAGGAAACTACATATATAAATATTATACACATACAGATACATTCAAGCTCATATATCGCGTAACAGCAGAGAATGTGTTTTTGTGAAAAAGAAAAAGTTATCGCCTAAGCTAAAACCGAAGGAGAAAATATTGTGTAAAGTTGCCTGGAAATATAATATTTACATATACATATATTATACATATAACTTTATTTAAAATTAAGGTTTCGCCAAGAAAAATATTGGGGGGAGATGAAAGCAAAAATAATGTACAATGAGAGAGTAGAGTATTTACATATATATGAATGTATGTGGGTATGTATATGATAGATTATTTTTGTTTATTATTTGTATCAAGATACATATATGTATTTATAACTTGCACTTTATTATAAGACAGCACTGGTAATAACACTAAAAAAAAGTCCTCTATTAAAACAAAGTGACTGACATAGGTACATATTATGACCTTTAAGAAATTCCATTTTCTTTCTTTCGTATTCTTCTTTTTACTACCTTTTTATACTTTAAGCAGTTCACAAGTTAAGCCGTTTAGCAGATACATTGATGGAGCAACACGATTTAATCAAATTCTATACAGTTTTCCTTTTTTCATAGTGCAATGCCTGCGATTATTCCCCTAAATAGGTTAAACTATTTTGCATGATTTGCAATAGATACGGTTACCAAGAAGGGGTCGTCTGCAATTTGTTTTCTATTCCTCATAAGCGAGGCCACTTTTGCTACTATATTATCAACATAGCTGCTTGTTTTAACTGCCATACTACTCTTCAAACAAAGTTAATTTATTGCCAATTTTAGAGTACCTAATTTATTGTAAAACATTAGAAATGGCTACAGTCCGCTTGGGGCATACAGTATGATTCCCTATCCATATCCCTATATGCCTCAAAGAAAAAAGCATTGAGAAGATAATGGTTCGCATTTTATTTCATTTTATTTAATTTAAAATGTGGGCATGGCCAAAAACTTTGTATGGGCGTTATATTGGAAAAAATATTGGCTAAATATTTTGTTCAACATTTTTTTCCGGTTTCTATGAAAATTTTCGAAGAAAACACGATTTTACTGAAAAACGCCCACAAAAAGTAGGCGCACCAAAGAACTTCATATGACAAACTTATAAAGGAGGGCAGTGCCTTCATATCTTGTGAAGGTTGTAACACTCTATCTCTCTAACTTTAGCGTTAGCGTAGTAGTAGGCGTATTCAAAAAATGTTTACACCTAACCATTTCGAAGCCCCAAGGAATACGTGGTCCAAAAATTTCAGTTTTATAGCATAATTTTAAAGGCCTAAAACATGCGTAGGATTTGGTCCTGATCACAAACATGTGTGTATACTTTTATGGGTCTACGACGAATATTAAGGTGTTTCAATCTATGTGTCAAAATTAATATACCCTTATGATAGGATATAAGAACGAGGACACTTGGTCTCTAACTGATTACAGTTTACCATCCTTTTCGTTAAAAAAGCACAGAAAGACTGATTGAGCTACACGTGCCCAAAGCTGATTTGAGGGCCAATCCACATCCTGTAATCGCTTATTAGCGAGGGACGGCGCTCCAGAATATTGTTTGCATGTTCGAGAGTGTGCTGGATCACATGGCGTAGAAGAATGGCATGTGCTAAACAGAATTTCCGGCCCACAAGGACTACGCTTCTACCCCAGGTTGATCTCTTCAAGAGAAGTGTGAGGTAAGGTTATGTTAATGTGTTGACGGGACAGGATAAACCGATCTAAGATTAATATGCATCCATTTTGGTGTCCTAGAGACTTAAATATGAACTCGGTGTGAATGTCCTCATGCATTTTTCCTATTTTATTTCGCTGTATAGTGGCGAAATTTTTCTGGTGATAACACAGAAATCGAGGGCACGGCCATGTATTGCTGGTTTCTGTTACAGTTTTGCTCTCAATCACGTGACTTTAAAGCTAAGATTTTATTTCTTTGGCAGACATTTTTGTTTTATTCCCGCTCCTTTATCTATGAAAAACTTCCTATATTACTTCCAGGACCTCTGCTTGAGAAACACTGCTGTGGTCTGGGAGCCCAATTGTACTATGTAGCCCAACGCCTGATATAGTATTTATTTTGGAACCATCTGTGTATAGAATTGTTATTGGTCTTATGTCTGGTATTTGGTTCTCTCTCATCCCTATGAGGGAAAGAGGTGGCGAATGATCAGACAAATTGTGCTTACAACTCCCAGTTTGCTCTAGTCAAAGAGCACTGTTTGCAGCAAAATAAAAACATCAATGGGCTTTAAGTTCATTGTAGCTGCTAAGCCTGCTGTGGTTCTTATTGCCCCAGTGCGGATGCAGGTTATTTGGGTCATATCTTAAGATTGATAGCTTTGTCTATTGCTTTTCCGTTGCCACAAACCGAATAACACAAATAATCATGTCTATCTCAAGGCCTCACATAGCAGCTATCAAGGGTTATGTGTCTGTAACTTTAAAGTAACAGTTCTTCAACGACCGAATATCGGCCTCATTTTTGATTTTTCATATTTGAAACTTGATATTCTGTAGTATTATGAAATTATTATTATTTTTTTTATTTGAGCGAAGCCTGACAGGTGGTCCCTATAGTATTTTCAAATTCTACAAATCTAAAGTTCGTATAGATGCGATTTAACACTTTTAGAGGGCCACCCTTTATTCTTTTACGGGAGGGGTGAATGTTTTAACTTCGGATTTACTTGAAACCTTAAATGTCTTTTTAACCCAAAGCAACAGTGATTGACAAGCTTATTCTTCGTCTGATTTCTGAAGAGATGTCGGTTTTAGATGTGATAGGAGACGTGAGGTACATACACTCCTTTGGGACCTCAAAGTTATAGCTGTCGATTGTGACATTGTGATCGATTCATCGATGTAGGGTGTCCCTCCTAGTTGACAGAATATACCTTGTATGCCGTTAAGCTAATAAATGCTGTATGTCTCCATGCCAAAGTTGCCAACTAGGGCATAATTTCGAAGCTTGGACACCTGGGTGAACATAGCTAAATAGTCTAAGCCTTTGATGCTAATCTTAAATACATATACTTTAAAGGGTCTTCGAAGTCGTTGTACCACTGAAGTTGCAGTTAGCTTGAATTGGCTGTCGGTATAATAGTGTCGGGTATTAGACCAGTATTAATCCGTTGTGATATATGGGGATCTAGGATAAAGTTTCGGCCTACTCGGAGCTTCTGACGAAGCAAAATAGACATTTGATGTCTACTTTTGTAAGATTACATGTATCTGCGTCGAAGAAGGCTCCGAGATGGAGCTTCCTTTTTCTTGAAAGGGCATAGTAGGTTAGGGATCATTTCCTCCTCCTCTTCGTCCATACAACTTCTGCAAAAGTCGTTCGAGAATGCCCCAAGCGCTGGTGCATGTTTGCCGATAAGGCGATAGTAGTGCTAATGTGTCGTTTGCTAGGAGATATCAAATCTTCAAAGCGTTTCAAATCCCGCTTAAGCCAGATCCGTTTCATCGCTACACATGTGATCCCACTAGTCCACATAGGGTTTGTTTCCTCTATAGCAGCCAAGAGTTAACAAGTAGCGAACCCCACCCTTTATCAGGTGGGAGAAGTATGGTATGATTATATTTCTCTTAATTCTTTTTTTCTCAATCGGAGAAAATGCCGATATATCCTTCGATGATATCACGTAATTTTTCCAGTCAATATAAGACTTCTTTAATCGCCATCATTTCAGTCTAGAATAAGCTACAATGATCTGTAAGATGGAAGGAGGGACTAAGATTTAGTCCGTCAGAGAAAACGCCATACCTCACCTCATCCCATCACTGGTTTTTGTTTTGGCAGTATAAATTTGGATCGCTGTGTCCTCCAAGAATGCATCCATTTCCCAAAATGATCGGGATGGAATGGTGACATGCAAGCATTTTTTGATTTGACGTTGGAAAAAATATCGCTACTTCAGAGGAAGTTAAGCTTACGCCGCTTATAGAGGATGGAGAGTCAATATGAGGGATTTTATATTTCCTTGAGAAGAGGAATAGTTCAGTTTTGCTAGTGTTAACACCCAGGCCATACTGAACTAAACATACTGAACTAAATAGTTTAAAAAAGCGTTTAGGTTTCTGAGTTAATGTTTTGAAAAAATAATTATTTTTAAATGAAAAACCGAAACACATAATCTGTTTCAGACCTTTTGATAGGTTTGTTACATTTAACGACATTTTTAGCATTTACCGCGATATTAAATAACAGCTCAAGAATGTGCTAATTAGTTTTTGTAGCTATAAAAGTTTTAGGAGTAGTTATATGTGTAAATCGGATATTTTGACTTTGAAAGCCCTTAACTTGGGTTGGAGTCAAGGCAGATGACTCCAATATATGTTATTTTTTTTTTCGTGAATCTCTAAGATACAGGACCCTTCTTTTTAGGGATATACGTATTAATAAACGAGGCATCCCTCTTATTGCGCCGCCACTTCATACAAACAAAAAGTTGTTGAAATACACATCCGTATTTAGCTCCACCATTAGCGGGTTAAGTTGAATTAGTGAGAAAAAGAACTCATTCAAAAATGCAACCACATACCTTAGAAATTCAAGTTTTCACTTCTTACTGTATACCCAGATAGAGCCTAATCTCAGCATGCCCGAGAACGACATTTTTTTTCTTTAAGTTTCTAACCAGGCCACATTTGTTAACATGTAACTCCTTCTATTTCCGGTTGGCATTCACTTAATTTCCCAATCACTGTTAAAATTAAAATTCTAGCTCAATAATCACTGAAATTCAATTTTACTATCCTATGAATATTCAAAACTGCCAAAATAAAAAGAAAATAATATCCTACCAAATCCTCAAAATTTTTATTACCTACATCAAACAATTTATTGCAACATTTAATGCATTCTTCCCGTATTTCCATCTGTAACTACTTACATCCTACTGCCATTACAAACTGCCCTTTTTATAATTTCTCTTCAATTTTAAAATTCCCATGTTTATCTAAATAAAATATATAAATAATAATAAAATAAATAAAAAAAAATAAGTTGCAGAATATAATATAGACAAAATCATACATATATATATATATTTTTGTAAAACATATATTATAACTGTTAACCATTATACAAATTGCTTAGCAACAAAAATATTTACCTTCAACTAGTAAACTATTAAAGAACAATAAATTTACTTAAAACAAAAACTAATAGCAGAATCATTGTATGTATGTATTATTGTAAAAACGAAAAAAAAAAAAACTTAACCAAACAGCATGCTAATTCAAAACAATAAAAACAAATTCAAACATTATATAAGCGTAAAAGTGTCTAAAATCAAACCAAATCAACATAAACCATACCTAATGTCTGGCGGTTTTTAATTTAGAATTTTAATCAACTAATAATATTATTATGTAAAAATTAAGTTCACAATCTTATGGTATAACATTTATTTTTGGCAGGCATTAAGAATTGTAAATAGAACGTATGTTACGAAGTTTTAGTTTAGTTATTGTGATATTTTATATGATTAAAACAAACAAAAAATATTTAAAAATAATATATTATTTTTTTGTTTCAAGGAGGTTTTACCTTGTAAGTAGAAAGTGTTGAAAAAAAAACAAACATTGTGTATACATACTAACTATAATGCAAATATATACATATATAAGTATATACAATATAAATTAAAACTATTAATGAAAATGAATGTTTGGTTTTATTTTCGAATGAATATAGCCAGCTTTGCAAAGCTTTCGGTGGGACCACAGCTTAAAATTTATTTATTTTTCCCCTGTTAAGTAAAAATCACTATGTCGCCCCATTTAATTGAAAAACTGAAACGAAATCGAAATTTAGTTCGAGTATGGTGGAATCAAAATTTCCTGAAAATTATTCAGAATGGGCCATGGCGAATTGTGCTTTTAGGCCACTGCGTTTTATGTAAGGTGACCAGCGCTGCCGGAATAGCTTCTTTAGGTGCTTTTGGCTCCTTTGATTAGAGCTGGGCCCCTAAAAATCAAAATGGCTTCCCAAATTTTAAAAATTTTAGACTGGCAAAGAGCAGGTTGATAGGGTAAGAACATTTTAATCAAGAATGCTAAACTTCATTCTATTTGAACTTGCTAACAAATATTTGTTGCATACATACAGTTATAAACATCACCATTTCGAGTACAAATGCACTTCCCTAATCAATTGACAATGTTAAACATTGTTGATAGATTTGTATTTTGAATGGGAATAGGTATCGCAGTTTTCCAAAGAGTAATTTGTTTGCGCCTGGCTTCGTGAAAATAAAATAAAAAAATATATTTAAGGCCCCAGTTATAGCTTTCATTGAAATGCATCATTGAAAATTTTGTTTTGCGATTTTAAGAATATTGGCTTTTAATGGTATCAAAATAAAGCTCATCACTTACAGAATTTTTCTACTAACAAAATTACTTTATTCTGATTTAAACTTTTCTTTAAATCTTTCATTATTATTTCAGTGACAGAAATCAATTTCAATGAACAACTGATAATCGTTTCTACAATTTGGAACACAATCATTCCGCTGATGTGTTCACAACGTCCTTAGTTGCAGAGTTTCTAAATTCTTCTGATGTACGGAAGTCTTTTTGGAAGATCCGTCGTCTTCACCAATTAAGGGGCAGAGGACATTCACAGAGCATATGTTCCCATTTAGAGCGGTCTAGTTTTTTAACCACGGATAGATTTCCAAATTGTACTCCCTAACTATAATCAGGAGTGCAGTGAAACATGTTCGGAACTTCTTTAAGTATTTTCAGGTGACACACATGTTCTACGAAATTAAACTTATATTCGAGTTGCAAGTTAATAGTTTTTCTACCAGCTGTCTTCTTAATGAAAGTATGTATGGGTGAGAGCGTAACAACGGCTTCAAGTGTGGTTGTCGGCAGGTCCCCATCGCACCTCTAATGCCGAGACATGTAATACGCAGCAGCTTATTTGCCGTTGTCCGTGCAAGGACTTTTAAAGAGCTCGGTTCCTTGCCTAGGGCGTCCTGCTGTTCTGCTAGCCTGGGTGAGCGGTCACAGCCACTTTCTCCTCCGTATAGGTTCCTAAATATGGTTCGGCCAAAAAATCTTCTTTACGATTTTTAAACATTTATTTATTTATTTATTTCATTTCATCAAATGAGAACATTCACTGTTTTCGATATATTACCTAATTACAAAATTTTAATACTTAAATTCTACCACCAAGGCCTAACGCCAAAATAAGTTTATTTTTAAACGAGTCCCTGTTAATATCAAAGTCAAGTAGACTCTTAAACTTATTGCAATCTTTAAGGCACTTTTCATTGGTTCATTGCAACCATAACTAACCCACACTGCTTCTCCAGATTTTTGATAGCATTCTAAGCGGTGGTGTCACTGCGGTTAGCAAAGACCACACTTCCTAAATAAAGAAAGTTGTCAACTTCTCGAACTCCTTTCCGGCAATGTTTAGTTGAGCGCGTCAATGCTGCATACAATTGTGGCGGCAGTATGCTCCCCTGGCATATTCTAATTTGGCCTTCAAAATCCTCCAACAATTGGATACCACTCATCGCTGGATGTCCTTTGGAGTTCTGACCATCAATGAGCTCCTTGGTGATGTTGTAAGCAGTCTCACTGTCGCACCTGATTGCCTCTTCAGCTCTTGAGGCAAGTGAATTGATGTACTGACATTTTTTACGTCTCACACTACGCTGCATTTCCTTCTGTTTCATTCAATCACACTACAGTTACATATTTTATATTTTAAATAACCGATCATAAATTAAAGTCTTACAAGCGTAAACAACATTATGACTTGCAAGGGATGAAATTCATAAAACTTTTAACGATACAAGTGTAAAAAATAAAAAAAAAATAGAAGAAGGAGTAAAAATCCTTCAAAGTTTTTTTTGTTGCAAGAGAAGCTCAATATTACTTCAGGAAATAAATTTGTTCACGACTCATAAATCAAGTGTCTGTTGAATGGCAATCTGTGACAAAATTTTAACATGGGTAACCATTTGATGCTTTGATGTTTCCCGCCAAACACTCTCCTTTTTAGTAAGGACATTTATCAAGTTCGAGATGGTATTGATTTTTAACCCCCAATCTAGTAATATGTCAGTAGTTGTCAACAGGGTAATGAATAGTTTATAAATAAGGGACTTGTGTTTCTGGAAAGTATACTACGCGGGGTTGAAAAAAAATGTGCACTGTTTTGAAAGGTTTTGATGAGATGTACGATATGATTTATTTACCTATTCCCTTCGAAGAACCAACTATCACCTGTCACAGTCCTATGATTATGTGACCCCTACAACATCAATACAGAGTTTATTCACCCATCAACAGAGACACTTCTCTAAAGAGCTCCATTTGCAAGTACATAGTTGTTCGCATTTAACTGTTTAAGTAATTCTCTACTATTTAGAGGAAAACTTCAACTTCACCCGTTTGCTGAACTTTCTTCCAAATAAATTCAAATTCTAACTTTGTTTCAACTAAGAAAATAAAACCTTAAACTTAAGCATTTCATTTAAAACGATTTGGTTTCGGAAATTCGAGTCGCAAAGAATTGAAACTGCACCCACTACAAGGATAGACATTTTACATTAAAATTCTATGCCAGTAGTTATCCAAGAAATAAAGCTAAAAGGGAAATTAGAGAAGTCCACAACTAAATGCAGATTGAAAAGAAAAACGAAACAGTTGCAGGAACGTCTACAAAGTTTTGCAATCTTTTAATCAATCTAAATTTTCATCTATCTACCCTTTCCATCCGAAGTGAAATGATGCTGCGTATCCTTGCAGAAAAGCCTTTGAACAAAATGTCTGCCCTAGGCTAAATATCCACGAGAATCACAACTACTAAGACGACGGTATAGATTATGCTGGCGGGCAAAAATAAAAAGGACGAGAACAATCGCCTTGACCTTTTTGATACCTTAAACGTATTGCTTAATTCATGAAAGGAATTGATTCCATTGCAAGACATCGTCGTTAAAGCCATCCTTGAACATTTATGTCAATTTATTTTTATTTTTTTGTTTATTTTTATTAGCCAAACATTTGGCGAAGGACAGAAAATGACAGATTCGAAATTAGGAAAGAAAAATGTAAATTTTAAAGTTAAATGGAGGGAAAACTTTTTTGTTTTTTTTTTCTCTCGAAAGACGATAACGTCAAGAACTCGAAGAAAGAAATGAACAATAGCGGCGACTTGTCTTAATTGAAAACGAGACCTTTGGACGGTTATCCAATTACAACGACGTGACTCAGACGGAAGGCTTTATGTCAACAAAAAGGTATTTAATTGGAGTGGGATTTTGAGGTGGTTTCAGGAAGGGAAAAACAGATTGAATCATTAATGGCTTTGAACCTGGGAACCAACACATATACCGGTGAGTCAAGTACCGCCCCTTCCTCTTATTTTAATTGAAGAAATTAGAGAGAGGATAAATAATGGATTCGTCGTTATTCTCAAATAACTTAGGTACTTATTTGCAAGCAGAAAATTTTGAGAAAAAAATATATGCTCAACTACAGACGTATCGCCCTGCTTATATCAATTATTATACTTCAAGTATCTACCATGTAGAAACATTATTTTATCAGAGACACTAGGCCAGAGGTAGTTCCCGGGTACTCCTTAAAAACTATAATCTTGTTTTTGGGCGATATTACCGCGGTCCAGGGGAAGAGTTGGATAGGTTCAAGTATGCAAAAAAGAAAACCGTGACATCAAATGTCACACCGATAAGCGAATTGGCTAGAATGGGCTCGGACACCCCCTTTGTAGGACCGGAGCCATTTTGTCCAATAAACGAATAAGCTATTAATCTGGAAATAAAAAGCTGGGAACACACCATGTGCATCTACTATTGGGAAAGCATCCCAGGATATGATGTATAAACAGGCCAAAAAGTTTATACAGCCCTTCAGAAATGATGCCAAGAAGATTTTTAATCTATCTAGGCATGATATAAAAAATCAAGAAAACGTATTCATTTAATCACACACATGCATATGTAAGTCATTCAACCCCTGGAGGGACATAGGGCGTCATCAACTCCTGTGCGCCATAATGTTTGGAGTTCTACAACTGATTCATAAAGAGGTCTATTCGTCTTCGACTGTTCTGCGCCACTTATGCCTATGGCGGCCCGCTGTTCTACCAGCCTGGGTGAGTGGATCCAGTGGATCCAGATGCCAAGAAGATTTTTAATCTATCTAGGCATGATATAAAAAATCTTATTAGTTACCTAACTGGCCACCACAGATTAAGATATCATCATGACCCACTGTGTCTTGAAGAAGACGAAACCGCAGAGCACATCATTCGTGAGTGCCTGGATCTATACGGAAAAAGAAGTACAGCTTTTTTTAGAAAAGTGAATAGCACTGATGCAATTAAGAATCTTCCTGCTGATCGCATCATCAGCTACATTACGAAAGGCGCTACTTGCCTAAGCAACATTTCTGACATTTGGCACAAAAGTTCACACCTAAAAAGTGCAACACCTAAAAAAGCTATCGCCTGACTGTAATCCGCATCCAAGGCACGTTTTAAAATATAAGCGTAATATGTACGCTCACGCACCTTTCAAAGAGCTGAAGGCCCCAATCAAGGAGAATATTTATGACCACAGGAGTACGACGTGGAAACCGTACCTGGAGACCTGATCGCTAAAATCGAAAAACATATTTGGCGGTTAAGTCGGTATCTGTTCTTACCATAATACGACAATAGCAACGGCTTCCTTCAAATAGACTTTACAACAGCTCATAATATGTTACTAAGCAGCACTCTGGTTTCAAAGACTATGAATTCGCAATTATTCAGGCTATAAACTAGGTAACAGGATCTCAACCAAATCATGGTATCCACTTCACCTACCTACCTACCTAGCTACGAATCCACACTCTTCAGATGATCGAAGTGCCAACCAAATCGACCACGAGCCAATCGATGCAAGGCACTCATCCAACATCTTAAATGTGCCTACATTCTAGGGGACAAATGACAACTCTGGCCACTTTCTTCTAGGAGCTAAATTCCGAGCTCGGTTTTCTAAGCAAAAGAAGCTTCGAACCGCCCAGAAAAAGTAATTTAATGTTGGACGCCTCAACACGATTGGAGTAGCCAGAGTCTACAGAGAGCGCCGGAGTTCTTTGTATAATGATGGCACTCGTTATCAAAAAACAAGAGTGGGAAGTCTACCAAGCCAGGAAAAGAAGTGAGAAAGAAAACACTGCGTAGAAAGAGGAGGCCTTACGCAGTCTCCTAGCTCAAGGAAATCAAACAGTCCCACGATTGAAACAATATCTGATTGTTGTCTTCTCCAATAAAAGCCATAAACTGGCGGTTGGCTTCAAACCGGGAACGTAGTTAAAGTTGTATTTCCAGCTGCTGCTAACTGGGCTTCATGTCAATGGAGAAGAAATTCCACCTACCAGCTTAGAAGAGGTTGTTATGGCTATTAAAAACCCGAGCCAGTGGAACTCTTTAAACATGGGGGTGATTTATTTGCTAGGTCGAATGCATCAACCAAATATGGGTGGAAGCAACTATGTCCGATGACCGTACCTTGAGCTCCATATCCCCATCTACAAGTAAGTCGATTAAATTTTTTGCAAGGACTTTCGAGGCATAGGCATATGCTTAAAATCGCATATAAGATTCTATCCAACGTACTGTATGAAGAATTTTAAGTCGAGATGTATGAAAGCATTCATCGTGAGAGGCTTTACAGATTTCAAGATTCCGGCAAAACGAGGTGCAATGTTCAATTTGGCAGCAGCTTATCTGAACTGTCCCACAAATGATGATGTTTCCTCTGATTAACTAAATAAATTAATATCTATAGTCGTATGATATTACTCAGTTTGAGTTTAAAATGTTTAAAAAACACTCTAATGTAAAATGAACGTCGGGCGCTTGCTTTTTTTATTAATTTTGTTAAGGGAATGTACATACATAGATAGGTAGATAGGTGTTAAACACCAAGTTATTGCCATGCATTTTGTATATCGTTTAGAGCTATTGGTCGATGTTTCGACCAGTAACATTTGGTGGTGGTCTCGTGTCTCGCAGGATAGGCAGCGGAGAGCGCCGAACTATTTTGTATACGCTATCCTAAGGGTATATTCATTTTGGCACATAGTTTATAACACCCCTTAATATTCGTCGTAGACCCATAAAAGTCTATTTAACTCTATCTATTTAAGTCTATTCAAATCCTAAGACTATTTAGCAATGTCCGTCCGTCCGACTGTACGTATGCAATTTTTAGGCCTTTAAAATGAAGCTAAGAAGCTGAAATTTGGACCACATACTCCCTAGGGCTCCGAAATGGTTAAGTGTACAATTTTTTTCATTGCGCCCACTGCCACGCCCTCAATTTAGGAAAAACCATTTAAAGCTAGAGAGATAGAGTGTTATTACATTCAGAAGATATGTAGGCACTGCCCTCCTTAATAAGTTTGTCATATAAAGTTATTTTTGCCACGCCTACTTTTTGTGGGCGTTTTTCATTAAAATGCTGTTTTCTTCGAAAATTTTCACAGAAAGCGAAAAAAAATGTTTAACAAGATATTTAGCCAATATTTTTTCCAATATATCGCTCATACAATGTTTTTGGCAACGCCCACTTTTTGCGGCGTTTTTTCAAAAAATAATTTTTTTTTTAATTTAATAGAATGAAATAAAATGCTATCCATCATCATCTTAATACTATTTTCTTTGGGGCATATAGGGATATGGATAGGGTATCATACTATTCGCCAAACGGTCTGTAGCCCTTCCTTATGTTTATAAAAGTATGTTGGTCTTAACTCTTGCATTTAAGATAATGCAATAGAGTGTAAAGCTATTTACAATTCCACGAAGTGTTTTTAAGAAAGCTAGCTGAACTTTTTTCGTTTTAGTTTCAATTTCAATTTCTTTTAAAAACGATTTTTTGATTGATAATCTTTTCTCTAGAATTGAATTCCTTGTCAACATTTGAGAACAGAAAAGGACGTTCGACATAGGAACGGGATGTTGGAAAATATAAAATATTCACGCTTATTTGGAGATTCGAGTGAATAATGTTATTGTCGAAGGATTAAATGAATTAAATTTTCGAAATCAGATATCAAAAAACGCACAATAACTCCACCTAAAAATAACCACTTGACAGCTGTTACAAATATAGAAATTCCTGTCAAGTCCAAATCACTGACACAGAACAATCTTGCTGTTAGTTTTATTGATTTCCCCAAATACTTACAAAAAATCACCCCATTAGATATGTAAATAAAATACAGCTCCCTATTGTCTAATGAATGTGTGTTCATTTCCGCTTGTCAATTTTAAATGGCAAATTGACAACATTCTAAGGATTCCACAAATTCCAAAGAAAACGATTCACTGTCACTGGCAGTAGAAGTCAATCATATACGATTGTTGTGCGATATCTACCATCTCAATTTGACCCTGAAACCAACCTGAAACCAACTGCCTCTGGGATAGCTATCCTTTCAAATAGATAGAGTGGCATGGCATTTATCTCTCATATTTCTAATGAACCGATTGGCTGGTACCAAGGATACACCACACACATTTTTTTTTCAAATTTATGTTGTTCACATTTTTATTTTAAATTAATGCTAAACTCTGAAACAACAACAGATTGTCATACATTCCATCTGCGATCACAGTAACAACAGTATCTCTCAACATTATAAATAGTACTTAACATTCTACTTGGGTATAAACTAAGAATTAATTTGAATTTAAAATTCGTTAACATTGTCGCTCGTGTGCGTGTGTGCCAGTGTGTGAGTAACTCATATAAAGCTATTTCCATGCATAATAATTTCCTTTTCGGCGATATTCGCTGTATGTACATGTCATTCGTCATTCATCTTTCTTTGCCATGTTTTCACCATGGACGCCAGACACCACCTCCGGCGGCACAATCCTCCAGTTCTTCCTTGGGAAATGGTGTGCTTGTTGGTATGCGAGATGTAGCAGGTGCCTGGATGGGATACAGAACATTGGCTTGTGGTGGTAACGGATATCTTTGGTAATGAGCTGCGGCTATATTTGGCATGAATGCTGATATATGTTTCAGGAGGTCGCCACTGATGTGGCGATCGTATTTGGTAAGAAATTGTGATACTTCGGTGGCACAGTGATGAAATCCGGCCCAGAATTTGTCGACATTCACGGCATCGGGTCGCATGAAAAGTGTGTTGTTTTCCCTTAGACGATGCAAATGACGAACGGTGAGCTCAAGGATGTCTGCCTTCTCCAGTTTCGAGATGTTTTCACCATCCTGCAAGATGGAAAAATAGATTAATTATATTTTGAGAAATTGTGATAAATCGGCTGGAAATGCGTATTTTACTTGAGGGTAGACGTATTTTGGCAGGGGTTGTTGATGGACTTAAGACAAAGATTGATATGAATCAATAATTTTGGGTAAGAGTAAGTCAAAGTCTCAAATACCGTCGGTGATTAGTTGTGACTTGGTTGATCCAAATTTCAGATAATGTCATCGTACCTATCTCCGCGAAGCTCGTGAGTAAAAGTTTTATCTTCTATTTCAGATTTTAACAAGGCCACAACCCACAAATTCCATTAAATAAATATAAAATTTGTTTCCTATGGTCGTGCGAGTACTTTTTCGACATTATTTATTAAAGAACAAATAATTGAAGCTGTTTTCAACGTGCACAGAGTCGGTGGTGATGAAGAATCACAGCAGGACCTAAGCAACTATCCAACAATTGTTCAAGCTTTAAGAAAATGCGTATCATTGAAAAGGGAATGAATTGACATCGATAAACGATCAAACACATGTGAGGAGCCCCTATTTGCATCACAATGAACCTGAGAATGATGAAAAAGTATTAAGAATCCCTAACTTATCATCCCACCAACTTTACTTAGAAATTTTTAAGATTACGAATCAAATTCAAAAGAAGTTAATTCTTCTCCGTAAGTTGGATTTCATTAAATAGAGATGTCGCTGTTTGAGCTTCTAAAGCCCTTTGGTCTGAGGCTTGGGGTGTTAATTACTTTTAGTTTTTTTGTGCCCATATAATATGTGCGTTTAATTTTCGTTTTAATGATCTGTGGACGACAGTGAAGGCCGTCCTTCTGTAGATCAACATGACGTAACGCAAAGAAATCTAGCAAAGACGACGTAACGTGACGACATACTCTATCACTCGTCATATTTCTAAGACCAGAGTTATAGCTAAGGATGTCTTAAAAGACATAAGTATAGGCTGGCTTACCCCTGCCAATAAGATCTGGCGGGTCACGTTTCATAGCGCCCCAGTATCCATAGGAGACTCAGGAAAAGTAGGTTTCGGTTTAGTTGAGGTAGTTTTAGTATAGTTTTAAGTTAGTTTAGGTTTAGCTAAGGCTTAGAATAAACTCTCTCTCTCTTGGGTATTGGCCGAAGTCCTTGGACGTTTCCGCTTTCATCTTTCACGCTCAATCTTCTCTTTTCTCTTTTTATCCTATCTGTCTGTCTGTGGTCTACTTAGAGTAACTTTCGCCTCCTCCTTTTAGTTCTCTTTTATTAGTTTTAGCATGGATAAAACATTTGTTGAGCAAGTGGTATATAGTGAGGGGACAAGAACTGAGCAGAGCAACAACAAGCCTGCCGCGTTCCCCTCACCTATGCCAAAGTTGTCCCTGTGGCTCGACCCTGATTACCAACAAAATAATGGTTTGGCCAATTCACTACAGCGTAGCACAAATTTGCAATGTACCCCACATTCAAGTTATAAGTTTTTGAAGGATACATAGTATCCTTAAGGAAATTATAAACACAACGACCGTGTTCGTATGTAGAATCACGCACTATTGCAAATTCATAAAGTCCAAATGCATAATTTTAGATCTGAGGTCACTTATGAACACCGTAAGTTGTTTAAGTATATTGCGGAATGCAGTCCTTACATCATGCAAGTAAGCGGCTACCATGCATTGCCCTTCGATCATGATTTGGTTTTCATGATTTTGAACACGAACGAAATATTCCCCATTAACTTGTCTATACGCTGCATAGAACATGAAGTGTTCAGCCAAGATTGCCGAGAAGTGTAAAATAGCTTGAAGGCTATAAAAAGATTTATTACTTACTAATTGTAAATTTAAATGTTTTCGTGCAATTCTTTCTGGTTGTGGTAGCTATATGAGAAACGAGATTATTGAGAATGAAACTAAATTACTTATAATCTACTTATACAGACCTTCATTTAAGGTCAGCAAATAGTAAACACCCTGCTTTTCAATCTAGCGAACAATAAGCTTTTAATACCTGAAGACCTTAAAATATCCAGTTTTATATTGAAGAAAACTTGTCTTCCTATTTATTATTAATATTTTTGAAGGTCAGTTAAAATTATGATCGAAACCATGTCTTCGAATTAACTTACTATTAAACACATAATCAGTTTCATTGGGTTGAGAACGAAATTACATCTAGAAGGACAAAGTCTCTTTTACGGTCACAGTCGTTTTCTATGGATCTTTAAAATAAGGACTCTTTAAAATAAAAATCCAGATATTTTTAGTAGTTTTGAGAGAAAAAAAATCTTATTTAATATATTTGGTCCCGTTTGCGTTGATGGATTGTAGATCGACATCAACCTGGTAAAAAAAATTGCGCATAGGACGAAAGGTTTGACAATTAAAGCGAATGAACATCAAAGCGCTCAAAGGTGTCACTCACAATTGAAATTGGACTTCTTCTAACTTGGAGTGTGCAACTAAAGGCAGTAAGCTAAGATCGCGCGAATTGGAATGCGCTATTTATGTGGCAGAAAGGATTTTCCGCAGTCATGTCCGCCTGTAAGTTTTCTCAAGCCATTAGCTGCCTATTTTAAGATACATAAAATTAACATCCCATGTCTTTAGGCATCTGAAACACAAAGTTAGGGTGTTGGATAAGAGTCAGTGGCGGTCGAACACTTAATGGGCAAACTAAAGCGTTAACCTGGAGCGGGTTAATGGCTTCGAAACACGGATCCTCGGAATAGGATAGATTCAATATTAAAGGTGGTTTAAGTGACTTAGTGGTTAAGTGACTTAGTGGTTAAGTGCGTTTGACTATTAAGCGACGGGACTCGGGTTCAAATCCGGCCCGGCCCGTCATGAGAAGCTTCTCGAAAATAAATTGCCGTTCGGAATCGGCTTTAAACTGTAGGTCCCTTTCAATCGTAAAAGGTCCTTTGGGTGCTATTTACGCCTAATATTTTTTTTCAATATTAACGACCCTGGAAAACAATAAAAGTACAACCTCTTCTAAAACGGGCCACAATTAGCAGAAATCCTAGACTTATGTAAATATATAAAGTACATCCAGAAAAAGGATAGCGATTTTAACGTAGTCTCGGAGCACTAACTAGTTGCAGCCAAGGTACGTCCATGGATATGTCAAACATATGAAAAAATGTATGCCGCAAAAGGCAAGAATAGAAAGCTGCTACTCCAGAACAATGGTCGGTAGCTTTACCAAAGGTTAAAAGAGCGTATCGGAGACCTGTAGACGTGATCAAGCAAACAATGTGATAAAAACACCGTCGGTTCTGGCAATATGGAAAAATAATTTCGGTAGATTGCTAAAAGGCAAAGACGCCACAAATTCCGATATCAGTCAGAGCTAACCATTCAGCATTTACCAACATGAAGGGAGGACAAGAATATACAAGCTTAAATCAAACAAGGCTCTTTCTCAACGGAAAAGTATGTTGATTTGACTTACTAGGGCAAAACCCTATATGCAGATAAAGGGTCATGTTACGATTTAACAATCATATATATCTCAAGTCTTAAGTATGTTCAAAAGCTTCAGCTGAGTCCCTTTAATGGTAAATTTTGTGTTGTTATGGTCCGTAATGTAGTGTCTGCGTCCGTTCTAGGAAGGTCTCTGTTCAAAAGTATGTATGTTCAAAAGCTTCAGCTGAGTCCTTTTAATGGTAAATTTTGTGTTGTTATGGTGCGTAATGTAGTGTCTGCGTCCGTTCTAGGAAGGTCTCTGTTCAAAAAGTAACGATTCCGTATAAACTAGTACTAAAATCGTCGGTTATGATTTTGATGTTCGCACAAGGTCGTTCATGGGAGGTGTCGGTTAAGGGAGGATTTACTGTATTACATTTAAATATTGACAAGTTAAGTTACCTAAAATCGTAATAATGCAATTTTTCCGAATTTCACCCAAATTTAGACAGAGCACATATGAATATGATATGAACCGATTTAGACCGAAACCGTCTAAGCTGCGCCAAGTATAGGGCCATCAGTCTCCTAAATTACGCGTATACAAATTTGTTGGAGAGCTATTAGTTATGGCCCAGATCCAACACGTACTGTAAGCCACCTTAAGACATAAGTTATTGACGTTAAGTGAAATATGCAGGTCTGCAACCAAATTGGTAATATTTTTTAAAATTGATTTATTGCCCTGTGTCCAATTAAATCTCTGTGTTAAGTAGCTGTGCATTTCGCAATTTCACGTTTAATCATTAGAAATACAAGAGAAAAATTTTAGTGCAATGTGGGTGCAGTGGCTTAGTGGTTAAGTGCGTTGGACCACTAAGCGAGACGTCGCTGGTTCAAATCCCGACCTGTACCACCTGAAAGTTTTTATTCGCTGCCCCACCTCATGCGAACGTCTGACAAACATCCAGGAGTAAGAAATGTCATGAGAAGCTTCTCAAAAATAAATTGCCGTTCGGAATCGGCATTAAACTGTAGGTCCCTCCATTCGTGTCAAAAAATGTAACTTCGCCCATACAATGGTTGGAGAAGCTAGGCTTTAGGTCCTGTATGGGCCGTTTACACCTAATATTTATTTATTTATTTTAAGTGCAATTTTAGATTTTCAAAGCACGTTTTATAGTCAAAATTAGCGTTTTTGACAATTCAATCATAAGTTTGTAGAATGAACTGAGTCACTCGGCCAGTGAACTGAAATACGACAACATTAACTAAAAAAATTTTAAAAAATTATTTTTCCATAAAAATTGCTTCTTTGATAAATGATACATTCGAAAAAGTTTCTGTTTACAAAAATAAAGCGACTTAGCGATAATAATGCCTTTTCAGGTAGTGGTGTTGTGGGAGCATCAGTGAGTGTTTTAATATTCATACTAGACGAAAGTATGAATAAGGACCTTCGAACAAAATCTTCTCTATGAAGAAATAGCAGTATAAGTGTTTGTCTACGGAAGAAATTCTGGAAATACCCTTTTCATTTTTATGTATTTTTCTAAAAGTTATACCGGATGAATTTATTTCTTTTTTCAAACTGCCGATTAAATATTTTTTATCACCTCGCTTAAAATTTAAACCACCGAAACCACATTTTATCTTCTAGTAAGGAATTTGAAATTGTTCTTTCTATAGTTTTGGTTTCTGCAAAAATTCTAATTAATCTTCAAACCGCTAAGATTAATAATTCATTAAATTGTGCTTATTTTGGTAAAATAAATTTAGGTGGCTACTGAAATACTTAAAACTTATTTTAACAATTCCACACAAAATTAGAACATGATTTTACAGTTGATGTAACTTTAGTAAGAAGTTTGTAACTCATCTAAATACGCAGTGACTATAGATTTTGGTTAATAAATATTCCTTGAGTGACTAAATAAATAAATAAAATTTGCTTTTTTAAAAGAGATAGATATATTCTTCTAATTTCGCTTATTTATTTACTTTATGATGAGTACGATTGTAAACTTGTTTTCCCGAAATAAGGCGCCTTTTAGACCACTTAACCTTAAACTTCGTAATGGATGAAACAAAAACTGAGGTTTCGTTGTATGTTCGGCGATATGAAGAATGTCTCTAAAGATCATAGGCAATAAGGCTAACTATACTTTTGAATTAAAGTGGGCTAAAAAAAGGCAAAGTGACAAGTCCTAACGAAGCGATCACCCGTACCTAAGGAAACCGCTCATTGTAATCCCGAAATTTGCTTAAAATGATCTGTCCGAAAACCGCCTTCAAAAAACTTTGTTCATTAATAAGGATTTCCCAACAGAGATGGCACGTATAGAAGACATGGGCTAACCCACTAAATAGCCTTTCGTTATTTGCTTTTCAGTCAAAACTCCAAGTCAATAATTTTTAAAAACCTGCGCTACCAGATGTGCATTCATCCATTTATTCACGTAAAGACAGCTGCTATAAATGAATGAATACGATTGACTTTTAATCAGTGATGCACTGCTTAATACCCTTCATATACTCAGGCCAAAGACATTAAATTTCCCTGAATCTTCAAAATCAATAGCCAATTTAGCCATTAAAAACTTGAAGCATTCTAAATTTTTCTAGTATTGGGAAAAACTGGTCAGGACTGGTCATTCAGCCCTCACGATGCCAATATCTAAGTCCGCATGTTTTAAAAATATTAGTATATATCTATAAGATTCATAATATTTTAAGACATCACGTAAAGTAAATGAAGAAGACCAGTCATACAACGTCGCTGTAGATCGAATACCTCGTAGCCCGCAGCGAAGATATGGTATTAAAGGAAAAATATTTTTCAGAGAACAATGGGTATCGATGAATTAAAAACTTCATACAGAGAGAAGAAAACTTTCTAGCGTACAGTTCTGTAGCAATATAACATATATTGCCAATATACCGAATATACAAACAATAAATAAATGTGTCTCTTACAAAAAACTGTTTTTCAGTTGTGGTAGAATAAGGGCTAAAATAAGTCTATTGAAAGATACTCTGGCAGTTTGCTTTTCATTAATTAAAATAAAATATTAAAACAATACCAAATCTAGATACTTCTGATACTCCATGCACAGGAACTTATGGTCACATCTCCGCATATATAGGGTCCGCCAAATAACCTTGTTTTTTGAAAATGCTATAAAAACTACTGAATATTTTCTCAAATTTCTTTTTTTATTTGAAAGTACAATCCTTCCGGTTAATAATGGAAAATAATTTCATTCAAACGGCTGCCTCGGCTGGCCATGCAATAGCCTACACGATCGGTCTAATTTTTAATCACATTATCGATTGTGTGCGGCTGTATTTCACCAATGGCTTCACGAATATTGTCCTTTAAAGCGTCAATTGTCTCTGGCATGTCAGCGTAACACTTATTCTTTTACGGCACCCCACAAATAATAGTCCAACGGTGTCAAATCGCAGCTCCGCGGTGGCCAAACGGCATCAGCTCTGCAGCTGATAATGCGATCTTCAAAAACAGGGAGCAAAACATCGAGTGTAGCTTCGGCTGTGTGGCACGTAGCGCCGTCCTGTTGAAACCAAATGTTGCAAATATCCTCCTCTTCAATATTTTTGAACAAAAATTCGTTCAACATGGCCCGATAACGATCGCCATTGACTGTAACGGCCACTCCTTGCTCATTTTCGAAGAAAAATGGCCCAATTATGCCTCTGGACCAAAATCCGCACCAAACAGTGACTCGTTTTGGCTATATCGGCTTTGCAATGTATGCGTGCGGGTTTTCTGTGCCACAAATGCGACAATTTTGCTTGTTTACATACCCGCCAAGATCAAAATGAGCTTCATCTGAAAAGATGATTTTTTTGGAAAAATCGGCATCTTCTCTAAGTCGCAATATTTCCCAGCGTTGTTCAAGCGTAGTTAAGAAAATTCACAACCATATTCGTTCAGCGGAGGGATAAAACTAATTATCTGTCAAATCAGACATGAGCTAAGTGTTACCATTCGCGAAATAAGCACTAGTTGAAAAAAAAAAACGTTAAATGGCGGACCCTATATTCAGTAAATAAATCTTTGAGCACCTCCTATAAAGCCTTATTTTGACAAATCACAAACGATTTTATTTTATTAAACGTATACCACGTTGCATAGAGATAGGCTAAGTTTAACTAAGCGACTGTCATCTTAACTTTTCTATTCAAGCGATTTGTATCCAGTTGAGTAACTTCTGAGTTTTAGCAAGCTGTACCAGCTCTACTTACTAAGCTAGTAATACGTTGTGATTATTTGTTGGAAAATCATTGTAGGTAACTTTATTGCATTATGTTTCTTTGACCAGATACTGTATCTAAATTTCTAAGATAAATTAGTTTTTAACTTTCTCGTATACATTAGTATACTAAAGAGAAAGTTATTGCGATCGTGCGGATATATCGAACTCAAACTGAGTATGAGGGATGATATTACGACTATAGAGAAGTCCAAAAAAATGGGTCCGCCAATGCCGTCCGTCGGTCCGTCTATCTGTCTGGGCGCCGTATGGCGAAACGGTTCGACAGATTTGCTTAAAAGTTCGTTTATAAGGTTCTTAGGGTTACATCCCGGGGCATCTTTTTATTTTTTGCTTTTTTTTTTGAAATAACGGTACCTGCCATACATTTTTTTTGTGAAAATCACTTATCACTATTTTTCTCAAAAGTGTTCAAAAATTCTGCATACTCAGTTTTTGGAAAAAAATCGACTAACGGTAATTTATAAAACGGGCAATATCTCGAAAACTACTAAAGGGAACTTCAAAAAAATCTACAGTTTTTTTTTAATTCTGTAAACTCAAAAAAATCTGCATGCTTAGATTTTTTAAAAAAAATGTTAAAATTTTTTGTTCATATAACGATTTTCTAAATTTAAATTAAATTCGTTTTCTCAAAAACGGCTCAAACGATTTTGATAATTTTTTGTATTTCGAACAATTATGTTAAAAGTGTCCAATGTGGAAATTAGATCAAAATCGTAGGGGCCGTTTTTTAGAAAATAAAATTTTTTAAAACCTAAAAATTGATTTAAATATATATTTCTCACCATTAATTTTAGATTCATTTTATGACTCCAAAATGCATCTAATGTACCGAGAAAGTTTCGTATGACGCAGTCGTGGACTTTATTTTCTTCTGCATCTATTAGGATCTCTCCTAAATTGCACCATGGCGTTGTATGAGTTTAATCAGCACTCTTTCACAAAGCCACTTGCAAAATCAACAGACACTATCGAATATGGTGATAGAGCCCGTAGTCGTACCTTTAAATTTTTTTAACGTTTAATTTGCTTTTAAAAATCAGTTATTATAATTGATTAATTGTATATTTACTACCCAAAAAATATTATTTACAAAAAAGTCGATAGATTTTTTTTTCCAAAAACTAAGTATGCAGAATTTTTGACCCCATCCTAAACAACCTTCGGACAAAACAAAGACCGAAATCCTTGGAACCACTTTCGAGAAAAATAGTGTGAAGTGATTGTCACAAAAAAATTTCTATGGCAGGTACCGTTATTTCAAAAGATAAAGCAAAAAATATAAAGATGCCCCTAAATGTAACCCCAAGAACCTTATATACGAACTTTGAAGCAAATCCATCGAACTGTTTCGCCATACGGCGCCCGGACAGACAGACAGACCGACGGACGGCATTGTCGGACCCACTTTTTTGGACTTCTCTATAGTCGTAATATCATCCCTCATACTCAGTTTGAGTTCGAAATTTCCGCACGATCGCAATAACTTTCTCTTTAGTATACTAATGTATACGAGAAAGTTAAAAACTGGGTACTGACAAAAAACAAATGAGATTTTTTTATAAAATGTCTAAAATACTGATTAATGGCAATCTCTGTTAACTATAACTTTTGCGAAGTGTCGCGCTATTTGATTGGTATAATTAATGTGATTAAAGCTTGTTATAGAAGCCGCCCAAAAAAAATTACTACTCTTCCATCTAACAGATTTGTGCAGATTTGTAACAGTTTTATAGGTAGAGATTGTTTAACTTTAATTTAGGAGTAACCATTGATATTTTTACTAGTGATGATTTTTCTACCAACAATTTTTACCTTAAAAAAAAACATTAATTGTGTATATTTTGTTTCTTTCCTCAACATATTCTATCGGATGGATTGTTTTGTTTCTTCACACTGGTGATTCAACATTTTTCTTATCACAGAACTTTAAATTTAAAACCACCAAAACCACATTTTATCTATTAATTTTCCCTCTGCCATTCATATACAGTTTGTGCACAAACAAGTTCTAGTTAACCTTCAAACGGCTACACAGAAAATTCAAAACATTTTCTAAAAATATCCCTTCAACTGCTTCCCATGGTTTCGCATTCGCATTATTCCATGGTTAGTTGTAGTTATTTTTAAATTTTTTGTCAAAGACCCGAACAAATTCCCGAAAGCAAATAGATTTGCATATAAAATAAAAGATCTATACCAACGTTATTTGTTTTCCATGATAACAATTAGAGTGCAAACGTAAAAGTGTAATGGTACGGTCTTCCAAACTAGTCATCCAGATGACATCCTTACTTCACTATGATGTAGAATTTATACTAAAGTGGTCATCCCGTCTGAAATATAGAAGTTTTCTGGCGTCAGCTTGTTATCCGGATGACAAGTTTGGATGAGCGTCTGATCGAAAAAGGTATCTATTGATCGTTCGACTAATTTTCGGAAGAACGGTGCTTGCGTTTTTTGTACTTTAGGCAGTTGAACATTTTCTTTTTAAGGTTTTATCGTTTGTATAGTAGGAGCAAACAAAATGAAAGCCTCTTTCTATGAGAATCTGATATCTCACTTAAAAGTCTGCTTTGCTTCGTGAGAGGCACTTAGTTGAACGAGTAGAGAGCAACATTTTTGCAGATCCTTGTGTTATCAGAATAGACTAAATATTGGTGGACATTCTACCTTACCATCCGCAACTACAAATCTAACCTTTCGTCTCTTGATTTTGCTTAGTTAACAGCTTTATTATGTGTGAGACAAAATTGTAAATTGGTTTTCCGAAGTATGGTGCGGTTTCGATCTGCCGTACCACATCAACTAAGATACGCCCTGCAAAAAATTGTCATTGAAAGAAAATTATATACCCCCCCCCCCTCTTCCCTTAAGAGGGAGCTACACCAATTTCGGGGACACAATTACCCGAGCAGATACTTGTAGAGATGAACTATTGAAGCCACAGTCAATGCTGAAAAACGAAAACTTCTGCAAACTTCTTAATGAACGAAGATGATTTTCGAATTCCGAATTGTGCCATCGGGTAGAACGAACTATAAAACATTGATACCGAGAGCCAAAAGTTCCGTCCACCCGACTAAAATTAACAATATTTTAACCAAAATCCATTGACTGCGCCGGAGGACCCGCCGAACTATTTAAAGCGCAAGAGATTCCTTGGCAGACAGCACACACCAACAATAACTGAAACAAACAAAACAAGTTCAGATCGGGTATTCACCACCTCTTATCGACTTTAAAGCCGCATAGCATCTATAAAGATAAGCTCTGCAAAACCGCCAAGTCTATAGTTCTGGAATTTTTGCCAAACTCGTCCGTTTGTGTAGGATGACGATTGAGAAAACTCGCTGCTACATCAGGGTCGGTAACGACTAAACGAGACCTTTCAAATCAAGAAAGGATTTAAGCAAGGTGAAGCGCTATTGATAGAACACAAGGAGCTGTTACTGGTGCGTTTCCGAGTATAGAAACAAAAGCGAAAAAAGGGATATTTCGGTAAACGACGGCAATACAAAGTAGATTCTGTCAACAAGAAGGAACGGGAGCGTATCGGGATCCCGCTTTTTAAATCGCATTTTTTATAAATCCCGCTAAAAATGTTTTAAGACACCGTCTCCTACTGTAATAAATAATCCTCCTCGCACCTATGCCACTCTTAGTCCATTATCCGGCTTCCGAATTTGTGATGTCAAAAACGGGATTGTAAAAAGCAGGATATCGTACCCAACTCGAATGGACGTTTCGACCAATAAATGTCCCAATTGACAGCAATAAAACCAGTAAATGACTTTTCCTATCGCTATCACATCTGAAAACGACATCTCTTCAGAAATCGAACGAGTAATAATGCTTGACAATCGCTGTTTCCTTTCAACTGAGAAGGCGATAGTCCCAGTTCTTCTCTATTGCTCTGAAGTATGGATTATGGAGACAAACATTTTTCGTTAGATATTTAGTCACCTTGGCGTTGGCGATTCAGCAACGAACCAATGAACCTTACGAACTGTAGAGTAAGTTCGGGTAATGTGGGACCCTGTATTTCTCGTTTTCCTGTGAGAATAAGACATTCGTTACCGTTACTTTACCTCTCTTCATAAGAGAGGAATGGCAAATATGTGTATAATCTCTACGTGTTTCAATGACTATAAATTTTGCAGTTTTGCGTTTGTTATTTCGTGTTTTTTTATATTTATAAGGTGAGGTTTGCTTGAATTTAATATAAATAAAGTAGAATTTATAACGATATACACATGCCGGATAATGTGGAGTACGGTCAAGTGGGTATATTGCAGGAGTACCATATATTTTTGTCGAAGTCTTATTTTATATAAACATTTATAGATCCACCTCAAAATATCCAAGAAAGGAGTACAAATGAAAAAATGGAACCAGCTTCAATTTCTAGTAATGTAAAGCCCTACTCCATATTTACCGCGCTATGGGTCCAGATTACCCAAAATTTCTGTAAAAGTTTAGTTTTGAAACTATTGCAAATATTTAATTCATTTGAGTGTTAGTAAATATTATTGCAACATTTCCAAAAACCTAAAAACTTTTAACGGCTTCAAAAAAAAAAAGCTTTAGTATTGCAAAATATTCCCAAAAATAATAAGGGTGCTCCACATTACCCGAACTTACTCTACAACTGACAAATTTCACATTGGCAATTTGAAATGGCTAGATGTAGAGTGAATGAACACTAACACTTCAAGACACATCTGCGAAGCTTATCGGGATATCAACTAAGTAAAGGAAATCGAGTCTAAAGTGGATGAGTATCTCTGGTATCTCTTCTGGTCTACCTGGACTACTGCGCCATCTCAGTGAGTGCAGTGGTAAAGTGGATAGTGAATTGGACTTCTAGGCGACATGCTAGCTGTTAAAACCTAAGGTCTTTCACTGCCATTAGTCTTTCCAAATTTAGAAAAACTCTCAGGTTATTTAAAAAATGATCTTGCATTTTTTTTAAATCGAGACAATGTCGAGGAAAAGGTACATAATTTCTAAACCATATCTAATAATAAGTTAAAAAAACATATATAACATACTTTTCATCTACTTTGACAATTTCAACTCTTCATGACACTTTTACATGCATTTGCATTTTGATGTATCGCGTATGGTACAGTGGGATAATATGTATCCTTTCGGTTTTTTTAAGTTAACCAATTTTACCACCATTACTGGAGGGGGACGTAACAGATGAAGATTCGGGAGAGGAAAATGTGGTTTGCGTATATAATGGCAGTGGCAGAAGTTATCTTATATCCGGGTAGCTTTGATGAAGAGAATGAAATCCTAATTTTCTCCTTTATCCTCCAAATTATTATCATCATTCACTTGGAACGCAAGTAGTTCTAAACCTTTGTCATGCACTGATTGGACGAGGCTTAAATCTTAGCTTTCACTTATTTTTCGACAATTTTTTGTTCTTCTCTCGAACTCTTTCAAAAAAATAAGATGAACTGGAACTATAAGAGATTAATCGTTTGCGTGGATCTGAC
Organism: Ferdinandea cuprea; assembly: GCA_963576555.1. Classification (NCBI taxonomy): domain Eukaryota; kingdom Metazoa; phylum Arthropoda; class Insecta; order Diptera; family Syrphidae; genus Ferdinandea; species Ferdinandea cuprea. The sequence continues at coordinate 134,795,328 of OY754958.1, forward strand.
AAAGCTCTAAAACAAAAAGGGCGAGATAGCTTACTGCTATCAATTCTGATCAGAACTCAATGCTGTTGTGTGTGTAAAGGTAAAAAGATACTCCCTCGCTCAAAAAAAAAAAAGGAATATCAGTTTCTCAGCCAAAACTGATAAGAATCTACAATAAAAATATGGAAGGCGTCGATAGGTCTGACCAAAATATCGGTCTTTATCGCATTGCTATAAGGGGACAAAATGGTATTCTCCACAGTTTTCTAATTGCATTGAAATATGGCAATTTCAAATGCATGGCAGCTTCATAAATTTAATAAAGGTACACTGGACAATTTGGAGATTCGTCGTAGAATTGCTAGGGGTTTAATGGAAACGTATGGAAAAAGAAACAGGTCACGAAATTTAAATACCGCAAGTACAGAGAATCTGAACATCAGGTAAGACGAAATCAACCATTTGATTGTAGAGCAAGACACACGAACTAGATGTCGACTTTGCCATAAACAAGCGGCTACTCTTTGTGAGAAAAGTAGCGTTGCCTTACACGTGCGTTGTTCCAAAGGTTATCACAGTAATAATTTATTATTTTCATGTATCTATCCATCGTTCTAACATACCTCTTAATATAATATCTAAATAAAAACTAACTCTATATCAAATGAAAACTTAAAGTTGCGTCATGTATTTATATTTGGTTATGGTAGTACATTATCCCACTGTACCTACAATCCCCAAGAAATGGTAACTCCAATTTATTTTCAAAAGAAACACAAGAATTGGTCTTACTTCCGAAAATCATAAAAAAATTTAAAAAAAAATTCTCTGGGATAATTTGAGATAAACGTCGTTGTTTGATCCATTACAAATCAAGAGTAACAGAAACAACAAATAAGGCTCAGTGACACCTCCAGCTTAAAGTGGGCTTTAGCGGGAAATATTATTGGGCCTTGTTTCACCGTTTTTGCTACCGTGAACAAACCATACTAACCTGATGGTATGAACAATAGTTATGTTTGCGTGGGAGCGTATCACACAAATGTCAGAAGGCGAGAAATACTGGCCAAAATTGGCAGCCATTAGAGCTCTATTTTTGGGGACTTTATGAAAATTATTTTGTATGTACTTCTCCATAACTCAAAGGGAGGGGGAAAAATGTTTCTCTTAAGTTTTACCTGCTAAAATTAAGGTTTTACCCAACAAACGAATTTAAAATTCCCGCTAAAATCCAAAACACCTTAACAGCCTTAAGGTAGATTAAATTTAGCTGAGCAATTTACCAGAATTATCTTCTCAGTCCAAATTTATAGAAACAGCACTGTACAAAAGCAATTGATTATTTTTATAAGTCGTGTTTGTTTTTCTACTGAATTTAATTTTTTTTTGCCAATTTTTAGTTTAACGAGCAAAATAAAGTAATAATCTTTTGGAAAAATACTTTTTAGCCTCTTGTTTGTTTATTTTTTTTTTGCGGGTTAAATAAAAACAAAACACGGAATAAATGGAACAACAGGTTTGTGGCAACTGATGGTACATAAAATCATGATCAAATAAGGCGATAAGTATGAAAACTCGTACTTACAGCTTGCAAGGTTCCAGTCATTAAATCCTTCAACTCCTCCAAGCACTTGTTAATTCGCGCACGACGTTTTCGCTCCAGCATTGGTTTCATAATTTTCCGATACTGATAGGTTCGCGACACTGGTTCCATTGTTAGGGAATTTATCGCGAAATGATGATTCGGGGCCATCATTCGGGGCACAATTTCCAAACAAACAAAGCTTCTAAAAGTTCTTAAAAATCACAACACTCAAAAATGTAGCTAGCTAGTAACATTTACTAATTAAAACAAGAACACGCGACGACATCGGATACGAATTTGAATGCAAATATCAACAGTATGTGATTTGTATCTTTTTTTTAAATTTGTTAACTGGCAAATCCCTCAAAATGTTCAAACGTCTTTATCCGTTGACGTGTAACTATCAAGTGATCCATCGTCTACGTTCATTCACAATTTTATTAAGTGTACCCCTCGCGAGTGTGGAGTGCCTGGTGGCTGGTGGCTGCTTGGCGGGCGAGAATATCTTTGTATCTGTAATGGACAGACACGATATATATTCGCTATTCGCTATAGGGCGATGAAGACCATATAGTTACGATTGTGTGTCGCATTGTTGTCGTGCTGTTGGGTCCCGTGGGATAAATCTATTGAACCGAAGAAAAAGAACGCTACTTGAAGAACGACTTATTTATTTGGAGTCTTGGCCATTTGCGCATACCTTCGCTAAAGTAAGACTAGATGGAATCTGATATTGGTGTGATCTCACAACAGAACCACAATACACACACTTAAAGACCTCAGAGCAGCAGCAGAACTTGATCCTACTACTCTCGCTCGACGATGACGAGATGACTGTTCATGGTGGGGATTGGTTGGTATATCAACGCGATACTCTGGCATACGCCGAAGAGATTATGGTCGGAGTATCGGATGCCTATGCCCGGCATAGGCATGTGCCTGAGAGATTTATCGTGTAACTCGAAATCGTTATCACGTTGCGGCATCGGCGCGAATGGCTTTCGGAAGTTGTTTTGCCCTCTCCATCTTGTCCGTCCGGATGTTTGATGTTTGTTTACTTTTTGATATCTCGTGGCTATGATGATAATGATGATGATGATGATGACGATGATTATGGTGAGACTGTGTGACAAGAGTGTGGGCGCGAAACACTCATCTTGCATTCAGCCACAACAGCAGAGGGCGGAGTAGTAGTCACTTAAGCCATGAGACAAAGCTGGTACCAATGTTCACAACCACCACCAACGTCATGATGGGAAGACCTGTATGATAGACAGAACTCTAGGAGAATTGTTTCACACGCTCCGTTTTTTTGTTTTGTTTTTTGTTTGATGATCTTCTTAGTGACGACGATGACTGACGATGGCAGCAGCCGACATGGTGAAAGAGAGAAAAAGAAAAATGTATCTGAAGCTGATTTGTTGTACCTATTTCGTCGTTTGTTTGTTTGGTTTTTGATTTCCGCTTTCGGTAGTAAGTAAGTAGCTGTGAGGCCCCAGTAAACATGTCTCAATGTATGTTAACCGATGCCGATCGCGGTGGAGCTGCCAATTGGGAGGTATCATCATGGCACACACATGACTCTTGTTTGGGCGACAACGACGACGAGTTCGAGATACTTATAAGAAGGAGTTGATGTATGTTGATGTATAAAATAATGCTGCTTGCTGGGCGTTATTTTCGTGAAAGAAAACAAAAATTTATGTTTATCTACAACTTGGGGAAGCCGTTCTCTAACTTTTTTCGATGGAGATTATATTCACGACCGTGGGAAAGCTTAGCGCGAAGATGATTAATCGCCGAGTTGAATTGTCATAAACAAAAATGTTAGCGTGACAAATAGGAATTTATAAGCACCAACTGTGTTTTCAAATGAAAGTTTGAGGATTTCGGCTGCTGCGCCGATGCTTTGGAGAAGCATCCATTTTGTTTACTCGCACCAAGTGCTAATGGAAATTGAATAAAGTAGCAAGTATTCATTTGAGCAAACACTCGCTTTCAACTGGAGAAGGGGATCTCCAAACAAAACAATAAAAATAAAAAAAAGTGAACGTGATCCCAAACAGTAATCAGAGTGCCCTCCAGATGTGAGCAAGAGGTTGGCACTCTTGCCGATGAAGTTCGCTATTGTCTCCTCTTTCTTTAACGCGTCTCTTCAACTCTGCAACGCAACGGTATCAGGTAAGATTGTGAGGATACCTTTTTTCTTAGTGAGGTTAAGATGCTGTGCACGGTTTATGTACACTCAAGTGGGAAACACGATCAAAAGGGTCTTGGAAATCAATACGTTGTCGATTAAATTGATTTTTAAAAAGGTGCAATTGACATTTAAAAAGGTATTCAATTTCTTTTGTTTTTGTTTCCAAAATGAATTCCATTATTTTATTTCATTTGGCACCAGTTGCACCATATGAACTTCACAATTGTGTAGTTCAACGGGAAAAAAATGAGAGTCCCACCATCTGCATCCTGAACATAATAGATCTCGAACATCACGGATAATCGAGAGAGAATTGAATTCGGATTGTTGGCAACGAATATTCCATTAAATTGAAATTTAAATCTCTTAAACATTCATCCACCTCTTTCACCATTTTCCTCGGATGGTGCTGGATAGCTAAACGTACTGGAAGTGATTCGCACTATATATTCATCTACTCACACTTTGGGAGCATTTTAGATATGAAATATTCCTCGAGTGCCTATGTAAGGGAATAAGTATTTCCATAGAAGGTATAGAAACAAAAATCGTGGGTGTCGATTTTTGATGAAATTCCCATCACGTAAAATTAATTCAGTTCGATTTTCTATCCCCGTATATATTTTTTTTTTGCAGGAAAAAAGGCAGTGGTATCTATAACTGAACTAGTAACAGTCCGGATCGATAAGAGTGGATTTCAAAATCTTATTGCAAAAACCACTTAGAGTGAGCTGTGTGCGATTTAGTCCTCTCACCTTCAGCGAATTGTCTTATGGAAATACATTTCACTGTTTGGATTGATGAATTAGTGATAGCTTGTGAAATCTTTATGGTGCACGTTACAAGGCGACGGAAGTGGTTTAAACATGTTCACTAGGAAGTCGAAATAAATCAATATAAAATGTAAAACCCATTTTTTTATATTTGGCAAGACTAGGCCAGTATCTCACTGTGGAGAAGCAAAAGTCTACTTGGTAAAAGTGGGGACTCAACCCCAAAATGACACTATGGATATATATGCCATTACTATGTATCCAACCGCCGTTTGGTGGTTAAAGCTTCGCAGGCGCAGGCTATATTAAATAAAAAACAGAGGCTAGCCTGTGTATGTACAACCGGTGCACTTAAGGTTATCCTAAATATATCACCACTTCATTTAGAACTCATGAAAGACGTTATGGTGTGGTAAATGCCTACACGCTCATCACAGAGGATGAAAAAAAAATGCCAATCTAGTCCATCCTGTAATCGTACAGCAACACGAACTACTTGTACAAATATTTTCCACGTTTTCCACGTTACAAGTTCGGACACAACCTAAAGGGTACATTTCGATGACTCTTAAACTGAGAACAGAACAAACCAATATTTTCCAAGGATTCCAATGTATGGTTTACGGACGGATCCAAAACAGATGACGGATTTGGAGAGTAAGTATACGGCATATATACCTATACGCTAGTATGGACATAAGCACAGCTCCGTATTTCAGGCTTTTCGCCTAAAGGATTTCTTCCTTTTAATAGAACTCTGTTTCCGGCAGGTTCGGAAACCAGAGCCTGAAACGTTAACGGACATGTGCGGAAACTCTACACTCCAGGTTCAACTCAAAACCTTGAGTCTGTCCTCTCGCGGTACAAGGCCGACATTACCGTGATTCAGGAGATATGATGATAGGATAGGATCAGCATAGGATTAGGAGAATTGTGATATTAATTACAGCTCCAACAAAAGATTGTTTGTGTTAGGGTGTGGATTCATCGTGGGAAACCGGGTTAGGTCAAAAGTAATTTACTTCAAACCAATAAGTAATTGCCTGGCTGTAATCTGCATTAGCGCTCATTCCAAAATATTAGCCTAAAATGTATACACGTACCTACCGACGAGACTGAAAATCCTATCAAGGAGGAATTTTGTTTCGCAATTTCTGCTGTATGGCGCCGAGTGCTGGACGATTAGCAGGAAAGGAGAGTTAATACTTGACTCCTTCGAAAGAAAAATTCTTCGTCGGATATTTGGTCGAGGAGGGCGAATGGAGGAGAAGATACAACCGCGAACTCTATGACCTGTTTCAAGATGTGGATGTAATCCAAAAACCCAAAACTCGTCGACCACATTGGCTCCTCCACATCGAGCGAATGGACAATAACGCTCTAGCCAAGAGGATCTTCAAGACCCAGTCCCCAGTTTCGATACGACAAGGAAAACCGACCGAACCTTCGTTTTAAAGACCAAGCCAACGCGGATGCCAGAGCGCTTGGTGTGGAATCTGGAAGCAGCGTGCCCGGTATCGCAAAGGATGGAAGGCTGCCGTATCTCAGACAGGGACTTTTCGCTGATCGGGAGCCCATTAAATAAGTAAAGTAAGTAAAGTAAATATCCGAGAGCAGGGCAGCTAAACTTGTCTTCAACTTCTGCTAAAACTAGACGCCGCCAACAAAGTACATTTGATCTGGGAGCCCAGTCACAATGGACATGAAAGCAATGAACTAGCCAGAACAGTATCCGCATACCAATTCATGATGCCAAGACCATTCTGCGTAATATCTATGAACACTTCAAAAAGTTGTATCAAAACTTGGCTAAAAGAGGAAAGGCTACATTCCTGGAGGGAGACCAATAGAAACAGATAAGCAAAAACCTTCATGTCAAACAGTTCCTACCAAAAAAAAGAAACAACTACTACAACTTAGTAAAAGTCAGATCCGACTAGTCACAGGCTTTCTCACGAGGCACTGCCGTGTCAAAAAAAAACCCTTATGACTATGGGAATACCCCAAGACAGTACCTACAGATTGTGCAACGAGGACAAAGAAACAGCAGAACACATATTATGTGAATACAACTGCCTATTACCAACCCATAAACTTTATCTAGGAAGCAGCGGATATTCAAAAATGGTAGTCGCTTTGGGTATATCCCCATCATGGATGAGCTCTAAATGAAGGATATCACAATAGGCCCTTGAAAGATCCCTCAATCCAATTTAATCTCTATTTGTTATTGATGATTTTTTAGAAAACAAACTACGTACGTTTAAATCCTTTGAGCAGTTGCAAATTTGTTGTATCATTTTGTATAAAGATCGACTTACTGGAACGGCTTTAGAAAAAACTACAAAAATAAAATCGATCCTTACGTATCCCTTCAAACACCATTTGAACTTGAAGTCGAAGTCGATCAATTAATCGGAGTCATAAAATGCTCAGCCTTTATAATACTCCTTAAAAAAGGATAACAAAAGCAAAAAGCGAAATCAAATACTCTCGGGATATAACCGAATTAGTAAAAGCAAAAAAGAAAAGCACGTAAAAATTGGCAACAATATCGCGCTCCGCAGCATAAAACGATACTAAATAATCTATGTAGCCCTCTTAGAAAAAATATTCGGGACTTTAAAAATCTTGAAGTTTCTTCATATCTTAAAGGTCTCACCGCGTATAAGTGTACGAAGTACTCTGGAAAGCTGTGAAAGGTATTAAAAAGCAAAAATCGCAAACGGATCAACAGCAAAACACGTAAGATGATTTTAAAAACTCTCTAACTTTGGTCGGAACTCTCTGATTTTTTTTTTGGGTTCCGTTAATACTTCTATGTTCTCAGGTCGTGAACTTGTTTGGGCCTTCCGGTATCCCTAGTAAGGGTCTGTATTGATGAGCGGGTCTCCTATAGGCACAATTCTTCGGGATGTACACAGACCGAACTAGTTCTACCAAATGCTACTACTAAGCAAAACAAGTTAGCGAACGCCTAGTAGGCACTTAGACGCATTTGCGAAGCTACTAAAGGTACTATGCGTAAGCAATATTACTGTCTGTGACGCTTGTGGAGAAGACGAAGATACCGAAGCTCATTATTTCTGTGAATGTCCTGCCTTTACTCGAACCGGGCTAAAGGCTTTAGGTGCTGATGCGGTGTGTGCCGAAAATCGAAGTTCCTTATTCTCTTTGCCCTCTCGGCGTTCTGAAGATGACGGGTAAATAACCAAAGTAACAGAAATACAATAGACCAGTAACTGGTGCGAGTGCTTCAGTAGATAACTTCCGACAAAAAAAAAAGAGTTTGTATGTAAAGTGGCAAGATATAAATTTCTAGGCGTGATAAATCACTCGAAGAAAAAATAAAAAATATCACCGCTAAATAAATTTGCAATTACATATCTTATCTACATACAAAAAGTTTTGCTGAACCAACTAGCTATTTATCCTTTTTTTCAGTAAAAAGAAACTAAACTATCTGAAAGATACGGTCACGGCAAATCTAAAGCATCCAAACAACTCGTTGCGGGAAACGTGATGGAGAACATTTTGCAGTTCGTGACTCGTGACAGTACCTAATTAGGCATCTGTAGAGCCTATGCTGCCTTGGGAAGCTTCCCAATTTTCTTTCTAGCCTAATTGAAAAGTTTAAGTTCTCTCGTCTCGAAATGAAATCGCTTCAAAAATATCTTAAGATTAATAACAGTTGAAATTTGAATGTGTTTTAATTTGCATTTTTAACTTTTTCAATTAACTATCTTCTAGTTCACTATCTTCACAACTATTTCAGTGCATTTTTTATTTGTCTGTACCTACATATGTATGTAGATAAATTCTTTAGTAGTAAGAACACATACACGAACAATTAAATTAAAATTGTATTATATAAACTTTTTAACCAGCAACCCATCGAAATCTACACACAAAATTAACTGACTACAGTTGCTTCCGCGATAGTGTCATATGTTTCTGTTTCGATTTATAGAATGGTGACAAAATCTTTTTGTTCACTTTTTTCGAATAAATTTCGTTTTTATTGCATACAAATTTGTTTCTTAGATGTTAAAGTAAAGTCTGCCATAGATAAATTGCTCACTGAACTCATTTCTTAATTGGTTCATGGATTCGCGTGCTGTGTGACACATAAGGCCGCCTTGTTGCAACCACATGTTAATCGGATTCTACTCATGCATTTTGGGTATTCTTTGAAAAAAAAAAAATACGGGCCAATGATTCCGCCGGACCATAAACCGCACCAAACCGTGCATTTGCAGCATTTGTACCTGAGCTCTTTTCAGCTCAGGTTTCTCATCGGACCACATTCTGCCCGATGCACAAAAGTGCAGAAATTGCACAAAAACCAGAAATGATCTCGTCGCGAACATTTTTCGATAAACAAAACATTTTGCACAGACAACGAATTTTGATAAAAAAAAATTCAATAATTTCTATGATGAAATGGCAATACCAACTGAGCAAAAATCTTTCAAAGCGAAGGAGGTTGGCTAGTTCAATCTGAGTCAGATTATCTTCACAGATGAATTGTTTGCCAAAGATAGCCGGTTTGGGTCTAACAAAAGCCGAACATTCACAGATAATTGTGATGCCGTTTACCATGGTGAGTGAACATACATTTTTGGGAATTTCCCGAAAATTATCTTTTTTATGATTTTCTTGGGGCCGATCCAATTTTTAATCCGAGCAGTAATCTGCAATCATATTAGAGAGCTGCATGAATGGCAAAAAACACGCCAAAAATGAGTTAAATGAAATAAAATGCGAAGCCGAATATGTTTGAGTGAGTGAGTGCGGTCAGGTAGAACTCGGACGCACAACGTTCAAACCAAAGAAAACGAATTGAATGAGTGGGAATCCGTTGGAATAAGAGGTTGCGTTTCGAATGGATTCGAATGACAAAATGGGTTTTTAATTGTTGTCTTGTCGCGCATAAAGAAAAAGAAAAAAGGAAAAACGAAAGTCTACTGCTTGCGTCTCTTGAATCGAACGAAATGAATGCACCCAAAAACTCGAGTAATTCGAGTGTCTGTGGCTGTGCCAAATTTTTCATTCTGCTTTACGCTTCATTTATTCTCATTCATTTCGCTGAATGCCGTCTGGTGTGAGACACAACACGCACTCACATTGCTACTCATTCGTTTTATTGTGTGCCTCGTACTCACTCAATTCAATTCAATTCGAGTCCATTCAATTTAACGTATGTTGTGAGTGAAGCCATGTAGCTCTCTAATTCATATGTATGCACATTCCATCTACCCGTATAACGTTCCGCCATGGTACGAATTGCATTGTGAAATATTTTTCTTCTTCTAGATATATAGGCAAAACAAAAGCTGCTGAATAAAAATGAATGATAGATTTAAATTTCAAAATATAACGGAAAAACTAAAAAAAAAAATTCAGGGAAAATGTTATGAAGTTAAATTGTCTCGGCAAACTAACTTTCATACATAATCTATCTATCTTCTTATATCTTTGATCGTACCATCTGACTTAGAAAATTTGTTGACTTATACTGCTCAAAACAATTAAGGAAGCACTCAATTTTTTATTTTTTTTTTTCTATATTTTTTAAGGAGTTGAATGTTTTTCAAAAATAAAGGCCCAGTTTTCTAATTTTTGAGATATTTTTGAAGTCATAAAAATTAGCGCGAAGCACAAAGCGTGTTTTTTTTACAGGTTGGTTTTTGGAATAGAGATCATTTTGTGGTTTTGCCATTTCATCATGAACAGGTTGACAAATGAACAACACTTGCAAATCGTGCAAATTTATTTCGAAAATAATGGTTCAACAATTTTTTTTTTTTCAAAATTTTTCAAAATTTTATTCATTGATGGGGCCCTTTTTCTGTTGAATGGCTACGTCCACAAGCAAAATTGCCGCATTTGGAGTGAAGAGAATCCACTGTGGCGCTACATGCCACACAGCGCACGTCACAATCGATTTATTGAAGGAAACCATTTCGCGGAATGGACCTGTCAATGATTTGACACCATTGGATTATTTTCCTTGGGGATATGTGAAGTCGCTCGCCTACGCCAACAAACCAGAAACGTTAGGGGACTTGGAAGCCAATATTCGTGGCGTTATTGCCGACATACAGCCCCAAATGCTTGAATAAGTGGTTGAAAATTGAACCTCTAGACTTGTCTTTATTCGAACCAGCCGCGGCGGCCACATGCCCGAAATCATATTTAATGGCATAAAATTTTCCTTCCAATAAAGCTAAATTGATGGACATTTAAACGATTTTCTTGTGTTTTATTTTAATTTGAAGTTCTATACCTCTAGGGTTTTTCATATTTCAACTTGTTTATTCAGCAACGATTTGATATACTATATTTTTTTCTTCGTCAACTGAGAGATGTCCAGCTGTAAATAAAAATAAGAATGATTGATATCTCAACAATAATAATGCACAGTGATTCTAATATCATATATTTTGAATATTTTTTTTTATAAAGCTTAAGATTAATTTTAAAAAAAACCACACTCAACCTAAAAGGTACGTCATATTTTATTTTTAACTCGACAACCGCAGATGTTAAGTAATTAACGCGGTTGTCAATTTATTGCAATTTTCCTAATGATTAAATTAATTCGATTATCAAATTGAAATATTCGATTGCCTAATTAAATAAGCTGCCATTTTAATAAAACTGTACTTACAAAATGACAGCTTCCAACCTGAAATATGACAATGCTAAAAAAGAATTAATAGGCATTTACATAAATATTTTAAATATTATATTTTATTGTTAATACCTTTTTGATATATACAAATTTGATTTTGCTATGGAATATTATTTTATTTTTAAATTATTATGAGGCTGTAAGGGAAAATAAATTGATCATTAGACTAGTTTAAATATTATGATGATGAAATAAAGGGGAAAAATAAAAAATGTACCATTCTAAGGAAAAAGGACGAAGATATATAATATTAAGAAAAGTTAATAAATATATTTTTTAAAAATATAGTTGAATAACGGAGACGCACTTACTTAAAGAAGTTAATACTTCCTTATTTGTTTAAATAAGAAATAACAAGTGATATTTTAAACTTCTATTTTATTAACAATTACCAAACACTTTCACCCCGTAAAAAGAGAAATAAACTTCAAGTTTATACAAGTTTCAGTTTCAATACATTAAAATGTTTACATTTTCATATTGATAACTATTGACAACTGCGATTGTTAATATAACAAACGAGTTCGTCAATGTGAAGATTTTCTAAGCTGCTTTGTTTTTAACTTTCTCGCGTATACATTAGTATACTAAAGAGAAAGTTATTGCGATCGTGCGGAAATTTCGAACTCAAACTGAGTAAGAAGGATGATATTACGACTATAGATAAGTCCAAAAAAGTGGGTCCGCCAATGCCGTCCGTCCGTCTGTCTGTCTATCCGGGCGGCGTATAGCATATTTCTGTATCGTTTTAAATAACGGTACCTGTCATACATTTTTTTTGTGAAAATCACTTATCACTTAGTTTCTCAAAAATGGTTCCAAGGATTTTGGTTTATTTTGTATTACGGATACTTGGGATGAGACCAGAAATACTGCATACTCAGATTTTGGAAAAAAATTCGATTAACGGTAATTTATAAAACCGCTTTTATCTCGAAAACTAAGAAAGGGAACTCCAAGAAATGTTTTTTCTTATAAGGATTTTCTTAAATTTAAATTAAATTCGTCTTCTCAAAAACGGCTCTAACGATTTTGATAAATTTTTATATTTTGAACAATTTTGAACGTTTTTTGAGAAAATCAAATTTGCCAAAACCTAAAAAGAGATTTAAATAAATTTGTTATGTGATCAAATGCTACCATTCTTTTCGAGGCAATTTAAAAATGCGCATGTAGCGAGAAAGTTTCGTTTGACGGAGTCGTGCACTTTATTTAAATTAAATTTCCCGTTTTTAGTTTTTATTCAAATATAACATGGCTGATTTTTTTTTAGTAAATCTATCGCTTCTTTGCAAATATTATTGTCTTATGTTTCCGGTTTGTTTTACAGCTCAATATATCCCCAATGAGCCAATGTACATTTTTAGGTTGACAGATCCAACCGTTTTGCCGGACCGATTTATCAAATACAATTAAATATTGTAAAAATTTGTGGAAAAATTACAGAAATTATTGCTTTTCATTTTGATGATGATTACATAAGATTATACAATGAATGAATTTTGAGGGCGATAATTATTAAAATCGTAATATTTTAAGAAGTTGTGCAAAACCGAGGCGTTGATAATACCAAACGTGTTTTCAATCCTTACTCGGGCACTTTTAGTTGAAATATTCAGCCCTATCGTAAAATCTGCCGCGCCGGGGGAACGTTTCACTCAAATTCATAAATCGTCATCGTAGAATACTTTCGAGGTGAAACGTTCACCTGTCGGCAAAGTTTTACACCATCGTAGAAAACGTACTACGGAACACTGACCATAAAATCTTTGACATTTCAGATATGCAGCTAATTCATTGCGTATTTGGTGCTTGTTGGCTGCAATTTAAATTTGAGTTGTCTAAAATTTAAGTATTCTTTGCATTTATTTTCATAAAATAGTTCATTAATCAGTCCTGTTTGGACCCTGCATTCGTTGCATCCACACATCTTATCCACTGCATATCTAGCCATCAGGTAGCAAGAATATTGCTAATAATAAGAGGATGAAATATCCCTTACGATTATAGTATGAATGTCTATTCTGTGATGGAGTTTTGATGTCAATATGAGTTCCATAACCGCACATTACCACTTGTGGGATTCGACATTTGTCATAAAAATATCTCTTGGCTTGTGATTTTTCAGCATCACTCATTTGTAACAAAAGCCATTTGAGGTACTTCTGAAAACGTGGACTATGCTATGCAAAAGATTCTCCGCTAAACAATCGTAAGCAAATTGCTAAAAATAATGGGGACAGTGAAGATGACTACCGTTGTTTATCGACCAATATCAAATTCGAAAATCACATCGATAAAGAAGTTTCCCCGGTGTATTCCAAGATGCATACGAAAAGTGAAGAGAATCTCAGATGCGGCAGATTCAACGAAAGGCGTGACTATCTAATAGGTTGTAAATATCTCTCAGGATGTGGCTGTATTGTGAGAGAAAAGGCAGCAAGTTAAATGGGAATTTTCTTAGGCTCGGTAATACTGATGGTGTCTTATAAAACTCCCTTTCAAAATCGCTCTTTGGTTTTCTGTAAGCTTTATGTCAACACCTAAAAATGAAAATATATTATTGCACACAACGAGTACAACAATGATAAAGTAATGGTTCTTAGGTTGCCCCGCGTAGGGAAGTGAAGCGGTTGCTGCCTGAGTCCTAGTATGGAGGGGAGCGCAATTAGCGCTTAGGCGCTGTGTTGATGCCACCACTCACGGGACCTGTGAGAAAAAGGATGAAGATTGGAAATATAACTTAAAACCTACTTGTGGTATTGAGGAGAAAAATTATGTTGTTAAAATTAATCACACCAAAAATATAAATGTTAATGAATAGCCAATTTCTTTTAAACAAAAATCGCTTTTACCTTACAAGTGAGCCACAAAAAGTGAGATCTAAAAACAACGCCAAGTTTGTATTGTAATTATTAAAAATTTCACGAATAGTATTCAGGTACATTTTTATACTTGGCTTTTGCATGCAGCGTTATTGGAAGTGGACGACTGCCGCGCCCCTGGAAGGAAGATCACACATATTGGATTTTTCCCTGGGGTTTCTCCGCAAACCCTATTACTGTGCCAAATTTCAAGGTTCTACGATGATTGGATGTGCTTCATAGTTTTGATGATCTGTCAGTAAGTCAGTGAGTCAGTGATTACTATTTATGCTAATTTTGGTGCCTTATAACTCAGTAATGAAATTTGGTATAGAGCCTGCTGCTGCGCGTCCCAATAAATCCTGGAGTTTATGTCTCTAGCTTTGTTGCAAGCGAAGTTAGAGGGGAGACAAATTGGCCTAAATAAGTGTGTAGTGCCAAAGTTGCTTAAACTTGCTAAAGTACCATGCCCCTTGATATTGCCGATATCCGCGAGGTCATCAAAACAGTGCTTGCCAGTGCGCGATATCTAGTCTTCGCTTACACCGAACACTTGTAGAGGAGATGAGGCACAGTTTCCGTCCAGGCAACTGCCACAGAAGGTATTATGGGGTATTCCGAGTTTTGCCACGTGCGTACCTATCGGCCAGTGACCTGTACAAATGGCCACCAGCCTAGCTACCTCCACACGCATTCTACGTATAAGGTTCTCTGTTTTTAATTTGCTGTAGGTAGGCCAAATCTTCCTTGATATGACACAGTTTGTCAAGCTCGACCACCTAGACTCAGCTAGTTAGAAAATTTTAGAAATACATCTGTTTTTACGTATCCTAAAGGCGGATTGACTTTCTCCGCTAGAGATACATTGAGAGTGGGCTAGTAGGTAGCTCGGGTAGTTTTTAGGACCCTTTAGGTATTTACTTTTTTGATTGATATTTTTCCGACCCGTAAAGGACCTAAAGCCAAGCGTATCCAACCATTATGTGTGCGAAGCTGAATACTTCCCCAAAAGGACTGTTTTTCGCCAACTCCTACTTGTCAGACTTTTGTAAGATAGGGAAGGAAAATTAAACATTGGAAGGTATTGGTCAGATTTGGATCTGGGTACTGTGGCCTAATATTCCAAGGTACTAACCATTGGATCGTGACAACACAAATTTTTCATATTTTTGCAACAAATTCATTTTTCATACATTTCTGTATTATTCAATCTAACTGGATTCCATCCATGTAAATAAAGAATTACAACTTTAAACAGTCACAGGAAGCCAACAAATTTACGCATCGCAAAGCCGCTCATCCAGCGTTCAAGAGTATATTATTTTAAGAAAATTTATACAAAAACATAAGGAAAGGCTACAGTCCGCTTGGAGCGAACAGTATGATACCCTATCCCTATCCCTATATGCCCCAAAAAAAACCTTAAGAAGATGATGGATAGCATTTTATTTCATTCTATAAAATTTAGAAAAAAAAAAACATTTTTTGAAAAAACGCCCCCAAAAAGTGGGCGTGGCCAAAAACTTTGTATGGGCGATATATTGGAAAAAATATTGGCTAAATATCTTGTTAAACACTTTTTTTCGGTTTCTATGAAAATTATCGAAGAAAACAGCATTTTAGTGAAAAACGCCCACAAAAAGTAGGCGTGGCAAAAAACTTTATATGACAAACTTATAAAGGAGGGCAGTGCCTACATATCTTGTGAAGGTTATAACCCTCTATCTGTCCATCTGTAGCTTTAAATCGGTTTTTTCTAAATTGTGGGCGTGGCAGTGGGCGTATTCCAAAAAAGTTTACACTTAACCATTTCGGAGCCTTAGGGAGTATGTGGTCCAAATTTCAGCTTTCTAGCTTGAATTTAAAGGCCTAAAAATTGCGTACGGACGGACGGACGGACGGACGGACGGACGGACATTGCTAGATAGTCTTAGGATTTGGTCCTGATCATAAATATATATACTTTTATGGGTCTACGACAAATATTAAGGGGTGTTACAAACTATGTGTCAAAATTAATATACCCTTAGGATAGGGTATAAATATTGTTCAACAGATAAATTAAATCCTTTTTCACAAGGACACACAAACCGCAGCCACACAAAAACATAGTCCAAAAGTTACTGTCGCTTTTAACCATACCAAAAACTTATCCGCCAAACTTGGTGTACGAGTTAAAAACTTTCACTCATCATATTGCTTACCTATTTGCAGCGAAAAGGAAAATAAAATCCCAGATAAGCTATTATCCTTTATATAACAATGCCATTATGAACGAATGAACAAAAAACAAACGTTGAAACGATCCCGCCCCACCTCATCTGGGAGCAGGGAATACAACGTTGGATAACACATAAAAAATGAAAATTTACTTAATAATAAGAATGACGAGGAGTTGCTTTGCGCGTGCTGTAGCTTTCAACGGGAACACACACATGGAGCATTCATATATTTCATAACTTTCTTCCATTTAAAAGCATCCAACGTGCGCGAAACCCCGCGAGATGGGTAAATCGTATTCATTTTATTTAGCAATTTTACTTCAGTTCACTTTTTCTTATTCTTATCTGCCAGCAGGAGTCTTTTTCTCTCGTCCTTGCGTCCACGTTTAGAGAGTAGGTACTGAAAAGCAAAAGTTAGCATGTCGTCGGTCGTGCCGAAGGTACAACATTTTTCGCTCTTTGGGCACGGATCATGAAGTTAACAAAATATCGCGGCAATTAAGGGTGAAATTTAAAATTATTACTTAACGCGTGAGGTGAGTTTTGGGAAAATAGTCGTCCTGACGTTGGCACTTCTATATATGTGCTATATGGTAAGGTGGGGTAAGGAAATAGCATGGCCATTAAGAATAAAAGAAATAGCTACATATGCTTAAAATTGGCTTTAAATTTTGTTTGCATGTATGCGTTGGTGACGACTTTGAGTTCACAAAGATATGGATTCTATTTATTGTTCTCAGCCATGGAGCCCCAATTATATAACTTGTGTCTTTTGGAAAAATCAAGTTAACAAAAAGAGATTTGGGAGACTTCCGAGGATACCTTCTTGTACGGTTATGAGATGATCTGACGGTGGTGATTCAATACTCCCAGAGAAACTTGAACAAAATGATGCGCCGTGTCCTTTAATTTATGGAACAACATGAACTTAGCCTGACAGGACGGAAATAGTGCTCCTGTGAAGAAAGATGATTTCGAGGTACATAGAGTGTCAATAATAAAATAGCTGGGCTTGAGACCGGATACCAACTTTTAGATTAAGCTAATGTGAAACGTCGGAGGACCAACAGCAAGCAAGAGAAGATTGCTCATATCAATCACAAACTCGATCCTTCTGCCCGGCCAATTCTCTCAAACAAGAAATATAGCAAGAGTCAAGAATCTTCAAAACAAACAAGAAACCAAGAATCTCACCAGGCCATTTTGGGCTGGGTACAGTGCTGCCACCCTTCGGATGATTGAGCGCAGTGTATAGATCTTACAATATGGTTAAAAAAATGTATGAATCGTTTTTAAAAAAAGAAATAAATGAATGATATGGGATTAAAAGCAATTATTACGATCATAATGAAAATAATGACCACAATCTTTTGCTCCAAGTAGTGGTACGTGGGGATTCTCTTTATTATTTATTCCTTTTGCCATATGCACTTGCAGGTTAAACAGAGGCGAGGTAAAACAGAAATCATCACCCAACACCACGATCATTCAAAAGGCAGGAAAACCTAACCAATTTCCCGAGTAAACCAACCCAATTTCTTTGGAAAACCTAGAAAGCCCTTGAAGACACCATGTGTCCCTCAAGACATGGCCACCTTAGATTTGTGCCTTTATCATGCAGAGGGGATGTTTGATGTCTGCAACCTTACTATTAATGAGTAGCCTTCCTATTCCTGCAAGCCAATCCGCTTGCTCATTTCCCTCAACAACCAGCATAGTCTCACTCGCTTCTGACTGCATAATGCCTTAAGCATGGCGCGACAGCTTTGGGCTGTATCAGGATTTATGTTGGTTGATTATATTGCTTGATGCGGGCAGGCTATAAATCTAGGCAGTGCTTGTGAGACACTACTTGTCACCGGAAGTCGTAAAC
Source organism: Ferdinandea cuprea (assembly GCA_963576555.1). NCBI lineage: Eukaryota > Metazoa > Arthropoda > Insecta > Diptera > Syrphidae > Ferdinandea > Ferdinandea cuprea. The sequence goes on from OY754958.1 coordinate 134,813,521, forward strand.
ACTCTCAGTTTTGGATCCTCTAAGAAGATACTAGAACCTGTTCCTTCCGCTATTTTCGAACCATCCGTAAAAATCGCAATTTCGTTTTGCATTCTGATTATTGCATTTTTCTGCCAATCCCTCATCTCCGGTGGAAGCTGCAGCTGCTACTCATAAATATATTAGTACGTAATCAGAAAACACATTTAAACCTCAATAATATGGTTTTTTACACAACAATTAGATCAAAACAGTTTCAACAGTATCTAGTTTCAGATTGATGTTTTCCAACCGATAGCTACTAACGAATATTATGTTACAGATGTGCCTTTGAAATCTTAGGTGGATGTGATCAAAGCAAACTTCGGATAAAGAACTAGTCAAGTTATGAAGAAATTTATCATATATTAAAAATTCTAAAGAGAGAAGTAGATTAGTTTTACTGCACAGTAAATTTTCGTTTAGGCAAAAACGCAGTAGATCTACTGCTAGAGGAGTAAAGTGGTAGCCCTGGATGGAAATAGATATATTGATCAGAAGGATCACTGAATGGCGGGCAGAAGTTTCAGCCAGGGCAGCGTACTTTAAAGATATAAATTTGTCCGCTAGTTGTGAATAAAAGCAGAATGAGTTGATATTCTTGAAGCGAATGTGGAGCGAGTTGACTAAATCCAGCGAACCTCGAACCACTTCTAAGTCTTTGGCGAAGAGATGATACAATTGCAGATCTTGTTATAATGGTCAACAAGCTGCCTAAACTCATTTCCATCATATTAAAGAAAAGAGGCGAAGCCAACAGCGTCAGGTCCTACGACCTTAGTGGCCACAGCTCTCGAAAGTCTTCTTCTACTTCGCTCACAGACAAGATCGCAAAAAATCAATAGAAGCGATAACATTTTTTGTCTGATTCAACTACATCTTCAACCTGTTTGCACAGCTATCTGCTTTATCCGATTTCGAACTGTAATCTCAGAAACATGTCATCGCTAAATCATGATACACTTCGTTTTTTGTTTAGTAGCAGTAAATTTCGATCTGACCTATTCGTTATATCGGCAAGAAAATGACTGCTGGAGTATGCGGCTTTCTACGGCCTTATACGAGCCGACCATAATTAGCATTTAAAAGAATGGGGCTGTTCTTGGTGATATGAGGAAGATCATTAACTTATCGGGAAAAAAATAAAGGCCCTGGCATGGACTTTCCTCGACATACCACTTTTTAGTTTAAAGTTTTATTCTCGAAAAAGTCTTAACAATGTTTTATAAGTTCCTGCAAAGCCTTGGCTTGTCTGCAGGAGGTTGTGCTAATACAATTTATAAGTATTACAGTAAGCTTTTATATATCAATATTATACAATTGAAAATTGATTTTATTTTTGTTTTATTATTTAAAAGTAAATATATTTGCTTTTTAGTTTAAGTATAGGAATTTGAGAAAAAATTATTTTATTTGTATTTTTCTAGTTTTACAATTTTCAATATTTATTAGATTTCTAGGTAAATCGTTGATTATTGAAGGAACGCTAAATTGAAGTTGTCGTCTGCCATAATTGTTGGAGTTTCTTGGTGTTTGGAGCATACCTTGGGCGCGTCTTCTGGTGTTTAATCGATGATCGATTGGCCGAATAAAACGGCTATCATCTAAGTACTTAATTAATCTTAAAAATGTGTTTTCAACTCGGAGAACTTTGAAATAAGTTTCAACACTTCGTTGAATAGGACATCTTAACTGCTGCAGTGCTGAATTTTGAAGTCTCCGTATCTTTTGTATGTGGGTTGCAGCTGCGTTTCCCAATTCAAGTATACCAAAACGTAGTTTTGACTCCACTAGATTCCGTGGCATGGTACCGGAAATGGGAGAGCGCATCTAAAGCTTTCTTGGGAACCATGCGAAGTTTATCAATATGTTTGCCTCATATAAAATGACAGTCAATGATCACCCCAAGATATTTGTAGCTTTCTACCAATTCAATCATCTTGTTTGTCGTGTTAGGGCAGGCATCATTACTCAAATATATCCTGTTGTTTGTGGGTTTGAATTGTGGACTTCGGATGTGCATCATTTTGGTTTTTGAAGCGTTTATACTCAAGCCGTTGTTGTGCCACCTTTTAACTGCAGGACTAAACTCCTCCTGCATTATGTTTATCGCCGTATCAATACAACGCGATGTAGTTCGTTGGTGTAAAGAATGAAGAGAATCGGACCTAATTTTGAACCTTGGGGTACTCCATATTGCATGCCCTGTGTCTCACTCATCACGTCCTTAATCTTGACACAAAGCAGTCTGTCGTTAAAGTAATCAACACAATTAAGGCTATAATACCTCGGATGCCAATTCGTCGAAGCTTAAAATAAATTTTTATGGTTTAGAGTGTCGAAAGCTTTACTGAAGTCCATTAACACGACTAGCACATGATGGCTTTTATTTAAGCTCCCATTGATACAATTAACAAATTCAGCTAGCAGTTTGCCTGTATTTTTATTTTTCTGAAATCCATATTGACTTTTGTGTATAAGAAAGATTCTGCTAATAAAACTCTGTAATCTAGCCGAAATAACGCCTTCTAGACACTTTTCTAATACCGGAAGTATCGTTATCGGTCCTAAGAGGGCTTGAAAGGGTTGTCACTATATTATTGAATTCGAACTGTTTGACGATTTCTGCGATAATAAAATTAAATTTGAATTTGAACAATAGAATTTGTATTTTAAATTTGAATTTAATTTTATTAGAAATTAGAACATCAAAGTTATAATTTTTGGATTTAACGTTTATTTTTGGAAGAGTTTAATCTTCAGCAGGAATAGAATTTGGATTTTGCCATTCCTAACTTAGTCGGCTGCAAAGCGCTTCCAACGAGTGATAAGCTGATTTTTTTTGAGATAAGTGGCAAGCGGCAGAGCCTCTCAGGGACTGCATGGCTACAACCACACAATTTTATACATTTTAAATTTGTTTGCCGCTTGTTGCACAGCGTGTGGCCTTAGCCTTACGAGACCACAGGATTTTATTATTTAAAGAAACATTCAATGAAAAGGATTCTCAAGTTTTGTTCACACTGACAATTTGTGCAGCTGATCTCTTTTACATTCGATATCATGGGAGATTAAAAAACGAACGCCCAAAGTAACAATTTGATTTCAATAAGGGCCTTACTTACTTTCCGTAAGACCTTTGTTCACAGGCTCTATAAAAGCTATAGTTTCTTCTTAGATGTAACTTAAAGGACTTACAGAAGTTATTACGGAAATCTTAATGAAATTAACGAAATTGGCACATATTACTAGTTTTTATTATATTTTTCGGTATGATAATATTTGTTCGTATTAATATTTTCCATCATTTGAAAGCGTCAAGTTTGTTGAAAGTTTTTCTGAAGAGGAAATAAATTATAATTAAGCTGAAAAATTATTTAGCATTGTCCAGGAATCGAACTCGAGACCATTCGGGTACCTTCGCCCAAAACGCATCCACTGGGTTAAACTGATTAATACAGAGTGAAGATTAAAAAATTATAAATTGATACTATTTTATCATCTTATGTAGTCATATGTAGTTATATAGAATGTTACGACATTAATAGCGACAATAATTTCATCTTGTGTGAAAAAATAGTTCTGCTTGTGAGCAATAATTAAAAAACTTAACTATTAAAAATTGGATATAAGGATATATAATTATTGTTTATTATTACTGGCACTTGAGCTATAAAAATATTATTTTGCCCAGCTAACTTTTTCTCTTAAAAAAATAAAACTCATAAAACTCGTGTTATATTTATGGTTTCTTATTTTTACATTTATTATTTATTATTTAAGTCTATGAGATCCCGGATCGAATTAGGAGTTTCAGAATCCGAGGAAGCCTTCACGTCAAAGAATTTATCTCGAAAAAATTGGAGCACGACCGACTCAGTTGGTATTGTCATGTTCAAAGGAAGGGTCTTACGAACCCCGTCAAAACGGTAATGGCAATGTTGTATATCAAAGTATAACAACCGTAAATAAGCCTTATACCAATACAATAGAAGTAATAGCTTATCAAATTTAAAAAAAATTAGATCTTATAGAAGATAAATTGTTAGTTGGGCGTGTCACTTATCTACACAAATTCAAAGCTCAGAAAATACGAATAATCCAAATTCCTTAAATAATTGTTCCTTTTAAAGAAAAAAGTGGGCATGGCCAAAAACTTTATATGGCCGATATATTGGAAAAAATATTGGCTAAATTTCTTGTTATGAAAATTTTTGAAGAAAACAGCATTTTAGTGGAAAACGCCCACAAAAAGTGGGCATGGCCAAAAACTTTATATGACATACTTTTAAAGGAGGGCAGTAAATCTTTATCTTGTGAATGTTGTAATACTCTCTAATCTAATCTCTCTAACTTTAGCTTTAAACGGTTGGAGCCCTAGGGATTATACATATGTTCCAAATTTCAGCTTCCTAGCTTAATTTAAGGCCTTAAAATTGCGTACGGACGGGCGGACGAACATTACGAAATAGTCGTAGAATTTGGTCCTGATTATAAATACAAGGTGGCGCAACCTTCCGATGTTTTTTGGCTGTAATTTAAAAAAAAAATGAAAAACCTTTATTCTTCTTGTGGATTATTTTTATTTAGTCTTTTAATTTTTTTTCCATCAAGTCGAGAATATGATGTCATGTAAATAGCCGCCGCCACAGTTGATTGTCATTTGAGCCCTTTTTATGGCATTTTCCATCACTTTGGCCAAAACTTCCGGCGATAGGTCCTCACATTCTTGACGTCTTTAAGAGCTGCAAGAGTCTGAGGCTTGTTGACATAAACCCGCGACTTCAAAAAGCCCCACAAAAAAAAGTCTGGAGCGGTCAAATCAGGCGATCTTGCTGGCCAGAGCAAATCGCCAAAACGGGAGATTAGGCGCCCGGGAAATGCATCCTTCAGCATATCGGTTGTGGCACGTGCAGTGTGTGCCGTTGCACCATCCTGTTGGAACCACATGTTTTCCAATCCCAATTCATCAAGTTGCTGCACAAAGAACTCGTGCTCTGTAGCGCTCACCATTCACAGTAACCGTTTGGCCCGCGACGTCTTCGAGGAAAAAAGGTCCGATGACTCCTCCAGCGAAAACAGCACACCATACAGTGACTTTGAGCGGGTGTATTGGCTCTTCGTGGGTTACACGCGGATTTTCAGTGCCCCAGAAGCGTACATTTTGTTTATTTATGTACCCGCTAAGATGAAAATGGGCCTCATCACTCATGATTATTTTTGATGAAAAATCATCTTCCTCTTGGTAGTGATTAAGGATGGCTTGAGCGTATGTTAGACGCGATTGGCGGTCAGCAGCTAACAGCTGATGCACCGTCTGGACTTTGTACGGAAACATCTTCAAATCTTGTACCAAAATTCGCTGTAAAGACCGTCGACTGATACCCATTTGCGTGGCACGTCATCTGGTCGATGTCGACGGCGCTTCCATGACATCTTCGGCTACAGCAGCAATATTCTCTGCAGAACGGCTACTCCGGGGTCTGCCACGCCTGGCAGCATCTCGTGTTGTGCCAGTCTCTTCGAGGCCAGCGGCTAAACGTCGCAGTGTTTTACCAGTAGGCGTTGGACGGCTAAGAAATCTGCGACGAAATTCACGTTGTGCCCAAGTCACCGACCGATTATTGCTCAAATAAATAGTCACCAATATTCCGCGTTCTGGAGCAGTGTAGCGTAGCATTGTTTATTAACGTGTATTTCGCATGTGTCTACTACACAAATGTCAAAACAGAACTGACATTAGGGGCCAATCGCAAAACTTATAGCATTTTCTGATAGGAGGATTACTTTTGCGCCACCTTGTATATATACTTTTATGGGTCTACGACGAATATTAAGGGGTGTTACAAAATATGTGTCAAAATTAGTATACCCTTAGGATAGGGTATAAAAACTTCTCTATCGACTTACCTGCAGCTTTTGCAGAAGTCGTTAGACGGGGAGTACCTACTTTCTAATGGCACGCTTGTCTAACAGGCAGTGACCAGTTATTGCTTCCATCAAGGAGTTGGTAAGTTAGCTTTGTTTTCAATTGTTTCTTTTTACATATAAAACTTAGAATGGTCTGGATGATGTACGTATATTCCACCGAAATACTTTAAGGGCAGTAGAGAACTTTCTCGTCGGAAGGTCTTATTCCATAAATCTAATACCGTGAGATTTTATTGTATGTTGACATTTTTTTTTCAATATTCTTATAAAATACTCGTCAACAATGCATCGAGAAGTGAACCTTGCGTGAATGAATTTTGTTTACCGGCGATGACAGATAACTTCACAAGATTAGTAAGATTCAAATGACTTCTTAAGGCAGAAAGATAGACAGTTAAAATGTTGGCAAGCGTAGACTGCTGGCAGATGCTATAATTTTTTCAAAAGCAGCGCCTACTTTTTGCGTTGCGCTTCATCCGAAGTGTACAAAATGCAAAAACAAAAACAAATTCAGTCAAAAGCCAACACAGACATCCGCTCTGCTAAAACCGATTTTTACTACAAAAATCTTTTCAATACACATTTTGACCCCTTCTAAGCTCAGTCTTCTTATTGCACTGTTTAACTCAATTACATCTCGAAAGCCAAACATCAGTCCCAACAGGAAGACCAATTGTTTACACAGAAAATACGATAACGCCCCACGGCTGTCAGAATACAAATTTCACGCAGTCATTCAAGATATCCATTCGCACATTCATTCATTCATCAATCCATTGTCGATGCAGCAAACAGCTTCGTTGATGAGCGATCGAGGGACGCGGCATTACCAAGAATCGACAACGATGAGCAAGCATTCATAAAATACCCATCTACACGGATACCGCGCATCGCGCATCGCGCATCGCCCATGTCCCAATGTCCCCATGTCATCGTGTCACCATCGTTCACACAAGCAAGCCTCTACCCTTTGCGGCAGAATGCCAGAAGCATGCCATTAGCAAGAACCAAGTGCGATTATCTTTAATCGATACTCCCGACAAGCATGGTCAAGTCAACAACAACAATGCGGTGGAGAAGCGCAGCGCTCCACAACGAACATAGATCCGCGCGTCACAACGAGGACAAGAAGTGAACTCACACACAGTGCGCGCACCCAATTTGCCATTCTGCAGCCGTATGCACGCCGTTGATCAGCATGATCACCATGAGCACTCATATACCATGAACACCACTTGTTCGGGTCTCGTCGGATGGACGTGCTTACATGCGCCCTAACATCGCATGCGTTCCAACTCGTGCGCGCCTCCTTTGCTTCGCCACTGTGTATGTGTGTGTGTGTGTGTGTGAGTGGGGCGAATGGCGGGTATTACGCGCGCACAAATCACGCAAACGATCGCGCACACATCAACTGGTTGTTGGCGGCAATGCCAACGGACACTGTGACAGCTCCCCAGCACTACCGTGGGAATGTGAAACAGGTGCATTTTTTGGGGTCGTTGAGTTTCAGGTCGACCGTGCGACAAGTGAACGTTGTGGTTGTGCATGTTGTAGGTACATATACCTATGACGCGAAATTGTGCACCGCTGTGCGATACACACGAAGATAATTGACTGGAGGAACTGGGGCTTGGAGGAGGAGACCTGCGTTTGTGATTGGTGATCGTTGATCGTTGATCGGTAGGTGAATCGATTTTTGGAAAGTTGATTGATTTACGTTCGCTTCAAGCTGGGTGGTAAAGGCGTTTTTATTTTTTACATACGTGTGTGGTGTGGAACTAGATTTGTGGCGTATCTGTGTACAGATAATTTATTGGGTGACACTTGGGAAATTTTTTTAAAAAATTCGATTGGAAGTGAAAATTTCGGTTATTAAATGGTGGAATGCACATGAAAATGTACGCGGCACTCAATTTAGATAGTTTTTAAGCTGCATGACGGCTAAATTACAATTAAAAAATGTATGTAAAAGTACGTAGGTATGCAACACAATTATTTAACCCAAATACTTGCTTTCAAGCTGAACAAGATTGAGAGCATAATGTTAAAGAATAGTTTGTTTTTATTCCTCAAACAGATTAATTACTTCCAAAATGATTTTAATATTACATAGCTATTATGTAGTTCAACTAACGGCTCTACGAATTAGCTGCAAATGAAATTATTCGAAATTATTCAATAAGTCCAAACTTTTTTTTTAATAAATGAACCGAACCAAACCGAACATTTTTCAAACCGAGTTAACCCGAGTTAAAATGTTAGTAAACCGAGTAATAATAGCTCAATAAAATAATTTGAGCTATTTTCCTTCATTCTATATTAAAAAGAAAAATAAAAACGAATAAAAATAAAGTAATTTATTAAAAACGAATAAAAACATTAAACAAAAGAAACAAAAAAAAAGGAACTACATATTCAGTCATTCATTGTTGTTTATAAAATATTTAAAAAAAAAAACAATCATCGCAATTTCTTGCAGGTATTAAGGAACAATATCTGGTCAACTTTTTTGGGAGCTAAACGATTCCATCTTTCGTTACATAATTGGAAAATAGCCTTTCCGATGGAACCGATGTAGCGGGTATGCATAAATACTTATGTGCCAGCTTAAACAAGGGTGAAAACAAACTTTTCTTCTCTTCCCAAAACGCAAGCGGATTTTTTTTTCGATCTAATTTTGGCATATCGATGTATTGTTTCACCATACTTGCTCCTGAAGAAAAGGGCGTCATGGTAGTTTGTGTTTACAAAACTTTTTTGTCAAGAACTCCCCAGATTTCATCATCTTCAATGTTTGTTTCGGTGGTTACTGGAGTAATAAAGGGTGATCCATTTCGAGGTTCCCTATTTTTTAAAGAAAAAAACACAGAAAATTCAAATTTAATGGAGAATGTTTATTATCGTTTGAAAGAACATTCTTTGGCATTTATTTTTTGAAGATTATGTCTATCAAATGTTGGCCGTTGCTACGTCGCAGATGGTCCATCCGTTGAGTCCAATTGTGATCGAAAATTGGACTCAACGGATGGACCATCTGATGTGATGTTTTCCTCCAAGGCCTGAATTTGACTTTACATATCCCCACAGGAAAAAGTCTAACGGTGTGATATCACACGATCTTGGTGGCCAATCGACCGGCCCTAAACGTGAAATTATGTGCTCACCGAAATGTTCTCTCAATAAGTCCATTGATTGATGCGATGTGTGGGAAGTGGCGCCGTCTTGCTGAAACCAAATGTCGCCGAGATCACGAGCTTCAATTTCAGGCATAAAATAGTCGGTTATCATGGCACGATAACGGTCGCCATTGACGGTTACGTTCGCACCGGCATAATTTTTAAAGAAATATGGACCGATGATTCCACCGGCCCACAAACCACACCAAACCGTTGTTTTTTCTGGATGAAGTGGCAGTTCTTCAATCTCTTCAGGTTGCTCTTCGTCCCAAATGTGGCTATTTTGTTTGTTTACATACCCATTGAGCCAGAAGTGGGCCTCATCGCTATACAAAATTTTCCTCGAAAACGTCGGATCTTCTTGGAACTTTTCAAGAGCCCATAGAGCGAAGCGATGTCGCTTGGGAAGGTCGAGCGGCTTCAGTTGTTGCACAAGCTGTATTTTGTACTCTTTCAATTTAAGATCTTGACGTAAAATGCGCCAAGTCCTTCCATACGTCAGTCCGAGTTACTGCGAACGGCGCCGAATCGACTCTCTACGGTCTTCGTGTACACTCTCAGCTACGGCCGCTATATTTTCTTCACAGCGTGCTGGACGTGGTCCATTCGGTCGAATATTAACCAATAATGAATGCTGGGTCTCAAAATGGGTGATGGTGTTGCGAATAGTACGCTCAGTAGGCCGATTATGTTCACCATAAGTTGAGCGAAGTGCACGAAACACATTCCTCACAGAACGGGAATTTTCATAATAAAGTTGAATAATTTGTAAACGTTGTTCACGCGTAAGTCTTTCCATTATGAAATGCCAAACAATACTAAACAAAAATAACATGACAGCATGACACGACTCACACGTGATCTGTCAAAAAAGGCTATTGAAAAAAGTATCTCTACTTGGATCACCCGTTAGTAGGAATACATAAAATGCATTTTATATTTTAAAATAAAATAATGATAAATGCTAATTCAAAAAAGTTAATAAGAATTAATATACCTGCATTTGAGGTGCTAGGTTGAAATTGAGCAATAGAAGTTAAAGTCAGGTGATCTTGCAGTTCTTGAATTATCCACATTTGCGCATTAGTGGCATTTGATTCAACACCAAAGCCCTTTTTTTGAATCGCGGATCCAACAATGTTGACTTCGCTACTGTCCTGTTATATTCATTAACACCAAGGTGCTTCTCTATGACAGTTAGTAAGTTTCGTTGCAAAAGTTAAGCTGCCTCAGTACCTAGATTTTAATTCGCCACTGTCTTTTGCAGTCCTACCACTAGTGGAATGATACTCGATAATGAGGGGCATGACTCTCCTGATAAAATAACTGTTATTTTTTCGAATGCTTGCAGAAGTGTCACTATATCCTCTGTCAAATTCCATTCGTTAAAATCCAGATTAGATGGTGACGCTTCCAAAAGTGGCAACGTAGCGGAAAGAGGCACTTTTACTTTCAATAAACGTTCAAGCATATAAAATGTGCTGTTCCATCGGGTGCGAACATCTTGTTTTAATTTTAGTGTCTCAATTTTCATTTTAATCTGCATGTCTAGATATGCATAAGAGGATTTTGCACTATGTTTAAAATGCGATACTATGCCCCTACATTTGTTTAAAATATATGGCATTGATAACAACTGTTCATCGACATGAAAATGACCTAAATTTGGTTTTTCAATGCAGTCTTTAACGGCAAGATTCAATGTATGTGCCACACAGATTGACAGCTTTTTTCATTGATGCAGCGTTGTCTGTGATAATGCTTACAACTTTAGCACCTATTTGCCATTCATCCAATAATTTTCGTATCGTGCTAGCTATATTTTCAGCCGTATGACTTTCTTCTAACTCAGAAGTAGAAATAACACCAGACTCCATACTTACTCCATCTACGTTGTGAACTGTTATGCTGATAAAACATTTGTTGCTGTCCGACGCCCAAATGTCTGATGTCAAAGCTATAAAATCGATATCCTGTAATTTCTGCTTTAAGAATCTTGACTAAATGTTATATCCCTCTTCAAGCATTTCTGCTACTTTTTTTCGTGAAGGAATATTGTAATCAGAGTTCAGCGCTTTTGAATATTTTCGAAACCCTTCATTTTTGACTATTTGCAGTGGCTGAAAATCAAGCACTATCAAATCAAGCATAGCACTATCTCCAATTTTTGGGCAAATTTTTGATGGTACTGATAATCGCGTTTGCCTGAGGAGGTTCACCCACTGCTTGATTAGTTGAAGGCTGAGCACTCGTACTTGGGATAATAATATCGTCAAATTCATCCTCATTCTCGTTAGTATTAAACCCACCATCAACAATGTCCAGGAATTCACCAGGGTGCTTTTTTTTTAATATGCATCATCAATGTACTCGTATTTCCCGAATATTTATATGACGTAGAACATTTTTTACAGACAACTTTTCCTAAATAAATAAATTGTTAAACATTTTTTTTCGATTTCTATGAAAATTTTCGAAGAAAACACCATTGTAGTGAAAAACGCCCACAAAAAGTAGGCGCGCAAAAACTTTATATGACAAACTTATAAAGCAGGGCAGTGCCTACATATCTTGTGAAGGTTACAACTATATCTCTCTAACTTAAGCCTTAAAACGGTTTTTTCTAAACTATGGGTGTGGAAGTGGGCGTATTTTGAAAATTTTAGCACTTTACCATTTCGGAGCCCTAGGGAGTATATATTTCAAATTTCAGATTCCTAGCATAAATTTAAAGGCCTCAAAAGTTGATACGGACGGACGGACGGACGGACATTGCTAAATAGTCTTAGGATTTGGTCCTGATCATAAATATATATACTTTTAGGGGTCTGCGACGAATATTAAGGGGTGTTACAAACTATGTGTCAAAATTAATATACCCTTAGGATAGGGTATAAAAACCCGCAAGCAAAACCGATGAAAGATGAAACATTCTCCAATTGCCACAATAAGAAAATTAACTAAACCGAACACCAATTAAATCAGATCAGAATAAATATATATATATATCAGTTTGCAACTCGTTTCGGTTTTCCAATTTGATTTTATGAACGGGTACATTCAAATCGAGTTAAATTGGTTAACCGAGAAACCGAATTCCAGTTCAAATAGGTATGGAATGAAATCTGGCTGCATCTCGAGTTGTTTATTCTTATCCGAAACCAACCACAACCGAATCGTTCAACTCGGTGGCATTAAATTGGCATCGGTTCATTCCATCTTGGTAACTCGGTTTGATAAAAATTTAATTCGGTTTAACTCGGGTTGAACCGGGTTTTTAACTCGAGTTGACACATCACTAATCCTAACGCAAACTTAAAAATGCCTCAATTAAAAGTGGATGTAAATACAAATATTAAGGATGAACCTAATTCTACAAAGAAAAGATGTAAAAATTACCAAACCAGCAACAGTGGATTTGACAACATAGACCGTCATTATATGTTGAGACCGTGGATAGAGACATCCTGCCGCTGAAGTTGAAGAAATACAGAGTAAACGGGGTTGAAAAGAGATGGTTTGAATCCTACCTACACTCACGTACGCAGAGGACCCGGATTTGAGAAGCACTGTCGGAAGAAATAAACGTCGGTCTGGGGGTCCCCCAAGGATCAGTGCTTGGTGCTTTGTTATTTTTAATTTATGTCAACGAGATGCCGAGAGTAGTTAAATTTACACAGTTGAGATTGTTTGCTGACGCCGGGTTACTCTATACTTCCGGAAAAAATATTGATGAATGTCTTAATAAATTAAACCTCGATTTGAAGAACCTTAGTGAGTGGTTTAAAAGTAATAAGTTTTCAGTATACTCTGCCATTTAATTATGGAAAGACTTACAAACGAGCAACGATTGCAAATTATTGAAATTTATTATCAAAATGGGCCGCTGGTTTATCAAAAAATTTTGTTCAACGATTAGGTTTATCTCCACAACGGATACGTCAATAAGCAAAACTGTCGCATCTGGATTGATGAACAGCCTCATGCCATACAATTCTTACCGATGCATCCCGAATGATTTATAGCCCATAAAAATATTGGTATCATCGGTCCATTTTTCTTCAAAGACGACCGCAGAAGAAACGTTACCGTCAACGGCGAACGATATCGAGCCATGATACGCGACTTTGTTTGCCCCAGTTGGCTGAGTTGAACTTGGTTGACATATGTTGGTTCATCAAGGCGGTGCCGTGCCACATGCCACGCAGCTCGTGAAACAATGGAAATGTGTGAAGGATTAATTTGGTGACCAGCCATATCTCTCGAAATGGCCCTTAGAGTTGACCGCCAAGATCATGCGATTTTACACTTCTTGATTATTTCTTGTGGGGTTATGTAAAGTCGTTATATAAAGCCGAACACGATTGAAGCCTTAGAGTATAACATAACACGCGTAATTCGTGAATACAGGTCGAAATGCCCGAAAATGCACGATTGAAGCCTTAGAGTATAACATAACACGCGTAATTCGTGAATACAGGTCGAAATGCCCGAAAATGCTCGACGCAAAATTGTACCTTCCGAATGGCCCTTTTGAAACGAATCCCCGGACAACATTTACATGGAGTTGTCTTTAAAACGTAAATGGCAAAGGCCTATTTATCGATTACAATCAAAATGTTGAATATTTCATGCCAATTTGAGCGTTTTATTAAATTTTTAAAAAAACCTCGCTTAAAAAATCAACCCTTACATATATGAGTCCTTCAACCATAGGGCGGTGACAAAATTCCTCTATCATTTTCGATCTGTGGCCAGATACCTCAGCTGTGGCCACGTTTTACGCTGTGTTGCTGCCTAGGCCAATACGGTTGATTTCCACGTTGTTCTTAGTCTACTAACTCGCCGTGTACCTTGAGGATTCCATTCGAAGGACAGCTTCGCGATGATGTCGAATGGTCTCCTCAACGTGTGGCCTATCCAGCGCCACTTTCGCTGTCTAAATTCCACATACAGAAGCTTTTGACTAGTTATGCGCCACAATTCCTGGTTCGATATAATTTACGGCCATCGGATCTTAAGAATGTATCTAAGGCAGGGGCTTACATATGCCTGTAATCTTCTCCAGGTGGAGGTAGAGGCTTTCACATGCATACAGCAGTACGGTTTTGACATTGGTTTCGAAGAGCCTTAACTTTGTGCATAGAGAAATTTTACTGGAGATAACATTCCAAAAGGGCTGTGGGCTTTACTTATTCTGCTATTAACATCCGGATCCGTTCCTCCGTCGGACGATACAGAACTGCTAGATATTTAAACTGCTTGATCTCCTCGATTGGAGTCTGTCTCAGAGTACTCGGCTGATGTGCTGAGCGGCCAGTGTGCATAATTTTGGTGTTGTTGCAGTAGATGTCAAGACCAGCCATCGCTCCATTCACTTGCGTCGATTTATTTATTATAGCGTCACGGTTGCTGCTAGTACGTAAAAGATGCTGCACCCCCAAATCCGATGTGGAAGTTACTACTGTCATTCCGGCAGTAGGGGAAATTCGCCAATATATGGTTATCTCTTGGCGAGTCTATTCCGTTCGTTGTCATATTTCATGTAGTTAACATTTTTGTTTCGCATCGGTTCTAAGTTCCCGCTATCGTATAGTCCGCCGTTGTTTAGTATTCGCGCGCTCCCACGTTGTAGGGTATTTAGTTACGAATTTCTACTAAACTTCGACCTGTCGACCATGGGTGGCCTCTCTGCAGAAACTAGTTCCGCGATCGCATACATCTAAGTTTCGTTGTAAAAGTCGCGTAAGCCACCTCGCCTCGGCAAGGCCTATCCCGTGAATCAAAAGTAAAGAACCATAAGTTCGTTAGAATATTCAACAGGCACTACTGACGAAGCTCCATACGTGTGCATTAAACTTATATTTTTTTTTTCGGAGGCAAATATGCAGCATGAGAAGCTTCAGCAACCTCAAGGGCAGATTTCGGCAAATTTGCGAAAACGTTTGCACTCAATTTTTGTAATACTCTTCATTTTATTAAATATTTATAAAATTAAATAAATTTGCTTATTTTAATTATACAAATACAATGCTCGTAATAACTTGTAATAACCCCTAACGTTATATCACGGAAGGAATTAAAAATCACCAATACAATATTTTCTATTGAAATTTACAAATCACATATTTTTCGTAAATCACAATGTTTTTCTTTAAGATTTACTAAACATAAGCTAATTTCACGCATAAGACATCTCAATCTGTTACATTTGGTTTGGAATGATTTGCGATAAAAACTTGTATTTTGCGATTGGTGGTGTTTACAGTAAAAGATGCCTATTTTGTCGCAATTTACCAATTCAAAATATCAAATTTACTAACAACATTAACCAATCGCAATTTGCGAAAAATATTTGGTAATTTACTTACTCCCGACCCGTTAAGAGTCACTGCCTGAGACAGAGCAGCCTTCTATCCTCTACAATACCGGGCGCGCTGCTTTCAGTTATCCAGACTAGGCGCTAAGGCATCTGCGATGGTATTTGAAACGGATGTTCGGTCTTCCTTGTCGTATCGAACCTGCGGGCTGAGATTTGAAGATCCTCTTGGCTGGTCCATGTGGCCGATCAATGTAGTCGGCGTGTTTTGGCATGAGGTTCAGCTCATAGAGTTCGCGGATGTATCTTCTCCTCCAATCGCCGTCCTCGCACACAGGACCAAATATCCGTCGAAGGATTTTTCTTTCAAAGGATCCCAATATTAACCCTTCTTTCCTGCTTATCATCCAGCACTCGGCGCCGTATAGCAGAACTGGCAGAATAAGGGTTCTGTAGAGCATACACTTGGTCCTTTCTTAGGTTAGGATTTTTGAACCCATTTGTTTCGCCAAACCGAAGTGATGATAATTGGATCAGTTTTGCCGGGATCCCAAATTCCGCTATCGCCATGTAGAGCTTCTGACGATGAATACTATTACATGCGGCTGTAAAGTCGATACATTTCGAGTCTCGATTTGAAATACGTTGATCTTTTCCAGGATTTGTTTTAGCGTGAAAATTTGGTTAATTGTCGAGCCGGAAGCCACACTGATACTTGCCGATTACTGTGCTGCAAAACAGCTTCAAACGTTCACACAGTACGTTGGATAGGATCTTATATGCGACATTAAGCAGGAATATGCCTTGATAGTTCTTGCAAGACATAGGATCGCCTTTCTTGTAGATGGGACATATAGAGCTGATGGTCCATTCATCGGGCATGCTTTCCTCCACCCAATCGGGCATGCTTTCCTCCGCCCTACCATAACATGACCACCGTATTTGAAAAGCTCTACAGGTAGACCATCAGAGCCGGCGGCCTACAACATTTGGACAACTTCTACAAAAATTTAAATAAAAAATAATAATATATAGTTTAAGGCTCTCTTGCATCAATAACAATATTCAGAGTTAGACCAATTCATTTAAAAAACCATTAAACAATAACATAATACGCCTCTACCTAGCCAGGCCATCACAAGCGACAAATCATCACCCATCATATATAACACAAGACAGATGTTGCATTGAGCTGGTTTTAAAAAACACCTTATCCAGCTACCGTATGCTTGGCAGAGACAATCCACCACCCCTGATGACCCTTAGCGTGTAGATCCATAATTTAAATATTTCACCTTCTCTACAAGCACAAGAAGCTATAATTCTCCAACAAGTAGCCACGGCGGCGGCGGCTGATCTTATAACAAATTATCATCGCGCTGCTGCCATACCTCAACACCCAGACGCGAAACGAATTATTGCGCGCCTCTCATCCAAAAAGATATCCACATCCACCACATCCAATCGAAAAGAAAGACCTCAACAACACTACACACATCGCAATCGCGTATAGGATATACCAACAAAACACAACACAGCAACTAAACTATTCTCGTATCTCGTGCACACAAAGTGGTTCAAGAGAATCTTGAAATGGTTTTGGGACCGTGGCAGGCAGGCGGTTCCCACGGTTTGCTTGATGCACGCGCGACTCGATTGCTTTATTGTTGTAGTATCTGCTTTCGGATACCCACGACACGACACCAGCAGTGATCATCGTTCGTCCGTCCGTCAGTCCAACCGACTTCTTGTGCTCCCTGCGCGTGCGCAATTTACAACATTAGTTGTATCTTGTATCTTATTTTTATTTTTTTCATCTGATGGATACTTACGAGAGTACTTTTTGCCTCTGTACTCGAGTTGATTTCTTCGTCTTCTTAGTTTGCTTCTTTGTGGATCTTCCTCCTTCACGAGATGGCTCTTGGCGCGGCGAGAGATTGATCGATTGCCTCCTCAGGTCTGCGTCGTGTGTTATAGATAGTTTTTGAAAATTTGTTACGCTACTGAGATAACATGCTTAGCAGCGGGGCCAGTAGTTGTTGACCAATCAACTGCTCTTTGATCGATGATGCTATGTGCTTCGATTTCGATAAGCCACCGAAGAGAGATACAATTAACACGCTGCGCTGTCCGAATTTCACTTTTTTATCGTTTAATCGTCTTAGATGGACGGATAGACGGATGGACAAACGGACAATAAACTTCGCTTCGAGTTGTCATCAGTAGCGCTCGCTTCGAAAAACCGTCCCGTCATCATAATCGCAATTGCTAGAGAAAATGATTTTCCCATGAACATTGCCACACAATGATGCACGGGGTCTTACGACAGCAATTGCATCCCAATTGCATTTGAAACGATGACGGCGCAAATGGCTCCGATTCCGGCTCCCATGGCAGTCATCGTCTTCGTCTTCGGTCGGTCGTCGTGTAGGGCGGGCAATTGGAAGGAGCTTCCGAAGTGAAGTTGATGCACTAATCGGTGATGGTGCATTGGTGGGAGCCTGGTTTAGTGACTGGAAATGGAAAGAACACCACACTCCTTGAGGGAACGACGAAGAGACGACGATGGCGATGATGATGACGACGACGCCCATTGATCGCGGCGGAGGCGCTGTTCATGTATGTGGATGCTTTAATTTGGCGGGAAAAAAACCATGAGAAACCCTCATGATAGAGCCATAAAGCAGGAGACGAAGAAGACACGGTCTGCAGTTAGAATGTTGTCACACTACGGTGAAAGATTGTTGCCGCAATGAATGAACGACGACGTGGATGAGGTGGAGTGGGCCTCATGTGACTCGATGTCATGTTGAATGCACAAAGCGTGCAAATGATGATCGACATAAGGTTGGAAGAGTGATGTGTGGGGAAACTGGATGATATTGTATCATGAGTATCCGTTTGAGGACTGTGAGAGCATGCCCACGGTTCAGTCTCAGAGATTGGTGTCAACTTGTGTTACCAGATGGAGTAGGTACAGTGTAATTCTAATCCGCGTGCGATTAACTAAATGTGAATTTGATCGACGGAATGGTGTTCTGAGTGAATTAAAATGCTCTTGCCTGATGGCTGGCGGTGGGATAATGACGATGTGTGGTCGAGTTAAACTAGAACTTTAGCCAATTAAGCTAAATGTGTGTTGTTTCTTTTGATCGGCAGAAGCGTTAGGTATCTCCGGGACTGATATTATTAAGTTGTTCTTCCATGACGACAGGTGGATGGAAATCTTGGAAAACAACTTTTTTCTTATCACTCTGTTTTTGACTTACTGGCGTCTGACTCCTGGTGTTGTTGTCGGTTATACTTTTGATTGCTTGGCATTTACACTCACGTCGATTTTATTTTTTTAAAACCATGAATCGGCCATCAGGGCGGTTAAACAACTAAACTTGTGTCCATCCACTTTATGGAAACATGTTGTGCCTGCTTACCCAATTCAACTTTAATAGGAATTGAAGAGCCACATTGAATATTTTCTTCGAGAACTTGATTGTTTCGTTTGGTGTACGACATGCGCTGCCTGTTGCAAGCACATCTCTGCCATATTGATGCTATTTTTATTTGGGGAACAAAAACGTCATTGATCATGTCTCTATAGTGAATGTCGTTGAAAGTAAAACGCTGATTAGCCTCAGCCTTAAAACTTACTAAACGACTACAACTATTCACGCCCCATCATTCAACAGTTGTTTTTTTTAAGAGCGAAATACTTTTTTTACTTCTTTAAAAAGTTGTCAGTGCTGCCGACCTATCAACTTTTATGGCATTTAAATTTAATCTAGGAAGTTGAAATTTGAAAGTAGAGTCCCGAAATGGTTAAGTGTAAAATTAGCTCAAAGAAAAATATTTGTTTGTCAGATTTCCTTAAAACTTGTTATAGCTATAAATTCTGCAATATAGATTCCAGGGACTCCTACTTCGAGATTGGGGAAAGTTTTTAAATAGAACAAGGTACAAGGTATCTCTGAATAAGGTCTAATCTTGGATAAAAAAATTGAGCTGGAAATCTAATATGCAAGAAAGAGTTAGGAAGGCAACAGTTAAAAATAATTGATAATAGATGGGGTCTTCTACCCCGCATTACACATTGGCTACATATTTCGGTTGTAAGACCGACACTCATATACGGTGTGGTGGTCTGGTGGACAGCTTTAGACGTTGCGACAGATCGCGAAAAACTCAAATTCTAGCGACCAGCTTGTCTATGGATGAGTGGTGCACTTCATACTACTTCCTCGGCAGCACTCGATATACTGTTTCATTTAAAACTACTCGACATCTTAGCAGGAAAATAGCTGGTAACTCAGCTATTCGCCTCAAAGCAATATCCCAGTGGACCGAGAAAGAATTTGGCCACTCTGGTATTCTTAATCTATTAAGGACACTTCCTAGAAACATGGACTACACAACACCTCAGCCTCAGTTTAAAAAAAAACACTTCTACACCTATGGGTCAAGAACGGATGAAGGGTTTGGTGGTGGCCTTTTCTTTGGTACACCAAATTTAAGCCTCTCGTTTTGTCTATTAAATCATTGCAGTGCGATTCTGCCGGCAGTCATGGCGATTAAAGAAGCCTTATCTTGGCTGAAAAGAAACGTGAGATATCCGAATCATCTCTGACAGTCAAGTGGCCTTAAAATCACTAGACTCAGGCTCTCTTAACTCTATTGTGGCCCTACAATGCCGATCCTCTCATAAGGAGATGTCGAAGCGGTTCAACATTCACTGTCTCCCAAAAACGTAGGGCCCACCTAGGAGATATGCTCTCCGTAACAGTCTTGAAGATCTGTCAACTACTGACGTTAAAGATCTCTTTCGTTATAGCCAGAGCTCCAAATGGTTTAACGAGTATAGAAGCAAAATCATAGATCCATATGTTATCACAACGGAACTCTTTTTGGTCTAAATGAGTCGACCTCACCGGCTACCACTTCAACCTTACGAACAGCTACACTTGTTGCCATTTGAGAGGATCACAGATCTGCCTAATCCGTATTCTTCTATATAACTTGCATTCCTTTTTATAAAGAAAAAATGGTAATCTTTTGTTGACACAATATAAAATATCTTAGATTTCACAAAATTGACACAAAATCTGTGTTCAACCAAAAGGGTAAATCATCTTCTATAATATTTAGGCCTATGTGAGTTATATAATGTTAGCAATATCTTCTCACAATTAATTTAAAAAAAAAAAGAGTTTACAAAATTTTACATTAACTAAATTATTTAAGAAGCCCAGGGTGTTTTTTTCGAGAAGAACTTCGAGAATGTCCATCAATTTGGCTTTATTGGAAGGATAACTATGCCATTAATGTTTAAATATGACTTCGGGCATGCGGCCGCCGCGGCTGGTTCGAATAAAGACAAGTCTAGAGGTCCAATTTTCAACCACTTTTTCAAGCATTTGGGGCTGTATGTCGGCAATAACGCCAACGATTGTTGGCTTCCAAGTCCCCTACCGTTTCTGGTTTGTTGGCGTAGGCGAGCGACTTCACATATCTCCAAAAAAAATAATCCAATGGTGTCAAATCACACGATCTCGGTGGCCAATTGACAGGTCCATTCCGCGAAATTATGCGCTCATCGAATGTTTCCTTCAATAAATCGATTGTGACGTGCGCTGTGTGGCATGTAGCACCACAGTGGATTCTCTTCAATCCAAATGCGGCAATTTTGCTTCTAGACATTCAACCCAAAATGAGCCTCATCAATGAACAAAATTTTGAAAAATTTTGAAAAAAAAAAATTGTTGAACCACTATTTTCGAAATAAATTTGCACGATTTGCAAGCGTTGTTCATTTGTCAACCTGTTCATGATGAAATGGCAAACCAAACTGAACATAAATGACATTAGAGTTGCCAGATTTGACCACAAAATGCAAGTTTTATCTCTAGTCGAAAAACCAACCTCTCAAAAAAACACTCTTTATATGCTTTAAAGTTTTTTGTAAGCTTCGTTTTAGAGTTTTTTTTTATCATGATTTACCTTTTCAAAATGAATTGATGTTGTTTTGTATGCGCATAACTCAGCTAAACTTTATCCGATTTATTTGGCTATTTTTTTTTATTAGTATTGAATCAGGTAAATACACTACTGAAATACATGACCGGATAAGTCGAAAAATTGTGAAACCCTGAAATTGCATACTTTCAAGGGTGCATATAGAAAAATTGCATTTTCTATGGGAAGAAGAAAATATTAATTCTTATAAATGAAAAACACGAGGCAATTGACAATCCACAAGTGCAAGTCCGAACATGGGTTAAGCAGCAACATAATTAACGTATAAATGGATCTGTGGCTAAGTGTTGAGAACGTTGGAAAACTGACCTTGGGTTCTCAGGTTCTTGTAGTCGTTCGTTAATAAATGGAATGTGACAGGAATGCTAATTATCAACTTATTTTATCGGAGCTGAAATGTTGGTTTATCTTTAAGTTTTATCCTCTAAGTGAGAGGTCGCTGTTTCAAATGACTGGCCTGTACCAGCTGAATGGTTTTATGGAATCGGCATTAAACTGTAAGTCCCTCTATTTTCGTGTCGAAAATAGAACTTCGCTCACACACTGCATATTAGACTGTTAAAAGCAAGTTCAAGGCGGACATTCATACCTTTAAAAATATTTGAAAACTAAAGGTGCGATTAGACTGTCATCCAGAGTTGTCATCCGGATGACATCCTGACATTACGATGACGTTGCATTTATCCTAAAGTGGTAATTCCGTATGAAATAAACAAGTTTTCTGACGTCAGAATGTCGTCAAATGCTCACATTAATATTATGAGATACATATTGACTTCATTGCCCCAAACGTAAACCTAAACATTAAAAACTTGAAGTGAAATATTATTTAGTCGGATAGAGACATGTGCTTTAGGAAAGTGAATGACGCGTTTTTATGAATTGCTAAGATGTGGAAGATTTTGCGGAAAGATCTCTTCTTATGAACTTACAAGATCCAGCTTGAGCAAGAATTAAAGCTGCGAGACCATGCAATGCGTCGTGATTTTGGTGTATGGGCCGAACATGAGATTGATATCGATGCTGATATTCATCACAAAATTTTGTTTAGTGATGAGGCTCATTTTGGGTTATGGCTACGTCAACAAGCAAAATTGCCGCACTTGGAGTGAAGAGAATCCACATGAGACCCTTGAAATGCCATTACATTTACAAAAACTGACTGTTTGGTGTGCTCTATGGGCTGGTGGAGTCATTGGGCCATACTTCTTCCGAAATTATGCTGGAGAGTCAGTTACCGTTAATGGAGACCGGTATAGGGCCGACTATTTTGTTGCCGAATTAGATGACATGAATGTAGATGAGATGTGGTTCCAACAAGACGGCGCTACATGCCACACAGCGCACGTCACAATCGATTTATTGAAGGAAACATTCGATGAGCGCATAATTTTGCGGAATGGACCTGTCAAAACTAAAAAAGAACTACTCATTAAACATGTCGCGAATCGTTTGCAATCTGACAATTTGCTTGGCAGTTTTAAGAATTATAAATGCCAGCAGTTAGTTAAAGAGGTTAAAAAAAAACTTTTTAATTTAACTTCTTTTATTGTTTATTCACAAACTAGGATCACAAATTTCTCAGAAATTTATTCAGGTTATTAGTAATTTCCCTACCAGTTTCCCCAAATAGTTCACATTCAGGAGTAAGCATTTGGTATGGTGTTACTCTGGTCAAGTACTTCTTCAAAGGAGCAACTTTTTTGCTTCCTAAGAATAGGATTTGGCTAAAGTTTGACATCATCATTTGGGATGAACTTATTTCAAGTTCGGCTATATAAAACGATACTAAAGAAAGATTTTATTATATAGCGGCGCTTTTTTTCATTTTCAGCAAATTCACATGCAAAAAAAAACCACAACAATAAAAACAATAAACAATGATAATGACTAACCCGCCCACTTGCGCAAATTATTCTGCAACCTTACTAACCCTTCAGAGTGCCTCCCAATGAGTATTAGCATATCCCTAACGTCTTATGGGTACCACACTTTTATATCGCCATTTTTAGGTCCCATTGTTATGCTTTCCCGCCCTTTGGCTTCCTACTGTACCGCACAAAACATAATTTCCACCAAACACGGAAGCCATAAAAGTCGCGTGTTCAGTTCATAAAGATTTTTACACACACGCCCGAATCATGCAACAATAATAACGATGTGATGTGATGTGACGACGACAAAAACACACAAACTATTTAAATCTAACCACCGCATACGCGCAATACTACGACACATGTTGATCGTGGGACTACAATTGAAGGTTCGTACACCTATGTATGTCTGTCTCATCGTCACCTCTCTGGTGCAGTTGTTGATGTTCTTGTTATGCTTACTGTTTGTCTGTCACAGTGACAGAGGTGTGTTTTGTTAAGTAATGCCGCCATAGGCCACAAAGAAGACTTCTCTTCCCAGTAAATCTATGGACAACATGCGTGTGAAACGAACCGCGCGCCGCCCGTGGGAAAACTCTAATCCACACCATAAAACAGTACCTAACTGAGTAGTAAAAATAACCATCGGTCAACTTCATTGTTCAGTTCGTATGTGCTACTTAGTAGATGAAGGTAGCTAGCTAATTCCCTAATCGTCACGAATGTATGGAGTGGATGATTTCAGAGAATTAATTTAATTCAAAATGTTGCAAAGTCTTTGTGGGGATGACGTGCGGTAGCGCACTATTTTGATGGAAATCAATTACAACAACGACAATGCAACGTCTGCATGCAATAGGCTCACCGAGCGGCATTCATTGTTGACAAATGACAAACGCGACGTATTCCCATTGTTCGCTGATGATTGAGAGGCCAGACATTTCCCACATCTATAGAGCGCATACCTGTAACTATGACGGAATGTCTTAACAAGGTGGTTTGTTTCTGCAGTTACAGTGGTGGCAAAAAATTAAACTCACTGGGACTTTAATGGTTTAATGATATGAGACTTAAAGCGAGATTTACACTGAACTTAACTAGGTATATTCTGCTTATGACAGCCTCTAATTCTTTAAGATCTTGGGCACGCATCTTTTAGTTGAGGAACGGTCTTCCTTCTTGTCTTGAATCAGTTTTTTAATGAATTTGAGCATGAGTTGTGGATCCAAAGCTGGTTGATTCTTATCGTGAAAATATTAGAACCTTTCTTGGGTCAGTGCCCCGCAGGATTCGATCGTGTGACTGTATTTGACTATGTAACCAGAGACTTTCATCCCCGCTTGTATCAGACCTTGAAGACTTTGCAAGGTTCAGAACCTTTTTTTCTTTTCCAATTTCATGAATTCTTTATTTGAGGAAGGTTAACCTATCCTGAAGAACGTCTCAGTCAAGTATCTCCAACTCATTTCCAATACTGCCAACATGGCCTGGTATCCAGCAGACAGATGCTCTATTTCTCTTGCCCAATTTGTTGAGACTTTGTAGGCTTCCCTTACAAGTTTGGATTTAAATCCAGTACTTGACACATAATTCCGCTTGAAAGATGCTGGTACTTTTACCCATAGATTCATAGTGTTTCGTTTATGGCCCAAATACTCTTGCACCAGTTCCTTCCTCAGTTCTCGAACCGTCTGTATACCAATTTATCGTACGATTGCTCAGTCCATGAATTGTGGATTCATCGCTCTATTCGTTCTTGTTTCTGAGTTTCGTCAGGAAATTATTTGCAAAGTAGAATTTCCTTTTGCTGTTATCTCTAGAAATAGCTAAGAGTGGCCCCCCTTCCAATTCCTTCTGTTACCATCCTTATAATGGTTTATAAGAGTTCGCTCATAGAGTTCGCGGTTGCATCTTCACCTCCATTCGCCCTTCTCGCACACAGGATCAAACATGCGTCAAAACTCAGTATTAACACTCCTTTCGTTCTTATGGTAGAACTGGCAGAGTAAGGGCTCTATAGAGTGAGCGTTTTGTCTTTCGAGTCAGGAGCAGCAGTTTTCTAGGGTGATTTTGTGCCTGATCGCCGCTTAGATGTCATTCGTTGAGTTGATGGTTACAAAGAGGTAGATGAGATCCTTAACTACCTAGAAGTTGCAGCCATTAAAGCCTCTATCACGATACGCTGGGAGCAATCAGTGATACATACATAAATCGCATGGCCCAGCAGCTGGATAAATCTGTTAAAAATAGTGCATTTCGTAGTGACACCTGCCCTGCGCACTGTCCGCTCAAGGAAACGATTGAATAAGTCCCATGAAAGCTGAAATCCGGTGCATGTTTGGATCAGTCAGGCGAAAGCAGTTGGAGTAGTTTTACCGGGATATCGAATTCAGCCATCGCCATGTAGAGCTCATGAAGATGAAAATTTTTATATACTGCTTTAATCGGAAATTTCAAAAAAGTTGGTCTGCCCATGGGTTATATGTTTTTATGTTAACGTGATATATAAATAAAAAATTTCTGTCAGTTTAAGTTCAATCCCAAGTGTTCGGTATGCAAAAGTAGACCAACATCGTAAGTGTGTCAAAAAGATATCTAAAACATAAGGAAAGGCTACAGTCCGCTTGAGGCGAACAGTATGATACCCTATCCATATCCCTATATGCCCCAAAGAAAAAATCATTAAGAAGATGATGGATAGCATTTTATTTAGATCTATTAATTAAAAAAAAAAAAGTTTTTTTGAAAAAACGCCCCCAAAAAGTGGGCGTGGCCAAAAACTTTGTATGAGCGATATGATGGAAAAAATATTGGGTAAATATTTTGTTAAACAGTTTTTTTCGCTTTCTGTGAACATTTTCGAAGAAAACAGCATTTTAGTCAAAAACGCCCACAAAAAGTAGGCGTGGCAAAAAACTTTATATGACAAACTTATAAAGGAGGCCATTGCCTACACATCTTGTGAAGGTTGTAACACTCTATCTCTCTAACTTTAGCTTTAAAACCGTTTTTTCTAAATTGTGGGCGTGGCAGTGGGCGTATTCAAAATTTTACACTTGACCATTTCGGAGCCCTAGGGAATATGTGGTCCAAATTTCAGCTTCCTAGCTTAATTTTAAAGGCCTAAAAATTGCGTACGGACGGACGAACGGACGGACGGACGGACGGACGGACATTGCTAGATAGTCTTAGGATTTGGTCCTGATCATAAATATATATACTTTTATGGGTCTACGGCGAATATTAAGGGGTGTTACAAACTATGTGTCAAAATTAATATACCCTTAGGATAGGGTATAAAAAGGTACGTCTGACCTAGTCGTTCTCTTTATTTTGTGATGCGATTTTAGTTTAAGAATACGCCAAAATTTCAAAAAGAAGTTTTCTTGCTCTGTGTCCTGGCACCATAGGTTAAGTAAGATTAGGTTAGGTTGAAGTGGCGATTGGACAAAGGTCTGACAACGTGGAACTGGAATTGCTGCCTACTCGTTGTGGAACTATTTTGAGCTCGTTCATTGGGTCGGTCATGTTTTGATCATTGAGTTCATTGTGAAAGTTAGTGCCTTGATGAAGATTTCGTTTTTTGTAAAGAGCTGCGCATGCACAAAGAAAGTGGAAAGTTGTCTCTTCCTCCTCCTCCTCATCCATGCAGCTCCTACAAAAGTCGTTTGA
Source organism: Ferdinandea cuprea (assembly GCA_963576555.1). Classification (NCBI taxonomy): domain Eukaryota; kingdom Metazoa; phylum Arthropoda; class Insecta; order Diptera; family Syrphidae; genus Ferdinandea; species Ferdinandea cuprea. Next base: position 134,840,538 of record OY754958.1, read on the forward strand.
ATAACCGACAAGTCTGGTTGCATGTCTGCTTGTCAGACAGTGTCCAAGGATGACACCAATTGTAGCATGAGATCTAGTTAGGGTGTTAAACTCTTAGAGCGTTTTAGAACCAGATTAGGCCAAATCTGCTTCGTTGCCAGACAAGTGGTACCACCTGTCCATCTAAGGTTGGTTTTTTTTATCACATCCAGGTTTAACATGAGTTTGCATGAAGAATGATTTCGGAATGTCACTATGCTCCGACACCCAGCACATGAAAATGTTGAAATCCTCCACCATCTCCTTTAACGTCGGTAGTCTAGGGCTACTAAAGAGTTTATGGAGACTTGATTGACTTGACTGTCCGAAAAGATTCGGATAGATACCAAGTTATTCTTAAGGCACGACAAGACTTCCTTCATCGCCATAATTTCTGCTTGCAATACACTACAGTGATTAGGAAGACATAAAGAGTGACAAGGATTTAGTCTATCGGAGAAGACGTCACACCTAACCCGTCATTACTTTTTGACCCGTCGGTTAGGAAATGATCGATTCCTCCTCAAGCAGGACACCATTCTCATGGATGCTCAGATGGAAGTTTTTCTGGTATGGTATTGTCTATATTTCTAGGAGGGCTCCTGGGTGTGTTCAGAATTACGGAGTGGCCGATTTAATTTCCGGTCCACTGAAATTAAACTTTCCCTTTGGCTCAAACTAAGCTTGGAGAACTATGGCTTGACTTTTACCCTAGGACAATGGTGCCATTTGCCCATTCAGCATCAATCAACATCCTTCTTGTCAGTTGTCTTAAACAGAGCATTAGAATGTTGCTTTCATTCGCGGTGGCTAAATAACCACAATTGCCCTTATTCTACAATATTCAAGCCCCGAGGATTTCCAAATTCCTAGTGCTAGGTACTAGTATTCCCCTCCACTATCGAAATTATTTTCGCACTACATTTTCTTATCGAACACAAACTTTCGCCGCCAAGTGTAGCCAGCTATTCATCGCACCGCACAGGTTCGGCGTGCTTTTAATTTTGCCGTGGCACCATGCAGTCATTGTGGCGCCTGCGTAGCATCAGCAAAATAAAATTACATTTATTTCAATTGCCTGCGCAGCGTCGCGTCTTACTAACTATACCTACTATAGGTACTCATACTCATGTCGCATGACGTTCAGTGACCAGCTAGACCAGTCACCAAAGGAGATAATAAATTGAAGCGCGCACGTAGAACGGCATAGCGAAGACCTCCTCTATACAACTAGTTTCCTTGTAATTTTATAATCAAGTCTGAATTGACCGCCCGCTTTTCTTCGAAGAACTAGATTTCGTCAAATTGCTCGATTGAGCAGATGATTGGAGTGCGCTCGAAGAAAAAGGTGCGCGTACAATTATCTGATGAGGCAGTTAAGCATTATTTTTTATCTTTAGTCATTTTCAGTAATTTTCACATTAAATCATTTTGCTCTTAATCGTTTCCGTTCTCTTAATAGATTTATAAATTACTTCGCAACCCCATTCACAGCCGTTTGGTTTTGTTTTTTTCTTTTTTTTTACGAGTAAAAAAAAACAAAAAGTACTAAAATATATAAAAATAAACCTGCTGAAGTGCAGTATCTGAAACGGAGCTGGCTTGTAATTGAAATTGAATACCAATACGTTTAATGTGCTATCGATGTAGGATTTCCTTGTAACTTGAAAAGGGTACTAAAGAGGAACATTAATAGAAGAACACAAGTAAGAGGCACGACAAACAGGCGATAGGAAATTCGAAAATAGACCATTGGTCTGTGTTTTTTTTAAGAATCCTTATTTTCATGTAACACTTGAAATACAGAATAAGATTTTTTTTTATTTCGTGGTGTAATTTATGACCAATTTCAAGGGTTTCTAAGTACGCACTGTTTGTAGATTGTGCCGTGGCGTATCGGAGAAAATTATTACTGGAATGGGGAAGAACTGAAACTGATATTTTATTTTTTTCACTTGCAGGGTAGCGATACGCTCGGATTGAGTTTTCAATTTGTTATTGGAAATCCTATAAAATAATTAAAAATAGATGATTTAAAAAGGAAAAGATTTTTTTTTTGGACTTGGAAAGGTTGGACTTTAATAGTTAGCTCAGGGTGCAATCACGGTGTTTTGATTTGAAATGTACTGTGCACGTTTGTTAAGCCAAGATCTTTAGAACTTGGGCACTAAACCCTTATTTACCCGAACCAACTTAGGTAATTTTGACCTCCTATCTAACTTTGCTTACAACGAAACTAGAGTTATACAAATTTATTGGGACGCGCAGCAGCAGGCTCCGTACCGAATTTCAACTGTCTAACATGAGCGGTTCCTGAGTTATAAGGCCCCAAAATTAGCAAAAATAGTAACTCACTGACAGATCATCAAAACTATGGAGCAATTCCAATCATGGTAGAACCTTGAAATTTGGCACAGTAATAGAGTTTGCGGAGAAACCCTAGGGAAAGATCTAACAATTGTGATTTTCTATCCAGGGGCCGTGGCAGCCGCCCACTTCTCTTAACTCAGCCCCCAAAAGACCTAGAAAGACCTAGAATTATAATTTTTTACACTCTTTTCTTTAACTTTGCACCCAAAAGGCTTAGAGTTATGAAACTATACGTGGATTAATTAAAATGTCACTGAATTTTGAATTGCATTGGCGAGTGTTATCTGTTGCTTCTGTTGTTGACTTCCCAACCTTTGCGTATTCATTTATTTGTGGTTTGCATGTGTTTATCAAGAGGAGGTTTTCGCCATCCTAATGGCTATGCGCTATATTGTGAACAATAGGTGGAAGGCATTTGCATTTGCAGTGATAGAGAAGCTGCATTAAAAACGCTTCTCAACCCTCTTACCTCGTTCAAGTTAGCGTACGAACGCAAGTTTTCTCTGAATTTGGTCTGTAGGTTAAACACAGCCTATCTTTGAATGTTGTTTGAGTTCCAGATCACACTGGTATCCAATATAATCAAGCATTCTGAAGCTTGATTGGCAAGGTTCAGAAGATGCTTGGGTCCATTGATGCTTGGGCTTCTGAGGAATAAAAATTATATGGCACGACTACGACGGATGCAGACAGACCAAACTATTGCGCCCGAACATTTGCAAAAAGTCTGCGTCTTTTCTTCTATCTCTTAGGAAAATCGACTGCAGGCTGCTTGTCCCTTAGCGCTACCAAGCTTTTGCTAAGCGCTTACATATGTTGATCTTGAGCGACACCACCACCTGTCCTGCTAGCAGTGAGGAGGATGACAAAGCAGAAGGCTTTCTCTGCAGTTGTCCGGAATTTGCTCGCATCAGGTGGCGAATTTTCGGTCCTGACGTGGTGAGTGCTGAACATCTTTGCTCTTCATCACTGAATCTCTTTTTCATCTTTTTTCGAAAGACTGAAAAAGTAGGTTCATTCATGTGAGTTTTCTGCATGGCAACACAATTGACCAGTAGTTGTGTCTGAACGCTCCATCGGACAGCAGTAATCTTCGACAAAAGAAAAAAAATGATCCATATGCAGTAGACGCTCGATATGGTGAACTTACCAATATAGTAAACCACCAAAATTTTATACACACTACTCTAAATAGTGAACTATAAATATTTTAATAAAATGAACTCAGATATAAAATTAAGCTTTGGTAATATAAAAACTTTCGTTCGAAATAGTGAACAATTTCGATATAGTGAACAGGTCCGGTTTATATTAGTTCACAATATCGAGCGTCTTCTGTATTGAAAAATTGAAATCCCAATGGTATAATCTCGCCGCAGCTACAGCAGAATTATTTTTATTCAGGTTAACAGAATTTGCCGAAGGGTTTGAGCTGAGATCGTTCTATAAATTCGCTTATTAAACTCACGCACATACGATATGACCTGTATGTATCTGTAAAAGTGATGAAACTGGAATACTTTTTCTCAACAACCAAAGTGTCGAAATGTCAAGTCAATGACTACTTTTCGACTGCCGCGAGCACAAACATACGTAGACTGAATTTATATATGTTGAGATTGGCATGATCCTGTATCCAATTCGATCTGCCGCTATTTTGATTTATGACAAAACTGAATAGACGACTTCTTTTACTTTTGGAAAAACTGAACATTTTATTGACACTCGTTGGACTGCACTTACTTACGATTTTGAATCTACCATTCTGTTACAAACCAAGACCTCTATTTACAGGCTGTTGTTCTATTCTCCGACTATTTTGTAGAAATGTAACGCCCGTGTTGGATATCCGGCCAAACTAAATGCATATTGTGACCCATAAATAGAAAAATAAATTGAAAAAATAGAATAGAACGATGCACGATGAAAGTGCCCGCCAAGAGATACATATATTGTTCGAAAACTTAAGAGCTCTGAAGAGTTGTTAAGAAGATACCAACACTTTAAGCAGATTTACCATTCAGCAAGAAAAGTTAAATGAGCAAAGGTGATGGTTATATTCATTTTTCGACGAAGGAAATAGTCAAAATGAGTTTTCAGGGAATACTGGTGCTTCCAATGTACTTGAATTCTATTTCAAAACACTTCGGCTATATCGGAATAGTTATCCGGGTCTTGGCAATTAGTTCCTTAGTTCCCTGTTATCACTTAATACTCTAAAATTTGTCTATCTACCTCCTAACAACGCAGATACAGCTCTCTGCAAAAAATTTCAAGTCGACTGAAAATGGTCAATATTAATCTACGTACATTGAAGAATCCTTTCATATATTAACGTATATGTCACATCAAAATATCACAGTATTGAAAAAACTTTTTTAAGTGTGAAATTAATGGAAATCCCACGAAAATAAAATAATGTGAAAGTGGGGTCTACTATTACCCCAAAGCAACTTAAAGTGAAAATGTCCGATTTCGAGGTGTAACTACTCGAAGTGATATAACTTCAGAACTATTAGATATAAACCCACTTAACTTATTTTGTAGGCCTAATTTAATTACGCAAAATATTTTACAAGCGTCGTTTGATTTTGTAGGTCCAAAAAAAATGTTATGATGCCTTAAGTAAAAACTATGTTTTTTTAGCTTTTCATTTCAAATTTGTTTGTCTTTCTGTAATATGAAATTATTTAAAATATTGTTTTTTAGTAAATTCTCTATTTTTCGAAATAAAAAAATTTGTGTGGAGTAAATGTTTCGATAATGAAAATCTAAAAAACGTGTTTTTTTAATTTTTACTTGGCTTTTTTCCTGGGCTTTTAAAATCATTAATTCATTAAAATCATACATTACTATTAACATTTTTTTGCTTTATGAAGTTAGGTCCTCAAAATGTGTTAAATACCTTTTGTCGCTATATCTTATTTTTTTGAAACAATATAAATTAGATTAGTTATACATCAAAATAGCAGTAATTCACGTTAACATGATATAATTTGTTTTGGGGTTATGATACCGAACCATCTACGGCAGCACATTTTCCGCGTCTGATTTTCAGAAATATCTATCTATAGGATATAGTTTTTAATAAATAAACCAAAAATATAGATAAATGAATTTGTCTCCCCACTGTATATGTGCGAACTAAGTTTATTCCGGTATGTTTTCAGAACACTGTACGATTTTTGTCATAACATGAACCAATGAACCAGCTTCCAAGAAACCGAACTTCTTCATCTTCTTTAATTTAAAATGGAAATAATCCATTAGGATAGACCCTGGGCGCTACAAATATCTTCCTCATGTGTAAATAGGCTTCTCACAGTTTTCTTCCTCAGACCACTTTAGCTTACGATATAGAGAAAGCTATAGAATCTTGTTTCTTTTGCTGTAGGAAGGCGAAAGGATATTCTGGAGAACCAAAAAGCGAGGCAAAATTAAAGAGGGCAGATATAGTTGTGAGGTGATATATTGCCATGTCCTGTATTTTCGAATGTCAATATATTCCTGTGTTCCAAATATAGCTATTCAACGTGAATATATTTGGCCTAACATGCTCTGACATTGAAAGGCCATATTTCAGAGTCAGAATTCGCGTGATGTGACCGACAGGTTTTGATTTTTTGGACTACATCCACATCTTCTCAGATACAATCAAGTATTGGAAGATTTTCCAAACTCAACATGCAAACCAAGCTGGTTTTATACAAGCAAGTATACGACTTTGGGGTTGTACCAAAGCAAGTACCCCCACCCCCCCCATTTTGCAGACTTTCCAAAATGAAGTTCTAATAAAAATCGTAAGCGCGACGTGGTATATCAGAAACGCCCATATTCACAGAGATCTAGGTATTCACTACCGTGGAAGACGAAATACGAAATTTCGCGCGTAAACAACACTCTCGCCTTCGTGGCCATTGCAATGGCGCTGTATTACGAATTTTAGATCAGAGAAATCTTGTACACCGACTACAAAGGATGAAACTCTCTGAATTAGCACTATAAGATGTAACCACACGTTGTTGTTGGTAAAGCAGGTGCTTCCACTGGAAAATTTCCAGTCAAACGTTATTGAATATTTAAATCAAAACTGCTTGATAGGCAATAGCCTAGCTGTAGTATAAAAGTATTTTGAAGCGAGGTGTTTTTAGTGAGTAAGAATCTCAAAATATTATGAGCACGCGGTAATCTTCAGGTCCTGGAAGATTTTGATGAAGCTTGAAATTAATTTTTTGGGTTAAGAGCTTTGAGCCCATTTGTGTTGTTAAACTAAAGGAGCAGCGATTTTCAAGGGATATTTTTCTTTGAAACTGATAGTACATTCATCGGACATGGGTTTTTCTATCACTCGACTAATGCTGTATCAATTTAGAGCAGGCCCCCAGACACAACGTCACCCCCATGTTTAAGGAGTTGAGTATTCTTCAGGCCCATTCCATTTTTTTTTTTGGATGTTGCTACTATCCGATGGGACGCCTCAGACACAACTAATGGTCCGTTGTGCTACCATGCAGATACCATATATACCATACTTAGTTTCCCGTCGAAGAAAGATGAAAAGGAGCTTCAGTGACGAAGAGCAAAGGCCGAACTGGCGAAGTTACACATGCTATCAAAGGTCGCATTATCAAAAGCACCCTCAATATCGATGAAAATGCCCAACGCGTACTCATTCCGATCAAGATCACTTTCTTTCTACCAAAAAGATTTTATAGCATTCTAAATTCTCGCAGGATTGTCTGCGCTGATAGGCATCTTTGGGAGAGGATGTGATCGAAGAGCAACTTTGCGCTCATCCAGCTCAACCAGTCTCTCCAAACTTTTCAGTCAGAAGGAAGACAGACTTATGGGTCTAAGGATTTTGGCTGGAGTATAGTCATACTTACCAATTTTTGGTATGGAAACCACTTTAACCATATGCCATGCGAAAGGTATATTGGCCAAGGCCAAGGTAGTGGTTAAAATTCTTTTCTGCGTTGGAAAAACCTGACTTAAACCTTCTTATAGCATAGCTGGATAAATTCCATCCGGACCAGGTGACTTGAAACACTCAAAATATGTAAAAGCATATTTGATAGCATCATCAGTCAACACTCTCGATGGAATATACCTGCTTATGCCGCATGGTGTTAGTCGGTTCAAAGGTGGCCACTGTTGCCAGTATATAGTAATTTTCATTACTCATTTAAAGAGCTTGCCTTCTAGGCTGTTTGTTTATATTAAGCTGAACTTGTGACTTCGATGGCGCTGTGCATAGTGTGTGTGCTGGCCTTACGCGATTGCTAAGTGTATATTTGTTGGGGAATTGGAATAACTGAGTTAAAATGACCGACAAATAGACCGGCACCGTGAAACTGCTATAAATGCTTCATTTTTCGTGGTGGCAATCACAAGGTGTCGTTTTATTCAGTGAAAGGAGGAGCAGGTAAAATTTATATTTTTTAACGGAGGCGAAGATAAAATCCTAACATAAAGTAAAGTCATTTCGATCACAATATTTCAAAATCAACACAAGAAAGTCAGGGCAGACTATTATTAAGAGCAACTTTAAGATAAAGATACAATAAAAAAAGACATCATCTGACGTTACTATCACCCTTTTAGGATGCAGCTAATCAATACGTATACTATGTAAGTTCATTGCTCTTGTCAAGCAAAAATGAGGCACAATCTTTCGATAACTCCATTAAACCGCTCTCATAACTCCATGTCCATCTTATCACAAAAAAATTGATTGCCTGATATTTTGTATGTAAGTGCCAATGGTGTTTGTTTAGATAAAGTTCAAAAATAGTCGAAAAATGCGCAACATGTGTTCGGATAGTTCTAAAAATGGGAAATTATCTCGCGTGATGGTTATGCTGCTCCTCATCAGCATGTTTGGTTTTTAATTCTATTCAATATTCGATGTATTTTTGTGTGTTTTCGAAATAAACAATATTTTTTCGGTTGTTATTGTTGGTGTTGTTTTTAAGTACAAAATAAGAGCGCAAAGTGTCTTCCCATGATCTATTTTTAGGACCACATACAGATTTATTTATTTTGTTGTTGTTGTTGCTTGTTGCTGTTAAGATGTTGGTCTCAAAAGAGCCCTACCAAATGCAATGCCGAGTGTATTTTGTATGACATATTATCGGGCGGCACTAACAACACCAGCTATAGACATGGCTTCGGGTATTTATAGACACTTTATACGACTCGGAGATATTTACAGATACTTTGCATCCATATGTGAGTTAAACATCGGTTGGCAATGATTTTTTTTTTCCTTGAAATTTCCTTTTGTATCACACTTGTGGAGGCCTAAAAAAAGATTATACACACATCACATTCACAGTAATATGCCTTAGCCATGTGGTGGAAGGGGTGAAATTTCGAGCGGGAAATGTTATTTTTCTCTCGTTTTTACATTTTTTTTCGAAAATTCAAAATTCGAGGACGTATAAGGAAGGAATCACTTGCTGTGCAGACATCAGTCAGTCAGTTGCCGGATCAGTGAGCGGATCAGAAGTGAATGAATAAAAATATCTAAAGAGATGTTCAAGTATACAGTGAATATGGAAACGTTCAGTGAAAGGATTAAGGAGAAGACTACAATGGAACGAAGGATAACAACAGAGCAGATTTTGCAATTGTGTCGAATTTTAGCCGAGCAATCAAAGAATGTAAGTACATGGTAATGGAAAGTGTTGTAACATTAATAATTTGTGTTGTTTTAGAAATCACTTGTGTTGAAGGATAACAACAGTTCGAAGGAAATTCAGAGTGAGGACATCACTAGCAGTCGGCAGTCTTCCGAACAGGACTATTGTGATAGACTTTCCGTGGTGGATGATGTAGATGAACACCAAGACCAGCAGTTAATGATTTTGGGAGACAATAATTCAAATCATTTATCTGTTTCAATGGTGAAAACGAAGCAAGCGAAAAAGGATATTTTAAATAAAATTCGAAATCAAATTTTTGAAAGGAAACGCCAAAAGTTAGCAAATTTGCAGCGGAATGTGACAGGTGTTTGGAGACCTTGGTGAATTGGAATTTAGTGATAAGAAGCAAACAAGTGACACAAAAGACATTGTACATAGGCTTTAAGAGAAATGCAAACAAAAAAAAAGTTCTTCCAAATTTTCCAAAGAATTGTAATTTCTAAGAAATTTAGTCATAAGGCTGGTGAGCTTTTAGATTTAAGTGGTTTTTATACTAAAAATAAAAAAATTGTTTTTTAAATATTGCATTTGTTCAAGTGGATGCACCGAATTCTATCGAAAATCTGGGACTTGTTGTGTTCACTTATGAAAAAACACGGGCCAAACTGATTGTTGGCAAACAATTCGATTGGAAATGCACTTCGAATGTTTCCCGCTTAGATGGTAGTAGCTTTTGTACTTTCAAGTAGATTATACCCATTTATATATATCCTTAAATATGAGCTGGGAAGCTTAAATTTAGTTAGTTTCTCTTTAGTTATACAGTTATCTGGAAGTCGTTAAAATACGAACAACTTAAAATAAAACGAATAAATAATAATAATAATTACAGTTGTGAAAAGTGAGTCACATAACCTCCGACCTATGGCGTTTATGTTGAGACCTAGGTAAGCGGCGCAGTCCGGGACCGGGAACTTAACTAATAAGCCTCTCCAATTAGCGCGATTTTTGCCGAACCTCAAGTTGGTTCAGGTCCCCATTTATTTGTGCGTGCAACCTATAAGGAGAGGCCTTACTCTACTTCGTTTTCTCTCAACGCATTGCGGACGAGGGAGCATTGTTGCTCCTTCGCTCCCAGCCATCTGAAACACACAATACGCAGTCTTTTTACCAGATCGATGTCGCTGTTCAGCTCGTAGAGTTCATCATTTCATTGTCGAACCAATTATCTCTCAATGCCACCAAAGATATCTTCTTCCGCCTTACAAAGCGTCCAAGCTTCGGAGCCATAGAGCAGAATTGGGATTCTGAGGGTCCTGTATAGAGTTTCTTTACTTGTTCCTTAGCGTCACTTTGCCTGAATCCTTTTTTGTCATCAAAGGTGTCGGTTAGGTCTTTACCGACCTTGATGTAGCACCGAGCTTTCGCCATCGCAATTCTACACAGACGGACTAGTTTGGCAGGAATGCCAAAACTAGACATGACCTTGTAGAGCTTGTAGCTATAGATGCTGTCATACGCGGCTTTAAAATCGACGAAAAGGTGGTGAGTAGGTATCGATCTGAACTTCTTGTGTTTTCTCCAAGATCTACAGTAATGTGAATACATGGTCAATTGTGGATTGTAAATGTTAAGATAGATAACAGGCTCATAATTAATGAAATAACATTAACGTAAACTTTGGGTAATTTCGATTTAATCTCTTTTTTTGGTTTCCAATGGCAACAATCTATAAAAAAAAATACGTTCAAACTAATACTAAAAAAAGGAAAGGCTACAGTTCGCTTGGGGCGAACAGTATGATACCCTATCCTTATCCCTATGTACCCCAAAAAAAAAAAGCATTAGGAAGATGATGGATAGCATTTTATTTCATTCTATGAAATTTATAGAAAATACATTTTTTTTTAAAAACGCCCTCAAAAAGTGGGCGTGGCCAAAAACTTTGTATGGGCGATATATTGGAAAATATATTGGCTAAATATATTGTTAAACATTTTTTTTCGATTTCTATGAAAATTTTCGAAGAAAACAGCATTTTAGTGAAAAACGCACACAAAAAGTATGCGAGGCAAAAAACTTTATACGACAAATTTATAAAGGTGGGCAGTACCTACATATCTTGTGAAGGTTGTACAAATTGTGTTAAATTGTGGGTGTGGCAGTGGGCGTATTTTGAAAATTTTAACACTTTACCATTTCGGAACCCTAGGGAGTATATATTCCAAATTTCAGCTTCCTAGCAAAACTTTAAAGGCATCAAAAGTTGACACGGACGGACGGACATTGCTAAATAGTCTAAGATTTTGGTCCTGATCATAAATATATATACTTTTAGGGGTCTGTGACGAATATTACGGGGTGTTACAAACTATGTGTCAAAGTTTATATATCCTTAGGATAGGGTATAAAAACAATACTATGCTGTAAGTAGGTATTAAAGTAACACAAAAATAAAAATAAATAATTGTTTACCTTTGGAAATAAAAAAGAGGTACCGCAAGGGTTAAGAGAACAACTTTTTATCATTTCAAATACGAGTCGAACGGTAACAATATAATGTTGGTATGATCAATTCTCCCATTAATCGAAATTTTGTTCAATGAAAAGAACAAATACAATGTGAAAGAACTATCTAAGTTATATTGTGTTATAAAATTTAATTCTTTTTTGTTAAATGTTCAATTTTGTTGCCCGGAGAATTTACTGTTACGATACCCCATCAAATGGGTTTACTTCTTTTATTTGGTTAAAGTAGTGCAGAATCGATAAAAGTGTTGTCTTGTTTTTGGAAGATTAGGGCCGGTTACAACACTACCAAATAAAACTTGCAATAGGAGAAAACAAATGAAAAAAAATTTGCTATTCAGCCAAAATAGCTTATAATGACATCGTCTATAAGGTTTATTATGATCAAGTTTGTAGGTCTCATCTGAAAATCTAGATGAACCTATCGACAGTTCCTCACTTAATATTTACAATTTCTATACAATACAGTACACGGCTCACTTAGACCATCAAATTGTGTCCATTGTTCCTCGCATAATAAAGGGTTTTTTTTAGAGGTTGGTTTTTCGAACAGAGACAAAACTGACATTTTGTGGTCAAATCTGGCAACTGTAATGTCATTTATGTTCAGTTTGGTTTGCCATTTCATCGTAAACAAGTTGACAAATGTACAACGCTTGCAAATCGTGCAAATTTATTTCGAAAATAATGGTTCAGTTCGCGAAGTTTACCGCAAGCTCCGTTCATTTTGTGGTCGTCATAATCGTCCATCAGAGCAATTAATTCGATTAACAGTGGAACGTTTCAGCACTACGTTTACTCTATGTGATAACACGCATCCGCAGAGACGTCGAACAGTGCGCACCGAAGAAACAATTGCCGCTGTAGAGAAAAGTGTTGAAGAGGACACGAATGAATCGATTCGCCACCGTGCACAGCAGCTTGGAGCTTTGTCCATCAACTTTATGGAAGATTTTGCACAAAGATCTCTTCTTACGACCTTACAAGATCCAGCTTGTGCAAGAATTAAAGCCGCGAGACCATGAAATGCGTCGTAATTTTGGTGCATGGGCCGAAAATGAGATTAATATGGATGCTGATTTTCATAGCAAAATTTTGTTCAGTGATGGGGCTAATTTTGGGTTGAATGGCTACATCAACAAGCAAAATTACCGCATTTGGAGTAAAGAGAATCCGCATAAGACCCTTGAAACGATGAGCGCATAATTTCGCAGAATGGACCTGTCAATTGGCCACCAAGATCGTATGATTTGACACCATTAGATTATTTTCTTTGGGGATATGTGAAGTCGCTCGCCTATGCCAACAAACCAGAAATGTTACGGTACTTGAAAGTCAAAATTCGTGGCGTTATTGCCGACATACAGCCCCAAATGCTTGAAAAAGTGGTTGAAAATTGGACCTCTAGACTTGTCTTTATTCGAACCAAATGCGGCGGCCACATGCCCGAAATCATATTTAAACATTAATGGCATAGCTATCCTTCCTTGATGGACATTAAAACGATTTTCTTGTGTTTTATTTCAATTCGAAGTTCTATACCCATAAAAAAAGCACCCTGTACAAAAAAAAACACCTGAAAGTTTAAAAAGAAGAAATCGCGTGTCGTCGCTCTCTCAGAACCATCAGGTGACGAACAGATTCAATTTCTTGGACGTCTCTGCAGCTTCTGCAAAAGTCATTACGAATTATGCCCAGCCATTCTGCATGTAGACCCACAGCACAGTGCCCCGTGAGGACTCCCATTAACACACGGTATTTCCTAATCCGATCATGAATTCTGATCTCTCTTTGTTAACCGCTGACCATAGCTCCTTGGTATGTCTGCACACATCGAGTTGTGTCCAGCGTAGGTTAGTTCTACTCAAGGACTCGATTTCGATTTTTCGTACAATAAAGCTAAGCGGTGTGCTTATTTCTTCGAGTGCCAGAGATGCGCACATCTCTGGCCCTGGTCTTGCCAGCTTGTCCGCTTGTCCCAGCACAGGGTTACTCAGTTGTTTAATGATATCTCGTTTAATGACATCCAGCATTTATTTACAGCCCTTGATTTCACCTCATCCGACTGCATAGCCTAAATCCAATACAAGAGATTTGTCATTTCAAGTCGACTACAATAAAATAAGCTGGTAATATTAAGTTGGATAGTAAAATTAATTTCTATAACATGCGCTGGACCGTGAATACAGCTAGTTAATGTATAAAATGTAAGAACATTGTTCGCCAATACATGGGTGGAGGCCTGTTCCCAGATAGCAATATCTGACTACGCTTAGCAGCAATCACGTTGAAAACGTAAGTTGTTGCATTGCGCGCTGGTAAGAAATTATTCGTTGAACAGCTACGACTCTTCTTCCATATAGATAACAAGTATATGTTTACAGGTCTTTCGGCGCCGAGCTGTGTTAATCGAATATTTAGGCTGTCTAATTTTTATGATCTCATCTTGATGCGGTAGTTTTTCCCCGCGTTCTTAATTTTTTTCAAAGCAAATGAGTAACGGCCTTTTATCTAACAACCATTCAATTTATATATTTTAGTAAACGAATCATAGCTTCGACTTGCTTAATCGAGAATGTCTTGAACGTAGAGCACTCAGAAAGGCAAAACTACACAATTCGTTTTAAGTTGTTACATATTTTATACACAAAAGTTATGGCATGATATATGTAAGCGCTAACTGTTAGAACTAGGTATACTGATATACTGAGAACTTTACTAAAGCTAATAATTTGCAATGAGCTGACAAGAATTCCAGCCATCATCAGTCATACATACCAGCAAATCAATAGAATTGTTTCTCATCTCTCACCATAAAAAATACATCATAAAGGAATTATAGGTTGTCCAACCAGAATATGCAAAAGACTTGAGTTGTACACACGCTTTCAGGGCAAATGAGTTGAGATTTTGGTCAAATAAAGCAATCCCATCTAAGGATAGCCGGAAAATGTTCTGATTTTGCAGCGATCCGCTGGCCCTAATGGTATTTCTCATATCGTTCTGAAGAGGTGTTCTTTCAAGCTGACAAAACCACTGCGTAAGCTCCTTTTTGTTAGGGCTCTTTCCAAGGAGATACAAAACAGCATTTGTTCAGCCAGACCAAATCTTCTTCCCCCTCATCCTTCCTACCAATTTCACTCGCCACTTCTTTCCACTGATAAATCGTAATCCCATTAAATATCTTGAATCCAAAAAATTTCCTAATGATCGGTGTTACGGTTTTCGCAGCTGATTTGATATCTAACCGAAAAGTGGAACCAATCTATTAACCGTGGTGATAAAAGTAAGGTCGTTGCACTTGATATTTCAAAGGCATTTGACAGAGCTTGGCATCAGGCTCTTTTGCCGAGAAAGTGTGCCTTATTCAATAGATTATAAACTAACCTTCTGACCTTCAATACAATTTGTTCTCGACGGTTTCAAGTTTGCAATTCATCAGATAAATGCTGGTGTTCCCTAAGGCATTGTATTGTCTCCGACTCCCTTTCTTATTTTTATCAATGATCCACTGTCTGTTACTTGTAATGCAATTCGTTCCTTCGCTGATGGTAGTACCCTTAGCTTTTCATATATAATAACATAAAGTATTCGAAAACGTTAATTGATTTTACTGGCGATCAAGAAATCGTAAACTCTCTAGACACTCTTAACTTAGTCATCTTTTCAGTATCTCCTGTCTATCATTGTTTTATCGTTACTCCATCAAATAAGCTCTCTAATGAAGTAGACAGTCTCGTACCCGTCTTGCAAGGGATGGTCATCAGTTTACTATAAAACCATCTTTCGAAATATAAGGATTCCCTTGCCGCACAACACCAGTGTGGTATGCTGTACAACAGTCTGTTTTCCTAACCATTATAGTTTCTTTCTTCTGATTCTGCATTTCTTAATGCCCATGCTCTATCTTGACTGAAAAGAAGCGGCCTTAAAATCACTACACTCGGTTTCTCTAAACTCTACAGCGGCCCTAGAATGCCAATCCTATCTTAAGGAAATGTCGAAGCAGTTCTACATTCACCTTTTCTGGGTGCGGGAGCGTAGAGATATTCCAGAGAACTGCAAGGCCGATGAACTTAGAAAGCATGGAGTCACACTACCTGATATTTTACCACATGCAAGCTAATGCTAAATGGGAACTAATGTAAAAATCACCCAAAGACTTACAAGTGGCATAACTTGTCTAGCGGCAAAGCGGATTTGGCTGAAACTGAAACTGAAAGTGTTTGACTTCTCTTAAAAGACTGCGCGTCGGCTCTATAATCACTGGACACTGTCTTGAAGGCAGGCATGCAACTAGGTTTACTTGAGGAGACATTTTTTTCATATTCTTTACACCTGTCCTGCTCTCACAAAACGAAAGGCCCACCTTGGAGCCCTCCTCCATGACAACCTTGAGCATCTGTCAACTACGGACGTTAAATATCTCTTTTGCTATATAGAGCTTCAACGAGTAGTGTAGCAAAAGCATTGATCCATGTGGTATCACAACGGACCTCATTTTTGTCTAAGTGAGTCGGCCTCACCGACTGCCACTTCAAACTTACCTAACCTAACCTAATGCCCGTAATGTGTTACTTGTCCAGTCTTCGTTTTTTGAAAACAATAACTGCATATAAATTCGTTTACCCGTTCTTTGCACATTTTTATAACTTGAAGACGACTTTAATCACATAGACCGTACTAAATTATAACAAATAAGATTCCCGACCGATCATGAATTAAAAATCTCATACCTAATAGAAAAAAAGATAAAAGTATCTACTACCCAAAGTGGTTGCTATACCAAGAACTTTTATCAACTTTCGTTGTATTCATTTCGTTTTGTTTCAGCGCTATGAAATTTATTTCATAATCACCCAAGATAGATGGTTTAATTATGTAAAACATCACTTAGAATTCTAAATTATAATATTCCCACGAAGAGTCCCACAACAACTCACCACATACCTATACACACTTTCTATACGCCCCTTGAATCCAGGCCGTAATCACACTTAAGCTACCATACCTAATTGCCATTAAAAGATAAATCCCATCGAGAACAATTTACCGGAACTTTATACTAAACCACCCTCCGAAGAGACAGCCACTGAAAAGGGTTGCCCCACCTCCATTCACCATTCCAAAGATGAACTAATTCAGGCAGCTAATCCATTTCCAAGTCAGTTATCCCTGTTAATGAAATGTTGAGGAAAATCAAAAAATAATGTGCGATGAAATTGGTCCGACCCCATCTCGGTGAAGGCATTCATTGGGTTAATCAATCGCTTGAGTTCTATTCATCTCATTCTTATGTCCCATAAAAATACCGTCAAGTCAAAGTCAAAGAGACTGTTAGAAAAAAATCAAAACCAATCTTTAACACAAACAGGTGGCGCCGCACACATATAGAGAAAACACTCTTTGCAACAGTTGTATTAAAAATATAACATATTGCATTATGCATCCATCAAGCGCAGTTATATATGTTTCAACAAAACAAACACATCCACAGATGAGTATCTATCCTATTGACCCTACCATGTGTAGCACTCACATGAGTGTCATGCTCATGCAGCAAGTGAAATCGTAAAGAATGTCATCTGTTGCTCAGTTGTATGTTTGTGGAAAGCCAGAGACCAAATCCAATGGCTGTCAGCTAATTTTAGAATCGAACGCGCATCGCATACGAAAAGTGTGGGAAAACAATTTCCCAGAACACACCACAGAGCGAGAGAGAGCGAGTTCTAAAAAAGGATACGATGCGTCGCAACGAATGCGATGCGAACGAATCGTACTGATAAGAACGTTGAAACTGATGCATGTGGCAGATTATGTGTGACAAAAAGAAATTGCGTCATCGATGCATTCAAATCAGAAGTGACGTTAATGGGACTTTGACAAATTCCATAGATTCGTATTGGATCCGAAGAGATACCAAAATAGCAAGAGAATTACATTCAAGATACATAAGTTTAAATTTGGGGAATACCTACTCTTACATGATTCAAGGATTTTTGTACCTACATACATATGTATATTTTCTTTGAATGGATAAATGAATAGATAGTTATGGTGTTCGCAAAAAGAAGATTAAATAGAATGTTGTAGATGAGCGTCTCGGTTTTTCCGAAATTTATAATTTTTATGAGAATTGATCAGCATTAAATATTTGCTCGGCCTAAATAGAAGTGACTTAAGCTGTCGTTGTTTGAATAACAAACTTATGTTCTGCTTTTCGATCAAGAGACACGGTAGTGCCCAAGTTCTTTAGCAACTTTGGCACTACACACTTATTTACACGAACCAACTCAGGCCATTTTGTCCCCCCTCTAAATTCGCTTGCAAAAAAGCTAGAGACATCAAATTTTCAGGATTTTTTGGGATGCATAACAGCAGGCTCCACACAAAATCTCAACTGTTCATCCTGAGTTATAGGGCCCCAAAATTAGCAACAAAAGTAACAACTGACTCACTGACAGATCAGTGCATGCAGTGGAGCATTTCAAATCATCGTAGAACCTTGAAATTTTGTACAGTAATAGGGTTTGCGAAGAAACCTCAGGAAAAAAAATTAACATTTGTGATCTTCCATCCAGGGGGCGTGTCAGCCGCCCACTTCTCTTAACGCAGCCCCCAAAAGTCCTACAATTATGATATTTTACATGAGGCTTGGATTTTAAGAACAAACTTGGAAAGAAATTAAATATTGTTTATTCTCCATTTAGGGGGCGTGCTAGCCGCCATTTTTCTTTAACTTTGCACCCAAAAGATTTAGAGCTATGAAATTATACTTGGAGGAAGGATTTGAAGAATAGAATACAAACTTTGTGTGTATTCCAAAAAAGAGGCATGGCAGCCACCCATATATTGAATTCATTCTATAGTTATGAAATCTTACAAGTCGGTAATTCTTTAAGGGCAAACAAGAAAAGTTATAAAACAAATTTATTTTTCTCGAAAGAGGGCGTTTACGTTCGGTCAAAATCCCTACGATTTTAAAATTTTGCAAAATTTTAATGTATAAAAAAGTTTTTCGAAAAAGTATTGAAATCACACCAAAAACATAAATTTTAAAGAATAGCCAAGTTTTATACGAATTGCTTCGCCTTACTAGTCAGCCACAAAGAGTACTGAGATCTAAAATAAAGGGTGTTTTTTTTAAAAGTTGGTTTTTCGAATAGAGATAAAACTGACATTTTGTGGTCAAATCTGGCAACTCTAATGTCTTTTATGTTCAGTTTGGTTTGCCATTTCATCATAAACAGGTTGACAACTGAACAACGCTTGCAAATCGTGCAATTTTCAAAATGATTTCAAAAATAATGGTTCAGTTCGCGAAGTTTACCGCAAAATTTTGTTCAGTGATGAAGCTCATTTTGGGTTGAATGGCTACGTCAACAAGCAAAATTGCTGCATTTGGAGTGAAGAGAGTCGACATGAGACCCTTGAAACGCCATTACAACCACAAAAACTGACTGGGTGGTGGAGTCATTGGGCCATACTTCTTCCGAAATGATGCTGGAGAGTCAGTCACAGTTAATGGAGACCGGTATAGAGCCATGATAACCGACTATTTTGTTCCCAAATTGGATGGCATGAATGTGGATGAAATGTGGTTCCAACAAAACGGCGCTACATGCCATACAGCGCACGTCTTAATTCATTTATTGAAGGAAACATTCGATGAGCGCATCATTTTGCGGAATGGACCCGTCAATTCGCCACCAAGATCGTGTGATTTGACACCATTAGATTATTTTCTTTGGGGATATGTGAAGTCGCTCGCCTATGCCAACAAACCAGAAATGTTACTGTACTTGAAAGTCAACATTCGTGGCGTTATTGCCGACATACAGCCCCAAATGCTTGAAAAAGTGGTTGAAAATTGGACCTCTAGACTTGTCTTTATTCGAACCAGCCGCGACGGCCACATGCCCGAAAGTAAATTGATGGACATTAAAACGATTTGCTTGTGTTTTATTTCAGTTCGAAGTTCTATACCTCTAAAAAAAACATTCGTATAACGCCAATTTTGTATTGAAATTACTAAAAATTTCACAAATAGTATTAATGAAAATTTTTTATACTGGTGTTTCTGCATTTGTGTGATCCAGGAGTTTTTAGGCCTGCCTTTCTTACGCGATTGTAAGGGGACATTGACTGCAATTGCCTTTTTGACGGGGTTCGTGGGATCCCTCCTTCGAACATGGCAATACCAAATGAGTCGGTCACGCTCCAATTTTTTCGATTTGGTTTCTTGGACGTGAAGGCTTCCTCGGATTCTGGAACTTGTAACTCGGTCAAGCTTTGTTATTCCTGCTGTCATGCTAAGTATTTTCATCTCAGCTGCTGTCAACTTGCCCTCATACTTTGTGTTCATTGTCCAGCATTGTGAACCGTATGTGAGCGCCGGACGCACAACTGCGGTGTAGAGCCTTCCCTTCAGCTTGGGGAACAATTTTCGGTCACAGAAGATGGCAGAGTTTTCCTGCCACTTTATCCACCCTACGCTTACATGATGACTGATGACGTCATCCACTGTTGCTTCACTGTTAATCATTGATCCCAGATATTTGAACTTTTTCACACTTGGGAACCACCATCCCATCCAAATAAAAGTCTGGAATGGGTTGCTTGGGTCAGAGAATGGGCAGTACAGATACTCTGTCTTTTTTGGGTTAATACGATACCCATACGAAGTCTGATCGTCACTTATGATGGCTCCATCGTCAGCAAAGAAAAAGTGATGCACTTTAGGGTCCGTCACTTTTTGCCAATTTATTTTCACCCTCCCCAATTATCACTTATGATTTTGCAACTGCTGCTGCTTGATCTCCTGTTGCTGCGCAGAATCAAAGGAAGTAAACTTTACGCGTGTATTGCGTACGAACATATTGAAATACGTTTTTCGAGATCATTGATTCTGTTATTACTGGAATTTCTCGTCGGTTCGATGCTATAAGGACTTTTTCCTTTTTGTGGCAATTTTCAACAATGGTATAAGTAGAGATT
The DNA here is from genome assembly GCA_963576555.1 of Ferdinandea cuprea. Lineage (NCBI taxonomy): Eukaryota > Metazoa > Arthropoda > Insecta > Diptera > Syrphidae > Ferdinandea > Ferdinandea cuprea. The sequence continues at coordinate 134,861,099 of OY754958.1, forward strand.
TGAAATGCCACAAAAACTTTCATCAAAAAATACAAATCACACGTATCTTGAAGGAGAAGTTAAGCCTTCTGAAACGTATCTACGAAGTCAACTTTGATGCACACCTTTCGCGATTGAGTTTCCCGATTTCGAATACGATTTCCCAAATGTTTGTCTTGCTCTGCTCGTATTTTGCACCATAACTGCAACCGAAGCTAGAAACGTTCCTTTAGATACTTTGCAAGAATAAAACATTTTCATCGTTCGTGCTATTCAAAAGATGCTGTTTCATTTACTCTTTGAATCTTTGCCTAGAAAGCCAGAATATTTCGTAGATAAAATTGAAAATTAAATGAAAAACAACGCCAATGAAAGTACTTATACTTATTTTGGGAATGACATTGTTTTTATGTTTGAAAAAAGCTTCTAAAATAAGGACAAGTTAGTGTCAATTTATAACAAAAAAATATGGTTCTCATCCATAAAGATCACTAAAACTAATCTGAATTATTGGAATAAGAATTATTATATTATGACGTTTTTGAATTCCTTCACTTTACGAACATGGGGCCTTTTTAACGGCCTTGGACTATATTTAGAACTAAAGTTCTTATCTTTAGGCTTCTCAGTCGGATTACTTTTTACCTTGAGCATTACCTATATGTTGCAAAGCAGCACAATAGCTTAGGTAAGAGTAAGTAAGGTTAAGTTAGTTGGGTTGGCGAAAAGGAACAGTGTCCTTATCGCCACACTTAGGCCCTTGTGGACCCATTGTGATACCCTTCAGTGGAGGGGATATGCCGATGTTGTGGCCTCTGCTGCGGTTCCCTCTTAACGTTGGTTAATACCTAATATTATTAAGCCATCCTGATGTCTCCAGGGACCTGCACAGATTAAAGAAAGATCTGACAATTCTACAATGTCTTGGAAGAAGAAACTTCCAGTGGCAGAAATAGTGAAGTGTGTTCTCGTGTAGCTCCTCGTCACCGTAGCCTCTACAAATGTCGTCATCCTTGAGATTTAATTTTATCATGTGGGTTCTTAGGAAGTTGTGGGTAGTTAGAGCACCAATCAGCTTAAACAGTGATGCAAACATTATACTCTGGCCAAAGTTGTGTTTTCCGTGATATATCGCATTTGGTTTTCGATTTTCACCTGTTATTGGCCTTTATTCCTGTCTCTGAGATTGCAGGGTGGCGGTTTGACCGACCACAGTGCTTGGTGCATGATCCATTTCGGATCCTTTCTTGCTAGCTCATTGGCCATCTCATTGCCGGTTATGTCCCTGTGTCCGGAAACTCAGCAAAGACATACCTTGTGCTGTGAACCTCAGCCTGAAAAACACTATTTTGATCAGAGGAATCTAATGGAGTAGTGATTATTTAATTCCTCTGAGAATTGATCAGAACCTATTCCATAATCCACCTGTTTATATGGATACAGATTTCTTTCGCGTGGGTTCATTCGCATTCCATTCTTCCCTGCTCGGTAAGGAGCAGGAGAATAATTTGTCAAAGCCCATTTAGTACATGTTCATATAGTCGGAGCTAACGTTGTCTTCTACATACATCGCAGAATCTGGCCCTAGTAGACCTGAATTCCAGCTTGCTGTTTGACTGATCCTCAAGGCGCTCTTGTCAGCATTCATGCAAGTAAAGATCAAAGGGTACACCCAGACACCCAGACACTTACACCCCTTTTAGAGGAATACCCTCGATATCTGGTGGTTCGAATTCTGGTATGTTGCTTTTATTTGTGAACAACACAAGCTCGGTCTTTTGGGGGATTTATTCCAAGATCACATTGTTTAGTCCACACAAAAGTGTCCGTATTGAGTTTTCGAACAGTTCGCTTATAGATCATAAGAATTTGCCTGACTCAAGCTTGTGTTCGTCTGCGTAAGAAATTACTTTTACTTCAGTTTTTTTATTTTTATGAGTATTTCATTGACACTCATGAGATGACACCTCCTTGAGGTGTAGCTCTGATGCTGTAACTCTTAGGTAAGAGTCACAAAGATTTGCATATTCCTTTCGCTGAGTATTAATCCACTTATCACATTAGTATCAACGTTGGAATCTTGCAATGTTCTATTTACTGCGCAAAGTTCAACATTGTTGAATGCTCCTTCAATGTCTAACAGCGCTGCCAGTGTATATTTTTTGTCGTTTAACCCTTAGAAGCATACATTTTTTGAACGATCCTATCATCATGATAATTCTTACTCGGGAGTTTTCGGGGTCGCTGATTACGAATCTGAAGTCAGATTTTTAAAATTCAAGATGGCGGATCCAATATGGCCGACACAAAACGTAACTCTACGAGAATATCAGACCAATAATCGCGATAAGATGGACATTTTTTGATCCCCATCAGAATATTGATATCGAAAAATATTTGCAGTTCTTCTCTCGTTATGGGACTATGCGGACTGTTTTTTTGAGCGCAATACAAATTTGTTTGTTCCACGATGTGATCCAACAGGTGTGTAGGAAATATGCAAGTGAATATTTCTAATGGAGATTTTTTTTTCTGGAATGTTTGGACTAAAGCTTTTGGAAAATGGAATATCCGTTCTCAATTTACCGATGGATTCCCAAATGTGACCTGCATCGGGATTTTGTTCGTCTGGTGTACTAGCATCTTCTTCTATAGATTCCTCATCTTGAGAGATATTATTCAAAATAGGAATCGATTGGTCTGCAAGTAACTTTGAATTCACAACCTCTTCTTCATCGTCACAATTGCTAAGTCCATCAACTGATTCTGAATCGCTAGGGATTTCGGTTTCGTTCACATGATTTTTTCGGCTCATATTTGTGACCACCGAAATAAGCGTTGAGAATGATGGAATTTTAGTGAGAAATCCGTATAGACTATAAGAAGTATCTATTTCGATCAGCAGATTTCCTTCAACAAATTTCAGGAACAAAAATACACGTATAGAATGTTATGATAAATTATTAATCGAGAACAACCTGTATTTACCGAAGAACTATATTAGACTTCATAGGAAAACAATTCAAATGTCCGTAACAGCACATTATATTTACAGTAGATTGCAATATTTGTATACGTTATCTTCAATTTTATAAATTGAATACAAATGGAAAAAGATAGAAATGTGGAGTTGGGATTCTTGTTGTAATTGTTCTAATTATGTAACTTTTTCCAGTTTGTTTGTTTATAAATCTTATATTATAAACAATAATACCAATTAGAGTGTATTGTTATGTTCTTACATCCCTCAAGTAACTGAAAAGTGCAAAAAACCGTATCTGAATAAGTTCAAATGTAAATAAATTAGAAATATTCAATTAAATTAAGTGGTAACGTGGGTTACCACCATGCTTCTAAGGGTTAATGATTTCTCTATAGATATGACGACTTCATGGAATACGGTTTCCATCCTCTGCCTTTAATGTATGCATGCTAAGATGTGGTAAGTGCACTGTCGTCTGTCACGAATATAGATATTAATTTTTGGATGGGTCTAGAGTCCTTAGCGTTGGTTTGGCTAGATTTCCATGCCTTGGGAATGAAGACAACCTTCACTTTACGACAGGCCTTTTCAGCTTAGTTCAAAACTTCTTACGAATAATTTTCTGAGAATCGATAAATCTATTAATTTTATTTCTGTAGCATAGTTGGAAATATCTCGTCTCCTCCAGGGGATTTAAAGGACTGAAGATATCTACTGCCCAGATTATCTTTTTTTCTATAATACCACCTTCCGGGCATGGTCATGCAGCTAATGAGGCACTATACGAAGCTTGGTTACCTGGTTTCATTCGGGTTACATCCCGGAAAATGAGTTTGTAGTAAGAGGTTGAGAGTTTCTGCCTTGTTCAGTTTAAGCTACTGTCTTTCAAATATCCAGGAACAGCGGGACAGAATTTTCTTGAGCCGTGCTGAAGGTGCTGAGTGCTGGACGATAAGCAGGAAAGGAGAGCAGATACTTAACTCTTTTGAGAGAAAAATTCTTTGAAGAATTTATGGCCCTGTGTGAAAGGAGGGCGAATGGAGGAGAAGATACAACCGTGAGCTCTATGAGCTGTACCAAGATGTGGATGTAAAAATGCCGACTACATTGGCTCAGCCACATCGAGCGAATGGACAATAATGTTCCAATAGGATCTTCGATCCGTAGGTTCGAGACGAAAAGGGAGACCGAACCTCCGTTTCAAGGACTAAGCCATCGCGGATGCCAGAGCGCTTGGTCCGGATAACTGGAAGCAGCGTTCCCGGGACCGTAGAGGGTGGAAGGCTACTCTGACTCAGGCAGCGACTCTTCATGGGTCGGGAGCCTGTCAGCAACAACAAACCTATTTCAGACTTCCAGACAGGCTAAAGGACTCTGTGGTAGCGTCGATTTCATCAGTTGTATTGAACGTCAGTTCTACTGTTCTTTCTTATCTCTTATCTCTTTAATGAACTTCTCCCAGTTTTTTGTTCTGTGATTCCTACATTTCTAAGATAGGTTAACACTCAATAGCTTACCTGACCAACTTGTTCGCTTTTTCGTTTCATAAAATCCGCCGACTAAGCCTAAATAAAACACAAACCATCTTTTATCAATCTTTTTTTTTTAATTAATAAACGGCACACATACATAATAAATTATTATTATTATTTTTTGTTTGTTTTTATTTTGTAACTCTATTTTTCATCAATATCTGTTAACTTTTCTCATAAAAAAAATCACAAAATTATATATCCAATTAATATTTGTTTGTTTTTTTTACTCAAGACGACTCAAGTTTGCTGCATTAGCAATGCTTTCTATTACTATTTCCTTTTAAATTTTTTTTTATTTTCTGTTTAAATCTTAAATCTGTACATTTCTAAAATAAAATCCGTGTTTTTTTTTTTGATTTATTTTCTATGTATAACAATCTTTCAATAAATTTGCTGTTTATAATTTTCAATTGCAATAAGGGCATTAACTGAATAAAAAGAAAACGGGAATAAATTTAATAAATAAGGCTTATATGTCTCTGCGCTATGCTAATGCATGTGATTTTTTTTTTAACATTTTATATATATATATGTATCCTTTAATTTTACAATATGTTTCTTTGTTAAAAATTCATAAACTATATGTATTTGTTTTTTGTTATTTCTTCATTATTTATTTTACAATGTATAAATGCTTTTTACATTATATTGAATTCTGATTTTATTTATATTTTCATTTCAAAGAATGTAATGAAAATAACAATTGAAATATTTTTTTATCGTTTTCTTTTTCTTTTTAATCACTAATTGTTAAATATTGCTTAAAATAGGATTTTTTTTCGATTTTATTTTTATCAATTATTTATTTTTTTATTAACAATATTTGTTGGTTTTTGTAAGCAGAAAATAATAACACTTTTTGCTTAATATTTTTTTTTATTTTGTATTTGCTTATAACTTTTAATAGATAAGAGAGTATTTTGTTTTTTACTCACAAAACTATTATTTATATATTTATTTACATAAGTTTTATGTATAATTGATTTTGTTTGTTTGTTTTTTTTTTGCAAGTGGTTAAACCATTCAGCAAAAGAATAAATATTATTGGAAAAACAAAAACATCTTTTTTTATAAGCGTTTTGGTTTTTTTCATGTTCGTTTGGTTTTAGAAGAATTTCAGTGAGGGTTTGAGATGACGTCTTATTCCTAAGTTAAAAGTGAATAAGTTCTTGTTGTGATGGATGAAGTTATGGTAAAATTATTTACTTTGTTCTTTGTTGTACTAAGTTTTATAAAATTTGTGCATTTTGTGAAGGTAAATATGGAGTGCTGAATAATTTGCAGTTTAAATTAATTAAATTTTTTTTTTCTTTTTCTTTTGCTTCGAAGCTGTTGCTTTAAGGCAAACGATTCTTGAAGTACAAATTTTTTATTTTTTTTTATTTTTAAGGAGTTATTTTTTTTCTGGTATTCATTTGAATAATTATTATAAAATTTGCTAACGAGTAGTTGATAAATATTTTTTTGTGTTTTTTTTTCTTTCATGTGTGAGAGCTTGTGTAAATATTTAAGGTGTGTTAATGTGTTGTAGAAATAAAAATTGCGATGCGAATGCAATTGTATAAGGGTGATGTAAAGAGAGAGAGAGAGAGAGAGAGTGTGTATGCAATAAAACTCTTTGGAGGTTGGATGGATGCAATGTTGCTGTTAAGTATATATATATATTTTTTTTTGTATTTCTATATTAAGTAATTTTTATATTATACACATAAAAAGGCCTCCAAATTATTTTATCGAAGTTTATATCTTAAGTATTATATTTAAAAAAAAAAAATAAAAATATATTATAGTTTTATTTTATTGAGAGTAAGGCGTGCAAAATATCCAGCGTTACAGAGTCGAAGAAATTTTGCAAGATTATTTTATTTAACAAAACGTACTTGTGGTATTTGGTGAAAGATATGCTGAGTTGTGGCAGAGAAAGAAGCCGCTTCCATTTGGATTGATGGTGTAGGAAGTGAAGGAAGACATTTTTGTCTAAATTTGCGTCCATCGTGTATCGGAAATGTAGTACAAAAGGATGGGCGGGCAATATTGATTTCATTTTATTTCATGATCAGAATAAGAAGGTCTTAACATTTGGCACGACTATTGTCAATAAGCAAAACCCCAACATGGGGCTGGAAATTATGAAAAATCTGAGAGCTCTGGAAATACATTCTTGCATATCTGCAGCAAAAGGAATCAGTCGAATAAGCAGCTGAAAGACGAATTCCTGAGAGCGTGCCCAGATTCTAAAAAGTACAAAGCCGATCGGTATCCTCTATAACTGCACCTCGACTACCTCATACTTCTATATTATCTAGCAGAGTGGGGTGGAAAAGTATTAACCTGGCGAATTTTACGAAGCACTATAGCTAACTAGCATATATTTACTTAATGATCAGAGCAGTGTCTTCCAGGCGGATGGAGGCAATACCACATGACGATATCACCATTTTTATTGACTCTCCTCTCCGGTAGCTGGGCATAGGGGCATTGCTGACAAACTGGAAAGAAACGGTTGGGGTGTTTTTCACAAAAAAGATTCATATGGATCTACACAACATTGATTATAAGCTTTACGCAAGAGCCTAGGCCTGCTCTTGCATACCTTAACCTGCTCTGGTTACTTTCATAATTCCTTCATTACTTGATGTTTTACTATGCATTCAGGATATTTCTCGTGACGTGACTAAGTGATTTTTGAAGAAAACTTCTCCTAAACGATGATTGCAAAGCCTGTCGGGTTCAGGTGCTTGAACTTATATTTAGTTAGGCAAATAAGTATCAGTGTAGTGTTTCAACTGTTCAATCTTTGCTATGGCTGTGCATTATATTGTGAAAGAGGACGCAGTAAATGTGTCTGAAATTGTAACTACTTAGTTTGTGCTTCAAACCAAAATCCCTTTGAACTCTGTCACAAGACTGAAGACCCTGAGCCTTGTTTTGGTTTCGAATAAAACTGAAATGACGAGAACTCTGACGAACATCCGAGACTTTCAGGACACCAACCAGTGCTGCGTCTGCCGGGATACCTACCCATTAACAGCCTCCATTGATGACTGGGCTATATTTGATGACATGATTCTTAAGATTACAGAAAGACTGCGAGATACTGTTAGGCATTCTGAAGGGCTACCACGCTTCTGCAAAACACCTAAATGGGCTAGGCTTAAGCGATACAACCATTTCCGACGCTTTTTGAGAAAGAGCATTTTCTTTGTGAATGTGCTATCCTTGCTCGCACCAGGCTCTAGGTCCTGAGCACCTCTAGCAATCTCTCACTAAAGTCTTCTTGGCTTTCTGGTATATAAATACTGCTTAAGTAAAAGGAACTATCGGTCTGACAGTACGAGGATGGACAAAGCTTCCGACAAAGCAAAAAATAGGAAACGTTGCCTTTTTATGTAAAGGTTTCGCAAATGAAAGTATAATGCTGACTGTTCACGAATTGGACAGAGATATAAGTGTCATCAGGTTCCTTTGAAGACTGGAAAACGGTAGCGAATTTTTAATGGCACATTTAAATAAGGAAAAGTCTCTATTGCGCACTTTGCTGGAGTGCTTTGCATAGTCAAACAAAAATCTCAAATGAATGCGAAACTACTTGTTGAATCAACCTGAGTTATTTGAGTTGCGAAAATGTTTTAGGTCAACGTTCATTTCGTAAACAAACATGTTCTGTGCCAAAAAACTACCTCGTTCACGTTCAAACTGCAGGAATATTTACGCTAATCCACACATTCACCATACCTTTCTTGAAATCATCCTCAAGTATTGCTTTACACATTCACCGTAAGCATTAAAGCTGTAAAAATAATTATACTCAAAAATTTAATAAAAAAATAAAACTTTTTAAATGTATTTTTGAATTGTTTTAACAGCATTTACGTAATGAAAACGAATTTTTCTTAAATATTTATATACACACTTTTCATAATTTTTACATTAAATCAAAATAAAAAATTTAAGAAGAAACTAAAATCAAAACTGCGAAAACTTGTAGTATACTCCCTTTAAATTGTAGGCGGAGGAATATTTCCAATGATTGTTTGCAATTATATATTCATATCACAGAAAATTTGTACAAAACAATTCAAAAATGTTAAATAAAAAATAAAAAATGAATAAAAAAAATTAGATAGAAGAGGCGAACAAAAATAAATTATTATCAGCTCGATTATACAGAGATATTATAGTACAAGGAATCTATATAATAATATTGTATAGAAATCAACCAAATGCAATAGTTGGAATTGTTTTAAAATTATAATAAAACTTTAATACAGATACAAGGTAAATATTTATATAGGTTATCATAATAATGTATATATATATAGTTGTTTGATTTTTTTTTAATATTCTCTTTTAAATATATAATTATGTATAGGTATATAATAAAGCTGAACCACATATAGAAAAGAAATTAAATCAGAATGATGATACATACTATTTTGAGAGGTGTTTTTCTATTACTTTAAAGATTTTTTTGTTTTTTTTTTTTCTGCTGTTCAAGAGAGAAGGTGTGTGAGAGTGTGTTTGTGACCAATTTACTGTGTGGTGACGTTTTGCTGCCATTTTTTTTTGTAGTAGTAATTACGTTTAGTTTTTTTAAAATTGTTGTTTACTGGAAATAATTTGACTAAATAGAAACTTCATGCCGAGAATTGAGGGGAAAAAAGTAAAAAAAAAATATAGTAATCGTAACAACTTAAAGCTAACTAACCATGCAAAGAAGAGAAACTGGTCGCATTCGCTGAGGTAAATTTGTTGCATAAGAAAATTTTAGAAAGAAGAAAAACTCGTATTCATGCAGCAATAAATTGAATTTGAATCGAAAAGAAAAAATGAATTAATTTTATGTGCAAATATCATTTTCAAACATTATGTTGTTATTGGTTTTTGTTTGTTTGTAGTGAAAAGAAATTATTTAAGGCAAAATTAATAGTTTGATTTAAAAATAATTGAAAATGACAATTACACATTTAAAATTGTAAACAAAAAAAAATCAAATGCAAACGTTCTATGAGAGAGGCTAGAAAACACTTTTTTTTTATTTATATTAATCTGATCGAATATGTATTATTATAAATTTTTTTTTTCTCCTTTTGTTTTATTCTAAAAAGTGTTTAAATGTTCCTAAAGCACAAAACAAAGAAAACAAAATTAAGAATCTATTAAATTTTCTTTCTGTTTTGTTTTTATTTGTTTGTAAGCATTTTTTTTTTGTATTTAATTTTTATATATTTATTTTAAGTACTAAATCTAAGTTTTTCTCTTTTTTGTTGAATAAAAACTCTACCGAAGATTATTGTTAGTACCTAGTAATTTACAGCGCCTTAAAGTTATTTTATTATTATTATATATGTTTTTGGTTTTTTAATTTATTATTTTGAAAAACGCTTAATTTTTAGAATTTTATTTATTTTAAAATTAAAATTGTTTTTTTGGTTTCTTTGGTGTTTTTGTGTGTTTTTATTTAATTTTTATTATTATTAAGTTATTTAATAATATAACGCGAACGTTTTTCTTGTTTAATTTAAAATCATTTTTTTTTTTGTTTTTTAAATTTGTTTTGAATTTGATTTTTAGTCAAGGTAGATTTTTTGCGAACTTTGATTTTAATTGATTTTGATTATGCAGAATTTGTGATTTTGGAATTCAACAAGATTTTGGGAGGAGATAAAAATTAAGAATTAGCTAGCTAAAAATGGAGTATGATTGGGATTTCTATTATACCAAATTTGAAAGACTGCACTTCAACGTAATTCACTAAATGGAGAAAAAGCATTTGTAGTTTTGAACAGAAAATATCTGACATAAACTCAAGAGGACATTGAATGACGGTTAGCAGTTTCCAATGCAGAGCTCAGCTGGGATCTAATCGATTCACCCTAGGACTACACCGCCGAACAATGTTAAAAAAGGACATTGGGGTTTCCCTTAATCTATTGTCCTGCGACTTCTACCGACAATAGACCTTAGTCTATATAAATTATTTTAACATTTTACATTTCTCTGCAAAACAGGTAAACAAACAGTTAGAGATAAGCTTTTGAATTATCTGATCCTCAATTTGAAAACAAAAACCCAGCGAAAATGAAACTACTACGAAGGGGCTTTCACTTAACCAAAGAAAAGGTACAAACTTTTATTTCTCCGCTAATGGATTCCAATTTTATTCATCTACAAAAGTTGAATCTTGTTTTTAATTGTTTATTGTTTTGACATACCAACGCACCTTTGTTTCGACCCGGCCTAAAACCATTTTTTTTTCTTTTCCAAAAAATGTTTCGTTGAAGATAATTAAAATTACGTCAATACCTATAAAAATCTTTCTCAAAATCAAATGCCTAATCAATTTCACAGTCACGTAACTCTATCCAGACGAAAGAAATATCTATCCTAGCACTTGATGCTGTTGAAGTTTTGATTTGGATCGTCGTTTTCATTTGAATTTTCTGATGAATGTCGAAACGTTACATTTATTTGTCCTGAATGAATAGAGAAGCTAATTTTGTTTTTGAGTGAGTTTTAGTTTTTTTTAGGAGTAATAGTAGTAGTAGTAGTTATTGTTGTTGTTGTTAATAATAATATTTATTATATTGAGGGAGAACTTAATTTAACTACGTTTCTTTCGGTTAATCACCACCTAAACTTAACGCCTGAACTATACGTGGATCAGCTTTACTACCCTCACGAAATTCTTCCAGTGTTAAACGATCATCATGATTTTTATCCATTTGATCGAAGATTTTATCCACTCGCTTTTGCGGAGTATTTTCGTCCTCCGTTTGGGGTTGTTGTCCCTGTTGTTGTTATTGTTGTTGTTGTTGTGAGTGTGATATTGTTTGTTGATTTGAGTGCGTATGGGCGAGAAGAAAAGTAATCAAAAATTTATTAAAGTAAAGTTTTTTGTCCTAAGTCTCAAGTAAACTTAAGGATCAACAAGATGAATATCAAAATGAATACATAGCAAAAATCAAAACAAGACAGAGATAAAGTTTTCAGTCAGTTTTTGTATGGAAGAAATGTTAATTCACATGTCATCCATCTACTTACCACCATTTGATAAATGGCATCCACAATGTTATACATTTCATCTCTGGTTATGTAGCCATCATTGTCAACATCATACAGTCTAAACGCCCCTACAAAAGTTAAATAAAAAGACAAAAAAAAAATAGAAGAGAAAACAAAATGTAGAGAATATAGAGAATATGAATAGGATGACCAGACGATTTGAGTTATTGTTCTGCATAAATTGTGTTGTTTGTTTTCTATTTTACTAGAGAAGGATGTATTCGTTGAAAAGTTATTTATTGCATGGGATAGACGGCACGCATAAAATAGCTATTAGCATTTGCATTTGTCAACAGAAAATAGTTTGGGCTAAGCAATTTATGAAATTTCACATTGGCAAGTTTCATGATAATTTGTTAAACCGAGAGAAAGTGATAATGAATTACCATACTACATTACCTACTATCTATGGATGGAGTATTCAAAAACAAAGCAACTAAAACTGTTTGGAGAACATAGTGGTAAGTGGCTATGTGAGTTTGAGTATTAAACGAGGGGTTCCAGGTATAAATCCACCCGGTACCATCTAAAAGCTTTTGTTCGTTGTTCGACCTCTTGAATCAGACAAATATCTAAGAGTGAAAACTGCCATGAGAAGGAACTCAAAAAAATTAACGTTCGAAATCGGCATTAAAGCGTAGGTTTCTTCTCTCGATGTTAAAAAATAAGAAGGACCTGAATGGGCCGTGAATGGTCCCAATATCTATTTGTTTATAGGAATTAAAATAACCTTTTAACCTTTCAAATTTACAACTCTTCGAAAAAATTTACTCAACAATAAAGACAGCATTTTATGTGGAAGGGCGAAAGCGGGCTATACTGTTTCAATGTTGGCAATTCTAATAAGGGGCATTATAATTGAATTGTATATTTGGCATAACTGCCACATGTCCACAACTGTCACTCAGATGTAATATCACTACACTTCAATAAAGACATTACATGGCGTCAGAAGTGGGGCGAAAAAAAGGGCATATAAAACCAGAAAAAAATTATTAAATTTTATTAATCTTGAAATTCGTAAAACTTAATCAACACAAATGGCAAATAATGAAAACGCATCTGGAAACCCTGCCATCTTTGGAAATCCTGGAGCGAGTTACATCCAACCACCCAAGGAACTAATCACCACCGGCGAAGCAGCAACGAACTTGAAGAATTAGTTTCAACAATACGAGTGGTTTGAAATAGCAACGCAACTACAGACCAGGCCGCAGGGCAAGTACACAAGTACGGATAACCACATTAATGTCAACAATCGGCTCAGAACCTATAGCGATATACAGCACATTTCAACTCACGGAAGACGAAAAAATACAGGTAAAATTGATAAAAAAACAAATTTAGTAACTATTTTACACCAAAAGCCAACGTCACATATGAAAGATATGTTTTTAATAAAATGTACCAAAGTGAGGGCGAACCTTTCGACGAGTTCCAAATTAAAAAGTGTCAATTTGAAAGTCTACAAGATAGTTTGCTCAATGCAATGAATTCCTCAGGGAGAAACTGCTTTCAGAAGATGACATCGACCTTGAGAAAACGATTATCATATGTAGGGCACGCGAGATCACATCGAAGCATTTAAAATAGATTCAGAAGGCAGAAAACATAGACGCAGTATACAAATCGAAACTTAAAACTAATGAAAAGCCATATCACAAGTACAAAAAAAAAAATCAGCCTCCGAAAACACATTTTATTGCAAGAGATGTGGAACTCGTCATGGCAAAAAATCATGCCCTGCATTTGGCAGTAGTTGCACAAAGTGTCAGAGTAGAAACCACTTTCCATCAATGTGCAGAAGTAATATGGACCTGGCAGGTACGCTGAGTCGGCATTAACGATGGGAAAACGGAAGACGACAGTGAAGAATTTGAAGTTCTCCAAATCCGCTCTATCTCGAAAAAAGCACTATCAGACATACAAAAAGACACAAAAACAGACGATCACTTGTCAAGATTACTGAACATTGTCCCGGATGATAGCAAGCCGTACTACAAATTTCGCGATGAAATCTCAAATCACACATGACGACAGCATTTTGTAAAGGGTGATTTTTTAAGAGGTTTAGAACTTTTTTTAAAAAAAAAACACAAAAAATTCAAAAAAATGAATGAAATATTTATTTGAATCGATAGTTTGAACCTTGCAATTTAATGTTTAAAGATAATTTCATGCAAATGTTGACCGCGGCTGCGTCTCAGGTAGACCATCCGCTGAGTCCAATTTTGGCATACTCTTTCACACATATCGGCCGGTATCTCACGAATGAATGCATGGATGTTGGCTTCCAGTGCGTCAATCGAAGCGGGCTTGTCCCTATACACATTAGCCTTGGCATACCCCCACAAAAAATAATCTAATGGTGTCAAATCGCACGATCTAGCCGGCCAATTGACCGGCCCGAAACGTGAAATTAACTGTTCACCAAACTCGCCTCGCAATTGCGCCATTGTTTCGCGTGCTGTGTGGCATGTGGCACCGTCTTGTTAAAACCACATATCATGCAAGTCAAGAACTTCCATTTCGGGCAAAAAAAAGTTTGTTATCATCGCTCGGTAGCGTTCACCATTGACAGTAACGCTGCGATTCGCATCATCTTTGAAGAAATATGGCCCAATAATGCCGCCGGCCCATAAACCGCACCAAACAGTGGCTTCTGGCTGATCTTCACTCCAAATGCGGCAATTTTGCTTATTTACGTACCCATTCAACCAAAAATGAGCCTCATCGCTGAACACAATTTTTCGATAAAAAAGCGGATCCTCTTTCTTCAATACGCACAGTACGTAAACGTGTTGGTGGTTTAATGTCCAACAAAGTAAATTTGGTGCGAAATTTGGTCACAATCTTCCGAATCGACTGCTCAGAAGGTCGAGAATGCCGATCATAAAATGGAAGCAGCGCGCGATGAACATTTCGAACCGAGCACGAATTTTGATAGTAAAATTCAATAATTTGCAAGCGTTGTTCATTTGTAAGACGATCCATGGTTAAATTGCAAACCAAACTGAAGCTGTTTGACAGTGACACAAGGTACTAAACACACGTCAGCTGTCAAAACCAGTGTTGCCAAAACCAAACCAGCTAAAAAATCACCCTTTACAAAGGCAGTAAAATCATAGTTCCTCTAAAGCAAAAACAACGAATTCTTGATCAGGTGCACAAAGGCCACTTAAGTACACAGCGCACATTGGCTAGGGCTCGAGAAAACGTTTTCTGGAAAGGCATGACAAATGACATAATCAATTTCGTCGAACGATGCCACATATGCCAAAGCACTCAGCGAAAACTACAGAAGCAACCTTTAATACAAAACCCAAACCCAAGATAGTTTCAGTGGGTTTTTTAATGTCACAGAAATAGATCAAGGAACGTCAAAAGAGGTCATCACGCACTTGAGAAGAAACTTTTCGATTCACGGCATCCCGTACATATTTGAAAGCGATAATGACCACAATTTTCATCAAAAGACTTTCGTGATTTCGCAATTGACTGGAACTTTAACCACATCACTTCCACACCAAAATATGCCCAATCAAACGGATTGAGCGAAAGGTACGTCCAAACAGCGAAAAACATGCTCCGTATATGCAAGCTTGATGGAACAGATTACTAAAGGGTGATCCATTTCGAGGTTCCCTACTTTTTTAAAGAAAAAAACACAGAAAATTCAAATTTAATGGAGAATGTTTATTATCATTTGAAAGAACATTCTTTGGCATTTATTTTTTGAAGATAATGTCTATCAAATGTTGGCCGTTGCTACGTCGCAGATGGTCCATCCGTTGAGTCCAATTTTCGATCACTCGTTCGAGCATTTCGACTGGTAACTGGCGAATGACACGCGTGATGTTTTCCTCCAAGGCCTGAATCGAAGCGGGTTTGTCGGCATAACCTTTTGACTTTACATATCCCCACTGGAAAAAGTCTAACGGTGTGATATCACACGATCTTGGTGGCCAATCGACCGGCCCAAAACGTGAAATTATGTGCTCACCGAAATGTTCTCTCAATAAGTCCATTGATTGATGCGATGTGTGGGAAGTGGCGCCGTCTTGCTGAAACCAAATGTCGCCGAGATCACGAGCTTCAATTTCAGGCATCAAATAGTCGGTTATCATGGCACGATAACGGTCGCCATTGACGGTCACGTTCGCACCGGCATAATTTTTAAAGAAATATGAACCGATGATTCCACCGGCCCACAAACCACACCAAACCGTTGTTTTTTCTGGATGAAGCGGCAGTTCTTCAATTTCCTCAGGTTGCTCTTCGTCCCAAATGCGGCAATTTTGTTTGTTTACATACCCATTGAGCCAGAAATGGGCCTCATCGCTAAACAAAATTTCTTCTTGGAACTTTTCAAGAGCCCATAGAGCGAAGCGATGTCGCTTTGGAAGGTCGAGCGGCTTCAGTTGTTGCACAAGCTGTATTTTGTACGCTTTCAATTTAAGATCTTGACGTAAAATGCGCCAAGTCGTTCCATACGTCATTCCGAGTTGCTGCGAACGGCGCCGAATCGACTCTCTACGGTCTTCGTATACACTCTCAGCTACGGCCGCTATATTTTCTTCACAGCGTGCTGGACGTGGTCTATTCTGTCGAATATTATCCAATAATGAATGCTGGGTCTCAAAATGGGTGATGGTGTTGCGAATAGTACGCTCAGTAGGCCGATTATGTTGACCATAAGTTAAGCGAAGTGCACGAAACACATTCCTCACAGAACGTGAATTTTCATAATAAAGTTTAACAATTTGTAAACGTTGTTCACGCGTAAGTCTTTCCATTATGAAATGCCAAACAATACTAAACAAAAATAACATGACAGCATGACACGACTCACACGTGAAAAAAGGCTATTGAAAAAAGTATCTCTACTTGGATCACCCGTTACTTGGCTCATTTAAACCATCGCAACACACCAAGAAGCAACGTATTGGGATATCCAAACCAATGCTTGACGAGTCGGCGAACAAGGACGACAATTCCAAGTTCTAAACATCTTCTGTCTCTTCTGTGTCTTCTGTGTCCAAAAGGATGTATCTCGAGAAATCAAAAAATCCAGAGATAAGCAAAAATGTTATTACGACAGAACTGCAAGGAAACAGAAGGCTATTTCCAAAGAAAATCAAATTCGTTTGCAGGAAAATCATCTCAAGTGGGTAGCAGAATAGTACGCGAGACACAGCACCCAAGATCAACGGTAGTATAAACCGAGGAAGGAAAAACATATCGACGAAATACAACACAAATCCAAAACACGAAAGCAGAATTCCCAATTAACATCACAGCATATCCAAAAATCAGAAATTCATCAGAAAACACAGAAGCACATGGCCGTCGTGCCGAAGAAGGAAGCAATTTGACAGCGATCAACAACAAAAACAATAACATGTCGAAATGTCAATTGACACATGAAGCAGACCAAACAGCGGCTAACTTGCCAGGGATGATACGCACTCGAAGCGGTAGAGTAGTAAAACCAGTGAATAGATTAAACTACGTAAATTAAATTAAATTTTATTATGAATTGTATTATTATGACTTATTTTGTATTTTTATGAACTTTAAAAAAAAAGGAAAGATGTAATAAGGCGAATTATACTTTAATTGTATAAACTGCCACATGCCCACAACTGTCACTCAGATGTAATGTCACTATCACGTTATGATGTTATCATATTATTATTGACAGCAGACAGAAAAGCAATGAGACTTTTGGCTCACAGCACATATCATGTGTCTCTTGGGTTTACTGGATACAGGCTCAATGTCGGCAATAAGATGGCTTACGAGGTAGATAGCTAGATCAGAATGAAAGCAAACAGAAGTGCATATTTTTAACCACGTGTGAAATATTACGAAAATTATGGCATTTGCAGTACTTTAACAGGTCGTAATTTTCTAAGAAAGAACTAGGTGGTCACGCTATCGGCCCTTCCCCCAGGATCCCTAAGGACCTAAGGATGATGAGTTGAATCTCAATCATTTTTGGACTATCAGCTCTATGATTAAACTCTATCGTTAATTTTCGTCTCATTTAAATAGTTTTAGTAAAAGCCGACGCGTTCCTAATAAATTACATGGAAGGGTCTTAATTTCGATATCATCCAGCTCCAAGGTAAGCCGATGAAAGCAAGTAATTGTAAACGTCTCTTGAATTTAAATTTAAACTTTGATTTATTGAAAAACATGTTCCATTTGCTTTGACAACTAATCTCTTACTTCTCTACAGACAAGTGTTTGGAACCTTTAAAAGAGGTGGTCAGAAAGCGATACACCTCTGAGGCATTACCTTTTAGTGGTGCCAAATATTCAACTTAATTCTAGTTCATTACAGTTGGGCCATTCTGACCAGTCAATCGACCTCGATTGTATAACTTAAAGCTTAAGATAAATGTTGCATTTTGAATCCGTCTATTTTACTGTACTACTTGTACTACACTCGACCTTTTTCTTTAGTCTACTTGAAACTAAAATGCCGTGATACGGCAACTGCGTTACTTCAAAACCTTCAATATCTTCTATCACATAAGGGTCATTATCTAGCTTCTTCTTTATTACATATGGGCCGCCATACTAAGGTATTAATTTGTTTTTAGTCCCAACCGAAGTGTCCACATTCTTGATTCTTGCTTGGGCGAGATATGGTGCTCATTGAAATAGTTCAGGCTTCGAAGGCTTTATATTGCAGTCTGGTCAAATCTATTCGCGCGTCGTCACTGTATTTCTCATCCAAATGCTTAGTTAACTCGTCGATGACACTTCCCCGTTGTTCTACTCCGAGCTGCAGTTTACTTGTTTTTTTTAATACGCTCAATGTTATTTTCCTCCAAAAATTTACCAAATTCCTGTGACTGTATCGTTTCTCTTGTTCCGGGAGTTTTGACAGGATATAATTTGACATATATCGTGAAGCCTTCTATGACAGCCAAAAGTTGTTTACTCCTTGAACTTATGGAGCTCAGCGGGCCTAAGTGGTCTATAAGGACGGTGCCAAAAGGCTCGGGCCTTGTCGCAATATTATATAGGTTTCGCTCAGTATTTCGCGGGGGCACGGAATGGTAAATTCACTTGAGACAATTCCTGATAAACCGATTTAATTTTTTCTTTACATTCGAGATCCAATAATGCTTCTGGATTTGACTTGCGCATTTGTCAATACCCAGATGCCCACATTTTCTTCTAGTTCCTTGGGGACACAAAGTAGCGTCTATTCTGCGGACCGACACGAAAAACTAACCTGGGAAATTTGGATATTCAGAACCAAGACTTCACTCGTTATTGCCCCGATCGGGGGCACACGACTAAACGCATCAACATGAGCTATTCCTTCCCCTTTCCGATGTTCAACTTGATAATTGTAGTTCTCAAAAGCTAAAGCCCACTTGGCTATCCGCGGATTTACGTCTTTCTTCTTCAGCGTTTGCGACAAGTCAGTAACAATGGTACATGGCAAATGATCAAGAAAAGTCTTGAACCGTTCTAGTGTCTTGATGAGTTGGTGGAGTCATTGGGCCATACTTGTTCCGAAATGATACTGGAGACTCAGTTACCGTTAATGTATACCGTTATAGATATAGAGCTATGATAACCGACTATTTTGTTCCCGAATTAGATGGCATCAATGTGGATGAAATGTGGTTCCAACAAGACGGCGCTACATGCCACACAGCGCATGTCGCAATCGATTTATTGAAGGAAACATTCGATAAGCGCAAAATTTCGCTGAATGGACCTGTCAATTGGCCACCAAAATCGTGTGATTTGACACCATTGAATTATATTCTTTGGGTATATGTGAAGTCGCTCGCCTACGCCAACAAACTAGAAACGTTAGGGGAATTGGAAGCCAACATTCGTGGCGTTATTGCCGACATACAGCCCCAAATGCTTGAAAAAGTGGTTGAAAATTGGACCTCTAAACTTGCCTTTTTTCGAACCAGCCGCGGCTAAATTGATAGACATTAAAACGATTTTCTTGTGTTTTATTTCAATTCGAAGTTCTATACCTCTAAAAAACCACCCTTTTTAATAATAGACCTTATTATGGTCTATGTGTATCGGTCCTGTCTACTGCCACTTCAATTGAACGAAGCCTAATTTATCTTCTTAATTGTTAATTCGATGATTTATAGCTCGGGCCTTTTTTTAACAAACATACAGAGTCTGCCAACTTTCTTACCATTTACAATACTATTGCATTTCGAATCAATTTAAAATTATTTATATCGAATTTAATTTTATCTTAATTGCATTTGTTCTGATTAGCCTACGGATACCTCACCACCCAATCTGTCTTAGGTCTGCAAAATCAAAGAACAACATAATCGTCTGGCCATGTCCTCGAGCAAGAGTCCTTCTAATTCATGTTAACTCACTTAAGTCAATTTATTTACAAATCGATATCGCAAGACCGTATACATCTTACCTACCCTTCAGCATTTAAATTATCCATATTTATATGATTAACCTGATCATCTTGTACCTTACTTCGTTTGTTTAGTAACTTACCACTCGCCTGAGGCCCCATAATTTATTTAAATCAATTCAACTTACAGTGTAACTTTTCATCCAGGTTTCCTCTCGATGTAATCGATAACGCCCGAATGAATTCTTCAAATTCTATCGAACCATCCTGAAATGAAAAATTCAAATATTCTGATTAAGAAATTCTCAAAGTAAAAGAGTACCGTCAGCCATTGATACTACCTACAACATAGACTTCTGCTTCTATCTACAGTTCTAAATGAAATACCTATCATTAGTGTTCATCCTATTTTACTAATTAACAAAACTAATGCATTTTCGAGTTCTATAGCCGCATTCACAAGCGTTGGAAGGTAGAAGTGAATGCGGACACTATCCTTGTATTCATTCATTTAATACATATCCTTGTGGAACTCAAGTGATATAACTTTCAATGAAATTCGAGATGTGCAATCGACTTTTTCAACCACACACCCACTCAGGGAAGCCATTCGTCCTCGTATTCATAGCTGGAAAGGTATAGGTAGCACCTTCTGTGCAATGCATATCAAATGGTAATTACATTTAAGGCTATTTGACTATTCAAGAGTTTGATTCATTTGATTTAATGCGAATGCGAATGCGATACCGGTACCGGTATACGGTTTCAACTTCAACACTGAGCCTTCTATTGTTTATTCGCATGACTGACAGACCATGCTGATGTTTGTAAACAGAGAAAAAAAAATGTATCGTCCTAATAGCAGTTGATGTTCACTGAAACATTAAGAAATCGATTTGCTTTCAATTAGCCGTGAAACAAGGATGTTTTTTTTTTGACAGCTCCAGCGAGCTTTTAATTACCACAGCTGTTTCGGGGAAATCCCTGACAATGGCCCACCATCTTCTTTATGAAAGTAGTAATTTTCCATTTAATTACTTCTTCTGTTGGCAAACGGGAAAAAGATTTATGCCTCTGTCATCGTTTGAAGCACCACCAACAACCAGCCGTCTGGAAAACTACTCATCTTTCGCGCACCCACAAGAAAACCGCCTAAACAAATCCCACTACAAACTACGCACAGCATCAACCCTTCTCGAATGCGAGGCTATAATATGCCTGTATGCCTGGGTGATTGTTTTCGTGCCCGGGCGGCTGTTTTACGGTCCTTGTGCTATACTTACGTTGTTCTCGTCAAAAACCCTAAACACAAGTGACGCAAATTTGCTGGGATCTCCTTGTGGGAAGAACTGTTTGTAAATTTTGATAAAACCCTAAAAAAGGAGGAAAAATAACATCAAATCCGGTAACACCATGGCGTCGTCAACCAGGCACAGCAGCAGCAGCAGCATCAGACGCAGAACATACACAGCAGCACCAGCATGGGACAGTTTTTGTGGCAAAACATGGCAAGTCCCCAAAAGATGATGCCAGGATGTAGTGTGGGGGGTTTTGTTTTTTTTTTTGTTTTTTGTTCATCAATGTTATGGAGTTGTGTTCGGCATCCGCATGAAAAGTGTAAAAGAGAGAAAGAGAGAGAGAGAAACAGAAGAAGAAATAACCCAAGTTAAGCGATAAGGAAAATTGTAAAATATTTTTGTTTTTTTTTGCGATGGAATGATGATGGAAGGATATGGCTGTAGACACACTGATTGGATGTTTATTTTTTGTGATGGTGAAGAAACAATGTCCAGGGATGTAGTAAATGGAGGAAAATTGGTTGGTGAATGGAAGGTAAACAGCAGGTGAAGTGTCATATTGTCACTTTCGTAATGGATGGCGAATGAAGGATGAGGAGGAGGGATATTCGATCGCACTTACTTGTTCTGTGAGTAAACCGTTCGGACAGTCTTTTAGAAAACCTTTGTGCCTGTTGAGAAGAAAGAAAAGGAATTATAATTGGATTTATTTTGAATATGGGATGGGTAAGGGAAAATTTAAAGTTAAATTTAGTTAGTTAAATAATAGTTTGTCGTAGTGTCTACAAAGAAAGCAAAAAATAGAATGTCATGTTTATCCTTTTCACTTTGCTGCTACATTGGCAAATTCATGGATAAATAAATAAAAGGAGAGGGCTGCAGAGTGATCACCTATGCAGATAACGTTGCTCGGGGAAACACCTAAACACTTTAAAAGAACTCCTTCAAAATGCTCTTAACAAACTAACAAGGTGGGCTGATAGTTGTGGTCTAGGCGTCAACCCCCACAAAACTGATCTCGTCCACTTTACTAGGAAATACAAAATCCCACATGTCGACCTGCCCTCAATTAGAGGTACCAGCTTAGTCTTTTCAGACGAAGCCATCTACACTTAGGTCTCATCTTGGATAGGAAGTTTAGCTGGAAATCTAATATACAAAAAAGGGTTATGAAGGCTACGGTAGCCCTCTTTTCTTGCAAAAAAGATATTGGTAACAACTGGGGTTGTAAGACCGATGCTAACATATGGAACGATTGTCTGGTGGACTGCCTTAGAGAAAGCGATTAATCGCGACAAACTAAGTAAGGTCCAAAGATCAGCTTGTCTATGCATAAGTGGAGCACTTTGAACCACTCTCTCAGCTGCACTAGACATTCTGTTACATTTAATAGCCCTTGACATTTTTGGCAAACAGACAGCTGCTTTCACGGCCATTCGCCTCAAAGCAACCTCTCAATTGACCGAAAATGAAATCGGCCACTCTCGATTCTGAACATACTCAGAATCCCTTCTAGGAATATAGACTACACCATAGCCCAACAGCAGTTAGATGAAAACTTCCAGCTATCCTTTCCCCCAGATCCTTGTGGGAGGACGGCGCTTTGCTGGAGGAAGAATCAATCCATTTTTATACGGACGGGTCAGAAACGAATAATGGCGTGTTCTCAGATAGACTAAATCTTAGTCTCTCCTTCCGTCTTCCTGATCATTGCAGTGTCTTCCAAGCGGAAATTATGGCGATCAAGGAAGTCTTGTCCTGCCTCAAGAAGAACGTGGTATCCGAAAAGGATATCCGAATCTTTTCAGACAGCCAGGCGTATTTTATACGCCATCAAGTGTCTGGACTATGTCTCTATTAACTCTTTAGTAGCCCTAGATTCCGATCATTTCTAAAGGAGATGGCTGAGCAGTTCAACATTCACCTGTGCTGGGTGCCGGGGCATAGCGACATTCCGGGTAACTGCAAGGCTGACGAACTCGCAAAACTTGGAACTACCCTCTCAATCTTGCCTGAAAAAAGGCTCCTTAGGCATACCAGTTTCCACATGCAAACTCTTATTGAAACTGCATGCAATAGAAAATACAAACCACAAATGGACAGGCGGTACTACCTGTCTGACGACGAAGCAGATTTGGCCTACGCTAAATCTGACACGCTCTAGGAGATTGATTATCCTCAATAGATCGCACATCAGTGCTACAATTGGTGTCATCACTGGACATTGTCTGTAAGGCAGGCATGCAACAAAGCTTGGCGCTTACTCCAACGACTTTTGCAGGAGCTGTGTAGATGAAATGGAGGAATAGACAACTCTACACCTTCTTTGCGCTTGCCCTGCTCTCTCCCGAAAACGGGGCCCCATCTAGGAGCTTACTTCTACAATGATCCTAACGGTTTAAATTCGACCGACTCAAAACGTCTCTCGCGCTTTATAAAAAGCTTAAATTCGTACAACGAGTAGACAGGAACTAAAGATCCACGTGGTATCACAATGGACTCATTCTGACTGCCACTTTAACCTAACCTAACCTAACCTGTTCCCTAACAGGTTCTCCCCTTCACATCTACATCGCAACCTGGTTTATTTTAATATATTATGATTCGTGCTTACCCTAATGCATTTATTTCAACCCTTAATTGTAAAATAGCATTTTAACATGTAACATTTACTTTAAGAGTTCCTGGCGATTCCTTAATAGTTTTCTCATCTGCTCAAAAGATCAATTAATAGAAAGGATTCGCGTTAATTAAATACCTATCGTTCGTTTTCTACATATCTTAGGTTTTCCGGGATCCAGCGGGAACACTATTGTGAATGGCTAACATGTGGTTGTAATCAAACAGAGCCGGACAACATAAATTACCAGGGTTAGTGTTGAAGATTTGTAAATAGACGTAAGATCGACAGAACATGAGAGGATTCGTTAATTGAAGAGAATGTCTGCTTCATCCTTGCATTCTTCAAAGGTGTTCAAGTTTTTAAGTTTAAGGAGGCCTTGATATTGAGGCAAGATAATAGGGTCCTTCCAGGGTAAACCTCGAAGTGCAATTCGAAGAAAACGACGTTTAATGCTCTCGATTCTGGATATATGAACTTGCTGAAAGAATGACCACACAAAATAAATCTTATCATATAAGGGTTAGAGAATTTTTTTCAAAACCAAGTGAAGAGTAAGCTTTAATAATTATCTCTTCAATATGCGAACGAAAATTTAGCTCCCTGTTGTATAGTATACCAAGTTCGCGAACAGATTGTAGAAGAAGGTATATTCGGGGAGGGTACTGGTTGCGCTTACGTCAAAAGGTAATAGATTAACATTTGGCTAGTTTAAGCTATAAGCTATTTTTGAGGCACGAAATCGAAAAATGTTCGAGGTCTTGTTAAAGGAGACTATACTCTTGGGTTGAAAAAATGGTATCGTCACATGTAATCGCTCAAGATCAATTATTATAAGGATGGAGAGAAGCGAACCTAGATGGCTAAATTGTGGCACACTAGAGGTTGCCATGAAAGAAGACGAGATGAATGATCAACACTATTAGAACGATTTTCTGGGTAAGATGATATCCATTTTAACAATATGGGTTCCATGCCTAGGGACGACAATTTGAAGATGATACTAAAATCCGTTTCAATTACATTGACTTCGTTTCCATTCTCTAAGGCAGTGTGGGAAAAGCAGACTAACTCGACGAGGTTTGTAGTAGTTGATCTGCCTTTCAGGAATCCATGTTGGCAAGGGGAGATGATGGACTTATATTGAAAGCTTAAGGCTTCTTATAAAATACTTTCAAAAAGTTTGGGTATATGGGACCCCATTATTATCATTAAGGATTAAAGCATTGAGTGAAAAGGGGCGAAGGAGGAGTTAAGTAGGTAATTGAAGTAAAAGTAGTCTAGTAGTATGAATGACTTATCGGTAAAAGATTGTTTAAAATGGGTAGCTAAAAAGCAGGCAATGGTGTGTGGATTGGTTGATGACTTTTTTTCGAAAGATAGGGAACTAAAGTATCCGTCAGATTTTAACGAATTGGTTAAAAGACTGAACCATGGAAGGAATGCCATCGTATTTTGTCAGATGGCTGCTAAACCGGACAGGGATCTGGTAATGAAGTCTTTGTTGAATGCGATAATATTAGTCTTCACTACCCGTAAGCTAAACATCCATCTGTTTTCCAAGCGGAGGTATTTGCCATCCTAATGGCTATGCGCTATATTGCGAACAATAGGTGGAGGGCTAGAGGCATTTGCATTTGCAGTGACAGAATTTGGTCGGAAGGCTGAACACAGTGAGTCTTGTTTGGGTACCAAGGCAAGGTGCAGAAGAAGTTTTCTCAGGACCCGAACATGTGTCTGGCCTGTATTTTTAGTCATATCTTCCATATCTTCGGTGACGCGACGGCGGCGGATGCAGAAAGATCAAACTCTTACGCCCAGACATTTTCAAAAGTCATCACCTTTTTTTCTATCTTTTTGCAGTATTATAAGCTATCAGCTATTATAAGCTGTTTACAGACGTTCTTCCGGGCCACAAAGCTTTTGCTAAACACTTAAATGTGTTAGCTTTAAACGACACCACCACCTGTCCTGCTAGCGGTGAGAAGGATGACACAGAAGAAAACTTTTTCTGCACTTGTCCGGTCTGTGCTTGCATCAGGTGGCGGATTTTCGGGGCTGCCGTGATCAACACTGAAGCTCCTTCTCATCTTTCTTTGAAAGACGGGAAAACTAAGTAAACATAATGTAAGGTGTCTAATGGTAGTATTTACAATGGACTGAATCTGAGCTGAGGGAAAAAAGAAAAACTGCGCTTAACATAAGTCTTCGATTATACAAAGGAGGGGATTTAGATTATGTTTTGTGGCGAGAAAAGGGGATATACTGGGGAAAACAATTAATTTTTAAGAGTTAAGTTTTTTCAGGTTGGCGTCCAAACGTCATCTGTCAAAGTGAAAAGTTTTCAGTATACTCCGCCATTTAATAATGGAAAGACTTACAAACGAACAACTATTGGAAATTATTGAAATTTATTATCCAAATTGTGCTCTGTGAAAAATGCGAAAAATGTGAAAAATGTGAAAATCTGATGTTTTATAGAAAAATTGTGTTCAGCGATGAGGATCATTTCTGGCTGAACAGATACGTAAATAAGCAAATGTCGCATCTGGAGTGATGAACAGCCACATGCCATACAAGAATTACGATGCATGCCGAAAAAACGACAGTTTGGTGTGGTTTATAGGCTGGTGGCATCATCGGTCCATTTCACTTCAAAGACGATTGTGGAAGAAACGAGCCATGATACGTGCCCCAGTTGGCTGAGTTGATCTTGGTTGACATGTGGTTTCATCAAGACGGTGCCACATGCCACACAGCTCGCGAAACAATGGAAATGTTGAAGGATGAATTTGGTGAGCAGCTTATCTCTCGAAATGGCCCTATGAGTTGGCCGCTAAGATCATGCGATTAAATGCATCTTGATTATTTCTTGTAGGGTTATGTAAGGTCGTTGACCTATATGGTCAAGCCGAACGCGAATGAAGCTTTACAGGATAACATAAAACGCGTAAAAAAAGTGACGCAAAATTGGACCATTTGAAACGGAGCCGCGGAATACATTTACATGAAGTTGTCTTTAAAACGTAAATGGCAAGGGCCTATTTATCGATTGCAATAAAAAAATTGAATATTTAATGCAAATTTGAGTGTTTTATTCAATTTTTAAAAAAAAAAGGACGATTGCATCATTTAAAAACAGATTACTAAAATCTAAGGAACACCTTAAGAGATGAGCGTTAATTATGCAAACATTTTCTTTATGTAACAACTATTTTCCGGATTTGGTACGGAGAAATCAATTTGACAGGAACATGAATTAGTTGGAAATTCTTCGAGCTAGTTATTTTTAATTTTAAATTTAAACTCTCAATAATATGTTATGGTTAATATACCGAGGTGAGGTGGTGAAAGTAAACCCTTAGACCAACTTTTCCGTTGGAACCTCATGGAACTTACTTAATGTTTCTCTTCTCCCTAAAGTAATTTACAAGCCCACACATATAATATTTTGTAACAAAACTTACCATTGTCTGATTTCTTTTTCTGTGACTGAAATAAAAACAAGAAAAAAATCATGTTAAACAATTTCTACCACACTTTAAGTATAAATATTTAAAATTCAATAAGAGAAGATTTTTCTACAAAATATGCAATCATATCCACGTTTCCATGCTTACATCGTGAATATTTTAATCTGCCTTAAGTCTAGCGCACAATCCTTTACCACCCACAAACACTTAAAATATGTATACCTACTATTACGAAAAAGAATTTTACCATCTCCTGCAGTGAAACTCAAATTTGTAGCTTTATCCTTTTGTTTTACAGCACGAGTATGTAGTCGCATATTTCACATCACATCACGTATTCGTAGGGTGTACCTTTTATCGTATATGTGAAAAACTCACACAAGCAAAAAGCAGGCAAAACATAGATAGTCACTATAGTAAAGTGCACGACTGGGTTGCATGAAATTTATTCGCTTGTTTGTAATCGTAGTTATTTGGTAAGTACCGCTTAAAGCCCCAAATAAGACGGACCGCACTTATTTGGGCTTTGTTAAAGTAATACCTCTGTAAATTGACCTAGCACAATTACAACAACTTTCTCTTTAGTGCCAGGAACGTATACGTTCTTATGAATATGGGAAGCGGATATTATTTCAACCTGCATTTTTCCTCCATTTAACAGTGTCCTTTCACCCAGTTTTTGCGCCTCGAGGTCGACACTGTGTCCCCTGAAACTGAACCTATTCACCTGTCTTTTCATACCCATTTTCAAAGCTCACAAGGAGAATAAGGCCACGAAATATGGCTCTTATTTTATGTGTTGTTCAGGTACCGACACGACATGATGTGATGACGGCATTCAGTGTGTAGGTGTTCGGTGTTCATACCTCACAAAGGCGAAATTGATACATATGTTTAGGTGCTGTTATTTGGGGTAGAAAACTTAAAACGAGTGATGTATCCTTCATTCGATCAAGTGTGTGTGGGAAGATGGATAGCTGGTTACATAGTAGATGCACTATTAATATTAGAAGACGCTAGAGTATGACGTCAAATTGAGATGCTTAACATTTTCCTTGTAGCGTAGTAAAAAGAAAAACTATAGATATAGCAATCTCTGACATTTTAGCGTTTAATTATAAAAATAAATGAAATTTATTACGTGCATAGCATATACTTCTCTGAAGGATGAGTAGAGTAGAATGTTGCGTTCGTTCAAGCGCAACTCATTGATGCAATTTAATAGTGTCGTCAATTAGAAATTAAAGCTGTGTCCTTGGAGGGAGGATATTTATTGGTATTTTCCATACTTAAATGCAATTTATTTGTCACAGTATTTGACACATTCCTCACGTCGCAGGCATGTCATAAAATATGACAACAATGTGTTTGGAAATTATTTCAATAAAAATCGCTAACTATGTCCCCATTTTCGCAAATTAATTGATGTGTAAAAAAACGCCATTGCGACGGACAATGTGCGGTGTATCTGGGAGTGTCCTAATCGGCGACCATAACTCCTAATTACTCAACAGGAGATAAAATTAAATTTTAATTATTCGCCTACGGTCAGAGGGGTGCTCTTTTGTCCCCATTTTTTTTTTTCATGTCACAGCAATGAGTATCTCATAAATTTTCTATTTTAATGATTAAATAATGTTCCATTGGAGAATGTAAGTTGGAGGGATCCTGGATTTGAGTTTTGATGTTGTCCTTGTTTGTGGTTTATGAGTGTCTGCGGGTTTAATGAGACACTTTACTTTGATTGACGTTAATAAGAAGTGGAAAATGTTGCAGTTTTATAATTTTAATTTTAATTACATTTTAAGCTTAACGCATTTGTCACAGATTTCTTTTCGAAGTGGGTTCTTTTGCAGACGCTGTGATGATAGCTTGAAGATTAGGTCAAGTTAAGATGCCCTTTATTGGAGGAATGAGTCATGCCGCTCATGATTTCTTATACTTTGTCGAAGAAAGGACATGAAAAGACTCCAAGCCTTGATGTACTGCTATTGTTTTATTTTTATTTCAACTCGTTTTAAATCGTTTTTATCGAAAAAAGTGCACCTTTTTACAGTTAAATAAAATTATGGTGTTTTTTCTAAAAAGTCCCAAATGGGCATCTCATATCACTAAGTTAGATAAGTTTTATGGGTAGGTAGATCAGGGTTGTCCTGCTATGACGCACTTGGGTCCTCGTGGATGCATTGTGATGTCCTTTTCTGGGGGGTTAGCCATTGGTACCAGAGATGGTTGGGCTTCGTGTCACTTTATCCGCCGCCGTCAAGCCATCCTGATATCCTCAGAAACCTATTAAGATCAAAAAGTGAGACATCAAAAAGTACATGTAAGTCATGTAGTATCTTTCAATTGTTCTATTCCTCAAGTGTCCTCATGAACCTCTTCATCACTACATCCTCGACATATATCGTCATATTTGAGGTTTAATTTCTTTGCGTGATTTCTTAGGAAATTTGTGTCCCATTACGGCCCCTACCAGCTAGACATTTATGACCGGTCAAATTGCAATTGAAGAAGTTTGATGGTTCGGCCACTGTTGTATTCCGGCAGGAGCTACTTCACAGGTAGTTAGTGCTTTCCACCTGTTGTTAAATTTCATGCCAATATTGTTCTCCACTTGTTTCCTAAGATCACAGAGTGGTGGCTTGGTCGACTGAAGTTCTCGATCACGGTCCACTGCAGACCCATACTTCGGTAATTCGTCAGCGCTCATCATTGCCGGTTTTGTTACCAACAGAGATTTAATGACGCTCTGCGAGCAGGGAGCCTTTTAAGCTCTTCACGGAAGCTGTAGCTGTAGTAGCTGTAGTAGCTCTGTTTTGAAGACACTTCTGTTTGCACGAATCTTTATTGAACAGTGTAGCCTTAGTTCTTCCGAGAATATTCCGGCACCGATTCCACAGTCCATCTTAGTAGGTGAATAACGATTTACTTTTCGTGGGTTCATTCTTGTCCCATTCCTCTCTCCTCGGGAAGGAGCACGAGAGTGGTTTGTAAAAGTCCATTTGGAGAGATATATAATCGGAATTGACAATGTGAACAAAATTACCAAAATTACGCTTAGAACGCTTTTGGTTGCAGAATCCCCCATGTTTAGGTCCAGAGGTGTTAAAGAACGAATTTCCTCCAGTCCAGAAGTTGGTGTAGTTCTCAACGCACTGGTTGCCCCTATACATACTAGTCTTTGTATTTTTGTAATTGACCTAAGATTGCTTCCTTTGATCACAGCTTGCCACCAGGCTATATGCTGCCACATGTGAGTATTGGCCGCACTATGGCGGCTAAATATGCGGTTACATGCGTAGGAGATAGAAATGCGGACGTGTCTTTCATTAACATTTAGCTACCAATTAAGTTTCTTTTCAAGGATAATTCCCAGATACCTCGCACTCTTCAGCACCCTTAAAGGAGTTTCTTCAAGGGTTGGTGGCTTGAATTGCGGTAAAGTCCGTTTATTCCTAAACAGGACAAGCTCAGTTTTTTGGGGATTTACCCCCAGGCCGCACTGCCTTTATTAAGCGATTGTAATGTATTCTATATCAGGTCGCTTAAGGTCGGTAGAAACTTCCCTTTTGCAAGTAGTACTACATCATCAGCGTACGCAGTTACATGAACTCTCATGTTTTCCGGAACCATTATTCTAAGTGATTGTCGAAAAGTATATGATGTGCTCTGGTTATCGACCAGCTGCTTTTGAACAACCACTCGGTTGCATTTCGTTCGGCTTTTAACGAATAAAAAAGAGCCCACCTGAAGAAAAGATTGAAATAGCTGCGGTGATCTCATTTCATCCTGGGGTATTTGGCCAAGTACCGTAGGATGACCTAACATTGACTGGGTTCCTAAAATTGACCAAAAATCATTAAATCTTTTAAACTTTCCTTGCGACACACAGGGACCAGATATTAAATTAATTTTACACTTATTTCATCCCTGGGTATTCAGATATGACAGAAAAAAATGTGTAGATGTACAACTGTCATAATTAAAAATAACCGCCACTAACGAATAGCCTATTACATCGTGTATTTTTAAGTGTCCGTAAAATCGTCTCCGTATGGCAAGAAAACATTGTGCAATTGTGGAAAAAATTTATCAGGTATAAGGTTTCATACATTTTTAGTGATATATAAAAAAAGCGTGCCTTATTACTTAATTATTATGTGAAATTAATCGGAAATAAAAAGAGTTTCATAAATTCTTAACCGTCATCCTTACTTTGACCGTTGGGTTCCTAACTTTGACTGTTTGGTCAATGTTAGGAGCTAGTATAAATACGTGGGTCCGCAACATTGACCACCGACCAGTGTTTTTATTTTCTTTTTTTAATTTCCTGAGTACTATTTCTTAGGGTTCGTTTTCACTGCATGTTATAGTATCTGAATATGTAAAAAAAAATTAGTTGTATTTAAATATATAGATAGCAATATGCCTCCTAAAGGACCAAATAAACCAATTAGGAGGTACAAGAGTGTTTCGGAAGACGTCATACGCGAAGCTATTGCAAAAATTGAAAGAAAAGGGTTATCCATTACAAAAGCTTCGAGTCAATTTAATATAGCAAAGGGGACATTGATAAACAGACTAAAAAATTTGCATTGTAAACATGTCGGCTCTCCAACTGTTTTTAGCCCAACAGAGGAGAAAAGCTTGGTTAAAGCTCTGCTCATTGTAAGCGAGTGGGGATTTCCATTTACAGGAGCTAATGTTAGGAATCTAGAAAAAAATTATTTAGACAATATGGGCAGAAATATTACTTCGTTTGGAAATTTCAATTTACCCGGGAATAAATGGCTTCAGGGGTTCTTACAACGAAGAACACGCTTACTTTGCGAGCTTGCTAAAATTTAAAAACTTCGAAGGCCAAACTTAGTAGAGATGATGTGAAGAACTATTTCAAAAATTTAAAGACTACTCTGTTAGACAAAAACAACGAGTGTATAAGAGACAGTACAAATTCGAATACATCAAATATGTTCTGCGGTTCTGCTTCAGGCTTTATGATACCACCGTATGTGGTTTATAAATCTGAGCACCTTTGGGAAACATGGATGCAAGGAGGTCCACCGAACACTCGGTATAACAGGAGTAAGTCTGGTTGGTGTGATGGAACACTATTTGCAGATTAGTTTACAAACCACTTTATTACATTTACCAGACGATTTGAGGGAGAAAAGGTAATTTTAGGAGATAACCTGGCTAGTCACTTTTATCCTCAAGTAATTGAAGCTGCAGTAAAAAATAACATTCGATTTGCGTGCTTTTTACCAAACTTGACTCATATTTGCCAGCTTTTAGATGTGGCTTTTTACGGTCCCCTAAAAAAGGTATGGAGAAAAGTTCTAGACTAATGGAAGCAAACTAGAGGTAAAAGATCACAAAACCTGTCGAAAAAAGCATTTCCTTCCCTGTTGCAAAAACTGGTTGATCAAAATGGTCGCTCGCTGAATTTAGTTGCTGGTTTTAAGAAGTGTGGAGTTTTTCCTTTCAACCCAGAGGCAGTCCTGTCCAGAATGCCTACCGAAGAGGCTGATAATTCAGAGTCGGATAATATAGCAATGAATGTTTCTTCTGCTGTTGTTAAAATGTTACAGATAACGATAATAATAAAGTTGTAAAATTATATTGCTTTGTTGGTATTGCTTTTATCATTTGAAAATAACGTCAAATTGTATCTGGTCAATGTTAGGGCTACCGAAGCCTAACATTGACCACTTACTATTGTTACCATAAGAAGATATGTACGTATTTCTAAAGCTTAGACGCAAAAAAAAGTGGTACAGTTGTGGGTACTACCATCACCCCATCTGAAGTTATATCAAGTTAAAGTGAATATATCTGATTTTGAGGTAAAACTTGTCTAAGCCTTAAAAACCATTTAATACATTTCTAAGACCGAATTTGATTGTACAGAAAATATATAATGAGAAGTATTTGATTAAGTACTGCCCAGCCAAATTCTTGAACCAACTTAAGCAATTTTAGCCAACCCTCTAACTTATGTTACAAGAAGGCTGATGTCATTTTCATCATTTATTAAGATAAATAGTAGGAGGCTCCACACCAAGTTAAATTATTCAACATGAGTAGTCCCTTAGTTAAAGATCCCCTTAATAAAGCAAAAATAGTAAATCACTAACTCACTCACTGACAACATCAAAGCTATGGAGCAGTTCATGATAGTAGAACTTTGAAATTTGGCACAATAATATGATTTGCGGAGTTACCTCGCACTTCTCGCAGCTAAACATTCCTACAAAAAAAAAAGACTACTTTTGGCATTTTTGATCCAACCAATGAGCAGCATTTCCATTGGTGCCGATGTAACACGCTGTCAAATGCAAAAAACAATGCGCGGTGCAGGCGAGGTCGAAACAAAGCTGTGCATTTGGCTATTGCTTCCTATCAATCCGAGTAAATATTTATTTCTGCAAGTAAAAAAGCTAAAAAACAACAAGGCCGCCGGCTCTGATGGTCTACCTGCAGAGCTTTTCAAATACAGAGGTGATGTTATGGTAGGGCGCATGCACCACAAATCATCAACCAAGTTTGGATGGAGGAAAGCATGCCCGATGACTGGACCATTAGCTCCATATGCCCCATCTACAAGAAAGGCGATCCTATGTCTTGCAAGAACTATCGAGGCATATCCCTGCTTAATGTCGCATATAAGATCCTATCCAACGTACTGTGTGAACGCCTCAAACCTTTTTGCAACACACTAATCGGCACGTACCAGTGTGGCTTCCGGCCCGGCAGATCGACAACTGACAAAATCTTCACACTAAGGCAAATCCTGGAAAAGACCAACGAATTTCAAGTCAATACACACCATCTTTTCATCGACTTTAAAGCCGCATATGATAGTATCCATCATCAGGAGCTCTTCATGGCGATGGCCGAATATGGGATCCCGTCAAAACTGATTCAGCTATGACGCGTTACCCTAGAAAACACGCGGTGCATTGTGCAGTTTGGCAGCAGCTCATAAGAATCATTTCAAACATGCATGGTCGAAACTAGTTGGCCTTGAAGTGAATAAGGACAACACAAAATATATGCTATCAACAACTAGGACAAAATGTAACAATTGATATAGCAGCAACTTCGATTTAGCTAAAAAGTTCATCTACCTCGGGGTAAACATCAACTCCACAAATGATATCTTAGTGGAGATCCGTCGAAGAATTGTCCAAAGAAACCGCTGCTACTTCGGTTTGGCAAAACAAATGGGTTCAAAGCTCCTAACTCGAAGGACAAAGTCCATGCTCTACAGAACCCTTATCCTGCCAGTTCTGCTATACGGCGCCGAGTGCTGGAAGATAAGCAGGAAAGGAGAGTTAATACTGGGATCCTTTGAAAGAAAAATCCTTCGACGGATATTTGGTCCTTGGTGCGCGAGGAGGGCGAATGGAGGAGAAGATACAACCGCGAACTCTATGAGCTGTACCAAGATGTGGATGTAGTCCGAAAAGCCAAAACTCGTCGACTACATTGGCTCGGCCACATCGAGCGAATGGACAACAACGCTCCAGCCAAGAGGATCTTCGAATCCCAGCCCCCAGGTTCAAGACGACAAAGAAGACCGAACCTCCGTTTTAAAGACCAAGCCATCGCTGATGCCAGACCGCTTGGTCTGGATAACTTGAAGCATCGTGCCCGGGACCGTAGAGCATGAAAGGCTGCCGTATCTCAGGCAGGGACTCTTCACGGGTCGGGAGCCTGTTAAGTAAGTAAGTATTTTTGCGAGTGGTCATGCGACTCAACAAGAGATATAGATAGATTATCAGAATGTTCCTTTCCTTACATTTTTATTTTGGATTGATTTGAAACTAAAAATATACTCATTTGAATTTGAATTTTAATTCCATTTGCAATGCAAGAGATATAATCATATAGGGCTAAGATCTGTCTGACAGGCATAAATACAGACTTGGCGCTTACGTAAATCACTTTGTGAGGAGCTGCATAGATGAGGAGGAAGAAGAGAACTTTCCATCTTCTTTTCATATAATTTTCATCTAGGAGCTTACTTCTACAATGATCTCAACGATCAAACCATGACTGACCTAAAATGTCTCACACGCTTCATAAGCATTTCATAATGGTTCACGTAGCATCCTTCTAATGAACCTGGTATAGGTCTAAGAGTGTGGAACCTCCATCCGTTTACGACTCGACAATCTCAAACACCAAAGCTATTAATTTTCTGCTATTTCAATAAAAGATATATTCCGTAGCTAAGCACGGGTGTAAAAGCAAGTAAGATAAAAATTGCATTAGTCAAAAATAATCAACAAAAAAAGGCCTTGAATACTAAAATTCTAAGGTATATCTATTGGCAGCCAATATATCTTTCTCTGATGTTGATATTATATATATATCATATATATATTTATATATGTAGATTTTTTTAAAATTCATTTATTTCGTTCTTTATTAAATTTTATTCCATGATTCTCGAACTTAAATTCGACCATTCGAACCTACCTTGTTACTAGTGGTATTGTCATATTTAGCAAATATAACCTAAATTTTATCCTTATATATCAAAGAACAGTTAATGAAAGTAAATATATAAAATAAAATCAAGAGGTATTGTTAGCCCGAAAATTGCCTAGTCGAGTTACAAAAACGTGACAGTACTTTGCTTTCTACCTTAATTTGCTGCGGGAAATCCAAAAATCCGTGTAACATTACGTGAATGGAATAATTTATTATGAACCTAATCTTAATGTATAAAATGTATAAGCATTTCAAGTGCCATAGCACAGTTTTGAGGCAAAAAGGCTTATGGCTTTTTTGGCTTATCAAAACCGGGACACGAGGCACAAGGTTCATCATTAATTAAGACTAAACCATGTTCGCGAATCTTTGCTTAATGCGACTCAAGGGAAAAAATGCCAAAACACCAAACCGCCCATAAAGCTATACCCAGATCCTTCCATGTATTACATACCTGCTCTGCGACATCTTAAAACCAACTAAATTGGTTTAACAATTTATATTAAAAATTAAGGACGACTCCACATTCCCATCATGAAGCTACAATAAATCTTTTTTTTTGTCTTCTTCTTTTTGTTGTTACCTAATCTTCTGATATTGCTTATATACTGCTGTTTCCGTTGTCGACTTTGTCTGTCAAATCACGTAAAAGAAAAAAAAAGCCAGAACTTCAATCAACAAACGCCAACCAAAAATTGCCGCATTACGCTGTAACGCATCGAGGGAATTTCTGTCAGGTGTTGAAGGTTACGACACAGCACAACCAACTCCACCATCCATTCAGATAGATGGGAATATCACCCGTAGGCGCAATATTACAGCCAACACAAAAGGATAATGTACTCTAACATCCTATCTCCTCGGAGTAGGCGAGTAGGAAAAAATTTAAATGAGCTTTTTTTGTTTGGCTCTAGGCACATCAGGACAACTCCACACCGCATTCGTAGGGCAGTCTTTTCCTTCAGATGATTACCACGCAGATTGAAGGGAGGTTCAATTCAAACCACTATACGAGGACGCGGCATGGTTAGGTATATGAAAGAAGTCTTTGCTGTCAACCCCTGGCATCTGGATTTGTATCTCGTATTCACATCTCTCCTCGCATCGTCATATCAGGCAGCAGAACACGGGTCGTTTGGAATTAATTTTTCATATCATTCCGCACCGAATTGAATTTAGCCAACAAGGCTGCGTGTGAATACATTGAAATTTCAGTAGATGTGTGTTACTTGGTGACAATAGGACAGCATAAGTCCTTCTTCATTCATTCGAATCGAAGAGTGCTGAAATATCCGTATATATACAATGATTACCTATTTTTATGGATATAGCACTTTCGTCGTCATCTCAAATTGAAGACACGCGTGCAAAGTTATCTGCATGTACGAGTATGGAGGGGGGAAATGTCGTTTTTATGGCGAAACTCACTTCCCTCTGATGAGAAGTTTCGGACTAAGCCCTTCTATACGTGATCCTTGGAAGACACTCTTATATATTTAGAACACTCTTATGTGCTCGTGAATTTCCTTTCCAACGATGTAATCCATTTACTAGTACTAATACCCCCACGGCCGACTATCTGAAGGTCGTTTTTTTTTTATTTCTATTTTTTGCTCATAACATTCATAACATTGAATTGAATTTAAAGAAGAAAATCCCTAACTAACTAAGATTATTCTTTTCATCTATGATGCTGCCAGCCTCACTGTCGCCCACTCCAACTATACATGTATCTCTTGAAAAGAAAATGCTTGAGGATTAGAGGAAGAATTCCAGAGGATAACACTTCAAACAATGAGCCATCGAAGGAGAGATTTCCAAGAGCATTGCACAAAATTGAATCTCGCATTTGATGATAAAGTTTCAACTGTTCTCCTTCAACACATTCGAGAAGTTATGTGCAGCTGTATAACGACCAAGAACCAACCAATCTCAGCAGAAAGGATAATCCAGTAAGTAAGTGTATTTGTTCAATGGTGAAAGGGATGGTTGGAGAGGAGATGTTTTCAATCAAATCCACGCACACATAGCTTTGATTCTTTTCCCAAAGCGAACTCGTATTTCAGCGAATCGAGTCTACAATAAGGTCATAAGTTTTAGTTCAATTTACAGAATGAGGACATATTAGGATCTAGCCATGTGCATATGCATGACTTTATGTAGAAGATTTTAGTATAAATTACATAAGCACACATACAAGTTGGGAAATAGAAGTTTTGCAGATGATACAAGATACGAAAACAATTTCGTGTAGTATGTAAATCTTAAGCCAGGGCATTTGAAAAGTAATAAATTCTTTAAAACGATATCAGATTAACGTATAACGTTTAAGGAAAGTAAGAAGACGACGAAGAAAAATTTTGAGAAAACTTTTGAGAGGTTGTGACAAAGTTTTCGTGTTATACAAGCAAATACATTATTTATAAAATGGTTCTGTTGGTTTTATTTTATGTTTATCTTCTGGGAAAATAGATTAAAACAGGGATCATGAACATCATGTAAGAAAAGGGACTTTTTACCTGTGGTTATGGATTAATAAATTCGTGCATATAAATGAAAGCTGTAAGACTTCCAGCTTTTAACGGAATTATTCAGAATTTTCAAAAAATCGATTTATTTTGATTTTTGATCTTCAAAATATTGTCTGAAAATTTCAAGAGAATCTGATGAATACTTTTGGAGTTATTCAACAATGAACGGCGGTTTCTCTGTAGCTCGAGAGTGTCTAGTGTAAAATTTTAAACGGGTTTTTCTCAAAATTATGTTTTTTAAGATCGTTTGCCCAGTTCACAAGAGAAGATACCTTCTAAACTGCACCAACTACAGAGGTATCAGTGTCCTAAACATCGCATATAAGATCCTGTCTGCCGTATTGGGTGAGCGCCTGAAACCATTTGTCAACGATCTGATTGGACTCTTTGAATAAGGTAAGTTAATAATTCGCCAAATATTCACTCTGATCCCTGAGAAATAAAGTGCACGACTGCGTCATACGTAACTTTTTCGGTACATAAGATGCGTTTTTGAATCGAAAATGAATGGTGACGAAATTATTTAAATCACTTTTTAGGTTTTGAAAAATTCGATTTTCTCAAAAAACGGCACCTATGATTTTTATGTTACTTTTAACATAATTGTTCCAATTACAAAAAATTATCAAAATCGTTAGAGCCGTGTTTGAGAAAACGACTGTCTTAAATTTAAATTTATCGGAATATGTAAAAAGGTAAATTTAAATTTAAGAAAATCGTTATATGAAAAAAAAATTACAAAAAAATTATTTAAAAAATATTTTGAAGCATGCAGATTTGTTTAAGTTTATAGTATGCAAAAAGCCTTAAATTTTTTTGAAGTTCCCTTTATTAGTTTTCGAGATATTGCCCGTTTTATAAATTACCGTTAATCGATTTTTTTTCCAAAAACGGAGTATGCAGAATTTTTGACGAGAAAAATAGTGATAGAAGATGCCCCGAGATGTTACCCCAGGAACCTTATATACGAACTTTGAAGCAAATCCGTTGAACCGTTTCGCCATACGGCGCCCGGACAGACAGACAGATAGACAGACCGACGGACGGCATTGGCGGATCCACTTTTTTGGACTCCTCTATAGTCGTAATATCATCCCTCATACTCAGTTTGAGTTCGAAATTTCCGCACTATCGCAACAACTTTCTCTTTAGTATACTAATGTATACGAGAAAGTTAAAAACAAGAAGTCCAGATCGATAACCACCACTCTTTAATCAATTTTAAAGCCGCGTTTGACAGCACCTATTAAAATAGTTTTGACACCCCACCCAAACTCGTCCGTCGATGCAGGATGACGATGAAGAAAGCTCGCTGCTGCAGCAAGGTCGGTAAAGACCTAACCGGGACCTTTGATGTCAAAAAAGGATTCGGGCACTGCGACTTCTTTAACATCATATTTAAGCAGAACTCACAAACCAATACAAGAGGTACGATCTTTCAAAAGTCTTTGTCTACCTCGACTCTGCTATCACATCGGAAAACGACACCTCGTCAGAAATCAAACTTTTTAGTAAAAACTCTCCCGAACAGCTAAGAAAACTCTAATCTGAGTCCTGGCCTATGGTTCCGAAGCATAGACTCTTTCCAGAGTGGATGAAGATATCTGCGGCCCTTTCGAGGGAAAAATTCTTCATAAGACATTTGGTCCCGTATGCGTTGACCGTTTATGGAGGAAACGATTCAACGATGAACTCTGCGACATCGACCTGGTCAAAAAACTGCGCATTGGGCTTTTGAGATGGCTGGGACATGAAAGGCGAATGAACACCAACGCTCCAACCCTAAGAATCTTCGACTTCCAATCTGGAGGAACAACGAAGTAGAGGAATGACTCGCCTTAGGTGGCGCGCTTAAGTTAAAGGGGACCCTCAAGCAGCTCGGAGTCCCCAACTGGAAGTCGTTAGCCAAATATCGCGCTAATTGGAAAGGCTTATTGGTTTAGGCACAGGTCCATTGCGGACTTTAGCGCCGCGCCGCCTAAGTAAGAAAGTAAGGTCAGTAAATGAGGACCGGTGAGTTCGGATAAACTATTGAGGGCCTATGATGGTCACCGCTAAGGACTTCTTGTGAAACAGAGGCACATAGTGATAACTTTTTATATGATTTTTATTTTATTTTCAAATTTGGGTGAATTAAAGTTGAAACATGACGTAATGGTGTAGTATTGTTACTCTTTTAAAATAAATAAAATTGCTGATACAAAAATTAAATAAAAACATAAGGAAAGGCTACAGTCCGCTTGGTGCGAACAGTACGATACCCCATCCATAGCCCTTATTCCCCAAAGAAAAAAGCATTAAGAAGGTAATAAATATTATTTTATTTCATTCTATGAAATTTATAAAAAAAAAATATTTTTTGAAAAAACGCCCCCAAAAAGTGGGCTTGGCCATAAACTTTGTATGGACGATATATTGGAAAAAATATTTGCTTGTTAAACATTTTTTTCCAGTTTCTATGAAAATGTTCGCTAAAAACAGCATTTTAGTGAAAAAAGCCCACAAAAAGTGGGCGTGGCAAAACGTTTTATATGAAATACTTATAAAGGAGGGTATTGCCTACATATCTTGTGAAGGTTCTAACACTCTATCTCTCTAACTTTAGCCTTAAAACGGTTTTTCCTAAATTGTGAGCGTGGCAGTGGGCGGATTTAAAAACTTTTAACACTTTACCATTTCAGCCCTAGGGAGTATACGCTCTAAATTTCAGCTTCCTAGCATAAAGTTAAAGGCCTCAAAAGTTGATACGGATGGACGGACGGACGGACGGACGGACATTACTAAATAGTCTTAGGATTTGGTACTGATCATAAATATATATGCTTTTATGGGTCTACGACGAATATTAAGGGGTGTTACAAACTATGTGTCAAAATCAATATACCCTTAGGAAAGGGTATAAATACTTGCTTTTCGTACCTCTGACTAACCTCTAACTAAGAATA
Source organism: Ferdinandea cuprea (assembly GCA_963576555.1). Classification (NCBI taxonomy): domain Eukaryota; kingdom Metazoa; phylum Arthropoda; class Insecta; order Diptera; family Syrphidae; genus Ferdinandea; species Ferdinandea cuprea. The sequence goes on from OY754958.1 coordinate 134,902,413, forward strand.
TTCACAGATAGCTCTTAAATACGTAGTTCCTTCATTTTAAACGTTCCATCTTACTATGATGGATATTCCTGAACCCGTTCGGCGAGCTATCACTCTTGACAATATAATGTTGATGCAAGAAGAACCTGCTGCTAGCTCGAATAATCCTAGTAATAATTTAAACCTTAATACTGCACTGTAAACAAAGCCTAAGCCTATTAATTAGTCTAAGGTCTATTGTCCACAAAGGCTGCATGCAAGCTGCAACTAATGACAGGCGTATTTTGCATCTAAACAATAGCCACGAAACGTAATTTAAGCTTCATTCAAGCTACAAGTATAGGTCACTTCACTTCACTGCCGAAGACGCCATTAAAAAAAAAAGGAACTTCCATATGTCTTGCAATACGCTTGAGCAGCTACAACTCAGGCTGCATGACGCAATTTTGAATGCTAAATATGACTGCTGAATGCAATTTTGCAGTTGGAGTCATTCCTTGCTCTTACGCAAGACATTATTTATAAAACTTAAGCAACATTCCGTTAAGCGATGCGTAACCCATGGGCGTATGCAAGGGCGTATCCGACTAAATAAGGGAAATGAATGAATTTCAAAACAATCGTGGCAAGTAATTGGGGCAATCGATTGCACCCACATAAGGATTCTTAGAGCTGGTGGTCAATATTACATAAATCGAAAAAGATATTATTCGGTTAATGTTCAAGTCGTTTGCGATTCATCTCTAAAGATAAGAGACATTGTTTGCCATTAGAGGGGAAGCACGCATGATTCGAGGATTGTTAGAGTAAGTCGAATTAAACAACGTTTTGAGAATGGTGAGTTCAAGGGGCGTTTGCTTGGAGATGGAGGCTACGGTTTCTCAAACATTCTTTTAACTCCTCTACTAAATCCTTGATGGGGTGCAGTGGCTTGGTGGTTAAGGGCGTTGGACCACTAAGCGAGAGGTCTCCGGTTCAAATCCCGACCTGTACCACCTGAAAGTTTTATTCGCTGCCCCACCTCTTGCGAACGTCTGATAAACATCCAAGAGTAAGAAATGTCATAAGAAGCTTCTCAAAAATAAATTGCCGTACGGAATCGGCATTAAACTGTAGGTCCCGCCATTCGTGTCAAAAATATAACTGCGCACACACAATGGTTTGGGAACTAGGCTATAGGTCCTGTATGGGCCGTTTACGCCTAATATTTATTAATTTTTTTTACTAAATCCTCGAACCAATGCTAAAATCCTATACTCATATCTCAACTCGCAACGCTGTGGAAAGGTATAAACAAACGTCTGTCAAAAAGAGCAGCTGAGTAACTGCACCCTTAAAGCAAAATGTAGTAGAATCGAATGTTTTAAGGACTAGTTTGGTAAATGTCCTTAAGACAGAAACTTCGTTTAGTTAAAACACAGAGGAAAATCGTTTCTAAATCAGAATTTCTGCAAAGTTGCGTAAAAGTTACGCGTTATTTAACTAAGAAATCTAATATATCTAAGGAAGTCTTTAAATTCAATTAACTGCAGTACGGAATTAACTGAATTCATTACATCTCTGCTTTTAATTTACCCTAAACATTCCGCGCCTAGCCCTACCCATCAGTCACCTTAACAATTCCCTAATTTCGACCTCAAAACTAGAGAAAAATATATATATATTTCATAATCTAAGCCCAATCCAATGCAATTCAATTAATTTTGGCCTAACACAACAAACCCTTGACTCTACAGAAGCACATTATGCCCTTTTAGACTGAAAGAAAAGAAAATATAACATTATGCTTGTTTCGTGCTTATCTTTCCTTCTTACAAATCTGACTAGGGTAAAACTAAGACGGAGGGTTATGGTTTCGTTCCAGTAGAAAGTTCTGTGCACCGATCCAAGATTTTTAATATCTCTCCCTTTTGATAAAACTGGAAGGGTTCAGTATCTTCTCTGCTTGAATACTTTTTTTTCCAGAACTCAGCATCATATATTACAAGTTTCAGGATCAGTGTTTATACTCTATCCTAAGGGTATATTCATTTTGACACAAAGTTTGCAGCACTCTTTAATATTTCTCGTAGACCCCTAAAGGTATATACACATTTCTATGATCAGCACCAAAAGCTACGACTACTTATCAATGTCCCTCCGTCCGTAACTAGGAAGCTGAATCCCAAATTGACAGCCAAAATTTAGAACAAACCCGTTTTAAAGCTAAAGGTTCTGATGAAGCTAGAGGTGAACTTTTAAAATGTCTCACAAATTCGCATTAAATTTGAATGTTCAACTCAAACACAAACACTAACACGAAATACAGAAACATTTCCAACTATATTTCCCGCAAACAGGCCGTAAACATTTTGACACAATTCAGCTCTCCATCCCGAATTCCAACAGGACATCTATGTCAATTTCTTAAGTGAATAAATCGATGTCCTGTTATCTGCTTTGACCGGACTTCCATTCCATGCCTCTAATGCTATTCATTTGAAACACAGGAAATTGTCTCTCCTTTATGGCCAGCACTACACTGACTACGTTCTGTCTTAAGAGGACATGACATAAACATATCGTTGCTTCCGGCGAACACGATTCAGAGCACAAAAGAACATATTCACCCGCAATCAAGTATACAAATTGCTTGTCTACATTTTGTTTGGACGTTAGTTCACAGCCTACTGGAGGAGTCAAATATCCTTTCGTTCAGAGAGAAAGAAGTAAAATAAACCTTGCTCCTGTCCTTTCATCCCGAATTAATATTAAATTAGAATGAAAAAAAATACAACGTTTTATTTCTGCCTGTCGGGCTTAGACAAATCGATTAGCCACACAATAAATACTGCTGCCCCGGAATCGGAATATGTAAAAAGGTATTCCTTTCCCTTATCTCCCAGTAAAAGTGGAAACAACTTGTTAGAAGGTAAGACGCGGGATCGAAATCAAATGAATTTCACTTGAGTGCGGTAAAAAAACGGACACAATAAAGAAATAAAAATGAAGATATTATATTGTTGTGGTTGTGTAAGTGCCAAACTTTTCTTCAACCCTCCTTGAGATGAATATTTCAATAGATTTCCTTGGCGCTGGGTAACTTCTTATATCCGGCTGACTAAAAATAGCAGATGTTACCTTTTAATTGCTGTGACATAATGTTGATTACATCAAGAAAGGGGGTAAGTTAAGAAAATTAAAAATATTTGTTTTCCGTTTCGTTTTAAATATTCGTCAATTGTATTGATGCCGGGAGACTACCAATTAATATTGTCTTTACGTAATTTTTGGGCAGTTAAATGCCCCTTCATTTTAGGACATTTAGAAGTAAGTTAAAATACAGTGCACGACTGCGTCATACGAAACTTTCTCGATACATGAGATGCGTTTTTGAGTCGCAAAATGAATCGAAAATTAATGGTGAGAAATTTATTTAAATCACTTTTTAGGTTTTAAAGAAATTGATTTTCTCAAAAACGACACCTACGATTTTGATGTAATTTCGCACATTCGACACTCTTAATATAGCTGTTCGAAAAACTTATCAAAATCGTTAGAGCCATTTTTGAGAAAACGATTGTCTTAAATTTAAATTTATCGGAATATGTAAAAAGGTAAATTTAAATTTAAGACAATTGTTATATGAAAAAAAAAATTATTTAAAAAATCTAAGTACGCAGATTTGTTTGAGTTTATAGTATAAAAAAACTCTAATTAAACTGTTTAAGTTCCCTTTATTAGTTTTCGACATATTGCCTGTTTTATAAATTACTGTTCTTTTTTTTCTAAAAACTGAGTATGCAGAATTTTTGACCCCATCCCAAACATACTTAGTACAAAAAAAAGACCGATATCCTTGTAACCACTTTCGAGAAAAATAGTGATAAGTGATTTTCGCAAAAAAATTTGTATGGCAGGTACCGTTATTTCAAAAGATAAAGCAAAAAATAAAAAGTTGCCCCGAGATGTAACCCGAAGAACCTTATATAGGAACTTTGAAGCAAATCCGTCGAACCGTTTCACCATACGGCGCCCGGACAGACAGACAGACCGACGGACGGCATTGGCGTACCCACTTGTTTGGGCTTCTCTATAGTCGTAATATCATTTCTCATAGTCAGTTTGAGTTCGAAATTTCCTCACGATCGCAATAACTTTCTCTTTAGTATTCTAATGTATACGAGAAAGTTTAAAATTTAGGAGGTTGGCTTAGCCTAAGAAAAGCCTAAGAACAAAAAGCCCGCCAGTTCAGATGGCCTACTTGCAGAGCTTTTCAAATACGGAGGTGATGTTTTGGTAGGGCACATACATTAAATCATCAACCAAGTTTGGGTGGAGGAAGCATGCCCGATGATTGGACCATAAGCTCCATATGTCCCATCTACAAGAAAGGCGATCTTATGTCTTGCAAGAACTATCGAGGCATATCCCTGCTTAATGTCGCATATAAGATCCTATCCGACGTACTGTGTGAACGTCTAAAACCTTTCTGCAACACACTAATCGGCACGTACTAGTGTGGCTTCCGTCCCGGCAGATCGACCATAGATCAAATTTTCACACTTAGGCAAATCCTTCTAGTCGAGACACACCATCTCTTCATCGACTTTAAAGCCGCATATGACAGCATTCACCGTCAAGAGTTCATCATGACGATGGCTGAATTTGGGATCCCGTCAAAACTGCGATGCAATGTGCAGTTTGGCAGCAGCTCATCTGAACTCTTTCAAACATGCACCAGATTTCGGCAAGGAGGGCGAAACTAGTTGGCCTTGAAGTGAATGAGGACAAGACCAAATATATGCTATCAACAAATAGGACAAAATGTTACACAATATTGAGATTAACTGTGACTTTAGTCGTCTGTGTTGGCTGGGTGTTGCAGAAAAAGGTATTCACTGACCGATATCAACTTGGCGATGTCGAATCTTCTAACTGTATCCCCATATCAGTTGTGTTCATTTAAATTTCCAGTGCTAATTACCGGGTACTGGTCGAAACCAAACTTCTAAGCGTAAATGCTGAGTAGAAAGAAAATAGCAGCACTAGAATGTTAAGGCGGCGAAATGAGTCTCAGAAATCAATATGAGCATCCCAAAAGGAGGACGTAAGATGGATGAATTTACAGGGTTTGATGAACGCTGTCGTTAACTCTAATGATGGCAGATACTTTAGGTGAGCTACTTCAACATCCTTGGAGCTGAGATCAGTTAGAATTTTTCAGCACTAGGCAGGGTACTTAAAAAGAGATGGTTTGATGGATCAACCACAGCTCTCACATCCGTATGGGAAAAGGCCCGGCCATTTCTAAATACATATTAGCCTTATATGTGTACAGGCTTTATCACTTCCTGAATGGAAGTTCCTATACCACATGCTTGACAAAGATAGTGCAATTCGAAGATGTGAGTGCAAAATTAGATTTTAAGGTCCCCTGTAATGGTATTGCAATTTTCGGATGACGATTTAATGAACGCGTTAAAAGACTTATTTTGAATAGCAACCCGGGCTATTGAATTTCTGTGATAATATTAAAATATGTTTTTTTTTCGATTTCCATCCTATTAAATATGGGTTTTTTTATTATTTTAAAAATATTGATAAATAATTATATGTCAAGTAGTCTTCCCGCTGTCAAAACCTTCTTAGGCAAATGCAAATCCTCCTTCATGGTGGGAGGAATTGATACTTTGTACGGGTTTGGATAAAACTATTGATACTTATGTGTCATGAAACTATTAAATTGTATTTTAATTTTAATATAAATTCAAATGTCTGTTAACGTGTCCAAACCTTCCGTCCTTACCCTACTATTGACTCGCTCGAGATTCTAAAACAGCATACACTCCAGCAGTAACCAGTGGTATTCCACACAGCTATGCTCTTCTGGTACTATATTCTTTGCAACGATTCTAAATCTCTTCAAAGTTATGTAACAAGAAACCTTTGCGTAATTTTTCAGTGTATATCGAAAAAACCGATCGGCCTTTGTCAAACGCTACGACATCCCATTGGGATGGTTTGCCACGGTCTTATCAGTAATCGCAAACATAGGTCTAATTGTTGGAGAAGAGTATACTGCGCCCTATCGTTTTAGTTCATCGATTTTGCACAATTAATTTCGAAATGATCTTAGAATTCAACATGTTTAATTAAAGATCTTAGTTTCATATTTAACAATAAGCCAAGTTTGTTTTTGGTTCCATGACAAAACGTCCAAAACCATATCACTCAAAAAAATGCCAGATTGCCCAAAAATTCAAAATTTTAAAAACGCTGAAAAGAATGTGGGCGTATTGCCGTAATTCATTTACAGCCCTGACAAATTGTCAAAATAGCCCAAAAATATATACATATAGACTTTCACGGCTATTGAGGAATAGAAGACTATACTCTGTCCAACATAAATTGGCAGTACACGTCTTATGGGGAAGCTTTATTAAAATCAGTAGCGGGCCATATACTAAATTGTAAGAAACCCCTCAGAAAGTGTTTACCCTCCAGTGAATTTTCAATTGCATCTGACATAGATCCGTCTCATTCGGCGTATATGTGAGTGTGCACTAATCGGCTATGACCTGTGGCTGCTGTTATTCAACGCCCATTTCATTGATGTGCATTTAGAGTTACCAATGTCCATTTGGTAAATCGTCCAGCTTTTTATACCCTATCCTAAGGGTATATTAATTTTGACACATAGTTTGTAACACCCCTTAATATTCGTCGTAGGCCCATAAAAGTATATATATTTATGATCAGGACCAAATCCTAACCACATACTCCCTATGGCTCCGAAATGGTTAAGTGTAAAAATTTAGAAAAAACCGTTTTAAAGCTAAAGTTAGAGTGTTAGAGTATTGAAATATTCACTAGATATGTAGGTACTGCCCTCCTTTATAAGTTTGCCATATAAAGTTTTTTGGCACGCATACTTTTTGTGTGCGTTTTTCACAAAAATGCTGTTTTCTTTGAAAATTTTCATAGAAACCGGAAAACAAGATATTTAGCCAATATTTTTTCCAATATATCGGCAATATAAAGTTTATGGCCATGCCCACTTGTTGGGGGCGTTTTTTCAAAAAATATTTTTTTTTTTAATTTAAGTGTTATCGTGGAGGTCTTGTTTCGATCTTTGACATTGTAATCTGTTTTCTTTAAGGAAAAGGATTATTTGCGTTTGTTTTGTTTGTTAGAAATGGCTTTAAATTCATTCAAATACAAAAGTGCCGAAAACAAAAAATAAATTGTTGACGCGACAAAAAAAATTCATAAAAATTTTTAAAATAAAACAGTAACTGCGAATCAAGTAGGTGATAGGTAGGTAATTTGCCCATCGTCAGTGAAAGAGTGTTCCTTTGGAAAGAACAGACATCAGAAAGAACGTAAAGATAAACTTGTTTTATTTTTTATAAATAAAACAATTAAAATGAAAATTTCAATCTAAGAAGAGCATGGTAACCCAACATAATATACTTTCAGGTTTTTGCTGATTTAAAATCCTAGTACAGAAACCCTGTAAGAACTTTCGTTAGAATAGCACTTTACGGAAATCAAAAGAGTGCGAATGAGAGGCAAACATCCCTATCTTTTCTGTACTGCCAATTTATGTTGGACAGAGTAAAGTGCTGTCGTTTTCCAGTTTCAAAGAGGAGCCCATTTGAAGATTTTGGGGAGCTATTTAAGTGAAAGAGGGGCCACTGAAAAAATATTAAATATTTGGGGTATATCTCATCAAAATGTTGGTTTCGGATCTTCTTTGGTCGTTTCGTTGATTTTTTCCTTCGATTGTGAGGAAAGCTGACTGTGAATATTACTTCGGTTTTCTTATCAAAAATCTTAAATAGAAAATTGGTGGCAGCATAATTAACGCCAAACGAAGAAACAAACATCGTTAAGAAACTAACATATCCATTTCAGCCAGACACAAACTAATTGTTCTTAGGAAAACTCCATTAGATGCTAGCGTAAATTAAAAAATGTGCTAGTCCCTCAGTAGAATTTTTCTACAAAAAAATTACTTAATTCTGACTTAAACATTTCTTTCTCATCTATTTTTTGTTTATATCACTAATAGAAATCGATTTTAATGAACAGCTGATAACCGTTTCTAAATACAATTTGGAACACAATCGTTCCACTGATGAGTTCGATTCTCTTTTTATTCTCAGCTGACAGTTTTGCTTTCAATGATCAACTCTAACCTTTAAACCTATACCAGTGGCCTTCCACTGACAGAAAATTTTCAATGATTGCTATAACTGACTTGTAAAAAAAAATGAAAAAACTATTTCACTGATTTGTTCCAATGATGCATTTCAATGATAGCTATAACTAGCCCCTTACATATGCCCACTTTAAATTAAAACGTCATGAACAGTGTTTGACATTGACAATGAAATAGGGACATCGATTATACTCGAAATAGAGATGTGCAAATATTGTATGCAACGAATATTAGTTATAAGTTATCATAACTCTAGTTACTTATAAATTTAAAAATTTGGGGTGTAATTTTGAATTTTGGGGACCCCAGTGCTCAGAAAAGGGCCAAAAACCTCTTAAAGGGGCGCTGCAGCGGAGACCAGTTGGTCTTGAGTGCTGAAAGAAAAATTCTTCGATGGCTTTTTGAACTTGTGTTCGAGAGGAGCTAGTGGAAGAGCAAATACAATGAAGAAAGGCTACCGTTGGGACTCTTCAGACTTCAGTAGCACGTTTAGTAAAGTTAAGTATTAACATAATTATCTCGTAGTAGTTTTACTACGACACGCATTCATTATTTATTCATTTATTTAACATTCAATCGACGAAGGACGGGGTTTTTCAACAAAAGCTCATAGCCACTCATCCTCAATTAACTTTTTAATGTAATCGTACATTGGAAATGTAAATTCAATCGATCCACGCGTAAAAATAAAACAACTCGATGGTGTTCAGTCAAAATTAATTACTAGTTTTTAACTTTCTTGTATACTACTTAGTATACTAAAGAGAAAGTTATTGCGATCGTGAGGTAACTTCGAACTCAAACTGAGTATGAGAGATGACATTACGACTATAGAGAAGTCCAAAAAAGTGGGTCCGCCAATGCCGTCCGTCTGTCTGTCTGACCGGGCACCGTATAGCGAAACGGTACGACGGATTTGCTTCAAAGTTCGTATATAAGGTCCTTGGGGTTACATCTCGGGGCGTCTTTTTACTTTTTGCTTTACCGTTTGAAATAACGGTACCTGCCATACAATTTTTTTGTCAAAATCACTTATCACTACTTTTATAGAAAATGGGTACAGGGATTGTAGTCTGTTTTTTTACTAAGGATACTTGGGATGGGTTCAACAATACTGCATACTTAGTTTTTGGAAAAAAAATCTATTAACGGTAATTTATAAAACAGCCAATATCTCCAAAACTAACAAAGGGAACTTCAAAACATTTTACTAACTTTTTTATACTATAAAGTCGAACAAATTTGCATACTTGTATTTTTAAAATAATTTTTTTTTCATATAACGATTTTCTTAAATTTAAATTAAATTCGTTTTCTCAAAAATGGCTCCAACGATTTTGATAATTTTTTGTAATTCGATAAGTTATGTTAAAAGTGTCGAATGTGCGAAATTACATCAAAATCGTAACTGTCGTTTTTGAGAAAATCAAATTTTTTAAAACCTAAAAAGTGATTTAAATAAATTTCTCACCATTAATTTTCGATTAATTTTGCGATTCAAAAACGCATCTCATGTATCGAGAAAATTTCGTATGACGCAGTCGTCCTCTTTATTTTATATTTTACTTGTGTCCGTATTCTTTTTGTTTGCATAGCATTTCCTTTTTTTCAAAGCTTTGTTCTTCTGTGACAAGTAAAGATAAATTAGTATTAATTCCAGGAACATTTGTAGGATTAAAGGACATGTTTTGTCCCTTTATGCAATACTCTGCACACGTGTGGAAATAAAATAATCCAATCTACTTACTCCATTGTTACACATTAAGAAGTGCAAAAATACATCGTTTTAAACTATCATCACATCCATTTCTGCTTTGACTAAGTCTTACTCTTTATGCTACCAGAACAGCAAACAAAACAAAATTATTCAAAAGGTGAATAGTTACCTAACTATTTTTTGCTTGTTAATACAAACTTGTGTCCATCAAAGATTCGGCTTCCTTTTTAGTTCACATTGGCATGACCTTCATTTTGTTTATTAAAAATTCACATTAGCAATGCAAAGAAAGTAGTTATGTTCCGCTAGTCAGTTCAAGTTTCAGTTACATAAATATGTATTCCCAAAAAGTTCAGGTGGACAAACAACTATGTACTTTCTCGCAGGATACAAAACTACCAAACTTGCAATGTAAACCATTCGCAAAAAAAAAAGTAAAATCGATTTTCAAATATCATTTCCTCTCGTCTTCGCCGCACTAAACTGCAAGAGAAAATAAATTTTCAATTCGCTCTCGATTTATTCAAACTGTTTCCAAGGATTTCATTAAATATTGTTGGTGCTTGCTTTGTTGCCTTCTCAATTGGATATTTTCATAGCGCAGCCAAAAATATGTATTCAGAAAAAAACTTCGGTTGCAGCTTTTTCAATATTGTTCCGTTCAATGTTTTCGGTTTGATAACCAATAGCGTGGATTTTATAAGAGGCCTTTAAGGTAAAAAAAACAGAGAACATATTTTTAGCAGCTATTGGTTTTGTATGGAAGTAAATATCCCACAAAAACCTGGCAATAGATGTAAAGAAGAAAAGGAACGTTGGAAGGCGTGCATAGTTACCAAAACTTTGTAGTGGATTTGCTGTAAAGTTTGAAGCGGTTGAGACTTTAAAATACCCGAAATGGATTTGTGTGTCTTTTGAAGTTAAATTGAGTCTTAAATGAAGTCTTATAATTTCGAAAAGTATCTCAATTTATGGAGGATTGCAGCGGTGGTTAAGTGAAATTATGGAAATTCTGTTGTCATCGTGCATGTCCGTTGTTCTATGACACCGATGAGAAAGTTTACGAGGGGTATACTTGGCGAGTCTTGTGATAGCTGACTGAACTCCATGAAATTTCACAGCAAATATTATAATTCAACATTTAAATATATCTAAGTTTTTCAGATCGATAGATGGCGGAGGGGCTTCTGCAAAGAAATCTGATTTAACCTTCATTAAAAATTGAGCTTTAAAAGCGGTCTCTGAGATATTTGATTTAAATTCTTTAAGTCGCTTTCGAGAAACAAATACAAAATACAAAATTTTGTATTCTCTCAGCTAATGAGGACCTAGCTCCCGCTACCTAATTTAGTTGGCTTATTTATAAAAAAAAATCGTTTGGAGGAAAGCACACCCGAAGATTGGACAATCAGCTTTATATGTCCCATCTACAATGAAGCCGATTCTAGGTCTTGTAAGAACTATCGAAGCATAACCCTGACAAATATCGCATATAAACTCCTATCCAACGTACTGATTGAGGTTCTCAAACCCAACACACTGATCGACACGTACCAGTGTGGCTTCCCGGCCGAACAAATACACCATAGAATCCTTGAAATGACCAACGAATTTCAAGTCGAAACATACCACCTCTTCATTCACTTTAAGGCCACATATAACAGTATTAATCGTCAGGAGCTGTACAGGGTTATGACCGAATTCCGGATCCTGGCAAAACTTATCCAATTGTGTAGTGTAACACTAGATAACCCGCAGTTTGGCAGCAGCTCATCTGAATGTGGTTTGTGTAGACAATTTACCTCGTAACCAGTTAGTGGCAGAAGTTATTCTACATCCGGGTTGCATTGATAAAGAGGATGAAATACCAATTTCTTCCTTTTTCCCCAAAAAAAAGGCACGAGTTGTGAATTTTGCAAGGGAAAAAAAGATTTAGAGGAAATTTGAGATACGATGCTTGCAGTTTAAACCCATCTTTCGATCCTTTGGGCTTGTTCTCGCTCTTTTTCGATGAATCTATGTTTGTATTGATAATTGATTGATGCCCAGCAACAAAAACTAGTGGCTGATATACAGGTTTGTGAGTTTAAGACTTTTGTTGGAATACCGATTCAAGACAAAGAATGTACACAGAAAATGAAGAAGATTCGGAAAATGTCCTTATTTCCAAATCCATCACGCGACATAGATTTGATCATATATTCAGAGTACTACATTGTTGCGATAACACTAAACTAGATCCAAAAGATCGTTACTCCAAAGTGCGGCCTTTGTTTGATCACCTGCTTCAGAAGTTTTTGCTATATGCTCCAGTTGTGGAAAATTACAGTGTGGATGAAGGTATTCTACCCTATTTTGGACGTCATCCTACCAAACAGTTCATTAGAGAAAGCCAATCAGATGGGGCTATAAATTTTGGGTTAGAACTACTCTATCCGGATATATAGTTTGGTTTGAACCCTATCTTGGATCTAAATTATCATCAACGCCTAAAAATTTTCACTTGCAAAGCAAGTAGTTCTAAACTTTTGTCATGCACTGATTGGATATATCGAATGAAAACTTAAGGTTGCGTCATGTATTTGTATTTGGATATGGTAGTATATTATCAAACTGTACCATAAAGGGTGCACCTCTTCCCCAAGAAATGGTAACACCAATCTTTTTTTATAATTTTTTGGTCTTACTTCCGAAAATCATCAAAAAATTAAAAAAAAATTCTCTGGGATAATCCGGGTTAAGGAGTTAATCTACCTCGGTGTAAACTTCAACTCTATAATGAATGGCAACTTAGTGGAGATCCGACGAAAAATAACCCTGGAAACCTGCTGCTACTTCGGTTTGCCGGAACAAATGGGTTCGAAACTCCTAACTTGAAGGACAAAGGGTATGCTCTATATAGTCCATACCCTGACAGTTCTTTCATGCTGTACCAAGATGTGATTGTAGTCGAAAAAGCCATCGATCGAATGGCCAATAGACCTCCAGCCAAGAGGATATTAGAGTCTCAATACCGAGGTTCGAGACGACAAAGTAGACCGAATCTCCGTTTTAAAGATCACTTGTCATTATGACAAATGCCATTTGTCACCTATAACCTGTAATCTTTTATCTTTCAAATGTAATATGTCAACTGTAATCTTATTTTTATTGTAGTAACTTTTATTTGTAGTAATTTTTATTGTAATTGAGACTACGAAAGATTCTATTGTAACCCTCTATTTCCTACAAAATAACTCAAATAATTATTTTCTTTTCGAATAAATCAACCGTTCCTTCCTTATAAATGTTTAACTTTTATTGAAAGCTTTTCTCGACTCGACTCTACAATTGAACAAAATAGAGAAATAAACCTAATTACTTTCCATTCCGAAATGTTGCAAATCCTTTTACATATACACATTAAGGTACATAAATATTTCAAATGTAATAATAATAACTCTACCAGATCTCGCCATAAACAAAAAAGTTTTCATTATTATTCCAAAAGTAAAGAAAAAGAATTTCCATTTATCATAATCCCTTGTTCGTACCTATGTATCTTATTGAGAGAGAAAGATAAAGAAATATGTTTCCTGTTTGTTATACAAAAACATAACAAAACAGTGTGAAACTTTTTTTTTCTGTTTTCTAAAAATAAATGGGAAAACTTTAGCAATCTAAGGGAATCCTTAAGGTGCTGAAGCAAAAAGAATATCAACAAATAAATGGACAAAAGGGTTCAAAGTTTGGATCCATACGAAGGGCGGAGAAATAATGGAGATGTTACTCAGTCAGTGAAGTCAACATTTGTTTTCTCTTTTTTTTTTTTTAAGTGAAAGAGTGACTGAAAGTGAGACTACGGATAGAAGATTCACTAGATTCACTAGATTCATTAATACATAGCTAATAATTGTTATATTTAATTTTTAAAATTGATTAAAAAGAAATAAAAAATTGCTTGAGCAACTTTCAGGGCAACCCTCTTAATATCGTAGATCTCAGCTTTGAAGAAACTGGCTGATAGTCAGTAAATATAGGTAAACCTTTGATGACAGTGCTGGCAGAATTCCAGTCCTGTCAGTTAAAAATTAACACGTTCAATGATTCGTCGAAGTCCACCCTTGGCATCAGCTGTCAGGCGTACGCCAATGACAAAGTATTAATTGCCAGAGGAAAGTTCGAAGAAATTCTTTGCGACATTACACGAGGTCTGAGACCACGATAGTGCCATTCACAAAGAAAAGAGAACTTGATGTGGAGTATCTGGGATTTCATCTAGACAGCAAACTCCTCTGGTAGAAACACACAGAGGAAACCGCCAGAAAGGCAACCCGTGCTCTTGTGATATGTAAGATCCTAGCGGGGATGTCCTGATGCTGTACCTCTAATATTCTGCAATAAATATGTGTACAAAGCGATTGTGAGACCAATGACCACATATGGTGCAGAAGTATTGGCAAGACGAACCAGTCTGGTCACAACAGGAGAATCTCTCAAAAAGTGCAGACTAGTGTGCCTATGCATTCCCCACATGGAGAATTCTTGAAATCAGAAAAGTAAAAACGGATCTGAACCTTCAATAATCTCCTGGGACTGGGAAAATCCAAAAAAATTCTTAGGGGATTATTGTCTCCAGATGCATAAGTTAGTCTTAGCAAAAATAACCTAGGCATCCTAAAGGGGCATTGCAAACTCAGGGAACACCTAAGGAAGATAGGAATATCAGATGAAGGTCTCTGCAGATTCTGAAATGAGTCCACATAAACGCCAGACATACTGCAATTCTGTGGGGTACTGACCCAAAAAAGGTTTAAATATCTGGGGAAACAGCAAATTCCAGAAAAGGATTTACCAACCGCGGATCCACTTCACATTCTCAGATTCATAAAAGAAACTGGACTGAAAGATGTGCTCTGAGTAGGTCTTTCTTGCCAAATTCAGCTGTAAGGGGGGCTCTCGAAGGGGGAGAAAACCTCTCCAAGGTATAAGTAGAGGGCACAATATATTACAAGGTCGCAGTGCACTACACTCTATATATAGGGTCCGCCGAATAACTTTTTTTTTTTGAAACAGGGCGCGAAACATCGAGTGTAGCTTCGGCTGTGTGGCACGTAGCGCCGTCCTGTTGAAAACAAATGTTGCCAATATCCTCCTTTTCAATTTTTGTGAACAAAAATTCGTTCAACATGGCCCGATAACGATCGCCATTGACTGTAACTGCCACTCCTTGCTCAATGGCCCAATAATGCCGCAATATTTCCCAGCGTTGTTCAAGCGTATACACAACCATATTCGTTCAGCGGAAGGATAAAACTAATTATCTGTCAAATCAGACAGTGTTACCATTCGCGAAAAAAGCACTAGTTGAAAAAAAAAAGTTCGATGGCGGACCCTTTATTTGTCAAAGTCATATTTGGATTTCTCTTAATCGGTTAGTTCCATAAGTCACTTATGACTAGGGATGTCAAATATATTGGCAAGCCCAAGCAATCCCTTCCACCTTGTTCAGACTTGTAATATATTATTTTTTTTTAAATTCCTCCCAACTGAACCATGTATAATATTGGGTATCACAATCAAGGTATATAACCAGTACACTATCGCCGATACAATCCATTTAACATTTCCTTTATTCTCTCTTTGCTATCGAATGCTACTCAAACATACTTGACCGCGATTGAGGCGAACGACTTTAAGTTTAGGTGGGTCCCGTTTAGGAAAATTTTACGAGGTGGAGCAAAAGTATTTTTTAATGTAAATGTGCCATAATTTTTTGCAATTTTGTATCCAAAAATACAAACTTTGTTTATCTGAGGCACGAAGAATTGACATGAAATAACCGAAGAATCATTGAATGACCTCAAAGTAATAAAGAATTAATTTGTTGCGGCATTTTCAGTGAAAAATTAATTGGCCTTTTTATTTTTTTGAGGACAGCGACGGCACCACCAAAATAGCAATGGAGAGATGTTAACCGAGTTTTTTTTTCTGCAAGTTGCTGAACTGAATCCAGAGCATTGTCGACTCTAGCAGGAGAAAAAAACAAGTCAGACCAATCTTTTTGGCAATTTGTAACGCACCAGCCATCTTATTCTTAGTATCTTTAAATATCACGGTTACTACAACAAACCATAAACCTTGCAAGTCTTAAAAGCCAACTTAAAGAAGAAATCATATATTTCGAGCAATAACTCAAAGTGCCCTAAATGTGCACCTTCAAAAAAACCATCCATAAAAATAGAGCCCAATTTGGTTTCTATCAACTGACAACCAGTTTAAATTGAGCCGTTAATTTTTCCCAATCGTCGAATTCCTAGTAAACAAGACAAGTTTTGATAAAGCGGATTCCAGAACTTCACTGACAGTAGGAAGACAATTCCCTGTTATCATATGTCAAGCGCACAGGCGACTACCTTAAACCATTTAAAAATAATTGAATATTAGGTGTGAATTGTCTATAAAGGACCCTAGGCCCAGCTTCTCCAACCATTGTGTCTGCGAAGATATATTTTTTGACGTTGAATGGAAGAACCTAAAACTCCAAATGGCAATTTTTATGAGAAACTTTTCATGAGAGTTCTTATTTCTGGATGTTGTTCAGACTTTCCTAGGGGATGGGGCGGTGAATACAAATATAAGTGGTACGGGGCGGATTTAAACATAGGACCCCTAGCTTAGTAATCCAAAGTTCTTAATCACGAAGCCAATGCCTTTACTGAAAGAACATTTTTTGATTGAGGTGATTTATTGGAGAAAGAACTATTCTGTCCGCAATTCCACGATTTACGCGTTTACCTAAAAAGCTATCCCCAAAACTGTTAACTACTCTGCTATTAAGCATTATCTTATCCCAGTTTGCTTGAAAATGTTTTAAAAGCACATTGACACCCACAATTCTTTCTAGCTACTTGAAATTTATTCCGGTTAAACAAGCTATAGATATTGCCTCGATATTTCTTTGACTGGATAGCCCTTACAGCATGAATGGTCCTGCCGGTCCTGCTGGTCCCCGTTTGGAACGTTTTTATTGCTTATGCTCTTCTATCGGTGCTAGTAAAATTTCCAGAGGAAAACTGACTATCTCCGTCTGAGGTTAACAAAGACTATCATAAAGGATGTTCCGTCAACTTCCTGGGAATTGAGTTCCGAAATGCAGATCAATGATTTCTCGATTGTAAGTGGTTTATTTGTTTCTTTCTGAATTATGACGTTAAATAGGCGAAAATGTTTTTTTGCGTTTCCGCAGCTACTACAGTAGATGCTGTAGGGTATTCTAAGCTGGGTTGCCAATCGATCAGTGACGCCTCCCTATTGGCCACTACCAATGAGACTGCATTTTAGATTTATGAAATCTTTTTTTTGGTCGGGAGTCCAGGAAAGAATGATTTTTCAGGGAAGAATGGCCCCAGACAGTTTCGGTGTACAGCTCGGACAAAGTCGTGTTTAAATCAAGTTACTTTATCATGGCTTTACCGTATTTTTGAGTAATTTACAGGACTGAAAATGGCACAATGTCCTTCTTCAAAGTAATGATTCAAATGCAGTCAGCAAGTTAATATGCTATCATTGCCCTTTTGCCATCTGCAATTTAGAAAACATCTTACAAACCATCGGATTTAGTAAGTTAATTACCGAAACATGGTGTATTTAGGTCAACTACACTTTCATACATATTCCATGCAATTCTATATGGTTGATTAATTTCAGCTAAGATGCAGTTTATAACTCAGCAGCACAGATTGCTGATTGCTGATAGTTCAGAAAACGTAATGAGAATCACTTATCTTCAAATTCAATCGTCTTTCAGGTAATTTGTAACAAAAACTTCTGAACCTCGTAACCAAATGATTGCATAACCACATTATCTCCGTTAAATAATGCTTAACCGAGAGCCATGCATAGCACAACCTCAACCGTAACCCGATTCCACAGAATGTGACAAAATACATTTAAAGCTCCATTTGCAATGTACACACCCAGAGTTTGCTACCACACACAGTTCATGTTGCACACTCGTGTCCTCCGTCCGTTTCGCCGGGTAAGATAAATTGAATTCACCCACAATTTGCATGAATCATCAAAACGTACTAGAATGGTCGAAAAAGACAGAGTGAGAGAGAGATATCACAATCCGAATCCAACTGCAGTATTCAACTACCAACCTAGCAATGATATAACAGTTGGTCAGCAACTATTGCATTGCAGGATTACAAAAAATAGAAAAAAAAAGCCTTCGGATTTCTAAAGGACTCTGCTGAATTTACTGAAAAAAGAGACTCCTCGTTCTGAATTGTGCATGTGTATGTATTCAAAGTTCGTTCATTTTATCGAATATTCAAAAAGGAGCAAAAAAGCCTTCCCTCCCCCCCTACAGATGCTCTTAACATTTTTCCGGTTCCATAGGGATGCTCACATTTTGTTGCCTCTCTCTTTCCCTGGGGGGTTAGTTACTTCACGCCTAGCAGCCTTACCCTAACTGCCATGACTGGGGCCGAGAGAGTATGATTTAATTTCCTTTTTTTTCTCCATCCTGTATTGCAACAAACAAAAAAAACTCTTTCTCTGCATAATTGCGATCGAGTCCTTTCTATGTTGGTACCTCCTGTTGGTACCAAAATGCATGCATTTTATTCCTTGCTTTGTCCCGATATTTGCATGGGTTTAACTATTATTTTTTCTTTTTTTTTAATTTGCTTTTGCTCTCAAGAGATTTATCAGCATCACATCCGGTGCAACGGCAGAACAACATCCTGGCATTTAGTTTTTATTGCTTGTTGCTGCATAAAATGTAATTAAACTGGTGTAAAACACTGAGAAGGCATGTGCATTCGGCAAAGCTATTAGATTGATCAAAGCATAAGAAGGAAGAATTAGATTCGGCGGTGTCATAATATGATTAAGGAGAATCGCCCCTTTAAAATGGAATCCTGCAATCGGTCTCGACATGCTAAAAGTACATTTTAACAAGTTGAAGTCATAAACTTTCGAAGCACGTCTGGCAGAAGGAGGAAACGAAATGCAACACCTCGCGAATTTTATCGTCTTGATGCTCATTTGTCGGTTTTATAGGAACATAAAAACTTTCTGCAGGAGTGCGATGAACATTTTATGAACGTTATCCTGCTGCCAATAAAGAAATTGCCTGTTTTGCAGATTGTTGCTGATAGGACTAAAGAGAAGAGGTTAAATATGTGTAATCTATTCATTGGTTGCTCAAAGTCCTTTTTATACCCTATTCTAAGGGCATATTAATTTTGAATACACATAGTTTGTACCACCCCTAAATATTCATCGTAGACCCCTAAAAGTATATATATTTAAGATCAGGACCAAAACCGGAGACTATATAGCAATGTCCGTCCGTCCGTATGCAATTTATAGACCTTTATAGATTAATATAGGTACCTGAAATTTGGACCACATATTTCCTAAGTTTAAGTGTAAAAATTGTTTTTCCC
Source organism: Ferdinandea cuprea (assembly GCA_963576555.1). Classification (NCBI taxonomy): domain Eukaryota; kingdom Metazoa; phylum Arthropoda; class Insecta; order Diptera; family Syrphidae; genus Ferdinandea; species Ferdinandea cuprea. The sequence goes on from OY754958.1 coordinate 134,921,755, forward strand.
ACTGCCACGCCCACAATTTAGAAGAAATCGTTTTAAAGCTGAAGTTGGAGAGACAGAGTGTTACAACCTACACAAGATATGTAGGCACTGCCCCAATTTATAATATATATATATTTGTCATATACATTTTTTTTGCCTCGCCTATTTTGCGGACGTTTTCCACTAAAACGCTGATATCTTTAAAAAATTTCATAGAAACTGAAAGAAAATGTTTAACATGATATTAAGCCAATATTTTTTTCAATATATCGCCAATACAAAGTTTTTGGCCAAGCCCACTTTTTGGGGGCATTTTTTTTTAAATATTTTTTTTTTAAATTTCATAAAATAAAATAAAATGCTATCCATCATCTTCTTCAGGGCAAAATGATATGCATAGGGTATCATACTGTTCGCCCCAAGCGGACTGTAGCCTTTCCTTATGTTTTTCAGTGCAGTTGCAGCAGGTTAATGTTTTGTTGAAAGTTCAGCTTGAACCTTTTCATGTACTTGCTTAATGCTGCAAAAAACGTGGCATACGGAAGTCTTCGGCTTGAGCAATTTGAGCTGAAAACCCTGTCTGCTCCATTTCTATAGGCTTTATCCAATACCACATGTTACATATATTCCTAGTACGAAACAATAGCTCTGCAAAATGAACAGATCCCAGTTAATAATGGCAGCGAAGCAGGATTTTCTACCGAAGACCTTAGACTGCAACCACCACGCGAGGACATCACCTTTAAAATTGAAAGTAGAGCGGTAATAAAAAAGATTGCATCATAATATCAGTGTCCATAAGTTTAGCCTGGGCATGGTCGATTCGTACTCATTCACAACTCTTATGCTTATTTTATGGCCTCTGTTTCATTTTAACCTACGAACGAATAAAGTCAACACAACAAACTAATTGAGGTCCATAGCTACTTGTCTGCAGCGCCTTTTCTATGCGTGGTCTTTCTCTACCTGGGTGACTGTTGCTGGGTTGTATTTATGTTCAATGGCATCATACCTTTGACTATCGCTAAAGTTTTGCTGTGCAGTTCGTAGAAGTCAACGTTAATTCAACGAAACAATTTTCTCTCGAAACTAACAATCATTGTCTTAGATGGTGTTCTAACTTTTGGGGGAGGGTGGTATAGTATTTCAAAAAGCAGCCAAGAAATAAATACAATCCGGCTGTTCCAACAAATGAACTAACAGCGGAATTGAAGATGCTTGCATCCGAAATAAAATAGGGAATATTCCTAGTAAAATCGATTACAAACTTCCTCAACTTCAATTCGAAAATTCTGGAAAGAGGATGCATTTTTGACACACGACACAGCGATCCATTTTTATATTGACAGATCAAAAAGCTACTAATGGGGTGGGGTGAACTATGGTGTTTTCTTATCTTAGTCTCTAATTCCATCTTCCTGATCATTGTAGCATGTTTCAAGCGGAAATAAGCACGATATTCTCGACGGATATTGGCATTTTCTCGGCCAGCCAAGCTACAATCAAGATCTTTCGATAGTCTCTTCATGAGATGGCGGAACAGAGGGAACATACGTAAGGTGGACTAGTGGGATCACATGACACCGCTTAGACTTAGTGCATTCTCAAACGACTTTAGTAGAAGCTAAATGGAAAAAAGAGTAGAAGGAAATGATCCCCCTTCTACATTTTTCATACACTGCTCTCTCCAGAAAAAGGAAGCTCCATCTCGGAGTCTTCTTCTACGAAGATATAAGTGATCTTACAAACTTTGACATCAAACATCTCCTTCCCTTCGTCAGAAGCTCTAATTGGGTCAACGAGTAGGGAGAAGCTTTATTGTAGATCCCTGTGGTATTACCACAATGGATCAAAACTAGTCTAATTGGGCCGGTGTTATTCCGAAAGCCAATTCAACCTAGCCATATGATCCCACAAAATATGTTTGACTTTTTTGCGATTTTCATATTATTTTGAAATTTCAGAAAGGATCGACTTTTTCTGACATTACATCAAGACTGAGGCTGTTTAAGATGCTTTAAGTTCATAGCGCCCTTAAGATTGGAGAATGGATTACTAAGGAATGATAATAGTTGTGACATAATTTGAAATTACATATAAAATATAGCTCCATCTACATTGAAAGGGATGATAGTTGATGGATAATTCAGTACTTTATTTCGGTTCCGCTAAAATGAGCAATTGGTTTTTATTTGGACAAATCGTTGCCGTAAATAAATTGCAAAATGTATTTTAATGTAGGTTACTGCCACACCAAACTTGTAAAGTTAGAGTAGAAACGAAAAACATGGTTTTATAGGGAGAGATGGATTCACCTTTTTTTGCAACGGAATGTACAAATGCTGTTTCCCGTCTTTTCGCAGAGAGCTCTAAAGTATAGAACATTTAGAAAAGCTTTGGCAGTGTCTTTGGCAGGATGGAAGAAAATCTGTTTAGAAAGATACGGAAAATGCCATTCGGTTGAGCTGATATATTTGGATGTCGAAGTGCCACTGGTTTTGTCCCATAGAGAAGAAGAAGAAAATATCATCCCGCCACAAATGGCCAGGCAAAGCGTTATGTGCAAACGCTGAAAATTAATTTACGATGATTAAAAAAAAATGAAGAGTTAGAAGTTAAGTTAAATAATATCCATTTATAATACCGAAGTATGCCTCATCCGGTTACAGGAAAGTCACCATCTAAAATTTTATTTAACTATTCGCACAAAGCTAGGGAGTTTTCGAAAGGGGAAAGAGTTGCTGTTAGAAATTAAGTTGGCAAAGACAAAAGGAGCTTTGGAGAAGTTTGTGAAAAAACAGAATTATTGCACTATAAGATTGAACTGTACAATGGGAAAACTGACCATGTTTCAGACCATCAGTTTCCGACTGAAGTTCCAGAGGAGCAGCAAAATCTTCCTGTTACGACAAATCCATCAGATATAGTTAAAGATAATGTTCTCGAAAAAGGACAAGAATCAGATGTAACCGTTAAAAATGCAAATTTGATGAGGTTTTGAATTAACCAGAAACTATTGAATTGACATTGTTTTAATTAGTGTTTCAAAAGTTTCTTTTTGAGGGAGGAAAACTCATGTGTTGGATAGCACACGGATAATAAACTTATCCGTTTGTTAACTTCTCTTTGTAATAATGAATGATTATCCATACAATAACTAACTGACTGTTTTCCTAAAAAATTAGCATGAAAATGGCATCACTGACATTAATTGTACTAAAATCTGTTACCTTCCGGCTGACATCTGACACATTCAAATTTCTACAAACAATGAAATAAAATTGTGGAAAAATGTTGTTGAGATCAAATGGAGTAAAAAAAATGTTTCTTATTGTGAAAACTTTTACCTAAGCGATAAGCCCTAAAAATTATCAACTTCTTAAACAACCTACATCAGTAAGTTAGTTTTTGACAGTTTTTGCGCAGCGGATAAATCCTAGAAAATGATTATTAATAAGAAATTGAGTTTAACTAATGAGCTAACAGTGTGTTAAGGTGCGATCGGACAGTCATCCAAACTTGTCATCTGGATGACACCCTGACGTCATTATGACGTAGAATTTATCCTAAAGTATTCATCCCGTCTGAAAAAAAATAAGTTTTCTGACGTTAGCATGTCAACCGGATGACAAGTTTTGATGACCGTCTGATCGCAACTTTAGAGTTACCAATCAGTTACATCGGCATTTTTAATAAGCCTGTTAATGTAAGTCCTTAAAATATCACACATTGGCAAGACTATTATGTTATATTGTTATTAATGTATCAGAAATAATGTTATCGAGGTTTGACAGATAATAGAAAACACGTCTGGTTCGTTGCAAGGAGGTCAACTTTTTTGAAAATATTCACCGATAAAAGTTCAAATCGTGAATAAAGAAATATTAAAATATCAAATCGTCTTATTCCCTTTCATTTCTCACCAAATACAACAACTGAATACAACACACGTATAAATGGAAGTAGACTTAATATAAAAACTTAGTTCAAGGAACCTGAGTAATTGCGGCTAATTTTCTCATTGCACCTTTATTATGCTTCAAACGTTGAAATTATTGCCGTCAAATTAAATGTTTGTATAGATTTAGATGTTCTGACTTCAAAATATGTATTCCGTATTTGCTTGTATTTAAAATAGCTTTGATGCATATGACATTACAAACGACCTACCATGATCAACACCCTTGTCCTGTTAACCCATTAAACTTACCTTATCTATATAAATTCAAAATAAAGAACTTTGTAGTTGAGTGCAAGCTTTATAGCTCTCTATATCTTGAACATTCGACAAGCGAAAACCTGTTCTACTAAATAAAAGAATAGACACGTTAAACAATAATTTTTAATAATTCAAACTTTTTTTTAAAAAAGTTACCACGTCCACAATTCGATTAAACACACATTCCCCCGAGTTAGTCTCGCAGACGATGGCAATTCCTATTTGTGTCATTAATATCGAATAACTCGACGAAGCGTCAGATTTCCTACCCGCAATCGGAGATAAATGCCCGCCACTCAAAAGACCATAAAACAAAATCCAAACCTCTCAAAGTACCGCCCACAAAACTTGTACATTATTCATAATTATCTACCCTTATATTATGAAGAGTATTAACCAGCGGGAGATACCCTTCGCCGCGTTTTTCCCAAGAGGCAGGACTTTTCTCCAAAGCAAACAAGAGCAAAGCGGAGGTATATTCATTTAAACTTTCACAAGTAATGACCTAGTTAATCTTCCTACCCTCTAAAGGTCCTGCCAGATGTATGGTCGACTGCGGTAAATAGCTATCCTGGAAATATTATGGGAAAAGAAAAAGGAAAATATCCATCAGTGGATACTTTCTAAAGTGGCTGGCCACTAAGGGGAGCCGACACACATAATATCGATTACATATATTCCGTATGGGGTTACATTTATATATTTTTTTTATTTTTATGAAATGAAATCAACCATGTTGCCTATGCCCATGCATAAAAAAATCCTTTTTAATAAAACTTAAACCCTTTCCTGATGTCTGTGGCGCCACCAGTATAAGGAATTTTCATAATCAGCGCCTTGTGCAAGCACTGACCCCTCTGCCCCTACTGTTCATACCACTATCCAAAATGTAAAGGCAAAAGGGAAGTAAACATAATGAGGGCAAAAAAAAAAACATCACACCAACTTTATTACTTCATCTCCGAACGAAACGAAAGTGGGTTGAAATTTATATGCATCAGAGTAATGACGGGTTCAGGGATCATAAATATCAATATGAGGTCCTTAAAAGAACTCAACCATTAAATCAGAAGGAAGAGAATAGCCTCCAAGTGCACATTATGGACTTTGCATCTATTGTGCACGTCGTCCCTAAGGTGAAAGAGAGAGTTTTTGACATGAAACTTCCATCAACAGAGTTCTTCACCCTTTACTATCCTTGTTGAAGTATATATGCACCTTGTGATGCGCACATAAACTCCCCCTCTGCACCACCTCCACAACTATTGTGTTTTTAATGTCACCACAGTTTTGTTGGGGTGAAATAGCTTTCAACTTGTGCGAATGAAACCCTAAGTACGGCTGCCAGAGTGAAAGAGTTTATTTTTGGTAAACAATTTTCGGTTAATCGTTCCAGCAAAGTCATGCAAACTTTTGTTTCCGAATAAACTAATTACTTTCGTTGGAATTTGAGTTTAATTTGGGATTCTTGTAATTAAATTGACAGAGGTTGGGTTAGTTTTCTGTCATTACAGGGGCTTGGGTTTGCCCAAAAATTTACTACGACATTTCATTGCATTTGAGGGAAAGGATAATATTTTATTTCTAATTACATGACGTTGAGGTTCGTTATTTGGGAGCGGATAAGATATTTTAATAAGCTGGTTACCTACTTAAGAAAGACGACCAACTTTCTGCATACTCGAACCAAGGTTCTCCTCAACCAACTCTACCGCCCATAAATAGGAACAAAATAAACTATTGATTTGGCAATTGAATGGATATAACCACAAAATTTCCATAGATTTTTGATTCCAGCAAATACAATAAGCATAATTTAATTAGCTTTCGGTATTGCAATCCATTTGGGGCACTTGCAAAACGGTCGTTACCGATAGTGGTTTCAATTTCCATGCGAATGCGAGGCATAAATAATCTCGTTTAAACTTCAATGACAGAGCGGCCGCGGGGACCAATCACGCCCGAAGGACGAACTAATTATCCCAAACCAGTGTGCTAATTAGTATCATACCTGAAGGGTTTATTTTAAATTGCGTGATTTGTTTCGGCTGCATTATTTAGCTGAACAACGACTGCCTGTTTAACAAATTTGCACAACACTCCACTAATTTAAAGAGATTGGGGAAAACAGTTCGAATCGAATGGATAGTTTTATTGGCTTTTCAACTATTTATAAATGGTTAAGCTTGTAAAGGGTACGTGTATGTTGTTATTGAATCCGGATTTAAAATTTTGAATTGAAGGAACTAAGTACACGACAGACGCATAGCCGCACAATTTTTGACGTAGCAAATGGTAACAAATTTGACATGTTCATACCTCAAAGGTTTTGGTTTTGCGATTACATGATATGCCTCAAAAATAAGTGCCCGAGCAAGTTATCTCTGTAGTTTCTGTGAGATAAATTGCGCATTTCTTTTTTCTTCTTCATATCCCATATGCAATTAGGCTTAGGGGTAACCTCGGATTATCCAATCTATCCTCATTTCCAAGGGTCTTATCCATCTTTCTTCATATAACTTGGATCCCAAGTGTTGCGTGGTCTATATCTTGGTGCAGTTAGTTTAACCTTTTCCATTTCAGTTGTTTTGCCTGTAATGGGTTTTGTCTGACCAACTTCTGCTCTTCTTCATTTCATATTCTGTCACTTCTTGTTTTCCTACGAGTATTTCATTTCGGCATCTTGGTGCTTACTTAACTGCTTATCTAATAGCGGTAAGCTTCTAGTCCCATATAGAACATAGAGCAGTATTGCATTATAGAGATTCACTCTTACTTACAGTGATACTGCTTATTTAGTAGTAGGCCGATATTGCCTTCCTGGTTCGGTTCATCACCTCGTGGTCCATTCTCTCATCGCAAATTGCTACGGTTCCCAGGTATTCAAAGGCTTCCACTCTTTCCAGAGATTTTCAATCATTTTAGTTCATTAAACCATCCCTCCACCGCCTGTTGAAGTCTATCTGGATTGTTTGCAAAGTTACGAAGCCTGATCTTGGTGGCAATTGACGTCGCCAAAACGTGAAATCACGCGATCAGGAAGCTTCTCACGCAATAAAGTCATAATTGGTCGTGTTGTGCGGCATGTTGACCCGTCTTGCTGGAACCACATATAGTTCAAGTCATTATCTCCAATCGACGGCCAAAAAAAATCGGTTATTATTCGACCATGTTCTGTAATCAGCCATTGGCATCTTCAAAGAAATACGGACCAATGACACCTTAAGACCAAAGGCATATGCCCCTCTTCCGGAAATTTTTTGTATACAAGGAAATAGTTATAAAATTAAATATTTAAAGATTATAAAGTTTTCAAACTTTTTTTTTCTCTCTCATATCAGTACTATCAGTGGCACTTTACGAAAGAAAATTGTTTTAATAAATAAAAGTAAAGTTTTTTATGTCTTTCCTTAATGTAAAGGGTCTCACACTCAAATTTGCATGAAATATTCGAAATTTTTATTGTAATCGATTAAAAGGCCCTTGCCATTTACGTTTAAAAGACAACTTCATGTAAATGTTGTCCGCGGCTACGTTTCAAATGGTCCATTCGGAAGGCCTAATTTTGCGTCACTTTTTCGAGCATTTTGGCCTGTATTCTATGAATTACGCGTGTTATGTTATTTTGTAAGGCTTCAATCGTGTTCGGCTTGTCCACATAGACTAACGACTTTACATAAACCCACAAGAAATAATCAAGAGCCGTTAAAGGGCACGATCTTGGCGGTCAACTCATAGGGCCATTTCGAGAGATAAGCTGCTCACCAAAATCATCCTTCAACATTTCCATTGTTTCACGAGCTGTGTGGCATGTGGCAACATCTTGATAAAACCACATGTCAACCAAGTTCAACTCAGCCAACTGGGACAAAAAAAGTCGCGTATCATGGTTCGATATCGTTCGCTGTTGACAGTAACGTTTCCACGGTCATTTCCATGGACCGATGATGCCAATATTTGTATGGGCTCTAAACCACACCAAACTGTCGTTTTTTCGGGATGCATCGATAATTCTTGTATCGCATGAGGCTGTTCATCAATCCAGATGCGACAGTTTTGCTTATTTACGTATCCCTTGAGGAGATAAACTTCATCGCTGAACACAATTTTTGTATAAAACAGCGAATTTTCATGGATCTGTTCTAAAGCCCATTTTGATAATAAATTTCAATAATTTGCAGTCGTTGCTCGTTTGTAAGCAGAATATACTAAAAACTTTTCACTTTGACAGATGACGTTTGGACGCCATTACCAACCAGTGCTGCCAACATGGAAAACTTAACTCTTAAAAAATCACCCTTTATGTAATCAAACTTTTGAGAACAACTTTAACACACGTCCGAAAGCTTCGTCAACATGCTTAAACATAACTTCCTGTATGTATTTTGCCCTACCTGTTTCTTAGTTTTGTTACATGTTTGGTTTGTAATATTTGTTTCTTTCTTTCTTTTGGAGGTCACTGTAAATACCTGTACATTTATTTGAAACAAAATACAATGTGACCAAATAATATTGCGCATTAAGGTCAATTATAGTAAGATTTCACTGCTTAAGTATTTAAATCCAAATATCACTAAAATGCTAACTTCGAGGTGGGCAGTTTAAAAAACCATTAGGAAGAGTATTTTTTTATTTTTGTTATAATTTGCACGTGCAATGTAGAGAGAGTGATGGGGCAAGAAGAGAACCCGCGTCCAGTCAATAAAGAACCAGTCCCTCCGCCCAGTATAGAAGAGGTTGACTTAGCTATAAAAAAGCTAAAGAACAACAAAGCCGCCGGCTCTGATGGTCTACCTGCAGAGCTTTTCAAATGCGGACGTGATGTTATGGTAGGGCGCATGCACCAAATCATCAACCAAGTTTGTGTGGTTTGCCTTTCGCAACACACTAATCTGCACGTACCAGTGTGGCTTCCGGCCCGACAGATCAACTGTAGACCAAATCTTCACACTAAGGCAAATCCTGGAAAAGACCAACGAGTTTTAGCTCGAGACACACCATCTCTTCATCGACTTTAAAGCCGCATATGATAGTATCCATCATCAGGAGCTCTTCATGGCGATGGCCGAATATGGGATCCCGTCAAAACTGATTCAGCTATGTAGCGTGACCCTAGAAAACACGCGGTCCAATGTGCAGTTTGGCAGCATCTCATCTGAACTCTTTCAAACATGCACCGGATTTCGGCAAGGAGATGCGCTGTCGTGTGATTTCTTCAATCTTGTTCTTGAGCAGATAGTGCGCAGGGCAGGTGTCAACACGGAAGGCACTATCTTCAACAGATCAGTCTAACTGCTGGGGTATGCGGACGATATAGATATCATCGGTCGATCCCAGCGTGCCGTGATAGAGGCTTTCACGGCTATTGAAGAACAGGCGAAACTAGTTGGCCTTGAAATGAATGAGGACAAGACTAAATATATGCTATCAACAAACAAACAATCATCTGTCTACCGACTAGGACAAAATGTCACTGTTGATAGCAGCAACTTCGAGGTAGTTAAGGAGTTCATCTACCTCCGGGTAAACATCAACTCCACAAATGACGTCTTAATGGAGATCCGTCGAAGAATTACCCTAGGAAACCGCTGCTACTTCGGTTTGGCAAAACAAATGGGTTCAAAACTCCTAACTCGAAGGACAAAGTGCATGCTCTACAGAACGCTTATCCTACCAGTTCTGCTATACGGCGCCGAGTGCTGGACGATAACCAGGAAAGGAGAGTTAATACTGGGATCCTTTGAAAGAAAAATCCTTCGACGGATATTTGGTCCTGTGTGCGAGGAGGGCTAATGGAGGAGAAGATACAACCGCGAACTCTATGAGCTGTACCAAGATCTGGATGTAGTCCGAAAAGCTAAAACTCGTCGGCTATATTGGCTTCGCCACATCGAGCGAATGGACAACAACGCTTCAGCCAAGAGGATCTGTGAATCCCAGCCCCCAGGTTCGAGACGACAAGGAAGACCGAACCATCGCGGATGCCAGAGCGCTTGGTCTGGACAACTGGAAGCAGCGTGCTCGGGATCGCAGAGGGTTGATGGCAGCCGTATCTCAGGCAGGGACTCTTCACGGGTCGGGAGCCCGTTAAGTAAGTAGGTAAAGTAAGTATAATTTGCACGTGCAAAAGGGATTGTTAGCAACCCTTATAATGTTGAAAGAAACACAGAACGGCATTAAGGGAATAAGGAATTAGAAGACAGGATGAGAAACAGATGCACATTGATTTGAAATGTTTGCAAATCGTAATGGTTAGGAAAAACAGAGTGACGTAGAGCATTCCACATTCGTGTTATACGGCATATGAACGAATCCTTAAATTTCACAGTACGTCCGAATATAGACTTTAGGGTGAACTGATGAGCATTCGTGGCATGGCGGGTATTACGGCTGAAGTATTGAAGGGGAGGAATGCAACTGTCTATTTCGTTTGAGCACTTGTGATGGTAGTATCGATAAAACAACAATTTGTTCCAATATTTATAGAATTTCGTCATTAAAGTCTTAACATTGCCCCACATCAATCTTAACAAATAAGGTAAAGTAGCTTAAGTTCCAAATATAAAATAAAATTGAATTGTTTCAATATAGGTATATAATAGCTAATGACGACATAAATTTATTATGGAACAACGGCCTATGTCGACATAAGACTCTATTCTCCAGTAATTTTAAATGTGGAAAAGTTATCCTTAAGATTTCAAAATCGACTTCAAGCATGGCTAAAAAAAAGCTGAAAACACCAAATTGTAGCCAATTTACAAATTAAACTATACCTTGTGTGTGTAAATAAATTAGCTTTGACCAAAAATAAACAAACCAACCGACTTGAGATAGAATCTTCTAAGTCAATGTTGTGTGTACTAAATTTACTTAATGATAAGCAACTAGGAGACTGGCTTACTAACTCGAAATTAATTAAGCAGAACAGAAACATTATTGCTAACAACTTGGTAGCAACTTTTGTTACTTAGGGTTACTGCTTCCGACACCAGTAACGCTTCCACTCTCTTCAAACTGCTTCACAATTTTAGCAGGTAAAAAAATGTACCTATTTACTATTCGTGAAATTTTTAATAATTACAATAAAATCTTTGCATTCTTTTTTAGATCTCAGTCCTTTTTGTAGCAGACTTGTAAGGCTTTGTATAAAAGAACTTTGCTATTTTTTAACATTGGTTTGATTTCAATACTTTCTGCAAAGATTTTTTTATGCATGGACATTTTCCAATATTTTAAAATTTTACGGATTTCGACCGAATGTAAGCGCCCTCTTTAGAGAACAATACAATTTATTTTATAACTTTCCTTGTTTGCTTTTAAAAAAATTACCGACATGTACGATTTCATAACTATAGAATGAGTTCGATATATGTGCGGTTGCCACGCCTCTATTTTGGAATACACACAAAGTTTGTATTCTATTCTTCAAATCCTTCCTCCAAGTATAATTTCATAGCTCTTAATCTTTTGGGTGCAAAGTTAAATCAAGGAGGCGGCTAGCACGCCCCCTAAATGGAAAATAAAATATATATTACATTTCTTTCCGAGTTTGTTCTTAAAATAAATATAACCCTCTTGTAAAAATTCATAATTGTAGGATTTTTGTGGGCTGCGTTAATAGAAGTGGGCGGCTGCCAAGCCTCCAGGATGGAAAATCATATATGTTGGATATTTCCCTGTGGTTTCTCCGCAAACCCTATTAATGTGCCAAATTTCAAGGTTCTACGATGATTGGAAGTGCTTTATAGTTTTGAAGATCTGTCAGTGAGTCAGTGGTTACGGTTTTTGCAAATTTTGGGACCTTATAACTTAGGAACCCTTCATGCTAAACAGTTGAAATTTGGTATGGAGCCTGCTGTTGTGTGTCCTAATAAATCTGATGTCTGTAGCTTTCTTGTAAGCGAAGTTAGAGGGGGGGGGGGGGCAAAATGGCCTGAGATGGTTCGTGTAAATAAGGGTGTAGTACCAAAGTTGCTAAAGAACTTGATGGGCACTACCTTGCCCCTTGATAATCTTAATGCGTTGGTCGATTTCCACGCGATCGATTTTTATATATGGAACACATTCAACTCATATAATGACATTTCAAATGACAGCTGGGATAAATATTTATTTTGATTTCTAAATTACTTCTTAAAAAAGAATTCTTTAAGAAATAACTACAAATACAAATTCCAAAATTAATCTCCCTCTATCTGAGTTAAGCTTTTAATTTGAACACCTTTTTACGATTTGTTAGAAATAACTTGTTAACTTTCCATTTACATCACACCCAACGTGTCAAGAGGAAGCCGTAATGTGTACGAGTAACATTTCCTCTGAAATTGGTAAAGGTTCACCTAATAGATACAATAAATTTTGTTGTTTAAGGGAGTAAATTCCATGAAATCCATTTCGAATTCATTTCACAGTAAAGTTTTTTTTTTACGCAAAAAATTCAAATTGCGGTAGAACTCTGAGAAAATCCCTCATTGTGGTTGGTGTAATTCCTGATTTTACACCGTTAACCTGCCCTAACTTTGGATTGTTGTTTACATCCATTGAATTTAAATTATGTAAATCGAAAACATCTAACTGGCCCACCAGTGAATCCTTATCGGTGTGTAACTTTTATTTTATTTTTGGTGCAAAACATTCCATTAAAGGCATTGAAATCCATTTAGCCCACCTCTATTGGGACAAAATTTATGGCTACATTGGCTTAAGTGAGGTATTTGCAATAATTCACGTTTGAATTTGAATAGGTTTAACTAGCGTAGATACTGCTGTAGAAATTGTCGTTTCGTAGTAAACATTTTTTAGGAATGCGTAGCTAGTTTTTCATTTTTCACTTTCACTTGATCAATAAACTTTTCAACAATGCAAAAGCAGAGATAAATCACAGTTACTCGATGTAGTTTCTTAAAATTGATTGCGTAACCAAATCGATTGGAGTAGCATGTACAAAATCAGAAATAATTTATCGACTTTATAAATATAATAAGACGAGAATTGAATACACAATAGAGTCATGTGTTTTATGGAAATATGGATCCGGTGCGAATTTATAATTCGTTTTTAAAGACGACTTTGGGGAACAAGGTTTTCGCTGAAACGGATTTAGGCATTTTTTCAATGTGCTAAACTTTGTTCGCAAGAGATGTTTAGGTACCTTCATTTTAGTCGGAAAATCTAAGAAAGTTGAGATAATTTTTTTTTCTTTTAGCAAAAAACAGCATTTTGCATTGTTTCCTTTAGTAATGTCTTCAAAAAAAGGCGCGTCTAGTTTAACAAGTTTGATGAAATAATTTTTTATGAGGTTTTAAGGCTGGTTAAAATGGCGGTTATGTGATCTCTAAACTCTCGCCATTAACGCATTACTCGTCGTTGGTGACGGCCGGCTGCCTTATACTAGGACTGTGTGGGGTGTCTTTATAAAGGGTGTTTTTTACAGGTGTGTTTTTGAATAGAGATAAAACTAACATTTTGTGGTCAAATCTGGCAACTCTAATGTCATTTATGTTCAGTTTGGTTTGCCATTTAACCATGAACAGGTTGACAAATGAACAACGCTTGCAAATCGTTCAAATTTATTTCGAAAATAATGGTTTAGTTCGCGAAGTTTACCGCAAGCTCATTTCGGGTTGAATGCGTACATCAACAAGCTGCATTTGGAGTGAAGAAAAAACTTTTATACGAACTTTAAAACAAATCCGTCGAACAGTTTCGGTATATGGCGCCCGGACAGACAGACATACAGTACGGCATATGAGGACCCACTACTCTATAGTCGTAATATTAACCCTCATACTAAGTTTGAGTTTCGCACGATGGCAATAACTTCCTCTTTAATATACTAATGTATACCAGAAAGTGGGTTCCCTAGGGTCAAAGCCCTTAGGGTTGAGGATTGTGCCGTCGGGGTAACCTTCCGACCACGACAAACGCTTTCAGCTTTAAGGGAGACACTAATTGCCTTAAATATTTATTATATCCAAACGGCAACTAGACACAAAATGTCAACGAACATGATAGATGTATCTGAAATGTGCGGATACTCTGACCCACAGGTACTACTCAAAAACCTGAACCTGTACTTACGCTAAGAGATATTATCCCGATCCAAGAGATACAATGCATAGGCTTGGGTATTAATAGAAGACAAAATTACTATATTTATAACTGCTGCAATTAAAGGTTGCATGGAGTGAGCTGTAGTCAAAAGTTATTTACTTCAAGTCGTTAAGTGATCGATTGATTGAGATCCGCATCAGTGCTAAATTCTAAATCAAAAAACCTAATATGCTCACGTATGAGGAGTTTTATGACCTCCTGATGTGAAAATTATGCTCAAAAACTGCATATTCCTAAGTCGGAAAGAAAAATGGTGTAGGGTGGGTTGTGATAGTGTAGAGGTAAGTGCGTCGTATTGTGATGCAGGTGGTACAAGTTTTTTTAAAAAATCGCCCCCAAAAAAGTTAGTAGGTATATAGGTAGTATATGTAGGGTAGTATATGTTCCAATTTTCACCCTCCTAGCTTTAATTTAAATGCCTATAACAAGCATATGGGAGGCATTGATCTTGCCGACATGCTCTTGGAGTTGTGCAGAATCAACCACCGTTCAAAGAAGTGGTATATGCAAATCGTTTACTGGCGCATAAACTCATTAATAGTCAATAGTTGGATATTGTACCGCATTGACCTGAAAAACAATGGGAGACAACAAGTATTTATATGTCACTACTAAACTTTCAGTTGATATTGGTAACTAGTTACTCAACGCAAAAAGATAACCATTCCAACGCAAGGTCGCCCACTATCACTTCTCTAAACAGTGCAGTCAGTCATCAAAATCTTCGTCAAGCTCATATGCAGCGGAACCTGCAAGAGCCATACGATTTGACCAAATCCGTCACTGGATTTAATGGGGATCAAATGGCAGATGTAGGCTATGTCAACTGATTCCGCAAGGGTCTATTCTAGGACCAATTGTGTTTATCCTTTTTCTTTATGATTTCCCACATGAAAGTGCATTAGATGCTCAACGAGAATTCGGCGAAATCTTCTATGCAGACGATACTTTGATACTAGCTAGCGATGCGAGACCTCAAAACGCTCTTAATAAAATCAAGGAAAAACTTCCTTTGCTGTTGGGATATTTCAAAAAGTGGGGTCTTCAGATAAACACGAAAAAATGCGGCATAACCTGTTTTCGTAATGCAAGTGGTAAAGGCCATCGCTTAGCTGTTAAAGAAAGCAAAACATTGAATTTGCAAATCGATAACCACTCCATTCCCTTGCGGTCAGAATTGAAATACTTGGGTGTGTACTTCCACAATCGGTTACTTTCTAACAAACATGCTAGACGAACTCTAACAAAAGCTAAAGCTGTTACCGCTACACTAAAATCTTTATTACAGTCAAAAGCATTACATTCAAACACGAAGATACTTATATATAAATCACTTATATGGATTCTGTGCGTGGTTCACTATCTCGCCCACAATAGCAAAAGAACTAGAAAAATTTGAGCGAAAAATCCTTAGATTCTGTTGTAAAAATCATGGATAAAAAATGGTATCCGAATAAATCACTGTATGAGACATGCAAGGTAACACCTCTAAAGACATACCTTATCAATCTTTCTCTAAGAAAACTTAAACGCATAGAATTTCATCCAAATGCGCTTATTAAGTCTTTACTCAAACATATGTGATAGTTTAGACGACAACTACTACCTTTCACCATTTAACCTCCTTAATGAAAGATCCCTCCCTCATATCGAACAAGATGTTAGTAGAGGTCTTTTGTTACCTTTTTATATTAAAGCTTCGCGGTCAAATTTGAGAGGCTAACTTAAACATCATTTGAAGCTTAAAATATGCGACTCTATACGCTTAATAAAAGAACTTATTTATTTCAAATTAAAGGCCGAAATTAAAATATGTGTGTATTTTAAAATGTATCCACTATTGCCCAATGTTGCCTATAGGCAACATTTCACAACGGCCAAACCATGATACTTAGAGTTTTGAAATTTATATCCCGACATATTTAGGTCTAGACTCTAGATTAACAACTTCATATCATTAAATTAATTTTAGCCACGCCCCAATTAATTCTGGCATGAAAGGGATCTAAAGTAGTTAAGAAGTAGTTTATCTAATTTAATATCGACTCTGCAAACGACACATTAAAAGCAGCTTGCTTGGGACCATACTGTTTATGTTTTTAGGCAGGGAATCTCCAGGAGTCGGAAGCCCAAAGAACTCATGCCGTCACAGTCAGATTTGCTATATTCGCATGAGGAACCCTCCATCCATTGTCATGAGGTAGAAAGCTTACTTAACTTACAAAAAATACGGTTCAAATACTCAATGGTTTCTTTTCCAAATGCTATTTTAACGGATTGGTTATGTTGTTCGAATCAGTCAGATCAGTATTTTTTTTTCTCCATTTATCTCTTGACATTTGACCTCACTTCCAAATTCAAGTCGAAGGACATCCTTTGAAAGAAGTATCCCATGTCGCATAAACTTTTACGGCAAACACGTGTTTTATGCGAAATCAATTTGGAAACTTAAATTGCCTATTGTGACCTTTCTAATGAACTTCTATCGATCCCATAAGGAACCGGAAAGTGAATTAAATAGAAAATACGCTCAATCGCTATCACAAGTCAAACAGACAATGACACAAATGATATCGAAATTCGGTTTTTTCTTGCTGTTGTTGTTGTTATTGAGTCACAGAGAAATTTTACGCAACGATATTCCCTTCATTTTCTATTTCCCTGCAGACTGGGAAACTAAGAGAAAAGAACGATTATCAATTTATTTTTCCCCATGAGATATTGCTCATCTTGCAGAGGACCGAAGACGATGCGAGATTATTTTGGCAAAAGAGACTATGACGACGACGAAGACGGCGAGGACAACGACGACTACGAGAAGTTCACTCAAGGGATTAGGCCATAAGTCGCCACGAAATTTAGGGACACAAAAAGGAGAATCGCTATAGCTAGGTGGAAGATTCCCTTTTCCCTTTTCGCTTCATTCCAACGTTATTTTTAATTTTCCACCTCATTTCCTCGTGTGTGGCGATAGAAGTAATTTTCCAGGCGACATTTTGCCGCTCCAAAAGAGGATTAAATTTTCTTGTAATTTATTCAGCTTTAAGTAGTAGTTAAGTTTACGGTTTTTCTCTTCGGGACTGTGTGCAGCTCGAGGAAAAATAAAACAAAACAATTTCCATGAAATATTAACTTAACAGACGAGTGGGGATTCGTCTCGCACTGTCAAAAAGAGCAAATCATCTTATGAAATCAAAAAGAAAACAATTATCCTAACCCCTGACATTGCGGTGACATCCAGTCAATTAGCTGAATGCCTTTCATGTGAAGAATGAAAAACACAGGCTCACGTGCTCTCGGGCGTATAAGCAATTTTTTTTTCTTACGTCGGAAAATTGGCTTCCCTCATTCGATTATGTAATTAACTTTTTGCAATCTCATTAATTTATAATTTTGATGGAAAATTAATATAAAAAAAATATATATATATAAATTCGCCCGAGGAGATAGGAGGCACAACAGGATATTGCTGAAGTAGCAAGCAGTAAAAGATAAACGATAATCTATTATAGACGTGGGTAATTAATGAATGCGTCTATCTCCGTAATGAGAGTGATTGTGTAAATCAATTAGGCTATGCCAATGTGGGCTTGTCTTCGAGCTATCCTGCTTTGTTTTTAATCTGTGTTCTAATCTGATGAAAGAAATTCTCTTATGAGAGAATTAATCTACTGTTAATAAAACTGTGGCATTTGTGGAAGTATTTCTCGAACAAGGAAAGTAGGAGACATCATAGTGAAAGATGTTTTTGTTGTGCAAATCCATATAATCACTTTTTTAATAGGTTTCTGTTGATTGCTTTCTGATTAATGGCAGTTTCGATTTTAGTCAAGAAGGCTTATCCTCATATTTTCAGGATCAATAATAAGCATTCAAATCATCTTCAAGTGGATTAATGAATCACATTAAGAAACCTATGGAATTTATTAAGTTATGTTGAAGAAGGTAAATAGTTTTACTTCTTTAATGGAAGTTAATTTTGTTTGAATTCAATGCTTGGAGAAATTAAGTGATTAGTGTTTTTTTTTTAAACCATTTGTATGGCAGGAAAGGAGAGCTAATACTGGGCTCCTTCGATAGATATTTGGTCCTGTGTGCGAGGAGGGCGAATGGAGGAGAAAATACAATCACGATGTGGATGTAGTCCAAAAAGCCAAAACACGCCGACTACATTGGCTCGGCCACATCGAGCGAATAGACAGCCAAGAGGATCTTCGAATTCCAGCCCCCAGGTTCGAGACGACAAGGAAGACCGAACCTTCGTTTCAAAGCCCAAGCCATCGCTGATGCTAGAGCGCTTGGTCTGGATAACTGGAAGCAGCGTGTCCGGGACCATAGACAATGGAAGGCTGCTTAGTCCGTTAAGTAAACTAAGTATTTCTATGACAGGCACCGTTAATTGCAGTGATTAAGCAGCAAAAAAAAAAAGCCGCGAGATATAAACCCGAAAACTCTTAAAACGGACGTTGAAGCAAATGCGTTGAGACGTTTCGCCATAGGGCTTATGGATAGACAGGCAGACAGACGAACAGTCAATCTTACGGACGGCATTGTCGGACTTAATTTTGAATATCATCACTCATACTCAGTTTAAGATTCTTCGACGATTCCAATAACTTTCTCTTTACCATACAGATGGATACCAAAAAGTAAAAAAGGATCATAAAATGTAACAGCTAAAATGATTGCTGTGATGAAAAACGTCGACCTTGATCTGACCTTGTTATGTCTGCTACGTATTAATTGAATTTTCAAAACCTAAAATTGTGAACTCAAAACATTGCATGAAATAAAGCATTTATAAATAAATAAAAAATAAATAAATTAGTTCCCGACTTAATTTTCAATACTTTGAGATGTGATTTGTAAACACGTTTTAAGAATAAAACTGTTATAGAGCTAAACCCAACTATTTTAACCCAGTTTCCGAGGATTTAAAGAAAACCGTACGTAATTGAAGTGTTCGATTTCTGGCACTAGACAGGATATACAAGTAGAGCTACAGCGCCGTTTTAAAACCACAACTCATGGAAAACTATATCCCATAACTATAAACCGATATCTGCGATGTCTGAGAATTTGTTGAAGAATGGTTTCCCAAGCACTCGATGTCGGGCACTCGCATAAGAGGTGAAACTCGTTTTCTCCTTCATCATCACAACTGCCCTGTGTATAAGGCTGAGGATTATGGATTGGTTGTATTTGGGCCAAGTCTTTCTGAAGATGACGCAATTCGTCAGACTACTCCACCTAGACTCGGTCTTCGCAGCGAAGAGCGAGGAGGTTATTCCCTTTATAAAACCTACGCATAGGATAAGGGAAGGGAGAAGAGAGCCAACACGTCGGTTTTTTCATTCCTGTCTATATTTCTTTGTCCGGAAACCCAGATGAGAGTGATTCTAATCCGGCGGCTTGCCCTGGTCAAAATCATCCTACACACATCGACGAGCTTGATATGCTCGTTTACACGTGCGCCATATTTAACTTAAACTGTGACTAAGCCTAAGCTGCGGGGAACTTAAGCTAAATCATCGATAAGGTTATGTTCTTAGTAAGTTTGCGATGAAATTAATCAGATGTCAGTAAACTTTCTGCAAAAATTTGGCGTGCAAATAAAAAAAATAAACTTAGTAAGCTCTTGATACATCATTGGTTATACTTATTGTCCTACTAATTGATTCAAATAAGGAGGATAACAACGGAACGGTTTTCGAAGCAACAGATCCACTGGTGATTTGATAACATATGTAAGTCAAAATTGGAATGAATCTATTCGCCGTGGTGGCGAAAGCAAGGTTGTTGCTAAAATGTGTGCAAATGGGATCGAAAATGCACTTTTTCAATAAATTAGAAATTGCATTTCGGACCGTTGGAAGTTGTTTTTAACGGTTTCAAGTCTGCAATTCGCCAAATAAGTGAATCACTGAAACCGATTGACTTTCCTTTCTTGGTATGATTGTTAACGACAACCATCGTATTCAACGTCGCCAAGAACGCTGCGAGAAATGCCTATGCTTTCTTAAGCGATACTAGAAATACTTCACCCCTTCTGATCTGTTACGAAATTATAAAGCGTTTATTCGTCACAAAATTGAAAACAACTTGATTCATATCTGGCCAGGTGCACCAATTACATGACAGGATTCAAGAAGGTGCTTATTAACGATCGAGATATCGCACAATCGCTTGACTTTCTTAGTTATATAATGTCTCCTACCTTTTGTTGTTCTATCAGTACAGCGCCCATATGAAAGAACGAGTTGCACTCCACCCCTAGAATAATTCAACCGTAGTACGTCGTTCAACACAAATGTTGAATTCTCTAATACGCTTAATTTTTTTGGCATATAATAGTTTAAAGACATTCAAACCCCACGTCCTTTCCTCTAAACGCTAAATGTCCTTATTATCCCCACTGTTTATATTTGCCATAAGTGTATCCTTGATTCCTACTGTGTGCGTTTTTGTTAAAAAATAAAACTATCTTACTACATTGACTGAAAAGATCTACATATTTGTTATATTTTATATCATTTATTAAAATATTTCATTATTTTTATTGGAAACAAATTAGCTTGGAATGATCTTACTTACGACTTGTTTCTTTAAATTAGTTTTGAATAGACTTACCTGAAAGGAGAAAAAGAATAGACAAAATTAATTTATGTTGAGAATGATTACTCATATTAAAGTATGTGTGGTACTATAAGTTAAACAAAAGAAATTAACAGGTATACAGGGCTTCAAACCTACCATGGCCCAAAAATCTTTTTTTTGGCTTAGAAGTTGAAGATAGATGTCACATGAATACCGGCAAAAGGAGAATCTTCACACAAAAACTATCAAAAGATATCTTTTTAGAATTAGACGACAGATATTAAATATAAAGATTGGATTTGAAGGAAACTCGGAGATTGTCAGAATAGGCACACGAGGAGAGCCTACAGTTCGCTTGGGGCGAAAAGTATGCTTCCCCAGGGAACGGCGTTAAGAATGTGATGGATTACAAATAATTTTCCAAGCCAATTCAACCCTGGCAAAAGGTATGGCAATGGGGAAGGAGGGCAATATCAACCCTTCAGTTTTAATCCTTTTTCACTTTTACTTTAGCTTAAAACTTTGTCTAAATATTGCGTACAGATAAATGGGGGAAGGGTATAATTCCTTCCAACCTAATCCTCTCAAAGCAAATTTTTAAAAATATTTTTTTAACTTGTTCGATAAATATGACAGTTGGTGTGACCTTGACTCTACTTGCCATGTTAAGATCATTGAACTTCGATTAGGTTAGGTTAGGTTAGGTTAGGAGGGCAGCCTACCACAAGATGCAGATTTCACCCAGAAGCCGTGAAGGCCCATTGTGATTACCCTATTTGTACATGTAAGGACATGTGGCTAACAAAACCACTTCGATAAAGGTACCCTAGCCAAGTCATCCAGACTTTCGAAGAACCGTACTCCCATGCAGAATGAGCGACGTTCCTGTAGATCTAGGCAGTGGCATAAAAGATGTTCCACGAACTCTATTTTCTCTTCGTCTCTACAGCTTCTGCAGAAGTCTTTGGAAAAGGGCCGTAGCTCTGGCTAAAAAGCCATGTTTCCTATGATGCAGTGTCCGGTTAATACCCCGACGAGCATCCGGATTTGACTTCTGTCTAAAATTCTGGTTTCAAAATCAAGCCATAGACTTCGGGCTATGACACAGCTTCTTGTGTTGCTCCATTCTTCCGCAGTGTGGTGAGGCCATCTATAAAAGTCTTAGCAGTGTTAAAAGGCGATAGCACTTCTCCGTCCGCTAGTCGACGGTTCATATCAGAGCCGTATCTGTCCAATTCGTTCCGCTTTTTCGTTCCTTTCCACTCCAACGTACCCAAAATCCCAGCAGTGTAGAACTGAGTGATGACGTATAGCCCTAAGTGGCAAGAGGCAATCTGTCACGCACTTCACATTTACAAGATTGGGACCGATTGCTTAAAGTGTTGCTTGACTGTCCACAGATGTGGAGTTATTTCTATTGCAGCTTGGAAGACACTGCAGTGATAAGTCAGTCGAAACGACTGGTTATAGTAAGTGCTTCTAAAAAGACTCCAGCTCTTGTACCTTTTTCTGTTTTTGAACCATCCATATAGATGGATATACCTTTAATTATGGTACTAGTGATTCTGAAATTTCTCTCGAAGTCAAGCCTAGTTTTCTCGTAATCAATCCGATCAAATATTTCAAGTATGCTTCAGTATCCGCAATATGCAGGCTTCCAAATTTTGTTGTCTCTATAACTGAGGGCAACAAGAAGGGACACACAACATCGATGAATCGGATAGAACGTCACGATAGACAGCTATAACTTTGAGGTAGTTCGGGACTTTATCTACCTCGGCTCCGCTATTGACTCTGACAACGATATATCGTCAGAAATCAAGCGAAGAATTACACTTGCCAACCGCTGTTACTTTGGCCTAAGGAGGCCTTGTCGAGAAACACCAAGGAGACTCTATATAAGACCCTCATTATCCCAGTCCTGCCGTATGGCGCAAAAGCATGGACGTTATCAAAGGCGGATGAAGACCTCCTTGGTCGTTTCGATCGCAAAATTCTTCGAGTGATTTTCGGCCCCGTTTGCGTTGGCGGGCTTTGGAGGAGGAAATTTAACAGCGATCTCTACGAGCTGTACATCGACATCGATCTGGTCAGAAAAATACGGATTAGTCGTCTAAGATGGCTGGGACATGTAGAGCGAATGGACACCAACGCTCCGGCCCGAAGAGTCTTCGAATCCAACTCGGAGGGACAACGCAGTAGAGGAAGACCTCGCCTAAGGTGGCGCGCGCAAGTGGAAGGGGACCTCAACCAACTTGGAGAGCGCAACTGGAGGCAGTTAGCCAAAGATCGTGGTAACTGGAGAGGCGTATTGGTTGAGGCCCAGGTCTACCCCGGACGGTAGCGCCACCTAAGTAAGTAAGTAAGTGTATCTGAGAGCGGCTTTGGCTCTTAACTCTTGGGTGATTTAGAATTGAATTTATTTGATTCGGGCGATGTCAGCAATCTTTTCGTCGTCACACACACAGGACGACTAAAAGTTAAAAATAATTGAAAATTATGTAGTGACTTGTCGAACGTAGACACCGATTTCATAGTAAAACTCAATATCGAGTTAAACCAAGACTTTAACAGACAAACGGGCAAATTTCAAATACCAATTGAACTGCAAGTAAATAATTCCTCCCTGCTTTCCATAAATCTACAAACACATATATGAACTTGCTTTCCAATTCATAAAATCAAAATACTCCTTCCCTTGCTTGCCAACTGATTGATCCACTAACTAGCGTAGCGATAGCATTGAAATTCTCTGCCTCGTTTCCTGAAGGAAATCAATCAGAAGGAGACAATTTTCCCTTTAGCCGTTTGCTGTTCATTTTATTTGCAAATTACTCGTCCTTCGTCATGCATTCAATTTCAGTGAATGAATTGATTCAAGATGTTGTTCAAGAGTACCACTGCCAGAGGGCTCAGTTTGAGTTAAAATCAAATAAATTTTCTATTCAAATGATCCCGAGAAAGGAAGAGTCCAAAGTGGTTAAAAGTCATTTTGACTCCAACGAGTTTCACTTGTGTGTCCTTTAAAGACGACGTAATAATTTGTGCAACTCGAAGTGGAATTTAAGATGAATATAATATATATAATGCAAGGACATGGACTAGTAGTTTCGTCTTCTAATTTGCTGTCTCACCTGATTAATTGCGTTGTTCCAATTAATATCCCCTTCCGAGGAGGTTGATTTAGCACAGAGGAAAATTTTTGATAAGAAAGCAAACGGAGACTGATTTATTATCATTACTTTGCGTTTTTACTTGGCTTTATTTAGTGTTGTACTGTTGGCTTAGCATAACTTCCACCTCCCGTTACCTATCCACGTAAGTCCACTTCATTTCTCATTCGTTTAGGGAAGTGTCTGTGTGAAATTTTGGATCAAAACTCTATATAACCCTGAATGATATATGATCTGGTGAAAAAAACAAAACAAAAGTCCAGAATAAAATTAGGATTCTGACAATATCTAATATCATGTGTCAGGGATGATGACAGGTGAATCAAAGTTCCATCTTAGTCATTTTTGTTTTTTCGAATTCACAGGAGAAAATCAAAAGTTCAACCCTTTTTCAAAATTAATATCGAAATCCTACCGCCAACCAGACACAACCTGTTATTATGTTTCTTTCCTCGATACGGTAAAGTGATTGATATCCTTTTCTCTAACACAACAAAAAAAACACACACACACACATGTCAACTACAACCACACGCTTATAAGGTTTCAACTTTCCTGCTGAACGACGACTACAATACTTCAACAAAAGGACATTGCCTTATGCTTATAGCTGAATAAGAGGCAAGTTGGCCTAACAAAAGGACACAGTGACAAAAAGGGATATTTACAATTCTTTTGTTTTGATGCCAAGAAGTAGAGAAAAAAATGCACTCAATCCTTTTCTTTATTTTTTGTTGAGCAAAAACAAAAAAACGAAAACAGTAAACACTTCAGTTAATTGAACGAAGGAACAAGAAAAGGAATAGCACAGGCAAAAAGGTAGAACAATAACAATTATCCTTTGATGGTTGGGACACAATAGAGAGTAAGATGCATAGACATTTTGTTTATGTAAGTTGGTGAACCCCGAAGAAGGGCAATGATAGACATTGGAAGGACTATTAGGACTAAATGGATATTATAACAACTTGCTCTATATACATATATATACTTTGTATCCCGTAAAGAAACTTCGCTAAATGTGGGTTTGTGTAACAATGTACAATATGCGTCACCAAAATTGGTACGAACAAGTAAGCAAAAGGAAACCTACAACTGGAAAACTGAGAAAGGTGATGTAATAAAAAAAGTGTTACGTATACGCCCTTCGACTTAGGGATTTATTTTTTGTGAAGAGTGAATAAGTTTGCAAAAGAAAATATGTTGAATTACTGATCCGGTAATAGGAGACAGGTTGGGAAAATGAAAAATGTTGAACAGATGCTTGGTCCTCGTAATTGGGGTGAAGGTGCAGGAAAAAATCGTACGACAAAAACTTCTATTCGAACACGTTCTTTATTGAATTGAATTGATGGATGACAAAATCAAAAAAAAAAAACAATAAACTTAATCGAATGAATTGTTGTGAAGTTGTTCGCACCAACTGTGGCTTGTTTGGTAGATTTATGCCAGCAATTTAGAAGGTTTTCGCAAGGTGGCGAGTCAAGCATTATTGAATTACATTACTTCTATGACCATTGATATGTTACAAAAATAATCCATTTCATTAGGTATCGAAGCTTTTGCTTGTGAAACGAACGTCTATATGTGAACGATAACGTGCGTGAGAAAGGAAACAGCAGATATGTTAGGCAAGTAACGCAAGTAAGATGTGTCCGAATAAAAGTATTTATCTCCATTTAACGGCGAGATTATGATCAGGATTACAGGGATTCACTGCATTGCTACTGCTCCGCCTGTGGGGTTCGCCGGTTCGACATCAAAAAATATCTGCAGGCCTCCCGATTTTGAATCACTTCATCATTGAGGTCAATCATATGCTGGTGTTTCTGCATTTGTGTGATCCAGGAGTTTTTAGGCCTGCCTCTCTTACGCGATTGTAAGGGTTCATAGGATCCCTCCTTTGAACATGAAATTTTTTTGAAATGGGTTCCTTCACGTCAAAAGGCTTCCTCGGAATCTGCAACGTCTAATTCGATCAAGCTTTGTTTCTCCTACTGTCATGCGAAGCATCTTCATCTCAGCTGCTGTCAACTTGCCCTCTTACTTTGCATTGTGAACCGTATGTGAGCGCCGGACGCACAACTGCTGTTTGTTTAAACGCTTCGCTACGTTCCGTAATAGCTGAAGTAATTAACAAAAGAATTGGTGCAAAGGAAAACTGCTCATAACTTAATTATTTTGTTT
This sequence comes from Ferdinandea cuprea, assembly GCA_963576555.1. NCBI lineage: Eukaryota > Metazoa > Arthropoda > Insecta > Diptera > Syrphidae > Ferdinandea > Ferdinandea cuprea. Next base: position 134,948,026 of record OY754958.1, read on the forward strand.
CATACGGAATGAATTCTACCATTTTATGACGAATTATGACGAGAAATAGAATTGAAAAATTGTCCATTAAAAAACGAAAAGAGCAACCATTCTGGATAGATTTGTAAGCCCAATCGGGACGGTCGGTGGTGGTCTGATAAATGGAAGCAGACCTGGCCCTTTCATCGGGCAATTCCTCTTCTTCTGCTGAACCGAAAAGCAAGAAGAAGCTACCCAAGCGACCCACTCCTTCACAACAATGAGATTGGGGACAGAGATATTTGAGTTTAGACATCTTACGTTCTTGTAGTTCAAAGTGAGAAGAACGATTTTACAAGAGGTGGCGGCATGGAAAATGAGTAAGAGATAAAAAAACAGTATCCCATTCCTTTGGAGATACTTTTGAGATGCACGTAATTACTGAAACCGCGGAAAGGTCATCGGAGACAGATAAAAACTTCCGTGGAACCATATAGGTTCTCTATACTTTTCGTTGCACTTTTTCATTTCGTCAGCAAATATGCTTTTGAAGTTTTGTGATTTGAATCCTCGTGACTATTTTCCTTGGGAATATGTACGGTTAGGTTAAGCAGGGTTATGACAGCCACTCTGCGCCATACAGGGATACGTAAGGCCAGACACATTATTCGTGTTATTGAGGACATGTTAAAAAAATTGTCTTAACATTTGTCGCCAGCCATGGTTTAAAAATTAATTGTAGAATTCATGTAACTATCCCAGGTCGTCTCTTGAGATCAATTGCCAAGTGGCAAAGTTCCTTAATAGCTTGTGGAATATATAAAGTTTCAAAATTTTCTGCCGAAATTTAGAGTTCATGCGAAGTAGAATTTCTATGCGTTACTCTAAATCTCACTTTAAGAAGACAATCTTAGGATAAGTATAACCTTCTCATTCCTTGTAACCTGTAAACATCTGCTTAAAAATAATTGCTGTCTACTTCCAAAATGAGGCTTTGGAAGTACACTCTCTGCACCAGATAATTTGCACATGCAAAAGGGATTGTTAGCACCCTTAAAATGTTTATAGTAACACAGCACGGGCACTAAGAAAATAAGGGATTAGAAGAAGGGATGTGAAACGGATGCACATTGATTTTAAATGTTTGTAAATTTTAATGGTCAGAAAAAACAGGGGGAGATAGAGCAGACCGAATACAGGCTTTACGGTGAACTGATGAGCATTCCTAGCATGACGGGTATTGTGGTTGAAATGTTGAAGTGGTGGAATGCAACTGGTTATTTCCTTCGAGCAATTATGGTGGAAATAACGGTAAAACAACGTCAGGCAAGAAAAATTGCGACGATGACTAAGAGAGTCAAGTAATTTTGCGATGTCTCGATCGCCAATAAGTTTTACTGCACGTTTTTGAATCCTATCAAGTAGCTCCAAATATGTTATTGGAGCACCGGACCAGATATGAGTCCTCTTCTGAGCTTTTGGTACAAAACGAACAATACGCCAACTCAAGTCGGACGCAATTAACTATACGCACTTGCCTGCATTTCCATACTTTTTTTAAGAACTTGTTAAAAATAGCTAATTGGCAATGATCTAAATCACAACTTCAAGGTTACCTTTCCAAAGCGATACTTCTAGGAACCGGATAAACCAAAATTCGTTGGAAATTGGTATAGGTTTTTCTACCGTATCTTCCCTCCTAATATCTTGCATAAAAGCTTTGTTGAAATTTGAATTGTTCCTGCCAAAGGGATTGTCCCCTCGCAATTTCGAATAGATCACAAATGAAAATGTTTAATTTAAGGCGCGATAATTTATTCTACGCAGCTACTAATTTTTCCCTGTTCAAAGTGTATCTCACTCTCTTCATAGCTATACACATCTGAATGCAAATTTATGCCAAGGTGTACATGCTAAAATAGCATCATCACCCATGTAAAGCCGGCACTGGACGTGCTATCCCAATGTAATTCCCTGACCTTTCTCATTTACAATTTTCTTTAATTTAATTTATTTGCGCCACACCATTCTTCACTAATGAAAATCAAAATCCTTCAGCCATCTAACACACAACAAGGATACTAATCTTTGAAGGAAATTCCTGATTTCATTTCCATTCTGTTCGCATCGTCTAACTGCGTAGATAGCACGACATGATCCACCTCCACGATACCGCATTACATATACCCATTTATATCGTCCGTCCTCTTTAACCATTTCATCCTGGTGGTAATTTTATTTTACAGCAGGACCGTCAATCTCTGAGGCAGATCCTAAAGGAATTTTCATGATTTCATATCCAGATTTGATAGTCATCCCCCACAACGGACACACATTCTGTTGACAATAACTTTTGCAATAAATTCGAAAAAAAAACTCTCATCCGCATAGCGTTGTTGTAGTTGCTGAATTATTCGGTAGGCCCCTGCTTTGGTTGGTGATTGTGATTGTGCAAATGTGTGCGCCTACTTAAAATGCAGAGCACTGCCAATGAGATTGCAGCAACAGCAGTTCCTTCACTCCAGTTAGATGTTATTACTTCCTCTTCTTGAAAGTGTAACACAGCTTGAAGGATATGTTTAATATTTAATTTTTTTGCCTCCTTGGAAAAAAAAATAAAAAATTAAAGGATTGCACAATGTCAGAGTAGTAGTGAGAAGTTTTCTAAAAATTTAAATTCCACAGCGTTAACGTAATTATGAGAAATTTTATACGGATTCCTTGTTCGAGTATAATTTTATAAAGGAATAGTCATGTTCCTGTGCGCACGACAAGTTCCTATTCATTGAGATAGTAGACAAGAGTGGATTAAGTTAATTTTTTGAAATGAATTATTCATAGTGGTCGGTGTCTGACCAGTGAAGAAATTAAGAAGTAATTCTGGAATGATTTTGCGTTTAACAAGGGCTTAGTTGCAGATTTAAAATTCATCAAATTCGACAGACCAATTTTTTGGTGGATTTTTAATTGCTGCTAAAGTATATTAATTCTGATCATTAAGTCGTTCGTCGGAAATTGGACAGAAGATTAAATAAAAATGGAGGGAACTTGGAGGGAGGCAACCGGTGGGTGACGTGAAATATTGCCAAACGAAATAATGTCAAATTTTAAATACGGCGATTAGGGATTTCAACCCTCTTTCCGCAGACGGTTGAACTTTTAGAATTTGGCTTTAATTCGTTTGGCCGTGCATTTTTCCATTCTTAACTCATGTTGAACCTTAGAACTGTGTATCCTCAAAACAACGTATTTCCGTGTATTGGGGAGCTTTACTCCTCAAGCTGGCATTAAATAATATGTGGTCTAAGTTTTTCGCTAACCGAAACATTGACCTTGCCTCTAAATATCGAGTATTTAGCGCTTCAGTCAACACTTGTATGGTCTATGGATACTCATTTGAAATTGTTCAAAGATATTTCTTTAAGCGCTTATTTCGGCTACGGGATGGTAAATGACTAACAAAGGCCTCTTAGGAGCGGCATCTCCTGATGGGTGTTGTTCCGCTAAATAACAAGTATGAGCCGCTGCAACCGAAAACCTAGCAGCGCTGTTAGGCAGTCCTACTCCTACCACCTCGTGGTGCCATCTGGGAACTTCTTTGGAAATTGCGAACGGGATGAGGACGAATTTTCTGCCCAGCGAGCCATAATTGTAAGACTCGTAAAAAGCAGCAACGAGCCTCGGATACGGACTGATACCATGTTGACAACCACTCCAAAAGCACTGTCATGCTCTACTCTGGTAAGCCAGCTGGAAATGCCCAGAGGTCCGGAGTAGGACTGATGTTAACTCCAGCACCGCGATGAAGCCTCGTTTTCTGGGAACTTCACAGTGATCGGATATTGGCGTGCACCAACAGTTCATGGACCATCTTGCCTCAATAATAGAAACACTCAGCAGCACAATCCAAGAGAACGTCGACAACCACTAGAATGCTGTGAAAAATGTCCCAGAAAAGTCAACGCACAGGTGGGACAACTACCACAACTGATTTTGGATCACCGGATCTCCCAGTATGATCCGATTTTGATTTTCTTCACCCGCTCATATGAAGAGCGTGGGATAGTGAGCAATTACCGCAGGAGTGGAAAAGAGGGATGATTATTAAGCTTCCTCAAAAGGTAAATTTGAAGAACTGTGGAAACTGGATATGTGTATGCGTTCTCCCAGCCGTAGCCAAAATAATAGCTGAAATAATTCTGGAACGAATCAAAGAACATGTAAGTTCAACCCTTGACGTCGAACAGGCAGGCTTTCGTGCTGATCCTCCTGCATAGACCACATAAACTCCTTATGGATTAAAAGAAGAACAATGCGTTGGTTGAGTACAGGCTTTCGATACCTTGAATCAAGATGATATATGATTCGAGAAAAGCTCATAGCTCATTCGCGAATATAATTCCATTGCGAAGTATGCCTTGTCCTGGCATCCACTCACCCAGGCTGGCAGAACAGCGGGACGCATACGTGGCGCAGAAAAGTTGAAGAGGAATAAATATATTTAGGAATGAGTTGGAGAGAGCTGAGCGGGTTGCATAACTTTAAGCACGATGGCTTGCAGGCGTTTTTGACGCCCTATTCCCCCCGAAGTGTTAAAGGCCTTATGTAAGAATGTGTTATTCCGGCTACCGAATACTACTCCGACCTATGCTATATTAGTTCAGGGAATGGAACAAGTTGGGGCTTTCTCACGTTATTGCTATATCTATAACCACAAGCAACGTGAAGGATTTGAAGAATCGCGACCATCATACCAAAACAAATTGACAAGAAAGCTGTGCGATACTTTCAAACATCATTGTGTCAACTGCTGTAAGGTTTGTAGCACAAACGTGAAGATAAGTAAAATTCTCATAAAAAAAAAAAACTCCCCACAATAATCTAAATCGTCACCACACTCGTTGCCATTTTCTAACCCTAGTTAACATTCCGACATTCTTATACATGTCAATCGACATATGAACATTATGCACGACATGCTGCAATAGTAATCAGAAATCAACAACATGTTGCCCCCGAGCTTGATGGATTTATTTTTTGTTTTTTTTTTTTATGTCAACGATTCTAATAGTCTTCATTGTAATACAACCAGACATGCACAATCTCATACCCCTCTACGTTAGGAACACATAGTTTTTCATCTTGGTTATGAACATTGAAAAATAGTTCAGTCATCAGACGGTTTTTTTTACCCCTTTTCATTGAGAGTGGCATTGGTCATTTGTCTATATCTTAGCAATTTGTTATTAGAATATCTAAGTATTTTGTGTTGATGATATTTTTCTAGTTGTAAAAGGAGTTAATCGAAATATTTTATTAAAAAATTGTACTATAAACTAGGAGAGGCAAACAAAATAGGTCTGTTCCTCTACTTTTTTAAGTACCTTCAAGCTACTCAGTGTTATTGAAAACTACTTATAGCTGTTCCACAACTCTAGTAAATAAAGTGCACGACTGCGTCATACGGAACTTTCTCATTACATAGGCTGCGTTCTGGAATCGCCTTAAAAATAATGATAGCTTTTGATCACATTCCAAATTTATTTAAATCAGTTTTTAGGTTTTGAAAAATTAGATTTTCTCAAAAACTGCACTTACGATTTTGATGTAGTTTCGAAATACAAAGCTTATCAAAATCGTTAGAGCCATTTTTGAGAAAACTAATTTAATTTAAATTTAAGAAAATCGTTATAAGAAAACAAATTTCAAAAAAAATTATTTAAAAAATCGATGTATGCAAATTTGTTCGACTTAATAGAATAAAAAAACACTAAACATTTTTCAAGTTCGCTTTCGATATATTTGAGGTTTTATAAATGACCGTTAATCGATATTTTTCAAAATCTGAGTATGCAGTATTTTTGGCCCCATCCCAGATATGCTTAAAAAAGGCCAAAATTCATTGAGCCATTTTCTAGAAAAATGGTGATAAGAGGTTTTTACCAAAAAAATTGTATGACATTTCAAACAATAAAGCAAAACCTAAAAAGATACCCCGAGATGTAATCCCGAAAACCTTATATACGAACTTTAAAGCAAATCCGTCAAACCATTTCGCCACACGGTGTCCGGACAGGCAGACAGATCGATGATCGCAATAACTTTCTCGTATACATTAGTACACTGAAGAGAAATTTATTGCGATCGTCGGTCTGTCTGAGAGGCTACGAGAGGGTAAATAACTTCACCTCAAATGAAAAACTTACTAAATTCTGCCCAAGAAATTTCTTCGGGCGCTTTTTTAAAACATATTTTTGACCAGGAAGGGACTCTTTTAAATAACAAACGTTCCGCTAAGATATTTCACATTTTAAATTTTTTAAAATTTAAATGAAGAAGGAACTCTTGTTGGTCTATGTCCGACTCACTTGGCAAACTGAGCATGAGTAAGGTTGCTTCTCAGTGCACCGCAGCTGACGGTATGATCCATGATATCCCTAGGGCTCCCGAAACGGCTGACTATATGTTAAACCTTACTAAGCGGAAGAGGGAAAGGAATCAACTTAGTGATCACAGACTGAAGACTCAAGAACTCCGGTCGGCTCTTCGGTAGCGTCCATGAAACGGGCAATGCCTTCTCTTCTTCTGATCCAAAAAGCAAGAAACGATCCAAACCCGTTAAGAGATATAAACCCCCGCTCTTGTATCTGCCCGCGCCATGTCTCCATATTAAGCCGATGCTTCTAGCAGCAAGTAATAATAGTAATACTGACGGACGGTGAGTGGACTGCCCAGGAAGTGCAACAATTATTGGTGGACGGAGCTCTGTCGAGGCGGATGTCTCCGATGGTATGTGTGCTAAGGCGCAGATCAACTTAAGTGCGAGTTAAAAAGCCTAAGGATGCAAATAAATTTGTTCGCTCATGTCAGTCGCTTATTTATTATTATTCTTATTTCTGTCAAGTAATAAGAATGGCTACTTTAACTGACTACCAAAGCGTTTCTTTACTTTTTTGCTCTTATAACATTTGCTGAGAGAATCTAAGAGAATTTATAACCACTTCTCGAAATTTATGAAGTTACTTGTAGTTACTTGAAAAAGTAAAGGAACCGACCTACTGTTCGACACTGACAGCTCTCCTGCACTCAAAAAATGTACAAAACAACTTTCCGTATTTTTAGCGGTTCGAAATGCTACGCTTGAAGAATGCTGAAAAACATTGCAAAATTACTTCCAAAAGGGACGCTGTATTGCCAAAACAGTGCAAATTAATACACCATCTGCAGCTGGTGTACGAAATTTTGTGAGACCTAATATTTTCATTCCAGTCCTGAACTATTGTCTCATTTTTCTTTCATAACGAAAATGGAAGAAAAGTTGCAGTCAATATGTAGCACTACCGAGCCATGATAACCGATTTTAATTATTGAGTATTTGAACTGAATTTGAACGAAACGAACGCAATGTGCCGAACAATCGTGTTATAAGTCAATAATTGCTGTAACCAATTATTTTGGTGTCGTTGCTATTCCGCCACGCAACTGGTATTTGACTGATTTGTGTAGACTGCAGTTAAAGATCGACGACATGAGAATAATCCTGAGACGATTTAGGCACACACACATCCCAAAAAAAATGTGTGTTTCATTATAATGGATCCATCTTATCAAAGCCGCCAAAAACGGCATTTTCTGATAACGTGTGACGCTGCGTATCTGATATCAAATTAGTGGTAAATAAATTCTTGGAATTTATTTAGCTTAACTATTTCAAATTAATTTCGTATCGAAACAATGTCGAAGCGCGCGCGATAGTGCGCTATGATTGTGTCTTATCAAATGGCATCCTGCGACGAAGGTATCCTGCTGTTTTATTTATACAATATAACCCAATTGGGATTCGAAATTGAATCCATACCACAGCGCCACGGTACGTGATGCATATGAGGTGGCTGGATTGGTGGCAGCTATACCATACATGCTTTCCTCGAAACATCAATGTCATATCATATTCATCAGATGAATTCAAGTGCGTAATTATTTTCGGCAACGCGTGATTCGCAGAAAATTAATTCGAATGCTACCTACTGTGCGAAATGATTTAATCGCTTTTTAATAACGGAAATGCATGTGCATAATGGTGGTCAGGAATTGCATTATGAAAATCACACCACCATTTTGTGGAGGAAATATAAAAGTGATATGTTCTCGGTGAGTTGGTACGTCGTTGATAATTAGGCGGTTTGGTAAAATACGCATTTCACCAGCAGACTTTTCAGTTGTCAGTTACCTTTGTTTTCATAATTGTAATTGTAATTTAGCTTGTGGCCTTACTAACATCACATGTGGTAAGAATGTCGAGAAAACCGCATCCTTATTTAAATATTTCAATAAACAAATAATGTAATACATAAAGTCTTTTTTTCAATTCTTCTTCTTTTCATTTAACGACGAGATTATGATCAGGATTACAGCGTTCATAATCCTCCCACTTCACTGCATTCCTACTGGTCCGCCTGTGGGGTTCGCCGGTTCGACCTCAAAAGATAATTACCTTTTTTTTCAATTAAGTGGGAATATTTCGGAATATTTGTAGATTTAAGCTACACCTGGTGGTCATTTCTTCAAACAGCAAAGTGTCGCTATGCTTCCGACAGCTGGTCGCCTTACACTATATATTTTCTGTGCTCAAACAGATTGTAATTTTAAGAAAAATACTAAAGAATATGTTGTAATTTATGATTTTTTGCAAATGGCGTTGTACGTCAATCATATTTGACATTTGTGCTGTCTAACTGCAGTATAAAAACAAGCAAACCTCAATCTCAACAACGAAGAGGATGATTTTGTGTCAAAACTCATTATAAGAGTACAAGCGCATTTCCACTTACTCGGTTACCTCAGCAAAATCTTCATTTCTTGGGCACTGAAGATGCGGGTATGGTGCATGAAAAGCCATTACATCTCCTCAAACCCACTGTTTGGTGCGGCGTTCCCGTGAGAGGAGTGACTGGGCCGTATTTTTAAGAGAACGCAATCGGCAATACGGTTATTGTTACTGTCGAACACTAAAGGACTTTGATAAATAACTTCTTACTGCCTTAATTGGATGAGCGGGTTTGGTGAATATGTTGGTCCAACAAGACAGCCACAAGGATATTGTGAAGGAAGCATTTCCTGGTCGGGTACTCTCCCGTTTCGGCGATTAACCATCCCAGACTTATTTCTTTGGGGGCTACCTGAAGTCGCGGGCTTATGCCAACAAGCCTCATACAATCCCAGCCCTTAAGGAGAATATTCGACAGGAATGCGAATAGTTATCACCGGAATTCTTGCAGGGCCATGCAAAATGCGATAAAAAGGGAACAAATGTGCATCAACACAGGCGGTAGCCACTAGACGGACATCATTATTTCACTAAACAGAAAAAATTGTAAAGATCCAAATAAAGATTTTAATTACCTAAAATAATTTTTTTTATTTAGTGCATACGCCAGGGCCAGACAACGCAAATGGCGCCATAGCGGAATTGCCGAATGTTACGATATCATTCAACCCGATATCTGTTATGTAAGAAGGGTTTCCCAAGCGCACGGAGTCTGGTACTAGCTAGAGCCGAGCACCGGCAAAAGAGGTAAAATACGGTTTAATTATACCCTATCCTAAGGGTATATTAATTTTGACACATAGCTTGCAACACCCCTTAATATTCGTCATAGACCGATAAAAGTATATATATTTATAATCAGGACCAAATCCTAAGACTATCTAGCAATGTCCGTCCGTCCGTCCTTCCGTCCGTACGCAATTTTTAGGCCTTTAAAATTAAATTAGGAAGCTGAAATTTGGAACACATATTCCCTAGGGCTTCGAAATGGTTAATTGTAATTTTTTTTTTAAAACGCCCACTGCCACGCCCACAATTTACAAAAAAATCGTTTTAAAGCTAAAGTTAGAGAGATAGAGTGTTACAACCTTCACAAGATATGTAGACACTGCCCTCCTTTATAAGTTTGTCATATAAAGTTTTTGCCACGCCTACTTTTTGTGGGCGTTTTTTACTAAAATGCTGTTTTCTTCGAAAATTTTCATAGAAAGCGAAAAAAAATGTTTAACAAGATATTTACCCAATATTTTTTCCAACATATCGCCCATACAAAGTTTTTGTCCACGCCCACTTTTTGGGGGCGTTTTTTCAAAAAAAAAATTTTTTTAATTAATAGAAATAAATAAAATGCTATCCTTCATCTTCTTAACGTTTTTTTCTTTGGGGCATATAGGGATATGGATAGGCTATCATACTGTTCGCCCCCAGCGGACTGTAGCCTTTCCTTATGTTTTTCATTAACATCATCACAACTACGGCAGTGGGCATTATAAGGTATCCCGAGGCAGCCTGGTCTATTTAAAATTAGCTCAGAGTCCGGAAATAAAAATATTAAAAATACAAAAGACATTGATGGGAATAAAAAAGGCAGGCGCATTCCTGTGGATTGGATATGTCAAATGTCAGCCGGAATGTAATAGATTTTAGTACAATTTATGTCAGTGATGCCATTTTCAAAATAATTTTCCAAGAAAACAATCAGTTAGTTATTGTATGGGGAACCATTCATTATTAATAGGAAAAGTTAACAAACGGATAAGTCTGTTAACTTTCCGTGTGCTATCCAACACATGAGTTAACAAGCGAGTAGGGTTTTATTATAAATAAGGCTGTAAATATAAAAAACAAAAATTATCGATGATTGGCTTTTAGGATTTATCCTTGATTTATGGTACTTTAAGGCAAAAGATATGTTTCCTTATATCTGATGATAGCCTCGGGGAAAAAAGTAGAGTGGACGAAGAAGATCATACTTACGACTTGTTCGTTTAAATTAAATATCAATGGACTTACCTGGAAGGAAAAAGAAAAAAGGAAAATTAATTTACATTGAATATTTATTATTTTTTTTAAATGGTAATATATTTCGTTTAAATTTACACAGTAGAAAACATGCTATAAGACTAAAAGGATAAGCGTTAAAGAAAAGTTAAGTTATTTATATTATACTAGCATCATATGCCCATATACAAGAGACGAGTTTCACGACAATTGAAGAACAGGCGATGTGATTAACAAACAAACAATCCGTCCACTGACTGGGATAAAAATTAACTATCGATAGCACCTCCATATAAACATCAAAATGACTAGGAAACATCTAACTCGATTGAAAAAATGAATGCCCTTATTTGTACCAGTTCTGCTGCACTGCGCCGAGTTCTAGAATATAAAGGGAATGGAATGGGGAGTTCAATGGGAAGTTCAAATCAAATGGTTTTTATTTACCAAATGCACAAATACCACAGATATAAATATTTAGTCTGCCTGAGTACATACCTCAATCCACTACACCAGGGCTTCGCAAAGTGTGCGCCGCGTCGCCTCAGCAAAGGTACGATTGCACGGCCATTTTTGCGAGTCATTTTAATGTCGTTCTGTCCAATCGCCATTTTTGGGATAACATTTTCGGCGTCATTTAAATAACTAGGGAAATGGCGGACCAAATGACATGAATTTTGTGACGAAAACAAATGGCTGCGTCATCGCTCTTTAATGATGCCTAGGACTAAGGACTAAATTTTTTTTCGCTCGTCATTTAATGGCATCCTAACGGAAAATTCTAAATGACTCGTAGTGTCCGTCATTTGAGTTTGGAACAAAAATGACAATGATAGTCATTTCGTGTGATCGCCATTTTTTCGCCAACGACCAATGACGAATCGTTGATCGAATCTCACTCTAATGCGACATTTTTTCCTGAAGAAAATCATACTATTTCACTACCAATTAATAGAAAAAAAATAATGTCAAAAATTGTGGTTTGCAACTTAATGAGGCTTCTGACAGTAACAATAATGCACATATTATTAGTTACGTACGCTTTCAGGCTCATAATATTATTGCCGAAAAACTTTTACTTACTAAATCATTACCGAAAGTGCGAAGGCCCAAGTCTTGTTTAACATTCTCTAGAAGTTTATTGCAGAAAATGGTTTGAATTGGGAAATGTGTATTGATGAATGTAATGATGGTGCTAGATCGATGTCTGGCAGGTATGTATGAATACAAGCGCTTGGTCGTGAAAAAGGTCTCCATTGCTAGACCCATTGCATCATCTATAGGGAAGCTCTTGCATCAAAGTCAACAAGGTCTGAATTGAACCAAGTACTAGAATGTGTCATTGGTGCAGTAAACTACATAAAAACTAGACTAGGGAGTTGGGCATACGACTCTGCTTTTTACTACAATTCACGATGGCTCTTACGTGGATACTATTTCGTGTATTTCGCACTTTATACAACAAGAACGTCATGAAAACCCCATATACTTTGCTGAACCAGATTTTTTGCGATATATTTAAGAAACTTAATAAATTGAATCTATCTTTGCAAGGCAACAACACCCAAATTCTGAAACTATTGGAGAAAATTGCAGCGTTTAGAAAAAAATTTCAATTACGGATAAAATGGTGATTGAATGTGGCGGTCAAGGTTGCTTCCTGCAATTGCATAAATATGCGGCATCTTATGAAGTGAATTTCTCAGAAGAATTTTCACGGAACACCTTTCGAAACTCATCGAATAGTTTTCAAAATTCTTTGCCGATGATGCTTTCAAAAAGTTTGCGTTGATCCAAGATCAATTTCATGCATCACAAGAAGAAGAGAGTCTCATTGAACTCTGTTGCGACAGCAGTCTTAGAACTACATTCACCAGTTCCGGTTTGGTCGAGTTTTGGTTATCGAGTAATAGATTGAAAATTAATGTCAAAATTTAACTTCATAAACTTTAAGAATTTGCATTCCTTTTGCAACATCGTATTTGTGTGAAGCTGGATTTTCATCTGTAGCTGTAATCAGGAGCAATTATGGCTCAAGGATCAATGTGGAGCAAGATATAAGATTAGCAGTTTCAAGCCTTACTCCCAGCTTTGAAAAACCATTTATTTGACTGAGTAGCTATTGTATTTTTTTTTCTTAAAACAACTATGAATTCCGTGATAAAAGACTAAACTTAAAGGTGCGCCGCGGGCTGAAAAAGATTGGGAACCACTGCACTACACCATAGATTTTCATCCACCGATATCGAAGGAAATTGTTTTACCTTTCAAGGAACTATACCTACATGCTATATCAAATCCCTTAACTTCAAACTATTCCGCAACCACATTTTTGTCAAGAACATAACACAATCCTCCAAGCATCATGATAAAGTTTGCAAAAGACACCCCAAATACCAGAACAAATAAAATTGAAATGCATCTAAAAGCGAAAGGGATCCCCAAACCACAAAACACACCCAATCAAACATGCCTTCTTCTTCTAGAAACACAAACATGAAGTTATGCAGAGAAATTTAACCGCACAAATATCTCTCATAACAAAACAAACAACATTCCACCCCTAATATGTAAATGAACACATAGATGAGTACTGAATCTTTGAAAATTATAATTTCTCGATTCTGAAACTATACCCACTCAAACCCAAGAACGTGTTTGTCATTTAAATGAGAATAATTTTGGTTAATTTTCAGTACAGATACGTCCTTTTGTCCCTATTTAAAGGAAGCGTACCACCAAGTGGGCGTAAAATTACTTCTTGCGGCGAAAATGCTTAGATTTCGAAACTTCTATTATGTAATTAAATTTGTATTCCATGATACCAGTCTGAAGATTAATTAAAGTGAAGCAACTCATTTCAATATTAATTAAAATGATGTAAAACCGATCGCTGAGGAGTGGAAGCAGAGAGATCCTTCCTAAACGGGACCAAAAAGAAAACAATATTATACATAACAGAACATACTCTTCTCAAAAGCAATAATAGTCCTTTACGTCGGCAGTGCCACAGAATATGGAATTTAATGAAATAAAAAAAAAAAACAAAAAAGAAAATGCAACAAACTTGAGAAGCAAAGTGATTGTGGCATACACTCTCGTGTGCTGTGCAAATGCATATTGCATTTGCATTCGTTTTAAATTTGTTTTGACTTGTGAGCACCGCAAGAGTGGATTTTTTATTTAAATTGTTTCTGTTTGTCAGGACGCCTTCGACAACGTGTTGGCGGAAGTGAATGGTGAATTTATAAAAGCCTTTAAAGCGTGAATAGCATTTACACGAAAAGGTTACTTTAAAGTGCAATTTTATCAAATTTAAAATGTAAATAAAAGAAAATGGTATCATTGAAAGCTGGCTTGGTGCAAAGGTAATTTTTAAAAACAAAACATTTTTTTGTCAAAGATTCATTGAATAACGTCTAACGTCTCACAGCAAATCAAAATGGCCAATCTGCAAAAGCTAATTCCGCAAATTTCGTATGATGAGCAGTTATGTTTGTGTATTAAGGGAAAGCTAAAAAATAAAACCCCGTATAAGCGCCTTGCGAAATGGACACGATTGATTCCACGCAAGATTTTCAGCCGTTTCCATACAATGTGCTATATGGAAGTGGAATAGAATACTTGTTTGTTGACTTTGTTGTGGGTCCGCATGGTAAAGTTTTCGTTGGCGCTGTTTACAGGCCGAATAGTAGCATATATGTCTAACCCTTATTAATAATGTAAGAAGATTTATAACTTACGTGTCCCAATGTGCGGAGACTTCAACAACAACTTATTAAGGCAGAACGACCTCATTGATGGGCTTTTTGTATATTGAATCTATGGTCCGTAAGCACGAATCTACCTGTTCTATGCTATTTTGGGTTAGCGACATTTAAAAAGTCGCCCTTTACGATCAACTCTCTGCTCCAGCTTTCTCAAATCATGATCTCATATTTTCAAATTTTTCTAAAAATTTCCAGTTCAGCAACTTCAAAAATATAAATATCTCAACTTTAGAGCAATATGTTAGAACAACAAATTGGGAATACATGCTATCATCCGAACAACAAATTGAGTTCTTAAACGAAAACATCAGGAGGTTATACGACAACTTTGTTCCAATGAAAACAAAAGTCGTAGGCCAAAATCAGGCATCGTGGCTGCCGATTGCCAGAACTTTGTTATAAAGTTGTGACAGAGATCAGGAAACTTGAGACTCAAGTCTTTTCCAGTCGTTTAAATGGGTCGTTAGGAGGACGAAAACATTGGAAAAACCTACGCTACATCGGCATTGGTAAGGCTAACTCTGCAATAAGTCATGATATTGATAAAGGTGTACTTAAGGAAAAATTTGTTTAAGTGCCAACAACACCCATTCCCCCCTCGTCAAACATAACCATTAATACTGAATTTCCCGATCGTCACCAGTCGTTGGTCCTAGTTTTCGTTTAAGGTCCACTGGGAGTGCAGACATAGTAGAGGCTATTCTATCAATTAAATCGAAAGCTGTGGGCGTCGATGAAATTCACTCTTGCCTTTACTACTGCCCTATCTTACACACATATTTAACTTTATAAACCTAAGCAATAGAAGCTAGCTTAAAATTATCCCAATGCCTACGAATTCGAAAGGTAATGAATTTAGGCCAATTGCTGTATTACCCTTCCTGTCAAAAGTTTTTGAAAAAATAATTCGAAAACAGACAAACTCTTTTCTAACTGAAATGAAATTACTATCTGCTATGCAGTCTGATTTCTGGAAAAAACATAGTTGTGCCACCGCCTTAATCAACGTAGTTGAAGATTTATGAAGGCAATGTATCGGTACTATATAGTTCTTCTAGATTTTTCAAAAGCATTTGATTCTGTTGATCACAATATTATGTCTGATAGAGATTTTAATTTCTCGACAACAGCAATAAAGTTGTTCTATTCTCATTTATCCGGTAGATCTCAAGCTGTTGAAATAAATGGTTCTTTGTTAAATTTTCTTCCAAACATAAAAGGTGTTCCCCAAGGCTCAATTTTACGACCGTTGTTGTTCTCCTTGTACATTAATTCACTGCCAAAAAATTTTAAGTACTGCCTTTAAGCTATGTATGCGGATGATGTGCAACTATACCTGATTTGCATTCTAGGTTTTTGGAACATTATGTTGTATGCCTCAATGAAGAAAGTGCTTGAATGATTATATATAAATATATAAAGAAAACCGCTCGACCTATCCTATGTTGCACCAATTGTAATGAATAACGTTCCCATTGTATTTCTTGAGGCTGCCTAAAACATAGGTATTACTTTCAATCGCACTCTTTCGTGGCATATGCGGCACCTCTTTCGTTGAAGGAAGGGCAATATTTCACGCCCATAAATATTCACCTCATTCTTATAAAAAGCTTGATAATACCATTTCTCTCTTGCAGCTACGAAAGCAAACGTAGACCCAATATCGCTTTCAATAGTGACATACGTTACAATTTTGGACTGCGAAGAAGAGACCGTGTTTCTACTTTATCTAAACAAGTTTTAAATATGTCATTTGATAATCTCCTAAAGTTTCGTACGTTAGCTTTATTCTCTGACGTCTTGGTCACGCACTCACCACATTATCTCTAAGCAAAAATAAGACGAACTTCCTCAAACAGGTCTGATCAACTCATATACCCACGATAGTCATCGGTTACTTCTGAGCGTCAATTTTACGTAAATAGTATTCGCTTTTGGAATTCTTTACCAAGTACAATAAGAGAAATACATAGTTGATGCAACAATATTAAAAAAGGAAATAAAAAATCACTTCTCCTTTCTTTGAGAAGAATGTATTGTAAACTTAAATGCTCGTTCCGTCTTTTATACTTGTACATATAAAATAATCACCTAATGGTAAGAAGCGAGCAAACATGCATTGCATATATAAATGAATTCTGTTATTTTTGATTTTGATATATTTATAATATACATACTTGTAGATTTTATAGATGTATATATTGTTTAACCAATTATTATTCCTATTACTTTATTTTAATTTTAATTTTGTACTATTCATAACTTATTTATAAAATATTGTCTCTATCTGTGAAAGCAGCCTAAATTCTTAAATAAATAAAAAAAAATAATGAATTCAAATGATTTTAAGGGCTGAAAGAGTTTTCCAGCAAGGAAAATTCCATTTATTAGGTCATCAAGAAGTAATATCGAAATAAGTAAAGTTCAAAAAGCTGAATTATTGCAACCGATATCAGTAAGGCTTTTGATAGGATTTGTATCTCATCAATAAATAATCTTTAAATTGTCTGCCCTAGGTTTCGAACCTATAAAGCCGCTCTTATAGTGTTCGCTCCTTCCTCTCGGCTCCTTTCACGGCAACCTCTGGTGTCCCTCAAGGTAGCCATCTAGGTCCGCTTCTCCTTATGCTTACAATAAATGATCAGGAGTGGATCATTAAACAGTTCTCTCTCTCCCTCTACGCTGGCGGTACTAAATTTCAAAACCATTACTTCCCCCCAACACTCTAGTCACCTTCAACAATACCTTGATAATTTTTCGATTTGGTGCCTCAAAAATTGCAAAATGTCAATCTATTTATTACCTTTTCTCGTACTCGCAACCAGTCCCCTCCCCGAATATATATCTCCTTGTACAATCTCTTCGCGATCTTGGTATACGGTACAACAGGGGGCTAAATTTCCATTCGCACATTGATGAGATAATTCTTAAAGCTAACTCTTCACTTGGTTTTGTTAAACGGTGGTCCAAAGAATTCTCCAACACTTATGTGACAAGATGCATCTCCATTTCCTTTCATCGTCCCCTTCTCGAATATGACAGTCAAGTGTGGTCACCCTTTCATGGAGTTCACGAATCGAGAGCATTCAACGTCATTTTCTTCGATTCGCCCTTCGAGGTTAACCCTGGACTGACGCTCCTATCCTGCTTCCCTATCAAGATCGCCTTAAACTTATAAACTTAAATACCCTTGAAGAACGCAGGGACGTAGCAGACGTTCTCTTTATTCAAAGACTCCTCTCAGGTTCTATCGACCTCAGGTCTCTTTACAAATCCATTTTCTTCAACACTAGCCCTCGTAATTTACGTTGTCGTCCTCTTTTTTATTTACCATCCGCCCGGACCACTTATGGTTCCAACGAACCAATTTCCCGTATGCTGCGAAAGGTAAACACAAAACTTAGAGTTTTTGATTTCAACCGCAGCACTGCCTGTCTCAAACTCGATCTCCTTCCCAATTTCTCACATATTTGTTCATAAATCTTAGTTTTCTATGTTAGTATATAAGTAATATAGCTTTTAATAAGCTAAATATATGGGAGCGTTCGCCCCACCAAAATTAAATTAAGACATAAGAAACGGGTACATTCCGCTTGGGCGAACAGTACGATACCCTATCCATATCCCTATATGCCGTAAGAAAAAAACATTAAGAAGATGATGGATAGCATTTTATTTCATTCTATTAAATTTAAAAAACAAAAATAATTTTTGAAAAAACACCATCAAAAAGTGGGCGTTGAGAAAAACTTTGTATGGGCGATATATTGGAAAAAATATTGGCTTAATATATTGTTAAACATTTTTTTTTCGATTTCTATGAAAATTTTCGAAGAAAACAGCATTTTAGTAAAAAACGCCCACAAAAAGGAGGCGTGTCAAAAACTTTATATGACAAATTTATAAAGGTGTGCAGTACCTACATATATTGTGAAGGTTGTATAAGTTTTTTCTAAATTGTGGGCGTGGCAGTGGGCGTATCAGCCAATTTCAGAGGTAGATTAGATTATGTGTTCGAGGTGGTATACTATATCCCAGAACACTGCGGGCTCATATGGGCCATTGACCTCATGTCCACTGTGACCTGACACCCAAATCAAGTGTTCCCAGACTAGTTTTGATGTTATATCAAAGACCATAATTGCAGGTAGAGCTGCCCTGCTGTCAGAGAGAATGTAAATGACTTTATTCTTAATGAATCTGTTTAGACTCTCTCGGATGCAAAGTTCTATTGCATGCATATCCGCCTGCAATACGGAACTATTTATATCCATACTAGCGTATATGTGGGTTAGTATTAGTGCGAGGACCGTATACACCCGCTCCAACTCCGTCATTTTTAGGACCATATATAGGAATCCTCGGCAAATATTGGTTTGTTCTGTTCCCAGTTTAAGCGTTCTGGGAATGTAACCTTGAAGTTGTGTTGAAAGTTAAAACGTGGCAAGCATTTGTCCGTTAGATGTATTCCCAGTTGCTCGTGTATTTGAGTTCCTCTAAGATTGCGAGATGAACTAGATTGGAATTAGATTCATCTTCTGTGTTGAGCGTGTAGGCATTTAGTGGTGTGATGTTTAGGATAATCTCAAGTGCAGCAGTCTGTGTTGTCTTTATTGCACACAGGCTAGTCCTTGTATTTTATTTAGTTTAGTCTGTGCAGACCCCTGCGTAGCTTTATACCACCAAATGGCGGCTGTATATGTGGCAATAGGTCTGGTAATTACCGTATACATCCATAATGTCTTTTTGAGGTTGAGTCTCCACTTTTAACCAAGTAGACTTTTGCTGGTTATCAGTGAGACCTTTTTTCAAAAATTGTTTTGATACGCCCATTGCCACACCCACAATTAAGAACAAATTTGTTTAAATGTTAAGTTGACGAAATAAAGCACTAGGGCATTCCAGATCACGCGTACTTTTTGGGGATATTTTTTAACAAAATCTTGTTTTAATGTTATCAGTTCTAGAGTCAAGATGGCGCTTTTTAAAAATAATTCCATTATATAATATCTAAGATTGGATCCTTTATAAAATCATCATTGGCCTTGAAATTAACAAGAAAAAAATATATTCCTACAACTTTTTAGGCCTTCCAGTTTCCGAGTTATTTTGGGTCCAGTTGAAACTTAGTGCAGAGGACAGAAAATTGACTTGGCTATTATTATATGGAGGATTATTGAGCATACAAAGTTGTTTCCTTTGGTATATTCGAAAGACAGTGATGTGAAAATTGGATACTACATGTAATAGAACTAGATGCTTTCTAATAAACTCTTGAAGACAGACGTCATTATGTCGATGTTAAGCTTAATATATACTCAATTAACACATTCATAAAAATCTACACGCATCAGTAACCGAGAGCCCTAAACTCCTGGCATGCTTCCCCAGGCGGCCAGTTTGAATTCCTTACGATCTCTTCTTATCTGATCTGGCTCCATTAGGCTTTAAATATCCTAAATATCCTGCAACGGGCGAGGTAAATTTACTGTCTGTTTTTTCCGTCGTTTTATGAGAAGGATCTTAAGAGATGAAAAGCTTAGATATTCGGCACTCACCACTTCAGCCCCAAAAATCCGTCATCTGATGCGAGCAAAGCCCGGACCACTGCAGATAAGTGTCCTTATCATTGAGCAACAGTTCCAAACCAGCTCGAATCTGAAGACATATGATTTCAGCACCTTGAGCGCGGGTGATATCCCGTTCTGATATCGTTTTCATAAGCAGCAATTCCGTAACCAGCAGTCGAAATCGATCTCCATGAATTTGTAAATTCAAAACCCAATCTTCCACCTTAATGGTTACTTGAGCTTTATTACTTCCAGGCTTTCCATAATTTATTTACAAAAAAATAAATGTTTTTTTTCCAGTTTTAATCATCCCGCTATTTCTTTCCATGTACTATTCCGCTGCTCGTTTTTATTCTAATCACTGCAAGACTTTAAGTGAGATATTTTCATGGTAAAGTATCGAACCTACGACATAGGTCATCTAAAATGCTTTCTTGCGAAACCAAATCTCCTTCACAAAACTAAAAGCACGACTTTCTAATTTCCACACAACTTATATCTTGCGATGTTACTGGATTAGTTTAAGGTGGCATCATCCTCCTTGATATTTGCGTCAGACAAAGCAAAATCCCATTCACATGCAGTGCAAACAAATAAACCGAATAGAAAAGGATTCAACGGCAAAACCACTTCAACAACCCACCAAAGTACCTACAGTTGCACAATACATAATTCATTCTTGTTCCAGTTCCTAATGGTGGAAATTCCACCTACGCTCATTCACACGTGGTCCTCCCACATAGCTATTGTCCTTTAGCTTGGAAAATTATCCTCACAAGAGCATCCGCCTAGTTTTTTTTTTTTTTTTTCCACCTTTTCCTTTGCCAATAATAAGACCATTACCGCTGCATAGTGCCGAGGTTAGGTACAGGAGCTGGTATATCCTCTCTAAATATAAACATAAATTTAACACTTGACACTTCTGTTGTTTACGTAACACACACACATATAACATCACAAAGAATCCAGATAGTTTGGCTTCTCAATACTGAGAGTTTGAACATGTTCAACAAAAATTTTTGTCGGCGCCAGTGTTTCAGTTCAGCTGGGTCACAGTTTACATAAGTGGAAGGAGATTAGGTATTCATTAGGCAAATAGGCAAACAGGCAAATACGGCAGTTAAGTACAGATATGATATGTGTGGTGTTTGCGCTACTATCAGATGTTCTGTTGTGCAAAGTGTATCTTCAGTTAAATAGGTATTATAAAGTCAAATACAAAGTGAACTATTTGAATTGTTTCGAATATTCCTAATAATATAAGACAAAGCGCTGTCATTCCAGTGCTTTACCTATACATAGTAATCATCTGAACAAACTTTTGTTGTTGTTTTTTTTTTAATTCGTGTTCACAAGAAATAAAGTGCACGACTGCGTACGAAACTTTCTCTTTGAATCGCAAAATAAGTGGTGACAAATTTGTTTAAATCACTTTTTAGGGATTGAAAAATATACACATATCTCATTCAAAATATAAAAAATTATTAAAATCGTTAGACCCGTTTTTAAGAAAACGAATTTAACAAAATCGTTACATGAAAGAAAAAAAATTTTAAAAATCTAAGTATTGTTCAACTTTATAGTATTAAAACAAGTGCATTTTTTTTTGAGTTTCCTTTATTAGTTTTCGGGATGTTGGCGGTTTTATAAATTACCGTTAATCATTAATTTTTTAAATTAAACTAAGTATGCAGTATTTTTGGACCCATCCCAAGTATCCTTAGTACAAAAAGAGACCAAAATCTTTGAGACACTATCTTTCTAGAAAAAGAGTGATAAGTTATTTTCACTAAAAAAATTGTATGGCAGGTACCGTTATTTGAAACGATAAAGCAAAAACTAAAAAAGATGCCCCGAGATTTAACCCCAGAAACCTTATATACGAACTTTGAAGCAAATCTGTCGAACCGTTTCGCCATACGGCGCCCAGACAGACAGACAGACAGACCGATGGACGGCATTGGCAGACCCACTATCTTGGATTTCTCTATAGTCGCAATAAATTTCTCCTTAGTATACTAAGGTATACGAGAAAGATAAAAAGAAGCAGCAGAGATGAAGACGAAATAGAGTCTGTGGAGCATCTCCTATGTCAACCAACTCTGCCGTGTTAAGCAAGAAAGTCATATATCCATTTGCATATATTTGCAGTACATACAGTATTGTGCAAAACCTAAGCAACTTTTCCTTCTCTCATGTAAACCCACTTTAAATATGCCGTTAAATTTGTGGTAATAACAAGAACTGTTTTAGCAAACTCGAAGTTGCTTAGGTTTTGCACAGCTGTTTTTTGATTTATTTTTTTTTATTTACTGTTAATAAATGAAAATTAAAAACTTTGTTTGGGTGATTTTGAGGACACATGCAAATATGTAAATAAATATATTTACAGTTTACCGGGAAGTATTTTTAAAAGTGGGAGACAACTTTTTTCATGAGAGTAGGAAAAGTTGCTTAGGTTTTGCACAATACTGTATAAGCAAAGAGAACGAAGTGACTAATACCCTTTTCACGCCGCATTTAAATCTGAGGTTACGCAAAAACTCCTGAAACCTCCATCGAAATCAGGAGGTTTCCCATACATTTTTTAGATTTCCAAACCTAGTTGTCGTATCAGGTAGGTTTCGATGAAACCTTTTCAGAACCTGGTTTCAACGGCGAGTTTGTCGAAGCAAACGCACCTCTTAACACATTTCAATAGTTCCACAAAGCAGTTGACAAGCGGTTGACAGATTTTCAACTGAGTTACAAGTCAAATGCAAGTCACCTAAGAGTCAGCTTACCGATTTCTTCGTTCCACTATCACTTGAATTATATGAAGACATAGGTGTTGTTGGCTTATAGTGGACTTGCAGTGCACTTGCGATTTGAATGCAATAATTGTTTATTCGCCCTTTTTAGTATGGCTGACTGAAACGTCAAAAACAACCCATGTTGTCTTCGGTGTGAATGCTTTGGAAATCTCAAATTTAAGTGCGGTGTGAGAATAGGGCATTACCCTTTCATATACGTAACATGAGCGCCCACAAAAATTGCATATAGCGAGATGGCTACATGGACTATGGCGCCGCGAAAAATGGCACCTAACCAAAATGGAAAAAAACGGCACAAATGTGTCACGCTACAATGAAAAATGGTCCCAAAAATTTATATTAAAAAAAAAAAAAACACGAAAATTTCTGTGGGGCCATTTGGAGCCATTTTCTTTTATTTTCTCAAAGTTTGAGGTAATTTTTCATAATAAAATTTGACCCTAAACTACAAATGGCCAAAATTCAAAATGGCTCCAAAAATTAAAATTATATTACAAAATGAAAAATGGCCCCAATTTTACATGAAAAACGGCCCCCACAATACTGTTACGCTCCAATGAAAAATTGCACCAAACGCAAAAACCAAAAATGGCCCCAAAAATTTGTATGTTGTGAATTGCGGCCATTTTTCATATATCCCAACCTTTTCTTCTAATAGGAACAGGAGCACAACAACACATTTTATCAACCCCTATCATGTAAAAACGGAGCTTAAAACACCACCAACGAAATAAAAATGAGGAAACGTTAAGCAAGAAAGTCCTACCTACAATTTCGTGGGATTTAAGACTTTTTTGCTTAATAAACATCAGATTTTCGGATACATGCTTTTGCCCTTCTTTTGTTTTTAAAGCACTTTCAGCCACAATTTTGAGATTCTGAACCGCAGAACAATACAGTCTTAACTCAAAACATGACTTTTGATGCTTAAGACTTTCCTGCTTACCACTACGGTGTTGGTGTTTTGCTACCACCACTAATAAGGTCTTTGGAATACTGGGTTGAAATTTTGTACGTGGACTAAGATCCACCCGATGGAATTGAGGAATGTTATGATGTCACTGAGACCGATATCTGATGTCAAAAAGGTCGTCCAAGAATGATTTCCCAAGCGTGCCAGTGCCCCACATAATCATTCATTAACGTCATAGTAACTACGGCAGTAGGAGTTGTAAGGTATGCCAAGCTTGGCAGCGTGAGGGTCTATGGCCACCAGCTAGCGGGGTCCGCAAGCGCTCTGTGAAAGAGGTTAAGCTTTCTAGGCTTGTGTATTTGGGCCAAATCTTCCTAAAAAAAGACGCAATTCGAATTCGTCAGGGTCCTCCACCTAGACTCTTCCCTCGCTGCGAAGTGTGAGGAGATTATCCCCTTAACAAAACCTTAAGAAGGGTTAGCTCCCTCCGCACAGAACTCGGGAAGGAATGAGCCATGTCTGGCCAGCTCGTCGGCTCTCTCATTTCTATCTATGTTGCTATTCCCAGGAACCCAGATTAGAGTGATTCTGAACCGGCGGCTCGCCCTGTCCAAGCCTGTATCTCCCTGCACTCCTCGACGTGTTTGAAAGTTGTCGCTGTAGAGATTAGGGCCTTAATCGCAGCCTGGCTGTCGACGAAGATAGCTGTATTATTTTCGTCTGAGTTCGGAAGCCTGAAGGATAGGGACGGGTGTAATTATTCTGAAAAGACGACCCCACCAACAATATAGTACATTTCGGACCCGTCAGTTAAGATGGTTAGAGCGAACTGTTTGATAACAGTTAAGAAAGTTTAGAGAAAGTTTTCTGTAAGTTAAGTTTGGGTAGGATCAATAATAAGATATTGATCCTACGCTCCTGGATAGTCTTACTGCGCTACAACATACGATTGATTTAATATACAGATCCAGTGATAGAATGCCCAGAATCACATTGAGTTCCTCGGTCGAGCATGACCGTAGGGCACACGTGATCCCGATTGCAGCCGTTCTCCGAACTCTGCTTTACTTGGTGATGTTATAAGCTTTACTTATGGCGGGCCACCATACCAGAAACCCGTAAGTGAGAATTTGGCGTACCACAGCTGCATACATCCAGTTTAGGTTTGGGACCCCACGTTTTACCAAAACTTTTGCTACATGAGTAGAAAGCGATGTTATCTTTTCGCATTCGGTGTTCGATGTTCAGCTGTAAGTTGAGTTTAGGGTCTGAAGTGACACCCAAATAACTAGCACCGGAGGATAGTGAAAGTGTTTGGTTGTTAAGACGGAGAAGTAGGAAGGTTGGTATTTTCTTTTTTTGGTGGTGTCCTCAGACTCTATCTTCTGTTCATCCCATTCTACAATTTCTGCATAAGTCATTTGCAAAAACTTTTTCAAATGTAATTTCTAATGATACAGGATCATTTGGCTTCTATCGAAAGGTAGACGGAAAGTAATAAATAAAATGAATAAGGTGGGTCCCAAACGACTGCTTTGAGGTACTCCAGAATTGGCTGTGAAATAATTCAAGTACAGCAAAAGTTAAAATTATTGAAAACGTATTTTCGGGTACGGCAATCTGCAGACAGCTTTTTCTTTTCCCTTGAACTTTGTTCACAATTTTGTCATGGTAAAAGGATACATAACTCATTTTTTTGTTCATTTGTCCTATAATAACATCTACATGTAAATGTTTATTTTTCCCTTTTGTAATTCTAATCTCTACATACGAGGCTGTCTTCTGTCAAAAGCATAATTCGACTTGACCTACATCATTTCCCTCTGCTAAATTTTACTTTAAATTCATAGTATACCCACTCAAAGGACACCCTTATCACTGGAGAAAAAGAAAAAAGAAAACCAAAAAAAAAACATAAACTCAACAACAGCATCGACGATGATCCCATTAAGTGGTAATTGCATAGTGCTGCACCCTTTTCACCAGCATGCAGCAGAAGTCAAATTCACTCACTATGGATTGCATTGCCTGGTTGGTGACCCAATTTACGTTCCTCTCCTGACAATCAGAATCATGCTTTCAGTTTTCTTTTAGTCCCCCTCATATTCTTCTCTTGTCAACCACCGTCTCACATAGTATATTTTTTTATTATGTCACTATAAGGAAGGATAATGTTCTAGCAATGAAATGTCCTTTAATGGAGTGTGCACTGTATTCCACCCTGTAGATCTATCCAACTCCTGACAGTGTACTGTTCTTTGTCCTTATTGTTTGGTTTTTGTATCTCTTTTTTATTCTTTTTTTTTGTTAAAGAGTTTTATTTTTTTCTGTAGCTTGAAGGGTGATTACAAAAATGAACTTCGATTCCAAATTCAGATTATTAGCTTTTGTACAATCAACCGGTTGATTGGAATGTAAACCGCAAGCCGGGAGTAGAGGAAAAAGTGCATTGAACTCCATAATGATGGAGGTAAGAGCGAAGTGGATGAGCTGGGTTGTATTTTTCTGGGGTTATTCGTTTTTATAGTCGCTGTTATTAGTTCAGTTGTGGTATTGTGTCATGTCACACAACCATTTGCATTTTTAACCCCATGGAATAGAGAAAAATAGGGACCAATGTCAAAAGGGATTAGGGGAACATGATATCTTTTTATGTTATTCTGTGACGTGCTGTTCTTCTATCATTAGGTTTTTTATGTGCGCTAATGTTCAACGGGTGGAAAGAATCACTTTTTTTATGCCAAAGAGACAGCTTGGTTTGGGGTCAGATGAAACATGGGGAAAAATTAATTTAAATAACAGAAAAGTTGATGACAACGTTGACAAAGAGATTTTATGAAAAAGTTTTGGGGTATTTGGAGAATTATTAAGATAGTGAACGTGGAAGTAACACCTCTATCTTGACAGATACAAAATGGGAGATTAACTTTTTTATATCTCCTTTATAAAAGGGACAGTAGGCAAGTTATACGATTGATTGAATCACGTTCCAATGATAAAATTATTATCAAAAAGAGAGACCGTTATTGCAAACATTGGTCGTGTTGGGTCCATTTTTCGTCAAATGCAGCTATCCTTTAGAGTCGACTGTCCAACGTTTGGTGGCCAAATTCGATACAAGAATATCTCGAAAGCGTGCAGGAGAACCCCACGCGGTCGATAAGTTGCTGGGCTCAAGAACTCAGACTTTCGCAGTCTTCAACTTGGCAAATTTTGCTTCGGAACTTGGACATGCTCCTGGATCGAGGAGCTCAAACTTAACCCCCTTTTGGCTGGCTGGACTCCAAAGCGTTTGGAAGAGTATCCCAATTTTTCCCCAAAAATCATCTTAAGCGACGATTCGCGTTTTTGGATGTAGCCATTCATCAACAAGTTAACAAGCAATATTGTCATATTTGGGACGAAGGCAATTCACACGAGGCTTACTAGGTGGCAATTAATCCACAAAACGATACTGTTTAGTACAGATTTTTTGATAAACATGGTAGAATGCTAATCGGCCTAAAATCAGAAGGAGCCTTTGATATATTTAGTTAGTCGCACGCAGTTTTTCCCGCCAGTGATATAAAAAATACTGCAGACTTCCCAGAGACATTCGGTCGAACTTATTTGGTCTACCTACAGATCAAGGAGTTGTGCCATTGAATATTGAGCCTTAAGGAGACAATGGGGGTTCTTGCTAGGGATGTCGGTAGACCCGACAAAGATTCAAATCCAGAAAAAATTTCCTCTAAACCTTAAGGAACCAGTTCGTCGATGATCTCATTTTCCTTGATTCCAGTATGACCCGGAACCCAAACAACACTCAAAGAGTTCGGTCTTTCGATCGGATTTAAAGAGTTTTTAAGTTAAAGCACTAACTTGGAAGTAGTAAAGGGACTAAGCAAAGCCTTAAGCGTAGCTTGTCACTACAGACGCATATACTTCAAACCTTCCACCTGTTCTTCGCAATATAACGCAAATCCATTAAAATATGCTGTCCCCTCCCTCCTCCCAAAACCTGACTGGGGTCACTGTTGGATTCGGAGTAGGCGCAAGGTTGGGTGCATGCAAACTTGGTTTATATTGAAAGGTAATATTTGCATATAATAAAGCACTCATATATCCATATCCACTCAAAAAGCGGACTTCCGTTTAATTTCTCCAGAATATTCCAGATTTTCATCTTTCTAGTCTTCGTCTTTTGCACATTAATGATGCGGATTAAAATTAAATAAAAGTTCTGCAATATTCTAAGAAAATGTTTGTATTTTGATATAACCTTGTTGATATAACTTTCTCGCTACATGAGATGCGTTTTTGAATCGCTTCAAAAAGATTGGTAAAATTCGATCACATGCCAAACTTATTTAAATTACTTTTTAGGTTTCGAAAAATTCGGCACCTACGCAGATTGGACGCTTTTAACATAATTATTATAAATAAAAAAATTTATCAAAATTGTTAGAGCCGCTTTTGTGTAAATTAATTTATTTTAAATTTAAGGAAACCGTTACATGAAAAACAATTTAAGAAAAATTATTTCCAAAATTTTAGTCCGCAGATTTGTCCAACTTAACATCATAAATAAAATAATAAAGAAGTATTCCCCTTTTTGTGTATTTTTTGTCGCCATATGGCTCCCGACTTTTTTTGACTTCTCTATAGTCGTAATATCATCGCTCATACTAAGTTTGAAATATAAGAAATCTTATTCTATAGCTGTAAATATAGAGGGAAATATATTTTAAAAACTTTTCAAGTTTGAAATATAAGAAATCTTACTCTATAGCTGTAAATATAGAGGGAAATATATTTTAAAAACTTTTCATTTGATTTGGGCACAACTTCAAGATTTGTCACCTCCTTAAATAATGACTACTCGTTAGGTCCCAATGGGATTGCACGGACTATTCTTAAAAAAATGTAGTCAAGCCCTTGGTCCTCATCTAAAGTACTTGTTTGAATTGTCCATAAGTAAAGGCAGTATCACACCTGTATTAAAGATGGGTACAAAGGGTGACATAACTTATTACAGGCCAATCTTAAAGCTGTATTAATATCGTGATCTGATCTGGATCTTTAGTTTGTATGCATTACAACAACAACACGAAATCTTGCTTTTGATTAGGATACATTTTTTTGATCCAAAAATTAGTTCGCAATTTTTTTTCACTGGGATAAACTTCCGTTCGTGAATGTTGGTATATTGTCGAGAATTGCCAAGGGTACGATTAAATGTCAAATTCCGAAGGATTTAACGTCATGTAATTTCAGTTATGACACACATCAAGAGGAAGAATTACAATTGATCCTGTATGTTTTATTATTCTCATCTGATCCGAATCAGATCACGGTGTTCCCCAAGGAAGTCATTTGGGACCCATATTGTTTATACTAGCTATTTATGATGTTAAATTTATTAATTTTTAAATTAATTTCAATATATGCTGATGATACGAAAATGTTTAAATCTCTCAATAACAATGATTACAGAAATATTTTCCAAATCGGCATTAATAGCTTCGCTACCTGGTGTGCTACGATCGGTTTAGTCCTTAACCCATTTATATGTCAACATATGCCATTTTCAAAAAACCGCAATCCTTTCATATTTCATTGTTCTTTATCTCATCATATGCCTTGCCATGTCCAAGGTCCTAAACCTTCGAGTTTATGTTGACTCTAAACGTATGCTTATACTACATATCAATTCATTGTGAATATGTCAATTTCTATGCTCGGCTCAAGGAATTTGATGATCCCGAAGATACTCAGGCATTGTACAATTACTTCGTCCGTCCGCATCTAGAGTAGGCTCACAAATTTGGACTCCGAACTACAACGTTCACTCAGATCGAATTGAAGCCATCCGACGAAATTTTATTTGATTTTCCCTAAGAGGTCTTCCATGGGAAGATCCGTACAATCTTTCTCCCTACTGTCAACGTATCAAACTTCTGCAAATGATACCTCAATAGTGACATGGTTTTCTTACAGCATCTTACATCTGATCATATTGATGCACTGATTTGCTGCCTTCAATTCACTTTTACTCTCGTGGAGGTTCTCACAACTTACGATGTGTGAATTTATTATGAACCTATCAGTCGCCAGATTGGAAGTTATAATTTAAATGATCATGCGACGAAGCTGAAACTAAAAAAAGTTTGCATTACCAAGTTTTTTTGCCTTAATAAATTCTGTGTGCGTTGTGTTAGCACTTTATGAAGGGAGTTTTTTTAAGAGGTTGGTTTTCGAATAGAGATAAAACAGGCATTTTGTGGTTAAATCTGGCAACTCTAATGTCATTTATGTTAAGTTTGGTTTGCCATTTCATCATGAACAGGTTGACAAATGAACAACGCTTGCAAATTTATTTCGAAAATAATGGTTAAGTTCGCGAAGTTTACCGCAAGCTCCGTTCTTTTTATGGTCGACATAATCTTCCATAAAAGCAATTAATTCGGTTAACCATGGATCGTTTTCGCACTACGTTTACTCTATGTGATAATACGCATCCGCAGAGACGTCGTACAGTGCGCACCGAAGAAACAATTGCCGCTGTAGAGCAAAGTGTTGAAGAGGACTCGAATGAATCGATTCGCCACCGTGCACAGCAATTGTCCATCAACTTTATGGAAGATTTTGCGCAAAGATCTCTTCTTATGACCTTAAAAGATCCAGCTTGTGCCAGAATTAAAGCCGCGAGACCATGCAATGCTTCGTGATTTTGGTGAGATTGATATCGATGCTGATTTTCATCGCAAAATTTTGTTCAGTGATGAGGCTTATCTTGGGTTGAATGGCTACGTCCACAAGCAAAATTCCTTTTTCCGAAATGATGCTGGAGAATCAGTTACCGTTAATGGAGACCGGTATAGAGCCATGATAACCGACTATTTTGTTCCCGAATTGGATGGCATGAATGTGGACGAAATGTGGTTCCAACAAGACCGGCGCTACATGCCACACAGCGCACGTCACAATCGATTTATTGAAGGAAACATTCGATGAGCGCATAATTTCGCGGAATGGACCTGTTAATGGGCCACCAAGATCGTGTGATTTGACACCATTGGATTTTTT
Organism: Ferdinandea cuprea; assembly: GCA_963576555.1. NCBI lineage: Eukaryota > Metazoa > Arthropoda > Insecta > Diptera > Syrphidae > Ferdinandea > Ferdinandea cuprea. Next base: position 134,978,946 of record OY754958.1, read on the forward strand.
TTCTTTGGGGATATGGGAAGTCGCTCGCCTACGCCAATAAACCAGAAACGTTAGGGAACTTGGAAGCCAACATTCGTGGCGTTATTGCCGACATATAGCCCCAAATGCTTGAAAAAGTGGTTGAAATTGGACCTTTAGACTTGTCATTATTCGAACCAGCCGCGGCGGCCACATGCCCAAAATCATATTTAAACATTTCCTTTTTTTTTCCGAGGGTAGGTGGAAAATCTTCCATGAGACATTATGAGGACCAACTGCGCGTGCTCATGATAGTGTGAGATTCTAACTAAAACACCTCCCTACCAAATACTTTTATACTACGACTAGGCTCATGCCTATCAAGCAGTTTTAATTTAAATATTTAATTACGTTTGGCAGGAAACCTACCAGCGGAAGCACCTGCTTATACCGACAATAACAAGCGGTTACATTTTATTGCGCTAATTCAAAAGGGTTTATTCTTTGCAATCGGCGCACAAGAATTCTCTGATCTAGAATCTGTAGTACAGCGTCATTGCAATAGCCAATTAGGCGAGAAATTTCGTATTTCGTCTTCAACGGTAGTTATACTGCTGTAGATCTCTGTGGATATCGGCGTTTTTGATATACCACGGAGCATTTACGATTCGTCTTAGGACTTTATTTTGGAAAGTCTGCAAAATGTTAACATTACTTGGTTTGGAACAACCCCAAAGTTGTATATCGTACGTCCAAATCTTCCAATCAGCCAATGCATTTGATTAAATTTGATAACGAGCTCCTCGCGTTTCTTCTTAATATGCGATTTCCATTTTAATTTAGCATCCAACATCATTCCCAAGTATTTAGCCTCGTTTGCGTACGGAATTTTTACCGAGTCAATATAAATAAGTAGATTGCTTACATTTCTGTAAGTAAAATGAACGTGCGTGGATTTTATCTCGTTGAGGCCAATACGCCAAGTTTTTGTCCACAAGCATATTCTGTCGATAGATCGTTGAAGCTTATTTATCGCGGACTGAATCGAATTGTCTACAGCTAGAATAGCCGCATCATCCGCGAAAGTTGCTACGATAGTCTCATCTTCTTGTGGTATATCACGAGTGTATACAAGAAATAAAATCGGGCCAAGAACGCTTCCTTGTGGAATTGCAGCCGCGATTTCTTTGAATACTCGTTCCTGAGTTTAACACGAAAGAGTCTGTCATCTTAATAAGAGCTTAGGATCTCATACAATTGCTTTGGGAGAGCTTTGTTTAGTTTATATTTTAATCCCGTATGCCATACTTTGTCGAAGGCCTGAGAGATGTCAAGGAAAACGCTAGAACAATTTTTTTCTCCTCTAGTGCTTTTTCAATTTCGTTGGTAATTTTGTAAACCGGTATTAATCGGCGTTCTTCGATGGTCGGATGTAATCGGTTCAATATGAGTTTTTCAAATATCTTTGACATTATTGGCAGAAGCGATATTGGTCTATAGGATTTTTTGTCATTTGGAGGTTTACCTGGCTTAGGAATCATTATCACCTCAGCTATCTTCCATTGCCGGGGAACGTACAAAAGTCTAATAGAAGCGTTTATGAGATAAACAAATTTAAGTAGTGCTTTTCTGGGCAGCTCTTTAAGGACCTGTCCCGGTCATATCCAAGATCTTGTTTAATTTAAGGTTTTGTATTTCAAAACAGAGTTCGACCAGCGATACTCGTCTAATTTGAAAATTGTCAGATACCGTGATAGTAACAGTATCTTCTACCAATGCTTCACCGTCAAATGGTTTAAAGGTCTCTTCAAGGTGTTCAGCAAATATTTCGGCCTTTTCCTTGTCTCCTTTCGCCCATTCCCCATTATTTTTCCGGATGGGTGGCGCTTGCATCTTTGGCTTTTTCATGCCTTTCATAGCTTTCCAAAGCGAATAGTTAGAAGTTTTATCCGCCGTTAGACTTTCGAGATACATAGAAATTTCGCAAATTTCTGCTCGTGGTAGTTGCTCGCATTAAGCACCCCACGACACAGATCTGATAGAGTATTTATAAAAAAAAAAACAGCTGTAATAAATAAATAAGTGTATGCGAACAATTTATTCAAATTATACTTAATATATACGACTAAAACCGCATTTAAAAAAAATTGCCGCATCCAGCAATCATTCTCATTTATTTAACGCATCCTCTTCTTTGCTATAAAATTCAACTTTTAAATAATTTTCACATAACTGAAAATCGTTTAATATTAACCACTTTCAGTCTTCCATTTGCCATAAATTTTCATCGCCCTCAAATAAATTCAATCCCATCGTCTCAAGCTCGCCCCAAACCCTTAGGCAATATTTACTAGTAACACAACCAAACGCACTTTGAATATTAATCGATAACATAAAACCATGTCTCCAACTCCTCACGTAAAGAAACAAAAAAAAAAACAAACAAACGGGGAAAACCAAACGAAAGTGTTTAAAAAGTTTTATAGCTCCCTGTGGCGTATACGCAACAATATTCAAACCATTTACGAAATGCACGTGATGTTAAAAGAAGTTATTACTTAACCTCGCTATAAATATCCATCGATTCTGCCTCCACACCACAGCAAAACCAAACTGAGCAAGGATATTGCTGTAAGCCAAAAATAAATAGTTACACCAAAACGTCCATACAGGAAGCAACATGCTCTTATTCAAAAAAAATAAACTCCTTCCATTTCATTACAATTTATTGCAAGTAATAACCAAAAAAAAAAATAATAATAATCAAGCAAAATGTCCTTGCCCGAAATGGCTGGCACATTCATTGAACGATAAAAATACGAAAACCATTTGCTACGCACATAAACCACTTCAGACAGACGTTGAATTCCTGTGCAAGGCAAGGAGCGCTCCCTTCAGAGAGTATTAATCAAATCGTTTTTGGCAGAAAGGAAGGGAACCAGAAAATTAATTTTTCTGCTCAAAGGCAAAGCATCCGCCATCCGAAGACCCAAAGTAATGAACGTAAAGAACTAACCCAACGAGACAGTTACAAAAGAAAGTCATAAAATTATGCAGACAGACAATGGACTTGTAGTGCCAACCGATGTAGGGCTTTACAATATTGGCTGCTTAATTCGAAACGAAAATCTCTTTACATCCTTTTTGTTTGCACAAACGAAATCTATATTACCACAAATCAAGGGTACTTGTCACAGCTTGAAAATGTTTTTTGTAACAAAAGAAAAAAAAATAGTAAAAAGCTTTTCATAAGATTTATCTACTCGCACGTCTACGTGTGTATCCTGAATAGGATTAATGAAGATACAAGGTGTATCTCTGTTTTTTTTACATTGACTCCTGCTATCCTGCATAAATCCTTCAAAATCCTGCGCGCTAACTTTATTCAACACACGTAGCTATAAATTTCTGTTTTCTCTCTAACAAAAATGACGCATGAAGGGACAAAATATATATTTAGGTACCTACCCTTACGAGGAAACTCATTTATGAGACCAGAACACAGTCAGAATCAAAATCGGGTTTTTTTTTCAAACTAAATTCCGATGAATTATTTAAGGAATCCTATTCGAATCCGTAGCATGTCCACTTAAATATTTATCGAAGTTTAAATTTTTAGCCTTTGATTGACGCAAAAGGGATTCTATAGTCGATTTTCGTTGCATGTGTGTCTGTGTGGTTCTGATTTGGGCCCGAAGGATCTTACAGCGAAGTGTATGCTTAAGTGGATCTATTTTTAGTACTCCCGGCCAGAAAGAAGTGAATTTATTTTTTATTTGCTGATGAATGGTTTTGTGGTTTCTGGCTAATTTCGGAACTGAAGAGTGCTTTTGAAATACCATGCAGGCTAAAAGGGCACAGGTAAAAGGTGAAATTTGTGTGTACAATCAGTCTTCATGGTAAGTTTTGGGGGAAGAAAAATGTTTTTCTTGGATATATTTGGTCTGTAGATAAGATTCATTGAAAGATATACGATTACCGCAACGGAAATTGGTATCCACTTTTTGTGGGCGAAGGAATTGGGTGGAGATAATGATTTTGTTTTTTTTTTTTTTTTGAAAATAAAATTCAATTTGGAAATGAGGGGCTTTGTGGGTAAGCTAATGCCTACTTGAAAGGGATAATGGCCTTTTAAATAGCGTATCAGTGATGCGTGAATATGTGTGTAATGAAAATGTTATGTTGTCGGGAAATTTGAATAATTGATAGGCGCTCTTTTCTGTGTGTCATCAATAAGACATCACTTGGGGCTGTATATTAATCTTCCGTTCCTATACAGGGTAGTTGAAAAAATACTTAATCGCTTCCCATATATATATTTTAAATTGACATTAATTTTATTATGCAATTATGTCGATAAAATAGAATATCAATGGTGACGTGAAAAAACGTCAATCGAAATGATGCCAAATTCTAACAAATTGGCATTATATCCATTTCAAAATCGAAATAAGACCAAATTTCTAGTTTGACTCTATTTTGTTTCAAAAACCGGAACAAAGCCAATTTGGCATTATTCCGTTGGGCTACTGAGCCTGTCCGGCGAACGACGTTAAAATCGTACTCGGGGCCTTTAATGCTAAAATCGGTAAGAAAAATATTTTTGGCGGTAGTTTTCTCGAATGCTTGGAAACTACAACACCTAGTCCTGATTCCAAAGGGAAACAAGCAACCTGGGGAACCGGCCTCGTATTGTCCAATATGGCTTCTAGACACAACGCGAAAGATACTGGAATGGGTGCTAGATTGCTCGCGCTAGCAGAGAGAGGAGCACTATCAGACTTCCAGTTTGGGTTCAGAAAAACGCGGTCTACTGTTCAAGCCATTAAAACTAATATCGACTTTGCGGCCGAAGCCGAAGCCGAAGTATAAAACGGAAGTCGTCTTTATTACCAGTAGAAAAATTGTGGAATATGCCAATATACGGGTGGGACATCAAATAGTCCGATCGAACGAATCCATCAAAGACCTGGGAGTAGTACTTGATAACAGATTACAGTTCAAAGCGCATGTAGAGTACTCCAGTACTGCTGCATTGGTGGACCTGGATATATTAGGAAGATTCTCCTATCGAAAGTAGTCAGCTCAGTGCTCTTATACGCTATTCCGCTTAGGGCGGGAGCAGTCACCATAAAAGCAAACAAGGGCAAACTGTCTTCCGCATACAGACTCAGTGCATTAAGAGCGATCTGCGGATTTCGAAAAATTATAGATAAAGCAAATTTTGTGACAGCAGGAATGGGTCCGTTCAACATTCTCGCGGAGATTGAGAATTTATTATAGAAGAACCCCAGGGCGACAAGATTCAGGGTAAATTGCAAGAATAAAATGAGAGGATCGAACGGCTCAGGCAGCCCTTGCCAAAGGGCAGGTGGGATAATAGTACAAAAGGCAGATGGACCTACAAGTTGATCTCGAACATCGAGACCTGGACAAAACGAGCACATGGGAATAACAACTACCAATTTAAGCAGTTTCTTTCTGTTCACGGTGGGTATCGCAAATACTTGAACCGATTCGGACAAAATAGCTCCACTTTGTTCCCAGATTGCTTAAACGAGAGGGAAGAGACGGAGCACGCCATATTTCATAGCCGGCGTTTTGCGCAGTGGAGAATTATTCTGCCCAATCCAACACTACACATAGACTGAATATTGCAGCCGGAGGAAAATTGAATGGAAATCGGCACACTTGTGATAATTGTGCAAAACGAACTTAGAAGAATATAAAAAATTAGACGAGCTAAAGAAGTAAGTACAAGAAGAATAGCCTAAATTGCTAACCAGCCCCGCGAAGTAATACCTAATGGCAGTCCCGCTTGGAGAGTGGTTGAAGGACTTAGTCGTGTGGATTATTACGTAGGCCCACTCCTGGCATCGAATATTCTGGTGCTGCGAATCGCGCATGTTCGTGGCAAGGGCTATCGCATGTTTAGAAGATTACCACATCCACTGATGAACCAAAAAAAACATGTTATTGCGCTAGTTCAAATGGTTTTATCCGTTGAAGTCGGCACAGTAAATTTGTCTCTCTTGGTCTGGACAACTGGAAGCAGCGTGCCCTAAATCACGGAAGATGGAAGGCTGCCGTGTCTCAGGCAGGGACTCTTCACGGGTCGAGAGCCCGTTAATAAGTAGTTATTCTTTGCATATATCCACCTTTGCACCTACTCCAGATCTAATAGTGAAACCAAGCAGATAGTTGCATATTCCATTCGACGATTCTTAAATATTTAAATAACTTTCAGTGGGAAAAAGTGGTTCTATTTCTATGTAGATTTGGAAATAATACCATACTTTTGTTTTTCTTTTTTCATAAATGTTGTATTAGGGCTCTGCTTTTTATTCATATTTTGTTTGGAACTTTATGTCATAATGAAAGGATGTCAAAATTTTGTGGGATTAGTTCATTTTTATTTTGGGGCTTTATTTCTTAGTGCCTTATTTCTTAGAGACCAAATTTTTGCGTAATGTCATATTATTTTCATGACGAAAACGAAGTAATGAAAAATGTTAGATTGCAATTTGTTTGGCTTAATATCGTTTCTGAAAGTGAAATAATGCCAAATTTTGAATTAAGGTAAATTACGTTTGGCATTATTTCATGTCACCAATATGAAAATTACGTCGGCATCATAGTCTGTAATTTCCCTCCAAAAGGAGTTCAGGCTGAAGGTTGGTGGAACTGCTCCGAGCAAATGGTTTAGAATGGAGTCCCGAGAGGGAACAGTGTTTTCATTCAATCCCTTGCATGTGAAACACGGCTCTAGGAAGTAAGGCCCCAAGAAATAAAATCCCAATCTAAAAATGAAAGAAAGGCCCATTTCAAAATGACATAAAGCTGTTTATATTATTTTAATTATTAAGAATCGTCGAATGGAAAACTCCCCTGTTTTTTTTCACTAATAGATTCCGATTGGTGCGATGTTAGGTAATGCAAAGACTTATTGGGTATAAACAAAGTTTGCACATAGCCAACCTCGTGCTCACTCCAAATCTAACAGGGAAACTAAGCAGGGGGTTGCAGGGGCCACTATGGCCATTCCGTAACTATTAAATCAACCACGAAAACATTAAGAATTTTAAAAACGAAAAAAAAGCCCGGCCGCCCTTATTTCGCAGTAGTCATTGAACCGACAGATACATTGCGATAGTATTACATAGAAATGAACTTAAAAAAAAAATATTGAAATACAAAAATGAAATAAGATCCCAAAAGAACGAAATAAGTCCCCCAAAAAAAATGAAATAAGAGCCCAACTTTAACAAAACATTTGTTGTTGTTTTGCGTTTACATTTTTGGGCTTTATTTCTTAGGGCCTTATTTCCTAGAGCGGTGAAACACATTTAACACATCATTGTATTTATCGATTCTTTTTTCTTTTTTAAAAAAAAGCCACTTAACTTAAATTCACGCCTTCATTTTGTGAGAAAATTGAGGAATAAAGCCGTTGCACGGCGTGACCAAACGCACGTAGCACCAAGCCGATCCTTAGTTACTACAAACCAGATTTCTAGTGTTTAAAATAATAAAAACAAAAAATTTCGAACGATAAATAAAAAATTACACAAAAAGCAAATAAGAAAATATGGTTGTAAAATAAATGGGTTTGATTTTGCATTAGTTTACAAGCCTAACTGTTTTTTTTTTCCTAACATAATAAAAAGTGTCAAGATTTAGAAAACAAGAGTATTAAATATAAGGTCCGCCAAATAACTTTTTTTTTTTTAAATGCTATAAAAAAAAACTACTGAATATTTTCTCAAATTTCTTTTTTTATTTGAACGTACAATCCTTCCGGTTAATAATGGAAAATAATTTCATTCAAATGGCTGCCTCGGCTGGCTATGGAGTAGCCTACACGATCGGTCCAATTATTAAGCACATTATCGATTGTGTGCAGCTGTATTTCACCAATGGCTTCACGAATATTGTCCATTAAAGCGTCAATTGTCTCTGGCATGTCGGCGTAACATTTATCTTTTACGGCACCCCACAAATAATAGTCCAACGGTGTCATATCGCAGCTCCGCGGTGGCCAAACGACATCAGCTCTGCGGCTAATAATGCGACCTTCAAAAACAGGGCGCAAACCATCGAGTGTAGCTGTGTGGCATGTGGCGCCGTCCTGTTGAAAACAAATGTTGCCAATATCCTCCTCTTCAATTTTTGTGAACAAAAATTCGTTCAACACGGCCCGATAACGATCGCCATTGACTGTAACGGCCACTCCTTGTTGTTGTTCAAGTTGTTGTTGTTGTTAGTTGTTCAAGCATATACACAACCATATTCGTTCAGCGGAAGGATAAAACTAATTATCTGTCAAATCAGACATGAGCTAAGTGTTACCATTCGCGAAATAAGCACTAGTTGAAAAAAAAACGTTAAATGGCGGACCCTATATAACTAAAAGATTAAGTGAACATTTCATCAATCATTAAGCTTTGAAAAAAAAATAATTTAGCTATAAAAAGGGCGGAATGAATTAAATATAAATTTTTTTTACGTATTTTATTTTAATATTTATAAATATGAAATTTAACCTATCATTCTAAAACACTAATAATTGAATAATTACATAGACATATTTAACTGAAATACATATTATTAAAAAGTTTTCCATCTATTAAATTTTGTATTTGGTCATGCAAATCCAATCTGTTTGGAGTTTTATATTCGAAAACTCTTTTCATTCAATAAAATATATCCTTTGTTGTAATCGCGTCCTAAAGCAATTATCTCCTAAATAATTTCGATTGTGGGTAAGACCTGTAACTGGCTCACTGACTTCGTCTGTCATAATATGTGAGCATTTTCTTTTCTTTCGGCAAGATAATTACTTTTGGAGTGACAAACAAAACAAGTGACAAGTAACACAAAACAGGAAAAATCTGATTAAATCGAAATTACCCAACGTAGATGATAATGTTATTTCAGTAATTATGAGCCTGTTATCTATCTAAACATTAAAATAATTAAATATATTTGACTATTATTTAAATAAAAAAAATGAATCATAAAAATAGTCTGCTAAAATATGAAAAGTCAGAACCATCATCCAAAAGGTCTACAATAACGGTGATGGGAAAAAGAAACTAATTTTTTGCTTTAAATGATTGAATGTCACGAAAAAAAAAAACAAAAATATAGACACACAGGAAATTTTAATGATGTGACATGAAATCTTTGCTTGCGCATTTGGCTTAATTTTCCTCAAAAAAAAAAAAAATAATCTAGTGCCAAGGCACATGAATGCGGTCGGCTTCCATTCTTGTGCAATTACAAACTTATACGGAATCGAACATTCCTTTTTGGGTGATTTTACATTATGAACAATTCCCCAGCAATCGCCCAACGTATTTTTGAGCGATTATTCATAATTTTGCTTTTGGGTAATTGTTGCACAGCCAAGTATAGCGTCCATTTAAAAATTCTTAAAAATAGTTTCATCGTCTTCCTATTTGGCTTCCTTATATTCCTCGGTTGTGACTGAATTTCTCATGTAGAAGAGCATTTTATCTCGGCAGCACTCTATTTTTTTTTTAATTAAAAAAATTAGAAAGCTGACGTCAGGATCTACACGGTACGGCCCAGCTTAGTCAGCGTCGGAGTTGAGTTTTTTGTTATGTGTGGGAATTTTAAAGTGGACGTGAATAGTATTCGTGGGTTGAGATCCAATTTGTTTTCATTGTACGCCCATGCGATTCACAATAAACCACCTGTTTTGCATTGCGTGCATTTGGGATCGATGTTACCCTTCTTCAATGGATTAGAAATTACCTTTCGGACCGTTCAATATAAGTTGTTTTGGAATGCTTCCAAAACGCAATGATGTCTGCTGTCCTTGAAGTGAAACCCTAATTCACTGCCATAATCCATGGATGGCACTTGCATCACCGAAATCGAAAGACTTCCATCCTCGGTATGTGCGCTAACGACAAACTACGTTGGAATGACCACATATTTGATGTCGCCAAGAACGCTGCGAAATGTCTAGGCTTCCTTAAGCGATGCAAGAAATATTTCACCCCTTCCGATCTGGCTAGCATCTACAAGGCGTTCATTCGCCCAAAACTTGAGTACTACGCTCATATCTGGTCCGGTGCTCCAATTACATATTTTGAGCTTCTTGACAAGATTCAAAAACGTGCGATTAAACTAATTGGCAATAGAGACATTGTGAGATCGCTTGACTCTCTTAGTCATCGTCGCAATGTCTCCTGCCTATCGTTGTTTTATCGGTATTTCCACCACGAGTGCTCAAATGAAATTGCCAGTTGCATTCCACCCCTACAGCAATTCAACCGCAATACTCGCCATGCTAGGAATGCACATCAGTTTACCCTTAAGCCTGTATTCGGACGTACAGTGAAATACAAGGTTACGTTTCTGAACCGTACAATACGAATGTGGAATGCTCTACCCCGGTCTGTTTTTCCTACGCATTGTAGTTTACAGACATTTAAAACTAACGTGCATCGGTATCTCCTTTTTTCTAATCCTGCCCGCACTGTGTTACTTCATTATAAGGGTATCTAAAATCCCTTTAGTGCGAGTACATTATAAAAAAAAAAAATATTTAAAAATTGTGCATCTTTTGTTTTTCCTGTTCGATGAGGGACCTTTGTTTCCAAAACAGTTACCCAATTTAAAAAGTGTGGACAATAATCGCAAATACCCATTAAAAAAAACAAAAGCACAAATCTCAAAATGTATTCTCTTGAAATAAAAATCCTACTCTAGTGGCTTATTTCAAACTCAGATAGCAATAAATAAAATTCATACAATCTTAAATTGCTTTCATAAATTTGCCCGCAGTTGTAACTGAGCTAAAGTACACAATTTCCGGTTGAGCTTTCGCAAAAACAAAACCACTGCAGTGGCAATATCTTTTGTTTCTACCACCGAAATGTCATGCACTGGCTTCCATTTAGTTTAGGAAAATTTGGAACTCAATTTACTAATAAATCTCTCGCCACTGGCAACTGTCCAAGATTCTTATTGCCTTTGCCACAAGATGAACGCAAAGTAACACTTTGATCCGAGATACAACCACCAGACCCTAAAGGTCATCATCGATTTTTTTTTTCTTCCTTTGGAAACCGTAAACAACTACTAATTGCTATACCTTCGTTGCTCACCCATAAAACTTACTCAATAAGATATCACCATTGAATGTCCTTAGTTCACCTTAAACTATAAATGAAAACGCAATTAAAGATCCTAAAAAGTGCGTCAAAGCTCTGTTGCGAGATAAGTATCTGCGAGCGATAGAAAGTGAAAAATATCCATCAATAAACAAGCAAAGTCAAATGTTGACATTTCAATTTACGATAATTGCCAAAATGCATGTTTTGTCTTTGGTTTTTTTTTTGATACTAAAACTAGGGTTGGTTTAGTATTTTTTAGAATGCTCGGGGTGGGTTAAAAACTTTCTGAGGTTGCTGTTTTTCGTGTCGATAGCAACGCGGTGGTGTGTCGAGGTGGAAAGTTTGTCCGATTTACGACCGCAGGCCTGTGAGGCTTTTGTTGATTTGATATACAAATTGAGAAATTGGACTGCGCCCATATAGCATTGGCATCGATTCAAATTTTGGGTTACGATTGTCGCAGCTGGAGTTGCACAAAAAAGGAAAAATGCACTTGATGTTAGGTGTTGTATTTTTTTTAAGTGGAGAATGGAAAATAGATTGCGGGCGGCTGTATAAATATTTAAGTTCAATTCTCTGATAGGATTGGTAAAAAAAAATGTGTATATGATAATTAACTTTTAGCAGCTGAAATGTCTTTTTTAACCAATGTTCGAGTTAATTTATAGATAAATATGTAGGTTACATATCGTTTCTTGGCTTGCTTTGGAACTATGGGAGCAAGCTTACCAGTGTGAAAAGTTCAAATATCTGGGATCAATGATCACAAGCGAAACAACCGTTGTTGGCGACATCAATCATCGTGTAAGCATAGGGTGGATGAAGTGGCAGGAAAACTCTGCCATCTTCTGTGACCGAAAAATGTCCCCTAAGCTGAAAGGAAGGCTCTACACCGCAGTTGTGCATCCGGCGCTGACCTACGGTTCACAATGCTGGACAATGTACAAAAAGTATGAGGGCAAGTTGACAGCAGCTTAGATGCAGGAGTAACAAGGCTTGATCGAATTAGAAGTTCCAGAATCCGAGGAAGCCTTCACGTCAAAGAATCCATCTCGAAAAAATTGGAGCACGACCGACTCAGTTGGTATTGTCATGTTCAAAAGAGGGATCCTATGAACCACATCAAAAAGGCAGTGGCAATCAACGTTCCTTTACAATCGCGTAAGCGAGGCAGGCCTAGAAACTCCTGGATCACACAAATGCAGAAACATCAGCATTTGATTGGCCTCAATGATGAAGTGATCCAAATCGGGATGCCTGCAGATATTTTTTGAGGTCGAACTGGCGAACCCCACAGGCGGAGCAGTAGCAATGTATTGAAGTGGGAGGGTTATTATCCCTGTAATCCTGATCGTAATCTCGTCGTTAAAGGGAGAGAAGATATGCCCATCAAGCAAATTTACCTTGCTTGATGGGCGTAGAATTTTTAAAATACATTTTCACACACGAAATAGATAGAGAAGCTGTTTTTTGGGAATTCGGTTATCCGATTTAAGAATCTACAATCCTCGAGGAATCGTATCGTTATCTTCTGGCGAGCAACCGTCGAAATGGGGCGAATAGTTTTGGTTCAATGTAAGTTTTTAAAATTGTTGAAACTTAAGTCTACGCAATCTGACCTTCCTATTAGATTTTCCCAACACACTCATTCCCAAATGCACGATTCAATATGTTCACCTTAAGCACATTAAGTTTCGCACATTTCATACAATAAAATAGACACCTGCCCCAAGCCCAGACATTGTATCGGATTTCGTCTGACGCTGATAAGCAAATTCCCAATTTTCCCAACTCTAAAAATGTATTCCCACGATCTAGGTGTAAGAAAAATAGTATTTAAGCTTTGGAAATTTGTAAATAAAATCACTTGTCACAAATCAGTCCAAGTCTTTGTTTATAGATCAAAACAGATCTATTCATTTTTGGTGACCCCGACGTGATCTTGCTTCCCCCCACCAGTGGTAAGGGGCAAATCATTCTATCCGAAATAAGCGTAACCAGGGCTTCAAACATTGGTTCCTTTTTTTTTTGTTTTGTTGTTTTCGGATCGTACTCTCAGAATAAATCCAAGCGTAACCAGGGCTACAACACTGGTATCAACACAACATATATCAACGGATAACTACAGTCATGGATGAGATTGAAGTATTCCGCATCATTGCCAGGCAGAAGGCGTTATCGGACGAGCTGCAGAAGTTGCAGATAAACACTGGAAAAGATGGTCCCGGCAGGAAAACAAGCTCATACCGGGACAAGAGATTGAGTCTCATCGAAGGCATATGGCTGGAGTTCAGCGAGAATCATGAACGAGTAAAAGATTCTGTCAAGGCTGACACACCCTATATGCAATGCAACACCTTCGCTAAGGTAAAGCAGATTTACGAAGAGATAAAGAAATATTTGCTCTCAATTCCAGACGACAAAGATGCGAATCCCACAAGCGGCAAGCAACTATTGTCTGGATCAACTGAAGAGCTATACACAGGCATCAATCCGATACCCGAGGTGGTAAAAATTGTTCGACGGCAGAAGTCGATTGCACAAATATTGCAACGGGTGTTTACCAAGCTTGACGAAAGGTCTATGGAAGCATGGACTACTACGTTCTGTCAGCTGCAGTTAAATACAATAAATAAATATTGGGGCCAAATAGAGGAAATACATCAACAAATCGCAGAACTATTAGAAGACACTCATGCAGAAGAATACCAATTGGAGGGATATCTAACGTTGGAGGATAAAGTAAACAGCAATATGATTGCGTTATCCACACGACTAGAAGAGTTAACAACTCATCGAATGACATCCCAAGCTACATCGACATCTGCAATAAGCATGCCTAGCGCCACATTGAATTTACCTAAAATCACCCTACCGAAGTTCGATGGGGACTACCTACAGTGGCGACAGTATAGTGACTTGTTCACTGAATTAGTGCATAATCAACCAATTGCTAACTGCCAGAAGTTGTTCTATCTTAAGACAACACTTACTGGGGAAGCCGAGAAATTAATTCGGCACTTCACAACCTCTGACGCCAACTATATTGCTGCGTGGAAGGTAATCACAGAGCGGTATGAAAATACACGGCTGTTAGTCACCGCTTTAATAAATAAGCTTATGGCCCAGCCCGTAATTCAGCACGAAGGAGCGAGTCAAATAAAATCATTGCACGACACGACATTGGAATGCCTATTGAGTCTGCAAAACCTCGAAATCGAGACATCAAATTGGGATCCACTTTTAATGAATATACTTCTGAGGAAGTTGGATCGAAACACACTGACCATTTGGGAACAATCCCTGAAGAAACCGAAGGCGCTACCCAGTTTCCATGAGTTCCTTTCATTTTTGGAGACTAGATTCCAATCATTGGAGGCACTGGGTACTAAAACCAACAAATTAAATGTCGATAATACCAAACGATTGGCGCGAGTAACTCTTGCAGCGAAGAAAGAGACAGGTATTAGATGTGCCATTTGCGATGAACATAATCATCCCATTTTCAAATGTCCCAAATTTCTACAACTCACGCCAGTGGAAAGACTCAAGCAAGTGAAGGTGTTGAGCAGATGCTTCAATTGCTTAAGATTCGGTCATCAAACCTCAAATTGTACTTCGGGACATTGCACTAAATGCGAGAAATTTCACCACACACTGCTCCATATCCAAACACCAGAGGTTAAAGAGAAACAAATGAACACTCAAATACCAACAATCGACAATAGAACTAGCTTGTCAACAACTAATTCAGACGATATGGTATCAAAATATGTTTTCCTGGGAACAGCTGTAATTAATGTTCTTTCACGGAATAACAGTCCTACCAAGGCAAGAGCATTGCTGGATTCGGGATCGCAAATGAGTTTCATCACCGAAAAACTAGCAAATCAACTTGGGCTAGCTTCTAAACATGAATCATTGCAAGTTTCTGGAATGGGAGATTACCCTATCCAGGTCAGTAAGACAGTGAATCTGTACCTTCAGTCACGCGTTACTGGCTACAGTACAAATTTACAAGTTTATGTGCTGAAAACGATAACATCCAGGCAACCCAGCCAATACGTCGATAATAGTCAATGGCGACTACCAAAGAATATCAAACTAGCCGATCAAACGTTTAACCAACCTCAAGAAGTGGATATTCTCATCGGAGCAGAACTTTATCCCGAGCTTCTGTCGATAGGACAGATAAAAATCAATAACGGAGGGCCCACGTTGCAGAATACTTTACTGGGATGGGTAGTCATTGGAAGGACTACATTTGAAGTACCATCAACATTATTTTGCGGCATCGGAGTCGACACTTCATCATTGGATAATCTGGTGGAACGGTTTTGGAACTTAGAGGAAGCTCCAGTTACATCTGCATTTAAACAAAAGCAATTGTCAAAAGTGGATCGGCAGTGTGAGGAAGTGTTCACAACATCAACAAAAAGAACAAATTCTGGTCGTTATATTGTGAAGCTGCCGTTCAAACATAACCCAAGCAGTCTTGGGGAATCGAGGGAAATAGCTACTCGAAGATTTCTCAGCTTGGAGAAGAGATTGAGTAAACTGCCGCTAATTCGTCAACAGTATTCTGAGTTCATGACGGAATATATCGAATTAGGTCATATGAAGGAAGTTGATGGAAAATCAATAAAAACCCCTAATTTCTTTCTACCACACCATTGCGTGCTGAGGCCAGAAAGCAGTACCACAAAGTTACGGGTGGTATTCGATGGATCCTCAAAGACATCAACGAATATATCACTCAACGATATTTTGCACACTGGACCAGCATTGCAGAATGACCTACTCTCCATTCTTCTACGCTTCAGAGTCCATACGTATGTATTTACGACCGACATCTCCAAGATGTATCGCCAAATATTGATGGATGACTACAGCAAACAGTTCCAGCATATCATTTGGAGAGATACTGCGAATCAACCACTGAAGGTTTATCAGCTAAACACAGTTACCTACGGAACCAAATCTGCACCTTACCTAGCGATAAGATGTCTTCAAGATTTGGCCGAAACAGCAGATAGCAGGCATACACTGGCAGCGACCATTATTCAGCAAGATATCTACATGGATGATATCTTAACGGGCACCAACGACCTCAATGAGGCTCTTCGCATGAAGAAGGAGCTTACAGGTTTACTAGCAGAAGGACAATTTCATCTGCGAAAATGGTGTTCAAATACACCAGCACTCCTTGCGGATATACCCAAGGCAGACTGTGAAGCGGAAAATGTGCTACCCGATCAAAAGGAAGGATCAGTTAAAACTCTTGGTATGACCTGGTTGCCGTCATCGGATCAATTCCTCATCAAAACTAAATGGACAGAAGCAACAAGGGTGACGAAGCGATCAATATTGGCGGACACTGCTCATATTTTCGATCCAATGGGAATTATGGGTCCAGTAGTTATACTAGCCAAAGTATTTATACAAGAGTTATGGATCTCAAAATTAGATTGGGACGCTGCATTACCAATGTCGATGCACACTAAATGGACTGCCTTTAGAAAGAGCCTGCTCCAATTCAACAAGTCTATAACTGCAATAAGTACCCAGTTCATTATTGTGAAACAACAATTGACTCAAACGCACCACGCTGTCGATACCCTCAACCAAACACTAATAGAAGCAGAAGTACTTAGCTCAGTTACAATTTATGTGTCTAAGTTAATAGACAGATTTCAACGGACTCAACTAGCGATTCTCGAGGCAGTTACTGATACTCACCAAGGAAGAATTAGTTCACTCCTTTTATCACCAAGCCAACTGTACAAGGAGCTCAACAAAATCCGGAAAGATATACCACCCAACTTAACCTTGCCTGGATACGATGAGCACAATCTACCAAAGTTATACGAACTTTTAAGAGTGAAGGTCCGTATAACCTCGACCACAATACTGTTTCTCGTCAAACTACCACTGTTAGGCAACCAAGTCTTCATGCTGTTCAAACTGCTACCATTACCTGTTCCACACAACGGCTCTTTCGTATTCATACAACCATCGACATCGTTTCTGGCCATAACCCCATATAGAGACCAATACTTTCCAGTTTCACAAGTCGAATACCAAGGATGTCTACAAATCGATGAGCGGAAATATATCTGCAAGCAATATCAATGGCAATGGCAATATCAAGCAGGGTTTCTCTTCTTTGTTACTTTAAAACAACGATACTGTTAAAAAACAGCAAGATCCAATTCATTTCCAAAAATTGATAACTAAACCAAAATGTTTTTGTAAAATACCAATCGCCGTCGGCAAAATACAACATTACGTTCCTCGAACTTTGTCGACTTGTCAAAGATTAACACCGCTGAGCACAAGGTTAGTACTGATATGGCAGTAAACTTTTGTGTAATTGAAATGTTTATAGCAAGTAGCATTTTACAGCACTATCGGCTATGTTTATATGCATAGAAAATATGCTCAAACATATGGCTAAAAAAAACTGTTGGGTATGTGTTCTCAGGACTTTAACGCCGCCGCAAGTTTGACATCTAAGGTGGAATTGTTTCCAAATGACAATATAAAAGAAAAATATTCGGGACCCACTGTTTTCGTTTGTTGTTTCGATCCTGCTCTTTGCAATGGTGATGGTTAAAATTGCTTGAAAAAAAAACTTAAACATGAAAATATCAAAACATAAAATATTTTTCTGTTTAGAATGGTTTCGTTCTCTTGTCGATGTCTGCATGACTAATATATTTTTGGGTAGTTTTATGTTTAATCATTAATTTTAATCATTAAACTTTTCTAACTACAGTCTAGTTTTCGAGAACAAAAATTCGTAAAATTTCAAACGAAAAAATATAATTTCCGCCATTTTGTTTTTTTTTTTTTGACATAAAAGTAAACAAATAGGTATACATTTAAAACTCAGACATCATCGTTGCGATTCTAATATATATTAGGCTAGGAAAATAAGCAAAAAAGAACGAAAAATAATTTTTTTCTGAAGAAAATTTGACTATCACCACACCACCCGTCTAGCACTCTCGAAAGTATAGGAAACAAGTGGGTCCCGATTTTTGTTTTTAAGAATTCATCAAATTGCAACATTTCAAGGACAGAAAAAGGAATTGCGTCATTTAGGCGTTAATGGGTAACGCGTCCAATCTACAACAAAGTCGAGTTTTCGACATCTAACAGATTTGCTAACTTAATTCCTCCGCGTTTCTCATGCTTAACATCTGAGAGCAATTTTGCATTGCTTTGGATTTTAATTCCGCATAATCTAAAAGAGCTCATTGATTTACGTCGATTGACA
This sequence comes from Ferdinandea cuprea, assembly GCA_963576555.1. Lineage (NCBI taxonomy): Eukaryota > Metazoa > Arthropoda > Insecta > Diptera > Syrphidae > Ferdinandea > Ferdinandea cuprea. The sequence goes on from OY754958.1 coordinate 134,997,336, forward strand.
GATGAACTGAAGTGGTCACCGAAAATGATGTAGCTAAGAAAATTATTTCCCTGAATTTGAATGCTTTTGGTGAGGATGAAATGAATCTTCGCTTTGAAAAAATAGTTCTGCCAATAATCCTATCTTGTTTGACGCACATAATTAACTTCTGCAGAACATCGTCAACATTCCCTGATAACTAGAAGATTGCAAAAGTAATACCTTTTGCGCAGAAGCCTTATTTGACTCTTCCCGGAGACTACCGCCCAATAAGTATCAAAAATCGTTGAAAAGCTTTTGGCAGTACAGATTACCGCACACCTCGACCGCCACCGTCTTTTATCACCGCTTCAAACAGGCTTTAGATCCAACCACAGCTGTTCGATTGCTACGGTCAATATTTTCGGCGATATTAGAAAGGCGTTCGACCAGGGACATATGTCTCTATTATGCCTCCCTGATTTCTGAAAGGCATTTGGTAAAGCCAACCAAAGCATTCTTTGTGAGAAATTGGGCTTCTTATTTGGCTTAAGAGCTTTTTGTCTTTTTAAAGACTATCTATCTAAAAGATCTCAGAGAGTGGTAGTTGGCAACAATTCATCTGATGTCATGTTTTTAGAAAAGGGAGTTCCTTAGGTGTCAATTTTGGCCCCTATTCTTTTGTAAATTTCTATAAATGACCTGTCTCATGTGTGTAAAAGTACGTCATTACATTTATATGCTGATGATGTTCAGGTCTCTCTTTCAAGTCCAATTGACCTCGATCTTGCTTTTAGGCTGAATGAAGACTTAAATGCAATTTATAAGTGGGCTACTGATAATGGGGTCATTCTGAATCCGTCTAAATCTCAGTTAATTTTAATATTCCGTAAACAGTGTTGTGCGAATTGCATTCCTCCCATTTTTCCTCCCTCTTTAAAATAAATCGTAGTCTTTCTGGCTGTGATCATGTCGACTATTTTGTTGGTCGACTTTATGGTGGCCTTCGTAAGTTATGGTTATCGGCTAGTCTAACTAGGCTAAAACTTGTCAGAACGTTAATAGTAACACTTATATCTTATGCTGAAGTACTTGACTCCTTTTCTTAGCGGAAACTACATATAGCATTTAATGATATGACTCGATATTTTTATGACTTAAGTCGGTATGAATTTATATATCTCTATGCTAAAAACGTTCCTGGCTGCTCGCATCATCAATATTTAAAAATAAGGAATTCCATGCAAAAATTCCAGCAATTCATTCAGACTAAATCACCTATATGGCAATCTTCGCAATATTGCAGTCCACAAGATCCATGAACTTAATAATCCCTAAATATAGGTACCTCAACACGTCAAGACTATTTTTCGTTCACTCGGTAAAGTTATGGAACTCACTACCCTCTGAAATTAAAAGATCCTCTCTAACTTTAAACAAGCAGTAGCTGTATTTTTCTTCAAGCAGCAGTAACCTACTTTCTCTTCTTTTCGTTTCTTTTCTTTTATTTTTTCCACTTTCTTTTTCCTTACAATATAAATATGCAAATATATTCTTACAACAGGAAAAAAAATGTATTTAACTTTGGTTAGTACTATAAGAGACTTAAGTCTCACTTGTACAAAATCAATATAAATAATCTATAGGCTTTTTCTAACATATCAGAGCAACGCATTTTTAGTCATTGGACATTATTTCTTGTTTATTTTAATTTATCAGAAACCATACACTGTGAACATTAAAAATAATTAAAATGTATTATTGTACATTTTTTTTATAATAAGATCTTTAGTCATTTTAAAATATTATGGAATATGATATATGAACAATCGTTAAAGAGTCAGGTAACCAGAGCCTCACAATTCTTCAGGTGCTGTCCAATATAACATTTTCCCATACTGAGAACACGAATGACAATGAAAACTAATAACGATAACTGAATACGTCTGGTAAACTAAAGTAATAGTATGTACATATTTTCCTATTAAATTCCTATTTTAAAATCGCTGAAGTCGCCAACTCGGATATGAGGCATTTTCTAAGAACCACTTTCTCCCACCTGCATTTCTTCAGAGCGTAGACTATTAAAAGGCGTACTTACTTAAAATCCTTTACTGACAAATCGCTTTGTGCATACCATGTGAAATTTAACATATGCTTGATTACTAAATTAATTATTTATTAATGATTGATAGTTGCTAGAAAAAAAATTAACAAATTTAATTTTGCAACGACCCTCCCTTGCAATATAATATTTCAACTTATTTTCATAGATTTTTCCAGAGTGCATAAGGACTTGCAGGAACATAGTGAGAGCCGGATTTCTAACTAGCCCTGCAAGGCCCTAGGCGGGACCTGCACACAAGGTCAAAAGCATGGCTGAAACAAAATATTGCTGTCGGCTTTTCTTCTTCAAGGTACGCCGATAAAACCAAATTTCTATCACTGTCACTTTCGAGCCCAACGTCAAACTCGTATTTTCAAAGAGCAAGTGTCCAGTATTTCCCGCTCCTTGTAAGATATTTGCAGAATTCGTATCGCTAGCTGCAACGTTTAGAAAAACGCATTTCAAAGAATGAAGGAACATGAGAATTCAGACTAACACAGGTCAGCCACTTGCAACACAATTAGCTAGGGACAAAAGTCTTGTGCTTCAAAGGGAAGAAGAAGAAATAAAATGCTGACATGCGGTTTTGAGGCGAATTGTGGCTGTTGTGAGTTTCCCATGGGAAATTTTGACCAAAAAACAGTGTGAACTATGTTATGACCCCCGAACCTTAGGCTGAGTTCGATTCTTTTCTGGATTTACAAATAAAAGTGCCCAGGAACCCTGCCTTTCTAAGTCTGGCACCGAACATAGTGGCATTTTCATTATTTCTGAAATGATCAGAGAAACAGAAGTCAAATTTTTAAGAAGATATCATAAAGTTTTTAATTAGTTTTTATCATAACAAATGAAGCAATAGGTTTACTTAAGTAAAATAAATAAAAGGACTTTGGAACATTCAAAAATGTCCTTGGAGACTTATAAAAGTACAATAGAATCACCTGACAAGAATAAGAATCGCTGGCAAAAATTACCGTAAGGTCCTTGGAACGTACAAAAACGTCCTTGAGGTCCTATGAGGCTCATAGCGTGACATTTGATGAAAAAGGGACATTTGATCAAAATTTTCATAGAATCGCCTTACTAAATAAGGTTGGAATAAATTTTTATTGGGTCGTCATTGGAGCCTTACAAAATATTTATCGTTAAATATTCGTGATCTTAATTACTTAAAATTTGTTCTTCAGTGGTACATTTTGTTAAGTGAACCACCCTAATCCAAATAAAAGTCACGAAGAAATGAGAATCAGTCGCAGTTATACACGTGACCGCAAAATCACGGTTAAGCTCATCTTGAAATATGAGAGCAATGATATAAGCTGGAAGAAAATGACTTAGGAATTATTTGTAACTGTGTACCTGCGTGAAACGGTAAGACAATTTCCATGTTCTATTCTTCTAGTTGCTATGTATAGCACTTAGGTATGAGGTTGTCATAATTTGAAATTTTCGACTTTTGTCGATTTTCATTCACCCATTCGCCATGTTGGAACTGTTCCAACTGCTGTCAAGAACTGTTCCAACTGCTTTCAAGAACTGTTCCAAATGATGTCAAGCACTGTTCCAACTGCTATCAAGAACTGTTCCAACTGCTGTCAAGAACTGTTTCAACTGCTTTCAAGAACTGTTCCAACTGCAGTTAAGTACTGTTCCAACTGCTGTCAAGAACTGTTCCAACTGCTGTCAAGTACTGTTCCAACTGCTGTCAAGAACTGTTCCAACTGCTTTCAAGAACTGTTCCAAATGCTGTCAAGAACTGTTTCAACGTGGCGAATTGGGTGAATAAAAATCGACATAAGTTGTAGGAACTTAAAAACGAACATAACCTTTAATAAATTTTAAGAATAATATTTTACAAATGCAATCACATCAACATTTCACAGCACATTGGTCTGGCTCTTGAAAATGGATCTGTATCCAGAGGTGAAATTTTGATGACGTTCGTAAAAATTCCATGAATAACAATAATAAAATGTTCTGCAAAGAATAACCAAAACCCACCAAAAGTGCATTTGACCGGAATGTAAGTCAAAGTCACAATGGGAAAATGACAGCGACAGCGAGAGTGTATGTGTTTGTACTCGCATTTCGCATTGATTTAGTTTGAAAATTCAAGAAAACGAAGTCAGTCCGAAGAGCAACTATTATCCAATCCAGTTGTCATCGTTCACCGGTATAGTATAGTTCACTCAACTTCCCAGTCCTTGATAATAACTACTCATTCAATGATGACCATGGGCATGGCATATGAGTCCATGTCCGAGTTGGCACCAGAGAACTCCCCTTGTTTACCCAATTTGTCGTTTATTTGTTCAATAAAATGGATTCCTCTATTGGTTCGCTCATAGCTCTCAATAAATGTAAAGAAAACGAAGGAAAATGGATGGAGAAATGGAGAAGTGCTTCACTAACAAGAAAAATTATTATTCCAAATGAAAAATGTTTTTTTTATTTTCTCTTCATCACAACGTCAAGAAGTCGTCAAATAAATTGTTATTTCTCTAGGCCTCATGCAGCACGATCTCCAAGGAGCAACTACATGCATGCACTTCACATTCACACTTCAATTTGCAAAATTGAGAGTCCTTTTGAGTTTCTGCAGCCAGAGCCAGATGATGTGTTTCGTTTCGTCGCGAAATACCACTCCTATATCCGATTCGAAATCGAAATCAATTTTCAAAATTACAGTCAGTCATTCGATGAAATAAAATTTACTCAACACAAGCCAGACGCTTTTGTTTTGCCAGCCAGCGCGCTGCGCTGTCGTGCCCTGGGAAATCTGTCAGTCAATTTTGTAGTGTACATAGTTCTTTGAAATTTAAATCAATAGACAGCACAAAAAGTTGGTTTACTACTATTTCAGAGCAGACAGCTCTGTAAACAGTAAACTATAGAAACATTCTTGTCGTCGTCGTCGTTTGTAAGGCGTGGTGGTGGGCACTTTACAAATTGACCGAATCATTTATTCAAAGTGATTGTTCTGTGTGAGCTGTCAGTGTCAGATACAGCACCAGTCAATGAATAATACTTCACTATTTGTGCAAAGCGTATACATCCCGACACGCCCCGTCGGCGTCGGTCATCCATCGTGTTCAGAAGTTGTGTTTCGATAATTAAGTGGTCAATAGAGGATAGTTGAATGAATCAATTTTCTTAAGCTGACCATTCCGTGGATGGTGTACCCAAATCAAAGTGTGATTATGAATTGGGTGTCAATGGGGATTGTTATCCACTTCGGATAGATGAATGGTTTTATTGATTTCTGTTATCGGACAACTAATTTGACATAATGTGATTAATAGCAAGCATCATTGTCAGGCTTTAGCCTGTTAAGAGGAAGAGGCCAAAGTCTCGAGGACCATTATAACAAAGTTTATCACTGGAAAAGCATTGTTCAATTTCAATGTCCCTTTTTTCTGTTTGGTGATGTAGGGGTGTTTTGAAAAGATTGATAAGGTTGGTTGCTGCTGGGATTCATCTTCAATGAAAGCAATGATGTTAAATTAAAAGGGGCATGACCAATACTGCATGGTAGCATGATGGTGGACAGACGGAGGACAGTAGTAAATATATAAATATATATGTGCAAATGAAAATTAAATGGAATTTGTAGCTTAGAAATATATTTGGAGAGATAGACTCTGACTTAAAGATTCAGTTTTTTTTTCGAAAACGACTGTAGTACTCAGACTTAGTTCTAGTGTTTTTCTTGGCGGCTCGCAAACTTTTGATAAAGTATGGCAAATATTTTCGAATGTCATTAGATGCGAAACTTAAACGAAAATCGCACGCTTGGTCGGTTTGCCATACTCAGCATGCAAAATAAGCTGCTTTTAAACAAGCAAGTTCTGAAACCGTTTTCGACGTATGGTATACAACTTTGGGGTTGTACCAGAGCAAATAACATCAGTATTTTACAAACTTTTCAAAACAAAGTGATAAAAGGAATTGTAAACGCCCCGTGGTATATCCGAAACGGTGATATCCACCTATACTTAGGTATGGCTACCGTCGAAGAAGAGATAAAAACGAACTCGGCTTCATGGAAATTGCAATAACGTTATGCTAAAAATTCTAGCTAAAATGAATGTAGTTGGCCGACTACAACGGATAAAACCATTTGAAGTAGCACAGTAACCTCGAGCGATTGGCGGTGTTACCAGGTACTTTCTCCCCTTGATTTATATATCATGGGGTGTACGCTAAAAACCATCTTTCGCTTAAAGAGAGGTGGTTTTTGGTACCATGCGCACTGGAATTTTGAAGAACTTGCTCGAGAATTATCCTTTGACCCCTGTCTTATGGATATGCCGTCTGATGCAATGACACCAGAAATCCTTCTGCGAAAAAACTACCACTTCAACTTTCCACAGGTAAGGGAATGGCTTCGATCAGACTTTAAACCATGCCATCGTATTTTCACAGATGGCTCCAAAACCGGACAGGGGTTTGGTGCTGGAGTCTTTGTGGAACGCGATGACATAAGACTTTACTACCGCTTGGGTAAACATGCATCTGTTTTCCAAGCGGAGATTTTTGCCATCCTAATGGCTATGCGCTATATTGTGCACTACAGGTGGAGGGCTAGAGGCATTTGCAATTGCATTGATAGCCAAGCTGCATTAAAAGCGCTTCTAAACCCTCTTACCTAGTCCAAGTTAGTGATAGAACTCAAGCTTTCTTTGAATTTGGTCGGAAGACTGAACGCAATGAATCTTGTCTGGGTACCCAGATACCCAGAAAAAAAGGTACTTCCGCTGGAAGGATGCCTGCCAAACGCGTTATAAAATGGAAATTTCAACTAGTAGATAGGATCAAACGTAGTTGTAACGGGTGATCCAAAGAGAGATACTTTTTTCAATAGCCTTTTTTGACAGATCACGTGTGAGTCGTGTCATACTGTCATGTTATTTTTGTTTAGTATTGTTTGGCATTTCATAATGGAAAGACTTACGCGTGAACAACGTTTACAAATTGTTTAACTTTATTATGAAAATTCACGTTCTGTGAGGAATGTTTCGTTCACTTCGCTCAACTAATGGTCAACATAATCGGCCTACTAAGCGTACTATTCGCAACACCATCACCCATTTTGAGACCCAGCATTCTTTATTGGATAATATTCGACCGAATAGACCACGTCCAGCACGCTGTGAAGAAAATATAGCGGCCGTAGCTGAGAGTGTACACGAAGACCGTAGAGAGTCGATTCGGCGCCGTTCACAGCAACTCGGACTGACGTATGGAACGACTTGGCGCATTTTACGTCAAGATCTTAAATTGAAAGCGTACAAAATACAGCTTGTGCAACAACTGAAGCCGCTCGACCTTCCCAGGCGACATCGCTTTGCTCTATGGGCTCTTGAAAAGTTCCAAGAAGATCCGACGTTTTCGAGGCAAATTTTGTTTAGCGATGAGGCCCATTTCTGGCTCAATGGGTATGTAAACAAACAAAATTTCCGCATTTGGGACGAAGAGCAACCTGAAGAGATTGAAGAACTGCCACTTCATCCAGAAAAAACAACGGTTTGGTGTGGTTTGTGGGCCGGTGGAATCATCGGACTATTTGATGCCTGAAATTGAAGCTCGTGATCTCGGCGGCATTTGGTTTCAGCAAGACGGCGCCACTTCCCACACATCGCATCAATCAATGGACTTATTGAGAGAACATTTCGGTGAGCACATAATTTCACGTTTTGGGCCGGTCGATTGGCCACCAAGATCGTGTGATATCACACCGTTGGATTTTTTCCTGTGGGGATATGTAAAGTCAAAAGCTTATGCCGACAAACCCGCTTCAATTCAGGCCTTGGAGGAAAACATCACGCGTGTCATTCGCCAGTTACCAGTCGAAATGCTCGAACGAGTGATCGAAAATTGGACTCAACGGATGGACCATCTGCGACGTAGCAACGGCCAACATTTGATAGACATAATCTTCAAAAAATAAATGCCAAAGAATGTTTTTTCAAATGGTAATAAACATTCTCCATTAAATTTGAATTTTCTGTGTTTTTTTCTTTAAAAAAGTTGGGAACCTCGAAATGGATCACCCTTTAGTTAAAAAAAAGTATTTTGGAGGGAGCTGTAAGTAAGTATCGCACACTATTATGAGCACGTGCGGTCGGTCCTCATGTCTGTTAGGGATTATAATTGAAACACATTCAATCTCAACAGAGTTTAACAAGCAACTGTTTTATTATTTCATATAGGTAAAGAGTTAAAGTTACATAGTTTTAGAATTAGTTAGATATATATATAAACCAGTATAAGAGTATAAGAACATGTTTTAGAGTAGTGTTTTGCGAGTTGACAATGTATACATTCAAATAGATTCACTTTAATAATGTCTCATGAAAGCTTTTCAATTAATAAAAAAAAATCAGACTCAAAAACTAATATAGACAGACACTTCCCTCAATGAATGTTTAAATTAAGTTTACTCGACTTCTTCAAAAAGTTTATGAACCATTCATATAAATTTAAGTTCATCCCTTACATGGCTTAGATCGAGGCTGAAGCTATTATTTGACTTGGGGAGAATCGACTTTCAAATGTACTTTCGGTATCGCAATTTCATTTCATGTTTTAACAAAAATGTTTAATGAGAAATGTTCGTCAGGTATGCTCTCATAATAGATATATCATTGGAGCATCTAGAGCAGAGCCAGATATACTAGGAGAGGCCTAGATTAACATATCGTTATTTTGAGAAAGTTATATAAGCAATGACGTATTTGGCCTTATACAGTCAAACAATAGATAGGATTTGTCATTTCATTATCGTGTAGTTCTATAGGACTCTTTTGAGTGGCAGGACTCAGCATTTGTAATCTGACCTAAATGTAAGTATGTATGTATACTGATAGTAGGTAGGTTAATGATCGTACTGTTACTGGCTTTTGAGTAGAATAACTCCCCAATAAGGCCATGTCCGGCCAAGAACTCTCTGACGAAGCTTCAACTTCCAGTGAATCGCTCGAATTTATTCGTTGCCCTTTCGTGGTTCTTTTTTTTTTTTTTTTTGAGGGGAGAAGGGATCGCTGATATTATTATTTAACCATTCAGCATTAGGTGAAATTCCCTTTATTTCAAACTAACTCAGCTGATATTAAAGGAAAGAAGGAGATGCCGATGCACATTGTTTTTCAATGTCTGTAAATTGTATTGTGCAGAAAAAACGGAGCGTTGGAGAGCATTCAACATACGTGTACAATGGCTGATCTTTATATTTCACTGTGCGTCCGAATATTGGCTTAAGGGTGAACTGTATGTAAATGGAGTCCCGAACCAGCGTTGTAAACAAGTTTGGGGCAAATTAACGACTTGAAAGTTGTTGAAATCAGAAGGGATAAAATATTTCTCGTATTGCTAAAAATTTTGCAGCGTTCTTGGCGACGTCGAATATCTGGTCATTCCAACGAAGGTTAACACACATACCGAGAATAAAAAGTCGTTCGGTTTCAGCGACGAAAGAGCCATTTATGGCAGCAGACAGCATTGTGTTTTAGAAGAAATACATTCCACTCTTTGGGTTTAACTTTATTTAAGAATGCTGTCAAGTTTGAAACTCAGTGAGCTTAACATACGTTGCCGTTTCCATCCAACGACCGAAGATGAAGGGCAATGGCCAGAAAACCAATATAAAAAGCTGAGGGTACTGTCATCAGCAAAGAAGTGAATAGGATTAGAAGTAACAGACAGAAGATCATTTCGAATAATGAGAAAAAGTGTGGGAGACAAACAGAGCCTTGGGGAACACCAGCATTTATTTGGTGAGTAGCAGACTGAAACCTTCCAAACAAGTTGGATTGAACGTTCCGAAAAATAATTTCTAGTCCATTGAAGAAGGATATCAACGATCCCAAAGGCACGCATTTTCGACAAAAGAGCTTGGTGCCAAACTCTGTCAACTGCCTTTGAAATATCAAGTGCAACGACCTTACTTTTACCCCACGGTTAATGGATTGGTTACACTTTTCGGTCAGATATGTCATCAAACCACATTGAAATTAACATGTCCATGAGCTGGACAAATCTCAACTCTAGACTGATCACTTCAGGAATGTGAACTCGACTTTCCGCTGGAAGCACTAAGTGCTAAAAGCTCCTCAGAGTCGCTAACTTCAGAACTGCCACTACAATTTAAAAATAAACTCTGCACTTAAACACCTTTTGCTGCCTCATAACAATATTTACCATGACAATTAAATACAAAGGTTGTCCTCAAGGAAAAGCACTGCAAAACAAAAGTCTTTTTGCACTCAGAATTCGTCAATGTTTCGCAGTACTACTACACATTTGTTGAAGCTGTAAAATGTTAAATAAGAGATGTGAGCTCTTCCCATCCTTATCTGCCCCAAGCAAGCCCGACATAGAAATAAAAAACACTTCCAAATTATCCTAAGAACAATTCTAGAAACATCTTAAAAAACACTTTCCTACATCTCTCCTGAACACTCCAAGCCCAAAAGACATCAAATCAAACTTCACAGAAGGAAATAAAAGTCTCAAATCTAAAAAAATGTCATAACAAATCCTCCGCCTAATCCTGTCGTATCGTCAGCATACTTTGAATATTAAATCAAACAACACCTGTATCCATCATCAAACAACATCTCCCCCACTTAAGGAATTCCTCAATACAATGACTCTTCCCGCTATCTTTCACTTAATTGCATCACAAAATTATCCTACTTTATGTTATAGCCTCAAGAATTTGTGTATCATTTTACATAATCTTGCAAATATCCTCCGCCTCTTTCGTTGGTGGAATATTTTTCAAATTCATATAAAAAATAATCCACTCAATTATCCTTTAAGTATACAATATACATATACAGACTACAGAGGCCCACTCAAATATATATAGAAGTATCGTCACAAACACACGCGCACAGGCACAGCGCAAACTGAATAAAGCCATATTCTCCATCTAAATCTAAATCCATCTTTTATTATTATGAGATACATAAGCCAGTCACAAACTCAAAGATAAATAAAACAAAAATACATAAACAAGTTCGTATCAAAAGAGAATGATAGCGTATCATAAAAAAAAGGAAACATAGTCCGGCGGTAATGTAATAAAAAGCAAAAAACAAAACAGAACAAAAATTGAATCATCTTAGTTCAGTTCAGGAATTTTCATTCAGTTCGATCCTTTGGCATCTCTATCTATCCCTTGCAATCGTATGCGTACCTAGCCTCATCACCACCACTCTTGTGGATATTGATAGTATTAAAATTCCAAAGTGAACGTTATGAAAAAATAATAAGTAAATTGGTAAGGAAGGAATTCCAAGGATAGCGAAGGAATTAAATTTTTCATCGTTCATTTTACATTGTTTCGCTTGAAAAAATAGAACAAAAAATAGAAAAACAAAACTGAAAATCATCGCCATTGCTCGCTCCCTGCTGCAAATGGAAATATATGAAAATGGAAAATTCCAACACTATGTATAGATTTTTTTCCTTGTTTTATTGTGGTACTTAGATCGAATTGCATTGATGCGGAAAACTAACTGATAAATGAAGCAAAAAAAAAAAACGAGCTAGCTACTCCTGTTCCTTTAACCCGTCCATTAGTTCGAAAGACTCGCTTGATTAAATCAATGATAGCTGGGGAGTGTAATTGAAAATTGTTTGCCTCCTTGTTTTCTTTTCAGGTAATTATGTGTTGTCAGCTATATGTACCAGAATTGATGGTTTAGCGGTTTTTATTGTACATCCAATTACATTTTCAGTACCCGTTGGGAAAGACGGAAAACTAATTAAAGTAAAGGTAGCGAAGGTTTCTGTAGGAAAAGGCAGAAGACTGGACCAACGCGAAAATGTCACTAGAGCCGGCATCAGCTGGAGTCAGGCTTTGAAAGGCCAGCTTAAAGAACACCGTTTCCATCTAGATGATCTAAAGAAGAATTACGACCTTTTGATAGTATCTTCAACTCTGCCAGACAACATGGCTTAGATGAAGTGGCAAGTGCGTAACAGGGGTAAATATGGGTTACTCGCAAGGTGCTATACTCTCTGCTTACGGTTCTCAGTCTTTCTGAAAACTACACTCAAGCTTATGCGTATGATGTCGCTGTTCTTTCTGTCGGTGTAAACCTAGAGGCTGTCTGTTCTCAGGCGACGAGATTCCTCGATTTGATCTATTTTTTTGAATGAACAATGAACAATGAACACAGTGAATATTGTCTGGTTGTAAGGGTTATGTAATTGTTGCGTCAGGACCCCTAGAAGCAGTATTTAAATATTTATTGTACTAGATATCCATTGAGTCTAACCTCAGAGAGAAATATATTAAAAAGCCTTCTGGATCTAATAATGCTCTGGTATCCAAGGTTCGAAGCTCTCAAAATTCGACGAATGGTGTCTATGGCACAGATCGAGAGTTAACGATGATCCAACATCGGTATGGCTACCCGAACTGCAATTACGCATGGAAACAGTACATTCAGATTTTTGCGCTTTTAACTTGGTGCAAGCAAAAATGGAAGATATCAGATATAAACAATTCAAGCCATAGTGATCTAAGTACGATGAAGCGAACTGCTTGACAGTTGCAATATTAAAAGTTCGGATCAATGGAATTTCTCAAAAGAGAGACCGTCAACATGCGTTTTTCAAAGGCTTGATTCATAAACGGTTTGGTACAACGTTTTCGAAGCAAAATTGTACTAACTTGTGAAACTGCAAATGGCATATTCGAATGGCTTCGAGGATGACCACTACAATGTGGCGTTAGCACGATAGAAGGAGCGTTTCGAAAATAGAATGCTTATTTCGCACGAACATCTGCAACTCATTTTTACCCATCCAAAATTTAGAAGGTGTCTAACGTTTCTAACTGGGTTTGATTTTGTTCATCTTCATGGATCAAAGTTGAATCCATTAACGTTAAGTGTTTTCCAATTAGGACTTGACAATTTTGAACTTTTACTGTGAACGGACCCTTAAACCAATGACTAAACTGCCAATGAAGAAAGCTTTCAAATAATTAAAATTTATTTACAAATTTCCTAGTGGATGACGGCAACTTTGAGAGCAAAAATTCTCTTCAGTGATGTAGCGCATTTGTGGCTAAACAGCTCGGGACAAAAAACCCGGGGCAGTATGAAAAATTTAAAATTGATGTTTTTCTAATGTAGCAGATTTCTCTGTACGGGTTGTGATGGGGGTAATTGCAATTTCATAGAGAATAAATCAAACATTTTGTTTTATAAAACATAAAAATGTCAAATTTATACAAAAACATCAGAAAGTGTGCAAATACGGGACAAATAACGTAATACGGGACACTTATACCTCCAATGTTTCTTAAAAATAACACGTATGGTCACCCTATTTATAGGTCAAATGAAAACGCTCATGTGCTTCAAGAAACACAATTTCGTCAAAAAAATATAACTAGGTATGGTATGGTCATTGGGCCGTTTTTTTAACTGATGAAAATGACCGTCAAGGTGCAGTCAATTTAAATCAATACAGAGAGATGTTGCAATGTTATTTCATTGGTCAATTGCATGGACTGGACGTTAATAATATGCGTTTTTAACAAGACGTTGCCACAAGCCACACAGCTGGTGTAACAATAGACTTATTGTAATCTCAATTCGATATGAACATGTTATATTGAGAAATGGTCCTGTCGATTGGACGCCTAGATGGTGTGTTTTAACACATTTAGCCTTTTTACGGGACTACCTTAAATCCCTGGTCAATGGGGTAAAACCAATAGAGTAGAATTTAATGCTTCCAAAACACAATGCTGTCTTCTGTCGTTAAAGCGAAACCCCAATACTCTGCCATTATCCATGGATGGCACTTGCATCGCCGAAACCGAAAGACTTTCCACCCTCGGTATGTGCGTTAACGACAAACTTCGTCGGAATGACCACATATTCGATGTCGCCAAGAACGCTGGCTAAAATCAACAAGGCGTTTATGTACAACGCTCATATCTGGTCTGGTGCACCAATAACATATTTGGAGCTACTTGACGGGATTCAAAAACATGCGGTAGGATTTATTGGCGATCGAGGCATCACGAAATTATTTGACTCTCTTAGTCATCGTCGCAATGTCTCCTGCCTGTCATTGTTTTATCGGTACTTCCACCACAACTGCTCAAAAGAAATAGCCAGTTGCATTCCACCCCTACAGCAATTCAACCGCAATACTCGCCATGCTAGGAATGCACATCCGTTTACCCTCAAGCCTGTATTCGAACAAGGATTCGCTTCTTAACCGTACAATACGAATGTGGAACTGTCTACCCCGCTCTGTTTTTCCTACGCATTATAGTTTACAGACATTTAAAACCAACGGGCACCGGTATCTCCTTCTTTCTAATCCTTCACTTCCCTAATGCCCGCACTGTGTTACTTCATTATAAGGGTATCCAAAATCCATTTAGTGCGCGTACATTATAAAAAACATAAGGAAAGGCTACAGTCCGCTGGGGGCGAACAGTATGATACCCTATCCATATCCCTATATGCCCCAAAGAAAAAAGCATTAAGAAGATTTTATTTCATTCTATTAATTAAAAAAAAAAAAGTAGGCGTTGCAAAAAAATTTATATGACAAACTTATAAAGGGGGGCAGTGCCTACATATCTTGTGAAAGATGTAACACTCTATCTCTCTAACTTTAGCTTTAAACCCGTTTTTTCTAAATTGTGGGCGTGGCAGTGGGCGTATTAAAAAAAATTTTACACTTAACCATTTCGGAGCCCTAGGGAATATGTGGTCCAAATTTCAGCTCCCTAGCTTAATTTTAAAGGCCTAAAAATTGCGTACGGACGGACGGACATTGCTAGATAGTCTTAGGATCTGGCCCTGATCATAAACTTTTATGGGTCTACGACGAATATTAAGGGGTGTTACAAACTATGTGTCAAAATTAATATACCCTTAGGATAGGGTATAACAAAATGCCAATAAGCCGGCGGTGTTCAATGAGCTCAGAGCCTATACTGAACGAGATATAGCGTCGTTTCCGTTGAAATGTGTGGCCGAGACATTCAAAATTGTGTTCAGTACATGAACGTCCTCGAATTCCTTTTTCTATATCAAACCAATAATAAAATTTTCGAGATATCTCAAATGGTTAACGTTTTATTTAAAAAAAAAACTAACGATCGAGTTCTTCTTATTAGAAAACCCGTTAGGATGCAAGCAAGCACAAATTTATTTCACACTAATAATTCCATGAAATCCAATATGATGATGATGTTTCGGCACTCAGCGCATTTGTGGAGTAGGAATAGATGCCGCTAATGTCAGCACTCTTAATCGTTACCAGCTAATGCAATGATACTTTTAATAGTTTTGGACGAAATGGTCCCGACAATACTTCCTGAATCTTCATCTTCGTAATAAGTTAGTCGTCCTCGTTCGGCTATACCGTCTTTGCGAACGCAGCTCCTGCCACATTCAGGAACCTACTATTTTCAAATGTCCAGCCGGAGGAAGATCCCTTCAACGTATGCATTTCCTTAGAGTAGTCCGAAGGCCAAAGAAGGCAAAGAAAGAAAGGAACCAATTATTGTTACCAATTTTTTAACGGGTGTCCTACTTGCTACAAGGAAATTTTTTCATTTCATTCATTCAACAACTTTGATGCCCAAAACACTTTCTTTGCTTAAGACAATTTACAAATAATTGAATTGAAAACAGATGGAACGTTTAATTATTAAAATATTAATTAAGTTGAACAAAGACACACCTCTCGGGCAAGTACCCTTCTTCAGTACAAATAAGTAAATTCATTTGCAAGGAACTGCTCCAACATATTATGTTACAATTTCGATGCCTCAGGATCAGGATTCCAATTAAAACAATGACAATAATTACAAATAATGTACATGCATATTTAACTGCTTACAAATGACTTCTTAATTGAGGCCCATTATCTATCCCCTGCTGTCTCCCTATCTCTCTTTTAGTTTCGTCACTTTTTCTCTATCTTCAGTGTGAATCCATCATTAATCGAATCGCTGTTATTAAATTGAAACATTATATTTAAGTGTATTTACACCATGACAATTGACCTCAATTAATCACCTCAATGAGCTCGGAGCGACTCTGCAAAGTTGTCAATTTGCACATTTACAATTGTCGACCACAATGTGGCTATAGTCGTTAATTAAGTTTACTCACGACACAATGACGTCCAAACTTGAATTTACCTAGAAAGACTGACTGAGTTTAAGTGGAAAACCAAGCGGACATGCACACTACCACCGACGGAAAGGATAATTTTTCTGCTTAGTTGTCAAAGTGAAATAGTTACATAGGTACACACTCTGGGAATTCCAGTTAAATTTTTAATTAATAAATAGACAACAAATTTTGAAGTTACGAGTATGTACAAATGCAAGCACACAGAACTTGAAGAAGGTTAAAATTCTTGTTAGTATAAAGTTTGTGGTGGGAAATTCTAAGAATTTTTAGGGAAAAGTTTCTTCCTCGAGTTGAACTTATTAGATTACTTATTGAAATCATACAGGTTTCGGTTTGTTATCTGATTTATTGGTGGTACAGATTAAGAAGAATATTGTGAGAGAGGCGGGGTCTTTCTTGAATACCAACTGAGTTAGAGGGTGTATAGTATGTGCCTTTGGAGAATAATTATTTAGCTGACACTACCAGAACACTCAGTCTAGTCGCGTTTGATTGACAATTAAAAAGTACTTTATTTATATTTTAAACACTATCGTCGGTTAACGTCGGTTTTTGACATTTTCGTCTACAAACACAAAATTTTTAAAATTTATTCTAATGAATTTTGGGGAAAATCGCATTTATCTTAAGAAAGTTTGCTAAAAGCTATTATTGTTTTCTATTATTTTGATGCGCTTTAATATAATCTAGAAATTTTACCAGCAACATTTGTACATGGGGCTTAAACTTTTACAGATATAAAGTTATAAATCAATTCGAAAAGCAACCTATCCAGACTGTTTGTTCATGCTTAATACATGTAATAACACATTGTTAGCGGTACGGTTTCCTTCGGAAATATTTAAGTCTCCAGTAAAGTTGGTAAGGGCGGTGATCCCTTTTGACAATTGACGATTTGCTCTTTCGGCATTTATAACTTACATTAGATTAGATTGGGAAATGAGGTGCGACTTGGTACCCATATCACCGCGGCCAAAGTGGGCCTATTGTTGTTTTCTCGTTCAGAATTCGTCTAAGATGCCGGCTTTGTAGAAAAATTCGACTAAGACTTTGGGCGTAGGGGCAGTTATACAGGGTTTATCAACAGGGGCGCTACAAAAGTAGAACGACAGGGACATCAAACGACGCCATATTTCTTGCCGCTCTTTTGACATTTCTCTTCGGTAAGGTTTGCCATTTCATGATGGAAAGATATACGAGCCAACAACGAGTCGAAATTATTAAAATTTACTACCGAAGTTCGAAGTCAGTGGCATCAACGTTAAGAGCGCTACGTCCAATTTATGGTCGTCATAATCGTCCTAGCAGATCAACAATTGAGCGTCTAGTGGAAAAATTTGAATCCACAGGCACAGTACAAAATGTTCCCGTGTCAGTGAAACTAAGAAGTGCCCGTAGTGTCGAGAAAATTGCTGCCGCTGAAGCTTCAGTTGAAGAAAGCCCAAATGTGTCTCCCACACGTCGTTCTCAAGCGTTGGGCATCTCTGTGATGAATTTTGCGAAACGATCTTGGCCTACATCCTTACAAGATTAAATTGATGCAAGAACTGAAGCCGCTTGACCACCAGAAGCGTCGTATGTTCGTGAAATGGGCTGAGCAACAACTTGAAAATGTTTCGGATTTTCATCGAAAAATCATCTTCAGCGATGAATGAGCCTCATTTCTGGCTGAATGGAGTCGTCCATAAACAAAATATGCGGTATTGGTCAGGCAGCAATAAACACGTACTCCATGAGTCATCATTGCATCCTGAAAATATTACGGTTTGGTGTGGTTTATGGGCCGGCGGCGTCATTGGGCCGTACTTCTTCCGTGATGATCAAGACCGGCACGTTACTTTGAATGGGAATCGCTACCGTTCAAGGATAACCGAATATTTTTGGCCCCAATTGTATGATATGGACTTGGAGAACATATGATTCCAACAGGACGGCGCCACAAGCCACACAGCGAATGTCACAATCAATTTATTGGAAACCAAGTTTGAAGAACGTGTTATCTCAAGAAATGGTCCAGTCGCTTGGCTGCCTCGGTCATGCGATTTGACGCAGTTAGACTATTTCCTGTGGGGCTACGTCAAGTCTATGGTCTATGCCAACAAGCCAGCCACGATTGATGAACTTCGTACGAATATCGAACGTGAAATTGCAGCAGTATCGGCCGATTTATACTTGAAATCCGTCGAAATTGGGTTCAGCGTCTGGACTTCTGCTAGCGTGCCCGTGGTGGCCATGCAAAAGAAATCGAGTTCCATACATAATGGCATCGAACGTACTTTCACAGGAATAAAGAATTTCATTGTTGGATATCAATTCCAATATCAATCCGTTTTTGTTTTATTTAAAAATACTTTTGGAGCGCTCTTATTGAAAAACTCGATATTTGTTGCCTCAATGTAGATACTATCAAAAAGCCGAAGACGTGTTTTTGCTAAGCAATCTCAGTGGCACAGAATGTTTCTTTTGTCATCTTGGCACATTCGACAAGTGTTGTCTTGAGCAATTCTCATAGCCATGAGGTGTTTTTTTGGGGGTTACATGGGTTTCACAGCTTCAAAAAATTTATTTTGTTTTGTCTTATCAATTTCTACAACTTCTCGAGAATATAATCATTAAGTTTCTAGTCACTGCGACTAAAAGTTTAGGAGCTACAGCCTTGGGAAGGTGCACACTCAATTAAATCACGAGGTTTATTTAAGGTTATCCAAAATTTTAAACGCGTTTTTCTCGAAACTGAGTTTTCAAAGTCGGTTGTCAAAAGTTATCGAAAACCACTCAACCGATCTTAATGAAATTTTCGAGATACAATTCACGAGAACTTGGACAAAGGATTTTTTTTTTCAATCACAACTATTTAAAAAAATGTTAAGCAAATTTTACCAAAATAAACATTTTTGTTTAAAAAGGTCTGCCAAAAATCCGATTTTCACCTTTTTTTTTCCCTTCGTCCAAATTCTATTTTATGGTCTTAACTAAAACAAGTTTTTTTTTACTTCTGATGACCCTGCCACGAGTTCGACTGTCAATGCGGACACGCTTTTTTCCGAGGGATCTCCGGAAATGACCTTATTATCTTTAACACAGTAAAAAGTTTGAATAAAATATTTTATTTTTTATATAAAAAAACACGCCTTAACTCTGCAGTGTCCCGTCAAGAATCCGGTAACTGTGTGTATTTGCCCTCTGGTTTGTTGGAGAAGTTACTTAGTTCTTTTTGGTAGAAACAGTTTCGCTTGTCTGTTACCTTCAGTTTCCCTCCAGTAATTTCTTTTCTAGTCAGTTTTTGATGCGGATTTAAATGTTGCTGATGTGATACAGATTAATTGGACTCTATTGGTACTAGCTAGTATTGTGAGTAGTTATAGACACTCGCAAACAAGTTTAAAAGTGATTTCAAAAGCGTAAATAGTAATTAGTGGAGCTTTGCTGTCAGATAGAATATAAATGTGCTTGTCAGTGACGTTTCTGCTTAAATTATATCTGATGCAGAGCTCTATTGCATGTATTTCGACCTGAAATATTGAGTTATTCTTTTCCATGCTTCCAGTTAACACTCACAGACAGTAATTTTTTTTTCACCAGTAACAGCAGAGAGTGCAAGTTATCCATTACTGACTACTGAGTGATTTTATTAAATAAAACATTTTTTTGTGACAAACTAAGTATGGAGCCTGTTGGTACCGGCTACCCCAAAAATTACCAAAATTTTATATTCGAGTATTTATTCATAAAAAAAAATCAATCGTCTGACAGTGAAAGCTAAAAAAAAATACCTATTGGTGTCAATATCTATCCCTACCGTAGTCACATGTAAGTCTTCAATCTGAAGATATTCACTTAAGTAAGCGCAAGTCGTAGAGACTTGGAATTTCCTGCACAGACCGAAAACCTAAATTCACGCCTTAATTTTGTGAAAAACCATGGAATAAAGTCTTTCGATGGCGTGACCTAACCAAATTGCATTACCCAGTGAATATCTTAACAATGGCAGTGTCCCATAACAGCAAAAATTCGCTGCTAATAATCACCATAACGATCTTCAGTTCCTACAAACGAAATATCTGCGTTGGCAAAAAGTGAAGAAAAATAATAGAAAAATATCAAAAGGTAAAAGAAAAATTGCTCATAAAGAAAATAAAAAAACATAAGGCAAGGCTACAGTCCGCTTGAGGCGAACAGTATGATACCCTATCCATATCCCTATATGCCCCAAAGAAAAAACCATTAAGAAGATGATGGATAGCATTTAATTTAGTTCGATTAATTTAAAAAAAAAAAGTTTTTTCGAAAAAACGCCCCCAAAAAGTTGGCGTGGCCAAAAACTTAGTATGGGCGATATGTTGGAAAAAATATTGGGTAAAAATTTTGTTAAACATTTTTTTTCGGTTTCTATGAAAATTATCGAAGAAAACAGCATTTTAGTGAAAAACGCCCACAAAAAGTAGGCGTGGCAAAAAACTTTATATGACGAACTTATAAAGGAGGGCAGTGCCTACATATCTTGTGAAGGTTATAACCCTCTATCTGTCCATCTGTAGCTTTAAATCGGTTTTTTCTAAGTTGTGGGCGTGGCAGTGGGCGTATTCAAAAAAATTTTACACTTAACCATTTCGGAGCCCTAAGGAGTATGTGGTCCAAATTTCAGCTTTCTAGCTTGAATTTAAAGGCCTAAAAATTGCGTACGGACGGACGGACGGACGGACATTGCTATATAGTCTTAGGATTTGGTCCTGATCATAAATATATATACTTTTATGGGTCTACGGCGAATATTAAGGGGTGTTACAAACTATGTGTCAAAATTAATATACCCTTAGGATAGGGTATAAAAACTATTACGTTGCAGCAGCATAAGTGCAGGGGGAATTGTGGGTGTGTGTCCCGCACAGATGAGATGAGGTGTAATTAGATAGTCAAACTCGGATGACTCTGAATCTTATGATCCTGAATTAAAAAAGGGGCCTCTTTGTACAACCTAACTTTAAGTTCAGATGTTAGTTCTTCATCGATAAGGATTGAAGAGGGAAAATGAAGCGTGATATTTTTTGCGTGTTTGAGGGGCCAGTTCAGTGCAAGGGGACTTGGATTGGTACTGTGAATGTTGAGTCTCTATCTAATTGTACCTCATCTTATCTTATTTCATCGAAGTATTGTAAATTTAAGGCGAACATGAGTAAGCGATCGGAGAAGCGACATAGTTCTTTAACTTCAAACGCTTACAGTTTCCTATATAATAATTTTGTTTGCTGTGACAATTAACAAATCCCTGAGACAGACTCTTAATATTGAGGGTTTGGATCTTCAGAATAGGTCCAGGCAGGCGAAGCATCATCCCAACAGTCATTAGCTATCTAAAGTACACTCCTGATTGTGGTTGATTTAGGTAAGCAACAAAAATACTTTTTATTATTTTTCCAATACTCCTTTGCACACTTTGTTGTTTGATTAAGCGACTAAAGTGCGATGACCTATTAAATAGTTTTAATTATGGTGTGACGCGATCTTAAGTGGTGATATAGGCTGAGGCGCGAGAAATAACGGGTTGCTTATGACACCGTAACCGGTGCATTAAACGGTGCGTAAGATCTGTAACGGGGTCACTGACCTTGTCTGTCATAAGACAGCAAACAGTTATCTCCCCAAATCTAGCCAATTTCTCTTCTTTTGGCAGGATAATTATTTTGAGAGCAGGCTAGTGACAACCAGATCCTCCCAATCCGACAAGCTACTGCCGAGCATCCCCAGCAAGCCACCCCGTTGTCACAAGGATAGTACCCCCTTTACCCTTCCTGCTACATGCACTAGATGCACAGTTATAAGTTAATACTTACTTCTCTTAAGTTGTCACTTTATAAAATATGTTTTTTTAGAGATATAGAACTTCGAATTGAAATAAAACACAAGAAAATCGTTTTAATGTCCATAAATTTGGCTTTTTTGGAAGGATAATTGTATGCCATTAATGTTTAAATATGACTTCGGGCATGTGGCCGCCGCGGCTGCTTCGAATAAAGACAATTCTAGAGGTCCAATTTTCAACCACTTTTTCAAGCATTTGGGGCTGTATGTCGGCAATAACGCCACGAATGTTGGCTTCCAAGTCCCTCACGTTTCTGGTTTGTTGGCGTAAGCGAGCGACTTCACATATCCCCAAAGAAAATAATCCAATGGTGTCAAATCACTCGATCTTGGTGGCCAATTGACAGGTCCATTCCGCGAAATTATGCGCTCATCGAATGTTTCCTTCAATAAATCGATTGTGACGTGCGCTGTGTGTTATGTAGCGCCGTCTTGTCGGAACCACATCTCATCCACATTCATGCCATCCAAATCGGGAACAAAATAGTCGGTTATCAAGGCTCTATACCGGTCTCCATTTACGGTAACTGACTCTCCAGCATCATTACGGAAGAATTGTGGCCCAATCACCCCACCAGCCTATAGAGCACACCAAACAGTCAGTTTTTGTGGATGTAATGACGTTTCAAGGGTCTCATGTGGATTCTCTTCACTCCAAATGCGGCAATTTTGCTTGTTGACGTAGCCATTCAACCCAAAATGAGCCTCATCACTGAAAATTTTGCGGTAAACTTCGCGAACTAAACCATTATTTTCGAAATAAATTTGCATGACTTGCAAGCGTTGTTCATTTGTCAACCTGTTCATGATGAATTGGCAAACCAAACTGAACATAAATGACATTAGAGTTGCCATATTTGACCACACAATGTCAGTTTTATCTCTATTCGAAAAACCAACCTCTAAAAAAACCACTCTTTATATATAGACCCCAAAAACAAGCACCCTGTATAAACAATACAGATAAACTCATGTCATTCTTCAATTCATAGATGCTGATCAGTATTCAAGTTTCATAGCAAAATATTTGAAAATTAATTTTTGTCCAACAATATTTTCATCTTTCAGGTTCCAACTTTTTCTTTTCGATGAAAAATGGCAAAAAAATAACCAAAAAAAATCCATTTTATCTCAATTACGTATAATCAGAAAGAAGACGAGTCTCGTAACCCGAACTAAGTCGCAACAAACTTTCGCAAATCCACCTCTGAGACATAAATTCCCAATTTCACAAGGGTATACCCGTACCTTCAACATACCAAAACTTTATCACAATCTCTTTGGAAAATTGTTTTCTTATGAAAAATGTAAACAATTTAATTTAATATCTTCAGCCACATTATTCACCCTAAAACCCATTCTCTGTTATCGCCTGACCCAAATCTCTTAATATCTCCCAGTGCTCGGTTCAAGCCTTCCGTCCCTCCCACACGCCTACGATACTCCACGTGTCTTAGGAATGGATAAACTTTAAACAAAACGAAAAAAAAAAACAAAAAACGTCCAAACAATGACAAAAGTTTAATAGATAAATAAATGCGAACACATTCCTTTTATAGTCGTTTTTTGTGAGTGAAAAATGCCCCAGAAATAAACATCCTTTGGGATTACTCCCGATGATTCTTATCTTCATTCCCATTGGTTGTGCCTACTTTGGGCATATGCCATATCGGTGTGCATTATAAAAGTTCACTGCCGAATCGAGTCCAAACCGATTTGAACTTTTCCTTATCTTGTATTTTCTTTTTGGTTCAGTGTATACCTAGACCACCACCACCACCACCCATAACTCCCCGAAGGACTAATGGCCCATTGCAAAAAGGCTAGTGGGGGCAATAAATTAAAATTAATCGATGATGTGGGTTACCCTTGGGTACTTGTACGCTGTACCTTGCCACACCGAAATTTTATAGTTTTCGGCTCACTTTTTGAGGTTAAAACAGAATTTTGAACCTATAACCTTGACACGTGGATTTTGTTAAACGCACGCAAATAGCCGACAAGTTGGCAAAGGAGGACGATATACTATGTATTGTATATGGAGGTCCCAAAGGTCGATGTCTGTTTCAATTCGATACCACTCCTTGGATGTGTTTGTTGTGTGTAAGTTTCGGTATAGCGTGCGGTTTATGTGGTTCGTATACTATTTTTGGTGGTTACACGTTCTATGAATAGCTTCCCAACAGGGAGTGTAGTTTTAGCTGGATGTAGGTGTGGCAAGTTAATTGTCAGCATGACAGTGATATTAATTTTCTGTGCCAAACTTACCCGGTGAATTCGTGTTTTATTTTGTTGGAATTTTTTGGGGGAACTATTATAGAAGATGTATGTGGCTATGGAAGGCAATTAATTTTAAACAATAAACCTTGTTAGCTTAAGTTGGTACCAATAGTATCGGAAATGTTCCCCTTACCTATAGCCGATGAGGGAGTGTCTTTATCGACTATGATCACTGTACCTATTTATGTGAAAAGCTAAGAACTTAATCACTGGAAAAGTTACTACAGGGAATGCATTTTATTTAATTGGAATGGAAATGGCTTCACTAAGAGAGCAATAATTGTAATGCGGATTGTGGTGGAAGTTTATTTGATTGTGGATTACGAGGGAGTAAAAATGTTGGGTTGCTGAAGATGCTTGTGGTATACACTTTTCTATTAAGAATTAGTGTGAAATTAAATGAAATTAAGTTAATTTGCAATAAAATAGGTAAGAAATATGTCCTTTAAAGATGCTCTACCTTTAAATATACGTCCTACAAGAGTTTAGCTCTCAGTCACAAGTTAAGACAAGCTCTTTTAGGAGGGTTTTTATCGACAACAACAATTTGATTAATGACCAATGACAGATTTTAAATGGAAGACGAAATATGACAGGTGCCAAATGACAGCTTTCAAAATTTCCAAAAAATTGGAATTACGAAAAGAAAATTGTGAAAAGTTGTATGACAACAACAAAAGAGGTAGGTCATCACAGCTACTTGTGATCGCCACAACGAACAATGAACAGGCTGGAATTACAGCTGTTTCACGGCTTGCCACGGACGATCATCAGATTTCTTTGTGTGGTGCTGGTTGATCTTGGTAATTTAATTCGAAAAACACTTTCCCCCATCAGAATTCGAACCTTCACCTAGACCAGCGATCTCATCAAGCAAGCGCACACACTATGCACAACGCCATCAAAGCCACAAGTTCAGTCCAGTATTTTCTAGGATTCTCTTTTCCCCATTGGACTCATTAGCCAACAAATTGTTGTACTGATTTGAGAAGGGGGGGAGCGAAAGAGTTTGCAAAGGTCATCTCCTCCCGGATGCATGATATGATTCTTAAGGTCATCCGGATGACAAGTTTGGATGACCGTCTGATCGCACGTTTACGGCCGTTAAGCTTTTAAATAGACGTTCAGTTTTTCATTTTAGTTGGGTACCCAAATTAAAAACATAAGGAAAGGCTACAGTCCACTTGGGGCGAAGAGTATGATACCCAATCCATATCCTTCAATAACGCCCCATTGCCTATATATTTAGTGAACGTTCAATTTAGGGCGACTTTATGACTTATAAATTCTAATTCAGAAGAGGTGAAATATTTCTTGCATCACGTAGGGAAGCCTAACGAAGTTCGTTATTAACGCACATACCGAGGCTTGAAAGCCTTTCGGGACACCGGCATTTATTTTGTGAGTTGCCAAACTCTGCCATATGCCTTTTAAATATCAAGCGCAACGACATTAATTTACTATCCACCACGGTCAACAAATTGACTCGATTGATGAAACCATACTACCGGTCAACCTGGCAGCGTTGAGCTGGCCATAAAATGAGCAGTTGGCATTGCTTGTGGCATTGTTGATGGCTATTAGCTTTTATTTTGTGAAAAAAAAAACATTCGTAAACGAATTTAAGGAAAAAATTACAACAGAAAGTATTGGATGATCAAACCGCAGTATGATTCTACTACTGCAGTACCTTCGGCAGTATTGCTCGATATCTGCAATACCTATTCCTTCCACTTTTAATGCAAATTTTACTTGTGATGGAATCAATGGGCATGGTAGTGCCCAGCCAAGTTCTTTAGCAATTTTGGCACTACGCCCCTATTTACACGAACCAACTCAACTCAACAACCCCCCTCCAACTTCGCTTACTACAAAGCTAGAGAGATAAAATCAGAATTTATTGAGACGCATAGCAGCAGGCTCCATACCAAATTTCAACTGTTTCACATGAGCGGTTCCTGAGTTATAAGGGCCCAAAATAAGCAAAAGTAGTAACCCCTGACTCACTGACAGATCATCAAAATTATGAAGCATTTCAAATCATCGTTTAAACTTGAAATTTTGTACAGTAATAGGGTTTGCGAAGAAACCTAGGGGATAAATTTGTGATCTTCCATCCAGGGGGCGTGTCAGCCGCCCACTTCTCTTTACGCAGCCCCCAAAAGTCCTACAATTATGATTTTTTACACGACGATTGGATTTTAAGAACAAAATCGGAAAGAAATGAAATATTGTTTATTCTCCATTTAGGGGGCGTGCTAGCCGCCTCTTTTCTTTAACTTTGCACCCAAAAGATTTAGAGCTATGAAATTATACTTGGAGAAAGGATTTGAAGAATAGAATACAAACTTTGTGTATATTCCAAAAAAGAGGCGTGGCAATCGCCCATATATCGAACTCATTCTATAGTTATGAAACCTTACATGTCGGTAATTCCTTTAAGGGCAAACAAGGAAAGTTATAAAACAAATTGTATTTTACTTAAAAGAGGGCGTTTATGATCGGTCGAAATCCCTAAAATTTTAAAATTTTGTAGAATTTCCATGTACAAAAAGAACTTGGCAAAAAGTATTAAAATCACACCAAAAACATAAATGTTAGTATAAAAATGTACCTGAATACCACTTGTGGCTCAGTACTTTTTGTGCCTAACTCGTAAGGCAAATGCGTTTTTTGTATAAACGAACTTGGCTATTCTTTAACATTTATGTTTTTGCTGAGACCCTTATATCCTCATCAAGTCGACGATGCAAATAAAGTGGAAGAAACGCGATTATACTAAGGCGTCAAACATCAGCTGATCGTAAACAAATATGAATATTTAACCGCTCTTTTCTCATTGGCAAAAGCCTCCATAATTCTATTTGACAGTTCAAATATTCATCTCTCTCCCTTCATTTTTCTATTCAACTACTTACTTCATTTGCATAAAAAAAAACAAAACAAAACAAAAGTACCTCAATCCATCAAATACTCGAGCAATAAATATCACTTTGCCTTTATTTCGATTGGAAACCAAACATTGTCACTCACTGCCATTTGACATCCAGTAAAGCACCTCCAATGGAACAAAATTTATCTCCAACCATCTATTTACTGTATTAACTCTTTGTCCCACTATCCCAGCTATGGCCATAAAATTGAACAATATGAATGACAGAAACATCTCACAAAAGCAATAACACATTTTATTTCAGTTTGTCATTCAATTCAGCAGCGTGAATAGCCAAGAACATAAATCCCAGAAAAGCTTTTAGTGTGCTCCTGTCGCAGTAACTTACAACTGGAAAAATAAAAACCCATCAAAAATATAAGACAAAGATGCCATCGAAGATTCATCTGCAATTTCTTTCCCCCAAAATAACATAGATGGCCTTAGGCCAAAAACAACAAAATAATAAAAAAAAAAAATACGGTAACCCCATGCCAAACATTGGAAAAGCACTGCACAAAAAAATTCCTTTCGCTAAGCGATGACGTGATGGCATTTTATAGCCGTCTCTCGGAATGTCGCCAAATCGAATGAGCCACCCTCCCTTGTGACGTTCAATCGACCAAACATCTTGGATAGCAAGCTCAATAAAAACCCAACAACATGATCAATAATTCAAAAGTCTTCGACAATATATACTGGGTAAAAACCCAGACTATGCAGGTAGGTAGGTAGGTGGACTAGCACTAGGTATGTGAAGATTAAATTAAAATTACCAAGGAAGTTCAAGGAAAATTCACCTGAATAGAAGAGATGCCACATGGGACTCGTTTTGGGGGAGGGCAAAGTGGGAAATATTATTCTTCTTGGTTCGTCCTTAGGTCAATTCATGTAAGGGTTATTTTTATTTATGATGATTCCTTTGAAGTTTAAGGAGGACTAGTTTTACTGCCGCCAATATTCATTGGCACACAGAACAAACAAGGTAATAAATATTAATATATGCAAATACTTACAATATGTATCTGTTGTCAGTCGATCGATGGTATCCTGCTTCAATTTTGAGTTCTTCTTGCCCATGTTGATTGTGTGAATTTGCCAATTGAAACGAGTACTCGGTAGTTAGTTGTGGATACTTTTTATTCACTGTTATTTATGCAATATTGCTTTATACTTTTATTTTCTCTCTTATGCTCACTTTCACTCACAAGACACTAATTAGGTGAAACCTGAAAAGAAAAAGAAAATTTATCTTCTGTTAGTTAATGGGCGGATGAATAAATTGGTGAAGTATACATTTTTGTGTGCAAATAAGTATAATGTTCCGGTTGCTCGTTTTTATATAAATTCCTGCATTTTGTTGTTGTTTACTCTGTAAATATCTTTGCGAAAAAAATGAGACGCAATTAAAATACGTCCCTACCAATGAAAGCCGAAGGATTTAAAATACATATTAAAACTTAAATAAGATTTATTCACGCAAAAACTATATAGTTCAATATTTTGTCTAATTTAGTTTAATTTATTTTGTACTAAAGTTCTCATCCAGTACAAATTTTACGTCATAGTGCCTTCAGGATTTCATCCGGATGACAAGTTTGGATGACCATCTGATCGTAACTCAAGACTTTGGAAATAATTTGCGCATCTTTTAGCCCAATATCGAAACTTTTACAACTTAATTTTATATATATTTTCCACTGCTCTTCTGTGTTTACTTGTTTAGCTTGTTTTTATTTGTCTTATTCATTTTTTTAACTTTCTCGTATACATTAATATACTTAAGAGAAAGTTAATGGGATCGTGCGGAACTCAAACTTAGTATGAGGAAAGATATTACGACTATTGAGAAGTCCAAAAAAGTGGGTCCGCCAATGCAGTCCGTTGGTCTATCTGTCCGGGCACCGTATGGCGAAACGGCTTGACGGATTTGCTTCAAACTTCGTATACAAGTATTTTGGGCATCTTTTTATTTTTTGCTTTATCGTTTGAAATAACGGTACGTGCCATACAATTATTTATGTGAAAATCACTTATCACTATTTTTCTAGAAATGAATCCAAGGATATTGGTCTTTTTTTGTAGTAAGGATACTTGGGATGTGTCCAAAAATACTGCATACTTAGTTTTTGGGGAAAAAATGATTAATGGTAAATTTTTAAAACCGCCAATATGTCGAAAACTAATAAAGGGAACTCAAAAAAAAATCACTGTTTTTATTATACTATAAAATCGAACAAATTTTCATACTTTTTGAAATATTTGTTTTCAATTTTTTTTTATATAACGATTTTCTTAAATATAAATTAAATTCGTTTTCTCAAAAACGGCTCTAAAGATTTAGCTAATTTTTTTGTAATTCGAACAATTATGTTAAAAGTGTCGCATGTGCGAAATTACATCAAAATCGTAGGTGCCGTTTTTGAGAACATCTAATTTTTCAAAACCTAAAAAGTGATTTAAATAAATTTGACACCATTCATTTTCGACTCATTTTGCGATTCAAAGACGCATGTCATGTACCGAGAAAGTTTCGTATGACACAGTCGTGCACTCTATTTTAATTGCCATTTGGAATCGGCATTAAACCGTTTGTCGCTTTCCATTTGCGTGAAAAAATATATATTCGCATAAGTTTATGCCTAATATTTATATATTTTTATTTATATTTTTATAAAACCAAATAAATTATCACAAGCGAGAGGGGCCTTTGTATGGCACTTTGTAAAATCGATCTATCGAGTCGGGCAGTCACACATTCAAGTAAGAACTTCGTAATCTCTTAATCACAAAAATATAGGCTTCCACAATGCATTGAAATTTACTATAAAGGTGTAAATTTCCCTGAAACAGTTTAAAACGTTACATTACTTCAGAGATTCAAACGTTAAGATAGGTACTTAAAAACCGAAGGCATATATAATGTTTTTGTAGTTAATGGTGCTGCTGAAACCAACAACTTTATGATTTTGGCGTTTTTAAACCGCGAATGATAAAGAAATGGCAGTAGAAAACAACTAGAATTCTCTTTATTCGCCCACTCCAATTATAATTGTACTTTGAAAAATTGGAGTGGACCAAAATCTTTAGACAATTCTGATTTTCTAAACACGAAAATGTACCATTGTTTAGATAAAGCTAAACAGAAAAAAACGCGGCGAGATATTACCCCAAAAACTTGCTTACGAACTTTGAAGCAAATCTGTCTAAGCAGATCCGTTTCGCCATACGGTTTCCGGGCAGACAGACAGACCGACGGACGGCTTGATAGACGAAAAATCAACATTCATACTCAGTTTGAGTTCGAAATTTCCGCACGATTGCAAAACCTTTCTCTTACAATTAGTATGCGAATGGACGCGAGAAAGTTAAAAATTATTTAGAGTCACTGTAGCACTGTAACACTTTGTAACTTTGCTATAGTTTTAGCCACACATCCATGTGTTGATAGAAGAGCAGTGTCGTCTACAAATGTGGCCATCTTGGTATCACTCGCAAGTCTTATATCACTCGTATATAATAAATACAGGGTGGGTCCTAGAAAACTTCCCTGAGGAACACCAGCTTGTATCTCTTTAAGTTCAGAATACGCTGGGCCATATCGAATTCTAAAGAATCTATTACCTATATAAGATTTAAGGATCTCATAGTACTGTCTAGGTGGATCCTTATGAAGGGGATCTATCTGGATATGCCAGACCTTATCAAGAGCCTGAAATGAAAGAAATTGTCTTATATACGGTAGCTTCTGATAAAGGCTTACCTTAAAAAAAATAGTACCTAAAATGTTTAGGATTTCCCTTTGTTAGTTTTTAATATATTGGCGATTTTATAAATAACCGTTATTCGATTTTTTTCTCATAAAACTGACAGTTTGAGTTCGAAATTTCCGAACGTATACTAATATATACGAGAAAGTTAAAAAGTGTTCTAACAGGACAATCTTAAACGAGACAAACTTGTGAAAAAAATGTAAATACTCCGGGACAATACAAGGTAAGAAAATTCTATATTGAAAGAACTATTTGAGGTTGGATTTTTAAGAAGTTTGAACTAAGTCAAAGGTGTTCCGGAGCTACCCCTTAGCCTCATCTTTTCCTTAGTATTAAAAATAATATACTATGACTCACCACCAATGTGACTCGGTTCCAATAAACGAGTGTCCTACTGAGTTTCAGGAATAAATTCATGTCATTTTTTAAAATGTTGGACTTGGAAGGGCTCCATGGACAGTGAGACACGACATCGCTTCAGTAATGTTGAAGTGAAAAATGGGATATCTACTTTAATTTTCTATAAAAAAAATCTATCTTTTTTATTATGATTAATAGCAAACTTCAACCAAATGTGCACCGACCGCTTTATTGCGTTGATATTTGCTGTCCTATGTGATACCCTTTCAGGACTTCAGTGATGGAAAATGTGTGCGTGATGTGTTTCCGAATTCACCTTACATTGAAAATGGTTTTCAACGCCAAAAATATATGAAAGTAATCTTAAAATAAAGTACATTATCTCTGGACTACTACTTATCTATCTTTATTTTATGTTTATTAACTCACCAACTCCAATAACATGCACGGAAAATATCAAAAAACGATTTAATTAAATAGGGAAAGTTTATCCAAAGAGGAGGCGACAAAAAGGAAGCCCTTAAAAAACAGAAACCGAAAATCCATAATTCTCCATTAACATTTCCCTTACTAATTGACGGACCCATCTCTGCTTGTTCAAGGAAATATAATCCCTTGGGCAAATAACTTTATGACACGATGGGTTGTTGTTGATATTGAATTTTACATTTTACATTTTACATTTTACGGCACCCAGAGAAAGAGAGAGAGAGAGAGAGAGAGAGAGAGAGAGAGAGAGAGAGAGAGAGAGAGAGAGAGAGAGAATATGAATTTGCATGAAAAGTGATAAGAACAAAGAAACTCGTTAACGTTGGGCGCCACTTTTTTTGCTTTTATAGTCCACCATGCCAAAGGCATAAATAATGTCTGCCCACTGAAGAGGCATCTCATTTTCATTGAATTCCTTTTGCAATTAATCAACAGCGAAGTTTCTCAATAGGCATGACTTCGCGGACCATAATTTCCATGACGGATGTGGAGAGTCCATTAAAAAATGCTCCCTCCAACTATGTACATACGTATTACAGACTCTTCACGTCACGTGTCATTACGCATGCAGATTCCTGTTTCCTTATCGCTAAACAATTTGCGTGTATAATAATAAAATCGATTATATAAGTACGTCGTCCTTTCGGCGACGTAATTTACCTCCTTGCAATGCTCCTCGCCCGTCGATTTGGTTCACTTTTCTGAGTGACTTATTGTTATGCAACATGTTGCCGCCTTTATGCACGAAGGAGCACCATATGCGCTGCCAACGAACGAAAAAATAATTGATGCGCAACCAAAGCGTATGCGTTTGCGAACGTGTAATTTATTCAACTGAGAAATGGAACCAAATTTAATGCAACTCCGTGGGGCGCATAAAGGAAGTAGTGCACTTCCATGAAAATCGCTACCTGGTTACACTTGTAGGGCGCCCATTATCCTTTTTAATGTTCACCATTTCACCGTATGTAATTTTGAGTGGAAAATAACGGTAATAATCATAAATCTGGTTAAACCCCCACCCCCCGCAAGGAACAATTTCGACGCAATTTTAATGTGGTAACAACAAAGAGACTCGCGCATTCAAAAGGCAGTTAGCTACCTTGACATTAACTCGAAAACAAAGGCGTACAGTCACCATTTTTAATGTTCATCCATTCATAATATTTAGAACCTGAAATTAAGCTCTGTTAGATAAAAAATGTGTGTCGATGTTCAATACGCTGTTCGCTGTTTTTGGGCACGATGTATGCGAATGGCTTTTTCTCTATCTAAAAATTTGGGCCGGGGGAGGGTTAAAGAGTGGGGGTAAATTTATGGTCTGTTTACATAAACAAAATTTTATTGGTTCATAAATTTCTTGTGCACACAATCGGATAGGTACAATGGAAATATTGCTGTAGCAAGGTAAAATCGACAAATTGTTGCAAATAAATATGTGGGTAAACAATCTGGATGAGGTTGGTATTGGCATTGGCAGAAAATTTTATATTCACACCTCGGCAGGAGTACCGTGCTCGCAAATAGCCAGGAGAAAAAGTGAATTTCCTACCTATTGGAGGGTGGTCGATTTATTGATGATCAAGTTGTTGATGGATTTTTATACCTACAAAATATCCATTTGAACTGATTTGTTTTGTAGATAGTAGATTTGAGTTTTATTAAATCTACCCAACACTGGTTGCGGTGAGGAGGAGGGGGGGGGGGCGAGTAAAAGACTGTATGAGCTATGAAATGTTCTTAATGCCTGACACAACGATCGATAAACTATGGCTGGGGAAATGGTTTTTTTTTATTATCCTGTCGAAAGGGGAAGCGAGGCCAATAACTCTGTTAAAGATTCTCGATGTTGTTTTTTTTAAATATTTCTTGTAAATTGAATCTTCTTAATTGATTTGGAGGCTTTCAAAGGCATGGTGCGCTTTAAAGATTTATTCAAATCGGGGTATTCTCAGATATTAGAGATTTTCTAAAAGACCGCTTTTCGACTTCTTTGGAAGATTCCATTTCTAAAGTTAGAAAAGTTCTTCTTATCAAAAGTTCCATAACATCAACATGCTCATAGCCCTTAGCTGTAAAAACGCACAATATCCACCATATGATAATAGCCGAAGCCATTTTCTGTCCTCTCCACTGAGCTTCTGTCCGACCCAAAATTACTCGGAAACTGTGAGGCCTACATAGCTGAATTTTGGAATAGATCATGGGTTAAGAAGTTGCAGGAATATATTTTTTTCTTAGTTTCAAGGACGAAGCGACTTATAAGCACTTTAGGCTTACAGCGGCATCCATATTGGGGTATTTATGAATAATGGAGTTATTTTCAAAACCTTAAAAACCATCATGGTGGCAAAAATCCAAGTTGTACATAACTAATAGCGCCATCTAGATTCAATATAACAATACAGAATTAATGCTAAATGTAACTTTATTCGAACGATAATCTTCCGGCATTATAATTTAGCCACTGCTGGATCAGACGTAGTGCCATCTGGGATCCAATTTTCGATGACTTTTTCCAACATTTGTGGCCATATATCGGCAATAACGAGGCGAATTTTGTCCTCCAAGTTGTCAATCGTTTTGGGCTTTTTGGCGTAGACTAGCGACTTCAAATATCGTCACAGAAAATAGTCAAGCGGTGTTAAATCGCACGATCTTTGAAGCCAATTCGAGTGTCCGTAACGTGTATCTATGCGGTTACCGAACGTTTCCTTCAGTAAATCAATTGTGGCACGAGCTGTGTGACATGTTGCGCCATCGTGTTGAA
Organism: Ferdinandea cuprea; assembly: GCA_963576555.1. Classification (NCBI taxonomy): domain Eukaryota; kingdom Metazoa; phylum Arthropoda; class Insecta; order Diptera; family Syrphidae; genus Ferdinandea; species Ferdinandea cuprea. The sequence goes on from OY754958.1 coordinate 135,032,056, forward strand.
ACCACAGCTCCTGCGCATCATGGTTGTTTAATTTATGAACGAAAAAGTCAGTAATCAGGGCTCTATAGCGGTCACAATTGACTGTAACTTTCTGGCCAGCATGGTTTTTAAAGAAGTACGGACCAATTACTCCTTCAACCCATAAAGCATAGTCAGTTTATTTAGATGTAATGGTGTCAACATACACTTGAGGATTATCATCACTCCGAATACGGCAGTTTGGTTAATTGACGTATCCATTCAACCAAAAGTGAGGGACGTATTTCGCGATACGTATTTCGAACAGAACCCTGATTTTCAAAATATATTTTTACAATTTGGAAGCGTTGTTCAGTCTATTCATGTTGAAATGCCAAACTAAAGTAAAAATAAATCACTTGACAGCTGACAAAATGGCCACCAGTTAAAATAGTGCTGTTAACTTGAGGCTTAGGGCCCCTATAAGTTTAGACTTTCCGAAAGTCACACGATATACTTAGTATATCAATTCTAGTTAGGAAACAAATAATATTGTAGTATCTTGTACCATCAATTGAACCACTTTTCATTCACCTGAACATCTGGAATACAGATACTGCACTTAATTTTTAGTTTTCCGTAGAAACACTTTATTGAGCTTTCATACCCTCAGTCAACACCCTAGGAAAATGTTATTAAAAGATATTTTGATAATCCCAAGAAATCCTGTATACGTAGGTGTATTCGCCAAACTTCTCAACTCAACCAACCCTGCAACTAAGTACGCATATCCTTTGAGTAAGCAATATCCGTATATGGGAAAAGTTCTTCAACTTAAACAGGAACTTAACGCTCATTATAACCCAGATTACTTCCCCATATCGACCTGTGAAAATAAAAATTAAATTTCAAGATTCCTTTCACAAACTAACACGTTGTTAAGTGATAAAACGAAATTTCCTCAACATAAATTTTTTTTTTATAGAAAACTAAACTTCTCTCTTCCTAAATTCTATTTTCTTTTCATAAATTCCTCTTAATCCAATGAATATCCTTTCCTGAAATGTTTGTCCCTTCTTTTTATTTCAGCAAAATGGTAAAATAAAATTGTAAAACTTTTGCTATTAGCTGCACAGTGTGACAAGCACACATAGTTTGTTCTATATATCTGTTTCTGAGAATTGAATCCTTTGGCTATAAATTTGTGCAATTTGTAACTCACTCTAGATGCATGTGTATAGATAGATACAGTCAGCCAAATGGATTAGCCTAGAAGAGAAATGGTAGATGCTGAGTAGCTTTGTAATGAGACATGTGAATGTTGCGTGTGTTTGGTTTTCTTTTTTTTTCGTTTTATTGAATCAAGTTCAATAGAGGCGAAAAAAAAAGATATTTCAACGTTCGAATGGATTTCTAAAGAATTTTCTTTAAATAAAAAAAAAACAAATTAAACTTAATTCTGTTTATTTAGAGTCTAAATGCTGGTACTTTAAGAAATATTACGACAAGGCGAGTGTGCGAGTATGTGAATAAGTTGTTTTTTATAAACAATTGCGTATGGGGAGACTATAGATTTAAAATAGATAAAAACTAAACAATTTGCCGATAAATTGTTATCCGGTGTTTCCAACTGAAAATTGTTGGATAGATAAATAAATATTTTTTTATTTATATTCTAAAACTACATAGGAGAATTCCTGTGTATCTATTAAAAAGGAATAAACAATTTACGAGAAAAAAACAACAAAACAAATGACACTAGATAAATAAAAGAGATGTACGGGTTCTGAAGAAGTTCAGCCTTAACAAGTCGTTGGTGAAAGGAAATTGCGCCCACTCTTTGTTCCATTTTTAGTAGTGTAGCGAGGGAGTAGGAATTGTATAGATACTTTTTGTTTTGTGAAATGGGAATGATTTAAGTAGAACAATGAAATGCGAATGCACAGTTAAGCACTTTTGTACATATTTCGGTATGAAATCGACATCATAGTTAATTAACTAGGGTAGTTCCTTAAAGCATACTGCAATTGTGTGCACTAAAGATACATACATCTTGAAAGCTGTTTTTCTACAAAGCGAGCACAATTTTAGGTTTGAGATATTTCATTTATTATTATTTGTTAGCTTAGTAAAAGCGATTTTTAGAATTATATAGTTTCATAATAGTTTAGAAATTAGAAAATTAAGGAACTATGAGGGTTAGGAACGGAAGAACTATGAAGGACTTTTTTGAGAGTAAGTTTGAAGTTGTTGCGATCAAAGACATCAGCATGTTTATTGGCAGTGCGAAGCATTCTAAAAATTGATTCATAATGTCCATAGGCTAGGTGAGGTCCGTTGTGATATCCAACTCTGCTCGTTAAACCATTTGCAGCTCTGGATATAGCGAAAGAGATCTTCAACGTCAGTAGTTGACAGATATTCAAGATTGTCATGGAAGAAGGCACCAAGGTGAACCTTATGTTTCTGGAAGAGAGCAGGACAAGTGCAAAGAACCTCTTCCTCCCCGTCCTCGTCCATGCAGCTTCTGTTCAAGTCATTTGAGTACATGTTAAGCCTAGTTGCATGCCTGTCTATGACGTGCAGTCTTTTTAGAGAGATCAAGCACTTAGAGAGTTTCGGATCAAGCTTCGGCCAAATCCGCTTTGTCGCTAGACAAGTTTTGTCACTTGTCCACCTTAGGTGTTAATTTTCTCAATGGCTTCTTATTTTATCATCAGTTTGCATGTGGCAATTGGAATGTCTATGGAACCTTTGTCAGGTGAAATATCAGACAATGAAGTTCCGTGCTAAGCGAGTTCGTTAACCTTGTTGTTCCCTATGATATCGCTATGCCCAGACACCCAGCAGAGGTGAATTTTAAATTGCTTCGACATCTTCTTAAAAGACGATCGGCATTCAAGGGCCACCGTAGAGTTTAGAAAAACTGAGTCTAGCGATTTTAAGGCCGCTTGGCTGTCAGAGAAGATTAGGATATCTCTATAAGATTCTAGATATCAGGTTTCTTTGCAGCCAAGATAAGGCTTCTTTATTCGCCATGACTTCTGCCTGAAACACACTGAAATGATTGGACAGACGAAACGAGAGACTAAGAATTAATCTGTAAGAAAAAACGCCACCACCAACCCATTCATCAGTTTTTGATTAGTAAAATTTCCTTAGTAGGTCAGTTGTAAGGAAGAACAAAGGTGTAGGTTTGAGATTATTTGAAATTATATCCCATAAGACAGTGAAATCTCGAACATTGGATGTAGAATGGTACCAACTCATCTCCAATGAAGTATGTTCTTAAAAATTGAACTAGCAGCTTACGGGAGTATGTTTTTCTGCAATTTTCTGATATAAATTTTCAAAAGGATATTTTGGCACCAAATTGAGATTTTTTAAATATCATTTTGCAGGCAAAAAGCATCAGAGGGCTGAGATATAGTCTATCATCAGTAAAGGCAGATAAATCAGAATCATTTAAGACAATGTTTATATCATTTATTGTGAGGATAGAGATAATGGGTCCAAGATGACTGCCTTGCGGAATCCCGGATGTTGCTTTAATTAGATTAGCTACAGGGGATCTACATAGACACGGTAGTGCCGGTTCTATAAGTAAGACCGTGTGAAAAATCTGGGATGAATTCCATTCGCGAGTTCGTCGATTGTTTTGCTAAAATCTCTGGGAATAGCATCGACTTCTTCTCGATCTTCTAATGCTGCTTGAAAATGAACTCAGTCTGTGAACTTTGCCTTTAAGGAAACCGTGTTGATCAGCAGAAAGAACCGTCCTACAGTGGGGAAGCATCTCCTTATAAAAGTTTGGGAATGCACGAACGTTTTGCAATTATAGAACTTATGAACTTCCTTATTTTAATATACTTAAGAGAACGTTTTTGATTTAGAACCACAATAGCCCTTTGGTCAACCCCGTTCCAAGCACACAACGTGATTCTGATTAGCCTTCCCCCGAATCTGCATATTAGGCCTAAATTATCGTTCAATGGGCTAAGGCTAAGAATGCCGGTCAGAAAAACGCGAAAGGCGAACCAAGTTCTTGGATGAAACTCCCTGTGTAAGCTTCCCATTAAGTTAGAATGGATGTCAGAAAACGTCGCAAGGGAACTCCAAGTTATTACCTTAATTGTGAACAACAGGTGGAGGGCTAGAGGCATTTGCATCTGCAGTGATAGCCAAGCTGCATTAAAAGCGCTTCTAAACCCTCTTACCTCGTCCAAGTTAGTGCTAGAACTCAAGATTTTTCTGAATTTGGTCGAAAGACTGAAAACAGTGAATCTTGTCTGGGTACCAGGTCACACTGGCATCCAGGGAAATGAGATCTCGGATGAGCTTGCTAGACAAGGTTCAGAAGAAGTTTTCTCAGGACCCGAACCTGTGTTGGGTCTGCCTGCATCTGTAGTCATGTCTTCTATCGATTCTTGGGTTTCTGGTGAACACAAGATTCGGTGGCTCGATTGCGGTGGATGTAGACAAATCAAACTACTGCGCCCAGACATTTGCAAAAGGTCAGAATCTTTCTTCTATCTCTGGGGAGAATTGACTGTAGGCTGCTTGTAGGCGTTCTTTCGGGCCACCAAGCTTTTGCTAAACCCTTAAATGTGTTGGGCTTAAGCGACACCACTACCTGTCCTGCTTGCGGTGAGGAGGATGACACAGCGAACACTTTCTCTGCAGTTGTCCGGCCTATGCTCGCGTCAGGTGGCGGATCTTCGGGACTGACGTGGTGAGTGCCGAACATCTAAGCTCTTTATCACTGAAGCTCCTTCTCGTTTTTCTTCGAAAGACGGGAAAACTAAGTACATTAATGTAAGGTATCTGAATGGTAGTACAATGGACCTGTAGTTGTGTCTGAGCGCTCCATCGGATAGTAGCAACCTCCGACAAAAAAAATTCATAGGCTAGTTTTGAGCTGTCCCTACTTTTGGCACCGTTCCCGGGAGAAGTGGAATTTTGTTTTATATACCTACCAAAAATTAAAAAAGCCCCCCAAAGGTATAAAAATGACCTAAATTCATAGCAATTTCATAACATAAATGGTTGGTAACTAAGTGGACCTCTGCGCGGGAATCAGAGGTTTTTAACTCTCTTCTCGCAGGCGGCAGGTCAGCTCAGCCCGGGAAAGCGCTTTTCAGGCCAACGATATGTATTCTTTTAGAATTGATAATAACTCCTACTAAAGGGGAAAAATGACAGAGTATGTTCACCGAACTACAAAGCAACGCTTTAAAAATTCGTCCTTTTCGTGCGATTAAGAGTTCATCATAAAACAGAGGCCTTAATGCAAACCATAAGACAACGCTAGCTAAGGCTTACGTGCCATTAAATTTACCAAGGCATTGCCCAGATGGAAAAGTATCTCTAAAATACACGAAAAGTTAAAAAATAAAGACATTTCCTTTTTACGTCGACTAAAAAAAAAATAATAATTTTTTTACAATTCCCATTCAGTGCATGTCGCAAACTTCTTAATACACCTGTTTATATTTTTCACAAAAGTGTCCAAAAATATGTTCTACAGCTGTGACATATCCTGGATCACCTTGAAAATTCAAAATTTCAGAAAAAAAACTATTCACAAAACTCTTCTTCATAGTTCTGCCCTACAAACTCGTACAAATTCCAAATCACCTTCATTCTAAGAAAAGAAACGGAAGTCAGTCAGACGAAAAAGAAACCTAACGAGCCATCCACACAGTTGACAAGGACGAACTTTTCCCGAAAACAGGAACTAAAATGAAATGGTCACGTTTCAACACAAAAAAAAAATAAGCTCACAAAACTACAAGTAATTCGAAACTTGTTAAAAATGTCTCCTTTACTTTCTATGTACCTGCATCCTGGCTTCAGATGGTGTACAGCAGTTTCTTGTTTCACATAATCGTTTTCACATTTGGAGAAGTCAGGATAGGCCTTCGGTGGGACGACACGAGCGTGAGAGGAATAAAACAAAATACTTCGACTATAGAGTGGGGCACGTTGTATGATTACACGAAATGTGCAATGTTTAGTAGCGCCTTCACAACAACAATCATAATTGAAGGAAGTTTTTCACATTTTTTTTTTTTTTGTTTTGCTCTCGAGAATTTCCCCTTTTATTATGTTGAGCTGGGGTGAGGACTAAGGACTGAGGAGTGTAAGACCGACTTTCAAAACAATTTCGTTCCCCCATCAATGGGGACCAATATGATGTACAAAACAGCCCTCCAGGGGAATGTTGCGGTTCAACATTGGGCGCGAAATAATAAAAATACCTACCCACCTCGTTTTTCATTTTTGTTTTTTTTTTCAGAACATAAAAAGTAACTTTGAAAAAGGCAAATTGTTTTTGGTAAAAAAGTTAAAGTACCGTCACATTATACACTTAGGTGTGGTATTTAAAACTCAGAAGCCTACCTTGTTTTACCAAAAAATAAAACATAAACACGAATTAATAAATATCACGCATATTTAACAGCACTCCTTGCCACCTACACACACATAATATATAATATAGAAAAAAGCTTGTTAGGCTAAAAGCATAAAGCAATAATCCAGTCAAGAGCTCTTAAAACTTTCACTACTTTATAAAGTGTAAAATGCAAAAAATACAAACAAAATGTGAATGTGAATGTAGGTACATTCCATACTATTTGTTGAATCCCTTGGCATCTATAAAAGTAAAAATAAAAAACACGACAGCGAACCTACCTAAGAACTTGACATGAGAACACTCGACATAGCACCCTCATGTCAATGATGGCATTCTGCGAGCAAGATTCCCGCCTTGACCTTTGGAGTTACCACAAGCTGTTCGTGTTCAATGACCGGAAATGAAGGGTTTTTTTTAATTTTCCTCTGTTGTTTTTAGTTTAACGGTAAATGAAACCATGTGCGTGGTTTTTATTTTAATATCATACATTTTTCTCTTTGTCAAAAGTTTAGGTTGAAGGCTCTTTACATGAATATGTATTTAGTTTTGAATTTTTAAATGTAACCGCCCGCTAGAGGATTTCTTGATTTTGTTTTTTTTTTATTTGAAAAAATTCAAAAGCCGATTTAGGAACGAGGCCATTGATAAATAAGGCTTTTGATAAAAAAAATCTTTTTCGTATTCGTTGTTTAGAAAAAGAAGAGAGAATTTGAAATGTTTGCCTCCTCAAGGCGTTAGAGCTGTGTGGGGACGAAAGTATTGAAAGAGGTGATGTTATTTATTTTGTACATGTTTGTGCCTTGCATCATCCAAACTATAGAATGTACCGTACGGAACGTACGATTATTTTGAATAACTTTCACGATAGGTGGCAATTAATTTTGAATTTTATGGGAACGCATACGAATGTTTGACCTAGTTCCTGAGGTGAAATCCATGAGCGGTGGGTGGAGATGCATATTAATAACGAAAAAGCTTACCTTTCAATAGAAGAACTGAGGAGATTTTTATATGCTGGACTGTATGATTACAGTTACCCTTCCTAACCCACATTTAGAGTGGGAAGCGGATTGAGTCTATCTCGATGTAATGGACAAGGGAAATTACTATTCAAGAAAAGCGTGATAAAATCTATATTTAGGAAGAACATTTGAGAAAAAAATTCAAATGTGCTACAATTGTGGAGTGTACTTAAGAAAATGCAACTTTCTCATACACAAAGGTAGCAAACGAGAAAGTAATTGTAATCGCGAGGGAATTTCGACTCAAACTGATGATATTACGAAAAGTGAGTCCGAAAATGCCATCCATTGATACCATTCTTCCACCCAAAGTTTGCTTACTCTATAGCAGGCTGCTTTAGCGATAATTTACAAGTACCCTATCTCTCTATATGAGGTGAGAAAAACAACGTGGTTCCTAGTTTGGCAAGCTCATCAGCCTTACAGTTCCCAGGAATGTCTACGTGCCCCGGCCCTCAGAAAAGTTGAATGTTCGGATATCTCCTGAAGAGATGATCTGGAGTCTAGGGCTACTAAAGCGTTTACAGAGATTGATCCCAAGGACTTAATTGCAGCTTGACTGTCCGATAGAATGCTTCAATCCTTCGAGAATATCACATTTCTCTTTAGCCAAGATAAGACTTCTTCAATCGCCATTATTTCCGCCTCGAACCACTACAATGATGAGGAAGACGGAAGGCAAAACAAGATTTAGTCTGTCAGAGAATACACCACTCCAAGAATACATCCTCTTCCCAATATGATCGCGTTGGAATGGTAACATTGAAGGATTTTCCGAATTGTAATTGCGGAATGGTGTAATCGATTTAACTAGGGATATTGTGACGTAGCTTTGAGACGAGCAGCTGTGTTAGCTGCTGTACCAAGAATGTTTCGTATAACGCAGTCGTGTACTTTACTTTTCTTGTTATAACGACAATCGGGTTAAATATCCTGAAAAGCATATTTCTAAATTTTTTAAGAGTTACGTTTTTCAGGTTGGCAGCACTGGTTAGTAATGGCGTCCAAACTTCATCTGTCAAAATTAACAGTTTTCAGTATACTCTGCCATTTAATCATGGAAAGACTTGCAAATTATTGAAATTTATTACCAAAATTCGTGTTCTGTGAAAAATGCGAAAATCCGCTGTTTTATCGAAAGTTGTGTTCAGCGATGAGATTCATTTCTGGCTCAACGGATATGTAAATAAGCAAAACTGTCGCATCTGGCGTGATGAACAGCCACATGTCATACAAGAAATCCCGAAAAATCCACAGTTTGGTGTGGTTTATGGGCTGGTGGCATCATCGTTAAAATCAACGGCAAACGATATCGAGCCATGATACGCCCCAGTTGGCTGAGTTGAACTTGGTTGACATGTGGTTTCATCAAGACGGTGCCACATGCCACACAGCTCGTGAAACAATGGAAATGTTGAAGGATGAATTTGGTGGCCCTGTGCGTTGGCCGCCAAGATCATGCGATTAAACGCCTCTTGATTATTGCTTGTGGGGTTATGTAAAGTCGTTAGTCTATGTGGACAAGCCGAAAAGCTAAAAAAGTGAGCAAAACTGAACCTTTCAAATGGAAAATTTGCAACGGAGCGGCGGACAACATTTACATAAAATTGTCTTTAAAACGTAAATGCCAAAGGCCTTTTTATAGAATAAAATTTTTTAATATTTGATGCAAATGTGAGTGTTTTATTCGATTTTTGAAAAAAAAACTACGCTTAAAAAATGACCCTATTCTGACAACACACAAATCAAATTTTTAATTTTATTACAAAGAAGCAAAAAGTGTTTTGGTGCAGTTTTTTCCTTCTCCTCTAAAATTGTCATTTAAGCCGACGGATTGCTTTCTTTTACAACGCTGGTACTTAGTGCTTTATTTTTTTTATTATGGAGCGGTGCATAGAAAATGATCTATCCCATCTTCGAAATGGATCAGTCAACACCGAAATTCGATGTCTCATTTCAGAAGGAAAGACTTTGTGCAAATATTTCGATGGTAGACCATAAAAAAAAATGTATAAAAAAGTGACTGCACTCGAGGTTATCTTTAGGTGATTGAATTAGGCATCGACTAATCAAGGTAGCAACTAACCAAGCAAAGGTAGAAATAGCGACGAAGGTTAGAGACTAGAGGCAATCGCGAAATTGTGTAGACGTTGCCACATCACATACGCCTAAACTTTTCTGAGGCACTGACTAATATATTTTTTTATTGATATTGGTAGTAATATCCATCCGTCCTATTCATAGGTCTTCCATCTAACGTTTTTTTTGTCAACTAGTGCTTATTTCGCGAATGGTAACACTTAGCTCATGTCTGATTTGACAGATAATTAGTTTTATCCTTCCGCTGAACGAATAAGTTTGTGTATAAGCTTGAACAACGAACAACAACAACAACTTGAACAACAACAAGTAGTGGCCGTTACAGTCAATGGCGATCGTTATCGGGCCATGTTGAACGAATTTTTGTTCACAAAAATTGAAGAGGAGGATATTGGCAACATTTGGTTTTAAAAGGACGGCGCTACGTGCCACACAGCCGAAGCTACACTCGATATTTTGCGCCCTGTTTCAAAAAAAAAAAAAGTTATTTGGCGGATCCTATATTTTGAAAATAAAATACTTTGTACACACTTTTAAAAATTTGGTGCACTTATTTCCAAAATGGCGGCCGTCTTATATATTATATACGATTAGGCATATATTTCTCATGGTAATCCGCAAAACATTTCATGTGAACTCTGACTTGTGGAACATGTAGATCAACGTGTTATTTGTATGACAAAACGGACATCTCGTTTGTTTGTCTTGTAAAGTTATCAAAGAGATCGTATCGTATACTTGCTTCTTCGCATGCTATGCCGGCGTCGGCGTGCATAAGAAAGGGAGATTTATAAGCCATCAACAATCCTACGGCGATTTTCGCTCTAAGACTTAGTCGATCTAAGTCGCACATTTAATTCGATGTATCTGCCAAGCGTTTTTGTTTTGGAACACAGCATTTATGGTTGTTCTTACCTATAGGCACCCCAAATTCTAGCTATCAAACCGATTTCCTCATCTTAGAAAAGCCCTGTCTAATTGCATATACCCCAGAAGCCGGATGTTCCAGAATAGCTAGCAGAGGTATGTAAGTAAAATCAAATTACTTCAATGAATAACAATAGGAGCATATATCGTGTTTCATCTTAGCAAGCAGAATAAGTGAGATCACATATCAAGTAGTCTACTTTCGGCTGCTACCACGCAAATTAACATTCCTGACCAAAACACGTGTCTCTTATTTTTGCATGTTTGGAAGTGTTGAACTTATCCTGCGTGGTAAACTTGTGTGGCCATATTAAACAGCCATTATGTATGCAACGATGTTATCAAGTTCAAATGAACTTTACTTATCACTTTTCTTCTTCATAAAGCTAACATTTTTAAGAATTTGGGCAGCCATTTGGATTTTTAAGGAACCTAGTGCCCAGCAAAGCAGCCATTGATGTAAGGAAAGGTCAGCGCTGATCATGAATTCCTCATTTGCTGGTTATTTGGGAGAGTGCTTTTAACTGGGAACCTTGCAAGTTATTGACGGAAACCAATTCCTCACCAGCGGAATCTTTATCTTTACGATGCCGCCATTTGGTTGTGAACCAGGGTCGAGCCACAGGGGCAACTTTGGTATAAATGAGGGGAGCGCGGCATGCTTTCGGTTGCTCGGCTCAGCTCGTCGGACGAGGGTGTTTCTTGTCCCCTCACCATATACCACTTGCTCAACAAAGTTTCATTCATGCCAAAAGTTAAAAGAAAAAAAATAAACAATAGAGGAGAAAGTTCGCAGACCTCGGACGGACTAATAAGATAGGAAAGTGAAAAAGATAGAGAAAAGCAAGAAAAGGGTTGAAAAAATAAAAGAAATAATAATGTCCACGGACTAAGGTCAATACCCAAGAAAGAGGATGGAGAGACATCACGAATCTAGCCTTACTAACCTAATATTACTCTAATCTACTCTAAATGGTAAAGCTAACTCCTAGCTATACCTATTCTATCTTAATACTATCCTAAAACTATCATACCCTAAACGAAATGCCCTTTCCCTACATCAATCTTAGATACCGGTACCAGATGTTATTGGCAAGGGATTGCCAGCCCACCCTTATTTCTTTCGACAAATCCATAGCTATCACTCTAGCCAATGTTGCGAGTGATAGCCCCTCGATGACCCCCCAGTCACAATTACCTAAAATCTTTTTCAAACAATATAGCCAGTTGCTTTCCTCCCCTTCAACACTTCAACCGTAATAGTCGCCATGCCAGGAATGCCCATCAGTTCACCCTAAAGCCTATATTCGGTCGAACCATGAAATTCAAGGATTCGTTCCTCTGCCCTACAACACGAATGTGGAATTCTCTACCTAACTCTGTTTTTCCTGACCATTACAATTTACAAACATTTAAAATCAATGTGCATCGGTTTCTCATCCTTTCCTCTAATCCCTCATTTCCTTAACGCTCGTGCTGTGCTACTATAACATTATAAGGGTGCTAACAATCCCTTTTGCACATGCAAATTATAAAAAAAAAAGTGTATGTTGTCACGTTGCCACACAAATTTGAGGATGTCTGGGCAATTTTAAGTTGCCAATACAAATCCCCATTTGCGAAAAATATCCTGAGAAAAATAATTAAGGTACAAATGCATACTGTGACGTGTGAAAGATGCCTTCAGTAGAAGCAACATATTTTTCTTACCAGTAAGTGCAGCAAATATTTCAATATTACAGTCTACAATGTATCATACACATAAAGTCCTTAATGTTGCCTATTTATAGTTTGTCACAAAACTTTAAAGTCATAATCATAAAATAAAATATTCAAAGCCCTCTCTAATACTACAACTACGCTCATTTTCCGCAAGGCCAAAGCCCAACCAAATACCAAATATAAACGTCAAACTTTTTCCAGCAAGAAAAATTGTGTTTCCGCTTTTCGAAATGCAACAAAAAGATTTTAAAAGAATTTGTTAACTGAATTCCTGCAGTGAAACCAACAAAAGTTTCTCTAAAAGGCGAGGAAAGTTCAACTGCCCGAGAATTAAAAAGTTTTTATAAAATATCTCCAAAACTTTAAACTTCACAAGAATAGGTTAATATTTCAGCAAGTATTTTCTGAACTCAAAATAAAAACTAATTTGACTCAAAAACATGGAACTTACTTTGAATTCGTTGAAGAAATCCGTAATACCGATTTTATGTGGGATACCGAATTTAGGAGACCCTAGTCCGATAAGTAAACTACACATCATCTACCTCGGGCAAAACAGAAATTTCAATATGGCGATTATTGGACTCAATCGATAGCCATAAAATTTTGCCAAAGAATTCAAAGCAGCTAAAGAAGAAAAGAAGAATTTAAGTGGTAATTTTGCTGTGGCCAAACATTGTCATGGCTATGTGTGGTACGAGGTAGAAAAATGCAATAAAAATGCCATTAAGAAAAATGTGCCCCGCACACATTCAGATGCACAGTCTGGACCATGCCTGAGCAATAAAATCATACAAAATTTCATTAGCAAACAGAAGGTGATATTATATTCCATGTGGGGATATTTTTATTAGTTCTCTGTACGTGCAGCAAAGTTATTAAATTCAACATTGTCACCGAGTTGATTCAAAAATCCAACAATCGCATTTTCACCTAAGTTTTCGAAATAAATTACTATCAGAAAACGTCTCTCATTTTGATAGATATGTGTGTAGGTAAAACAAAATGATAGATAAATGCGTCTAAAACACCCATATGGGCATAAAATTGAAATTCGTTCTACCAAATTAGGACACAATTTATGCCCACATGCTCCAATTGCGATAAAAAGGTTGAGATATTCATGCTTATGAATTTCTGAATTTCATAAAGGGACACATAATGTTTCCAGAAAAATGATTTCGATTGCAAAAATTTTGATTTATCGAATTGTTGTCATTTTGTATGAATGCGAGCAATAAGTCTGGTCGAGTTTGTTTGGATAAATTTTCCATGAGACGAAAATTGAGGGAGGGCTTAAATAAATTATATCAATAGATTATATGAAATGGGACATGCTGGATAGATTCCATTATGTATGTACTTTGATATGCAGCACATCTTTCCGGACATAGATACATAAATATTTGTTTCAAGTCTAATATCTCATATCAGTACTTCCTGCCCTTGGGCAGCATTACGATTAAGGAGCATTTGGATACATTTTGGAGAGTTATATAGGGATATAGCAGATGTTTTATTTTATCGGAGTAAATGAGGATATTATACAGCACCGGGGATTATAATTGAATCGATTTTTCAACATAATACAGACAACAACACAAACTTCAACATGTTGAGGTTCTTTGATCTTTGTGCATTCTGTATATAAATATTAAAGCGTTTACTAGTTTTTATGAAAGACTACAAGTTGATGTACTTTACACTGACTTTACAAAAGCGTTTCACAGTCGATGGTTTGAGTTCTCGCGTTATAGAAATTATTTCGGGTGTTCCACAGGGCAGTCATTTGGGGCCGTTGCTGTTTATATTATTTGTTAATGACGTTCATGAGTTTGACTTTGATTGCTAGTGCTTACATTTTGCATATACATTTTCTAAATAATCTTAAACTTGAACATTTTGATAAATTGAAAGATCTTGGTGTCATATTTGACAATTAGTTAAGTTTCTTTTTGCATTATACTTATGACATTGCCAAGTCTAACTCATTGTTAGGGTACAATGACACGACCATTTTTCCGAATTATTTAAATCAGGAAAAAATGTCGCATTAGAGTGACATTCAAGCTGAGATTAGTAATTGGTCATTTTTGAAAAAATCGCGATCACACGAAATGACTATCATCATCATTTTTGCTTCAAAATCTGCGCGTCATTTTCCATTGGGATACTTTTAAATGACATGCGAAAAAATGACTATTTGCCTCATCAATATGACAAATATCACTTCTCCTATTATTTCTATTTCAAGTCATCTGTTTTGCGATCAGACAGTAATGACAAATAAAAAAATATATCTACTATCATTTAGTGTTTTTCTCTAGGCGAAGACGCATATGTGTAACTTTTTGAATTAAATTAAATAGCACTGAAAAGAAACAAAAGCTAGGCGTAGACGGCGTATTTAGCTGGAAGCAGTGAAGACGATCTTGATTACGAGCCAACGCAACGAAAGCGGAGTATGTTCCCAAAGAAGAAGAAGAACCTGAACTATATCGCAATGTCCCTCGTATGTCAGCCAAACAATTCGATTAAATGTTAAGGTTGGTGAAACCACACATGGAAAAACAGAACACAAATATGCGAGAGAGCGTTTCAGCGGAGGCACGACTGGTAATCACGCTGCGCTACCTGGCCACTGGTGAGAGTTTTCAATCGCTGCGATTCCTTTTCCCTGTATCGCAGCCAATGATAACGTGCAACATTCCGGGAGTTCTCGACGCTAAGTCGGTGAGTTAGTTAAGGTGTGTGCTAGTGAAGATTGAAATTCGACCAATTTTTAATGTTATGTTTTGTCGACCCAAATAAAAGCATAGATATCGTATTAAGTACTTCGTCATTTGTCATTTGCGTAGAAAACTGGTATGGCATAAATTTTGTACTTTAAAGCCAAAAAGGTAAGTCATTTGTCATAGGCATCATTGAAGAGCGATCACACGGCCATTTTTTTCTGTCATTTTAATTGCATAAAATTCATGTAATTTGGTCCGCCATTTTCCTGGTCATTTAATTGACGCCGAATATGTTATCCCAAAAATGGCTATCAGACAGAAAGACATTAAAATGACTGCCTTAAAATTATTTATTACTCGCTTATCAGACCTTATTTAGAATATTGTTCTGTAAATTGGGATTCACCTGATGCAGATCACGAACTTAGATTCGAAAGAGTCCAAACAACATTCGTTCGTAAATTAAAAAAGTTCGATGAGCTTCCTAGTTATGGCAGAAGGTGCTATTTAGTTGATCTGCAAATTCTATGTTCCAGACGCGATGCAAAGTCTGTATTATAATAAAAAGAAGAGTTTTTTCGGTCTATCAATTATTCTTTTTCGCGCTCGTTTTATATTCTAAACACATCAAAGGTATTCAATAAAGTAGGGGAAGCTTCATCATTAAGATAACCCTGAGGCATATCTATGACTATTGGTGGATCTGGCTCTGATCAAAACTATAGTAAAATGGATTTTAGAATAATTTTGTTTTGCAGAACAGCCGCATGTAGAAAAGCAATACTTCTCCAGTACAATTCGTTAAGCTTCGACGACGACACCTAGTTTGTTAAGCTTGGTAAGGTGTGAGATCTGCAAAGAACTGCAAAATCATATGCGGATCCATATTAGAACAGAAACATGAATGTGCAAATATTAAAATGTTTGCATGTTTTAATGTTAATTGCTCTATCAAAACTAGAAGGTTAGGTATATGAAACATTGCAACATATGATGGTTTCCTTGCACGCATGGCATATAATTTTGGTATAACATAGAACACGCAAAGGTTAATCAAACGAACCAATAACGATCTAATAGGGTGCGTAATCTTAATCTTCAGTTTTATTAAAATCCACTATATATGTTCATACAGACATCTGGTCACAGTCAACCTAGGATCCCGACGGGGCAAACACAGATCCTACGAAAATGTACGGACCTCCTATCCTATTCGGGGTGAATGAATTCGGAATGAATCACTAGATATATTTAGAACCAGAAATGGCATCAGTATGGATATTGGCATTATTGAAGGATTTTATTTCGTAATCTAGTGCAATCAGACTTTCGTCAACGTGTCTTTCAATGTAAGGTCCTGGCAGTGACAATCAAATAAAACGCATAAATAAAAGCGATTTCTGCTATAAAATATATAAGCTTGTAGCCCGTTGTCGCAAATAGTTGGGTCCCCAGACCCAGGGGCTTATCACGTAATGCAAGAAAACTAGCAAGTATGAGACGAAGTCATCACTTAAGCCTATCCAAGTGGATTATGCAGTAAGAATCCAATAATAGATGGCGTGTTATCGTCAGAAAAATTTGGCCACATAGCAAAGCAAAAGCAGACTATAATTTAACAAACAAAAAATAACAACCTTCCACAAAACGATCCTAAGGGTACCTATATTAATTTTGACACATACTTTGTAACACCCCTGAATATGCCTCGTAGACCCATAAAAGTATAATATTTATGATCAGGACCAAATCCTAAGACTATTTAGCAATGTCCGTCCGTCCGTATCAACATTTGAGGCCTTTAAATTTATGCTATGAAGTGAAAAGTGTTTAAATCCGCCCACTTCTACGCCCAAAAAAAAAATCGTTTTGAGGCTAAAGTTAGAGAGATGGAGTGTTAGAACCTTTACAAGATATGTAGGCACTGCCCTCCTTTATAAGTCTGTCATATATATCCTTTATAAGTTTTGCCACGCCTACTTTTTGTGGGGCTTTTTCATTAAAATGCTGTTTTCAACATTTTCGAACAAAATATTTAGCAAAATTTTTTTCCAATATATCGCCCAGACAAAGTTTTTGCCCACGTTTTGGGGGCGTTTTTTCAAAAAATATATTTTTTTTTATAAATTTCATAGAATGAAATAAAATTATATCCATCGCCTTCTTAATGCTTTTTTCTTTGGGCCATATAGGGATATGGGTAGGGTATCGTACTGTTTGCCCCAAGCGGACTGTAGCATTTCCTTATTGTTTTTTGAATATATTTGAATATTGTAGTCAACAGACTGTCATTCGAACGTGTCATGACATGCTGATGTCAGAGAACTTGTGTAATTCGGTTGTCATCTGCATCTCATCTGCGAGTATGTCATCTGCTACACCCGATCACACAGTGGCATCCGTTAGGTCATACGACTGTTTTCACATAAAATATCAACTCTGCAAACGTGTCAAACGATGTGAGATGAAAATGTGGAAAATCCAGCGATGTCATGTGTGTGACCTTGTCATTCGGATGACACGTTCAATCACATGTGCCGTATGACAGGCGATCACACTGGATAACAGCTTTAGTACAAATTCTGCCTCACAGTGACGTCAGGATGATGTCCGAATGACAAGTTTGGATGACCGTCCGATCACATATTTAGTAGTGTATTCGTAGACTTATGAAGACCTTTAACCTGCTTAGGGTTGTACCTCTGCCCCATAGGTGGTTTATAAGGACTAAGACTAAATTAATAGTTTAATTTCGAATGTTCAAGTAGTTTATATTTTCACACATTCAGTGAATAATAAAGTAGTTAGTTCTGATTTACATGGCAAATTCTCTTCTGGGTATCAGCTGTACCCAAATGCTGATTATTACTGTATGTGTACGTGTACACAAAGCACAAGTTATATGTGCTACCAAATTCTTTCCGCATTATTTGAAGCAATCTGTGCACCGAATTCCCCATAATAGGAGATACAAACTTTTGCTTTATAGGTATTTATGTATCTCCTCTGTGTTCAGTTTTTACATATAAATTTCAGTTTTATTATTGGTAAGAGAATATCTCTGGGAATAATCTATTAAATAAAGCAGATTCAGAAACAAATGAGTATGGGATAAGGGAAAAAGTTACCTACCAAGGCAAAAGTTATGCAATATAGTTTATTAATGACCGGGGGTATTGTTTCAATGTGTACTCGGGGATGAAATAAATTCGATTTTTGTTTATCCACTTTGGATCGTTTTGCAAAAACTCTCAAAGTCTTAGTTTTGCAGAATATAATAAAAGGTAAGAGCATGGATTAGCTTACTCATTTAAATGAGTCTTATCTTAAGAGGTATTCCAGTGTCGAATTTTCACAGTAAAACGGCATCAGTGACTATAGCAAATAGAAATAGTGTGATCGGATACAAAAATATTAATATTAACCTTTGACAGTGTTAAATTCTGTTTGGCCAAGTTAAATAATTTGTATCTGACAATGTTTTGTTCCTAATTTAAATAAAGGCCCGCAGCTTGGTAAAATTTATCAAAACTAGTTGGGGGTTGAATTAGAGCTAAGGGGAAGCTACCATGGTCTACAAATAAAGAGTCGAAACTTTCCGACGGCATCTCGTTATCTGAATTCAAACCATTAAGGTGAAAAGGAAGTCTTTAATCGTAACATATGAGGATACAATAAATATAACTGGCGAAGGTATAATATGTTACGAATCTGCAAAACGAAAAAAGGAGTACAACTTTCGCATCTGCAAGTGGAATGTTAGGACAATAGGAAGATTGAAAGCTATTTCTATCTGGGTGCGGATTTATTGTACACGGCAGACTAAGGCAAGAAGTCTGGAGTTTTCGACACAGGCTTATACGTCTTATAACAATTCGTATTAAAAGCAAATTCAACAATATCGGCCAGATATGCGCTCACGTTCCAATGGAATATAAGGAAGATGTCACGAAATGAAGTTAAAACGAGGTCCGCCACAATCGTTATGAGCAATGTTCATATGACTTTAAAATCGCTCATGAAACGAAGACATCTTTGGTAGCGAATTCGGAAAGCTTAGACTACATGACACAACGTCTGAAAAAAAGAACGTAACATTACTGCGGAGATTTTACTTTGAACGGTTGCAATAGCTAACAAGCCATATCCAACCTCTCGAGAAGCCCTCTGCAGCCAGCATCAAGTGCTAAGGCTCGGTGGCATATGTTCCTAGAAGCCAGCAGAAATGCCGCAACTGTTTTATGACGAGCTCCTTATTGCTTAAGCATATGCGGATTTTCTCGAAGGAAAAACAAAGAGCATCAAAATCGCGCGATTAAAATAATGTTTGGAAGCTTTACCACAAAGTAAAAAGAACGGGCCAGGGGAAAAAGATGAACAAGGAAACATTGTGCTGGAGATATTGGAAGAACCGTTTTTGAAGAATTTGAAGGCACAAATTTCGCTGTCATGCAGAGCAAACCATTCAACATTGACGATGTTGGATGCCAAGAATTTCATCCACACAACCAAAATTAAGTGAGGATCACCCCTTTACAAGAAATGAGACTCTTTAAACTGCCCCAACTATAGAGGTCTGCGTTTGTAAGAATAGGAATAGACGTATTGGCTATCAACACGAAGGAACATCCCACATCTATGTATCAGCTTGCCAAACGCTATTTCTTTGAGCTGAGAAAGAAACTAAGCCAGTTATCAGTTCCCTGCCCTAACTCTTGCGAACGTCTGACAAACATCCAAAAGTAAGAAATGTCATAAGCAGCTTCTCAAAAATAAATTGCCGTTCGGAATTGGCATTAAGCTGTCCATTCGTGTTAAAAATTTAACTTCGCACACATAATGGTTGGAGAAGCCAGGCTTTAGGTCCTGTATGGGCTGTTTATGCCTAATATTTTTTTTTATTTATTTATTTATTATCTTTAGTTTAAATAAAAAAAATTGTAGCCATTAGTCGCTTGACTTCTTGCCGGTCAGTGCGTGGCCTTAGCCTTAGTCGGTTCGAGAGAAAAATTCTTTGTAAGTCACATTTGGGTTGGCAGATTCTCCAGGAGAGGCACAAGGCACGCATTGACTGGGACACGTTTAAGATGGCTGCAAAAGAAAGAAAGAATTAACATCAACTTACAGAATGTTCGGCTTTAGTCCGATTGACTACGTAATGCAAGAGAAAACGGCTTCACCTCAAATGATAATAACAAGTGACAACTTACCAATTTTAGAAAATGATGTGTCAAAAAGAAGATAATATATTATAGAAGATAATAAACGATTTGCTAACAATCGCGTTTTCGAATACAGAAGATAATCGTGTATATCTTATTTCATCCAAAGTATATCCCTCTGGCGGCTTCCACATTTTCTCAAAGCAGAGACATCTCAAGTACATGAGGGAAGAGGAAGGATAAACGAAATCTGGTCACCAAGTGCGGGACTTTTGGTACCTTCAAATTCGTTGTGTTTCCACAGTAAATATCCCTCTAATACCTAACCAAAGGGGGATTTCTGATTAACATGAGAGCTATACATGAAACACAAATGTCTTTGCTGCAAAACTTATACCCGCAGTTTCTTTAAGCTCGAATACTGAGCAACTACTTAGCAATTATCCTAGAGCTCATTCAAAATGCCGCGTAAGTTTTAAAAGTTTTATTTGATTTAAACTCAAAAGAACAAAAAAACACCCTCAAAATGCCCAAGCCTTATTAAAATAACCCTGTCTAATTCCCACTACAAACCTCCATTACCACCCTTTTCGGACCTAATTAGGAACCACCTTGGTGTATTTACACACTGAAGAAAATGTGTCTTCGTAAATGTGTTCCTTCCGTATGACCTTTCTATTCATTCTTGATAATAGCTTTTTATTGTTGGAAAGTCATTACCAACGTTCTTTTGTTTCCTTTTCCGACCCTGGATTTGTTTCTTTTCAGTGAAAAAATAAACATGTGCGTGGGCTTGCAGCAAACATAAATATTTCCATTGAGAAAACATTTGGAAAATTCATTGCAAATCTACAGAATAAAAACCACGTCTAAACCATCCATCCAACCCTTCTTTTGTGCGAACTATAAAAAGACAATGTAAACATCATTTAACTACACTCGCAGGTATCCTGTTAAGAGCCCTCCACAGTGCTGTCTATGAATGACAGCAGTAAATCGTCCTGCATACGCAGAAATAAAAAAAAAATGTATATATTTTTTTATCCTCTCATCTCTCCTTCAACTACTTATTTGCAGATAAGCGTTACAAGGACAAACTAGCTGTACATTTTCTATGCCTGCTTGCTCCCGTTTGTAGGTGACCCTAATTTCACGTGTACCTATATGCGAAATAGGAGTAATGGGCGAAATAATATCCCCGCGCCTAAATAAACCGAATTTATACAAGACGATGGAAAGAACACCCCCATTCTTACGAGATAACCACAGGAAAGCAGCCATGGATATGAAAACATCCAAGGAATGATAATCAATCCACACACACTCGCCATACACAAACACAACGACAGAAGCTTACAGTAGCAAATTAGATAGGCATATGGATCGGGACCGGGACCGGGCGTACAACATCATGTGAATAAAATCAGCCTCAACCTACTTTCAAGGATATTCTTAGCGATGAAAAAGAAATCCAACTGAGCAAAACAAAATAATAACCATAAACAGCAAAAGAATACAACAACGACCATGGCAAACAAAAACATTTTCATTCCAAAAACAACCTTTCTCCTCCTTGATATGGAAGGATATGCCTATCATCGAAGGGAAAAAAGAAACTCTGACTCCTTCGACGAAGAACTTTCCCTCGCCGTATAATCCAGCCATTCTGAAAGACGCTGAGCCTCTTCCACCCACCCCAAAACAAGTCGTTTAGTTTTTATATGTAAAACACAGAAAATTACGTAAGATCCCCGAAAAAATCACAAAAGGACGAAAAAAATACACAAAATATAAGCGGAAATTTCACCCTCTCATGTATAGAACAACACTGTGGAAGTGTAGAGTAGAGTCTATGGCACACGTTTCGATGTTCAGTTTTCGTCCTTATTCTCGCTCACAGGCTCAGCTCACATCCTTTCGCTCTTCGGTATGATATAACAGTGTTTTGCCTTTAGTCGAATTTTCCTATGCCACCTTGGTGTTGGTGTTGTTGTTTATTCTATAAGGGTTCATGGTTCGAAGTATGTGGGTGAGTGTTGCCGAATAGATTGCCTTAAAAATCGGCAGAATCGAGCCTAGTGGCGTCATGGTGTCTGACTTTCGATACAACTCGACTACAGAAAGAAATTTTGGTTGTCTAAAAAAAACCTTCAAAATTACTTTGTTATCCTTCCCGTCCTTTTATTTGCACTTATTTTTTGTCCTTAAATTTGTTTTCTAAGAAACAGAAACCTTACTTTACTTGTTAGCCTGAAACGAAACAGAGTAAGTACCACATGCAGGCAACCAGTATCCTTAGAGGGCACACTATTGATGCATTCAACTTGTAGCGATCAATTAATGCATGCAGCACTAGCAGTTGTTATGACACTTTTTATTTTTAAAAAATCAGAGCAACCGGCATCAACACAGATACACTAAATAATTTATTTAACATTTTGCATTACCAAACAATATTAAACGACAATTCGAGGCACACTGTCACACACTCTCACGTGAATTTCACCCGACCAACAAAATATAATTATTTATAAATTTTTATTTAAAAAATATTCTTTTCTCTTATTTTTATTTATTTTTTTTAACAAATTTAAACAAGCAGAATCCTATATGAAGGACACACGGGAAACAAGAACAGAAGAAGAAGAAAAAAAAACGTTCACAGGAGAACACGAATTTTTTTTTTATTTTATTTGGAGCACGTTGTTGTGCATAACACACGACCTCACAACTAATACTGAAGAGCTTTTGTGCGCCTGACACCAAGTCTTGCTATACTACTATCACCCATATCCTTGAGGTGGCAAACCGGGTTGAACAAAAAAAAAAAAGAAATAAAAGTGAAAAATTTGAAAGCTTTAACTTGGGGAAATATTTCCTCTGATAACAAACGAAAGAGCTTGGCTCTTGCTCTCTGTGGCAGGATTTTAGAACTCTCAATTTTTCCGGAGTCGTCTTACGTAAAAAAATTTCGGTTTCATAACAGTTTTCTCCACATGAAATGTCAGACGGTGGAATTCGGTTTTGTGGGTAGAATTGAAATTTCCCAAAAAATTGCTGGAGCTTTTTTTCTCTCGTTGGTGAAGGTGAGGTGCGTTGCGGAGAAAAAATCCCAAAATATTATCCTCGTTGTGTCACATTCAAAACGGGGGGTAGAAGAATGTGGATTACTGTGCTGAGTGGTGACGAATGAATGGTGGATTATGTGATGAGAAGGGGGAAGGCAGCTTCTGGCAGCGCAATGGTTACTGGAAAACAACAGCCGTCTGACTTATCAATGAACACGAGTAAAACACAAAGCTTAGGTAGCTACTTGTGGACGACGAACGAGATGAGCGGATGGTTTTGTTCTCGGTGAAGCTATTTTTGGAGATGATTTTTTGGAAATCATTTTTGGTTTCGGTGGATTAGGGTTTTGTCTTTTTTGCCGGTGAGCGGGCTTTGCGGGATCGATGAGCTGGGGATTTTAGTTTTTGACGAATTCAATTGGAGTTTTGAATTTTATTTTTAACTGGAAAAGAGGATTTCCTCCCACAAGCTGGGGATAAGTTAACGGATATTGTACTAACAAAAAAAAACAAAAGGCAAGCTCTGATGTTTGATAAATGCAGATTCGTTCGGTTATGAAAGTGCTACGCAGTTTTTTTAATACAAAATTCATGATCATGTTTTCCAAACATTGTTTATCTCTCAAACAATTAGGATCATTTTATTAAATATACAAATAATTATAGCATGGGTCGAAACCCCTGTCAACTGTGTGTCTTTTATTCGATTATCGAAAACGGCGACTAATACAAAAACAACAATTCGGATTCAGAACTGGGCAATCTACAGTGTATCAGTTGTACAGAAGGTTAGGTGTTGGGATAAAGCTTCCCCTACTCATTGAACCAATTGAAGCTTCTGACAGTAGACCTTTGATTACAATGTTTGTGAGATCACATGTGTCTTCGTAGAAGAAGGCTCCGAGATGAAGTTTTCTTCTCCTGGAGAGAGCAGGCCATGCAAAGGGTGTTTTTTTTTAGAGGTTGGTTTTCCGAATAGAGATAAAACTGACATTTTGTGGTCAAAATCTCTAATGTTATTTATCTTCAGTTTGGTTTGGTTTGCCATCATAAACACGAACACGTAAAATTGCCGCATTTGGAGTGAAGAGAATCCACATGAGACCCTTGAAACGCCATTACATCCACAAAAACTGACTGTTTGGTGTGCTCTATGGGCTGGTGGAGTCATTGGGCCATACTTCTTCCGAAATGATGCTGGAGAGTCAGTTACCGTTAATAGAGACCGGTATAGAGCCATGATAACCGACTGAATGTGGATGAGATGTGGTTCCAACAATACGTCGCTACATGCCGCACAGCGCACGTCACATCCTGTATAAGGCAGATGAGGGATCGTTTTCTCCTCTTCTCTGCAAAAGTCGTTCGAGAATGCACCAAGTCTTGTTGCATGTCGACCTATAAAACGGTATCCAGTGATGACACCTATAGTAGTGTCAATGTTCCGTCTGCTTCAGGGATAAAATTTTTAGAGCGTTTTAGGTCCAGCTTAGGCCAGATCCATTTTGTTGCTAGACATGTGATACCACTTGTGCACCTAAAGTTTGTTTCCTCTGTAGTAGCCAACAATTTACAAGTAGCGAACCGCACCCGTTATTATTCTAATTTAGCGATTTCATCAGCCTTACGGTTCGCAGAAATTTGGCTGAACCCCGGCACCCAGCTAAATACTTACCTGTTCCGCCATCTCCTAAGAGACGATCTAAAGTCTAGAGTTTGCAGAGACTGATTCCAAGGACTTTATTGCAGCTTGGCTGTCAGAGAAGTAGCATTGTCGGTCCACATATTTCGCTTCTTCAAAAAAATGTTAAGCTTACGCCGGTTATGGAAGAGGGGTCAATATAAGGAATCTTATATTTCCTTGAGAAGAGGACTAGTTCAGTTATGTGAAGGTTGACACCCAGGCCACACCGAACTGCCAAACTCACTATATTAGTAAAAGTGTTTTAGAGGAGATAATTTAATAGTACTGCGGTGCTTGCCGGAGACGGAAAAGCAATGCCATTCAATAACGAAATTAAAAAAGCAATTGAGGTGAAAAAAATTGTTCTAGCGTTTTTCTCGACGTCTCTCAGGACTTTTTTTTATAGCATAGGAGACTAAACTTGAAAAGGCTCCCGGAGCAACTATGTTTGAGATCCTATCCTATGTGTTAAAACAAGGGAATGAATATACCGAATTTAAAAGAAATCTCGGCAGGAGTTACACAAGGAAGCGTTTTTGGTCCGACTTTGTTTTTTTTATACACTTGGCTTAACGAGACAATATCCACTCACGTTAATTTTACTAACAAAAATGTAAGCAATCGTCCCATTTATATTGACTCGGTACAAATTACGTACGCAAACGAGGCTATGAATGACACTTGACGCAAAATGAAAATGAAAATCGAATGTTAAGAAGCTCGTTCTCAGCCGTAATCAAATGTTCTGAAATATTTTCCAAACTCAGCATGCAAAACAAGCTGCTTCTATACAAACAATTACTAAAACATATTTGGACGTATATACCAACTTTGGGGTTGTACCAAAGCAAGTAATGTTGAGATGCTCTTCTATACGCATTGTCTTAGCAGTCGCCAGCACAAAGTAGGTGCATAAACTTCTATAGAAGAGTGAAGCAATTAATATCAGGATTCTCTGCGTTGACAGCCAATGAGCGACCTGCACCAGGCAATCGAAATTACAACCAAGAACTGGAAGTGCTCGATCAAAGTATACCATCTGGCAAATCCACAAAAAAAAACAGATCGCCTACTATGCAGCATCTAAAGAGGCATAAGTCTTTTAACTCTGCTTATAAGATATTGTCGAGCGTTTTATATGAATGTATAAAGCCTTTTGCTAAAACTTCAGAGATGAGACTCACCACTTTATTGTGTTATGACCAGTTTTAGAATTTCTGCTAAACTGATCCCTCTTATTAGAACGATATTGGAAAATGCTCGCTGTCACTTAAAAAGTTGGTAGGTTTTCCACAAGACAAGGTGAGGCATCGTCATGCAGCTGTTTCAACTTTGTGCAAGACCAAGTATCAACAAGCGACGAATAATACCGCCGACATGGTCAGAATAGGTTAAAGTTTGAGGTAGATTTTGGGACAGGCAATCAATTTGTCTATCTGGGCACTACTCTAAACGCAGGAAACAGCATCAACACGGAAATCAAATTTTGAATAACTCTTGCTAATCGCAGTTTCTTTTGGCTAAGTAGGCAATTGAGGAATAAAACCCTTTCAAGAAGAAGAAGCCGCTGTATAAAGCAATCATCATCCCGGTCCTATATGATACAGCAGCATGGGCCTTTACCCAGTCAGATGACAACTCCATATCATAGGGAATTAGAAAGACATCTTCTTCGATGGAGCGACCAGGTAGAGGTAGACGAAGTTGGAAACAGTATTCTTAATATCGAGCCGGTTGAAGGGGAATACCACACTATGTAGCGCCATCAAAAGTACAAGTACCTCAAAATACAAATACCACAAAGAAAAAAAATGTCTATGGGAAAGGCAAGAATTTAAGACCTCTGCGAAAACTTTGTATTTTGGTAATGAACTTCTTTTTGAGGATGCGAGACAAAATATATGCTATTTGTTTAGGTTATCCCTAAATACTTAAACTAACGAACATATTATATGGCACGCAGTACTTTTCCAATGGGTTTTGGTTGACTACTTTTATGACTACTGTTAAGTGTAAGGCGTTTGAAGGGACCATCGACTGCTGCATACAAAAACACATTTAATGCAAATTCTACTTCTCCATGAAGATTATCGTACAAGTCTTTAATGATAGTGAAAACAGTATTGGACCTAGACTGCAGCCTTGTGGCATTAGAGTTTCCGCTTAAAACTGCCGCTTCCATTACTGCGTTTGTTCTGAGAGGAATTGAGTATAAATTTTTAAGAATTTGTACACCAATAAAAGAAAGTTTGTACACTAGATTTTTTGGGTAACCTTGAAGCAGACTTGTAATCGGCAACCGCCCAGAGCAACAAAGTTTAGTCGACAAAGGATCTATAATTATCCGGTTCTTGAATGTATTCTTTTCGATGGATTGAAAAGATCAATGCCTTTTTTTAATACTCTGGGGACATCTATATCAACACGTGGTTAAATATACATTGCAATCTATTGGCCAAGTATTCCAGACCATATTTAAAAATTCATAAAAGATGCAATCATGATAAGCATGAATTGTGACCTTTTTGGCAATTGCCTTATTTACAACATTAATGGTTCCAAGAACCATATAAACAATAGTTGAAAATATAATTCTCCCAAATTTTTTTTTTTTTAGCACCTTTATAATATTATAGTAACACAGCACGGCCGTTAAGGAAATGAGGGATTAGAAGAAAGGATGAGAAACCAATGTACTTTGATTTTAAATGTTTGTAAATTGTAATGGTCAGGAAAAACAGAGTGAGGCAGAGCATTCCACATTCGTGTAATACGGCAGAGGAACGAATCCTTAAATTTAACAGTTCGACCGAATATAGGCTTTAGTGTTGAAGGGGAGCAATGCAACTGGCTATTTCGTTTGAGCACTTGTGATATCGATAGAACAACGATAGGCTGGAGCCATTACGACGATGACTAAGAGGGTCAAGCGAATTCGCAATATCTCGGTCGCCAATAAGTTTTATCGCGCGTTTTTGAATTCTGTTAAGTAGCTCCAAATATGTAATTGGTGCACCGGACCAGATATGAGCGTTGTACTCAAGTTTTGGGCGAATAAACGCTTTGTAGATTCTAGGCAGATCAGAAGGGGTAAAATATTTCTTGCATCGCTTTAGGAAGCCAAGACACTTCGCAGCGTTTTGAGAATTTTTAACACCATGTTTTTGTTTTCTAGGCCTCTCATTGAATGTTTTGAAGAACTTTTTGCAAACTTATTTAATAATCTGTGGTCTGTTGACAGATTGACGGCATAAATATTTTTGTAACAAAATGTATATCATTTTAACGGATTCTTAGGTGTTTATTAGAGTCGTCGTTCCTTGAGAAGTCGGTTGCCCGAAAAAAACTTGTGGACTTGGACGAACCTAGTAACAAAATGGCGAAATGAATAAGGCCGAGAAATGCACATGGTCAAAATGAAAAAAGTCCACAGGTCTTAGCAGCCTTACATTTGGTACTTTAATTAATTGTCTTTGACAATAGGTTTAAAGATAAAAGCGTTATTATTGGCTAAAATAAACGACTTTGTTCTACAACATATACTCAAAATGTTTTGGTAAATACACCCAAAAAATGGTATTCCCTGAACAAATTTACATACGCCCTAAGTTTAGGCCCGTCGTGCACTTCTCTAATTAGTTTATAATAATTTCATTCTAAATTGTTTAGTGAAAATGAAGAAACGAGAGGTTACCTACTCAACCGAGGTATGCAAAAAATATTAAAAAAAAAGGTATTTCTTCTAAAGAACTTATCGATTTGAATAATTCGGCTTGTCTCCCTGGATAAATTATTCTCGAATTTGAATCAGATCTTCTTTTCAAAGGCCCCTCCCAATTCTTAAATTCGCAAAGCTAACAAAGCTATTTATAAGACAATTTAAAGTATGAGTAGCTACATAGATATGAAAAAATTAATAATGGATGAAAAGGACTTCTAAAATCAATACTAATTGTATGGCTTAACTTTTCAGAAGCGTTCATGAAGAAGAATATTCAAATGGAACGCAACTTTTGGATTATTCAGCACATTGGGTTTAATGATTGTTAATAATATCCAATTATGCTGTTAGTTTCAGTCTGATGATTGCGCAACAAAGAGTAATAGTTTTTGATGTTTAATAAATAAAGGGTGTTTTTTTAGAGGTTGGTTTTTGAATAGAGATAAAATTGACATTTTGTGGTCAAAACTGGCAACTCTAATGTCATTTATGTTCACTTTGGTTTGCCATTTCATCATGAACAGGTTGACAAATGAACAACGCTTGCAAATCGTGCAAATTTATTTCGAAAATAATGGTTCAGTTCGCGAAGTTTCATCACAAAATTTTGTTCAGTGATGAGGCTCATTTTGGGTTGAATGGCTACGTCAACAAGCAAAATTGCCGCATTTAGAGTGAAGAGAATCCACACGAGACCCTTGAAACGCCATTACATCCACAAAAACTGACTGTTTGGTGTGCTCTATGGGCTGGTGGAGTCATTGGACTATACTTCTTTCGAAATGATGCTGGAGAGTCAGTAACCATTAATGGAGACCGGTATAGAGCCATGAAAACCAACTATTTTGTTCCTGAATTGAATGGCATGAATGTAGATGGGATGTGGTTCCAACAAGACGGCGCTACATGCCACACAGCGCACGTTACAATCGATTTATTGAAGGAAACATTCGATGAGCGCATAATTCCCACTCTTTCGGACATTTCTATAGTTGTAATATCATCCCTCATACTGAGTTTGAGTCCGAAATTTCCGCACGATCGCAATAACTTTCTCTTTAGTATACTAATGTATACGAGAAAGTTAAAAAACAATTATGCTGTTTACATAGGACTCGTATGTAAAACTTGTTTGGCAAATTTCACTTATTAATTAAGACTAATTATTTTAATCTACATATAAGCAAATATTTCCCTTTGATCAATATCTATTAAGGGAAGAGATAATTGAACGATATTTCGCGATTTTTTAGGCGAATAGTTCTTTATTTGAAGACAATATACAGTTAAAACTCAATTATCCTGAATGTTCTTAACCGAGCTCAGAACGCTTAACTGGAATTCGAATTTTTTTATTTTTATCTCATGAAAAACATTGAATTACACAAGAAGTTAACATTTCCTGAGACGAATTAGAAAAATAAAAACTTATACAAAGTTTATTAAAGATCTTTAAAACAAAATCATTAAAAATTAAAAAAAAATCATGCAGTGTTATTTGCCGTAGAGATCTTACTCTTCGTTTTTCTTTTAGTGCATTTTCGTTAACAGAATCCTGTGATATAATTCCATTAGAGTTAGACTCCTCTAAGAAACTTAAAAGTATAGAAATTGCTTTAATTGGAATTTTCGTTATTTCTATTACATTGTGCCAAACATTTTTCAGAACATCGGTGGCAACGAAATTCATTTTCTTCTCTCCATTTAACGACGAGATTATGATCAGGAGTACAGGGAACATTACCCTCCCACTTCACTGCATTCCTACTGGTCCGCCTGTGGAGTTCGCCGGTTCGACCTCAAAAAATATCTGCAGGTCTCCAGATTTCGAATTACTTCCTAATTGAGGCGAATCAAATGCTGGTGTTTCTGCATTTGTCTGATCCAGGAGTTTTTAGGCCTGCCTTTTTGAAGGCAATTGTAAGGGAACGTTGGTTGCCATTACCTTTTTGACGGTGTTCGTAGGAAGATTGTAACGAAATTTCACGAAATTTTGGAATGTTGAGTAACTTGGAAAAATCATGCCGGTTTTTCTTAAGTGACCCATAAATCACGAACTGTCACCTAAAATCCATGAAAAGCTGAACAAAACTATTCAGAAGCAATATAGAGCACAACCCTAAAGATGAAATAAAACCGTTAAAACCTGACTATTGCAATCCTTGACTTTTTTGAAGTCAAGTAAATTTGTAATACTTATACCAGTATTGGTACTTTGTGATACCACAGGGATATGGGATAAAACTTCCCCCTAATTGTTATACCAATTGGACCGTCTGACGAAGCAGACCTTTGAGATCAATGTTTGTGAAATCACATGTGTCTTCGTAGAAATAGGCTCTGAAATGAAGTTCAGCAAGCATTCAGCCTTAGCGATAATTTACAAGTAGCGAATGAATCCTTCATGAATCCTCTTTCCAGAATGATCGGGATGGAATGGTAACATCGGTCCATTGATATGTAATTCTCAGATGGCTGTGTTAGCTACCGTTTGTCTGCTGAAAATATCAAGGGGATCAGGTGAAACAGAATGTCTTAAGCAGCGGAGGGAGTCGTGCGTAAGGTTCCATCAATGTATATGCAGGCTAATAGAGTAATGAATATCAAAAAAAAATTTAAAGAAAAATTCCGGTTAATAGAGTGTTCCGGTTAAACGAATCCTGCATAATCGAATTTTGACTGTATTGCCTTAAGCCCCCGACTCACGATAGATCTGCTAATATGGCAAGGCTGACTGCAATGACAAATGCTTTCGTTCTCTTAATTTTTCACCCAATCAGATGCTTTTGCGTCTGGCCGTCAAAGTATGAAAAAACGTAGAAAGTTGGCCTATATAGACCTCGGTCACCGTCAATGCGTTGTGAATAGGTCACCTTTCATAAGGTAAATAAGAAGGGACTCACGCGTCAGAGGATTCCTTTACTTCACAATATAACCCTTTAGACAAAAATAACAGCAAAAAAACTAAATTTTACAAACAAAATACCTACATCTATTCTTAGCCGTTTATCACCATTTTATCACTCCCACTTTACTAACCCCCTTTAGCGTTCCTCTCTCCCCTCTTAAACCATAAAGTAAAATAAGTCTTTTAACGAAAAAAGCCTTAACCGTTGCTTTAAATGACAAAACGTGCAAGAGCTTCAAATACCGGCATTGAGTCAGTATTTTTAGTTTATAAAATAAACAAACACAACACCTTCATTACACTTCAAATCCAAAAGGAACCTCCTAATTAACCCCGCAGGCATGGTTTAAACCTACCCAGTTTCTCGGGTATTTGTCTTTTACAATTCAAACCTTCCCTCACACAAATTCTCTAATTACATTGTCCCATGTTTACCGTCGTCGTCTTCGCCGGTCGCCGTATACAAATTACAAGTTTTCCAATCAAAAATTTTAACGGAACATTGAAATTTATCCGCAAAGTTATTTTAACTGGATAAATTCCAAACCTAACTAACATAGTTAGGGTATACCTAGCCTTAATTAGCTTTTGCTTCGTCTTTTTCCCTCAGCCAATCGGTTATTGGCCACAATAAATCGAATAATTTTGATAGCTCCACTTCTGCGGTACACTAGACGGAGGGGAGGCTTATTTTTCGGTCTGTACACATAGTTTGATTTCGGAGGCGCTTACTTGGAATAATAAGTAGGTTCGTTTTAAGCAACCTTGAACGAAACCAATGCTATCAAAATGCCTTCTGGCGTGTCAGGCGTTATGCGTGGATAGCTTCTCAAAGAGAAAACATTTTCCACTCAATTCGCATTCAGGGGTAAGAACATGAATTGCAATTCTCAACTTTTTGAAAGTCAAAATGTGTTGTGTTTTGCGATGGGGGAAAAGTTTTTTCAGCTTTTTCTTTCCTTATTAGACATAGCCAGTATGTCTGTCGGGATGATGAATGATTTTAAAGTTGCGAAAATAAATTATAAGAAAAAGATTTGTGAAAGATATTTTTTAACCTCAACTTGGGAGTTAATTTTTGTTTTGGAAAAAATAAGGAAGTTCACTTTTTAAGCATATTAAAAATAAATTGTATCCTTTGAGAGTACTATAAGTTTGTTAGATAAAAACTTTGAATGTGTTCTATAAATTTAAATAATTTGTATGCCCTTAAGGGGCCTGGATTGATAGGTTAGTAGTGGCAGCTCTAACCCCGTGTGCTGTTTTAATACAACAACTCATTTGAACTGGATGTTGAAGTTTGTTTTGTGAATCCTCTGGACTAGGGTGGCCAACCGTCCCGGCATCCGAATTTTGATAAAGAAAATGTCCCGTATATGATCTAAAGTGTCCCGCATGTTCCATACAATACATATTATAAAACAATAAAACATTTATCTCAAAAGAAGCTCGTTCTTTTCTCTAAGACTCGTACATTCATTTATGTACACTAAGAGACTTAATACCATAGATTATTTTTTGAGGCAACAGACACCTACGCGTACAATATTTTTGATATTTTTGTAGCTATCTCTATCTCATTGCATGTTATAGAATGAGCAAGGTTACGAGTATTGGGTGATAAAATTGAAGGCACGATTCCACCATCACTCATTTGTGCATTAAATATGATCGTCTCGCACACTGGTGGAATTTCGTATTATTGCATATTGTAGAGTTTGTGTTTTTTAGTCTGCCGTTAAATTGTGTCACGCATTTTCTACACGGAAGTTGGCCGGCTTACTCTGGACTCAACCTATGGAATTCAAGAAAGTAATTACTTAATAAATATATAGATTTTTCCTAATCTTCTTTGCCTGGGTGAGAGGCAGATGGGTGGAAACTGGACTCCATGAAGTTGAGAGAAATCATTAAACGACAAAGAATATACATTAGCAGCGTTTCTAGACTTTGGCGGAGCGTTCAACGATGTGCCCAGTAAAGAGAATATTGAAAAATGCTCAAATTGATATAACTCCCCCTTACGTGATCATCAACCTACTCAATGAAAGGAATTTATACATGCAAACTAGGCGCCACTGACCTAAGAATTAGAGCACCCCAAAGTGGTGTCATCTCTTCATTATAAAGGGGCTCAGCATCAATGAAATACTCATTCATGAAATTATAAAACAAAGAGGTTTAAATAACTGCTTACGCAGATAATGTTGTGTTCTTATCGACTATAAGCGATATGTTAGAAAACTCACTACGGACACTCAAATTGATATAACTCCCCCTTACGTGATCATCAACCTACTCAATGAAAGGAATTTATACATGCAAACTAGGCGCCACTGACCTAAGAATTAGAGCACCCCAAAGAGGTGTCATCTCTTCATTATAAAGGGGCTCAGCATCAATGAAATACTCATTCATGAAATTATAAAACAAAGAGGTTTAAATAACTGCTTACGCAGATAATGTTGTGTTCTTATCGACTATAAGCGATATGTTAGAAAACTCACTACGGACACTTAACGGGTGGATAAAACAAACGAGGGGATCCGTCTAAAGGTAACGGAGTGTGCGAAGTATCTAGGTGTTATCCTTGTTAGAAAACTAAAATGGAGGTTGAATGAATGAATGAAGGGATGAAGAAGGCAGCAAATGCATTTCAACGATGTACACGGCAGATCCTCGACTGATACTCACATATGGCAGTATAGTCTGGTGGAAAGCGACAGATAAAACAACCAATCTCAAGTTACAGACAAAAATACTGAGATAAGTATGTATAGAGACAACCGGACAAGAGCGCCTTGAGGAAAAGCGAATCATCAGCTGGAACCCAGGTCTCTTAGGGCACGCACAGATTCTGAGAATGTCTTTAGGAGATAACGTTAGCTCCGACTACATGTCACCCTAATGTACTTCGACAGACCATTCTCCTGCTACTACCCGAGCAGGGATGAGTGGAATGCGAAAAAACTCATGAAAATGAAATCTATATCCACATCCACAGATGGATCGAATATGGATTGTTGAACAGGTGCCGGTCTATTTTCAGGGGAATTAAATATATACAATGTTTTCCCATCTAAGTTTCTGGTAATCGTGGAAGCGGCCCGTACTGCATCAATGTCGATAATATCATGGAATTGACAGCCAAGTGGCCATTAAACCAGTTAATGCTATTGAAATTAAACCCAAGCTGGTTCACCGCTGTCGCATAGATCTTAAGGCTCTTGGCTAATAGCACAGGGTATTCTTCTGCTGGATTCCTGGACACAGGAACATGACCGGCAATTAGATGGCCGACGAGCTGGAAAGTAATTGCCTGGTTTGATGAAAAGTTGCCAACATGCACACGCATTAATACAATATGCCTACAAAGCAGAGCTGCTGAAAAGAAAAAGAGTGGCTGGTACCTAAGCTATACAAGCAAAAATAAATGAAGAACATTCGCTTCTTCGAAGTGAAAACAAAGAGCATATGAGATACGTACGATCAAAAGGTGCTACTAAATATATTCAGAAGACTTATAGGCAAAAATAAAGTGATATACGTTAAACCTACTGACATAGTCACAAAAGACTGTTAAATTACTTGTAAACGCAAACGATTTTGAGCTGTAATGCGTTTACGAGTAACTGTAAACGAAGATGGGACCCCAACATTAAGGAATCGGCCATAACATACAAATCGATAGCTATTACTTTAGTGACTTTGTATATATCGTTTCTGCTATAACATCTCAAAATGGTATATTTATAGAAATCAAACTACGAAAGTTAAAAAAAAAATCGAAAAACTACGGTGATTCTATGTACTATGTTAATAATCTCAGCCCTGCTCTGTGGATCTGAAGTATGAAGTTTTTCTAAGCGGATCACCATATTCTTGGTAGTTTCAAGATGAAAATTCTTCGTTAGACGCGTTGAGTCGATACGAAAAACGTCTACAGGGTCAAAAAACTGCCCTCGACTCTTATCCGAGGGTTGAACGTAGTAGAGAAAGTAATCGCCTATGGTGACGCCCACAAAGGAAAAAGAGAACCGACTTGTAGAGTGCGGAACTACAGGCACTTAGCCAAAGACCGCACATTGGAGAGGCTTTTTGCTTGACGCCCAGGTCAACCTAAGACAGTAGCGCTGGCCGCCTAAGCAAGAAGTAATGGGCAGAATGCCGACCAGGCCTGATGATTTATGGGCCGTGGACATTGATTCGATCTCAACCCATGCTTTAACTCAATCTTACTTATTCTTCAATCTCACTTTTTTATCAAAAACTCTCAAAGCACTCGAAAATTTGATTTGTTGTAGTAAAAAACAATTCAATTTGAATTAAGAATAGTTGGCTTTTTTAACTTTCTCGTATACATTAGTATACTAAAGAGAAAGTTATTGCTCAGTTTTGGGAAAAAAAATCGATAAACGTAATTTATAAAACGGGCAATATCTCGAAAACTAATAAAGGGAACTTCAAAAAAATGTGTTTTTTTTTAATACTATAATCTCAAATAAATCTGCATACTTAGGTTTTTTTAATATTTTTTTTTTATATAACGGTTTTTTTTAAAATTAAATTAAATTCGTTTCCTTAAAAACGGCTCTAACGATTTTAATAATTTTTGCGATTAAAAATGCATCTCATATACCTAGAAAGTTTCGTATGACGCAGTCGGGCACTTTATTTTCTTTTTATTTTTGGAAATCTAACAAAGCAAAAAAAAAATTCTCTGAAAAGTTTTAGTTTTCTGTACAATCAACATCGTGGGTTTTCGTTGGACCACCCTTTAATGCACAGCTAATCCGAGTTCTGCTCTATCTGAAGCATTCTCCTTTTATAAAGTTTCTCGGTCTAGTTTTTTTCGTATGTTACTTAACCCACTATCAGTACAACGACATTGAGCTGGTAAAAAAAGTTTTATTGAGCCTTAACTGTTACATGTAGAGCAAATGAACACGCAAGCTCAGAACATATAACGCAGTACGAGAAGATCAAAAGACACCATGATTTAAAACATTTGACGAAAAGTTGCCCCTACTTTTAGCAAATGGCCCCCAAATAAGCCCCCAACATTTAGTTCTTCGTGGCAACGCTGATCACAAAGCCCAAAACTACCCAAAAACTTATTTAAAAAAAACCCTAGTTGAGTGAAAATTTCTTCAATCAGAATAAATTTCAATATTTATAGTCCTTCAGCAACATGTAGCTGAAGTATTGAATTGAATTTACAGCCGTGCGAGTATTGTTGCATATTGCACAACCACAAACCACATTTCAACTTTCATTACCTAATCTTTTGCCACCACTTTGTAATCATTTAAGTATCCTCTTATCCAGTTTAACTACAATTTAATGCCCAAGTTCTACTCATACCGCGTTAGTGCTTGCGTAATCCCTTATTCTGCAGCAATTTGTGCTTAACCGAACGCATCTATTCCCGTATCTTACCGCATCCCTGTGGGTTCTATTATTCATCGTCGTAATGTGTCGTAAAATGTGCTTCAGCTTCAGCTTCAAACCATAATAACAAAACTTTAACTAATTGTATTCTCAAGTTGACAATAAACGGTTCTTAAAATTCCCATCCACGTCGCGTCGTCCGTTCTTCACCTTCTTGCAATACCCTGGGGCTCACTCATCCATAAATAAGCCCAAAGTCCCGTCACATTCGCCAACGTCTCCGCAACTTCGGACGAAAACCGACAAATAAAATGTACACAAACTGAGCGCACAAAACACCATAAATGCCCTTCCTTCGTTCGTCGTTGGAGAAACACTTTCATCATCATCCCCCGCATTCTCTGCCCCATTCTTTTCCGGTTACAGCAAAATGAAAACAATCCACCAATGCCTCTAGCCGGTATCAATTACTTGTTCTCCTCTCTAACGGTAGATGAGCAATAAAGCTGAAATTATTCCCAACAATAATGTCTTTCATCAGCTCCTTCGCCAAATCACTCGACATGACACAGAAAATGGAGAATGGAGGCTAAACACAAAATCGATTTCATCTAACAGTGTAGCGGTTCAATAAACTTTATACTCTCGACAGGATAGGTAACCAGAATCCTCGTCGTTGGTACAATATTTTTCGGAAATAATAAAAGGACGAAGGAAGATATAAATTTCAGTTAAAAGATACTGCTTGTCTCTCACTTCCCATAGCGGAGTGTGTGTGTGTGTGAAGGGTTTCAATGGCTTTTAGTGCTTAGATAAATTTGCAGTTACAATTTATGGCAGTTACCTCTTTCCAAGGTAGAGAGACAACCTTTCCATGTGCAATGGGCAAGGGAAGCAAAACCTGACTAAAAGCCACTATTGCGTTTAATATCCTTGACCTAATGTGCAAGTGCAAACGTTTTTTTTTTTCGTTTGTCCATTGTGTGCATTGTTTGCATTGTTGTTTAGGTTTTTATTTTTATTTTTTATTTTTGTTGTTGGCTGTTCAACCCGAGGATATTTTTGTTCTGGCAAAGATTTTGCTCTTCATCACAAAAAAAAAACCTTAAATCCATTCTCCCCATTTAAAGGAAAAAGTTGTTGCGAGCGCATATAAAAATGAGGCCATTTCGCCTGCAACAGGGTATGAAAAGGTGGTTTTCTCTGCTCTCGTTTATTATTTAAAAAGTTGTTAACCAGTTTTTATTGAAAAAAATATATAAAACGAAAATAAAGTCTAAATGAGAGTAAAGTAAAATTAACTTTACATAAAAATGCAAAGTGCCGCAAGCGAAAAGGATTTAACCACAAGAACGAATTTAATATGTCATATAAAAGAGAGAGAGAGCTGTTACTGAGTGTTACTTTTAGTTGAAAGTTACTAGGAATTTTATGAAGTGCTTGAGGGCAGAATGTGAAGAGGATTTTTTTTATTATTATTTTTAGTATTCACTAGAAATTAGTTGGATAGCTGGATGTCTGCATGGAATAGATGAATGAAAATCTATCAGTTGTTCACCTACAGTTGATTCCATGTATGAGTGATCAGATTTATTTTAAAGACAAGACTTTGGCGAGGTTAGACGGGTGGGTTTCAATTTTTATTTTTTTTTTTAATCATGTCCAATAAGTACTAAGTATCCACCATCACCATTCAAAGGTGATTTTCGGCTTTTTTACGAAGTTTGTGGATGCTTTTTACGTGCCCTATTAAGGGCTCATGATGGATTTATTTCTTGCTACTTCGTCAGCAATTTCATCACCCTGTATATCCCTGCATCCAGGGTTTCATATTATTTCAACCAGCATGAACCTTAAGCTGTTTTCGACAACCTTTCACAAGCTTAGTCTTGACTTAAACAGCGGAGATTGCTTTCATTACAGCCTCGCTATTAATGAAAATAGTGTTATCACCGCGTGGTATTGCCGCTGATGAGTCTTATCTAAATGCATCTTTAATTTAAATATGCTATTTAGCTTTAGTGCTTCGGAAAATACTCCCGTTGTAATGCCTGCTCCCAATTTAGGGCTATCTTTGTAGATGGAAATGAATTCGGGATATGACTGAATTTATTTTTCTCTCCTCTTTGCTGGGCTGTGAAAGTCGAGGTGCCAGTCAGGAGCTATCGCTGAATCAAAGTAGCTACTTCGAATCTGCGCACGTCCTGATGAATTTGTATTGCAGCAACAGTTCAGCTGCCTGAATCTTAGAGTCATTTTCGCTCCAGATTCTTGTAATTCAATAGTCATGCGGAATAAACTATTTTTTTAAATTTGTCATTTTTTCTGTCTTTATTTTTGTATTGCGCCACCAAACAAGTCCTGCATATGTCCTTAGTTTCCTGAAGTTCAGATCCCAATCTTTCCCTAAAATTCGGCAGCAAAAAGGAAAAAAGTAAAAAGAACAAGAAAAAGAAGTATTTTTCCATTGGTGTTCCTCAAGATGCAAGATTAATTAGAGCGTAGTTACCATTTCACTGTACGTTCGTTTTTTTATACCCTATCCTAAGGGAATATTAATTTTGACATATAGTTTGTAACATCCCTTAATATTCATCGTAGACCTATAAAAGTATATTAAGCTAGGAAGCTTAATTTGGACCACATATTCGATAGAGCACCAAAACGGTTAAGTGTAAAAATTTTTTGAATTCTCCCACTGCCACGTCCACAAGTTTAAAGCTAAAGTTAGAGACATAGAGTCTTAAAACCCTCAGAAGATATGTAGGCACTGCCCTCCTTTATAAGTTTGTCATATAAATCTATAATAAGATAATCTACTTTTTGTGGGCGTTTTTCACTAAAATGCTGTTTTCTTCGGGTGCGTTTTTTTTTTTTAAAAATCATTTTTTTAAATTAAATAGAATGAAATAAAAATATGGATAGGGTATCATACTGTTCGCCCCAAGGGGACTTTTCCCTTTCCTAATGTTTTATTTCTGTACTTGTTAAATTAAAATTTTAAATTTTTTCTACAGTCCTAATGATATTATCTGCGTCAGACTACTAAGACTCCTTTATCTTTTGTTTTAGCATTTTGTGCGGCAAATCTGTGTCCAGAGCTTGGCTTATTACGAATTATATATTAATTCGTTTCTTGAAAGTCATAAGTACGAAATCTCACAATTTGTGAAATATATATTATCTTTAAATCCTTCCAGTTTACCGTTACTCACCTAGCTATGATCTGTTAAGATATGTTATTACAAAACAAATCAATTTTTAAAGCATCATCGGCCGCAGTAATTTTATGATTTAAATGTGTAAATGGAAATTGATTTAACGTATCTATCCTCACTGGCTTTGCCTTCCGGTGATGTAGTCGAGTCCCGGTTACCATTTGAATGAGAACCACAACCAGAAAAATGGAGTCCAGCTTTTTTATTTTGCTCTCCAAGGGTAGCTGGAAAATCTTCCATGAACATTATGGACATTAACGCTAAGTGCGTTATATATTTTGTTCAAAAATTTAGTAAATACAATTGAGTTTTTGCAATCGCCCCAATTTATGATTTATTTCATTTCCAACGGTATTTTTCTGCATTCGCAATTGTTCTAAGCACTCTGTTTTAGAGAGTGAAAGTGTATTAGTTTTACTTGATACAAACACTAAGTTGTATACCGTATCTCGAAATTAGCATTCTGCATGCTAAGTCAAATCTACGAACGTATAAGATTATTATCTAATAACGATCACTTTACGATTCTTCTTCACATGCAAATTATATTTAAGTTTCACATCTAATGTCATATATATAGGGTTTTTCATCAGGGACGCTACAAAAGTAGAGCGACAGGGACAGCAAACGACGTCATATTTTTTGCCGCTTTTTGGACATTTCTCTTCAGTAAGGTTTGCCATTGCATGATGGAAATTATTAAAATTTACTACCGAAATTCGGAGTCAGTGGCCTCAACGTTAAGAGCGCTACGTCCAATTTATGGTCGTCATAATCGTCCTAGCAGATCAACAATTAAGCGTCTAGTGGAAAAATTTGAATCCACAGGCACAGTACAAAAAATGTTCCCGTGAATTGGGCTGAGCAACAACTTGAAAATTATTCGGATTTTCATCGAAAAATCATCTTCAGCGATGAATGAGCCTCATTTCTGGCTGAATGGCGTCGTCAATAAACAAAATATGCGGTATTGATCAGGCAGCAATCCACACGTACTCCATGAGTCATGATAACCGAATATTTTTGGCCCCAATTGGATGATATGGACTTGGAGGACATGTGGTTCCAACAGGACGGCGCCACAAGCCACACAGCGAATGTCACAATCAACTTATTGGAAACCAAGTTTGGAGAACGTGTTATCTCACGAAATTCTCTCTTTTCGAAATTCGCTCTTATTGAAAAACCCGATACATAGTTCCAATTGCGGAATGGAACGGAATTTTTTTTAGTACGGAGTCTATTGAAATGTTTAGCATATGTGTAGAATTTCTGTAAACGCATTTTTTAGCTAATTTAAAATACAAATTAACCTTTCCATAATATTATAACCATTATAAAATAAATAAATATGAAATAAATTGATACATTTCTTTCTCTCTAATGTTAGCCACCATCTAATGACTGGCTGGAATAATTTTATCAAACGACGATGTTCCAATTGAGGAAATAAACAATGTAAAACAACACTGCAAAAAATATTACACGAAACTATTGTAGCTATTGTAGTGTAGCTGCTGAAAAAATATTCTAAAATTTAACCCTCTACCGCATGCAAGCCCATATATAGTTCGCCGAATTTAACATGTTTTATTTCCCTTATATTCCACGATAGACAACAAAATGAAATCTACAATATTAACTTGTCTTTTTCATGATACGAAACCGCTTTTCATTCACTAATTCACAACTAACAGTATTGTTCCAAGTGCCGGTGTGAAGTTCTCGATGAGAGGAAGTTATTTTTTCAAATAATTTTTTTTTATGAAAAAATGTGTGGTGCATAGAATTAAATAAAGTGCACGACTGCGTCATACGAAAATTTCTCGGTACATGAGATGCGATTTTGAGTCGCCAAATGAATCGAAATTTAATGGTGAGAAATTTATTTAAAACACTTTTTAGGTTTTAAAAAAATTGATTTTCTCATATAATAATTGTTCCAATTACAAACAATTATCAAAATCGTTAGAGCCGTTTTAAAGGAAACGAATTTAATTTAAATTTAAAAAAATCGTTATATAAAAGAAAAATTTTAAAAAAATTATTTAAAAAATCTATGTAATCAGATTTGTTTGAGTTTACAGTATAAAAAAACCGTAAATTTTTTTGTAGTTCCCTTTATTAGTTTTCGAGATATTGCCCGTTATATAAATTACCGTTAGTTGATTTTTCCCCAAAAACTAAGTATACAGAATTTTTGACCCCATCCTAAACATCCTTAGTTCAAATAATCCCCTATATGCCCCTAGATGCAACCCCAAGAACCTTATATACGAACTTTGAAGCAAATCCGTCGAACCGTTTCGCCATACGGTGCCCGGACAGACGGGCAGACCGACGGACGGCATTGGCGGACCCACTTTATTGGACTTCTCTATAGTCACGCACGACCGCAATAACTTTCTCTTTAGTATACTAATGTATACGAGAAAGTTAAAAATGTAATCTTATGTTATTTTTTGTTCTTTCTCACTTTTTAAAACTTTGATTTGCTAATTGTGAATAAAAAAAGACATTTTTACGGTTTTTTTATGTGCAAACCCAAATATAATTTCTGGTTTTATTTTTTAAATTATCTATGTATGTACAAACAAATTTTGTATGTACTTCTATCAACAAATTAAGTTAAAAATATGTTTAAAAATTTTTCATTACATTTCT
The DNA here is from genome assembly GCA_963576555.1 of Ferdinandea cuprea. NCBI lineage: Eukaryota > Metazoa > Arthropoda > Insecta > Diptera > Syrphidae > Ferdinandea > Ferdinandea cuprea. The sequence goes on from OY754958.1 coordinate 135,074,754, forward strand.
TTCATAATTCATGCAGAAGAGGGTTAAATGATATCAAAACTGAAAATCGAATTTCATTAAAAATAAGCATAGTGAATGCTTTACGAAATAAATTTAAAAACTGTAATTTGACTCCTTCAAAATAATTGTTAAGAAATTATAAATTGGCCTAATGAAGTTATGTATCAATGTACAGTCCACTCTCTTCTTACCAACACCCCTCATAGCCGGACAGATTCGAAATAATTGGCAGAAATGTGAGTTTTTCCATAAAAATAGTTCTCCCATAAGCGTACTCTTTAAAAACCGGACGCGGACACAAATTTTTATAACAGCAGAGTATTTTCGTTCTCTCTTAAGGGGACAAAATGTAACTGCAGCCCGGTTTTGTTTTATGTAAAAGCAAAAACATTAAAAGGACTTTAATTTGAGCTAGAAAGCTGAAATCTGGAATATATACTCCCTAGAGCCACGAAATGATTAAGTTTATTGTTTTGTACCTTCTTAACAAGTATGCCATACAAAATATTTACCCACGCCCACTTGTTGAGGGCATTTTTTTTATAATATTTATTTGATATAACACTGTTCGACCCGGGCAGACTGGAGCTCAAGTAATTTAAAAACTTTTTTAAATGTCATCCATTTAGTTCGATTTCTCATAAGCAGACAAATTTTTCGGTACCATCAGTGTCCGCTTATATCTCATAAGCGGACACTGATTTCACTGTATTTATTTCTTAATATGAATAAATTTGTTTAACGCACGAATAAAAACAGTTTAATATGCTTTTTAGTTTGGGGATAATTTTGCAGTGCCGCAGCGCTGTTCCTAAGCTTTAGGTAACATAATTTGTCTGCCTAGCAATGTTCGATTTAAATGTTATTTGGTTGGCCTTGTAAGCCACTAAGCAGCATTTTTAAGGTCGAGAAACCCAGGTATGTTTTCGAGGAAGATTTCAGAATCACTTGACTGGGACTTACCCAGTACCATTATTAAAGGTATACCGGATAGTTCTAAAACAGATAAAGGTACAGGAGCCGGCGTCTTCTCGGAGGCACTTGCCATCAACGAGTCCTTTCGACTGACCGATCACTGCAGGGTCTTTCAAGCTGAGATCTTTGCGGTAAAGAAAGCGGCACAGACTATCCTATCGATGGGACTACCAGCAATGGAAATTATCTGCGTGGACATTCAAGCAGCACTTACAGCAATCTGCTCTAACCTTGTAAACGCGAAGTGCATAACAGATTGCCTTTGGCACTAAGGGCTATACGTCATGACTTGGTTCTACTCTGCTGGGTCTCAGGACACATTGGTGTTGAAGGGAATAAAAAAGCGGATAAACTGACCAGATACGACTCTGATCTGAACCCGCTACTAGCGACGGAGAGGTGCTTCCATCTTTTAACACCGCTAAGACTTTTATCGACGACATCATCCTACAGCTGGCTAAGGAACAATGGAGCAACACCGGCGGTTGCATCATAACCCGAAGCCTGTGGCCTGTTGCCGACATCAAAAGATCGAAATCCCTAGTCTCTCTTAATAGAGGTCAAATCCGGATGCTCGTCGGGGTATTAACCGGACACTGCGTAATCGGAAATGACTTCTGCAGAAGCTGCAGAAACGAGGAGGAAATAGAGTCCGTGGAACATCCCCTGTGCCACTGCCCAGCTCTACAAGAACGCCGCTAATCCTGCATGGGAGCACGGTTCTTCGAAAGCTAGGGTAACTCTATCAAACCTTAAACTTTACCTCAAGAGATCTAAGTTGTTTTGTTAGTTGCATTTCCTTGCATGTACAAATATGGTACTCACAATGGGCCTCGGAGGCCGCTCCGAGTGAAATTTGCTTCTGGTGCAAAACAGCCCTCCTAACCTAACAAAACCTCAGGACTCCTGTTTCTTTTCTAATGCCCCGTTGCTTTTTGTTCCACATTTGGGTGATCTTTAGGATTTCTTTCTCATAAGGGGGCATGTCTTTCATAAGTTTAGACTTAAGTCGTGACTGAAAGGAAAAGTGATTTTAAAAAGTTCAAATGCTTTATCTAAACTAAAAGTATTGACTGCTATCAGTAATTTGAATGACCTGAAAGACTTACTTCCAATCACTTTAAATGATTGAATGCTATCAGCGAACGCGAGTTTGGTTTTCGCGGCAACTGGTCCACTGGTGATTTGATGAGATATCTAACAGAAAAGTGGAACCAATCTATTCACCGTGGTGGTGAAAGCAAGGTCGTTGCGCTTGATATGTATTTCTAAGGCATTTGACAGAGTTTGGCATCAAGCTCTTTTGTCGAAAATGCGTGCATTTGTAATTGCTGATACCTTTATTCAATGGATTAGAAATTAATTATCGGACCGTTCAATTCCAGTTGTTTTAGACGGTTTCAAGTCTGCAACTTACCAAATAAATGCTGGTGTTTCCCAAGGCTCCGTTTTGTCTCCGACTCTCTTTCTCATTTTTATAAATGATCTTCTCTATGCTACTTCTAATCCTATTCATTCCTTCGCCGATGACAGTACCCTCAGCTTCACATATTCGTTTCCTAGGCAACGTCCCGCATCTTCGGGCGTTGAACTGGAACGACACCGTATGTTAAGCTTATTAAATTCCGATCTTGACAGCATTTTTGAGTGGGGAAAACCAATAGAGTGAAATTTAATGCTTCCAAAATACTATACTGTCTTCTGTCATTGAAGCGAAACTCCAATACTCTGCCATTATCCATGAATGCCACTTGCATCGCTGAATCCGAAAGACTTTCCATTCTGGGTATGTGTGTTAATGACAACCTTCGTTGGAATGACCACATATTCGATGTCGCCAAGAACGCTGCGAAATGTCTAGGCTTGCTTAAGCGATGCAAGAAATTATTCACCCCTTCTGATCTGGCTAGAATTTAAAAGGCGTTTATTCGCCCAAAACTTGAGTACAACGCTCATATCTGGTCCGGTGCACCAATTACATATTTGGAACCACTTAAAAGAATTCAAAAACGTGTGATACAACTTATTGGCGACCGAGATATTGCGAATTCGCTTGACCCTCTTAGTCATCGTCGTAATGTGTCCTACCTATCGATGTTCTATCGATACTACCATCACAAGTGCTCAAACGAAATAGCCAGTTGCATTCCTCCCCTTCAACACGTCAACCGTAATACTCGCCAAGTCAGGAATGCTCATCAGTTCACCCTAAAGCCTATATTCGGTCGAACTGGGAAATTTAAGGATTCGTTCCTCTGCCGTACAAAGCGAATGTGGAATGCTCTACCTCACTCTGTTTTTCCTGACCATTACAATTTACAAACATTTAAAATCAATGTGCATCGGTTTCTCATCCTGTCGTCTAATCCTTCATTTCCTTAACGGCCGTGCTGTGTTACTATAACATTATAAGGGTGCTAACAATCCCTTTTGCACGTGCAAATTATAAAATATAAAAAAGAGTGCTTACGTTTTGAACCTTCCTCGTATTATTGATCTCTTTTTTCATTCTGCCAGGTCATCATGTGTGTTCTTTTCTTATCTAAATCTGCCGGGTGCAGTGCTGAATTTTGGTCTATACGAAGCTTTCTTTCTTTCTTATTCGATTGTTGTCTTCTAAATCGGAGGTGACCGACTTCGACTTTCACAATATGACTTTATGCTTAGCACTCCTCACATCCAAAAGAGAATCATTGAATTCGGCAGTCCTAAGAGTCCTTCACAAGATGCACCAATTATTATAGTATGTATAGCCTTGTCCGGCTCCAAATGGCAATTGCCGTTATTGCTTCCTGAACATACCATTCAAAAGCATTCACGAAACAACGTTTCATCGATTTGCATCGTCAGCAAATAAAACATCATTCAACCATTAGGAACAATAACAAGATACCTAACTGCACCAGTATGTTTCACTAAAGTCACGTCACTCTCTATTTCACCCATGGAATGTTAACAGAGAGCATTCCATCACGTGCAGCAGGTTTACAATGCAACTTTCAGTATTCTATACAGGATAGCAACCAGCCCTGGAACCGAACCGGAAGAAAGCACATACGACTATTCAAATCCACCATTAAGCAGTCGCTCACGAGTGCACACGCACACACCCAATAAACCAAATATAAATGCTTTACATTGTCGAGAAGGATACTGGGCGCCTCCTTTATGTAGTTTGCATAATAGTTGCATCTATAATGGCAGAGCGAAAGGCAACTTTGATTGCCATGCTATGGGCTATGGCACATTGGCTCGAGTGCGGGTAATTGAAAATCCGAACAACTGCGACGGCTTTTAAGTCGTTAATATGCAAAATTATTATTACCACTGAACATATGGCATTTGTTGGAAACAAACTACATAACTGCATCGTCATAGTAGGGACTGGATATTAGTGTCATCGCAGACATGCTGCGAAAAGTGGTCCGCTTTCGAATGAAATTAAAGTTGAATTTTTTGTTTGAGCGAAATATTACTCATACGCCCCCGAAGTCAAATGTAAGGAAAAATAATAATTCAACCACTTTAAGAGTTATACAGCTTTACTGTTTTCATTGGAGAGGTGGGTATTTGGGAAGACACCCGCAGTGTTAACTATTATCAAAGTGGAAATCTCAATGGGGCTAGGGGGTTTTTGCGGGAAATAGGGTTATTTTGGTTCATTTGGGACTTTTTGGGGAAAATTCAATTGACTGAATTACTAGAGGAAGTTTCGTAGTGGGTCAGTGGATTTAATTACATTATAGAGTTTGTAGTTTCTTAAGACGGAGAGCAGTATTTACTGCAGTTTGTGCTGCGATAAGAAGTTTTGGTCGCAGTGAAGATGAAATTTATTGGAATTCTCGAGTACTTTCTAGATAAATGATATTTTTGTTACAAAAGTTAGCAGATATAACGGTTTAAACGAAATTTATTATGGAATTTGGAATAGACTACGATTTAAGTTGGGAAATTGCTTTCGATATTGAGACCGTTAAGCTGTAGCTAAATGTGTTAATGTTAAAGTTGGTACACAATCTGCTAATTTCATAATTGTCATGGCTCATCCAATATCCTTTGTTAAGGACGAGCATTTTCCATTTAAACACACAAATAACGAGCGGAAAGGTGCGTATTTTAAATTGAAGGGAAATAATATATTAAATAATTTTTTTAAAACACAGTGCGACTCCATTAAAATCAATTAAATCATTAAAACATCATTAAAATCAAAAAAACAGTGTCAAGGTGAGGTTAGGTTAATACAGGGGTGTGATACAAACGTCATCATACAATACTAGGCACCGAAATGGGAACCAAGGGAACCGGTTGAATTTGTACCGACAACAACCTAAACACTTCCTTTTTCAAAGCAATCACCCAATCAACCTACAAAAGCAAAGGAGGTCTTTGAAATTTGTGTCTTTCCTCCAAAGATTCGACGACGTATCTCAACAGAATATGCAGATGTCTGTATCCGACAGTCCGAGTCTCTTTGCATGTTTTCGCAAGATGCAATGCCGTGTCAGGATTCCTAATAGAATTCTTAGCTTATCTCTGCTAAGTTTTATAAACTTCCTGGAACTCTTACAGTCGAGGAGTGGCCATAGAGCTTTTGAGACCATGTGTCTCCCAAGACTTGACCACCTTAGGTTGGTAGCCTTTAAGGTAATTTTCTCAATCGCGGCCTTTATTATGCAGGGGGGACGTTTGATGTCAGCCACCTTACCTCTCTTGAGTAGCCCCCAATTCTTGCAAGCTCATCCGAATTCTCATTGCCTTCACTACCGCAGTGTCCTGGCACCCAGCACAGTCTCACTCGGTTCTGATTGTAGTATGCCTTGAGCATTGTGCGACAGTTCCTGACAATATCAGAATTAATGTTAGTTCCATTCCATTGTCGATGTAGATAGCAATATCTCGTCCGGATACCGAACTCATCTGCATTTGCTCAGCCGCCTTGAGGATAGCTAGATCCTCTGATTGAAAGACGCTGCTTGTTCCCGGTAGTCTTATAGATTCCCTCAGTTCTGGACCTTTTGAGAAGATCGCTGACCCCTGTTCCCTCTGTCGTTTTCGAGCCACCTGTAAAAATTGCAATTTGATTTGATTTGATAACTGCAGCTCTTTGCCAATCCTCCCTTTCCGGATATATAACATCATACGGAATGTCGGAGTCAACTAAGGGGGGGATTTCATCCGTTATGATTGGATTTCCTGGCAGTAGCTTCGAAAGGACCGTACGATATCCGAAGCTGTTGCTCTTAAAGCGACCCAAAAAAAACTTAGTCGTATTGCACAGTTGCGAGCCAGTTTTTTGTTATGTAAGTCAAGCGGTGTTAGTTTTAAAAGGTTTCCAACGCCGTTCTTTGAACCGTCGCTAATTTGCCTCATATTGTTTTCTTCTCTGTTGCTTTCCACCATACTAGTGCGCCATATGTCAGTATGTGCCTCACCACCACTGTATACAGCCAATGCACCATCTTAGGCCCCAAGTTTTTCCCACCGCTCTTTTGCAGATAGAAAGAGCATTATAAGCCTTTTTGATTCTTTCCGCACATTAAAATTCTAGTTCAATTTTCTATCTAGAATTACGCCCAGATACTTCATACTATCCGAAAGACAAAGTTCTACTCCGTTAAGTTTTGGGAGCTTGAATTGCGGGATCTTTTATTATCTGGTAAAAAGAACCAGTTCCATTTTGGAAGAGTTTGCGACCTCCATAATCTCACTTAAGGTGCTTAAATATTTTCCCTGCACTATTATGACCACTTCATTTGCATATGCCGTGGCACTAATACCCATTTCCTAAGTGTTTATAGAACGAAAACAGTGTCAAAAAATATAAGTTCACTTTTTGTGAATTTTTTGGCTTGAGTCTTATTGTTTTCAATATTCTTTTTCGCGTCTAACTCTAAAATTTTGCATAGTTAAAAAGTTATCTATTAAAACTGTACCTTCGTCAGATCATGGAAGGCAAATATTGGGGGCCTGAATGATGACTTCTGCTTTAACTTTTGCCCTGGGGTTCCTCAGCTGCATTTTCGCCATCAACTTCGATGGCTCTGGCTTCCGAATTGATGCGAGTCTTTTGCGGTAGAACAATTCCTTATGTTCTCGAAATATTCAGTGGCTCATCCAGCAAATCATGATTCCTCATCATGATCATGATTGTTGATTCCATTTTTGAATGTTAAGAGTAATAACAACACTATAACGCTCTCTCTAAGTTGACTGGTCTCAGTTGATTGAGTCTCAGAAGACAATATGAGCACCGCAGAAAGAGGACGTATGGCGGGTAAATTCACTAGGCTGGATAAACACTGTTGTCAACAGTCACCATGGCAGAAACCTTAAGGCAGCTGCTTTCACATGTTTGGAGTAGGAGTCAGTGAGGTTTTCCAGACTAGTCTTGGTCTTGAAAAAAGTATATTTTCACAGAAGTTACAGGTCGACTGTCCTAGAGACAAAGGCACACCATGTTTTGAGGGCTGTAACTTCCAAAAGAATGTAGTTTTGAGAGAGTCAAGATTGGCCCCCGATAGCGCAGCATCCACGAGATGACAACAGACAACGGCTATCGACAAATTGATCTTGTAGCAACATCTAATATAGTGATTAGTAGCACTAAATTTCCAAGGCTAAGGATATGAGTAAACTTCCGATCTGTAGGCGACCCGTCCACCAAATCGACCCAATATCTGCGAGGCACGCATCTACATCTTGAACGCGAACATTCCAAACCATGTTGCGGCTGTATTTTGAGCTCGACTCTGCAACAAGAACAATTTGGTAACTGCCCAGAAAAATGAATGTGATGTTAAACTCCTAGCCTAGTACCAGGCACCCCCGAAAAAGAGCCCTTAGTAAGTGACGAATGATATAGAAATGACAAATTACCATGATTTGTCACCGTACCGGACGGAGGTGATGTTTTGGTAGGGCTAAAATACGAAATCATCTACAAAGTTTGGGGTGGAAAAAAGCATGATCGATAATAGACCCCATATGCGAAAAATCTAGAAAAAAGGCAGTCGTATCTCTTGCAAGAACTATCGAGTTATATACCTGCTAAATGTCGCTAATGAGATCGTATGGAATACGTGTTGTGTGAACGTGTCAAACGTTTCTGCAACACACTAATCGAAAGATCAAATCTTCACACTAAGGCAAGTCGAGACAAAATATCTTTTCATCACGAACTCTACAACCAACGTACTCTGATAGGTTTCTTCACAACTATTGAAAAACAGTCGAAGCTAGTTGGACATGTAGTGATCGAGGACTCAGATTCAACAAACACAGGTAGAAGTACACTTCAACACGAATGATAGATCGGTTCAGCTCGAAGGACAAAATGCTCTACAAAACCCTAATCCTGCCAGTTTTGGACGAGTGGTGGACGATAAGCGTTTGTATTGGTCTTTTTCTAAAATAAAAATTCTTTGACGAATGGTGGAGCTGTACCAAGATGTGTATGAGCGGGCCATCTAGTGATTTGTGTTTAAATCATAAGTTATTTTGACACTAACAGCTGTTTCCCCTCGAAATCTTGACAGAAAGTCAGTATCATACCTCCGCGGAAGCAAATAAGTCGCTTTACGCTTGAACAACGTTGAGAAATATTGAAAACTTATTTCCAAAGAGAGTGCTCTTTAGCCCAAACAGTGAGTTTTTTGAAAAGAAGTTTTAACCGAAATGAAGCACCCACCGCGGCTGCTGTACGCAAGTTTGTGCAAAAAGTTCATGAGACTGGTATGCTGGTGGACATAACACTCATGGTTCCCGTGCTATCGGGTCAACAGGTCAACATTTCACGCACTTGCCTGAGGAGAATTTTGCACAAATCGCTCGGAATCGTTTACCTGGTCCAATTGACTCAGAAATTGAAGGCGCACGACCATCCGCTTCGTTACCGTTTCGCAGTTGAGACCTTAGAGCAGCTTGTATTGGACAACGATTTTCAGCGAAAAATCATATTTTCTGACAAGGCTCGGAAAACCCGCACGTTATTGCCGAGAAACCAATACAACCACAGAGAGACTGACTGTTTGGTGCGGATTATGGTGTAATGGCATCATTGGACCATTTTTCTTTGAAAATGGGGTTGGGAACAGCGTTTCTGTCAACGGGGGCGTGACAGAGCCATATTAGAAAGACATGGACTTGAACGACCTCTGATTCATGCAGGATTGTGCGCCATCCACTTAGCCCATGCCACAATCGATCTTTTGCCCACCAAATTTCCAAATCGTATTATCAGTCGAATTGGCGATGTCAATTGGCTGCCAATTGGGGAACGCTGAAAAGCCGAAGTTATGCCAATAACCCGAAACGATTCAAGAACCTAAGGCCAATATCTTCCAAGCAATCCGTGGAGTGACAGAATGCGCTACTGCGAAGCCACCCGAAGCAAGCGTTGTGCTAATAAATGGGAATATTTGCTCTTATTAATAAAGCCATAATACGTTGAAAGAATTAATTTTGTTCATTTTTTTGCATTTTTAAAAAGAATCTTGTATTCGTCCCACCCTGTAGTTCAAGAAGTCAATACTCGTTAAATACCTTGGCTCGTATTCAAATTGACAATAGTGCTCCAGCCAAGAGTATTTTGGAATCCCAGCTATAGCCTGATAAGGAAGAACGAACCACGTCGGTTTTAAGGACCAAGAAATCGCGGATTTCAAGTAGTACCGACCCCGGAATCGCAAACTATAGATATCGGGCAAGGATTATTCATGGTTTCGTATCTATTCGTCACTTCGACACAATGACGTTTGCTTCCTGCTGAAATTACATATATAGGGTCCGCCATTTAACTTTTTTTTCTTTTCAACTAGTGCTTATTTCGCGAATGGTAACACTTAGCTCATGTCTGATTCGACAGATAATTAGTTTTATCCTTTCGCTGAACGAATATGGTTGTGTATACGATTGAACAACGCTGGGAAATATTGCGACATAGCGACATAGAGAAGATGCCGATTTTGCCAAAAAAATCATCTTTCATATGAAGCTCATTTTGATCTTGACGGGTATGTAAACAAGCAAAATTGTCGCATTTGGGGCACAGAAAACCCGCAAGCATACATTGAAAAGGCCGATATACCCAAAACGAGTCACTGTTTGGTGCGGATTTTGGTCCAGAGGCATAATTGGGCCATTTTTCTTCGAAAATGAGCAAGGAGTGGCCGTTACAGTCAATGGCGATCGTTATCGGGCCATGTTGAACGAATTTTTGTTCACAAAACTTGAAGAGGAGGATATTGGCAACATTTGGTTTCAACAGGACAGCGCTACGTGCCACACAGCCGAAGCTACACTCGATGTTTTGCGCCTTGTTTTTGAAGATCGCATTATCAGCCGCAGAGCTGATGTCGTTTGGCCACCGCGGAGCTGCGATTAGACACCGTTGGACTATTATTTGTGGGGTGCCGTAAAAGATAAGTGTTACGCTGACATTCCAGAGACAATTGACGCTTTAAAGGACAATATTCGTGAAGCCATTGGTGAAATACAGCCGCACACAATCGATAATGTGCTTAAAAATTGGACCGATCGTGTAGGCTACTGCATAGCCAGCCGAGGCAGCCATTTGAATGAAATTATTTTCCATTATTAACCGGAAGGATTGTACTTTCAAATAAAAAAAGAAATTTGAGAAAATATTTTCAAAAAAAAAAGTTATTTGGCGGACCCTATATAAAACTTTCAATAGCAAAAGGTGCGGATCAGATCGATTTCTTTGTACACAAAAAACTTAAGTAAGTTCATATCATCAAGGCGTGTTTTTATTGTCCACCTAAGCTAAAAATAAAAAGTGTAATCTAATCGGATCAACTGCCTTTCCTTGGTAAAAATATACTAATCCTAATCCACAGGCCACTTGTCCTCCTTAACCTTTCAAACTTTACACATAAATTCAATGAAAGTTACTCGCCAAAAAGCTTCGTCCTTTAACTTACAATCCTTCGTTAGCACAAAAAAGAAAGAAAGAAAAATAAAACAACTACTAGGAAAAACATGAAAATTCGATAACGAAAAGTTCTCTTTATTTTAATTAACTTCTGTCATGGTAGCACACATAAATCCCATCATAATGTCCTGGCGACGATAACGTCATGAACTGAGACGCCACCCACTTATACGTATTGTTTAAGAGCTACAATGGACATTCATTTGGATGATTCTTTCATTCTCCTTATTTTTTCAGTTTACCGTCCTGCCTTTCTATCTTCTTATCTTCCATTTCCCTTTCAACCAAATTTAGTTCATTTTTTCTCTCTTTCTATACCGATTCTTATTTCTGATTATCTGGGCTTACCGCAAAGTGGTGTTACGGAGAGTGAGAAGTATAAAAACGCCTATCCATGATGCTAAGCAATGAAAATACAATGTGACTGTCCTGTCTTCTTGCAATGTCACATAAGCACGACTACGGTCATGACGATGATGAGAAGGATGAGCAAAGAACATTTATTTTATGACAAAAATTGCGAACTACATAGAAATCCTTTATTCCTTCATACGTATGGACATCATTGAGTATGAACCTCAACCTCTGGGAAAATAAAAAAAAATGGCAACTTTTCAAGATCCTTTCGAAATAAAAGAAACCACCACTTCAGTGACCAGACATATTTTTCTTTTATTGTGCATTGCCCGAAAGTTGTATTTATTTATAGCCAGGTGACCTTGACGGTGAACTCAATGGATAGGTATCAATGCAGAAAGGAACCCAGTCCACAGCACGTAATTAATCGAAACCAATTTTCATTATTTTCCGCAACGAAGGACACATGGCAGATACTTTGATTAACATTTAGAGAGAGTGTATCCAAGTCGAAGATTTTATTATCATTTTACATACATATATGTATGTACCTATTGCCGCCGCCGTTGTTACGTATCTGCAATGGATATGTGTCTCTGGCTTGTTCTCAATCGCAATCGCAGAGAATCCATTTCACGTTGGGCATATTTTATTTTGACATACACAAACATACACAATTTGCGCAGACGAGTTAAGGACATGGTAAGTGTTGTGCTGTGCTGCGGTTCGGTGTGGTGTGGTGACGCTTTAAATAATACATATTTATTGAGTTTTGTGATAATAAAATTAGAGGCGCCTGTTGGCTAAGTGAATTGATATCGAAGTTCCACGGCTGGAACTGATTTGTTTGTTTTATTTACATTCTTGAGATTTGATTCATTTTTTGACGTCGCCAACGGACGACGTTGTTATTGTTTTATGTTAATGTTTGACAGAAGATGTGGGTGGCGCAGATTTTGTGCGTATTTCTGTTAGGAGAAAAGTTATCACATAAAATCGGGATTGTTTTGCTGAGATATTTAATAGTTTCTTTGTACGGCAAGCAGCATAAAATGTTGGTCTTTTGGGTGGGAGATGTCAAATGTAAAACATAGGGATAGAATCAATTGGGGGGGGGGGGTTGTATTGATGAGATCTGATATTGAAATAGAATGCCTTCATTTGGAACGGAATTAACGGCTTGCTTCGAGGACGATATAAATTTAATTGTTTCAGCATGCACACAAGGAGATGGGGAAAGATGCCTAATTTGAGTTGTAATCAAATATTTATGTTAATTTGGTATACAACATTTTGTGTTAATCGTGCTACCTATACCCACAAAATGTTATATAGCAAATTAACATAAATATTTGTTTATCGTGCTACCTATACATGTCTGGGTGGGTGCAGTGGCTTAGTGGTTAAGTGCGTTGGACCACTAAGCGAGAGGTCGCTGGTTCAAATCCCAACCTGTACCACCTGAAAGTTTTTATATGCTGCCCCACCTCTTTCGAACGTCTGACAAACATCCAAGAGTAAGAAATGTCATGAGAAGCTTCTCAAAAATAAATTGCCGTTCGGAACCGGCATTAAACTGTAGGTCCCTTCATTCGTGTCAAAAATATTACTTCGCACACACAATGGTTGGAGAAGCTAGACTTTAGGTCCTGTATGGGCCGTTTACGACTAATATTTATTTTTTTTATACATGTTTGGATGGATGCGTTCTACAAAACTTTCCTGATAAATTTTTGTTTTTATTTGTCGGAAGGTTCTTACCTCTGCTGAAATTCTCAGACCAGAAACTAGTACTCTCAGGCAGATACTTTATTTTACCCCAATTTTTTCAAAATGCCGAAAAGGCACTTAATTTTATGGAGCTTAGGTGTTCAGCACTCACCGCGCTAGCACCAAAAGTCTGGAACATAGTTCAAGCAAAGGCAGGACACTTAAAGAGGAAATACTCGTTGGTATAAAAAAAATACGCCAGCCCAGAGATATTTCAGTCGAACTAGTTTGGTCTGTCTGCAGCCCGAAGATTTGTGCTTTTTGAATATGATGGGCCTATAGAAATTAAGTCATCACTGAAGGCCCTTTCTAGGGCCCAAGTCCAGAGAAAAATTCTTCCAACCATTGAGGTGGAGACCTTATTTCCCGTGATTTTCGTATGACCCGAACCCCAAACAAGACTCAGAGAGTTCAGTTTTCTAACCGAATTCAAGGAGTTCTTGAGTTTGAGCGCTTACTTAAAAGTGACTGGACAAACAAAAGTGGATGCTGACATCTAGCAGAGAAAATGGTGCTGGATTGGCCATACACTGAAGAAACCAGATGATAACATAGCGAAGCAATGCAATGGAACCCTCAAGGTGTAAGGCGAGTTGGTAGGCCAAACCAACATGGAGGTCAACTGTTTTGTCGGAAGCTCAATCGGAAAATTGGCGATCGTGGACAGTGCTGAGGTATCGATCTGCAAACAGAGATAGATGGAAGGACCTGGTCGTCGCCCTCGCCCTATGCTGCAGAAGGAGTTAAAGTGGAAAAGAAGAAGGAAGACTTAAAAGTGGTTAAAGGATTGAGCAGACACAAATACTTCGATCCCTCACAATATTCTTCACAATATTATGTATAGCCATTAGAATAGCAAAGGTCTCCGCTTGGAAGACCGATGAATGTATACCTAACGACCAGAAAAGCATTACGTCGCGTCGTCACATTCCACGATAGATTTCGAAACCATCCGTAAAAATGCATGGCTTCTTCTAGACTCTGCTGGTTCAAAACGACCTTCAGGGTTTCTTCCATGATATAAATATCAGTGGGTATGAATTAGACCCCACTACTGTAGCACTTAATATTTTGTCGAAGTTTTAGGAATATTTATAAACTTTAGTATTTTTTTGTAACTACAAAACCCTGCCCTACAAATGGTCAGGACTTCCTTATATTTAGGAATTTTGTATACTGTATACTCGTGTTCATTAAACTCATGTTGTATATTGTTAGTAACTTCAACCAAATATTCCTGTGCTGCGGGTCATTAGGTTTCATGTATTTTTAAGAAACCATAACGTTTTTAGGTTCTTTAATAAAAATAAAAATCGGCACGAATTTTTTTCTCAAATATTTTGACTTCTTATTTGAGAAAATAATAGCTTTGTGTCGCTTTTCCAATTTGACCTTATAACACTTAATCAAAGTGTCATAATACCAAATGACAGAATTTGGCCTTAGTCACTTTCACAACGAGACGCTTGGCCCAGCTTGGCCATGGCACAGCACTTGGTCTATGATATAATGGAAATATGTATTTTCGCAGGGTATATAATGCCCAGGTACACGAAAATTTGTATTACTATTTTTTGAAGTAGGTATTCATATTTTAGTATTGAAAAACAGCATTTGTCGAACCAGTTCCAGAAAAAGGCGAATCTTTCTACTCCTTCTCTTACCGACCAGTTGCACTTACATCTTTCGAAGGCCATAAATCCCGTAAACTTCTTAATACCAGCCAGTACGGTTTTTGTAGCACAGCTCCACTGAAAAGTGAAACTATTCTTTTCACCACAGAAGTAGACCTGCTCTTAATATTTCGGGCATGAATTTGGAACGGTAACGTTTGTTAGGATCTTTAATTTCCGGGAGCAGGACTAGGATTATCTAGGTCTTGTGTAAAGTGTTCTTTATTGTTCAGCAGACTACCTTACTACCTGCCTTTTTAGCCTAAAGACCTAAATACCGATTGGCGGGCGTTATTCTTCGTTGGATATATTTACGTTTTATGATGTTCAAGGATTCACATGGCAGCTCGTCATCTTGACGAATAGGTCTCGGTGAGTTCTTTGCGACAAACGAATTATTCAGATGAGGTATACAAATCTCTATAGATTTTTAAGATCGATCAAACGGTGGTGAGTATTGATGTGAACATAACAATTTTTTATAGGTTCTGCCGTTGTGTGAATATTTGGCCAATTACGGACTTTCCGGACCTTAAACCGCATTTAAAGAGTCCAATCAGATTGATGGCATTTGGTTTCGGGTACTTGGCTGATGATAGTCACATTTCTTGTCAATCATCAGCCAAACTTTCTTCCGACTAAATCGTGGAAATGCCCGGCGCGGCAGCCTTGTTAGACATGAGTTTAGATATTGCTCTACTTACTTAATTATGGCCGAGTAGACGGAATTATTTTATTACTGTATAGAATCTGAATAGTTCCCTGTGCTTGAAAGTACTGTAGAAAATTTTTGTTGCTATTTCGCCGACTATGACTCCATTTCAAAAATTCATACATGTATCTGTTCGGATGTAGTTTCCCTTAAACGTTCTTTTTACCTTTTTGAAAAAACTACCAATTAGTATTTCTGGAAAAGCACCTCTCTAGCATTTTAGGCATGTCATTATGCTACGTGTGATATACTTGACGCTGTCCCCTACGTCTTGTAAAACAATTCTAAATGGTTCTTTTTATTCATACAAATTCTTTTGGAAAACATATTTAATCAGTTCTTCAATGAAAAACTCTACGACTGACATTTTCTTCCCCAACGAAGAAGATCTGAATAATACACCCTCCGATTCTGTTATTCGTGTGAATCGCACATTCGATTCACCTTTCAGATTCCAACTTTGACTATTTGACATTTACTTAAACATTAAATCAGAATATTTTGTGAAATTTTCGATTTGTTTAATTGTTTTGTGTCGTAAACAAAATGGATAGTGTTAAACATTTTTTTAAACTTGGGAACGTAGGAAGAGAATTCTCAAACAGAGAACTTCGAAGAAACATAGGAAAGTCCAAAAAGGTTCTACTGGAACTTTCGGATGTAACGTAGGTTGGTTTATTTAAAATTTTAAATAGATACTGAAGATATTATATAAAAATTGCAGGTCTATCAAAATCTTCCGTTTGAATAAACCAGCATTTCGTTACGTCTTAAAGATTGTTGAATCCAATCTTCCACCTACAACACGAGCAGACTCAATTTCCAAAAAAAAAAAGCTTATCGCGTGCTTAAGATTTTTTGGCGATGGTAATCCGCATCATGGTGTTCGGCAAGATTTTATTGTAGGTTTCTCTAAGTCCACATTCGGCAAAGTTTTGCAGCAGATAGTGGACGTAGTAGGTACTAATTTATATCTCAAATGAATCACACTGCAAAAGAGGAAAGACGACAAATTCGGAGCGCAGAAGCAGGTTCCAAAAAAGCAAAAATAACAGAATAACTATAAAAACAGAAATATTTGGAAAACGTAGAAACTATATCATAATTAATCCTGGGGTGGAATCGGCTAAGGTGATTGTTGGTAGTTGACAATCAAAATCATCACTTTTGCTCCATGTCTCCATTTGATAATCACCTATTTAGGTGTCGCTTTCATACATTTGTATCGTTTTCATAGGTATGCACCTCGGCTTCAACTCTAAATAATATAAAGTTTTTTTGAGAAAAAAGAATATATTAAATAAATTAAAACAAAAATCAAATTTTAAAATTCGTGAAAATCACTGTTTACTTCATTGGAACTTTTCTAGGGCTGAAACAGAGAGGAAACTGAAGAAAGTAATTTCAAAAATGTCCAACTACTAAGAAGAAGCAAATATCTTTGACTTCCAAACCCGATAAAAGAATTCATATATATAAATATTCTTTCTTTTTTCTGTAGCCTTGATTATTGTATTTCGAGTTTAATTGAAAGAATGACAGCGTCGGCAAGGAAGTAGCGTTTAAAACTCTGAGTGCTGCCAATAACCAATCATTTTTTAGTGATCACCTTGCGCAGAGCAAAGGATAGTTGATAATCAAAAACGACAATCAAAAAAGCGACAATCAACTATCACCTTAGCCGATTCCACCCCTGTCTTTTCATTATGAAACATAAAAATCGGAATTCATGAGACTAACATGACAAATCCGCATAAATTTTTAGTCGGAATTAAATTGTATGTAGCAAATATGTTCACGAGAATAGTAGGTATAATGCAACAGTATTACCGAAGTGAATCAGATTCACTCTTTGCGGATAGGGGAATAGTGATTGGTGAATATCCAAAACAAATTTTCCCCGATGAATAGCAGAATAGGAATGATAATTTTAATACACCCACTTTACTGCAAACCTACTGGTTCCCCAGTAACTCGCAATTAGACAGTTTTTGTAGAAAGACTGTCTCTAAACACTCAGTGAAAGCTTTTAATTTTTTATCTCAGCGCTGCACCTTTAAATTTCCTCAACCCCCGCAAAACTTAGTCGGTAGGCATTTCTGTTTTCTGTTTTCGTTTCACAAAAAAAAAAGAAAATAAACTTTGCGACACATTCCCAAAATGACAATAAATTGTCTGCCATCAAGAAGAACAAATCCATTATCTTGTTAGGTTACCAAAGTGTAACCTACCGAAACAATACAAATCCATTACAGCCATCATAATCACACCTACACACCAGTCCACACCGTTGTTGGTCCGTTTGCACCGTAAGAAAGGACACAGAACAGAACAGCACCGAACAACAACACAGAAATGCTTACTACTTAATTAGTCCTTCCGACAAAGACAGGGACAAAAAAACAAAAAAAAAGGAACGCAACGCGCCGAGAGTGCTAGTGTCGACATTAATTGCCTCCTTAAAGTCCTTTGTGTATACAACAATCACGAAAACAAATATGATTTTTTCCCTTTCATTCTCATCCTCTGTGTTCGGTTGGTTGGCTTCTTTTCCATTAATTCCTTTTCCAGCTGTCGGTTGTGTTAAAGTTAATTTCGCCAACACTCCTGGGAGCAACGGCACAGAAGAAAAAACAAAGATACGAGCTCACTACGAACGAAAGATATATAGACGTATATAGGCCGAGCAAAAAAGTTTTGGTTGGAGACATGAAAATGGAACTCTATTTGCAAGGGCCCCTTCCATGTCTCCAGCCGTAATAATTTCAAATTAATTTATTCAATTTCAACTGTGCTGTAATTTGTGCTGTGTACAGCAACAACTCTTCGTGATTTTGGCCATAAAAATAAATTATAACTTATCAGAACAAAGAGTGGTAATTTATTAAAATAAATATTGTATGTGGTCCTTCGAGTCGTATCATCAAATTTTCGATAGGCAAACATTTCCGCTTATTTTGCGGTTAAAATGAAGTCATATATGGTTCGGCCGGGCCGGGTGCCTTGCCTCCGGATTATTTATTTATGCAAATTCCTAATGAACGTGCACTGCACAGTGCCAACACAGAGGTAGATAATTACGACTACATGGTAATTTATTTGAGTAATAGTGCTGGCACCTGTTGTTGGTGACGACCAACGACGGGCAGTTCGCAACGGAAGTCAATACGATTTACTGCCATGGATTGGGCGAATTATTGTTGTTCAAAAAGAAAAGAAAAGAAAAGTTTGCAAAACAGTATTTTTGCTAACCGGCGCGGGACACAATTACACATAACTAGACTCCATAATTCATTGTACACGCAAGGATTTCCGATTTGGAATATTATTTTATTATTTTTGGGGCAAAAAAAAAAACACAAAAACCGAAGAAAATGACTCAGAGTTACCGAGCCCACGTACGTACTCGTATTTATTGTTTAATTATCGCTGGAATTGTCTATAAATAAAATGCGTACTCAAGATAAAGTAACAAAACCAAAAAAAAAAAACACAAAAGACTTTCTACGTACGATGCCATGGAGTGTGAATGAGTTACAGCAGAACTGAGCAAATGAATTGTTTATACTTTTTTTTTCTGTTTTTATTAGATGTTTTTGTAAGGAATTTCGCTATTAGCATTTGAGCGCGTTGTATGCCAGGCAGGAGGTATTGAATTATGGCTCTATTAGTTTTTCGTTTTCGTTTTTATTTTGGAAAAAAATGAGTAATGTGAGGGGGCTAATGTGAACGAATTCTAATTTTATCAGTTGGGAAATAACTTACAAGCTAGATTCTTTCAAAACTAATTATATCTTACATTGGTTAGCAGATGCTTTTTTATTGCTTTCAATTATTAGAACATTCTATGTTTAGGCAGGACAAGCATTAGTAAGTTAGTTTCTTAACGGGCCGTGAAGAGTCCCTGACTTCCATCCTCTGCGATCACGGGCACGCTGCTTCCAGTTATCCAGAGCTATCCAAGAGCTCTGGCATCCGCGATGGCTTGGTCTTTTAAACGGGGGTATTCATCAATGATACTATACTGTTAAATATGTGGCACAAATTCGCTGGCCCAGATGGTACTTTCCCTATCGTTCTGAAGAGGTGTTTTTCCACGCTAGCAAAACCAGTGCGTAAGCTTTTCTATCTGTCCTATTCTTCAGGGCTCTTTCCGAGAAGGTGTAAAATAGCACTTGTCCAGCCCGTCCCAAAAAATGCGAATTTTCCTCTCTCTCCTCCTACCGACCTTTTGCACTAAAGTCCCATCTTTCCAAGGTCATGGAAACGCTGATAAATCGCCAGCTTATGAAATATCTTCAATCCCGAAAACTTCTTAATGACCGGCAGTACGGTTTTCGCAGCAACAGATCCACTGGCGATTTGATGACATATCTAACAGAAAAGTGGAACCAATCTATTCACCATGGTGGTGAAAGCAAAGTCGTTGCGCTTGACATTTCAAAGGCATTTGACAGAGTTTGGCATCAAGCTCTCTTGTCGGAAATGCGTGCATTTGCGATCGATGATACCTTTCTTCAATGGATTTGAAATTACCTTTCGGACCGTTCAATTCAAGTTGTTTTGGACGGTTTCAGGTCTGCAACTCACCAAATAAATACTGGTGTTCCCCAAGGCTCCGTTTTGTCTCCGACTCTCTTTCTCATAAATGATCTCCTCTCTGTTACTTCTAATCCTATTCATTTCTTCGCCGACGACAGTACCCTCAGCTTTTCATATTCGTTTCCTGGGCTACGCCCCTCATCTTCGGGCCTTGAACTGGAACGGCAACGTATGGTAAGCTCATTAAATTCCGATCTTAACAGCATTCTTGAGTGGGGTAAAACCAAAAGAGTGGAATTTAATGCTTCCGAAACGCAATGCTGTCTGCTGTCATTGAAGCGAAACCCTAATTCTCTGCCATTATCCATGGATGGCACTTGCATCGCTGAAACCGAACGACTTTCCATCCACGGTATGTGTGTTAATGACAACCTTCGTTGGAATGACCACATATTCGATGTCGCCAAGAACGCTGCGAAATGTCTAGGCTTCCTTAAGCGATGCAAACAATTGTTCACATCTTCTGATCTGGTTAGAATTTATAAGGCGTTCATTCGCCTCAAACTTGAGTACAACGCTCATATCTGGTCCGGTGCTCCAATTACATATTTTGAGCTACTTGACAGGATTCAAAAACGAGGGATTAAAATAATTGGCGATAGAGATATTGTGGGATCGCTGGACTCTCTTAGTCATCGTCGCAATGTCTCCTGCCTATCGTTGTTTTATCGCTATTTCCACAACAAGTGCTCGAACGAAATAGGCAGTTGCATTCCACCCCTACAGCAGTTCAACCGCAATACTCACCATGTTAGGAATGCACATCACTTCGCCCTTCGGACTTACAGTGAAATACAAAGATACGTTTCTTTACCATACAATACGGATGTGGAATGCTCTTCCACGCTTTGTTTTTCCTTCACATAGTTTATAGACATTTATGTAAAACCAACGTGCATCGGTTTCGCCCTTTCTCTAATCCTTCATTTCCCTAATGCCCGCACTGTTTTGACATTTGTGTAGTAAACACATGCGAAATACACGTTAATAAACAATGTTATGCTACACTGCTCCAAAACGCGGAATATTGGGTGACTATTTATTTGAGCAATAATCGGTCGGTGACTTTGGCACAACGTGAATTTCGTCTAAGATTTCCTAGCCGTCCAACGCCTACTGGTGAAACACTGCGACGTTTAGCCGCTCGCCTCGAAGAGACTGGCACAACACGAGATGCTGCCAGGCGTGGCAGACCCCGGAGTAGCCGTTCTGCAGAGAATATTGCTACTGTAGCCGAAGATGTCATGGAAGCGCCGTCGACATCGACCAGACGACGTGCCACGCAAATGGGTATCAGTCGACGGTCTTTACAGCGAATTTTGGTACAAGATTTGAAGATGTTTCCGTACAAAGTCCAGACGGTGCTACAGAGCAATGATCAACGAGTTCTTTTTGCCGCAACTTGAATTGGGATTTTAAAACATGTAGTTCCAACAGGACGGTGCAACGGCACACACTGCACGTGCCACAACCAATATGCTAAAGGATGCATTTCCTGGGCGCCCAAACTCCCGTTTTGGCGATTTGCACTGGCCAGCAAGATCGCCTGATTTGACCGCTCCAGACTTCTTTTTGTGGGGCGTTTTGAAGTCGCGGGTTTATGTCAACAAGCCTCAGACTCTTGCAGCTCTTAAAGATAATATCCGTCAAGAATGTGAGGACCTATCGCCGGAAGTTTTGGCCAAAGTAATGGAAAATGCCATAAAAAGGGCTCAAATGACAATCAACTGTGGCGACGGCCATTTATATGACATCATATTCTCGACTTGATTTAAAAAAAATTAAAAGACCAAATAAAAATAATCCACAAGAAGAATCAAAGTTTTTCATTTTTTATACCCTATCCTAAGGGTATATTAATTTTGACACATAGTTTGTAACACCCCTTAATATTCGTCGTAGACCCATAAAAGTATATATATTTATGATCAGGACCAAATCCGAAGACTATCTAGCAATGTCCGTCCGTCCGTCCGTCCGTCCGTCCGTCCGTCCGTCCGTCCGTACGCAATTTTTAGGCCTTTAAATTCAAGCTAGAAAGCTGAAATTTGGACCACATACTCCCTAGGGCTCCGAAATGGTTAAGTGTAAAACTTTTTGGAATACGCCCACTGCCACGCCCACAATTTAGAAAAAACCGATTTAAAGCTACAGATGGACAGATAGAGGGTTATAACCTTCACAAGATATGTAAGCACTGCCCTCCTTTATAAGTTTGTCATATAAAGTTTTTTGCCACGCCTACTTTTTGTGGGCGTTTTTAACTAAAATGCTGTTTTCTTCGATAATTTTCATAGAAGCCGAAAAAAAGTGTTTAACAAGATATTTAGCCAATATTTTTTCCAATATATCGCCCATACAAAGTTTTTGGCCACGCCCACTTTTTGGGGGCGTTTTTTCAAAAAATGTTTTTTTTTTTTCTAAATTTTATAGAATGAAATAAAATGCTATCCATCATCTTCTTAAGGTTTTTTTTGGGGCATATAGGGATAGGGATAGGGTATCATACTGTTCGCTCCAAGCGGACTGTAGCCTTTCCTTATGTTTTTTTTTAAATTACAGCCAAAAAACATCGGAAGGTTATTTTTGCTCCACCTTGTAGATGGTGCATATGCAGCTGATGGTCCAGTCTTCGGGCGTACTATTCAAATTTGATTAATAATTTGGTGCATGCGCCCTACCAAAACATTTTCTCCGTATTTAAAAGCTCTACAGGTATCACAGAGCCAGAATTTTTATAGCTAAGCCAACTTCTTCTGTACTGGTTCTTTATTCACTTTCTCTACATGATGGCAATTTAGCAACTGTTAGAAATGCTATTTTACGAGGCTATTCCTGTCTCTCTCATAACTATATTTTTTGGCATGGTCTTGCTGTTAGCCCAACGGCACATCACCCAACCTGGAGGTCCATACCCTGGTGTTCCCCCACAGGAGCGTCGTCCGAATTGCTGATTTGTCAAATTGTAACGCGATCCCAGTGCAATGGGACTATTAAAACATCTAAGAGCATGAAACTGCTGCCACAGCCATATGGTTGGTTGTACTTATCTCTGCTCTTGACCTTGGATGTTCGCGTTACCTATCGTTTAAGACTTTTTAAATAAAAATAACAACTCTGGGAAGGACTGCAAAGGCAAATCTGTATAAGCAATTTTAAATATTCCGCAGCTTTTCGAAATTTCCTTTTTTAGTATAGGCTTGTAGTAAACTGGTGTCTTGTTGTCAAGACGAATAGCTCAGCATTCAAGTCCGTATGTCATGTACTCGCTAAATTTAAATGCTGTCATGAGTATGCACAATAAGCGGATAGTCCTTTTTTTCTGATGTCACACTCAAACTTAAATGAGTTCCTTCAGCAATACATTGTTTCGACATATAAAAACGGATTTGGTCAAAATCGTAAAGTAGTAATTTTTAGCTTCTGGACATTCACACAAATCTGAGATCACCCTCTGAGGTCACTCAAACACCGCCGTAAAGTTGGAATTTAAACTTTCGACACACAAGTACCATACAAAATATCCACCACGAGTAAAATAGTTCCACCTACTCTCGTTAATTTAACCGTCGTCGCAGCACATCCACAAATTCCAAAACAACAATGTATCTGGCTGTCATAAATTTTAGGCTCCTAAACCAATGAAAAATAATCTCCCACTAACCAAAGTTTAATGGTCTTCAGAATTCAAGTCCAGCCATTTCCTATAATAATCTGCTCACTTGTTTTAAAAGCCACTTGCGAGTTCATTCTCTCCCGTTCCGACTGCATAAACTGCACCCACCATTCACAACTACATATCATTCGGATTAATTCCGTGCGCATTCCAACAGCGAAAACGAATCAATAAGAAACAGTGAACGAGGAGATAAATAAAAACCAAGCAGCACCATATAGAAGCAGTACACATTTGGACCAGGATCACCATAAATCCTTGATGCCGAGGCCAGCGCCGCGCAGCTCCGCCACAGTCATTCAGACCAACCAACCAAACTTCAAAAGAAACAACAAACCACCCATCCTCTGAACGTGGCAGAGATACCAAATCCCCCCAACGTCCTACTGCTTTGTCTCCACACATACACTGTATAAACATTTCGCAAAAGGACTTTGCCAGACAAATAAATCAACAAAGTACTAAGTCAATGGAATTATTTCGTCGATAGTACTGCTGGGTGGACTTGGGTAAAGCAAAATAGACAGTCTGTACAGTTTTTCTCTATACAAAAAAACTATTCTCCATTCCAGGAGATAATTCAGTCTACTGTTGCATATGCATCTAATTGACTTTGTTTATCCTTGTGGTAGTCGGCCACAAGCACGATGCGATGCGATGCATGAAAGTGTTGCATCTTCTCGATGTCCTGAAGGAGTCTACACGAGTATACATTTTTACCGGAAATATATCCTCCTATGTCGCGTCTCTGTGTTATAATAAAAGAAGATTGATGATTGCCTCGGTCCTTGTACATAAACAATGTAGACGAAGAGATTACAATAGATTGCATCAGAGCTTTGGAGCGCATCTAATACCCTGTTGATGTGAAATATTTGAAAAGATTTCGGGTTTACGAGACCAAACCGAGATTAAGGTCATGTGTCAGGTGTGTGTGAGGGAAAGAGAGTGTAGGTGTGGAGGGAATCTTTTAGGAGTGAAAATAATATCATCTTTCACTTGGGAGCTATGCTGATCGATTTTTAGCAATTTATTTCGTAGGAAAAATAAAGGATATCATCGAATGTATTCATGGAGTGCTTTGAGTTATATGATCTTTCAAAGACTTTACTTTATTTGTGAAATGGGAAAAATAATTATTGCATTCCTATTGATAGAAAGATGTCTGAAGCTGCCATCTTTCATAATTCTATGGCGCATTCTGCATAGGAAATGAGCTTTTAGAACGAGACGGATGCAAGTGAAATCTGACAATGACTCATTAGCATTAGTGACTTAATTTTGCCGTCCAATACATCTGCAGTCCTCTGCTTTTGATTAAATGCTACAAAGTCTCGCTTTATGCCTTTCTCACCCTCTCTCTTTCTCTGTAGATGTCTAACTCTTTTTTAAGAGTTAGTTCCATCAAAGGATATTTACAACGACGAAAAAGGAGGATGCAAGCTGATGGTTCTTGCTTTGAATTGCAGATTTATCGTAAGCAAAATTTTCGCTTAAGCGTGCCTACCGAAAGATGAATGAGATTTTATGATAATTTAGACTTGAATTCGGTCCCTTTGATTTAATCGTGCTGGCTGTTTCGATGCGTAAAATATGATAGATGAAGTGTCCTTCCTGTTTTTATTTGCTACCGAGTTGCGCAGTCTTATTTATATTTTAATTAAATTGCATTCAGTTTGTGCAAAGTGAGAAATGTGAATTATTCTTGGTGGCATTTTGTGAAGCTGAACGAACACTTAGGGGAAATGAATAGTCTCAACTGTGCTACTTTCAAAGACATTCAATTGAAAATTTTCAGTTGGAAAATGTTAGAATATTTGAAATTTAATTAATAAGTAAGAAGATGTACACGTTGTTGTATATATGTAAATGATGAATTAACTTTGTATTTTTTAAACTTGAAATTTAAAGAAAACAGACACTTTAACCTTGGATCAGACAGCGGTTTCCAACTTGGAATCCTCTAAGGACCTTTAATTGTAATGGTAAAGAATATGTATACAAATTCTCCCTCTCCATTTAACGACGAGCTTACGATCAGGATTATAGCGAGCATAATCCTACCACTTCACTGCATAGCTACTAGTGCGCCTGTAAAGTTCGTTGGTTCGACCTCAAAAAATATCCGCAGGTCTCCAGATTTCGGATTACTTTCTAATTGAGGCCAATCAAATGCTGGTGTTCCTGCATTTGTGTAATCCAGGAGTTTTTAGGCCTGCCTTTTTTAAGGCGATTGTAAGGGAACGTTGATTGTCATTGCCTTTTTGACGTAGGATCCCTTCTTTAAACATGACTATACCAACTGAGTCGGTCGTGCTCCAAATTGTTCGATATCTATACAAATCATATTATATAACCTACATTTTAGTTTAACCGGTATCGAAGTATTATAAATCAAAGACGCTATGTTTATTACGTGCACTAGCTCTCAGGTATAAAGCGATGAAACTATCAAAGTTAGAACAACATGTTACGAGTGAACATACGAAATTTTTCGATAAGCCAAACGATTTTTTCGAATCAAAACTTCAAGGTTTATCTTGAATAGTTAATTTTGGAACAGCATAAAGGCGGACCCCAGAATATGCAGTCTTCGATCTAAGGGAAATCGTAGAGTCCCGCCGTCGAAATAAAATCCACTTCTTTAAACATGGGGGTAAAGTTTTGGTAGCGTGCATGCACTAAATCATCAACGAGTATGGCTAGAAGAAAGCATTCCCGATGACTAGACCATATGCCCCATATGCGCCATATACATGAAAGGCATATACGGACATAAGATCCTTCTAAATAAAAATGGGTGCAAGACTCCTAACACGTAAAATAACGGATTTGGGGCGATAAGTAGGTAAGGGGAGGAAATATTAACCTCTTCCGAAAGAAATGTGAATTCAACGGAAATTAGGCACTGTGTAAGGAGGTCAAATGGCTCTACCAGGATATAGATCTAGTCCAAAAAGTCAAAACAGTTTCAACACATTTGCTCGGCCACATATGGCAAATGGATAATAAATCCGCAAACAAAAACGTCTTCGAATGCCAGCCCCAGGTTTGAGATGACAAGGGAGACAGAACTTATATATAAAAGACCAAGCAGTAGCGAAAGCTTGGTCTGTGTAACTGAAGTAGCACTTTTTGCATGTAGGCAAATAATGAACAGTAGGGACGATAGCGGTCTATAGCCGGCAATGATGCACTGGCTCTACACTATGATTTGGTTTGGTTTAGTTGAAAATCACACTTAAAAAAAAACAATTAAGGAAAATTAGTCTCGGCCTGTGTCCCGATTACGCGTGGTTGGCTCACAACGCCAAATGCTCAAATTGACAAGTTTCTACATCTTCTGCCGTTAGATATTCAGGTATAATCCCAACGGAGGAATAGTGCGCTACACCTTACTAAGTTTGAACTATTCAAAAGTAGTGAGACAGCACAGAGACAGTTGCCCCGTTCCATAATGAGCGAACTATATATTAGCACTTTTTGCATGTAGGCAAATAATGAACAGTAGGGACGATAGCGGTCTATAGCCGGCAATGATGCACTGGCTCTACACTATGATTTGGTTTGGTTTAGTTGAAAATCACACTTAAAAAAAAACAATTAAGGAAAATTGGTCTCGGCCTGTGTCCCGATTACGCGTGGTTGGCTCACAACGCCAAATGCTCAAATTGTCAAGTTTCTACATCTTCTGCCGTTAGATATTCAGGTATAATCCCAACGGAGGAATAGTGCGCTACACATTACTAAGTTTGAACTATTCAAAAGTAGTGAGACAGCACAGAGACAGTTGCCCCGTTCCATAATGAGCGAACTATATATTGGCAACCACACACTTTCGGATGAGATCTCTCAAAACTAGAATTCGACGCATCACCCTCAACAATGTATCCTACGTTTTCCTAGATTCAGGGTTGGTTCTGGCTGTGCTTAAAGCGACGTAATTATGAGATGAAGAGAGATTTTGAGTCTAGACAGACCTCGACTAAGGATGATAATCGGGAAATATGGGTGTTTTCATAAACGTCGGAAATCTGCGCTAGTTCAATCGCATTTCTTTTCTCATGCGTGCAGAATGTCTGCAGGCCTGCTTTAGTACAATTGTCATAATCATTTTGTGTTCATAAACGTCAGAAATAGCCGCGAAACAAATATTTAGGAGTTTGATTTTTGAGTTACTGTCGAAAAACAAAAAAAAAACATAAGGAAAGGCTACAGTCCGCTTGGGGCGAACAGTATGATACCCTATCCATATCCCTATATGCCCCAAAGAAAAAAGCATTCAGAAGATGATGGATAGCATTTTATTTAGTTCTATTAATTCAAAAAAAAAAGGTTTTTTGAAAAAACGCCCCCAAAAAGTGGGCGTGGCCAAAAACTTTGTATGGGCGATATGTTGGAAAAAATATTGGTTAAATATTTTGCTAAACATTTTTTTTCGCTTTCTTTGAAAATTTTCGAAGAAAACAGCATTTTAGTAAAAAACGCCCACAAAAAGTAGGCGTGGCAAAAGACTTTACATGACAAACTTATAAAGCAGGGCAGTGCCTACATATCTTGTGAAGGTTGTAACACTCTATCTCTCTAAATTTAGCTTTAAAACGGTTATTTCTAAATTGTGGGCGTGGCAGTGGGCGCATTCAAAAAAATTTTACACTTAACCATTTCGGAGCCCTAGGGAATATGTGGTCCAAATTTCAGCTTCCTAGCTTAATTGTAAAGGCCTAAAAATTGCGTACGGACGGACGGACATTGCTAGATAGTCTTAGGATTTGGTCCTGATCATAAATATATATACTTTTATGGGTCTACGGCGAATATTAAGGGGTGTTACAAACTATGTGTCAAAATTAATATACCCTTAGGATAGGGTATAAAAACATTTCTCGACAAACAAGAGGAATGAAGCTTTGAAGCGTTTTGTGAGTCTTAAAAAATAGCGAGTTGTTCCAAAAAATCTTTACAATATTTATAAACATAATTCAAAAGTATGTTTCAAAGACACTTTAGGATTACATTTAATGTAAGTTCTTTCCTATGCAAAATACAGAATAAACGGATTAAACGATTTCTATCCATAGTTTGTTGAAAAGAAGTTAAACATTTTATGGGAAACAAAAACCACCGGCCGACCAAAAATAGCGTTGAAACTGGTTTTGTCCTTAACGATCTGTAAACTAGCTAACGATTCCTGTTTCTGAGAATTATCGAATCGGTCACAACATCTTGCTCAACAAATAGATCCGTGTCTTTGATTTTGGACAGGACTGTCCTCCAGAATGAAATATTTTTTTACAGAATTAAACTCGGCGTTCATTTCAATTTATTGTTTGGATTAATAGCCTTATATGGCTATTTATTTATCTTTAACGATAACGTCATAACGTCATAACAAAATATTTGCAAAAAATTCTTACATTTTATACAATTAAAAATTAACTGAAATATTGATAATGTAATGTGAAATGTTTCCTTTGAATCGAGCTCTTTTGCAGTCAAAAAATAATGGCTGCACAATCTGCCCGACATCGATGACATATTGATGTTTATGAACAGTCGGTACTGCAGTTCATCTAAGTTAGTATGATCGTAGATCTGCATTAATGAACATGGATAACGCAGGCCTTTGTTAGTCTGACGTTTATGAAAATACCCTATGCCAGTAGATTAGGGCCCTCGGTTACAGACTCGTGTAGATTTTGTGATGATCCATGCATAACGCACATATTGTGTGAATGTGAGTAAGTTGCTCATTGCAGAAGCAAAGATCTGAAGAAGAAGCTGTTGAGTTTTGCAGGAAATTCGTTTAGGAGTTTTGTCTTGTGGTTGGTTTCTTTTTCTTTGACGAACCTTCTGAAGTTGTTTCTCTCGAGGATCACGATAGGCCCACTATGTGGCAGCCTAAACTTACTGGAAGCAGAGTGCCCGTGACCGTAGATAATGAAATACTGTTCAGTTTAAAGGAATGTAAGATACGAAACACAATTAACCATTTGAAATATATTTAGTTTATATACTTGAATTCAAAAACTGTGTAAGTCTTAGCTTATTTGGGTTTAATTTAGATAT
Organism: Ferdinandea cuprea; assembly: GCA_963576555.1. NCBI lineage: Eukaryota > Metazoa > Arthropoda > Insecta > Diptera > Syrphidae > Ferdinandea > Ferdinandea cuprea. The sequence continues at coordinate 135,104,543 of OY754958.1, forward strand.
ATAGCAGTAAGTTATTAATTAGAACAACCTTTGTAGCAGACATTTTTTACTCGATTTTAAGTTGGCTAATCAGTTCAACTCCTGAGTTGTTCTTCTCTTATTATGCAAATTTCTATGAATTGACTGCTTTTAAGAGTTTGCGACTCATGTGTCGAACTGAAGTTATTTGAAAGTTCCTTTGAAACATTTCTGCACTTTGCACTTCTCTAGACAAGGAATTGTTATTCAAAACTTTTGCAAAGAGATTCGCCAACAATGTCCCACAGCATTATAGCAAAATCTATTAAATTACTAACACACATCATTTCCAATGTGTTAACGTCTGAGGTTAAACTTTATACCAGTAATTTTCCATATAATTGCTTTCGCTTGTTACTGACTACAAGTATGGTGTGTGTGCAGCGATTTTCGTCTCATTAAGTGTTTTTCAATGCATTTTAACATGGTGACTTTTAAGCCTTATAGCATACTAAAGAAAAAGTTATTGCAATCCTGCGGAAATTTTGAACTCAAACAGAGTATGAGGAATGATACTGTAGACGCTTGTCCGCCAATGCCGTCCGTGGTTCCAAGGGTTTCAGTTTTTTCTTGTACTAAGGATATTAAGGGTAGGGTCAAAAATTCGGTAATTAACGGTAATTAATAAAACTGACAATATCTCGAAAACTAATAGAGGGAATTTAAAAAAAAATTACTGTTTTTTTTACTATAAAGATGAACTAATTTACATAATTCGATTTTTGAAATAATTTGTTTTTTAATTTTTTTTTTCATATAACAAATCTATTAATTTTTAATTAAATTCGTTTTCTCAAAAACGGCTCCAACGATTTTGATAATTTTTTGTGTTTCGAACAATTATGTTAAAAGTGTCCAATGTGCGAAATTACATCAAAATTGTAGGTGCCGTTTTTAAGACAATCTAATTTTCCAAAACCTAAAAAGTGATTTAAATACATTCGATTCATTTTGCGGTTCAAAAACGCATTTCATGCATCGAGAAAGTTTCGTATGACGCAGTCGTACACTTTATTAAATAACGATACCTACCGCTTAAATGGTTTATCAAGCACTTTTTTGTGCCACCTTGTCGTGGTGGAGATGCTTAGTAAGAACATTTTATGATAACGAAAGGCGGCTGCAGTTGGGTTTCTCATACTGTAAGGTCTCCGGAGGATGGTTTCAAAGCTAAAGAGCGGCAGATCCAAATCTAGTGTTAACAAGGACTTTTATAATTAGTCATAACATTTTAGGGACGACTTCTCATGAATGAATATAACAATTAAACTAACCCGCGATGGACTGATGTCTAGCCTTGTGCAGAGTCCGTGACTTACTGAGAATCCCAAAGTAAGTCTTCAAGAGCAGCTTTTTTAGAGACGATGGTGGTAACAAATGCTGCATCGACTAGCTGCAACAATAATAATAAGGTAAAATTGACATATTGAGAATCCAGCTGAACCGTGTCCTCGAAAAATCAAAGGAATGCTTGTCAACTTGTTACACGAGAGCTACCGTCCTCTAACAGACACGCATCCGCAAATTCGCTGTAGGACCGTACACTTTAAAGAAGTTTGAGTCCCTTGCTATCAATGCTATTAACATACCCTTACTCTGCACTGACTAAACCAAGGACTTCACGTCAAAGAGACCATGAGGACTTTCTTAAAGCTACAGAGACTGAAAACAGCGCTGATGAGATGCAGGGACTCTTTAATGAGGTCTCCTGGTCAATGGGATTTGTAGGAGAATAATCAGTAGCTGCAATTGGCAGACTCACAGTCTCTATAGACTCAAATGCATTTAGTGATAGAGAGGCTAGCACGGAAAAGTTAGAGCTCTGCAAAAATAATAGTAGCGACGAATCACCTTCCCGATCAAAGGCGGAGGATCAGTTAGATAAAACTAGTACAGATGAGTACCGCTAAACGGTTAAAGTTTGCCTGCCCCCTACCCAACCCTATGTAATATATTTTTTTTTAAAAACGATCTGAACGATTTTTGTCTACGTTTCCCTTTTGAATGAGACAAAAGCAAGAACATTTCATATGACGCAGTTGTGCACTTTGCCTTAATCACATTAACTGAGTTTAAATTCAACACAGACCAAATCGTTTCAATTCAAAAACATATCGAATTACAACTACACCAAATACTCTCTCATTAATCGCATTGGAAACCCCTAGATCCACCTACAATCTACATCTTCCGACCCATTGACTCTGCGGAGATTTAATTTCAAAATGTTATTTATCCTCAAACCGTTACCTACGAGTAGACAAAATAAACAAATCGATATGAAGCTAAGAGAGATTCCTGCAAAAAGTTTCGCTTCTATCCTTCAATGTCACCTTGATGTATAGAAAATGATTCCAGTGAGCAACCACAACATTCCTAAGTCCTCGGTCTCTCCTTTCATAGAAAACCGCAAATTATTGCATCCTCTTGTTCGGTGGGTAGAATACGACTCCGTGCGCGGAGGAGTGTGCTGACAGTGGCCTTAAGTGCACCGTCGTCGTCGACCATCATCATCATTGAATCTCATCATCACCTAGGTGAAATGGAAATTGCTTCCGGAGCTCATGCACCAACAAGCGATGAAATTCGAATTTCCCCCAAAAAAAACAAAAAAAACCCTGATACTTACCGTCCAATAGAAATTCATGAACTGCAAATTTCCATAGTTAATATCAGTTGGATGTGGAATGAGATGAAACGTGGCCGGGTAGAAAGTCGTCCTTCAAAATGGAACAGTAAGATTTAGTTAAAGATAGAGCAAGAAAATTGTCGCAATGAAGACATTTTAAATCCTTTTACGGGAGGTTGAGAGTCAGACAAAAAAAAACGAACTCCAAAGACACCAATATACATGCATATATAACAATGACGACATCAAGAAAGATGTTTTGAAGTGGATTTTATCTCACACTAGCACATAGCATTCATGGAATAGTAGTAGGTAGTAGTTGCTTACGATGACAATGGCAATGACAGAAGAAAAGGGTATAAACCTATTTATATGAGGATGATTAAATTTGCATAAGCACAAAAGGAAGCAAATAAACGAACGACGAAAGGCGCAAAGTTAACAAAAGAAGAAAATGCTAAAGTGGAGTCTGAGTTAACAGGAGGGTTTTTTTTTTCTTAGATTCAATTTACCACGTACGTAGGTATGTATATCTTGGGAATTTTACCGGTTAAGTATTAAAGTGTTAATGAGGCTTGAATTCGTTAAGTAAAATGGGAATTGTTGGCGCATGGTATACATGCGTATCTTTTGGATCGATAAGTTTTCAGTTGAACCAGATCACATATTTTTTGAAGATTTCTGTACGAAAGGGTAGTTGACTGGACCAATTGCGAGAAGAGATTGCTTTTCATGTTAAGTGGCCACAGCCGGAAAAACTTGGTTCGGGTCGACTTCCCAAACGTCTGTGAGCGCATGACATTGGCGCTGAACACTCTGTCTGTCAACCCTTCTAAGACTGAGCTGATGCTGTTTACAACAAGAAGTGGTATACCTAGCACTAGGCGGCCAGCTTTCGTGGGTACTCAGCTTATATTGTCTAGCAAAGTAAAAGTAAGTTTTATCCTTGACCCTAAACTTTCTTTTGCGCAACACATCGAGGCTAGAACACATCGGCCACAAAAATTCCTTGGCAATGTCGCAGGATGTTTAGTAGAACCTGAGGTCTTAAGCCCAAGCTTCTTCCCTGGATATACACGTGCATTGTTCGAACTTACCTTATGTATGGCGCCGTTGTTTGATGGGCAAGAGTTAATACTCTCTAATCAACAACACCTTACGCGTTTATGCATTACAGGTGCAATGAGAGGAACTGCTGACCTACCTTGCACTTCTTTGCTGTAAGTGAAGCCAGAAAAGCCATGTACCGCATGTATGTGCTCATTGGACGGACGGCAGATCAGTATCGGGGTGCGAGGCTTAGAGCGCTTATGGATGATTTACATGGCCACAGAGCAGGAGCACTCGACTCCATTTGCTCAAAACATATTTTTGAGCGCCCTTTTGGGTACTCCTTCCTGACTGCCAGGAATGGAGCGGTGATGGGTGGATCGGCTTTAGGCCGAGCAATACCGACGTGTACACAGATGGTTCACTCATGAGCAGTCTCTGCGGTACCAGAGTCTACTCCAAGGATTATCGGATCAAATTATCTGAGTCCATAGTTAGGCAAACCACAGTCTTTCAGGCTGAGATCCTTGCGAACATAGCTCCTACAAATATCCTTCTAAGGAGAAGACTAAAGGGCACTGCCTTATTCATTTGCTTACATAGCCAAGCTGCTATTAAAGCCTGCTCTGCTGCTACGATTACCTCCATAATTGTAGAGGAGGCTATATGCAATTTGAACAGGCTTGGCAGATGTAACTCTGTAACCCTAACCTGGGTACTCGGACATACTGGTATCCAGGGCAACGAAAGATCTGATGCTCTGGCTAGACAAGGCTTTATCAGCCTTTGTCGGCTTACAACCAACCATAGGATGCTGCTCATATGTTCATAAAAGTGAAATTACTGGGCGCTTACATCTATAGCACACAGAGTACTGTCATGACTTGTCATCATGCAGGCATTCAAAGCTGTTAGTTGACGATCCCAAACTGAGGATATCAAAATATCTTCTTGGACTAAGAAGATGTGGCTTGAAAGCTTTAATTGGCCTTGTCACTGGTTTCAGTCCTCTCAACGAGCATCTAAAAAGTATCAGAGTTAGAAGCTCGGGCGAATGCGAGTGCTGTCTGGAAGATGATGCAGCGATGTCTCACTTCATCTGCAACTGCCTTGCTTTTGTCAGAACCAGACTGACTACTCTCGACAAACACTTCCAGTACCAATACGATCTAAATGGAATCGAACTAGCTGAACTCCTTTGCTTCGCCAGTGAGAGGTTGAGTTCTTCGAATCCCGATGTCTACTAGTTGGTCTGTTGTCATTTTTGTATGCGCGCTAAAGGCATTTTGGATACCCTTATAATGAAGTAACACAGTGCGGGCATTAGGGAAATGAAGGATTAAAGAAAGGGAGAAACCAATGCACGTTGATTTTAAATTTTCTGTAAACTATAATGTGAAGGAAAAACAGAGCGTGGTAGAGCATTCCACATTCATATTGTATGGATAAGAAACGTATCCGAATATAAGCTTAAGGGCGAAGTGATGTGCATTCCTAACATGGCGAGTATTGCGGTTGAACTGCTGCCTATTTCGTTCGAGCACTTGTTGTGGAAATAGCGATAAAACAACGATAGGAAGGAGACATTGCAACGATGACTAAGAGAGTCAAGCGATCTCACAATGTCTCTATTGCCAATTAGTTTAATCGCACGTTTTTGAATCCTGTCAAGAAGCTCCAAATATGTAATTGGAGCACCGGACCAGATATGAGCGTTGTACTCAAGTTTGGGGCGAATGAACGCCTTATAAATTCTAGCCAGATCAGAAGGGATGAACAATTTTTTGCATCGCTTAAGGAAGCCTAGACATTTCGCAGCGTTCTTGGCGACATCGAATATGTGGTCATTCCAACGAAGGTTGTCATTAACACACATACCGTGGATGGAAAGTCGGTTCGGTTTCAGCGATGCAAGTGCCTTTTATGGAGTACAATGGACCTAAGGTCTAAGTGCTTATCATCCTTGGATGACCCAACTACAAATACAATACAATACAATATGAGTCCAACTGAGGATGCACTGGGATACTGCAAAGAAATCAGAGAAACATTGTTACAAATAGGAAGAGAACCGCCATTACAAAGGCTAGTTTGAACGGGGCGCTTTTCAGCTATGTGAAGATAATAATAATAGAAAAAGTGTACAGAAGTTTCCTCGACGTGGGCAAACAAAGACTTTAAAACGCAGTTGATTTTGAAGTGTAATTTTTTTATATCTTAAGCACTTAAAAAAACTACTTGATCACCTTCAATACAATTCTAGCATTATCTACGACTTCATTTAATAATGATGCAAATCCAGCGGACAATACGTAGCAGGCGCTGGTATGAGCGACGAATGTGTTTTAAGTTTTATAGTTGCGATCCAAGACGCTGCAAGAGAAAGGAAGCGGCTTAGATCGAAAAAGCTCGGGCAACCATCGAGGGCACGGAGATCGCGTGACACAGCCGCAAGAATTATGTCTTCCTCGGATCCAAAGAACAAAAAATCAAAACATTAAGGGAATTTTAATTTTTTTTATTTCTTATTAAAAATAAAAGTTATTACTTAACAAGAAAAATATTACTAAAGAGTCAGGTGAGTCACCTAAGAATACTTAAAGAAATCCCAAACACGGACATGTTTTACTGCATCCCTGATATTGTGGTTAAGGAGTACATGTTTGGGAATCTATTCGAGGTTGAAATATTAGACCGTTCTAAATGAGAAACGGTGTTCCGACACTAGATTGGAGAAGTCTGATCTGGCACATCGATGGATCAAAAATGGAGTTGGAGCTGGTGTCTTTGGACGCAACACCAAAATCTCGATACCGAATATGTCCCACGGTTTTTCAGGCAGAAATCCATGCAGGGAATTAAAGGTTCCAGAATTTATTTCTTCTCGGATAGTCAAGTCATCCAACACTGTGAATTTTGTGACAGTGAAGTGTTGATAACCAAACATAACAAAGTTAAACTCGGATGGGTCCCTGGTCAGCGGGGTACTGCAGTCAACGATTCTGCAGATGAGCTGTTTAGAGTCGGGTCAGAATCTGCGTTCTTAAGACCAGAACCCTACTGCAGAGTCAACTGGGCTGCTGCTCTAAGGTTGATTAATTAATGGAAACAACAACTTCGTTTGAACCACTGCGAAAGTGTCGCGGGCTTAAGACAATCCTAAAGATTAATAAGCCCTACTCCTACAAGGAAATTTTACTATTAAATAAGGAGAATATTAGTATTGGTGGGCTTTCTTACAGGCCAATTACGGCCTGGTATATCATCTTAACAAAATGAACTTGTGCCCAGAAACCGAATGTCGATTCTGTCTAGAGGACGAACAAATCCCCTGTGAGTGTCCTGCCCTTCATTGGTTAAGACGCGGGATCTTCCATAAAGAGTTCCGTACATCAGCAGAATTCAGAAACTCTGCACCTAAGGACATTGTGGAATTCGCTAGTGAAGGCACTCGTATCTTAGGCTACCACCCCCTTGAGATACAATAGACCTTTGAGGTCGCCGTGCCAGCCATGTGGGCAAGGGGAAAAAAAGGAATAGAAAAAAAAGTCCCATGACTGACCTTGGCTCTTATATGAACTAAGGAGAAGTTGATTAAAGAGGCGAATTGCGTGAATGAAGAATTGCCGACGTGAAATCTTGCAAGTGTAAACATTAGATCTGATACCAGATGAATGAAGAGAGTAGACCATTTTGACTATATCTATATCATTTCTACCTGATAACCATTTATTAAAATAGGAGGAAGGAGAGTTGATAAAAATGATGGTACATAAGAATGCCGTTGGCCCTCCGCCTTGGACAATTCAAATCCCAGGAAACCAGCTGCCGGTCCACAGTCATGGATACGTACACCAGAGGGGCAATAAAAAATACTTTAAGTAGAACTGTGGCAGATTTGAACCAGTGACCTTCCGTCTACTAAGCACAAAGCCCGCTATACCCATACCCACATAATATCGGTTCGCAATATGATGCAACAGAATCTCTATAAATGTTCCGACAAACATAAAGCATCAACCGTCAACTGTTAGTGCAATAAATAAACCAATTATTGCTCCTGTTCTCTTGACAAACAATGAATTCCTTTCCAATTAGATTGCCAGCATTGATTGTGACTTTTTAATCAAAACATCTGATGAATGTCGTCTCCTGACGTGGGCGCCTGACGTTTGACTCTATAAACTTTTTTCATAACAATGTGTACAGTAGCCATTCATAAAAAAGAAAGCGAAAAGGATATGCCTTTTATATCAACTAACTAGTCTATGTGACCTAAAGGGGGGCAATTTCTTTTGTGTAAATTTTCTGGAGAAAATTCTCACAGTGGTTATTGAGAATCAATTCAATTACGTGAAATAACAACTAAGAGACATTTTGTTAAGAAAAAGTTTTTAGTAAAACATATACTTTAAAGTTAAAGTATTTGATGGTATTTTTAAGAAAAAGTCAATTAAACTTTTGAGTCAAGTCCTATTGCACGAAATATCTCACCATTTTTTGGTGTTACGGGAAGTTTAGATACTTGGGCTCTGAACATCTCAAAAACGAATATAATTTTAATACAGGGAGAAAAACACCTCGCGATATGACCCAAAATCTATCAAAAGAGAAAATAGGTCAAACCGTTTTGCCATCCCGCTTCTGGACAGACAGACTGAAGGACGGCATTGGGTGGCCCATTTTTCCGCACTTCTCTATAGTCTTAAAATCATGCCTCACACTCAGTTGGAGTTCGAAATTTAAGCACGATCACAATACTTTTTTCCTTATATGTTTAAAATGTAAGCGGCCTTGACATAGTGTCACTATATGTAAAAAATTTAAAAGTTTTGTGTTAAATGAAAATTTAAATATGAAAATGGATGGAATATATCGCGAAACTGATCATTCCATTCATTAAAGGACTTCTTTAAATGGAAAAAACCACTGGACGTTGAAAAACTTTGAACTGCCATAATAAAGACTGCTGCAGAAGGTCCAGGATGCAAGAGTATTTACTGAAAAGTATATTGCATCCATACGGCTGTAGAACAATGCCGTAGCCAAGGGGCGATCATAGGGGTTCGACCCTCCCACCTTGATAGTTGGTAAACCATTAGCGCTGTCCCTTTTACAATTAAAATTGACTCGGAGTTATAACATTTCAATAAATTCATGATCGAATTTGAATTTGCTTGTTATGCATTTAAATAAATTCAAGGAAGGACTCGCTTAGATGAATTACTTTGCGACGAACTGACTGACAATGCCAGCCTAATCCACTAAGGCTAATAAGCGTATTACGGTCTATGCTTAGAGCTATACATTACTACTGACTTTTTGGTTTCCCAATTAAATGACATGAATGTGAACCTAGATCTATCACGGTGGCGCTACGTGCCAATACAATGACTTTATCAAAGGAAACATTTAATGAATGCTTAACCAACCTATCAAAAAGCTTTTTTGTATCAGGAATCTACATTACAAAGCAATATTCTAAATTTGGATTGGAACCAAAGAAAAAAATAATGCTCTTAAGGTATAATGACATCCTATAAGATACAGCACTAAGAATATGTGCTTCGAAGGTCAGTTTTTCATCAAAAATCAATCCGAAATCCTTTATTTGATTAACCCTGCACAAATTGTTACAGCCAATTTTGTAATTCAACACAAAAGGATGTAAAAGACGAGTATAAGACAAAACCTGACCCTTTTGAAAATTAAGGCGCAGGTCGCTATTTATACACCAATCATTAAAAAGGGTAAGATCTCTTTGAAAAGTATTGCAATCATCCCAATTATCAATGGTCTTAAATAATTTAACTAGAAGAACGGAAAACTTAGAAACAAAATGGGATCTAAATGACTTCTCTCAGGTATGCCTGAACATACATCGATATACCCGACTTTGACAATTTGTTTCTTTCCAATAAGTAGGACTCAAACCACTTGATCAATGAACCGTCAATCCCATAAGCTTTTAATTATACCCTATCCTAAGGGTATATTAATTTTGACACATAGTTTGTAACACCCCTTAATATTCGTCGTAGACCCATAAGAGTATATATATTTATGATCAGGACCAAATCCTAAGACTATCTAGCAATGTCCGTCCGTCCGTCCGTCCGTCCGTCCGTCCGTACGCAATTTTTAGGCCTTTAAAATTAAGCTAGGAAGCTGAAATTTGGACCACAAATTCCCTAGGGCTCCGAAATGGTTAAGTGTAAAATTTTTTTGAATACGCCCACTGCCACGCCCACAATTTAGAAATAACCGTTTTAAAGCTAAATTTAGAGAGATAGAGTGTTACAACCTTCACAAGATATGTAGACACTGCCCTGCTTTATAAGTCTGTCATATAAAGTTTTTTGCCACGCCTACTTTTTGTGGGCGTTTTTTACTAAAATGCTGTTTTCTTCGAAAATTTTCAAAGATAGCGAAAAAAAATGTTTAACAAAATATTTACCCAATATTTTTTCCAACATATCGCCCATACAAAGTTTTTGGCCACGCCCACTTTTTGGGGGCGTTTTTTCAAAAAACCTTTTTTTTTTTGAATTAATAGAACTAAATAAAAGTCTATCCATCATCTTCTGAATGCTTTTTTTTTTGGGGCATATAGGGATATGGATAGGGTATCATACTGTTCGCCCCAAGCGGACTGTAGCCTTTCCTTATGTTTTTTTTATTAAAATTGTGTGATTGACTTTGCTGAAAGATTTATTTGCACATTTTATCTGTGAATTTGCAAAAACGAAGATTATCTCAACCAAAGAACCCATATCGAAATATTGGAGCACGACCAACTCAGTTGGTATTGTCATGTTCAAAGAAGGGATCCTACGAACCCCGTCAAAAAGGCAATGGCAATCAACGTTCCCTTACAATCGCGTAAGAGACGCAGGCCTAAAAAGTCCTGAATCAGACAAATGCAGAAACACCAGCATTTGAATGGCCTCAATGATGAAGTGATTCAAAATCGGGATGCCTGCAGATATCTTTTGAGGTCGAACCGGCGAACCCCACAGGCGGACCAGCAGGAATGCAGTGAAGTGGGAGGGTTATGATCCCTGTAATCCTGTTCATAATCTCGTCGTTAAATGGAAAGAAGAAGAAGAAGACTCTGCTGAAAGATTTATTAAAATCAGTATAAACAACATCCATCTGTGGCCAATTTTTCATTTTTCTAAACATTTATTAGATAAACAACACAAATTTGTACATGTCGATCTACATTTAAAAAAACCAAGTTTATATAATAAAATATGACATTTAAACATTACGTGAACTTTATCTTTGAAAATTTTATTTAGAAGCTTTGGAATAACGGGATCTATCTAATAACGGGTGATCCAAGTAGAGATACTTTTTTCAATAGCCTTTTTTGACAGATCACGTGTGAGTCGTGTCATGCTGTCATGTTATATTTGTTTAGTATTGTTTGGCATTTCATAATGGAAAGACTTACGCGTGAACAACGTTTACAAATTGTTCAACTTTATTATGAAAATTCACGTTCTGTGAGGAATGTGTTTCGTGCACTTCGCAAAACTTATGATCAACATAATCACCATTTTGAGACCCAGCATTCATTATTGGATAATATTCGACCGAATAGATCACGTCCAGCACGCTGTGAAGAAAATATAGCGGCCGTAGCTGAGAGCGTACACGAAGACCGTAGAGAGTCGATTCGGCGCCGTTCGCAGCAACTCGGACTGACGTATGGAACGACTTGGCGCATTTTACGTCAAGATCTTAAATTGAAAGCGTACAAAATACAGCTTGTGCAACAACTGAAGCTGCTCGACCTTCCCAAGTGACATCGCTTCGCTCTATGGGCTCTTGAAAAGTTCCAAGAAGATCCGACGTTTTCGAGGCAAATTTTGTTTAGCGATGAGGCCCATTTCTGGCTCAATGGGTATGTAAAAAAACAAAATTGCCGCATTTGGGACGAAGAGCAACCTGAAGAGATTGAAGAACTGCCACTTCATCCGGAAAAAACAACGGTTTGGTGTGGTTTGTCGGCCGGTGGAATCATCGGTCCATATTTCTTTAAAAATGATGCCGGTGCGAACGTAACCGTCAATGGCGACCGTTATCGTGCCATGATAACCGACTATTTGATGCCTGAAATTGAAGCTCGTGATCTCGGCGACATTCGGTTTCAGCAAGACGGCGCCACTTCCCACACATCGCATCAATCAATGGACTTATTGAGAGAACATTTAGGTGAGCACATAATTTCACGTTTTGGGCCGGTCGATTGGCCACCAAGATCGTGTGATATCACACCGTTAGACTTTTTCCTGTGGGGATATGTAAAGTCAAAAGCTTACGCCGACAAACCCGCTTCTATTCAGGCCTTGGAGGAAAACTTCACGCCTGTCATTCGCCAGTTACCAGTCGAAATGCTCGAACGAGTGATCGAAAATTGGACTCAACGGATGGACCATCTGCGACGTAGCAACGGCCAACATTTGATAGACATAATCTTCAAAAAATAAATGCCAAGGAATGTTCTTTCAAATGATAATAAACATTCTCCATTAAATTTGAATTTTCTGTGTTTTTTTCTTTAAAAAAGTAGGGAACCTCGGAATGGATCACCCTTTATAATCTAATCTATCGAATTCTTGTAAGGTACATCTTCAGTTCCACAGAATATCCAGTAACGAAAGTCAAAGAACGAGGCATATAATTTTACCAATAGCTAAGTTCCAAAATTTGTAAGTACTTTCAAAATCAAAATCAGGATCACTAGAACTGGAATCGTTGTAACACATAGTAAATGGGAAACCAATACTGCTCTTTTTTTATCACAACTTTTTATCGTTTTTCCTCAGTTTTACACAGGCATTAAAGCAGAATTTCGCAAGGAATCATACTCTTTCCGAAGCTCACAATAATTGATATAATCTATTTTTTGCTACTTTTCGTTTGTACCAAGGAGAATTTGATCTTACTTTTCTTCTAAACCTCGGTATGGAATTAATAACAATATTTTTAAAAAATTATCCGAAGGTAAAAGTTGGAATTGATTATTACACAAATTAATGGAATAAAATTTTAAGTAATATATATCATATAATTTCATTAATCCATATTTTTTAAACGAAATAGAAATAGGGCTTTACGGTGAAGATGATCTGAAGCCATTTCATTTACGCTCACATCTACATCATCATAAATAAATACCAAATCAAGCACTCTATTTAACAAGTTATAAACATAATTAAATTGGATTTATGGATATGTTAATTTGCTAGCCCACATTGACAAACCAGAAAAAAATGGAGTTATGATGATGACTAGTGTCATTTAGGACATACAAATGCTTGAAAAAACTATCAGCAAATTTATCTCTCGGATAATATTCAGCCGTGCTGGGCATATCTTAAAGTTTTATTTAAAAACTTATTGCGGAATTTACTTTTTTGACTGAATACAAATAAATATCAATTTAATGAACACTGTTAACAGAAGATCCTCCGAAAGATGACTGGGAGATATCGTGTGAGCATGAATGTCCAAATTTGCACAATGAAACCCTTTAAAGCAACTTTTTGGATGCGCATGAATTTAGCCAGCTGGCGATTTTCTTTGTATTATAAGATGAAGTGTACGACTGGGTCGATACGAAACTTTCTCGCTATAATGAGATGCTCTTTTGAATCATACAAACCTTCTAATATGTGATATGTATGTGAGTTTGTTCTAAATGGTATCAATATATTATGTACCAAATTTAATAATATTACTTCTTAAATTACTCAAAATGGCTTTGACCATTTGGCAGAATACAAGAGCAGAGCAAAAATGTGCCTACTCCGTCCATTCAAAAATGTCTTTCCTTATATAAATACGCATGAAATACTGAGTAGACCGCACTTGTAACTGCTACATAAGTTGGGTAAAAATCTCCGACAGATTATGAGCTGATAAAAGGAGTATAGATTGTAGACGTCTTTATTCTTCTTTCGAATTTCTTATCATCAACCAGATTCAACTTGTCTTTTGGCTACATGTTTCCAATACACATCTCTAACTGTAAATAACTCTTCCACTACATATGTTAGTACTTACCAAAAAATGCACTCCATTCGAACAACAAACAATAGAATCCTTCCTGCCAATGACCGCTATTAACACAACACTTCACTGCAAGACAATCGTCTCATATTTCACTTCCATAAATAGCCGCTGGTGTAGCGATGTACTTATTTTCAAAAATCCACAACACAATGCGATCACACGTTATACTCAATAAAAATGCAATCAATAAAAGTGTAGGCGCCCTAATTCAAAGAAAAGGAACAAAAACACGCACCGCTTCCACTATAGCACATTAACCGCGTCCGCTTCTTTAGAGTACCGCACAAAATTTTGAATGAAAGTGATGATCCACGATCTGGAAAAAGTTTGCTTAACCACAAAAAGTTGCAAAACTATAATAATATTATCGCTCAGAGGGAGCAGAACAATTGGCTCGATAAGCTTCATGTGGTGTCGAAAACATTTTTCATTCGAATGAAACTTTTGATCAATAAAACATCGGGATGCCAATACCACCCGCCGCTGGCCAGTAAAAAAGTGGAAAACCTCTCGCGTTTTTCGAATGTACGACGTGAGCTATTTGGAACACTAAACACACTGGAACTATTTGCATCTCGGCAGTAAAAGCTGAGTCCGCTGCTGACCACCCCGCACCGGACAAAGTGTATTTTTGAAATCAGGGTAAATGAGAAATTCCTCCCCCGAAACGTTTACGTTTATTGTTTGGAGAATTGTGTAAACAGAGTGCGGTCCATTCGCGGGAGCGGAGGAGGTGTGATGGTGTGTTGCAAAATCCCTAACCGCGCACACGGGTGCCAGATGCTGAATAACACGTCACGATTGTTTCTGTGTGTTTTCCTAAGTGTTTGTTTGACTTTGACGAAGTAATCCATTCAATTATTATAAATGTAGGTGCATAGCTCTCGTTGCCAGGTGAGGGCTATATTTGACTTGAATTCTCTTGGTTTCTGGATAAGTGCGGAAGTTTTATTGGACTTTATCTTTTCGCAGAGATTGGAATTTTCTTATTTATTCTTTTATTGAGTTCGAAATTGAGTGACTTAATGGAACTGAATAAATATTGGAAAAATGATTACAAAGAAGACAAGATTGTTGGGAATAGCTACCCCTCTGAGTTTATTGAATTCCAATGCAATTTATAAAAGAGATTCAGCTAAATTGATACTTAGCGGACGGCGGGGAGTACCACCTAGCTACGGCTTCAAACTTTTAATGCAAACTAATCTGAACTTTTTCGACGTTAATCCCCTTGAAATTGCAGAACGATGTTTTTTATTCCATTATTTGCAAAAAGAAACAAACTCCTGATGAAACTGCCGACAGAGACTGAAAAAGCATCATTTGCATCTGAAGTGGGAGAAGTATGAAACTATGGGAAACTATGGGATAACATGAGACAGTGGTAGGGTAAGAAGGGAACTCACCTTCAATCAATGAAGAATCAGACACTTCAAGGCCAAGCTATAAAAAAACTTAAACACAGCAAGGCTACTAGCAACACTCTTCAAATACGGAGTTGATGTTTGGATATGGTGCTGGAGGGTCAGAAACGAATAATGGCGTCTTCTCATATAGACTAAATCCTAGTCGCTCTTTCCGTCTTCCTAATCATTGTAGTGTTTTCCAGGCGATCAAGGAAGTCGTTTCCTGGCTAAAGAATAACGTGGTATTCGTACAGGATGTTCGAATCTTTTTGGACAGTTAGGCGGCCATCAAGTGTCTTGACTCTGTCTCTCTTTACTCTTTAGTAGCCCTAGATTGCCGATCATCTCTAAAGGAGGAGTGGCAAGAGTTCGTCGAGATCTCAACATACATAAATCCGCTGGTCCAGATGGTATTTCCCCTATCGTTCTGAAGAGGTGTTCTTCCACGCTGGCAAAGCCACTGCGTAAGCTTTTCTATCTGTCCTATTCTTCAGGGCTCTTTCCGAAAAGGTGGAAAATAGCATTTGTCCAGCCCGCCCCAAAAAAGGCGAATCTTCCTCTGTCTCCTCCTACCGACGAATTGCACTAACATCCCATCTTTACAAGGTCATGGAAACGCTGATAAATCGTCAGCTTATGAAATATCTTGAATCCCGAAAGCTTCTTAATGACCGGCAGTACGGTTTTCGCAGCAACAGATCCACTGGTAATTTGATGACATATCTAACAGAAAAGTGGAACCAATCTATTCACCATGGTGGTGAAAGCAAGGTCGTTCAAAGTCATTTGACAAAGTTTGGCCTCAAGCTCTCTTGTTGAAAATCCGTGCATTTGGGATCGATGTTACTCTTCTTCAATGGATTAGAAATCACCTTTCGGACCGTTCAATTCAAGTTGTTTTGGACGGTTTCAAGTCTGCAACTCACCAAATAAATGCTGGTGTCCCTCAAGGCTCCGTTTTGTCTCCGACTCTCTTTCTCACTTTTATCAATGACATCCTGTCTGTCACTTCTAATCCAATCCATTCCTTTGCTGATGACAGTACCCTTAGCTTCGCATTTTCGTTCTACGATTCACGTCCCTCATCTTGGGGCGTGGATCTAGAACGGCAACGTATGTTAAGCTCATTAAATTCTGACCTTGACAGCATTCTTATGTGGGCTAAAACCAATAGAGTAGACTTTAATGCTTTTATCGTTTTATCGCTAATTCCACAACAAGTGCTCGAACGAAATAGCCAGTTGCATTCCACCCCTACAGCAGTTCAACCGCAATACTCGCCATGTTAGGAATGCACATCAGTTCACCCTTAAGAATGTTTCATCATGCAAACAGAAAACAAACATGCAATAGAAAAAACGAGATAGTTAATAAACCACAAATGGACAGGTGGTACTACTTGTCTGGCAACAAAGCAGATTCGGCCTAGGCTGGATCTGCGACGCTGTAAGATCACTCCATAGATCGCACATTAGTGCTATAATTGGTGTCATCACTGGACATATGATAGGCAGACATGCAACAAGGCTTGGCGCTTATTCATACGACTTTTGTAGGAGCTGTATAGATGAGGAGGAGGAAGAGGCAACCCTACGCATGTAATACTCTCTCTCTAAAACGAAATCTCCATCTAGAATGAATCTCCATCTACAATGATCTTGACGATATAAACTCGACCGAACCCACCGAAACTCATGCTTCATAAGCAGCTCAAAATGGTTCAACGAGTATGCGGGAACTTCAGATCCACGGGGTATCACAATGGACCTTACATAGGTCTAAGTAAGGCGGACTTCTATCCGACTACTACTTCAACCTAACTGTCTCTATCATCATATGCCTGATCTACAAGAAATACGATCCTATGTTTAAGTCTTGCAAAAACTATCAAGGCTTAACCCTAGAAGACCCGCGGTGCAATATGCAGTTTGGCAACAGCTCCTCGGATCATTTTTAAACAGTGATCGGAGAGCAATACTGTGATTTCGTTAACCTGGTTCTTGAGCAGATAGTGCTCAGAGTAATACTTTCAGCAGGTTAGCCCAATATTGTCATAATCGCTCAGGGTATTGAAAAATAGGCGAAACTTGAAGTAAATGAAGGCAAGATGAAATATATGCTATCAAGGGACTAAAAAACATTGTCCTTTCAGGACAAAACGTAAATGTTCATAGCGGCAACTTATGGGAGGCTTAGGAATTCCATCAACCTCGGGGTAAACATTAACTCTATGATGACAACTTATTGAAGATCTGCCGTTCTACTTGGCTTTGGTAAAAATAATTAGCTTTAAAACTCCTTACTCGAAGAATCAAATGTATGTGCAAAGAGGATGTCTGATTGGTCTATGAGCTAAGGATGTAACCGAAATTGATTAAAAAAAATTAATTAAAAGTTTGTTCGTTTCTGCCAAATGGGTATATTTGAGCATATTATTTCTCCTTAACGGGCTTAACTACCATGAAGAGTCTGCGTAAAGGCAGCCTTCCACAGACCTATTTTTTAAGACCAAGAGCTTTGGTATTCTCGATGGAAGGTTAAGGTTAAGTTAATATTTACTTCAATATCTGCTCCAGAAAAGCATTTAAGAAATCAAAAACAGAGCATCTCTTTGCCGAAATGTTTCCAACAATTATAATAACCAATCTACCTATTGCACCGCTAGTTTCCTAAGGTCACGCAACGCAGCTGGATCAGTTTTGATGGAATTCCAGATTCGCCCATCGCCATGAACTGCTCCAGACGATGAGTACTATCATATGCGACCTTGAAGTCGATAAAAAGGTGGTGGGTCTCAACTTAAACTTCATTGGTCATTTGCCTTAGTGTGAAAATGTAGTCTATGGTCAATCTGCCGGGACGGAGGCCATGCTGTTACGTGCCGATTAGTGTGCTGCAGAAGGATTTGAGACTTTCACATTGTATATTTCATAGGATCGCAAGAAAAAGACCCTATATATTTATCATAAACCAAAATTAATAAACATACTTTTTAAAATCAATTTTTTCAAAAACTGCTCCAACGAGTTTCGTGTTTTTTGCATTTTGAGTTCTTTGGATCTGAGTATCTAGTAAAATTACCCAAAGGCCTGGTTCTCGAGAACTTTTAAAAAAACCGAGAATGGAGAATTCTTGAACCCATTCCAAGTGTTAAAATTACAAGCCATTTTCGACAACAAAAAAACAGTGCTAAGTTAGTGCTTAAGCTGGTATTAAATTAAGGTATAGAGGAGAGTGGGGCTGAGAGTAACGCTTTTTACTAAAACCGATAAAATATTTTTTTTAAATAATCTGGGATTTTTGATTCCAAAAGTTTTTGAAGTTCGGTGGAATGGACAGCAGTTCTATAAATTAAAAACAACAAATTATGAATATCAGATAAACCAACTCGAAATAAATGATATTATAGATTACTAGCTGACCCGGCAAACGTTGTTTCGCCATATACGTTATTTCTAGGTAATATTTTTTTAAGAAATATTTTTAATAACAACTAACCCTATAAGTGTGTGGGGATGTAATTATGATGAAAGCTAGAACTGAGAAAAAATGATAAATTCACTATGAGAATGAAATTAACAAGTGACAAGTGACAACGGGAGACAAAAACTGGCGGGGATAACTGATTGGTTGTTAGAAAATTATTATATTCGATTGCGATCGTGTGGATCTGTGGATGGAATAGCATAATATAAAAATCTAATTAGAATTGGATGTATTTTTCATTGCAGAATATTGAAAAAAAATTGCGATTGACCACCCTTAATATTTTGGGGTATGACACAACTACTTGGCCGATTTTCAGACTTAACCGGATAATCACATAAAATTTCATCAAAATCGGTCCAGCCGGTCGCAGAAGTTTGGTAACAAACACGGCGACACGAGCATTTTATGTATTAGATGTTAAGTCATCGGTCGATCCCAGCGTGCCGTGATAGAGGCTTTCACTGCTATTGAAGAACAGGCGAAACTAGTTGGCCTTGAAGTGAAAGAGGACAAGAGTAAACAACAAACAACAAACAAACAATCATCTGTTCACCGACTAGGACAAAATGTCACTGTTGATAGCAGCAACTTCGAGGTAGTAAAGGTGTTCATCTACCTCGGTGTAAATATCAACTCCGCAAATGACATCTTGGTGGAGATCCGTCGGAGAATTACCCTAGGAAACCGCTGCTACTTGGGTTTGGCAAAACAAATGGGTTCAAAAGTCCTAACTCGATGGACAAAGTGCACGCTCTACAGAACGCTTATCCTGCCAGTTCTGCTATACGGCGCCGAGTGCTGGACGATAAGCAGGAAAGGAGAGTTAATACTGGGATCCTTTGAAAGAAAAATCCTTCGACGGATATTTGGTCCTGTGTACGAGGAGGGCGAATGGAGGAGAAGATACAACCGCGAACTCTATGAGCTGTACCAAGATGTGGATGAAGTGCGAAAAGCTAAAACTCGTCGACTACATTGGCTCAGCTACATCGAGCGAATGGACAACCACGCTCCAGCCACGTCCTAGTTGGTGAACAGGATCTTCGAATCCCAGCCCCCAGGTTCGAGACGACAAGGAAGACCGAACCTCCGTTTTAAAGACCAAGCCATCGCGGATGCCAGAGCTCTTGGTCTGGACAACTGGAAGCAGCGTGCAGCGTAAGTAAGTTAAGTCAAATATTAAATATTAAAGAAAATATATAAATATTAGGCTCATACAGGACCCAAAGCCTTTTGGCACGAATGAACAATTATTTAATGCGGATTCCAAACGGCGATTTATTTTTAAGAAGCTTCTCGTGACATTTCTTAAGGTACGATCAGTATGACAGATTTTACGTCATAATGACGTCAGGGTGTCATCTGGATGAAAAGTTTGGATAACCGTCTGATCGCACCTTTACTCTTGGATGTTTGTCTGACATTTTTAAGAGGTGGGGCAGCAAATAAAAACTTTCCGGTGGTACAGGTCGGGATTTGAACCAGCGATCCCTCGCTTAGTGGTCCAACGCATTTAACCACTAAAGGACTGTTCACATGAGAGCGAACCGTGAATAGGCGAATCGCGAAGAAATAAATTTTAATGTACCTATTTATGAATAGAAATTTTCTATTGCTTCTACCACAAAAGCTTGATATTTAATTGATCTAATATATTATTATTATTAAAAAAACTGAGTCAAAATTGATTTAAATAGCAATATTTACAATTACAAAAAATTGAATTGGAATCGAATTGAAAAATTCTTGCAGCGAACTGCCACTCTTTATTCACAATCCACATAATACAGACGCGATCTACAAATCCGCGAATGAAAAATTCGTTCGAACATAACCTTAAAATTGACACATCTTGCTGCTAACATTTACAAATCAGATTCGCGGGTACCTGCGACCAAAAAAAGATCTCATGTGACAGAAATGTCAGAATTTACGAATATTCGCCGGTTTGCTCTCATGTGAATGATCCTTAAGCCAGTGCACCCACTTAAAATTGCAAAATTTAACTTTAATATTTCACTTTGGCCAAACCGATTCCCACAACTACACCAATGAAAGTGAAACTAACTTGGTGCGTACCATTAATTATCTACTCTTGTACAAATAACGTCGTATCGGACACAAATCCTTGTCTTAAACAAATCCCTTTTTAAGAAAGGACACGAACTTGTGACAAATTTATCCAAAGATTAGGCAGGATAACACCTGGTGACATAATTAATGCGTTGTTTATGAATGATGTCGTCATCGTCATTTACTTTCCCAAATCAAAAGGGTAAATAAAAACTTCTGAAAGACCCCTCCGACGTCAGACATATTTATATGTATGATAAACTGACATTGAAATCCCAAACAAACATTATAATCCCTTTCCATCGATTCAACGATGGAAAGAAAAACTTTGAAAAAGTTAAAAATGAATAAACTTATTGATTTAGATAGATGCCCTCGCCCACCTCTATTAAGCCATCGAATTTCGTATCCCTTTTTTTAATGAACCGGTTGTAAAAATGTTGAAGGATTTATTTTTTTCATTATTTTCGGAGGTGAAATATTTTTTTCATCCCCACGGTAGGTACCGTTAATTTATGGGATGGGTTTTTTTTTTTTTGCTTGGCCACCATTAGGAAGTGAAAGGAGAGCACCATCGTTCTCTCCTCGGCATCATAATCGTAGTCGTGGAGGTCTAAATCATTTCGTGTTAATTGAAAATTATACGGCCTCTGTGGAGGATGAAGGGCGCGTTTAAGGACGAGTTGGTCATTATGGGATGTTTGCTGTTGTATAGAGTTTTGGTAGTGGCTTTTTGCACGGATACTTTTACTTGGTTAATGATTGCGTCCTGATTAACTGACAGTAAGACAGTTAACGACTGTTTGTTTGTTCGTTTTTTTCTTCTTTTTTTGTGTGTGTCGCAGTTGGTGGTATGAGTAAAGTGTTTACTGCTAGTGGGAAGGTTTACGAAAAATTAATGAAGTTTTAATTATAGAGGCGTGGCCGTTTTTGTGACTAATTGGAGGAGGGTAAGAGAATTTTTTTTATTCTTTAGCAGTTTTATTTGAAAAAAAAATTTAAAAAAAATACCTCTCACTCAGAGTAAACCGTGCTGCCAGATTTTAAAAATATATAATGCTTAATAAAAAATTTAATGTCACACACCATTGAGCGGGTAGGACAAATAATACGGCTGTCTGATGACCAGTGCGGGTTTGTCGCGGGTAAATTAACCAAAGATGCAATCCGAAGTATAAGGATCATAATGGAGAAGCATCGTGATTCCTTAAAGGATCTGCATATGATTCTGGTTGATTTTGAAAAAGCATTCGATAGACATGGATATGGATTCGATATGGATATGGGTAGCGCTAAAACAACGAGGAGTTCCTGAAACCTAAGTACATATGATCATGGACATGTACTAGGGATCGAAGACAAAAGTCAGATCTCCCGCAGGAGTCACCGATGAATTCCCAACAAAAGTCTGTGTTCACCAGAGAAGTGTCTTACGTCCTTTGATTACAGGCCTAGATTATCTGCTTGAGGGAACAGTGACGGACCCTAAAGTGCATTAGTTATTCTTTGCTGACGATGGAGCCATCATATTTGATGATCAGACTTCCATGCAACGAGCACCTGATGTTTGTTTTAGAGGGGACTGGATACCGTACTAGCCAAAAAAGGACAGAGTATCTGTACTGCCCATTCTTTGACCAAAGCCAACCCATTCTAGACATTTGAATGGGGTGGTGGTTCCCAAGTGTGAAAAGTTCAAATCTCTGGGATCAATGATCAACAGCGAAGCAGCCGTTGATGACGACATAAATTATCGTGTAAGCGTAGGATGGATGAAGTCGGAGGAAAAATCTGCCATCTTCTGTGACCGAAAAATGTTCCCTAAGCTTAAAGGAAGGCCCTATACTCTACTACACCGCAGATGTGCGTCCGGCGCTCACAACGCTGGACAATGTACAAAAAGTATGAGGGCAAGTTAACAGCAGCTGAGATGAAAACAGCAGAAGTAACAAAGCTTGATCGAATTATAAGTTCCAAGATCCCAGAAAGCTTTCACGTCAAAGAACCCATCTCGAAAAAATTGGAGCACGAACGACTCAGTTGGTTATGTCATGTTCAAAGGAGGGATCCTACAAACCCCGTTAAAAAGGCAATGACAATCAACGTTCCCTTACAATCGCGTAAGAGAGTGTAGGTGGGGGTTTTAGGCACGCTTGTTGTTGCACGGCAAAAGCTCGTCGGATGGGGGGGATCTTTCTGCCGCAAACCTACCCACAAAATATATATCGTGCCACATTTGGATGTATATATCCGATTGATTCCTAGTTTGTGCATGTACACATTGTCTAGCTATGAGTTACTTTGTACCTAGTTAATTGATCTTGTGCGCCGCAATGTGATGACAAGTTAGTATGTGGAAAAGGAAATCGGAAAATAGAAGAAACTTGAAAAGCTTAAGAGAGGACGTAAGAGAAGAAAGATAAATTAAAGAGGATGGATTGATAACATACATATATGGTAAAAAAAATAACCATCAGGCTGGCCCACCCTAGTGAATGAATAACGTCAAACTCCGTGGTTACCTTATGCCTGGATTCTCTAAAGATAATCCCTAGTCAGGTTCTACATTAAGAACTACACGCTCTATCACTCCTTAATTTTACTCATGCTAACCATACCCACATCGCCAACGAAAAACTTAAATACTCATTATGGAAAGAAGGTTATTTCAAGCATTTAATTGTTTAAATTTATTTAACATTTTGATTTAATTCTAACACTGCAGACTGTCTTAAAGAGAGTTTCCTCGCTCTTCAAGGGATACATTAACTTTAATTATCATCTCCTTTTTTTTATTGTATTAATTTGGTTTATGGGTAGCAAATATAGTAGCTTAATGAAGTTAGTTATTCATAAATAACAATACAATATGAAATTAGGGAATCGTAAGCAAAGCAGTAGCTGCAGAAGTAATAATAAAGTATCGTACAAGTGAAAATGGAATAATGCATGAAAACATAAATGTCTTTATAGCCAAAGGATTACTTGATTTAACTTTTACGTTGGATATTGCTTGATGTACCGATTAAGTGTCGACATTTTTGCATCGGGATCTGTATGTCACTGTTTGGGAGGAAAGTCAGTTTAAATAATGTTTATGTTGCAAAATTGGACAATACCTTGAACCTTACCTTGAAGTTTCATGCATTTAGCCTTAACCTAAAATTAATTCTTAACTTACTTGCTAATAGAAAAATAATCGAATAAACGTATACATTATTTAATCAAAAAAAAATAGAAAATAACTTTAACTCGTTGGCAGTCTGGTGGTCTATTGAAAGCTGCAGCGGGATCACTATAGATGAGGTAGCAGGTGTTGTATTCAGATAGTGTGAGACTGGATAATCAATGCCAGTTATTGATCGGCGGTCAATGCTTCATTTTTGGCGGGCTACGTGCCTATTGCGGTGGTAATGTCCTTATCTTATCTGATGTCTTACGGTCAAATTTCTTTTAGCGTTGATGCTACCATGCGGTATTTTATAACAAACGAAGTAGCCTTTTTACAAATTTTGTTGATTATATTTTTATGTTATTTTATTATTTTTTTTGTAGTTATGTGTCGGTGGCACCAGTTCTTTTGTTTAATAAAAAAGGCACTTGGTTGCCTATAATGCGTTTGGCTTTCGAGCTCACTTAACCAACTTTCGTATTTAGTTTCGCTGATGTTAAGGCGACTTTAATTTTATGGATTTTTGATAGACTTTAACTATTTACTGCAATTTTCAAGAAAAAACTTTGTGATCAGATAAGATCGTATAAGGCAGCAGAACAACCGGAAGAGCCACCACGCGGTTTTTTTTAGCTTATATACCCGCGTGTCGGCGGAAGTGGTAGTGATTATCTGTGGTGAAATTCACGTCTTTTGACATTTACAGTGGCATTTTACAGAATGGTATAGGGCCGCCAAATAACTTTTTTTTCAACTAGTGCTTATTTCGCGAATGGTAACACTGAGCTCATTTCTGATTTGACAGATAATTAGTTTTATCCTTCCGCTGAACGAATATGGTTGTGTATACGCTTGAACAACGCTGGGAAATATTGCGACATAGAGAAGATGCCGATTTTGCCAAAAAAATCATCTTTCAGATGAAGCTCATTTTGATCTTGGCGGGTATGTAAACAAGCAAAATTGTCGCACAGAAAGCCCGAACGCATACATTGAAAAGCCGATATACCCAAACCGAGTCACTGTTTGGTGCGGATTTTGGTCCAGAGGCATAATTGGGCCATTTTTCTTCGAAAATGAGCAAGGAGTGGCCGTTACAGTCAATTCGGGCAATGTTGAACGAATTTTTGTTCACAAATATTGAAGAGGAGGATATTGGCAACATTTGGTTTCAAACTGACGGCGCTACGTGCCACACAGTCGAAGCTATACTCGATGTTTTGCGCCCTATTTTTGAAGATCGCATTATCAGCCGCAGAGCTGATGTTGTTTGGCCACCGCGGAGCTGCGATTTGACACCGTTGGACTATTATTTGTGGGGTGCCGTAAAAGATAAATGTTACGCCGACATGCCAGAGACAATTTACGCTTTAAAGGACAACATTCGTGAAGCCATTGGTGAAATACAGCTGCACACAATCGATAATGTGCTTAAAAATTGGACCGATCGTGTAGGCTACTGCATGGCCAGCCGAGGCAGCCATTTGAATGAAATTATTTTCCATTATTAACCGGAAGGATTGTAATTTCAAATAAAAAAATTAATTTGAGAAAATATTCAGCATTTTCAAAAAAAAAGTTATTTGGCAGACCATATATAATAAAAAAGCATTGCCATCAGTAAAAGTAATTCTTTCGTTTGAAGAAACTTGAGCTCTGTCTTTAGATTTAAAAAAAATATTTACAAGGTGCATGCTACAGTGTCTTAATTCTTATCAAATAATAATGCAGTTTTTTCAGGGCATGGGCGATTTCCGGACAAATGCAGTATAAAACTCAACGATGGCGCTGTGGCAGTTAGTAAGCGGCCAAGAGGATTGCCATTGAGCATATGGAGCAAAGTGAAGCTTACATTAAAGCAAATGGAATATAGGGCATAGTGTCCAGGGTAGATGGACCTTCGGATTGGACACACAACATGGTGGTAGTAGAGAAGTAAAGCAAACGCAATTTTATGAAGCAAATGCTTGAATTGCACAAGATGTTCAACGTTAATTTAACTACATATTTCAATTACTCAAATTTGTAACTTTTTTTGAATTATAAAGTAATTGAATCACTTTGTCGCGGAATTACAGTGTTTACAGTTTATGTTAAGAATCATTCCCCAACGTTAAGTTTCTTGAAAAAGGGGAAGATATTGTATAAATGCGATAGCCACCCAAGTCAAACTTGCATTTCCTTATGGTAACACTTTGTATGACATTTATAATGTAAACACTGTGGTCTATGTACGCGCGGAAGCTGACCTAACCCCTTCATCAGGCAATGCCTCCTCTTCTGCTGAACCGAAAAACAAGAAGAAGCGACCCAAGCTCGTTAAGAGATACAATCCTCCTCAAGAAGTCGGTGCTTCTACCAGCAAAGGTAGTAGTTTTGATGGACGGAAATTGGTTGTAGTGGACTCACCCTTGAGTATGAGTAGAGGAAGTGCACCTATTGTTGGTGCTGCCCGTGCACTGGTAATGGATGATGCCGGTGTTGTGACCAATACTGGGTTCAGCACTAGAGGACAGAACTTTGTCGACGCGGACGGCTCTGATGGTAGGTGTGCGTCTTAGAAACCATGTGCTAAACGCAAAAGAGTGCGAGTTAAGAAGCATTCCTACAAGAATGCTGCTGTCACCGCTTTAGCAGTTCGCATTGGGAAAGCGGGCAATGATAATAGTATGAGTGTTGCAGAGTCCGAACACTGCAAAACTCATCTTTTGGAGCTGGTTGCTGCAACAAATGCTTGCATTCAGGTGGAGGGCTGTGTGTTACAGGACCGATCCCTCATGGTGAAGACCTCATCACAGAAAACCTCTGAATGGATTAGCAGTATGGTGCCGAAAATCCCTTCACTTAGGACTTCATCTTTTGAGATCTACAAACCACCCAAGCTTGCGAGGGCTGTCTGCTGGATCCCTGGGAAACTAGAGAAATCGGCGGATGTGCAAAAGCGTTTGCAAACCCAGAATCCTGGTCTCGACATAAAAGCCTGGGTTGTCCGTTCACACAAGAAGAGTAAAAACCGCCACAATGAAGGTGGTAGTTCTCTTGTTGTGAGTATAGACATGGCTGCTGCCGAGATCATCAAATTTAGATAGAACATGCGTCCCTATCTGCATCTTGGCAGGATCCATTTCCATTTCAATGTCAAACAGTGCTAATAGTGGACGTTACCCAGAGTATTCATCCATCTTGTTTACTCAAATTAACCTACAGCACTGCAAGGCTGCTACCGCCCTTTTAAGTAGCAGGCTTGTGGCTTGTAGAACAAAATCACACATAATATCCATCCAGGAACCATGCGTGTGGAAAAGTCGCATCTGTGGTCTTGGTTGCTTGAGTGACTTATACCACGTTCTTTATGATGAGCAATCCGAAAGACCTAGGACTTGTCTTATTGTATCGAAAGCTTTTGTAGCCAAGATCTGGTACCTTTGTTACAGCTAGAAGACAGCAAGTAATTGATGTTACCCTGTCAAACAGGCATTTGAAGTCTATCATAAATTGGAAGGTATCGCCAGATAGCACCTTATCAGATCACAGATACATCGAATTTCAAATCTATTGTGAACTTTCACCTTCGCAAGAGAGGAGAAATCCGAGAAAAACGAACTGGCCACAGTTTAGAGAGGAGCTTGCCAACTCTGTCAAAGTTCCACTCAAACTTAGATCAAGGCAGTGAGTGGAGAGGTCTGGATCTCAGGATCTGAACATCCACCCGCTGCTTTGAACTTTCATTCCCTGTTTCTAAACTGCCCACAGAAAATCGGTACCCTGGTGGAACTCCGAACTGCGGTGTCTTCGTAAAGAAACTAGGAAGCTGCCAAATTGGTCTTTAGAAACCAACTTAGTAGAAGACTGGAATCTTTATCGATCGAAACAAAAAGTTTTTAAGAGACTTTTTCGCAAGTCGAAAAATGATTCATATAAAAAGTTTTGTAAAGAGGCCGAATCTCTAAGTGCAACCAGTAGGCTTGTTAAAGTCCTCCAAAGAAACAGACCAAGTAAACTGGATGCAATCCTTAAACGTGATGGCACATACACTGAGACGGAGGCGGAGAAGTTCAGTCTTCTTCTTGAGACTCACTTCCCGGGAAATCAGGTTACTACGTGTTCTTCAGCCCTTCAAACGACGGTGGTTACATTTGAACCGACTAAAACAACGTACATTGCAGCTGGTATATTGCATCGGGAGTGGTGACTGACTGTGTTTTGACGAGTTTTGCTGAAACAAGGCTTAAGTCAGGTTTTGCAAAGAAATTTCACCGCGAGCTTGACTTTGGCCTATGAACCTTCCCCCTGGCGTATGGTTAAATTTGTTTTCATACCTAAAATTGGTAAGTCTGACCACACTCCAGCCAAAAGCTTTGGACCCATAGGTCTTCCTTCTTGCTGAAAAGTTGGGAGAGACTGGTTAAGCTGCATGTGCGCAAAGTTGCTCTTCGATCACATCCGCTCTCTGAGATGAAACATGCCTATCAGCGCGGAAAATCCTGCGAGACTACGCTTCAAAACCTTGTTGGTAGGATTGATAGTGCTCTTGACCGGAAGGAGTACGCGTTGGGCATTTTCGTCGATATTGAGGGTGCTTTTGATAATGCGATCTTTGACAGTATGTGTAACTCAGCCAGACAGCATGGTGTAGATGAAACTTTGGTGTTGTGGATTAAAGCAATGCTAATGTACAGGACGTTGGTAGCGGATGCAGATTGTGGCAAGTGCGTCATAACAGGGGTAAATAGGGGCTGCCCTCAAGGTGGTGTTCTGTCTCCCCTCCTACGGTGTATGGTGGTAGACTCTCTGCTTACGGCTCTCAATTTTCCTGGAAACTACACTCAAGCTTATGCGTATGATGTCGCCGTTCTTTCTGTCGGGCTGTCTGCTCTCAAGCGCAGAGAATCCTGGATTTGATCGATGTCGGGTACACTAGTAATGGGCTTTCAGTGAATCCTCTTAAAACCACGGTTGTTCTCTTTACGAGAAGGAGAATCGTCACTGGTCTGTCCAATCTCGCGCTTAAAGTGTAATCCTTGATAAGAAACTTCTATGGTCCAAACATGTCGAATCGAAAACCGATAAAGCGCTGTCGACCTTCTGGCAGTGTAAAGGCGCTTTTGGTAAGACATGGGGCTTGTCTTCGAAAGACGGGAAAACTAAGTACATTAATGTAAGGTGTCTGAATGGTTGTACAATGGACCTGTAGTTGTGTCTGAGAGCTCCATCAGATAGCAGCAACCTCCGACAAAAAAAAATGTACGCGCAGTATAATTGACTTTCATCTCGGTCTTTTGGGGCCGAACAACGTAACAGAATAAACGTCAAGTCTTAATACAGGTGTTTTATTCAAACAGCTTATATTACACACGTGACATACATATACTTAATTCATTATTTGTATTGGCAAAAATAAACCCTCACCCTTTCATACCAGTTCCAACCTTAAATGCAATTTATAATTTAAGACTTAACCTTATGCCTTCCATCATTATACCTTATTCGCAGCCAGCAGCTTTGTCAGTAATTAAGGCAGCTTAACACGCAATTATCACTTGTTGGGGTCATTTCAAGCGTACAGCCCTACATCGTTAACCAGAATTAAATTTTATATAAAATAAGATTCTCCCCGCCATGAGCACTGCTTTATTGTACAAACGTTGACTGCGTACAAAAGCTAAGACCCAATGACACGCTACCCTCGAGGCTGCTTTTCATTTACACTGCAGACCCCTTGCAGTGGAGTTCCCTACCATCAGCAATTCGTTTGAGTAAATCGAAAGACAAATTAAAACGTCTTTACTGCAACACCATTATTTTTCTCTCTTCTAAGGAACATATACAACGAATTGCATACTTGCATACTGCTAACACTAGGAGAAGAGCAGCAGGACCGCTATCGATTAGTGGGTGAAGCGAATCTACTGAATTGCCAATGCCTGCAATAGCAAGCAGCAAGTGAAACATTACTCCGGCTTTTGGGGCAATAAAAACGTCGTAAAATGTATACTTTCTCGCTCTTCCTGAATATTCGTGATACGGGGCAAAGTTTTATGTGCATCGGCATCCTTTCCAAATGCAATGAAGCTCTCTGCAAAGCAGATTGTATGCCTTGCCAACCCAAAGGCGCAACACATGCAATATATTTCTGTCGCTGTAGTTGGTATGACTTTAACTACACTAGTGTTGATCCTACATGGAAAGATTTTCTATTGCCTGAAGGATGAAGTGAATAAAGTGCAATTACCGAGAAATTGCTACAAAACATGAAAACATGGTAGAGTGGGGTCGCTGAGGCTTACATTAAATTGTTATCAATATTGCTTTACGGAAGAGACGAAGGATGTCTGCAAACTGCAGTATGACGATGATGATGTTGTGATGCTTTTAAATTTAATAGAATGCCAATATCTAGGTATGCAGTCTGCTGTAAAAATTAACACATTATACGGTTTTTGAAGGATATTTCTTAACGTTATAACGTTGAGCTAGATAAATAGGCTCAGAGTTTCACAATCAGCTAAAATTTAATGAAGTTTGGTTGTACAGCTTGTTTGTTGTTGGTGAAAATTCTGGAAATGTTGGATGCTGGCAAGGTACAGGCAAATTTAAACTAGGTCGAATAAGTGTTATGCCTATATGATCTGTTTCGACGTATATAAGTCCCAGGTCTAAAGGAATATCCTACTAAGCTGAATGAACTTGCTTCCCAGAAAAAAGTAAATAAGTGGTAAAATGGTAAAGCACGTTACTGGCTCCGATATATCCGGCTCCTTCTTACCAAATTTCCTAAAAAAACTGAGAGGTTTAGAATGGTACTAGATAGTTTTATCATTCCTGTAAACTCGTCCGTTTGTGCAGGATGGCGATGGAGAAAGCTGTCTGCTACATCAAAATTACATAAACGATTCCTTTGATCCCAAAAAAGGGTGAAAGCACTCTAATATGATTTCTTTAACATCACACTTGAAAGTACAATCAAAATATTTATGAATAGATCAATGATTTAACGTAGCCCCATAAAAAAAATCTACATGTGTAAATTTACACGATCTAGGCAATTTTGTGGACCGACCGTTTCTCCATATAATACATTCATCGAACTGTGTTTTCAATAAGTCTATTGTTACGCCCGCAGGGTAGATTGTGGCGCCGCGGCGCGCCGTCTTGTTCAAAACACATATCCTTAACGTCTAGTCCATCCAATTCACCAAAGAAATAAAGTTGCAACATGTCTCCATGACTAATCAACCCGAAATGACACCACCAGGATTAAAACCACACCATTCAGTTAGTTTTAGTGGACGAAGTTGTGTTTGATGAAGCATATGAGGGTTTTCACCTGACCAATAATACATATTCTATTTGTTGACATCACTATAACTGATTTTGTCCTACAACATTTATAGAGCCCAATTCGATTTGCTATTGTGTGCAGCGTTGCCAAAATGTACCCGACAGAGCCATTTGGCTCTCTGTTTTTCGTTTTGGCCCTTGGCCCTGGGTCAACTGTTTTATTTTTTGTTCGTCTACCGGCGAACTATTTAAGGCAGAAGGATAAAACTTGGTAGGGAGCATACAGAAACGTATTTCCATGATTCGGTCGGATGAATGGAACCTCACCATCTATTGCCGGTTTACAAGAAGGGGGCCCTCTAAACTGCGAAAACTATAGAGCTATCTGTCTTATCCTAAGTATAGCTCATAAGATCTTATCCGCCGTATTATGCTAGCGCCTAAAGCCGCATATGACAGCACTGTAGGCTATATCTACCTTGGCTCTGCCCTCACATCTGAAAACGACATGTCTTCAGAAATCAAATGAAGGATAGCGTTAGACAATCGCTTTTTTTTTTTTTTGAGCTGAGAAGGCAACTATGCGGTCTCCCGAAGAACTAAGGAATCTATATTTAAGACCCTTATAGTCCCAATCCTGTTCTATGCAGCCGAAGTATAGACCCTTTGTAAAGTGGATGAAGTTATTTTTGGTCCACGGGTTCTGGAGGAGACTATTCAACAATGAACTCTACGAGCTGAACAGCCATATTTACCTGGTCAAAAATAAAATAGTCTTGGGCGTAGTGGAAAGCCTCGCCTAAGATGGTGCGCACAAGCAGAACCTCAACTAACTTGGAATGCGCACAGGAAGATATTAGCCAAAGGCCGCTCTGATTGGAGAAGCTTATTGGTTAGGGCCCAGGTCCACCCGGAACCGTAGCACCGCCTTAGTAAGCAAGTAGTTCGGTTTGTTATGCGAGTGATATATTTTTGTTATGAAACGTTGGCGGGGCACATTACATTTTGAATTTCCGGTTTTCCGTACGGAATTGGTGGCGAAAAACTCAGACACAAAAACAGAATGATAAACAGAATGAATATGAACTTTCAACGAAAAGTGACCCTTTCCTTTAGAAAATGGCTTTAAAAACGGCCCTCAATATTTATTTCATTGTGGCAATGTTGATTGTGTGGTCTAAGCGATGCCTAATTCTTGAGAACGCAGAGGAATTGACTGTTTTGTTTCATTTGCGACGGGCGCTTGACAAGATTAGACTATCAATCTGAGGTTTTTAGTCGTTGTTTTTCCCCAAAACAACCATTTTTCCAATGCTACTTATTCTTGTCACTTATAAAAATGTTCTTTCTAGTATAAAGATATACAAATGTCATGTCTCTGTTTTTAAATTCTGTAAATTATAAACGAAATAAATTATCTATCTCATTTTATTACCACATTTATTTTTGTTTTACGTTAAATTTCTAAATTTTGTAACTTTCTTTTCTATTTTGTAACTTTCTAGTGCACTTTGCTTTATCAGCATGAAAATGATTCATTAAAGGGTGATTTTTTAAGCGCAGTTTTCTTAAAAATTAATATTCAAAATTTTTATTGTAATCGATAAAAAGGCCCTTGCCATTTACGTTTTAAAGACAACTTCATTTAAATGTTGTCCGCGGTTCTGTTTCAAATGTTCCATTTGGAAGGTCCAATTTTGCGTCTGTATTCCACGAATTACGCATGTTATGTTATCCTGTAAGGTTTCAATTGTGTTCGGTTTGTCCACATAGACTAACGACCTTACATAACCCCACAAGAAATAATCAAGAGGCGTTAAATCGCATGATCTTGGCGGCCAACTCACAGGGCCGTTTCGAGAGACAAGCTGCTCACCAAATTCATCCTTCAATATTTCCATTGTTTCACGAGCTGTGTGGCATGTGGCACATGTCAACCAAGTTCAACTCAGCCAACTGGGGCAAGATATAATTCGCCATTGACGGTAACGTTTCTTCCACGGTCGTGTTTGAAGAAATATGGACCGATGATGCCACTAGCCCATAAACCACACCAAACAGTCAGCTTTATACTGTGGGAACACTTGATAAATGCGAATGTTCTTCTTCTTTTTTATATGGCTAGTCCTACGAAGTTTAAGCAACTTACTTCAATAATTTTTTTTTCTTTTAAATGTTCAATATTAAATAAAGATGCATTTTTATTTCAACCTTATGGATGTGACAAATCTTATTTGATAAAAAATAAATTTCTAATGGCTCATGGTCTCCGACAGATGGGAAACTTACAGCGTCGACATCATCATCTAATTAAATTCAAATAGATTTACCCAATCAGGATACACGATACCTACCTCTTGAAACGAAATTCACCATTAACAAATTTAATTAAAAAATAAACACAATGAGGTCATTCGTTATAGTATCCTCAAATCGAGAACAAGAGCTCATATTTAATTGATGTTCTCTGTGTGTTTAAATTTTTTTCTTTTTTTCAGTTTTCACTTCACAACATAAACATAGATTATGGTTTAATATAATTAATGTGACAGCAAACAGTTCCAACAGTTAAAAAGTGGGCTTAACGATATTTACGCAACCAGAAAATAAAACAAATAAAAATGCGGAAAAACTTTATGATTTATTATCCTTAATTGTGCTGCATGGAGTACATCGAATGACTTCTGAAGCTCATTTGCATGTACATTTACAGATGCTGATTACACTCGGGGGATGCAATACAAAAAAGGCGACATCCTTTCATCCTCCCGCCATGTAGACGCACAGATATTCGGACGCAGACACATACAAATGTAATTAATACAAATAAATGGACTCACCATCTCCAGCTATGGGGATTGGATGTAAGTACTTGTGTGCACTACTGTTACCAGAGTTAAGTTGCAATTTGACTGCGATATGGATTACATTTTTCGAAAAGGGAATTTAATTAAATTTATATGCAGAAAAATTCGAGAGGAACGCATTATGATTACTTTGAGTGAAACCACACAAATTTGATCTGGCTTCATGGAATTTCATATTCATTTTTGGACAGCAGGGGCCGAATCGCGACTTAAATGAAGGAGTGAGGAGTAAGAATATTGGTGGAATGTTGTTAAACGAATTATAGCGTAATCTAATACGATTTCCCTACATGCACTAGGAAAATTCTAGTACCGCGCCTCCTAACATTCGGAAACACGAGATACGAACAGTTTAGGAAAAGCTTATTCATGTCATAGGAAAAAAGTTTATTCATACATAGAATAGGACAAAACTTTATAATTTTTACCCAATTTTGAGACAATAAAGAAGGACATTTTTGCAAGTATCTGTGGACTAATTCGGCTAATTATCAATGCTGGGTAACAATGGTTAGAAAACACAGCATCTGTCAAAACTACCACTGACATCCAGCTGTCAAAATATTCAGTAAGGCTTACCATTCCACCATCGTTTTGCGCTTGCCAAGTGTGCGGCAATTATTAAAAAATATTAACGAAATTAGGGCTCAGTTGTAGATAAACAATGTGAATTTCGCCATCATCTAGCGGATCAGCTGAATTGGACATCGTCAGGGAGCCAATCTGGTTATTTTTTTAATTTGCGTCTATTAGGCGATGGAAATGTTAGTAGGAGATCTGGATTTTGGGAAAAAAATCATGGAAAGATTTACTGTTTGGTACGGTTTATGGCAAGGCAGCATAATCTGACCTTTTTTCTTTTGAAATGAAGAAGAAGACACCGAACTTTGTCGTCTGGTTCATCTCTTAGCGAGCTTTTATTAATATACCATTAATAACCCCATTAACCATTACTAACCATTAATTGACCGTCACGATCATGCCACTTGACACTACCTGATTATTTTCTCTAGGGCTACGTCAAATGCTTAGTCTACGCTAAAAATCCAACCAATTTGGTATAGCTCGAGGCTCTATTGCCGGAATAAAGCCGCACATATTGGACTGAGTCATCTAAAATTGGACCGCTTCAAGCACTATGATAACTTTTTTATTATGTCCTGTTTAGCAGTATGAATTCCGGAATAAGGGCGCCGGTCCGAAAGACCATACAGAACAAAATCGTATACTCACTATATAGAAACTAATTACTAAATCGCACAGACTGTTTTCTGTTTTATGCTTATATTCCTCATATCTTTACAGATGGTTGTTAAATAAAGTGTGAAGAAGAAGCAGGCGTTGGCAGGCGTTAGTACCAAATTTATCCAATTGAGGCAACCAGAAAAGCATATAAATCGCCACTTCGAAATCACTCTTCTCTGGGCACCCGCCCAAAGGTACATTAAGGAAATTGAGAGAGCCAACGTAGTTCACTCTTTACGAACCCTTTGCGGAAGAAGTCTTCCCCAAATTGGGGCTGTGCTGCAAAATTGATTGCTTCTTTGAATAGTAAAGAATTTCACCGTATTTAAAAAACGGATCTGATGAAGTCTTAAATCCGAACATTTACTATGTGGAAACCTTGTAGGCACTTAAACCCTTAGGAACTCACCCATTTCGTCATCACACAAACGTTCCAAACAAAATTTTCATTACATATGCTTACTTACCCCTCTCCTAGTATACCTCATTATTTGT
Organism: Ferdinandea cuprea; assembly: GCA_963576555.1. Taxonomy (NCBI): domain Eukaryota; kingdom Metazoa; phylum Arthropoda; class Insecta; order Diptera; family Syrphidae; genus Ferdinandea; species Ferdinandea cuprea. The sequence goes on from OY754958.1 coordinate 135,140,354, forward strand.
CACTTTAACTGCAAAGTTAACACAATTTCAGTTTGCTCTACCGTCCGTTTGCCGTTTCCCCCTCCCCCAAGAAATCCCTGCACAAGCATCGAAGATTAGATGAAATTTCCACTTCATAAACTAGTTGCCCAAAGCGCACACGGAAACGTGATTTCAGCACATGAACTTCACTTTGCCAGGATCAAATTGAAAATTCCACCAGAGACAAACGTCTCTTGCTTGCATTTACATTCCATCGCATCCAAGCCCTGAACTAATAAACTTTGATGCACTCGAGCCAACTTTCATTACAGCAGTGTCTCCTTCGTTATATCCGTTATTTTCACCACAATTCAGTAAATTTCTATAGAAGACCATGAGTTCCATAACGTACAGTTCGATTGAACAGCAGCGGCTCCATCTATTCAATAAAAATGTTGAATTTATTGCAACACCCCACCCCCATCGAAAATGTGTGGTCGTGGTAGCGCGGCGGTTGTGGTCTATTAACTAGGCCACCACCACCACGAGAGTGCAACAAGCCCGCACAGTGACACATTTAATAACATTATGTGAACATACAGAAGGTGTATAGGTACAGAGAGAGAGACAACATTTTGAGATCATCAATACGGCTCGACTCGTATCCATCTATCACCGAAGCCTCCCTATTTCCGGTAAGGACAATGTTTTTAACAGCTTCCAACACATGTAGGAACACATTTTCAGTATGTCCTCTCATTGAATTTCCCATTCAATGAAAGATGACTATCGCCTGCTATTACTACGCATTTTCCATGAGCTTCAATATACGAGTGGAGGCGGGTGACAGTGGCAGCTTCTATCATCACAACCACTAAAGGGGCAGTCACTATCCAACCGAATCCCTTTTACAGACTTCAATGAGAGATTCCAACGAAGAGACCGTCATTCTTATGAAATTTTCTCGTCGAATTAATTAAAGCAACTGGGGATTTGATCCCCCAATGTGAGCTGTTTTTGCCATTGGGTTATGGTTGGGTTATACACTGACTGAGGTGCTCTCATGTGTCCGGTGCTTTCAATGTGGAAGGTTTAGCTTGACTAAAGTCACTTATCTACCGGGTGATTATGTGCGGCTTAGTTGCTGAGGCAGATTTCATTGGATTAAGGACGAAAATAATTGTTCGGTCCAACGGTGGTGTGTATCCTGTGCATTTTGTGGGCTTGACTTTATGGAAGATTTAAATGACAGTAGCTTTATTAAGCAGCATTCCTAGGAGATATGTATGTACCTTTCTGTTTGGGTCTCCATGGGACATAAGAATGTAACTAAGTTGGATTTGTTTTGTGAAGTGGGTACAGTTACACGTCTGTGTACATGATGAGTGGGTGAAGTGTCTTTTGGGGTTAAGGAAGATCGAATATTTCAATGGACTTTGGTTAAGTTTGTGAGAAGACAGTGTAAATAGCAACAAACATCAACATTTGAACAATATGTTAAAAACAAGATTTAAAATTTCAACAATACTTGTTTGGAAAGTTCAATCAGCGTGGGAAATATCTTTAGACAATGGGAACAAATTCTCTTTTTTCTTTTATTTTTTATAGAAACTTCGACAACCACAACAATACTCTATCTATGCGAACATAATGCAGAACATCAAAAACAAATTCTCTGATCCAATTCCTTTCACCCCTGAGAAACGTCGGGCATAACCCCGGAACATTCATAGAATTTCGAATAGGAAATTGCATGACACATCAGTGGCGTAGATAACTTAACTGATGATAGGGGTGATTTGTGTGGCAAAAACAAGAACACAATAAAGTTTCATTCTTGACTTTGTATATCTATCCGTAATTTGGTTATTTCTACCTAAATTGCGCATCTTTCAAGGTGGAAATCATATTTCTTTTTCAACGTTTTCAGAAAGTTGAGCAATATTAGTATCAATTAAGCTCAATCTACAATTTATTTAATTTTATTATTAAATGCTGTAATTTTTGCTGTCACATCAATGTCACGATGATTTGCCAGAGCAGCCAAACCACTCCAGCGGTCCTATAATAAAAAAAAAAACACTAATTGCCAGATGATAGCTATGCTAATGTGTGTACGCCGATATTTGTTTCTATTCCTTCACTGGTAGATTCGTGGATTGATCCTTCCTGTCCACTGACGCGCGGCACCAAAATTTCTAGGATAGACATAATGATTTTTTTCTGCATCTCACTGTTAGGTACCTTGTAAATCCTAATCGCGCAATAATTCTCTACAGTCATTCAATACGACTTCAAGATGGTCATTACAATAAAGACAGAAACTCTGGCTACGTTTTTAATCCTAATGGATAACACGGCCTTGAAAATATTTTTGAAAAGCTGTTTAATAGCATAAAACCTCCTTAACATCCTCAATATGTTATATTGATATTTCTGTCTGTCTGAATAAAAGAAAGAAGAAACTCATACGAGTTAAACTCGGATTAAATTCGGATGCATCAAGGCAGCTTTAAGAATCCCTAGATCGGCCTAAGTCAAAATGGGAAGCCTGACGAAATTTGTTGAAGTACAACAAGAGTACCCACCGACAGAGAGGATCTGGAAAGATGAAATAAAGAAGTAGAAGAATGAATATTGCTAAACTAATTTCCAAGGGACTGGAAAAGTTGATGTTCAATCGGTTCACTCAGTTTCTGGAATCATACAATTTATTATTGCCACTGCAGTCAGGATTTCGTAAAAAGCATAGTTGTGTATCAGCAATTTTGAAAGTTCACGATGATATTCGAATTGCTATGGATAAAGATAAGGTAACAAATTTACTAGTCTTTTCCAACGCGTTTGGCTCTGTTGACCACTCTATTCTTCCTAAAAAATTAAAGACTCAGTTTTAATAGCTTTCTGTGCAATCGCAAGCAAGCAGTTGCTGCTGGTTGTTTGGTATCCGAGTTAGTTGAACTTAAAACGGGCGTTGCACAGAGTTGACTATTAGGCCCATTACTTTTCAGCATATCTATCAACGATATTGTGAATGTAGTCCAATATGCGGATGACCTACAACTTTATTTTTCATTTCCGTTGGGCCTTCTTGAAGATTTAATCGTAAGGATTAATGATGATCTGTGTAGTATATATTATTGGACTATACAGAACAAATTAACTCTTAACCCAAAAAAGTCGCAAAGTATAATAATTTACAAGAAGTTCGTCAAGACGAATCTTATTTTCCTAGAATAATTTTAAATAAACATGTGGTCCGCTACAGTGCGACTGTCAAAAGCTTACACTTTGTTTTCAACAAAAAGCTAACATGGGACGATCATGTAAATGAGGTGAGGTCTTAGACGTTTGTGGAAAATATCTTTGCATCTGCCAAAACCTACAAGATTGACTCTAATTAAAACACTCATATCGCCAATTATAACTTATGGTGCTCCACTGTAGGGTGGAATGGACTCAATAAGTAAATAAAAATGAAATGAAATGAAAAAAAATCGAACTCCAAATTATCTATTCGAAAAGATACATTTTTCCTCATCATCAAGAACATATAATATCAATGTCACTAGAATTTCAGCATTGCAGATCATTTTTCCCTTTATGTACCAGATTTTGGAACAAATAACCAACTTTAAATAAATTTGTAAGATCTTTAAAAACCCATCTACAGAACCCAGATATCGCTTTGCATTTTCACTCCATTTTTATTAATTGATTTTGTGAATAACATTATACTATTTTTTTGAATTATTTTTAATTTAAATACTTTTCTTGTTAACCTTTTCTCTTTTTAATAAATAAGATATGTTGAGATTTATTTTTGTATATTTTAAGAGCTATCAATGAGATTTCTATCTCAAAGCTCTCTCTGAACAAATAAATGAAATGAAAAAATGAATTGAAATTTGAATTCAGAGCAAGCAAAAATAACAATACCAAACCAAAGCCGAAGGATAATGGATAAATACAGAATATGTATGTGTGTCTAATTATTATCAAAATATTATTTTCTCGCTCTTTCAAATGTAAAAAGGAAGAGCTGAATGTTGAGATAGATTCCACTATTCTCTCTATGAAATCATGTTGAGACCCCATAACTACTCCAGAGTCCAGTTACAATTACGCGTGAATGTATGGAAGCAAAAGACGCGTCTTTTTCTTTCATATAGAAATGTTAACAAGGGTTAAAAGTTTCAAGAGGGTTTCTCTAGTAATTGCATAGGGGAAGTAGATAGACAAGAGTGATTCAATTTTAATATATTTTGATGAAACAGGTTTATAATTGATTGGTTTTATTATAATCTTGTATTTATTGTTTTTATTTTTTGGGCAGACAGTGTTAAAAACGTCTCTATAACGCACCGCCACTGCTCATATCTATGCCACTGTTCCACATTTTTGTTACTGCAATAAGCAAATCCAATTGCAGAATGCAATTCGGTGGACTGCTGCTCTGCTTGCTGCCAATATTCATTCGTATATTGTTTTTCCAAAAGGACAAGAAGATTTGTGTGTATTTTTTTTTAGAACAAAACCCACAACTGGTAGATAGATATTACCTTTCGTTCTGGCGTTGAGGATACGTTGGAGTCTTCGATGTCTGCTGTACTGTAAGTTTGTTTGTTAGTTGAATGCCAAAAGAATAAGAGTCAGAAAGGAGGAATAGCCAAATAGAGGTGTTTGTGTTTGAATCGGAAAGTGCAGAATGTGCATTTGCATATTTTCCATGGGTTGCAAATATTATGCGAGCAGTCATTTGCACAAATATAATTAAACTTTGGGTAAAAGTGTAAAAAGGTTCATTTATTTGCAATATTTTGCAAAACTTGCAAAAAAAATAATAGTGTTATTTTTAGAGTCTAGTTTCTTGACTTTACTTATTTATCTCTGTCTGCGAAATTGCAACTTTCCATCCTGTAACATCCCAAACGAGCATGACGTCGTCTTTGAAAGGGAGAAAGTTTGACATTCCAAACGAATAGACATGCCAAACGAAGTCAACGTTCTTTGAATATACATAAGTATCTATATAGTTTTGTACACCTCTAAAAATTCGTAGTTGTATCTTCTGCTCCATTTTGCAAAGTCCTCCTCGCGCAAATGACTATGAAATATTTTTCTCTGGAACAAGTTAAGTATTTACTCTCCTCTTTGGTTTTTCGTCATAGAAAAAATGTATCCTTTCACTACCAAAATTCTTGTTTACTCAACTACCTCCAAGTTGACCATAATGGCCCGTGCAAATAAGAAAATCAGTGGAAGGCTACAATTTTCCTTCCTCTAGAAATTAAAATTTAGAGAAACGGGGACTGTAATTAGCACACAACACTAAGCTTTTTATTTTTAAAGCGTACGATATCCATTTAATATACTAGTAGAGCTGGGCAAACGGAATATCGACAGGCAATTTTCATTGGGCCGCGCATAGGCCTCAACAAAATTTACATCATTTTATAGGCCTCAAAAGACACAAACAAACATTCCAATTTTTAAACTTCTATCCTTTAGAATTTCTATCCTATAGAATTTTCAATTTAGATGATCATACATTAAGTCCATATCTTATCAAAAACATAAGAAAAGGCTACAGTCCACGTTGGGCCTTTTTTTTCTTATGGGCATATACGGATGAAATAGGTCTACGAAGAATATTAAGGGGTGTTACAAACTATGTGTCAAAATTAATATACCCTTAGGATAGGGTATAAAGAACTAGCTTTCAACAGAATCCAACGCAATTTTTTTAGGATATATGGTTGTTATTCCCGAAAGTTTAAGAAACGACGTAATGGAGTTACACAAATCTCATGTAGGGATAGTTAAACTGAAGGGCAAAAGTTTATTTGTGGTGGCCTTCGCTCGATAAATATTGGGAGGAAGAGTCAAATTCATGCAAAGGGTGTTTGCCCTTAAAAAATTGGTCCCCAAAGCGTCCCTAAATAAATTGGAGTTGGCCAGTTAAGCCTTGGAAAAGACTTCGCACAGCAAAAAGACTGGAGTGCATACCCATGAACCATAGTGCCACAAGTGCGAAATTGATTTTCGCACGTTTTGGGTTACCGGAAATAATTGTGTCACCAATAACGGGAAGCCATTCAGTTTTTACACAAAAATGGAATAGTACCCTTGACTTCTCCGCTAGGTCATCCAGCAATAAATGGTCAAGCTGTAACTAGCGTAAGTTCGAACAACCCAAATCACACTATAAACAACTCCTTAGACTCAGTGTTAATGGACGAAAGGAATTCGTTTCAAAGTCCTACTGGTTTTTTACCGCCCCAATCGATTTTTGATGAACAGCCACATGCCATACAAGAATTACCGACCGATGAATCCCAAAAAAACGACAGTTGGGTTTGGTTTATGGGCTGGTGGCATCATTGGTCCACTTTTCTTCAAAGACGACCGTGGAAGAAACGTTACCGTCAACGGCGAACGATATCGAGCCATGATACGCGACTTTTTTTGTCCCAGTTGGCTGAGTTGAACTTGGTTGACATGTGGTTTCATCAAGACGGTGCCACATGCCACACAGCTCGTGAAACAATGAAAAAGTTGAAGGATAAATTTGGTGAGCAGCTTATCTCTCGAAATGGCCCTGTGAGTTGGCCGCCAAGCTCATGCGACTTAACGCCTCTTTATTATTTGTAGAGAGGTCTATGTGGACAAGCCGAACACGATTGAAGCCTTACACGACAACATAACACGCGTAATTCGTGGAATACAGGCCGAAATGCTCGAAAAAGTAACGCAAAATTGGACCTTTCAAATGGTCGCGGACCGTTCACGGAGCTGCGGACAACATTTACATGAAGTTGTCGTTAAACGTAAATAGCAAAGGCCTCTTTATCGATTACAATACAAATTTTCAATATTTAATGCAAATTTGAGTATTTTATTAGATTTTTAAAAAAAATGCGCTTAAAAAATACATCCGTCTAGTTTACAAAACTTACAATTAGTGGGCTCTTTGCAGAGCTATTGTTTCAATTTATAAGAACTGTTTAAAATCCTAAATGAAATTTGGACCAATATAACAAAGTTGACGGCGACCATTTGCAAAAGTATGGTAGCGTTTGGAAATACAAAAGTGGATCCCACAATTCCGTCTGTCTATCTGTCTGTGAATTTGTGGTGTTTCAATGGCAAACATTTTTTTAGATCTAAGGTTTAAAAATAAATATTAGACGTAAACGGCCCATATAGGACCTAAAGCCTAGCTTCTCCAACCATTGTGTGTGCGAAGTTATATTTTTGACACGAATGGAGGGACCTACAGTTTAATGCCGATTCCGAACGGCAATTTATTTTTGAGAAGCTTCTCATGACATTTCTCAATCTTGGATATTTGTCAGACGAGTAAGGCGGCTACTAAAATCGTTCAAGTGGTACAGGTCGGGATTTGAACCAGCGACCTCTTGCTTAGTGGTCCAACGCACTTAACCACCAAGCCACTGCACCCACAGGGTCTAAAGTTTACCTTCCAATTTATAGGCAGCAAAAACACTATTTTTTACATCTTGAGTAGATATGATAATTTTCAAAAGGAACATAGCGAAATTTAGTCGAAAACCATTCGGACTTCTGAGTGGGTGAATAGGTTTGGGTATAAAGTTATGACAATTCTAAAAAGTCATGGGTACAGTAGCTTAGTGGTTAATTAAGTTTTACTACAAAGCGAGGAATCCAGGTTGAAAACCCCTTTCTCCAATTTTGCACTCAAACGGTGAATGAGGAATTATAATACGTGTGAAGAAGAGTCAAAAAATGAGGTTCCCGCCACGTTAAGATGGGACGTAAGCTGACTTACGTCTATTATATGAGAGACGTTACGTTGAAAATATTATTCGGAAAGACTTAATGAGCAGCCAAGATAGCTGTTGTTGTGAAAGTTTAAAAATCCATCACTCTTTTGAGGACACTTTGAAAAACAATCTACAAGACCAAAACATATATATATATTTCAAACCATTCAATCGTTCACGCCTTTGCTCCGTGATTTGTTTTAGTTACTTATCTGAGGATCTCTCATGAACCTTACTTATCCCCCAACTACATATAAATAATCTCAAAGAAAAACCTATTCCCTTCGAAAACACGATAGGGTTGAATAACCTTCCGATTTCAATTTATAACCAAGGCTATTTTAAGTCTAAAATCCTTATCCTGTCTACCATCAGCTTAAGTCTATCGATCTACCACATGACCCACAAACATTAATGCATTCAAGGGTGCACACCTTACAATAGGCCTACATATTGATTATATCACCACAAAATGGACAGAGTGTTCCATGGTGGGCCTCCCCTAAATTTCAAATACAACTGCACGCGGAAGTGCTATTCGTTTTATTCTTTTTGTGCGTCCCTTCAATATCGTAAACTTTCTCCCCTTCTCAACCATGCATGAGAAGGGCCCAAATTTAAAGCGAAAATAACAACTCGCTTACTTACGTAAACGTAATGCACTCATTCAGCAACCAAAACACGCTCCACCAAAGTAGTTTCACATCACATTCGCATTCCGCAACCGTGGACGCCTTCATCATCGCCCAGTGAAGTGAAAGTTCGAATTTTTAACCCACGTACGTGGCGCAGTCAGGTTTGGACTATTGCGATATAATTATTCAGGAAAGACAAAAACAAAACACAAGAGGCTCGTAAGAAGGACCCAAATAAACGAAACGGATGTGACCGTGACATGCAACCCAATAACCCTGGTGGTGGTAATGGAACACAAGGGGTCGAGGATAACATGTTCCACTCTTGCCATGCCAAATGGTTGCTATTGCTACCAACGAACACGACAAAAGTTTTATCGCAGATTAGGTAGACTGTACAAACTTGATAAGGGTGTCATAAATGAGAAGGATATTTTCTTCCTTTCGCTTAGTTTTTTTTGTGGTACATGTTATTGATATCGGTGGCATTGCCTTTGCCTTTCCGTGTGCCTATGTTGGTGTTGCATAAACTAAAGAGGATAATCCCGCCTAGAGTGGACAAATTAAGCAGATTCTTTTTTGTTCAGATTCGAAAATAGCTTTGAATGGGGATTGATGTCAGAGATGATGGCAGCGGGAGCGGCAGCGAATCAATTCATCATTTTGTTTGACTTTTATTCACGCATATTTACTGACTTACCGACACGTAAATGCTCGTAAAAGCTTTTAAGTTGGGTGGATGAATTGTTATAATAATTCAATATATTGGGTGTCAGGTGGGTGGAATATTTGCTTCTTATGACGTTTTTGACGTGGAGTAGATTTATCACTGGAAGTTTTGGAGTGATTGTTGATGTTAGATTAGTCATTGTGGAATGTTTTCTAAAGATTTTCATTAACACGATTTTAGAAAAGTCGAAGGTTAATACTCTTAAAAGAAATATTTTAAGTTAATATGCATGGGAAATCATAGATCCGATACAGAACGGATGTGACCAAGCTATTGACATAACTGACTGAATAATTTATCGATTAGAAATACCGCGGCCAAACCCAAATGACTGTCTCCATTTTCATCGCGTAATCGACAAATCGCCCTCGCAGCACTATTGATAGCATAATTTATGTACATAATAATACCATTTGGGACTTATTTCACTCTAAGGAGCATCTAAAATAGCTTTAAGATATTTACTCAACTTGATTTCCAGTTTTGCGGATGCAGAAAAATATTTCGGAGGGGTTTCGAAAAGATATGCTAATTTTTCATAAAAATCTTACTTTATTACCATATTGTAATTGCTTTGTTGTTAGACGTTATATTTTCGTTAATTGGTTAAAGAAATAAAATCGTTGAGTCTGCTACTTAGTTTCTTATCAACAAAATGAACTATTACTACTTTTTCACATGGTAGTAAAATCTGAGGTTTCGCAAAAACTCCTGAAACCTTCATCGAAATTAGGAGATTTTCCATATATTTCCCAGATTTCCAAACCTCGTTGTTGTATGAGGTTTCGATGAAACCTCCTCAGAATGTGGTTTCAATGATCAGGGTGTCGAATCAAACGCACCTTTTAGCCCATTCTACAAGTTGCACAAAGCATTTGACAAGAGGTTGACAGATTTTCAACGGTCTTACAAGTCAACAACAAGTCACCTTAGAGTCAGCTTTCCGATGGCTGACTGAAACGTTGAACAGAACCCTGATAGTGTTCGATGCGATTTCGAAATCATTTTGTGGAAACCTCAGATTTTAGGGCGGTTTGAATAGGGTACAAGTTTCGTCTGAATTTAAATTTGCATTTTCCTTGTGGTCACAGATATATATCAATTTTGAAAAAAGTTGACCGAAATTGAATTTGAAAGACCACTCTTTTGTTTACTTCATAGCATTTAAATGTAGAGCGCCTTATTTTTCTTTTCCTATAAATAAGAAACAAGTTTTCAAGGAGGAAAGTTATAAAAAACCTGAAAATGAATTTGTTTGCTGTTAGGCATCGAGGGAGCCTCGAGATATCCATCTTCTCCAGTTGAGGGACCGATTCAAGCTCTATCTTCTCATCTCTGCCAGGGTTCTGCCCCTCATCATTCCCACATCGTGGATGCGATTTTCCCAAGTTTTTCGTGATCTATTTTTTAAGCTTCTGACTCGCCGATGCGATTGGGATAGCACTTTGACCTAAAAGATCTTTTGTGCTGAAAGTTAGGAAAGTAACGGCTCTACTTTCGTAAAGTAGCTGAAAATACGATCAGCAGATTCTTAATAGCATCAGTGCTAATTACTTCTCTAAGAAACGCTGTCCTTCTTATTCCGTGTAGGGCAGGGCACTGACATATGATGCGCTCTGCGGTTTCGTCTTCTTCAAGACATAGTCGGCACTCCGATGAGTCGACTATTTTTAGTTTGTAAAGGTGATATCTTAGTCTTTGGTGGCCGGTTAGGTATCCAATACGAATTTTTATATCATGCCTAGATAGATTAAGTATCTTTTTGGCATCGTTTCTGAATGGCTGTATATCCTTTTTGGTCTGTCTAAGACCTGGGATGCTTTCTCAATAGGAAATGCAGATGTTCTGTTCCCAGCTTTTTAATTTTAGATTTATAGCTGATTTGTTGATGGGACAAAAAGGCTCGGGTCCAATTAAGAGGGGGCTCCGAGCCCATTCTAGCAAATTCGTCAGCTTTCTCATTTCCCTCAATTCCCTGGTGACTAGGAATCCACCAGATTTTGGTCTTCTTCTTGACACTTAGTGACTGAAGGGTTTGAAAGAAGTGTAGTACTAATTTGGAGTCAATTATTGGCGAGATAAGGGCTTTTATATAGGGTCCGCCAAATAACCTTTTTTTTAAACTGGGCGCAAAAAATCGAGTTTAGCTTCGGCTGTGTGGCACGTAGCGCCGTCCTGTTGAAACCAAATGTTGCCAATATCCTCCTCTTCAATTTTTGTAAACAAAAATTCGTTCAACATGGCCCGATAAAGATCGCCATTGACTGTAATGGCCACTTCTTGTTGTTGTTCAAGTTGTTGTTGTTGGTCAAGTTGTTGTTGTTGTTCGTTGTTCGAGCGTATACACAACCATATTCGTTCAGCGGAAAGAAAAAACTAATTATCTGTCAAATCAGACATGAGCTAAGTGTTACCATTCGCGAAATAAGCACTAGTTGAAAAAAAAAACGTTAGATGGCGCCTTTTATTCCTAAGGTGTGAATTAGGTTTGCGCATTCTTTAATGGCATGGAGCTCTGCCTGAAAAACACTGGGACTTGAGACATTTTTGTTTGGACCGTAGATGCCAGCTCCCACCCCAGAGTCCATTTTTTAACCATCCCTATACCAGGCCATTTAGGCCATTTTGGCAATTAGGTGGGTTGTTGCCAACCCATGCTTCTCTGTTTGTGATTTCAGTAGAGAAACCTTTATTTAAGCATAGTGTTTTCGTTGTTCGATCTGTTATCGCGCAGATCATGTCTAGTTCGAGGATTTCCGAAAGCAGTTGCATTAGTTCAATGTTTTTACCAATGGTTTGCTCCTTAGTTTGTTTCAAACTTTGCTTTAAAAAAAATGTTTAGGGGAGTTAGTCCTGTTATAGCTTCTATGGCCTGGGACAGGTTCTGAGGCCACCGGAAATACTAATGCATGCGAGCCGTTGTACCTTTTCGGGGTCTTACTCTCGGTGCACTGGTGCATTGTGACTTTTCTTGACTCGAAAATCTTCTGTACTCAAACCATTTCAGCTGTTTGTCCTCGATTTCTTGTAGAATCGTCTTCTTCTGTCCCACTTCTGTATGTATTCTTTCATTTCTGACCATATCTCTCCTGGTTTTTCCTGCTTTTTTGGTTCGGCTTAGCACTTCTTGGTCTATTTTTTCTTTAAAACTAACAATGGTCCCGAGGATTCAACTCTCTCTAATTCTCTGCCGATATATGCAGATTCTTTGTCACAATATCTTCTTCCAAATATAATAGCAATTGCATGTAGATGGGTTGAAGTCTCCAGTTTCCAATCTTTGTTTTTTTTTTGTTTGCCTCTTACACGATTTAGCTATTTCATCTATGAATAAAATAAACAGTAGTTGGCTAAGTTGGCTGACTGTCTCTGTCGGCTTGTCATAGACGTTTTTAACAGCGTTTATCGCTTCCTGTTTGACATTTTTAGTTTAAAGTGCCACTCATACATGTTGTCTGAGCACGCTATCAAACTCCACTTTTAAGTCTACGAACGCTGGGAAAAGGTCATTCCCCTTTTCCATGTTGGCTTTTAATGTGAAGATGTGGTCTTGTTTTTGTCTACCCGTTCTGGTCCTCTTCTAGGTCTTCTTCCACTACTCGCCTATGTCGTTTTTCAAGAACCTTGGTATATAACTTATACGCTGTAGATGATAGTGTTATCGGCCTGTATAGTAGCTACTACCCTTCTTGTGAATGATCAAAATTCCAGTCTTTCTTTCCAGTCTGTAGGTATCCTATTTTCATCCCATGCCTTTTAAACAGTTCAGTTACGGATTTTTGGATCTCTGGACCACAATATTTAATAAATTCCGGGGCTGTTTTGTCTGGCCCGGCAGCTTTTCCAATTTATATTATCTGTATGGCAAACTCCACCTCTTCTTCTCTAAATGGTCCTCCTGTTGTGTTGTCTTCAACTTCTAGAAATGGTCACTATACGATTCCGTCCTCATTAGGTATGGTTTCATCTGTTTAAAATATTTCCCTACAATATCTTTTCAATGACCAGCCTGCCTCCATCTTGGATTTGGCACCCTTGTTGTTTTTCATATTTTCCTCTCAGGTTTTTAACTATTTTCCAAAAACTTTTAGTATTTTTCTCTTTATCTCACTTGTATTTTACCTAAACGCCTTAATTACTGTTAAATGAAAAACTTGTTAATTAGGTTTACACTTAATATTTTGCTTCGAAAGTCTTTTTTCATTTTTTTCAGTATTCTCGAAGAACACACTTTGGGTAGCTGGGACATGATCCTAATCCTAGACCAGCGATCTTGTCAGGCGGGCATACTCTAGGTGGCACAAAAATAACCTTCTGATGTTTTTTGGCTGTAATTTAAAAAAAAATGAAAAACTTTGATTCAGTGCAAATCGCCAAAACGGGAGATTAGGCGCCCGGGAAATGCATCCTTCAGCATATTGGTTGTGGCACGTGCAGTATGTGCCGTTTCACCGTCCTGTTGGAACCACATGTTTTCCAATCCCAATTCATCAAGTTTCGGCAAAAAGAACTCGTTGATCACTGCTCTGTAGCGCTCACCATTCACAGTAACCGTTTGGCCCGCGACGTCTTCGAAGAAAAAAGGTCCGATGACTCCTCCAGCGAAAACAGCACACCATACAGTGACTTTGAGCGGGTGTAATGGCTCTTCGTGGGTTACACGCGGATTTTCAGTGCCCCAGAAGCGTAAATTTTGCTTTACGCAATGAGTGATTCCATTTCCATCTTAGCTTACCCGTCAGCAGCTAACAGCTGATGCACCGTCTGGACTTTGTACGGAAACATCTTCAAATCTTGTACCAAAATTCGCTGTAAAGGCCGTCGACTGATACCCATTTGCGTGGCACGTGGTCTGGTCGATGTCGACGGCGCTTCCATGACAACTTCGGCTACAGCAGCAATATTCTCTGCAGAACGGCTACTCCGGGGTCTGCCACGCCTGGCAGCATCTCGTGTTGTGCCAGTCTCTTCGAGGCGAGTGGCTAAACGTCGCAGTGTTTCACCAGTAGGCGTTGGACGGCAAGGAAATCTGCGACGAAATTCACGTTGTGCCAAAGTCACCGACCGATTATTGCTCAAATAAATAGTCACCAATATTCCGCGTTCTGGAGCAGTGTAGCGTAACATTGTTTATTAACGTGTATTTCGCATGTGTTTACTATACAAATGTGAAAGCAGAACTGACATTAGGGGCCAATCGCAAAATTTATAGCATTTTCTGATAGGAGGATTACTTTTGCGCCACCTTGTATGTCTATCGATATAAGTAGCATTTTTTATGAAAGTTTATTGCATTTGATTCCAGTTTCCTTCTTTTATTCCTTTCAGATTGTAGCTTACAACTTGTTGGTCTTAGTTAACCGATAGATGATAACACTATCGTGATATTTATAAACCATCAAACAGGGATCAAAGATTCAAAGCTTTGGAATCTGTGAACTTGTGTGAAAAATATTAGCTGGTGCCTGTAAGGCCGACATGCCATCTGAATGGAAGTACAGTCTAATGGCTTCGACAGTTGCTTCAGAAACGTGAAATAAGACGAAACTACCACAAACTTTTGCTGGATTCAGTAATAAATGTTTTTCGAAGATTTGAGTTGTCTGAGCAACTTACGCTCAAATGGTTATATTTGAACCCCAAAACCAGAGTATATCTACTTACAGTGAGTAGGGACACTCTCGACAATTTAATAATTTAAAGTCTCACATACACGAGAAATAGCATTGATTCCGATTTAACAGAGTTTAGTCTGCCTGGATATAACTTGGTGCCATTATTCTTTTCTTATCGTGGTATCGCCGTTTATATACGCAGTTATGTAGCCTACAAACTTCTACCTCAATATGGCCAATGTTCCAATCCGGAATTTAATTTTATTCGGCTAAAATTCCATGTCCGTAGGCAATTAATTCACTACTATTTTATTTACAGAAGCCCTAACCAGGACAGGCATTCAACTTATAATGAGTTTGATGCACTGTCTGATTCCATCACCAGAATTGTAACCCATTATCCTCGTACTGAAATCGTTACTGCGGGCGATTTTAATATACACAATTCAAGTTCACGACGTGGATGCCGCTGCCGATATGATTACAAATATAATAGACCTGGGTATGAAACGCTTTATAACAAACAGGTTTAAGAGTATTAAACCTAAGGAAAAC
Organism: Ferdinandea cuprea; assembly: GCA_963576555.1. Classification (NCBI taxonomy): domain Eukaryota; kingdom Metazoa; phylum Arthropoda; class Insecta; order Diptera; family Syrphidae; genus Ferdinandea; species Ferdinandea cuprea. The sequence continues at coordinate 135,155,658 of OY754958.1, forward strand.
GCGTGGTGTGACTTGAGCTGTAAAGAAGCTATCAGGGCTAAAGAGGTAACTTTTCGGTCATTTAAGGCCAACCCAATTGAGGAAAACCGAAAAAAGTTCAAACGAGCGAGAAATGACTGCAATTCCCATATTAATCGTGTCAAATTCTCCTACGACCAAAAGTTGAGGCAGAAAATACTACAAAGTCCTACCGGTAGTAAAAACTTTTGGTCGTTTGTTAAGAATATTAAAAATTTGGCCTCGTCATATATCCCGACACTCATTTGCAATGACACCCCAGCCGGCAGCTCTTCGGATAAAGCCAATCTGCTCGCTGCTCATTTTGCAGCTAGCTCAACGCTGCCAGATTGAGCTTTGTTTCCCCCTGTACTCGAGCGCGTAGAATCTTCTATGGGACCGATCCATTTTCGCACTCCTACAGTGGCAAGAGTACTTCAGGATCTCAACATTCACAAATCCGCTGGCCCAGATGGTATTTCCCCTATAGTTCTGAAGAGGTGTTCTTCCACGCTGGCAAAACCACTGCGTAAGCTTTTCTATCTGTCCTATTCTTCAGGGCTCTTTCCGAGAAGGTGGAAAACAGCATTTGTCCAGCCCGTCCCAAAAAAAGCGAATCTTCCTCTCCCTCCACCTACCGACTTACCGACGATTGCACTTACGTCCCTTCTTCCCAAGGTCATGGAAACGCTGATAAACCGTCAGCTTATGAAATATCTCGAATCCCGAAAACTTCCTAATGACCGGCAGTACGGTTTTCGCAGCAACAGATCCACTGGTGATTTGATGACATATCTAACAGAAAAGTGGAACCAATCTATTCACCATGGTGGTGAAAGCAAGGTCGTTGCGCTTAATATTTAAAAGGCATTTGACAGAGTTGTTTTGGACGGTTTCAAGTCTGCAACTAACCAAATAAATGCTGGTGTTCCCCAAGGCTCCGTTTTGTCTCCGACTTTCATTCTCATTTTTTTAATGACCTCCTGTCTGTCACTTCTAATCCAATCCATTCCTTTGCTGATGACAGTACCCTCAGCTTTACATATTACATATTCGTTTTTTGGGCAACGCCCCTCATCTTCGGGCGTTGACCTGGAACGGCAACGTATGTTAAGCTTATTCTTATTAAATTCCGATCTCGACAGCATACTTAAATGGGGTAAAACCAACAGAGTGGAATTTAATACTTCCAAAACGCAATGCTGTCTGCTGTCATTGAAGCGAAACCCTAATTCTCTGCCATTATTTATGGATGGCACTTGCATCGCTGAAACCGAACGACTTTCCATTCTCGGTATGAGTGTTAATGACAGCCTTCGTTGGAATGACCACATATTCGATGTCGCCAAGAACGCTGCGAAATGTCTAGGCTTCCTTAAGCGATGCAAGAAATATTTCACCCCTTCTGATCTGGCAAACATTTATAAGGCGTTTATTCGCCCCAAACTTGAGTATAACGCTCATATCTGGTCCGGTGCTCCAATAACATATTTGGAGCTACTTGACAGGATTCAAAAACGTGCGCTAAAACTTATTGGCGATCGAGACATCAGTTTACCCTTAAGCCTATATTCGGACGTACAGTGAAATACAAAGATTCGTTTCTTAACCGTACAATACTAATGAATGCTCTACCCCGCTCTGCTTTTACTACGCATTATAGTTTACAGACATTTAAAACCAACGTGCATCGGTATCTCCTTTTTTCTAATCCTTCACTTCCCTAATGCCCGCACTTTGTTACTTCATTATAAGGGTATAAAAAAATCCCTTTAATGCGCGTACATTATAAAAAAAAAAAAAATAGACGGCAGTAAGAAAGTTTTGCAGTGAAAGAGAGATACAAAAGGAGTAGAACTTTGTCGAACTGTGACAGAGTGTGGCGTACAAAAAAAGGAAAAATCAATTTACCAAATTTTTTTATTAAACATTTTATAACATCTGTTCACAAGTTAGTAAACAGATTCGCATAGTTTTAGTTCTGTTGTTATATAAATAAATAAATAAAAACGTTACTAGTTTAGGTACCAAAAGGAATGTTTTTATTTTTTATGTTTCGCACTAAGAGAGAAGGAATCAAACGAGAAAAGATCTACATTCTTTAACCAATACAATTCGTATCCGTATGCCCACAATCCATCCGCATTTCGCATACACATAAAAAAATAGGTGCGATACAAGGACCCATACCGGTACTATATAGGCACCACAAGAAATATTTTCATTTCGTATATTTCGTTACTTCAGACACTTGCGTACCTATATGTTACTTTTGGCAGATATGAGAAATCATTTCTTTGTCTGTTTGTAAGCTAAAGTGATGGAAAAGAGCATTCGATTCATTTATGTAATTGTAAAGATTTCATGCGAGTATTGGTAATCCTTTATAAAATGTCCAAATTAGGTGTTTTCCGACCATTTTAAGTGGAGCTTTGAATTACCATACATAGCTTTCGCAAATTCTATAATCCTATAATATTTTATACCAACATTTTCCTTTTCATCTTCCTTACACGCTAAACATTTGAAATAATGTTTGACTACCGATTTAAAAAAAAATGCAATTTTATTTTTTTTTAATTTTTTACACACGATTCTGAACATCTTTTTTTAAAAAAAAAGATGGAATTGACAATTCAACTTCTGCCCGTTTTTAAGAATACGGGTAAAACAAATTAAAACGATTTCACCAACTAATTAGTGTGACCAATTTAGAACCTAAAAAGTGTTGACAATAAAACTTAAAATCGTCTAATATGATATATTAAGAAAGTAATAGAAATGCCAAAAGGTTTACCTTCATAATCTTGAACGAAACATATATATTTTAGAACGAGTTGCATAGGTATGGGGAGTGTCCCTACTCACTGTTAGATATACTCTGCCCAAAACCTACTTGGATCCCTTGCTTCCGCTACGAAGTGAATGTGTATTTTTAAAAACTCGAAACAAAATTGATAAAAAAGGGCTGGTACAGACGAGGGATGGTATCCCGGTACTATACCACCGCTACTGCAGAGCGACTGATAAGCGGCTCAACTACGACGGGGACGTCGCTAATGCTCCCGAGCTCCTTCATTTTAGTACCGCGATAGCGGGGAGGGATCAAATTGATACGGACGCGCAATTCACCGAATATTGGTGGCTTGCGGAGGGAATAAGGGAAGAGGTAGACATACCTTTCCAGGTCGGTGCGTTACCTTAAGGAAACTTCTCTTAGTTTTAAGTAGTTTTAAGTTGTAAGTAGGACGCATTTCGGTGTCAGTCGGCCCTCGGTGGCGCATGTATTCTATGTTGGCGGCTGCTGGATGTTGCTAACGGTGTTGGGGGGTAGGCACTCGATGCCTCTGTAGAAGAGGCGGCGAGTGCACATCACCCCCGATTATAATTAGAAATAGTGTCAATTGTGTCATTAGTTTTAAGTTTTAAGTTGTTTGTTTGTTTGTCTATATGTATAGTTTTTAAGTATTCTAAGTGAAAAATTATAAAGAGGGCAAGTTTTAAAAAAAAATTTTCTTGCAAAAATCAAATCATATTTCCAAAATAAAAAAGAAAAGCAAAATTCAGAATTTCGCTGAGAGAAAATCCATAGGCTTGGCTTATCTTTGAATTTCTTATCACCGAACTACACATAGTCTGCGTTTTTAAGATAACTATTTTTGGTCATTAATTTAATGACAACTATCCGAAAGGGAAGAAGGCAATACACCACTCTCTTTTGCACAACTGAAACCTACATCGGCATTTCTCAATACTAGGCTTAGAGAAATTGACTTTTCCTCTTCTCCTCTCATAAATTAAAATTAGCCATAATGTTTGAGTATCAAGGACGGAGGTTCAATTCCTGAAATTCTGCAGAATATTTTCGAGACCTCCCTCTGTTGAATTAAATCGAATTTTATTATCTCTTTCTCAAGCGGTTTATCGATTGCCTAGAATTTTGCCGACTACTATGTCGTTTTCGATTAGTAATCCGAAAGCACTAAACGTCCAGTCAATGAAGAACCAGTCCCGCCGCCCAGTATAGAAGAGCTTGGCTTAGCTATAAAAAAGCTAAAGAACAACAAGGCCGACGGCCCTGATCGCCTACATGCAGAGCTATTCAAATACGGAGGTGATATTATGGTAGGGCGTATGCACCAAATCATCAACCAAGTTTTGGTGGAGGAAAGCATGCCCAATGACTGGACCATCAGCTCCATATGTCCCAGCTAGAAGAAAGGCGATCCTATGTCTTGCAAGAAATATTGAAGCATATTCTTGCTAAACGTCACAGATCCTATCCAACGTACTGTGTGAACGTCTCAAACCTTTCTGCAACGCACTAATCGGCACGTACCAGTGTGGCTTCCGGCCCGGCAGATCAACTGTAGACCAAATCTTCACACTAACAAGGGGAGTATCAGACATGGGAATCATGGATTCCGATAATTTTTACATATGTTGTAGGCCAGCTTCCCCTGACTAACAGGGTAAAAGGATAAGACGCACTTCTCCCCCCTTTTCGAGAAAAATCGCTTTAAAGTTTTGGTAGTAAGTTAATGTAAATAATTTTTACAACTTGTAACACAAGCAGCGTAGGTCAGTGGAAGTGTGCCCAATCAGCTAATCGAATGTTTGCATGTTCAATGCATGCCCGACCCACTTCTTTTTTTTTTTTTTAATTTTATTTTTTTTTTTTTTAATTTTATTTTTATTTTTTTTAGAGTTTTTAAAATTCTGCCAATAACTTCTTAATGCCAGAAATATAAATTAGCCCAAACAGTAGCGCGCAGGCAACTTCGATTATTTTTCGCTTTATTCATTTTCCGTATCAAATTCCATTTCACATACACATTCATCCGGATGATATTTATCATAGAAGCATGAAAACATAAAGTTTTGTCACACACTTCACATTTAATAAAACTGGTGTTACTACAATTGCAAAGATTTTTTAAATTACAAGTTGTAAAAATTATTTACATTAACTTACTACCAAAACTTTAAAGCGATTTTTCTCGAAAAGGGGGGAGAAGTGCGTCTTATCCTTTTACCCTGTTAGTCAGGGGAAGCTGGCCTACAACATATGTAAAAATTATCGGAATCCGTGATTCCCATGTCTGATACTCCCCTTGTAAGGTAAATCCTGGAAAAGACCAACGAGTTTCAATTCGAGACACACGATCTCTGATCCAGATGTGTCGCATGACATAACATAGATAACACGCGGTGCAATGTGCAGTTTGGCAGCAGCTCACCTGAACTCTTTCAAACATGCACCGGATTTCGGGAAGGAGATGCGCTGTCGTGTGATTTCTTTAATCCTGTTCTTGAGCAGATAGTGCGCAGGGGAGGTGTCAACACGGAAGGCACTATCTTCAACAGATAAGTCCTACTGATGGGGTATGTGGACGATATAAACATCATTGCTCGATCCCAACGTGCCGTGATAGAGGCTTTCACCGCTATTGAAGAACAGGCGAAACTAGTTGGCCTTGAAGTGAATGAGAACAAGATTAAATATATGCTATCAACAAACAAACAATCATCTGTCCACCGACTAGGACAAAATGTCACTGTTGATAGCAGCAACTTCGAGGTAGTTAAGGAGTTCATCTACCTCGGTGTAAACATCAACTCCACAAATGACATCTTAGTGCAGATCCGTCGAAGAATTACCCAAGGAAACCGCTGCTACTTCGGTTTGGCAAAACAAATGGGTTCGAAACTCCTAACTCGCACAAAGTGCAGGCTCTACAGAACCCTTATCCAGTTCTGCTATACGGCGCGGCGCCGAGTGCTGGACGATAAGCAGAAAAGTAGAGTTAATACTGGGATCGTTTGAAAGAAAAATCCCACGATGGTCCTGTGTGCGAGGAGGGCGAATGGAGGAGAAGATACAACCGCGAACTCTATGTGCAGTACCAAGATGTAGGATGTAGTCCGAAAAGCCAAAACTCGTCGACTACATTGGCTCGGCCACATCGAGCGAATGGACATGAAGGATCCAGTCAAGAGGATCTTCGAATCCCAGCCCCCAGGTTCGAGACGACAAGTAAAACCGAACCTCCTTTTTAAAGACCAAGCCATCGCGGAAGCAAGAGCGCAAGAGCGCAGACCTTCGAAAGAGATGGGGCAGGTCCAACGCACTTAACCACTAAGCCACTGCACGTTTTTCTGTCATGCGATAATTCAGAGGACTGCTTGGAAAGATTCAAATGTCTTATAAGATCATCAAACTCATAACTGAATGTTTTATGGGACGCTCGATTTTGCCTATTCATTAATGCAAACAAAAAAAAATAATCCTCTAGATGTTCTTGGCAAAAAGTTGGAATTCAAAATTTAAATTCAATTCTTTGGAACATTATTCTATGAGCGAGTGCTTTTTTTTGGAAGAGCTCGGAAGTCTTTTACCAATCATAACAGAAATTAGGGGCTATGGACTAATAAAAATAGACCTTCATGAGTTTATACCAACAAAAGCTGTCAAAATGTTTTAAAACAATTTAAAAATAAACAATAAAATTTATGAAATGATTGCACAAAACAAATTAGGTATGTTAAATTAAGGAACAAAATTATTTGTTATATTTTCTACTCTACAAATTGGTGTGCATTCCTCTCATGGCGAGTACTGCGGTTGAATTGCTGTAGGGGTGGAATGCAACTGGCTATTTCATTTAAGCACTTGTGGTGGAAATAGCGATAAAACAATGACAGGCAGGAGACATTACGACGACGACTAAGAGAGTCAAGTGATTTCGCGATGTCTCGATCGCCAATAAATTTTACCGCACGTTTTTGAATTTTGTCAAGTATTTAATATCTAAACCGCATTAATTAAGAACTTTTTGTTCTTAACAACCATTTATTTACGTTGATTTGATTAAATTTCAAAAAATATATAAAGGGTGATCCATTTCGAGGTTGCCTACTTTTTTAAAGAAAAAAACACAGAAAATTTAAATTTCATGGAGAATGTTTATTATCATTTGAAAGAACATTCTTTGGCATTTATTTTTTGAAGATTATGTCTATTAAATGTTGGCCGTTGCTACGTCGCAGATGATCCATCCGTTGAGTCCAATTTTCGATCACTCGTTCGAGCATTTCGACTGGTAACTGGCGAATGACACGCGTGATGTTTCCCTCCAAGGCCTGAATCGAAGCGGCTTTGTCGGCATAAGCTTTTGACTTTACATATCCACACAGGAAAAAGTCTAACGGTGTGATATCACACGATCTTGGTGGCCAATCGACCGGCCCAAAACGTGAAATTATGTGCTCACCGAAATGTTCTCTCAATAAGTCCATTGATTGATGCGATGTGTGGGAAGTGGCGCCGTCTTGCTGAAACCAAATGTCGGTTATCATGGCACGATAACGGTCGCCATTGACAGTTACGTTCGCACCGGCATAATTTTTAAAGAAATATGGACCGATGATTCCACCGGCCCACAAACCACACCAAACCGTTGTTTTTTCTGGATGAAGTGGCAGTTCTTCAACCTCTTCAGGTTGCTCTTCGTCCCAAATGCGGCAATTTTGTTTGTTTATATACCCATTGAGCCAGAAATGGGCCTCATCGCTAAACAAAATTTGCCTCGAAAACGTCGGATCTTCTTGGAACTTTTCAAGAGCCCATAGAGCGAAGCGATGTCGCTTGGGAAGGTCGAGCCGCTTCATTTGTTGCACAAGCTGTGTTTTGTACGCTTTCAATTTAAGATCTTGACGTAAAATGCGCCAAGTCGTTCCATACGTCAGTCCGAGTTGCTGCGAACGGCGCCGTGTACACTCTCAGCTACGGCCGCTATATTTTCTTCACAGCGTACTGGACGTGGTCCATTCGGTCGAATATTATCCAATAATGAATGCTGGGTCTCAAAATGGGTGATGGTGTTGCGAATAGTACGCTCAGAAGGCCGATTATGTTGACCATAAGTTGAGCGAAGTGCAAGAAACACATTCCTCACAGAACGTGAATTTTCATAATAAAGTTGAACAATTTGTAAACGTTGTTAACGCGTAAGTCTTTCCATTATGAAATGCCAAACAATACTAAACAAAAATAACATGACAGCATGACACGACTCACACGTGATTTGTCACAAAAGGCTATTGAAAAAAGTATCTCTACTTGGATCACCCGTTATATAAAGAGCCCGCCATCTAACGTTTTTTTTTCAACTAGTACTTATTTCGCGAATGGTAACACTTAGCTCATGTCTGATTTGAAAGATAATTAGTTTTATCCTTCCGCTGAACGAATATGGTTATGTATACGCTTGAATAACGCTGGGAAATATTGCGACATAATTGGGCCATTTTTCTTCGAAAATGAGCAAGGAGTGGCCGTTACAGTCAACGGCGATCGTTAGCGGGCCATGTTTTGAAGTTTTGTTCACAAAAATTGAAAAGAAGGATATTGGCAACATTTGGTTTCAACAGGACGGCGCTACGTGCCACACAGCTAAAGGTCGATGTTTTGTGACCTGTTTCAAAAAAAAAAAATTATTTGGCAGACCCTATAGTACTCGTATTTACGAAAGGAACCAAAGTCATTTTAAAATAATGTAGTCATAAAAAGATGAAATTACCACTTAGAAATAAAAAAAATGTCCGCGTTGTGGTGTTGTAATTTATGGAGAAAGAACAAAATAAATTTTTAAAATCTTCGGGCTTAGCTCTTACTGCAGTTGGTAACTTTACCACTGCGGTACATCCTCCATTTATCAATAGTATTCGAATGTAATAGCAGATTCCATAAATCTGTACAAATCTACAAGTTTACCAAATTCTGATGTGGTTGGCCCTTTAGAATCGAAACACAAAATCATTGATCAAATCATAATCTTGTGTGATTTTAGTTAATCCCCTTATTATTGTTTTATATTTTACTTTTTTCAACAAGCAAATCCAATTTTTTTCTGACTATTCAAGAATCAAAAACATATTTTATTATGTTATTACTTTAAAAAAATACACCCCGTTTTAATGCACAGCTGACCACTATTTCCCTTCTTAAATTTTTTACTGATGTCTGTCACTACGCATATCAACTTATCTACTACTCCATTTTGACAGATTGACAGTTTAAAATTTGACAAACAAAATATTTTATGAAGTATTGTATTTGAATTCTCGACAAGTACATTCAAGAGTCAAGTTTTAATTCGTGAATAGTGATATAGTAATGACACACACACAATTTGACAGCTAAAAAAAATGATTTATCAGAAGTCGTTTATTTGCTATGGATATAAAGTGTAGGCGAGACATTATTTGAACTAAAAGCACTTGGTTCTGGTCCTTGATAAATGGCTTATGGCTACAAAATGACAGCCATTAAGGTGCAAATACATGAATAAAACTTTCTGCCTAAATAAAAACGTGTTGCTTCAAAATTTGAATACCTAGCTAGCTTTTATATGTGATTAAGAATGCATTAAGTCCTAATAGATAACTTAAGCACAGCTCGCTTAATCATTTTCAGTGTTCTGTATTTCGAATTTTTTTCGAAATCACTTTGCGTGAAATTGAAAACAGCCGATATTTGTCATTTGACACTTTTTAAGTGTTTTTATTTTGGGAAATTGTTTGCTGGAAAATTATTTTGTTGTTCACACGTTTTAAAGTATAATTAATAAGTGCTGTGTTCATTCTGCGAGATTGGAGACGGAAAGGTTAAAATACACTCCAAAAATAAAACTAAACAGACGAATACTGAGACATTTATCTAATCCTTTTTAAATTGGAGGGGCTGCCTATGTTATAGAAGCTATAAACGAAAGTTCAATTGTTATTAATAGTAAAATTACATATTTATACGCTACTATCTATCTATAAATGATAATTAATAATGGTTCTGCATATTGTGGAATCTTACCATGAGCAATCTTCAATTCCTGTCACGTTGCAGCCAGCCGCAGTTTTGTGTTTTCTTGGCGAAACAAATTTCCAAAGGTCAATCGGAAAAAATGTTGGCTTCGCTTTGTGGCAAAGCACTGTAGGTATGAAAACTTTTGACAAAAGTGCTGACGATTTTGGAGAATTGAATTTGTTTTTTTCCATTCACTCGCGTTCTCTGTGAGTGCTCACATCTTTCCTCAAATTCAATTTGTCGTTGTATTTGTGTTTATCGCACCATAACCAATGTGATGACGATGAAGAGGATGGAAGAAAAACTAAATTATCTATTGAAATATGTTTAAATTATACCTAAAATTATTTCTTTATTTGTTTATAATTTCCACCTAATCTAAGAATTATTAAATGCATCAGCAACAACAATTGCATTTATCGATTTTGACGTTTGTTGTGTTTGGTTGTATTAGTGCTTCTGGTTTTGATTATGAATTTAAAGTCAGCAGCGAATTCGTCTTCTTCGCAGGAAAGGAACTGTCATTTTAGTATCAAATGAACAGTTTGAAGTCTTCCGGAATACCAAACGATAACGACATTAGATCAGATTCCTCAGACTTGTGTAAAATTCAATTTCTTACTCTGTTTTCACAATTTCACATGAATGTCACAGATCGATTTGAAATCACTTTTAAATCGACAAAATCGAATTGTGAAACACAACAAATTCATTTTCGATCGATTTCGACTAGAGAGCTGCATAAATGGCAAAAAAAACCATGTTCAAATGAACAATGCCAAAAATGAGTTGAATGAAATAGAATGCGAAGCCGAATATGTTTGAGTGAGTGAGTGCGGTCAGGTAGAACTCGGACGCACAACATTCAAACCAAAGAAAACGAATTAAATGAGTGGGAATGCGTGGGAATAAGAGGTTGCGTTTTGAATGGATTCGAATGACAAAACGGGTTATTAATTGTTGTCTTGTCGCGCATAAAGAAAAAGAAGAACGGAAAAACGAGAGTCTACTGCTGCGTCTCTTGAATCGAACGAAATGAATGCACTCAAAAACTCGAGTAATTCGAGTGTGTGTTGCTGTGCCAAATTTTTTATTCCGCTTTACGCTTTATTTATTCTCATTCATTTCGCTGAATGCCGTCTGGTGTGAGACACAACACGCACTCACATATAGCTACTCATTCGTTTCATTGTGTGCCTCGCACTCACTCAATTCAATTCAATTCGAGTCCATTCAATTTAACGTATGTTGTGAGTGAAGCAGCTCTCTAATTTCGACTTCATTTCGAGTGAAAGTGAAATGTGGAACATAGCTGTTTATGGGGTGACCGCCACGAAATTTCAATGGGGGTGTGTTGTAGGCACCCTCCTCTATAAATTAAATGACACCCTTTCCAAAACTCTTTAGGGGTGGGGACCTCATAAAGACAATTACCGAAAGTTCTTGTGTCAATGTAATGTCTAAGCATTTAAATGATGTTTCACCAATATATTTTGGAGGAAGATCAACAGTGGATTATCTAGCACAAAACATATCTATGCCCTGGGTACATTCCTTTACTTCGGTTTTTTGCTGAGTATAAATAAGTGTTGCACTTCGACTCGACTCGATTCTCCTAAAAATGCAGTTTTTCATTGTGATATATATATTAATTGGTTCAAAAGTTATACTGTTATAGCCGAGTGAATGCCACACACAAAACCAAGCCTTAAAATGTGTCGCCTATGTGAGTTTCCTTTATCCGAACAGTTCTAACAATTTCATGAAGGGTAGGAACTGTCTTACTCTTGCCTTAAATTTGAAAACTGAATTACTATTCCAGGCACAATGAAACGAAGGTATCAGGCATATAGTGAAGTCTCGTTAGCAAACGCCTTAAAAGCTATTCGAGAGCAGGGTTTGAGTTTTCGGCCTCAAAAAACATAGGCTCTGATACTTACAACAAGTGGTACCATTTAGCGTGCATCAGACTTTGTACAATGACATTAAATGAGGCTCAAAATGAAGATTTTGTGGGCAAATAAAAAAAGTAAACTGCACGAAATATTGTGTTCGAAATCAGGAAACCTTATGTTCGGCTTCAGGAAACAAGTGTTCGATTACTGGGGAATTAGGTTGTTTTTCGGTTGTAAATTTTTTATAAAAAAAACAGCTTAAGTTGCTAAAAAATACGTAAATTTAATAAACAATATTTGAGTTTGAGCAACTAATTAGTTTTACATCACATATTTACGTTGAACGCTTCCCTCACAGTGAACTATTGCTTTAATGTAGGCCACTAAGTGTTCGACTACTGGGGAAATGACCCTACGCTCTTTTTTTATCGCCACAGAACTGTTTTTTGAAATGAATAATACTTACATTCTTGTTTGCCATATCAAGGTCTAATTTTGAAAAATTTTATTGCCGATATTCTTATTATGACAACATTCGATGTTTTTGTCTCTATCAAGGTACTTAACGTAATTTTGTATACGACAGCGCTCGATCGCTTTAATTTTACTCAACATGAGCCCCGCATGAGGGTTTCTTCAGTTCGACGTGTCTTCGCAAAGTACAAATGTGTGTTTTGAAATTGTAAATGAAATATTTCCTTAGAAAATGTGAGGAACATTAATGTGCTAAGGAAATGCAATTTCTTTCTGGAATTTATTGGAAACTGTGAACTGACTAATCATTGTAGCTGATAATATAGCGCTTTCGATTTCAAGCAATTGTTTCGACTAATCTACAATCCTCAGAATTTCTCTACAAAACAGTATGTAATTAGGAAACTATCATCTTAACACACTTGTTACATTTTGATTCCTTATATCGAACGAAGAACTGTTGTGAAGTGAAGTGAAGTGATTCCAAAAACATCCCAAACTTATACGACATTTAAGGAAGCTAACTGCTAATTTCCTTTGACATTCTCTTTTAAACTCAACACATTTCGTTATAAATTTATTTACTTCTCCACTATGAAGATCAATTCGTTTTATCGGCTTAATCCTTGCGAACTTTAGCAGCTCTTGGATCTTCGGGTCTGAATATCACCCATCCCATTTTGTATCTTCGGTTATCACCATCGTTGCGGTAGTAATTAGCGACACCAACTGCGGATAGACCAAGTCCAATGATAGCCAAGGCAGAACCAAACACAATATCGGGCAACTCAACCCATCCTCGTTTGATGAGCCCAACGATTCCTTGACGAACTGGTGGTGCCGACATTATGAATTGCTAAAAGTTTAAAATAGATTTATTAAAGATCGTTTTTTGGGAAATCAAAAGAGAAAATGTGAAAAATATACCAGTAAATCTGTTACACAACCCCAGAAAATTTGACAATGTTATTCTGTCAAATCTGACTTTTTATATGCCAATTACATGGGCGGTTAAAATTTCGCCGTTCAGGCTCTGAAGGGTTATTGTGAAGGCATGAATGGCTGCGTTCAGCTTTTAAAATTTGTATTTGAAGAAATAAAATTTAAAATAATTTGGGTGCTGTAAAAATTCTCAAGCAACTGTTTTAGCAAACAAGAGAAATAGAAAGTAAACTTGGTATTATTGCAACAGAAAATATTGCTTTTGATAAACTGAATTTCTCTCTCTAGGTATACCTATGGTCTAAGATTATTCGAAGTTAACTGATAAGATTTATTTTTAAACATCGCAGTTGTAAAGAGTTTAAATATATAATTTTCCAGTAGGTGTGAGTGCAAGAACTTTAATCACGGATATAGAAAAATTCAATTCAAACATACGAAAAAATGTGACACAACGGAAATCAACTCGAGTTCCCCCTTTTTTATGTATTGTTGAGATGTATGATGCCCTGGTTTGTAAGCAGTCCAAGAAAATACATTCGTTCATTTATTAATTGTTGGAGCGAGTGGTGTTGGCCTGCTCAGCGAGACTTGCAGGCTCAACAGTAGTAATACGAGGATTCGAATGGTTTATTCGATTTTAATCGCAACATCTTGAGATATATCGATGCATGGTTTAATTTGATTTAATAAAAGAAAATTCGTAGTCACCGTGTTTTTAATAAAACCCAAACATGCTTGCGGTGAGTTTTTGTATTTGTTCCTTTCGCCCAATATCTATTTATCTTCTTTATGAACGGCTGACAATAAATTCATTTTGTTTGCATAGAATATGGAAAAAAGATAGTGTCATACCAGCAGCAGAAAAAAGCATGCGTTTTACTTTATTTTGGAATTTGTTATTCGTCAGTGAGTTTTGAATGTCAAAACTGAACGGAAAAAAATTAACGACTTCATAGCTATTCACGCGATTTCTTAAAGAGAATTTATCAAATTCATATCTTGCACAACGTTTGCATATTTAAGCTATGAACATTGTGGTCGCGCTTTAACTCTTTCTTCATATTATCATTGGCTTGAAAACCATTTGGAAGAGTTGAAAACGTTGGTGATGGTGAGTTTTCAAACAAAATTGCTGGTTTTACATTAAAATATAAATAGGTACTCAACAAAAACAAAAGAAGTGTGTGGTTAAGTAAGCGAAGATGTAAAAACGATCTCTATTAAGTGAAAGAAAAAATTAAACAATGGTACCAAGTCATCGATTGCTTAGCGCAGCTATTTCAACAGTTATAATCATCACATTCATTCATTTTTAAAACTTGACGACTGAAAATGAAAATAGAAATATATTAAAAAGTGGATTAATCAAATACGAAATCAATTAATTTTCAGAGGAATTTTTTATTGCGCCCTTTTCAAAATTCATAAGGCTGTGTGTTTTTCCCTTTGGAAACTAAAATGTATATTGAGCGAAATTTAGAACTTTTACATTTTTTGTTGAGCTGTCAGTACTCCATGCATAGATTTCGAAAATACAGTACGTTAAAGCGCGTTTATAAAATTATGCAAATTCAGCCAGTTTCTGGTTGGAGTATTCACGTGGTTCTCTATGATGCAAGGTGAATTGTTTTTAACCACTTTTAATTATTTAACAAAAGGGGATACTATAGTTTCCGAGGCGACAAAATTTAAAGATGCAACTTAATAGATCTCAATTAAATAATCACAACGTCACTTTTTTGACAATATTTTCACTTCAAAAACATAAAATATTATACATATATGTTAAGTAATTCAATCACCAATATTTTTCATCATAAAAAATGAGGAATGCTTTTAGGAGTTTATCACAGAGTAAAATAAAATAACTATAGGGTCCGCCAAATAACTTTTTTTTGAAACAAAGCGCAAAACATCGAGTGTAGCTTCGGCTGTGTGGCACGTAGCGCCGTCTTGTTGAAACTAAATGTTGCCACTATCCTCCTCTTTAATTTTTGTGAACAAAAATTCGTTCAACATGGCCCAATAAGCATCGGATTATTTTGCAAAAAATGATGTATGGCCGCGTAATAGAATAAAACCGACATGAAGACCTTGGTATGAAAAAAATTGAAAAAAAAAAAAATAAAAAAAAAATTGGACCGTTCGTGTAGGCTACTGCCGAGGCAGCCATTTGAATGAAATTATTTTCCATTATTAACCGGAAGGATTGTACTCTCAAATAGAAATAAATTTGAGAAAATATTCAGTAGGTAGTTTTTTTTTATAGCATTTTCAAAAAAAAAAGAAGTTATTTGGCGGAATCTTTATATGAAACAGAAGCGCCAGTACTTCAATACATTTTTGATATCCACTCATAAAAATCTTAGCTTTTTGTTAATAAACATACCTATTTTGCTTTAAGTTTCCATATAATATGCGGCGATAAGAAATCCGCTTACAACAAAGCCAGAGGCATAAAATTAAAATAAAATAAGGCCCCAAAATTAGCAAAAACCGTAACCACTGACTCACTGACAGATCATCAAAACTATGGAGCACTTCCAGTCATCGTAGAACCTTGAAATTTGGCACAGTAATATGGTTTGCGGAGAAACCACAGGGAAAAATCGAACATTTGTGATTTTCCATCCAGGGGCGTGGCAGCCGCCCACTTTTCATAACTCATCGTCATAATCAAAACAATGGAGCACTTGCAATCGTCGTAGAACCTTAAAATTGGGCACAGTAATAGGGTTTGCAGAGAAACCCCAGGAAAAAATGTTCGTTATTTTTCATCCAGGGGGCGTGGCAACCGCCCACTTCTCTAAACGCAGTCCCCAAGAGACCTATAATTATTATTTTTTTTACATGAGGGTTGGATTTTAAAAAAAAACTCGGAAAAAAATAAAATATTATTTATATTCCATTTAGGGGCGTGGTAGCCGCCTCTTTTCTTTAATTCAGCCCCAAAAATATTCAATATTTTGTTTTGCCGCCTTCAGTTTCAAGTATAGCTTCTTGTAGTCTGCGTTTCATCGATCTTATTAATTTTTAAGGTCGTATTCGCTAAGTATTTTTGCCCATTCCTCTTGGATAAATTGAATTATTTGATTTCGGGTCTTAGGATTGCTTTTACCAACTTTTTTTCACATGTACATACAAATTCTTCAGAGGATTAAGATCAGGATTCTGGGCAAGTGTATTGAATCCTTTGGTGCAATCACCGCACTAAAAATCCAAATTTACGGGCGCTACTATGCAGCTTTAAGCGTAATATTGCTTCGGTTCCATGTGGCCATCAATAAAAGCCGGGTTTCCAAATCCTTTGCTTGATATGGAGACCCACACGAAATCGGACAATTTACCTAATTTGACTGTTGGAATGATATTTCTTTATCAAACGCTTTTAAAGGTTTCAGGTCGATTCATTTAACGGTTTTTCTCCAAAAGTATTAATTAAAGGGTCATATGTTGTCCTAAGCACATTCAATAGATCCTTATTTGAAAACGTCTACAATCCTATAATAATTTATGAATGCCAACAGGCATAGCATACCTACAAACCAACTTCTAAAATATCCATTTTACGTAACACGTGATAGCATTGCAAAATTTGTTTGGATTGGAACACCAGAAAAAATATTAATATTTTTACAAGACATAATGCTATACTTTACGTTATCCAAAATATTAAAAAAAATCTTTTTTATGGGAAATTAAACATAACTCCAATATATAAACACACATATACTAAAGTATATAACTTCTAAAATTTGTGTCGTTTTTAACTGCAAACTGATTCTTTGACTTTGACGCTGGATTACTGCAAGCTTTATCACACTAAGCTTTCTTTAAGAACAGTAACTAGTTCTTTGTGTGACTTGCATAAATTAACGAAAATGTATGAAACGGTTCACTGTGCGCTACCATGATGTGCTGCAAATTATGTGTTTTGTGTCCAGTCTTAAGCCCCGATATTTTACATCTCATTTTACGTAACTTGGCGTATTGTCCCCAACGAGACAAAATCCACGCACGTTAATTTTACTTACAGAAATGTAGCAAACTACCCATTTATATTGACTCGGTACAAATTCCGTACGCAAACGAGGCTAAATACTTTGGAATGACGTTGGATGCAAAATTAAAATGGAAATCGCATGTTAAGAAGAAATGGGAGAAGCTCGTTATCAAATTTAATCAAATGCATTGGCTGATTAGAAGATTTGGACGTACGATATACAACTTTGGGGTTGTACCAAACCAAGTAATGTTAACATTTTGCAGACTTTCCAAAATAAAGTCCTAAGACGAATCGTAAATGCTCCGTAGTATATCAGAAACGCCGATATCCACAGAGATCTACAACAGTATTACTACCGTTGAAGAAGAAATAATGGTATTTTTTCGCTTAATTGGCCATTGCAATGACGCTGTACTACAGATTCTAGATCAGAGAAATCGTGTGCGCCGATTACAATATATAAAACCTTTCGAATTAGCGCAATAAACCGCATGTAATCGCATGTTATTGTCGGTATAAGCAGGTGCTTCCGCTGGGATATTTCCTGCCAAACGTAATTAAATATTTAAAGTAAAACTGCTTGATAGGCATGAGCCTAGTCGTAGTATAAAAGTATTTTGTAGGAAGGTGTTTTTAGTGAGTAAGAATCTCACACTATCATGAGCACGCGCAGCCGGTCCTCATAATGTCTCATGGAAGATTTTTAACCTACCTTCGAAAAAAAACAAAAAAAAATGTTGCGTAACGTTTCGGAGCCGACTTCCAATATTTATTCTTGACGGGTTTAGTCCATATTCTTTTTATTGAGTAAAGGACACTGCGCTTAACTTGTTTTAACTTTTTCTTAGCGGAGATACCTCCCAAGAAGGTATCCTAAGACATTTTATTTCGAAGACTTATGTTTTCTTAACAACAACGCGTAACACATCCGCGACCTGTGGCGGACAAAAATCAAGGTTATATATTCTTGTCGTCTGCCAATGTGAGAATAACAAATCAACTGGGACAGTCCATTGAGTGCAAGGCCATACCGGACTCAGGTTCTCAACTCGATTTTATTACTGAAAAAACGGTGAAAAAACTCGGTCTCAATACCACTCCTTTGAAAACAAACTGCTTAAAGCAAAAAAAAAAAACCATGTTATCGTTTACTTGCCTTCATCCACAATAACAATAACCAATAGGTTGGATTGCAACTCCAAATAAAACAACAAGTATTAGTGAGTTAAAAACTTTCTTTTCATTTTCAAATGTTTTTCAAACATCAAATGCGATTCTCCTTAAAGTATAAAATTCTTAACGTGGAAGCGTGGGAGGGTGCATCTGTTCCCACAAAAAATTAAAAAAAAAAAACGAATGAATAGAACAAAAGTGCAACAAAACGAGGCGCGGTTAATACAGTTTAAATTTATTAATAATATTTTTAAAAAAGAATTAAATTATTTTTCGTTTAGTAGTGACGAGGATTAAGGCTGGTGTTCGGTGTTTCTATCTTTTAACAGTATCCACGATCGGGCACACGCCTTCGTGGAGCACAACGGATAATGTTGTCCACCCGAACAATCATTTCAGCGGCTTCTGACGCAGAGAGCAGCACCTGCCGTTTGACGGCAAATGACTCTGTGATGCCCAATTCCTTCATATCACCGATTTGACCCTTTTCCATATCCAAGCCAGCTGTGTGCTTGCCTAGGGCGTGAGCTGCACGCAATTCAGAGAGAAGCTGAGCTGAATCGTAGCCAGCATTGTCAGCGATCGCAGTTGGTAGTGCTAGAAGTGCCTCTAAAGAATAGAGAAAAAACAAATAATTAAAGATACCTTAGAAATGAAGATATTTTTCTTACTGGCAAATGCTTCCATTGCAAGAGCTTCCTTGCCAGGGGTCTCTGCGGCCTTCTTGAACACAGCGTTGGCCATGAGTGCCTCCGAGCTGCCTCCACCATAGACAATTCGCGATTCCTTAACTGTAGCCGCCAATACACAGAGAGCGTCATGTAGTGACCTATCAGCTTCATCGATAATTTGTTGAGTGGCTCCGCGAATCACAATCGTACAGGCTTCGCCAAGTTTGACTCCGCTGAATCGCAGGAGAGTGTCTTCGCCAATCATCACCTGTTCAATGACATCACATTCACCCAATTTGACCAGGGAAGGCTGATCAAAGGTGGAAACGATTTCACCGCCAGTTACCAAAGCCAGACGCTCAATACCGTCAAAGTCAGCGTGTTCAATGGCCATAACGCCAGCATCAGCAAACAGTTGTTCGGGGTAATTGTAGATCAACTGACGGTTGATGAACACGTTGCAGTTGTGGCTCAAAATCTTGTTCACCTTGTCGCGCATCTTCTCCTTCTCTGCCAATTCCAAGTCAGCGATCTTGGCCAACGAGTCAACCTTGATTGAGCTGCCAAACACCTTGATCTTGTCTGTGTCCATTGGAGTGTTGGCGATGAGAATCTTTGCCTTTTCTACCTAGGAATTTGCAGGACATTAAAATTTGCTTGTTACAAACAGGAGGAGACAAAAAGGATAAAAAAAAATAGTTCTTACTTCCATTGCTGATGTAATCCTCTTCACAAAACTCGTCAAAATGGCTGTGATATGACTAGCATACGCACATAATTCACAACCGTTTTGACGCGTTTCGTAAAAGGTTCGCCTGACCTGAAAAGTTAACAAATGCCAGCGACAAATGGCCCCAAAAACTCACCCTTTGTGGTTGATGTACACCGGGCTTCTTGTCCAGCAGGAATCCCTCATCCAAGAACGAGTCTTGCAATGTTCCTCCAGACTTCTTAATAATCTGGATGGCATGCAACTCACCGGAACCCTTTAACCTCAGAACAGCATCAACTGCCAATTTGGCAAAGAACTCCTTGTGCTGGTGCAAAATCTTTGAACTCAGCGTAGTTCTGGCGATGTTCAGAAGATCCTCCTTAAATTTTTCATTATCTGCCGAGTTGTCCAACGACACATTTGTCAGGGCTTCGCGGGCAACCTTGGTAGCAATGCGCCACCCTGCAATAATCGTCTGCGGATGCAACTTCTGTTCGACAAGTTTTTCGGCTTCACGAATCAGCTCAGCGGCAAGCACTGTCACCGAGGTGGTACCATCACCCACTTCCTGATCCTGCACCCTTGACATATCGACCAAAATTTTTGCTGCTGGATTGTCAACACCAACGGCCCTTAGGATGGTAGCACCGTCATTTGTCACTTCCACTAGGCCGGCATTGCGACCGTGCGACACTAGGATTTTGTCCATACCCTTTGGTCCGAGGGTACTCTTGACTAAATCGCCAATCGCTATCGCTCCAATGAACGAGGATAATCTAGCCATTTCGGCTTTCTCCTCCTGCGCATCGTTTTTAAGGATGCGGACGGGATTAAGTGACATCTCCTGTAATAGCAAAATAGAAGACAGTTATTGAAGGTTTTTTTCGAGACCTAAGAGCAGTTTGTGTAATTTTATAGCTTCGAAGATGAATGTGTGTACGGCGCTATAGAAAGTCGTGGTTGCTTCGCGTTTGCTGATACTACTCACTACGATTCAATTTTCGCACAAGCAATAAGTTCTTCTTTCAGCAATTCAATATTTGTCACGAAGTCGAAATTGTTTTAGGGGGTTAAAAAGCCTATTGGTTAAAAAGTTCTGAAAAGTTTATTCAAAAAATGGACATGACCAAAAACATTGTAAAAAGTTGTTATGGAGGGTTTTACATTTTTTGTCGAGCACGAAGGAACTGTATCCTTTGACGGTCAAAATTTAATTGAAGATGTGGATGTATATATGGTATAAATGGTTGAAGAAGTAAATGTTAACTAGAGCTTACAAAGCAACTTTATGAGATTCTTGGTTCTTATATAGTTGGTTGACAGCCTTTTTCGTGTTAAGCACGAATGCTCCGAACTCAAAGCGTTCATGGACCGATTCTATTTTCAATCTACCTGCCGATGAATTAGCTTTATGAGAGGTAAGTTATGTGTTTTACTCAGCAACGAAAAGGCGTGGATTATGTTTTCGAGTGGACAAATGTCATTATTACCAGTGAGGGAAGAGCTTGTTATTAAGATTAATCAAATGCATTGGCCGCTTGGCCGATTTGACAAATCAGCTTGCAAAACATGCTGTTTTTATAGAAACAAAACAAGTTTATCAGAAGTAACATTTTGTACTATGCAAATGGAAATAATATTTCTATTAATGATATATTCACAATATATTGATTTTCGAATTTGTTCGAATCCGAATGAATTATGGGGTATACCCAGAAATGTAAGCCTCAATATTTAACTTAAAATAATTAAGGGAAAAAATTTGAGAGCAAATCAAACTCAAATGATGAATACGTATTATAAACAATCAAGACCACCTACAACACTGATAACGACCATTATAGCAGCTGTAGCTTGTGGCCGGAGAATCACACTTGATATCAATCCAAGAACAGTGGATGTGGAAAAATCGAGATCAAATCAAGATCTGAACAAAGTTCTTCTCTCGTTACTTTGAGCTAGGGTGTACTGTTCCAAAAAAAATAAAAAAAAACCGATACCTTGATGGAATTACGAAATCCGCTGTATTTCTGCTGTATTTCTATCTATATCGGTCTTTAAAAACGTTACTTGCAACGTTGGCTGATTAAGCGTGTAATTAAAAGCATTAGATCCCTTAGAGCACGGACAACTGCAGTCATAATCCCAAATTTTTTGATAGAATTCGGGCTTAGCTTAAGACGTTTTAATAACTTTAAGCCTCCTGAAATTGAGGTTCATATCTGAAAGTACGCCTGAGTTGGGAATAAGCGAAGAACCCACAAGGGTTCTACTACTATTGGGAAATAGGGAATATTTTTCAAAATAAATTTCTCTGACTAATTTGGAAGTCTTCCCTGGCGAAATGAAAAAAAGGAAGTCTTTGAGATATACATATGTAGGTAGAATTATATATTATATCGAGCAGTTTATTTGGACATGAGTACGATATTTTTACCAGAAAGTTGTACGAGTTAAAAACAAGCACTTTTGGTATTTTTAATCTTGCCCCGTTTATGCGGTAGGGGCAATACAAAAAAATGGATTAAAACTGAAAAAAGGTATTAAAACACAACAGCAACAATTACACAACAGTAAAGTAGCAGTTTTGAAAGCCAGGATTTTCGTTCTTTAATATTTGTTTGTTTTTTTTTCATCAAAAGTCATTTCTTGTTCGTTTCGTTTCTATAGTGGAGGTTGTATCTGAATGAATGTTGGTTTGCATTTGTAGTTATTCGCAACTATTTTTTTCTGTTGTTTTTTTGTTAAATGTATCTTGTTATTATTATGAGTTATTTTATGTAATAAATTGTTTACAGGTCAAATTAATTTAACGAATGATTTATTTTAGGTTCCTTGGTAGTTCAGGTTTCACTACATACGGCTTCGACTGAACTATGTTATATTTTGGATGAGTTTAATAGTAATTTTAAGACGAGCAAAAGTTGTTTTCAGAATAAATTACTCAAAGTTAATGCATCCATAATTGAAAATAAGAAGAAAAGGCTAGCAACTTTTCGACAAGTTCAGCATATAGGGCTTTATGAAAATTATACATTTTAGGTAAGTTGCAATGATATGTGTCCAGCATGACAAAAGTACATTAAAATAGGTAACTCTTTTCAGGAAAAGCTATGTAGGTTTATAACATGAATTGAGGATGCAAAGTTCATCACTTGGCTGTATTACTTTTTGTTAGTGCCCGGAGGTTCGCCGCCAGGTGTCGCATTCGCCTTGGCACGTTTAATTGCTTGCCCACTGGTTCCGGGTCCACCAGCCCCTGCCGCGACGACCTTCGGACCACGCTGGATATATCCATATCAAACAACCATTGTAAAATCCAAATAATATGTAATTTGACTAACCCATTTAAGTTTCATTATTTTTAAGACATAAAATTCAATGCTAATTTTAAAGTTTTTAACTTAAAAAAAGAATTAGCAACTACTATCAACCTACAATCGATTTGCAAACTTATAGTTTGTTTCTGAGATGCTTTGTTGCCTAAAACTAAATAGCAAAAGACACAGGAAATGTGTGCTCATTTTGACAAAAAAAAATTGTTGGTTGAGTTATCAAACTCATTTTTGAAAGCTTGCGTTCCATACTAGCTCATACTAATTTTAATCGTGTTAAGCAATGAGCCCCAACTAAATTCAACCCTTTGGATGGACAATCTGAAAACTCTAGCACATAAGTGTTAAAAAATTTGGAGGCGTAGTGGACAACCGCCATTAAAGTGATATTATAAACCTAGAAAAAATTTCCAAGTCAAGAAAAATTAGTTTTAAAAATAAATACAATGTTTTCTTACGGTTGAGCAGAACTATTTCATTACTGGCCTAATCACTGCAATTCATTTTCGATGTGCATGTCCACCTCAGTTGCATTGTGACACTTTCACTTAAGCATTTTTAACAAATTTAAGGAAATTTGGCTGTAAAAAATTCTACTACTGTTAAACGTGTACCTAATACATATAACCTACACATGTTCAATCTACATAAACATCAATTTGTTTGTTGAACTGTTCTTTCGTGGTAACGGTATTAATTTTCTTTAAAAAAAAAGTTTATGAAAAAAAAAAAATGTAAAGTATGAAATTCATGCATTTAAAAATGTGAATAAAATAACTTTATATAAGGTTCATCAACTTTTTCTTCGCTGCCGAAACTAACGCAATAGGAGCATTTTACTGCGACTTTATCAGCTAATATTGCGTACCCCTTAAAAATAAATTATACTTCTCAACCCAAAGCACTAAATTAAAAGTGAATTAAAATATATAACACTTTTATTTTATAAGAATTCTGTCTCTGTTCTAAATTCAATGAAATGCATTTGTGAACTGAACGATTTTTATCTCAAACAATGTAATTGTCCTGTAAGTGACCATTAAGTTGTACTTTGGAACATTTTTCAATGCCTAATGTTTATGAGTTTTGTGATAAAACTGAACGCAGACGCAAGTCAATAAGAAAGACCATCCAAAAGCTGAAAAAGTCCTTCTACAGCTACCAATGAGCCTGATAGCCAAATTGTTTCCGATGACGATATGGAAAAATCATTGCAAAAGAACTACAAAACTTTCGGCCAATTTGGCAAACAAAATTCAATTTGATGGAATAGCAAACTGGACTTAAGAACTTTGTCTAGTCACAATGCAAGGTATTGTTGGGCAATCATTTTTTAAAATTTGGAAATAACCTTTTATAGTCGATGTGGAAAAACTGCAACTTTTAAGAACAAAAAAATCATAACTGAATTATACTTCCCAAATTGAAAAGGGAGTCTTAGCTCAAAAGCAGTTCTTCGCTACCTAAACTGATAAATAATTTTCATCCATTTTTTTTCTAATTATCCACCGAATCAGACGGTTAACCAATGTATGATTTGTATAATTTTGAAAACTTCTGTTAAAAAACCATCACCCAATACTCATTGTCTTCATCCCAAAAATCTTTCAAATCAGGGTTGCTTATTTAGCAATCAATCTCCGTACAATCTATAGAAGGCACTAGATCTGCACACATTTTATTTCAAGCCAACTGGTGACTCCCAAACTCAATTATCTGGTTCCAAGTGAACCAAAAATCATCAACACTTCCGAAAAATCGAAGACACTACGCACCACTCGTCGATTATTAGTCTTTTTTCGAACATTCTACTACCTAATTGCGACAAATTATTTTGAACACGGTAAAAGCCCCAAACAAATCATTTGTTTGGTAAATGGACGCCATTTTAAAAACAGTTTGAATAATTACACATTTCAGAAAGAACAGATGGCTGCAAAATTCATTCAAACGCATGATAGATGCCCCCAAACTACAACCCCAAGTCGAAAGTATACTATCCCCCCACTGAAGGAAAAGCCCCATTGGGACGAATTTAGTTAGATCAAGGTCAGTAAGCCAAGGTTGAGTGAAAACCACAATCCCGGTCTCACGTTTCACGACAGCAATTGTTTGCATCGGAAACACGGATGATTCAGTTCCTTCTAGAAACAGCGTCAAATGGTAAATACAAAAACAAAAACTGTAAAAATGTCCGCATAGAAAATTTAGTTTCCAACATGGAGCATTAAATTAAATTAATAAAAAAGGGAAACCTTCCTGCTTCCAGAAAAACAAACTACCACCTGGTGAAAGAAAAATTTCAAACGATTCAACATTAATCAATTTCCGTTAATTTGTAAAACAAAAAAAAAAGATACAATTAGCACACAACAGGAGATACAAGGAAGAAAAAAAAATGGAGAAATTTTCTCTAAAATTGGATAAAATTTTCCTCTACCTATTTTGGGCGTGGGGTACCGTGCATCTGCCGCACATATAACCTCACTTTTCAGATGATTCACGCTATCCCAGAGCATTGAACTGATATTTTTTTCTTTCCTATTTTGTGCCTTCTACAAGATTCTCTACAAATTCAATTAATTAAAGTTAAATAAAATTATGAAATTTACATGCTCCAGTTGGGGAACACATGCGATTCGGGGCAATTGTCCATAATTACGACGCAGAAAAATCGAGAAATTTTCTCACGTGCACACAGACACATTTTCCTTCTTGGACATTGGCGGCGGCCTCGGTCTAGACACCCGGCGCAATTAACTGTTGATATTTGCGACAAATATTGAGCAATTTATGTAAAATTTATAAGATTTCTTATGGAGAAAAGAAAACACACAAACTGAGAAATGTTTTTAGTTAGAAAGAATGAATTTTTTACCATTTTTCTGTTGAAATTTTTCGCCTTTACGATCACAGCACAAGAAAACACCCGAGAGAAAAACTGAAAATGGCGGTGATGTTGGGCTTTAACAAAATGACAATCGATAAGTTCAGTTCAGGTACAATGCTGAGCAGGGGTATCAACTGTGCGATGTAAAAAAATGCTACCGAGTTGCGCGTGAGATAAGGTAGTTCGAACAGGATTGGTCTGAGGGAGAATTAGTGTTGAGGTTCTGATTACATTATGCATGTCATAAGTTTTGGTTTATTAGAAAATATTAGATAACTGATTTTTATGCTGAATTTCCACCAAAAGATAAACTGAGGTTATAGATAAAAAGATTAACAATAAATCTTTACATGTTTCCACTTCCACACTTTAGTTTCCCCTCTTCAAATATTAAGCATCGTGTAGTATATACACGAATCAAAGCATTTACTGCATACGGTTTACATTGAATAAAATAGATAACATAGCAGTTCTCCTATCATTGTTTTTTATAGTTATACATCTAAGTAAATAAGGTTGATGGATGTATTTTTCGAGTTGCTGTAGGCTGACATATATTTTAAATATCTCTTTTGGAATTTATTCAAATCGCAAGAATTTATTGTATAAACATCTGAATCCAATTAAGAATTGGAGCAGTGAAATTTTGTTATCCAAAATCTTTTTTCTCTGGCAATACTTTTTACCGAGATGTCATTGAAATCAGGTCTTAAAAAACCGGAGTCACACAATAGCACTAACAACAGCATCTTTTGATTGGAATCAGTTTTCGAAACTGGGAGGAATATTTTCTGAGGTTGAACCCGCAAACCCAACAAACGGACCAGTAATGATGCAGTAAAGTAGGAAAGTTATGATCCCTCATTCCTGATGAGAATCTTATCCGGAAATGGATAGAAGAATGAAGGTAATCTTTAAGTGGGAACTCGGCCGAACCTTTTTTATAAGTTGAACCGGTGAACCAGTTGGGATGCAGTAAACGTGGGAAAGCTCCTGATTCCTGACCATAATCTCGTCGCATATCGCGAGATTAAAGCTATTTTCAAGAATCTGAAAAAAAAAAATTTCTTAGTGCTTAAAGCAATTTCCAGTGGTCCACTAAAGAGAAGAATCTTCAATGATCTACAATAACAATTAAATAAAATGCACCGCAAAAAAATATTTTTTTTTGTCCTTTATTTAATGCCTTCTCTTCTATCAGTTACATTGTAAAGGTAGTTCTATTTCTAATTTTTTATTATTTTAAAAAAGGCTGTTCCGTCCCAACATATGTATGTGTTTTAAGGACTTTCGCTACACTTTTTCAAACGAGTATTTTCTCATCCTAAGCATTGGCATTTGTGACCTTTCCCATTGGCTAGTTGATAAAGCAGTTTAAAGTTTTTGGATGTTTTTGATTGCAAAGTCATCCAGAAAGATCGATATTAATTTACTGAGTAACAAATTACCAATAAATCATGCCCTTAAAAAAGAAAGTATTAGGTGGTTTTGGTTTTTTTTTAACCTTAACATGTTTATTTTTGAATGAAAAGCATTATATCAATCTATTTTTGACTTAATCCAATAATTTGTGAAAGATATAAGAAGTGCCTGATTTTTATTCTATTATTCAATTATTCGCATACAAGTTAAATTTATTATTGAAATTTGACAGATATTTTCTACATTATATAAATTAAATACATAAAACTACCTTTAAATCAATTGCGAGAGTACTTTTTGACATACAAATATTGACAGCTGATACATGCCTTATGGTTGGTTTACATGGCCACACAAGTCTACCACGCAGGATAAGTTGGATGCTCAATACTGAAAAGTCTATTGCAAAGGTCGGTAGTGTGAACTTGCGATTTGTCTTCGATGGTATATTTACGGTAGGTAGCTTCTTCCAATTTATTGGCAAAATATTTTGACCAATGAAATTATTTGTGATCTAAGTAGATTCTTTATAAGTTATTTTAACTAAAATTAGATCATTAAATTAAGAAAGAATGACAGCGTACCAAAGATTTAACAGAAGTAGTAATACCTACAACCTGTCAAAAATCCTTTTTAAAACCTTATATCTCACCGAGAGCAGTTCCAGTATGAAAACAATCGTCGAAAATATCAACAGCATTCCACAGAGATAAAACCCCATTTGAAGCTCACTCTGACCAATTATAGTCAGCTTCGGTTCCTGTGGTGTCATAAAATATGACAGATGCAACGCCTTGTTGACCCAACTAGTCATTAAACCGTAAGCACCCATCCATCGGATCAAATCATTAACGCGATTGATTAAGTACGAATGTTTCGGCAAATACATACAAGCGCTCTGTATTAGCATAGTCTCGGGCAGTGGTACAAATACGCCCGCCCTACGATTTTTTGCTCCATAGTGTAAAAAAAATTCCATCGGCTCTACGGCAACCAATTTATCATCTGGATGTTCCTCTAAATAAGAAAAAGCCGATCCAAGCTCTAAACTAGATAAAGATTTGATTGTGAAATTGATCTCAGACATGAATGTAAGCGAGCTCATAGCATTGTAGGTTAGGTAGTTCATGATGAAACTGTATCCCCCTTCGACGAGTTTCTCAACACTTTTAGGTGGACTTCTAAAGAAGTTATTTCGAATCAAATGAAAAATTAGGGCTTGATACTGAGCCCTTATGACCAAAGTACACAGCATCCATGTTGTTATGTAGAGTCTCCCAAAATACTGCATCGGATTTAGCATTGAAGCCATACCCAAAGTGACTGCCATAAAGTTCAAGCTAAGGTTACTATGTCCCGTTCTTGTCGTTTCAATTCGTGTATAGCTAAAAACACCAATTAGTATTCCTAAAACTAACAGAATTGTTATCACCAACAGCAACCAAATATGCAACGAAAAAGGATAAAAAAGTATTTCCGGTGTTATGTAGTTTGGTGAGTCCTGAAGAACCACAAAAATTTCACGGGATTGGTAGTAGGTGTCGGTTGGTGTAAGCACTCTTGCCCGTGCAGTAGTGTAGGTAAAAAATCCCAAACACAAATCGACTTGTCTTTGTTGAAGCTGAAAGATAATGCTTTTAATAGAGTAAAAGAAAACTTAAATGAGAATGTCTAAGACTCCTTACCATTCGTAGAGCTCCCGTTGTTTCATTTTCTAGAACTTTTCCACGCTGATCATTTGGCAAAACTTGAAAGTCGATTTTAAAGTTCATAGCTTCGGATAGAGCCTTCAGTAGTTCACCTTCGAATCCACTAATAGAGTCCTGCCCGGTTTTTTGTTCCTCAATTGATACAAACGGTGGCAATTCCCAGAGAGCAACTTTCAACGGACACTCATACATATTCGACAGTTTCTCGGGAAAAATGGTTTTGTTGTCCATCGTACCATTGCGATATCGATTTATTTCCACTGGTATGACTTTTCCGCAATGCGAAGCCGTAAATGGAAAATACGTGTGAATAATAATTTCCCCACGGGCATTCTGAATTAAAATATCGACATTGATAATGTAGTGCTTCCAGCAATAATCAAAGATTCTTTGCATATCGTCAGCTAGATATATATCCCGATTTTGAACGAATACAAAATAGTACTCGTTGATGTCGTAGTTTTTAACTTTTGAAGCCAAATCGATTTTTCTGTGTGGAAAACAAAGTAAATTAAAAGTTTTGTCATAAGAAAGAATCCAAGGAATTGCGTTGTTTAACCTGGTCTTGCGGGCGGTCGGCAGAACTATACTTTTCAGAATTTAGCTGTCTGCAGAAGTCTTCAGATTAAGACTAAGTTTGCACCGAGCACTATACCTAGATTAAGATTAATCTGCCCTTAACCTACTTTAAATCTTAAGATTTACCATACAAATTTTAACCTGCTAAACACAAGCTTAAAAATAATCTTGAAAGAAACTAGGTTTACATTTAAGAATCGGCTTGTGAACACACTAAATACCAATTTACCATACCTGCATATGTCAAAAGTGACGTTGGTTGCTGAGAATTGAGAGCGAGAAAGCAATTTGAAAACCAGATATTTCATGCGCAAATTTTGTGCGCAAATTTGAGAGCAAGAGAGCGGGTTGAGAGAAACCCCCTATTTTAATCTCCTTTTTGTTCGGTGCAAACGTGTAGAGATTTATTGTTAATCTTTTGCCTTTAATCTCGGTTTACATTTTGGTGGAAATGCAGCATAAGGTTAACTTACATGATCACTCATTGAATTTTTGAGAGATCGATTTTTCTGCCGTCGATAACATTCATGACATTAGAGTGGGATAACAGATTAATGGCTGGCTTACATGGTCCCCACAAGTCTGCCACGCAGGATAAGTGGGATGCACAATACTAAAAAGTCTACTGCGAGGAAGGGACAGCACTACTAAACATGCAAAAATACGTGACACGTATTTTGGTCGGTAATGTTAATTTGCATGGTAGCAGCCGAATGTAGATTGTTTGATCTTTGATCTCACTCTTACATCTTTTAAATCATTGACGGCAGGGATCTCTCTATAATCTCGTGCAAAAATGCATGCATGGCCAAGTAAACCAGCCATAATTGTGTAATAATCTCAGATATTATAAAAATGGAGTTAGACGGCTTACACTCGAAGTCAACGATATGTATTATCCTAAGACTATGCAATAATCTACTAAATTGTTGCCAACTTTTCTACAAAGATCTGTTGCATGTTTTGTGGTGTCAAATTAAATCTTTAAAATAAATAATCGAACACTGTATGCATTTTACTGCTTTTGTCGATATATCAATAAAGCCGCCAAAATTAATAAAATCAATATGTGAATTTTGTATGGATAAATGTGTTTTTTGGATAAAAAAGGTTTTAGTCGCAATTTACATTTCCTCCTCGAATCAAAATACGGACTACCTATAATCATAATTTTCTACAATGTCAGGACGTTACTTTCAAGCGCTGACAAAAAATATATGTTGTAATTCTCAAATTCCCATCAGATGTAGCGCAAACCAGATAAAAGGATTTTCATTTTAACCTTACCCTTTAATGCATAATGATCCATGTGTGGCATAAATTCTGAGTCAGTGACGGCAATTGAGTGTTAACGCAAATTTTAGATGAAATGTTGGCTGCTGTGTAACCCCGTGATAAGAAAATGTTAACTTAAAAATTAAAGCCCCTCGATCATCTGAAGCGTTTAGGCTTGGATAAGGCTCTATAAATTTCGGAAAGAAGATAATAGATAACCATTTTCATCCCAAAACCTTCTTCAGTGAAAAATCGCATTTTTGGGGGATACTATACTTTCAGAGGCGCCCAGATTTGAAGATGCAACTTTATATGTTTATCTCAATGACATATTCACAAGTTAAGATGTCAGATGTAATTTTTAGTGTGAAATATCTATGAGATTACGTCACTTTTTTGCGCCAATATTTCCACTTAAAAAACCTAAAACATTACCTGCCTTATTTATAAACATATTTTAAGGCCAGCGTAACTTTACGCAATACTTAAACTGCCCTTACGCAGCAAAACATTGTTTATAAAACTTAAGCAACTTTGCTTAAGCGATGCGTAACCTAAACGCCGAAATGTGCGTTTAGAGGTTGCGTAAGGTGTGTGTAAAATTTGTTTTTGATTGCAAATGCCATTTTTATATTTTCGTTAAAACAAAAAAGTTTTAAAAAGGTATAAAGAGACATAAATAAGCCATTTCAAATGCGGCTTTTGTGAAGGATATCGATTTAATTAACTTCTTTAGTCAACAAATTAACCCGAGACAATGCAAATCGTATAATTGATCATGTATATGTGAGCCTTTGTAAGATATTTCATAAGAAAATTGTAGTGGAATTGTGAGTGGAATTCCAATTTTCCGACCTTTTGCCTTTATTTTTTGGAGTACATGACGCTACACAATGTAAATAAAAAAAATCTGCCAAAAGCAGCTGAGTTTCTGCAGCTTTAAAGCAAAATGTAGTAAAATCTTATGTTTTTGTACTAGTTTTTTAAGTGGCCCTACTTATTTAGACACAAACCTCGTTTAGTTATAAATCAGAATTTCAGCAAAGATGCGTAAAGGTTGCGTAAATACTTACGTGTTGTTTAACTAAGCAACCTCTGAGAGGTGTTTTAAGGAAATCTAATAAATACGGCTGTACATATGTTAAGGCGTTTAATCACTAATATTTAAACAGTCACCCAGATACTGTTCATATTATTAAAAATCATCCAGATTTAGTTTGTCTTCTCTTTCCAACTTCTACTATTTTGTGTTACCCGGAATGCACTACGAGGATATTATGGTTATAGAAATTAACATTTAATAGAAATGTACACGTGAGAGTGTATTAATTCCTAATTCCCTATATATTGAAGGAACACAACTTCATATGAAAATGACCATAATATTACAGTAAAAAGGGGGCATGTGGCAACTTTATTTCTTTCAACAAGACGGTGCCAATTTATTGAAAACAGAATTCGATGACTGTTTTATATCGAAAAATGATCCTGCCGATTTGCCGCCTAGGTCATATGGCTTAACCTCTAGACTTCTGTTATGGGGCTACGTTAAATCATTGGCCTATGCCAACAAGCCAGCGACGCGTCGCGTCGTAAGAGAAGATCAGAGCCAAAATTGAACGAGAGGTAGCGGCCGTTGCCGTCGAAATGTGTGGCCGAGTCATCCAAAATTGAGTTCAACTAATCGACCGCTGCAAACTTGACCGTGGTGAATATGCTTGAACGAAGTCGAATGCCATACATACATATGTATATTTATTGCATTTCAAACTAATAAATAATGTTCTATATACTATGTTAAATTGTTTGCGTTTTATCTAAGAGAAAATAGTTGTCAAGTCCTTATTATATAACCCAATACTGACAATTAATGTCGTTTCCGTTTGGTAATCCGGAAGACTTCCGGACTCCTCCTCTCCTGGATAGAAGAAAAATTCGCTTCTGACTTTGAATTCAGAATCAAAACCAGAAGCACTAACACATTCAAACACCAAAAACGTCATAATCGATAAACGTCATATTAGTTTAATAATTCTTCAATTTTGACGAGATTAGCTGAAAGTTATTACCAAATTTAGCTAAATAAATAATGAAATAATATTGGGTGTAATATAAGCATATTACAATGGCTAATATTATGGTCCCCTTTATTATGAAGCGGTTGGAAATACATCTACACAATAGAACGACAAATACACTTCAAATTCAAATGTAATGTGTTTGCTTGTTCGGAGAGCTCTTCCGGATTACCAAACGAAAACGACATAAGTGACAAAAATTTAAAACGGAAGTCAGCGTAACGTAGACATTTTTAACGTATTTATTTCGCGACAAAAGCTGTTATTCAACAAAATGCTATCCATTTTTGATCATTTTAATTTATTGAATAAGAAAATCTGAATATTTAAAAAGAAAAAACTTTTACACACCCAGTTTCGAAAAAATAATACTTACATAAACGAATCGGCATCATTGACAAAAATTAGGTTAAAATTCCTTTCCCCAGGACCAATGTATCCGTCTCTCATGTCATTCATAACCATTTGAACTTTTATAGGTTGCCCGTTGTTGAACAATTCTTCCATGAGATCTCTAAAGTAATGCAAGGTATGCATTCGCGGACACGCAAGAACAAACACGAACGATGAACTGTACTTGATAAATACATTGTCAATAACGTAACGTACTGAATCTCCGACTTGTGTGGTAATATCGTCAGACACGAGTTGTGACTGAGAATATAGAAGGTACATCGTGTATAGAGCCGTAATATTCATGACGAAAGCTTAAATATTTCTAAGGAACTCCTAAGGAAGTTGGTACTTAAAAGGTGAAACTAAACTAAGGTAATTACGTAAAAAGTTTGACTAATTATTCGAAGGCATACACAACTTTATTTCTGCTTGTTTAAGGACTGATGGATAGGGGAGAAACTTATGTCAAATAGGACGCACGTTCCGCGAAGTTGGAAAAATTGTGAACCAATAAAAGCACTGAAAAGGGTATGGGGGCTTTTATCGGCCGGGGAGGAGCATTTTTTATTCTTTGCTGGTATTAACCCACAATTTCCATTTTCAAAATGTTTAAGTCAATCATTCCAGACTTAAAGACCTATAGAAGATTCGTTGAAGTCACTCGAAATCACTTTGTAGATTTTAATTATGATTTCAGATTAAAAAAATAAATAATTTGTTATTAATGTTAAAGCTAAGATGCCAGCGAATTATTTTTAAATGGTTCGCCTCTTAGAACAAACTCTGAAAACTACTGGAGGGTAGAATAGTGGGTAGTGATACAATCACCCCACCCCAAACTTGGGGTGAATGCAATCAATCTCAGCATATTCCCAAAACATTTTTGGATTGCTTCCTTAATCTAGGAAGTGCACAGAAAGTGTGCGGAAGTTTTTGGTGATTTCATTCCACCGATCATTCGCTGCTTTAATTACCTCCCTTTTCCAGAGGGATACTGTCCAGTAGAGTTTTTAATGAATGCATTACTTTGGTACTAAGACTTACTGACTGCGAAAAAGAATTACAAAATATAGGACACTTACAGCTGACTTAAAGAATGCAAGCAGTCACAAAGTACTGCAGTCTTTTAACTTACAAGTCATGAATGCTAAAAATGACTGGTGAATGCAGTCTGTAAGTTGAAGTCATTTAGTAAGTTAAAATACTTACATAATAAGTCTTTAAATTCAATTAACTGCATTCTTTACATCTCTGCTGTCCAGTGCCTTGTTTGGTTGTTTGTCGATCTGCTCTGCTCTGCAGTTGCCTGAAATGTAGCTGCGTATACCCCCTGCCCACCGGATCCTTTTAGTTGCATGTATTCTCTGGTATTTCGATGATACTGTTGAGCTAGAATTTGGCTTAATGAACAACGCGGTGCCAATTTGTTATAAGGATTTTATTGGTGTAGCTGTGCGGTGTTCGATGCGGCATTACACCTGCCCTTGAAGTCCCAGTTTCGGAGTCAGGCTTGCTTCTATACGCCAATCTCTCATGGATTACGTTTTGTTTTCCTTACGCTGGTCTGAGGTTTGACCTCGAAGCCTTTTGTTCTTATTTGTCTTCATGTATTTTAACAAGAAATGAAATTGAAATATTTATTTTGAATTCAGTGAGAATGCGGGTAAGAAGCCGTTCACCCAAAACATTCTATACACATGCAAACGAAATAAAGTGAAAGACTGCTACGAAACTTTCTCGATACATGATGTGCATTTTTAATTCGCCTCAAACAAAATGAAAATATTTGATCTCATACGAAATTTATTTAAATCACTTCTTTGGTTTGAAATTGATTTTCTCAAAAACGACGCCTACGATTTAGATGTAGTTTCGCACATTGGACACTTTTTAAATAAGTGTATAAAATACAAAAACTTATCAAAATCCTTACAGTCGTTGTTTCTGAGAAAACGGTTTAATTTGATTTTAAGAAAATCTTTGAATGAAAAAAAAATTAAAAAAAAAACTTTTCAAAAATCGAGGTACGCCGATGGGTTCAAATCAGCATTATAAAAAAATAGTAAATTTTTTCCGAATTTCCTTTATTAATTTTTGAGATATTGGCGGTTTTATAAGTAATCGTTATTTTAATTTTTTGTTAAAAACTGAGTATGCAGTATTTTTTGCCCCACCCCAAGATACAGAAAACGAACAAAATTCGTGGAACTATTTTTTAGAAAAATAGTGGTAAGTGATTTTTACCAAAAAATTGTATGGCATGTACCGTTATTTCAAACCATAAAGTAAAAAATAAAAATACGCCGCGAGATATATGAACTTTGAAGCAAATCCGTCGAGCCGTTTCGCAATACGGCCCCGGACAGACAAACAGACATATGGCATTGGCAGACCCACTTTTTTGGACTTCTGTATAGTCGTACTCAGTTTGAGTTCGAAATTTCCACACGATTGCAATAAATTTCTCTTTAGTATACTAATATATACGAGACAGTTAAAAATTAAGCGTAATTTTTTTTAAGCATTTCTAAAATAAGATTAGACTGCAGGTCCATTCATATTTTGTGAATGTCGGTAAGGGAGTCAGTAATTTGCAATAGCAGCTTGCCTCAAGCCATATTACGCATCATACTATATGGTGATTGCGAGCTGCAATACCATAACGTCTAAAAGAAAGAAGTGTGATATTTTCCTCTTCTTGTAATCTAGAGTCCAACCCTTAAGAGTGGTCTCATTATCTCATTCAAATGACTTCACGTCGAGGACCCCAGGAAATCCCAGGAGAGAGAATAAAAGCGGGCTATTCAGTTTTGTTCTTTAATTTCAGGATAAAATAAAATACGTCCATCCGAAAACTCATGCCTGATTTGACAGATAAATAGTTTTATCCTTCCGCTGAACGAATACGGTTGTGTATACGCTTGAACAACGCTGGGAAATATTGCGACATTAGTTTGAAATTCATGGTAATGTTGCAGAATGTGTGCGAAAATTGCGTACGGATTTTGGAAGAAGAGAAGCACCGTCAGCTCCGTATGTTCGTTATCTTGTGAAAAAAGTGAAAGAAACTGGCATCCTCATCGATAAACCAAAGCGTGAAAAGCCAAAAACAGTGCGTACACCCGAGAAAATTGTTGCTGTGGCAGAAAGTGTGCGTGAAGCGCCATCAACATCAATTCACCATCGTTCTCAACAATTGAACATTTCGGAGACATCATTGAGACGAATTTTGCATAAAGAACTTGGTATGACGCCATACAAAGTCCAATTTGTTCAGGAGTTGAAGCCAACTGACCATCCAATGCGTTTTCGCTTCGCTAAGTGGGCCTGCGATCGACTTAGAGAAGATGATGCTCATTTTGATCTTGGCGGGTATAAAAACATTTTCCATTATTAACCGGAAGGATTGTACTTTCAAATAAAAAAAAAAAATTTGAGAAAATATTCAGAATTTTTTTTTTATAGCATTTTCAAAAAAAAAAAGTTATTTGGCGGACCCTATATATTTAAGGCGAATATTATGACTAACCGAGACGAAGATTTTTTAAATAATTCGATTTATCTTAAATTTATTTTTAAACAAGATTTATTTTATTCAGATAGATTTATGTAAACATTTATAATTTTTCAAAAGCCTTCCTTAAGGTGTCATTCCGAGCCGATATAATTTCCAATAAGAAAACAACGAATGAAAACGCCAACAGCATTCCACATAGATAAAATGCAACTTTTAACTCATGGTGGCCAATTGTACTCTGCTTTGTCTCTAGCGGGACCATGAAGTACGATAAATGCAAAGCCTTGTTAGCCCAACTTGTTATAAGTCCACAAGAGCTCATAGATCTAATCAGTCCATTTATACGGTCAATTAGAAACGAATGCTTGGTCAGGTATATACAAGCACTCTGAACGAGCATCGATTCCGGCAGTGGTGCGAAAATGCCGGCCTTACGGCTCTCGGCACCATAGTGTAAAAAGAACTCATTAGGTTCCACGGCAACTAGTTTCTCATCCGAATGGTCTTCTATATAGGAGAAAACTGATCCTAATTCTATACTGCCTATCGATTTCACTTCCAGGTTTGACTCGTGAAAAAATGGAACACTGCTCAGGGCATCGTAGGTTAGATGATTCATTATGAATGTGTATCTCTGCTGGATGACTTCGTCAAGACTGCCCGGTGGATGCTCGAAAAAATTATGCCGAATCAAATGATAGATCAAAGCTTGATATTGTGTCCGCAAGACCAAAGTGCACAGCATCCATGTCGTCACAAAAAGCTTTCCAAAGTATCGTCTGGGGCTTAGTATTGAAGCCATGCCCAGTGTCATTGCAAAAAAATGCATCCATATGTTTTTCATTGCTATTTTTGAAACATCAAGCGAATTTCGCCGAGCCCAGTAGATCGTTCCATTTAGAGTGGTCAAAACCAGTAAAAATGTAACAATAACTATAACCCAGATGGAGGGCGAAAAGGGATAGAAAATCATTTCTGGTTTTGGGTAGTTAGGAGACTTTTGCAGGACGACAAAGATCTCTCTGGATTGATAATAAGTGTCTGTAGCTGTTAAGATTCTTGACCTTGCGATCGTGTTGATGAAGAAACCCAAACCTAAGTCGGCTCGCTTCGTTTCCAGCTAAAGAAAAAAAATTGTTGATCATCATTGTCATTGTACTTCTTCTCTTCAAGATCGATCTTACCATTCGGAGAGCACCAGTGGTCCCATTATCGGAGACTTTGCCACGCTCGGTGTTGGGCAGAACTTTATAGTCGATTCGGAAGTTCATAAACTCCGACAGCGCCTTAAGAAGTTCACCTTCGAACCCACCAATTGCATCCTCTCCTTTCTTATGCGCATCGATTGTAATAAACGGTGGTATGTTCCAGAGAGCGACTTTCAAAGGACACTGATACATATTTAGCAATTTTTGAGGAAATATATCTTCGCTATCCATTCGACCGTTGCGATATCTATTGATTTCCACCGGTATCACCTTTCCGCAATGCGAAGACGTAAATGGGAAATATGTGTAAACTATGAGCTCACCAGATGCCGTCTGAATAAGGATGTCAACATTAATTATGTAATGCTTCCAGCAGTAGTCTAAAATACGTTGAATATCCTCGGGAAGAAATCTATCTCTGTTTTGAACGAGTACAAAATAGTACTCGTTGATATCGTAGTTTTTTACCCTAAAAGCAGCATCGATGTTTCTGAAGAGAAATGGATGAACGGATTGTTGAATGTCTAAGATTAAAAAATCTAATTTCAACTCACATAAAGGAATCCGCACAGTCGACGAAAATTAGGTTGAAATTACGTTCCCCAGGTCCGATATAACTGGCACTTAGGTCGTTCATGACAAGTTGTACTTTGATTGAGTTATCGTAATTAAAAAGGTCCTCTGTAAGATCTCTAAAGTAATACCAGGTATGCAAACGAGGACACGAAATAATTAAAACAAACGACGAACTGTATTTTGTAAAATAATTGTCGATAACGTAGCGCAAAGATTTAGCAACTTGAACAGTGATGTCTTCGGACACTAATTGCGATGTCGAATAAAGAAGATACAATGTATACAGAGCCGTTATATTCATGTTGAACGCTTGAATATTTCTGAGAAATAGTTTTTAAGTAAGTCCGGTGGAAGTTGGTAGGTATTGATAGGGTGTACTGTCAATAAAAAGTTGAAGCAATCATCGGTAACATAAATAAAACCTGTATTACCGAAATAGTGCACTACGTTGATTGATTACCACACTTTTTTTCAAGCAATTATTAAGGATAAATATAAAACTTAATTATAATAATAGTGAATAGTTTCCGGCACGTTTCATAAAATTTGTTTTTATTTTTTCTGTGATATCAAGTACAGTTAATGCATGTACTTTTATGTATAAACAATAATTCTATTTAAGTAGTGAGTCTAACTTTCTATAATCATTTACTTCCTCGGATAGCTAGCTTAGGTAATTAAATACTTCTGTAATTGAGGTAACAAACAAATATATTAATATTACGTTCTAATGAGTTTCAAAAGTAGATGTTCGATATTTGTATGTGCGTCATTTAAATATTTGCGGTAGTCGTGAGTAGGAAACTATATTTTAATGATGATTTGAATAGGCTTACAGTGCAGCGGAAAATCTGAATTTAATGTAAGATTATTATATAAAAAATAAAAGATTCTATTCAAACTTTTTACCGTTTCAAAGATATACATTTGGAAAAGAATTTCTGAAATTTTCAAAGAAAAATATTGAAGATTCCGCCTTTGTGACGTCATTTCCGGTAACCCCTCGGAAAAAAGGTGCGTCCGCGTTGACAGTAGAACTCGTGACAAAATCGTCAGAAGTGAAAAAAATGCGTGTTTTAGTTAAGACCATAAACTAGAATTTGGACGAAGGGAAAAAAAAGAAGTAAAAATTTAATTTTTAGCAGAACTTTTAACAAAAGAATGCAAATTTTGGTAAAATTTGCTCAACATTTTTTTTTAAATAGTTGTGATTGAAAAGAAGAAAAATCCTTCGTCCAAGTCCTCGTGAATTGAATCTCAAGACTTGTGTAAAATTTCATCAAGATCGGTTGAGTGGTTTTCGAAAACTTTTGATAACCGACTTTGAAAACACAGTATCGAGAAAAACACGTTTAAAGTTTGGATTACCTCAAATAAACCTCGCACCTTCCCAAGGCTGTATCTCCGAAACTTTTATTCGGAATGACTTTAAAATTTAGGATAATATTCTCGAGAAGTTGTAGAAATTAATAATACAATAAAAAAATGGATTTTTTTTTAGCTGTGAAAAACATGTAACCTCTTAATGAATAAAAGTCGGGGAAATTTTGAACAACAACAACAGAAAAAAGTTACTACTCACTAAGTCGTCTGTGGTAAGTGGAGATTTTCTCATTCAGACGTTCATTCTTTATAAGCTTTGGCTACTTCAAGGGTGATAAGGCGTCTAACGCCGAGGTTGTTCTTCTGGGCAGTTCATAGCTTTTTATTGTTGGAAAGTCGGGCTCTGAATATAGCTGCAATTCAAATAGTGTCCACGTTCAATAAATTTTAGTGGCGGTTTAAGTGTCTGGAAAGCGTCAGGATGCTGTGTGGATCCTTATTTTTGGAAACTTTGTCGGTAGCGGTTTTATCGGTTGCTGTTTTGTAGAGGCTGTGTTTAACCCACCAAACATTTGTTCCTTTCAGACTTTAGCATTAAAGTCCCCGAGCAAAATTTTGGCATATGTAGTATTCCGTCATAAAATTGATAGGCTAATGTTTTGGAATATTGCTCTTATAAGAAGCTAACTCTGCCTCTTTCATAACTAAAAGCTTTTCACGTAATCAAGAACATAACCAACCTGCAGGTCCAGGTTCTGGTTAAGACTCTAGGACAGCAGGCCCATTAAGATTTCATTAGCCACCAACTCTTTTCCTACACCCTGGCTAAGTATTGGAGATCCCTATAGTCCTGGGATTAAAACATGTCGAAACGACTCATACAGGTTTATCACTATTAATTCCATCCAAAGAATTCATCCGCAGCCGCCCGAAAAGAGAAGGAAGTACCAACCTTGTGATTCCAATGATTTAAAATTCCCATCCAAACCGAATGAAGATTGCACGACTTCTAGTGCAAGAAACTGGATTAGTGTTGTTGCACTGCATGCATACATTTTATCTAACGTGAGAGTTTTTAAAAATAAATAAAAAGGGTACTGAAAAAAGCAAAACAAACCTCAAAATTTGTTTTGGGGTTTTTAAAGAAGTAACAATGTTTTTATTAGAACAAGACAGTTTAACAGACAGGGGTTTTCTCTATAAATTTAGTAAATAGAAATAATGGTGAGTACTTTAGGGATGGATGGACATACTGGAGTTTTGTTTTTTTAGAAAATTGTCTGTTTTTATGATTTAAACTAAGACCATCTTCATTATGTCGATGAAACTAATAGATGCGTTCAAAAATTATCTCTTTAATTATGAAGTTGTGACTATACTATTATTTACTATATCTCTAAACACCAAATTAATATAAATAAAAATAAACATAAACATTGCACACACATATTCAGCACGACTCTATTAATTACTCTCAGAATATAAGTACCCTAACATCCGCTTTTAAAAAAATTTGCACTACATAACTCCGGCAGAAGATTTCAAAACATTTTTAATAATTTTTCGCTCTGAGACGACAAATAACTATAGAAAGAAATAATGACAATTTTCGTCTTTACTTACATAAACATGTCCGCATTATCGGCGAATATCAAGTTGAAATTCCCATCGATAGGTCCCTTTTGCCCGCCACCGACTTCATTAATTACAATTTCTACTTTCATATTCTCCGAATAATGGAAGATGATTGCCAACAAATCCATGTAATATATCAACCGATTTTGGTTATGTCCCGAAATAATGGCAACAAACGATGAACTGTATTTCATAAAATGATTGTCAATAACGTAGCGCAAAGAATTTCCAACTTCAATTGTTATCTCATTTGTTGTCCCTATCGACAGAGATTTAACAAGGTAGAGCGAAAACAACGCGGTTATATTCATGGCGACGGCTTAAATAAATCTGAAGAATATTTTCCAAAAACTGTTCAGCATTCATACGAATAAACGATTACGCAATAAACAAAACTTTGGTCAATTAAAAGTAAAAGTAAATAGTGTTGTTTTTTCGGAAGTTTTAATGTGTGATTATTGAGTTCTTTCTTCAAGGCTGTGGCATTGAAGAGTCTTAGCACTAAAGTTGTTGTAATCATGCAGTTAATTTTTGGAACGAAAATTACTAAAAAATGGGGCGCTTAATTTAGTAGTTTCCCTTCGCGGAATGACAAAATAGGCTCCCTGAAATTACGCCAAAAAGTGTTTTGGAAAAAAGACCACAATATTTTCGGAGTAATATTTTGAAAAAAAAAACTCGTTGTAAAATAAATTACCTGCATCGATAGGGTTCTTGTGAGATAAGACTTTATGGCGTTTGTTTCTTTTTCAATTTGGAAAAAATACTAAAAA
Organism: Ferdinandea cuprea; assembly: GCA_963576555.1. Classification (NCBI taxonomy): domain Eukaryota; kingdom Metazoa; phylum Arthropoda; class Insecta; order Diptera; family Syrphidae; genus Ferdinandea; species Ferdinandea cuprea. The sequence continues at coordinate 135,198,112 of OY754958.1, forward strand.
ATACTTTCTCTATAAGGTTTTTAATCTTTTTTTTCCATTTTAATTTTTTGCCGTAATTTGAGGGGGCATTCATATATAGTTGCATATACGGCGAAGCAAACAGTATTTTAAGTATTTATTTTTCCGCAGGCCGCAATTACCGCTCATGGGATTTTGTTGCTCCGCTCCGGGTATGTTCTATTTGTAAGGCAGGCGGCTATGCCAGCATTTTTTAAAGAAAAAAAAAATGTGGCCATAGGCGCCTACCTGACGAAAAGCACTTATAATCATAAAATTCAACTTTCTGGGCCTTTTTCTATTAAATTGAACTTTTTTAACGTTTTCTTCCTTTTCAATTTGAATAAAAAATCGAAAAAGTTTCTTGGTGTTTTTTCAAAAACTTTTTTTTTTTTAGTTTCATTTTATTTTTATTAATGGGCAAAAGGAGACAAAGAGAAAGCGGATTTATTTGCCGAGCATCTAGAAGAAACATTCAGGCCGTTCGATGGACGACCTTTAAACGAAGAACCGAATGTTCATACGCGATCTGACAACTATAAAGTAAAAGCTGTTTCTCTGTCCGAGCTTCAAATGACAATAAAACAGTTGAAAAATAACAAAGCTCCAGGATACGAGCTAATCACTGGCGAAGTTCTGAGGGAGCTACCGGAAAGAGCACTAGTTAAGCTGCTGTACATTATAAATGCTTCTCTGAGACTTTCATATGTTCCAAGACAATGAAAAGTAGCCGAAGTCATTACGGTTCCGAAGCCAGGGAAGAATACAAATGATAAGAAATCATATAGACCTATTTCGCTACTGCCGATTGGCTTCCGGGTCAAATATTCCACAATCGATCAGGTGTATCGAATAATAAATGAAATTGAAAAAGCTCTAGAATGCAAAAAGATTTGCTCTAGCGCTTTTCTCGACGTATCGACAAGATATGGCATGAAGGCCTAATGTATAAGCTAAGGACAATCCTACCGGAAAAATTATACAAAATATTGAAATCCTACCTTGAAAACAGACTCTTTCGTGTTAGACATGAGACTGAATTCTCGGAATTCAAGGAAATCCACGCCGGTGTTCCGTAAGGAAGCGTTCTCGGCCCAATATTATTCCTGCTCTGCTGAGATATACCACAAGATGAAGGGACCATTGTAGCAACGTTCGCAAACGATACGGCTATCCTCGCAATTGGTGAGTCAGTCGAATCATCAACTGGAAAACTCCAACGGGCTCTTAATAAAGTATGCGAGTGGACAAAGACCTGGCGAATTGCCCTTAACGAGACCAAGTCGACGCATGTCAATTTCACGTACAAAAGTTAATAAACAACTTACCTATCTTTATTAACTCGGTACAAATACCATATGCAAACGAGGCGAAGTATCTAGGAATGACCCTAGACGCAAAACTTAAGTGGAAGCCACACGTTAAGAAAAAGCGCGACGAGAAGATATTCGAAGACAAGCGTATACAACAAACTGGTCCTGTATAAGCAAGTGCTAAAACCTTCTTGGACATACGGTATACAACTTTGGGGTTGTACCAAACCAAGCAATATGGCTATAATTCAAACATTCCAAAACAAAACGCTTAGAGCAATCGAGAATGCTCCATGGTATATAAGGAATAGTGATATTCACAGAGATCTAGAAATTGCTACCGTGAGTAACGAAGTAACAAATTTTTTCTCGCAAACTTCGTACTCGCATTCATGGTCACTGCAATAATGAAATAATTCGTACCCTGGACGTGTCATACCTTGAGCGCCGACTACAAAGAACAAGACCGTTCGACCTAGCGCCATAAGGAAAAACCGCATGTAATGACGGTATTAGTAGGTGCGTTCGCTGGAAAGCTACCTACTAAACGCGATTAACACTACAGAAGCGTAAACTACTTGTTAAGGTAACTTAGTCGTAGTCATCACTAAAATAAAAAAAATGAGAGGAACAAATTTCTTACTAACGGGTGATCCAAGTAGAGATACTTTTTTCAATAGCCTTTTTTGACAGATCACGTATGAGTCGCGTCATGTTTTTGTTTAGTATTATTTGGCATTTCATAATGGAAAGACTTACGCGTGAACAACGTTTACAAATTGTTCAACTTTATTATGAAAATTCACGTTCTGTGAGGAATGTATTTCGTGCACTTTGCTCAACTTATGGTCAACATAATCGGCCTACTGAGCGTACTATTCCCAACACCATCACCCATTTTGAGACCCAGCATTCATTTTTGGATAATATTCGACCGAATAGACCACTCCAGCACGCTGTGAAGAAAATATAGCGGCCGTAGCTGAGAGTGTACACGAAGACCGTAGAGAGTCGATTCGGCGCCGTTCGCAGCAACTCGGACTGACGTATGGAACGACTTGGCGCATTTTACGTCAAGATCTTAAATTGAAAGCGTACAAAATACAGCTTGTGCAACAACTGAAGCCGCTCGACCTTCCCAAGCGACATCGCTTCGCTCTATGGGCTCTTGGAAAGTTCCAAGAAAATCCGACGTTTTCGAGGCAAATTTTGTTTAGCGATGAGGCCCATTTCTGGCTCAATGGGTATGTAAACAAACAAAATTGCCGCATTTGGGACGAAGAGCAACCTGAAGAGGTTGAAGAACTGCCACTTCATCCAGAAAAAACAACGGTTTGGTGTGGTTTTTCTTTAAAAATTATGCCAGTGCGAACGTAACCGTCAATGGCGACCGTTATCGTGCCATGATAACCGACTATTTGATGCCTCAAATTGAAGCTCATGATCTCGGCGACATTTGGTTTCAGCAAGACGGCGCCACTTCCCACACATCGCATCAATCAATGGACATATTGAGAGAACATTTCGGTGAGCACATAATTTCACGTTTTGGGCCGGTCGATTGGCCACCAAGATAGTGATATCACACCGTTAGACTTTTTCCTGTGGGGATATGTAAAGTCAAAAGCTTATGCCGACAAACCCGCTTCGATTCAGTCCTTGGAGGAAAACATCACGCGTGTCATTCGCCAGTTACCAATCGAAATGCTCGAACGAGTGATCGAAAATTGGACTCAACGGATGGACCATCTGCGACGTAGCAACGGCCAACATTTGATAGACATAATCTTCAAAAAATAAATGCCAAAGAATGTTCTTTCAAATGATAATAAACATTCTCCATTAAATTTGAATTTTCTGTGTTTTTTTCTTCAAAAAAGTAGGGAACCTCGAAATGGATCACCCTTTACTATGAGCGCGCGCGACCAGATCTCATAGTGCCTCTCTGAGGGGTGAGGTTTAGCCCGTAGGCAGAGTAGATATATCTGAATCGGGCATAGCCAATGGTACGTGCCATTGGTATCTTCTGAAGATTACTCTCACCACCAGGAAAAAAAATTATTTGCTGAAATGCAAAATATGCCCAAAAGAATTTTGTATGGAGTTTTTAGTGTTGTTTTCTCTTTTTAATTTTTTGATTATTTTTAATGCTGACAAAATTTATGAAATCAGACGAGGACACTCCTCCTTTATCCCTACCCCGCTCCTTACATAAGGAAGCACTACTGATCCGAAGGAATTTCACTATTAAAACTTATTTTTAGCTGGTTCTCAATTCAAATCTCTTATTACAGTGGACGCTCGATATAGTGAACAATCCAATACAGTGAACACACAATGTCTTATACAGGCTAAATAGTGAATAGTTGAACTTTTCAGCATACAGAAACACATCTAAGGTTCATTAGTGCATGCAGTCAGCAGTATTTATTGGTTCTACTCATCGTGTTTGTTGTTTCTACAGCTCAATTTTGTTGAATTTTTGTTTTTGCGTGTAAGGTTTTTTCGGATGAGTGGTTTTAAAAAAAAATGATCTGTCTTTTAAAAATTGATTTGTTTTTTTAGTAATTTCAAAGAAAAATCGCAATTGTATTCTATTTTCGATGAATTGTACGTAAAACATACAAATTTTGATGAAATTTTCTTCAATTATACAATCACTGTATCGAATGTCTACTGCATAACCAACCGTTGTATATGCCGATCAAAGCCTTGGCGGGTTCACCTGTTCTACCTTAAAATTTCTTGCAGAGCTCCCGATTTCAGAACACTTATGTCGTTTTCGTTTGGTAATCCGAAAGACTTTTGGACTCTTCTGAAACTGTTCGTTTGGTACTAAAATGACAGTTCCTCTCCTGGAAAGAAGAGAAATTCGCTTCTGACTTTAAATTTAGAATCAAAACCAAAAGCACTAATTCAACCAAATACCGCAAACGTCAAAATCGATAAATGTAATTGTTGTTGCTGATGCATTTAATAGGTCTTAGATTAGGTGGAAATTATAACCAAATTTAATTAAACAAATAAAGCAATGATATTAGGTATAATGTGAACATATTTTAATAGCTAATTTTGTTTTTCTTCCATTCTCTTTATCCTCATCACCGAGCGGTTGAAAATACATATACACAAATACAACGACAAATACACTTCAATTTCAAATTTAATGTGTTTACTTGTTCGTTTAGCATTCCGGATCGGAGAACTCTCCCGGATTACCAAACGAAAACGTCATTAGTAACTGAGACCAAATAAATATAGGTGTTCCTGCAATGGTGTGGTCTAGGAGTTATATGGTAGGTTTACGGGGTCACGCATGCAATTTTCGCACAAGATTAGAGATAGAGAGAGAGACATTTTTTTCTCTGCCTTCAATGATTTTAAAGATGTTAGAGTGAGATCACAGACTAAACACTCAAAACTCGGCTGCTACTACGCATACTCACACTTCCGACTAAACAACGTGTCACTCATTTTTACATGATTGTCATTTCAAAATTTGCAAATTTGAGTTTGGTGAAATTAAATTTGCGAGGATTGATTGAATTGTTGCAAAGTAAAATAAAAAGTTGATGAAATAGGGTTCCGAACATCAAAGTGTCCAAACAAAAAAGTACAAGTCGAACAGAAAGGTTCAATGAAATTTAGTACCTTAGAAAATGCTAAAACCGTGGTTTAATTTAAGCCCATATAACCGCAGTAAAAAGCGTATTAACTAAAAATTTATAAAAGATGTTCGTCTTAAATTAAAATTTTCCCAAAACATTAATCGAATGCAAATTTTTGTTGTTTAAAATAATTTATATTAAATGTGTTATCTGCGTACAAAAGTTATTAAAAGAAAAGTATTTGGTTAACGATTAAAAAAAAAATTGAATTTAAACGATAATATGGTAAAACGCTATGGACCGCCTATACGCCTCCAAAAGAGGCTTTACGACCAACTTTGTATGGATGTCTATTTTATTAAATTCATAAGAAAATTGGCCAAAGATGTCATTCAAAATAAACAACACCCCTCGTAAAATATCATAATAGTAGTTCCTTTGGAGGCTTTGGTCAAAGAAATTGGGCGGCTACCATGACCTCTGAATTTTCCATCCACAGTCTGTGTTTACAGTCTAATTAAGTAATTTGGCAATTTTAAGATTCTGCGATGATTGGGGGTGCTGACGATCTGTCAGTGAATGAAGCATTCAGTTACTATTGCAGATTTTCAATGGTGTGCGTTCCAATTTGATGTTTCCAGATTTGTTGTAAGCGAAGTTAGAGGTGTGACAATGACCTGTAATATGGTTCCTGTAAATAGGAGTGCAGCGCCAAAATTGCTAGAGAACTTGATTAGGCATAATGAACAATTTTAAAGATGCACTAGCTAGTTGGATATTTGTTAGCCAAATAATCAAGCTATTAAAAAAATGCCATTAAATATTTTTAATTTTTATTTACACAAAAAACAGAAACATTAAACGAAACAATGTTTTATAGAAACAATAACGTGCACAACGATAAACACTAATAGGTAGATTATGAACCCCGCAAAAAATATTTAAATTGGAGCGTCCAAAAAGCACCACTTTAATATAAAAACAACGACATGACGTCATCAATAAATATATTCCATTGGCACTCGACACAGTTGTCAAATGATTGTAGTTGGAAATTAAAAAAATAAAATCATAGTACATAATTTATTTGCTTACTTTATTTACATGGCACTTAAGTTTTTTGTTTTTTTATTTAGTCGCGCGTCAACTTCTCGCATTAATCGATTTAGCACAAAAAGTACAAATGCTTGATCTGGCACCTGCATCGCCATCCACGCCGGAGCAATTGTGATTTTGAAGACTATGACTGGTGCAAGGTTTATCTGAATTTCCTAAACAACGTTTAATTTTAATTCAAAACATAACGATATTGTGAAAATGTCAAACACTCTTTTACCTGACAAAACGATTGCATCCAAATGGGCGATATAGCTCTTTGCTAATCGAAGAATCTCAATTTTTGACAATTTTCTGTCATATGGCTCTGTAGGGATTAGGGTCCGTAACGTATTGAATGCTGTGTTTACACTGGAAACACGACTTTTTCACATCACTGAAGGGTTGTCTTTTGCCAAAATCTTTATAATTACCTTTGGGTGCGAAATCTCTCTCGTGCGTTCACTTCCTGTCGCGGTTTTGTGGGGCTGTTCGATGAGTCCGATTCGCAAGGACTAACACGGCTATTGCTATTGCTGTTACTGTTATTATCGTAGTTTTGAAAGTTTTGAAAGGAACTGTAGAAATCCATTTTTGTTTTTGATTGTGTACTCGAACAGTGGCAGATCAAAGATTAAACTGACCACCACGCCTCTGGTGATAGGAAATGCACCCACTCACTCTCACTTGCTATTTATTATTAGCTCTTCGTATAACCAGACGATGGGGTCAAAACAATTAACAGTTATTTCTACTAATTTCCATTAAACAATTTTAACAGCACTCGCTAGCAACTTAATTAATACTCCGCCTGCGTCTTTGTCGTCGTCGATGTCCCAGTCCACTGGTTCTGGATAACAACCGCATTCAACTGACAGCCGCACTGTGGTGAACGATATAATATCCAATTGTTTTTATTTTTGTAGCTTATGCGGTCGTCGCGTTTGGGTCTGGGAAATGAATTAAGTCATTAGCAACGACAAATAACCCATAAACACCCCCGAGTCGATGAAGAGACGTCCGTTCCGTACTCCGTCGCTGTATGTAGTACAAACGGTTGCGCGTGAGCCGCACACTTGAGTTCCCATAAGACCTCGGCTTCCACAATACAAAAAAAAAAAAACAAATATATATAAAAATTTTATATGTGGCTTATTATTTTTAATTTTCAGAGAACACTGAACGGAAAAACTAAATAAAAGAACTTGTCTCAGACAAAAGATTTGAATCAATGGGCGGTCAGTAAGGCACTGAGATAAGGGCAATGAGTAAAGTGCAGCCGGTACAAGGGTTGTACAACATCGCTGGATGCCAGTACCAAATACCAATGATGCTGAGAGCTAACGATGTACAATGAAGGCAGAGCGAAAGTGACAGAGATGCTAGCGAGTCAAGTGATCTTGTTGTTTATTGTGGTGCGATGACGTCATGTGAAATAGAGAAATCTGTACGTTGCAGCTGCAATTGTGAAGTGGAAATTTGTTTATCTAACGAACGATAACTAAACGCATGTATGTACGTATATTATCTAAAAATAGAGGGCGTACAATTGAAAACAGAAAAGGATTTGATAAATCAAACACTTGTGGTGTTGTCAGAAGTTAATGGGTAACAAAAATAAGAAAACGGAAGGATGACGACTGGGAAGGTTATTATTGTGCTCGTCGGAACTAAGGTGCATGTTAAATGTATTTCTCACTTAAGTTTATAAATAAAAGAGAATTCATTCAAGGTGTGCAGTGTTGCTAGGTACATGATTTCTAAGACTCTTATTTAAACAAAGTTTGTGTGTGTGTTTTTTTTAAATTATGTGCCTTATTACAGAATAAATACCGAAAATGTTAGTCTAATTTTTGTCTGGTCAAAAGTAATAAAGCTAAACGATTTTACATCCGAGAAATGCTAATATCGAACATATCGTTACTCACGTCAGAAGCATCAATGTGAAATTTTCCAATTTTGAGTTAATAGGTTGGTTTGATTCTATTTTATACCAAAATCTAGAATGCCAGGATCCATCCGCATCCGCATCCGGACCAACGAAACATTTTTAAATATTTAAAAAATCTTAATGAAATGCATATTTGCAAATTGAAATCATTTCAAAAATATCTATTGAACCAACGAAACCTTGGCCTAGAAATAGATTAATGGGACGGACATCTGGATTTCCAACGATGGTCTACTTTAACTCCAACCCCAGTTGTAGACTATTAAAATGAAAATTTCTGATTTTGAGGTATAAGAAAATAAATAAATAAATATTAGGCGTAAACGGCCCATACAGGACCTAAAGCCTAGCTTCTCCAACGAATGGAGGGACCTACAGTTTAATGCCGATTCCGAGCGGCAATTTATATTTCAGAAGCTTCTCGTGACATTTCTTACTCTTGGATGTTTGTCAGACGTTCGCAAGAGGTGGAGCAGCGAATAAAAACTTTACAGGTCGGGATTTGAACCAGCGACCTCTCGCTTAGTGGTCCAACGCACTTAACCACTAAGCCACTGCACCCATTATGAGGTATATTCTAAGTTATGTTATGTTATTCTAGGTATGTTCTAAGTTATATTTATAACTTCAGAAATACTACGAAATAAACACCACAAACCCCTTAATGAACTTTGTAATAAAAAGTGTACTTGCACAGAAAATGTTAATATTCCATGTGATTTTATTAAACCAAAAAAAGATGCTTGGCTCTAAGCTAATAAAATCGTGTTGTTTGGGTTTTTCATTTAAAACTAATTTTTCGCAAAGCCTTCAAAAACGTTTTTTATTCTTAAAATTAATAGAAAATTATATTTCCCGAGCCGCCCGCCTTCCAAGGTTGCGGTCATTTTTCATAATGAATTTTGGCCCCAAACTAAAAAATTAAGAATGGCACCAAACAAAATGAAAAATGCCTCCAAATCACATAAATTTTCGTGTTGTTTTTCCCCAAACCAAAAATGGAAAATGGGTCCCGAAATGGTAAAGTGTAAAAACTTTTTTGATACGTCCTCTCAGTTAGAGAGACAGAGTGTTACAACCTTCACAAGATATGTAGGCACTGCCCTCCTTCATAAGTTTGTCAAATAAAGTTTCTTGCCACACCTTCTTTTTGTGGGCGTTTTTCACTAAAATGCTTTTTTCTCCGAAAATGTTTATAGAAACCCAAAAAAAAAAAATATTTAACAAGATATTTAGCCCATATTTCTTCCAATATATCGCCCATACAAATTTTTTGGCCAAGTCCACTTTTTAAGTGCGTTTTTTCAAAAAATATATATTTGTTTTTTTTTTATAAATTTCATAGAATGAAATGAAATGCTATCCATTATCTTCTTAACGCTTTTTTCTTTGGAGCATATGAGGATATGGATAGGGTATCTTATACTGTCCGCTCCAAGCGGGCGTAGCTTTTCCCTATGTTTTTATGTATGATTTCCACTGCTCTTTCAGATTAACCAGTTTGTTTTCAATAAGAAGCCTTTAAAATGGAAAAAGAGAATATTCTTGACTGACTGATACAAATTTTAAGGGCAAAACTGAAGCAAAATAAAGATAATGTAAGTTAACTTTTAAAATTCGCTTTTGTTTTAGTGAAGAAAAAAAAGGGGAAATTTGTAAGAAAAATTATTTAAATCAGCACTGAAAATGAAACAATCTTGAAGTGTGGTATTTTCTCTAGATGCGTAACATAATACAGATTTCAATAAATTTAAATCAGCTATCGGAAATGAAAGTTTTCAAAACTTAAATATTGATATCGACCCTTTTTTAAAGATATAAAATATTTGTTTAGATCTATAGAACAGCTTCACCTCTGAGCCCGAAAATCATATCTTTTAAGCTGGAACCAGTCATACACGTTTACAAAATTTCATTGAAATTCGGTTGGTTAACTTCGGAGATAAGCGTGTACGTATATAGAGACACGAGAATATGAAAATCATTTTCGGAAGTAAGATTCTAGCTAGATCAGAAGGAACTAAACATAGCATCGCTCAAGATATCTTTGTCATTTCCAGCGTTCTTGGCGACCGAATCAAAGGTTATTTGTAATTACAAATTTAATGAATGGAAAGTCTTTTGGTTTTGAAGTAGGAACGATGCAGAAATCATACACAGTGCAATTCAAATTATTCGTAAACTTTTTTACGTTCATAAATAAATAAATTGTATGTTTAGGTGAAATCAGGTCAAATTTCTTCACAGTGCAGAAGAAATATATTTAAGGATGGGATATATTGGAGTTTCGACTACAACATGGTTTAGTCGGTGAGTCATGTTGTAAGGCGCTTAAGTGATTACTTAGGACTTAGAGGTAGAACTACGGTACTATTATATGTAGTTACAAAACAAGTTACATACTTCGGAGAGACCGAAAGATCTGAAAAATTCACTAAGCTCGTTCTTTTAGACTAACGCCGTGTTTTTTGAACTAAAAACCATTTTGTGGGGAATTAAATATATCATACTTATTAATAAAATACAACGTCTGTTTCTGTGCCCATCTATAACGACACAAAAATTATTCAACACATTTTCGTGTTTTTTTTTTCATTTATGTTGCGATATTTTAGAGCAGTTCACATTTTAAAAGTTGTAATTGTGCCATCCTTCCGCTAAGTATAGGTTATGTAAGGTAATGTCGGAAAGGGATAAAAGTATGATAAGGGGGTTGGAAAGAACGGAATTAGCTCTAGAACTTACTGTCCGATTCTAGGAATTCTTTGAACGTTGTAATGGTGACACCATCTGGATCAATAGAGATTACTGCAGAATGCGAGCGTAGTCTAGTTTATTATAATTAAAAAGGTATTCGCTAGCTGCTTTCATCGAATATCACTCTGAAACTACTAGCTGAATGCCTGGCCTAACCCGTATTAATATAAATTAGTTTTACTATCCAATTAAATATTAGAGTAAGGGAGGGATATGGGCTATGGACCACCAATCTTATTTTTGCAAATAAAAAACAATCAAACTCCTAACAAAATAACCGCGTATAATATAGACCACTAGTCCATATAAGCCGTATCACTTGGTTTTCAAAAAAATAAAAAAGATTTTACAATACTTACTAAATGTCTTAAGTTTGAAAATATATATTCCTGTATTTGATTGTATTCGGATTGAGATGACGGATTTCTTTCATTGGATAGAAAATGTAAAATATGCGGGGGAAAGTATGTTTAAAGTAGATACTCTAATCGATATTAACTCAGTCGAGAGCTTCGCACTTGTTCTTATAAACCAAAGATTGTAGAGGATGTCGTTACAAGCAATTTTAACTAAATTCCAAATTTAATATATAACCATGTTTTTCGTTTCTTCTTTGGCAATACATTTTTTTTTGGTTAGTGGTTTCCCATACTCAACCCCCGCAAACAAAACAAAAAACGCTAATCGTCGATAACAAAAACATAAGGAAAAAGTAAAGTCCGCAAAACTACCCCAAAAATCTTGCGTGGGCAAGAATTTAATATGGGCGATATAGTGGAAAAAATATTGCTTAAATATTTTGCTTTACAATTTTTTTCGTTTTCTATAGAATTTCGATAAAAACAACATATTGTTAAAAACGCCCTCAAAACGTAGCCGTGGCAAAATACTTTATATAGCAAACTTGTAAAGGAGTTCACTGTTTACCTTTTATGTCTTTAACTTCAGCTTTAAAACGGTTTTTCTAAATTGTCGGCGTCGCAGTTGGCGTATTTAATTTTTGTTTACACTTTACCATTTCGGGACCCTAGGGAGTATATGTTCCAAATTTCAGCTTTCCAGCTTTTAACGGACGAACGGACATTGCAAAATAGTCTTAGGTTTTGGTCCTGATCATAAATATATGTACAGTCGAATCCCTCTAAGTCAAACCTCCTTTAACTCGAATTTCCCTCTAACTCGAATTTTTCGACCCTATTTTTGCATTCCCTTCAATTTACCATAGAAAAGTCATCCTCTAAGTCGAAATCCCTCTTAGTCGAAAATCCCTCTAACTCGAACATATTCTTTCGATTCTTGACCTATTACAATTCCTCTAAGTCGAATTTTTCTTCTGAAGAAAACAGAATCAACAAAAAAAAGGTCTTCCTCCGGCAAGTGTTGCGTCGCGACGATACGTTGTGTTTCTACATATACATCTACATACTTCTGCTTAAAAAATTATTCCATAGAAAAAGGGGTAAAAAAGTGAAACATTTGCAGGTGCACAACACTTGTGTTGTTCGAGAGAAAAATATGCAGGTGCAAAAAAAAACTAAAAATTTACAGGTACCCAACATTTGTGTTGTTGGGAAGCTAATTTGAAAACAATTATGATTTTTAACAGTAAAGTTCTCTTGCTTCATTGTACAGAAATCTTCTTCAAAACGAGTAGCTTGTACAGTCAATCGTAGATCGTTCGTTAATAAGTAAGTTTGTGTAGAAAGTTGCATGGTTTTTCGGTTAGCTTTATTAAAATTGTATTGTTTTCAAGGTACATTACGACAAGTTGAGACCGAAAATTGAATAAAAGCAAACAATTTAATTTTTAAAAGACTAGGTTTGTAATGCATGTGACCGAATTTCTTAGAGAATAATAACAATTTTTTAGATAAATGATGGCCAAGAGAAAACTAAAAACATTAGATCTTGCAACAAAGATCCATCTGGTTGAGGAAATTGAGAAGGGACTTCAGAAGAAAATGAAAATTGCTCAAGATTTTGGAATTCCCAGAAGTACTCTTTCGTCGATATGGGCTGAGAGAGAACAATTAAGGCTTCGACATGGTAGTGCTAGTGTTAGTGGCCGGGTAAAGAGAAACAAGGTGTGTCAATACGAAAACGTTGACAAGGCTGTTTTAAAATGGTTTGAAAGTGCACGTGGCAATAATTTACCAGTCAGTGGTCCAATCTTAAAAAAACAAGCTCTAAGATTTGCAAAGAGCTTACATTTTTCTAACTTCAAGGCAAGTGACGGTTGGCTGAGCAGATTTAAAACTAGGCACAGTATTCTTGGCAAAATTTTGTCTGGCGAAAGCGCTTCTGTTGATAAGACAAAAGCCAATGAATGGAAACAACAGCTCCCAGAAGTTGTCTCAGGATTCAAACCGGACGACATTTTCAATGTTGATGAAACTGGACTTTTTTTTAAATGTTTGCCGACACGTACATTGGCTTTTAAAGGGGAAAAATGTTTTGGAGGCAAGCACAGTAAAGAAAGAGTAACATGCCTTGTGGGATCTAATATGACTGGCTCAGAAAAGCTAAAGCTATTAATAATCGGAAAGAGCAAAAGTCCTCGCTGCTTTAAAAGAATAAAATCATTGCCGGTGGACTACGTAGCCAACCAACGATCTTGGATGACGGGAGATCTTTTTACGAGTTGGCTTTTGAAGCTGGATAAAAAGTTCGGAAGATCTAAACGCAAGGTATTGTTCTTAATCGATAACTGTCCAGCTCATCCAAAACAAATAAAGGACAAATTGAAGTTTATTAAGCTTGAGTACTTCCCTCCTAACATGACCTCAATAGTCCAGCCAATGGATAACGGCATAATTCAAAGTTTAAAAGTTAATTATAAGCGCCGTATACTTAACAAGATTTTAAGTGTTTGGGAAACTAATAAAGTGGACTACAAGATATCATTGCTGGACTGTGTGCGTGAAATTTCAAAGGCGTGGGTACAAGATGTAACACCGATGACAATTGCAAATTGTTTTAGAAAGGCTGGATTTAAAACTGAGACATGGGATGATGAAGACGAAATGCCGTTAAACTTAATGAGATGTACAAACGATGACGCCAATGGAATTGAAGGCATCTGGAACAGACTTATTGAAACAGAATATAATGTCGAAGGCGTGAATTTGTTGGATTATCTTGAAATCGATGACGGTATCGTAGCCACAGAAGTACTGGATCCTGAAACAATTGTGGAAGGAATAGTTCGTTCTGCTGATGTTGATGACGATGAGAGTGGAGCTGAAGAAGAGTATGGCGAAACAATAATCAACCATATGCCAGAAAAGAAAGATATTGAAAACGCAATTGAAATATTGCAAACTGCAATTGAAATGACCGAAGATGTCCCAGATGAGGTTCACTATTGCCTTTTTAAAATAGAATCATTTATTAAACAAGTGAACACTGCAACATCCCAAACAAAAATAACTGATTTTTTTAACTAATTTTGTTCAAAGTATACTTTTGTATTTGTTACATTACCTAAATAAATTCCTTAAAAAAATAAATACATACATAAATAGTTAATCCCTCTAACTCGAATATTTCCATAAATCCCTCTAAGTCGAACTAATTTTTATTTCCCGTGAAAATTCGACTTAGAGGGAGTCGACTGTATATACTGGTAGTGGTTCACGACTCATATTAATGGGTGTTACAAACTATGTGTCAAAATTAATATACCCTTAGGATAGGGTATAAACGAGGGATAATACTGTTGCCATTTGAGTCTTATTTGAAACGATTATAAATTATTTGGCATAAATTTCCTTTCGAATCCGTTCCTTTTTGTAACTATTTGCTTGTAAAGTAACATAAACCTCTTCGTCATTAATTATGCAAAATAATTCACCAGTAAACTTTTATTTATTTCAAACTGATTTCGCACTAATTTACACTTTCAATTTCTTATTTACCTCATGCCTATTAGAAAATGTCGCACTTTATTAGCGTTGATTCTGTATTATAATTAGAATGTTATCAGCAGGCCCCTCTTGAGACTAGATGGCGCAATTCTGGATTCATGCCACAACTATTACGGTTTTTGTGTTATAATTATGAATTATTCTCCAATCTAGATGGCGCTTATAAAAAGCCTCGGCCTTGAATCGAAGAACAAAAAAAAAATATTCCTGCACCTTTTGAGACTACAGGTAGACTGTATTCCAAATTTCCTAGGGATTACAGTTTCCGAGTAATTTTCGGTCGGACAGAAACCCAGTAGACCCAGTACGGAAAACAGAAAATTGACTTGTTTATTATTATATGGGGGATGGTACAGGGTGTACTTCGAATTGAAATAAAACACAAGGAAATCGCCATCAATTTGGCTTTATTGGAAGGATAATTTTATGCCATTAACGTTTAAATATGATTTTGGGCATGTGGCCGCCGCGACTGGTTCGAATAAAGACAAGTCTAGAGGTCTAAATTTTCACCACTTTTTCAAGCAATAACGCCACGAATGTTGGCTTCCAAGTCCCCTAACGTTGCTGGTTTGTTGTTGTAGGCGAGCGAGTTAGCATATGCACAAAGAAAATAATCCAATGGTGTCAAATCACACGATCTTGGTGGACAATTGACAGGTCCATTCCGCGAAATTATGCGCTCATCGAATGTTTCCTTCAATAAATCGATTGTGACGTGCGCTGTGTGGCATGTTAAGTTAACTCCGACATTGAACATTTTAGTAGTAGTAATCAAGTTACTACTCCGTCTGAAGTCCGCGACCCGATCAAAAACCTGCTAATTTGGCATTTAGTGTGACTGTAACATGTAGAGCGAATGAACACCAAATGCTCCAAACTACAAAATGTTCCATTCTAGACCGAATAGACAACGCGGTAGAGAAATGCATCGCGTGCCGTAGATGGCGCGCACAAATGGAAAGATCCCCTTTCACCAACTTTAGTGCTCAACTGGAGTTTACTTCTGAACTGAAACAACTTTATGTGTATTTGGTCATGTATTTAGGGATATAACTACATATATTGTCTCAAACTCAATATTTCTTTATTTCCCAAACATTTTTCTATAACACAACTACATAGAAAAAGAAAAGAAAATAAACACACCGACGATTGGTTCTTCGTAAGGTTCTGAAGTAAACATTTCAATGCGAAATAATTGGATCTAATTGAAATGTGTTTTGTTGTTGTGTCATTCCCACTTCCGATCGTGTCCTAAAAAAAATTGTATCTACGTTCATACATTGTTTTTTTCTTCTATTTTTTTCGTCTTCGTTATGTGGTCAGCTTCGGTTTCAGCACACTTTGTTGGGCACTTTTAGTTAATTTGAACCAAATTTGTTTTTGTTCGCCACAGGGAGGCTTACAAATTCCTTTATGGTGGTGAGTTAGATTATAGCTATTTGTTCAATACGAGGCGTCATTTGTCCGGAAGTATTTGTACGTGTAGGTATCTATTTTGTATTTAAGGGATTTTTTCATAGCTTAACAACATGTGTTGCTTACATATGACCTACAATTGTTTTAATCTAACTGCCAATCGCAATTCCCCAAAAAGTAAAATTGTCTATAGCAATACACATTCGTATTTATAAGTCCACTGAGGTGATCAAAATTCTAATGCAATCTAACCATTACCTACATTAAAATATACCTTTCATTTCTATGTTTTAAACTTCGTGTTCTATAAGTGCATTGTTTCTTCTAATCGTTCTTTTCCCAGCGTTCTTTTGTTAGCGACGCCTTTTCTACGGAATAGGAAAAGGAAATTTGTCTTGAGATTGAATACAAAATAATAATATAACACGGTATTGGTCCGTTGTGCAGTTTGGCAGCAGCTTATCTGAACTCTTGCAAAGGATGCGCTGTCGTCTGATTTTTTCAATCTTGTTACCGAGCAGATAGTGCGCAGGGCAAGTGTTAACAGGAAGTCACTGTCTTCAATAGATCCGTCCAGCAACTGGGGTATGCGGACGATAAAGACATCATCGGACGCTCCCAGCGTGCCGCAGTGGAGGCATATTGAAGAGGACTATTGAAACTAGTTGGCCTTGAAATGAATGAGGACAAGACAAAATATATGCTATCAACAAATCAACAATCATCTGGCCACCGAGTAGGACAAAAGGATAGCAGCAACTTAGAGGTAGTTAAAGAGGTTCATCTACCTCGGTGTAGATATCAACTCCACGAATGACATCTTGGTCCGCCGACGAATTACCCTAGGAAACCGCTGCTACTTCGGTTTGCCGACACAAATGTGTTCAAAACTCCTAACTCGAAGGACAAAGTGCATACTCTACATAACCTTTATTCTGCCATTAAGAATATGGATGTGGGTGGGTGTGGCTTAGTGGTTAAGTGAGTTGGAGCACTAAGCGAGAGGTCGCAGGTTCAAATCACCAGAAAGTTGTTATTCGCTGCCCCACCTCTTGCGACAGTCTGAAAAACATCCTAGAGTAAGAAATGTCATGAGAAGCTTCTCAAAAATAAAAATTGCCTTTCGGAATCGGCATTAAACTGTAGGTCCCGCCATTCGTGTCAACAATATTACTTCGCACACACAATGGTTGGAGATGCTAGGTTTTAGGTCCTGTATGGGCCGTTTACGCCTAATATTTTTTTCAATTTTTTTAGAATATGGATGTAGTCCGAAAAGCCAAAAACCGACCGGGGAAGACAGAACCTCCTTTTTAAAGACCAAACCATCGCGGATGCCAGAGAGCGCTTGGTCTGGACAACTGGAAGCAGCGTGCCCGGGATCGCAGAAGATGTTAGACAGCCGTGCCTCAGGCAGAACCAAGTGTATATAAAATGATCTAGGACATAGTTACGCAAAATCTTAGATAGATAGATCCACTCTACATAATTTGTTTCACGGAAGTTGAGAGCAATGGGGTTGGGTTGGGCCAACTCACTCATGTGCCAATAAAAAGGCTGAATTCCGAAATGCAATACTGCTGTAGTGCTGCAACGGCAAGCGTTTCTTAATGCAATATTAATGTAGTGATACAATGTAAATATAACGTTTTTTTTTGTTCGCGTGTTTTATTCGTTGTGAAAGTCCGTTACAAAACAAATGCAAATAGTTTCAAAATAAAAAAAAGGTA
This sequence comes from Ferdinandea cuprea, assembly GCA_963576555.1. Lineage (NCBI taxonomy): Eukaryota > Metazoa > Arthropoda > Insecta > Diptera > Syrphidae > Ferdinandea > Ferdinandea cuprea. Next base: position 135,215,911 of record OY754958.1, read on the forward strand.
TGTAATAGTAGATATGTTCATGTACGTTCATTGAAATTAAAGCCAAACGGCGTGGCGTGAGTCTTGAGCGAATCTTCCCAAAACTGCTTTTACAATTTCTTCTTCATTTTCTTTACCAGATTTCCTGTAGACACTCAACATGCATAAATCTATAAATTGAAACATTCCATATCATTTAAAATTTTTAGATTATTCAATTACTATACAAACGATTTGTAGAGCTTGTAGTGCTGGGTAAAGCTAAGGCAATATAGAGAGCAAGTTTTGTTACTGGGAAAAAAATGCATGCTTCTTGTAAAACATCATGAAACTCCATGAAAACCTTGCAATGAGTACAACTCGATAAAGTTTTTTGAACTTGTTTTAAAATCCACGTTAAAGTACCATAATTAATGAATCTAAATGCGGTTTCAAGAGTGATAGCTTCCAGAATTCAAAATTGTTTGATGAAGGATGATTAGATGTTTACGACTTTTTGTTCTAGGCGTTTGAAGTTATACTTTATTCTTCTGCAAATAATTTTGAATCTACCATAAGATCATCTATTCCTAAATCAACATGTGCGCGATAGTCTTTTGAAGCACAAGCTTTGTACATGCAAGGAGATCTAACTTTTGTGATTGTATAATATTCACAACTGGCTTAAGGTATACAGAATATTAGAATAAGGCATGCTATAAACGTTGTTTGAGTGAAAGCACTATGCAGCTGGAAAATTTGTGTAAAATCTTGGAATTTTTGATTTTAGAGTTTTCTTGGAAAAACTAAGAATGCAATAATATTTTCTAAGCATGAGTCTATCTAGGAAAACAGTTCTTATAATAAAACATAATAATGGAATTATATTTTCATTCTAATGAATGTTTAGGTAGATTCTGTGACCGCCAAAACCAAACAAATAGAACAAAACAACCATGTAAAAAAACATAAGGAAAGGCTACAGTCCGCTTGAGGCGAACAGTATGATACCCTATCCATATCCCTATATGCCCCAAAGAAAAAACCATTAAGAAGATGATGCATAGCATTTTATTTAGTTCGATTAATTAAAAAAAAAAAAAAGTTTTTTTGAAAAAACGCCCCCAAAAAGTGGGCGTGGCCAAAAACTTTGTATGGGCGATATATTGGAAAAAATATTGGGTAAATATTTTGTTAAACAGTTTTTTTCGCTTTCTGTGAAAATTTTCGAAGAAAACAGCATTTTAGTCAAAAACGCCCACAAAAAGTAGACGTGGCAAAAAACTTTATATGACAAACTTATAAAGGAGGGCATTGCCTACATATCTTAGGATTTGGTACTGATCATAAATATATATACTTTTATGGGTCTACGGCGAATATTAAGGGGTGTTACAAACTATGTGTCAAAATTAATATACCCTTAGGATAGGGTATAAAAAGATACACAAAAAAGGCTACCGGTCGATTAGTAGGTAGAGGAAAAAACATACAAACAAGTTAGTAACATAAGGAAAGGCTACAGTCCGCTTGGACGAACAGTATGAAACCCTATCCATATCCCTATATGTCCCAAAGAAAATGCATTAAGAACATGATGGATGGCATTTTATTTCATTCTATTAATTTTATAACGAAAAAAATTTTTTGGAAAAAACGCTCCCAAAAAGTGGGCGTGGCCAAACATTTTGTATGGGCGATATATTGGAAAAAATATTTGCTAAATAACTTTGGTAAGCATTTTTTTCAGTTTCTATGAAAATGTTCGCTGAAAACAGCATTTAAGTGAAAAAAGCTTTCAAAAAGGAGCCGTGGCAAGGTTTTTTATATGACAGAATTTTAAAGAAGGGCAGTGCCTACATATATTGTGATATCTCCCTAACTGTTGCCTTAAAACGGTTTTTTTCTAATTTGTGGGCGTGGCAGTGGGCGTATTTAAAAACTTTTAACACTTTACCATTTCGGGACCCTAGGGAGTATATGCTCTAAATTTCAGCTTCCTAGCATATAATTTAAAGGCCTCAAAAGTTGATACGGACGGACGTACGGAAGAACATTGCCAGATAGTCTTAAGTTTTGGTCCTGATCATAAATATATATACTTTTATGGGTCTACGACGAATATTAAGGGGCGTTACAAACTATGTATGTGTCAAAATTAATATACCCTTAGGATAGGGTATAAAAACATTAAAAAATTGACTTTAATTTATGAAAACTATTTTCTTAGTACAGTGCCACTGACAGTACTGATATGAGAAGGACAAAAAAAAATTTTGTAAACATAATCTTTAAATATTTAATTTTATAACTAATTCCTTAACAAAAATAAAAGCTTGTATGATCACAAGAAATTGTCCCCCTTGCATACTCCTATGGATGCGGATAGGCAAAGTAATTGTACAACGACTAAGTAACGTAGGGGTCCTCAAATTCTTTAGACCACCTCTTAATAAAGCTCAGCATGGAGTTTCATTTATTTACGTAAATTCAAGTTAATATGACCAATCAAGTTAAGTTTGGGGTGAAAGAAAACTCTGAGATTTTTAAAACTATCAACATGACATTCTTGAAAATGTCATATGTCATAAGAAAATCTTTAGAAGGGAGTTAAGGTTATAAGAAAAATTTTTAGAGCTATGTAACTTTTTGTTGGTCTACAAAATGTTGTAAACTGTTTTTGTAGCTATGTCTAATAGTTCCGAAGTTATATCATTTATAGTAGTTATACCTCTAAATCGAAAATGTTCCTCTTATATGGATATCACATTAATTGGGGTGATAGTAGACCCCAATACCATACAAGTTTCTTTTTCGTCGGATTTTCACACATATGGCCGTGAGCATTGAGCATTTTTTTTATAAAACAACCAAAAATATAGATAAATCAATTTTGCTCAATACTGTAGGTACTTAAGGAGATTTTATACTGAAAGCGATTTGTTGCTCGAAAACCATGATCGACTTCTTATACATAAGTTAGGCCCCTAATTTTATATTGCGTATCAAAAAAAAAAAACACTAAAGAATTATTATTGGAACAATATCTTCTCAAGAATGGAGCCAATTGTAAAAGAACAACGGGGAACAAAAGGAAAGTCCATATTTTAACACAAAAAATGCACAGATTTGAGGCAGATTTCATAGGATGCGACTGTTGTGCGCTATGGCTTCACCTTTAAAAGCTCCGATTTTGTTGGAAGAATGTATGAGGAAGTCCAAAAACTTCCCCAATTATATTTTCACTGCAACACTGCATTTCCTATGGAAAATGTAGGGGCTAACTACTCGATTTTTGGGGCTGAGCACTGGAAAAAGGTGAAATATTATTTATTATAACTAAAGGAATGAAGTCTGTGTTTTTGTTATTTTTTTACGTTAAAATTTATTAAAAAATTATAAAAATAATTTAAATTCTGTGTCCCTTTTATTTATATTAAGCGCAGGTCTTCAAATTCAGAAATTGCACTAAATTGCTGACTACCCTACATGCAATCGGTTTCATTATTATTTTCAAATGAACTGGAACACGCACGTAAAAAGTCATAACCTGTTTCCTTCAAATCCATGTTGTTCGTTACAAATGACATTACGACATAGAAATATTATTTAAAACTAAGGAATACACGAAAGCATAGAAACTGTTTAGCAATGCACAGTTTTTGATGGTATTTGTTAATTTGATCCTACGAAATTTCACGATCAAATTGGATTTTTTTTTATTTTTTCGAAAATGGCCACCACTATTCACGATTAATTAATGAAATAAATGTTTTTTCTAAATATTAAAATTGATTTTATATTTGTTTTTTTGTAACCTGAATTTACAAAAATAAATGCTTTAAAACTTCAATCCTCAAGGACATCACTTCGACGAAAAACACAACCATTGCAGCCAGCAAGGAGTATATTAAAATATGAAAAACACCATCCAGTTGTCCCATCGTTATTGGGACACCTTCACCAGGTCCGGGGGATCCCATTTCAATGAACGAATCGTCAATGTACTGTGAAACCCACAGATTGATTAGGCCAAAACTCCTCAGATTTAGAAGCAATTCCTTAAAACGAGATGTCAAAAATGAATGCTTTGTAAAGTAGATACAAATTTGCTGAGAAAAAATCCCCTCCTTGAGGACATGAAAGACGCCGTATTTCTTTGTGGTTGTCACGTAGTAGCTCAAGAAGTCCTTTGGTGTTGCTGTAACATAGTTTTCATTTGTTGCCTCAAGAATTGGATAACCACCAGAATCGGTGATATTCATTGCAATAACCTTCAAGCGACCTTCTCTAATAATCGGTACGGCCGAGAATGTATCAAAACTGGCCAAGTTCACAATAAGTGAGTATTGCTGTTGGGCAAGTTCTTCAGACGTATCTGGCGGAAGTTTGGCTAAATTCGAGTGTAAAAAGTAAAACAATAATCCTTGATAGGAGTTTCTCAGCACAAGAGCTGCAAAAAGCCAAAGAGCCATCATAAAACGGGCAAAATTTTTCTTCGGTTCCGGTAACACCGGATTGCCCAACCAAGCGGAGATTATGTTGATCGCATTGCTGGAGTTACGATAGCCAAAGATGAAGTACAAAGTTTTGGGGTGATATTTTTCCAAGGCAATGCTAAGAACGATGACAAATATAATAATAATCAGCAATATGGTCCAAATAGAAGCATCAAATGGAAACGTTATAATATCGAAGGTGGTCCAAGAAGCTGTATTGGCCTTAACAGTGAACACTTGGATTGTTTGATAGAAGCTGTTGGACGAACTTAGCATGGTGGAGCGGTCAAGTGTGCAGCGAAAACATCCCATGCTGAAGTGGACGATTTTCTTTTGCAACTGTGAAATACGAGGAATATTGAAATTTCGAAATTTTATTTAAGTACAATATGATCTTACCAGTCTCATTGCCCCTGTCACAGTTCCATTCGGAAGCACTAATCCACGCTGCTCATCATTTGGCGGGGTGATGTAATCGGTTGAGAAATTCATTTTTCCCGCCAACTCCCTTAAGAGGTGACCTTCCATGCCTTCGAACTTCTTGAGACCAAGAGCACTTCCGTTCAAATTAAAATATGGTGGCACATTCCACAAGGCTGCGATAAGTCGGCATTTATGCATGTTTGACGATTTAGGTGGGAAAATGTCGACAAATTCTACCAGACGGTTCAATTTTACCGCAGATGTTGAAAAACATTGTTGTTTTGTGAAGGGGAAGTAAGTGTATATTTTAACCATTCCGGAATCATCATCTAGCATTATGCTCACGTTGACTATGTAGTAGCTCCAGCAATAGCTAAAAATAGCTTCGATTTCTTGTAAATAGTCATCAACTTGGAGCGGCCTTAAAATAACCAAATAAAACTCGCTGAAGTCTTGGTTCTTTGTCTTCTCACCGGTGTTAATTTTTCTGAAAAAAGTTAGAGGTTTTTTATCAAATATGTTCTCGATAAGATGTAGATGGTTTGAACTCTTACCTGAATGAGTTTGCAGAATCTACCCAGATAATATTGTAGAAATCCCAAGACTTTAGATGGTGGTAACCGAAGATGTCAATTTGAATTTTCAACTTATCCACCGATCTTAGAATCACCTCCGCGAAGTCGTTAAAGTCATTTCGAGCTTGTTGGCTTTCCGCTTCAGCTGAAAGAGCAATAGATGTTGTCCTTTCCGCAAAAAGTACATTGCAAATGTGAAGAATTGTCCTGGAGAACTCGGTTGACTTTTGTACATCATGTGTTGCAAGGTTAAAAGCGAAGGATAAAAGCAATCCACCTGATAGGAGACACAAAATTAAACTGTATGACATTTTGATTTTGTCTGGCCGCATGGACAGAAGGCATTTCCCCTTTTATAGAACTTTTTAGGTCTATTTTCTTGGTCCTATGGGACCAATTTGGTTTGGACTATAATGGAAGATTTGTGTTGTATTCAAAGGTCTCATTAATATTCACAGTAAAAGGCTTGACGAAAGTTTAAATCAATTCAAGTAGCTGTTAATTGGGTAACTGACAGCCATTGAAGGGGTTGTAGCGTACGCCGTGAAAATACTATTTTCTGTTATACAGATTGTTGTTGATTTTGAAGTTGTATTGCCTAATAAAAATACACAGATGGTAATGACTAAACTTGCTACAACCGCTGTACACATTGGCATACGCACTTTTCACCACACTGCGCATACACACTTCCGCCAAGTGTATATATATAATGCATCTTACCAATGTGACAGCCCTTTCACAATAAGCCACTGGTAATCGTCTAAGTCTAAATTGCAAGTGGTAATTATTTTGCCTAAAAGTAAGTCATTCATCATATAATTTAAACATGAAAAAGTAAAATAAAACAAAAAAAAAATTTTCTTAGATAAATTGAATAAATTATTTAAGTAATCAGTGGTTGTTAAAGTAAATTCTCTAACTTGCGGGAAAAAAATAGAGCATCTGCGAAACTAAGCACTAGTCTTAGTCAAGGAAACTAAACTGAACACGTGGATCAAATAAATCTAACAAAATTAGATACGGTAAGCGTAATCTACATATGTATATATTTAATGGTGTAAAAAGTTTTTTTTAAACAATTTCCTCCGCAATCGCAGGAATGCTTCCATTAAACGCGCATGAGTGATTTCCAGTAATTTTCACATTACACGAGGCAACTCGGTTCTTTGTTAGATCAGACGACCTGTTGCCGCATATCGTCAACGGAAGATCACTCGTGCTATAGAAAATAAAAACACAAAAACAATAGGGAACTACAATTGTCTAACCAATCAAGCACATACAAGGTGGCGCAAAAGTAATCCTCCTATCAGAAAATGCTATAAATTTTGCGATTGGCCCCTAATGTCAGTTCTGCTTTGACATTTGTGTAGTAAACACATGTTAATAAACAATGTTACGCTACACTGCTCCAGAACGCGGAATATTGGTGACTATTTGAGCAATAATCGGTCGGTGACTTTGGCACAACGTGAATTTCGTCGCAGATTTCCTAGCCGTCCAACGCCTACTGGTGAAACACTGCGACGTTTAGCCGCTCGCCTCGAAGAGACTGGCACAACACGAGATGCTGCCAGGCGTGGCAGAAACCGGAGTAGCCGTTCTGCAGAGAATATTGCTGCTGTAGCCGAAGATGTCATGGAAGCGCCGTCGACGTCGACCAGACGACGTGCCACGCAAATGGGTATCAGTCGACGGTCTTTACAGCGAATTTTGGTACAAGATTTGAAAATGTTTCCGTACAAAGTCCAGACGGTGCATCAGCTTTTGGGATTGGAAAGCATGTGGTTCCAACAGGAAGGTGCAATGGCACACACTGCACGTGCCACAACCGATATGCAGGGTTATCAGGTTTAAAAAACCGGAATCGGCAATCATATTTGAGTTATATTGTATTGGATACAGGATGTATGCGTTACCGTCTTTCCAGAACCCGATCAAACCCTTAAGAGTGCCTCGAAAAAGCACTACCTACGGAACATCCATGTTGTGTTTGTGGGTAAACGTTGATGATGTGATCACTGAGGTTTGGGTGAAAATTAGAAAAGGAAAACATGACGATTTCGATTAAAAACTTAAAATTGCCAAAATTTAGAAATACCGCATATTGGCAATAAGTCGATAAACTCAACCCAACCCGCACTAAACGGCAAAGCCCCAGGAAACTAACATTTACCATAAATTTATTATTTTTTTTTTCTAAATTTATTGGTGAAAACTACTTCCAAAGCACATATAAGGAAATCCTAGCGCTGGCGCTGCTACTGAAGTTTGGCTCTGTTTACCTCCAATGCAGCTCCGCGCGGTAAATGAAGCCAGAAAAGCGCTCTATCGCTTATGTGTAATACTTGGAGAAAACATTGGCGAAGAAACTGGAGGTTCTATGTTCGGGGCACTCATCGAAGAAATGCCCGGTCATAGGGGAGGGGCACCCTTAAGAGTTCTTCATCCTGATCGAATGGAATGGAACAGCGATGGGTTGACCGAATTTAGTCTGAGGAGGATATACAGATGGTTCCCTCATGAACGGTGTCTCTTGAACCGGAGTTTACTCTAGAGATTATAGGATCAAATTATCTGAATTCTTAGGTAGACAAATCACTGTCTTTTAAACAGAGATCTTCGCGATCGCGACTGCTAGGCAAATATTTTTTTAAGGACCGTAGTTAAAGGTGTACATCTGCTGAGTTAGCTAAGCTGCTATTTAAGCCTGCTCTGCTGCTCATATTGGTATTCAAAGTAATGAAAGAGCTGACGCTCTTGCCAGGCAGAACACCTTGTCAGCCTTTGTTAGCCCACAACCATCTATACCATCTATTTATGCCGCTCATCAATCCATATCAGCTGGGGCTAAAAAGAGGTAACTTAAGATCCTTAACCGGTCTTGTCCCCGCTTTTAGTCTCTAAAGAAGTATCTCAAAAGTATCAGAGTTAGTAACTCGGGCCTTTGTGAATGCTTTCTGGAAAATTACGAAACGGCAGCCCTAAATGTGCCTTTTTGCAAGGACCAGACTGGCTATCCATTTATATATCAAACACTTCCTCCGTGAAAATGATGTGAATCAGATTGAACTAGCCAACCTTCTTCGCTTTGCCAAAAGCACTGAACTTACAATTCTGAGGAGGTCTTGGTAAACCTGACAACAGCCTCGTTCGATTCGAAGATTTGAATGATCTGAGCAGTGGTTTGGGGTTTATTTAAGAAATCTGGGGTTTTCTGTCATCAGTCACTCCTTTTATTCGATAAAATTTTTAGGATCAGCCTGAAATTTTTGTTCATTTAAAGCATTCAGACCTCTTATCGTTTTTAGCTTTCTGGTTCATATAAGTAAGTTGCTAAAGGGAAAGTTATTGCAAACTTACTAAAATTAAAAAAAAAATATTCGAAATCTTTTCTCCTTTTTTTAAATTTCGGGGAGGTTTTGAACTCCTATAACACCTGCATAGATCCGCCCTTGAGATTGAATGGATAACTTCAAGCTTTTGTCAGAATATTAATAATAGAAAAGCAAATGCATTTACAAAGTTAATCACTGAAGAAAACAATTTATTATAGAAAACATTTAAAAGTAGAGGAAACTATACACTTTTTTATTATTTATTTGACTAAAAATTTCATCCATTTCACTTTTAACGAAGCAAATTCAATTGCGAAACCAAAAAAGCTGTTGATAATCGTTGCAAAATAGATTTGCAGATAACCCTTAATATCAGACATCTCAATTTTGCTCGGCTCGTTCTGAGAACTCTTAGTGATAGGTCGTCGCATGTAGATTTTTCGCCAGTGTGTTAAAAGTCCTGAAACTCTCAATTGTAAGAGGTACTTATCGATAGGGGACTTTAGATAGGAATTTCTCTGAAAATGCATTGAAAGGATGTGTTCCAAGACTGGTTCTTTAACTACCGTTAATCTGCTTATCATATTACTCCGTTGGTAGTATGAAAACAAATCTTCTGGCACTAAAACTCCCTCTTTTGAATGACTCTTTTCCAGCGCTTCTAAAGCTTGCAAATCTGTTCCATTAAAGACTTTGATAACATCATCTAGGTCACTTTGGAAAAGGCTTTTGATGTCGCGTGTGGCCGATAAAGAGTAACCCTTGGCTAGGGCATCTTCAAAATTCTTTGGAATATTCACTTTTAGGTCAAGTCGAATAGATTTGTAAAAAAATGCCTGATAGCCTGAACGTATAAAAAAGTTAAACAGAATCCACTGCATAAGCACAAAGCGCGCAAAGCTCCGATGTTCCCTATACGGCTGAACTGGACCTCCTAATGCGATCACAAAAACCCAATAGGTGGGATCACAAGATCCTGTTCCAAACACGAATTTCCTTGCAGCAGGAAATCTTTTATTCACAACATAAACTACTACATACACTGAAGTCAGCAAAAGCCAGTAGCTGAACCACATGAGAGGAGACGCCGGAATAAACAGCCGTTCCACGGGAGACAACGTTCGTCCCGTTTGTATAACCAATATCAGTTCGTTTTTGTGGTAATCTACGCTTGAACTGACATTTTGTCGGCGAAATGTCGTTGGATGGAGTCTTCCAATTGAGATATTTGCTGATCCTGAAGTAAACTAAAGAACAAACATTTATAAATACCTCTTCGATCGAAGTATGCCTTCTTCTATTTACCACACTAATTCGGTTGTCCATCTGCGTTATCTTTGGTACTACAACTGAGATTGAAAAATTCAACTTCTTAGCGATTGTATTCAAAATTTGTCCCTCTAATCCACCTAGCAAAGCCTGGCCCTTGGAGTCCTTTTTTATGACCAAATACGGTGGCATTTCGTATGCATTGACAATAAGCTCGCAGCCATTAAAGTTTGCCAGCTTCTCTGGGTAAAGTGCGCATATTTTACCAGTTTTGCGCGACACAAATCTCCCACCACGATACACGCAAATTGGACTAGGCTTTTCGTTTAGACAGAACTCATTGTAGAAAAATGGAGCGTACGTGTCAAAGGTAAACAATTCTATTCTTAGTTGGTGGCGAACGAAAATAACGTCGACTATATTACGCTGGTAGCAGTTCTCGACAATGCGTAGAAAGTCAACGTAGTTATAAATTTTCGTGAGATATACAAAAAAGTAGCCCCCTAAGTCATCTTCGCAATTACGGCAGGAGGCTATAGCTTTCCTGAAATTCACAAATGAAGGATAAGTTAAATTTTGAAACATGGTCATACTCACTGAAATGATGCATACGAATCGGCCAAAATGACTACGGATCGTCTAGGTTCCCAAAAGCCAGAATGTGTAACCGTCAATTTGACATGTAAATTCTGAAGCACAGCGCTTAAAAAGTCATTTTGAAATCGTTTTTGCGACTCAGTCTCATAATAGGTGAGGAAATCGATTTCTTTTGTTTTTTTTGATAAAATTTCATTTACTATGTACGCCAAATTTTTGGCAAATTCATTGCTCGTAGGAATATTTAAGTCAATCATTTGCAGTTTACTATGGCTGCAAGGTAGACCAGTTAACCCAATGAAACTGAAGTAAAGTAAAGCCAGCATTTTCTAGCAATAATAACTCAATGTCGGCTGAAATCGAGTGTTTTATAGAAGCCGCCATATTGCATTGCTAATGTGAAATTGATGACTTTAAAAGGATTTTTATTGTTTGACTTTTTTTTAATTTAATGTATTTTTTTCGAAGCAAATACTGAATCGAAAGTTAATTGTGCGACTTCCTTGAATTGTTCATTGATTGTAAAATAATACTAAATAAATAGTTTGATACTCTATCTATGCTGCTTTGTCCCAAAATAAACACATCCAAGTTGTTTCGCCTCTCGATTGAGGAACAGGTAAGATTATCTGCGACATCCAAAATCCACACAAGAATCCTCATCGATAGTAAGGCCAAGACAAAGGCACTCGTCCTAAGAATGAAATGGTCAGATTTGTTGAGAACTGTAGGGTCGCCGACATTAATTGTATAGCAACTCCCCTATCTGCAATAAAAAAATTTCAAAAATTTCACAAAAACTTAATTTAATATTACATGTAATGATTGTTCAATCTCTGCGGCATGATTAGATAGTTATAGAATACCTTTGTGTAAATTTTATTCAACGAAACCCTAGGCAATTATGTTTCGGTTCTTGTGGTAGGCCACAAAAAAACCCAACATCAAAAGAAATAAAGAGAAATGTTGTATGGAGGATGGTAATCGAGTATCGAGTTCATTCCCTACTTGAAGGAACGTTTCCATGATAAGTCGAAAAAACGATTCAGCAAACATTTACCTATTCATAATTAATTAAGGGGCATATTTCGGTTTCTTAAATAAATAAAGTGCACGACTGCGTAATACGAAACTTTCTCGGTACATGAGATGCGTTTTTGAACCGCAAAATGAATCGAAAATGTATTTAAATCACGTTTTAGGTTTTGGAAAATTAGATTTTCTCAAAAACGGCACCAACGATTTTGATGTAATTTCGCACATTGGACACTTTTAACATAGTCTTTCGAAATAAATCGAAGTACGCAGATTTGTTTCAATTTATAGTATAAAAAAAACTGTACATTTTTTAAATTCCCTTTATTAATTTTCGAGATATTGCCCGTTTTATAAATTACCATTAATCGATTTTTTTCCAAAAACTTAGTACGCAGAATTGTTGACCCCATCCTAAACATCCTTAGTATAACAAAAACCGAAATCCTTGGAACCACTTTCGAGAAAAATAGTGATAAGTGATTTTGACAAAAAAATTCGTATGGTATACCGTATACCGTTATTTCAAAAGATAAAGCAATAAAAATAAAAAGATGCCCCGTGATGTAACCCCAAGAACCTTAAATACGAACTTTGAAGCAAATCCGTCGAACCGTTTCGCCATACGGCGCCCGGACAGACAGACAGACCGACGGGCGGCATTGGCGGACCCACTTTTTTGGACTTCGCTACAGTCCACAGTATCATCCCTCATACTCAGTTTGAGTTCGAAATTTCCGCACGATCGCAATAACTTTCTCTTTAGTATACTAATGTATACGAGAAAGTAAAAAATAAGGAATGTGTGCTTGAAGTTTCTGTGATCGATAAAATAGAACGATCGTTTATCGATAAAAGAGAACGAATGAACCGATTTGAACAAAAGTGTGTTTGACGTTTATGCTGCCGGCAATGACGGTGAGCATTTTCATTCTATAAACAAACGTGAAACGTTCGTAACTATTGTTCATGACTTTCATGAGCTTAAGCTAGCTAAATGACGCTTCTAAATACTCGTAAACAGTACAGCATGACCATTTCCTTTGCTTGAATATACTTTTTTTGACAGTTTACTTGATTTGCGTAATTTTGTTTAAGTTCATTATGGGTAACTATATAGAACATTTGAGAGAAATTGAGTGACTTTTCTTTTGGTTTCGACGTAAGGCTTAATCCCACTTAAGTCTATTATGGTTGGCCCTTTATTGGTCGATATCGAGCAAATACGCGTGTGACCGTGTTTGGCGTTGCGCCCCTTGAAAGACGCAAGAACATGCCACATATAATAGCCCGTGTGAAAAACATGGTGCTGCTTAATCTAAGCCGCAAAACGGACATCTCTTGGCCTTGCGACTTATTGATTGTCATTGCGAATGCAATTGAATTCAATTGCAATTTTGCGGAATGTGTTTGTTTGCACAAATTTATTTTATTTTGTAAAAAACATAAAAAACTCGGCCTCTTCATCTGTTCCGACACCCATTGGCAATGATATTCAAGCTGCCAGCTCTACAGACAAGGCCAATCTGCTTGCTGCGCATTTTATAGCTAGCTCAACGCTGCCAGATTGTGCTTTCCGCTGGTCCAGATGGTGTTTCCTCCATCATTCTGATATCGCTGGCAAAACCACTGTGTAGCTTTTCTATCTGTCCTATTCTTCAGGGCACTTTCCGAAAAGATGGAAAACAGCATTTGTCCAGCCTCTCCTAAAAAAAGGCGAATATTCGTCTCCCTCTTCTTACCGACCAGTTGCACTTATGTCCCTTCTTTCCAAGGTCATGGAAACGCTGATAAAGCGTCAGTTTATGAAATATCTTGAATCCCGAAAACTTCCTAATTACCGGCAGTACGGTTTTTGCAGCAACAGATCTACTGGTGATTTGATGATATATCTAACCAAAAAGTTGAACCAATCTATTCACCATGGTGGTGAAAGCAAGGTTGTTACGATTGATATTTCAAAGGCATTTGACAGAGTTTGCTTATTTGACATCAAGCTCTCTTGTCGAAAATGCGTGCGTGGATCGATAATACCATTAGAAATTACCTTTCGGTAACGGTCCAATACAAATTTTTTTGGACGGTTTCAAGTCTGCCACTCAAATAAATGCTCTTAAGCCTCTGTTTTGTTTTCCACTCTCTTTTCCATTGTTAGCAATGACCTGTGGAGTTCTGTGGTGATAATTTTGCAATTTTTGTTTTTCTAACGCCATCTACCGGAAAAGTTGCAAAATTTCGATTTACTTTCGATGTACTTTTCAGGTCATAAACAAAATATTGTGTAAGTTTCTGCTCAACTTGGATACCTAGTTTTCGAATTTAACGAGGCCAAATATACGCAGGTTGAATTTGTATATATTGTGGCAGGCAGGGTTATGTTGGATGCTACCCTTGTGACAGTGGAGTGGCACGCTGGCTATGCACGGCACTAGCTCGTCGGATTGGGGGGAATCTTATTGTCACTAGCCTACTCCCAAAATAATTATCGTTATGAAAAGGATTATATATTATATATTAATTATGAAAAGGAAATGCTCACATGTACGAGGATAACGTTTTGCTGTCTGCTGTTATGACAGACGAGGCCAGTGACCCCGTTACAGGTCTTACAAGCCCTTCAATGCACCGGTTACGCTACACCTAGGTTGCTTTGCCTATCATTCCATAAGCAACCCCCGTGATTTCTCGCGTCTCAGCCTATATCATCACCATAACTAAAACTATCATTGCTTTAGGAAGCGATTACAATAAAGGATATATTTTATGGAAGAAAAAAAGGGGCCTTAGAAAGTAAAACTCCAATCAGATGGGATTTGCATGATTAAATGCAAATAAATACTTTTTCAATATGTATTTCAGTTAATTATTTATATGTTATTATAATTAGTGTTTTAGAATAGATAGGTTTAATTTCGTATATATAAGTATTAAAATAAAGTACGTAAAAAGGTATATATTTAATTAATTCCGCACATTAGGCGGTAACTCAACCGACAAAATGTGCCAAGGAGTATTGTAAAAATAATAGAAAGTATGTTTTGTCGCTTACCTTAATCAACCGCAAATCAGAAGTGCACTCTGGATCGCTGATGACTAATGAAATATTCACTAAATGTTCTCGTTATATTTTATATTCTTGTTTTCTAAGTTAGGTGAACTAATGCAAAATTAAACTTATTTATTTTACAACCCTATTTTCTTTTATCTTTTGATATTTTTTTTTTTTTTTTTACTTTAGTAACCTCGTTTGTCGGACTGTAGATCGGCTTGAATGGTGAAATATATCATTCTTAGCAGCAATTTTTATCGTAGTGGAATACGTTGCGAATGCCGTTGTTAAGCTATCCGCTGGGTGATGCTTGGTGCTACGTGGTTTGGTTACGCCGTGCAATGACTTTATTCAATAATTTTCCACAAAATGAGGCCGCTCAGTAGTCAGTACGTGATGACTTACACTCTCTGCGGTTGCCGGTGAAAAAAAAATATGACTGTTTGTAAGTTCTAAATGCCGGTAGACTAATCGGTAATTGTCAAAAATGACCACCACGCTTACCATCTTTATTGGAGTCTTCAATGTTTCTAAAGGAAACAGTGCGCTTTAAGTATGTGACGTAGTCTTTATATAGTTTACGTTACTTTCAAAAAAAAAAATTAATCAATTAATACAATGATGTGTTAAATGTGTTTCGCCAACAAGGGATTGCTATAATATGTACATTAAGATTTCACAAATAGTATTTATAATTTTATATGTGGCAAGTTTTGGGGCTACTATATACATGTATCTTCTAGATATCAATGGCTTTATAATTTCCACATCAATTCAACCTCTCGTGCAATTGATATTCTGCGTTTTTTTCTTATAAAACCTATGGTTGCTGGAATCACGGACAAAAACACAAAAGCATTTTCAATTGGATTTGCATCTAAATGCCGTTTTGACACTAATGGACAACATTTTTCTCTTCAAACACATGTTCTTACCTTACCTTACCTTCATCAACTATAATTCTCAACATAAAATCCATGACCTTATAAAGTGAAGAGGCCAATTTCAAATATGTATACTTCTACCAACCCCCATCCCACCCTACCTAACAAGAAACCACACACAACAACACATTGCACCGCCAACAAATTAGGTCCAACAATTATGTCATGAAAGGAGCTATTAGGTCACACCCCAGTATTTCTAAATGTTTCAACATTAAAACCAACACCAACCCTAAGCACAAACGTAAGCCCTCATATCTAGCTCCCACATATGCACACACATACATAATACACAACGCAACTATTCTATGCATTAATCATAATAATAGTGCCTGCCGCCTCCTATGCTTGCTGCTCGATCAAAGGCAAACCAAACTTACCATGTAAATGATTTAATTGCGTATACGCCTCGGCATTTCTTCTTTATACACAAAACCTCTCCTTGAATCAGAACACTTAGACGCTCATGTCGTCATCAGACGTGCACAAAACACTGGTACTGGCACTGGCATGAGCACAGGCAGCAACAGTCAC
Source organism: Ferdinandea cuprea (assembly GCA_963576555.1). Lineage (NCBI taxonomy): Eukaryota > Metazoa > Arthropoda > Insecta > Diptera > Syrphidae > Ferdinandea > Ferdinandea cuprea. The sequence goes on from OY754958.1 coordinate 135,232,135, forward strand.
AACTAACCACCGACCAACCGACATCCCTACAAAATATTGAACGACAGAGACGAGCCAAAGGACGAAAGCTTAACTATTGCTCAACTCGTCTTCAGACGAAACGATTAGTTTTTGCTCGAGCTTCAAACTACAATTAATTCACTGCCTGGAGCTTCGTCCCCATCCACTTTGGCCACAGTAAAGATGGAGGCACATGCTGCATTACCGCTTGGCGTTCATGGAATGCCATTCAAAATGTCCTGGCTCTCTTCATTCCATCATCGTAGGCATCATGAAGTGTCACTATCATATTGTGTATTTAATTATTACTACTCATTTGGGGGCGGGTGGAGGCCTGGCAGGCTGACAGCGGAGCCGATGAAATGCCTTGCCTCGAGAATCGCATTTATCTGTTTTGAAGGGCTGGCTCATTACATACCAACAACGGTTGGGTATGAAATGAACTTTTGACACACGAACGTGTTGTTGATGTATTTTGTCGTAATTAAAACTGAAGTATCCTTAATTTGTGGCCGAGAGTTTATATTTCAAAAATTAATGAAATGTATGAGTTTGAAAGTAAACCATACTGTACGCTTGGAGCTGGCTTATATAAGTTTGCAAATATATTTTTTTACTTGCGCTTTTTTAATGAGGTTAAAAGTGCATAACTCATTAGATTTTAATGGCGTGACAAATTTATCGAAGAATTTTGAATTATATTTTGGGTTTTAAAACTATAGAAATAGAGAATGTTTCTAGTAGTTTTTTTGACAAAATATATGCGCAATGTCCTAAGTATGACGTTCAAATAGTACTAGTAGATTTTAATGCAAAAATAGGTAGGAAGACATCTACGATATAACGTCAGCAAATGAGCTTAGGCTAATCGACGGTTTTTTCACCTCAAAAGGAGGTGACACATGGCTGTGACCAGTTTATGCACTCGTCTAGTATGTTAGATGTTAGAATATTCCGTGTGCCCAAAATAGATTCGGACCTCTTCTTAGTTTCTTCGAGACTCTCTGTGGCTCCAAAATGGTTAAGGGTACAAATTTTATTAATACGCCCCCTGCCACGCCCACAATTTACAAAAAACCGTTTTAAAGCTAAAGTTAGAGAGATAGAGTGTTACAACCTTCACAAGATGTGTAGGCACTGCCCTCCTTTATAAGTTTGTCATATAAAGTTTTTTGCCACGCAAAAGCGAAAAAGCGAAAGCGAAAAAAAATGTTTAACAAGATATTTACCCAATATTTTATCCAACATATCGCCCATACAAAGTTTTTGGCCCCGCCCACTTTTTGGGGGCGTTTTTTCAAAAAACTTTTTTTTTTTATTAATAGAATGAAATAAAATGCTATCCATCATCTTTTTATTGCTTTTTTCTTTGGGGCATATAGAGATATGAATAGGGTATAATACTGTTCGCCCCCAGCGGACTGTAGCCTTTCCTTATGTTTTTGAATGAATTATGCAAAGCATTGCAAGCAAATGCGAGCAAATTGACAATTCTGTCAAAAATCGATATACAGATGTTGGAAATATCACTTTTTTATCTGGCTATTTCTTCAGAAATCAAACAAAGAGTAATAAGCGTTGCTTTCAGGGGTTACATGGGTTTCATGCACTCACGAGGTTTATTTGAGGTTATCCAAACTTTAAACGCGTTTTTCTTGAGACTTTGTTTTCAAAGGCGGTTGTCAGAAGTTCTCGAAAACCATTCAACGGATCTTAATGAAATTTTACACAGGTCTTCGAGATACAATTCACGAGGACTTGCACGAAGGATTTTTTTTTCAATCACAACTGCCAAAAATTCAATTTTCACTTTTTTTCCCTTCGTCCAAATTCTAGTTGATGGTCTTAACTAAAACACGATTTTTTTTCACTTCTGATGATCCCGTCACGCGTTCTACTGTCAACGCGGACGCACCTTTTTTCCGAGGCAGCACCGGAAATGACGTCACAATGACGGAGTTTTGAATATTTTCTTTTTAAATTTCAGAAATTTTTTTTCAAATGTATATCTTTAAGATAGCAAAAAGTTTGAATAAAATATTTTATTATTTATATAAAGGGTGTTTTTGTTAGAGGTTGGTTTTAGAGATAAAACTGACATTTTGTGGTCAAATCTGGCGACTCTAATGTCATTAATGTTCAGTTTGGTTTGCCATTTTATCATGAACAGGTTGACAAATGAACAACGCTTGCAAATCCTGCAAATTTATTTCGAAAATAATGGTTTAAAAATTTTCAAAATGTTGTTCAGTGATGAGGCTCATTTTGGGTTGAATGGCTACGTCAACAAGCAAAATTGCCGCATGTGGAGTGAAGAGAATCCACATGAGACCCTTGAAACGCCATTACATCCACAAAAACTGACTGTTTGGTGTGCTCTATGGGCTGGTGGAGTCACTGGGCCATACTTCTTCCGAAATGATGCTGGAGAGTCAGTTTCCGCTAATGGTGACCGGTATAGAGCCATGATAACCGACTATTTTGTTCCCGACTTGGATGGCATGAATGTGGATGAGATGTGGTTCCAACAAAACGGCGCTACTTGCCACACAGCGCACGTCACAATCGATTTATTGAAGGAAACATTCGAAGTTCTATACCTCTAAAAAAAAACCTTCAAAACCTTTTCAACCTAATTGATGAAAATAGAACTTTTTTCCACCGAATAAACCCATGTAACCCCTTAAGCTGAGAAGGTAACACAGGCTCTTCATAGGTGTAGAGACCATTGAGTACAGAAAGTAGGTAGGCCCCGGACTGAATCATCACATTATTAGGTGTCATCAGTTAAAAAAGAACCTCCAGGACACTATCTGGAGCTGGAAAACGCAGTAGGAGACGTTATGCACTCCATCGCAAATACGTTTGAAACAAGCTGTCCTCTGTCAGTGGAAAAGAGCAGGAAATATTTGCAGTGGTGGAACAATGCTTTGTCAAAACTTAGATCCGCAGTGCGCAAGCTGTTCAATGCAGAAAAACGCAATGGAGACTGGCAAAGGTATCAAACAGCTCTTACAAAATTCTGCGAGACTATCTCAAGCACCATTACGGCGGCAAGTCTGCAGGAGTCAGGAGGAGTTTGAACCTCGCTATAGAAACCAGATGGCAGCTTCATGGAAAATGATGACTGCACTAACTTAAAAACAGCTCGACATCGAAAAGGATATTGCATCAGTCATCTGCTCTAGAGGAAGTCTGGAATGGGCAATGGGTTCCTTTCACATCTTCAAGTCTCCAGGTGTGGATAGTATTACGCTAGTTCTACTACAGAAAGGGCAACATGTATTACTACCACACCTGGTAAAATTAGCGAAAAATAGCATTGTCATAGAGTACATACCACTATAATGGAGACGAGCATAGATTGTGTTCATACTAAACGTGGGGAAAAAAGATCAGACACAGCCAAAATTGTACAGACCGATCAGCCTTACTTCATTTCTGTTGAAAACAATAGAGGAGGTTGTGAATAATTATCTAAGCTTGTTCCCTCTGCATCATCAACAACATGCAAACAGGCAGATCCACAGAAACTGTCCTGTATCAGCTAACAGAAATTATCCAAAGTGCTCTGAATTCAAAAGAGATAGCATTGTGAGCCTCACGGCTGGACTTAACATCAATCCGGATATATAAGACTACGACAGTGCCATTTACAAGGGAAAGGAAACTTCAGAGACGCAAAGAAATCCGATTGTCAGGCACGACACCGATACGTGAGGACTACATCTAGACAGTAAATTCCTTTGAAAAACACAGAGAAACCGCCAGAAAGCAACCCATGCTCTTATGGTATGCAATTGCCCAGCAGAAAAGTCGTAGGGTTGTACCCCTAATATTCTACGATGGATGGACATAGCGAATGATCACATAGGGTGCAGTGGCATGGGAAAAACGAACAAGTCTCATCACAACGAAGTGGCGTGCATATGCATCACCGGCGCAATGCGTACATGCCCAACCGCTGCAATGGAGGTGCTATTGGCATTAGCTCCCCTACACCTCATTGTCTCAAAGGCAGCGGACAAAACTATTCTAAGAATAGCAAAAGAAGGAACTGGAAAGGGGAAATGCATCAGCTCGAAATAATGCACTACTCGGAAAACGTTCACTCTTGGTCATTCCAAGAGATGACACACAAGAATGACAAGATGATGAGCGATGAATCCACTATCTATGGACTCAGCAATCATACGATAAAGTAGTATAGAGACGGCTCGAGAACTGAGTAAGTGTTTTGGCCAAGAACGAAATACTATGAATCCATAGCCATTAAATGCGCCATAGAAAGATGCGTTCGAATCTCGAAAAAAATTGCAAAAGATTTAAGTCTTAGCAAAAATAATTTACGCATTCTAACTGGTTTCCTAACGTGGCATTGTAAACTCAATTAACACCTTAGGAACATAGGGATATCAGATGAAGGTCTCTGCAGATTCTGTAATGAGTCCACAGAAACTCTAAAACACATACTGGGATCCGAACCCATATTTAAGAAAAAACCAATTTCAAGAAAACGATTTACCAACCACGGATCCACTGATCATTCTCAGATTCATAACAGAATCTGGACTGATTTTGTTATTATTATTATATTAAGTTATAGAGTTATTTTAAAATAACTATGGCACGCTCTAAATAGTTTTAACTTGTAAGAAATAAATCTTGGTATAAACTTGTGGGTGCAGTGGTTAAGTGTGTTGGAGCACTTGCGAACGTCTGACAAACATCCAGGAGTAAGAACTGTCATGAGAAGCTTCTCAAAAATTAATTGCCGTTCGGAATCTCTTCCCTTCGTGTCAAAAATATATCTTCGCACATACAGTGCTTGGAGAAGCTAGTACCCAATATAATGCCTAATATTTATTTTATTTTATTTATTAACTTGAACAGTTTTCTTAACAGTTTTCTTATCACTTGGCAAAAGAAGCTTTTTAAAATTAAATAAAAAACCGAACACCTTAATACTAAGCCCAAATGTTGTGCCTTAATTTATTTAAAACCTTCGCAAAAACTCTCGCGAACTTATAAAAAAGAATTTCCCCTCCAAAAGAAAATATGCTTAAGGCAATTCCACACATATAGATTTCAATTGCTCCAATAATCTGTGGAACCGTCATTGTCCTATGTGGCAGTGTTGCTTGAACGATGCGCCTGCTTCTTATTTCAATGAAAACTTCATTCCACTTCTGAATCAATCCCACGCTGGAAAATTCTAAAATTTTATCATTGAAGGGCTGAAGTAGGTATGAGTCCTTTTTCAAGTACGCGCTGAGCTGCTGTGTGAATACGTCCGTCTTGGCCAAATAGAATTCGCCTGCCCGATGAATGTTATGCTTTTTAAAAAATCCAAAGTACTCATAGGGCGTAAGAATGGCGATTTTTTTTGATGCCTTGGAAAGTATTGGAAAATTTTCCACCTCAGAACCGTTGAGAAATTTCGCAGCCGCTTGTATCCTTGGTAGGTAGCTTAGGGAATTATAAACAGGCGGTGTCAGAAGAATCTCATAGCCATCACGTATGACAGTTTCTATATCATCCGGTGGTGGTAGAGATAAGTCCGTTTTGATAAAATGAAACAAAGCCGATTGGTAGCCGGATCGCAGCACCAACCAAAGAAGCGTCCAAACACAGAGAAGGAATCGGGCAAAGTTTTGTTTTGGTATGTGCTGAACTCCACCACCAAGCGCAATGTGGAACATATTGTAGACGGGAAAGTGATTCGTCGAACCAAGAATGAAATCTCGATGGCGTTTCGATTTTAGTCTTCCTGCTCTCAGAGCAATAATAATACCAAAGAGAAAGTACAAGAGAACATATAGCCAAACACCAAGAGAGAAGGGTAGTATGATCTTCGTAATAGGGGGGATAGGATCTCGCCTTGAGCTGATAACAATGACAATGGTGCTGAGATAATAGCTGCTGGTGGGCATAAAAAAATCATCTTCACTTGTAGGCTTGTAGTGGAATGCTCCGACGGCAAAGTCAACACCGACTTGGAAGAGCTGAAAATTGCAAGTTTTGAAGAATTCAATTCTGGGATAATATGAAACACTTCACTATACCTTATTAAAGATGAGTCCCTTTTCGAGTAAGGTCTCTTCGATTTCCTCGTCATTCATTATGTAGAAGGATATCGAAAAGTTCATACGCAAGGCAATAAATTCTAGAAGTTTTCCTTCGATGCCACTGTGTACTTCGCGACCATGCTTGTCATGGAGAATCTTTAAGTATGGCTCATCTTCCCATGTGGCACAGATCAATGGGCAGCTGTGCATGTTGTCCAACTTTAATGGAAAGATTTCATCTACTTCCCAATCATAGTTCGTGTATCTATTAGATATAACTGGCAACACCGTATTGCAGGCGTGTATTGTGTATGGGAAATAAGTATACATCAGTAAGACTTGCGGAATAGGTTCCACAATTATATTCACATCCACGATACCCATTTGCCAGTTCTCCGATAAAATTTCTACCAAATCATCATAAAAGTGTCCCTCTGCAGCGCGTAGCACTATCACACCAGGTCCTTTGATGTTGAGGTGATGCAGCAGAAAAGTCGTAGGGTTGTACCCCTAATATTCTACGATGGATGGACATAGCGAATGATCACATAGGGTGCAGTGGCATGGGAAAAACGAACAAGTCTCATCACAACGAAGTGGCGTGCATATGCATCACCGGCGCAATGCGTACATGCCCAACCGCTGCAATGGAGGTGCTATTGGCATTAGCTCCCCTACACCTCATTGTCTCAAAGGCAGCGGACAAAACTATTCTAAGAATAGCAAAAGAAGGAACTGGAAAGGGGAAATGCATCAGCTCGAAAGAATGCACTACTCGGAAAACGTTCACTCTTGGTCATTCCAAGAGATGACACACAAGAATGACAAGATGATGAGCGATGAATCCACTATCTATGGACTCAGCAATCATACGATAAAGTAGTATAGAGACGGCTCGAGAACTGAGTAAGTGTTTTGGCCAAGAACGAAATACTATGAATCCATAGCCATTAAATGCGCCATAGAAAGATGCGTTCGAATCTCGAAAAAAATTGCAAAAGATTTAAGTCTTAGCAAAAATAATTTACGCATTCTAACTGGTTTCCTAACGTGGCATTGTAAACTCAATTAACACCTTAGGAACATAGGGATATCAGATGAAGGTCTCTGCAGATTCTGTAATGAGTCCACAGAAACTCTAAAACACATACTGGGATCCGAACCCATATTTAAGAAAAAACCAATTTCAAGAAAACGATTTACCAACCACGGATCCACTGATCATTCTCAGATTCATAACAGAATCTGGACTGATTTTGTTATTATTATTATATTAAGTTATAGAGTTATTTTAAAATAACTATGGCACGCTCTAAATAGTTTTAACTTGTAAGAAATAAATCTTGGTATAAACTTGTGGGTGCAGTGGTTAAGTGTGTTGGAGCACTTGCGAACGTCTGACAAACATCCAGGAGTAAGAACTGTCATGAGAAGCTTCTCAAAAATTAATTGCCGTTCGGAATCTCTTCCCTTCGTGTCAAAAATATATCTTCGCACATACAGTGCTTGGAGAAGCTAGTACCCAATATAATGCCTAATATTTATTTTATTTTATTTATTAACTTGAACAGTTTTCTTAACAGTTTTCTTATCACTTGGCAAAAGAAGCTTTTTAAAATTAAATAAAAAACCGAACACCTTAATACTAAGCCCAAATGTTGTGCCTTAATTTATTTAAAACCTTCGCAAAAACTCTCGCGAACTTATAAAAAAGAATTTCCCCTCCAAAAGAAAATATGCTTAAGGCAATTCCACACATATAGATTTCAATTGCTCCAATAATCTGTGGAACCGTCATTGTCCTATGTGGCAGTGTTGCTTGAACGATGCGCCTGCTTCTTATTTCAATGAAAACTTCATTCCACTTCTGAATCAATCCCACGCTGGAAAATTCTAAAATTTTATCATTGAAGGGCTGAAGTAGGTATGAGTCCTTTTTCAAGTACGCGCTGAGCTGCTGTGTGAATACGTCCGTCTTGGCCAAATAGAATTCGCCTGCCCGATGAATGTTATGCTTTTTAAAAAATCCAAAGTACTCATAGGGCGTAAGAATGGCGATTTTTTTTGATGCCTTGGAAAGTATTGGAAAATTTTCCACCTCAGAACCGTTGAGAAATTTCGCAGCCGCTTGTATCCTTGGTAGGTAGCTTAGGGAATTATAAACAGGCGGTGTCAGAAGAATCTCATAGCCATCACGTATGACAGTTTCTATATCATCCGGTGGTGGTAGAGATAAGTCCGTTTTGATAAAATGAAACAAAGCCGATTGGTAGCCGGATCGCAGCACCAACCAAAGAAGCGTCCAAACACAGAGAAGGAATCGGGCAAAGTTTTGTTTTGGTATGTGCTGAACTCCACCACCAAGCGCAATGTGGAACATATTGTAGACGGGAAAGTGATTCGTCGAACCAAGAATGAAATCTCGATGGCGTTTCGATTTTAGTCTTCCTGCTCTCAGAGCAATAATAATACCAAAGAGAAAGTACAAGAGAACATATAGCCAAACACCAAGAGAGAAGGGTAGTATGATCTTCGTAATAGGGGGGATAGGATCTCGCCTTGAGCTGATAACAATGACAATGGTGCTGAGATAATAGCTGCTGGTGGGCATAAAAAAATCATCTTCACTTGTAGGCTTGTAGTGGAATGCTCCGACGGCAAAGTCAACACCGACTTGGAAGAGCTGAAAATTGCAAGTTTTGAAGAATTCAATTCTGGGATAATATGAAACACTTCACTATACCTTATTAAAGATGAGTCCCTTTTCGAGTAAGGTCTCTTCGATTTCCTCGTCATTCATTATGTAGAAGGATATCGAAAAGTTCATACGCAAGGCAATAAATTCTAGAAGTTTTCCTTCGATGCCACTGTGTACTTCGCGACCATGCTTGTCATGGAGAATCTTTAAGTATGGCTCATCTTCCCATGTGGCACAGATCAATGGGCAGCTGTGCATGTTGTCCAACTTTAATGGAAAGATTTCATCTACTTCCCAATCATAGTTCGTGTATCTATTAGATATAACTGGCAACACCGTATTGCAGGCGTGTATTGTGTATGGGAAATAAGTATACATCAGTAAGACTTGCGGAATAGGTTCCACAATTATATTCACATCCACGATACCCATTTGCCAGTTCTCCGATAAAATTTCTACCAAATCATCATAAAAGTGTCCCTCTGCAGCGCGTAGCACTATCACAACAGGTCCTTTGATGTTGAGGTGATGCGTACGGATTCCATTATACACTAGCTTGAGGGCACTCAGCGAATCCACTGCAAGAATGCAATAGTGTCGGTCACTACCGCCTACCAGCTCATTCTGCACCCCGATTCGAACTGCTATGCTATCAAGTTGACTTAGGGTCGACTCCAAAAGGTCAGTAAAATAATGAATCTCCTGTTTGTCTTTCGTGCACATAATGTTGAAGTTAAATACTTTCGTCTGCCCGACGTAAGTCCTTTTGATAATGCTCAGCAGCGCTTGTGGTAGAGTGCTCCTTTCGGAGGCGATATGTGTTGTAAAGAAAACGGTAAATAGAAGTAAGTGAAGCAACGTTGCAACTGACATATTGACAGCAGGAAGACGATTAACCGTCTGACTTTTATAAAATTCACTGTCTCGTTAAAAGGTTCAAAATTAAAACTATTTAGTCGCGTAGTTCAGCGAATATTTGCATGCAATGTCACGTGTTAGTTCTTGTTAAAGGCACTTCGATGGGAGCACGAGTATAGATAAGCATTATGTGGTATACCAATCAAACTGGCAGAAAAGACTTACATGACATAATAATTACTTGTTATTTGTCATCCTGATTGCATAATGGCGATGACATGACAGTGGCCCAAAAATACATTTTAACATTAAGTAGCTGGTGACACGCAGGATTTTCTAAAATTTATTTTTAGATTCTGATAACTTTAACTAGAAACTAAAGAGGATAGGTTAAACGAGAATTTTTTTTTTTAAACAGGGATGCCAAAGTTTTTATTAAAGCGTTTCTGGAATATTAATGTTGATAAATAATTTTAAAAATATATTTATTTGTTATATGCATCAAAAGCAATGTCTGTTTGTCTATCACTGGCTTAGATCTATTTGATGTCCTATCCTTTGAAACGTTGGAATATGGCCCCAAACCAAAAAATAAAAATGGCCCCAACAATTTATATAAAAAACAACAACACGAACATTTTTGTGGTTTTCGTCAGGCAGGCGCCTATAGCAACAGTACCTGGGTGACACGCGGGATTAAAGGATTTCTACCATGGATCCATGGACCTTATGGACCATATATGCGAATGCCGTTGTCGCCAATATGCGAGAACCACCTCATATGTTCGTTACGACAGATGATCTCTTGGGTATCTTTTATTCTCTTAAGAACAAAAAATCGGCGGGTCAATGTCGTATTGAGACACCTGCCCCTAGAGGCTGTGGTGATATTCACCACACTAATTAACAATGCGTTGAATAATGCATATTATCCGGCGCATTGGAAAATGGCGGTAGTACATCCAATCCCGAAAAAGGGAAAGGATAACACTAACCCTCTAATCTTCGGTCAATTAGTTTGCTTCCGAATATTAGCAAGGTGTTTGAGAAGGTTGTTAATAGAGCCCTGCTGAAATGGGTCGAGGACAATAAAATAATCCCGGACAACCAATTAGGTTTCAGGGCGAGGCATGACACTATTCATGCCGCGTCAAAACTGGTTTCCGACATTCAATGGAATAAATGCAAGAACCAATGCACGGTTGCTTGTCTGGTTGACTTTGAAAAGGCGTTCGACACCGTATGGTTAGAGGGGCTTTTCTACAAGTTAATCAGGCTAGGAAGGCACAAACCCTTGCTATATATAATTTATAACATGCTTATGGAAAAGAAGTTCGTGGTCAAATGTGGCAACGTAACTTCGAGCTGAGTCTATAACATTAAAAACAGTTTACAACAGGGTGCGGTGAATTCTCCGATTCTGTTTAATATTTACACAAATGATCTGGTACGTTGACTCAGACATGATATAGCGTATGCCGACGATTTGGTCGCATACAGATCAGGTCCTAAGATCGAGGTCATCAACATCCTTCTGCAGCGTGACTTCGAGCAAATTAAGGGATATTGCGACGCCTGATAGTTGAAAATCAACTTCCAGAAGACGGAAACAATCCTGTTCAGGACCCCATTGACTAATGCCAGGATACCAGAAAAAACTGGAAAAAATTGGCCATTATTGGACAGAATGGGCAGGCATTGGCGGTGAAAAACGTGGTCAAGTATCTTGGAATCTGGCTCGACCAGTATGTGTATTTAAATAAACATATAGATGCTTGTCTTGCAGGAGCTAAGAAGGCTTTTGCTCTAACAAGAAGATTGTTTCATAGCAGTCAACGTGCTTCTAGAGTTAGGGTCATATGCTACGTGGCCCTAATAAGGCTCATCATCGCTTATGGCTGTCCATTGTGGTTCAATATAGCGCCATCGTATATGGAAAGGATTCGGGTTTTCGAGAGACAATGTCTTAGGACATGTCTCGGGTTGTTTCGAGCACCTGAATCTGAGTACATAAAATACTATCCCAACACGGCATTAAATGATGGGGCTCCCTTGAATAGGATTGACAATTTCCTCATTAAGGTGACTCGAAGGCACGTTGCGAGGGCGATGACCAACGATAATAGCCTGATCTTCGGGGCATACTACCTCAATGAAGCACACATGGAGTGAACGCTCCGACCTGGCTTTGTTCCGCCAGAGGCTTTTCTCCATATTGATAAAAAAGGGCTGGTACAGACGAGGGATGGTATCCGGGTACTATACCACCGCTACCGCAGAGCGACGGATAAGCGGCTCAACTACGAGGGGGACGCCGCTAATGCTCCCGAGCTTCTTCGGTTTAGTACCGCGATAGGGGGGAGGGATCATATTGATACGGACACGCAATTCACCGAATATTGGTGGCTTGCGGAGGAAATATTGGAAGAGGTAGGAATACCTTTCCAGGTCGGTGCGTTGCCTTAGGTAACTCCTCTTAATGTTAAGTAGTAGTAAGTGGTTTAAGTTGGTTGGCTGTGCTCTGCATGTCGGCGCCAAGGTGTGGTGTTTCTGAGAGTCGACTGACACATTTCGGTGTCAGTGGACTCTCGGTGGCGCATGTGCGCTAGGTTGGCGGCTGCTGGGTGCTGCTAATGGTGTTGGGGGGTGGGGGGCCTCATCTACCGTTGCCTCTGTAGATGAGGCGGCGAGTGCACAAAACCTCCGATTATACTTAGTATTAGTTTGGTAATTTTGAGTAGCATAAGTTAGATTTTAAGTTTTTAATGTATAGTCTTAAGTAGTTTTTATATATTGAAAAAATAAAAAGTATTATTAATTAAGGCCGAAAGGTAATAGTATTAAGTGATATTGTTAAGTTTAGAGCGTCCGCATAAGGACCAGTAAGCTAGAATAGGTATCCTGTTAATTTTAAGTTAGATTCAATCATTTTTGTCTAGTATGTAAGATCTTTTGGAAACAATAAAAATTAATTTAAAATTAATTAAATTACTTACGGACCATATACTAAATAGACCTAACCATAATGTACGTTTAAAGCAGACATAATGTCCGTGGCCCTTATGTCATCCCGCCTTGTTTTTCATCTTTATTTTTGGGGCCATTTTTTATATTTGATTTGGGGTCATTTTTCATTGGAGCATGACATATTGTGGGACCATTTTGCATACTTATGGGGCCATTTTTTATTTTGAAAAGTAGAGCGAATTTATGCGGTCATTTTTAGTGTTGCAGTGGCTTACTGGTTTAGTGCGTTGAACTACTAAGCGAGCAGCCTCATGTTCAAATCCGACACAAAACCACTTTAAAGTTTTTATTCGCTACCTCTTCCGAAATTGTGACAGACTTTCAAGATGCCATTAAGAAAAATGTTGTCTTTCCATTCCATACGTCCAGAGGACCAATGGTAAGTGCGAAAATGCGGGACTCTATGTTTAAATCCGTCCTAATAACTTTATGTTTTGCGCAGCTCCATCTCTTGCAAAATTCCGACAAACAGCCAAAAGTAGTGGAATGTCACGAAAAGATGCTTGAAATTAGCCATCCGTGATCGGTCCCTTCATTTGTATAAATATATCAAAAATAATTGGAGAAGCTAGATTTAGGACCTCTTTTCAATTTTAAGGCTAGCCTTAATCCTAGTCGATATATAAATTTTGTGAATGATTCTTTTTAAACCAAAAATCACGTTGCTCTTGTTTTTTCGTTGGAAAATAAGAAAAGATAATTTAAAGAAATTAGGGTCGGTTTTTAACTACTGTTAAAACTAAGAGGCACCTAATAAGAGGCTTGTGAATATGTACTTTACCTATAAAAAAATATTAAATCAATCATAGACTAACGAGTCTTCTTACAGCAGATTGAGAAACTTGAGTAAAATTCATGAAAGCACTAGACTGACAGTACTAATCTTTAAAAATTAGTGCAATAATTCAGTTACAACATTTTTCTTACTTCCTTAACGGGCTCCCGACCCGTGAAGAGTCCCTGCCTGAGACGCGGCAGCCTTCCATCGTCTGCGATCCCGGGCACGCTGCTTCCAGTTATTCAGACCAAGAGCTCTGGCATCCGCAATGGCTTGGTCTTTGAAATGGAGGTTCGGTCTTTCTTGTCGTCTCGAACCTGGGGGCCGGGATTCGAAAATTATCTTAGCTGGAGCATTATTGTCCATTCGGTCGATGTGGACGAGCCAATGTAGTATACGAGTTTTGGCCTTTCGGACTACATCCACATCTTGGTACAGCTCCTAGAGTTCGCGGTTGTAACTTCTCCTCCAATCGCCCTCCTCGCAAACAGGACCAAATATCCGTCGAAGGATTTTTAATTCGAAGGATCCCAGTATTAGCTCTCGTTTCCTGCTTATCGTCCAGCACTCAGCGCCGTATCAGAACTGTCCGGGCCTTGCCTAAATTTCTCCATGCCGCATTTTAACATTTTTATTTTTACAGAACTCCGTTTACTTACTTTAAATGCTGGGATAGAAAATCAAGATTCCAAATATAAAAATATATCCAGCCTTATTAGAAAGCACGGTAAATACCGGAGAAGAAGGACTTGACCCGGCCCTGGATAGCAAATGCGGAGCAAATGCTACACTATAACTTAGCCTAAAGGTAGGATTAGCCTGCACCCAAAGTGGGCATATATCGAACATTTTTCGCTCTCAAAATATGGGTATTTGAAAGCGCATGGTCAATATTTGATCTTTTCATACATGACATCCCATACAAGAGTATCCTCGAGGTAATTCACCGGCAATACTTATAGAAAACTAACTTAGACATTAATCACTCTCCAACTTTGTTGCCAAAAAATCTAGAAACATCAAAGTTTGCACATCAAACGGCACATGCATAGGTATGTATAAGCAAAAGTATCAACTGAGTCACTAAAGTATCTTTCAAGCTATGGAATATTTCCAACCATTACAGAATCTAAAAGTTTGGCACCGCAAACTAATTTTGCTACAATTAAAACACTTTTAACATTCCTGCCTAAATAAAGAAGTTAAATTTCAGTCCTATATTCCTATATAGGTATGAATGTTTAAAAGTTTTCATTTTCTTTTCGTACTCACACCAATTAAAGACAAATTAACGAAGGTAGGTACATATATTATTCTTTAATTATTTCCATAGGATTTTTTTTAAATTTTCGGGCCTAGGCTTTGTCGGAGTTGCTAACCCTGCATACAGGGCCTGACATTCATACATGATGTACTCAGCAGTTTCGCCTTCTTCAAGACATAGTCGGCACTCCGGTGAGGCAAGTATGTATGTGTAGTTTATGAAGGTGATATCGCTGTTAGGTATCCAATTACATTTTTGATATCGATTAAGTTATTTGTTGGCATTGTTTTTGAAAGGTTTGGTGATCCTTTAGGTCTGTCTGAGACCTTGTTTTCCCAATGTGTTGTGTTTATTGGTTTGGGTCCTATAAAAGGAATTTTCCGAGCTGTTTCTGGCAAGTTCATCGGGCGTTTTTGTTCCTTTCAATTCACTCGTGTCCGGGAGTCTACAAAATTTTTGTTTTGCTTTTGACACTTAGTTTTTGGAAGGTGTCAAAACGGTGCAATACTGATTCGGGGTCAACGATGGGTGAGCAAAAACTTTTAGAAATTTTAGTAATTAGGTTTGCGCATCCTTTTGTGGCATGGTGCTCTGCCTAAAATACACTGGGAATTGTTCCCATACGTATTGTCACATTTTGGTTTGGTGCATGAATACCGGATCCCACACCAGAGTCCATCCGTATGCTACTTAAGGAAGTTTAGTGGCTAACTCATTCTTCTTTTCTTGTGATCTCTGTAAAGAATCCTTTGTTGAAGAAGTGTTTTTTAATTGGCGGTCGCGCAGACCATGTCAAGTTCGGGGATTTCTGAAAACAGTTCCATTAGCTCAGGGTGTTTGGTGATGGTTTTCTCTTTGTTTTGTTCCAAACTTGCGACTCTGTGCAATGCAATTTTTTTTTCAAATTGTGGAGGGGTGTTGGTTCTATTAAAGGTTCTATTGTCGTCGTGAGACATGTTCGCATGGCTCCGGAGATACCAATACTAGCAAGACTTCGTACCTTGTTTAGTTTGACGATGGCGCACACAGGTTGATTTTCCTAAAAACATGGTCAAAACTATAGTTTACATATAACAAGAGCACATTATTCCATTAGTCTTGCTATTTAATTTGCAATTATTTCGACAGCTGATAAGTTTGAAGTAATAAGCTTTTATGAATCTCGTGCATTAAGAAGTTAAGTGTTTTATAAGTTATCGAACTGCTTTGGTTTTAAAAATTTTCTGTGTGAAATTATAAAAATAATATAGTACGGAATCTGTTGCTAGTGGTAAGTGGAATAGTGGATTTTAGTTTTATTAAGGTTTTAAATATGTTGTTTGGAGCAAAGAAAAAAATCCTACTATTTAGTTTAATAAAGGAAAAGTTTAAGTTTCCGGCGTAGTCCTGTTATATAAATTAGCTTAAAATTTACCTTAGTATTTGCTTTCTAAGAGACGATTGTAAAAAGGTGCGATATTTTGCGATCTTCTCAGATAACGCTGATTTAAATAACATTGAAGGTAAAAAGTTTCGCTAAATTTTTGTATATCCTATTTTGCTACAGGCTCACAATCAAGTTATATTTTTTTTTGTCAAGAAATCAGCTAACTGAATTCTTGAGAAGCTTTCTATCAACTGAATTTAAAGCAAAATATTATTTTTTTGGCAGAAAAAGGAGAACTAAAATGTATGCCTCAGAGGAGACAAATCAGAAGTTAAACAAGTTTACATATGAATATAAAAGTTGATAGTTAACCTCCTCAAGGAATCAAAAAGATTTTCAAAGTAACTTGGCTGATCCCATGGATTTGTTGGTCGGCCGCAACCGGATTTTGTAGAGTTAAGTGAAAGATCCAAAAGGAGAAAAACTGAAAGGCTACATTCCGAAATTCAACCCGAAGAGCTTTGCTACGCTGCTCAAATGCAAATTCGGGAACAAGGAAAGTTAGATTCTGCAAATGTGATTAAAACCATAGTTTTTTTCAACTCCTACACGCGCGGAAAGATACCAAAAAGTTACAAGAAATTGGACAATAACATATTTCCGTATAATGCAGACAAGGCTTTATCAATTCTGTATATTTTCTAATTCATTTTTAATTTTTGTATTACCTTTCATAACGGGTGATCCAAGTAGAGATACTTTTTTCAATAGCCTCTTTTGACAGATCACGTGTGAGTCGTGTCATGCTGTCATGTTATTTTTGTTTAGTATTGTTTGGCATTTTATAATGGAAAGACTTACGAGTGAACAACGTTTACAAATTGTTCAACTTTATTATGAAAATTCACGTTCTGTGAGGAATGTGTTTCGTGCACTTCGCTCAACTTATGGTCAACATAATCGGCCTACTGAGCGTACTATTCGCAACACCATCACCCATTTTGAGACCCAGCATTCATTATTGGATAATATTCAACCGAATAGACCACGTCCAGCACGCTGTGAAGAAAATATAGCGGCCGTAGCTGAGAGTGTACACGAAGACCGTAGAGAGTCGATTCGGCGCCGTTCGCAGCAACTTGGACTGACGTATGGAACGACTTGGCGCATTTCACGTCAAGATCTTAAATTGAAAGCGTACAAAATACAGCTTGTGCAACAACTGAAGCCGCTCGAGCTTCCCAAGCGACATCGCTTCGCTCTATGGGCTCTTGAAAAGTTCCAAGAAGATCCAAACATTTCGGTGAGCACATAATTTCACGTTTTGGGCCGGTCGATTGGCCACCAAGATCGTGTGATATCACACCGTTAGACTTTTTCCTGTGGGGATATGTAAAGTCAAAAGCTTATGCCGACAAACCCGCTTCGATTCAGGCCTTGGAGGAAAACATCACGCGTGTCATTCGCCAGTTACCAGTCGAAATGCTCGAACGAGTGATCGACAATTGGACTCAACGGATGGACCATCTGCGACGTAGCAACGGCCAACATTTGATAGACATAATCTTCAAAAAATAAATGCCAAAGAATGTTCTTTCAAATGATAATAAACATTCTCCATTAAATTTGAATTTTCTGTGTTTTTTTTCTTTAAAAAAGTAGGGAACCTCGAAATGGAACACCCTTTACAATAAAATTTAATTAAGGACTATATATCTATTAATATTAATAAAAAAAATGTAAATTTACAAGAAAATACGTTTTTTATTTAAAACTATCTCTTTGGGATTTATGCAAAAATTAAATAATTAAAATAATTTTTGGGAAAATCCGCCTGTGTTTGGCGGTCTTTTGAGTGGTTTTCTTTCACCATATTATAGGGGCGTAAGTTATGATGGGCCTCATTATCGCTGTATAGATATAGGTATAGAGTGATCTTTTAAGATAGCAACCATCTTCAGGATGCGGCGGCAGGCTCCCAAATAGCATAGCTGCTTCTATTTTTTATGTGGGAATTCCAATTTAGTCAATCAGATGGCTTTAGAAAAACTCTTTTTTGACTCCCTTGAAGAAGTCTCGAAGAATAGTATTTAAGAACCAATAACCTTTTTAAAGATTAGTACATACCTAGGTACGTACGTGAGAAATTGAGCCGACCTTCTCCGATGCAACTAAACCATATCACACGAATATTAAAACAACATTAAATTAACATATATAGTTACCCACCCGCTACATATAAAGGGGAGCAGGTTTAGAGCCCATAACCACTGGACTCAGTGAAATTCTGTGAACCGGCATACCGGCCACCACCCCATAAAGGGTTATGCGTGCATTTGAATACAAATTGAATATCGCAATTGATTTCAAATCATGTAATGTCTCACTTACATAGCGAGCTATCATCATTAAAAGTGCATTATGACATAAATGTTTGCATCAATTAAATAAAATAGTTTTGCGAATATCAAAGAGCAATATCGCATGTTATTGCACAATAAATTATTCTGCCCACATTTTGTTCAGTATTTTGTGCTTTGCCAAGCTGAAACCGAGGTTCTGTTCGTTCGCAGTTTTGACCATGACAACTTCACTCCTCCATCTGGCTGACAATTCACGTCAAAATTCAACGAATTCCACACTTCTCATCGCCACGGTCTGGATTATAAATCACATTTACGCCAGCTACACCAAATCATTGACATTTGCACTGTGGTCCCGCACAGCGGACGGTGACAGACGACAAACCGAACTGCTTAGCGAGATCTTGACAGCTATCGGTGATACGCAATTGACACACGTTATGGAAAACGGTGAGGATATTCAGTGTGGTAATGATAAAGTGGACCTCAGAAGTCAGTGTCTGCTGCACGAGACTGTAGTTTTAATGGTGGACAGTTTTGAGGCCTTCATGTGAGTTGGATGAACAGGTCTGTCCGGTGACAGGTAATAAATTATGTTCAATTAGCAGGCTCTTTAAACAGCAGCTTGTGAAGAGAAATTTTCGCATCAGTGGATTCTATTCCATCCTTTATACTGCGACGGATCATCGCTATTATGATGTGATTTGGAGAATGTTTCGCGAGTTGTTCGCACTCTATGTGACAAATGTCAATATTTATGTCGAACTGCCATTGGAAACTTTGGTTTACTCATTCTATCCTTTCACTCAGTATCATTGTCAAGAGGCAAATGCCGTATTGCATAATCGTTTTACAAAAGAAAAAGGATATATCTTCAACAAACCATTCTTCCCGAGGAAAACCACAAACTTTTATGGCTGCCCATTAACGTTGGCTACGTGGAAAGGGCCGCCATTTGTATTTTTCAAACGCCGTGCTGATGGCGTGGTTAAAATTCTAGGCATTGAAGGTGCACTAATGAGAATGTTGGAAACTAAATTGAATTTTACTATCGAGTTGTTGGAGACAAGATCAAGAGGATATGTGTTGCCGAACCTTACAGCCGTAGGAGGTGCAGTCAAGCGGGTAAGAATTACAGTTCGTTTTGTCATGCATGATAGTCGTACGTCTTTTTAGGTCATGGACGGCGATGCGAATATAACAATCAACAGCTTCGTATTCTCGACTTATTTTTTAAAGTCCATGCTGGCCGCGTATAGCTTTGACAGTTTCCCGATTATTGTGGCAGTCCCTCAAGGTCGTCCATTGAGCTCATTGCAGCGTCTGATGCGTCCGTTCAAGTACATAATTTGGTCCTGCCTAAGCACAAGCGTATTGGCTGGGATAACAGTCATATTCGTGATAAAATGCCTGCGAAAGAAGACCATCAGTGACTTCGTGTTTGGACAGTATAATAAGATTCCGTGCACAAACTTGATAAACATCTTGTTTGGCGGTCAAATCAGTGGGATTCCTCGGCGAAACTTTGCCCGCTACATTCTACTTGTCTGGCTACTCTATACGATGGTCTTACGGAACGCATACACCGGCGAGCTTTATATAATGCTTCAGGATTCATCAGCACGAACAGACATAAAGAAAATCGAGGAGTTGATTGATCAGAACTTTACGCTGTATTGTACCGACAACACATTGGAAATTATAATCGAGTCGACTCGTGCTCACAGCTTGCGAATCATAAAGGATCTACCATTCAGGTATCTAGCCAGGTTGCATGACTCAGAGTCAAAAATTGCGGTTGTGGTTTTGAGACCTTTTCTTAGGCTTTATAATCAGAAAATACATGGAAAAATGCCTATTCGAACACTTCCGCAGGCTTTGCTGACCGTTCCCTTGACAATTTATTTACGAAAGAATTCGTACCTCCTTGAAAGCATCAACGAGCACCTGCTAAGATTTCAGTCAGTTGGATTAATGAAAATTTGGAATCGGTTTTATCTACCCAAAGAGGACGTGATGAAGGTAGCAGTTAGTCGAGAACCCACCGTTTTGTCCGTTCAACTGCTTATGGGATTGTTTACCGTTTACTTGTTTCTTTTGTTGTTTTCTGTTTTGGTGTTTGGACTGGAAGTGTGGTCTAGACATTCACCAATATGTCGAAGAGTGGTGAATTTTTTCAATTATTAGATGTAAAATAAAAAAAATTAAATTACAAAAAAATTCTTGTTAATCTAAATTCTCTCTTTGACTTCGTAACAGGAATGTTCTGCGGCGTAGGTACCTTATATTTTAAGGCCCTAAAAATAATTATAAAAAAAATGTCTATGTTAAATTATTATACGCGTACATTTGAATATGTATTTGTGTTTTTTTGTAGAAAAATATAAATGTTCTGACACCTAATTAAACATAAGTCCCAGAATTGTATTGTTGCATTTGGACGATTTCAGGGAATCGCAAATTAAGATTTTCATTGAAATTAAAAGAAAACAAACCTATTGACAATTTGCTTTCAATTGAGGTTCTCCACACTCCACAGTTTCCAAATATTAAGTTTTTTTTTTCTCAAAATCTGTTTGTCGTATATGCGCGTTGTTTACACCACATATGAGTAATTATACAGATCCATAGTCAACTGAGAAGAATTTTGGCTCTCTCGGTTATCTAGGTATCAAACTGGTCTTCAAAAACCGAGTTCAAACGTATTCACAGATAAAATAAAGTGCACGACTGCGTCATAAGAAACTTTCTCGGTACATGAGACGCGTTTTTGAATCGCAAAATGTTGACAAATTTATATAAATCACTTTTTAGGTTTTGGAAAATTAAATTTTCTCAAAAACGGCACCTACGATTTTGATGTAATTTTCCTCATTGGACACATTTAACATAATTATTCAAAATACAAAAAACTATCAAAATCGTTAGAGCCGTTTTTGAAAAAAGGAATTTAGAAAAATCTTTTTATGAAAAAAAATTTCAAAAAAATTATTTCAAAAATCGAAGTAAGCAAATTAATTCGACTTAATATTATAAAAAGAACATTAAAATTTTTTGGACTTCGCTTCTTTAGTTTTCGAGATATAAATTTACCGTTAATCGAATTTTTTTTCCAAAAACTGAGTATGTAGTATTGTTGGTCCCATCTCATGTATCTTTAGTACAAAAAAAGACCAAAATTCTTGGAAGCGTTTTCTATAAAAATAGTGATAAGTGATTTCACCAAAAAAAATTGAATGGCAGGTACCGTTATTTCAAACGATAAAGCAAAAACTAAAATGATGCCTCGAGATGTTACCCAGAAAGCCTTATATAAAATCCGTCGAACCGTTTCGCCATACGGCGCCAGGACAGACAGACAGACCGACCGACGGACGGCATTGCGGGACCCACTTTTTTGGACTTCTCTATAGTCGTAGTATCATCCCTCATACTCAGTTTAAGTTCGAAATTTAAGAGAGGATTTTGGGGCCATGTTTTTAAATTTTTTGTGGGTTTAAGGAGACTGGAATGGCTCCTTTAGTGGGCACTGGTCTCCCTAAAAATCAAAATAGCTACCCAAATTCTTAAAAATACTAGATTTATAAGAAAGAAAAGTAATAAGTAAAGTTGTCATGGCTCTATACCGGTCTCCATTAGCGGTAACTGACTCTCCAGCATCATTTCGGAAGAAGTATGGCCCAATGACTCCACCAGCCCATAGAGCACACCAAACAGTCAGTTTTTGTAGATGTAATGACGTTTCAAGGGTCTCAAGTGGATTCTCTTCCATCCAAATGCAGGAATTTTGCTTGTGCATCGATATCAATCTCACATTTACACGATTTGCAAGCGTTGTTCATTTGTCAACCTGTTCATGATGAAATGGCAAACCAAACTGAACATAAATGACATTAGAGTTGCCAGATATGATTTTAATGATAAATAAATGATATCATTAGGTCCGGGATTAAAACTTTTTTTAGCTCCAATTCCGAATTTATTACACAATGATTGATTATTGTAGGAAAGGGAAACAGGATAACCATCATTTTTATGTTTTGAATTTATAAATTTCCAAAATTCATTTGGATTAGATTTAATATTAGTCTCAATGTTATTGACATTGAAGAGCTGTTTTAAATTCCGACTTAAGTTGTAAGTACAACGAATAGTCCTCATGCCTCAGACTTTTACGCCACCTTCTGTAAGCTTTATTCTTCTGAGTTTTTAAAAAGCGAGTGGCTTTTTTATCCCGAGGGCAAGAAACAAACGAAGTATGACATACACGAACTACAGGAACGTATTTAAATAAAATATCCTTAATAAACCGATAAGGCTCTGAGCATAAATTATTATTATTTAATGAGAGAAAAGGACACCAGTTATAATTCTTAAGTCCATTACAAATATTAACATAGTTTGCTTTTTGTAATCGAAATTAATAGAATCAGAAACATTAAGCTCATTATAACAAAGGTTTGAAAATAGGTATAACGACGGATGGATATGGTACGGATTTCTTTTGAGACCAGTGGTGGAAGACTTCTACAAACAAGCTGAAATCACTGTTGTTTGTAAAGATGAGGTGAATTATACGACCTTGTGATTAATCTGGAGAAATGCTTGTAATATATCCACAATTTCAGCTTCAAAACCAGATAAAGAGTTAAGCTTTATTAAGCGGTTGTGATCGGACTCTTCAGAACCGAAAAAATTGATGGAGCAAAATGTTATTATAAGAAAGGCAAATAAAAATGAGCCTTTTTTGTATGATGCCGCTAATTTCGTGAAAAAATGAACGGATTTGGATATGGTTGTTGGAAAGATTTATATATGGTCTCCGATGAAGTCATATATCTGGGTGTAATCCTCGATAAAAAACTTCTATGGTCCGAACATGTCGAATCGAATACCGATAAAGCATTGTCGACTTTCTGCCAGTTTAGAGGCGCTTTTTGCAAGATATGGGGCTGAGTCCTTCATTAATACGGCCATTATTAGACCACTGCTCTCATACGCATCGGTTGTTTGGTGGAAAAGGCTTTTTCGGCAACGTGTCACTGCTTTTTTGCCAGACTCCAAAGAACGAAATGACTCGGCTGCACAATGGCCTTCCATAGCACGCCGGTGGGGCTCTGCTTTAGATGGTTTGATGAACCTTACCCCCCCCCCCCCCCCTTCATTTATATATCAAGGAGTTTACGCTAAAAACCATCTCCCATCTCGCTTAAAGAGAGGTGCGCACTGGAATTTTGAAGAACTTCCTCGAGAATTATCATTTGACCCCTTTCTTATGGATATGCCGTCTGAGGCAATGACACCAAAAATCCTTCTGCGAAAAAACTACCACTCCGACTTTCCACAGGTAACGAAATGGCTTCGGTCAGACTCTGAACCATGGATCGAATGCCATCGTATTTTCACGGATGGCTCCAAAACCGGGCAGGGGTCTGGTGCTGGAGTCTTTGTGGAATGCGATGATATACGACTTTACTACCCCTTGGGTAAACACGCGTCTGTTTACCAAGTGGAGATTTTTGCCATCCTAATGGCTATGCGCTATATTGTGAACAACAGGTGGAGGGCTAGAGGCATTTGCATTTGCAGTGACAGCCAAGTTGCTTTAAAAGCCTTGCTAAACCCTCTTACCTCGTCCCAGTTAGTGCTAGTACTCAAGCTTTCAAGCTTTCTCTGAATTTGGTCGGAAGACTGAACACAGTGAATCTTGTCTGGGTACAAGGTCACACTGGCATCCAGGGAATTCTTGGATTCTTGGGTTTCTCGTGAACACAAGTTTCGGTGGCGCGATTGCGGTGGATGTAGACAAACCAAACTACTGCGCCCGGACATTTGCAAAAGGTCAGCATCTTTTCTTCTATCTCTGAGGAGAATCGACTGTAGGCTGCTTGTAGGCGTTCTTTTGCGCCACCAATCTTTTGCAAAACACTGTGTTAAGCTTAAGTGACACCGCCACCTGTTCTGCTTGCGTTGAGGAGGATGACACGTACTAACAAAAATATATTCAGTTTCATTATCTTAAATCATGAACATGAGATTTTTCAGTTTATGTCTGAAACAGAATCATCAGAATCAGTCAAAAGAGGCATCGACCTTGCGCATTCATTTCATTTTCTTTTAACTTTTGACTCAGACGTGTACTAATTTGGTGGTCATAAATATGGTGACTTTTGCTATTTTCATTTTATTTGTTATTAACTTGAGTCTCTTGAATTAATTTTATGTTCTTTTTAAAAAAATTCTTAAGAGTGTTTCTCTTTTATGCTTTTATAGGAGCGTAGCTAGGTAGATATAAATCTTTATTGGGACTTACATATGTGTACAATTAATTATTAAATTATAAAGAAAAAAAAGCAAAGTAGTTTCCATCCAAAGGCACCATTCAATTGATTTAGCTTCTTTTCTAGTAAGAGCACTGCCAGAAAATGGAAAACATTCTCCATTTCATTTATATTACCGGGTGATCCAAGTAGAGATACTTTTTTCGATAGCATTTTTTGACAGATCACGTGTGAGTCGTGTCATGCTGTCATGTTATTTTTGTTTAGTATTGTTTGGCATTTCATAATGGAAAGACTTACGCGTGAACAACGTTTACAAATTGTTCAACTTTATTATGAAAATTCATACTCAACGGATGGAATTGGACTCAACGGATGGACCATCTGCGACGTAGCAACGGCCAACATTTGATAGACATAATCTTCAAAAAATAAATGCCAAAGAATGTTCTTTCAAATGATAATAAACATTCTCCATTAAATTTGAATTTTCTGTGTTTTTTTCTTTAAAAAAGTAGGAAACCTCGAAATGGATCACCCTTTACATAGGCTGCGGATGTTTTGAAGATCTTCTCTATGCGGCACATAGTTGAGAGTGAAAAGAATCTACATGAGACCCTTGAAACGCTATTACATCCACAAAAACTGACTGGTTGGTTTGTTCTATAGGCTGGTGGAGTCATTGGGCCATACTTCTTCCGAAATAATGCTGGAGAGTCAGTTACCGTTAATGAAGACCGGTATAGAGCCATGATAACCGACTATTTTGTTCCGAAGACGGCGCTACATGCCACACAGCGCACGTCACAATCGATTTATTGAAGGAAACATTCGATGAGCGCATAATTTCGTGGAATGGACCTGTCAATTGGCCACCAAGATCGTGTGATTTGACACCATTGCATTATTATCTTTGGGGATATGTGCAGTCGCTCGCCTACCCCAACAAACCAGAAACGTTAGGGAACTTGAAGGCCAACATTCGTGGCGTTATTGCCGACATACGGCCCCAAATGCTTGAAAAAGTGGTTGAAAATTGGACCTCTAGAATTGTCTTTATTCGAACCAGTCGCGGCGGCCAGATGATGTTTAAACATTAATGGCATACAATTATCCTTCTTGGATTGTGTTTTATTTCAATTCGAAGTTCTATACCTCTAAAAAAAACACCCTGTATATTTATGATCAGGACCTAAACCTATGACTATTTAGCAATGTCCGTCCGTCAGTCCGTACCCAATTTTTAGGCCTTTAAATTTAAGCTTTAGAAAGCTGACGAAATGGTTACGT
Source organism: Ferdinandea cuprea (assembly GCA_963576555.1). Lineage (NCBI taxonomy): Eukaryota > Metazoa > Arthropoda > Insecta > Diptera > Syrphidae > Ferdinandea > Ferdinandea cuprea. Next base: position 135,258,128 of record OY754958.1, read on the forward strand.
GTACAAATTCCTTGAATACGCCTACTATCACGGCCAAAATAAAGAAAAAACTGTTTTAAAGCTGTAGTTCAAGAGATAAAGGGTTAGAACCTCCACAAAATATGAAGACACTGAACTCCTTAACAAGTTTGCCATATAACATTTTTTTTCACGCCTACTTTTTGTGACGGTTTTTTTTAACAAAACATTTGTATAGAAAACGCAAAAAATATGTAACAAAATATTTAGCCAACATTTTTTGTAGTATATCGCCCATACAACGTTTTTGGCCACGCCCACTTTTGCGGGCGCTTTTTCAAAATATTGTTTTTCGTTATTAATTTTCGAGAATGAAATAAAATGCCATCCATCACGTTCTTAATGCATTTTTCTTTGGGGGATATGGAAAGGGTATCTTACTGTTCGACTGTTTTAAAAAAAAATTTAAACTGTATCCATTCAGATGTGCCACAAGGAAGCCATATCGGTTCACTTCTATTTGTCCTGTTCATTACTGATGTTACTAAGTTCCTGCCTTAGTGTAATTTTTTGATGTTTGCGGATAATATCAAATTTTTTCAAGATTTTTTTAAATGGCTCATTCGCGAACAAGATATGTATATATGTATATGCTCATTTAATTGATTTTATATCATAAGTTATTGTTATTAAAAGAAAACTGTTAAATACTCTTTCTCAGTTATAATAATTTTATCGTTCATTTTTGGTTTTCTCAATTCCTGCTTTTTTTGACATCGTTCCTTAATTTTAAATTTTTTAATTAACTTTCTCGTATACATTTGTATACTAAAGAGAATGTTATTTCGAACTCAAACTGAGTATGGGGCTAGATATTACGACTATAGAGAAGTCCAAAAAAGTGGGTCCGCCAATGCCGTCCGTCGGTTTGTCTGTCTGTCTGTCCGGGCGCCGTATGGTGAAACGGTTATATTTAAGGTTCTTGGGGTTACATCTCGGGGCATATTTTTAATTGTTTGCTTTATCTTTTGAAATAACGGTACCTGCCATACAATTTTTTGGTGAAATTCTTATCACTCTTTTTCTAGAAAACGGAAATTATTGGTAATTTATATATTCGTCAATATCTCGAAACGAAGTCAAACAAATTTTAATGTTTTTTTTAAACTATTAAGTCGAATAAAATTGCATTCGAATCGATTTTTGAAATAATTTTTTTTACATTTTTTTTTCATATAACGATTTTCTTAAATTTAAATTCAATTCGTTTTCTCAAAAACGGCTCTAAAGATTTTGATAGTTTTTTGTATTTTGAATATTTTTGTTAAATGTGTCCAATGAGCAAAATTACATCAAAATCGTAAGTGCTGTAATTTTTCAAAACCTAAAAAGTGATTTAAATAAATTTGTCACCATTCATTTTCGATTCATTTTGCGACTCAAAAACGCATCTCGTGTACCGAGAAAGTTTGGTATGATGTAGTCGTGCACTTTATTATGGATTTCTAAAGAAAACAACATTTTGTTTAAAAACGCCTTCAAAAAATAGGCATGGCAAACAACTTTGTACTGCAAATTTGTTTTGGAGGTCACTGTCTACATAGTTTGTGAAGGGCTTCCATCAACTTTAGCCTTAAACCAAATCAAACTAAATTTTACTCTCTACCATTTCATGACCTAAGGGAGTATATGTTCTAAACCTCAGCTCCCAAGATTAAATTTAAAGGCCTACAAATTGGTGAGGGACGGGCCAACGTTTTTTTATCGTCTTAGGATTTGATTCTAATATACTTTTTACGACGAAACTAGTTACAAACTAGTTATGTTTGTGTCAAAACTAATATACCCTAAAGATAGGATATAAAAACCTTTTACGAAAATTAGTTAGTTCTTCTTTAAAATTAATATTGAAATATTTATGTTACATTGTTGCCATTAAAACTCCGACTGCTGAATTTTCTATTTTTCACGTCATTATCCTCATTCCATTCTCTTTTTATTTTTATTGATGGCTTTTGTCAGCATAGAACCATTAAAAATATGTGATCCAAATCTGTGCATTTTTCGTGTCAATTTATTATTTAGCTACAAAGTGGTCAGGTGCTAAGGTGCTTGTAGCCACCTAATACAGAAACTGTGATTTTGTAAACATTTAAAAGCTCTAAATGTGTCATGCAACTGCTGCTGGCTTTGGCATTACTCAATGCGCCCCCTCCTTTTGATGAATATGACTCGTAATGGTTCCGAGTGAAAACAGAAATAATCACAAATCATAGCCGTTTAGTAGTCCGAGACGTGAGAACCTTCTTTACTATGATAAAAGCGGTTTATTTTAGTTTTTGGCTTTTTATTCTCTTGCACACATTAACGTCGTCGGTTGCGGGCTACCGTGGTCTTAAGTTATCTTCATCGTCAGAGGAGGCTATCATGCCTGATATGTTAGTGTATGTAGTTCAAAACATTGGCTACGAATCGGCATCAGGATTCCATGTTAGTTATTCGTCTACAAGTTCCAAAAGTGCTCATCGTCAAGCCGCAATTGTAAACGACTTCCTGCGGAAAACGGAACAGAAATTCCTTGTCAGCCTGGACGATATTAGCCTTTTTCTCGATGGACCGAAACGAAAGAGAAAGTTTACATTGCTTCTTATTGATTCCATTGAAGCTTTTGAGCGATTAAGGACATTTTTAATTACTGGGCAATATGATACCAGCGGCAAGCACATGATCTTGATTACCCAAAAACTGGACAAGGACGAGATCGAGAGTTTAATGCAAATGGTATTCGATGAGTTCTTTAGCCACTACCTTGTGAATGTAGAAGTTATTGTGAAGAATGTGACAACTGGATGGATCGACTTTTACACATATTTTCCGGTGAGTCCGAGGTACTGCTTTAAAGTGATTCCAGTCTTGCATGGTACATTGAATGTGCTTGCACCGCAGAGCAACAAACACTTGGACTTGTTCCCTCACAAACTGGACAATCTATTTGGGTGTCCTTTGAAAGTGGTAACATTTCCATTTCCCCCGCATGTGTTCATAAAGTACGACAACACGGATGAGGTGAAAGTAGAAGGAATCGACATTAAAGTACTGTATGGAGTTGCGGACAAATTAAACTTCTCGGTGGATTTTATTGACGCAAAGGAAAGGGGATTTCAGAAACCAGATGGAAACCTGACAGGAGCTCTTAAAATTGTGAGTTTTTTTTTGTTTTACTTTATATTGTCAATTTATTAATACGGATGCATTCCTACAGCTTTTTGACAGCGAAGCGAATATAACAATCGGAGGTTTTGGTTCGGCTTCAAAGGCAATGGTTCTTTTTTCCGCGAGCTTTGCGTATCTTAACACAGCAATGGTATTCGCGATTCCACCACTGCAGGAGTATTCGCCACTGGAGAGGCTGCTTCTGCCCTTTGACTTTGGGGTGTGGCTTTCGATTTGGATGTTCTTTTGCTGCGCCATATTGGCTTCAATTTTGTTGAAAGCATGGAAGCGATCTTATAGAGATTTTGTGTTTGGCAGCACGGTGAGGTATCCTGCCCTTGAAATGATCAAAATATTTTTGGGAGGATCTGTGGCTCGATTCCCAAATGACGGAATATCTCGAGCTATTATTGTACAATGGCTTCTGGCGTCGATGATTCTGAGCAGTTGCTACAATGCAATTCTGTTCGGGATGCTAAAAACAGGATTTCTTAAGAAATACCCAACCACTGTCGAGGGAATGTTGGATGCTGGCTTTGTCATTGATGTTCCGGTTAATCTAATGCAGAATCTTAAAGATGGACCGCTGGGTGGAAGAGATGGGTAAGTATGTATAATGTAGTGAGTGCTTCGTCAGATTTGCTTACGAAAAAGTAATTATTGTATATGTAACCGTAACCGGCTATTCGAAATTCGGCCGAAACATTTTTTTTGATTAAAATTATGTTCTTAATGGCTACCACAGAAAAAAGGGTGACTAAATAATAACAAGAAGAAAAGAAGTTTAAATAAACTTCTACATTCATTCTATTATATGTAGGTAGGTATATGGAATAGCACATCATTTAAATACATGCTTTGATTTGCTGGCAGTGCTTCAGGCGGTCGGTCCATTTATTCCGCCAATAGCGTCTCCAATGTTGGCTTCGAGTTCGTCCAAAATTGTTGGGTTGTAGCGTAGACCAAGGACTTGACGTAGCCCCCGAGAAAATACTCGAGTGTTGTCAAGTCGCATGATTGCGGTGGCTTATTGATGAACACTATCCGTAAGATGGCTCAGTCGCCAAATGTTTACTTCATACCGTCAAGCTTTGCGGGTCTTGTTGGAACCCCAACTTGGATATATCCATGTTGTCGAGCATCGCCCACAGAAAGTGGGTTTACATCGCTCATAGCTGACACCATAGATGGTTACGGCGTCTCCTTCCTCATTTCAAAAGAAATAAAGATCGATGTCAAAAACTGCACCAAACAGTCAATCTCTGTGGAAGCATTAATACTGGGCTGAATACTTGTAGATTGTTTTTTCTCAAATAACTACAATTTTGCGGTTGACATAGCCGGCGAGCCAAAAATTTACAACGTCCTAGAAGATGATTTTTTGCCAAAATCCAGATCTCCGACCAACACTTCCAGTGCCCAATTAGCGAACTCCCCGAGTTCTCTCTGGTCGTTCGGCTTCAAATCTTGCCCCGACACATTTTAGTCTTCTTCGATACTGGGCGCTACGACGGCTTTATTTTCTGCATTTCTCACCTATCTCTGTCTAGTTGGTGGCTCAGGGTGCCCAAAAATTAAAGCGATAAACCATGCGATGCGAGAAACATTAACCTGCGATAAAACTGTTAATGTTTTTTTTGTGTGTACGCACTAAGGGCGAAAATCCTATTTGAAGTAGCCGCTTGTCCCAAACATATTTATTTAAAATATCATTGTAAATAAAAATTTCTTCATCAACGTCGTTGTACATTTTTAGAAAAAAATACGCTATCAGTAAAATGCGCACAAGAAAATTACTTGTCTTATTCGATTTCAACTTAAACGCATGTTATCAGTTTTATTGCTTCTCGCATCGATGCATTCGGCAGTCTAATACCGTTTTTATCTTCACTATGTATATTTACATAAGTGCGCGGAATTTGTACCGCTATTTCCTAAAAGTATTCAATAAAATATGAACTCTCTTCCGGCCGACCCTGGACAAAGATTTCCTCTTGACCTGTCATGCACCTCGTTTTTCCATTCATCAGGCATACATTTTTCCGGCTAAATTTTGGAAGTGTGTTGGTGTATGCTCTTTTTCGAGTCATCTCCTGTTGCCACAAATAGATCGCCGGTAGACCGTCCAGCCCAGCCGCGTCTTGTTGAACTTCAGGTTATATATTGCTGTTCCCGCTCAATTTTGGTCGGGTGCACGGAATTCAACAAACCAAACGCTTACCCAAAAAAACCTGTCTATTCAACATCGTATCTTATGTTTAGGTTAGGTTAGGTTAGGAGGGCTGTTTTGCACCAGAAGCAAATTTCACTCGGAGGCCGTAAAGGCCCATTGTGAGTATCCTGTTTGTACATGCAAGGAAATGCAACTAACAAAACCTCTTAGATCTGTTGAGGAAAAGTTTTAGGTCTGATAGAGGTACTCTAGGTTTCGAAGAACCGGGATAAGCGGCGTTCTTGTAGAGCTGGGCAGTGACACAGGCGATGTTCCACAGACTCTATTTCCTCCTCGTCGCTGCAGCTTCTGCAGAAGTCATTTGCAAAGAGCCCTAGCTTTTCAGCCATGTTTTCGATGACGCAGTGTCCGGTTAATACCCCGACGAGCATCTGGATTTGACCTCTCTTAAGAGAGACTAGGGATTTTGATCTTTTGATGTCGACAACAGGCCACAACAGGTTAAAAGGTGGAAGCACCTCTCCGTCCGCTAGTAGTCGGTTCAGATCTGGGTGAGTCCCAGTCCTGTCGTTTGGGTATAGTGATTCTAAAATCTTCTTCGAAGACATACCTGGGTTTCTCTTCCTATCAAAGGTTTAAGTGTGCTCGAGTGTCCGCAATAGTCCGGCCTCCGTTTGTTCTCTCTTAATCTGAGACCGGCTTTGGCTGCCACGTTCTTAGTAAATAGCTCAATGGGCTGCAGGTACAATAAAGTTTCCAGACCTAGTTGTGGTGTCGATTTAATTGCGCCTGTTATGCTCAGACAAGCAATTCTCTGCACCTTGTTCAAGTTTTTGAAGTAAGATTTGGTTTAAACCGCTTCCCACCAGCCAACTGAACCGTATGTCTGAATGGGTCTTACAATCGCGGTGTACAGCCAGTGCACAATGTTCGGTTGTAAGCCCCATTTTTTCCGAATGTTTTTCTACAAGCGTAGAAGGCATCAAGTCCTTTCGTCATTCTTTCTTCGGTGTTCCGTTTCCCGTTCAGTTTGGATGTGAACACCACACTCAAGTACTAAGCCTCAGTTGAAAAATTAGGCGGACACCTTTAAGTTTCGGTAGGCCCCATTTAGGTACCTTATACGACAAGGAATTTAGGAATTTTGCTGTTCGAGATGTTCCACAGGAGAGGAGATAGAACTCCCCCTTGCGGTGTTCCATTGGCACTTTTCTTAATCGCACAATCCCCAGTTTGTCAGAAGCTTTGGCAACCCTAAATCCTCAAGTGAGGAAATAATGGTTCCAGTGTTCAGGTTGTTGAAAGCACCTTCTATGTCTAGGAAGGCCGCCAACATTCGTTGTTTCCAAGGGATTTCCCGATTGTTCTCGTTAGTTCATTCAGCGCTGTTTCTACAGATCTGCCTTGGAAATTTGCGCGATGCGCACTGCACAAAGCTCCAGTATTCTCAAGAACGTTCCTGAGGTGTATATCCAATAGTCTTTCTAGAGTTTTCAAAACAAAGGATGAAAGGCTAATTGGCCTGTAATCTTTGGGTGTAGAGTGACATGGTTTCCCAGCTTTGGGAATAAAGACTACCCTCACCTCTTTTCATCAATCGGGAACCAGTCCAAGTGTCAGACAACCCCTAAAGATTGATCATAGCCATGGTACAGTCCTATTGCTACTCTTTTGTAACATAGCAGGTATAATACCGTCCGGTCCCGCCGACTTGTACTGTTGGAAGGATTGGAGAGCCCATGTTACTTATGCTTTATGGTGGTACAGTCACTGATGACGGTCAGTTTTCATCCGGGAATGAGGAGGGTCCGTCGTCAGAACTGCGCAGCAGGCTTCCTGGGGTTGTACATCCCGCAAAGGGTGTACCGAGGAGCAGCTCGAGAGTTTCCTGATTATCAACTGTCCAGCTGCCATCTTCCTTACACAAAAACCCTACAGGGGAGGGGTGGTGGATTCGATGCCGGAGCAGTAGTTTGAGCAGGTTGTCCGTTTTGCAGCTCTAGTTTTCTTCTTGAACTCGTTGAAGCTGTTGCGATATTCACCCCAGTCTTCATCGGTTTTAGTCACTTTGGCTCTATTAAAAGTTTCCTGGTTTTGGTCCAGTACGTAGTTTCCTAAACAGTTCTTATGTTTTATAAGAAAACATTAGTAATTTGTCAAAAGAAGGATATATTCCTAGAATTTCGAGATTTGAGGGCTATTTGCAAGTGGCCCAGGATAAGGCCCAATGACCTTATCGAGCACCAATTCATTCAATTGCTTCATTTGGTGGTGTTTTACAGGGTGTTTCTTCTGTAAAAGGCCGTTTGCCCGTTCTCTCTGTCTGTTTGGTGGTCGAATTGCTATTCGCAATTATCGAAGATTCGTCCTTCAATGGTTATACTGTATTATGGCTCCAGCTTATATGGGTTTACCTATCTATGGATACAGTTAAAGTGCACTTTATAAAATGAAAAAGCTTTAACTATTTTACAAACGACTTTCATTGCATCTAATATGTAGATAGATTTAAATTTGTCTCAATTCTAAGTTAATTTTTATTTCAGATCCTTTTGCCAACTCAAGTACTTCATTCAAACGCATTACGCGATCCTTCAAACTGGTGAATCAAAGCGAATGGTGATCGATACTAACATCCAACTGGAATATTTTAACAGCATTTATTACCAGGATGGCATTTTAAGTGCACTGCCACAGCGACTATTTATATTTCCTATGTACATATACTTCCGCAAAGAGTCCTATCTAGTGGAGCCCATTGATAACGTCCTCCGATGGCTACTACAGGGCGGGTTAATTGGCTTCTGGGAGGATTCCGTGCTAAATGTGGGTCGCCTGAATGAACAGGTGACTAGTCGAACTACGAATCCCTTAGAAGTGGGTAATTTTATTGGATGTTTTGCACTTTGCGGGATACTAATAGTTTGTTCCGTAATAGTTTTTATATTAGAAATAATGTCCCTAAGAATTAATGTACTGAAAACGATTTTGGAATTTTAAATTTACAAATAAAGCAACTATTCAATGTTAGAGGAATTAATTTCGATTTAAGTTTGTAGGGCGACGAATTTTATACCTAAGAATTGGGTGAATGATTAAAAAAACTTTGTATATGATGAAATACAAGCATTGAGAGTCGACAGTGATGCGTTAAACTTAGATTTTCGTAGCTATTCGTTGTATTTAAGTTCCAAAAGGTGACGCCCAACTTTAATTTTTAAATTTTTCCATTATGAATTAACCAACAACGTAAGTTAATTCATAATCGTCATCAGTGTGACACTTTGACAGCAACTGATAGAACTGACAGATCGCTTGCTGTCAATTAATGTAACGCAGAAGAATTGACCTCTAAGTTCGAGTGATCTTCCTTAACCTTGGGTTAGTTGCGTGCAAGCACGCTTGCGGAAAGCCTGGCAAAAGTTCGTCGGAGGGGGAAGATCTTCCTGCTACTATCATTGGTACAATTAGTTCGTAAATTTTAGTTTTTAAGTTAGTATATAAGTACTATAGCTTGTAATAAGCCTAATAAATGGGGGCATTCGCCCCCACCAAATTTAAATTAAATTACAAAATATATCGTGCCAAATATCCAATCGATATCAAACCGGTTGTTAGAAATCACCTGAATTGACTTTCTTCAGCTTTCCTTATATCAGCTGTCCGAAAGAGGAACGCAATCACGGGGAAAACGTATAAATAATGTGTAAAAAGTGAAAGAATAGTCAGAAAGATAAACTAAAATATTTTAGCGCGAACAAGAATTTAGAAAATGAATGGGGGGAGAGAGAAAGTAAAGATGGATAGAGGTAGTGGTGTGGTCAGGTTTTCTTGACCCTGCGATGATCGAATCGTGATCTTTTCTTTTCATCGCTCTACGGCTGTACCCGCCATAAGCTACAAATAAGGTCAATAGCGCAATGGCCTCTCCATGCCGGAATAAATATTAACGCAGGGCCCTTATCTTGCTACGCTAAGCAAATTTCATCAGGCTTTCACCTTTCACACCTCAACATCACACATGAAGGATATCACAACATCATCTTCGGAATTGAAAAGAGATGATTATAATATAAATATCCACCAGGTACGGATTGAATTAATTGATTATGGCAGAGGATAAAGGGCCTTAAATATTAAATAATGCATAAATAGGTATGTGGTTGAACTTAGGTCAAAAAGGTAAATTATAGAACAAAAAAAATGCCAAAATAATACAGAAAACTGTACAAGTAACTGACGTTTGTTTCGAGATTTTAATTAGTTTGATTTTACAGGTGTATAGATGTAAAGTTTGTGACTCCTCTAAAGGCCGTGCTTAGTAACGTGGTCGCTCGATCTGACTGAGTATCACGCTCTACTGTATTTGGATTGTGGAACTTCGGTTAAGGTGGTGAACTGGGCAGCGATCTTGCATTGGAGAGTTTTGCAAATGCATACACCGGACGTCAAGTTCTCGATACCGCTCTATGGGTAGGTGGTACAATAATAGATACGTGGATTATATTCCAAGTATGCTGGTTGTAGAAAGCGCTGGTTATTTGAATAATTTGTACTAGTTATATTAATTTAAACAATAAAAAAAACCAATGGGCTTTCCTTCTAAGTTCGCTGAACAATCAGTCTCAGCCAATTTCAAATAAAAGAGGAAAAGTGCAATTGCACAAGGCTTTTTATTTTTAGGTGGAAAGTGACAGGCAGAAAATTATCCGTGGCTTGAATAGGTGGCGCTTCAAAAAGGAAAAATATTCAGCGGATAAGCCGGAAAAGCGCGCGCCATGTGTAATTCAATTTTGAAATTGTCGTTTATCAAAAATAAGGTGTAGAAAAAAATTATGCAGACATTTATGTCCGATGGCAGCAATAGACACGCTTGTGGATGCTAAAGCCGCGCATCCACTCGACGATGGGTTGGGACCTTGCTGCCTCCATATTCATTCATAAATTATAGTGTCTGGTTGTATTGGTAAACAAAATATAAAAAGAGAGAGAGGGAGAGGGTGATTCAAGATAGAATTAAGGTAAATTAATTAAAAATAAAAATGAAAGAGTAAAAAGAAACAAATGCAGCTGACGATGTTTCGGACTTGCCGCGGCTCTTTGCATCTGGTGAGAACCGAGATGCGCCTCCTTCTGTGTCCATATCTGTTAAGGATGGTCCCTTAAGATACCCTTAATACCCGATCACAACGCTTAAAACTGATTAGAAACGAATCAATGTCATATCAAATTACAAAATGGGGATGTATGAGTAACGTGTATGTTTATTCATGCTATGGGCTGGTTTCATTGGGCCATACTTCTTCCGAAATGATGCTGGAGAGTCAGTTACCGTTAATGGAGATAACCGACTATTTTGTTCCCGAATTGGATGGCATAAATGTGGATGAGATGTGGTTCCAACAAGACGGCGCTACATGCCACACAGCGCACGTCACAATCGATTTATTGAAGGAAACATTCGATGAGCGCATAATTTCGCAGAATGGACCTGTCAATTGGCCACCAAGGTCGTTTGATTTGACACCATTGGATTATTTTCTTTGGGGATATGTGAATTCGCTCGCCTACGTCAACAAACCAGAAACGTTAGGGCACTTGGAAGCCAACATTCGTGACGTTATTGCCGACATATGCCCCAAATGCTTTAAAAAGTGGTTGAAAATTGGACCTCTAGACTAGTCTTTATTCGAACCAGCAGCGGCGGCCACATGCCCGAAATCATATTTAAACATAAATGGCATAAAATATAAAGCTAAATTGATGGACATTAAAACGACTTTCTTGTGTTTTATTTCAATTCGAAGTTCTGTACCTCTAATAAAAACACTCTTTATAAAACAAACCTCTCAGAGGTTGTTTGGTTAAACAACGCGTAAGTATTTACGCAACCTTTACGCATCTTTGCTGAAATTCTGATTTATAAACGATTTTCTTCTGTGTTTTAACTAAACGAGGTTTGTGTCTAAATAAGTAAGATAACTTAAAAAACTAGTACCGAAAACATAAAATTGTACAAGGTGGCGGAAAAAAAACCATCCGATGTTTTTTGGCTGTAATTTAAAAAAAAAAAATTAAAAGCTTTGATTCTTCTTGTGGATTATTTTTATTTGGTCTTTTAATTTTTTCTACATCAAGTCGAGAAAATGATGTCATGTAAATGGCCGCCGCCACAGTTGATTGTCATTTGAGCCCTTTTTATGGCATTTTCCATCACTTTGGCCAAAACTTCCGGCGATAGGTCCTCACATTCTTGACGGATATTGTCTTTAAGAGCTGCAAGAGTCTGAGGCTTGTTGACATAAACCCGCGACTTCAAAAGCCCCACAAAAAGAAGTCTGCAGCGGTCAAATCAGGCGATCTTGCTGGCCAGTGCAAATCGCCAAAACGGGAGATTAGGCGCCCAGGAAATGCATCCTTCAGCATATCGGTTGTAGCACATGCAGTGTGTGCCGTTGCACCGTCCTGTTGGAACAATATGTTTTCCAATCCCAATTCATCAAGTTGCGGCAAAAAGAACTCGTTCATCATTGCTCTGAAGCTCACCATTCACAGTAACCGTTTGACCCGCGCCGTCTTCGAAGAAAAAAGGTCCGATGACTCCTTCAGCGAAAACAGCACACCATATAGTGACTTTGAGCGGGTGTAATGGCTCTTCGTGGGTTACACGCGGATTTTCAGTGCCCCAGAAGCGTAAATTTTGCTTATTTACGTACCCGCTAAGATGGAAATGGGCCTCATGATTATTTTTGATGAAAAATCATCTTCCTCTTGGTGGTGATTAAGGATGGCTTGAGTGTATGTTAGACGCGATTGGCGGTCAGCAGCTAACAGCTGATGCACCGTCTGGACTTTGTACGGAAACATCTTCAAATCCTGTACCAAAATTCGCTGTAAAGGTCGACTGATACCCATTTGCGTGGCACGTCGTCTGGTCGATGTCGACGGCGCTTCCATGACATCTTCGGCTACAGCAGCAATATTCGCGGCTAAACGTCGCAGTGTTTCACCAGTAGGCGTTGGACGGCTAGGAAATCTGCGACGAAATTCACGTTGTGCCAAAGTCACCGACCGATTATTGCTTAAATAAATAGTCACCAATATTCCGCGTTCTGGAGCAGTGTAGCGAAAAATTGTTTATTAACGTGTATTTCGCATGTGTTTACTACACAAATGTCAAAACAGAACTGACATTAGGGGCCAATCGCAAAATTTATAGCATTTTCTGATAGGAGGATTACTTTTGCGCCACCTTGTACTACATTTGGGTTTTAGAGTGCAGAAACTCAGCTGCATTTGGCAGATTTTTGTTTATTAATATGGAAATATTTTGCGTAGCATGATGAACTCCCAAAATAAAAGAAAAATGTCGGAAAATTGTGATTCCACTGATAAGGTCCTACAATTTGTTTATGAAATATGTGACAAAGACACACAAGTTATAATCAATTGTGTCTTGGGTTACTTTGTTGGCTGAAGAAGTTAATTAACCATATCCTTTACAAAAGCCACGAAATCAAATGGCATTTTTATATCCTTATACATTTTTACAACTTTTTCGTTTTAACGAAAATATAAAAATGAAATTTGCAATCAAAAACATATTTTACACATACTTTACGCAGCCTCTACGCAAATTTCGGTGTTTCGATTACGCATCGCTTAAGCAACGTTGCTTAAGTTTTATAAATAATGTTGTGCTGCGTAAGGGCAGTTGAAGTATTGCGTAAAGTTACGCTAGCCTTAAAATATGTTTATAAATAAGGCCGAAAAAGTCTAACCTTGGAATAGAATATTAGCAACTCTGGTTAATATATTAGGTTATATTCCATTATGTTGGAATGAAAGTTTTTTTTTCTGAGGCACAACTTATCACGTTCACTGCCAAGTAAAAGAACTAGCGTGCGATATTCACTTGTAGGGAAACTTTGACGCAAACACAGAAAAAAACAACAAAGATGTTCGCTGGTAGAGTCTCTTTAATAACTGATGTCAAACTTAAAAACAACAATTGAAATGAATCTATTTACATAGCCAATGAGTACAGTGAAATCTTATGTAAGTAGACTGGAGGAGTTTCGGTTAGATCATTCGATCAGTGTGACGGTTATGTATGTGCTTATATAATTTCGCACCCAATATATATATTATATGCTAATCGATACAGCGATGCTAAAAAGAATAGCGTCAGATAATAAAATTAGGCTACACACTTAAGATTTTGCGGTTTCCGCATATGAACTCTACAGTTCAGTGTAAGTCATAGATGTTAGGGTATTAAATTAGGTAAACGTTGGTACGAATATCCGGTTTCAGTCCAGAACAATTAAATTCAAAATTTAACAAAGAAAATATTTTCTTAATTTTTTTTTTCTATTTTTCGAGTTTAAGTCGTTTGTCACACGTAGTGTCCCGCTACAGTGCATACTTTATTATTATTGTTGGCGTAGAAGTCATGTTACGCACTGGTCTAGAACGACACTCTTTCGACTACCTTCCTAATATCAAAATGCAATTACTACTGTACTAATTACATAAATTTAGTTGTTCATTATTTTATTTATTGTAGCGCTTTTATTGGTGTGAGAGAATAGTGTTGCTCCTCACTAAAAGCACAGACGCTAAAAACCAGTGGTCCCAGTATCGCGACATCATCCAAGAGGTAGCTAGCACCCTAGGTTATCAACCACCCCAGAAAAAAATCCCGTGGTATGATGATGTATGCGTATACCAGAAAAAGGTGACAGAAGATGTACACATTAGAACGCTGTAGAGGAAAACAAGGGCAGCAAGGGATAAGTACCCAGCCAGGAGAAGGAAGGATAAGAAGATCCTGCGTAGAAAGAAGAGAGAGTACGTAGTCTCCCAGCATAAAGTGGCTGGAATTCGAATGACGAACCTGTAGGACCAGTGCCGAATTGGCAGCGGTTTCGATTATGAACTGATGCAATCTGGTTTCAACAAAAGAGAGGAGTAGATACTCGTAGGCCAAGGTGGGCCTGCTTTAATCGCCCCATTTTTGTTGAATCATCTCATTGCAATCCTACTCACTCTTCCTTACTACTATATGTATAATTGACTAATAAATTAACAGCAGATTTTCCTTATTAACTCGTCGCTTGTTTTTGCATCAAATTCAAATCGACTAACTAATACTATTATCTAAGTATCATCAACTCAATATCGACAAACAATAGACAGCATGCAGGGGGTGGCAAATTAATTGCTTCACACTATTTAACCCTACAGACAAAATCTATTCCGACACAAAGCAGTAACAAGCAAATTCTCTCTCATTGTTTCCTCGCCCTCACTCAAATTTGCGATAATTATTGTTGTCTAATCATAACTGTTAACCAAGTCCATTGTAGTGCCTCTTCTCTATAGCTAATTGGATATCCGTGTCAGCCCGGGTAATATGTAGAAGAACTGATTGCCGAGGCACATTTGGTCCCATTCTCAAGATACTGACACAAAATGAGTTAGTGATATAAATAAAACCGTAATATATAATAATCCTGCAACCTAACAATCACGTATGAAATATATGTACATCGATTTTGTTAGGCATTGACGAAGTCAGTGAATCGATGTGTGATCCAAGAGGGTAGATGCGTTTCGACGATTCTTCGAAGCATTTAAATTTCCAAAAGGACTTAAATTTAAAGACCCATCCAACTAACAGATCAGTTCATTTCCTGAAAGAAGGCGAAAAATATCAACAATGCAGTTTGAGGCCATTTAAATTACCATACTTATTTTATATGGACATACATACATATATAGAACGCAAAAAAAAACTCACATTCACACAAAGAGATGAACATTAAAAACCGCATAAAATATCGAGAAACATTTTCGACAGAAAAAGTCGGTCTATAAAATGAATAAAACAGAAAAAAATAAAACAAAAAGAAAGGCTACGATCCGATTGAGGCGAGTTGTATGATACCCTATTTGTACATTCTTTTACGGTAACCGTATCCGCTTGGAAACATTTTTGTATTTAGTTACCTGTTAAATTAAGAGTTCAGTTGAGTTAAGAAAGAGGTAAGTTCTTTTAAACAAAAATCTATTTTGCATAACAAGTCAGCCATAAAAAGTACTGAGATCTAAACAAGAACGGTTGCGGTTTTTCAACTCCTTAAAACAATATCGTGTTCTCTCATCATGTAAAGTTTCAGAATTGTTGGTTTGTTTTGGGTTGTGTCAATAAAAGTGGGTGATCTGGATCCTGGATCTAGATCTCCGAATTAGTTTTGATAATAAAAAGTCAGTGATTCAGTTAGTTATTATTTTTCAGAGATCGAAAATAATAACTCTCAGCGTTTTGGAAGGTTTCTACAAAGCTCTGAGTTATTAATATTTTAAAATAGGAACATTTAAATTACCCTTTGCTATCGCCATTCATTTTTCGCTATTGGTCGGAGAGAAATATTTTTTTATTTTACTCAGGTTTCGGTCAGCCACCATTGTTGTCACTAAAAGAAGGAGAATCCGGTCAAATCTGACCGATTGGTCGATTTATTTTTTATTCCACCCGCAGAGCTCTTCAAATACGGAAAAAAAGAAGAAGGCTTGTTGAACTTGAATAGCGATACTAACCCTGGTCCTGATGAAATTCCACTAATAGTTCTTAAAAATTGTGCAGCAGCCCTTTCTGAGCGCCTTTTTATATTTTTAATAGTTCTCTTAGGAGTGGTGAATTTCTTCCAGAGTGGAAAAAATCATTCCTAACAGGATATTTTAAACTATCGTCTAATCTGTAAACTTTCCAGTATACCTAAACTAGTTTAAAAAATTGTTTCTGATAAGCTGACTCTTCCATTAAAAGAACATATTTCGCCGTTTCAACATGGCTTTGTCACTGGAAGATCAACAACCACTAACCTTGCAATCTTTTCAAATTTTGTTCTTAACAATCTCGAAGAAGGAAAACCAATTGGTGTTGTTTACATTGATTTTGTGAAAGCCTTCGATAGAGTTAACCACTTGCACTTATGTATTAAATAAACTTGCACTATTTGCTTTTCATTCTAAAATGTTGAAATGGTTGATATCCTACGACCTTTAAGTCGTTTAAAACTTGTATCTATTTATCAAATCCTATCAAGTCCACTTATCCGGTATCCCCCAAGGAATCCATATTGGTCCCCTTCTATTTCTTATTTTTATAAATGATATACCTGATGTTTTCTCAAATTCTGAACGACTTTTATTTGCAGACGATTTAGAAGCATTTAATCTGTTGAAGATTGTATTCTTCTACAAGACGACCTTAGAAAACTAACCGAATGGTTAAAAATTATCGTTAAACGTTTCTAAATGCCATGGTCTTTCTTTTTGTCGCAACTTCTCACAAATTTTTTCGTTTACAATATTGACACCCAAGTTCTTGAAAAAGTATTTGAAAAAAAAGATGTTGGTGTTTCTTTAGATCCTAAACTTATTTTATTAAACACATTGAATTTTTTGTATCATAACTAATTCATTGTTGAGTTTTCGAAATTTGGTGGACTTTAGGAATCCATTTACCCTTAAATGGCTGTATAGTTCCAACGTTAGGTCTATTTTAAAATATTGTTGTGTAATATGGATCCCATTTTACAGCAGTCATTATATAATTTTAGGTAGTCTAATCGTAAATTTAAAAGTTTAGTTGCATTAAACTAAATAAAATAAAAAAAATAAAAAAATTAAAAAATTTAAAATAAAATTTTTTTACCAAAACTCCATTTGGTACAAAAAAAAATAAATTAAACGAAATCGATAACCCAAAACTAAATTTAACAGTTCTTAGTTCAATTTATACAAAACAAGAACTCGGTCAAGCAAAAATCAGTTAAACAAGTGTTTAAAACGAACATAAATACGTAAAAATATTATTAAAGAACTATCCGAATTATATAGAATTATTATAGAACTGAATTTGAACAAAATACAAAATACGTATTATATACGAATTTTGTTTACAAAAAAAAAAAATATATATATATACATATTTCACTTATCAAAAAAAATACTAAAACTTTGTTTTTAAATTTTTTCAATTCACTTAATATAAAAAGAGTGCCGTTTTACAAAAAGATATTAAATGTATTTATTTTTTAATTTATTTTTGATTATAATTTCTTTTATAACAAAATAAATCATACAGTGGCGAATAAGACTGGGAGGAAGTTTTGCAAGTTTAATTGCGCACAACATGTGATTTTCTACCTAACAGAAGCTACATGGCTATAACCTAATAAAACAATCGATGTTTGCAACTTTTTATTTAAAATTAATTTCTCCCAAAACCTTTACTTTCTATTTTAATTAAGACGAGCAGAGCCACAGCAAAATGTACAGTTAACTGGTTACTGCCAGAAATTGGAGTATTCCGTGTTTTATGGCTACCCTTACCTAACCGCAGTATCATGGAATGAAAAGAGATTTTTTTTGACATTTTGTCGAACACTACCAGAGATTTGTTTGACGTTTCAGTCTGCCATCGAAAAATAAAACCTAATAAACAAATTTTGTTTTCGAACATTGAAGCTAACAATGCGAATACGTTCAAATAATTCCCGTGATCAACGTTCTAGTACCTAATCGGTAAGTTGACTCCTAGGTGAATAAAATGTGCGTTAGATAGAATATGTTAAAAACAAGATTCTGAGAAGGTTTCATCGAAACATCAATGAAGTTTTGAAATGATTTTGATGTTATCGCGAAACAGTGCGATGTGAATAGAGTATAAATTTGTTGCCTAAGACGTCAAAAAGTTCTCTAATTTCATTAAGCAAAAGACACGTGGAAGATGGAATGTGGTAAATTACACTGTTGGGTGAATTATGTGTGCCAATTAGCTGTTAGGCATCTGCATGCACGGATTTTTTTTTTGACATTAATGTTATACCCTATTCACACCGCACTAAAATTCGAGGTTTCCACAAACAGATTTCGAAATCGCGGAAAAGCATTCACACCGAACACAATCCGGGTTTTTTTTTGACGTTTCAGTCAGCCATCGAAAAATAAAAGCGAACAAACAATTATTGCGTTGAAATTGCAAGTGCACTATAAGTCCACTATAAGCTAACAACGCCTATGACTTCATATAATTCGCGTGTTCGTCGTTCAAGAAATCGGTAAGCTTACTCTTAGGTGACTTGCAGTTGACTTATAACTCAGTTGAAAATCTGTCAACCACATGTCAACTGCTTTGTGTAACTTGTGAAATGTATTAAAAGATGCGTTTGCGTTGACAACCTTACCTACCATTGAAACCAGATTTTGGACTGATTTTTATGCTGATATATATATAAATACATTTGGTTTTCATGCAACCAACAGTTCCATTACAATTTGCACAAAACAAAAATTTCCATAACACGATGGGCGCAAAGTGGCATCAGTCGCGCAAAAAACGCAACTTAAATTTTTTCGATGCATTGGTTTTGCTTAATATTCTAACTGCACGGATCTGCAAACAGTAAGCTAATATTATTTTCAAAAATTTGTTTGAATATTTTCCTTAAGATAAGTGAATATTTCCTAAACTTGAACTACGAAAATTTGTTTTCGTAGGAATAATTATCCTTTTTTTCATAAAAGAAAATTTGATCGTACGTAAACGCTTGATCTTGATGTCGCACAACTGCTGTTGTTGCGCTTACCAAACCAATTTATCAATTGTAATATATGCAAAATCGTCTGAGAAGGGCAAGTTTCACAGCTTACGTTGTCGATATGGCTAGGGCATTTGTTTGGATTTTCTATGAATTTATTTTACGTTTTGGAACTCACCCATATCTAAGGATAAGTTCAATTCTATTGAACACTTTGTATTTATTTTCCAAAAAAATTAAAAAAGTCAATCAAATATGAAATTAAAAAATAACTCTAAAGTAAGGATCGATAACATGAGTAAATACAGTAAAATCTCTCTAAAATGGACAGTCACGTTAGACCGCTACTCTCATACGCTTCAGTTGTTTGGTGGAACAGGCTTTCGCGGAAACGTGTTACTGCTTCTTTTGCCAAACTCCAAAGAACGGCATGTCTCGACTGCACAGGGGCCTTCCCCAGCACCCCGGGCTCTGCTCTAGATGCTTCGATGAATCTTCCTCTCCTTGACATCATAGGATGTACGCTAAAAACCATCTTTCGCTTAAAGAGAGGTGGTTTTTGGTACCATGCGCACTGGAATTTTGAAGAACTATCCTTTGACCCCTGTCTTATGGATATGCCGTCTGAGGCAATGACACCAGAAATTCTTCTGCGAAAAAACTACCACTCCGACTTTCCACAGGTAACGGAATGGCTTCGGTCAGACTCTGAACCATGGATTGAATGCCATCGTATTTTCACGGATGGCTCCAAAACCGGGCAGGGGTCTCGTGCTGGAGTCTTTGTGGAATGCGATGATATACGACTTTACTACCCCTTGGGTAAACACGCGTCTGTTTACCAAGCGGAGATTTTTCCCATCCTAATGGCTATGCGCTATATTGTGAACAACACGTGGAGGGCTAGAGGCATTTGCATTTGCAGTGACAGCCAAGTTGCATTAAAAGCGCTGCTAAACCCTCTTACCTCGGCCAAGTTAGTGCTAGAACTCAAGCTTTCTCTGAATTTGGTCGGAATTTGGAGAATATTGGAAATTTTTGCTAGGCAAGGTTCAGAAGAAGTTTTCTCAGGACCCGAACCTGTGTTGGGTCTGCCTGCATCTTTAGTCATGTCTTCTATTTATTCTTGGGTTTCTGGTGAACACAAGATTCGTGGGCGCGATTGCGGTGGATGTAGACAGACCAAACTACTGCGCCCGGACATTTGCAAAAGGTCAGCATCTTTTCTTCTATCTCTGAGGAGAATCGACTGTAGGCTGCTTGTAGGCGTTCTTTCGGGACACCAAGCTTTTGCTAAACACTTAAATGTGTTGGGCTTAAGCGACACCACTACCTGTCCTGCTTGCGGTGAGGAGGATGACACAGCAGAACACTTTCTCTGCAGTTGTCCGGCCTATGCTCGCATCAGGTGGCAGATCTTCGGGGCTGACGTGGTGAGTGCCGAACATCTAAGCTCTTAATCACTGAAGCTCCTTCTCGTTTTTCTTCGAAAGACGGGAAAACTAAGTACATTAATGTAAGGTGTCTGAATGGTAGTACAATGGACCTGTAGTTGTGTCTGAGCGCTCTATCGGTCAGCTACCTCTGACAAAAAAAAAAAACAAAAAAGGCTTTTGTCTACATAACAGAATGTCCGGTCAAGAGAAAAAATTAAAATAAGAACAACATTTAAATTTAAAAAGAAATTTAATTCACTTTAATGTTGTATACATGTACAACACCAATTTTTAAAAAAAAAATGTAATTCTGCTCTGCTGAAGATTAAAACCCCTTACTACAGCTGACTCATAGTGAGTTCAGACGTCAACTGCATTGCTTTCTCGTCTGCAATATATTTTTTTTTTAATTTTCTATCATACCCTGGTCCAAGGGTTGACAAACAGATGTCCTATTTGCTGGGGATATCAATGTAATGTTACTTAAAGAAAGATGAGGATCTGAAGTTGCGTTGTCCAGAAAAAGTAAAGCCTTCTTCCGAATTTTTCTTATTTTGGCATTGAATCTGTTCAACCATTCTGTCACTACAAAAGTTGTCATCGAAGCGCGCTTATTAGAAAACCATTACACTGGCAGATTTGCTTTTGGTATGATTTTGAAGCAGAGCGGGATTGAGGATTTCTCAATCACAACCTATGGCTCAACTTCCCAAAGCGTGTTCATACAATGTAACATTGTTAATCTCTCTTTAGATTATTTCCTCCTGAACA
The DNA here is from genome assembly GCA_963576555.1 of Ferdinandea cuprea. Lineage (NCBI taxonomy): Eukaryota > Metazoa > Arthropoda > Insecta > Diptera > Syrphidae > Ferdinandea > Ferdinandea cuprea. The sequence continues at coordinate 135,279,292 of OY754958.1, forward strand.
GGACTCACCTGTTATAATAAATGTCTTTCAATCAACTTCAAAAAAGCGTCTTAACTAGCCAGATGATACCTTAAAACTTGAGAAATGTATTCTACTTTCTGCAACTTTTTTAACTAAATAAGAGAAAAAGAAGAAGTGCAAAGCACAGTCTGGATTTTTCTTAACAATTTGTATAAACACTGACACGGGCTGCGGTCAAATGAATAAAATGTGAAAAAAAACGGCCCACTGTCCGCTTAAAAGAATCGTCCAATCAATGGAAATGAAAACTCAGGCAAAATGATAACAGCCAACCATCACACTATATCTTGTCCGCTTAAGAGAATCGTCGACATAAGAGGAGTGTCCGTTAAGAGGGAGTTTAGAAATATATGTTGGGACAAGACCTTAATGCGGTTGTCAATGGAGATATCTTTTTGTAAGAAACCAAGGTATTTTTAGGTCCCTCTAACTTAAAAACCCCACACGCTGAACAATAAAAATATGGTTTAACGGATACGGTACGTCCCAATCAACGTTGCAGCTGAAAAAAAAAATGCAGTGCCAACTCTTATTTTTATGGGTTCTGCAGAGTGCCAAACCCAACACATAAGAAATAGTTTCGAAACAAAAGCTAAAAGAAATTATATAGATACGTACATATTGTCCCTAAAAGTATCACCAAACTAATAGAAAATAAAAATATCGGGGTAAAATGTTTTTATTCTTCCGTACGAAAACAAATTCATTCATATTAGGAAATAAGTACAATGAACTCTCTCATAAGCGGACACTGATGGAACTGAGAAATTTGTGTGCTTATGAGGGGTGTCCGCTTATAAGTAACTGAACTAAATGAATGAAATTAAAAAAGTCCTTAAATTACTTGAGCTACAGTCTGATCGGGTCGAACAGTCTGATTCTCAACAAGTGGGCGTGGGTAATAACTTTGTATTTCTATCAAACTTGTTAAGAAGATAAAAAAATTATTATTAATCATTTCTTGACTCTATTAGGTATATGATTGTTCCCAATTTCAGCTTCGTAGATCAAAATTAAAAGCCTATCATTTTTTTTGCTTTTTAAGGAGCGCAAAATATAAAACAAAACAACACAAAACCTGGCTGCAGTTATATTTTGTTCGCTTAAGAGAGAGCGAAAATCCTCTGCGGATGGGAGAATTATTTTTTCGCTCCTTATTTCAAATGTGTCTAGTTATGATAAGTGTCCGTATAATAAGAGAGATACATAACTTCAATAGGCCAATTTATAATTTCCTAACAATGATTTTGATGGAGTCCAATCAGTCAAACCATAGTTTTTAATCATATATTTCGTAAAGCATTCACTGCACTTATTTTTAAAGAATTTCGATTTTTAGTTTTAATGTTATTTAAATGTGAGAATATTCTAACAGCAGCTGGACTGCTGTACAGCTCCAGTAGTTTATTTTTAACGAGGAAACACTAGCTTCTCCTAAACCGTTTCTCACATCAAAAAGGCTTCCCCAAAAGTTGACTATATTTCCAGTATTTGCAACAAACTGTCGATAAGAGACAGAACGCCATTCCTTTTCAATTTCATCTATCTTATCATAACCTATTTATTAGGAAATAAAAATATATTAAATAAGGGAACCGAACTGTCACCTAAATATTCTTCAATCCAATTTCTGTAGTTGGACGTTAGTTGAACCAATGTTTTATCTTCAAAGTTAAACAGCTTCAATACTTTACTAAATAACTTTGTGTAACATTTTTTGCAGTGGGATTTTATATAAAGGGTGATCCAAGTAGAGATACTTTTTTCAATAGCTTTTTTTGACAGATCACGTGTGAGTCGTGTCATGCTGTCATGTTATTTTTGTTTAGTATTGTGAACAACGTTTACAAATTGTTCAACTTTATTATGAAAATTCACGTTCTGTGAGGAATGTGTTTCGTGCACTTCGCTCAACTTATGGTCAACATAATCGGCCTACTAAGCGTACTATTCGCAACACCATCACCCATTTTGAGACCCAGCATTCATTATTGGATAATATTCGAACGAATAGACCACGTCCAGCATGCTGTGAAGAAAATATAGCGGCCGTAGCTGAGAGTGTACACGAAGACCGTAGAGAGTCGATTCGGCGCCGTTCGCAGCAACTCGGACTGACGTATAGAACGACTTGGCGCATTTTACGTCAAGATCTTAAATTGAAAGCGTACAAAATACAGCTTGTGCAACAACTGAAGCCGCTCGACCTTCCCAAGCGACATCGCTTCGCTCTATTGGCTCTTGAAAAGTTCCAAGAAGATCCGACGTTTTCGAGGCAAATTTTGTTTAGCGATGAGGCCCATTTCTGGCTCAATGGCTATGTAAACAATCAAAATTGCCGCATTTGGGACGAAGAGCAACCTAAAGAGATTGAAGAACTGCCACTTCATCCAGAAAAAACAACGGTTTGGTGTGGTTTGTGGGCCGGTGGAATCATCGGTCTATATTTCTTTAAAAATTATGCCGGTGCGAACGTAACCGTCAATGGCGACCGTTATCGTGCCATGATAACCGACTATTTGATGCCTGAAATTGAAGCTCGTGATCTCGGCGACATTTGGTTTCAGTAAGACGGCGCCACTTCCCACACATCGCATCAATCAATGGACTTATTGAGAGAAAATTTCGGTGAGCACATAATTTCACGTTTTGGGCCGGTCGATTGGCCACCAAGATCGTGTGATATCACACCGTTAGACTTTTTCCTGTGGGGATATGTAAAGTCAAAAGCTTATGCCGACAAACCCGCTTCGATTCAGGCCTTGGAGGAAAACATCACGCGTGTCATTCGCCAGTTACCAGTCGAAATGCTCGAACGAGTGATCAAAAATTGGACTCAACGGATGGACCATCTGCGACGTAGCAACGGCCAACATTTGATAGACATAATCTTCAAAAAATAAATGCCAAAGAATGTTCTTTCAAATGATAATAAACATTCTCCATTAAATTTGAATTTTCTGTGTTTTTTTCTTTAAAAAAGTAGGGAACCTCGAAATGGATCACCCTTTAGTTTATTTCCTGAATTGAAACATCGTTGGTTGATAAACATTATAAACCCATTTTGCAATACATTTACTACAAAAAATAGATCTGGTAAGAAAAATGTATATTGCAAACATATAGCGACTTCGTGTCTATTTGTTTTGTGAAGACCTTATTCAAAATTTGCCTTAAAATGGTATTTTTCGAATTTTGTTGATTTTGAATATTCTAGGCTTCTAGGAAGTATAGGGTCCGCCAAATAATTTTTTTTTTGAAAATGCTATAAAAAAAAACTACTGAATATTTTCTCAATTTTTTTTTATTTGAAAGCACAATCCTTCCGGTTAATAATGGAAAATAATTTCATTCAAATGGCTGCCTCGGCTGGCCATGCAGTAGCCTACACGATCGGTCCAATTTTTAAGCACATTATCGATTGTGTGCGGCTGTATTTCACCAATGGCTTCACGAATATTGTCCTTTAAAGCGTCAATTGTCTCCGGCATGTCGGCGTAACACTTATCGTTTACGGCAGCCCACAAATAATAGTCCAACGGTGTCAAATCGCAGCTCCGCGGTGGCCAAACGACATCAGCTCTGCGGCTGATAATGCTATCTTCAAAAACTGTACGCAAAACATCGAGTGTAGCTTCGGCTGTGTGGCACGTAGCGCTGTCCTGTTGAAACCAAATGTTGCCAATATCCTCCTCTTCAATTTTTGTGAACAAAAATTCGTTTAACATGGCCCGATAACGATCGCCATTGACTGTAACGGCCACTCCTTGCTCATTTTCGAAGACAAATGGCCCAATTATTCCTCTGGACCAAAATCCGCACCAAATAGTGACTAGTTTTGGGTATATCGGCTTTTCAATGTATGCGTGCGGGTTTTCTGTGCCCCAAATGCGACAATTTTGCTTGTTTACATACCCGCCAAGATCAAAATGAGCTTCATCTGAAAAGATGATTTTTTTGGCAAAATCGGCATCTTCTCTATGTCGCTATGTCGCAATATTTCCCAGCGTTGTTCAAGCGTATACACAACCATATTCGTTCAGCGGAAGGATAAATCTAATTATATCTCAAATCAGACATGAGCTAAGTGTTACCATTCGCGAAATAAGCACTAGTTGAAGAAAAACATTAAATGGCGGACCCTATATATGTTCCGAATTTAAGCTTTCTACCTTAAAACTTTAAGCCTTAAAACAAACTGCTGACGAACGAATGGACTTAAATTTCTGAATCGGCTTAAATTTTGATACTCTATCAGCAACCGAAAGCCGAGAGTTAATATATGGACGTAAAAGTCACAAAATTGCATCTTCTGGCAGCACGACATCACAGCTATATAGTAGAATATAAAATATTTTAAACTTATCTTATGTATCTTTGTTGAAAAAAAATATTAAGCTGATTCTACCAGCAACAGCAAAAAATGTGCTACTTTTCCTAAGACAGTTGTACTCTGGTACCACAAAGAAGCAAATAAACGAAGGACTTATCCGGCTACTTTTCACGTTTATAATATATTTACCTTACTATGATCCCGTAGACTATGAACAAAAACTATATTACTTTGGGTTTGGGAGTCTACGAACTACGACGAATATTAAGGAGCGTTACAAACTATGTATCACAATTCATATACCCTACGAATAGGGCTTACAAAAAAAAAAAAACATCCCAAATCACTTACCCAAATGGGCTTGCAATAAGCCCATTAATATGAGTCTGTTCGCCATCGGATTAAATAGTTATATACGTTGCTGAATTTTAATAATTTTATTTTGTTCTTTTATTTTACATACTTTTATTCGTATTTTTATTAACGTTGTAAGGTTTATGTAATTTATTTTTTTTTTTTTTCAGATGACCATCACTCCATGTCGACTACGACGACACTGACACATGGCTTTAAATGTTCAACCATAATACGGAAATCACTGTTTATTGATTTAAAAGTCCTTGCAAAGGCATTGACGTTGCAAAATAAACGGACTGCATTCGGATATAATTTGTTGTTGTTGGTTGTTTACAATTTCAATTTAACTTGCCCGCACGCATTCACATTCATTCGCTCAAAGTGGCAATATGTAGGTACCAATTGTAAAAAGTAAAATTGATTCGAAAAGTATAAATGATACAAATTGAATGAGAAAACTTAAATAGAGACTAGCTATCGTTTAAATACGCCTAAAATATATAGCAGGTGCTTTGCAAAAGGTTAATAGCAGCGCCCCGTCTGTATTTGCATATTTCAACCTTCTGGCTCGACGATGGATAGACGATAAGACGATTTGACGACCACGGTTGCAAGTATCGCCAGGATGATGTACTACGTATGGCAGCTCTGGTTCTGTTGTGTGCTGTTTTGTTACTTACTACTGACTTAGATATCTTAGCAATTGTGGTCCATATCACCAAATCTTAAGAAATGTGTTTCCTCATACAAAAGACAAGTCTAGAGGTCCAATTTTCTACCACTTTTTCAAGCATTTGGGGCTGTATGTCGGCAACAACGCCATGAATGTTGGCTTTCAAGTTCCCTAACGTTTCTGGTTTGTTGGATTAGGCGAGCGACTTCACATATCCCCACAGAAAATAATCCAATGGTGTCAAATCACACGACAATTGACAGGTCCATTCCGCGAAATTATGCGCTCATCGAAGTTTCCTTCAATAAATCGTAGCACCGTCTTGTTGGAACCACATCTCATCCACATTCATGCCATCCAATTCGGGAAGAAAATAGTCGGCTCTATACCGGTCTTCATTAACGGTAACTGACTCTCCAGCATCATTTCGGAAGAAGTATGGCCCAATAACTCCACCAGCCCATAGAGCACACCAAACAGTAAATTTTTGTGGATGTAATGGCGTTTCAAGGGTCTCATGTGGATTCTCTTCGCTCCAAATGCGTCAATTTTGCTTGTTGACTTAGCCATTCAACCCAAAATGAGCCTCATCACTGAACAAAATTTGGCGACGAAAATCAGCATCCTTATCAATCTCACCAAAATCACGACGCATTGCATGGTCTCGCGGCTTTAATTCTTGCGCAAGCTGGATCTTGTAAGGTCATAAGAAGAGATCTTTGCGCAAAATCTTCCATAAAGTTGATGGACAAAGCTCCAATTGCTGTGCACGGTGGCGAATCGATTCATTCGGGTCCGCTTCAACACTTTGCTCTACAGCGGCAATTGTTTCTTCGGTGCGCACTATTCAACGTCTCTGCGGATGCGTATTATCACATAGAGTAAACGTAGTGCGAAAACGACCCATGGTTAACCGAATTAATTGCTCTTATGGACGATTATTTCGACCATAAAAAGAACGGAGCTTGCAGTAAACTTCGCGAACTGAACCATTATTTTCGAAATAAATTTGCACGAATTGCAAGCGCAGTTCATTTGTCAACCTGTTCATGATGAAATTGCAAACCAAACTGAACATACATGACATAAGAGTTGCCAGATTTGACCATGTCAGTTTTATCTTTATTCGAAAAACCAACCTCTAAAAAAACGCCATTTATTTAAAATTCTTGACCTTAGAAAAAGAACAATTATAATGGTATCAGACTATTACTAATAAATAAGGAGATATTAATGTACAAGAAGACAAAATAAAGTGCAAATTAAAAAATCTTTGAAAATGAAAAAACTTATCAGCTGGTAGTTCCTCCTTTATTATTAATTACTGACGCAAGTCGTTTGGGCATACTGGAAACCAGACTTTTTAGTATATCCTTTCATCCAAAGTGGACCAAAGGTGCTCAATAGGGTTATGATCTGGAGACTGTGGAGGCTTCAAATACATTTACTTTTTTTTGGGTGAAAAACTCCTTAGCTACTCTGCTTGTATGCTTTGGGTCGTCATCTTGTTGGAAAATGTAACTTTCCAATGGCATTTTAGAGGTAGACGTAGCTCAATTTTCCCTAATAATGTTAACGTAAGTTGGATTCGTCATTTTGATGTCGCCGCTGAAGAAGAAACATCCCCCAGACCATTACTGACGATTCTCCGTGTTTTACACCTTTGACTGAGTCTTTCGGTTATTCTCGTTTTGGGGGTTTTTTAACTTAAATTTAGACTCATCAGATTAAACTGATCAAATTACATTTTGCCAAAACGTGGGCTTCGATAAAAATGTGGAAGCATAGGTTTTTTCTAGGCAAAAAAATATTTTCGTCCGCTTCTGTGGAGTGGCCTCCATACAGTCCTTGTTGTTGTGCTCATGGTAAGGTCTTCATTTATGTTTCTGGCAGAACATAACGGGTTCCTCCTAGCCTGCATTTTTATGCTTCAGTCGTTAGTGTTTGGAAATATTCCAGCACGTCACACGTTAAATAGAAAATGCACTTTATTTTGTCATAGAAAATATTTTCAACTGCAACCGAAATATCACAACTGATAGCAAAAGCCAAGGCAATTAACTGTTAAATTATGTAAAATTGAGAATACGTGTGAACATGACGTCAGCAAAAAAAAAAAAAAAATAAATAAATTGCCGGCTAAATGATCTCTGCTTTTATCTAGCAGGGTTTTAAAAATGAATCAGTTGCTTTTGCACTTTATTTTGTCCGACATCTTTATTTACGGAAATCAACTCAGGTCATATGCATGCCATGAAGCTAGACGCTAGAAATATATTAATCAAACAGGATGCATTGGAACGCTAACCAGTAGGTACAATATCAAATTATAACTTAAAAATAGTTGCAGCATAAATATCTACACTAGATCTGAATGTAATGCTGACGTTACTATGTAGTCGATTTTGTATTAAAGTTGTCATCCAGTGTGATCGCCTGTCATCCGGCATGTCATTGAACGTGTCATCCGAATTACAAGGTCCCACGAATGACATTGCTCGATTTTCCACAGTGTCATTTAACATCAGATGACACGTTTCCATCGTTGATATATCATATGAAAACACTTACACTCGGATGACCTAACGAACGACACTTTGTGATTGTGTGTTATCTAGCAGATGACATGCAGATGACAACCGAATTACACAAGTTCTCTGACGCCAGCTTCTCATCTTCGTGAATGCAGTGCTACCTCTCAAGTTATACGTATCTGTGGGTTAACACGACTAGAGATCACCGGAGCAAACATATAAAATAAAAATAAACAATTGTAACATCACTAGGATTCTCAACCGTCCTCCTTTTCAGAGGTTTGTCCTCATTTTCGCTTAATGTTAAAAATAAAAATACAAAAAAGGGGAATTACCCCACAAATAAAAACTTGAAGTCTTACATTCCGTCGAACGTTTTATAAAATATTTAAAAATAAAATTTGCAAGAGATAGAGTAATTCTCCGAAAGAATTCTAAAATATGTTGCTCTATATTAATGCATCCATATTGCTGTGTGGAGCTGAGTGATCACCATAAACGGAAACTGACTTCGTTATGGTCGAACGAAGTTTTTATTTGTGAATTTGTGGATCGGGACTCTATTATGTGGACTGTGAATAAAGTTTGACGTTTCGCGACAAGCATTTTTCAATTCACGGTAAAGTTGTTGTATTAGTAAATGTCGCTATTTAAATTAATTTAGACTCAGTTTTTTTTTAAAGATAATACGTTAGATCAATTAAATATAACGCTTTTATGGTAGAACCAAAAGAAATTTTCAATTCATAAATGCATTCAAATTGATATGTTCGCGATTCACTCTAATGTAAATAGTCCTTAAGTGGCCATTTATGGAGCGGAAAATTTTGAATTATATGTATGTTGTAGAAATGTCCTTGTAGTGTTAGTTTTGACATTTTCACAATCATTTTAAATTTTAACAAAATAAAATCTAGTGTTAAGATATATTAATAAATAAAATGAAACTCACCCTATGCTGCCAAAATGCAGGAATGTTTTAAACTTTTAAAATTATTATTTCCATGTTAATTTTTGCTATGTTTATGCCGTTCAGAACGGAACTAAAAGCTAAGCGAGTCCTTTCTGCCGTGTAGAAACGTCGCTTGCCGCTCAGCGACTGCATGACCATAGCTTTAGACTTTTTAAGGAAACACAGCTCTTAACATCATCAGCGAAAAAAAACGTAAATTTTAAGCAAGAACTTGGCAGGTTGTTGCAATATTAATTGTAGGGGAAACTACATTTATACGCAAACACATTTTTGTGATTATTTTAATAATTTTTTTTCACATTGATTTTTTATTCGTAAGTAAACAGGTTTTATTTCGGATATGTCAAAAAGTTTTATATATTTTTGTATTTAAATATTTTTTTGAATATTCTGTGTGACTCTCCTTATTCTGTATGGCAGAAAAAAGTCTATTTCAGGCCAAACTGATTTTTAATTATTATCAAGTAAAATAATGAAATAAAAAAAAAATTGCAATAGGCGGCTTAGTTACGTGAGCGGTATCTGACGCCTGCTCTAAAGCACCTTGACGTGTGCGTTTTTTCAAAGGCGACGGTGCGTAGGCTTAATGTTGCAATGGCTCAATGGGCTATGCTGTCGAGGATTTTTGTCTTCAGAAGGGTAACCCATGGCTGACAGGCTATTGACGAGCATCTAACTAAGAACCACCCATGGAGAGCGAACCTCATTAACAAAACTAACTCCAAGGTGCAACAGCATACGCTGAGGGATGCATGACCAAGAGAATGCTTAGCCATTAGTATGCGAACTCCGAAAACCGGGCGAAATTCGGTTTAAATCTTAGCGTTCCTTTCTCGGATACTCGTGGGACAATATTAATTCTCAAACAAATATAAACAAATAGACAGATGCCTCTGTAATCGCATCAACCTCTGATACTTCTGTTAGGCAATCAGAGGGTATCTCCAGTCAGGAAGTAGTGGGTCTGTCTACCTCCGACTCTGACACATCCACCATAATTGATAACTGCAGTGTAGCATCCGAAAAATCAGGATGCACTTTCATTGGGAACAATCTCGGTGGGCTGCAGATCAAACAAGGTATGTGAAGCTAAGCGGTATCCAGAACAGATGCTTCAAATTAGCTTTGCGGAATGGCTTAGACAGAGAAAGCGCTCTTGCCGTAGCCAAAGCCGCCTTTAAAGACAAGACCAGCAACAAGAGAGTCAGGTCCTTGAATCAAACTCCCCCTGCATCGGCTACCAAGAAGGTCAAGAAAGGTCCCATACCTGAGGTCCCCACCTTTAGCGAGGTGACGAGCCTTGTAAGGTTGGCTATCGTTCCTACCGACTTGGCTAAACAACCCCTTTCCACAGAGCAAATGGCTCTAGTCCAGAGGCGGTTATTGACACCTCGATTGAACTGAGCAACTGCGGCGTATGGCCCAAGTTCTCAGGTTCATATCTAAAATCAGGGTGGCTTATTTTTGTATGTACTGATAAAGCAACGGCAGAGTGGATGCGCTCCAACTTTGGGTGTATCAAACTCAAATGTGGCCTGAATATTTCGTTGGTGATAGGGAGATCATTCCCAAAGCCACATCGTACGAGGTTTCTTCCCACAGAGTTTGGATTTCTCAGATGAAAAAGTGCTTGCCACCCTCACAGCGCAAAACGCCGGACTCAATGCTATCGACTGGTGGGTTGTGCATGCCATCGAGCTAATTTAATCTCCCGAAAAGGTATTAAAGGTGCCAGAATACACATCTTCTCGGATAGTCAAGCAGCACTACAGGAATTGGCATCCCATACTTTAGTGTCCAGGTCAGTAAGAAGCTACTATATTGCTTTACAAAACGGTCAAACTTGGATGGGTACCGGGTATTGCTGGCAACGAGCTTGCAGACGAGCTAGCTAGAGCAGGATTGGAATTTGTCCTCCTAGGACCAGAACCCTATTGCAGTGTCAACTGGGCTACTGCTCTTAGGCTAGTTAACGTTTGGGAAACAAAACTTTGTCTCACCCCTGGGCAAGTGTTTCGGGTTTGAGACAATCTAAAAGATTAATTAGGCCTTACTCCTATAAAGAAACCCCAATCTTGAGTGAGGAGAATATTAGGAAGCTGGTGGGCTTCCTCCCTCAACAAAATGAACCTGTGCCAAGAAATCGAGTGTAGATTCTGTCTAGAGGACGATGAAACCTCTGAACACATTCTATGTGAATGTCCGGCCCTTCTTTGGTTAAGACGAAGAATCTTCCATAAAGAGGTCCTTTCAAAAGCAGAGCTGATGAACTTGGCAACTAAGGACGTGGTGACTTTCATCAGGGAAATCATACGTCTCATGGGGTAATATCCCTTTTAGATATAACAGGTCTTTCTGGTCGCAGTGTCAGGAATATCTGCGGAAAGAGGGTTGTAATCATAAATCCCGCGGAGCGTGCGCCAATCAGAGTTATAATTTTATAAGCCCGGCGGGCCTTATTTCTAAAACCACATAAGTCATGAGGTCTTATTTCAACTTAAACATGGATATAAGGCCAAATGTGGTCGCTAATTCACGCCACCTTTAAAAATATAACTCTTAAAATCATTAACGAAAAAAAATCTGTAAATGTTAAGCATTAAAGTATTACTTATATCCATAGAATTTCTAGGGTTTTATGACTTTTTTTACTTAGGTTAGGTTAGGTTAGGTGGAAGTGGCAGTCAGATAGATAAACTGTGAGAGACATTTTGGGTCGGACGAGTTAAGATCGTTAAGATCATTGTAAAAGTAAGCTCGTAGATGAAGATTTCGTTTCTGAGAGAGAGCAGGTCATGCGCAAAGAAGATGTAAAGTTTTCTCTTCCTCCTCCTGCAGCTCCTACAAAGGTCGTCTGAATAAGCGCCAAGCCTTCCTATCAAAATTGTCTAGTGATGACACCAATTATAGCACAAATGTGTGCCAAATCTACTTAGTTGCCAGACAAGTAGCACCACCTGTACATCTAAGGTTCATTTTTTCTATTATTTATATCCTGTTTTAACAAGAGCTTGCATATGGAAACTGATGTGCCTAAGGATCATTTTTCAGGCAAGATTGACACGGTAGTTTCATGTTTGGCGAGTTCGTCAGCCTTGCAGTTATCCGGATTGTCTCTATGCCCCGGAACCCGGCACAGGTGAATGTTGAACTGCTCAGCCATCTCCTTTACAGATAATCGACGATCTAGGGCTACCAAAGAGTTAATAGGGACAGAGTCCAGACACTTTATGGCCGCCTGACTGTCCTAAAAGATTCGAATATCCTTTACGGATACCACGTTATTCTTTAGCGAGGACAAGACTTCCTTGATCCCCGTAATTTGTGCTTGGAAAACACTACAATGGTTAGAAAGATTTAGTCTGTCTAAGAAGACGCCTCTGTGGGTGTAGTGGCTTAGTGGTTAAGTGCGTTGGACCACTAAGCGAGAGGTCGCTAGTTCAAGTCCCGATACAGTGGTTGGAGAAGCTAGTCTTTGGGTCATGTAACGGGTGATCCAAGTACAGATACTTTTTTCAATAGCCTTTTTTGACAGATCACGTGTGAGTCGTGTAATGCTGTCATGTTATTTTTGTTTAGTATTGTTTGGCATTTCATAATGGAAAGACTTACGCGTGAACAACGTTTACAAATTGTTCAACTTTATTATGAAAATTCACGTTCTGTGAGGAATGTGTTTCGTGTACTTCGCTCAACTTATGGTCAGGCTTCGCTTTATGGGCTCTTGAAAAGTTCCAAGAAGATCCGACGTTTTCGAGGCAAATTTTGTTTAGCGATGAGGCCCATTTCTGGCTCAATGGGTATGTAAACAAACAAAATTGCCGCATTTGGGACGAAGAGCAACCTGAAGAGATTGAAGAACTGTCACTTCATCCAGAAAAAACAACGGTTTGGTGTGGTTTGTGGGCCGGTGGAATCATCGGTCCATATTTCTTTAAAAATTATGCCGGTGCGAACGTAACCGTCAATGGCGACCGCTATCGTGCCATGATAACCGACTATTTGATGCCTGAAATTGAAGCTCGTGATCTCGGCGACATTTGGTTTCAGCAAGATGGTGCCACTTTCCACACATCGCATCAATCAATGGACTTATTGAGAGAACATTTCGGTTAGCACATAATTTCACGTATTGGGCCGGTCGATTGGCCACCAAAATCGTGTGATATCACACCGTTAGACTTTTTCCTGTGGGGATATGTAAAGTCAAAAGCTTATGCCAATAAACCCGCCTCGATTCAGGCCTTGGAGGAAAACATCACGCGTGTCATTCGCCAGTTACCAGTCGAAATGCTCGAACGAGTGATCGAAAATTGGACTCAACGGATGGACCATCTGCGAAGTAGCAACGGCCAACATTTGATAGACATAATCTTCAAAAAATAAATGCCAAAGAATGTTCTTTCAAATGATAATAAACATTCTCCATTAAATTTGAATTTTCTGTGTTTTTTTCTTTAAAAAAATAGGGAACCTCGAAATGGATCACCCTTTATGTACTGTTTACGCCCAATATTTATTTATTTTAAGAAGACTCTATCCAAACCATCCTTTGTTTTTACTTAACAAACATGAGATTTTGGGATGTGTCTACATTTTGTCTCGTCTCTTGGTCTGGATGGCCAGTAAAGGACGATTATGTATGTTTATTTTAATTTTACGAGAAAGTTAAAAACCCTCTATTTTCGTATAATTATTCAATGTCGGAATCGGGATGTTTACTTTTCTCGCCGAATGTGTTCTCACACTAAACGGTGTTCATTTATTCTGCATTTACATCCATCTGCTATAGCTTTAGGACAGATATATGAACTAAATTCATTTTAAAAAGGTGTATCTATAGAAAGAGCAATCATCACACAGCATCTCATCCAATTCAGAGTGAGTGATGTACTTTTTTTTTTTTTCTCGATAGAACGAGAAAAGTCTCTGCTATCTCGGCACCCCGCTGGAAGCGACACCGTTAGTAATCTGACTTGGCTTCGTCGTTGTATTGTGTACATTTCATCAAATCGATTGATTGAAAAATGTTAATTGAAATGCTTAACCTTTGTTGCGGAAGCGCACTCGGCATTTACGCCATATGTCGAAGGGTAAACCCTGCGAAAGCATATCCACAAGCTGGCGAAGGCGGTGTGTATGCGTTTTTACGTAGAATAAAATCCATTCAGGATGTTACCTAGACAGAGGGTAAATCCGCTTTATTCTTCCTTTTTGTTGCCGAAGGGATTTCACCGATTTAATCAGTGTTGCGCGATGGGTATAGTCTTGGTATACGCATGCAGCAACAACCATCCTCTACCACGGCATGCCTCGAGGAAGGAAACTTGCACTGGAAATTGCGAATGAAAAGTTAATGGCATGTTTGCTGGCGGTTTTAATTGCCAAATTGGCAAATCACTTGGAAACAACATTTTCATAAACGGAAATAGAAATATATTGTGTTGTGTTGTGTTGCGTACATATGCTTGACAATCAGCAAAAGCAGCTTGTCAATGGTGAGCTTGCGGATGCGTGGAGTGGAAATATTAGAAAGCCCAATAACATTACGTAGTTACATAGTTTTCGGACATGCGATTGATAGGTTGTTGTGGTTGTGTTGTGAATGGTAGTAAGCTGCTTCGTAACTCCGAACGAGATCATGAACAATTTCCAACCGAAGCTCGACGACCTAAAGGCCCCGTGAAAGAAACTGTATGCCGCTTCATAGTGGCTTACGACTTTAATGCCACGGCTATTGAATGGGAAATGCACATAAGGGATGCAAGTGGAAGAAAGAAAACGCTCACTCTGGCGATGAGATTGGGTCTCAGCATAAGGGACTTTGATGATTCATCGAAATTTAAAAGAGCGGACTAGCTGGTACATACTGGATATCACCTTCGCCTCGAACACTATATATGTAACTCAAACATGTGAACTGGAGGTTTATTACGGAACACAGGGGGCAGCGACCAGTATGGTGTATTCAAACTACAGAAAATCACACAGGCTTTGAATACGACCCAGATGTCATAAACACAAGTTCCTGTATGGTACGCGGCTAAGCTCAACGAAAAACTCTTTATATCTGTAATAGAGAGGGGTGAAGACACCGTAGGTAGCACGATGCCATTCTCGTAGATTGATGATGCGGGTGGAATCGATTCAAATATCTGGAAGACAAAGTTCCTTTTTATTATACCCTGTCTTGAGGGTACCTATATTAATTTTAAGACATAGTTTGTAACACCCTTTAATATTCGTCGTAGACCCTGTATAGTATGTATATATATGATTGGCATCAAAATTCACCAATTTATAGGACTTTAAATTAAATCTAGGATGCTAAAATTATACGGAACATATACTCTCTAGGGTTCCGAAATGGTAGAGTGTAAAATTTTGTTTAATACGCCCACTGACACGCCCACAATTAAGAAAAAAACTGTTTTAAGCCTGAAGTTGATGGCATAAAGCACTAAGACCTTCACAAAATATGTTTTGAGGGCGTTTGAAAAGAAAAATGTATAACAAAATATTTAGACGAATTGTATTCGCAACATTCCACCCACACAAAGTTTTAGTCACACCCACTTTTTGAGGAGGTTTTTTTTTAAATGAAAAAATTAATTTAAGATATTATTGAGAGAGTATTCTTCTCAACGTTTAACCTTTACAAAATTTTTGGCCATGCCACTTTTTCAAAAAACCTGTTTTTATGATTTTATTATAATAAAATGTCATCACAAAATAAAATGTCATCCAACGTGTTTTCTATACCTTCTTAATTGCTAGGGATAGGACTATAATGGTATCATACCGTTCGCCCCAAGTGGACTGTAGCCTTTCAATATGTTTGTCTCTTCGAAAATTAATTATTCAATTTCTAAAAGTAAGAGAGGTATATACCTAACTAGTTTCAGACCGATATGCTTACTACTACTCATTTTTGCTCTCGGTGTTGGAAGAATGCAACCTTCTGGCAGCTGATCGAAGGGTATATATACGAGTAGTGATGCTGCTGACTTTTGAAAACTGTATCTTTTTATACCCTATCCTAAGGGTATATTAATTTTGACACATAGTTTGTAACACCCCTTAATATTCGTCGTAGACCCATAAAAGTATATATATTTATGATCAGGACCAAATACTAAGACTATCTAGCAATGTCCGTCCGTCCGTCCGTATGCAATTTTTAGGCCTTTAAAATTAAGCTAGGAAGCTGAAATTTGGACCACATATTCCCTAGGGCTCCGAAATGGTTAAGTGCACAACTTTTTTGAATACGCCCACTGCCACGCCCACTGCCACGCCCACAATTTAGAAAAAACCGTTTTAAAGCTAAAGTTAGAGAGATAGAGTGTTGCATCCTTCACAAGACATATAGGCACTGCCTCCCTTTATAAGTTTGTCATATAAAGTTTTTTGCCACGCCTACTTTTTGTGGGCGATTTTTACTAAAATGCTGTTTTCTTAGAAAATTTTCATAGAAAGCGGAAAAAAATGTTTAACAAAATATTTAACCTATATTTTTTCCAACATATCGCCCATACAAAGTTTTTCACCACTCCCACTTTTTGGGGGCGTTTTTTCAAAAAAACTTTTTTTTTTTTAATTAATAGAATGAAATAAAATCTTCTTAATGCTTTTTTCTTTGGGGCATATAGGGATATGGATAGGGTATCATACTGTTCGCCCCCAGCGGACTGTAGCCTTTCCTTATGTTTCTTTTGAAAAATGTATCAACTGTATCAAAACAGATAAATCAATTTTTTTAATTTTTTAGTTGACTTTTTTAAGTTTGTAGTTTTTGTATGAAGGCTGACATTTCGTGGTGCTTAAGAGAGGTAACAATAAGGTTTACTAGAGTTTCTTGCAGTAAATTCAAAAGGGTTCTTGGAACCACCATTTCAATCCAATTATTGGTTTTGAAATATAATAACGTGCTCACGATTCACAGGGGGGTGTGAAGTAAGAGTCATCACACAAAACACTAGGACCTATTGCGATCTCTGGGAAACCGGTTAAATTTATATTCAAACACTTAGGGCCTTTAAGTTCTTAACGTCTACTTCCTTCAAGGATTCGAAGAAGTGCCTACCTAAGAATTTCCTACGACTACATGAAATTGCCATGCACTCACACAATATGTGCGGTATATCCTTAACAGCCTGCAAATCACCACAGAATCTGCAGATGTCTGTATCTGATAGTCCGAGTCTCTTTGCACGTTTTCGCAGGAGGGAATGCCCTGTCAGGATTCGTTCTAGTATTTTTAGCTTATCCCTGCTAAGTTCTATAAACTTCCTGGAACTCTTACAGTCGAGAAATAGCCACAGAGCTTTTGACATTATATGTCCCCAAGACATGACCACCTTAGGTTGGCAGTCCTTAGCTTTATTTCGACAATAGAACCCTCGAGGACAGTCAGAACCTCTGATTGAGAGATGCTGCTTGTGCTCGGTATTCTTATAGACACAGATCCCATCCCCTGTTCCCTCTGTTGTTTTCAAACCATCTGTAAAAATTGCAATTTCTTTTGATTTGTCATAAGCATCGCAACAATCAGCACTTTTGAAACTAAAGGGTGATCCATCCGAGGTTCCCTACTTTTTTAAAGAAAAAAAACACAGAAAATTCAAATTTAATAGAGAATGTTTATTATCATTTCAAAGAACATTCTTTGGCATTTATTTTTTGAAGATTATGTCTATCAAATGTTGGCCATTGCTACGTCGCAGATGGTCCATCCGTTGAGTCCAATTTTCGAGCACTCGTTCGAGCATTTCGACTGGTAACTGGCGAATGACACGCGTGATGTTTTCCTCCAAGGCCTGAATCGAAGCGGGTTTGTCGGCATAAGCTTTTGACTTTACATATGCCCACAGGAAAAAGTCTAACGGTGTGATATCACATGATGACATGATGATGAGGGATGATATTACGACTACAGAGAAGTCCAAAAAAGTGGGTCCGCCAATGCCGTCCGTCGGTCTGTCTGTCTTTCTGTCTGTCTGTCTGCCGGTAAACGGTTCGACGGATTTGCTTCAAAGTTCGTATATAAGGTTCTTGGGGTTACATCTTGGGGCATCTTATTATTTTTGCTTTAACTTTTCAAATAACGGTACCTGCCATACAAATTTTTTTGTCATCATTATCACTATTTTTCTCGAAAGTGGTTCCAAGGATTTCGGTCTTTTTTTGTACTAAGGATGTTTGGGATGGGTTAAAGAATTCAGCTTACTCAGTTTTTGGAAAAAAATCGATTAACGGTAATTTATAAAACGGGCAATATCTCGAAAACTAATAAAGGGAACTTCAAAAAAATTTACAGTTTTTCATACTATAAACTCGAACAAATCTGCATACTTAGATTTTTTATATAATTTTTTTAAATGTTTTTGTTCATATAACGATTTTCTTAAATTTAAATTAAATCCGTTTTCTCAAAAACGGCTCCATCGATTATGATAATTTTTGGTATTTCCAACAACTATGTTAAAAGTGTCCAATGTGCGAAATTGCATCAAAATAGTAGGTGCCGTTTTAGAGAAAATCAAATTTTTTAAAACCTAAAAAGTAGAATCTAAAGCGTAGAATCTTCTATGGGACCAATCCATTTTCGCACTCGTACAGTTGCAAGAGTTCTTCGAGATCTCAACATACATAAATCCGCTGGTCCATATGGTATTTCCCCTATCGTTCTGAAGAGGTGTTCTTCCACGCTGGCAAAACCACTGCGTAAGCTTTCCTATCTGTCCTATTCTTCAGGGCTCTTTCCGAAAAGGTGGAAAATAGCATTTGTCCAGCCCGTCCCAAAAAAGGCGAATCTCACTCTCCCTCCTCCTACCGACCAATTGCACTAACGTCCCATCTTCCCAAGGTCATGGAAACGCTGATTAATCGTCAGCTTATGAAATATCTCGAATCCCGAAAACTTCTTAGTGAACGGCAGTACGGTGATTTGATGACATAACTAACCGAAAAGTGGAACCAATCTATTCACCGTGGTGGTGAAAGTAAGGTCGTTGCATTTGACAGAGTTTGGCATCAAGCTTTCTTGTCGAAAATGCGTGCATTTGGGATCGGTGTTACCCTTCTCCAATGGATTAGAAATTTCCTTTCGGAACGTTCAATTCAAGTTGTTTTGGACGTTTTCAAGTCTGAAAATTACCACATAAATGCTGGTGTTTCACAAGGCTCCATTTTGTCTCCGACTCTCTTTCTCATTTTTATTAATGACCTCCTGTCTGTCACTTCTAATCCTATTCATTCCTTTGCCGATGACAGTAGCCTCAGCTTTACATATTCGTTTCCTGGGCAACGCCCCTCATCTTCGGGCGTCGAACTGGAACGGCAACGTATGTTAAGCTCATTGAATTCCGATCTCGAGCATTCTTAAATGGTGTAAAACCAACAGTGGAATTTTATGCTTCCAAAACGCAATGCTGTCTGCTGTCACTAAAGCGAAACCTCAATACTTTGCCATTATCCATGAATGGCACTCTCATCGCTGAATCCGAAAGACTTTCCATCCTCGGTATGTGCGTTAACGACAAACTTCGTTGGAATGACCACATATTCGATGTCGCCAAGAACGCTGCGAAATGTCTAGGCTTCCTTAAGCGATGCAAGAAATATTTCACTCCTTCTGATCTGGCTAGAATCTACATTCGTTCATTCGCCCAAAACTTGAGTACAACGCTCATATCTGGTCTGGTGCACCAATGACATATTTGGAGCTACTTGACAACAAACAAAAACGTGCGGTAAAATTTATTGGCGATCGAGACATCACGAAATCATTTGACTCTCTTAGTCATCGTCGTAATGTCTCCTGCCTGTCATTGTTTTATCGGTATTTCCACCACAAGTGCTCAAATGAAATTGCCAGTTGCATTCCACCCCTACAGCAATTCAACCGCAATACTCGCCATGCTAGGAATGCACATCAGTTTACCCTCAAGCCTGTATTCGGACGTACAGTTAAATACAAGGATTCGTTTCTTAACCGTACAATACGAATGTGGAATGCTCTACCCCGCTCTGTGTTTCCTACGCATTATAGTTTACAGAAAATTTAAAACCAACGTGCATTGGTATCTCCTTTTTTCTAATCCTTCACTTCCCTAATGCCCGCACTGTGTTACTTCATTATAAGGGTATCCAAAATCCCTTTTGTGCGCGTGAAGTGTATGCAGAATACAGGATATAAGGGCTGGACGCTGTGGATACTTTGCCACCTGGTAGCTTAAAAGTTAACGCCAAAACGAACACTAATGCAGGAGACAGTTGTCGCGAAGGCAAAAATAGTGAGCTGAAGTTGCCTGAGATCACGTTACCTACATTTTCTGGAGGTCGTTCATGATACGTTGGTGTCCTTGGTGAATACTCAACATTTTTCGGAGCTGCACTTCCTAAAGGGTAACATCAGCGGAGAAGCAGAAGGACTCCTTCAACATCTGCCCATCGATAAAGGAAACTATGAACGTGCGTGTGAGATTTTGAAAGAGCACACGACCATAAAAGGGTGTTCAATTGAAGCTTCTTTTCAATCAATCTTCCACAAATAACGAAACAGCGAACAATATCAAACGAATTTTAGACACGTACCAGGAAACTGTACAGTCTTTGACGAATTTAGAAGTGCCCGTTATGCATTGGGATGCCTCTTCAATTTTTGTCATCCCTTTAAAATTTTTCGGCACGACACAACAGCTCGGGGTAGAAAGGTTAGGTTGTTGTCGGACGCTGGTAGTTGTGGAACAGCAGTCAAGGTAGCCAAGAAATCGAAGCCTGCTACTCAGGTATACTATTCTCCGTAAGTCCAAAAACGGCAGCTTAGCTGCAAGCTTTGCCAAAAGGGTCAACATAGGTTGAGGGAATGTAGGAGATTTTTGGAAATAGATATAGGCCAACGTAAGCAAGTTGTCTTGTACAATTAGGTATGTGAAATTTGAAATGCTGCCACCATTGCAAGCAGAGGCATAACTCTTTACTGCACCATAAGGCCACAGAATGAGAAGTTATCCAAATGGACAAGTAGCACCAGGTTCACGATAAACTAATGGAAACATGCAGTTCCGTAGTTGATTTTCAGTCGGGAGAATCAAGAGGATAAGAGTTCAACACACCAAAGTGGTACTGAACAGTTCATATAACACATTCTCCCCCTCTAAATACAAAGTGAAAACAAGTAAAACCTTATGATGGAAGGCCATTGACATCATCGACGACTTTTACAATCAGTCGAAGTAGATTAACCCATTCGTAATGACATACAAGTCACTCCTCTAATGGCTACTCAAATTGGCCTTTATTGACTGTCTGCAACTTATTTGAGTCTTTGTTTAAGTTTTTTGTTTTTTTTTTTTTTTAGAAAAATAGATCTGGCTGCGAAGGTTAAAAATTACGATATAAATGAATACTACCACATATTTCTCCAGAATGAAGACCGATTTCTGCCCGAAACTATTCAGAAGATTCTCACCTACTGCTGGAGAATTCTGATCATCAATGTAAACATCCAGGTGCAGAAATCCACTGGAGAGATTATTATCTACACATACTTTCCGTTTACCAAATCGCACTGTGGGAAAGTGGTACCGGTCGAGATAAATCGCTTTTACAATGGAACAATGGAGAATGCCATCCTGTTTCCGCAGAAAGTTTTCAACTTATTCAATTGCCCTTTGAGAGTAGTTACATGGGATGTTCCGCCTTACGTGACGTTAGACTACTCCAAAAGAGGATATTACGTGGTTGGTGGCTTTGAAGGAAAGCTCTTAATGCAATTAAGTAAGTTGATGAATTTTACACTTGATATCATTGTGCCACCCAATGAGGAGCAAAGAGGAGTAATCGACAGTGATCGCAGCACTGGAGCTATAGGAATGGTAAGCTAGAGCAAGTGTTCCGATTCAATGACTAACGTACGTAATTTTCCAGCTCCAGAGATGAGAAGCCGACTTAAGTCTCGGTTGCTTTTACTTCTTTGCAAGTCGTATTCAGATACTCACAGCTTCGAATTTCTACCTTCAAACCGCGAACGTAGTTATATTCCTGACTGCTTCATCCATCTACTCACCCGTTCGGACTCTGTGGCTGCCTTTTAAGTGCACGGCGTTAATAACTCTGTTGGCCGCATTTGTCGTCTTTTTAGGTCTATTTCGAGCTCTAGCGGTCTGCATAGCCACATGGTCCACAGCTGTGAAATACCGAAACGTTTGCCTAAATTTGGTCGCCTGCACTTTAAGCTTACCCTTTTCCATAAGGCCAAGATGGAACGCTGGACGGGTCTTCCTAATGACTTGGATACTTTTTGTGTTGGTCATCCGAACACAGTACCTGGCTTTTATTTATCATCTCATTCGAAATAACTTATTCACCAAAGCCCCAACTACGATGGACGAAATAGTGAGGCTTAACTACACTTTTGCCTTACACAAAGAAGGCTTTAAAATGCTAAATGAAACGACTGTTTTCAAAGAGACTGGTCTGGGGCACACCATTTTGGATGCGTCACTATCAAAAGCTGACAATGTCCTTGAATACTTGGAAAATCGGCCTAACGAAAGGCTCATAACCACAGCCCCACTGGAATTCCTTTGGAATTATGCGATTAAATATGAAAAGATTGGTGTCCTTACTATTCTAAATGAGCCGCTTATACTTCAAAACACCTGCATCTACTTCCCCAAGCATTCGTATTTGGTCCATCGGATAAATTTTCTTGTCCAACGTTTGACTGCTGTTGGACTGATGGACGGTTGGGTCAAGCAATCAATTGATTTGCAATATCTGATGGCAAAGAGACCGCCCTTAGACGTGTCGATTGGACAGCGGGAACTCAAGGGAATTTACTACCTTTTTGGGTTCATGTTGATGGGATCGTTTTTAGTCTTTTGCTTGGAGATTTTGTCATTTAGATTTAAATGTTTGGAAGTTATGATGAAAAAGCTGTAAATAAAATGATTGTTTAAGTCTTTAATGCAAGAAATTAGTTGGGAAAAATTTTGTTTATTTCTAGTTTTTCCGAGTTAGAATGCATGATTTTCCATGACTCTTGTCTGGCGATAATAACTTTAATGTTTGCCAAATGTCGTGTTAAAAGGTTATCAGGTCTAAGGTATGCCTGCTGTGTTCGCAAACCATAAATAAATTTATGATGATACTGTAGCACTTCCTATCGGAGAAAGATTAATGTTATGAACTTATCAAAGCTAAGGCCCATTATTTGCGGAGAGTAGCTGGATATGTGGTCAAAAAAACGTTACTTAAATACATATCTTGCTAAATTATTCTAAATCATATTTAGCTTGCGCCGAGTGTTGCAAAAAACTTGGCAACCATACAACAAGATATGTAGGTAGTAAAAGGGACTTAACGAATAACATCTTAGTTTTAACAGGCAATGAACTTTTTGTGAATGAGTGTATCGGTAAAGACTATCCCCAAGTTACGAGCCTTAGTGACGTATTCTATAGATGACTGCCCTTCTTTGATTGGTGGAAAAGTTAATGTGTCTAGTGATCGCTTATAAATGCACAGGGTCTTTGACTTAGGCGGATTAAGTAATAAACTGTGTTGGAGGGCCCATTGTTGAATGATTTCTAGGTCTTAATTCATTATTGCAGTCGTACTACTTATCATATCCATGGCACAGCGCATAAATAATTAAAGGTAGTCAGCAAACATGTGGGCAGAACTATGTTTAACGAGTTGTGGAAGTTCGTTCACATAGAGGGAAAATAATATGTACCCGCGAATAGAGCCCTGTGGAACTCCCGCTCGTACTTCAGGCATTAATGACGTTTTTTCGCCCACTGTCACACATTGCTGACGCCCAACTAAGTATGAGTGCAAAAGAAAACAATCCAAAATCACAGAGCAGCTTTTTACAGAGAAGAGAGTGATCAACCCTGTCAAACGGTCTTGAAAAATCCAACACGGTCAAGAAAGTTGGACAGTTGGCATCCATGCCATTACGGATGTCATCAACAACGAGTAATAGTACTGTCTTGCAACTCCTTTTCGCACGAAAGCCAGACTAAGCGGAGCTCAAAAGGTTTTTTCTGCTGAGGTGCGTTTGCATCTGTCTTAGCATCGATTTCTCAAATGCTGGATAGAAAAGGTAGCAAATCGATTTAAACAAAAATGTACAGTGCTGGATAGATGCCAATCGTTGTTGCTCTTTTCTTTGTAACAACGTTCGCACGCCCCACCATTAGTAATACGACATGTAGAGAAGTGGGATAGGCTTAGCGCATGATGAGACACGTAAGATGTCCTCTTGTAATTAATTCATAAGAAGTACATATGCCTAGTGGGTATGGCACGAAATTACATAAAGTTTTTTAATGATTATTGATAGCCGTAGTCCCTGAACCTTAGTCCCCTAGCCAAAGTCTCAAATCAGCAGAGAGAACTCCTGCAGCCTCGATAACGCAAAGAAAGTTTAAAGACTACATTAATTTTGTCACGTAGTTTGTAGCACCCGTTAGTTTTCGTCACAGAACCATAAAAATATTTGCGATAAATATTCTTCAAAATTTTACAAGTTTTTGCATGTATTTGCTTTTTTTTCGACATAGCCTGCGCGAGCTCATATTTGTACTAGGTCCTTCTTCTTCTCTTCTTTAATCAATGACGTTATGATGATTACTATAGGAATCATAACTTTCCCTATTGATCCGCCTGTTTTGTTCGGCCCCAAAATACATTTGTTTACTAAAATCCGAACACATGAGAAAATAAAGGCAGTAAGGGAAAAGTTCAGGTCCAGGAAAATTGGAGCAGCACGCAATCTCCAAGCTCAAGAAGAACAAGGAGCCGCGTGGTCGAAACAACATCCGGAGGTTTTATAAAAAAGCCAAGCAACTAGCTGCTGGCTAAAAGCCCGGAAACAGCAAGGTAATCCTAGCACCGAGGCGCATGGTAGTAGATGTATTTTAGCAGCTGCTAAATGTGAATCATATAGAGAGAATGAGGGGGAAAGCAGAGATCCCACGCTGAGTCAATGAAGAACCACTTTCGCCGACAAATATTGAACGTGTGCCTGCAGAGCTCTTCAAATAAGGAAGTAATGTTTCGGTACAGCCGATGCATGCACACAATCATCAGTTCAGGAGTTCTTAACTCCGGGAGTTTGGCAGCTTCTCATTTGAAATGTTGAAATGATTGCTTTGGAAGAAATCAATGTTCTCAACAAAGAAAACAAAACACTGTTGGATACATCATGGATGACATCATTAGCATAAAAAATGTAGATAGTACTGATGCGCTTAGAAGTACTGTCACGGTTTTGCTAGAGATGTTGAATAAGAAATACGCATGATGACATTAAGTCCTTCTATGTGAAATCGATCAAAAGTATATCAGCGGGAAGCAACGCCAACTTCAACATCAAACTTGTAACAACCCCACGTATAAAGTCACGTGGCATTGTTTGTGTTAAGCTGAGAGAGATGGAGCTTAAGCGAAGAATTTTATCAAAGGAGAAAGAGTTGAAATTAACTTCGTGCATATTCGGCGATGGGAATGGGAATGGAAACTAACCAATTTTCGTCAATCAGAGTTTTACGAACTTCAAAGCTACAGTCCGCTTGGGGTGAACAGTATGATACTTTATCCAAATCCCTATTTGCCCCAAAGTTAAAAGCATTAAGAAGATGATGGATAGCATTTTATTTCATTCTATTAATTAAAAAAAAAAAAGTTTTTTTGAAAAAACGTCCCCAAAAACTGGGCGTAGTAAAAAACTTTATATGACAGACTTATAAAGGAGGGCAGCGCCTACATATCTTGTGAATGTTGTCGTATTTTTACACCTAACCATTTCGGAGCCCTAGGGAATATGTGGTCCAAATTTCAGCTTCCTAGCTTAATTTTAAAGGCCTAAATATTGCGTACGGACGGTCGGACGGACATTGCTAAATAGTCTTAGGATTTGGTCCTGATCATAAACATACGATAAATATTAAGGGCTATGTGACAAAATTAATATACCCTTAGGATAGGGTATAAAAAGAATGGAGAATTGTCAATGAGATATTTAACAAAACCACTCGAACATGGATACCTTCTTGTCTAAGCTACAATATTCGAGATATTTCATATTGTTCGGAAATATACAATAGTTTCAACTTACTGCGATCGTGCAGACATTTTTTTATACCCAATCCTAAGGGTATATTAATTTTGACACATAGTTTGTAACACCCCTTAATATTCGTCGCAGACTCCTAAAAGTATATATATATTTATGATCAGGACCAAAATCTAAGACTATTTAGCAATGTCCGTCCGTCCGTATCACCTTTTGAGGCCTTTAGAATTATGCTAGGAAGCTGAAATTTGGTAAATATACTCCCTAGGGTTCCGAAATGGTAAAGTGTTAAAATTTTCAAAATACGCCCACTGTCACGCCCACAATTTAGAAAAAACCGTTTTAAGGCTTAAGTTAGAGAGATAAAGTTGTACAACCTTCACAAGATATGTAGGTACTGCCACCTTTATTAATTTGCCATATAAAGTTTTTTGCCACGCCTACTTTTTGTGGGCGTTTTTTACTAAAATGCTGTTTTCTTCGAAAACTTTCATAGAAATCGAAAAAAAATGTTTAACAATATATTAAGCAAATATTTTTCTCAATATATCGCCCATACAAAGTTTTTGGCCACGCCCACTTTTTGGGGCGTTTTTTAAAAAAAAATATTTTTTTTTCTATAAATTTCATAGAATGAAATAAAATGCTATCCATCATCTTCCTAATGCTTTTTTTTTTGGGGTACATAGGGATAAGGATAGGGTATCATACTGTTCGCCCCAAGCGGACTGTAGCCTTTCCTTATGTTTTTACTGTTGCGATAACAACATTAATGAGGTGAATGAACAGGGAAAGACCTCTGCTTTGAAGCTATGAATCTATTTCATCTTTTGAGGTTTATAAAACTATTATGTCATTAGACAACTCGAAATCGAAGCAGGTGTCAACACGGAAAGGACTATCTTTAAGAGATCGAATATGTGAACTGTAGAAGAGCAGTTAGTTGGTTTTGAACTGCTCTTATTCAATAGCCCTGAAAGCCTCAATTACGGAACTTTGGGACGTCCGATGATGTCAACACTATGTTATCAACAAACAAACAGTAATCTGTCCACCGTGTCAGTATTGATAGCAACAACTTCGAGGTAGTTAAGGAGCTCATCTACCTCGGTGTAAGCAGCAAATCCACATATGGAAACTTAGTGGCGATCTAACGAAGAATTATCCTAGGAAAACGCTTGACTGAATGGACAGTGTACATGCTGTAGGTCTAAAAAATAGAATAAATACCAGTCGTCACAGGACCTAAAGCCTAGCTACTCCAACCATTGACACGAATAAAAGAAACTACAGTTTAATGCCGATTCTGTTATGAGTCTATGTTGGGCCACAGGGGTACCTTCGGATTAATGGTGGCACGCTCGCACGGCTATCGCTCGTCGGACGAGGTAGTTCTTGTCCCCCTCGCATTAGACCACCTGGTCAACAACAAAAAAATCGTGCCTAAGCAAAACATAATCCGAAAGGAATGAGAAAATAAAAGAAACCGAACAAACCGCAAGGGGTTATCTGGCATATTCTTCGGCCAAAGAGATAACCACGGAAGTGTCCGATGAGACATGGGGTGGGAAGGCCAAGTCAGTGCCAACATCATGTGGCACGTCTCTGGAAAGAGGCGAACCCTGCTTAGGGGCTAGAATAAGAAAGATATAAGTTAGAATAGGATTAGTTACTAGGATTTAGCTTACGGTTTAGTTTAGTATAGTTATAAATAGTTCAGGATAATTAGGTTATTGATTACTTGCATCTGACTTTCAAGCCTCTCTCCTTGGTAGGGATTCTTTTATTTTCTATTTCCTTTCAGTCTATTTTCTCTTTCATTTCATTAATCCATCCGTCCGAGGTCCGCAATTCTTAGATCTTCTCCTATCTTTCTTTATTGTTTTGCTTAGGCAGCATTTTTTTGGTTGTTGTTGAGCTGGTGGTCTAATGAGATGGGGACAAGAACTATCCCGTCCGACGAGCGATAGCCGCGCAATGGCGAGCGTGCCTCCTCCATTAATCCGAAGGTACCCCTCAAGCCAAACCAATGGGACTCAAGCCAAGAGAATCTTCGAATGCCGACCCCCAGGTTTGAGAGGACAAGTCCAAGCCACCGTGAATGCCAGAGCACTTAGTTTATTATATAATTTTCTAAGGACTCAAATTTTGACTTATGCTAATTGTAACAAATCAGGAATCGAAGTTTTTTTGGTTATTTTAAACTAAAGGAAATGCAAAGATAGTGGTGACGTAACACACCAAAAATGTCAGTGTAAAACAATACATCCTTATCTCCCACACCATTTGCAACTACCTTTCCTACTTGCCCCTTAAAGAATTCCCATTCAATTGTAAACTCATTTTAGTACCTATATGGTCGATTTTCTATAGCAAATAGTTGAATATACATTTCCTGAACGATTCAACTCTACCCTCACACATCCTGTACGCTGTATGCAATCTAACCACACCTCTCGACGGCTGATCCACTCGCATTGGCATTATTAGGTTTCAAATTCTGATCACATAGCGTTACCCGTACTTTGCTGAAAATTTGCATATCCGGTTTGAATATTGCGACCACCACAGTGAACAGTAGGTACTCCCCGGTCAGTCATATGCACAAATGACTCCCATCCATTACAACCGCGGCACTACCGCTACGCGGATTGGGTTAAATGCATGTAAGGTTACTATTTTAATTTCCGCGCAGATTAGAGAAGCCCGGTTGCGTGTCCCGGTGTCCGGCTCCGGCTCCGGCTCTCACAATAATGAACACGTTCGTCCATTTACTGGTTCGTTTGTTCGTTCTGCCACAAATAGAAGCTAATGAGAGATGAAGATGACTTAGACGGCGGATATTTAATTTATCTTCATGGCACGCTCTGGCTAATGGGAGGACGAATCGAAAAGCATTTTAATTGAAAATTCAAAATGCATTCTTCCGCGAATCCATTTATCGATGGGCTCTCTGTCAGCCAATTATTCGCATCAAGAGAGGTGCACCGGACACGTAGAGATACCTGCCTCATTCCCATTCATCTTTGGCCAATTTTCCCAAGGAGTCAAATAAAATAAATCACACGCAATAAATGGGTCATATATCCTGAGTAAATTGCTTTTGACATCCTTACGCTCTCCAGCTGCGGAATTATATTGTTGATTTGTTTACTGTTCGCTCTCGTGCTGTGCTCGTCGTTCCAACAAGGGCGAGACTTATGATTGTAAATTACGGCAGTAAAACGAAAAAAAAAAAAAAAATTGTATCTATGTCCCATAATATATTCGTCAATTGTTTTGTCAAAGTGGAACATAAAACTCTGCCAGGCAAAACTGTTGGCAGGACGAAAAAGATGCTAGTCGTAAAAGTGTTTATATGACTTCTCTTGGCGAATGAATAAAGTTGTTAAAATTGTTGAAGAAACACCAAATGATGAGGATAACGAAGAAGAAGGGGTAAAAGTTTTCAGTACAAGATTGGTGCTATGCCAATTGGACTCATGGGGATTATTATGGGATTATTTTGAAGCGATAAGTCATCCAACTTTATAGCTTTCCGAGGTGACTGGCATATATCAGGGTAATGTAATTAGATTATATAGAGTTGTCCGTTATGAATTCGCGCATTTATCTCATTTATTTAGGCAAAGTTGTCTACAACAAATTCAGCATATAATGTTTTAACTTCAAGCTTACACGATTTCAGAAGAAGAAGAAGTAATAATTTTATTAAAAACTATCCGAAAACCTGTGATTTTCTTTATTTTTTTGACAGAGCGACAGTTATCACTTAAAAAAATGTATTTATTATTTTCTATTTATATGGCCCTGTGTAAAAAGATACTAAGTGCATTTATTCCATTTTCAGGAAAAGCATTAAAAGTTATTTGAACATAACTTTATTTCTTATGAACGGATTTCTAAGCCAAATGCTTTATTGATCTTATAATTTATATATAAGGTAGGTGGCCCAAATAAGGCCCACCTTATAGTTTTCGGGAATAACTTGCAAACGCCTAAAAAAAAATACTTAATTGACATTAACATAAGCCTTAGTTCAGTTGTCTATATAAAAACACAACATTTATTTGTTAAAACCCAATTTGAAATATATTTTTTTTTAACATTTTTAAAAACTTTACCTTGGCCTTTATTACGAATACCTGTTCTGAATAAGGCCCATAGATACTTTTACTAATAAAGGGTGATCCATTTCGAGGTTCCCTACTTTTTTAAAGAAAAAAACACAAAAAATTCAAATTTAATGGAGAATGTTTATTATCATTTGCTACGTTGCAGATGGTCCATCCAATGAGTCCAATTTTCGATCACTCGTTCGAGCATTTCGACTGGTAACTGGCGAATGACACGCGTGATGTTTTCCTCCAAGGCCTGAATCGAAGCGGGTTTTTCGGCATAAGCTTTTGACTTTACATATCCCCACAGGAAAAAGTTTAACGGTGTGATATCACACGATCTTGGTGGCCAATCGACCGGCCCAAAACGTGAAATTATGTGCTCACCGAAATTTTCTCTCAATAAGTCCATTGATTGATGCGATGTGTGGGAAGTGGCACCGTCTTGCTGAAACCAAATGTCGCCGAGATCACGAGCTTCAATTTCAGGCATCAAATAGTCGGTTGTCATGGCACGATAGCGGTCGCCATTGACGGTTACGTTCGCACCGGCATAATTTTTAAAGAAATATGGACCGATGATTCCACCGGCCCACAAACCACACCAAACCGTTGTTTTTTCTGGATGAAGTGGCAGTTCTTCAATCTCTTCAGGTTGCTCTTCGTCCCAAATGCGGCAATTTTGTTTGTTTACATACCCATTGAGCCAGAAATGGGCCTCATCGCTAAACAAAATTTGCCTCGAAAACGTCGGATCTTCTTGGAACTTTTCAAGAGCCCATAGAGCGAAGCGATGTCGCTTGGGAAGGTCGAGCGGCTTCAGTTGTTGCACAAGCAGTATTTTGTACGCTTTCAATTTAAGATCTTGACGTAAAATACGCCAAGTCGTTCCATACGTCAGTCCGAGTTGCTGCGAACGGCGCCGAATCGACTCTCTACGGTCTTCGTGTACACTCTCAGCTACGGCCGCTATATTTTCTTCACAGCGTGCTGGAGTGGTCTATTCGGTCGAATATTATCCAAAAATGAATGCTGGGTCTCAAAATGGGTGATGGTGTTGGGAATAGTACGCTCAGTAGGCCGATTATGTTAACCATAAGTTGAGCGAAGTGCACGAAACACATTCCTCACAGAACGTGAATTTTCATAATAAAGTTGAACAATTTGTAAACGTTGTTCACGCGTAAGTCTTTACATTATGAAATGCCAAACAATACTAAACAAAAATAACATGACAGCATGACACGACTCACACGTGATCTGTCAAAAAAGGCTATTGAAAAAAGTATCTCTACTTGGATCACCCGTTACAAAATAAAAAACAAACACAGCTTTATTAACTTGAAAGAGAAATTTAAATTAATAAAAATGAGTAAATTTGATTGCAATAAATTAATAAGGATATTATTATTAAGAATTAAATTGATGTGGAGATTTTTCGGTTTCCCTTTCTACTGCTAGTATAGGGTCCGCCAAATAACTTTTTCTCTTTTGAAACAGGACGCAAAACATCGAGTGTAGCTTCGGCTGTGTGGCACGTAGCGCCGTCCTGTTGAAACCAAATGTTGCCAATATCCTCCTCTTCAATTTTTGTGAACAAAAATTCGTTCAACATGGCCCGATAACGATCGCCATTGACTGTAACGGCCACTCCTTGTTATTGTTCAAGTTGTTGTTGTTCGTTGTTCAAGCGTTTACACAACCATATTCGTTCAGCGGAAGGATAAAACTAATTATCTGTCAAATCAGACATGAGCTAAGTGTTACCATTCGCGAAATAAGCACTAGTTGAAAAAAAAAAAAGTTAGATGGCGGACCTCATAGTATTGAAGCTAACTCCGAATTCGATCCAACTTCTACGACCGCTCGACGGATCATCTTCTTGTTCGGGTGTAAAAGTTGTGGAGCTGAGACACTTTTGATATAGTTTCTCAAAGTTCTTCTTTGAATTTTGTAGCGCCTCGATGCCTCATGTTGTGATAAAAAACACTTTGGATAGACTTCAAGGTCCTTTCCATATCATCTGACGATAATTCTACCAGCTTTCAGTTCCCTAACTTCCTCGCTTTTAAAATTTAATCAGAAAACAACCAAAAAAAACAATTTAATTTTTCATGTTCCTAATAAGGCCCGTTAATATTTTCGGTGGACCTTTTTAGGAACATGAAATACTTTTCTTTACCAAAATTTAAACGAAAATCTACACACAGGATTAAAATAATACTTAAACTAAACTAAAACTTTTAGTTTTATATGTAATAACTCAACTAACTTATAAACTCAAACAAATCTGCGTGCTTAGATATTTTAAATAATTTTTTTTTCATATAACAATTTTCTTAAATTTTAATTAAATTCATTTTCTCAAAAACGGCTATAACGATTTTGATAATTTTTTGTATTTCGAAAAACTATGTTAAAAGAGGCCAATGTACGAAATAACATCAAAATCGTTAGGGCCGTTTTTGAGAAAATCAAATTTTTAAAATCCTAAAAAGTGATTTAAATACATTTCTCACCATTAATTTTCGATTCATTTTGCGACTCAAAGTTTCGTATGACGCAGTCGTGCACTTTATTTGGAATGAATTTGAAATCCCACGGCAATAGACAAACTGGCAGCAATAATAGCAATCATCAATAAGTTTATGGTATTTAACGTTCTCCCAAGAACATGTCCTTGGTTTGTTAAATTAGCTTCCAATAAATATCACATATGTCACGCCTGCACATTTCGCCTCCAGAGTAATCACTTCTAAGTGGAAACATTATGAACATTTCCATTATCGCCCACTCATACAAATTAAAAAAAAAATAAATATATATAACACAACAACAGAAGGAAATTCTTTAAAACAAAAGTTTTCAAAGTTTCACCGAAGCGAACCGAAAAAGGCAACGGACTTAACCGCAATTCCAACCGACAGCATCAGACACATCCTCCTACAATAAGTACAAAAGCATTATTCCAAGGCATCCGTACGACGATGCCTAGAAGTGGGGGCCCCATTTCAATTGGCCACCACCCCCTATGCTTGTCATCCATTAACTCATATGAAGAAACTGGAACATGACAGCAACCTGAGCATAAGTTCTCTTCTTAATTTGTCGTTTTACTCTTGTGTCAGGCTATTATGCGTGTCATCTTTGTGTGACTTGGAACCAAGAGGCGGATCCCTTAAGTGACACTTTTCCCAACTACATTTGACATCTCAAAATCGTAATAATCTTAATTAAGACAAATGGCTTCACAAAACCAGGGACAAGATTCCTAAATTCTTGACCAACTAAACTTTTATTCCAAAACCTGACTATGACTATGACTATTGTGACAGTGCAGATTATACAAAATATAATGAAAACGTCACACAAGATGACCATGAAAACTTTGCACTTCCCAACCGACAATGGATTTGTGCAGGTAGCTACACAGCTGTTTCAGAGAACAAACTAATAATTTATTGAATTTTCACCGACGACGACGCCAACCATGGGCGACAAGTTTCTGTAGGTTTTTTCGATTGTATTATTTGGATTAAGCCGGCAGTCATTTGGAGTTAATTTTATCTCACGTGAGGTTAATGATTGATGGCAATTTGATGGGATTTCGTACAATAGATACTATCTACATTCTACCATTCCGGGCAGCAGCACTTTAGCTCGTAAATTGCATCATTGCTAGGCAACATGTATTTTCAATTAAACAGATAAATGTTATCCCTTTTGGGGAATTTTGTCATACAGAAAGTCCAAGCGCAAGGCCCTTCCTCTAATTCGGTGTCGGGGTTGGACCATGACCCATGCCAAATGTCAATACCATACTAGATAGTAGCTAAAGTGCGTAGGTATAAAAACGAAATGTAATTGTAAATTTACATTGAACACAACGTTGTTGGCGCAAAAAGAGGATATATGCGTGTGTGTGTGTGTTCCCAGAGGCCGGATAAATAGTGGAAAACGACAACGAACTGGGCAGAGCGAAGGGGTATTAAAATAACTTTGTAAAAGGTTTACGGATTGCTGGTGTTGTTGGAATTAGTTGGAGCATTTAAAAGCAATTGTACGGGAAATTGAGTTCCGGTGGCGGTATGATATGCAATTACAATATTTACTCGCTTTCACTTTGGCATAAAGTGGTTGTAAATGGAAAAGGCTTACATACAAAAAAGAAACACTGCTTTTGTTAGTGCTTTAGTGAGTATGGACGTACCTACTCTCCTGAAGCCAGTTGCCAATTAATTCTAATTTTAATGTTAGTATCTCCTTTTATTGTGTATTGATTAATGGAGAAACTTTTCCAAAATGATATTTTCAATGGGATTCATTTGACATTCAGTGATGTTAGTGGACTAAGATATTTTTTAAGCTTCTACAAGTTGTCCAGGGAATCGATCACATCGTGGGTATTAAATGTAATTTAGTGCAAGGGATTTGCGGGTTCCAGATTGTATTTAACTGATTTTTGCTTCGATACTATTTTTTCAATGAAGTAGCCACTTATATAATAGCTCAGAAGGGGTAAGAGTGTTGGGCAACTGAGCGGGATGTCATCCTCTATAGAATAATATCCAAGTTAATTTGCTGTGCTGCACTGAGTTTCTATCCAACCCAATTTTTTTTGTAATATAGGCGCACTAAATGAAGTAACACAGTCCATTCATTAGGGAAGTGAAGGATTAGGAAAAAGGAGATACCGATGCACGTTGCTTTTAAATGTCTGTAAACTATAATGAGGGTAAAAAAACAGAGCGTGGTAGAGCATTCCACATTCGTATTGTACGATTAAGAAACGAATCCTTGTTTTTCACTGTCCGTCCAAATATAGGCTTAAGGGTGAACTGATGTGCATTCCTAGCATGGCGAGTATTGCTGTAGGGGCGGAATGCAACTGGCTTTTTCGTTTGAGTTTGAGTTCTTATGATGGAAGTAACGATAAAATAAAGACAGGCAAGAGAAATTACGACGATGACTAAGAGAGTCAAGTGATTTCGCGATATCTCGATTGCCAATAAGTTTTATCGCGCGTTTTTGAATTCAATCAAGCTGCTCCAAATATGTTATTGGTGCACCTAACCAGATATGACCGTTGTACTCCAGTTTTGGGCGAATCAACAAAATCCAACATTACCTATGATAAAATGGTGTCGCTCTCAACTGACGGGGCAGCAGGGATGATTGGCAAAGAAAATGGATTCGTAAATAAAATAAAAATTCAGGTCTAATATATTATCGTTGCGTCAGACAACCCCTTGTGAAAAATTGCGCTGAAAGAAGTAATGAACAGCTTGGTCAAGTTGATTAATTTTATGAGATATCGTCCTGCTCTTCAGCACCGACAGCTCAAGGAGTTTTATTAATTCTGAATGTGATTCGGCTTATTCTGACTTATTGCAACACAGCAGCGTTCGTTGGTTAAGTAAAGGTCAAGTCATGGAACGTTTCTGGCTAATAAATACGTTTAAGTGTTGGAGATGAAGCGTTGCTACATTCAGTAACCGATAAACAGCCCCTAAGCTCAAAGAAGGGCTCTACACCGAAGTTATTTGTCTGACGCCCCCATGCGGTTCTCAATGTTGGACTATGTACAAAAAGTTTGCAAGCAGCTCATTGGCCTAATTAAAAAAGTGATGCGATACCTTTAAGTCAAACAGGCGAACTCCTCAGACGAAATGCAATGGGATATTTTTTTATTTAAAAAGGGTTCATCTCCTGTACTTTAAAGGATTTAAATGCAAATTGTTCGTAATTTTAGTTCTCCCACTAATTGCAAGCGAAAAACTTATTTTATTTGTTGTATGGCAGGTGTTTCCAGAAAACTAATAATAAAGAACAAGAAAAGTACATTGGCTTAGACTAAGGACTAAAGGATAGATGAAACTGCATGTCAAGTGGTCATTTCACGTCATTTCTACCAGTTTTGGCATAAAAAAATGGTCGTTTCACAGCAAAATGGTCATTACTTGGCCAATTGGGATGCAATTTAATCTTGCATTAATAAATATTTTGGGGGTTCTTGAGAAACTTAATAAAAGAAATTAATATTAATTTTCGTCTCAAATTTGTAAATATTGTAATGCAAAAGGAATTTAAAAAAAAAAAACAACATGTAATTGAACTTCACATTTTAAGAGAACAGATATATTGTTAACGACGAAAACCATTTTCTCTTCGACTTCTTATTTAACTTGCAGAACGGAAAGGTTAGATTTGAATGTTTCCACTATTTACTTATCTCTATGACAGGGCTTAACCCAACATTACCATTTAACCCATATCAGCAGCTGACTATAAGTCTCAAAACAGTGAGAGTGGTGCAGCATGTTTATTTCATGTTTCATTACCACTAATACCAGAGTCGTATTCTTTATAATACAAATTTTATTTTATATGCAACCGCGGATTGACCTTTACTGTGACGGTGCGTCATGGAAACATTTTAGACACTGTCAACTCAAACCAAGAGAAACATTTGATGAAAAGCCAAAACGCATTTCCTTCTTGTCTCCTCTCTCCTTTGTCTCACTATGCTCAACATCACACAAAATATCTCTTATTTTCAGATTATTTATTGAAAGTATAAAAAACCTATTTCAGGGAAATATATTGAAATTGAATCAACTGTAGACACAATCTACGCAGGAAGCACTTGGAGGTCATAACCGAAAGAGCGATATGTGGTAGATGTGGCTTTTTAAAAAGATGTGCTGAAATATTAATCAGCGCTTGATACTGAGTTAAAAGAAAAAGGGAAATTAATATGTAAACTGAAATTTTTTAAAAAGACATTGACATATTGTCAGACAAGAATTTTTTCATTTACCAACAATTTTTTTAACCCACGACCCGTGTACTGCAAAATTTTAAGTTATCACGTACATGGGTACTCAGTGCCCTATAAAGTAAGTATGGAAGAAAATTGAATTTTTTTGTATGAAATCAAAGAGAAACAATTTTTGTTTATTTATGTAAATCTAAATTATGTATACTTACTTTGAAAAATAGTAGAAGAAATTTTCATGTACTTGGGCATTGTTTACCCTAAAAAATCATATCTTTTCTTGCATTCGTTTTGAAAACTCTTGTGGGCGCTACCCGGGTTGAGGGTTAATATAAAAAGAAGAACTCTGACATTGAAGTATTTTTAAGATTTTTATCCAATCATAGAAATAAATTTTCTGCACGATTCTATGTCCTTGCAGAAATGGGGAAGCGGCAGAATGGACTGACATGGCTGCAAAGTTGTTCAGTCCTTCAAAGCCTTCACTTCAAATGGAAATAATTGACTTAGAAGAAGATATTTCTTTCCAAATCTATAAACCTGCATCTATTAATATATTTTGGGGTATATATGTTCCAAAAAAGTATGAAAATTGTAAAAAGAATAAGAACTATAGCTATCAACATGGCTACTATTTTTTTTTTTTTATAATGTACGCGCACTAAAGGGACTTTGGATA
Source organism: Ferdinandea cuprea (assembly GCA_963576555.1). NCBI lineage: Eukaryota > Metazoa > Arthropoda > Insecta > Diptera > Syrphidae > Ferdinandea > Ferdinandea cuprea. Next base: position 135,316,850 of record OY754958.1, read on the forward strand.
CCCTTATAATGAAGTGACACAGTGCGGGCATTAGGGAAATGAAGGATTAGAGAAAGGGAGAAACCGATGCACGTTGGTTTTAAATGTTTGTAAATTATAATGCAAAGGAAAAACAGAGCGTGGTGGAGCATTCCACATTTATATTGTACGAGAAAGGAATCTTTATATTTCACAGTACGTCCGAAAACAGGGTTAAGGGTAAACTGATGTGCATTTCCCGCATGGCGAGTATTGCGGTTGAATTGCTGTAGGGGTGGAATGCAACTGGCTATATATATGTTTAGCCAAATAAAATTAAATTCCGGATTGGAACATTGGCCATAATGAGGTAAAAGTTGGTAGGCTACATCACTACGTATATAAACGGCGATACCACGATGGGAAAAGAATAAAGGCACCAAGTTATATCCAGGCAGACTTAACTCCGTTAAATCGGAATCTATGCCGACCTGTGTTTCACTTAGTGCCAAAACAGCTGGTTTATTGTGAATCGCATGGGCGTACAATGAAAAAAAAAATGGATCTCAACCCACGAATGTTACTCACGTCCACTCTAAAATTCCCACGCATAACAAAAAACAAACACAAAAAACTCAACTCCGACAATGAATTGCTTTGGTCTACCAACAAAATCTACACAACGCGACCCGCTATTCGCTAAATGATACCCTACCCAGCCATAGCAAGTGCACGCAAAAATATACGGCACTTGCTATAGACAAGCAAAGCAGCAGCAAACGATAGGGAGTAGGACCAGATGGAGTGGCCAAACACAATACACTTTTTTTTTTATCACTGCACTGTACACTGATGCTGTTTGTTTTTATGCACAGTGCGCGCGCGATTAGCGTTTTATTTTTTTTGTTTTTATGCTTCTGCACACTTGTGTGTTGTTATACCCTATCCTAAGGGTATATTAATTTTGACACATAGTTTGTAACACCCCTTAATATTCGCCGTAGACCCATAAAAGTATATATATTTATGATCAGGACCAAATCCTAAGACTATCTAGCAATGTCCGTCCGTCCGTCCGTCCGTACGCAATTTTTAGGCCTTTAAAATTAAGCTAGGAAGCTGAAATTTGGACCACATATTCCCTAGGGCTCCGAAATGGTTAAGTGTAAAATTTTTTTGAATACGCCCACTGCCACGCCCACAATTTATAAAAAACCGTTTTAAAGCTAAAGTTAGGGAGATAGAGTGTTACAACCTTCACAAGATATGTAGGCAATGCCCTCCTTTATAAGTTTGTCATATAAAGTTTTTTGCCACGCCTACTTTTTGTGGGCGTTTTTGACTAAAATGCTGTTTTCTTCGAAAATTTTCACAGAAAGCGAAAAAAACTGTATAACAAAATATTTACCCAATATTTTTTCCAATATATCGCCCATACAAAGTTTTTGGCCACGCCCACGTTTTGGGGGCGTTTTTTCAAAAAAACTTTTTTTTTTTTTTAATTAATCGAACTAAATAAAATGCTATGCATCATCTTCTTAATGGTTTTTTTTGGGGCATATAGGGATATGGATAGGGTATCATACTGTTCGCCTCAAGCGGACTGTAGCCTTTCCTTATGTTTTTTTTCTTGTTTTGTGCAAACTGACCGCGGAGCGATTTTAAAATGCATGTGCTCGCGTCGGGTGACAGATCGGCACACTATGTTTGGATCAAGATACAAATGTGAATCATCTTTATTAAAATTTTTTTTCTAATATTCGATATTGCCCATCTTGAAGACATCGCATTTGCTGTTTCCGCATGAACCAGTCTATAAAAAAACTGGCCCAGGATATATATTTCCGGACCTAAAAATAGTTAATATTTAGTTGGATTGTAAAACTAATTTTGTTTAACACCGGGCATTCAGGTAGTGTTTGACTATTCTCCTAAAACTTTTTTAACTACCACAACTCTGTCGAAAGTTTGACAAACATTCAAGGGCATAACTTATTTTTTAAAGATTCTCAGACACTTTCCATTCCATATACTTTACAGCTTTTTGTGCCAAAACGCCTTCATCTTTTCTTTCTGTTTTTTTAGCTATATACTAGCGCTTTTGGAAATATTTTTCCTATCGACAGAGCGTTAACTTGTTAAGGTTTGTCATCAACGTTGTTTCCAACTAAATGTGAACTTACTTCTTTAAAACAAAACTTCTCAACAACAATTTTAGGACTAAATGGCACGTACGGTCTAAAATAATTCAGATAAATGTTACGTCTACAAACCGTTACCCCAGCACCAGTTTTTTTTTTCAGCTGCGGTGATGAATTATTCGAAAACGGAAGGTCTTTCAGGTACTCTACTTTTCTTTAATACAAATGCACAACTTAACTTTCCTGAGGAGATACGATATGCAAACTGAACTTATTTATTAATTTATTTATTTCATTATCAAATCGCATTTACTGGCTTTAGGTAAGGTACTAAGAAGAATGAATGAAATAGTAATGAAATATTACTACTCCCTAGCCCTTTCCCATTTGCAGGGCTTTGTGGGTAATTTTAGAAAGTACGAGCAATCACGACCCGTTAGTCAAATTGATTTGAGAAAAACAAAATACTAATAATTTCATTAGTGTTTAATAAATAGTTTTTTTTGAGGGTCTCCCTCAGGTCTTTATAAAAAAACCTGTAAATTTGCAAGCTGATGAAGAACAAAAAATAAATATAAACTTGTTTCAGTCGGTTTGGAGCATTTCAGAATGCAAACCTTAGAGGAGATGCTCATGTTAAAATCTATTTTATTTGTTCGAATTTAGTACATAACTTAAAATCTGTACTTTACAATAGAAGTAATGAAACACATACTTTTGTATTCAACCCATTAGGGATTCCAGTAGCTATTTTTATTTTAGGGCAATTTTCAAGATTTTGATAAAACATAAGGAAAGGCTACAGTCCGCTTGAGGCGAACAGTATGATACCCTATCCATATGATACCCTATATGCCCCAAAGGCCAAAGCATTAAGAAGATGATGGATAGCATTTAATTTAGATCTATTAATTAAAAAAAAAAAGTTTTTTTCGAAAAAAACGCCCCCAAAAAGTGAGCGTGGCCAAAAACTTTGTATGGGCGATATGTTGGAAAAAATATTGGCTAAATATTTTGTTAAACATTTTTTTTCGCTTTCTCTGAAAATTTTCGAAGAAAACAGCATTTTAGTAAAAAACGCCCACAAAAAGTAGGCGTGGCAAAAAACTTTATATGACAAACTTATAAAGAAGGGCAGTGCCTACATATCTTGTGAAGGTTGTAACACTCTATCTCTCTAACCTTAGCTTTAAAACGGTTTTTTCTAAATTGTGGGCGTGGCAGTGGGCGTCTTCAAAAATTTTTTACACTTAACCATTTCGGAGCCCTAGGGAATATGTGGTCCAAATTTCAGTTTCCTAGCTTAATTTTAAAGGCCTACAAATTGCGTACGGACGGACGGACGGACGGACATTGCTAGATAGTCTTAGGATTTGGTCCTGATCATAAATATATATACTTTTATGGGTCTACGGCGAATATTAAGCGGTGTTACAAACTATGTGTCAAAATTAATACACCCTTAGGATAGGGTATAGAAATTATCACTGGTATTGATGTTAAGTTTGTCCGTTTGTACAAAACAAATTAAGGGCACAACTGCTTCGAACTGCGTACGAAACTTTTTCACGTACCCGTATCATTGTTAGAGTTATGAAAAAATTGGGTTTCTCAAAAATGACTCTACCGATTTTGAAGTCATTTAAGCGAATTTAATTTTTAATTTAAAAAATTCGTGAATGAAGTAGTAGGTACGAATAGTATAAAAAGCAAAAAAATGTATTTCATGGGTTTATTCGGGGGAAAAAAGTTTCAATTTTTTATACCCTATCCTAAGGGTATATTAATTTTGACACATAGTTTGTAACACCCCTTAATATTCGTCGGAGACCCATAAAAGTATATATATTTATGATCAGGACCAAATCCTAAGACTATTTAGCAATGTCCGTCCGTCCGTCCGTCCGTCCGTCCGTATCAACTTTTGAGGCCTTTAAAGTTATGCTAGGAGGCTGAAATTTGGAGCATATACTCCCTAGGGTCCCGAAATGGTAAAGTGTTAAAAGTTTTTAAATCCGCCATCTGCCACGCCCACAATTTAGAAAAAACCGTTTTAAGGCTTAAGTTAGAGAGATAAAGTTGTAAAACCTTCACAAGATATGTAGGTACTGCCTACCTTTATAAATTTGTCATATGAAGTTTTTTGCCACGCATACTTTTTGTGGGCGTTTTTCACTAAAATGCTGTTTTCTTTGAAAATTTTCATAGAAATCGAAAAAAAATGTTTAACAATATATTTAGCTTATATTTTTTCCAATATATTTCCCATACAAAGTTTTTGGCCACGCCCACTTTTTGAGGGCGTTTTTTCAAAAAACATTTTTTTTTTCTTTAAATTTCATAGAATGAAATAAAATGCTATCCATCATCTTCCTAATGCTTTTTTTTCTTTGGGGTACATAGGGATAAGGATAGGGTATCATACTGTTCGCCCCAAGCGGACTGTAGCCTTTCCTTATGTTTTTATATAAAAAATAAAATATTTTATTTCAATTTTTTACTGTCTTAAAGATATACATTTGAAAAAGAATTTTTGAAATTTTCAATTTGTTTTAGTTACGACCATAAACTAGAAAATTGGATTTTTGGCAGATCTTTTTATAAGAAAATGCCAATTTTGGTAAAATTTTCTTAACATTTTTTTTTTTTAAATATTTGATCGAAAAAAAAATCCTTCATCCAAGTCCTCGCGAATTGTATCTCGAAGACCTGTGTAAAATTTCATCAAGATCGGTTGAATAGTTTTCGGGAACTTTTTACAACCGACTTTGAAAACACAGTTTCGAGAAAAACGTGTTTAAAGTTAAAATAACCTCAAATAAACCATGTGATTCAATTGCGCACCTTCCCAAGGCTGTATTTCCGAAACTTTTAATCGAAACGACTTGAAAATTTAGGATCATATTCTCGAGATGGTGTAGAAATTGACAGTAAAAAATTGATTTTTTGAAGCTGTGACCCATGTAACCTTTAATATTTGTCGTAGACTCCTATAAGTGTTTGTATATATTTAGGATCAGGACCAAAACCTAAGACTATTTAGCAATGTCCGTCCTTCCGTCCGTTCGTCGTAGCAACTTTTGAGGCCTTTAAATTTATTGTAGGAAGCTGAAATTTGGAACATATAGGGTGCCGAAATGGTAAAGTGTTAACATTTTGTAAATGCGTCCACTGCCACGCCAATAATTAATAAAAAATCGTTTTAAAGCTGCAGTTGAAGAGATGAACGATTCGCTACTGAACAAAATATGTAGACACTGAACGCCTTCACAACTATGTCATATAAAGTTTTTTGCCGCCCCTCCTTTTTGAGGTCGTTTTTTACGAAAAATGTGTATAACACAATATTTAGCCAAAATTCCTACGAACCCCGTCAAAATGGCAATGGCAATCAACGTTCCCTTACAATCGCGTAAGAGAGGCAGGCCTAAAAACTCCTGGATCACACAAATGCAGAAACACCAATATTTAAATCGAAATCGGGATGCCTGGAGATATCTTTTGAGGTCGAACAGGCGAACCCCACAGGCGGACCAGTAGGAATGCAGTGAATTGCAAGGGTTATGATCCCTGTTATCCTAATCATAATCTCGTCGTTAAATGCAAAGAAGAAGAATTGTACCTACAAAAGAACCCGCATTCATAGCTAGCTGCTAAGTAAATAATGGGTATCATTTTAAAATTTCACTCCCATGTTCATGTTCAATGTGGCTCTGAATAAAAATCGAAACCAGACGTATGTTGAAACGGGTCTACCCCTTACAAATATCTAACAAAGAAACTAAAAAAAATATATATATATATAGAAAACAAAAATAAATTGAAGAACGCAAACTCGCCAATGACCAAAATCTGGAATTTGGAAAATTGGCTTAGTTTCGCTTCAATTCAGTGAAACTATTTTCACGTATGTTAATCCATAATGAAAAACCAATGGAATATGTATGACGCCCCCTAGTTGGGGTGCAAATTTGGTTTATATCGAAAGAATTTTTGCATATTCCCAACATTGCACACATTTCAAATCCAACAGTGACATCAAGCAGGGAGTGTCAAATACATATTTTCTTTGCTTTGTTTACTTGTATAATTTGTTTGATTTGAAATTATTCATTTGTTTGATTTATATATTCGCTTTGTTTTCTGTTGAATTTTGATATTTTGCTGCTGTTTTGCCTCTTTTGTGGGTGCAGTGGACTAGTGGTTAAGTGCGTTGGACACCTAAGCGATAGGTCGCTGGTTCCAATCCCGACCTGTAGCAACTGAAAGTTTTTATTCGCTGCCCAGCTCATGCGAACGTCTGGCAAACATCCATGAGGAAGAGCTTTCATGAGAAGCTTCTCAAAAAAATCTATTGCCGTTCGGAATCGGTATGAAACTGTAGGCCGCTTCCATTCGTGTCTAAAAATATATCTTCGCAAACACAGTGGTTGGAGAAGCTAGGCTTTGGGTCCTGCATGGGCCGTTTACGCCTAATATTTATTTATTATTTTTATATGTCAAGAACAATAAATAATTTGATAACCAGAAGATATTATGCGTTTTTTAACTTTCTTGTATACATAAGTATACTAAAGTAAAATTTACTGCGATCGAGCGAAAATTTCGAACTCAAATTGAGTATGAGGGATGATATTACGAATATAGAGAAGTCCCAAAAAGTGGGTCCGCCAATTACGTTCAATTCCAATGTCTGTCTGTCCGGGCGGCGTCGTATGGTTCGTCGGATTTGCTTCAAAGTTCGTATATAAGGTTTTTGGGGTTACATTTCGGGGCATATTTTTTTTTTTCTTTATCGTTTCAAATAACTGTAGGTACCTGGCATACAATTTTTGGTGAAAATCACTTATCACTATTTTGCTAGAAAATGGTTAGAAGGTTTTAGGTTTTTTTATCCTTAGGGGCCCAAAACACTGCACACTCAGTTTTTGGAGAAAAAAATCGATTCACGTTAATTTCTGAAACCGCCAATATCTCGAAAACAAGGCGAACTCCAAAAAATTTGATACTATTAAATCGAACAAATTTGCATACTTCGATTTTTGAAATATTTTTTTTAATTCTTAAATTTAAATTAGATTCGTTTTCTCAAAAACGGCAGCTACGATTTTGATGTAATTTTTAACATAATTGTTCGAAATACAAAAAATTATCAAAATCGTTAAAGCCGAATGAATTTTTCAAAACCTAAAAAGTGATATTAATAAATTTGTCAGCATTCATTTTCGATTAAAAAACGCATGCACTGTATTTCTTATATAAACCATAAAAAAAAATAAAAAATAGAAAATCTAGAAATAATTTTTAATTTTTCAGAGGAATAATTTTACCATTTGTCTTCGAAAATGAGCAAGGAGTGGCCGTTACAGTCAATGGCGATCGTTATCGGGCCATGTTGAACGAATTTTTGTTCACAAAAATTGAAGCGGACGATATTGGCAACATTTGGTTTCAAAAGGACGGCGCTACGTGTCACACAGCCAAAGAGCCCGTAATTTGACTCGATGTTTTGCGCCCTGTTTTTGAAGATCGCATTATCAGCCGCAGAGCTGATTTCGTTTGGCCACCGCGGAGCTGCGATTTGACACCGTTGGACTATTATTTGTGGGGTGCCGTAAAATATAAGTGTTACGCCGACATTCCAGAGACAATTGACGCTTTAAAGGACAATATTCGTGAAGCCATTGGTGAAATACAGCTGCACACAATCGATAATGTGCTTAAAAATTGGGCCGATCGTGTAGGCTACTGCATGGCCAGCCGAGGCAGCCATTTGAATGAAATTATTTTCCATTATTAACCGGATGATTATACTTTCAAATAAAAAAAGAAATTTGAGAAAATATTCAGTAGTTTTTTTTTATAGCATTTTCAAAAAAAAAAAAGTTATTTGGCGGACTCTGTATATAAACTAATTGTTATTGTTCATAAATAATGCAATCTGTGTTATCTAAAACGCTGCAAAAACTTTTATTTGATCAAATTAATAAGAGTTTGTTCACTTTCAGATTAATTTTCCATATATCAAAAACTTTATAAACAATTTAAACGAATCCGTAGCAGAACTGATGAACACACGATGAAAGAGGATGACATATAATTAGTTGACAAGTAAAATCAAATGTCAAAATGTCATTTAAGTCTTAATTTGTGTACACGTCAAATTCTGCATGCACATTAAGTTTCAGATTTACTTAGTAAGCTATATTTTTTAAAAATTAAAATCGCATATTCAAATTACGGGCTCTAATCGAATTACTTTGCTCATCTCTAATTAACGTGAAGCAGCTGAAAAGGCATATAGGGTATTTGATATTTGCAATTATATTCTTCCATTTGATAATATCCTTTTTACTCGAAATGGGCTTTTCAAATTGCAACGGATGTATACGTATTATAGTTCCCTAGCAAGCGTTGTGCTTATTTTCACGTTAAGTACAACAAAAACGTTGCTCATAGTTATGAGTTTATTTGTGGTTTAAGGAAAAACAGTGTTGTGCTATATTTAGAAGAAGAAAAACAATTGATTGTAAAAAAATACACATATAAAGCATGTGAAAGATACACGTGTTATTTAAAATCCTGCAAAGCTAGTTTGATTTACGACACTGAGCTAAAAAAAAATTGTAAAAATATGTGATGCCCTTCATCCACATCCTGACCAATCGGATATGTTTAAAAGGATGCAAATAATTAATTCGATGAAAAATGAGTGTATCAATGGTGGGCTTGGAAGGAAAACAACATCGAAACAAATTTTTGATGATAAACGCATAAAAATGCAGAATTCGGCCCATTTGGTCCAATATAAAACGATTAAAAGGAGTTTAAATAGGATAAAAAGTAGTGTTTTGCCAAAATCGCCAAAAACGTTTATGAAAAAATAAAAGAAAGAAAGAAAGACAAAACATTTTATAAAAGCACGATTTTGGAAACTAATTTCAGTTACTCAATTTTCATGGCAACACAAATGTGTCAACAAATTGAGCTTTTGCCAAATTCAGAACGAAATTATTTTATTGACGGCACCTTTAATGTTCTTCCATTAGGTGAATGAAAGCAATTATTAGTTGTCTGTATAACACATTCAGAGCATGTATGTATACCTAACATTAGTTACTTATTCTTAAATTTAATTAAAAAATTCGCGTTAATTGTTCAAAATATTTTTTATAAATTTCTTTATAAATTTTTCCAAAACCAATTTATATTTAAAAATTTATAAATTTTTCAGAAACTATTTATATTAAAAAATTTACAAAGATATTTAGAAAAATTCATGCGAACTTTTTAAAAAACTTTTCGTGTGTAAATAAAACACTATAAATGCTACTTTATACATCCGTTTATCAATTATAGGTTTATCCTTTTCTCTTCATGCTTATGAGTAAGAAGTCTGAAGACGCATTTACGCATGCTTTTCAATACATTGAAGCAAATTTATTTAAATTTTGTGGTGCTTGATTTACTTTGGATTTTGAGCAAGCTTTAAGAAAGGGGTTAAGGAAAGTTTTTCCAGCTGACGAAATACGAGGGTGCTGGTTTCACTACACATTTTGCGAAAAGAGAAAAAGTTTTACAACATTTTCATTATGTTTTTAGTCCTCCCACTTGCGAATCCCGAGCACATCCATAGGGGATATGAAATAATCAAAAAGGAGACCACCGGGTTCTCGTTCTTTAAAAAATGTTTGGAATATTTTCGAAAGCAGTGGATTTCAAAGGTAAAATACGTAGTTTTGTGAAGATGATTTTTCATAAATTTGTTATTTTTTTAAGGATGTTTCGAACCAGTTCTCGGTCTATAAAAAAAAATTTCGAACCATTAGTATGGTCGAATATATTAAAACAGTCGATTTGGAATATTCAATGGGTGGTGCAACATGGGAAATGTTTGAACGTCCAAAATCAAAGTTCCATTATCGAAACCAATTGATTCAGAGTGTTACAATAAAATCTGAAAATGACAAAATTACCCTTACCGAAATGATTAATCAATTGGCAGCAATTTATAGCAAGAGGCAAACATTTATTGAAGAAGACGACCATTTAACGGATGAAGAAGATGAAGAAAAGGACAACGAGGTTGAAAGCGAAGCTCAAAATTCTAGTAATGACCTCATTTGTGGTGTTTGACTCCAAAACCCACGAGACACACTTCTCCAGCCTTGCAATCAATTTAAGATTTGGGAATATTGTTTCGAAAAAGTAGTAGAGCAAGCGAAACGAAATAGAAATGAGATTTTATGTCCTTTTTGTCGGCAAATTGTTGTTAACAGGACACAAGTGTTTTTGTGATTTTTATACATAATCTCAAAGTTCTGCCTAGAAAAGCATTAATTAAGCTTCTATATATTATAAATGCTGCGCTCAGATTAAAACACGTGCCGAGCGAATGGAAAGTTGCGGAAGTCATTATGGTTTTAAAACCAGGAAAATCGCCAAATGAAGTAAAATCGTATAGACCAATTTTCGACAATTGCAAGCATTCGACAATTGACCAAGTGCATAGAATTACTGACGTAATCGAGAAAGCATTTGAGGAAAAAAAGATATGCTCAAGCGTATTCCTTGACGTCTCACAAGCCTTTGATAAGGTGTGGCACGACGGCTTAAAATTTAAATTACGACAAGTTCTCCCCGTTCGGCTATATGATATTTTAGAATCATATCTCGGGAATAGACTCTTCCGTGTTAGGCATGGAAGCGAATACTCGGAGCTTAAAGAAATTTCGGCTGGCGTACCGCAAGGAAGCGTCATTGGGCCGCTTCTCTATCTGTTATATACTCGCGATATACCAAGAGAAGATTGCACTACCCTCGCTACGTTCGCCGACGACATCGCTATCCTTGCAGTCGGTAATACTATCGAAGAAACGACTGCAAAACTGCAAACCGCACTGAATAAAGTAAATGAATGGACGAGGGACTGGCGGATCGCCCTCAACGAAACTAAATCTGTTCACGTGAATTTCACGTATAAGAATTTTTCTAAACATGGCCCGAATACCCTTTGCAAACGAGGCCAAATACTTGGGAATGACACTCGACGCAAAGCTGAAATGGAATTCGCACGTGAAAATGAAACGTAAAGAACTCGATATCAAATATGGAGAAATGTACTGGTTACTCGGAAAACATTCCCAGCTCAGTATTGAGAACAAACTGCTTTTATACAAGCAAGTGCTAAAGCCGGTGTGGACCTACGGTATACAACTTTGGGGTTGTACGAAGAAAACAAATGCCAATATTTTACAAACTTTTCAAAATAGAGTGATTAGAGAAATTGTCCACGCTCCGTGGTATATTAGAAACGACGATATCCACAGGGATCTCGGAATTCCTACAATCGAAGCTGAAACTAGAAGCATCGCGCGAAAGCATAGAAACCGACTAATCGGACATATCAATAATACAGTCCGACACATTTTGGATGAGAATAATTTATTGCGCCGACTACAAAGAACGAAACATTTCGACTTGGCAAGATAAGGATTAACCGCGTCCTAATTGCGGAACATGCAGGATCTCTCAGTGGAAAGTAACCTGTCAAATGTTTTTTATTTCGCGATAGAAAAATTGCTTGATAAGTTATATCTTAGTTGCAGTATCTAACATTCTATAGAAGGGTGGTGTTTTTAGTCAGTAAAAATCTGACACTACTATGAGCACGCGCTTGCTATCCTCATAGTGTCTTTGGAAGATTTTCACCTACCCTCGGGAAAAAAAAAAAAAAACATAAGAATTATACCACTTCGCTTTAAAAAGTGAATCCATTTTGTCGATTATATATCATATAATTATATGCTTACATTTAGGAACACCATTAAATTATAAAACGTTCCCATGCTTTTTGAGTTGTTTTAATTTATTTTTTAGTCCTATGGACTTATGGCCTACCCCCCTTTAAGATTGTGAACATATGGCCCAAATTCTTGTGAACTTTTGGCTCACCTGGGTGGGTTATAAGCCCACAATTGATTTGGAACCTTCTACTATGAAACTAAATGGGCCTTACTAATAATCACATTTAGTGAATGCTTAAAAAAAATCTTCACACTTTTAACAAATCATGTACCAATAAAGAATTTAGTGCCCAGCTTAGTCACAACTGAGAGGATAGAATTTAATGTATGGAAAGCCATGTTTAAGTCGTAACTACACAAGTATAGACTGACATTTCGAAGCAGGTGTTACCTGTTGTACAATATGATGGTACCTAAAGTTGGTAGTTTAATACACAAATGTACTGAAAGGTGTCAGGTTAATAAGCAATAAATTTTAATACATGTAGGATTCGGAAGGAACAATACGGATAACGATAACGATAACGATGACGAATAAATACACCAACGCACGAAATAACATCGAAGTAGAAAATATAAATAAATTGCAACATGTCTAGACGCAGTCCATACTACCGATAAAGATCACAAATTTGACGATATAAGGCAAAATAATACACACGCATACGCAAATAAAGAGCTCAGTAGTAGTTCAAAGCCCATCAAGACTCGGTCATTATCACTCCGCACCAATAGTTATTAAAATTCTTTGCATTTATATTATTAATTCACTTTGAACTAAACATAATTAAAATATTGAATCTGTGGTGTTTTATTTATTTAAAAAAAAATCCCCCACATGCATAGAAATATAAATATATCCATATTAATAGTTCCTACTCGGTACACTCATCGAATGAAAAGGTTCGATATGTATAACATGAGGAGCTTTAGTTGGAAATCAAAGTGCACAAAAGTTTCTAAGGTTTTCTCATATTATTTCAATTCTAAACCCTTTCTATGTAGAATTGCATTAACAGAATTATTTGTTAATCAATTAATTAATGAAACTAAAATCACTTTAAAAACGCAGTGACACGGGTATCAAGAGCAATAATACTTAGTGCCGAAATACCTACTAAAGGGTGATTTTTTAGCTGGTTTGGTTTTGGCAACACTGGTTTTGACAGCTGACGTGTGTTTAGTACCTTGTGTCACTGTCAAACAGCTTCAGTTTGCCATTTTATGATCGGCATTCTCGACCTTCTGAGCAGTATATTCGGAAGATTGTGACCAAATTTCGCACCAAATTTACTTTGTTGGACATTAAACCACCAACACGTTTACGTACTGTGCGTATTGAAGAAAATATTGCGGCCGTATCAGCTAGTGTGACAGAAGACCGCGAAATGTCGATTCGGCGCCGTTCCCAGCAGTTAGGCCTTTGTTACAGCACTACGTGGAAAATTTTGCGGAAGGATTTGGGCGTAAAGCCTTTTAAGATACAGCTGGTGCAAGAACTAAAGCCAGCCGACCTACCACAACGCCGAATTTTTGGTGAATGGGCTCTTGGAAAGCTGGCCGAGGATCCGCTTTTTTATCGAAAAATTGTGTTCAGCGATGAGGCTCATTTTTGGTTGAATGGGTACGTAAATAAGCAAAATTGCCGCATTTGGAGTGAAGATCAGCCAGAAGCATTGCAACAGCTACCAATGCATCCCGAAAAAGCCACTGTTTGGTGCGGTTTATGGGCCGGCGGCATTATTGGGCCATATTTCTTCAAAGATGATGCGAATCGCAGCGTTACTGTCAATGGTGAACGCTACCGAGCGATGATATGTGGTTTCAACAAGACGGTGCCACATGCCACACAGCACGCGAAACAATGGCGCAATTGCGAGGCGAGTTTGGTGAACAGTTTATTTCACGTTTCGGGCCGGTCAATTGGCCGCCTAGATCGTGCGATTTGACACCATTAGATTATTTTTTGTGGGGGTATGCCAAGGCTAATGTGTATAGGGACAAGCCCGCTTCGATTGACGCACTGGAACCCAACATCCATGCATTCATTCGTGAGATACCGGCCGATATGTGTGAAAGAGTATGCCAAAATTGGACTCAGCGGATGGGTTACCTGAGACGCAGCCGCGGTCAACATTTGCATGAAATTATCTTTAAACATTAAATTGCAAGGTTCAAACTATCGATTCAAATAAATATTTCATTCATTTTTTCGAATTTTTTGTGTTTTTTTTTTAAAAAAAGTTCTAAACCTCTTAAAAAATCACCCTGTCCTATTACACCACGGTACTACCTACTAATCCGAAAGAACTGATTTTGACAGATGAATATCTGTATACAAATCTCGACTAGAGCCATTATTTCGTCTGAAACTAACTAAACAATAATAGAATTTCTAAATGATAATGCAAATTGACCAAATCGGTAAATAACCTTTCGTCACTCGAACTCATTTTAATATTTAGTTTGCAATTTTTTTTATGAGAACTACAAAAGTGATTTTGACATTTAGTGTTGTTTGATTACAACTATGATGGAAATTGTAGTAGATTGAAAGAAAGTACGAAGGTTACTTAATGAACAGGTTAAATCGTTTATTAGTAGAATTCTATACTATACTTTAACCATGCAATTAGTTAGTAGTCGACATTTGTGTCTGATTATTTGTAAGGGCCATGTGAATAACAACAAAATTGGTTTCTCTGTAGATTTCCTACTTATTTTCGCAAATAAAATGTAAAAGTTTAATATGTTCGGTCTAGTACACATGTAATAACGACAAAATTAACTGTTCCGAAATTGCTAGTTAATTCTTCTTTTTTTAACGCCTCAGTTACACAACACAAGCACTCATGGCAATCCAGACACTCCCGTTTCGTGTGTGTCATCAATGTCCTTGCGAAACAGTTCATTGAAAATTCAATGACGCTTTAAACCAGATGGCTGGCACAATTCTACCATCGATGTAGGACATTTTATTCGATTAACACCCATGATACTCAACCCATGTCATTTGCTGCGACAGGTAATGAACGTAGAATTCTCTTTTTAATCCGCCATAAAAAAAAATATAGCGCAAAAAAAGTGTAGATACTCCATTTGAATTGAGCACCGTAAATTCAAACCCATTACGTAATCTGGCATCCCTTTAGGTTTAGGTGGTGATTTAGATATCACATCAAAAAATCATCAACCGAACCGAGACCGATTGAAACGACTACAACAAGCAAAGCACAGTAAAGCCCCATCCATACCGCACTCATCCAAATAATCTTTCTCTTTAATTCATTAATTTTGTCCTCGAAAAGTTCCAACATTTAAAACTCATTTCATGAACTATTATCCTCGAAACAGAACACAGATACAGTGCGAAAGGGAAAGAAAGAAAAAGTCATTACCGTTGTTGTCGAAGGAATCGAAGTGCGGTAGAACGATAAGGTTGCGTTGGGATTCAGGAAGGAAAGACTGCGGTTGGTGCTCTGTGCGGGAGGGTGCGGGGAAGGCACGAGAGATTTGAGTCTGTTTCCGAAAATGATTTATTCGCAATGTTTATCCCATAAGACGAAGTCAGACCTACTTAAAATGGTGACAAGGGCGAAGCGAACGAATCATAATTCTCCTTTTTGGCTAAAATTGTTATTTTCAAGTTCTTCTTTACAAAGTTTTTTCATATTCATCAATTGCAAGGACAAACGAACTGAATGCAGATCATTAAAAATGCATTATAAGTTGTTCTCTCAACAAGTTATCAGCGGGAGAATGTTGTTTGTGCTTGCATTAGTCTTTGGGTTGGCTTTGTTTTGACCATTCGACCGGCCTCAAAAACGAAATGAAGGAGTGCATCCGAATTGAGGCAATTAGAAATGCATTTACAATGCGGCGTAGTTTCTTCTTCGTGACACTGATAGTGATTCAGAGCCAAAAACATTTTAAAATGAGTCCGGAAACGGAAATATTTAAATACGCCCATTGCAAGCACATAATTTAGAAAAAAAATCCTTGGATGGAACTAAGAACTAAGATGGAACCGCCTTAACAAATATTTCATGTTCTTGCCACGCCCAATATTGGTCCGTTGTGATTCCACGGGGATCTAGGATAAAGTTTCGCCCTACTCGTTGAATCAATTGGATCTTCTGACGATGCGAAGTAGACATTTGATGTTAATGTTTGTTAGATCATGTCTTCGTAGAAGAAGGCTCCGAGTTGAAGCTTCCTTTTTCTAGAGAGAGCAGGGCATGGTGGGGGATAGTCTCCTCCTCCTCTTCGTCCACACAACTCCTGCAAAAGTCGTCGAGAAAGCACCAAGTCTTGTTGCATGTTGGCCTATAAGACAGACAATAAGACTAGCTAGTGTTCCGTCTGCTTAGAGAGGTCAAATTTTTAGAGCGTTTCAAATCCAGGACGAATCTTAGGACGGATCCATTTCCACTTGTTGACCTAAAGTTTATTTTATCCATAACAGGTGAGAGAGGTATTGTGGTTCCCATTTTAGCGAGTTCATCAGCCTTACAGTTCCCAGGAATGTTCCTGTGCACTGGCAGCGTATAAGAAAAAGCTACTTCATTACGTCCCCTCCATATAAGCAGGCAACGAACTTAATTAAAATCTTTATTATCATACTCGATTAGCATCATTCATAAAGAATTCCAATAAATCATTTATCGCCTATTGGTTTTATGTTAGGTAGGAAGAACGGATTTCAAGGCTCTTTCCGCCGGTGGCAGGTACTTGTGACAACATTACTCAGGTTGCACGCTACGCTGAATGTATAGATGCATAGGAAGTTTCATTTCCCTCCTTGCTTATAGACCCAAAAAAATAAATGCTGTGTTGTCATCTCTATAAAGATGCTAACTTAGTTGTTGGGAGGGGACTTCCGACATCTCCTGAAGAGACGATCGACTAACTAGGGCTACTATAGAGTTTACAGATACTGATTCCAAGGGCTTGATTGCCGCTTGACTCTCCGAGAAAATGCTGATATCCCGTTTCTCTTAAGCCAAGATAAGGTATCGCCGGATAGCACCTTATCAGTTCACACATACATACATCGAATTTCAAATCTATTGTGAACTTTCACTTTCGCAAGAGAGGTGAAATCCGAGAAAACGAACTGGCCACGGTTTAGAGAGGAACTTGCCAACTCTGTCAAAGTACCACTCAAACTTGGATCAAGTGGAGACAGTGGAGAGGTCTGCTCAGGATCTGAACATCCACCCGCTGCTTTGAACTTTCATTCTCTGTTTCTAAACTGCCCACAGAAAATCGGTACCCTGGTGGAACTCCGAACTGCCTTGTCCTCGTAAAGGAACTAGGAAGCTGCCAAATCGGTATTTAGAAACCAACTTAGTAGAAGACTGGAATCTTTATCGATCGAAACAAAAAGTTTTTAAGAGACTTATTCGCAAGTCGAAAAATGACTCCTATAAAAAGTTTTGTGAAGAGGTCGAATTTCTCAGTGCAACTAGTAGGCTTGTTAAAGTCCTCCAAAGGATGCAATCCTTAAACCTGATGGCACGTACACTGAGACAAAGGCGGAGACTTTCAGTCTTCTACTTGAGACTCACTTTCCGGGAAATCAGGTTACTACGTGTTCTTCAGCCCTTCAAACGACGGTGGTTACATTTGAACCGACTAACACCACGCGGCACAGCTGGTATATTTCATCGGGAGTGGTGACTGATGATGCTATCAAATATGCCATTACATCTTTTGAGAGTTTCAAACCACCTGGTCCGGATGGAATTAATCCAGTTTTGCTGAAACAAGGCTTAAGACAGGTTTTGCCAACATTGCAAAGAAATTTCACCACGAGCTTGACCTTGGCCTATATACCTTCACCCTGGCGTATGGTTAAATTTGTTTTCATACCTAAAATTGGTAAGTCTGACTACACTCCAGCCAAAAGCTTAAGACCCATAAGTCTGTCTTCCTTCTTACTGAAAAGTTTGGAAAGACTGGTTGAGCTGCATGTGCGCAAAGTTGCTCTTCGATCACACCCTCTCTCTGAGATGCAACATGCCTATCAGCGCGGAAAATCCTGCGAGACTGCGCTTCAAAACCTTGTTGGTAGGATTGATAGTGCTCTTGACCGGAAGGAGTACGCGTTGGGCATTTTCGTCGATATTGAGGGTGCTTTTGATAATGCGACCTGCGATAATGCGATAATGCGATAATGCGAAACTTTGGTGTTGTTGATTAAAGCAATGCTAATGTACAGGACGTTGGTAGCGGATGCAGATTGTGGCAAGTGTGTCATAACAGGGGTAAATAAGGGCTGCCCTCAAGGTGGAGGTCTTTCTCCCCTTGTATGGTATATGGTGGTAGACTCTTTGCTTACGGCTCTCAATTTTCCTGGAAACTACACTCAAGCTTATGATGTCGCTGTTCTTTCTTTCGGTTCAAATCTAGGGGCTGTCTGCTCTCAAGCGCAGAGATCCCTAGATTTGATCGATGTCTGGTGCACTTCTAATGGGCTTTTAGTAAATCCTCTTAAAACCACGGTTGTTCTCCTTACGAGAAGGAGAATCGTCACTGGTCTGTCCAATCACGTGCTTAAAGGTGTCACCATCCCTATATCCGATGAAGTCAAATATCTGGGTATAATCCTCAAAAAAAACTTCTATGATCCAAACATGTTGAATCGAAAACCGATAAAGCACTGTCGATTTTCTGGCACTGTAAAGGCGCTTTTCGTAAGACATGGGGCCTTAGGATCTATACGACCGTGATTAGACCTCTACTCTCATACGCATCAATTGTTTGGTGGAACAGGCTTTCGCGGAAACGTGTTACTGCTTCTTTTGCCAAACTTTAAAGAACGGCATGTCTCGGCTGCACAGGGGCCTTCCCTAGCACCCCGGGTTCTGCTCTAGATGCTTTGATTAATCTTCCCCCCCCCCTTCGATTTATATATTATGGGGTGCACGTCCTTCGCTTAAAGAGTTGTAGATTTTGGTACCATGCGCACTGAAATTTTGAAGAATTACCACGTCAACTTTCCACAAGTAACGGAGTTTCTTCGGTCTGACTCTGAACCATGGATTGAATGCCATTGTATTTTTACGGATGGCAGCCAAAACCGGGCAGGGGTCTGGTGCTGGAGTCTTTGTGGAACGCGATGACATACGACTTTACTACCGCTTTGTTTTTTAAGCAGATTTTTGCCATCCTGGCATCCAGGGAAATGAGATCTCGGATGAGCTTGCTAAGCAAGGTTCAGAAGAAGTTTTCTCAGGACCCGAACTTGTGTTGGGTCTGCCTGCATCTATAGTCATGTCTTCTATCGATTCTTGAGTTTTTCGTGAACACAAGATTCGGTGGCGCGATTGCAGTGGAATTGCAGTGGATGTGGACAAACCAAACTACTGCGCCCGGACATTTGCAAAAGGTCAGCATATTTTCTTCTATCTCTGAGGAGAATCGACTGTAGGCTGCTTGTTGGCGTTCTGTCGGGCCACCAAGCTTTTGCGAAACACTTAAATGTGTTGGGCTTAAGCGACACCACTACCTGTCCTGCTTGCGGTGAGGAGGATGATACAGCAGAACACTTTCTCTGCAGTAGTCCGGCCTATGCTCGCATCAGGTGGCGGATCTTCGGGGCTGACGTGGTGAGTGCCGAACATTTAAGCTCTTTATCACTGAAGCTCCTTCTCGAAAGACGGGAAAACTAAGTACACTAATGTAAGGTATCTGAATGGTAGTACAATGGACCTGTAGATGTGGCTGAGCGCTCCATCAGCAACCTTCGAAAAAAAGCCAAGATAAAACTTGCTTAATCGCAATTATTTCTTCCTGGAATACGCTACAATGATCAGGAAGACGGAAGGAAGGACTAAGATTTAGCCTGTCAGAAAATCACTACACTCCATCCCATCACTAATTTTGAATCCATCTGTATAAAAGTGGATCGCTGTGTCCTCCAAAAATGAATCTTCTTCTTTAAATGATTTTTTGAGCTTACGTTGATGAATTGTGTATCGATTTTACTAGGGATATTCCATATTTTATTTAGGATTGAAGCATGGCCAATAGCGTTGAACAGTGGTGTTAGCTCCCGTTTGTCTGCTGAAAATTTCTACGTGGGTCGGGTGAAACAGGAAGCAAAAAGCGGGGGAGGTAGTATTGCGTAAGGCTCCTTCAATGCATAGTCAGGCTGGTCTTTGGACCTTATATATTTTATTGCGATTAGTCGTCTGTTCCCAATGGCTTTTTTGAAAGAGAAAAGTGATAGTGTTTTATTCTTTCCTGGATGTCAGGCTTCCAGCTCAAAATTTTAACATAATAAGTTTAGCTTATGCCGTTTATAGAGGGAGGGTCGATAAGTGAAATTTTATATTTTCTTGAGAAGAGAACTAGTTCAGTTTTGGAGGAGGTCTTTTATAGCACTATGCTCGCCTCAGACGGCAAAAGGAATGTCATCTGCGATCACTTCGTAAACTACCGCTTCCAGGCATGTAAGCAGTTCCTTTACCGCCAAGTTTCAAAGAAGGGGGATAGAACATAATCCTGTGGGGTTCCTTTAAGTTGATAATCCTACTTGTAAGTACAAGATTGATCAGCTCACCGATTGCTTCATCTACCTTCAAGGCTGATAGTGCATTTGCGATCGCAGATGTGTTGACATTGTTAAAAGCATGATCTTTATGTCCGGAAAGAAAACCATAGTGTACTCCTTTTTATGCAGGGAGTTTGCGATTTACCCTTATAGTATGAATGCTGTGCGGTAGACAAGAGTCTTGTTTCACCGCTTGTTCGGAAATGGATATCAATTAATCGTTCTACGGTTTTAGGAAGGAATGACGGCTTATTGGTCTGAGATCTTTCGGACAGCTTTGGGCAAGACAACCACCTTACCGTCTCTCCACATCAACGGAAAGTGGACCAGATCAATGAAGATCTAACATTACGCCAATACAATATTTTTGCCCATGGCCGTCTTGTCAATTCATCAGATTCACAATTCTCGGGACATCGTTGACACCCGGTACCCAGCAAAAGGTGATGTCGAACTACCGGTCTGTTCATATTATGATAATTCATAATATCACTAAGAGAGCAATATCGCTTCAGCCAGTTAACGTCTTGACGATGACTTTTCCCTGATGGAAGATGCTGCAATGATAAGGAAGACGGTAGGAGGGACTAAGATTTAGCCTGTCAGAAAATCACCACACTCCACCCCATCACTAATTTTGAATCCATCTATATAAAAGTGAACCGCTGTGCCCTCCAAAAATGAATCTTCTTCTTTAAATGATTTTTTTAGCTGACGTTGATGAATTGTGTATCGATTTTACTAGGGATATTCCATATTTTATTTAGGATTGAAGCATGGCCAATAGCGTTGTCGGTCCATTGTGATGAACAGTGGTGTTAGCTCCCGTTAGTCTGCTGTAAATTTCTAGGTGGGTCAGGTGAAACAGGAAGCAAAAAGCGGGGGAGGGAGTATTGCGTAAGGCTCCTTCAATGCATAGTCAGGCTGGTCTTTGGACCTTATATATTTTATTGCGATTAGTCGTCTGTTCCCAATGGTTTTTTGAAAGAGAAAAGTGATAGTGTTTTATTCTTTCCTGGATGTCAGGCTTCCAGCTGAAAATTTTAACATAATAAGTTTAGCTTATGCCGTTTATAGAGGGAGGGTCGATAAGTGAAATTTTATATTTTCTTGAGAAGAGAACTAGTTCAGTTTTGGAGGAGGTCTTTTATAGCACTATGCTCGCCTCAGACGGCAAAAGGAATGTCATCTGCGATCACTTCGTAAACTACCGCTTCCAGGCATGTAAGCAGTTCCTTTACCGCCAAGTTTCAAAGAAGGGGGATAGAACATAATCCTGTGGGGTTCCTTTAAGTTGATAATCCTACTTGTAAGTACAAGATTGATCAGCTCACCGATTGCTTCATCTACCTTCAAGGCTGATAGTGCATTTGCGATCGCAGATGTGTTGACATTGTTAAAAGCATGATCTTTATGTCCGGAAAGAAAACCATAGTGTACTCCTTTTTATGCAGGGAGTTTGCGATTTACCCTTATAGTATGAATGCTGTGCGGTAGACAAGAGTCTTGTTTCACCGCTTGTTCGGAAATGGATATCAATTAATCGTTCTACGGTTTTAGGAAGGAATGACGGCTTATTGGTCTGAGATCTTTCGGACAGCTTTGGGCAAGACAACCACCTTACCGTCTCTCCACATCAACGGAAAGTGGACCAGATCAATGAAGATCTAACATTACGCCAATACAATATTTTTGCCCATGGCCGTCTTGTCAATTCATCAGATTCACAATTCTCGGGACATCGTTGACACCCGGTACCCAGCAAAAGGTGATGTCGAACTACCGGTCTGTTCATATTATGATAATTCATAATATCACTAAGAGAGCAATATCGCTTCAGCCAGTTAACGTCTTGACGATGACTTTTCCCTGATGGAAGATGCTGCAATGATAAGGAAGACGGTAGGAGGGACTAAGATTTAGCCTGTCAGAAAATCACCACACTCCACCCCATCACTAATTTTGAATCCATCTATATAAAAGTGAACCGCTGTGCCCTCCAAAAATGAATCTTCTTCTTTAAATGATTTTTTTAGCTGACGTTGATGAATTGTGTATCGATTTTACTAGGGATATTCCATATTTTATTTAGGATTGAAGCATGGCCAATAGCGTTGTCGGTCCATTGTGATGAACAGTGGTGTTAGCTCCCGTTAGTCTGCTGTAAATTTCTAGGTGGGTCAGGTGAAACAGGAAGCAAAAAGCGGGGGAGGGAGTATTGCGTAAGGCTCCTTCAATGCATAGTCAGGCTGGTCTTTGGACCTTATATATTTTATTGCGATTAGTCGTCTGTTCCCAATGGTTTTTTGAAAGAGAAAAGTGATAGTGTTTTATTCTTTCCTGGATGCCAGGCTTCCAGCTCAAAATTTTAACATTATAAGTTTAGCTTATGCGGTTTATAGAGGGAGGGTCGATAAGTGAAATTTTATATTTTCTTGAGAAGAGAACTAGTTCAGTTTTGGAGGAGGTCTTTTATAGCACTATGCTCGCCTCAGACGGCAATAGGAATGTCATCTGCGATCACTTTGTAAACTACCGCTTCCAGGTATGTAAGCAGTTCGTTTACCGCCAAGTTTCAAAGAAGGGGTATATAACATAATCCTGTGGGGTTCCTTTAAGTTGATAATCCTACTTGTATGTAAAAGATTGATCAGCTCACCGATTGCTTCATCTACCTTCAAGGCTGATAGTGCATTTGCGATCGCAGATGTGTTGACATTGTTAAAAGCTCCTATCTCTATGTCCGAGAAGGCAGCCATAGTGTACTCCTTTTTAAGCAGGGAGTTTGCGATTTACCTTTACAGTCTGAATGCTGTGCGGTAGACAAGAGTCTTGTTTCACCGCTTGTTCGGAAATGGATATCAATTAATCGTTCTACGGTTTTAGGAAGGAATGACGACTTATTGGTCTGAGATCTTTCGGACAGCTTTGGGCAAGACTACCACATCAACGGAAAGTGGACCAGATCAATGAAGATCTAACATAACGCCAATACAATATTTTTTCCCATGGCCGTCTTGCCAATTCATCAGATTCACAATTCTCGAGACATCGCTGACACCCGGTACCCAGCAAAAGGTGGAGGCGAACTACCGCGCTGTTCATATTATGATAAGATATTTATAAGCAAATTCGCTTCAGCCAGTTAACGTCTTGGCGATGACTTTTCCCTGATGGAAGACGCTGCAATGATAAGGAAGGTTTAAGGAAAGGGTTATGCTTAGGTCGTTCGGGGTTTTTGTTGGGAATTGGGGGTGGGTTCACGTTCACCAGGTTCGCTCGTTTTTCTAACTTACTCTCCTGCCTCTAGGCTTATATATATATTTACATTTGGCGCAGTACATAACTGTCTGCGTTCAACTTACTTTCACATTCTAGCATGCGACATACTATGTACTCCTCGTTGCTCCTTGCTAGAATCGCTCCACGTCTTCGGATATATCATATCAGCTGTGGGAGCTCTCGTTTTTAAAATGGTGTTAGGTTTAAATATTTTCAAAGGATTTTGGGTGGTTTGCTGATTGAGATGTTTTCTCAATGCTTAACCTCGCAGACTAATCTGTTTTTAAATTCATTAAAACTCTTGCCATGCTTTATTCTCCTCGCTTTACAGGATTCATTGCATACTCTGCTTGGCATTTCCAGTTCTAGCTGGATGCTCGGTATATGGTTGGGCAATCGAGCAGTGATAATTGAGTTAAGTTCCTAACAGCCTGTTTTATTTTGTGTGTTGCGGAAGGCTGAATGTGAGAACGATTTTTTAAATTGATTTCAAGATTTCGGTCTGTCCGATGCACCCCGACGAATGGACGAAAATGGACTCACTTCGACTGAGATTCAGTTTACACTTTTTTCAGTTCGGCTTCCCATTTCTTATACAAGTTTTATTAGCGTTGTATTTTTGCAGTGGATTGCCAGGTCTTTCGTGTTAAGGTGGGGTAGACGAGTTAAGTCTAGCTAAAAAAAAAACTAAAAGCTCTCAAACTCATTACCGTGTCAATTGCGATTTAAGGTTCTTGAATGACTAATAATTCTGAGCCTGCTGCAAGGGAGTTCGACACAAATGTTAGGGAGATAACCAGGGAGCGAACGTCGGGAACCGTGAGAGCAGCAAAAGTAGCAAACTATTTTTTAAAGATCGTTAACTTCTCCAAAATCTTCCCGTCTTTTACTGAAAGGTCGCGATTTGGGAATCCGAAAATTCAAAGCACCTACGTCGAGTCGCATGGTTCGAGTGAAACCAGATCCTTGCTTTCGGATTGTAAATAGTAATGACAGCAATGATGAAAGCCACGGTGATAGCCAGCGTCTTTAAAGGTGGGCGTTAAATTGGGATGGGAAGCCATGTGTTCATAAAGTCAGTTCATCAGTCTGCTTCTGTTTGTCATCGGACAAAGTCCACTATTCCAGTCGTTGTGGTATTATCAAAGACCCGATTCAGTATATTGATGGCTGGAGGTTATACCTGGATATAGATTAGCTGTTTTTTGAAGCGATAGTGTGGGCGATGTTTGGCAGCCTGATGCCGAGCCGCGGCCCTGTCCCACTGACTGTGCTTCTTTTCAGACTCTTTGCGTTATCGGTCTAGGACTCACACGTAGAGTGTGTCTGGAATGCCTGCCACACGAGAAGTGATTGAGGAGCTGCTGGCAGTACCAGCTGGTTTCGGATTTTGTTATTACAGCCCGTACTCTTTTTTTTTTTGATTTTTTAAATGTTTGTCCCACAAGCTGATAAGAAAGTAAGTGCTATTTATTTTACATACAAGATAGGTACACAATAGGCGGGCTTTTTATGTCCGTCGTATTTCGTTAGCCGTATTGACACCTCGTACAGGCTATGGCGCTTTTACACGTATGGACTAACTAAAAATTAGCGTGATGACACACTTTTCGCAGGCCCTTATTCGGAAGAACTTGCTACCTGTGCCACCGAAGAGCTTTATTTGTCGCACGCACATTGCACAAACCACAGAAGGACCTAAAGATACGTGGTCCGAAGCGAACTAAGCTCTAGAAATTTTTAACAATGCGACTATTTGATACCATACTTAAAAGTGTTTAGGAATCAGAATCAACGTAAAATGAGCACAAAAAATTGTGGGGCTGACTGATATTAGGTTAAGGTTAAAAAGTTAAGAAATCAAGAATCACCGTTGAAAACGCACTCCATCGAACGGTATCAATCCAACAATCAGAAAGCTACGAAAGGAATGCATGACGTACTGTAATCTACATAGTCTTATCACCAGAAATACTCACGTATACTCAAGTTAAAAGATAACTTTTCGATATACGATGTAACCGCCAACGTTACTGCTTTCAAGGATGTATTCATCTTTAATTTCCACTGTGATTATCCAAGAGACTGGATTCACTCATGTTGCTTAAGATTGTTTTTACTTTCAAGGGGAAACAAACCAGGAAAACATTTCCCACTTCCCGTATATCTTCCTTGAGTGACCTTTCACCAACAGAACAGCACACCAAGAAGCACCAGAGCAAGAGCAAGAGCAAGACCATAGAGAAAATTAAATTTGCCGTGCTTCATATTTGCGCTTGATTTCCCAAGAAATTAATTTGTGCATTCCGCTTACTTAACCCTCCATACTGGCAGCATCTAATGACCATCTTTCCGCCATAAATTCATGCTGCACCCAACATTAGTAAGACTCAGAAATCCCGAAATCCCATTACAGTGTTTAATGATTAGATCCCGCAACAGCATTTTCTTCCTAACAACATTATCCCTTCTAATAGACCGCCAAAAAGCGATGGAATACCCGCACTGTACGTTCGTCCTAGCTGCAGCAGGAAGCCGAATCATTCATCTATGCACATTCATTCATTCATGCAACTTAAAAGCCGGACGACGCGCGCTCGGCAGCTAGTGCTCTGCCATTTCAAAAGCAAACAAAAAAAAAAGTCCTTTTGGTAATTAAGGACATCATGAAATTGTAACGACATGACACGAAACGAAAAATGTAAATTTACAGCATGCAAAAAGGCTGCTGCGTTCGGTTGGTCTGTTGTAAGCCAACCCGCTGCTATTCCCTCCAAAAGGGTAATGGTGTCCTTCGCAGCTCATTAAGTCGCCCATTCTTGCCACTACTGGTTGGGAATGATCCTGCAACATTTTCAAGCGGAGGGCAATTGGTGGGTTTTTTTTTTGTATTTTCCTTGTACTTCTTCTAACAGGAGTACAAGGATAATACCTTATTTTCTTGTTAAATGTCTAGACGCCGCGAGGCTTTATAGCTGAGAATAAATTGCGCTACGAAAGCGCGACCCCTAAGGCAGAGCAAGAGCTACTTAACAGCAGCCGAATGAATGACGGGGAGACTTATGATGTTTTAATTAGCTTTGCGGTTTTGCTGGTCCTTTTTTCGCAGATTTAAATTTTTTTTTTGTTTTTAACTACCCAACTTAATTTAAAGCAAAATTAAAAGCATCAGGACTTGTGTTCCATTTTCATTAGGGTCGTCGTCATCTTCGTCTTTATCGGGCACTCGAAATTTTAATGCTGACAGTATCCGTTTTTTCGCGCTGTTTACAAAGCAATCGAAGCGATTAAAGAGCTCAAGTCCTTAAGATCCCTTTTTCGAATGCGTTATTAATCTCCACCGAATGTTGACAAACTACCAGCTTAACAACGGCTCCTTATGCATGCTTTCCGACTACGACGACTACGACGACAGCAACGGGAACGACATCATCATTGAGTGCATTCATGCTCGAATGATTGCTGAACAAGCTCGGCATTTTATCATAGCGCGTGGGAGTTAGACGGGCCATGGAGGTGGATATGGGGCTTGGGGTTGCTTCAGTGGATGCATGTTATCCTTGTCATTATTCTCTTTCGTGTCATTAGGTTTCAATGGTTTTTCAATTCATTGCGCGTTTCTTTCGCTTCATGTCGGTGATGTTGTTGTTGTTGTTGTTTTTTGCCGTCCAATTGAATTCTCAATCGTTTTCTGAGAGAATTCTTGGATTTTTTTCTTATATTTTTGTGTGTGCTGCTGCTGCTTTATCCAACACCAAGGAGGGTAAGTGAAACTGAAGTTGACATGCAAAAGGAAGAAGAGAGACTCTCATCATTATTCATAATCCCTTACAAAGGACTATGGGGCTTGCTTAACAAGTGCACTATCGTATTTAATAGATTTCTGTCTTTTTGCGCATAACCACTTCTTGGGAGGGCTGATGTGTGTGTTGGTTTGACGACTATGTTCCAAATATGTGTGTGCAGTTCTTTACTCCAGCTTATAGGGATGCACTGGGGACTGGGGGTGTGTTTTTGGAAGGCCCCCCTAAGCTTCAGGCTGATGAATGAGAGGTCTTATCGATGTAAATGTCAGTTTGGCATGGTAAAATATTGCAACCTGAATGCAATTGCTATGCTATTGGTAACTTTGCAGCATGGAATCCTGTGCTAATCAATTATGGCTACAGTGGCATATACCTAGTAGGTACTTGTACTCGATTCATTAGATGGCATACTGGAAGCTGGAGTGTAATGTTGGGTAAGAGAACGGTAACGAGTTTGATACCTACTCTCAGCAAGCAAGTAATGGGCATAGGTATGTAGAATCGATTAACTTGAAGATCAAATGATTAATGGCTGTTGGAGAGCACACTAATGGTGTTTATCTTAGTCTGTTAAGCGTTGCAAATATGTAGGTGTCGAATCGACATATGTTTTGTTGATAGGTATGTGTGAAGGAGGCAGTTCATCGATTAAGATTTTAACTCCTATGTACATTAACTGGCGGGTAACGTAAAGTTAGGTTAGGTTAGCAGGCCAGCGAAGCAGGGCCAAGCTCACTTTGCCACACTAACATCCTTATGGACTTATTTTTATATTATGTTGTGGCCAACTTTGGCATATTTCCTTTTCATGATCATCCATTATTGAAGGTCCAGCTATCCCAATGTCCGGAGAAATAAAAGTTCTTCGATATGAAGAATAAATTTCTAAGACTCTTAAGTTACATACATTCAGACAGTAAAAGAGAGACAGAATGAGGGAGTCCCTTGTAAAGGGCGATTTTTTAAGAGTTAAGTTTTTCAGCTTTCCAGCACTGGTTAGTAATGGCGTCCAAACGTCATCTGTCAAAGTGAAAAGTTTTCATTAAACTCTGCCATTTAATCATGGAAAAACTTACAAACGAGATTAACGAAATTATTGAAATTTATTATCAAAATTCGTGCTCTGCGAAAAATGTGAAAATCTGCTGTTTTATCGAAAAATTGTGTTCAGCGATAAGGCTCATTTCTGGCTCAACGAATACGTAAATAAGCAAAACTGTCGCATCTGGAGTGATAAACAGCAACATGCCATACAAGAATTACCGATGCATTCAGAAAAAACGACAGTTTGGTGTGGTTTATGTGCTGGTGGCATCATCGGTCTATTTTTCTTCAAAGACGACCGTTAATGCAAATTTTAGTGTTTTCTATTAATAAAAATATTAATTAATTAAAAAAATTAATATAAAACTAATTATTTTGGAATTATGAAATAGAAATAAGTCCCGTATATTTATTCAAATGAGACGAAAAAGTAAACAATAAATAAGAAAAAATAAATCGAGCAGCGTTTAGCCATGGCCGTGTTCTGGACAATCAAACTCGATTACGTAAAAGCCTGTAAAAGAAATTAAAAGATACGTATGAATTACCGTTGCAATTGTGGCAGAAAATCATGAGATATGAATTTCTAGGTTACATGCATAGTATTACTATTATCAGCTCAGCTAAGCATATCTCTACCATTGAATAGGGAAAATCTCACCTCAGTGGGAATTGTATCCAAGGCTGACCACCAATGTTATGTCCGTCCCTCTGAAGGAGAAAACCATCACAACACAGGGAGGGTTGATGACGACAATATCATCCATCCATGATTGTAGTGAGAAAGCAAACCATAACTCAACTTGAATTATAAAGATGTGTGCTTAAGAAAACCATGGCGCCACAGGTAGATGTGCAATACGCAACACGCATGAGCCGTTTTTGAGAAAATGAATAAATCGTTATATGAAAAAAAAAATTTAAAAAATTATTTCAAAAATCGAAGTATCCAAATTTGTTCAACTTAAGAGTACAAAAAAAATTTCTCGAAACTAAAAAATGGAACTTCAAAAAATTTTACTAATTTTTTATACTATTAAGTCGAACAAACTTGCATAATTAGATTTTTGAAATAATTTTTTTTAATTTTTTTTTCATATAACGATTTTCTTAAATTTAAATTAAATTCTATTTCTCAAAACCGGCTCTTACAATTTTTAAAATTTTTTACAGTTTCAACAATTATGTTAAAATTGTTCAATGAGCGAAATTACATCAAAATCGTATGTACCGTTTTTGAGAAAATATTATTTTACAAAACCTAAAAAGTCATATAAAACATAAGGAAAGGCTACAGTCCGCTTGGAGCGAACAGTATGATACCCTATCCCTATCCCTATATGCCCCAAAAAAAACCTTAAGAAGATGATGGATAGCATTTTATTTCATTCTATAAAATTTAGAAAAAAAAAAAAAAACATTTTTTGAAAAAACGCCCCCAAAAAGTGGGCGTGGCCAAAAACTTTGTATGGGCGATATATTGGAAAAAATATTGGCTAAATATCTTGTTAAACATTTTTTTTCGGTTTCTATGAAAATTATCGAAGAAAACAGCATTTTAGTGAAAAACGCCCACTAAAAGTATGTATATATATACTTTATATGACAAACTTATAAAGTAGGGCAGTGCCTACATATCTTGTGAAGGTTATAACCCTCTATCTGTCCATCTGTAGCTTTAAATCGGTTTTTTCTAAATTGTGGGCGTGGCAGTGGGCGTATTCAAAAAAATTTTACACTTAACCATTTCGGAGCACTAGGGAGTATGTGGTCCAAATTTCAGCTTTCTAGCTTGAATTTAAAGGCCTAAAAATTGCGTACGGACGGACGGACGGACGGACATTGCTAAATAGTCTTAGGATTTGGTCCTGATCATAAATATATATACTTTTATGGGTCTACGACGAATATTAAGGGGTGTTACAAACTATGTGTCAAAATTAATATTAAGGGTATATAGGGTATAATAAATTTCAATTCATTTTGCGATTAAATATGAATCTCATGTAAAGAGAAAGTTTCGTAAGACGCAGTCGAGCACTTTATTTTTATACCCTATCCTAAGGGTATATTAATTTTGACACATAGTTTGTAACACCCCTTAATATTCGCCGTAGACCCATAAAAGTATATATATTTATGATCAGGACCAAATCCTAAGACTATCTAGCAATGTCCGTCCGTCTGTCCGTCCGTACGCAATTTTTAGGCCTTTAAAATTAAGCTCGGAAGCTGAAATTTGGACCACATATTCCCTAGGGCTCCGAAATGGTTAAGTGTAAAATTTTTTTTAATACGCCTACTGCCACGCCCACAATTTAGAAAAAACCGTTTTGAAGCTAAAGTTAGAGAGATAGAGTGTTACAACCTTCACAAGATATATAGGCACTGCTCTGCTTTATAAGTTTGTCATATAACGTTTTTTGCCACGCCTACTTTTTGTGGGCATTTTTGACTAAAATGCTGTTTTCTTCGAAAATTTTCACAGAAAGCGAAAAAAACTGTTTAACAAAATATTTACCCAATATTTTTTCCAACATATCGCCCATACAAAGTTTTTGGCCACGCCCACTTTTTGGGGGCGTTTTTTTTAAAAAAAAACTTTTTTTTTTTAATTAATAGAACTAAATAAAATGCTATCCATCATCTTCTTAATGCTTTTTTTTTTGGGGCATATAGGGATATGGATAGGGTATCATACTGTTCGCCTCAAGCGGACTGTAGCCTTTCCTTATGTTTTCTCTAGTTCACGTAGGTTTTTTTATACCCTAACCTAAGGGTATATTCATTTTGACACATAGTTTGTAACACCCCTTAATATCCATCGTAGACCCCTAAAAGTATATATATTTATGATCAGGAGCAAAACCTAAGACTGTTTAGCAATGTCCGTCCGTCCGACCGTACCAACTTTTGAGGCCTCTACATTTTTTTTCAAAAAATGTTTTTGTTCTATAAATTAAATAGATTAAAAAAAAATGCAATCCGTCATCTTCTTAATGATTTATTTCTTTGGGGTACATAGGGATAAGGATAGGGTATCATACAGTTCGCCCCAAGGGGACTGTAGCCTTTCCTTATGTTTTTCTTTCCATTCAAGTTCTTTTTTTCTGTTTATTTCGGAATTAAATGAGACCGTACTGCCCCGCTATCCACTCAATACTGTGCTATTCCGGGCTTGTTATAACAAGCTCAGCTGCAACTACCCTTCTTATTTTATATTTATCTGAAGTATCTGAAGTAGATAGCCATGCATTTAGTTATTTCATATAAAGAGATTATCTCCTTAAACAAACAGTGAGTGGAAAACCGCGCGTAACAAAGCCGAAACCACTACTTTTAAATGATCGCTTTCGCGAGAGTCTCTTTGTCACATTAGTTGAAGTTTATTGCATGGCGCACACCGTCAGAGATAGCCTATCAGAGAGGAGAAGTTTGTTGGATCAGCTTTTATCATACTTTAAACTATAATATATCTTCCTTGATACCTCCTAGCAAATTTCTTCTATTTGGTGCCCTTCTGTTACAAAGTGGTAGCTTAATAAACTGAAGTGGCCGTTCATAGTCAATTGTATACCCTTTTTTGGCAGTTCGTCGGACCGCTCGTTGCCCGATATTTAGGGGAACTCGGCGGAGTCCTATGCTGTGATCAAATAACCTTGAGTTCCAGGCGACAGCGGCGTACAAACTTGGTTTTTCTCATTGGACGATGCAGCTGTCGGATTCGTTCTCTATGGACTTGTTGTCTATATACATGTTGCCATTGCATCTTTTTTATTATTCTAAAGTTGGTCGTTCTGTTCGTGGCTTGACACCAGATAATTCAATCACATGTGAGTATTAGCCGAACTATCCTCTCTCACGCCTCAACAAATTCGGACTTCAGTGCTTTTGCCACGCCTACTATTTATGGGCGTTTTTCACTAAAATGCTGTTTTCGTCATAGAAACCGAGAAAAAAAGTTTAGGCAATATTTTTTCCAATATATCGCCCATACAACGTTTTTGGCCACGCACACTTTTTGAGGGCGTTTTTAAAAAAATTTATTTTTTTTATAAATTTTTTTAGAGCAAAATAAAATTCTATCAATCATGTTTTTAACGATATGTTCTTGGCGGCATATAGGGATATAGGGTATAATACTGTTCGCCCCAGGCGGACTGTAGCCTTTCCTTTTGATTTTTTTCCCTATTATGGTAGCTTCCGCGGTTGTACCGTATTTCAAACCAAACATTTGGTCTTTTTTTTATAAAACAAAAGTGCAAGAGGGATTGCTAGCACCCTTGTAATGTTTATAGTAACATAGCAAGGGCATTAACGAAGTAAGGAATTAGATAAAAGGATGAGAAACCGAAGCACATTGATTTTAAATTTTTTGTAAATTGTAGTGGTCAGGTAGAGCATTCTCCAGTCGTGTTGTACGGCAGAGGAACGAATCCTTATATTGCACAGTAGGTCTCAATATGGGCTTTAGGGGTAATTGATGAGCATTCGAAGTATGGCGGGTATTATGATTGAAGCGTTTAAGGGGAGGCTATTTCATTCGAGCATGGCCATGGAAGTATATCTCTTAGAAAACCATATGAGGCTTTATTTCGCAAGGCAATTTTAAAAACAAGTTAAGTAAGACATGCGTCAATAAAAAGCATACACGCAATTAGTCCCATTTGACATGTTGTGCCGGTTGGCGTGAAAGGTTTAATGTATGAAAGTCCACCGACAGAGCATCGTCTAAAACCACATAGCCATAATTTCCTAAGAAACCTCATGACTAAACTCCACGAGGCCATGCCCCATTATCTCTGCCACTACTCAGCTCTATTTCACTTGAGGAAGAATTGAAGAATTGCCAGATTTCTACTGGTCTTTACAGGTTTCTGGAGACGATAGGAGTAGCCACGAGTTTTCTTGACGGAATTGAGTAGCCACGGGCGGAGGGCACAACATCGGCTTATCCTGCACTGAAGGGTATGACAATAGGTCCAAAGGGACCCAAGTATCGCAAGTAGGAGCTAGGCCTTTCTTCTGTCAACCCAATTAACCTTACTTTCACCGATGTACACAATGCATAAACAATGGAGGGGTTGGGTACATGAAAACTTTGTTCATATTCAAAGAATCTTTGAATAAACCGAACCTCGACACTAAGCCGAAGGGTTGCATTGTTTATGCGTTGTGGGCTCCAAGTCTTGGACCGTTTGAGCGAGATAAGTATCCGACGCTATTCCTGTTTTTCTCAGAATTAGATTCTTTTAATGTGTTCGGAAATCTAACTTGATGGTACAATCACCTGACTTTTAAGTCAAATCCCTAGCACAGCAGACCGAACTTTGGAGCCAGCAACTGACTTTAAAGACGTGAAAGTTGCCGTAGGCCAATAAAGAGTTAATACGCCACGGCGTATTCTTAGAACCATAATGAAAATTATCAAACAACACCAAATATGACCAAGTAGCTTATGTAAGTTGTCTGCCATCGTGACCGTTAATGACACCGTTGATATATTTTAGTGGATTCATCCTCCTTATGTCCTTTTTCCGCGGGGTTCACATTGGCTTCAGAGCCTTTAACAGATCGTTAAGGAGGTTGAAGAACATAGCTGTGTGGGATAGTAAGTAGGCGCACTTCACGCATCGATAATTCGGCTGCTGTGAATCAGGCATGGGCTTCCGCATCTTTAGAAGACTATCACATCCATTGGCGTATCCAGCAAAAAAACTTCAGTTTGCATGCACAATCACTTGATTGCCCATCAATGCATGTGTGGTGTATGGGCTCTAGGAAGTATAACAGACAAAAAAGTATCAGACTATAGCATCAACAAAAGAATTTGATTAGAGAAATAATTAAACTAATTAGCCCCTGCAGGGCATGCTAAGATTGAGTTCTTTCTTGTTTTCAAATACTAATCAAACTCAACTAAGATAATAACATTGTCCCAACTTCTTGTTCGAATTTCGACAGTTTACAACTCTATCACTTCAAAACATGCTAATTTAACAAAGTCAATGCAGCTGCATTTCGATTGTGGACCGGAGAAGTAATTGCCAACACATTTCGTTTTCGTAGGTTATCAGCTCATACAGTTTTCATTTTTGTCATCATTACAAAAGAACATTGCAAGAAGAAGAAGAAGAAAGGCAAACAACCCATTTGCATGACTACAAGGGCAATCGGGTTCTCTCCCGCAGTTGAGCATTTGCCATCAAATGAAATTCACAATCTTCTATCTCAGTGTCCAGTGTCCAGTGCCCCCATTCATCGGTTGTTTTTTTTCTTTGCTTCCTTTTTCGATTTCTAACTCATCTTGTCATTGTAATGTTTCCAGTCTGTTGTATGTTTTGTTATCTCATTTTGGGGTGCACTCATTGTCCAAACCTCATAACAAAACGAAGTGCACAAGAAAATGGGAAGGAATTGTAATGTTTTGATGTTTTCTACTTCTTTCCTAGGAAACTGGGTTATGTCCTTCCTTTGCCATTTGGTTTCCTGTGTTCATTCTTTGTTCAATGCTACCGCTATTGGGCTGCACATGCACTGTTCTTCGAGAACTTTTAAATGCTTCTTTGCATCAGAGAAGAAGGAGAATGAAATTTAATTGCTTTCAACATTTTTGCTGAACGGCCAGAAGGATACATATATCTCAACTGAGAAGCCCCAGTTGATACAAGTAACACAAAATGATGTCGTCATAAATCCCATCATATAGCGGATGTTTGAGGGGAAGAAATTTGTCCTCCCCCAAAATAAGACCTGACACAATTCTTAGCAAATAATTTGATAGCACCGAAAAAACGAAAAAAATTTCAAGCCCGACGTCGCCGCCGCGCGCCGCGCCGTTAGTGTAAAAATAAACACCAAATAGCTGTGCATCACTGTCACTCGTCACCATGTATGTGAAAGGTGTGACGAAATTGAAATTTATGTCATTCCATTCTTCTGTCAGCGAAGGATTTACGCCAGCATATGCAGGTCCTTCTGAAAGGAGTTTATTGACTTTACCACCACCCTTCCGGGGCGAAAAAAAAAGTCCAAGTAGGTGCATCTATGTGTTTCTTCCAGCTGCATACCTGAGCTTGCATCACATTTTAACGTAATTAATGCAATAAACTTGTATATCCCTCTTTCAGGTGATTATCCCCTAAGACAAATGAGAGCAGCTAGCTCACGTACCGATGTAGCATAAGCGAGCATTACGCCACTCCGCACCTTACCCGAAAGTCAAGTCATTATAATTATTATTATGAGGATAAAATGTTATTATTAGTGCAACACACGTAGCGCAACGAATTTGCATCTTCGTCAGATGCAAATGGGTGGCAAGTTGTGATAAAGAAACTCAGCCACGATACACGGTTAAGGAAAAAGAGCACGGAGACTTGGATGCCATTGTCGTTGGTGGCGTAATCGTTACAGAAACAGGTAAAGCTTAATGGGGATGGATCATATGGAAGGGTACACGTTGATTGTTAAAAAATTGAGTGAAAAGTAAAATATTTTTTTTTTCGCAGTTTTAAGTAAGTTAGGCAAGGATTTGGGGTTGACCAAGCATGAAGAGCTTTAATTCCCTCCACTTTGGAGCTCCTGGACCATTCTGATAGCATACGTTGGGGGCTAACCACTTATTTCGCAACGTTTCCACTTTTTCCAGTCCAGTGGTTTACTGAACTTAGAAATTTGTAAGGTTGCAAATAGCATAAAGGGATTTCTTGAAAGTATGGTTTTATCAATTTAATTTATATTCTAATCTCTCGCAAAAAAAAGATGAAAAACTTACAACCAAACGAATTCGATTGGACTGCAACTGAAGGCAAAATCATTGAAAAGATGATTTTTTTAAATTGACATGAAATTTACTTTGTTCGAAAGATAAGCTCCTGGCATTATAATTTGAATATGATTGGCTGGCTCGGACTTGGTCTAATCTGGAGGTCCAATTTTCGATGACTTTTTCCAAAATTTGTGGCCCGGTGGCCGTATATCGGCAATAACGCGGCGATTGTAGTTCTCCAAGCGCTCAATCGTTTCGGGCTTATAGGCGTAGACTAGCGACTTGACATATCTCTACAGAAAATAGATAAGCGCCGTTAAATCGCACGATCTTTGAGGCCAATTCACGGGTCCGTAACGTAAAACTATGCGGTTACCAAACGTTTCCTTCAATAAATCAATTGTGGCAGGAGCCGTGTGACATGTTGCGCCGTCTTGTTGAAACCCTTCAAATCATGGTTTCCACCAACCCATAAAGCACACCAAAGAGTCAGCTTTTGTGGATGTAACGGTGTCTCAAAATATACTTGAGGATTATCATCACTCCAAATACGGCAGTTTTGTTATTGACGTATCTAATCAACCAAAAGTGAGCTTCATCGCTAAGAAAAATTCGCTTTTGAAAATTGGGATCCACGGCAATAATGTTTTGGGACCATTCACCGAATCTACACCTTGCTAGGTGATCCTATGGCTTTAATTCTTGCACGAGTTGAATTTTGTAAGCCCGCAAACTAAGATCTTTCCGCAAAATCTTGAGTACTGAGATTGATTCGGGTCCTTCTCTACGCTACGCTCTACAGTAGCAATGACATATTCTACGTAATATAAATTAAAGTAAACGCGGTGTGAAAACGTTCCATAGTTAATCGAATCAATTGCTCTGATTGATGATTATGTTGACCGTAAAATGGACGTAGTGCGCGATACGTATTTCGCATTTTCAAAATAAATGTCCACAATTTGGAAGCGTTGTTCAGGCGTCAGTCTATTCATGTTGAAATGCCAACCAAACTTAAAATAAATCACTTGACAGCTGACAAAACAGCCGCCAATTTAAATAGTGTTGCCAACTTAAAGTTCTACCTCTAAAAAAATACCCGTTAAAAGTAAACAGCAAGTGCGTGAGATCAGATTATTTTTAGGAGAAATTAATAACCATTAGCGAATTAACAATAAAACTTACGGGTTGTCATGCACAGAACTTGTAAAGGCTTTTTTTTAGGCTGGTTTTTCGAATAGAGATAAAACTAACATTTTGTGGTCAAATCTGGCAACTCTAATGTCATTTATGTTCAGTTTGGTTTGCCATTTCATCATGAACAGGTTGACAAATGAAGAACGCTTGCAAATCGTACAAATTTATTTGGAAAATAATGGTTCAGTTCGCGAAGTTTACCGCAAGCTCATTTTGGGTTGAATAGTTACCTCAACAAGCAAAATTGCCGCATTTGGAGTGAAGAGAATCCACATGAGAGCCTTAAAACGCTATTACATCCACAAAAACTGACTGTTTGGTGTGCTCTATGGGCTGGTGGAGTCATTGGGCCATACTTCTTCCGAAATGATGCAGGAAAGTCAGTTACCGTTAATGGAGACCGCTATAGAGCCATGATAACCGACTATTTTGTTCCCGAATTGGATGGCATGAATGTGCATGAAATGTGGTTCCAACAAGAAGGCGCTACATGACACACAGCCCACGTCACAATCGATTTATTGAAGGAAACATTCAATGAGTGCATAATTCAGCGGAATGGACCTGTCAATTGGCCACCAAGATTGTGTGATTTGACACCATTGGATTATTTTCTTTGGGGATATTTAAAGTCGCTCGCCTACGACAATAAACTAGAAACGTTAGGGACCTTGGAAGCCAACATTCGTGGCGTTATTGCCGACATACAGCCCCAAATGCTTGAAAAAGTGGTTGAAAATTGGACCTGTAGACTTGTCTTTATTCGAACCAGATGCGGCGGCCACATGCTCGAAATCTAGCTGCCGCTGTAATAGCCCTATACTTGAACTGACCATTTCTCTACACTAAGGTCCCAAATTCTTTCTTTTGTATATGGACAGCAAACGCGAAAGGAATTCTATCTCTGGGTATTTGTCTTGGAGTCCTTAAAGCGGATCTGAGTATTTTTAATATTTTTTTTAAACCATAAATTCATCCACAGATAAGAGTGACATTTTGTTTTTAAAGTTTTGTAAGTTTATTGCCATAAAAACCTTCGTAGGATCCGAATTTATTAATTGCCCAAGCATTGTATGAACGTAGTTCTGCTCTTACAAATTTATGCTAAATAGCACAGTTAACTTTGGAAAAAAGGAGTTTACTTAAACAATCAAATACAAAAAAAAAAAAAACTATCAAACTATATGTACAAAATTATATAACTCCCTCGGATAAAACGTTATTTTCGTTTATCTACAGAAATTGCGGACGCACATTCGGGAATTATTAAATTCATACAAAACACACAATCGCCGAAAAATAGAGTCCGCAATCACTTTTAACTTTCTCGTATACATGAGTATACTAAAGAGAAAGTTATTGCGATCGTGCGGAAATTTCGAACTCAAACTGAGTATGAGGCATGATATTACGACTATAGAGAAGTCCAAAAGTCCAAAAAAGTGTGTTTGCCAATGCCGTCCGTCGGTCTGTCTGTCTGTCCGGGCGCCGTATGGCGAAACAGTTCGGCGGATTTGCTTCAAAATTCGTATATAAAGTTTTTGGGATTACATCTCGGGGCATCTTTTTATTTTTTGCTTTATCTTTTAAAATAACGGTACCTGCCATACCATTTGTTTTGTGAAAATCTCTTATCACTATTTTTCTAGAGAATGGTTCCAAGGATTTTGATCTTTGCTTGTATACTTGGGATGGGGCCAAAAATACTGCATACTCAGTTTTTGGAAAAAAATTGATTAACGGTAATTTATAAAACCGTCAATATCTCAAAAACTAACGAAGCGAACTCCAAATAAATTTACACATTTTTTTTAAGCTTTACAAATTCGCATACTTAGATTTTTGAAATATTTTTTTTTGAATTTTTTTTCTATAACCATTTTCTTAAATTTAAATTAAATTCGTTTTCTCAAAAACGGCTCTGACGATTTTGATAATTTTTTGTATTTCGAACAATTATGTTAAGAGTGTCAAATGTGCAAAATTACATCAAAATCTTATGTGCCGTTTTTGAGAAAATCTAATTTTTCAAAACCTGAAAATTGATATAAATAAATTTGTCAACATTCATTTTCGATTCATTTCCGATTTAAAATCGTTTTTCATGTACCAAGAAAGTTTCGTATGACGAGGTCGTTCACTTTATTTTAATTAATATGGTTGCTCTTCGCAGACACCTAATTTTTGCAGTTTCGATCGCACGCGGAGATCACATGAATGCTTGAAGCGTACAGAGAACGCTAGTAAATCCCTACAAGTGCAGAAGCGATTGACCCAATGTCTAACCGACATTAACCTACTTTAATGATTAGCCAAAGTAACACTTGGAACTCTGGTAATTTTTGTGATGCAAAATATTTTGTTTGGAAACATTGTCAATTGTGATTATATGTCTCCGTAACTGGACTATAACAACCGATTCTCCTGCTCCTTCCCGAGCAGAGATGAATTATCCATTATCCAGCAACACTGTGGAACCGGTGCCGGAATATTCTTGGAAGAATTAAAGGTGCACTGCTCAATCAAATTATCTAAAAACAGCAGCCACTACAAAGCAGAGGTTCTGGCGAAAGCGGCCCGTAAGGTGTCATGATATGATATTACCATTTTAATTTTTATTGACAGTCAGGCAGATATGAAATCAGTTTCTACTATTGAAATAAAATATATATTTTGCAACAAACATCAGCAGAGAAAGGGGAAAGGGGCCCCTCTCGACCCAGAGAGTTTGTTTAACTTTGTTAGGTTAATACAAGCAATACTTAAAACTAACATCAATTCTTATGGTAAGTCTAATTCGAATTAGAAGGTATGTCAGTGATGATACAGGTAGGTTTTGAGGCTCTCTTTGCTGAAGTGGACTTCGAAAAGGTTTTGCTTACTATTAGTTAAACGTAGCAAACTGATTTTCCTTCCAGAACTTTTTCGATGATAGTTAATTCTAAGAGAGGTATCGAATATTGTTGGGGTAAGGTTAGGTTGAAGTGTAAGGTCTATGTAAGGTCCATTGTGATAGCACGTTGAACTAAAGTTCATGTCTACTCATTGAACCAACCGCTTTTTATAAAGCGTGAGAGACGTTTTGCGTCGGTCGAATTTAAATCGTTAAAATCATTGTAGAAGTTAGCTCCTAGATAGACATTTCGTTTCTCATGCAAAAGTCGTTCGCGTAAGCGCCAAATCTTGTTGCACGTCTGCCTAACAGATAGTGTCCAGTGATGACAGCAATTGGGCCACTAATGTGCGGTCTATTGAGGATAATCAAGCTCTTATAACGTGTCAGATTGAGCCTAGGCCAAATCTGCTTCGTCGTCAATACCGCCTGTCCATCTGTGGTTTGTTTTTTCTATTGCATATAGTTTCAATAAGAGTTTGCATGTGGAAACTAGTATGCCTAAGGAGCCTTTATTGGGCAGGATTGAGAGGATAGTTCCAAGTTTGGCGATTTCATCAGCAGTTACTCGGAATGTCTCTATGCCCCGCACCCAGCACAGGTGAATGTTGAATTGCTCAGCCATCTCCTTTAGAGATGATCGGTAATCTAGGGCTACTAAAGAGTTAATAGAGACGGAGTCCCGACACTTGATGGCCGCCTGGCTGTCCGAAAAGATTCGGATATCCTTTACGGATACCACGTTCTTCTTGAGCCAGGATAAGACTTCCCTTATCGCCATAATTTCCGCTTGGAAGACACTGCAATGATCAGGAAGACGGAAGGAGAGACCTAGATCTAGTCTGTCTCAGAACACCTCCACCCACCCCATCCGTCCGTATAAAAATGGATTGATTCTTCCTCCAGCAAGGCGCCGTCCTCCCAAAAGAATTTGGGGGCAATGGATGGCTGGAAGTTTTTACCGCACTGCTGTTGGGGAATGGTGTAGTCTATATTCCTAGGAAGGATTCTGAGTGTGTTCAGGATTTCAGAGTGGCCGATTTCATTTTCGGTCCATTGAGAGGTTACTTTGAGGCGAATGGCGGTATTAAATGGAACACAATTTCGAATGCAGCTGAGGGAGTGGTTCGAAGTGCTCCACTTATGCATAGGATTGTTGGGGTTAGTGTAGAGGGAAATTTTTTGGAGAAGCAAAGGACAATCGATATTCCCGAATAGAAGCTGTTGTATAAAGATAAGACGACGTTGTTCAAAAGTTAAGACGGTCATGATAGGGAGGGAGGTTATACCAATCATCCCAGGGTAGCCAGCGGAGAGCAAATCGGAGGAATATACGTTGCACGACTTCGGTTCGACGGGAATGAATGAGGTGATAGGGCGACCAAACTTGGCTAGCATATTCATGAATAAAATCTAAGCTAGTTCACCGCTGCTGTGAAGAGCTTAAGGCTCTCTGCTCGCAGCACGCCATAAATCTCTGTTGGGTCCCTGGACATAGAGATAAAGCCGGAAATGGCTGGGCTGGGGATTAGCGAGTTATGGATCTGCAAAAGACCATGATTGAGCACTTTAGTCGTTCAAACCACCACTCGGGGATCTTAGGAAATGAGTGGGGAACAAGATTCGTATGAAATCTAACAACAGGTGGAATGAACTAACTACATGTGAAGTATCAAGGAAGCTCTGGCCAGAATACAACAGTGGGCGAATCAAACCAAACCAAAAATTTACAGTTTGATAGGTCATCACTGTCTAAGCTTCCTAAGAAATCACGCAATGAAATTAAACCTTAAGGATGACGATATATGTCGACGATGTGGTGATAAAGAGGTATATGAGGAAATAACTCACTTCCTCTGTCGCTGTCTGAGTCCCGGTCACTTGAGAAACAGAACACTTGGAAGCTACTACTTCCATGACTTAGGTGAATTTTCTGATGTCTCACTTTTTGATCTTTATAGGTTTCTGAGGATATCTGTATGGCTGGACGGCATTGGGTAAAGGGACACGAAGCCTTACCATCTCATCTCTAACAAAAGGCATCACAATGGATCCCAAGAGGACATAAGCATGGCATAGCAAGACAGACCTGCTCTTCCGACCCGTAAACCTAACCTAAGTATAATTCTGAGACAACGATGATGCTTACATAATGGGTCTGCCATATAACGTTTTTATACCCTATCCTAAGGGTATATTAATTTTGACACATAGTTTGTAACACCCCTTAATATCCGTCGTAGACCCATAAAAGTATATATATTTATGATCAGGACCAAATCCTAAGACTATCTAGCAATGTCCGTCCGTCCGTACGCAATTTTTAGGCCTTTAAAATTAAGCTAGGAAGCTGAAATTTGGACCACATATTCCCTAGGGCTCCG
The DNA here is from genome assembly GCA_963576555.1 of Ferdinandea cuprea. Classification (NCBI taxonomy): domain Eukaryota; kingdom Metazoa; phylum Arthropoda; class Insecta; order Diptera; family Syrphidae; genus Ferdinandea; species Ferdinandea cuprea. The sequence goes on from OY754958.1 coordinate 135,359,692, forward strand.
AAATGGTTAAGTGTAAAAATTTTTTGAATACGCCCACTGCCACGAACACAATTTAGAAAAAACCGTTTTAAAGCTAAAGTTAGAGAGATAGAGTACTACAACCTTCACAAGATATGTATGCCCTCCTTTTTTGTGGGCGTTTTTGACTAAAATGCTGTTTTCTTCGAAAATTTTCACAGAAAGCGAAAAAAACTGTTTAACAAAATATTTACCCAATATTTTTTCCAACATATCGGCCATACAAAGTTTTTGGCCACGCCCACATTTTGGGGGCGTTTTTTCAAAAAAAAATTTTTTTTTTTTAATTAATAGAACTAAATAAAATGCTATCCATCATCTTGTTAATGCTTTTTTCTTTGGGGCATATAGGGATATGGATAGGGTATCATACTGTTCGCCTCAAGCGGACTCAAGCCTCAAGCCTTTCCTTATGTTTTTTTGTGAACTTGTGCTTATTTCGCGAATGGTAACACTTAGCTCATGTCTGATTTGACAGATAATTAGTTTTATCCTTCCGCTGAACGAATATGGTTGTGTATACGCTTGAACAACGCTGGGAAATATTGCGACATAGCGACATAGAGAAGATGCCGATTTTGCCAAAAAAAATTATCTTTTCAGATGAAGCTCATTTTGCTCTTGGCGGGTATGTAAACAAGCAAAATTGTCGCATTTGGGGCACAGAAAACCCGCACGCATACATTGAAAAGCCGATATACCCAAAACGAGTCACTGTTTGGTGCGTATTTTGGTCCAGATGCATAATTGGGCCATTTTTCTTCGAAAATGAGCAAGGAGTGGCCGTTACAGTCAATGGCGATCGTTATCGGGCCATGTTGAACGAATTTTTGTTCACAAAAATTGAAGAGGAGGATATTGGCAACATTTGGTTTCAACAGTACAGCGCTACGTGCCACACAGCCGAAGCTACACTCGATGTTTTGCGCCCTGTTTTTGAAGATCGCATTATCAGCCGCAGAGCTGATGTCGTTTGGCCACCGCGGAGCTGCGATTTGACACCGTTGGACTATTATTTGTGGGGTGCCGTAAAAGATAAGTGTTACGCCGACATGCCAGAGACAATTGACGCTTTTTAGGACAATATTCGTGAAGCCATTGGTGAAATACAGCTGCACACAATCGAAAATGTACTTGAAAATTGGACTGATCGTGTAGGCTACTGCATGGCCAGCCGAGCCATTTGAATGAAATTATTTTCCAATATTAAGCGGAAGGATTGTACTTTCAAATAAAAAAAGAAATTTGAGAAAATATTCAGTAGTTTTTTTTTATAACATTTTCAAAAAAAAAAAGTTATTTGGCGGACCCTATATATATACCAATATGATAGACCTCTAGATTCAGCTTGTTTTCTCGTTATTCTTCTATCCTCCGAAAGATCTGATTTGAATATTTCGGCTTGTTTTCAAGATCACAAAGATGAATAGCATACTTAGTGTGCGTTTAGGTGAGCTTAAGCGCCGTTCTTTAGTTCTAAACAGACATCCTTCTTACCTTCAGATTTGCCCATGCACACTTCAGATTTGCCCATGCACACTTGAGGCACAGTTTAAATATGTTTAATATGCTGGTGTCCTTCCGGATGCCTGCCTGTTCACAATTGTCCAGAAATGACTTCTAACTTCAGTCGGTTACTATATATTTTTTGAGTGGTGATGCCTTACGGGACTGTTAGCTAGTTAAAAATGCACCAGAAAAATGCATGTACTGAAATTAAATCGAAGCAAAGGATATGTCAAAAATTGTAAACGGGTCCTACCAGCAATATTCACGCAAAATCGAGTTTCCAACCAACAGTTGTCAATCCAGTGCATGTTAGCTCACCTTCTTAATTTAATTCAAAAAAGGCATAGTCAAATCCCCATTCCACTGGATTGTTCAGCCACATCTGCAAAATGCCTTGTTGCATGCGTGCATGCATGTGTGCCTGTGCATGTGTATAAGTGTGCAAAAATTAATCAAAAGTTACTGAAAATTGGATGGGATTCTTGATGAAATTATATGATTTGAATAATAATAGAATCATTCATTCATCTCTGGGGTTGTGTGTGCTGTGGCAAAGGAGCGAACGAGAGAGAATACCACGTGAATAGGCACCACTCTCACTAGCTAACTCTCATCCCATGACGATGACGGTCATGCCAACAACCACCATCGTCCGAATGGAATCCTCCTGCATGCAGTAGTACCACCATGGTGAAGATATCAAAGCGAGGCAAGGATTCGTCGCTCTTGTTATACCATTATACTTGTACGCCTCCATAGGTACCTTGTCACCGTATATGTGAGGAATGCTTCTTCAGGTTTATGCAGAAGGAATATAAAAAACCGAGCGTTGGTGTACTACCACCAGAATTGAAAGAGTCACTGAAAAAGGAGCCTTATTAATATACTGTCAAGAGATGTCACAGGACAGGAGGTGGCAACGTATACCTACTTCGTAGGTACAAGAGGTAATGTCGGCTCTATATTAAGCTAGCACGTAAGACCATCACCGTTGTTGTCGTCATATGCTGTTCAAAAAATAGTGAATGAGTGGGTGAGAATGCGAATGAGAATGAGAATGATTTCCTTCTATACAAATGCAGCTTTTGGAGTAGAGTTGGGTAGTGGGGCAATACACACAGTCACATCCCGTTGTGGAAGTGTTGTCATCTTGCGGTTGAAAACAATAGATTTCTGGGGACAGATGGTGATTTTGATTTGTGTGCCACTGCAACAGATTTGCCGGAGAGGTGCAGTTGGAAAATTGTCTCTCAGTATTTTGTGTGCAGACTAGTCAAGCAATTAGCATAACAATATACTATAAAGTTGGCCTTTTGTTTCATCGGTCTCGGGTTCACGGATGTGGCCATGTGTAGAAATGGTTGTGTATGGAAAGTAGTTTTGGTTTTAAAGGTGTTCTGATATTACAGTAATTTTTGCATTTGATGGTATTGTTAGGGCAAAGATTGTTTCATAAAGGTTACGATACGATTATAATGTCATGTCTTATGGGTCGGCTGCAAATAGTGCCCTAAGTGCTCGTTCATGAATTCAAATCGGGAGGATTTAAAAGGACAAATGAAAATACTGCAGAGTTCAGTTCAGAAGCTAATGTCCAGCCCTTTGATTCATGTTACTGATTCGATCCTTCTTGGGCCAAGTTTAAACGACAAAACAAAATATTTGTTAATACGTAAGTCCGAGATTATAGCTTCATTTTACATCTTGATGGACTAAGAGTTTAGGAGCATGAAAGTTCGGTAAGTTTCTTGACTTACTGTCAATCTCGTCTTTATACGTTTTCAAACGATGGCCAACCTCTGGCGAAAGTCTAACAAGGTTAGGTTAGGTTAAACAGGGATGTGGTGATAACGAAATCCACCACACAGCACTAGGAACCAGTTGAATTCACAACGCAAAAGGCAGAAAAACCTAAACAATTTCCCTGCAGAAACCCAAAAGGCCCTTGAAGTCCATGCCATTTATTTCCTCTAAGTTTTCAAAGAAGTATTTTCCCAAAAATGTTCTTCGACTGCGCGCTATTGCCTCAGATTCACACAGCATATGTGTTATGTCCTCAGCAGCATGCAGATCTCTGCAGTTTCTTTGCAAAAAAAGAATTAACATTTCTGTGTCGCAATGTAATCTGTAATGGTTTGTATAAAACCGTTCCATTGTTACAAATTTGTTATGTTTCCTGAACACTTGTTCAGTAAATCGACACTTGAAGTCGATTGCATATACACAGGCTTTTAACCAGTTATCCCATGAAATAATCGAATTTAAGCTCAGTGCTTATGGTTTTCCACAGCTTTTTGTCAATTAGATTAACTCATATCTTAAGATCAGAGACTATCGAGTCAAATTTAGAGGTTCGTTATCAGAATCTTTCACTGCTCAATCGGGTGTTCCCCAAGGAAGTCATTTGGGACCCATATTATTTATACTAGCTATTAACGATGTTAAATCATGTATTAAACATAGCGATATTTTAATATATGCCAATGATATGAACATTTTTAAATCTGTCAACAACCAGGATGACAAAAATCTTCTCCAGTTTGATCCTTAACCCATCTAAATGTCAACATATGACATTTTCAAGAAAGCGCATTGCTTCCAGCTTTCATTGTTCTTTATCTGATCATATGCTTTCAAATGTTGATAGTTTTAATGAGCTTTAAGTTTATTATGACCCCAAACTTACCTTTATGGGACATATCAATTTCATTGTGAATAAGTCAAATTCTCTGCTAGGCTTCATAAATAGGTGGCCCAAAGAATTTGATGACTCGTGGGGGTCTCAGGTATTGTACAATTGATTTGTCCGAATCTTAAGTAAGCTTCACAAGTTTGGACTTCGTATTACAACATTCACTGAAATTGAATTAAAGCCATTCAACGTAGCTTTCTTAGACGTCTTCCATGGGTTGATTCATATTACCTTCCCCCCTACAGTCAGCATATGAAACTTATGTAAATTATACCCCTTTCTCAACATAGAGTCAATATTGATATGGGTTTCTTACAGCAGCTAATATCTGGTCATATTGAACCACATGATTTGCTGTCTTCAGTTGACTTTAACTTATGTGGAGGTGCTCACAACTTACGATGTGTGAATTTATTATTCAGTCCTTATCATACGACGAATTATGGTAGGAATGAAGCTATAGTCGCATGAGTAGAATTTAAAATTTCATGTGATTGATCTGCATGTTAGTAAGCTGAAATTTAAAAATATTCTGCGTACTCATGTTCTATTGTCTTAAGGTACGATCAGACGGTCATCCAAACTTGTCATCCGGATGACCTTTAGTTAATTTTGCGTTTAGAGTCTGCCAGATAACTTTTTTTTTGAAACAAGGCGCAAAACATCGAGTGTAGCTTCGGCTGTGTGACACGTAGCGCCGTCCTGTTAAAACCAAATGTTGCCAATATCCTCCTCTTCAAATTTTTGTGAACAAAAATTCGTTCAACATGGCCCGATAACGATCGCCATTGACTGTAACGGCCACTCCTTGTTGTTGTTCGTTGTTCAAGCGTATATACAACCATATTCGTTCAGCGGAAGGATAAAACTAATTATCTGTTAAATCAGACATGAGCTAAGTGTTACCATTTGCGAAATAAGCACTAGTTGAAAAAAAAAACGTTAGATGGCAGACGCACCTGCTAAGTGATGAGCCTGTGGGTGCACTTTTTGTGCCGGCAAATTTCTGCTCGTGATAGTTGCTTGCATTAAGCACTCCACGACACAGATCTGATAGTGTTTTATATCTGTATCCGATAATCCAAGCCTCTTTGCATGTTTCCGCAGGAGACTCTTTCAGAATTTCTGTTAATGTCCTAAGCTTAATCAATGCTTACTTTACTATCGAAAAGTGGCCATAAAGCCTTGGATAAGACTTTTCCTTAAGACTTTTCCACCTTAGTTTGGCAGACCTTATGGTTTTTTCTCAATCATGCCCTTTATAATGCAGAGGGGAGTTTTGACGTCTGCAACCTCACTATTGATCTGTTGATGTAGATGGTGATACCCCTTCCGGATATAGCTCCGCCGCCCTGAAGACAGCCAGAACCTAGACACTGTTTGTGTCCGGTAGTCGTATACACACTCTGAGCTCTGGGTCCTCTGAGAAGATACCAGAACCTGTTTGTTCCGCTGTTTTCGAACCATCAGTAAAAATCGCAATTTGGTTCTGCATTCTGATTATTGCTTTTTTTGGCAATCCTTCCTCTCCGGATATGTTATGTCATATGGAATGTCAAAGTCGAGGAAGGAAGAGATTTCATCCCTTATAATTGGATGGCCTGGATTGGAATTCCCACCTTTCTTTTGCAGATAAAAAGAGTATTATACGTTTTCTTATTCTTTCCGCTTCGGTGGGATTTCAATTAATTTTCTTGTCCAGAACTACGCCTAGATACTTCGCACTGTCCGAAAGGGACAATTCCACTCCTTCGAGTTTTGGGAGCCTTAATTGCGGTATCTTGTATTTTCTGATAAAAGCAACCACTTCCGTTTTGGAAGGGCTTACATTGAGACCATAGCGTTTTGCTCAGTTGCAGATCGTCCTCAACGCGACCTCCATAACCTCATTTGGGGTGTTTAAATATTTTCCCCGCACTATTATGACCACGTCATCTGCATATGCCGTGGCACTTAACCCATCTTATCTAAAGCTTTTGGAGGATGTGATTGATAACTAGGACCCACGAGAATGATGAAATGACTCCCCCCTGGGGGGTTCCTCTGGTTACAGGCATCCTAACTGAGCTTTGTCCAATTGAACAGTTTATTTTCCTACTTGCAAGCATGTGGCAAACCAATTTGTAATGCCCTGCTCCATTTTGGCTATTACAAGGGCGCTTTTAATGGCGCTACACTCCATATTGATGAAAGCTCCTTCTTTCTGTAGCATAATCGGTAGAATACCATCTTCTCCTGGAGAGGTAATTTCTCCCTATTTATGAGAACACGTTTCCACTTCTGAGAGAGAGAGAGAGAGAGAGAGAGAGATCATGTTCTCTATATACCTTAGTGAGCCAGAGTCATCAGATAATGTGGATCCAGGAAAGTGGGTTTCCACCAATGTTATCACAACCTCTTGGTTCCGTAATTTTTTCTGAGGTACCTAGGAATGCTAACCTCTTTGGAGAGAATTTTGCGTAACCTAACTTTAATAAACTCGCAGAACTTTTGCCATAAACCTCTTTTTGACTTCCTTACTAATTTATCCGTAAAGTGGGTGCCGCCAGTGTTGATACACATTTGTGCTCGTTGTTTCCATAAATTTCCGCAAGATTTCCGATGACAACTGATCGCATTTTCGGAGGCTTGTTGGCTTAAGCGCGCGACTTCAAGTAGCCCCAAAGAAAGAAAAAGGTAAAATCGGGAGATAATGCAAACAGAAACCCCTTCCTTGCTGTGGCACGTGTTGTGTGTGCGCGGTTGCACCGTCTTGCTGAAACCATATGTTCACTAAGCCCGCTCTTCCAATTTCGGCAGTATAGTCTTTTATAATGGTCCTGTGGTCATCAATCAGTGGCCGTATTGAAAATACGGCTCAATCACTCCTCTCTCGATAACGCCGGACCACACAGTGGCTTTGAGTAGATGTAAAGGCTCTTCATGCATCACACGCGGTTTTTCAGTGCCCCAGAAACCAAGTTTACTCTTTTGACGTAACCACTTAAGTGGAAATGCGCCTCGTCGCTCATGACGATTATCGACACAAAATCGTCCTCTTCGTTGTTGAGTTTGAGTTTGACAGTAATTGACACGCAACTGACTGTCAGCAGGCATTGCTTGTTTGTATACTGCAGCTGTCTAATCCACAAATGTCAAATATTATTCACAAGTTCTTCCTATAAGGTGATTATTTTTTTATAAAAAAAACCTCATTAAAAAATGCGTTCGCATATAGCTCCTTGCTTACGATAATCGTCAGTGATTCAACACAGGTTAATATTCCAAGAACAAAACCGAAAAAAAATCATCCTCCTTACTTTCAAACATTTAATCTTGTTTGAGCAAAGCTCTTACCCGCCTGTTAACCTCAAAGCCTCAGTGCTTAACTCTACCATTGTTTTATTAATTTTCACTTGACCTAATGCTCACGCATACATCACACAAATGCATACACAACTCGTGCCATTATTCACTGTCGAAAATTCATTTAATCACACGCCCACCATTTCCGGTGCGCCTTGATGCTAATTTCATTCAAAATTATATCACACGTCTCCTGTAATTAAACTTGTGTCCGAATATATCCGGCAGGGGACGCTGCAGCTGCTATCGGTGGCAATCAACCGTCCCAGGCAAGGATGTTAATTATGTCGATAATAATTGCATGCTAGACCATAATTATATAGAGCAAGCCGGAGAATTATACATATATTGAATGCATCACTCCATTAGCTAACCCCAAAGACGGATAATTAGGTGCCCGGTCCTTATGGTGGACGTGAAACAATGACCGTACCACCCGTTTCCTACACTTTGCAAGGAAATCATAAATCGAGTACAAATTGCATTCAAAATCTCTCGACCACGGCGCACAAATTAAGCGACAGTAGATTTTTCAATCAACACAAAATGTCAAACTGAATGTCATATTATTTGGAAAGGTTTTAAATGAGGACGTGTAAAGTAAATACCTTTTAGCCTCAATCGGGAATAATTGTATTAATTGCAACGCTGGCACAACTCTTCATAAATCATTTTGACTTCGATGAGCTTTGTGCTACATCTACCCAGGCCGGTCAGGCCATGGTAGGACCAATAATCCTTATTTGTTGCGTTTGCACTTCCATACGAGAGGTTCTGGTGGCTGGTGTGTATGTAAATAATGCTTTAATTCATTGATAGCTTTCCCTCGCACCACCTATTGGTGGATAGCGCGCATTTACGATCAATTAATTTACGGTCGACTTAGTCGAACAAGAGTGCGGTCGGACGGCTTGGCGTTTGCGGTGGCGTTACGTAGGCTATTCGGCGACAATGTAGGCGCTCTTTTGTCGCCAAAAATAAATTATTACATTTCGAGTGGTATTAATATCTGCAGTTGTGTAAACATATGAAATGAATAAGTTTCACAAATAATATTAACAATTACGATTCCAATTAAGCAATTAGCAGGCGGAGTGGATGCTAACAAAATGTCATACACCCATTCAATTTATGTTATTCACGAATGAATAGGCTGTCGGATTGGAGTGGATGATGTCTGGATAAATATGAGGTTGAATTTTTAATCAATAAAATTAAGAACAATTTAAAAATAAATCATTCAAAGATCAAAGTTTCTTATTATACTGCAAATGTAGTCAACTTTTACACTCTAGATACTCACTTTTATTTTACTTACAGGTCTACTGACCTGTGAAGAATGCTTGCCTGAGTCGCTCCCTACCACACCCAGTGATGCCATTTTTTATTTTTTTATATTTTCAATTATGTCGATTTTTAGCCCAGTTTTAAACAGCTATTTGCCGAGCATCAGCTGCACAACAAAAGACGACCACCTATTTAAACTGGTGATACAAGATGAGGTCTGAAATATAGTCAGTGCATATGATAGGTTTGGTGCAAGAATAAGGAAAAATACATCCTGGAGAGATTTCCACAACCACCAAGAACACTTCAAAAGCAGAGATTTTCCAGCCGGCAATAAATGTTGGGAAGTTAAGGTAAGACTGCCATATAGGATTAGAATATGTGACCTGGAATTTTTCTGGTAAAGACATCCTAATGTGCCAGCCATTGTTGGGAGAAATAACCACACGGCAACACTGGGCAAACAAAAGTGAAAATGGCGCAGCATATATTACCAACATGCGAATATATCTTCAGCGGCCGTGCTTGTAGCTAGAACACGAAAAGTAGCAGAGGAAGCTAAGGTGAAAACGGCGTTGAAGCTTCTTCAAATAATAATGGATATGAGTTGGAACACAGAAATGTACATTCAGCTTGAATTTGGTTGCACTTCTTCTCCTTCGGACACTAACAATCAGCGGTTCCAGTATCGCGACATCATCAGAGAGGTAGCCGAAACCACCATAGGTTACCAGGTACTCAAGTAGGGAGGAGGAGAAGACACTGCAAAGAAATGAAAGAGAGTACGTAGTCTCCCAGCTCAAGGAGATCGAAACAACATCGGGAGATTTTATAAGGAAGCTAAGCAGCTCTAAGACCGCAATGCTAAACTGACATCATGTAGAGAGTGAGAGAGATAGTGATGGGTCAATGAAGAACCAGTACTGCCACCCAGTATAGAAGAATTTAGTTTAGCTATAAAAAAGCTTAAGAACATTAAGGCCGGCGGCTCTGATGGTCTACCTCCAGAGCACTCACCAAATGACTAATACATTTTGGATGGAGAAAAGCATACCCGATGACTGGACCATCAGCTCCATATGCCGTATCTAAAGAAAGGCGATCCTATGTCTTGGAAGAATTATCGAGGAAAAGCCCTGCTATATGTCGGATATAATCCAACGAACTGTGAAAACGTCCAAAACTCTTCTGCAATATAGTAATCGGCACGTATCAGTACGGCTTCCGGCCCGGCAGATCGATCATAGACCAACTTTTGCCACTCAGGTAAATACTGGAAAAGACGAATTTCAAGTCGAGATACACCATCTTTTTATCGACTTCAAAGCCGCATATGATAGGATTCATCATCAGGAGCTCTAGCGATGGCCGAATTCAAGATCCCATCAAAACTGACGCAGATGTATTGCGTGACTTTAGGAAACACGCGGTGCAATGTGCAGTTTGGCAGCAGCTTATCAGAGCTCTTCGAAACATGCACCGGATTTCGGCAAGCAGATGTGTGATTTCTTCAGTCTTGTTCTCAAGCAGACAGTGGGCAGGGCAGGAGTCAACATGGAAGGCACTATCTTCAACAGTTTAGTTCAGCTACTGAAAGTAGTTAAGATGTTTATCTACCTCGGTGTGAATATTAACTCCACGAATGATAGCCGGCGAAGAATTTCCAGGAAACCGCTGCTACTTCGGTTTGGCAAAACAAATGGGTTCAAAGCTCCTAACTCGAAGGACAAAGTATATGCTCAACAGAATCCTTACTCTGTCAGTTCTGCTATACGGCGCCGAGTACTGAACGATAAACAGGAAATTAGACCTAATACTATATTCTAATAATAATAAATTCTTCGACGGAGGAGAATTATGTGTGCGAGGAGGGAGAATGGACGAAAAGATATTACCGAGAACTCTATGAGCTGTACCAAGATGTGGATGTTGTCCAGAAAGCTAAAAACCGTCCAGTATACTGACTCGGCCACATCGAGCGAATGGACAACAATGCTACGGCCAAGAGATTTAAAGAACACAGCCCCCTGGTTGGAGACAACAAGGAAGACCAAACCTCCGTTTTAAAGACCAAACCATGGCGGATGCCAGAGCGCTTGGTTTGGATAACTGGAAGCGTGAAGATGTCAACCGGATGACAAGTTGGTATGAACGTCTGATCGCACCTTAAGTCTAACTGTGTCGCAAAAATCTTATTTTTCTAAATCAGTTTCAAAATTTCTGTAACTGATGCGTTTTAATAAACTGGGTTACCTCTAGGAAATCACAGGTCACCATATTTAAGGTATTTTTCATTTTAGAGTAGTGGTGACGTCTACATCCCTAGAGTTCGAATGCATTATGTCACTCAGCGAGCTTATGACCTTTGTTAGTTGGATGGCATTCTGGTCTATCGATTGTATCATCGGCGGGGTAAGATCGGGTGGCAAAAACGTATCACAAACAAAACCGTTTCTTAAATAAGTTCTTCTTCCGGAGGACGAATTGAAAAATTATTTGGCCACGCACGAACTAGAATAAACTTTCACGATGACATAAGAATAGATGCACAAATGAAAATGGCAACAAGAATACATTTTATGTCAACTTATTTATGGGTTCGTTATATATAATAGCAATTTGTGACCATCGTTCGCTGTTTGAGATGTTAAAGTTGTTGTTGTCTCATTTAGCCATTCGATATGTAACTGACGCAGAGATTGGCAGCATATAATTCCGCGTCTTTTTGTACGAAATACAAATGCAAACAGCATTCGTTATACCGGAAATTCGTTATATTGAGCGTCTACTGTATTTTCATTGTTTGTCTTTAAAATAACTACTGGCACGTAAAATTCAAAATATTTGGGCGGCTGCCACGCCTCTTTTTTTTTGGAAGATACACAGTGTTGTATTTGTTTCGGTATCTGTTGTTCAAATCGTACCTCCATGTATACTTTCATAACTCTAAGTGTTTTACAGAAAATAAACAATATTTTATTTTTCCCGTGTTTGTTCTTCAGAGCCGAACCTCCTATAAAAAAGCAGGTCTTAGGTCTTTTGGGGACTGAGTTAAAAGAAGTGGGCGGCTGCCACGCCCCCTGGATGGAAAATCACAAATGTTAGATTTTTCCCTGTGGTTTCTCCGCAAACCCTATTACTTTGCCAAATTTCAAGGTTCTACGATGATTCAAAGTGCTCCATAGTTTTGATGATCTGTCAGTAAGTCAGTGGTTACCATTACTACTAATTTTGGGACCTTATAACTCAGGAACCGCTCAGTTCTTAAGCAGTTGAAATTTTGTATACAGCCTGCTGCTATGCGTCGCAATAAATCTTGAAAATTGTATGTCTCTAGCTTTGCTGTAAGCGAAGGAGTCAAAATGGCCTGAGTTGGTTCGTGTAAATAAGGGTTTAGTGTCAAAGTTGCTAAAGTTCTTTTCTGGGCACTACCGTGCCCCTTAATATGAAAAATTAGGAGCAGACTTTTTTCCCAAGCTAAATTTCGTTTCAAATTAGCGATTCGCTTTAATTCTATGAGAAATCTGCACAATTATGAAACTGATTCCATATTTCGTGCCACGGGCTCTACAAACTCCATTGTGGCTTGCAAGCAGTTTAATACATTATTGATTTCGTTAGGTGACGTGAAATATTGCCAAATGAAATAATGACAAATTTTAAATAAGACGCCTTTGGCCACAGTACCTAGGCCAGCTACGCGAGATTTCAACCCTCTTTCTGCATGCGGTTCGATTTTGGAATTGAAATAATGCTAAATTTTTATAATTCAGAGTTATTTCACGTTACTTTTGCTGGCCAATTACCTATTTACTGCTTGTTTTCAAATACATATATCGAATATATGTTGGTACCTACATAATTCTGCAAAAACGGAGATACTTTCAAATGATATGTCCAACGTTTTTCAACATGTACGATATTTAATGCTGGCAATCTAGCTACGGAATTACTCTTTGCATTGAAGGATTGCATGCTATTGTCAACAAGCAGAACAATTCCTTTTATTTTCTCCGATAAAACTGTCTTCCTGTCATAAACTTTCCTTTTCCTAAATGCAAAGACAAATAAAATGTTATCCCTTTCCATGACAAAAAAGAAAGAAAAAAAAAACAGAAACTTTGCATGTTCTTCATTTGGCAACCCACATGCTCAAGAATGAAACGATGAACATTTAAAGCCACCGCAATTGATAAAACAGCTAAATACACATAATGTCCTTATCTGGTGTTTATGAGTTCCTTTTTCTTTGGTGTCTATTTCCTACAAAACCGCCATAAAGGCAAATTCAAATTTTGAAAAAAAAAAAAAATAATTCAAAAAGTTGAAAGAAAAACTCAAAGAATACATTGTCCTTGCAGACGCCACATTTTGTTTCCTTTACTTACCTCTTTCTCACTCTTTCTCTCGTTTTTTTTTTGTTTAAAAAAAGAGCGCGTGCTTATCTTTATAGCTTGTGAAAAAGAATGGGATTTTGGATGATTATAGATTGCGTCGCGGGCTTGTTCGTTTTTTTTGTCTTCAACGTTGCAAAGAAAAAATCCAGCTATACACCCCCAGAAAATTCGTAAGGACATGTGTAGGGCTACGCTAGCACTTCCATTCGATCCGAAAATTTAACATCAATGTGGGGTTTGAATTGAAAATGGTTATTGCCGAAAAGGATGGTAAGGAAAAAAAAACACATTTATTTGATAAGAAAAACTTTCATGTTCACATCGGATCGATTTAAGTTTCTGCGGTTCGTCCTTAGTCCCCATCTGCAGGGTAAATATCTCACACCATTGACAAAAGCGAAATGAAAAGTAACGAACTGCATGCTAAAACGTATTATGTACATTGACCAGACTTTTGAGAGTTCTCCGTTCGTTTGAATCTACAAGAACTAGGTACACGAAAGCAGCTCATAATTAATGATCCAAGGACCAATGTAAATTATGTTCATGTACTTGTTTCAGGACAAAGAATAGCAACAGAAAAGTGTAGTAAATTCTAATAAACTCTAGTTAATATTTCACAGCGGCAGGACCTTTTTTTTGGGGAAGGGGGGGGGGGGGGGGGGGGGGTTAACAATGTCCTGATCGGACAGTTTGTTCTTTCTTCGGCCAAGCGAGTGTCATCAGTCATTTTGGCCATGGTGTTTGACTAGCCGGAGTATTCATTTCTCAATAATTAAATGAAAATGCCACTTAATATTTCATTAAGGACATACAGGGACGATAATAATGAGTTCATTTATTTTTCGCACTCATTTCGATGGTCATTTTGTTGTTGTTGTTGATGATGATTCTGGTCGTTCATCTTGATGAATACAAGCACTAGCGCACCTACTTCAGAGATTAATTATTGGAATATGCTTGCTCGTGGCAGACGACAAATGAGGATATTGAAGGCGAATGGAAATAAACTCTACGACGACCCGTCTGAGTATTGTTAATATTCTGAAGAATGTCCTTTTGTTAAAGCGAAATTATTCTTGTTTAGTGGGGTGACACAACTGCTTGTTGAAGTGCAGAAATTTGAGGAGGTATTAAATCATTTCGCTGAAGGGTTATGGTGGACCATTTCGCGAGTGAAAGGACATTCGCATAGTTAATGGTTCATTTGCTTGGGTTCTATTTTAGTAGTTATTTCATTTAATTTAATGGGACAGCTGACGAGAGATAGAGGTCCTTAGATGAAAGCTGCTTGCGATGGTGGTTAACAAACACAATGAAAATATAATAAAGAGTGGGCCATACTTCTTCCGAAATGATGCTTGAGAGTCAGTTACCGCTAATGTAGACCGCTATGGAGCCATGATAATCGACTATTTTGTTCCCGAATTGCATGACATGAATGTGGATGAGATGTGGTTCCAACAAGACGGCGCTACATGCCACACAGCGCACGTCACAATCGATTTATTGAAGGAAACATTCGATGAGCGCATAATTTCGCGGAATGGACCTGTCAATTGGCCACCAAGATCGTGTGATTTGACACTATTGCATTATTTTCTTTGGGGATATGTGAAGTCGCTCGCCTATACCAACAAACCAGAAACGTTAAGGAAAGCCAACATTCGTGGCGTTATTGTCGACATACAGCCCCAAATGCTTGAAAAAGTGGTTGAAAATTGGACCTCTAGACTTGTCTTTATTCGAACCAGCCGCGGCGGCCACATGCCCGAAATCATATTTAAACATTAATGGCATAAAATTATCCTTTCAATAAAGCCAAATTGATGTACATTAAAATGATTTTCTTGTGTTTTAAATGGATTCAAAGTTCTATACCTCTAAAAAATAACACCCTGTATATAAAAATCAGTTTAATTCTTTTCGGGATTTAACCAAAAAAGAACGTCTGACATTTTTCTAATTCATCTTTATTTCAAAGGGAATGGATAGAGGTAAGATATGTTGTAACAGGTGATTTTTTAAGCGTAGTTTTTTTAAAAGCGAATAAAACACTCAAATTTGCATCAAATATTCAAAATTTTTATTGTTATCGATAAATATGCCCTTGCCATTTACGTTTTCAAGACAACTTTATGTAAACGTTGTCCGCGACTCCGTTTTAAATGGTCCATTCGGAAGGTCAAATTTTGCATCACGTTTTCGAGTATTTCGGCATGTATTCTACGAATTACGCCTGTTATTTATCCTGTAAGGCTTAATCGTGTTCGGCTTGTCCACATAGACTAACGACTTTACATAACCCGACAAGAAATAATCAAGAGGCCTTAAATCGCAATATCTCGGTGGCCAACTCACAGGGCCACTTCGGGAGATAAGCTGCTCACCAAATGCATCCTTCAACATTTCCATTGTTTCACGAGCTGTGTGGCATGTGGCACCATCTTGACGAAACTATGTGTCAACTAAGTTCAACTGGGGCAAAAAAAAGTCGCGTATCATGGCTCGATATCGTTCGCCGTTGACGGTAACGTTTCTTTCACGGTCGTCTTTGAACAAAAATAGACCGATGATGCCACCAGCCCATAAACCACATCAAACTGTCGTTTTTTCGGGACGCATCCGTAATTTTTGTATGGCGTGTGTCTGTTCATCACTCCAGATGCGACAGTTTTGCTTATCCGTTGAGCTTAGGGGACATTTATCAGTCAGAGAAGATGGCAGAGTTTTCCTGGCACTTCATCCACCCTACGCTTAAACGATGGCTCAGCTACTGGTATATTCGGACCATATTGACATCATAAGTTGCTTCCAGCATTCTCTGATAGAGGTTTTCACGGCTATTGGAGAACTGGCGAGACTAATTGGCCTTGCAGTAAATGAGGACAAGCGGAATATATGCTTTTAACAAACAAACTTCGAGGTGGTTAGGGAGTTTATCTATTTTGGGATAAATATTAACTCGACGAATGGAATAATGAGGAAGTCGTTTCCACTTCGGTTTGGCAAAACATATGAGATCTAAACTCGAAACTCCTGCTCTACAGGATCCTTTCTCTGCCAGTTCTATTATATGGCATCGAGTACTGAACGATAAACAGGAGGGGGGGTTTATAGTAGGAAAGAACAGTGGGTCTGTGTGTGTTAGAGATTCGAATGCAGGAGAAGATACAATCGCTAATTCTGTACAAAGATGTATATGTAGTCCAAAAAGCCAAGACTACTTTGGAGATGAAAGCCTGCTGTGTCTCAGACAGAAACTGTTCATGTGTCGGGAGCCCGTTTAGTAAATAAGTTATGTCACTATTCCATGCATGGTACGTGAATTTACCAGAGTTAAATATTGTTTAAATTTATTTCTGAAATTTTAATTAATGCATAACAAAGCAGATTTGCAGGTCGGCTAATGATTTTTAACAAACAACTCTAAAATTCATGAGTCAAACATTTGAAAATAGTGAATTATATGACCCAGTTTTGCGTTTATTTTTCAAATTTATATTTGCCAGATGAATGAATAACATATGGAAATGCTGTAGTTCCATTTAGGGCTTAGTATTTATGTATATGTATCTCACAAATAAATATACCATTAACGGGGTATTAAAGTAATACCTCCTTTTTGCTAATTGTATAATTCGTATGCCCTAAAAATCAATGTATACCTAAATGCTATAATAAGCAATCTTATAAAAAGGCAAAAACATAAAAATAGACAAACAAACATTCTATGCAGCCGAAAGCCCCAAAACATTTATAAGGGTACCATATGTAACTAACTTAACGGACAGTAAAACTCTTCACCAAATACACAGGCCGAACACTGTTTACCAACACAAAAACATTGATACAGAAAGATCTTAAAGGTTCTATCAGACGGTCATCCAAACTTGTCATCCGGATGAAACCCTGAATTTATTCTAAGTGGTCATCTGACGTTACCATGTCATCTGGATGACAAGGTTGGATGACCGTCTGATCGTACCATTACACATGACGTGATGTTTGAGATAAGCTGCAATGGAAAAGAAGGGGAAAAGTGCAATCTCGCTTACATCGGTACAAACAAAGTCATGTTTTACACGATACGACTTTCGTCGTGTGAGTTTGACGACAAAGGCGATGAAAAGTGTGGGGGATAGCCAAACACGGATGAGCCACAATTCCCATCCGATTCCTGTATTTTCTTTTGCGCTTCTTTCGTTAATTTTTGTGGTTTGCTTTATTCATGTGTTCTACTCGGTCGTGTTAGACAGAAACCAACCAATCAGCAATCAAGAATAAATAAATGTTGGAGAAAGAATGAAGAAAACAAAAGAAATTTGAAAATTGAAACAAAAATCTGAACGTATGAAAGCACGGTGCGTACGCAAAAGAGAATGAAGAAGTGTCGTACGACAAAAGTCGTATCGCGTAAAACATGACAAAGCGAGCATTGGGAGTGAGAATGACGGAACACAAAACCGACATAAGAAACAAAAGAGAAAAAACTGGACTTTCCCAACACATATTGCAAACTGGACATACAGCAGGCATTGACAAAGTAAGGATTACAGACAAGGAACGAAGTGGGAAAATAAGGTACACTTTGGAGAGTCTACGCATTCAAGAGAGGGGAACGACATCGATGAATACAAAAGACGACATGGATAACACGAAATCTTCGTACAGTATTAATAATAATTTTTGTTTTCACATGTCTTCTAAATGTTTTATTTTATTGTTATTTGTTCAAGTCAAATTAATAGTTGACAAGAGCATGACAAGTACAAAGCAAGAAAGTACAAATAAATTCAAAACAAAATGAAATAAAAACCATGTAAAGGCTCCGCCAAATAACTTTTTTTTTTGAAAATGCTATACAAAAAAACTACTGAATATTTTCTCAAAATTTCTTTTTTTAATTTGAAAGTACAATCCTTCCGGTTAATAATAGAAAATAATTTCATTCAATTGGCTGCCTAGGCTGGCCATGCAGTAGCCTACACGATCGGTCCAATTTTTAAGCACATTATCGATTGTGTGTAGCTGTATTTCACCAATGGCTTCACGAATATTGTCCTTTAAAGCGTCAATTGTCTCTGGCATGTCGGCGTAACACTTATCTTTTACGGCACCCCACAAATAATAGTCTAACGGTGTCAAATCGCAGTTCCGCGGTGGCCAAACGACATCAGCTCTGCGGCTGATAATGCGATCTTCAAAAACAGGGCGCAAAACATCGAGTGTAGCTTCGGCTGTGTGGCACGTAGCGCCGTCCTTTTGAAACCAAATGTTGCCAATATCCTCCTCTTCAATTTTTGTGAAAAAAAATTCGTTCAACATGGCCTGATAATGATCGCCATTGACTGTAACGGCCACTCCTTGCTCATAGTCGAAGAAAAATGGCCCAATTATGCCTCTGGACCAAACAGTGACTCGTTTTGGGTATATCGGCTTTTTAATGTATGCGTGCGGGTTTTCTGTGCCCCAAATGCGACAATTTGGTTGTTTACATACCCGCCAAGATCAAAATGAGCTTCATCTGAAAAGTTGATTTTTTTGGCAAAATCGGCATCTTCTCTAAGTCGATAGCAGGCCCACTTAGCGAAGCGAAAACGCATTGGATGGTCAGTTGGCTTCAACTCCTGAACCAACTGGACTTTGTATGGCGTCATACCAAGGTCTTTATGCAAAATTCGTCTCAATGATGTCTCCGAAATGTTCAATTGTTGAGAATACCCAAATGGGCTTACTTTCTGCCACAGCAGCAATTTTCTCGGGTGTACGCACTGTTTTTGGCTTTTCACGCTTTAGTTTATCGATGAGTTTCTGTCACTTTTTTCACAAGATAACGAACATACGGAGCTGACGGTGCTTCTCTTCTTCCAAAATCCGTACGCAATTTTCGCACACATTCTGCAACATTACCATGATTTTCAAAGAAATGTCGCAATATTTCCCGGCGTTGTTCAAGCGTATACACAACCATATTGGTTCAGTGGAAGGATAAAACTAATTATCTCTCAAATCAGACATGAGCTAAGTGTTACCATTCGCGAAATAAGTACTAGTTGAAAAAATGGCGGACCCTATATGTTAAAATTACTACAACAAAAATTAAATCTAAAACATTGTCAATTATGTAGAACACTAAATAAATAAATGCCCCTGGAGAAGTTGAGGAATACCAGCGAAACGTAGGGAAAAAATTTTTGTCAATGGTTTCATTCACATAAAATAATAAATTTGACCAAAAAAGTTCAAATTCAAAACATCACACTAAATGGTTTGTAGGATTCATATTTCTCTCTGAAACTCCTCTAGCCGAACAGCAAATCACTGTCAAGGCTGTAACTAGAATCTATCCCTAAGTATTCCCATGTCTTTGAATAGTAAAACTTTTCCGTTTATCCACCGGCAAACACTTTTTAAAGGGCAATCTCATAATATTTTGTTCCAAAGGACCAAAGAAGAAAACCTCAAAATTAATATGCGCATTTAATTTCCCAAATTTTGTTTGCAGGCCAATGATTTTGAATAATGCAGGCGCCTCACAACTACAGCAAAAAATAAAAAATAAAAACAAAAAAACAAACATTTCCAAAACGGACGAAGAACAATACTGCGAAAATAGTACATACATACACAGACAAATGATGAACAGCAATAACCCACAAAATCCAGAAACCATAGCCCTAGTCATGGCACCATGCAAATTACCATGTTCAACTGTCATTACTCCTTCGGCTAAGACACAACTTTAGTGCTTTCTGTCTAAAAGTTTTATTTGTCCCGATGGTTTTTGGCCAGAAACTTCTAGTGTCCTTCCATTGTCTGTCTGCTTTTGCTGCTCTTCAGTAATTGGTAAACTTCTAAGACACAGGAATCAACCACAAAACAAATTTAAATTTTTAATTCAATCATTCTCTGAATCTTGTATGTGTGTGTGAGTGTGAGGAGCAGGAGAAGTAGAAGTAGGAGATTGAGTTTGCATGATACGAATGGAGTTTGCATTTCGTTTGTTCCACAGAGATGTACCATCAAGATAAAGAGAACATTAAAGGATTTCGTTTCTATTCCAACAGAGTCCAGATGTCCAAGTTTTGCTAAAAATTTCCAGCGTTGTCTGTGGCATGAATGGTATGGGTACGGTTATGGGTATGGGTATGGTAGGTAGCCCGTCTATCGCACGTGATGAGATGAAATAGCTTCTGGCATGTGATTGTCAGACCAAAATTCTATTTCAAAATGTCAACGAGTTCATAAATATTCCACCAACTTCCACCACCAGCACTCAGTTCAGCACAGCACAGTAGCAGCATCACTGGTTCTATCCAAAAAATAAGGATATGAACAAGTCATAAACAGGACATGACTTCGATTGGCTTTCAATTTGGGATTCGGTAGAATGGGAACGCGGAGTACCCACGGGTAAAGTACTGATGGCGTTTCTACTACTACTTTTCTACTTGGGGTGGGTTAAAGGGCGGTCGGCGGTGTTTGTGTTTGTGTGCCTGGATGAGTGGTAGTTAGTTAGGATGAGTAGGAAATGGAACATGACAGCGGTGCGGTTGTTGATTTGTGAGGAAACGAATTTTGGAATAAATTATACCGAGTCCACAGGATGTGGCAGGGAAATTGGTTAGCTATGTGAAAATTCATCCATCATCAGTCTACCCCATATTGATGTATCTATATGCATTTTGCAATCGTCCATCACGAGAAGAATTTAAAGTGTGTCACATTGTGATGTGTTGATCTGATATTGACGAGATTGTTGAATTCGTATGCAATACAGAAATGACATTTTCAATATTCTTAATGAGTGTTTGTGTATTAGATAACACTGGGGGTACAGTGGGGGAACAGCTTCAGCTTTGTTAGTCGATTTTGTGTAAGCCGGTTCTCTAAAATATGATCCTCTTATTATAGCATCATGCACATATATTAGTTTGAGAGTATAAACCCCTTTTGCGGCTCAAACTAAAATGTAAGTATAGGCAATGATGTCAATGATATGTCAAAAGATATGACAATTTTCTGTGGAATATGACAGGGACGATCTCAATGAGAGTAATCTCACACTGATATAATCATACGAACTGATGGGCAGTTCAAGTGCTTACTCTTCTTGAGGACAACGATGAGTGAAGAGTCACGGTATTTCCCAGCCAAGTTTTCGAATAACTTTGACAATACGCCCCTATTTACAGGAACCAACTCAGGCAATTTTTATCCTCCCTCTTTATATTATTTGTTGGCACGCACAGCAACAGCTTCATCCATATATAAATTGTTTAACACGAGCAGTTCCTGGGGTTAAAGGCTCCAAACTTATCAAAATTAGTAACTCATAACTGACTGACAGATGATTAAAACTACGGATCACTTCCAATAATCGTAGAACCTTGAAATTTGACACAGAAACTTGATACCAACTTGGAGTTCTTTTTTAGAAAAAGTTGCCAGACTTGCAAAGTAAAACCTAGAGAACTTGGCTTTTCTTTAACATTTATATTTCTTGGTGTGAATCCTTTTTAGCTAAGACTACTACCAAAGTAATTTTGTGCACTAATCCGGTATATCTGAATGAACTGATGTTCGTCAAGTTTCTAGGTTTAGTGCTGAATAGCTTCTTCGCATCACGCTTTTCAATGTGAGAGCATTATTGTTGCGGATTATCAGTCAATAGAGGTGTGACGATGTTTGTGGCGGTCTTCGGTGCTTGATTGGGCTACATGAAAAATGGCCCCAAACCAAAAAATTTAAAATGGCCCGATTTCCGCAGGCGGCTGGTAGCGCTCACGCAACTTCATAGCTCCGCTCTGGGTATGTGCTTTTCGTCAGGCATGCGCCTATGGCAACAGTACCTGGGTGGCACGATACGCGGGAAAATAGGGGTTACTACCATTGGTCCGTTGACCTTATGTCAACATACTAAATATACGTGTATACGTGGGCTAAATATATACTAAATATACGTGGGTCTTATGCCTTATTATTTTTATATCTTTTGGGGCCATTTTTCATTTTCGGTTGGGGGCCATTTTTCATGTAGCCGCTTGATTGCGATTACGGAAAAGTTTCTCACTTAGGCGTTTAACGTTGAATTGCTTCTTCTGGGTGGTTCGCAGCTTCTTCGCTACAAACAAGAAAGTATTCCGATCGAAGTTCCCCCAGAGGGTTGGTATCACATGTATAGCGAAATCACAGCCAAGCGATGATTTATCGAATGAGTGAAGTGAATTCATGTATACCTTAGCCGTTTTCCACGAAGAATCTGAATCTTTTACATGCCTTTGGTATGTTAGGTAAGTCCAAGTTAGGGTTTTGCAGCAGACGCAAATTTCAAGAGGCCGTGAAGGCTCATTGTCAGTACCCTATTTATACGTGAAAGGACATGTGGCTAACGATATCACTTCGATCTGCTCAGGAATAGTTTAATGTCTGATATAGGTACCCTAGCCAAATCGTCCAGACTTTCGAAGAACCGTGCTCGCATGCAGGATGAGCGGCGTTTCTATAGAGTTGGGCAAAGACTCTATTTCCTTCTCGTCTCTGCAGCTTCTGCAGATGTCGTTTGTAAAGAGCCCTATCGTTTTAGCCATGTTTCCTCTGATCCAGTATCCGGTTAATACCCCGACGAGGATCCTGATTTAACTTATATTAAGAAACACTAGGTACTTTGATATTTTGGTGTCGACAACGGGCCTCAGACTACAAATTATGACGCAACCGCTGGTGACGGTAGCACCTCTCCGTCCGCTAATCAAGGGTTTATATCTGAGTCGTATCTGGCCAATTCGTCAGCTTTTTAGTTCCCTTCTACCCGAACGTGTCCAGGAACCCAGCAGACTAGAACTGAGTGATGACGTATAGCCCTGAGTACCAAGAGGCAATGTGTAACACATTTCGCATTAACGAGGTTGGGGCCGATTGCTTAAAGTGCTGCTTTCTTAACCGCATAGATCTCAGCTTGGAAGAAACTGCAGTGATCAATCAGTCGAAATGATTGGTTAAAAGCAAGTCTTTCTGGAAATACGTCGGCTCTTGTACCATTTTCTATTTTGAACCATTCGTATAAACGGATATACCTTAAATGATGGTACTGGGTTAGTTCATGTCCTATCTTTGGGCTATAGTGGTTCTGAATTTTTTGTTAAAGTCATACCTGGGTTTATCGTAATCGGTAAGTGACATGAGTGAAGATTTTAAGTATTCTTGAGTGTCCCCAATAGCCAGGCTTCCAAACTTTGTTCTCTCTTAATCTGAGAGCGGCTTTGACTGCCGTGTTCTAAGTGAATAGCTCTCAATAGGTTGCAGGTACAATAGCGTTTCAAGACCTAGTTGCGGTGTGGATTCAAGCGATTCTCTGTACCTAGTTCAGGTACTTAAGATATGATTTGGTTTTAACCGCCTCCCACCAGACAACTGAAGCGTAGGTAAGAATGGGTCTCACAATCGCGGTGTACAGCTAGTGCACATTGCTCGGTTGTAAGCCCCAGTTCTTCCCAAAGGTTTTTCTACATGCACAAAAGGCATTAATTGCTTTCTTCAGTATTCCTAGCAAGGCCGTTTTGTAACGTCCACTATATTATTTTGCTACACCGTAGAAGACATTAGAATCTATCCCAACCCCAGGAAAGAATAGAGATGTCAATAAAAAGAAACCGACAACAAGAAGTAGCGTTCTCAGAAGCGCACGAAAGGCTGCCGTGTGGAACCTCGTTTATTGGTTATCTCGCCTAGTTCTTAATGCCTATTTAGCAGCTTTTATAAATTCGGCTCTGCACCGATTCAAAGAGCCTAAAAGGATCTATTTCAAAAGTCGGCAATCAGTTGTTTGGTTTCCGTTCTGCTTAAGCTGGGCAGCTGCCTCAATTTTAATGTAGGATCTTCTACTCCCGGCTCGATACTATTTCCTCAGTGTGAGAGTTCTGCAATGCAGCGCTTGTAAATGTTCATGTTCTGCATGGTAACGTACGGCTACCTCTTTGATGAAGGAAGCACTCTCTGAATACTCTGCCTATTCCGGGTATGCTCAGGCTTGCACCGTCAAAACCCTGTCTTCTAGGCTATTCATAGTTTTTTTTGGTCAAGACAACATCAATCTAGTCAGAATGTAGATATCGAATCTATCAATCAATCTATTAGAAAATCGGTCAAGTTTCACATAGAGTCATCTTTTTACCCCATTTAACTTTGTTATGTTTGGCTGGGTTTTGCAAGGGATCGTAGCAGCACTTCACCTTCACTTCGTCGACCTTTCAGTGAACTTTTTTTTAAAAGAAAATAATATTGAAAGCTTTATTGTCCTTTCTCTTTTAGTTGTGTCAGTTCTTACTTTATTCCCGACCCATGAAGAGTCTCTGCCTAAGAGACACAGCAGCCTTCCATTCTCGACGGTGCCGGCACTTTGCTTCTAATTATCAAGGTTTAGTCTTTGTAAAGGAGGTTCCTCTTAGCTGGAGCATTTTTGTCCATTCGCTCGGATATGGAAAAGCCAATGAAGTCGGCGTGTTTTGGATTCTTGGACTACATCCACATCTTGGTACAGCTCATAGAGTTCGCGGTTATATCTTTATTCTCAATTCTTCCTCCGCGCACACGGTGCCATTTCTTCGAAAAATATTTCTCCCAAAAGATATTCCCTTTCCTGCTTAACGTCCAGCACTCAGCACCATATAGTAGAACTGGCAGAGTAAGTATATTATAAAGCTTACGTCCTTAGTCCTTAGAGTAAGTACTCATCTGTTTTTAAGAAATCGGAAGTAGCGGGAAGCAGTTCTTCGTTAAATCTCCAAGAAGTTGTCGTTTGCGGCGCTCATGTTAACCCAGAGGTAGACTCTCCTTAACCGTTGGGAAGTTTCTGCTTTCAAAAGTTATGTTTTGTTTTGGAAAAAACTTAAGTATAAAAATTACCTATATTGACCATCTTCCAATGTAAGTAAAAATACGGATAGTTGCTTAGTCTTCCAGTGAGATTATATAATCCGCTTACCATTTCTTTCTTTCTGAGAACACATTTTATGTTGTTAGCAATCCGATGACTCAAATGGACTTGTTTGGCAAACAACATGAAAATGGATAGAATTGGAAATCACAATTTACATTTTAAACGTTTGGCCCCTATAAATCCCTTCGTTTAAAAATTCACAAATCCCTTTCAAATAATTATCATCCCTTCTTCGTCAGAACTAAACAATAACTTCAAAAATCAAAGCCCAATTGCGTTCTTCCGGACTTGGAACTTTTACATAAATAATTCTTCCTTCTTCGTCTTACACCAACACTAACCTTAAGTTAGAAGTCTCTTTGCAAAAAAAATCACCACCACCATTGCAAGTCTTTCATTAACCAGATACCGACCTGAACAAAAACGAAGACAACAAAAAACAGAATAGAAGAAAAATAATATGGAACGGAAAATTCTAATATCCCCCTACTGATGGTAGTAGACATCAAGATATTACTTTTAATCTACCCTTCCCTCGAGGTAATTTCTCGCCTCAAAAGTCCTGTGGTTACTTTATGGTAAGCCATTTCAAAAACACACTAAGACCACAGTTCGTCCGTCCACTCGGTCGAAACATCATCATTACCTCCATCAACCAAAGTACAAGATAAAACTTCAAACAGGATACACAGATATCCTGAGTCCCGATGTACCTATCTACCTTGCCATAGGAAAAACAATTAACCGACAGGAGCACCATCTGCCGAAATCTTAATAATTTATTTATTATGAATTTCTCATTATCCCTGGTGGGTGAAATTTGCTTTCTTATATTGCTTCGTGGTATTGCCTCCGTCGGTCGCCGCTGCCGCCGTCGCCAAGCTGCTGTATTTATGTTGAAGTTCTCATTTCTTGGTTCAAGTGGTGAAAAGGAGGTTTTTTTTTGTTGGGTTTCCTTCCACTTCCTCGGCGACACCGGTCGACTTCCTCCTTTCGGGATCATGGTTTTAAGGTGAAAAAACCGAGAGAAGAAAATAATTTAAAACCTCTTCTTGAGAGTTTAGGTCGATATTGCTCTTTTTGGTTTCTAGTTCCGTTTCCATGGCATTTGGTATTGTGCGGAGGCATCGGCGTTGGTGGTAGGAAAATTGTGCAGTATCCTGGAGCACTTTTAACTAGGATTCACAATGAAGTGTTAAATTTATGAAATTTATAAATTTTCTTATGACTTCTGAGGGTGGTTGAGGTGAGATCTTTCTTCTTATTTTTTTTTTTGCGGCGCATTTAATGAATAACAGGAAACCTGTGTAAAATCAATTTATTTTAATACTCCGATGCATCCGGTCGAAAGGAAGTTCTCCGGTTTTTGGTTGTAAGTTGTTGTTTATGAGGTTTCAATGATCCTTATTTCTATTTGTCTAATATTGTCGTTTGAGGACTACAAAGGCTCTTAAATACTGTCTAGACATGGTGGAGTAGAACATGTTTTTTAATCACCATGTTCGGCACTTGTATATGCCCCCCCCCCCCTACATGGAAGCTAAAACATTTCCAAATAAAATATAAATGTGTGTGTTGTGGTCAAAAAAGAAATTCTGAAAAATAAAATCCAACGAATTGCTGTTGAAAAACTTTTCCCATCAACTTGCGAACAGGCGAACTAATGAAAGTTTATTCTTTTTTTTTTTCAACAAAAGTTTAACATACTTTCTGTCGTGTCTTGTCCCAAGTACTCTTGGCATATATAAAAGCTAAAAAAACAACGGCTACTAAAACTGACTGTTTCAACATGAGTACGAGTTTATCTGATGATCCTAGTGAAGATATTAAAAGAAATTACCTTGCCTCCGCTCAAGGATTCGAGTAGTTGATTCATTTGGATGAAAATAATTCCATTGATTTATTAAATTCTTTCACTATAATGGAGTTGAATTTGTATCGTTTTATAGCGAAAGCGTACGTACGCGCTGGAAGGAAGTTGCAGAAAAATTTGACATTTTTTTTGTTCACATTTTTCTCGTTATGTCCACACTTTGAAGGCCGTGTTGTTGGGAAGACTCAGTAAAATGGAACATTTTAATGACATTTTATGAGCGACGTCATTACGACATTCTCTCGGTTCATGTTCGATGTGTACAACAATTTGAGATGAAAGGACATGAAGCAGTTTGAGAATAAATTTTGGAGTTTTGAGGATATTTTTTTTTAATTATTTTTATTTTTACCGAAAAAAATAAGTAACAATTTGATTGGGAAGAAAAGCTTCGACATTTACCTTCTATTTAAAAGTAGAGCATTGAGTGGGAAGACTGATCACTGTTGGACAGTTTTTACTTTCACAAATTCAATATTGCAAGAGTATAAAAAAACTTTTCGACATGTCCCGTCATACCAACTGCCTTAAGAAAGCAGATAGCTCTTGGACTAATTCCATCGTTTGTAATCCAGGTGGCACAGTAGTTAGTAGCAACGTGGCATCTTATCTGTCAAATGCTCACATTAACTCGCAATATCTGATATCGAAGGACGAATTGCTTTGGGCGCTAAATAGCTTTAAACCTTGCAAATCAGCGGGACAGATGGCAAAATACCATCCGAGCTCCAAGAGATCTCGGATATCATCCTGCCAGTGCTAAAGATAATCCGAAAGAGCTACTTTGATCTGGTCCACTTTCCACTGCTGTGGAGGGAAGTTAAGGCGGTATTTATACCCAAAGCTCTTAGACCCTAAGTCCATCGTCATTCCTAATGTCATTCTAAAAACCCTAGAATGACTGATTGATTTCCACTTACCAACGAGCATCGATCAAGACTGTTGTCTATCGCGAAGCAAGCATACTGCGAGGCTAAATTTGTCGAAACGTCTTTGCATATGCTGCCTTGCTGGACATATAAGAAGCTTTGTCAATGTCAACACATCTGTAATCGCAAATGCACTGTCGGCCTTGTACACACTATCGTAGCCCTAGACTGCAGACCGTCTCTTCAGGAGATGTCGAAGCTGTTCAATATTCACCTTTGCTGATGCCAGGGCACAGGAACATTCCTGAGAACTGTAAGGCTGATTTATTAAAATCTGTCACACATTTCTCACCTAATAAATGGGATATAGGAATACCGTTCGCTACTTGTTAATTATCACTAAGGCTCACTGCTATGGGGGAAACAAAATCTAGGTGGACACACTGCGATCCCTCACCAGCTTTGAACACGCCCTGGTCTCTCCAGGAAAAGAAAGCTCCATCTCGGACCCATCTTCTACGAAGACACAGATGATCTCACAAAAATTTACATAAAAGGTCTACTTCGCTTCGATAGAAGCTTCAATTGGTTCAATAAGTAGGGGGAAGCTTTATCCCAGATCCCAGACAGGAGGCAATAAATTGTTGACGGAATTCCAAGCTGGTTGGAATGTATTTCGCTTGTGGAATAAGCTACACAATTTTTGTGACAGACCTTGACTCTTTTTTTTGACTCTTTGTTTTATATACGCTACAATACAATTCCTAAATTAAGACGGTTAGTTCGGAATCTCTATAGTATGTATCAATATATTAGATATCTATCAGGGGTTGAATAGGGGACAAATTATAGCAATGCCATAAATCGTGTTCTCGAGTAAGACAGGGCTTTATTTAAATCTGAGTCTCATTGAACTGATCTCCCGCCAAAAGAAGTGGTTAATGCAGAGGTGCTGATCTTAGACCCTTCTAATCGGACATGGCATAGTTTTTTGTTTGATACTTGTGCAGGGGCCAAGAATCCTGCACATGAAGTTTTTCTAGCAAAATATTGAATAAAGTTACAAAAACGTCAATATCTCAAAAGTTAATAATCTGAATTCAAAAAAATATTTAATAAACATTTTTTTTATTGTTAATTTGAACAAATCTGCGATCTTCATTTTTGTTTAAATATATTTTTTTAAATTTTCTTAAATTTAAATTTTAAATTTTTGTCTGATTTTGTATTATGGACAACAGAGTTTGATGGGTCCAATATGCCATATTGTAACAGGAAGCGGGTCATACATAAACCTCAAACCAAAGCTCTGTCTGATAGTGAGTACACGTGAAGCGAGGTCAGCACAATTTTCCGCGGATTTGACTAAGTACATGTCCGCCAGACCAATGACTTTTTGAATTTTGGTAACTCTTCTAGTCTTGTCTTGATGTTGGTTTGAACTCCACCTCTGCCTGCTAGTAATCGCTACGTATAAAAAAGGTAATCAGTTATTGCTTGAACTGTGACTGTATGCAATGACGTGCGGCACCAACATTTCAGTGCTTCTCACTCTCAGAACCAGGTAGTCAACTCGAGAGAGAATCTCTCACCTTGCCTACAAGCTAAGTCGAACTGACAAGCCCCACATAATTTGCCAATATAAGGGCTTTTACGTGCAAATCAAATGGGAATCACGCACACATGAATCGAATTATATGTTGCTAATGGCCGCTGCCAAGATATGCCATTTTTTATAGCAAGAAGTTGGGAACAGTTGATGAATTTCAGCAGATTACACCTCATAATTTGGGTGTGAAAAATAAACATGCACAATATGCGGTGAATATGGATTTATAAAAATATACTTACCACACAACTAAAATATTATAATATTGAGAATAAAGCTATGTTTTTCAATTTATTCTTATTTTAAGTAAAAAATAATCAGAATAAGTTGATCATATATTTTTGGTTGACAATAAATTTAAGTATAACTTTACCAACACGGAATTCATTATGGAAGGTTATTTTGAAGCATTGAAGTACTTTTATGCTACATTTCCACCAAAAAATAAACCGAGATTAAGCACAAAAAATTAAAAATGCTTAAAAATGAATCTTTCAGCGTTTCCACCGAAGATTAATTCTGGCGTTTGGCTTTAAAATTGAGGACGAAATTGACATTTCAAAAGAGAACAGATGTTATTTTCTTGAACGTCAAACAAAGCTTAAATAAAATTAAAATTGCTTGCTAAAGTTTAATGAGTGGAAAAAGAATAAAAATATTATTAACACACCATTTTATTCTTCAAACGAATATCAAGGTTTTAATGGCCGGGAGAAGTCGCATTTACAGAAAACACCGCCGTCAGTGAATGTTGGGGTAGCTAGAAGGACCAAATTGCAATTTAAAACAAAAATATGAGATATGTTGAGAGTAGGAAAGTAGTGTAGAGTTGAAAGAGTGTGTTCGCAACCCGAATTTTAATGCAACGAAGTTTTTACCTGGATTTATTTTTATACCCTATCCTAAGGGTATATTAATTTTGACACATAGTTTGTAACACCCCTTAATATTCGTCGTAGACCCATAAAAGTATATATATTTATGATCAGGACCAAATCCTACGACTATTTAGCAATGTCCGTCCGTAAGCTAGGAAGCTGAAATTTGGACCACATACTCCCTTGACCTCCGAAATGGTTCAGTGTAAAATTTTTTTGAATACGCCCACTGCCACGCCCACAATTTAGAAAAAAAACCGTTTTAAAGCTAAACTTAGAGAGATAGAGCATTATAACCTTCAAAAGATATGTAGGCACTGCCCTCCTTTATAAGTTTGTCATATAAAGTTTTTTGCCACGCCTACTTTTTGTGGGCGTTTTTGACTTAAATGCTGTTTTCTTCGAAAATTTTCATAGAAAGCGAAAAAAAATGTTAAACAAGATATTTACCCAATATTTTTTCCAACATATCACCTATACAAAGTTTTTGGCGACGCCCACTTTTTGGGGGCGTTTTTAAAAAAAAAATGTAAATTTAATAGAATGAAATAAAATGCTATCCATCATCTTCCTTATGAATTTTTTCTTTCGAGCATATAGGGATATGGATAGGGTATCATACTGTTCGCCCCAAGCGGACTGTAGCCTTTTCTTATGTTTAATCTTGTGTTTAGCAGATTATAATTTGTATGGTTAATCTTTAGATTTAAAGTGGATTAAGGGCAGATTAACCTTAATCTCGGTTTAGTGCTCGGTGGAAACTTTGCATTACACAATTGGGCACTGGTTTAAAACGCTTTTTAATATAACGGTATCCAAATCCTTACAAATATTATTTTTGGTACGTGAAAACACTTTTTTAACAACATTTGCAATCACTTACTAGTAGTAGTAGTAGTAATATATTCAATATATACATGTTTAGCTTATTTATGAGTTGTATTCAACTACCAAGCATTTTCGATTGAAAAATGCACCAACAATATATTTATGCAATGAATTCCAGCTACCTTCTGTTTTCCTTCTTCTGTCTATCACTTACTATAAATTTTAAAATAAATCATATTAACTTATAAAAAAAATTTTGACATTTCCGACAAAGCCGCCTTAGAAAACAAACAGCTTAGAAACTTCATTGACTAAACGTACAAAGTTTGTAACAAAAAATTATTTAAAAAGGATTAAAGATAATTCTTTCCCACTTTTTTTTATCGGTGCACGGAACCCGAATGTTTATACATACATCAAACTTTCATATGTTGAATAAAAACAATTAAATAATAATAAATCAAAGAATTTAATATATATATAAAAAACCATTGCAAACTATTTATTACAAATATTTTACACCCAAACATTACTAATTCAGTAATATTTAAGCGATAATACAAATTTAACCAAAATGGAAAAAGTATAACAACCGAAGAATGTTTATTTTAAGGCAGATAAAAAATAGAGAACTATTTTTTATAACCGCAAAAAATATTCCAATTGAATTGTAACAACTTTATTGGGTAACTAATTTTTTGTTTCTTTATAAACATTTACATTAAAATAGCTATAAAGCTATCCTATTTCCCAACACATCCGCCGTGACCAGCTGTTTTGTTATTGCGATTTGGATATGTTGCAAAACTCCCCACAATTATTTTTGGCGGGTAATTAAGCAAATTAGATCTAACTTCATGTGTCTGGCTCACACGTATTCACAGATAGGAAAATTGAGAGGGAATTTTGTGGCCATTATTAAATATTTTTTTCGGGTTGAAAGTGATAGGGGATTGCAGAGTTGACTATCTGGTAAATTCCTCGTCTCAGGTTGCTTGATCACCCGCGCCTTCTAAATTTCAATCGCACAATAATTCCTTGCAGTTATTGAATACGATATCAAAATGACCTATTTGTACGTATTGCTCAAATAAAATGAGACTACTGTAAACCTATACGTTCACACACTCTATGCTATATAGCTTATCTTCTGAGACGACAAATCCCTCCTTCTGGGAGTATAAGTAAACCATAGGACTGCACATGCAGCTCGCTAAGTGTGAGAGACCAAATGTGTTCAGTTCTCTGATCGTATCTGCTCAGCAAGGGCACTTGGTGAGTTGTCTCGTGTATTTCCTTTGGATTTGTAATTTAACATAGTAAATTTAGTGTTAAATATTTTAGTGTTTACACTACCCATAAATCATCTGTGGTCACAATGTCGATCCTGAAATCGTTTCATTTATTTATATTTGTTGATTTATTCTCTTCACTTTGCATCTTTGTCTTTAATCTGAATTTATAAGAAAATTGATATCTTTAAATTTACTTCAAATAATTAGTAAACTTGGTAACGAAACAGCTGTTCCCACATTACGCAAATGTGCGATATTCTGCAGTCCCAACAATTTATACAGACACAGGAATCCGTGCAAAGATTGGTGGGTGATAAGGTAGATTGTCCTGGCAATGAAGTGTGGGCATGCATGCTTGCATATGTGCGACACTAAATTGTCGGAGGCGTGGGATCTTGCACTTAATCCCGGACGGACGTACGCTTTTCTTATTAAACTAAAACCAAAATAGATGGGGCAACAAAACGCACAAGACCACAAAAACGTACAAATCAGTTACCGCGATTTGGGAAAACCTGAGATGGTAATGGTTTCCTTGGCGTAACCCTCCCACATTCTGCCGACCTTGAAGAGGCGAAGAATATTAATGGCTACCACATCGCCTTAACACTGTGTTAGCCGCTAAATAAAAAAGTTAGCGGTCTTATGACATGCTCACGTCGCACACAGGGGCCAAATGTAAATTTTTTTGGCAAAAACTATTTTTGTCTATCTAACTGTTGGAAAACTAATTAAAACCATTTATGTTTATATTTGAAGATGATATTTTTAATTTACAAACAATTAATCAGAATCTAAAGAATCGTCCGAGCTTTTACATGATGTTGTTGTAGAAGAATTGGGAATTAGTGGGACATCAGGCGCTTGCAATAAATGTAGCACATCCTTTTCAATAACATCTCCACGTTTTTTAGGCAATTTCCGTAAGCTGGTTATCAATGGGTCCGAGGAAATCAACAAAGAGTTCAAAATATCTTCGTTTGTGTTCAAGCACGATATTTATCGAGCAAAATTGTCTCTATATATTTTGAACTCTTTATTTCTTGCCTCCTGCGCTTCTTCACTCAGCTGACCTATTGGCAGTAAGGCATGTTCTATAATCGCCGGGCCATGAATTAAAATTTTATGAATTGTGGGAGGCATTGGGTACCAACTGTATTTTTGCACAAACAGCTTAGCTGTTTCATTGGCATATTGTTGGAATTTGTTCAAATTCATTTCGTGCCCACTGGCTATGGTTTGTAACACTGTTTTAAATCTTTTAATCACTTCAATATCTAAACCGGTTATTCTAGCTGATATGTGCGGGTCACTAAAGAATTGCCTAGCAGTATTTCCATCATTACTGCTTCCAAATCCAGGTTTCGGCTTATCTACTACCAATCCCATAGTTTCTTTGAACTGAGTTTGGATATCTTTCTCTCAGCAACAATGTTTTTTTTCTTCTTCGTCTCGAATTTGCCATTTCGTCAGAGGTATTTTGTAACTTAAATGCAACAAACATTCAAAAAACCGTATCCAGGCATGAAGCACCGATAATCCAAATTCTAAGCGAGAAGTATTTATTATTTTTGTGCTGCATACTTTTTCTATGTTATTGAAATCTTTTGACGTGAGCCCGCATACAAAACATCTTTGTTTTGGTATCCGTAATGGCATTTCATATCTTTCCATCTAAAGGGTGATTTTTTAAGAGGTTTAGAACTTTTTTTAAAAAAAAAACACAAAAAATTCGAAAAAAATGAATGAAATATTTATTTGAATCGATAGTTTGAACCTTGCAATTTAATGTTTAAAGATAATTTCATGCAAATGTTTACCGCGGCTGCGTCTCAGGTAGCCCATCCCCTGAGTCCAATTTTGGCATACTCTTTCACACATATCGGCCGGTATCTCTCGAATGAATGCATGGATGTTGGCTTCCAGTGCGTCAATCGAAGCGGGCTTGTCCCTATACATATTAGCCTTGGCATACCCCCACAAAAAATAATCTAATGGTGTCAAATCGCACGATCTAGGCGGCCAATTGACCGGCCCGAAACGTGAAATTAACTGTTCACCAAACTCGCCTCGCAATTGCGCCATTGTTTCGCGTGCTGTGTGGCATGTGGCACCGTCTTGTTGAAACCACATATCATGCAAGTCAAGAACTTCCATTTCGGGCAAAAAAAAAGTTTGTTATCATCGCTCGGTAGCGTTCACCATTGACAGTAACGCTGCGATTCGCATCATCTTTGAAGAAATATGGCCCAATAATGCCGCCGGCCCATAAACCGCACCAAACAGTGGCTTTTTCGGGATGCATTGGTAGCTGTTGCAATGCTTCTGGCTGATCTTCACTCCAAATGCGGCAATTTTGCTTATTTACGTACCCATTCAACCAAAAATGAGCCTCATCGCTGAACACAATTTTTCGATAAAAAAGCGGATCCTCGGCCAGCTTTCCAAGAGCCCATTCACCAAAAATTCGGCGTTGTGGTAGGTCGGCTGGCTTTAGTTCTTGCACCAGCTGTATCTTAAAAGGCTTTACGCCCAAATCCTTCCGCAAAATTTTCCACGTAGTGCTGTAACAAAGGCCTAACTGCTGGGAACGGCGCCGAATCGACATTTCGCGGTCTTCTGTCACACTAGCTGATACGGCCGCAATATTTTCTTCAATACGCACAGTACGTAAATGTGTCCAACAAAGTAAATTTGGTGCAAAATTTGGTCACAATCTTCCGAATAGACTGCTCAGAAGGTCGAGAATGCCGGTCATAAAATGGAAGCAGCGCGCGATGAACATTTCGAACCGAGCACGAATTTTGATAGTAAAATTCAATAATTTGCAAGCGTTGTTCATTTGTAAGACGATCCATGGTTAAATTGCAAACCAAACTGAAGCTGTTTGACAGTGACACAAGGTACTAAACACACGTCAGCTGTCAAAACCAGTGTTGCCAAAACCAAACCAGCTAAAAAATCACCCTTTACCATTGTAAATTACATTGTAATTGCAACATGTATTTCAATGTTGTTCATGGTGTATGTAACTGGCTGCAGCTGCTCGATTTGTTTCCGCATTATATCTAGCTCCATCCTTGCCTGTTGTTTCACGTTGAAACATAAACTTTATTGGTCGGCAGTATCGTGTGGATGAAGGTCTTTCATTTTGCCAAATTATAAAATGCTGATGTCCTGGCATATCTGAAACTAGCCTTATGGGTACTACCGACTCCAAGAAGATGCTAGAGTCTTCAGAATTTGGATCAGAAAAACGTTGCTTGTATTCCGAATGCCCGGAACCATCCATAGCCCACTTACATATAAGTTTCAGATTTTTCAAATTGTCTGCTTTTTTAACTTCTAAGACTTTCCTTTGAGCATCTAGTAAGCGTTGGACTGTGCGATTCAGCAAATCTTGCAATTTAATTTCAGCAAATGTATCCGTGACCGTGATGTGTTCTTTAGAAGGATAACACTCCTTTTTAGCAAGTTGAATTTTTTTTATATGATGGAAACCTTGACTTATCATTTGCTCTTATTATATTGTACTGGTGTCTGGTGAGTTCAGTTTCCACGTACATAGAAAGAGTTTGTCTTCCAGTCAGTTGTCTCCTTTTAGCTACTCCAAAATGCTTTTATGCTGTTCTATATCTAGCTGCTCTTTCCGGTGAATTCGAGGTAACGTCTTTCAGAACTTTCGCTGTGTCTAACTGACCAGAAGATTGTAAACTCATTTGCGCAGCAAATGTTAGTTCTTCAGACGAATAATTTTTCCTCATATACTCAGTCTTGTGGCGTTTGCTTATTTGCGAAGAATCAACAAAATCTTTTCTAGGACGACCAGTTTTTTTACAAGAAACTATAGTTTGACTTGAGTAGTTCTTAAACCCAATTGAAGTATCCAGCCAATTTTTATTATAAGCAAGAAACCTGTCTTCTTTTCTACAACATCTTGTCCACCTACTCTTAAAATCTGCCAAAAAAAATGAGATCTGCTTGTTCCATTCAGGTTTTAAGTGTTCGGCACACTTAGTACGATTTTGTAAAAATGTCTTCAGATTTTCTACTTTAAGATCCCATGAATCATTGCTACATTGCCTCAAAACATCAAACAAGGTGCGCCGTGCAATAGGAACATCATCAGTTGAACCTGAACATAAAAACAAAATAACGAAATTCATATTTTGCAAACAAAAAAAATATTTGCACATATTTTTAGGCTAAGACGATCACTTAAAAAGCAAAATCTTGAAAAAGCGCAAATATGCGCAAGTTTTTTTTAATGTTTCAACGAGAAGACATAATGCACTAACAAATAAGGCCTTTTTTACAGACATGTTATGACATGTTCATATGTAGATCTCTTAACTAAAAACACAGCACTATTTATTGTTTTACACGGAAACACTCACATTCTAAAAATTTATAAAAATTGCAATAAAACACATATAGCAACAGTTTAACACGGAAATGATTAACAAACGAGAGGGGATTGATTCCGTGTTTAAATAAAAAATATAAGTAAGAGCACTGTAAATTTATTTCGACAGACAACCGCTACACGTTTTGCTTTAATTGAAGCTGACCGAAGCACTACTCAAAGCGAACTAGTTTAAAGCAATGACCTTGTCAACATGCGCTTAGAATTATCAAAGTAAACACGCATTTGAACAGTTTCAGTATCTCACTGTAGTATCCACTTGTTTTTTTTATACCCTATCCTAAAGGTATATTAATTTTGACACATAGTTTGTAACACCCCTTAATATTCGTCGTAGACCCATAAAAGTATATATATTTATGATCAGGACCAAATCCTACGACTATTTAGCAATGTCCGTCCGTCCGTCTGTCCGTACGCAATTTTTAGGCCTTTAAAATTAAGCTAGGAAGCTGAAATTTGGACCACATGCTCCCTAGACCTCCGAAATGGTTAAGTGTAAAATTTTTTTGAATACGCCCACTGCCACGCCCACAATTTATAAAAAAACCGATTTAAAGCTAAACTTAGAGAGATAGAGCATTATAACCTTCAAATGATATTCCTACATATCCTTTATAAGTTTGTCATATAAAGTTTTTGCCACGCCTACTTTTTGTGGGCGTTTTTGACTTAAATGCTGTTTTCTTCGAAAATTTTCATAGAAAGCGAAAAAAAATGTTTAACAAGATATTTACCCAATATTTTTTCCAACATATCACCTATACAAAGTTTTTGGCCACGCCCACTTTTTGGGAGCGTTTTTTCAAAAAAACTTTTTTTTTTTTTAATTATTAGAACTAAATAAAATGCTATCCATCATCTTCTTAATGCTTTTTTCTTTGGGGCATATAGGAATATGGATAGGGTATCGTACTGTTCGCCCCCAGCGGACTGTAGCCCTTCCTTATGTTTTTGTATTCTAAGTAAACTTGTTTTCCTAGTTTTTGCCAAGAATGCATGCATTTGGCCCCTGTGTGCGTCGTTTAATATAATTGCACTATCCTTTGAGCACTATAAATCTATTTATTCGTCATAGTTAAAAGAAAATGTTTTCATGTTAAAATACGAAGAACATACATTTTATTTCATGTAATAATATAGATCTAAGAGGTAGCTATGTGTGCAGACACATCCATATATGTTGTCAATTCTTCAATTAGTTATTATAATTTTACTCTATTCGCTTGTTATCATTTAAAAAAAGTTTAAATTTAAATTTTATTTTAGATTCCAATTTCAGGTTGGTTAGATTGTTCAATTTTCTTACAACAATGAATTTTAATGTATATAGATTAAATTAAGGATAAACTGGTTTTTTTTTAAACTTGAAGACTTTAATGCATTATTTTAAGTAGCTAAATAAAAATGAAAATTTTGATTTGTAAATAAAAAAAAAAATATTATCTACGCACCTAAAATAAAATAAGCACTTTCGCTTAGCAAAATCCTAAGTTCGTTCAACGACAAAAATGAAATTATTTGGACTTACCAAAATTTACCATGTCTTTTTACATGCGGTTAATTCCAATGTTGCTCTCCAATGAATCCTGTGCACAGATTTTGAATTATATCTAAAATGTATCTGTATAAAAGAGAAATGCGAAATTTTGTGATTGCACGAACTTTACAAAAAACATAAGGAAAGGCTACAGTCCGCTTGGGGCGAACAGTATGATACCCTATCCTTATCCCTATGTACCCCAAAGAAAAAAAGCATTAGGAAGATGATGTATAGCATTTTATTTCATTCTATGAAATTTATAGAAAAAAATTATTTTTTTCAAAAAACGCCCCCAAAAAGTGGGCGTGGCCAAAAACTTTGTATGGGCGATATATTGAGAAAAATATTGGCATAATATATTGTTAAACCTTTTTTTCGATTTCTATGAAAATTTTCGAAGAAAACAGCATTAGTGAAAAACGCCCACAAAAAGTAGGCGTGGCAAAAAACTTTATATGACAAATTAATCAAGGCGGGCAGTATCTACATATCTTGTGAAGGTTGTACAACTTTATCTCTCTAACTTAAGCCTTAAAACGGTTTTTTCTAAATTGTGGGCGTGGCAGTGGGCGTATTTTGAAAATTTTAACACTTTACCATTTCGGAACCCTAGGGAGTATATGTTCCAAATTTCAGCTTCCTAGCATAATTTTAAAGGCCTCAAAAGTTGATACGGACGGACGGACGGACGGACATTGCTAAATAGTCTTAGATTTTGGTCCTGATCATAAATATATATACTTTTAGTGGTCTGCGACGAATATTAAGGGGTGTTACAAACTATGTGTCAAAATTAATATACCCTTAGGATAGGGTATAAAAATCGAATACCTACTATAAAAACAATACTTAGCTCTTTGAACAAATAATGCATGCACTTGACTTGTCATTTTCTTTTTATACCCTATCCTAAGGGTATATTAATTTTGACACATAGTTTGTAACACCCCTTTATATTCGCCGTAGACCCATAAAAGTATATATATTTATGATCAGGACCAAATCCTAAGACTATCTAGCAATGTCCGTCCGTCCGTCCGTCCGTCCGTCCGTCCGTCCGTACGCAATTTTTAGGCCTTTAAAATTAAGCTAGGAAGCTGAAATTTGGACCACATATTCCCTAGGGCTCCGAAATGGTTAAGTGTAAAATTTTTTTGAATACGCCCACTGCCACGCCCACAATTTAGAAAAAACCGTTTTAAAGCTAAAGTTAGAGAGATAGAGTGTTACGACCTTCACAAGATATGTAGGCAATGCCCTCCTTTATAAGTTTGTCATATAAGGTTTTTTGCCACGCCTACTTTTTGTGGGCGTTTTTCACTAAAATGCTGTTTTCTTCGATAATTTTCATAGAAACCGAAAAAAAATGTTTAACAAGATATTTAGCCAATATTTTTTCCAATATATCGCCCATACAAAGTTTTTGGCCATGCCCACTTTTTGGGGGCGTTTTTTCAAAAAATGTTTTTTTTTTTCTAAATATTATAGAATGAAATAAAATGCTATCCATCATCTTCTTAAGGTTTTTTTTGGGGCATATAGGGA
The DNA here is from genome assembly GCA_963576555.1 of Ferdinandea cuprea. NCBI lineage: Eukaryota > Metazoa > Arthropoda > Insecta > Diptera > Syrphidae > Ferdinandea > Ferdinandea cuprea. Next base: position 135,399,747 of record OY754958.1, read on the forward strand.
TAGGGATAGGGTATCATACTGTTCGCTCCAAGCGGACTGTAGCCTTTCCTTATGTTTTTTAATAAATATATATGTTTCGGAGACGGGAAAATGCACTGCAGATCTGAAGCTGATCTATAGCGGCACCTGATCTGCGGGTGTCCGAAGCGCTGATTTGATGGGCGAAATCTAGTGAGGGAGGCTGCGTTGGGCGATGGATACTTTTGCTGTTGGGAGAACGTTTTAACCGTCACGATTCAACACTGACTGGTGGTGTGCAGCTTTTTGGCTCTGATGACGATTACAGAAATTCACCACACTACAATGGAAAAGTGTGGGAGTTTATCTCTGCTGCGGTTAAGGATGCGGAGAACGATGTTGTTGGTGGTGGATTTTTGGTTGCCGCTCAGGAATGGCCGTATGGGCTGCTTAGCTCAAACTGATTAATTTTCTCTTTTTCTGAAGTCTCACGCAGGAGGAAGATCTACTTATAACGTCACTTATGATGCGAGTGGCTATTGGAAAGGGGAATTCGCTCTGCTTTTTTTGTTATTTATTTATTTTTTATTTTTTTCATGCGCTCGTGTCTCCTCTGCTTCCGACAGCAAACAAACGAAACTAGCTTTGAGCTATGTCGTTTTCGTCGCAGGGTATGTGTATTGATTTTACTGTATGCTCCTGGTGCTGCGCTAGCGAGTGTATCTCCAACGATAAAATATACGCAAACCACTTTGGTGGATGGATGGTTAAATTAGCAATTTTTTAGTTAGTAGTAACTTTATAGGTGAATCCTCCTTCACAATGTTTTATAGACGGTTTAAACCGGACCACTCCACTACCCCCGACGAAAAGAAGGACCAGCCACCTTTCGCACTCGCTAGGTAACCTATGCAAGCCAATGAAAACTACTTCCTTCAATTTTGACGGCTTAAAGCTCGTGTTATTCTACGCGATTGTCGCATAGAATTCCGTACAGGGGATTTTCGAAGAGGGTGGTCATTTTATATTCTTATTTAAAAATTAAAATTTGACTGACCAACATTTTCTTCATTCCCCTTTCCAAGAAGACCCCTACAACTTGTACAATGTGTAAACCGTGAAAATGGAGACAGAGTAGCTTTAAATATCGGCATGCTACTTTCAGTTACCCAGACCAATCGCTGTGGTAAAACGCAAGATTTTCCTTGAACCCTGGGGTAAAATTTGGATAGATTGTTCTTCAAGAAGGATTTTTTTTCTTAAAATATATCTACTTATCTTTATATAAAGAACTGAACATTAAGCCGGTAACACCCTGTCTTATAACAAGTTTTATTTGTACAGTGTCCGCTCACCTTCCAATTTTGGTTCAGCACTCAGCATCATACAGTAGAACTGGCGGAATCAGTGTCTAATCTCATAAAATAGATATAATCCCAAGATCAATGCCTAATACTTTTCAAAATGCTGTTAAAACCATCGCATTTCCTTCAGAACTGATTAAGTCTTTGGTATAAGATGTGAAAAATATTACCAAAGCATTGTGTGTTTTAAATGTGTGACATTGCCCAACAAATTGCAGCTCAAACAACGTCTCCAGTAGTGTATTATTATGTCGACCATTATCATTTAGTTAATCGAAAATTTCGAACCACTTATATTTTATACGCACTACAAACCGCCAATCTGTAGGATAATAAACAATTTAACGACCTTAACATGGTAACCAAATGCCGCATTAGCCCAGTAAGCAACACAGACCGCGCGAATAGCACAGCACATTGCTGGGAGGTGTTTATGATCAACATTTTGTATTCAAACTTAATGACATGAATTTTGTATTATCCTTGAAATTTCTTTTGTTTACTTGTCCTTTACTGGCTTTAGGTTCAGGACTCGGAAGCATGCAAGAAATAATGGAGGCACAAGAAATATGTTTTATGGTTTACCTTCCCTGTTGTTACTTATTGGTAACATGATGATGTGCAAATTGGCCTCTCTATCAGTAAAGAAGGTTGAGACAACAAACAAATGGGCCTTTTTATCATTTTAACGTGTCGGCAGTACGTATTCTGGGATACGGTAGGAAAATATATAAGTTCGTTTATTATGAGTGTGTTTCCTTATTTAATGGTGGAGGGTAAATTGTTTCTCTGTTTTAAAAGATAATTCTTGTATTTTGGTTTTAAGTGGACAACTAGACATGAACAATATGCAGCAGTTTGGTCTACTATGGTAAAAGAAATTAAATCTTATCTTCGTGCAATTGGTACACTAAGAAGAAATCAATTTTTATATATTTCTGAAACCACTCCTCGAAGGTACGATTACACGGCCATTTTTTCGAGTCATTTAAATGACACTGTGACGTCAGGAAAAAATGGCACACTAGACCTATGAGCACAAATGGCGATCACACGAAACGACTACCATTGCCATTTTTGTCCCAAAATCAAATGATGGACACTAAGAGTCATTTCGAATTTTCCGTTGGGGTGCCATTAAATAACGAGCGAAAAAATGATGATCACATGTTAATGACATGCCTTATAAAATTTACTAATGTCACCTTTAATGACCAATGACAAAAAAAAAATTATATAAAAAATGTCCAAAAGAACTTTTGAGATAATGGTTGAAATTGCGGAAACGACGTATTTAGCAGCCTGTGTGCTGGAAAGCAGTGACGATGATCTTGATTACAAGCCAGAGATGTGAAAACCGAAACTTATCCGATAGTTTCGTACCTTTTCGTACCGGTACGAAAGTGGTACGATACTAAACCTTTTCATATATGTTTATATAAGGATATCAGCCTGCCTCAATTGTTGTGTAGAAAAAATTAACCATGAAGAAATTATTAATATTTTCTTCTCAACCCGCATGATATGGGCCTTAAATGAAAGGGTTTGAAGAGTAGAATAAGCGTCCAGTTGCGTATTCCACTTCCACCTAATTCTTCCAGTCGGTTTTTTTTTAATAAGAGGATAGCGCCGATATGCGAGGTAGGAAGAGCGGCTAGTAAGCCTTCTGAGTAAAAGTATGCAAACGGCGCACTATTTGACAAACCAGCGCTTATCGTCTCAAAAATCTGTAACTATTATGTTTTAAGCTATAGTGTACATAGCTTATATTAATGTCCATCAATTTGGCGTGTAGCTGTCGCGGCTGGTTCGAATAAAGACAAGTCTAGAGGTCCAATTTTCAACCACTTTTCCAAGCATTTGGGGCTGTATGTCGGCAATAACGCCACAAATGTTGGCTTCCAAGTCCCCTAACGTTTCTGGGTTGTTGGCATAGGCGAGCGACTTCACATATCCCCAAAGAAAATAATCTAATGCTGTCAAATCACACGATCTTGGTCGCCAATTGACAGGTCAATTCCGCGAAATTATGCGCTCATCGAATGTTTCCTTCAATAAATCGATTGTGTCGTGCGCTGTGTGGCATGTAGCGCCGTCTTGTTGGAAGCACATCTCATCCACATTCATGCCATCCAATTCGGGAACAAAATAGTCGGCTATCATGGCTCGGTATAGTCCCCATTAACGGTAACTGACTGTCCAGCATCATTTCGGAAAAAGTATGGCCCAGTGACTCCACCAGCCTATAGAGCACACCAAACAGTCAGTTTTTATGGATGTAATGGCGTTTCAAGGGTCTCATGTGGATTCTCTTCACTCCAAATGCGGCAATATTGTATGTTGACGTAGCCATTCAACCCAAAATGAGCCTCAATGAGTTTGCGGTAAACATCGCGAACTGAACCATTATATTTGAAATAATTTGTCAACCTGTTCCTGATGAAATGGCAAACCAAACTGAACATAAATGACTTTAGAGTTGCCAGATTTGACCACAAAATGTCACTTTTATCTCTGCTCGAAAAATAAACTTCTTAAAAAAATCCCTTTACATACAAACATAAGTTTTATTGTAAAAATAATGCACACGAGATCAAATGTCAAATTTCACTATATAAGAGCATTCTTTTTTATCTTTAATGATTATTTAGATTCACCAAAAGAATATAAGAGCAGTTTAGTTTCGGTATTCTCAAACTTGACATAAGTAAATTTATCAGATTTAAATAACAAAGTATGGAAAACGTCTTTCTTTGTTACTACTGTCGAGAATGTCTGGCATACTAGCCTAATGCTTAGTAATCTTTTTACCACGGATCAATATTTTACGAATCGGACATAAAGACAAGATGGCATCTGCACCAACAGATTATAAGACAAAACTTTTACGCCGAACACCAACGACGATCTACATTCAACTGGAACGTAAACAAGTCGCGGCAGGCGATACAGATTACAGGAAGGGAACGATGAAAGACATTGACGACTGTAGGCAGTCGATCCTTACCCACCCACGAACGCTAACTCAGGGTATTCCAAAGTCGGACTTTATTTAAGTCCTTGGTATCTGTGGTAAACACTGCAAATAGACCCTTACTTTGAAATCATTTTTTTTCTTGGAATATGTTCACAAATCATATGCTAAAGCATTAAACTACAAGTCGTTAACATCCTGTATATTGGTCGTAATTTTACTGTGACTAAGTGACACATAAATAGTTTTAGAATAAAGGGGGTAGGTTGGGTCACATTTTTCAAATTCAATTTTAACAGCGGCAAATAGCGTTGCTTAAGCAACGGACATTTTTTTAGGAATCTTCGAAATAATTTTTGTTTCTCAATGGATTAAATTGGAATGCCCCATTTATTTTTATTTAGAAAGTAGAACCTATAGGCTTTTTAAAAACATATAGGTACCGCTAAAGTAGTTACATTTGCGGGTAAAAAGTATAAAGGTTTTAAAAGGTTACTTCAAAGAACTGTTGGTGTTATACCTTAGGCAAGAACTTAAGGTATATGTTTATACCCTATTTTTTATACGTGGATGCGGCGGAAACATTTTGTTCGAAGCTGCTTATTTTTAAACCGGGCAAATTGTGTAAATTTTATAATATGTTCAAATTTTTATAATTGGGTAAATGGATTTGGCGGCCAAGGCTTTTATTTTGATTAAATTTTCGTTGAAATTTGCCTTTGACCACTTGACCCCTTTGTCCCTATTCAAGGGTTTTACTATTTAAAAACACTATCATAAAATATAAGAACAATTGAAACTCACCAATTAGAAAAGTTTTAACACAAGAAAGAACACATACACTAACTCTATCGGTATTATTTTATTACATTCAATTAAACTAAAAAAGAAAATAATAAAAAATTTAATTTCAAAAAACCAAAAGAAAACATAAGGAAAGGCTACAGTCCGCTTGGGGCGAACAGTGTGATACCCTATCCTCATCCCTTTGTACCCCAAAGAAAAAATTCATAAGGAAGATGATAGATAGCATTTTATTTCATTCTATGAAATTTATAGAAAAAAAAATATTTTTTTTGAAAAAACGCCCCCAAAAAGTGGGCGTGGCCAAAAACTTTGTATGGGCAATATATTGGAAAAAATATTGACTAAATATATTGTTAAACATTTTTTTTCGATTTCTATGAAAATTTTCAAATAAAACAGCATTTTAGTGAAAAACGCCCACAAAAAGTAGGCGTGCCAAAAAACTTTATATGACAAATTTATAAAGGTAGGCAGTACCTACATATCTTGTGAAGATTTTACAACTTTATCTCTCTAACTTAAGCCTTAAAACGGTTTTTTCTAAATTGTGGGCGTGGCAGTGGGCGGATTTAAAAACTTTTAACACTTTACCATTTCGGGACCCTTGGGAGTATATGCTCCAAATTTCAGCCTCCTAGCATAACTTTAAAGGCCCCAAAATTGATACGGACGGACGGACATTGCTAAATAGTCTTAGAATTTGGTCGTGATCATAAATATATATACTTTTATGGGTCTACGACGAATATTAAGGGGTGTTACAAACTATGTGTCAAAATGAATATACCCTTAGGATAGGGTATAAAAAGACTGTATTTTCACCATATGGGAATTTAGGTAGGTAGCGACTTGACTTCTACAATCTAAACTGACTACTCAGTGATTGAACTAATATTCGTACAAGCTGCCCAATAATGCCCCCTTTAATGCTTGGTCATTCCGTACCCGTATTTTTTTAAGCATCCTCGCCCAGATCGTGCTACCGTTTTCAAAAACCCTAACGTCCTGCTCCTTTTATACCCTATCCTAAGGGTATATTAATTTTGACACATAGTTTGTAACACCCCTTAATATTCGTCGTAGACCCATAAAAGTATATATATTTATGATCACGACCAAATTCTAAGACTATTTAGCAATGTCCGTCCGCCCGTCCGTCCGTCCGTCCGTATCAATTTTGGGGCCTTTAAAGTTATGCTAGGAGGCTGAAATTTGGAGCATATACTCCCAAGGGTCCCGAAATGGTAAAGTGTTAAAAGTTTTTAAATCCGCCCACTGCCACGCCCACAATTTAGAAAAAACCGTTTTAAGGCTTAAGTTAGAGAGATAAAGTTGTAAAACCTTCAAACGTCTTTACGTCAAACCACGTCAACGTTTTAAACGTCAAAACCAGTGTTGCCAAAACCAAACCAGCTAAAAAATCACCCTTTATATTTATGATCAGGACCAAAGACTATTTAGCAATGTCCGTCCGTCCGTATCAACTTTTGGGGCCCTTAAATGTATGGTAGGAAGCTGAAATTTGGAGAATATACTCCCTAGGGTCCCAAAATGGTAGTGTTAAAAGTTTTTAAATCCGCCCACTGCCACGCCCACAAATTATGAAAAACCGTTTTAGGGCTAAAGTTAGAGAGATAAAGTTGTAAAACCTTCACAAGATATGTAGGCTCTGCCCTCCTTTATAAGTCTGTCATATAAATTTTTTTGCCACGCCTACATTTTGTAGGCGTTTTTCAATTAAATGCTGTTTTATTCAAACATTTTCATGGAAAGCGATAAAAAATGTTTAACAAGATATTTAGCCAATATTTTTCCCCACATATCGCCCATACAAAGTTTTTAGCCACGCCCACTTTTTGGGGGCGTTTTTTCAAAAAATATATTTATTTTAAATTTAAAAGAATGAATAAAATGCATATAGGGATATGGATAGGGTATCATACTGTTCGCCATAAGCAGACTGTAGCCTTTCCTTATGTTTTTGGTATAACGGTTGAGTGTATATGTTAAAAATCTATTAAAACAAATAATTTAGACATTCATTTAATGCTTTTTATTGATAGAAACATTGAAATTTAACTTTTGGAAAAAAGATTTTTGAGACGATAAACGCTGGTTAGTCCCATAGTGCGGCGCTGAAATCTTATCAGTGTTTGTGCGATTTGCTATAGATTGGTTAAAATATCTAGTAGTTTTGGGGACTTTGTTTAGTTGCAAACTTGTTCTAAAAATGTGGCTTTTGTTTTATTAAACAAATTTATTGATGCATTAACCAATCTCATAGGAATTTCAATCTCTTTTTTTCTAGGTTGCTACGTTTTAATTATATTTTTACGATCTTTGAATTTGTACGATTTCTGTCGTACGTTGTCGACCAAAGTGTTTCACTCTGACGACAGGAGATGATTCAAGTGAAGCAGCAGAATATCTCCAAGTATGACTTTTGCGCACGTTAATATGTTCTTATTTGAATCAATGTGTTTTATGACTGGTGGGGGAGAACATGAACCAAATCAGAACTTCAGGAACAATCAATAGCCAACGTTTGAACTGTGAATGTCCATACTTTATTTCGTACGATACTATTTAAACAACTTAAAAGCTTACTGAGCAAAAATAACTATTCACATGCCACCAAATTATATTATGCCAGAAGGGCTTTAGTTCCAGTGTAATTTAAGAACAACAAATGAGTATGGCTATTGGAAAATAATGTTTGTGACTTGAAAGCAAAGGTAATGAATGAAAAGTAATACAGTGAAGCTGTTTATGAAGTAATGATAAAGCATACAGTGAAGCTATATGTCTGTTGTGAATTTATGAATTTATACAGAATTAAAAAACTTATTGAGTCAGTGCGATTGTATGAAGAATTGCAGAGAACTAATGAGGTATGATATAGGGCTACATGAAAGTTAAAGGCAAGAGGCCGCTTTTTTGCATTTGGGAGTCCATGATTGCTGCACATATTCCAAAAAAAAAGCCAAAAGCTCAAAAATAAATAAAGAGAATTTAAAAATATATTCAATATATTCATTGAATGTGTAGCATCTAAACCATTAATGGAAATTATGTACGACGTTGGACAAGGTAGTTGGGTTGGTGAATGCCCTTGTCACGGTTGGTGGGTACCCATGGTAGTCACAGGCTCGCTTAGACCAGCAAGTTGGGTCCATTGTGTCCTTTTGGGTACCTTCCTCGAATAAAAACACCTGAAAGTATACAAAACCGATCGGACCCCGATCTTGTCCGGACTTGCATGGACTTTATGCCCGCTTGGCTGTCAGAGTAGAAGGTGATGGTTATGTATAAAAAGCACTAACTTTTCAGTGCCGTGGCAGCCTGGATAATGGCATCTATTTGCGTCTGTAAAACACTACAGTCGTAGTTGAACAATATCTGCATATTTTGATTTTTAAATTTTTTTTAAATTTTTTTATTGAATTGGTTTTTTCAAAAATAGCTCGACGAAACCTATCCATATCTCTATATGCCCCACAGAACAAAGCGTTAAGAACACGATGGTTGGCGTTTTTTTTTAAATTATTTAAATTTATACAAAAATAAAAATATATTGTTTTGAAAAAAAAACGCCCCCAAAAAGTGGGCGTGATCAAAAACTTTGCATGGGAAGAGATATTGGAAAAAATATTGGCTAAATATCTTGTTAAACATGTTTTTTCGGTTTATTTGAAAATTTTCGAAGAAAACAGCATATTAGTGAAAAACGCCAGAAAAAAGTAGGCCTGACAACAAACTATATGAAAAACTTATAAAGGAGGGCAGTGCCTACATATCGTGTGAAGGTTGTGACACTCTATCTCTCTAGGGTCCGCCATTTAACGTTTTTTTTCAACTAGTGCTTATTTCGCGAATGGTAACACTTAGCTCATAGCTTTGACAGATAATTAATTTTATCCTTCTGCTGAACGAATATGGTTGTGTATACGCTTGAACAACGCTGGAAAATATTTCGATATATAGACATAGAGAAGATGCCGATTTTGCCAAAAAAACATCTTTTCAGATGAAGCTAATTTTGATCTTGGCGCATACATACACGCATACATTGCAAAGCCGATATAGCCAAAACGAGTCACTGTTTGGTGCGGATTTTGGTCCAGAGGCATAATTGGGCCATTTTTCTTCGAAAATGAGCAAGGAATGGCCGTTACAGTCAATGGCGATCGTTATGGGGCCATGTTGAACGAATTTTTGTTCACAAAAATTGAAGAGGAGGATATTGGTTTCAACAGGACGGCGCTACGTGCCACACAGCCGAAGCTACACTCGATGTTTTGCGCCCTGTTTTTGAAGATCGCATTATCAGCCGCAGAGCTGTTGTCGTTTGGCCACCGCGGAGCTGCGATTTGACACCGTTGGACTATTATTTGTGGGATGTACGCCGACATGCCAGAGACAATTGACGCTTTAAAGGACAATATTCGTGAAGCCATTGGTGAAATACAGCTGCACACAATCGATAATGTGCTTAAAAATTGGACCGATCTTGTAGGCTACTGCATGGCCAGCCGAGGCAGCCATTTGAATGAAATTATTTTCCATTACTAACCGGAGGGATTGTACTTTCAAATAAAAAAATAAATTTCAGTAGTTTTTTTTTTGTAGCATTTTCAAAAAAAAAAAGTTATTTGGCGGACTCTATGTAGTTTTAAAACGGTTTTTCCTAAATTGTGGGCGTGGCAGTGGGTGTATCAAAAAAATGTTTACACAAACCTTAAATTGAAAGATATAAAAATTGCGTACGGATGGCTGGACAGTCATTGCTAAATAGTCTTAGGTTTTGGTCCTGATCATAAATATAAACACTCTTAGAGGTCTACGACGAATAATAAGTTTCGAGAGTGGTTTAAGTGTGTGCAGTGCAGTGGCTTAGTGGTTAAGTACGTTGGACCACTAAGCGACCTCTCGCTCCAACCTGAAAGTTTTTATTCGCTGCTTTACCTCATGCGAACGTCTGACAAACATCCAAGAGTAAGAACTGCTTCACAAAAATAAAATTGCCGTTCGGAATCGGCATTAAACTGTAGGTCCCTCCATTCGTGTCAAAAATATAACTTCGCACACACAATGGTTGGAGAAGCTAGGCTTTGGGTCCTTTATGGGCCGTTTACGCCTAATATTTATTTTAGTGGTTCGAGGTTCAATTACATTAGTCACAAACAAGACCTCTCTAGACCGCCGATTTTAATTTCCGGCGGCGCAGACGACTGTAGCCGTTTACCTACCTCAGCTGGTAAATTCAACGAACAGGTCTGTGTTTTTTTTTCATCTGCTACAACATAATAGCATTCATCAAAATTCTATTACCTCCAGGGCAAAGCCTTATGACCAACTTTCCAGCAACCCCCACCATATGATTTAATTGAAAAGACATCAAATAAAAGTCGCAATCAAACCTTTCCAAAAGTTCAATTTACAAGTAAAGAAATAACGATGTTAAAATAAAAAAGTTTTCCTTTCCCATTTCCATATTGCATGCGGAACCACCCCCGCCATCCATTTCCCATTCCTCTTTCGTCGAAAGGCCAAATCGAATTCGACTTTAACCCTTTAATGTACTGGTGCCTTCCTGCCAGCGAACGATAGCAAATAAATCAAATTCTCAAAACACTTGACATCCATAAATGTAACAATACATGTTCGGCTTTTGCTTTTGCCTTCGCTCTATATACATCCTGCTATCCTGTGTGTTCGCTTTTCTTTTTCTTGTTTTTACGACAATATCCTTTTTTGAATTATGGGTTCATTGATTTCCCCTTTCCCTCGTGATGGGCCTGATTTTTCATTTCGTTTTTATTCGAGCCAAGCAAGAGCAGCACGCTTCTCGTGTGTTCTATCGACCGTGAATCCTGCGAATCCCCCCACGAACACTAGGGGGGAACACAAACAAAAATTATGAGTTCTGTCTGAAACAAAACGGATACAACAACAACAAAAAAATGACTCCAATGACACTCTTAATATTTCGCAATTTGATTTATTATCTCGACGTTCAACATCAATTTGTAGGTGGAAAGTCGAATCAGTGTGACCTTCTTTTAGCTGCTCTTCTCTATACGTGAGGGTCCTTTTCACCTTTTCACCTCCTTTTACACAGCTTTTTTGTACCTGATTAGAGTTTTTTTTTTTAGTGGCAAATGCAGTGCATCGAGGATTTTACTCATCACACACACGACACGGGGTGTTTTAAGGGAGCAAGCTCTTGTGCATTCTTAAGGAAACCATCTACCAACCGCGGGCAATTTGTTCTCTCATTTTGTTTTTGTTCCTTTCCCAGGAAATAGAAAACGAATTGCCCACAGGATGTATTGCGGAGCACACCAAACACCAAAACACAGAAGTATAAAGGAAATGTTGGAGCACAGACAAAAAGCCGATTTCAAAGGAATCCTTTGTTTGGAATGGTTAAACGTAATTAGGATGTACAGATTTGTGAAGTCTAGTCAGAGGGCGGCACGGCGCGGCGTATGCTGGAATGGTGGATGCTGTTGCGAAACTTGGATGGAATCTAGTTATCTGCCAACATGGCAAAGCTAAACGTAAGTATTGCTTGCAGGGCTCCTTTACCCCGATGGAAATAATTACACAGCACAGGCGAGAATTTAATTAAAAGTGTTCACTGGATTATGGGGATCAGGGAATTAGGGTGAGAACGGCAATTAAAGTGTAAATTATTGCCACTATCGGTTTGGTAATAAGTAGCTTCGATTAGGTAATAAATAATGAATTAGCGATTGGGAAAATAAGATGGGTGAATGGATACCTTTTTTATTGGCAGTAAAAATCATACGTAAGTGCTCGGACTATACAGTGGTGGCGAAATAAATAGAATCACGTTTTTTTTCCAGAACTGCATGGACATAAAGTCCAACAGATCAACATATCTGGGTTTTAAATGATAAAACATATTGGTTTGATGTAGGGGTCTACTTTCACCCCAACTCAGGTTGGGACCGTTAAAGTGAACATTTTTATTCAAAATGATTTCAACTAACGGGTGATCCAAGTAGAGATACTTTTTTCAATAGCCTAGTCTAGTCATGCTATTTTTGTTTAGTATTGTTGGCATTTCATAATGGAAGGACTTACGCGTGAACAACGTTTACAAATTGTTCAACTTTATTATGAAAATTCACGTTCTGTGAGGAATGTGTTTCGTGCACTTCGCTCAACTTATGGTCAACATAATCGGCCTACTGAGCGTACTATTCGCAACACCATCACCCATTTTGAGACCCAGCATTCATTATTGGATAATATTCGACCGAATAGATCACGTCCAGCACGCTGTGAAGAAATTATAGCGGCCGTAGCTGAGAGTGTACACGAAGACCGTAGAGAGTCGATTCGGCGCCGTTCGCAGCAACTCGGAACGACTTGGCGCATTTTACGTCAAGATCTTAAATTGAAAGCGTACAAAATACAGATTGTGCAACAACTGAAGCCGCTCGACCTTCCCAAGCGACATCGCTTCGCTCTATGGGCTCTTGAAAAGTTCCAAGAAGATCCGACGTTTTCGGGGCAAATTTTGTTTAGTGATGAGGCCCATTTCTGGCTCAATGGGTATGTAAACAAACAAAATTGCTGCATTTGGGACGAAGAGAAACATGAAGAGATTGAAGAACTGCCACTTCATCCAGAAAAAACAACGGTTTGGTGTGGTTTGTGGGCCGGTGGAATCATCGGTCCATATTTCTTTAAAAATTATGCCGTTGCGAACGTAACCGTCAATGGCGACCGTTATCGTGCCATGATATCCGACTATTTGATGCCTCAAATTGAAGCTCGTGATCTCGGCGACATTTGGTTTCAGCAAGACGGCGCCACTTCCCACACATCGCATCAATCAATGGACTTATTGAGAGAACATTTCGGTGAGCACATAATTTTACGTTTTGGGCCGGTCGATTGGCCACCAAGATCGTGTGATATCACACCGTTAGACTTTTTCCTGTGGGGATATGTAAAGTCAAAAGCTTATGCCGACAAACCCGCTTCGATTCAGGCCTTGGAGGAAAACATCACGCGTGTCATTCGCCAGTTACCAGTCGAAATGCTCGAACGAGTGATCGAAAATTGGACTCAACGGATGGACCATCTGCGACGTAGCAACGGCCAACATTTGATAGACATAATCTTCAAAAAATAAATGCCAAAGAATGTTCTTTCAAATGATAATAAACATTCTCCATTAAATTTGAATTTTCTGTGTTTTTTTCTTTAAAAAAGTAGGGAACCTCGAAATGGATCACCCTTTACTAGATATTGCTTAACAAATAGCAAAGTTCATTTGTTTCAGATTATTTTCAAATTATTTAAAACTTATCCAGTTAGACAAATGCGAATGAAGATTATTTAAGATCCTTGCGGAAATTTCTAGTTGTAGTGTATTATAGGTCTGAATGAAGAAGAGAGTTCGTTAAGAGAAATTGTGCCAAAAAAAGAAACCAGACTTTCTTGGGTTTCATCCCATTGATTTAATGAACTGCTTTGGATGTGTATCGTTGCCACTACAAATTATATTCGACCAATCTCTCGCCCGTGGAGTCTTTTTGAACGATTGGAAGTTGTCTTCTGTAAGCCCTACCAAAAAATAGCAAAAAGGATAACACTGGAATATATAGGCTATTGGATATGTTTTAAGGCAATGTTCAATAGTCTTGTTCGGCCTGCAATCGAATACTGTATTACGAAATCTCGTAAAAGAAGCAAAATACGAAGAACCGAAGACCTTCGATGAAAAGAACTAGAAGAACTGAAATATGATATACTATTCTAATTATGCCGATTCTTCAAAAATTGATAGGGATCTTATAACAGAAAATAAATATTCAGCGGCCATAAAAAAAAAAATTTTGCATACCAACCAATTAGCGCCATTGCGTGCCCTGTCCATGTTTACAGAAGTAGGACTTACTAAAGCCCAAGATGAAAGAGTAATAGAAACAAACAAAAATGTCTTTCCCTGCTATTCCTATTCTTCAACAGGTTAAAAAAGACTGCTACCCAGAAATTCATTCCACAACAGAGTTATTCTTTCAATCGAACAATTATCAGAGAAAGCTGCAGAAGCACGCAACAAACACATATGCTTATTCCGATTAAGCTAAAAACGTAATAAAATATAGAAATTTAACCATTAGGGCTACAAAATATTTTTGGCCATTTACGCCTAATACTTATTTAATTTTTTAATTATTTCAAAATCTGTAGATTATAATTATGAATTATTATAAATAAATAAATAAATAAATTAATCAAATATTGGTATTTTGTATCATTGCTCTGTATCTCTCTCTCAAGGATCATAATGATTGTTTTCTTTTAGCACCAAATAGTGTGTGACTTGGTAAGCTTCTGGTGAGGTGAGTTCTACTTGCCTCTTAAATTTCCCGCCACTGGCAATGCTCACCAAAGAGTAATCCATTTGTTAAATTTTTAAAAAATTTTTACTTAAATAAAAAAAAAACACCAAAATGCTCCCAAAATTGACAACAGCGTTAGGATGGGTACAGTGGCAGATGTGGTATCTAAAAAACTAAAGTGCACGACTGCGTCATATAAGACTTCCTCGTTACATGAGACGCGCTCTGGAATCGCCTTAAAGAAAATGATAAAATTTGACTAAATTAGATTTTCTCGAAAACAGCAACTACGATTTTGATGTAGTTTGGCCATTGGACATTTTTAACATAATTTTTTAAACTATAAAAAATTATTAAAATCGTTCGAGCCGTTTTTGAGAAAACGAATTTATTTAAAATTTAAGAAAATCGTTATATGAAAAAAAAATTGAAAAAAAATTATTTCAAAATTCGAAGTTTGTTCGACTAAACAGTATACAAAAATAATTAAAATTTTTCAAGTTCCCTCTGTTAGTTTTCGAAATATTGGCGGTTTTATAAATTACCGTTATTTATATACGAACTTTGAAGTAAATCGGTCAAACCGTTTCGCCATACGGTGCCCGGACAGACAGACCGACGGACGGCATTGTACTAATGTATACGAGAAAGTTAAAAATTGTGAGAAATGACGTTACTGTGCAAGATGCTTACATCTGAGCTCAGTTTTCTTTCGAACTAGTTCAATTTACGTACACGTCAGCAAGTTCCCAATTGAGTAAACTTTATTGACTTATTAAGCTGAGCTGAGCGGCGATCTGATGGATTTATACTGGAAATAATTTTCATTTGGGACAGCGTTGTGAGCAGACATACGATTTTGATGACTTTGCTTTTTTTTGCGCAATCGTATGTCACTATAGACTTAAAACAAACACGTTTGACGTTCTGCTGGTGCCAAATATATGTATTTTATTTTGCCTTTTCTTCCGTTGTTGCCTTTTCCCATATATTGTTCATCTTTTTAGCCTTATTTAAAGTGCAACATACCAAATACCTAAATGTACAAACATACGAAGTACATGCATACGAATATATCAGATACAATAATTAGCTAAAGAGAAACATTTCGAGTGGAGATCTATGATACTTGTTTGTGTGCCATCCCTCCCATTTATTGCCATCGATTGCCTTTTTTTTTAAACAAGATCGCAGAAATCTTGAAGATTTTGGACAAACCCAAGACTGACTTCGAAACAGCAAAAGGGGCAGTCGCAAAAGATTTTCTGAGACAAGTTGCGAATAGAGTACTGGAGACAGAGGAACAAATAAATTGCGTTATTGATGAGGCGCAAACCGTAAGCTCCCTGAAAATATTGAAGAAGGTTATGGTCAGTGACGGTGCGTCATAAAGATATTTTAGACACTGTCTACCTAAAAAATAGGGAAAAAAAAAACACAAAGCTTATAATAAAATTAAGAGAAAGATTTGTTGAAATCACATTTCCGTCTTGTCTTCTAAACTTCACTTTTCACTGTCTCTCGTCGGTTCACATAAAATTACTTCTTTTTCAGATTATTTAAATTATAAACCTGTTTCAAGGAAATATATTGAAATTGAATCCACTGTAGGTAGACACAATCCAGTCTGTCTATGCAGCTCATCTGAACTCTTATGTGATTTCTTCAATTTTGTTCTTGAGCAGATAGTGCGCAGGGCAGGTGTCAACACGGAAGGCACTATCTTCAACAGATCAGTCCAAATGCTGGGGTATGCGGACGAAATAGATATCATCGGTCGATCCCAGCGTGCCGTGATAGAGGCTTTCACGGCTATTGAAGAACAGGCGAAATTAGTTGGCCTTGAAGTGAATGAGGACAAGATTAAATATCTGCTATCAACAAACAATCATCTGTACACCGACTAGGAGAAAATGCCAGTATTGAAAGCAGCAACTTCGAGGTAGATAAGGAGTTCATCTACCTCGGGGTAAACATCAACTCCACAAATGACATCTCAGTGGAGATCCGTCGAAGAATTACCCTAGGAAACCGCTGCTACTTCGGTTTGGCAAAACAAATGGGTTCAAAACTCCTAACTCGAAGGAAAAAGTGCATGCTCTACAGAACCCTTATCCTGCCAGTTCTGCTATACGGCGCCGAGTGCAGGAAAGGAGAGTTAATACTGAGATCCTTTGAAAGAAAAATCCTTCGACGGACATTTGGTCCTGTGTGGGAGGAGGGCGAATGGAGGAGAAGATACAACCGCGAACTCTATGAGCTGTACCAAGATGTGGATGTAGTCCGAAAAGCCAAAACTCGTCGACTACATTGGCTTGGCCACATCGAGCGAATGGACAACAACGCTCCAGTCAAGAGGATCCCTCGAATCCCAGCTCCCAGGTTCGAGACGGCAAGGAAGGCCGAACCTCCGTTTTAAAGACCAGGCCATCGCGGATGCCAGAGCGCTTGGTCTGGACAACTGGAAGCAGCGTGCTCGGCATCGCAGAGGGTGAAAGGCTGCCGCATCTCAGGCAGAGACTCTCCATGGGTCGGGAGCCCGTTAAGTAATTAAGTTTTAACAGTTTTAATGCATCTCTCCAGATCCCCCTGTGCGGTAGGTACCCTTGTTCTACTTAGACAAATTTAGTCAGGCCCTCCCATTTATACTTAGGCCAATCCAAAGCTGTTCGTATTTTGTATTATGTATTATTTTTTTGTTACTTTTTTATATTTTATGGTATTGTTTTTATGTGATTTAGGGATTCTTAAAGCTGCCTTATTAGTTTAACTCGTGTGAGTTTCTTCTTTCTTTCATTCTTCTGTCGGGATCAACATAAGACATTGAGGATGTTAAGTAGGTTGTATGTCATTCAACAGCGTGTAAACCATTAGGATGAAAAACATAGCCTGACTTTCTGTCTTTATTTCTAACAGCCATCAGTTCGATGTCGTATATAATAACTAACACAGGAAAATCATTATGTCTACCCTAGAAATTTTGGTGCCGCATGTCACTGGTACTTCAATTGGGTTCCATTCGTTTCTGCTGATGTAGAGAGGTCTTCCAGCTCTTTAAAGGCGCTGTTAAGAGACAATTAATCGCAGGCGGTTGTTGCAGGAAAATATAAAAAAAAGCTTATGGTTGTTCAAAGCTACAGAAATTAAGTTTTTATTTTATCGTTCCTTATTTGAAAAAAATTCTTTTTATGACAATACCAACTGAGTCGGTCGTGCTCCAATTTTTTCGAGATGGGTTCTTTGACGTGAAGGCTTCCTCGGATTCTGGAACTTGTAACTCGGTCAAGCTTTGTTACTCCTGCTATCATGCGAAGCATCTTTAGCTCAGCTGCTGTCAACTTGCCCTCATACTTATTGTACATTGTCCAGCCTTGTAAACCGTATGTGTGCGCCGGACGCGCAACTGTGGTGTAGAGCCTTCCTTTCAGCTTAGGGGACATTTTTCGGTCACAGAAGATGACAGAGTTTTCCTGCCACTTCATCCACCCTACGCTAACACGATGATTGATGTCGTAAACTATGCCTGCTTCACTATTGATCATTGATCCCAGATATTTGAACTTCTCACACTTGGGAACCACCACCCCATTCAAATAAATGTCTAGAATGGGCTGGCTTTGGTCAGAGAATGACCTTAGCCGACAGATACTCTGTCCTTTTTTGGCTAATACGGTATCCAGTCCCCTCTAAAACAAACATCAGGTGCTCGTTGCATGGAAGTCTGATCATCAAATATGATGACTCCATCATATGCAAAGAATAACTGATGCACTTTAGGGTCCGTCAAGCTGATAATCTAGGACCGTAATAAAGAGCAAAGGAACATCTGGTTAACATCGACTTACACCGACTTTAAACTGTTCACCCACATGGGATATTTGTTTTGTATTTCATGATTTATTTGCGATTTTATACTCGTTAAAAAAGGGTGGATTTAAGTCACTACAACATCACGAATAGCCAATTTCCCGTTTATTTCTGAGTAAAATTAGAATTAAGTTGCCTTTATTTAGGTGTACATGATATAAAAATTCATTAAATCCCCAAAACCACTACTCACCCGATAATAAATAATGATCTATCTATTGCCACAGTACATTAACACCTACCTATGTAGAATCTGCTCAACCCCTTTATCCGTACCGCATGTCCTTTATTAAATTTCCATACGAACATTTTCCAATTTCACATTAATTTCACCACCTCGCGCAAATCGAATATGGGCGCGGTATTTCATTCAACATCACCGCATCATCTATCAAACGACGAGGACGCGACAACACGGGGTCCCACCCACCTTACTCTATCAAATGCCGGAAATAAATTTCATACGCACCCTCACGCCGTGGATGCTTTGCCAGAAAATGATTATCCCGCAGATAAGAAATCACCGACTATAAGACACCCGGATAATCTCTCATTCATGTCACACATTATGTACAACTCAATGAAAAGGTAATTTTGCACCCATAATCCGAGGAACCCAAGCTTCAATCATGTCGCCGCCGCCGCCACCACCTCCTCCATATCCTCTTATATGAGAAGAGTCTATTTCACACACGCAGTCACATGATTTGGTCTTCACCCTCTGCCGAGTGTCAGGTACGACTTTAGCATAACATCAACGACGACAGACACATCCTCAGGTGTAGTTGTCTTACAGTCTCTAGGTCTGTCCCTACCATACCACTACAAACTACCATACCCACCCACCACCCACTTCGGTACGAGGGAAATTCATATGGAAAATCAAATCTCACTTTGAAGTCAACTGGCTGGCAACTGTGTGTGTGTACCTAGCATGGACGGGTGTTTATGTGCACCAAATTGAAGGTTCAAATTGAGGAATAATGTGATTGACTTTCTGGTGTGTTAACGGTTTGAACATGAATGTTAAATGCTCCACACAGCCTTGTCGAGATCGAATTGGGACTAAGGCGGCAGTCCCTGGAGCAATGCGAATGTTTGTCAACAACAGGGAACAAATAATGGAATCAAATTGAAAGAGAAAAATATTCACCGGAAAATGCACCACCAAAGAAGAAGGATATTTTCTATTTCTACTGTTTTTTGCTTTCTTTTTTTTTTGCATCCTGATTGGTGTCCTGTGTAAGGAGAGATATTTTCCCCCGCCAACAGTGTATTTTTCAGGCAAAATCTCAAACGGAAGTCGATGTGCTAGGTCACGTAACTCAAATATAGGAAGTTAATAACGTACTACATGGCCCTCTGCAGTTCATTTTTTCTCTTTTTTTTGTCGATTGTGCCTGCGTCTCCCTTTTGGTGTGTGTATGTATGTCTGAGTGAATTTCTTGGCATGCAACGGATAATAATTTTGAATGCAATTCATGTCCTTTTTGGGAGGTTCTATACCCTTTTTTCCATGTTCTTGTGGTTCGACATGAAGTCTGTCGGTCCTTTGCCGTTCGGGAGAAATTCCGGCACTTTGTTGTTGGTGGAAAGTTGAAATTCTATTTCTTTTTCTACAAATCATACTTTAAGCTGCAATCCACTATTGGGAGTGCAAAAGGTTTCCATACTTCCTTCATCCTTTTTTTTTGTACATTTTTTCAGTTTTGTGATGTTAAAAAGTCATTACGAATGCATAGAACGATAGAAAGCTATGATTCGGTATTATACGAGGGAACAAGGACTATGAATATTTTATCAACAGATTACGCTCAGAAGGGGAAAGAGATTTTCTTATTTTTCAGGCAGGACGAAAATACGATTCTTCATTTGAAAAACTGGTGACCAAAGAAATGGATGTTTATCTTTTGCGACAAAATTAATCGGGACAAACAAAGGAGATGGTTCTGATGTTATTCGATTATTTGCTGCCGGTTCTGCCAACAGGTTTCGATTTTTGTTCTCTTTTTATTTGTCATCTTTTTATATAAGTCCATAGAGTGCGATGCCCAGCCCTAGCTAAATCCAGGCACTCGCTTAGAAAATGAAACACTGTTTTACTCTGTACCTTCGCGGCTGCGTCAGGGAGTGTTGTGGAAGATTTCGAGTTGCTTGCGTACCTATTGGAAAGTGTCCGGTGTTTACAGGCATCTGACTAGTGAAGTACACACATTTGTGTTCTGTAGGCCAAATCTTCCTTGAGATGTCAGACTTATACATAGTGGTCCTGTTATTTATAATTTTCTTTAGCAAAATCGCGGGCTTAGCCATGAAGTGCGAGGAAATTTGTCCCCTCACTAAATCCAACCAAGTCTGGCTAGGTAGGCTCTCATAGCATTAGTCAGACAACGTTTTTGGATTGTCAACGTAAAAGAATTAGCTAGGCAAGTAGTACGGCAGTGTATACACTGTGTCAAGTATGGTCCAAAGTTGCTGGAGTAAGTGATGGGAAATTTACCACCGGAAAGGCTAACTTCTTCGCATCCCTTCTCAGTGTGTGGACTCCATTTCTGTGGTCCAATCAGCACCTACTTAAAGATTCGAGGAAAGGTCCCCTATATAAAACGTATGTGGTAGTTTTCGTTTGTTTTTCATCGAAGGCAGTACACTTGGAGGTCGTAGTGGATCTTGCGTCGGAAGCATTTACTGCCGCATTGAATCGAATGACAGGCCGTTGAGGTCTTCCAAGGGATATCCATTGTGATAACGCAACCAATTTTGTAGGGACTCAATCCAAACTCATAGAATTGCGCAATATGTTGTTGAAGAATTCTTCGCAACAATTTATTCCAACTTTTTGTACTAATACAAATATACATTTTCATTTCATACCCCCAAGGGCACCCCACTTCGGTGGCATCTAAGAGGCAGCTGTCAAAGTTGCAAAAGGCTATTTGTAACAGAGCTTAGGCGGAGCGAAAATAAGGTTCGAAGAGCTGTAGACGGCGCTTGTATAGATTGAGATCATTATGAACTCCAGGCCCATAACCCCGATGTCATCAGACCTCAATGATTTAGAGGCTTTAACACCAGCGCAGCTACTCATCGGCTCATCGCTTAAGTCCATACCCAAACTAGCAGTGGAAGTTTTTGATATCAGCTGGTCTGTAAAATATATGTACGAAGTGCAAGTTCGTTCTAAGTGGATCTCATTCAATCCAAACATAATACCCGTAAGTTTGGTCATCATTCCCGACGACAACCTACCACCCCAAAAATGCCAGATTGGAAGAATTACCAACACTCATCAAGGGCCAAGATGGAAAGGTCTGAGCGGCTGACGTAAGGACAGCGAGAAGCATCGTAAGAAGACACATTCCAGTTTGAAAGGCATTCCTTGGGAATTGAGTTGTTGAAAACGGCTTATATTTCTGAGAAGGCGACTAGCGTGTATGATGATGATAATAAACACACCTTTTGTGCAGAGATGTCTCATCGATATACCTTTAAGGTAGGCATGTTAAGGGCGATCTAACTAGACCTGATCTTATGTGGTGGTGCATGATACGTTCAAGCCTTTCTGAATACCAAAGAGGTCAAACTAATTGATCTAAAATCGTTTGGTGATTCATGATTGCGCTAGCTTGCTTTTAGTATGAAAACGTCACTTTTATATTTCCACGTCAGGGGGACATAGGGGACCACTCTTAATAGCGAGGAGCTAGAAAAGCACCTTGCATCTGGTGCATCTGCAGCATGATGGGTGGGAATTGTAAATGGCAAAACTTTTAATTGTATAGGAAATTTTTTCGTCGGTGCAAACCCATTTGACTTTTTAATAGGGTTCATGTTGGATACCCTGCAAAATGAAGACTCTTCAGCGATTTCCAATCAAGTGCCAAATCTCTTAGTATTTTATTAAAAATATTAATCAATTTTTACAAAACCTATGCCCGTAGAAGATGTTAAAAATCTCCTCAGTCGACCTAATGAGAATAGCAGAACTTGCAAGGCAATACTTAACAGCTAATTCTAACGTCGGAAGTTTTGTGCACAGTTCTTTTAATGCGACTTATTTCAGTAGTATCTATCTTCAAATTTAGATTAAAGTGCAAGTGCAAGTAGTCCGCAAAGGCTTTTAGGTCGAAGACTCTCCTGTTTTCGCCTATCGGTGTTTGTTTTAAGTTTATATTTAGCAAGTTTTACCCATAACTTCAGAATCATTCCAATTTGACTTTATTTCGCTTCCTTCAGGCAAGCGACTATCACAACAGTTCCTGCGAACCTTGGTATTGTGCTGTACAGGATCAATAAATTTAAGCACTCTCTCAGCAAGTAGCAGGTACCATTCACGCAAGTTCGTTGCTATTCTCGCGGTAAGTGCTTTTCGTCAGGCAAGTCATCAGGCCAGACATAAATATTTTGTCTCTTGTGCCTTGACTTATGCCAATACCACGTCAAATTTGAAGCTATCTTAACGATCCCATCGAGTCCCTTCCGCCAGGCAAGCAAAAGTGACTAAATCAAAGTTTCAGATATCACGTCAGTTTGGGGTAAGGACCTTTATCCTTGTTGACTTTCAGATCTACCAATTGTTTCCTGTTCAAATCGATTAATTTGCGCTTGCACCCTACCAAAATATCACCTGGTATTTAAGGCGTTTTGATGTTTGTTGATTTTGAATGGCCTTACTATAAACTGAGAGCGGTCTTTCAAGTTCATTGACTGTAAGTAGTCTATCTAATGCCATATAGCTTTCTCGACAGTTTATGCCCATCAGGCGGTGCTGGTGCAATGCAAGTTTAATACCACCTTCGACACATGAATTTGAAGATCGAGGTCGACAAGATGACCTTAATTTGTTTTTGCGTCATCGCGATGCCTTATATTTGGCCATGAACAAACAATTTATAAAAATTACTAACTCTCCTTTAAAAAAAAATCGACATGCCTCCCGCCTGCTACTATTTGTCTCCTTACCATTCTTCCCACCATCAACTACTCGACTGACCTTTGTGCCAGCATATATATGGCTTATAATTTTGGACACAAATCCTCTTCACGGTCAAGTAAGCAAGTACTCTTACACTGTCCACAACAGAAAAACACAACAAAGTCAAATAAATTTCAGTTTTATTCATTTAGCCAAATGGTCGGCCTTGCCGCACACAAGAAATGCAATTTAAACGCAAATTTTCAGCTTCAAAACGTTCAGCCATTCATTTCACTTGAAATTGCAACCTAAAAAAGCCCCAAAAATAAAACCAGAATAACAAAAAAACAAAACAACTTCACCAAGTCACCGCCTTATCCCCGACTTTACACCACTTTACCACATGCAACGGAATAAAATCCCGAAAATTTCGTAACCAACACTTGAAAGCCAGAAAATAGTTATCCGTTCGCGCCCTGTCTGTGGACTCTAGTAACTTTGCTGGCATATATGAGGAGCCTTCTTCGAGTAAACTAAATGCATTCGATTTGTGGCTTTGCGTGCTTTTGTATATTTAAGGACTGTGCTGCCTCTCTTTCTGTCACACACACACACACACAATTTCGTTGTCCGCAACAGCAGCAATACCAATTGCCCAAATATGCCATTTGGAATAAAGTGTTTTCTCACGCTTCTCTGTACCGTGTGTGGAAGTTGTATTTGGTTGACCATTGGTCTCCTCAAAAATTTTGCAAAAGCAATTTTCTAAAACTACCTACCCCCCTTTGACCGTCCGTCGTCCCTTCAGTTGGTCGTTCGTCCCTCAGTAAGCATATTTCTAATGCCAGGACATACAAATATAGATTTCCGTCTGGTGAGACCGAAATTCATGTCATCGAGGTCGAAACAATAGCAACAGGAAATGCGATGGAATTGTACAAGTCGGTGTATGTGTGTGTGGGTGAGAGTGTGGAAATTATATGGCTTCGAGGAGCGATAAATTATTCACCATTTGGTTTCATAGGACACATAGGTACAGGACTATGGAATATAATAGAGGACTATCGTTTTAGATACAGAGGGATTAAGAAGTAAAGGGAAATTCCTGTAAGCTTCATGGTTGACTTTAATTGCCCATTACTCGAATAGCTATACATATGTACGTAGCGAGCGTACAGTCGAAGGAGGTTTTCGTGCTTAAAATTATAGACTCAAGCTGAAGTGGTCAATTAAAACTGTCAAGCCAGTGACATATTACAAGTAAACTTGGATAACACTCACTCACACCAATTGGGCTTGGCATCTATATCTAAAAAAAATAATAATAAAAGATGTCAATGGTTGATGTTTTTTTGTTTTGTCAAAAAATCATTTATTTTTTGTTTATTTTCATTTTCTATTACATTATTATTAGCTAAGTGCTGTTTCTTTTAATTTTCTACAATTTCTTTATTTATTTTAGTTAACGTTAATTAGGTTAAATAAATTACAAAATTAGGTTCATATAAAACTTAGCTATGTATATATGTATATTATAATATTTAGATACTATTTATATTCGAAACATATACAACTGTATTCGTTAGATTAAAGGCCTTAAAGTATATAAATCTATTCAAGCTTTCAGGATATGGGAGAAACAAGCGGCCTTACGCCGGACGGGGTAGAAATTTGATGTGGTTGCATGGAATTATCAAATGATTGGAAGGGTTTCTGGGACTACCATGTTTTGGGGGACGAATAAGGATAACGAACACAAGATCAGTACGATTATTTCTTAGTACTAGAAAAGTCCCAATAACTGATAGCACAGATCTCAATCAAACTACAAAGGATTTAAAACTTCAGAAGTTCTCCGTGTCGTCCTTCCTGATCGCTTGGAATGAATCAGCGATGGGTTAATCGGCTTTAGTTAGAGAGATCATGCATGGTCTGCAAATATCCTTTTAAGGAAAGGAGTAAAAAGCGATAGCTTGCACATATGCTCAGATAGCCAATATACTTTTAAAGTCTCTCTCTGTTGCTACGATCCTTTCAAAAATTGTAGGGGAGGCAAACTGAACAAGTTGGGTAGATGCAACTCTGTTACTCTTACCTGGTTTCCATGGCATACTGGTATTCAGGGTTATGACAGAGCTCTTGCCAAATATCGCTCAGCGTTTGTTGGCCCACAACCATACATATGATGCTGACGTCTTCAACATGCTGGATACTGGCATGATCTTACAACATAATAAGCCGTTGGTCGACGGTCAAACCCCTATCAGATCTAAATATCTGCTACTACTGAAAAGAAGTGACTGACGACCCTTAAGCAGCCTTGTCACCGGTTTCAGTTGATCTGAGCATCTCAAAACTATAGGAGTTAGAAACTCAGTTCTTTGTGAGTGCTGTCTGGAAAATGACGAAAATGTCCGGCTTTCGTAAGAACTAGACTGGCTATCCTTGGCAAACACTTCCTCTTTGAACTAGCAAAACTCCTTCGCTCTACCAAAAGCACTGGTAGGTTCAGCAAATCTGTTGTGAACTTACAGTTCTGTGGTAAATTTGAGCAGCCTTTGCTGAAGTACAATCAAAGAGGTTTTTATTGACTTTAAATTTGTGGGGAAAGCTACGCTCGCGAACCGACCGACGTATTTTCTTCCACATTAAAAACTTTCTCATAACTGAGAGAGAAATGTTAAACTTCCATATGACGGATTCCAAATGGCGTCTTTACCCAGCTAGCACAAAGGACAAACATTATAAATTTGTCGGCATCTATACCAGGAAATGTTTTGATACAAATTATGGCTTTAAACCTTTAATGCCCAAAAGGCGTAATTTCGACATCCAAGTTTGGAATTGATTGTTTTTTTTTTCAAAGTCACCATCACCAGTGCTAAGAGCACTCTCGAAAACACAGGAAACAGTGGGTAGAGATTAATTTCTTACATTTTATTTGACAACTATTCGAACTTAGATGTCGCAATTTCTACATTTTGGGCTTTAAAGGGTTTAACTTGTTATTCGGGGGTTTTTGGCGTCGATCAGAAATCTAAGCTCAGAGTTTTACAATTTATACGTACAAGATAGTGAAACCAATATTCCGGATAAAAAATCATGGAAATCAAATCACAAAAAAAACGCTGGCAATCGATTCAGCTAATCGAAAAACCTCTATAAACTAAGACTAATGGTTTTGGCATGAAATATGAAATTTTTATACAAAAGTTGGCCTCCTGGGCTTATTGCGAACTCTGCATACACTGTGATCTGGAAGAAATCTCGCACTGGTCGGAAAGTAATGGACTGTTTCTAAGTCCTCTGAAGTTCAAATGCATCATTATTAGTAAGAAAACTTTGGACCTAGAATATCAACCTATATAATTTACCCATAGTTTATGTTTCCACTGCAAGAAATCTTGAAATCTTGGTATGTTGTTTAGTAGTAGGCTGTCTTGGGATCTACACATTAACGCTGTCGTAGGTAGAGCCTACGGTATGCTCTGCACTCTATAGTCCTCGCACTAAAAACACGTTTGCTGTTGGCCAAAACACTTATTATATCGATACAAACTTATGGATGCGAAGTTTTTTGTATATAGATATGAGGCAGTCAGCAGGAGAAAGCTAAATATGGCCTTTAATAATATTGCGCGTTACATTTTTGGATTGCATAGATTCGACCGAATTTCCATTTCGTCAATTTAAATCTAAAATATTACCCTCGATCCAATAACCCGGCAATCTCTTTAACAGGTTACAGTTCGGTTAATCTAATAGATCCCTACATATTGTTCATCGACGTCATTTCAGTCTGACTTCGGAGCGACAATTCTACTTCAACGCCGTCCGATTGTGGCCCCCACATTTTTTACTAGCGCGAAGCACAGTTTCGTAAAGAGTTAAGAACCTGTTTTCAAAATTTATAATATTATATGGGTACATGTTATATATAGTTTTTCACCTTTTTTGAACTAAACGTCATTTTAACTGAAATTCTTTAGAGTAGCTTTTTTTTATTATTATTATTATCACTTTTAATAATCAAAGTGTTGAGATTAAATTTGTTGTCCCGTAGGTTTGAATTTTGCTTTGGTTGTATTTAGAATTGATGTAACAGTTCAAAAGCAAATGACTGCGAATACGAATACGAAATTTTCTCTCTACTATTTTAGTTTTGAAAAATTGGATTTTCTCAAAAACTGGTCCAACAATTTTTAAGTAAATTTGCGTATTGGCCACATTTAAGCTAATTCTCCAAAATAAAAAAAAAGATAAAAATCCGTTGAACGGTTTGTGAAAAAAACGATTTAATTTAAATTCAAGAAAATGTTAGAATTTTATGCAGAATTCTGAGACGTCTCAAATATCCAGTGTACAAAAAAAAAAGACCAAAATCCTTGAATTATTACTACCATTGATTTTTATAAAAAAAAACCTTGTATGGCTGGTACCGTTATTCAAAACCACAAAATAAAAGAATACCGCGAGATGTTACCCCAATAAATAATTAAATATACAATTACAAACCTTGAAGAAAATACGTCGAACAATTTCGACCTATGGCTCCCGAATAGGCAGACATAATATAATATGTTCTCAGTTGTATAAATTGTAATCGTAACCATGGGTATTTCTAACTCTGTAAACCTAATTTCTGAAGTTTAAATAAATACAGCATGGGCGTCTGGAATGCTAAAAACCTTCGATTGAAAAACTAATCTATACGTTTTTGTTGAGCGACTGAGCTTGGCCGGCAACACTGTTCAGAGACTTTGTACCCCTGCGTTGAAGATACACAAGTTGTTGCTCGGATTTTATAAGGCACTCTGCTTGTTTGCTATAAGTGTTTACATGCATAAAGTATCTTGTTGAATTCTAGTTGCCAAGGGAAATTATCTTGTGTTCATTTTGTTATGTTTAATTGGATTCATAAATATAAAAGCTCTTATGACATTTTCATCTCATTACGAGAGACGAAAATCCATATTTGCTGACGAAATAAATATCTTTTTAAGGGATGGATTTATTTAAATTCCATAGCAAAGGTTAAAGAATAGACACTGTGACCTGAACCTCAAAACCAGGAATATTTTTACCGGCTACGAACCAACTTGTCAATATGGTGATTTCACAGTAGTCGAAGCTTACCACATGATCTGCAAATTAAAAAGATATCGCAGACTGAGGAAGTTCATCCTGAAAACATACATCGCCAATAAAATGTTTGCAAGTGATGATCCAACTAATCACTACATCAAACATCACTATGAAAGATGCGGTAACGTGATGTGTCAAGACCTGAAATCGGAAGAGTTATGGGGGGAAAGAGTCGAAACGCTGAAAAAAGGTATTAGACGTTGACGGTGCATTGTCCGTGCTTCTAAATAATGGCAAATATATATTATAAACGGCTGAATAAATTCTAATGCAATTTTACCTCTCAACTTGTCCCACTCATTGTAGTCTGACATCGAAATTTATTTTTAGTTTCTCGTTTGGTTAAAGGGATTTTGGATACCCTTATAATGTGTTTTTTTTAACACAGTGCGGGCATTAGGGAAGTGAAGGATTAGAAAAAAGAAGATACCGATGCACGTTGGTTTTAAATGTCTGTAAACAATAATGTGTAGGAAAAACAGAGCGGGGTAGAACATTCCACATTCGTACTGTACAGTGAAGAAACGAATCCTTGGCCCGAATACAGGCTTGAGGGTAAACTGATGTGCATTCCTAGCATGGCGGGTATTGCGGTTGAATTGCTGTAGCGGTGGAATGCAACTGGCTATTTCATTTGAGCACTTGTGGTGGAAATACCGATAAAACAATGACAGGCAGGCGACATTGCGACGATGACTAAGAGAGTTTAGTTTTTGAATCCTGCCAAGTAGTTCCAGCAATTTTACTGCTGAACTTGTCCCAGTCATTGTAGTCTGAAATCGAAATAAATTTGTATTTTCCATTTCGTTTGGTAAGAATTGCAAGTTTTAAGGATCTGAATAAAAAAAAAAATATTTCGATTCTGAAAGTTTGAATAGATATTTATAAATGTACAATAAAATCTAAAGCAATAATAAATACATATACACTTAAAACAAATTAAATGAAATTCTACTAGGTATTGGCAACACTTGAAGTGTTTTTTCTTTTTACTAAACAAACAATTGACTTATTTAATTGGGATAACAGAGAACAACTTTACTAATAAAAAGTATTGCTCCTCTTTAGTTTGAAGACTTAGTATACTATCGCATTAGGTGGAGTGTAACAACAGATGACAGTATAAAGGTCCACAAACACACAATAATGTTAACTTAGTACTATTTAAATTATTTACAATTGAAATTGATTCGGTTACACATAATGTAGTATTAAAAGTACAACAAATCACATACTTTAACCATAAGAGACTCTTTAAAATTTTTAAATAATTCAAAACCTCAAACAACCCACTCCTGAGGCTAATCAAATATTCACTCCAACAGCATATATATGCGGTTTTCTAACAAAGCAAAACCGCACAACCCGCAACTACTGACCACAGCCCCTGTTTGCCATAAAACTGTAAAGCATGTAAAATAATAGACCCGGATCTAATAACGACGCAAAATAATCACTATAATCGACCGAGGAATTTATTCTCCAATTGAATTTGAATTTCAGGCAATCGGATGGCATTCGCGAATACCACTACTGATTTGGCAAATAAATTCAACTGACCACCTTGGGACAGGAACCCTTTAGGTATGTTTTAAAACTAATAAAAAAAATTCCACTTCAAAATGTGTAAAAAAGAAATCCAACGAAATTAATTTCAGCATAATTTAGGCCCTTCGTTGGGCGCCATTTCTGTTCTTTTTTTTTACATTTCACACGCAGCAATTCATGAATGAGTGTGAGTCCTTGTGATTTTTCAACACCTGATGCCATGCAAATGAGGGTAATTCATTTTATCCGACGCCTGAGGGCGAAAATCTCTATCAAATCACCGAATTACACCGAATGAATTTACATACTAGCAGCCACCACACCACAGGTAGTGGTGTATGCGAGTGTTACATAAGTTGAGCTAATTAAAATGTATTAAAAGGTGTTAATCTGTAAAGTGTGATAAATTATTAATTAAATCATTTTACACTTCTCACAGGTGGGCACAACGGCGGCGTCGATGGTTGCTGCAATGTCCGTGACATGGTTGGGTTGGTTGGAAATTGTGTGGCAAAGGTGTCTGGGCGCCCAATGGCGGCCACAGAAAGAGGTTTAACTGGTGATGTCCTGTGAAAAAGGACGCACACACACACACACACACATGCGTGCAGGTTGAAGTGACGAGGATTTCATTAATTTTTTAAAGTGTGTTTTATTTTTAATTTCTGATGGAAATTCGTAGGTGCTGCTCGGATGAGGATGAGCTCTGAACCAATGGCTGAAATTATTTTACAACTTTTTGGGTAGGTACGCGTTCAATTAAAACGGATTACAAGTTAGAGTAGTAGGAGTACATTTTGTGCAGTCATAATCACTAGGATTTAGCTCTTGATCACAGGCCAAATGGGTTAAAGTTAAATAATATTTAAATTAACTATTTACAGTCCTTTTTGTTTTTTGTTTTTTTTTTTTTGCAAAATATATTATTATTTTCCTTGCATTTTTTTGCGCACCTTACATTGCTTTTTATTTAAATAAATTATATGCAATAGCTATTCTTATGTAGTTTATTCTTAAATTTAGTATTTATATCTTTATACAATATTATTATGTTTAGCAATCTTCTGCTTATGATTCCAGCTTAAGTACAGTCCTGATCTAATCGAGTAATTTATCCTATCTGCACCATTCTGATCTACATACATATTTTGGTTCTACTTACGACTAAATTTGCACAACATTTTTGCAAAGTATAAATTTGTTACATATGCATTATTTTAAATGGTTTTCTATTTTTTGCTTTTAATTAATTTTGTATACATAAATATATATAAATATTTAGATACTATTTTTATTTTTTTTTTCTTCTTTTAGTATGTATAGGAAGTTATGTTTACCATTTTATGTTCTTTCTCTGTTCGTATAGCATTATTTTATTTTTGTTTTGTTTTTAGCGTTAGCAAACTATTTCTGATTATTAATTTATACTTAGTTATCTGTGTTTTTGTTATATAATAAATATATATATTTATGTAATGTATTTATAGTGTAGTTATTGT
Source organism: Ferdinandea cuprea (assembly GCA_963576555.1). Classification (NCBI taxonomy): domain Eukaryota; kingdom Metazoa; phylum Arthropoda; class Insecta; order Diptera; family Syrphidae; genus Ferdinandea; species Ferdinandea cuprea. The sequence continues at coordinate 135,431,213 of OY754958.1, forward strand.
CCACCCTCCAGTTTACGGCATATTTTTTTTTTTTCGTCTTTTGTCATTATATCATATTTATATAAGTATTTATATTTTTCATTAACAAAAATAATAGTTTACATTATACAGGTTTTGTTTGGAATTTGTTGTGACAAAGAAAAAACTAAAATAAATTAATGGAATTAAATTAGTTGTTTTTATTTTGCGGGAATCTACAGGTTAATTGCGTTGAATACTGAGCCATAGTCATATAACATTGCTTCTGGTCAACGAATCAGTAGTCCACTGTCCGGTGACCATCGGTTCGCACGGTAATACATATCCTTGTACATCGATGGGCATGAATTTTGATTTTGCTGAAAATATAAATAAAGAAATAAATCTCACAGTATTGATATAAACTTATTAGGTACGTAGGTTATGTGCTATATAATATAAATTAGCTAAATGTCATGGAGTAAGCGTCCATAGTTAGCTCCAATTGACCAAGGATGTTGGGACGAAGACATCTATGGCATTCTACGTTTTCTGGTATCTTTACCGAAACATGGGGTTGGTTCGCCAACAATTCTTATGTATCTACACGACAATGGTTAGGCCCATAAGGTTGGTAGCCTTCCACACCTTAATAAATTTCTATCATGCTTGCAACGCTCAAGGGCATTTCTCATCTAACTAGAAGTATAGGCTGTTTAGAGGTATAGAACTTTGACTTGAAATAAAACACAATAAAATCGTTTTAATGGCCATCAATTTGGCTTTATTGGAAGCATAATTTTATGCCATTAATGTTTAATTATGATTTCGGGCATGTGGCCGCCGCGGATGGTTGGAATAAAGACAAGTTTAGAGGTCCAATTTTCAACCACTTTTTCCAACATTTGGGGCTGTATGTCGGCAATAACGCCACGAATGTTGGCTTCCAAGTCCCCTTACGTTTCTGGTTTGTTGGCGTAGGCGAGCGACTTCACATATGCCCAAAGAAAATAATCCCATCCGCGAAATTATGCGCTCATCGAATGTTTTCTTCAATAAACCGATTGTGACGTGCGCTGTGTGGCATGTAGCGCCGTCTTGTTGGAACCACATCTCATCCACATTCATGCCATCCAATTCGGGAAGAAAATAGTCGGTTATCATGGCTCTATACCGGTCTACATTAACGGTAACTGACTCTCCAGCATAGTTTCGGAAGAAGTATGGCCCAATGACTCCACCAGCCCATAGAGCACACCAAACAGTCAGTTTTTGTGGATGTAATGACGTTTCAAGGGTCTCATGTGGATTCTGTTCACTCTAAATGCGGCAATTTTGCTTGTTGTCGTAGCTATTCAACCCAAAATGAGCTTACGGTAAACTTCGCGAACTGAACCATTATTTTCGAAAAAAAATTGCAAGCGTTGTTCATTTGTCAACCTGTTCATGATGAAATGGTAAACCAAACTGAACATACATGGCATTAGAGTTGCCAGATTTGACCACAAAATGTCAGTTTTATCTCAATTCGAATAACCAACATCTAAAAACAGCCTTTAGTAAAAAACACCCTTTAATTTTTGATAGAACTCGTACAGGAGTCCCGATGAAACTGGGCGAGAACTATACTACGATCCAAGTCAAATTGATATGCCCTCTGATGCAATTTCACCGGAACTTCGGCGTAAGAACTCGAATGTCGAATTTACGTAAGTTCAAGAACGGCTGCCAGAATTTGAGCTATTAGAGGGATGTAATCACATAAACTTTTCTCCTCGTTAGGACTTTTCTCCTGTCAAGGCTTGGAAGCAGTTTTCTCAGAACCAGAACCTGTGTTTGGTCTGCCGGCATCCCTAGTAAGGGCCTCCATGACCGGGTCTCTTATAGGCACAATATTCGATGGCAAAACTCTTCGGAATGCAGACAAAGCAAACTACTTTAAGTCTCTGGGAAGGCTGTGCGATTTTTCCTACAACTATCGAGAAAAGATTGCGCGCATGTAGAAGTAGTTGAGGTTTTGCCGAACATCTAAACGTACTATTCTTATCTAACCCTTAAAGGTATTCCTTACCATATATGGAACACATCTTTAATTAATCTAGTCAATCAAACTGGATTGTGATCCCGGACACTTTAAACTAAAGTAGACAAATTTACCTTTCATTTAAATACCTTTACAGCCTGCTAAACGATTTGTTTCAATTGTCACTTAACAAACAGCCAAATTGTCAAATAAACAGGCAACGTGGTCCTATGCAATTTTTGCACATAATTTCATAAGTGAGTTTCAATAGTTAAAACAAATTTATAATAAATGTATATTATTCATGTGAAAATAAGGAATAATGAGTTCATTATACTTTTTTAGCTAAATTTAATCAGTCTTGATCAAATAAAATATCTTTAAAAGGTTTTCTTATGATTCTTATCGTAAATTGTCCTTTTTCCTTGAATATGATGCATTTCCCAAGAAAATAAAGGAAGGCAGACCTACAATTATGATTTTTACATGAGTATTGGTTTTTAGGAACAAACACGGGGAAAATAGAATATTGTTTATTTTCCATTTAGGGGCGTGGTAGCGGTCCCCTTTTTCTTTCCGTGGAGGTAGGATTTGAAGAACAGACACAAAAAAAAAAAAAAATAGGCAGTGTGTATATTCAAAAAAAAGAGGCGTGGCATTCGCCTATATATCGAACAAAAAGCAGTCACAAAATACTACAGTCTTGACTAAAAATTGTCTGCCTGTATTAACTTGCAAGCCACGAAGGCTAAAAATTGGAAATTTAAGTACTTAAGTAATGCATTTATAGTTCCGTTATGCAGGATGACAATGGAGAATGCTTACTGCTGCACCTAGCCATGTTACAAGGAATCAACTCTGTTCAATTATTTGCATACTTTGTCGGTATTTCACATAGCGTTCTGTAGGAGATGACTCAACGATGATATGGTTAAAGGTGTTTTTTAGTAAAGGACGAACAATATACGCTAACAATTTATTTTATTTATTTTCTATACTCGACATAGCCAGTGCCTTCTTGTCCAAGAACCTTGATTACTCTGGAATAGTTCATAAAAACAACAGATTTGTTCCACTAAAACTGATGGACTTTCTACTCTCAAAGCTGAATTTTTTGTTTCCAAGATAAGAAATTCTTATTAAGTCATTTATTCTTATTTCAAGTGAACAATATACAAGTAAAGTTGATGGGAGGCTAGTAAACCACATCAAATGGCCATTTGTTTTTTTTAACATGCTAGATGTTTCTGCACTTGCTTCTTACATAATATTTGACGAATTAACTCCACAAAAAAAAGTGGTAAGCGATGTGAGTTTATAATTGAATTCGCGCCTCAATTGGTAAGACCTCAAATGCAGTTACGGGCAAAAAATCCCAGAATATCGCTTTTCGCGATATGCTGATGCAACGAAAATTGTTGGCATAGTTTATGAGTATCGAAATTACAGTTCATTTCAAATAGCCATTGTTGTCATTGCAACCTACACCTTCCCCGAAAGTAGTTAGTATGTGCGACGGACAAAACAAAAATAAAAAAACTTGCTTCTTGTGGTAGGGATGTAAGGGACCCGGTTTGCGAAAAAAAGTGTCATAAATATGCTTCAGAAGAAGCATCTCATCAGTGAGTTGTTTTCATTTAATTTATAAAATAATAAACTGGTTTTTCTTTCTATCGAATAAAGGAACCAATCGATCTACACATCTATACATAATATAGAAACCTTACTAGACATAGTTTCCAGACCTAATCTTACACATAAAAGACAGTACATCGCGATTTTACAGTCCATAGCTGCAAAATGTATTCCAGTTACTGCTAAACGAAGGCTTGAATTTAAAATCTGCACCAAGTTGCCACATACAAAAATGTTTAATCTGTACTTAACCTTCCTTTTTATTTTTTTCTTGCTGAATTGAAGATACCATAACTAGTGCAAAGACCTTTGCTTATTGGTGAGTTAGTTATTGAATAAGTTAGCGTAAAAATTAAACGCATAACAAATAACTTTGCGTCTATGTATTGTCTACCAAGAGCAACGTTAGAAAAACATGGACAAAACTTAGTAATTAGCGGCGATTCTTACGTGAAATATAGTTTCTGGAGCTCCAAATGCATCTTACCAAAAGGTGTAATTCTTTAAGAAGCCGGTATAGAGTTTGGGGCCGACATTTACGCTTCTGGTAAACCGACGTATTGGCCTTTGGATATAGCAAAAACTCCACACCTCATAGACTTCTTTATCGCAAAAGAAGTATCGGAAAACTCAGTCAATATTGAAGAAAGTATTGATTTCTCTTCTGAATGATACGCTGGTCATTCTGATAATTACTAGAGGGGGTTTTCGTGAAAAGGACCGTCCACCAAGACTGACTACCAAAAAACCGAATTGGGACTCCTTTAGGAAAGACTGCATAAAAAAATCGATCTGACGATGGCAGCAATCTCGTGCGCCGCAGGATAAAACAATTTTAAGTACTCTTTCCTGCAAGCTTAAAAGAGTTATTCGGGATTTTAAGAATCGGGAAATCTCTACAAGATATGTAGCCTAATAGCTGCGGCGGAAAAAATTCGAATGTTTCGCTCTGAAAATCTATGACAGGCATGAAAACCCCAAAGATGAAAGCGCCACCTATCTACAAAAATAATAGCGATAATAAATAATAAATAATTTGCCGAACACCTACAACGGTATCGGACCATTTTTAAATAAGACGAGTATCGCTGGTCGAACTCTTTTATGAAATACGAAATCTTACATAAGACAAGGATCCTGGATATGACCTAACTACGGGACAGGTCTTCAAGAAGACTCTAATAAAAATTTATTTATCTCATAAACGCTTCTATTAGACTATTGTATATTCCCCCAAAATGGAAAATAGCTGAGGTGATAATGGCTTCTAACCCAGGTAAACCTCTAAATGTTAAAAAATCCTATAGACCAATATCGCTTCTACCAAGATATCTTCTGTCGAAGATATTTAGAGCGATGACAGATTTCGAACTAAGCACTCTACAATTGACCAGGTTTACAGAATTACCAACGAAATTGAGAAAGCACTAGAGGTGAAAACAAATTGTTCTAGCATTTTCCTTTACGTCTCTCAGGCCTTCGATAAAGTATGGCATACGTGATTATAAAATACACTTAACAAAGTTCTCCAAATTCAAAGAAATCGCGGCTGGGGTTCCACAAGGAAGCGTTCCTGGCCCGATTTTGTATCTATTATACACTTGCGACATACCGCAAGAAGAGGATACTATCGTAACGACTTTCGCGGAAGAAGAATCTCACACTTTTATGAGCATGGAAAGATTTTCCACCTTCCCTCGGAAATAACCCTATAACCAAATAAATGAATATTGTTATTGCCTTTTATTAGACTTACCTTTGATTTCTTAAAATCTATATTAGTCCTTATTGTTCTATGATGCAAGCCTTGTACGGGTCTCGCATTATTACCTAATGGTGCTTTTGGAGTTATCTCAGAGCCTTGCATTAGCTTTCTGAGCTGATATAACTGAAAATACAAAGAAAAATCACCCCATTAAAGCCAAATATTTAAAACCGAATTTTGTGAAATAAATCGACGTTTGGAAAACATGAAAACCATATTTTCAGCTTAACGTTCTTGACACAAAATAATAATAGCTATGTTATGTATCTTCGGTATTCCATTAACATGATTATAAAATTATCCCGATTCTGTGGTCATGCAACCATTTAAATCATCTGAAAATTCAATAATGAAAAAAGCCACAAAATTAAAAAAAAAAAATTAAATAAGTATACTTAAGTATATATGTACGTATGTGAATATTAATAAATGTAAAAAAAAATATAGTGCCTTCAAAACGAACATGAAACTCATTATTATCGACAATTTTACAATAATTTTCAGTATTTGAAAATTGAAAAGCGAAAACAAACAACGGAATTGGTGCAAACAAAGCGCCAAAGGGCGATGGAAATTAATTTCAAATCAATAAACTCTACTCGACCGCAACCATCCAAATGCAATAAAAATTTTTTTTAATTAAACCGAAACGTCGTCGCGCAATTGGCCGCAATTACCCGTAGAACACAGAAGCACTAATTCGTTGTGCTAAATGATTATGTGTTAAGAATGCTATTTTTTGTTGTTGTTGTTTTCCCATTTTATTGCATTTTATTTAACATTTATTATTTCAATGAAAGTATGTTTTTTTTTTGTATTTATTTGAAAAAGTTGCTTTGCGCTTTTACACACAAAAGTATAAAATGGTTTTTAATTAAATATTTAAATTTTATTTCGAAAAGAAGCCGCACCGCACCGCTACCGAGATTACCGTGTGTACACTGTGTGAACTGTTTACTTAGCTTACCTCCTGTTTTGTTATGTAAATTGGTTTATTTACTATTATCCACACCGTGCTCTCCCAGCAGCCAGGATGTGTTGTTGACCCTTCATAGGTTATGAAATGATCGGTATTTGGCAGCAGGGAACGTATTGAAATGTGTCTAATTGGTGTTGAAAATCCTGCAATGGAGAAATTTAATGGATATTTTATTTCTCGCAGGACATTTCCTTTCATGCTAAATTTAAAGTAAGACTAATCCCTTTGGCCACTTTCAATAACTTACTACTCCAATTCAATATCTAGATCTTTAAACACCAACATTCGTAGTCAATATAAAAAAACCAACTTCCTCCGGACAATACAACTCAATTTTGTCCGTCTTATTCCGCCTTTATTTACCATAACAAATAACAGACGCCACAGCAGCAGCCAACCCTTTACGGAAGTCGCAAACAAAAAGGTGGGAATCCATAGCACCTGAAGGGTAAATTTTCTTTCCGCCCAATATCGACAGGTACCCACCGTCATAATTCGTTCCTTCAACTTTGCACACAGAGAAGAAGAAAAAAGAAAAAAACAACAGAAAGACAAAAAAAGAGTCCTTCGTTCAACGAAATGAAAAAGTAAAGGTAAAGACGGAATATGAAGTTCTCATCGACAAGCAGTCAATTTTGAGACTTCCCAGATAACAAGAAGGAAGGACTCTTAAAGAAAACAAGAAAAATAAAATCCCTTCCGGCATCACCGACCATTGCCCACCATCACCCATGGCTGCCATGGTGTCTTCCGGTTAAACGAACATGAATTTCCCCAAACCGCAGGAAAAACAACACGGACTAACACTTAGTAATAGAGTCTGTTCCTTACAAACAGAGAAAAGACAAAAAACGTTGAAAGCAAAAAGTAAGTTATTTATAGTTTGAGTAAGGACTAAACAGGACTCGATCTGAGGATGAAAAGAAACAACACACACACACAGAGTAGTTCAGTTAATAAACTCGGATGTAATCGCGGACATGTTGAGGAACAATTTTACACTGCTGTTACCACGATTAGGGATTCTATTTTTTTCTCTCCTTGGCGCTGTTTTTTTTTTTTTTACTTCTGCCCGGTAACCTTCATTAAGTTCTGTTCCACTTCACAAAAGAACCACAATGTAGTCGAGATAATTATTGTATACACTTTCACCCGGAGCCGTACAAAAAATGGTTTACCTTGATAAAAGGACAAAAACCTGAATAAATCATTTCTAAGGATCCGATGCAAATTTTGGTCTTCTATAGAAAAATTGTATATATTACATTTCGCTTACCTCTAAATAGCACTTTGGTAAATGTACTTGTGATAATTCTAAGTTCAGGATTTGGCGTTTCACCGATTTGCACCATCAGTGACAGACCAACGATGCCCTGAGACTTGTGTTGCGCCTCGGACATGTTGTGATACAATTCCTTGTTGAATCCATAGATTTGAATCTATAAAAAACAGAAAAATTTTAGTTTTAAAACGGGAACAAATAACTAATAAATTCGAGTACGAAATTAACGACAATCTGGAAAAAATGTAACTGGGGCTTATACGTAACTTCTTTTTTTTTTGTGAAATTTTTTAATCAGAAAGCAACCATCCCCTAAATTAACCATAGGAATAATTGATTTTAATTGCATCATAAGTCTTAAATCACTTGGGCAAATCGAATTTGGGACAGATGCACAAGTTCGAAGGAACATATGATGACGAGATCATTCATATTATAAAGGCTTTCCTGACACTTTTCCAGAGGCAATGTTTATCAAGCGCGGAGAAGAGACAGCCCTTGTGGATTACTCAAATTCAACAACCTGCCATAGACAGAGACAGAGACATTCTTTCACTTAAGCGGACATTTGGCGGTCACGTCAAATAGCAGAGGTTTTTAATAAAAAGTAAAGAACTAAAGACGCATCCTTGGTGTACCCCGATTTTGATTCAGAACTCTACTGTGACTCCAGAGGGGAATATTACTGTTGCCTTTGCTACTATCGAATGCTTTTTAAAACTCAACCAATTAAATAAGAATCCACCCCTCAGGTGGAGGTAGTATAGTGCATCCCAGATCACTGCGGCCTCTCAAGGGCCGATTGTAATATCCTTCATTTAGAGCCCATCCATGATGCCGCAGTTAGTTATAGAAGCGACTAGTTTTTTTGGTTGAGCTGGCAGATATATCTGCTGCTTGAAGGCCGACCTTACCTATATAACGTTGACAGGTTTGTATTAGGCAGTTGCGATCACATAATATCGGTTCTGATGTTTCTTCGTCCTCGTTGTACAATCTGCAAGTATTGTTTTCTGCTATTCCCATAGTCATCAGGTGTTTTTTGACATGGCAGTGCCCCGTGAGGAAGCCTATGACTAGTCGAATTTGACTTCTACTGAGTTGTAGTAGTTGTTTCGTTTTTTAATGGAACTGTTTGGCATGAACTTTTTCGATTGCCTGTTTCCTTCGATCTCCCTCCAGAAATGTAGCGTTTTCTCTTTTAGGCAAGTTTTGAAAAAGAATGGTCTTGGCAACATGAATTGGGATGCGGAACCTATTCTGGCTTGATCGTCTGCCTTTTAATTGCCTTCATGTCCACTGTGACCTGGCACCCCGATCAAATATAAAGGGTGTCTTTTTTTGGCGTTGGTTTTTCGAATAGAGACAAAACTGACATTTTTTGGTCAAATCTGGCAACTCTAATGTCATGTATGTTCAGTTTGGTTTGCCATTTCATCATGAACAGGTTGACAATTGAAGAACGCTTGCAAATCGTGCAAATTTATTTGGAAAATAATGGTTCAGTTAGCGAAGTTTACCGCAAGCTCATTTTGGGTTGAATGGCTACGTCAACAAGCAAAATTGTCGCATTTGGAGTGAAGAGAATACACATGAGACCTTGAAACGTTATTTCATGCACAAAAACTGACACTGTTTGGTCTGCTCTATGGGCTGGTTGAGTGATGATGCTGGAGAGTCAGTTACAGTTAATGCAGATCGGTACTGAGCCATGATAACCGACTATTTTTTTTCCCGAATTGGATGGCATAATTGTGGATGAGATATGGTTCCAACAAGACGGTGCTACATGCCACACAGCGCACGTCACACTCGATTTATTGAAGGAAACATTCGATGAGCGCATAATTTCGCGGAATGGACCTGTCAATTGGCTACCAAGATCGTGTGATTTGACCCATTTTCTTTGGGGATATGTAAAGTCGCTCCCCTACGCCAACAAACCAGAAACGATAGGGGACTTGGAAGCCAACATTCGTGGCGTTATTGCCGACATACAGCCCCAAATGCTTGAAAAAGTGGTTGAAAATTGGACCTCTAGACTTGTCTTTATTCGAACCAGCCGCGGCGGCCACATGCCCGAGATCATATTTAAACATTAATTGCATAAAATTATCCTTCCAATAAAGCCAAATTGATGGACATTAAGACGATTTTTTTGTCTTTTATTTCAATTCGGAAAAAAACACCCTTTTCTTTGTTAGTGTCGGCAGGAGTTCAAGACGATCCCACACTATTTTTGATGTTATCTCAACGGCGTTAATTGCAAGTAGAGCTGTCCTGCTGTCAGAGAGAATGTAAATGATTTTATTCGTTATAAATCTGTTTAGACTCCCTCGGATTCAGAGCTCTATTGCATGGATTTCTGCCTGAAATACGGAGCTGCTTATGTCCGTACTAGGTAAGTATTAGTGGGAATTCCGTTTTCTCCCGCTCCAGCTCCGTTATTTGTTTTGGATCCGTCCGTAAACCATACATAGGCATTTTGGCAAATGTTTGTTTTCTTCTATTACCAGTTTAAACATTCTGGGAATGTCACCTTGAAGTTGTGTTGGAAGTCATAAAGTGGCAAACATTTGTCCGTTAAATGTATTCCAAATAGTTCGTGATTTTTGAGTTTATTTAAGATTATGGGGTGGACTTGATTGGAATTTGATTCATTCTTTGTGATGAACGTGTAGGCATTTACCATAGCCTCTTTAATGAGTTCTAGATGAAGTATTAGGATGTTTAGGATAACCTCAAGTGTAGTTTCATCGCACCAGTAGTACAAATACAGGATAGTCTCTGTATTTTACTTAGTTTAGCCCGTGCAGACCTCTGCGTAGCTTTATACCACTAAGCGTCGGCCGCATACGTGATAATGGGTCTAGTTACAACCAAAGTGACATTTTGCGGTTGAGTCCCCAGTTTTTAAAAATTCAGTTTTTGCTAGTCCACAGAGAGATCCTGGCCTTGTCGGTAGTCTTGGGAAGGTGGGAGTTGCATTTTTATTTTTGAGTGCACATTTTGTATACAGTGTGACTCCTAGATATTTAACTTCCGACGTGAACTCTATTGATTAACCTAAGAGTGTTGTGTTTTTGAGTCTTGCTCGCCTTCATCTCTTGGTGAATGCAACTAAGGTCCTTTTCTTAGGATTGACCCTGAGGCCAATTTAGCGACTAGGCTTAGAGCCCACTGGAAGCGGTTCGAAATTGTGTCTTCGAGTTTGTCTCTGATTAAAATAGATATGTATGTAATCTGCATATCCTTGGACATAAAAACCGTCGTTACTGAGAAGAATAAGAAGTTGTTTGTTTACTACGATGGACCATAGTCAACCTTTCTTAGTTAGTTGCTGCCTAGTAAGTTATGTATTGTTTTAAAATTTAAATTGCAAATCAAGTAAGAAGAATTTTGGATTTCATCTGTGTTTAACTTACCCACTACAAGCTAAAAGCTATCATAAGATACCAATATTAATTGTCGCAATCGGCCGTCTAATAAAAAATAACTTTCTCTTCTTTACTGAAGTATTGGATCGCTTCTCATATGTGATCTTCCCATATTTTTAAAACTAGGATGATACAACTTTCAAAAAAGCTATTTTTCGCTACTTCCTAAAAATAATAAATAGCTCTTAGAAAGCATAGCCGAGGTTATTGTAAGATCAATACTGCCACCACAAACAGATAGTCTTGGGGATGAGCGTTTTTTATTTATGAACTAAAGAATAGCAAGCAATCGACTTTCATAATGTTAAGTTCGTACGTTATGTCCACGATCACTGTGAAAAATGCCGTCGTCGATTTAATGAAGCATGTCACTACCGTACTATAAATAAGCATGTACTTCCAGGGTTAATACTAATCAATTCTCCCTCTCCGTGCTGCTATTTCAGTAATCTTCTTTCGCAGCTCATGGGTATTCTGGTTCTTAGTTCAGAAAGCGAAGAAGGTAATTGTTTCAGATCACGATACAGGCTCTTCATACATTTTTCCTGAATTTGGGGGCACTTCTAATTGGTGAGACTTTGCAAATAACGGTACATGCCATACAATTTTTTTGGTGAAAATCATTAATCACTAATTTTCTCAAAAATGGTTCCAAGCATTTTGTTCCTTTTGGGCAATTAACAATGGCCCCAAAAGCAGGAAAAATCACACCAAAAACGTGTCACGCCACAATGGCAACAAAACAAAATTGAAAAATGGCCAAAATTCATTATGAAAAATGACCCCCAAACTTTGGAAAAATTGGCCACTTTTTCCAATCGAAAGTTATTTCAATTATAAAGAATAGTCGAAGGGAATATGGGGGAGAATGTTGCCCCCCTGCAACCCCCCTACTTGGTTTCACTGATAGATTAGGAGTATGTCTGAGGTTAGGTATCCAAGTAGATCCAAGTAGAGATACTTTTTTCAATAGCCTTTTTTGACAGATCACGTGTGAGTCGTGTCATGATGTCATGTTATTTTTGTTTAGTATTGTTTGGCATTTCATAATGGAAAGACTTACGCGTGAACAACGTTTACAAATTGTTCAACTTTATTATGAAAATTCACGTTCTGTGAGGAATGTGTTTCGTGCATTTCGCTCAACTTATGGTCAACATAATCGGCCTCCTGAGCGTACTATTCGCAACACCATCACCCATTTTGAAACCCAGCATTCATTATTGGATAATATTCGACCGAATAGATCACGTCCAGCACGCTGTGAAGAAATTATAGCGGCCGTAGCTGAGAGTGTACACGAAGACCGTAGAGAGTCGATTCGGCGCCGTTCGCAGCAACTCGGACTGACGTATGGAACGACTTGGCGTATTTTACGTCAAGATCTTAAATTGAAAGCGTACAAAATACTGCTTGTGCAACAACTGAAGACGCTCGACCTTTCCAAGCGACATCGCTTCGCTCTATGGGCTCTTGAAAAGTTCCAAGAAGATCCGACGTTTTCGAGGCAAATTTTGTTTACCGATGAGGCCCATTTCTGGCTCAATGGGTATGTAAACAAACAAAATTGCCGCATTTGGGACGAAGAGCAACATGAAGAGATTGAAGAACTGCCACTTCATCCAGAAAAAAGAACGGTTTGGTGTGGTTTGTGGGCCGGTGGAATCATCGGTCCATATTTCTTTAAAAATTATGCCGGTGCGAACGTAACCATCAATGGCGACCGTTATCGTGCCATGATAACCGACTATTTGATGCCTGAAATTGAAGCTCGTGATCTCGGCGACATTTGGTTTCAGCAAGACGGCGCCACTTCCCACACATCGCATCAATCAATGGACTTATTGAGAGAACATTTCGGTGAGCACATAATTTCACGTTTTGGGCCGGTCGATTGGCCACCAAGATCGTGTGATATCACACCGTTAGACTTTTTCCTGTTGGGATATGTAAAGTCAAAAGCTTATGCCGACAAACCCGCTTCGATTCAGGCCTTGGAGGAAAACATCACGCGTGTCATTCGCCAGTTACCAGTCGAAATGCTCGAACGAGTGATCGAAAATTGGACTCAACGGATGGACCATCTGCGACGTAGCAACGGCCAACATTTGATAGACATAATCTTCAAAAAATAAATTCCAAAGAATGTTCTTTCAAATGGTAATAAACATTCTCCATTAAATTTGAATTTTCTGTGTTTTTTTTTTAAAAAAAGTAGGGAACCTCGAAATGGATCACCCTTTATATGCAAAGATTTATTGCTTATAAACCAAGTCTGTATATACCCAACCTCGCGTCTACTCCAAATCTAACAGTACAACCAAGTTTGGTTTGCAGGGGGTAAGCATCCCCCCCCCCCCATATCCTATTACTATCACGAAATCATTAAGAATTTAAAAAAAAAATTAAAAATGGCCCCAAATAAACTGAAATATGGCCCCAAAATATGAAAAATGGCAGAATTTTTCGTGTTGTTATTTTCCATATAGATTTTTGGGGCCATTTTTAAAATTTGGTTAGCGGCCATTGTTCATTGGGGCAAAAAATCATGTAGCCCTTTTTTGTACTATGGATATTTGAGATGGTGCCAAAAATACTATATACTAAGTTTTTGAGAAAAAATTCGAATAATGGTATTTTACAAAAGCTTCAATATCTCAAAAATTAGTAAAGGGAATTCAGAAAAACTTTTCTTAAATTTAAATTAAATTCGTTTTCTCGAAAATTGCTTGAACGATTTTGTTCAATTCTTGTATTTTGAACAATTATGTTAAAAGTATCAAATGTGCGAAATTACAACAAAATCGTAAATGTGTTTTTTTTTTCGAAACCTAAAAATTGATTTAAATAAATTTGGTATATTATCAAATGTTTCCATTTTGTTTGAAGCGATTTAAAAATGCACATCATGAAGCGAGAAAGTTTCGTATGACCTTGTCGTGCACTTTATTATATTAAGAATTTTTTTATAGGGTAGCTATGTCTGCATTGGGATCTTTCAACTGCAAAGATAATTTCAAACATTTTTTTTTCTTCGACAATGTTGCTTAAACTCACGTTACGTATGTCGATATATATGTTTGTGTCATCGTATTTGCTAAAAGCAAACATGATTTTCTTTGTTTCAATTTGAATTCTTAATAATGCCTTTATTGTTTCTAATTTGTTATTTATTGTGGTGGTATGGATTCTTGACAAATCTTCAATTTGGCCATCCGAATAAACTGTTCAGATAGGCCTACAAAGGTTGGTGCGATATACTTCCTTAAGATTTTGTATGACTCCATTTCATTTGGATAAAAGATTAGGGAGTGCTTAGAAGAACTCAGAATTTATAAGTGGAGTAGTTAAAATTATTAAAAAGTGGTTCCATTTTTCTGCGCTCAAGCTGAGACGTAAATTTGCTTTTCGAATCCTTTTTAGAATATTCACTTTGAAAGTGTTCATTTTTTCATACTCGTAAGTATTAGATGACATTTCTCTTTGGATCTTCCACCAATAACATCACATTCGTATGTACAGGGTGTTTTTTTAGAGGTATAGAACACTTAAATTGAAATAAAACACAAGAAAATCGTTGTAATGTCCATCAATTTGGCTTTATTGGAAGGATAATTTTATGCCATTAATTTTTAAATATGATTTCGGGCATGTGGCCGCCGCTGCTGGTTCGAATAAAGACAAGTCTAGAGGTCCAATTTTAAATCACTTTTCCAAGCATTTGGGGCTGTATGCTGGCAATAACGCCACGAATATTGGCTTCCAAGTCCCCTAACGTTTCTGGTTTGTTGCCGTAGGCAAACGACTTCTCATATCCCTAAAGAAAATAATCCAATGGTGTCAAATCACACGATCTTGGTGGCCAATTGACAGGTCCAATCCACGAAATTATACGCTAACCGAATGTTTAATTCAATAAATCGATTATGACGTGCGCTGTGTGGCATGTAGCGCCGTCTTGTTGGAAACACATCTCATTCACATTCATGCCATCCAATTCGGGAACAAAATAGTCGGTTATCATGGCTCTATACCGGTCTCCATTAACGGTAACTGACTCTCCAGCATAGTTTCGGAAGAAGTATGGCCCAATGACTCCACCAGCCCATAGAGCACACCAAACAGTCAGTTTTTGTGGATGTAATGGCGTTTCAAGGGTCTCATGTGGATTCTGTTCACTCCAAATGCGGCAATTTTGCTTGTTGACGTAGCCATTCAACCCAAAATGAGCCTCATCACTGAACAACATTTTGCGATGAAAATCACAAGCTGGATCTTGTAAGGTCGTAAGAGGAGTTCTTTGCGCAAAATCTTCCATAAAGTTGATGGACGAAGCTCCAATTGCTGTGACCGGTGGTTAATCGATTCATTCGGGTCCTCTTCAATACTTTGCTCTACAGCGGCAATTGTTTCTTCGGTGCGCACTGTTCGACGTCTCTGCGGATGCGTATTATCACATAGAGTAAACGTAGTGCGAAAATGATCCATGGTTAACCGAATTAATTGTTCTGATGGACGATTATGTCGACCATAAAATGAACGGAGCTTGCGGTAAACTTCGCGAACTGAACCATTATTTTCGAAATAAATTTGCACGATTTGCAAGCGTTGTACATTTGTCAACCTGTTCATGATGAAATGGCAAACCAAACTGAGCATAAATGACACCCATAATGACACATAAAAGACACCCTTTATAAAATGCAATCTTGAGGAGAAATTTAAGATTATTACAAACAGGTTATTCGAACAATTTTGGAACAATGCAATGCATAGATAAATAGATAGATAGTTGGGGTCCTTATACCCTATTCACACCGCATTGAAACCTGTGGTTTCCACAAAAACACATCTCTTTACAGCATTCAACCGGAACACTACCTGGGTTTTGTTGAATGTTTCAGTCCGCCATCGACAAATAAAAACGAATAGAATCTGATTGTGTTCTATTTGCAAGTGCACTGCTAGTATACTAAAACCAAACAATACCTTTGTCTCAATTCCCATGGGAAAAGGACCCAGTGTATTTCACGCAGAGCTTCATGCCATTAAGGAATGCGCAAACCTAATTCACAGCTCACGTATTAAAGGCGCTAATAACCATACACCCATCCACATATTCACGGATAGTCAAGCAGCTATAAAAGCCTTTAGCTCGCCAATAATTGACTCCAAATCAGTACTACACTCAGTACCAGGAACAAACCAAAATCTAGTGGGTTCCCGGACACGAAGAAATTGAAAAAGCTGACGAATTGGCTAGAAAAGGCTCGGGGAACCCTTTTATAAGACCCGAACCCTTCTGTTCATTAAATAAATTAGCTATTAATTTTAAATTAAAAAGTTGGGAACACAAAATGTGCATCGCTTAGTGGGAAAGCATCAAAGGTCTTAGACATACCAAAGAGGTTATACAGCCCTTCAGTAACGATGCTAAAAAGCTACTTAATCTTTCCAGGCATGATATAAACAGTCTTATTGGATACATAACCGGACATCACAGATTAAGATAGACGACTCACCGGAGTGCCGACTTTTTCTTGAAGAAGACGAAACCGCAGAGCACATCATATGTGAGTGCCCGGCCCTATACGGAATTAGAAGGACAACTTTTCTTAGAGAAGTAATTAGCACTCATGCAATTAAGAATCGTTCTGCGGGTCATATCATCAGGAAAGTAGAGGCGCAACTTGCCTTAGCAATATTTCTGACTTTTAGCACAAAAGATCTTCTAGTATCGCATTGGCGACTCAGAAGTAGAGAGCTGCATGGCTTCACTCACAACGTACGTTAAATTGAATGGACTCGAATTGAATTGAAATGAGTGAGTGCGAGGCACACAATGAAACGAATGAGTAGCAATGTGAGTGCGTGTTGTGTTTCACACCAGACGACATTCAGCGAAACGAATGAGAATAAATGAAGCGTAAAGCGGATAGAAAAATTTGGCACAGCCGCAGTCACTCGAACTACTCGAGTTTATGGGTGCATTCATTTCGTCCGAGTTCTACCTGACCGCACTCACTCACTCAAACATATTCGGCTCCGCATTCTATTTCATTCAACTCATTTTTGGCATTGTTCATTCGAACGTAGTTTTTTTTTGCCGTTCATACAGCTCTCTAGTCAGAAGCTGAACAAAAAAATATGTTCGAATAATTCACGTCATCATCGTTCAAGTAATCGGTGAGTTGACTCTAAGGTGACTCGCAGTTTACTTGTAACACAGTTGAAAATCTGTCAACTGCAAATGAGGAACTTGTGGAATCTGTTAAATGATGGATTTGCTTCGACAACCTCACCGTTGTTACCAGATTTTGAGGCGGTTTTATCGAAACCTTAACCTTGCGAAGTTTTGAAATCTGAAAAATGTACCACCTGATTTTAATGTTGATTTCAGGAGTTTTCGTGAAACGCTAAGAAGTCAGTTTCTATTGGCAGTTCCCAATAAACAAGAGTGTTTCTTTACCCATCGAGGTAGCAATGACCTTTTGTGACTTATGAATAAACCCACTCTACAGAAGAGGATTTTCCAGGATCCGTAGACTCAATTTAATTTTAATTTTAAATTATATATTTTTTTTTTCAATAAAACTTACAAACTAGACAAAAATGATTAAATCTAAATTAAAATTATTGGTTTCTTACAACTAGCCGACTAGTCCTCAGGCGGACGCTCTAAACTTAAACATATTATTAATATTAATTGCCTTTCGGCCTATAAACTATAACTATTTTTTAATTAAATTATCATTTTTATCGTGTTGTTAAGAATAGTATTTAAAAAACTTAACTATATAATTTTTATTTTATATGAAACTAAAACTAAAAACTAAACTTACATCTAAGAAAAAGAAAAGTAATATTTACAAGAAAACTTAAGACTACCTATTCTACTTAATTAATAATATTTACAAGTATAATAAATATAATCAGGGTGGTGAGCAGTCGTTGCTTACTCACCGAGTGGTCATCAATCATCTCAATTGCATTATGGGAGCCAAATTGTCGCCAACACAGAAACATTCGTGACATTAAGTCAGAAACAGCACAGCAAGTTGACGAACCGGTTTCTCCCAGAAACACCCTAGCTAATATAAATAACTTAAAAAACTAAATTAAAACTAAGAGGAGCTACTTTAAGGCAACACACCGACCTGGAAGGACATGCCATCAACTTCGGCAAATTGCATGTCCGTATCTATACGATCCCTCCCTCCTATCGTGGTACTAAACCGAAGGAGCTCGGGAGCATTAGCGACGTCCCCGTCATGGATGAGCCGCTTGTCAGTCGCTCTGCGGTAGTGGTGATACATTACCGGGATACCATCCCTCGTCTGTACTAGCCCTTTCATATCTAAGTGGAGAAAAGCCTCTGGCGGAACAAAGCCATGTGCATTTCATTGGGGCAGTAAGCCCCAAAGATCAGACTATTTTCGTTGGTCATCGCCCTTGCAACGTGCCTACGAGTTACCTTAATTAGGAAATTGTCAATCCTATTCAATTGAGCCCCATCGTTTAGTGCCGTGTTGGGATGATATTTTATGTAGTCAGATTCAGGTGTTCGAAACAACCTGAGACATGATGTAAGACATTGTCTCTCGAAAACCCGAATCCTTTCCATATAAGATGGCGCTATATTGAACCACAATGGACAGCCATAAGCGATGATGGCCCTTATTAGGGTCACGTAGCACATGACCTTAACTCTAGAAGCAAGTTGACTGCTATGAAACAGTCTTCTTGTCAGAGCAAAAGCCTTCTTAGCTCCTGCAAGACAAGCATCTACATGTTTGTTAAAATATAGATACTGGTCAAGCCAGATTCCAAGATACCTAACCACGTTTTTTACCGCTAATGCCTGCCCATTCTGTTCAATAATGGCAAATTTTTTCGAGTTTTTTCTGGTATCCCTAGTGGCATAAGCCAATGGGGTCCTGAACAGAATTGTTTCCATCTTCCGTCGCAATATCCCTTAATTTGCTCGTTGATGACCTCGATCTTAGGACCTAATCTGTATGCGACCAAATCGTCGTCATACGCTATAGCATGACTGAGTGAACGTACCAGATCACTCGTGTAAATATTAAACAGAATCGGAGAATTCACAGCACCCTGTTGTAAACTGTTTTTAATGTTATAGACTCTGCTCGAATTTGCGTTGCCACATTTGACCACGAACTTCTTTTCCATAAGCATGTTATAAATTATATATAGCAAGGGTTTGTGCATTCCTAGCCTGATCAACTTGTAGAAAAGCCCCTCTAACCATACCGTGTCGAAAGCCTTTTCAAAGTCAACCAGACAAGCACCCGTGCATTGGTTCTTGCATTTATTCCATTGAATGTCGGAAACAAGTTTTGACGCGGCATGAATAGTGACATGCCTCGCCCTGAAACCAAATTGGTTGTCCGGGATTATTTTATTGTCCTCGACCCATTTCAGCAGAGCTCTATTAACCACCTTCTCAAACACCTTGCTAATATTCGGAAGCAAACTAATTGACCGAAGATTAGCAGGGTTAGTATTATCCTCTCCCTTTTTCGGGATTGGATGTACTACCGCCATTTTCCAATGCGCCGGATAATATGCATTATTCAACGCATTGTTAAATAGTCTGGTGAATATCACCACAGCCTCTAGGGGCAGGCGCCTCAATACGACGTTTGGGATACCATCAACTCCCGCCTATTTTTTGTTCTTTAGAGAATCAAAGATCTCCAAGAGATCACCTGTTGACACGAACAAATGAGATGTTTCTCGCCTATTGGCGACAACGGCATTCGCATGGTTTTCATCACCGAAAACAGTAAAACTGTTATTCTCAGATCGCCAATTCTCGAGCTCAGTGCGCAAATAAAAGTGATTCGCTAAGGCCCTATTTTCAACGTCGTGATTACTGCGAACACTATTGTTCACCGTATACACAGCCTCGAAAAAAGTTCCCAGTAAGTCAACTTTCTCTTGGGGATCTTCGGATCCGTAGACTCATGCGTAGACTCATGCGCATCACATATTTAATTAGATAGGAAACACTTAAGTTTTGTTTATATGTAATTAAATTGTAATTAAATAAAAACGACTCTACTTCTCGGTATTCAATGAACAAAAATCCCTAAGCTTAAATCCAAGGGATCAAAACTTGATGCTACAATCAAGAAAACTAGTCATAGATGCGACCACCGAAATCTCTTTGACTAACCGAATTGGTAATCTGTCTTCTCTCCCCACATTTTTTTCTTTCCAAAATCGGCACACAAAAGTATACTTGTGCTCGTATTTCTATAGAAAACCAAAAAAAAAAAAAACTACTTTCCTAACAGTCACCATCATTGTTTCACAGTTTCAACCATAATAGAGTAAACTTTTAAGGTTATGCTCTGTCCGCTTCCAACCAAAAACCAGACAGACATTGTTCATGGCCATGCTTGGAGGCATTAGTCCACCCTCATCACTCACACTTCATCCTCCTTTAAAGTCTCCAAAAATGTTAAACTTTTGTCTCTATTCACTGCTGTTGTTGTTTTGGCTTCTCAATTTGTCTTCCTCTGCAAGGCCTTTGTTGGCATGGTCAGGCAGCCTGGACTGGGCGACTTCTCTCGCACGCATTAAAATTATTGTTTCATTAGGAGATTTCCATCTCTGGTGTCTTATGTTGTAGCAGTAGATGAATGGAAAACTGTGGTTCACCCCCAGATGTGACTTCATCATTTGTCGACTCTGCAACCCCAACGCCAACCCCAACACCGTCCACATCCGAGCACCCTATCCAGCACCTGATTCTGAGCGGAAACTTAGAAGTCGAACTGTTACCATTCCACATTGACCTGATTCCCGTTTGTACTTTATGGGTGAACGGTGACCATCAACATGCCCATGGCTCTGCTATGTAGGTACTTCTACTGAGATGTATTTGTGTGAACAGTAGAAAAGGACTATGAAACCATAATCCCCTTATGAGACCACAGACAAAGAGGATAAAATTTGTAGCATATGTCCTTTTATGTCCCACTTAACCATCCAATAAGGACTTTTTTTATGTACCACCACGCGCCGCGCGCCTCCTCTTAAATTACATAAACTTAGAGTGTAACAATTTGCTTATAGTTGTCGTATTGTGATGACGACAACGACATCGAGATATGCGGAAATTTTCGACTTACCTCACCGGGAAAACTGTATCCGTGAATAAAGTGCTCGGATCCTTTGGTATTTTCGGTACCGTAATGAATGTAAATTTCCTCGAATTGATACCGATAGGCGAGCGGACCACCAGAGATGTTCACATGCTGTTTGGTATCCTTGTCGACGCGGAAGACCAATGATTGACCGGTGTTGTGTAGGGTACCCGAAACCTAGGGCGAGGGAGATAAACACAGGAAATTAGTTAAGTGTCAATGATATGGATACGGTGTCGAGATTTACTCACCTTGTGCTTATCGATGTGCAAAGGCCGCAAATACGGATCGAATAATAATTTATCTGGAACTACATCTATGGGCGACTGACGGCGTCCTTTATTACACATATTCCATTGTGGATTTATAAGGCCCCAAAAACTAGGTCCTGCAAATTGAGAAAGATTTATTGAGTGGCAATTTTATTAAGATTAAGTTAATGAAGCATAAAAATGTTATATAAGGATAAAGAGAGAGGTCGAAATTATTGTGAACATAAATTAATTAAACTGCACAGCTGAGTCATACGATAACTTCTCTATTTATAAGATGCGATAGTTTACTTCGCTTCACAGGCTGCCGTGTTTCGAGCACGGAATCTTCAAAAGGTCGGGAGCCTGTTAAATAAGTAAGTAAGTTTACTTCGCCCTGTAAGCTTTGTTGCATGCATGTAATAAACCAATTGTAGTGTTAATCTTCAGCCTGCTTAGAGTTCAAGGCCTTAGAGCACTTGAGTTTAGACTCATAATCAGCGTTGCCACAAAGATACAAGTGTATCAATTTGGATACATGTTTACTTTTGTACAAACATTTGATACATATATACTTGTTTTCTATTTTTCTTCGATCAAAATGTATCATATTTTTAAATTTTCATCAAAAATCTGCAAATTCTATCTTTTGTCATATATATTTTCATAAATAAAAGTCATTTGGTGGATTTGTCACATCCATAACTTGACCCGCAATTTTTGCAGATGGCTCAAAAACAACAGAGGAAACAGGGGCTGGGATCTTCTGAAAAGACCCAGAACTAAGTGTGTCTATAATACTACCGGACACAAGCAGCGTCTTTCAATCAGAGGTTCGGGCTGTCCTCGAGACGGCTGAGCAAATGCAGATGAAATCGATATCCGGAAGAGATATTGCTATCTACATCGACAGCCAGGCCGCATTTTAGGCAATGGAATCAACAAACATGAATTCTGATGTAGTCAGGAAATGCAATCAGAACCGAGTGAGACTATACTGGGTGCCAGGACGAGCTTGCAACAATAGGAGGGCTACTCAATAGTCGTGAGGCTGTTGACATACAAAATCCACTCTGCGTAATCAGGGGAAATAACTTTAAGGACTGCCAACCTAAGGTGGTCAAGTCTTGGGGGACACACGGGGTCGAAAGCTCTAAGTCTATTTCTTGACTGTGAGAGCTCCAGTGAAGTTTATAAAACTTAGCAGGTAGGAATCCTGACAAGGCATTGCCTCTTTCGAAAACATGCAAAGAGACTTGGACTGTTTTCTGCAGATTCTGTGGTGATTTGCAGGCTGTTATGGATATACCGCACATATTTTGTGAGTGCAAAATTCTTAGTGAGACACTTCTTCGAATCTTTGGAGGAAATAGACGGTAAAAACTTCAAAGGCCTTACAAGGGAAAGTGTTAAGATTTTTTGTCTACAGTTTGAGTACAGATTTAACCGGTTCCCCAGGGATCGAAATAGGTCCGCTTAGATGCCTAATGTTGTGTGTGATAACTCTTACATCACACCCCTGTGAAGCGTGGAATGGATTTATATTTTAAAAAAAATAATTGGATGGAAATGGTCGTTTCCCTTTTGAAATTATTATCCATCTTAAACGCCGTGAGACGTCAGCCTTCATAAAAAAAACTACAAACCTTAACAATCAACTAAAAAATTAAAAAAATTGATTTATCTGTTTTGATACATTTGATACATTTTCCAAAAGAAAAAGATACATTTTTCAAAAAGTCAGCGGCAACGCTGCTCGTAATACCACATGTTAACCTAAAGATTGTACTCTCTGTTTCAGCCAACTTTAGCAACCATTGAAAAGTAGCAATTGATCCTAAATCACATTTTTCAGCTGAGAGAAGTAAAGTGGTTCTTTATTTGGCAAGTTCATCAGCCTTACAGTTCCGTATTGTGTATATGGAAAAGCTGCTTCAGTACGTCCCCTCGCAAAAGCTTAGTTAGCATCCTTCATACAAATGTCGATACAACATTTTGTTTACGGTTCGAATGCTAAAGCGGGA
Source organism: Ferdinandea cuprea (assembly GCA_963576555.1). Lineage (NCBI taxonomy): Eukaryota > Metazoa > Arthropoda > Insecta > Diptera > Syrphidae > Ferdinandea > Ferdinandea cuprea. The sequence continues at coordinate 135,454,745 of OY754958.1, forward strand.
AATGAAACTCGGTATGTATCTATACATGCATGTTGCCATGTTTTCATAGGCACCTGCCTGACGAAACGCACTTACTTCGAGTGGAGCAACGAAGTTTCGTGAGCTTAACCTGCCATCTGTAGAAATAGAGTCGAAATCATGTAATCCCAATAGGCGGCTGCTTGGTGAAAAACACTGCTAATCCAACATGATTTTTTTAAAAGATCTTTTGTGCTAAATATAAGAAATATTGGTTAGGAGAGTAGCGCCTCTACTTTTCTAGTGTAGCTGATGATACGTTCAGCAGAAGAATTCTTGATAGCATCAGTGCTTAATACCTCTATAGGAAAAGTTGTCCTTCTAATTCCGTTTAGGGCCGGGCACTCACATATGATGTGCTCTGCGGTTTCGTCTTCATCAAACAAAAGTCGGCACTCCGGTGAGTCGTCTATCTTAAGCTGTGATGACCAAGGTAGGTATCCAATACGATTTTTTATATCATCCCACCAGATTCTGGTTTTGTTTTTGGTACTGAGTGTAGTATTTGGATTTGATTTGATTTGGAGTCAATTATTGGCGAGCTAAAGGCTTTTATAGCTGCTTGACTATCCGTAAATATGTGGATGAATGGATGGTTATTAGCGCCTTTAATACCTGAGCTGTGAATTAGGTTTGCGCAAGTACGATAATGAAAATATAAATTTGTAATTTAATGTAATAGTGCAAAATTGAGTTGATATATCTTCCATGGTGACATCAAAGGATATGTCAGACTGTAGTTAGGGTGTAGTGTAGCCAAAGCTTCTTGGAAGGGTCCCGAATTCATACAGCTGTCATAAATAGCGAGGGGTGTCAGTAGAAGCCGAGTGTTCAGTAAGGCTGAGGAAGTTGTTGGATAACCATTGGACAACCCCACCAGACGTAAATATCGGTCTTATGACAGAAGTGCCCAAAAGCCAAACTGCACAATATAGTAGGTTGTTAAGTGCCTCTTTAAGGAGATCTGTTGAGTGTTAAGGTGCTTTCCTGAGACAACAATAGCGACATGATTCGCAGCCCAACACTTTCATTTCCACCAGGCATTTCAGTACCGAACTTGCTAGCCTCAACCGTTCGGTCGTGTTTTTATTTTTCTCCCGCTCCAGAGAAGTCATTTACTTGCGGTATTGGGTTTTCAGATTTCCGCAATTTCCACATTTTTCTTGGACCATTCGAACGCAAATTTATTTCAAGCGGCCTACCGACCTACTTCTACAATTAATAATGTCATGCGGTGCGGTAAATCTGATTGATTCTTGACCTCGAAAGATTTGGCTGACTCGGTGTTGTGTAACGGACTATGCGGTTAATCTTTCCATACTATTTGCATTGGCTTAAGCGAACAATTACAGCAAACCCTCTCAGCCCTCGGGAATGGCAATGAAATCGATGCGATTGCCATTCATGACAGATTTTAGCAAAAGGGTTTTATAAAACATCTCATGAATTAATCGTTTATAAATTGCATAAACTTGGTTTTGAACATATTTCATTAAAATGGATATATTTCTATTTGGATAAACTTTAGTATGGTGTTCGCTATAGGTCCGTCGTGTCAGTTCCCTTTTTATCCAATTCAGCTGTTCCAAAAGGAAGCTATTTGGGCCCCCTTCTTTTCGTCCTTACTAAATACAAACGACATAGAAAGGGTAATCTCCTCCCTGTTCTTAAATGCCGACAATACGAAATTTGTCAAAGTTATTTCCTCACAGGCAGTCTGTGTAGCCTTCTTCAAGGAGATCTTGATATTTTTTTCTATTTGGTGTCAGAATAATTGCTTATAACTCAACGTAGGCAAGTACCAAACAATAACTCTATTGCGGAAGTGCATTCAATCCGCTCCTAGAATTTATATCCTAAACGGTCAACCTACATCCATCTTTCAATCTCTTTGCGACCTTAGCATTTTGTATGACAGGGATGTAAATTTTCGTTCTCATATTGACAAGATAATCCTTAAAGCCACAAAAGGTGGTCTAAGCAATTCTGAAACCTTCGTTCGACCCCTACTATACTCAAGTATAGCCAGTTAAGCATGGTGTCCCTTCCAGCGTGTTCTTGTCCAGAATTGAAAGTATTCAACATCGATTTCGCCGATTCGCAATTCGAGGTCTGCCGTGGAGCGATCGCCTAAAACACATTAACTTAAATACCCTAGAAGAAGAAGCTGACATCCAATTCATTCATTGACTACCATGTAGTTAAGACTGCGCGTCTCTGTACTCGATTTCATTCAACTCTCGTAATTTGCGTTATCCTCGTCGCTTTTATCTGTCAATCGCACTTCTTACGGCTCTAACGAACCAATATCCCATTTGCTGCGGAAAGTTAATTCAAACGTCGCCATGTTCGATTTTAACTGCAGTACTGCCCGCCTTAAGTTTATAGTGGCTCCTGATTATCTGGTGGAAGGGAGAGTGTATTAATTATTCTTTGCCTTTGTCTGACCCTCATCGACCTCTTCGAGGGATTTATTTGAATAAATATATCTCACATGCGAAAAGATGAAATATCTGGGAATCAACTGGGGATGACTACATCAACTCATCGTACGAACTTAGGGATGCCTTCTCTGACCGAAAAATGGCCCCAAGCTGAAAGTAGGGCTCTACACTACACTACATGTCGCAGTATTGCAAATGGTGCTATAGCATAAGTGCAAATTGATGGCCACTGCGCTAAAGATGGATTTTTATTGAGCAGGAGTAAAGAGGATTTATCGAATTTCAAAGATCTGAGGAAAACGTGAGCTTGTTGTTATTGTTATATTCAAAAGATTAAACCTACGAACCCCGTCAACCATCTGAAACCTTGCTGACCATATTTTTTCCATGCAAACACCACAAACGGACCAATTGGGAAGGTTTTGATGCCTAAAATCCTTATATATTCAAAGGATTAAACCTACGAACCCCGTCAACCATCTGAAACCTTGCTGACCATATTTTTTCCATGCAAACACCACAAACGGACCAATTGGGAAGGTTTTGATGCCTAAAATCCTTATATATTCAACGGATTAAACCAACGAACCCCGTCAACCATCTGAAACCTTGATGCCCATATTTTTTGCATATTAAACCTGCAAACACCACAAACGGACCAATTGCGAAGGTTTTGATGCCTAAAATCCTTACATATTTAACGGATTAAACCTAGGAACCCCGTCAAGCATCCGAAACCTTGATGAAAATATTTTTCGCATATTAAACCTACAAACACCACAAACGGACGAATTGGGAAGGTTTTGATGCCTAAAATCCTTATATATTCAACGGATTAAACCTACGAACCTGGTCAACCATCTGAAAGCCTGATGCCCATTCCTGTGACGTCAAAAACTGCTATCTGTTCATATTAGAATGTACTAAGCTAAACATTTAACACAAAAGAGAAAAAAAAACATAACAGATTAATTTAAACTTAACAATAAATTTCCTTTCAATTGTTTTCCCTAATCCTTCGTTCAAATGTCAAATAAATCGGAATAAACCGCCATTTAAAATCGCATCCATTACCTTTCACATGAATTCTCAGAATAATAGTTACAAAAAAATAACAGTAAACATTCAACATTTATCATTTGCAAAATCGATAGATACAGAAACGAATGGTTGTCAATTTAAATCCAAAAAAAAAACACATCAGGTCTCCCTCACAATTGTTGAAGTAAAAGCAAATCAACATGGCTTTTGTCAATGCATACACACACATATGCACATTAAACGTTCATCTGACATATTTAATTACTCACCGGAAATACCATCATACGTCCACCATTCCTCCCAACTCGCTTTTATTCCTGAAAATAAAAATAAATGAAAAATTTCTTTAAATTTTAATTCACCGAAAAAAAAAAATAATAACATATTGCACAGGGACAATTCAATGACAATTGCAAGATTTGCTTTGAAAGTCCCTTTATCAGAGTGAACAAAAAAACAAAAGTCCCCAGCTCTACAGGGACTGACAAATATTCAAGATGAATTACGAAGGATAAACGAGATAGTGACGCAGTGTCCTACATTTTTAACTTTTTATATTTTTGCCTTTTTTGGGAAGTGCAACCATGTAACACATGTAACATGTAAGCATGAACGTATTACATGCAGGTAGGTACTGTGAATTGAAATGTAGCTAGTTTTTTTGGGACTTGGAGCTTATCGGATTGAATCGGGCATGGATGGGTTCTATTTCTTGTATCTTTCAGGAAGAGTGAGTATAGGTGCTATCAGACTTGTCATCGGAACGTGTCACCCAGATGACATGCTGACGTCAGAAAACTTGTGTAATTCGGTTGTCATCTGCATGTCATCTACCATCTATGTTAGGTCATTCGAGTGTTTGTGTGTTCACATATGAACTTTCAACGATGTTAACGTGTCATCCGATGTTAGATGACGCTGTGGAAATTCGAGCGATGTTATCCGAGAGATCTTGTCATTCGGATGGCACGTTCAATGACATCCCGAATAACAGGTGATCACACTGGATGACCACTTTAATACAAATTCCACATCATAGTGACGTCAGGATGTCATCTGGTCCATCTGATCATACCTTAAGTCTTAAAATTTATTTGTAATCAGGAATTTTGGCGGCTTAAAACGAATCGGCTGACGTTAGCCATTTTGTCGTGCAAAAATCTCGGAACGACGCCGTCTTGAACCAAATTGAGGTACTATGAGAAGTGTGAAATTGCTTATTTCCTGCCGTATGGAATGGCAATCCACTCCAGATCGGATGTCCCTACTTCTGAACTCCCCAAGGAAATTAAGGATATGTATGATGATCCGACCAGCCGTCTATCACTAAAACGAGCAGTTGATGCTAGAAAATGGTTGAACGGCGAAACATTTCAAAATATTTCCATGAAAAAACGATTGTGGGCTGCAGACGACGATTTCGTCTCCAAGACCAATGATGCGATCAACATCAAGACAGGCTGCAGCCAACGCCGTAAGATGTTACAATTGCAACAAGATGACAAAAGATCGCTACAGAACCAATACAAAATACAAAACGGGTGATTACGTGGTGGTTAAGAACTATGAGAGCAGAGCAGTTGCCTGTAAGAAGATTATTCCCAAATTTAAGGAGCCTTATAGAATAACGAAGGTCTTACAGAATGACAGTTTCCAATTAGGATGGGTTCCGTATAAGGGGATATGGGAAGTGGCAAATAAATATAATGCCGTGGGCTTTTAATAGTAAAAGTACTTATCAGTGGAATCGGGACTATTTGGGCTCCGGAAAGGCAAAATTGATGAGTACACTTAAAGGGAATATGCGAATTGGAAGTCAGAATGGAAAGGAATACACAATTAAGCATGAAATGAATTATTTAATAACGATTTTGTTGGGTTCTGCTTTTGATTTACTAAGGAAACTATATGATCAGTGTAAGTATCCGTTTAAGCCAAGGCCATTAAAATATCACAAAAAAAAACAGCCTTGCGCTCATGGTTCAATTGAAGACGTTTTAATTAGTGAGATGAAGTATACTTTATATTGGTGTGAAGGTTTTTTTGGCATTCTTAAGTGGGTCAAAACCAATAGAGTAGAATTTAATGCTTCCAAAACACAATGCTGTCTTCTGTCATTAAAACAAAACCTCAAATACTTCGCTATTTTCCATGGATGACTACTTGCATCGCCGAAACCGAAAGACTTTCCATCCTCGTATGTGTGTTAACGACAAACTTCGTTGCTTTGACCACATATTCGATGTCGCCAAGAACGCTGCGAAATGTCTAGGCTTCCTTAAGCGTTGCAAAAAATAGTTCACCCCTTCTGATCTGGCTACAATTTAAAAAGCGTTTTTTCTCCCCAAACTGGATTACAACGCTCAAATCTGGTCCGGCGCTTCAATAAAATATTTGGAGCTACTTGACAGGATTCAAAAACCTGCGATTAAACTAATTGCCGATTGAGACATCTCGAAATCGCTTGACTCTCTTAGTCATCGTCGCAATGTCTCCTGCCTATCGTTGTTTTATCGCTACTTCCACGTTCCACCACAAGGGCTCAAACGAAAAAGCCGGATACATTCCACCCCCACAGCAGTTCAACCGCAATACTCGCCATGCTAGGAATGCACACCAGTTGACCCTAAAGAGTGTATTCGATCGAACTGTGAAATTTAAAGATTAGTTCCTCTGCCGTACAATACGAATGTGGAATGCTCTACCCAGCTCTGTTTTTCCTACATATTATAGTTTACAGACATTTAAAACCAACGTGCATCGGTATCTCGTTTTTCCTAATCCTTATGCCCGTACTGTGTCACTTCATTATAAGGGTATCCAAAATTCCTTTAGTGCGAGTACATTATAAAAAAATGATTTTCATTTTAAAATTGCCTCAAAAAAATGGTAACATTTGATCACATTCAAAATTAATTTAAATAACTTTTTAGGTTTTGAAAAATTTGATTTTCTTAAAAACGGCAACTACGATTTGGATGTAGTTTCGCTCATTGGACACCTTTTCCATATGTAAGTGTTCAAAATAATAAAAATATGAAAATTAATCAAAATCGTTAGAGCTATTTTTGAGAAAACGAATTTAATTTAAATTTAATAAAATAGTTATATAAAAAAAATGATTTCAGTATCAAAAATCGAAGTACGCAGATTTGTTCAATTTAACATTATAAAACAAAAATAGTAAAATTTTTCGGAATTCCCTTTATCAGTTTTTGAGATAAATTACGGTTATTTGATTTTTTTGCCCCCAGCCCAAGTGTCTTTAGCACAAAAATAGACTAAAATCGTTGGAACCATTTGCTAGAAAAAAAATGTTACACAGGTACCGTTATTTCAAACGATAAAGCAAAAAATAAAAAAAATTCTCAAAAGCCCTATATACGAACTTTGAAGCAAATTCTAGTGACAATTAGTTCTTAGTCTTCTTGAAATTATTTGTAAAGAATTAAAGTAATTGTGGATTATTTTCTTATTGCTAAATGTAGCAAATTAAATATATTGCGCTACAAACAATAGTCAAACAAAAGCTTCCTTTGCCAGTTTAGTGAATCCGATTATGGATATAACGTTTTCCAGACCAAAATTTACCGCCAACACGAATCTTTTAATTATAAATAACTGTTGACTATTTTTTTTTAGAAATAAGTTAAAACGTCACATTTTTGAAAGCTTTCATCGAATTTATCAGAACATCTTAATATCCCACTGCAATACCCCTGACACAACTCAACGTAAATTTAAAAAAACCAAACGAAAAACCTCTCCACAAGTGCGCTTTCAGTGATAAAAATAAATACTCGTATATCTCTGTAGGAATTCAATCGATGAACGTGTACAACAAGTTGAATTCCCCCATTACCATCAAGTGAAGTCCAAAGCCACAAACGTTCATGTGTACATGCAATTCAACCTCTATGGTCAGAAGCATAAATGCTTTCAAAAATATTGTTTTTAATGTCGACACAAACGATTGCCCGCTGACATGCCACCAGACCAGTACCCCCGATGATGATGATGATGATGATGACGCCGATGACCTACAACATCGTCCACATTCGCGAGGACTTCAAAAGTCTACATCACTTCTCTGGCCAAAAAGAGAAAACCCTCAGGCTACCCACCGCACAAACCCGACATGAACATCTTTATGCAGTTTTCTATACGGAAATACGGAAATACATACTCCTATCGCACTTGTGCTTGCATATCCCAACGAATCCTGGATGCTGTTTCCGCAAGTACGATTTTCTCCCTCGGCACGATTTTATTCTGAATATCAGTAACCACATCGTATATATAACTAATAGGAAAAATATCCATCAGGAGCAGATAGATCCTATGAAACCAGAATCAAGGATACAACCTGAACCTGGCATTCATGCTCGGTCGAGAGATGTTCTTTTATATTTCGCTATACTAGTCCTTCTGCTGCTGCTACCAGCTACCCTTAGAGCATATGAGGTTGCCTCAAACACGTGAGGATTCGTGAAGCACGAAGTGAGTTTCGTCCTGTGGGATGAATGCACTGAAATTGAATAACAAAAAAATACTCCTAGTTCCGGCGAATATTGGGTAAATAATTCTTTTATTTTGGTTTTCTTCTTATTTGTATGTGTGAGTGAGTGAGTGAGTGAGTGGTAAACGAGTTCTTAGTTTAACCGGGCCCTAAGGTAAAGCTGCCAACGGTACTTCTACACTCACTATATAAGTTGCTTTTGTAGAACTCCAATTTATGGTGACAGTTGGTAAAATAGTTGGAAGGGCGGTAGCCTTTGCGGGCAGAACTGACACAGGAATAGGCAATAAGATTACAGAAATTGGAAAGAGAGTACTCGTCGAGCGAAATGATTAAAAAATTGTCTACCCCGAAGGGCTGTTGTATTGTAAATAAGTTTTAGTTGGAGGATTACTATTTTATTTGACCGGTTGCAGTATTGAATCCCAGCTGCTGAACCGTAAAGTGAATAAACAATTTAGTAGAGTGATTTGGTACCAGATATAGTCATTAGTTTAAGCAAGGGCAGCCTTTAGGATGTTAAATCCAAATTGAGGTTGCAATCTGGATTTTTTTTTTCTACCTTTTTGAGAAACAGATTCACTGCGAATGTGACATTATGAAAGAATCAACACTAAGCCATTTCTCTGTCAATATCCAGGGTGAAAGGGTAAAAACTTATGTTAGGAGATCACACAATGAGACCACACTGCGGCAACAATGGACATACTACCATACTACCTCTACACTCGTACGCATACAGAAAGGTCAAATGCTCTTCATTATCTCATTAAAATAAGTGAAGTAGCAATGTCCTCCAAGGAAATTGACCCTTGCGCATTTCTAGATGTCGAGGGCGCTTTCGATAATACCGGACATGCCTCGATAATGGGAGTAGTCAGTAGTAGAGTTATCGAAGATTTAACGAACCACTGGAACCGGGCCGTACTGGATAGTCGAATTATTACTTTCTCCTCTGAGGAGTGTCGGTGTTGGTAAAGGCAATAAAAAAGTTGCCCAAGGAGGAGTTCACTCTCCTTTTTTGTGGTCGCAGTAATGACAGTCTTTTAGTCAATATCCGTAGATTAGGCTATATTGGTAATGCGTACGCTGATGGCCCAGCAATTGTAATGATCATCACAAATTCCAAGCAGAGAGCGTAACATCAAGTTTAAGAATGGTGCTTCAATGAAGGATCCTCCAACAACCTTTTGCAAGACCGTTCAAAATGGCTTGTGAAAAGCGTTTTATGGTTTCTTTTTTTTACCCTTGAAATTGAAACGATTGCCGTACCTGACCACACTCATAAAAAATAGCCTGGGTTTAGGGATTCTCATGTACTTCCTAATTATTTCGCTGAGTGGTCAAATGGATATGAGAACACAAGCGGAGATCGGGTAACCAACCCCTGTGGAAGGTCGTTGGTGACAGCTGACGTGAAAAAGGGGGGAAGGGGAGTGTCATCTTACTAAGGCACTCTCTCCTGTTTCCGGGCGGCAGCGGACGAATTCTAAGGAAGGGTAAACATTTCCAGTTAGGTAAACTAGTAGTATCCCTGTACGAGCTGCTTCAACGTATTTGAATACCAAGTGTATATTGATCTCTAGAACAAAGTCAGGTTATTGGAAAACAGTTGGTGGCGGATGAGTCATAAATAGGGGCCAATGGCAGCAGTTACATCACCGAAGCGAGCACTGGCTTCGGAATTTTTCCAGTTCCTTCTGCTTAAGGAGTAACAGCCCAACCACGTAAAAGAAAATTGTTATGAATCAACAACGCAGTAGAGTAAGGCCTCGTCTTTGCTGGCGCGCACAAGGGGATGACCAACTTGAAGTGCGCAACTGGAGGCACCTAGCGGAGTACCGAGCTGGTTGGAGGGGCTTGTTGGTTAAGCCCGTGGTCCACCCCGGACTGTGGTGTGCCTGTTTTTGCACAAACGCTTTTCTCCTTTCGTTCAACCTTCAAAGCCATTGCACTTTGTTGAAACGATACTGCTGGGCTCTAACTTGTCGATTCATTACAGCCAATGTTATAGCCCGCTGCAATAACTTCGTGTCATTACAGAGAAGCCATACTGCCGAGTCACCGAGATTCATTATGAACTACAAATGACAAAACCAGAAGCAAATGGGCTAAGTTTGAGATAAGAAGAGATGAACGTATGAAGTATAACGACGGATCAAAAAAAAAATTAAAGTGCACGACTGTGTCATACGAAACTTTCTCGGTACATGAGATGCGTTTTTGAGTCGTAAAATTAATCGAAAATTAATGGTGGGAAATTTATTTAAATCACTTTTTAGGTTTTACAAAATTTTATTTTCTCAAAAACGGCACTTACGATTTTGATGCCATTTCGCACATTGGACACTTTGAACATAATTGTTCGAAATACAGCCGTTTTTAACTTTTTTAACAATTTTTAATTTGCTTCAAAGTTCGTAAATAAGGTTCTTTGGGTTCCATCTCGGGGAATCTTTTTATTTTTAGCTTTATCTTTTGAAATAACGGCACCTGCCATACAATTCAATCAATTATCACTATTTTTCTCAAATGTGGTTCCAAGAATTTGGGTCTTTTTTTGTACTAAGGATCTTTAGGATGGAGTGAAAAATTCTGCATGCTCAGTTTTTGGAAAAAAAATCTATTAACGGTAATTTATAAAACGGTCAATATCTTGAAAACTAATAAAGGGAACTTAAAACAAATTAACAGTTTTTTTTATACTGTAAATTCAAACAAATCTGCATACTTAGATTTTTTACATGCAGTTCACAGGGTACGTTGGATAGGTGGTCCAATCATCGGGCATTATTTTTTTCACCCACCCACTGGCTTATGGTTAGTTGCATGCGCCTTATCAAAACATCACCTCCGCATTTGAAGAGTTCTGCTAGTGAGCAATCAGACCCGGTGGCATAGTTGTTCTTGAGCTTTTTAATATATCGGGTGGAGATACAGTTTCTTCACTGGACTGGACTGGACTTGGCTTCTTGCACTATCACTCCAGCAGCTGCTGGAAATTCTACTTATATACTGATGGTTCACAGGCTGCGCATCTGTCACTGTGTTTCCTTCGCTGTTCCTGTCTTAAGGGGTTACATGGGTTTATTCGAGCAACAAAAGTTTTATTTCCAACAATTTGTTTTTATACAAAAAATATTTCATATAAACTTTTTGAAGAAGAATTTCTGAAATGTTTAAACGAAAATATTCAAAACTCATTTCCGGTGATACCTCGGAAGAATGTTGCGTCCGCGTTGGCAGTAGAACTCGTGACAGGATCATCAGAAGTGAAAAAAAAAATTCGTGTTTTAGTTAAGACCATAAACTAGAATTTGGACGAAGGAAAAAGAAATGAAAATTGGATTTTTGGCAGACCTTTTTACAAAAGAAAATTCTAATTATGGTAAAATTTGCTCATCATTTTTTTTTAAATAGTTGTGATTGAAAAAAAAATCTTTCGTCCAAGTCCTTGTGAATCGAAGACCTGTGTGTAAAATTTCATGACGATCAGTTGAGTGGTTTTCTATAACTTTTGACAACCGACTTTGGAAACACAGTTTCGAGAAAAACGCGTTTAAAGTTTGGATAACCTCAAATAAACCTCGTAAGTGCGCATCTTCCCAAGGCTGTATCTCCGAAACTTTTATTCGGAATGACTTCAAAATTTAGGAGATGTTGTAGAAATTAATAAGACAATAAAATAAAAAATCGATTTTTTGAAGCTGTGAAACCCATGTAACCCCTTTAAAGACAGTTGCTTTCTTATAAATCTTCCAGATGTTGTTTCGATAGCGTGACTCTTTGATGCCCTTGAGTAAGAGAATTTCGTACATTATAGACATCATCAGACCACGTGCCGCATTACTAGGATCATTGGTAATTGATGTCTGTGGTAGGTGAATTCACAGTGGATAGTAGGCTCCTGCTACTCTTTCTAAGAAGTCCAAAGTCGAATTTTTTTTCTGGGCAGTTCCTAAGCTTCTTCTCCATAGATACTTGGGCTCTGAATCCAGCGTTAGTCACGTAAGTTATGTTAGCACGTTCATGATGTCAGCTGCATGCCTCGTAGCCTTTAGCGAATTTGTACATTTCGTTAGCGTTTCGATTGTCTGGAAAGCCTTTAGAACCTAGTGATAGAGACATAGAGACTGAGCTTATCAACTTAAAGCTTCCCATTAATGTGCTCATTCATTTCCCCCTTCCCCAGATTTAGATGCCTTTTCCCAAAAATAAAAAACATTTCCCCAAAGTCGAGCAATTAATTAATTTAAAAATAAATCCGTCCGTCCTTCCGAAACGCAAAAAAAAAGAAACAAAATTCTGCCCAAAAAAAATGTTAATTTTTACCAACAACAAAAGCCAGTATTTCCCCTCGCCACGCTAGCAATTACGTAATTACATTAAACGATTTAATCTGGGGTATGATGACTATGAGTCCTCCGCGAGGATTTTTCTAGACTTGTCTGTGGTTTTCCCTTTGAAATCTCTCGCTTTTTTTTTTGATTCTATTTACGCTCGCAAACGGAAACGTCTACTTTGCAATTTTATAATTTCATTCAGGGGGCAATTAATGCTTATAAGTGAAAATGAATAAATTCATTACCACATTTTTGTTATCCCTTATCGACATTTATACATATTTTTTTTTTGTTTTATTTTATTTTATAATTTCATTCCATTTTCGTTCCCCTCCCGTGGCCGATCCTTCATTTCCGGTCTCTTATATTTAATTAATCACCACCATTTTGACAGCGGAAGCAATAAATCCTTTCTGCAGTCAAAGAAACAAAAAAAAATTACTTACAAAAGAACCCCTCCAATATCGAAAGGATATTCGAGGAGGAGCAGCAAAAGTGCCAGTGGAAATCAATTAAATCGATGAGACTGCGATATCTTAATGGGATATCATCCATCGGCCTAAGTCCTACTCAAGTGTCACGTACGAAATTGCGAAACTGTAAAAGTTAGAAGACTATGCTGGTGTTGGTGTTGCTGTTGATGTTGATGTTGGTCTATGCCATATAGCCGCAATATATTGTCAAACATACGAGTGACGTAATGGCAGAACCATAAATCTGGAAATTTCATTTTGATGACGAATACTATGGTGACGATAAGGATGTAAAAGTTTCACAAAAAGGACCTAGATAATGACAAAATTCTTATCATTAATTATGATCTCTTTACTGTTTGTGTGTACGGGTGTGTGTGTGTACGTGTGTATTGTGAACAATTTAGTACGATTGCTTTCATTCGAAGGAAATAAAGCGAAACCATCATTACCGTTTGATGGCTGCAAAGGACAAGTGGATATCGATATCTGGAAATCTTCACCAGTTCTCTTTGCGCATTGTTTTACTGTTTCGAGGGGATATTAAGGAGCCAATCGATCAAAATTCAATTCCAGAAAGTGGTAGATAATACCACAAAATCAACCTTCCTCCCCCAGTCTGGATCTTGCTTGCCTTCTGCCTCTTTCAATCTGTGGTAATTTGAGCTTAACCTGAGGTTAAGACATAGTCGAAAGGATGAATACTGCTTTTTCCTCTGCAATCAATTCATCATCCGTAGGATATGTTTTCTATTCTTGGTGTAGGTGTGTATGTATTTATTTTTGTACCTCTAGGTGAAGGTTCTGACCAAGATTTGTGGCCACAAGACTCTGAGGGCAGAAGCAATGCCACAAGGGCAAGGCGAAGTATTGTTTTATTTTGGAGGAAAGGTTCTACAAACAAGAACTTTTGCCAAAGTTCGAGCAAGGTAGGTGGCTGCATATGGTCCGGTTGTGGGATACACATTTGATTTCATTCGTTCTGTGTAATGAATTTGAAATTGAAGAAGGTCATGACTCATAAGTTGTTGTTGTTTGGGCAGGAGCATTTTCTTGGTTGGATTGGTTTTAAGTTATTCGTTTTTCAATGAATTTAAAATTAAATGGAGTGAGTATTTTTTTCTTTTTACCGAGTAACAGGTTGGTCTGTCGGGAAAATTAAACTGATAGATTATGACGAGCGTGTTTGTTAAAAAGTTCATCAACATGCAACGTGTTAACTTCTTACGATAAGTGAATAAAAAAGTCTGTAGAAATAGGTAAATTGACCAAACTATTGGTAGAACTTGACAATATGACAAAACTGGTTTAGATAGTGACATCTATAGACAAAAGATAGTAAGGGGTGATTCATCGTGAGGTTTGATTTATAGTATAAAATAAAACACATAAATTCGAAAGTGAACTTAAAATTTTTATAATCGGTTAAGGGCAAAATTCATGGTATTAACTCTTTGAAAATGATATCATGTAAATGTTAGAGACGACTACGTCTGAGGTGGTCCATTCGAAAGGTCCAATTTTGGGCGACTAGTTCGAGCATAGCGATTGATATCTCGCGAGTAATGTTGGCTTTCAAAGCGTCAATCGTAGCTGGTTTATTCCTGAAGACCTGAGATCTAGTCGGCCAATTTACCGGAGCAAAACGTGATTTTTTTTTTTATGATGTACGCGCACTAAAGGGATTTTAGATACCCTTATAATGATTTTTTTTAACACAGTGCGGGCATTAGGGAAGTGAAGGATTAGAAAAAAAGGTGGTACCGATGCACGTGGGTTTTAAATGTTTGTAAATTATAATGTGCAGGAAAAACAGAGCGTGGTAGAGCATTCCACATTCGTATTGTACGGTTGAGAAAGGCATCTTTATATTCCACAGTACGTCCGAAAACAGGCTTAAGGGTAAACTGATGTGCATTCCTAGCATGGCGAGTATTGCGGTTGAACTGCTGTAGGGGTGGAATGCAACTGATATTGACAGAGAATTAGGGGTTCGCTTCAATGACAGCAGACAGCATTGCGTTTTGGAAGCATTAAATTCCACTCTGTTGGTTTTACCCCATTTAAGAATATTGTCAAGATCGGAATTCAATGAGCTTAACATACGTTGCCGTTCCAGTTCAACGCCCGAAGATGAGGGGCGTTGCCCAGGAAACGAATGTAAAGCTGAGGGTACTGTCATCAGCAAAGGAATGGATTGGATTAGAAGTGACAGACAGGAGGCCATTGATAAAAATGAGAAAGAGAGTCGGAGAGCCTTGAGGGACACCAGCATTTATTTGTTGAGTTCCAGACTTGAAACCGTCCAAAACAACTTGTATTGAACGGTCCGAAAGGTAATTTCTAATCCATTGAAGAAGGGTAACAAATGCAAGTATTTGGGACAAGAGAGCTTGATGCCAAACTCTGTAGAACTTTGAAATATCGAGCGCAACGACCACCATGGTGAATAGATTGGTTCCACTTTTCGTTTAGATATGTCATCAAATCACCAGTGGACCTGTTGCTGTGAAAACCGTACTGCCAGTCATTACGAAGTTTCGGGATTCGAGATATTTCATAAGCTGACGGTTTATCAGCGTTTCCATGACTTTGGAAAGAAGGAACGTAAGTGCGATTGGTCGGTAAGAGGAGTGCTCACCAAAATCATTTCTCAACAAGTCCATTGTTTCACGCACTGCACACCGCACCAGATGCATGAATTCTTGGCAAAAATAAAAAAGAAAAAAAAATTGGGGGGTTTCTAACCAAAAATTATAGGATTGTACAATTAAATACCTAAATATTACAAAAACACGTGGTCATTCGTTTGAATTGTGCATTCTGTGCACTGACTTAGCAGCTGTCATTAACTTTAAGAAACGAGCAAATGTACGAGTCCATTATTTAGCAGTGTCTTAATTTTTAAATATATTTTCTTGAAATTGGTTCAGTCCCCACATTGTAGATTTGTATAATTAAATAAACTTTGGGTGAATTTTTGTAAGTGGGTTTTAATTTTAAGAAGAAAATTATGTTTTGGTGAAAGTTTTATCTATGAGCATGTCAAAAAAAAAACAAATCTTGCAATTATATCCTATTTGGATTGTGTTGGAACTTCAATAAAAATATGGAACTTCAATAAAAATATTCAACATCGATCTATATATCGATTCTCTTTTTTTTTGTTTTTTTAAATATTTGCTTCAATTTTTTTTTTTTTTTGTAGGATTAGTTTTTACTTGTATTTCCATTAAGAGTCGTACATTTGTTGAATATAGGTATGAAGCAATCAAGCAATTTGATTTCGGCACCATAAAGTTCGAAAAAAATGTCTGGATCAAAAGCGGTTGCGAAAGCGGATAATAGTTTTCTTGTCCAATTTCAAAAATACATGGCAAAAATTTTGTAGAAAAGGGGATAAGTTTCTTACTTTTAATAAGGCTTGGATTGATTCTTCATTTAATTTCAAGAATTATGAAATTTCTGGAACAAAATGTGGTGTTCGCAGAAAAAGCTATGCAAATAAGCAAACGTCTTAAAACTGAGGATATTCTGAAATTACTCCTTATTACTTCGCTCCCGTTTATAAATTTTATAAAGTTTGAGAAAACTGCTCGAAAAACGGGCTTATGAAGAATGTCCTTAATATGTTGAAGGCACCTCACCTTCCCTTTGCTTCGGATACTTCCGATACATCAGCTCATATTATTTCCGACACGGAGTAGACATTATTGTAAATTTAACTCTAATTATAATTTTAAAGTGTCCATTTAGCCAAAAGTGGGATTTATCACTGAACAAAATTCCTTGTAAAAAAACATACATAGGTACATATGCAGGCGTGATTCTTTAGATCAGTTGAGCTTTCTTTAGGACGGGAGATTCGTTTAGGATGCGTGTTACAAAATATATAACTTCTATAAAAACAACTCATAATATTTTTACAGTTATTACATATCGTCCCACCATGCCTGAACCATGAATGTCCAAATTTTTCGATTTGTAAGTTCTTTGTTACCTTAATATTCTGCAATGTTTCAGACACCAAACCATCTTATTCTACGAGAGCAATTAACATTCAAATGCGATTCCCGATCCCCGAAATAATTGTCTGGCTACGGACAATTAGTAACTCTATACTCTGTCCAACATAAATTGGCAGTACACGTCTTACTAAATTGAAAGAAACCCCTCATTAAGTGTTTACGCTCCAGTGAATTTCCAATTGCATCTGACGTAGATCCACTACGTCTTATTCAGCGCACTTGTGAATGTGCACTGGCTTGTGGCTGCTGCTATTCAACGCCCATTAATTGATGTGCATTCAGCGTTACCAATGTCCGTTTGTCTGTCTGTCATGGCGAAACGGTTCGACGGATTTCCTGAAATAACGGTACCTGTCATACAAACTTTTTTGTGAAAATCACTTATCACTATTTTTCTCGAAAGTGGTTCCAAGGATTTCGATCTTTTTTGTACTAAGGATGTTTAGAAATTTTGCGTACTCAGTTTTTGTTAGTTTTTTTAATACTATAAACTCCATCTGCACACTTAGATTTTTTAAATAATTTTTTTTTCATATAACGATTTTCTTAAGTTTAAATTAAATTTGTTCTCTCAAAAACGGCTCTAACGTTTTTGATAATTTTTTGTACTTCGAACAATTATGTTAAAAGTTTCCAATCTGCGAAATTACATAAAAATCATCGTGGGTTCGGTTTTTGAGAAAATCAAACTTTCTAAAACCTAAAATGTGATTTAAATAAATATCTCACCATTTTTATTTAAATCAAGAAAAATTTCTTTAAATTGAATTAAATTTCCCACCATTAATTTTTCGATTCGTGGGTGCAGTGGCTTAGTGGTTAAGTGCGTTGGACCACTAAGAGAGAGGACGCTGGTTCAAATTCCGACCTGTACCATCTGAAAGTTTTTATTCGCTACCCCACCTCTTGCGAACGTCTGACAAACATACAAGAGTAAGAACTGTCATAAGAGATGCTTCTCAAAATTAAATTGCCGTTCGGAATCGGCATTAAACTGTAGGTCCCTCCATTCGTGTCAAAAATATAACTTCGCACACACAATGGTTGGAGAAGCTAGGCTTCAGGACCTGTTGTTACAAATGGCTTTAAATTCACCCAAAGACTTTTAGCCGAAAAAAAGAAATTGTTGACGCGACAAAAAATAATTCATCAAAATTTGAAAAATAAAACAGTGGCTGTGAAGCAAGTAGGTGATATTTTTTCGAGGTAAACGAACAGTTTATAGGCTTCTTAACGAAAATAGTACCAAAGGCCACAACCCGCCATCAAAGAAGAAAAACCAAATTGATTTCAAAAGTAAATAACGAACTTCCAACGCTGGATAAAATACTGCATGAGGTAGGACGCAATGCAAATATCACTAAAATTAGTAGGTCTTCTCTGCATACGGGTTTAAAATTGAACTGAGTTCTTATTTGCCCATCGTCAGCGAAAGAGTGTTCTTTTGGAAAGAACTGACAGCATAACAATTTGTTTTACATTTTATAGATTTCAATCTAAAAAAAGGCATGATCATAACCTGACATAATATGCTTTCAGGTTTTTGCTGATTTAAAATCCTTAGTACGGAAACCCTGTAAGAGCTTTTATAAGAATAGCACCTTACGGAAAACAAAATAGTGCGAATGAGAGGCAAACATCCCTATCTTCCCTGTACTGCCAATTTATGTTGGAAAGAGTATAGTAACTATTTGTGACTTATTTCCAAATACCACGCACAATTACTAATTAAAGAATTTACAAGTACCTCCCTCAATGATTCAGAATGGTCACTGCCTAAAGAAGATACATACTCGTAAATAAAAACCTAAGTGTGTACCTACGATTTTCCAAACATGATATACCTCTAAGCTCCTTCAAAATTTATTCAAACCCCATTCCATGCACTTGTCCAATCGCCGTCGATGCGTGACAAACAGTCCAAATCAAAAAACAAAATGCATTTTTGAAATCACTTTTTGACGAGCATGCTACCTAGAAATGGGAAAAGGGTTGTGTTCTATACATATACGCTCTCACTAAGCTCAATAAAAGAAAGAAAAAAAAAACGCATTAAATCCCAGAACTGGTAGAACATGAAAAAACAAAAGTTAGTTACGAGGCAAATATAGAACATCAAACAAAGTTTTACCTGTTTTACCATAAATTCATTCCAGCATGCTGCACGCATTTCTATTCAGCAACAGGCAACGACGAACATACAAAAATAAAAAAAAACAACTAAAAATATAAAACAACAAAAGTAAAATAAATATGTATAAATCCTTAAATGTTAAGGACATAACAGCATTGAATACCCGTCATCACCGCCATTTCCGTCCCAAAACAAGTACCTACGACAATAAATTTTATTCACAAACGAACACAGGAGAGCAAAAAATATATATACATAAAAATAAAAGGAAAACTAAGTTTTTTTTTTTTTTGTTTTTTATACTTCGTCCTTATGGCGGCACTATTACCGCACCGTTGCCGCTGGCTTGGCTGCCATCGCTTCGGTCGGTCGGTCGGTTTATTCGAAAAGCGAATGGAACCTGAGTTGGAGCACTGAGTAGGGTTGGGTTGTTTTTCTGATGTCATGTCTGTGATTTATGATGCATATTCCTCTCCAAAACACACAGCCACACAAATACGCAGTCAGTTCAGTATACAAACCTTGCTAGTTGGGGGGTAATATGCAAAATTATTACATCCCGTAATGTCCTGAAATTTCATACTGAAATGGTCGATAAATAAGATCGAAAAATCAAATGTCGACAAGGGATAATGGGTGATTTTAGTAAGTGACATTATTATCCATCTGTAAGGATTGACGAGAAACAAAAAACTACGATGGAAAATAACCAACTTGGTCGGCACATTTTTGAAGAGTAAATAAATAAAAATAACTGTCACTGCTGTTGCTTTGTCACTGGAGCAAGGATTTATAAAAAGGGACATTCTATTCCCCCCCCCCCCTTGAACGTCGCCTGAAAGCGAGCAATCAGATTATAAAGATCAAGATTCATAAACACAACGATTGGAAAAGAGCAGAAATGAACAAGGATGCCGGCCGGCCGGCAGCAGCAAGGAAGCACTGTCAGCCAAATAATACGCAGACAAGGAGCACATTCATTCGTACTCCAGCAGAACAAACAACAACAAACAAAAAAAAAATATATATTAAAGAAAGACGGAAACTTTTCAATTTCATCAGGGCGCCGTCCTGTCTGGCGCCAGGAAAGCACTCTATCTTCCTCCCATGGAAAACAAGGAACCAAAGAAATACACACAGACAGTTCACTTGAATGGGAAGGATAACAGTGCACATTAAATCGCATGGATATATCAACCAAGCCCCATACCAGTTGTAACAAGGAAGATGGCTGGATACGAGAATTGAATTCGTTCCAGGATATCTTTTGCTTTCTTTTCGATTTGTTTTCGGTTGCGTCTGGCGAATCTCAGAATCCGTCCGAATTGAAACCCGAATGGATTAAGATAAGGACAGAGCCCCAGATTGAGAGAGAGAGCGAGAGAGAGAGAGAGAGAGTGAAGAGAACAAACAAAAAATCGTCGTTAAACTCACAAGCTTGTGTGCCGGTCTTCGTCATCCTCATCAGATGCGTATGTGAATCGCCACCGCCACACTTTTAGAAAGGGAATTTCAATGGAGCGAGGATGCGACGACTTTGCCACTTTTATCGCTTCGTGATTCATTTCATCTTCACACAAAAAAAAAAAAAAAACAAACGCGCAGAGGAAAGTGACTCCACCAGCATTACGTAAACAAAAACTGGAAATGAGAAGCTACAAAATCCACTCTCCAGCAGCCAGTCAGTAAGGCGCCATCTATTTCTATTTTTTTGCTCTTCCATTATAAGAGTTGCCAGAATTATGCGAAAAGTGCTAGGCATTGGCATGGTGAGGCGTAAGGCGTGAGGGTGGTTTGTGTCATCATCAGAAGTAGAGCAAAACACACAAACTGCGTCATAATAGTCACAACATCGGACACAACTGACAATTGTTTGGCAGGCACAGACACAGGCACAGGCACTCTGGCACCTACCAAAGAACGAGAGTGTTGCGCAAAAACTACACCACATCACATTTATGGTAGTTTTTGACCTTTTACGTACGTTATATTGTCGCATACTGTCGCTGGCCGGGTGGCCGGGTGGCCGGGTATACAAGAGGACGAAAGAATAATAATCGAGCATTGCTGAAGCCAGCGAGGATTCGAGCATAGATTATATTGTCAAACTTGTGGCGGGAGGAGGATAACAAACAAGAAGTGGATAAGTTACTCTGTTCTGTGTGCGGATTTTGCCACCACTGAGATGTGATGGCATTTCCTGACAAGGATCAAAATAAGAGTGAGCTGAAGCTGAATTGTGAAGGTTTATTTGTGTTTTTTTTTTTTGTTTTTTTTTTTTTGTGTACATTTGTGGCAGATGGTCTAAAGCAGTTGAACAGGAAAATGGTTAGTAAATGAAGTCTTTAGCTGGTGGCTTAACGAAATGTCAACTTGTTTATGAAAGTAATTAAAATTGTTTTGGTTTCGTTTGTATGTTTATTTTTATTTTTTTCTCATTTATTTACTATATTGCTAAAAAATAATTTGTTTTCACTAAGATCTGCTTATGAAGGGATTTTTAATCGAGTTCTAGATAAATCGAATGAAAATGGGAATGAGGGCTCGAAATAGTCTGCGCTCAGACGTCATGAGCAGCTATCCGTTCTTATAGTTGCAAATATAATTTTTTTTTGCATAAATTCATTGTTTTATGCATTCAAATTACCTGTTAAATTTTACATTTGCTATGTATATACGTAGTCTTCCGGTTTGACTTACAGTAATTCTGTCCGCTAAGTTTATACAAGCTGCCAGCTATTTTATGTTCACTCCAAGAAAGAAAGTGGTAGGATTCTTTTGAATACCATAGGATGCTGGCTGCTATTTTATTTAGGGGTCGCGTGCTTCTCCTGCCTATGGGGGTGTTGGTTTAGTTAGTAATAATCTCATCTACTAATATTTATTCTATTGACAATGCTGATTGTGAAGTTCCTTTGTTCTTATAAATAAATAAATGTAAAAGGGTGTGGGCGGACGGGCCTTGCCATTGAACCATTCTCATATATTTTATAAATGCCCGAGAGGCAGACATCAGCAATAGTGGAGCACGAGCGGACGGCCTTGAGTAAATAAGCTCCAATAAAATCAATTCACCGGAGGCGCATCAGAGGAGTGCGAGTGGACTGCCGAAATATTGCGCACCATAAACTCCGTCCAGTGGGGACATTAGCGCGAAGCTAATTTTTAAGAAAAATTTCCTTAGCGCTGTTTTTTTTTGTCATAAATCGGGAAAACCAATCAGTATAGGTTGTCCCAGGTTGGTCGGAGAATTCATTGCAACCTAACTTTTCAGTTGAAGTGGATGTTAGTATAAGAGTGAGAGAGAGTGGACGTAAAATTATTTTGAGGTTGCTAAAAAATGCCGCCCGTTGGTTCACTAGTGTGAATTTGTGGCTAGTGGAATATATTAAGGACAAACCCACACAGAGGTGGAAGTCACAGGCAACATATGTCGGTGTGTGTGACTGCAAATGTCCAACTCTGGGCGACTCTGGGCGCCTCGGAACCCGAAAAACCACTTTGTGGTTGACCAGCATATTAGCCAGTTGGAGTTTTTTTGATAAGGATATTTTTTTTTAAAAGTATTTTTAACTTTCGTATATAAGTACATTAGTATACTAAAGAGAAAGTTATTGCGGTCGTGTGGAAATGTCCAACTCAAACAAAGTATGGGGGATGATATTACGGCTATAGAGATGTCCAAAAAAGTCTGTCTGTCTGTCCGAGCGCGGTATGGCGAACGGTTTGACGGATTTGGTTCAAAGTTCGTATATAAGGTTTTTGGGGTTACATCTCAATAACGGTACCTGCCTTACAATTTTTTTTGTTAAAATCAGTTATCACTAGTTTTCTAGAAAATGGTTCCAAAGATTTTGGTCTTCTTTTGTACTAAGGATACATGGTATGGGTCCAAAAATAATACATACAGTAAGGATACCAATACAAATAAAACGAATAAAGTAATTGAGAATAACAAGAAACATTTATTTTTGTGACCTTTCACTTCGCGACTTCAACAACTACTGACTACTGACTGTCCTTTCTCTTAAAATTTTTCTTTTTACTTAGTTAAAAGTATTTTAGTGTTGCCACAATAGTCAGGTTTTGGAAAAAAAATCTATTAACTGTAATTTATAAAACCGCCAAAAGCTGTAAAACTAACAAAGCGAACTGCAAAAAATTATTTTTTTTTTATACTATTAAGTCGAACTAATTTGGCATACCTCGATTTTTAAAATATTTTTTTTTCATATAACGATTTACTTAAATTTAAATTAAATTCGTTTTCTCAAAAACGGCTCTATCGATTTTGATAATTTTTTATATTTTGAACAATTATGTTAAAAGTGTCCAATTTGAGAAATTATATCAAACCGTTTTTTGAGAAAATCAAATTTTTCAAAACCTAAAAAGTGATTTAAATAAATTTGTCACCATTCATTTTCGATTCACCTTGGGATTTAAACTTGCATCTCATGTACTGAAAAAGTTTCGTATGACGCAGTCGTGCACTTTATTAATAAACACATCCTGAGAGTAATTTTTAAACAAATAAATTAGAAAAAATATATATAAGTGGGATCAAAATTGGGACCAAAATTACGCGGAAAAATTAGGAAATTAGAAGCAATTTATTGAAGGACGAGGAGAAAGACAGGGGAACAAGGATATAAGAAACGATTTTTTTACTGTCCGTCCAAATATAGGCTTAAGGTGGAATGCGACTGCAGCATACCTTCCACTCAGCTGCCGGGAGTGGAAGGCATGCACCCTTCGCGCGGTGGGGCCGCAATTTTCCATTAAATTTTGTTTCGTTTGCTCCGCCTTTAAATCTTAATTAGTAGTTTGCTTCGCAATTTTATAATAAATAATTTAAAAGTGCAACAACTAGACAAAAATGTAAAACCTTACTGAAATATTTTTATAGATATTAAGACCAGTAACAACAAACAGCTGTCGTTTCTGATTGCCATCTACTTTCCTTTTTACAGAAATTGAGTGATATGCATATGAATGCTTTTACTATAGACAATTTCTATTTACCTATTTCCATATGCATAAAATCAAGGAAAATGCTAGAAAATAAGTATTTACCAAAAGTTTTTGAACTGCCTTCGGGAAATACTCGATATGGTTTTGGAAATCCAGCCAGAACGTATATTTTTGTGTGCGAAAAGCGACTCTTTCTGGGGACTTCATGCACTGCCAATATTCTAAACTTCACCTTGTATTACCAAATTGAGATACAGCAAAAGGTCACTAGACTTTAAAATGAGCAATATGTTTGCTAAGTAATGCTTCCATCTCAATATCAATACTGTCGCTATTTCCTTTCTCGAATACACAGATGTCGAAATTGCGGTTCGGAATCGGCATTAAACTGTAGGTCCCTTCCATTTGTGTCAAAAAATATATTTTCGCACACACAGTGGTTGGAGAAGCTAGGCTTTGGGTCCTGTATGGACCGTTTACACCCAATATTTATTTTTATTTATTGTTAAGGTGCTATTCTAACAAAAGCTCTTACAGGGTTTCCGTACGAAGGATTTTAAATCAGCAAAAAACCAGAAAAAATACTGTATAGGGTTACCATGTTTCTTTTTAGATTGAAATTTTCATTTAAATTATTTTATTAAAAAAAAAGACAAATTTATCTTAATGTTATGATGTCAGTTCTTTCCAAAAGAACACTCTTTCCCTGACGATGGGCAAATCTAAAACCTATTTTTTTTTGTTAAAACCGTATGCAGAGAGTATCTGCTTATTTTAGTGATGTTTGCATTGCGTCCTACCTCATTCAGTATTTTATCCAGCGTTGGAAGTTCGTTATTTACTTTTGAAATCAGTTTGGTATTTCTTCTTTGGTGGCGAGTTGTGGCCTTTGGTACTATTTTCGTTAAGAAGTTTATAAACTGTTCGTTTACCCACAGAAAAAATATCGCCTACTTGCTTCACAGCTCCTGTTTTATTTTTACAATTTTTTTGAATTTTTTTTGTCGCGTCAACAATTTCTTTTTTTTTCGGCATTTGTATAAGAAAAATAGAAGAGTGGCACACATAATATTAACCGTAATCGTTTTTTTTTTGCTGCATCGTCTTCTGCGCGACGATGTAGGGTTTTGCTCAGTTGACTTTGTTTCTTCAACCGGGACACATTAACTTAGTGGAAATAAATATACATAGTGTTGTTATTTGGCTTTTTTTCATTCTTCTTGAGTGTATATTTGCATATACATTTTTGGTGCCTCCTGTGAGGATGATTTAATTTACATTGATTTTACTTGGAAAACCTTTTTGTGCGTGGAATTACTGAATTTGGTTCATTACGGATTTCCCAATTTTGCATCACATTGCATTACCCAGTGGCTGCGTGCGAACCTTCTAGAACATTCGACCACGTGTGGAGAAAATCAATATCAATCGAATTTTTGGAGTTTGATGCTTGCAGAGAAGTGTAGTGTCAGAATTACAAACTAAATCATAACTGGCAAGACATTTCCGTGGCTTACATTCTTGGCTACGTTTGGACTTTGGCCTTAGCACTACACAATAAGCTACGTGGCGTGGCGTTTTGGCGTGCACATTCAGCATAGACGAAACGAAATGGCTGAGTTAAATCGACGCTCATCGGAAGCCAGTGTACTGCGCCGTATGACTGCGGGAATTTTGGCTGAGGGATTCACTGGCGACTTCCATACATGCGCTCAAGAATTGGCAAGTTTAACACTGCATTTTGGACGTTTCACTACTGCGCACGATGTGCTAGTCGGCAACGCGGCCAATGAGAATGAATTGGAGACACATCAGCAGTTGTGGAACGAATTGGAGGATTTATACAAGCCAACGGTAGCAAAACTCAATCGTTTAATGGCTCTTAAGGCCGAACCAGTGGCCCAAGAGGACTCGGCAGAATTACGATCTGCTGCTATTAACCTTAAATTGGATCCGGTTACAGTTCCGAAATTTGATGGCTCACTTCGCAACTGGCTAGCGTTTAAAGACGCAATTCAAACGCTCATCGATAAACCAGAAATTCCCGAGTATTACAAATTGCAGAAATTGCGGGAGTCATTGGTTGGCGATTCACTCGAAACGCTCGTTGGCAATTTATACACTGGTGGTTATAAGGCTACTTGGGAGGAATTGGTGAGACGGTACGACAACAAAAAACAATTGGCTGAATTGCACGTCTCTCGGTTCGTTAGCATCAAGCCAGTTACAACTGAAACTGGCGCTGGACTCCTGACCGTTGTGGACACCGTGCGTGAATCGTTTCGCGCATTGCGTGTAATGGCATTGCCGGTCGATCAATGGGATGCATTATCCGTGCCGATAGTTACATCAAAATTGCCCCAAGTAACACAACATGCATGGGGTATGCATACAGGGCAGAAGGACATTCCTACACTGAAGGATCTCCTCGAATTCGTCGAGAAACGTGCACAAAGTCTATCATTGGACGTTATTCATTGGCCTGGCTCATCGAACAATGGCACCTCAATTGGCTCATCACAGCGGCGTTCAACGAATGCAGTGGCACACACATCACCACGCTTGGTGAAGTCAACATTGGTAGCGACTGCACCTGGCAATTGCACATTTTGTAACAATGAAACACATCGCATCGGTAGTTGTCCGAAATTGGTGGCTTTACC
Source organism: Ferdinandea cuprea (assembly GCA_963576555.1). NCBI lineage: Eukaryota > Metazoa > Arthropoda > Insecta > Diptera > Syrphidae > Ferdinandea > Ferdinandea cuprea. Next base: position 135,481,382 of record OY754958.1, read on the forward strand.
TGTTGCTGAACGGTTCAACAAACTACGTGGCTCTAATTTGTGCTTCAATTGCTTGAAGCCGGGACATGCAACCAAGGCGTGTTCAGGTGGCAACTGTCGGAGTTGTCAAGGCAGACATCACACATTGCTGTGTCGCGGCCATCCATCTGGCACCGCACCCATCGTTAGACCAACTGCGTCATCGACTGCGGCTCTGACACCTATTGCACCGTCAACTCCACCACCACAAAACTACACAGCATGACTACCATCGACGGCCAAGACGTTTGTGGTAATTGGTGAGCGATTGGTCTTGTTGGCGACTGCAATCGTTCACATTAAGGATGGCTTTGGCTACACACATAGTTGCCGAATCATTTGCGATCCGGGCAGTCAGGTCAGTTTCATGAAATACCGCTTTTTTAATCAATTGGCTCTTTGCAGGAAACCCTGTACAATTCAAGTAGAAGGTGTCGGTTCGGCCATCACACACACGCGTGGCCGTGCTACACTCAATTTGTCGTCGAGCGATGAAACATTTGGCATCGAAGTGGATTTCTTTTTGCTTACTACGATCACTACACCGACTCCAGTAGCTGACATTGCACCATCGTGCTGGCAGCATCTAAGCACATTGGCTCTGGCAGATCCGTCGTTTGGTAGAACGGGTCGAATAGATGCGCTTATTGGCGCTGACGTATGGGGCGAGATCATACAAGAAGGCATAGTTCGCGGTGCATCCAATGAACCATTTGCACAATCAACTTCACTGGGATGGGTGGTCTTTGGTCCAGCCACAATCGACACTCAATTTGCATCATCAATTCGCTCATTACACACAATTCATGGCAATGTTGGGGATGTGGACGAACGTCTTGACTTGGCCCTGGCCCGCATCTTCGAAGCCGACACAGACGACAAGGCATCGGATGGCGAGAACGATATCTGCGAAAATGTGTTCATGGCTACGCATCGACGGGATTCCGATGGCCGTTACGTCGTCCAGATTCCGTTTCGTCCGGATGCGCCGGCTCTCGGTAATTCTCATCCACTGGCACTACGACAATTCTATCAACTGGAGCGTAGATTAGCGAACCATCCAGAACTAAATTCAAAATTTGTGGCATTCATGAACGAATACATGGCTTTAGGACATATGCGGCTTGTTTCAGATCAGTCATCTGAACCATCACAACGTTATATTATTCCACATCATCCTGTGTTGGCAAAATTTCGCGTTGTTTTCAATGCTTCGGCGAAAACATCAAATGGCGTATCCTTGAATGACACCCAATTGAGTGGACCGCTCATACAGGAATTACTCGTTACGATCATCTTCAGATTCCGTCGTTTTGCAGTGGCTCTCTCGGCGGACGTGGAGAAAATGTTCCGGCAAATACGAATCCACGAACGTCACCAACGCTGGCAACAAATTCTATGGCGCGAATCCAATACTGACCCGATTCGCACGTATCAATTGACCACAGTCACATATGGCATGGCATCGAGTCCATACAATGCTGTTCGAGCAATGCAGCAGTGTGGCCGCGACAACTGTAACATATTGGCAAATGACAATCGAGCGGCGTTAGCTCTCACAAGCATATTGCGCGACTTCTACGTTGACGATTACTTGGCAAGTGTCGAGACCACGGAACAGGCGATTCAATTGGCGAACGACGTAGATACTATATTGCAGCAAGGTCAATTCCACTTACGCAAATGGCAGTCTAACGATAAAATGGCACTGGCTGGAATCACAGGCAATCCCGGAGCAAACGTTGACGTTGAATTAAAATCTCCGGAGGTCACAGTCCTCGGTTTGCATTGGAATCCAACAACGGATGAGTTATTCTATCAAATCGAAATTGGCAACACGGCATCTACTACCAAACGGCAGGTGCTTAGCGATACTGCACGATTGTATGACCCTACAAACATGCTGGCACCAGTTTTGATTGTGGCGAAAATATTTATTCAAACATTATGGCGGACTGGTTTGGAATGGGACTCACCACTCCCAACGGAATCGATTCAAGAATGGAGGGATTATCGCAACAATTTGCATCAGTTGCACCAATTACGAATTCCACGGTGTTTGCGGATGCAAGCATCGGTAACAACACATTTGCATGGCTTTTGCGACGCTAGCATCAAGGCATATGCAGCCGTTGTGTACGTCTGCACGACGAGCACCGATGGCGAGTTCATATCAACGCTCGTTACTGCGAAGACGCGCGTTGCACCATCTCGAGTCGATGACCAAGGCAATCCAACGACAACGATACCGCGGTTGGAGTTGTGCGCAGCTCGACTTTTGGCAGAGACTATTGGCAGTACAAAACATGCATTGGAGTTGGCGCATGCACCGTGCACTCTATGGAGCGACTCTACGATCGTGCTTTGTTGGCTACGTAAATCAGCTGCTACGCTGAAACCATATGCAGCAAACAGAATTGGCTATATCCAACAACATACTAACGTGACTGACTGGCAACATGTCCGCACTCATCTAAATCCAGCCGACTGCGCGAGTCGCGGGATTTCAGCAGAATCCTTAGTCGGTCACCCATTATGGTGGCATGGCCCAACCGAACTAATGAAAAACAACATGGCAACTGATATTCCATCCCTTTCGGAAGCAGATGTGGAGGCAATGGCAGTAGAAACCAAACCTATCAAGGCTCACATTACGCGTACTTCCCCACCCACTATCATACAAACGAGATATCGCTGTGGCGACGAGGTCATCGTCATCGATTTAGTCGAACGCTTCGCTTCAATTGGGCGACTAATACGAACTACTGCATACGTGCTTCGTGGCAATCCAACTAGACGAAGATATTGGCATCACACCCTGGTGGACTCTGATGAAATGGCGATGGTTTTGCAATGGCATCTTCGAGCAGAACAAAACAGGTACTTTTGCAATGAAATCCAACAGTTGAAACTTTCTCGGCAGGTGGCAGTCGCGAGCAAATTGGCATCTTTGGCGCCCTACCTAGATTCAGATGGCATATTGCGAGTCGGAGGTCGACTTAGACATTCTGAACTCACAAATGAACAACAGCATCCAATCATTATGGCAAAGGAAAGCACCCTATCGCGACTCCTTGTTCGTGATATTCATCTAACTAACTCCCACGCGCAAGCTGCACTCATGCTACAAATACTACGGCATCGATATTGGATACTTAGTGGCCGCGCACTCGTCAAACAATGCGTATATGATTGTGTCATATGTCGACGGCACAATCAGCGAATGGCTCAGCAACAAATGGCATCGTTACCGGCAGCGCGGGTCGTGGCATCCCCACCCTTCTCATCATCGGGTATTGACTATTGTGGACCTCTCAACATTCGAATAGGTGCACCGCGCACACGTACAACGCAGAAAACATATGTGGCCATCTTCGTCTGCATGGCAACCAAGGCTGTCCACATCGAGCTGGCAGCAGATTTATCAGCAAGGGCATTCCTCAACGTTTTTTCACGCTTCACTGGTCGCCGTGGCCCATGTTATCATCTCTACAGCGACAATGGCACGCAGTTCAAAAAGGCGAACAAACTTCTCCAAACTGACTTGGCCGAATGGCACAGTGAATACACTCAACAACAATTGGCGAATCAGAAGACTCAATGGCATTTCATCTCCGCAGCTGCGCCACATCAAGGCGGTCTATGGGAGGCCGCTGTGAAGTCGGCGAAAAGGCATTTGCTGCGTGTAGTTGGTGGTCAGACGCTTTACTTCGACCAGCTGCACACATTGCTTGTACGAATTGAGGCCTGTTTAAATTCACGACCGTTGGTTGCAGTACATGATGGCGTAGATGACCGTTTGGCGTTATCTCCGGCCGATTTCTTGGTCGGGCGTTCACTCGTGGCATTGCCTGAACCCACCGTATCAGAGGCGCCTTCAAATCGACTACAGCATTGGCGACTTCTGCGCCAAATGCATCAATCGTTTTGGCATCGTTGGCACGACGAGTATTTGGCCTCGCTGCAGCAACGCACCAAATGGCGACGTCCAGCCGAAAATCTACAGACAGGTGACGTTGTCGTACTTCGTCACGAAAATTTACCACCAGCTAAATGGCGACTGGCACGCATCACTGCTGTTCATCCAGGCAGTGACGGCCTTATTCGTAACGTCACTGTTCAATATTGCCTTAAGGAAGCGGGCCCTGGAAACAAATTGAAGACCACAACGCGACCGGCACAGAAGGTGTGTCGACTATTAAGCACTTTTCCTGAGCTTACCAGCCCAGCCGGGCAGTAATGTATAAGAAAAATAGAAGAGTGGCACACATAATATTAACCGTAATCGTTTTTTTTTGCTGCATCGTCTTCTGCGCGACGATGTAGGGTTTTGCTCAGTTGACTTTGTTTCTTCAACCGGGACACATTAACTTAGTGGAAATAAATATACATAGTGTTGTTATTTGGCTTTTTTTCATTCTTCTTGAGTGTATATTTGCATATACAGCATTGATCACGTCTTTGGATAAATTTGAAGCCACAAAACAAACGCAAATAATCTTTTTCCTTAAAGAAAACAGCTTAAAATTTTGTAACTGCATTTTAACGTATTTTTAAGAAATGTCAAAACACGATCTCCATGATAACACTAATCATTAAGAACTTTTTTTCAAAGTTAAAAAACCTAAAGCTCCTCAACAAAACCCAAGGAAAAAAGCTGAAAGAGTTACCAATATCCGTTTCAATTGAAATGGATCGGCCACAAAATTTCAGCATCAGTGCACACTCACATTTGTTGAATAAGACGTGTTGAATCTATGTCAGATGGAATTTGAAATTCACTGGGGGATAAACACTTGGCGGGTTTCTTTCAATTTAACATGAAGGAAAAATATGGCAATTTGGCTACTGATTTTGAAAAATCGTTCCCATAAGACGTGTACTGCCAATTTATGTCGGACAGAGTACAGGTACCTACTGCTTCAAGATTCAAATAATAAAAATAACTCAGGTCTTCGCCGAATTCATTGCTCTGCTCTTGCATGTCACACAAATTAAATAAAAATTATCATATTACCAAAAATTACAAAACGAAATATAATGCTGCATACCTATTTGGTAAAATCCATATCAGCAATGTGAAAACCGCGTCGAAGACTTATTCTTAGCGACAAACTAAGACGTTAAAGGAATAAAGAAAATAACTGATAGAGATATAACAATGTCCCCATCAGTAAATCCCTTCTTCGACTACAAAAGCTCTTCGACGTCGTCTACTTGTTCTGTCTAACAAAAGTTCCTCAAGTCAATTCAACTTCCGCTCATTAATCTATTTTCTTTGCCATCTTATCGTGCAATAAATTTCCAATGAAAACTTAATGTACCATTAATGACGGTGATATCAACTGGACGCCACCCCCTCCTACGGCCCACGAAAAAATCAATTAGATCCTGCAACTCTACTCCATTGCAACAAACTGACCAACGTTGTTTCGAACAAATTCGCCTGTGCAACGTTTTACACCGCCCAAGGACAATGTCCGTAATTGATTCACTACAATGTGCCTTCAGCAGGAATCCAATGAAGCAACAATTTAACCAGCCAACCAACCAAACAACCAACAATCCCTACTCTCTTCTTCCTAACATGACCTCCCCGAGCCCCGAGTCCATTGCACGGAAATCAAGTATCAAACTAAAATTAAATTTGTTCATTTACATGCTAGGAATACTAATTACACGTTGTGCAACAACCAGCAAACGACCCTCTCTGTGTGTCTAGACACCATTCTCCATTCCTATTGCCATTGCCATTAGGACACCGACAATGACTCGAGAGCGCGTCCCAAGCTATGAAAGCTCTATCATCGCCCAGTAGCAGAAGCCCCATGTCCCCCTTCCGGCTCCAACTTACCATGGAACTTTCGTTTAAGTGCACCTTTTCTCGATTTTCATCCTCCTGGGGATGAGGGGCCACCACGACCGACCCTAATCGTACCACAGGACAGGCGAAACATTGAATGTTTTCGAACCGTGTGGAACACTAACCTCCATCAGGTTGCGGGACTAGAGTGAATTTAGCTGGTTTTAAACTAAAAAAAAAACATGTCCCTTTCCCCGAAAGGGTAAAGTTTTTGGGCAGAAGTTCAACCAACCAACAACAACATCAGCATGGAGGATCCTTCCGGCGACGGCCAGCACACTTCCCAATAGGGAAATTTATTATTCCTCACGCCTAACATAAAGCAAAACAGCCCCACGGGACAATTTATCACCGAATTGAAGATATGTAGCGAAGAGAAGAGAGAAGCAACAAAAAAATTCGGGGTGGTATTTTTTTCACCCCTTTTTTTGGTTAAACAGTGCGAGAAGAAAAGCCCAAACAAATCCAAAGAGTTTTTTTTTCTATTTTTGTTTAAGAAAAGAAAAAAGTTAAAAAAAAAAAAAACTTCCAAAAGATATCAACCGCGGGTTGTTGGTTGGTTGTTAAGGTGCCGGGCGGCTTGCTCCCGACTCCCAAGTCAATAAAATATACCAAAAGAGACACAAAGAAATAAAAACAATGAGAAGCACCAACGCTGCTGTTTTGTTGAAGATTGATATCAAATTTTATTTACATTGTTGAGCTTGCTTCAGAGGTTTTTGTGTTTGCGGAATCCTTGCGTTTGTTTTTCGATGGTTTTTGTGTTCGGTGTTCGGTGTGGCGGCGGGCGTGCGACTGTGGTTATTTTGTTTGGTGGTGATTTGGTGGGTGGGGTGGCGCTAAAGTCATCAGCAAGGGTTGTTTATACGGATGAGTGATTTTAATTCTACTCATGATAAAAAATTTATTTCAACTTGTACAAGGTAAAGGAAGAACTTTGTATTTGGCTTGCTGACCCTTCTTTTATGGCTGGCCGAATGGCGGAATGAGCATTCGTAATGGGGTAAAGGGGGTGAATTCTAGAAATTATTCGCGGGGGACAAGTGTTGTTTTGGTTAATTGATCGGAAATTTCTTGGCGGAATTTTTGAGAGATGAACATGTCGGCGTTTTATGGCCGGAAGTCCGGTTTTGTTGTTGTTTTTTTTATCAACGGGATAACTTTTATCCTAATGAAGTAATAGTCGCTTTGGGGTATTTGTGATGCGGAATACTTTGAATTCCAGAGAAAAGGTGCAAATGAATCACTTTTAGTGGTTTTGTTGAAAATGACTCAAATGCCATTATATATTTTGTAGGACAAACTGAGCACGCTTTTGTCGAGTTCTATGAAGATTAATTACTTAGTTTACACTTGAATAAAACCTATTTATTGCAAAATAGCTCGACATAAAAAGATGGCTATTAACGTTTTTCAAGTTTAATTTTTTTATATTAATCGTTTTTGACCTGAGGAAGTCGGAAATAAACCGTCAAAAAGTGGGATGCAAAGATCGATTGAATTTGTTTTTAATCGCATCCCAACTCACTGGAAAAAGGTAATCTAAGGTAAGAACTTTTTTTTAGCAGGATTCCGTTTTTGAAATATTTGTTGTGGTTTTCATTCGGATCTCCGGAATTTGCAAACTAGTTATTGTAGCTACTATAGTTCTTATCCAATACTATTTGGAGGAGTTATACTGCCAAAGCGACTTAAGTTACATTTCCTGAATATACAGAAAAATCCGCTATACGTATCTATGTCACAGACGCAGCTACTTTCTTACGCTTGCCCTTTCAGCTGGTAGAAAAGCCACGGAAAAACCGTATCCAAGCTCTTTCTTTAATTTTTTTTTGGAAACTTGTCGGAATTGAACTTGGTTTCAGAAAATAAAATCGATAAAACTGCGTGATATGAAACTTTCTCGCCACATGATGTGCATTTTGAAATCGCCTCTAAAAGAATGGTAACATTTGATCAGTACGAAATTTATAAAAATTACTTTTAAGGTTTTAAAAAATTTGATTTTCTCAAAAACGCCACAAACGATTTTGATGTAATTTCGCACATTGGACACTTTTTACATATTATTTCAAAATAAAAAATTTAACTAAATAGTTAGAGCCGTTTTTGAAAAAATCAATTTAATTTAAATTTAAGCAAATCGTAATATAAAAAAATTTCAAAAATCGAATTACGCAGATTGGTACAACTTAACATCATAAAAAAAGTAATAAAATTTTTCGTAATTCGCTTTATTAGTTTTTGAGATATCTATTTTTTTTCTAAAAACTGAGTACGCAGTATTTTTGGCTCCATCCTTAGTAAAAAAAATAGACCAAAATCATTGTAAGTAATTTCTAGAAAAATAGTAGTAACCGATTTTCACCAAAAAATATGTATGGCAGGTACCGTTATTTGAAACGATAAAGCAAAAACCAAAAAGACCCGAGACGTAACCCCAAAAACATTATATACGAACTTTGAAGCAAATCCGTAATTCCGTTTCGCCATACAAAGCCCGGACAAACAGGCGGCCCCACTTTTTTGGACTCCTCTACACTCTACAGTATCATCCCTCATACTCAGTCTGAGTTCGAATTTTCTCTTAAGTATACTAATGTATACGATAAAGTTAAAAACAAATACTTGTATATATAGATCTTATCCAAGGTTCTGTGAACCACCAGCTAGGCTAACGGGGAAGCACATCAACCGTCGACCATGTCTTCTCACTGAGGATAAAACTGGAAAAGAATAACCATATTTTCACCGTTTTAAAGCCGCATGCGATAGCATAGAATAAATAAGAAAGGAAGGCACTATCTTCAAGAAACAGTTTAGCTTTTGGGGCAAGCGGACGAACAGGCAAAACTATTTGGCCTTCAAAAAATCAAACAAACAACGGTGATCAAACCTTATTTGCTGATAGCCAAGATAATCTTCGACTCCCAATTATTGGGTTTGAGATGACAATGAAAAACTTTATAAAGGTTCCGCCAAATAACTTTTTTTTTTGGAAATGCTAAAAAAAAACAACTGAATATTTTCTCAAATTTGTTTTTTTATTTGAAAATACAATCCTTCCGGTTAATAATGGAAAATAATTTCATTCAAATGGCTGCCTCGGCTGGCCATGCAGTAGCCTACACGATCAGTCCAATTTTTAAGCACATTATCGATTGTGGGCAGCTGTATTTCACCAATGGCTTCACGACTATTGTCCTTTAAAGCGTCAATTGTCTCTGGCATGTCGACGTAATCGCATCTCCGCGGTGGCCAAACGACATCAGCTCTGCGGCTGATAATGCGATCTTCAAAAACAGGTCGCAGAACATCGAGTGTAGCTTCGGCTGTGTGGCACGTAGCGCCGTCCTTTTGAAACCAAATGTTGCCAATATCCTCCTCTTCAATTTTTGTCAACAAAAATTCGTTCAACATGGCCCGATAACGATCTCCATTGACTGTAACGGCCACTCCTTGCTCATTTTCGAAGAAAAATGGCCCAATTATGCCTCTGGACCAAAATCCGCACCAAACAGTGACTCGTTTTGGCTATATCGGCTTTGCAATGTATGCGTGCGGGTTTTCTGTGCCCCAAATGCGAAAATTTTGCTTGTTTACATACCCGCCAAGATCAAAATGAGCTTCATCTGAAAAGATGATTTTTTTGGCAAAATCGGCATCTTCTCTAAGTCGATCGCAGGCCCATTTAGCGAAGCGAAAACGCATTGGATGGTCAGTTGGCGTCAACTCCTGAACCAATTGGACTTTGTATGGCGTCATACCAAGGTCTTCATGCAAAATTCGTCTCTATGATGTCTCCGAAATGTTCAATTTTTGAGAACGACGGTGAATTGATGTTGATGGCGCTTCACGCATACTTTCTGCCACAGCAGCAATTTTCTCGGGTGTACGCACTGTTTTTGGCTTTTTACGCTCTGGTTTATCGATGAGGATGCCAGTTTCTTTCACTTTTTTCACAAGATAACGAACATACAGAGCTGACGGTGCTTCTCTTCTTCAAAAATTCGTACGCAATTTTCGCACACATTCTGCAACATTACCATGATTTTCAAAGTAATGTCGCAATATTTCCCAGCGTTGTTCAAGCGTATACACAACCATATTGGTTCAGTGGAAGGATAAAACTAATTATCTGTCAAATCAGACATGAGCTAAGTGTTACCATTCGCGAAATAAGCACTAGTTGAAAAAAAAAAGTTAGATGGCGGACCCTTTATAGCATTTTATTGCGGGTACCAAAGTGCTTTTTCTAAATAACTCAAAGCAGCCCGAGATGGTAGAGGATGGAAAATTTTGTGTTACATACAACTATTGGGTTTTTACTATACTTGGGTTTTTTTCAAATAAAATTAAGCTTCAACTTTCTTAGGTCCAACTGTCCATCGCAGGTCTAGCTTTAAGTTGGAACATATACTCCTCGAGGCCGCAAATGTTCAAGTGCAAGGATTTTTAAGATACGCACACGCTCACAGTTTAGAAATGAGATGTAGTTGACAGAATTAAGGGTAAGATCTTAACAATATATAAAGATACGAACCCCTTAAAAAGTTAGCTATATAAAATATTTAGACGATTTCGTCCATAACATGGAGGATAACAGAAATAGAAGGTTTCTAATCACGACAACTTTTTGAAGGCGTTAAAGCCGAAATGCCGACGGGGTTATGATCAAGAGCAAGAAATCATAGCTATGCAACTTTGATCGCTTACCCTACTGGTAATAATAAATTAAATATAATCAAATGCAAGCAAGTTCTAGGACCGGTTTGGACGTATTGTATACAATTTTGGGGTTGTACCACAGCAAGTAACATACAAATTTTACAAACTTTTTAAAATAAAGTACTAAGGGGAATTGTTAACGCCCCGTGGAATGTACAAAATGGTGATATCCACCGGGACTTAGGTATGGCTACCGTCGAAGACGAGATAAATACATTTACCCGTTAGCAACGGACTCGGCTGCATGATCATTGCAAAAACGCTATGCTACAAATTCTAATTGAAGCAAATCTAGTGCGCCGACTACGACGGATAAAACTATTTGAACTAGCGCAATATATATTTCGAAGGGAGGTGTTTTCAGTGAATAAGAATCTCATACTATTATCAGCACGAGCGGCCGGTCTTCAAAATGTCTCGTGGAAGATTTCCACATACCCTCGCAAAAAAAATACCCTACTAGTCCGCCTGTGTGGCTCACCTCGTTTCAATCCCAAAAAAATTTCGGCCACTCTTCCAGCTTCGCCTAAGTCGACTTGCCTTATAAATGTACATTTGTGGAACAAAAATAAAATGGTTTCAGACGAATCGACCTCAAAGCATCGCATGCCTACAGAACTATCAAAAATTCACATTTCAGAAGTCAGCGCGATAAACACGATAAAGAGTCGTATTCCAAAACTTCATCACAAGTTCCATGTCGCTTTGTAATTTTGTACAGCACATACCCGGATTGAAAAGTGTTTAGGAATGCTTTTCATACATTCTCCACCAAACGAACAAACAGATTTTAGCTTTTCAACGAATGTACTACCCAGTTATTTTTATTCTTCATTTGCCGACTATTTGAACCCTGAATTCCTTTCTATGTAGGTACTTCACCTGCGTAAAGGGTAGTATGGTGAAGGCTAAGTTGAACGTAACCTACCTTTTTACAAAATAAGTGTTATATTGGTTGAACATTTTTCATGCTTTCAAAGATAATTTGACACTTTGTTTAGGCCTCAATAGTCTAAGATCTACTTTGAATGTCTTACACCATTAAATCCATCAAAAAAATCGTTCAAGGCCTACAATAACCTCCTTTATTACAACCATCAACCCAACCCAGCTGATCATTTTTAGTTGAAACTCTAACAAAATCCACAATCTTCAGTGAACATCATCGTCATCATCATCATTAAAAATTGAAATCCTTTCTCATGAAACACAACTAGGCAAGGTACCTCCGCACAATCAGAATTGCACATGAACATCCATCACAATCCAATAAAAGAAAGAACAACATACAAAGCAACTAACAAATAACTAGTTTACATGACAACTTTTTCAATCACTGTCATTGCTTTTACATGCAGAGTCCATGCCGACCAGAAGCCGACAACGGTCCAGTAAAACGTTACAAAAAAAAAAGCTCAGGATTATAAACATTTTGTCCCGCATACACTCTGTGTAGCTATTTTTTATGTATTTTTTGTGTCCTTGCAGCTGCAGTACGACTCACAGCAGCAGTAGCAGCTTTAATCTTTATCTCAACATGAACACGACCACGAGCAGAATGTGAAGTGCGGTACAACTCTGCGCTAAATAAAATTTCAATTCCCCAGTTACCTAAACCTAAATTCATCGGAGGATTAAGCGCCCAGATACATACACAAGATACTAGCGAGTGAAATGAGTGCATGGCCATACCACTCGACAATCCTCCTTGCCTGGTCCCAGGACCGCGACGGTACTTTGGCTAGACAAAGTTTTTCCTTTTCGTCCGGAAATTAAAAACTCATGAAACCCGATCTCGTCATTTCAGCCCCCCCGTTGCTCTGCTCGTACGAGTATGCAGAGTTTTGTATGATGAAGGATGTAAAAAGGATATATGAAAGAAAATTATCCTTGGTCCTTGGCCGACTTGAACAAAAAAAAAATAAGAATAATAATAACAGCGCTCTCATTCGCGAAACAAATCTATGTACTCTCCGCTGGACCTTAGCTTAATTTTTTCGAGAATAACACTGCAAGAGAGAAAACACACAAAAAGGATCATCCATGGGTAAAGGAGCTTTTTATTACTTGGTGGCCACTTTGACGCTAACGAAATGATTTTTATCACAGTGGGATGCCTCGAGTGGGTGGTGGCGGTCGTCGTGGAGAAGAGCGGGGGCTTAGCCAATTTAGAGGCGCCTTTTGTTGCTTTTTGATGCAATTTAAATGTGAGTTAGTGCAGCATACAAATACATGCACATAGCTTTGTACTGCGATGTAAGGGCGTGCTTGAAAGTTTTTAATGAAATGCATTAAAGCGAAGTAGCTGCCATTTGCAGGCACTGAGTGGCGGATTATAGACGGATCGTAATTTTGTTGAATTAAGGATTCGGTTTGTTTTAAAATGAATGAGAGGATCGAAGTGTTGGCTGCGAAGCATGATGTATTCTACTCTTAGGCATTAGATGGGTAAAATCGCATGATTAATTTATATGTTGAGCCGGTTATTATTGACATTTTGGGTCTCGAAGTTAAAGCAATTTAAAGCCACTTATGGAAAAATAATCATCTGTAACTATTTTGTGAGCAAAGATATGTTTTTGGCATAACTGGAAGGAACGTGCAATTTTAAGAATTTTCATTCAACATGAAGAACTTTTCAATCTGGCAAGTGGACATCTTCTTAGAGAGAGGGGACACTTTTCAATAAAAACTCAACTAAAGTGTGAAGTTTTTAAAAATCGAAAAAAACACTCAAATTTGAATCAAATATTCAACATTTTTATTGTAAGCGATAAATAGGCCTTTGCCCTTTACGTTTTAAGGACAACATCATGTAAATGTTGTCCGAAGCTCCGTTTCAAATAACCCCTCTAAAAATAATCAAGAGGCCTTAAATCGCATGATTTCGGCGGCCAACTCACAGGGCTATTTCGAGAGATAAGCTGTTCACCAAATTCAGCCTTCAGCATTTCCATTGTTTTACGAGCTATGTGGCATGTGGCACCGTCTTGATGAAACCACATGTCAACCAAGTTCAACTCAGCCAACTGGGGAAAAAAAAGTCGCTTATCATGGCTTGATATCGTTCGCTGTTAACGGTAACGTTTCTTCCACGGTCGTATTTGAATAAAAATGGACTGATGGCATAGCCCATAAACCACACCAAACTGTCGTTTTTTTGGGATGCATCAGTAATTCTTGTATGACATGTGGCTGTTCATCACTCCAGATGCGACAGTTGTGCTTATCAATGGATACATTGAGCCAGAAATGAGCCTCGTCCCTAAACACAATTTATCGATAAAACAGCGGATTTTCAGATTTTTCACAGAGCACGAATTTTGATAATAAATTTCAATAATTTGCAATCGTTGCTCGTTTGTAAGTTTTTCCATGATTAAATGGCAGAGTATGCTGAAAGCTTTTTACTTTAACAGATGACGTTTAGCCGCCATTACTAACCAGTGCTGCCAATCTGAAAAACTTAACTCTTAAAATATCACCCTTTACTTCCAACTCATATCTTCATTCTGCATTTACCACACTGTAATCTTAGCGAGGAAAATGTTTACCAGAACACAAGTAAAAATGCATTCCACGCGCCATCTAACTTTGGCCCATACCTCCTAGCTTCAGGAGGCTTAGGTCCGTAGTAAGTTTTCTAACAGTTCGCTTATAGTTGATAAGGACTTGCCTGATGGAAGCAAACGACTTCGTCTGCGTAAGCAATTACTTTAACCCCTTTTTCGACCCCTGTTTTTCAATTTCACGAGTATTTAATTGATGACGAGGTGCAATAGTAGTGAAGAGATGATATCTACTTGGGGTCAACGTCTGTATGATGTAACTTTTAGGTCAGCGTCACCTAGTTTTGAGTATGTATTTCTTTCGTTGAGGAGCTTGTTGATAACGTTAGAATTTTGCAATGTTCTCTTTACTGCGCATATTTTAACATTGTTGGATGCTGAATGATTTCTCTATAGTGTTAACACCTTCATGAGGTGCAGTTTCCACACCTCTGCAAGTCCTTCTGCATTTAATGTATGCATGCTGAGATGTAAAAAGTGTTCTGTTATCAAGTCTGCCACGAATATAGAGGTTCAATAATTTTTTAAAGGTTTTCAGGACAAACGATATTAGGGTCTGAAGACCTTCGCAATGGTGGGGTTAGATTTCCCTGTCTTGGGAATGAAGACAGTCTTTACTATATGCCAGGATTATGAAATGTAGCTTAGTCCAATGATGAGTCTGTTAAGGACCGATATAATCATGCCCTTAGTTCTCTGTAGAATAATTAGAAATATCTCATCGGAGTTATCGTCCCGCTAAAAAAAATATAAAACATCGTCTTCTAAATACCCAACCACGCACCTACTCCAAATCTAACAATGAAACTATGCAGGAAGGTTACAGGGCGGCAGCATCACCTGCCCTCCGAGTTTAGCAGCAGCGGGATTTTAAAAAGCAGGATATCGTACCTAACCCCTAAGATGATATCCCATTTCTTCTGCTCTGATTTTCTGACCAGCGAACTGACCAGTGGTTAACTCGAACAGGTGGACTATTTGGAGCGTCAAACGGTGTATCCGAGGGGTCTTTTAAATTATGTCAATATTTAATTTGAATCTTGATATATTACATTGTTACAACCCAAGTAAATTTTATTGGCTAAATATCTTGTCACTTCTTTTTTTTTCCTTTTCTATAGAAATTTTCGATGGAAACATTTTTAACTTTGTATGGTAATTTTGTTAAGGATGAGTCTAAATTAATTTACCCTTAAGACAGGGTATAAAAACATTGTAATACAAAAATATGAATTTCCTGCAAAGTAAAAGTGCGAAGCGTTTCACCAAAATTTCAAATTTTTCACTACTTTGTACTTTGCCAATAAACAGGTTCTGCAAAGTTGAAAATGTACGTGTTTCACCAATAAAATAACTTTGTATATGCAATGGTTCGTTGCAAGCTTTTAAATAGAGCCCGAGCGAAAGTAATTTTTTTGGCCGAAGCCGAACTACGTCTTATTTATCACCTTCGGCCGAAGCCAAAGCCGAATATAGTGCAACTTGAAATACCAACGAACCTAAAATAAATCATCTGTTAAATTAAACAATTTATTAGATAAAATAACTCTAATCATAGCAAAATTTGCTTTACGTAGAAACAAAATCAAAAAAATAGCCAGTAAATGAATCCGTTTGATTGCCTGTGAATAACTATTTACAAATGCAAAGTAACATTCATTGGGATACAACTTCAACTATAGAAACGAAACAAACTTGCTCGAAATCGCTCATGCGAAAAATTCTCAAAAAAAATATGGTTGAAAAATTCAATATTCGGCTTCATATAAACCTTTGGCTTTTTTTTCGCCGATGCCGAATGTTTTACCGAAGTTTTAAAAAATATTATAAAAAATAAAACAAATGTATCTTTTTCCACACCACTAGAGGTAAAATAGAATCCGTGTTTTTGAAGGATATCGATAGTAGGCTTGATCTCTTTTAAATAAAAAACGCACAAAAATAAAAAATGTATTCATTAAGTTTAATTTATATTAGAATTAAATAAACAAGTACAACAAAAACAAATATAAATTCGCCTATTAAATAATAATATTAACAAAATATTTTGTCAACAATTTCTTTTTTTTTTTGTCAGCACTAAAGTCTTTGGATGACTTTGAAGTCATTTCTAACTAATATCTAAACACAACATACACAACTCAAAAATACAAATTGCACAAAACTAGATGTAAAATCAAAAACTGACCGCGCGCTTCGAAAACCTACACAAATAATATTTTTCCTAAAAGAAAACAGCTTTCAAGATCCCCACGATAACACTTACCATTAAGAACTTTTTGTTCAAGCTCTAAAACCTCAAGCTACTCGACAGAATCCCAAGAAAAAAAGCTGAACGAGTTACCAAACGGACATTGGTAACTCTGAATGAATACAATTAAATGGGCGTTAAAAAGCAGCAGCCACAGCCAATCAGCTGTGCGTTAAAAAGATGATGATCGACGTGAGGTACAATTGAAATTTCACTGGCGGGTAAACACTTTCAGTTTAGTATGGCGCAAAAATATGGCACGCTACTGATTTAAAAAAAACATCCCAATAAGACGTGTACTACCAAATTATGTTGGACTAGTATAGTTATAAGGTGAATCATATATGAGTGTATGTAGAGAATATGTGTTCAATGGGCAGAAGAAAGCCAAGGGATTCGACCAACGAAAATAAATTAGCATGCATGAAAATGCAATAGAAAATTCGAATGTTTTGTTAATCAAATGTTGAAATATGAAAAATGAATTTTTTCATAGAAGGGGAATAGTTTTGTCAAGATTTGGGTAGAAAAGATACACTAATTGGGTTGTTATGCTTTAGACTTCAAGGAACAAAAAATAATCCAAAATCCATTAAATCTATTACACCTGGCCAGGTTAGGTTTACAGTATATTTACATCAGTCACCCACAAACCATAATTTTTTTTTTGCATGCTTTCTATGTCTGTTCATGCTCTACAAAACCCTTATGCTGCCAGTTCTGCTATATGGCGCCGAGTGCTGGACGATAAGCAGGAAAGGAGAGTTAATACTGGGATCCTTTGAAAGAAAAATCCTTCGAAGGATATTTGGTCCTGTGTGCGAGGAGGGCGAATGGAGAAGAAGATACAACCGCGAACTCTATGCGCTGTACCAAGATGTGGATGTAGTCCGAAAAGCCAAAACTCGTCGACAACATTGGCTCACATCGGGCCACGCTCCAGCCAAGAGGATCTTCAAATCCCAGCCCCCAGGTTCGAGACGACAAGAAGACCGAACCTCCGTTTTAAAGACCAAGCCATCGCGGATGCCAGAGCGCTTGGTCTGGACAACTGGAAGCAGCGTGCTCGGGATCGCAGAGGGTGGAAGGCTGCCGTATCTCAGGCAGGGACTCTTCACGGGTCGGGAGCCCGTTAAGTAAGTAAGTATGTCTGTTCAAATAAAATTGCTCATTTTCCCTGCATGCACCGTTGTTGACTATTCATTTTGCATGCACTGATGTTGACTTCAAAATATTTCCTAGTTGTTTTCGAAGAATTTGCATGAGTTTGCAAGAAATTTAGTAACCATAATATCGGTGTACCACTTTACAAAATAAAGCTTTACAAATTAACGGCATAGTTTCAACTTTTTGGTACTGACCTCAATTTTCAATCCAAAGTGGTGCATAAAAGATTATTTCTTTTGCTGTCAATATTTATCTTATCTTCAATTTAAGTCAAAGCAAAATCAGTGTAAGTCTTTCTAAGCTTTACAGAGTTAAAGAAGTATTTTTAAATTAAAAATTCGTTCGCAATTTGGCAAGTTTCTTGTACACGATTCTATTATAGTCCTTAAAATTTGCTCCTAAAGGGTCCATTGCAGTCAGTAAACTTTCCCAAGTAGCACCCTGATCTTCAAACAATAAACTTCTCCAGTTACAGCAGCCTTTGGCTAAATGCCAAATGTGAATTAATACTACTTTTATGTTGCAGACACTTTCTTTACACGTCACTTTTTTGAACAATCGAATCTAATCTCAAACTCTTAATGTGAAGTTTTTTTTTCCCAACTCGATGTCGTTGTGGGGCCAAAAATCTTCTTTAATATTTTGAGAAAAACTCCGTAAAATTAATTGATTCTGGTGTAAGTTCTTAATAAAATATGGGACTGCGTTAAAACACAAGTGTTTGCCGAAACAGACTTTGCGCCATTGTGTGGCAAATGTGTAACAGGGTGAGGAAAATATTTAAGCGGTGGTGTTTTTAATAAAAGCTGCATTACTCGGGTTTTGAAATAAATCACTTGTGATTTTTTTTTAAACTAAAACCTTTTACTCTATATAAAATATTAACTGACCAGGCAAACGTTGTTCTGCCATAAAAATTATTTATAGTATATAATTTAGTTGTTGAATAAAAAAAATAAGGAATATGTGACTGTGTAATTAATAATCAGGGAACAGCGATGAGTTAGCACTTCGACATCTGTTAACTTCATGTTTCCATTAATAAATGTGTCTAAGCTTTCATTGACAAATAACAAGGAGCGGATAACTTAACTCGGCTCTAGGAAATAAGGCGCCAAGAAATAAAGCCCCAAAATAAAAATGAAATAAGGCCCCAAAATTATAAACGTGAAACAACAACAATTGTTTTAAAGTTGTGTTTTTTTTTTGGACTTATTTCATTTTTGTATTTGAACATTTTTTTATTTGAGTTCATTTCTATGTAAACTGTCACAATTTATCTGTTGGTTCAATGACTACTGCGAAATAATGGCCACCGGGCTTTATTTCGTTTTTAAAATTCTTAATGATTTCGTGGTTTCGTGGTGGATGTAATGGCTGCGAAATATGGGGGGGCATGCTGCCCCCTGCAAACCTACTGCAACCCCCTGCTTAGTTTCGCTAAAAGATTTGTAGTACGCGCGAGGTTTGCTATATGCTAACTTTGTTTGTACCCAATAAATCTTTGCATATACCCAACATCGCATCCATCCCAATCTAACAGTGATACCAAGCAGGGGTGTTGCAGGGGGTTTCGTCTATTCCATTGGACGATTCTTAATAGTTGAAGTAATGTAAATAACTTTATGTCATTATGAAATTAAGCCCAACTTTTGGGCCTTTATTTCATTTATATGTTGGAATTTTATTTCTTGCGGCCTTATTTCCTAGAGCCACTTAACTCACCGAAGAAGGTATATAGAAAGCAGATATCTTTTTGAAATAAGGAGATTACTATTTGGATTGATGAGTGTATATATGTGTTTTTTTAAGAGGTATATAACTTTGAAATAAAACAAAGATGATTTTTTTAAATTGACATGAAATTTACTTTATTCCAAACATAATCTTCTGGCATTAGAATTTAAATATGATTTCTTGCATATGACCGCCACGGCTGGCTTGGACGTTGTCTAATCTGGAGGTACAATTTTCGATGAGTTTTTCCAACAATTGTCGCGGTATATCGGCAACAACGCGGCGAATGTTGTCTTCAAGTGGTCTATCGTATCAGGCTTATCGGCATAGACTAGCGACTTCACATATAGTCAAGCGGCGAATCGCACGCTCTTTGAGGCAAATTCACGGGTCCGTAACGTTAAACTGAATGTGGTTTCCACCAACCCATAAAGCACACCAAACAGTCAGTTTTTGTGGACTTGATGGTGTCTCAACATATGTTTGAGGATTATCATCACTCCAAATAGGGCGGTTTTGTTTATTGACGTATCCATTCAACCAAAAGTGAGCTTCATCGCTAAAAAAATTCGCTTATGAAAATTGGGATCAACGTCAAGCCTTTTTTGGGCCCATTCCCGAATCTACGCCTTGCTAAGTGACCCTGTGGCTTCTTTTCTTGCACGAGTTGGATTTTTTAAGCACTCAAATTAAGATCTTTCCGCAAAATCTTCCATAAATTGGATGGAAACATATCCAATTCCGGTGCACCACGTCGAATAGACTCATTTGGGTTTTCCTCAACGATACGCTCTACAGCAGCAATGACTTCTTCTGTACATCTAAAAAAACACCCTTTATTTCGTAATAGAACTATTACATAAAATGGAGCTTAACTAGAATCAAGGGGCACGAAAGTGCCCAGCCAAGTTCTTTAGCAACTTTGGCACTACACCCTTATTTACACAAACCAACTCAGGCCATTTTGACCCCCTCCCCGCTACAACTTCGCTTACAATAAAGCTAAAGACATCAAATTCAGTATATATTGGGGCGCACAGCAGCAGGCTTGAAACCAAATTTCGGCGGTTCCTGAGTTATAGGGCCCCAAAATTAACAAAAGCCGTAACCACTGACTCACTGACTCACTTACAGATCATCAAAACTATGGAGCACTTCTAATCATCGTAGAACCTTGAAATTTGGCACAGCAATAAGGTTTGCGGAGAAACCACAGGGAAAAATCTTACATTTGTGATTTTCCATCCAGGGGGCGTGGCAGCCGCCCACTTCTCTTAACACAGTAGTACCTAAATACTATTTGTGAAATTTTTAATAATTACAATACAAACTTGGCGTTCTTTTTTAGCTCTCAGTACTTTTTGTGGCTGACTTGTAAGGCAAAAGCGATTAAAGAACTTGGCTATTCTTTAACATTTATGTTTTTGGTGTGTCACTTATCAAACGGTCCACTTCTCTATTCGAGTGATAGATAAAACGTATACTAAGGAGCGGATAGTGGTTTTTTATTAATGCGGCTTTTAATCTTTAAAATCGGTATTTGAAAGATGTGTGGAAATGCAAAAAATTAAGGAAGAAATTCCAAGCCACAACTGATTTGTGGTAGCCATGATTCCACAATCTTAAGAACGTAAGTGAGATGCACAGGTCCGCAATTCCTAGAATTTATACATAATGAACGGGCCCGCCTTGTTGAATTTAGCAATGTCGTATGCTCACATATGGGAACATATCACAAGGCGCTTTCTGACGCCAGAACTTGCTTTCAAATTCGAAAATTAAAATCAAAGCATAAGGAAAGGCTGCAGTCCACTTGGGGACGAACAGTATGATACCCCATCCATATCTCTATATGCCTCAAATAAATATGCGTTTAGAACATGGTAAATTACATTTTATTTAATTTTGTAAAAAATGTCATCAATTCCAAGAAAATCAGCTGGTCGTTACAGCTATTCCATTAATTTATGCACAGAAAGAAAAGCCGCACATTATCCCTTAACCATTTAAAAATCCAAAAATCAATAAGAATAACTTGAATTTGTAAATGTTTTTGGTTAAAAAATGTATTAACTAAAAGTGACTTAGTTGTATCTATTTTCATGATAAATGAAATGAAATTATTTCTCGTGCTCTGTGATGGTTTTAAGGGCGATAAAGTTGAAATATCAAGCCCTTTGTCATGTATAGGGTTCCAAGTTCCCAGCGCAATGATTCTCCTAAAGTTACCTCAGTCAACTAAATATCAAATTCGAAAATTAAATAAAAGTTATATGAAATTTTCGCGATACATGTTCGCGATACGTTTCTTAATAGTCCCCTGTTGAACAAATCTGCGTAGTCCAATTTTTTATATATATTTTTTTATCAAAAAATTTATGATTTATTTAAAAAATACTCATATAATTAGATAGAGATTCCTGAAGTTAAGATAAGAAATATGTGGTACAAAAGAGGGGCCAAACGTGTATCAGCTTTTATATATTTTTGTCAATTTAACAAAATACCTTAGTAGGACTGAAAAAAAACGAATTGTTTCTCCTAATTCTAACCAAGCTAAAGAGTGTGACTATCTCAAAGTGTACCGAACTCCCTCGTGGGTGTCCTGAAGAGGTGATGGTATGACAGGGGAAAGAGGGCCAATGCAATATTTTTCTGCTGGTTCCGCTAAATCCGCTCAACAACAACTTCTACGATCCCCGAACACGTCAAGTAGCAGTTAGAGTTATGCTTTAGATTAGTTTTTCTTTATTCATGATTTTTTTTTGAATTTATTTTTGCTTATGTAATACAGTAGAATATAATGTACATTATATATATAGGGACCGCCATTTAACGTTTTTTTTCAACTAGTGCTTATTTCACGAATGGTAACACTTAGCTCATATCTGATTTGACAGATAATCAGTTTTATCCTTCCGCTGAACGAATATGGTTGTGTATACGCTTGAACAACGCTGGGAAATATTGCGACATTACTTTGATACGGATTTTGGAAGAAGAGAAGCACCGTCAGCTCCGTATGTTCTTGTGAAAAAAGTGAAAGAAACTGGCATCCTCATCGATAAACCAAAGCGTGAAAAGCCAAAAACAGTGCGTACACCCGAGAAAATTGCTGCTGTGGCAGAAAGTGTGCGTGAAGCACCATCCACATCAATTCACCGTCGTTCTCAACAATTGAACATTTCGGAGACATCATTGAGAAGAATTTTGCATAAAGACCTAGGTATGACGCCATACAGAGTCCAATTGGTTCAGGAGTTGACGCCAACTGACCATCCAATGCGTTTTCGCTTCGCTAAATGGGCCTGCGATCGACTTAGAGAAGATGCCGATTTTGCCAAAAAAATCATCTTTTCAGATGAAGCTCATTTTGATCTTGGCGGGTATGTAAACAAGCAAAATTGTCGCATTTGGGGCACAGAAAACCCGCACGCATACATTGCAAAGCCGATATAGCCAAAACGAGTCACTGTTTGGTGCGGATTTTGGTCCAGAGGCATAATTGGGCCATTTTTCTTCGAAAATGAGCAAGGAGTGGTCGTTACAGTCAATGGCGATCGTTATCGGGCCATGTTGAACGAATTTTTGTTCACAAAAATTGAAGAGGAGGATATTGGCAACATTTGGGTTCAACAGGACGGCGCTACGTGCCACACAGCCGAAGCTACACTCGTTTTTTTGCGCCCTGTTTTTGAAGATCGCATTATCAGCCGCAGAGCTGATATCCGTTGGCCACCGCGGAGCTGCGATTTGACACCGTTGGACTATTATTTGTGGGGTGCCGTAAAAGATAAGTGTTACGCCGACATGCCAGAGACAATTGACGCTTTAAAGGACAATATTCGTGAAGCCATTGGTGAAATACAGCTGCACACAATCGATAATGTGCTTTAAAATTTGATCGATCGTGTAGGCTACTGCATGGCCAGCCGAGGCAGCCATTTGAATGGAATTATTTTCTATTATTAACCGGAAGGATTGTACTTTCAAATAAAAAAATAAATTTCAGTAGTTTTTTTTTTGTAGCATTTTCAAAAAAAAAAAAGTTATTTGGCGGACAATTTACTTTCTTTCCTCCGTCCAATCTTCGACGACAGGCGGCGAATGACCAGGTAAGCGGTTTTCTTTTCCGATTTTACCTCAACATTTTTATCTCTATCGATCGCTCTTTTGCTCTTACGACCTTATAATTTAAATTAGCTTATTAGTTTTACTCAAAATTAAATCGTGTAAATAAAATCATTTGATACCTTTGATTGAATAACTATTTTTCTTGCCTCATTGCACTTTAAAATTAAAATAGGCCGTACCTAAATTAGTAACCTTTAAGATAAGACAATCTTAAATAGCTTAAATAAACAATTATCTTCTTTTATATAACTGTATGAAGTTATATATTTAAATTTTTAGTTTTAAGATGAAAGGACAAAATTAAATGTTTAATTAAGAATTTGGTTTAAAATTTAGTCTTGTTTCAATGATTGAGTTGTAGTTCATCATAATGAAAGTATAGGGGTTTCCGTTTCTGGGTCCAAGTTTTTATTTTTCAGCGGTAACGGCTTCAGTGATAAACAGCTTAGATGTTCGGCACTCACCACGTCAGCCCCGAAGATCCGACACCTGATGCGAGCATAGGCCGGACAACTGCAGAGAAAGTGTTCTGCTATGTCATCCTCCTCACCGCAAGCAGGACAGGTAGTGGTGTCGCTTAAGCCCAACACATTTAAGTGTTTAGCAAAAGCTTGGTGGCCCGAAAGAACGTCTACAAGCAGCCTACAGTCGATTCTCCTCAGAGGTAGAAGAAAAGATGCAGACCTTTTGCAAATTCCGGAGAAGACTGAAGGTCTTCCGCATTTGTCTCAGTGTACGTACCATCAAGTCTATTCCTTAGAGGACTTAGTTGCAGCCTACTAGTTGCACTTAGAGATTCGACAGCTTCACAAAACTTTTCATAGGAGTCATTTTTCGACTTGCGAATAAGTCTCTTAAAAACTTTTAGCTTCGATCGATAAAGATTCCAGTCTTCCACTAAGTTGGTTTTTAAAGACCGATTAAGCAGCTTCCTAGTTTCTTTACGAAATTCGATGTATCTGTGATCTGATAAGGTGCTATCTGGCGATACCTTCAAATTAATGATAGACTTCAAATGCCTGTTAGACAGGGTAACATCAATTACTTGCTGTCTTCTGGCTGTAACAAAGGTAGGTTGATGACCTACATTGTTGATGGTAATATCAGACGATAAAATTAAGTCCAAAAGTCGATCTCCCCTTATGTTGCATTTGCTGCTGCCCCAAACAGTGTTCTGAGCATAAGCATCACAGCACAAGACAAGACCTAACCTTTTGGATTCACAAAACTCTACGAGCTCAACAACAGCCTTTGGCGGAGGAGGGGTTAGAGAGTCATAGGGGAAATAAGCCGATGCAGCGACAAAGGTTTCCTAATTATCATTTGCATGGTAAGTTATAGAAACAGCTACCAAATCTTAGCTACAAAAGCTTTTGATAAAGATTTGTAAAAGATTTCGATACAATAAGACAAGTCCTAGGTCTTTCGGATTGCTCATCATAAAGAACGTGGTATAAATCACTCAAGCAACCAAGACCACAGATGCGACTTTTCCACACCCATGGTTCATGGATGGATATTATGTGTGGTGATACGTTTGGTCACTCGGTTGTAAGAACCTCCCCGCCGACGACCTTCTCAGACCTTGATCCCTTTCAACCAAGTTTTTACCCCGCCTCTTGACACCTATATATTTCCCTATTTTTATCAATTCCACCTCCATTACAACAGAGTAAAGTTAATATGCAACTTCACTGCTTCTAACAAATCAGCAATTCGGGAGTGAAATTCACTTTTTTACAAAACAAAACCAAAGCAAATCCAAGATATGGATTATTTTCATAAAATCTTCGGAGATTTGTGACCCGCCTATCGATTATGCATTTTAGCAGGGGGAATTTTTTTTTTTAACTTTAACAAGTTTAGTCGCGAGGACATGCTCTGAATATCTTCCAATCGAAACCGACAAACACATACCTTCCATACATACATATATCACGCACATGGTTTCGAACAATATTGATGGTATGCGCTCCTATAAATTCCAATATCGATACGTATTACGTACACATATCCGCAGAGCCATCATAAATCATTTAACATGTAGAAATCCTTATAGGAAATTAATAGTTCTCCGTTCCGGTCGAATTCCTTAAATACAGCCAGTCCAGTTCATCAGTGGCTAAAGCTAGCCAGTTTTAGGGCTTCCTTTAAAAACACAGTCATTACATGTGTGACAATAACATGTACATATAACACAGTGAAGCAAGGACATTCTACATATTGTCAAATCTAATGTAAATAATGAATGGGATTATGAGCATTATGGTGTTGTACTTCCGTAACCAAAGAGAGGCCGACATGACACACAATCGATAGCTTAGGGGCTTTGAATCGGGTATTAGCATTTTGACTGATTTGTTTTTTAAACAAAATTCACGCACACACACTTCGACACACATGCATGCATCAAATGATGAATGAGATGATGGACACCTTGGGTTAAAGGTAATCAGCCGGATATTTCGTTCGAAATAGATGAATGAATGGAGTTGAAATGATTAAGTACTGCGGCCGTTAGCAAGTTGGCCAATTTGGGGTTTAGTGTTGTTCTGGATTGCATATTGTGCGGAACTGGGGTTCTTCCCTTTTAGTTAATGATCTTCGATTTATCCGTAATTTCAACAGTAAAGGTGTAGTTGAATATTTTTACGGCAGATGAAGACAAACTGAATTGCAATTTCAATGTATGATAGCGGGGAGGAATTTACTTATTTTCGAGCTTAATGATTGACAGCTGCACGAACAGGAAATTTCATCTAACTGAGCACGGACATTGAACTCAATTAATTTGGCTACACCAGAGAGTACAACTAAGTTGTTGTTGTTGGCTTTTTTTTCTATACAAACTGCGCGGACTATGACGACGAGGTCCAGTCGAGAGGTTGTTTCATTTTCAACTTGTCGATGGGAATGCAATCGAAAATTATTTGAATGAACGGTTGAAAAATAAATGAAAGGATGTTGATGTTCTTGAAAGGAATTGAACGAAACGCGGAAAATTAAGTAAACAAAATTCATTATTTAAAGTGAAAGCGGAAAGAAATCACCGGAAAAAAGGAAATATACATGGTGATGGTGGTGGTGGTGATTTCTGCTTTAATGAAATTAATTTCTTATTTCTAGGGGAGAGGATGTTTTTATGTTCAGGCAGACAGGTACAGCTATGTATGTGGGTAGCAGACCTGTGATCGGTTTTGGATAATTAATTAGTAAAAATTCGCAGCAGAGGGAAATTAGTATTCGCTGGTGGTGCATCTTGATGAGGACTAAACGAGAGTGAAGGATTTATTACCCATGGCGAAGAACCTATTGATACATTCCAATCAGCCATTAAAATAGTAGGTGGGTAGGTACATTCCTTAGATTATTGGTCCGAGATACAGACCTAAGAAGATTGAATTTGCTTATATTGAGTTGAGAAATTTAGGTGTACACGGCAAGTTATATCCTTTTGGTATTAGGAAGGAGGATAATGAATGAGGATTTCACACGAAGATTTACTAAATTACTTAGGCGGCGCTTAAGCCCGGGTAGAATCTGCGCCATGACTAGTAACCCTTTCCGAGCTGTTCCAACGGCCCAAAGCTTGTTAAGATCCTTATCACTTGTGCGGACCATCTAATTCGCAGTTTGTTGACCTGTTGTCTATCCTCCGGAAGCAGGATCAAATATCTCAAGAATAAATGTTGATCCAAAATGAGCACGGATTTCTTTATCCTGCACTTTCAATTCACCAAGTGTGACAGACGAAATGAGTTTTGTTCCTATATCGTAACTGCTCAGCAAGGGCGCTTGGTGAGTTGCCCCTTGTATGTGATAGTGCAACTGAGAATTTTAAGACATCGTTTCTGAAACACAGCCTTGCGGGTTTTGCACAAGTTTTCTAATATGATGTTAACGAGGTTACATCACAACGGGTCGCCTTGCCTTGTTCCTTTTTGGATATAAAGAGTATTAGTTCTCGATGCACAAACGGACAAATTTGGCTGGGATCCCAAAACTAGAATGACTCTGAATAGCTCATCTCTTAACATGCTGTCATATGGGGCTATAAAATTCGTAAACAAGTATCGATCTGAACTGTTCTGGATTTCATTGAAAGTTTGTGCCTTAGTGGGTAGTGGATGAGTGTTTCATAGAAATACTGATTTGCGGCTTCTGGGGAGGTAGTAAAGAAGTTTTTCCACATAGGCTTAAAACAATTCCATGCCCCCTTCATCCGTATCTGATCCATCAGTGTAGAGGTGGATCGATTTATCTTCCAGAAGAGATTTTCCTCGTGCAATTTTTTAGACGGAGTGATGAACTCACAGGTCTTTGCCAAACTGAATTTTAGGTATGGTTTATTTTATGTTTTTAACTTTCTCGTATGCATTAGTGTACTAAAGAGGAAGTTATTGCGATTGTGCCGAAATTTCGAACTCAAACTGTGTATGAAGGATGATATTACGACTATAGAGAAGTCCAAAAAAGTTGGTCAGCCAAAGCTGTCCGTCGGTCTGCCTGTCTGTCTGTCCGGAAGCCGTATGGCGAAACGGTTCAACGGATTTGATTCAAAGTTCGTATATAAGGTTTTTGGGGTTACATCTCGGGGTATCTTTTTAGTTTTTGTTTTTCATTTGAAATAACGGTATCTGCCATCTATTTTTTTTTTGAAAATCATTTAACACTAATTTTTTCAAAAACGGTACTAACGATTTTGGTATTTTTTGTTCTAAGGATACTTGGGGCCAAAAAAACTACATACTCAGTTTTTGGTAAAAAAAAAATCGAATAAGGGTAGTTTCTGAAACGCCACTAACTCAAAAACTAATAACTCCTAGGAATTTTCATATAACGATTTTCTTATATATCAAAGATAAATTTGTTTTCTCAAAAACGGCTCTGCCGATTTTTATAAGTTTTTGTATTTTGAACAATTATGTAAAAAGTGTTCAATAAGCGAAAATAAATCAAAATTCTTCGTGCCGTTTTCGAGAAAATCCAATTTTTCAAAACCTAAAAAGTGATTTAAATAAATTTGGTTGAAATTAACATCTATTATCTTTTTGTTGCGACATAAAAATGCATGTCATGTAGCGAGAAAGTTTGATATCACGCAGTGTGTTATTAATAAATATTAAGGAGAGTATACCATTTTTGTAATACCTTAGACTTATTAATGAAGTGAAATGTGCAAAGCCAAAAATAAATAATCTTCGAACTCCCTTTTCCACCCATTTGAGCACTAAATCTAAGACGCTTTGTTTTATAAAGTCCATTTCAAATGTTGGGTTCAAGAATTTTGGAGGTATTTTTGTATTTGAAATCTACAGTACCACTAACCGTAAATGAACCAAACTTTTCTCCCACCAAAAATATCATCAAAATCTGTGGAGTGGTTAGCGAATCTATAAAGCACATACGATATGCCAGTGGCGTAGATAGAGGGTTTGATGTTTTTAATGAACTCGTCTCCTGATTATATTTCCTTTTCGTCACCGAAAAGCCCTCGGCAAAGTTCCCGTATCTTGTGTGTTCTTGATGTGATATTAGCACATCTACTAAAACAACAACTTCACTCCATCGTCTGTTTTCTTGAAGAAAATACAAATGAAGCAAGTAAAAATAAACTTTGCTTTACCGTTTTTTTGATACTATTAAGTAGAACAAATTTGCTCACTTCAATTTTTTTTTCATATAAAGATTTTCTTAAATTTTCTTTCCTCAAAAACGGCTCTAACGATTTTGATAAATTTTGTATTCTGAACAATTATATTAAATGTGTCCAATGTGCGAGACTACATCAAAATTCTAGTGCCGTTTTTGAGAAAATCTAATTTTTCAAAACCTAAAAAGTGATTTAAATAAATTAATCACCATGAATTTTCGATTCATTTTGCGATTCAAAAGTGCATCTCATGTATCGAGAAAGTTTCGTATGACGCAGTCATGCACTTTATGTTTTATTATTTTGAGTTGATAGCAAAATGGCGGCTGCGAAAAGCTTACCCTTGAATTTTCAAGGAAAATTAATTGCTGCATCTTTCATTAAAAAAAAAGTAAAAACAATATGT
The DNA here is from genome assembly GCA_963576555.1 of Ferdinandea cuprea. Taxonomy (NCBI): domain Eukaryota; kingdom Metazoa; phylum Arthropoda; class Insecta; order Diptera; family Syrphidae; genus Ferdinandea; species Ferdinandea cuprea. The sequence continues at coordinate 135,510,908 of OY754958.1, forward strand.
TCATATATAAGACTGAAATATTTATAAGAAAGTAAAGTATTTAAACATAGGATAAACTTTTTATGCGGAAACAACCATTTATGTGTGCGAAGATAAAACATAAAAGCCATGAACCACTCTAACCAAAGCTGCTTAATTTGAAATGTTAACTTCACAATGCATTACGTTCGCTTTTAAAATATTTACGAACAGACACTGGGTTAACATATTTGCCTATTTGCTTGTACGTGTATATTGTCATTTTTTTGCGCGAATAGAAGCAATCACAGTTTAAGGCAAATTATTACTACTAAAAACATTTTTTAGGTCCACCACTTAGGATTCGATGCCATTTTCATGAGCTTAGTCTACAAAAAACAACTTTGGCGACAATTTTGCGCAAGGATTTGCATTTGTTAACATTTAAGATTCAGTTCACGCAAGAGCTTCTTTTACAAGACCATGTACGCCGCCGTACATATGCTAGCCCATGACAACAACGAAGCACATTTTCATTTTAATGGAATAAACAGAATTGTCGGTTCTGGGCGCTTAAATTATTCATCAGTCACCTTTGCATCCGTTAAAAGTTACAGTCTGGTGTTGAATTTGGTCAGAAGGAATCATTGGACCTTAATTCTTTGAAAATGATAACGGCGTAACGGTAACTGTGAATAGGGAGCGATATCGTGATTTGATTGAAAACTTTTTAACGCCACAACTTCATGCTTTGGGCTTGATTAACATGTAGTATCAACAAGACGGTGCCATATCGCATGCAGCCAGGGTTACAATGGAATTACTGCGAGACCTCTTTCCACAACAAGTTATTTCAAGAAATGGTGATGTTGATTGGCTTCCACGGTCGCCTGATTTGACTGCTCCGGACTTCTTTTTGTGGGGATATCTGTAAAGCAAGGTTTATGCAAACAAACCAGAAACGCTTGAGCAACTCAAACAAAATATTAGTGATGAAATTAATGAAATACCGCGTGAAATGTGTGAGAATGTAATGAAAAATGTGCTCAAAAGGGCTCGCATTTGTGAGACTAACAGGGACCGATATTTACTTCATATTATATTCCATACATAATTGCCGACATTAAATAAAACATTTATCATTATAAGATCCATTCGCTTTCATTTAATCAAAAATTATAAACAAACAAAGTAGTACACCTCCCCGGCGGACACCGTGTATAAAAAAAATCCCTCAAAAAATAATAAATTGTATTCAATAATACTATTGTACTTCAATTTTCAAAATAATTTTTTTTCGTAAATATAACAATATTTCTTCTAAATTTAAATTGAACTCTTTTTCTCAAAAATGGTTCTAACGATTTTAATCCAATATCCAAGAGTTGTCCATAATCTTTCTTTTTTTTTTTAAGATCGCATGGCTAAGCATCATTTGGTCATTTTTATTTTGCTCCTCAAACGTTGTGCCGTAATATATAAGTAATTTAATAAGTTTTCTGTCAAATATGACCGAAATTTTTGTTAAGTTGTATACATAATTATTTTTGTTTGACAAAAAAAATCCAAAAATTAATAACATTCTTCTCCTTGTGTAGACCTATAATTTTAAAATATTTTATTTCGAGTGCGAGCGACCATGAAATTAAATAAGTATTTAAAGTCTAAATCTAAATCCAGGTAAAATCTACTGAGATAACATCTATTGGAATAAAATGAGTACTGAATAATAAATGTTTATGTACGTTCTCCGAGAGCTGAGCAAAATTTATTTGTTATTGCTTCATTTGTATTTTCTTCAAGGGAACAGACGATGGAGTGCAGTTGTTGTTTTAATAGATGTGCTAATATTACATCAAGAACACACAAAATACGGGATCTTTGCCAAGGGCTTTTCGGTGACGAAAAGGAAATATAATCAGGAGACGACTTCATTAAAAACATCAAACCCTATATCTACGCCACTGGCATATCGTATGAACTTTATAGACTCGCTAACCACTCGACAGATTTTGATGATATTTTTGGTGTGTGTAAAGTTTGGTTTATTAACGGTGAGTGGTACTGTAGATTTCAAATACAAAAATACCTTCAAAATTCTTGAACCCTAAATTTGAAATGGACTTTATCAAAGAAGGCGTCTTAGATTTAGTGCTCAAATGGGTGGAAAAGAGAGTTCAAAGATTATTTATTTTTGGCTTTGCACATTTCATTTCATTAATAAGTCTAAGGTATTACAAAAACTGTATACTCTCCTTAATATTTATTAATAGCATAAACCTAGCTTGTGCAGCCAAAAGCTTAGCTTCTACCAATCAATCGTCCTATCCATAATAGATTCGCAGAACGCTACACTCGCTACATTATATGCATTTTTAAGTCGCAACAAAAAGATTGTTAATCAAAAAACCAAATTTATTCAAATCACTTTTTAGGTTTTGAAACATTGGATTTTCTCGAAAACGGCCCAAAGAATTTTGATTTATTTTCGCTTATTGAACACTTTTTACATAATTGTTAAAAATACAAAAACTTATAAAAATCGACTGAGCCGTTGTTGAGAAAACGAATTTATCTTTAATATATAAGAAAATCGTTATATGAAAATTCCTAGGAGAAAGGGAATTCCCTTTAATAGTTTTCGAGATATTTGCGGTTTCATAAATTACCGTTAATAAATTTTTTTTCCAAAAACTGAGTATGCAGCATTTTGGGCCCCATCCTTAGTAAAAAAAAAACCTAAATCCTTCGAACGGTTTTTAGAAAAATAGAGATAAGTTGTTTTCACCAACAAAATTGTATGGCAGATACCGTTATTTGAAACGGTAAAGCAAAACAGTAGACAATAATATGAATGATGAAACATATTGACGCCCTACCCACTTTTGAAGAAAGAGTTGTTCATCGATTCAGCCAAAGTGAATAAGCGTGAATTGAAAGCTGCGCTCATTTCAGTAGCATTAACTATTTATTTCCCACCTCACAAAGAATTTAAAGTGACAGTGTACATAAGAGGTGAAACCACAAAACTGGATAGAATTATGTAAGCAAGTATATCTTGCTCTGGATGATTTGAATCTACGTACTTTTGCGTTGATTAGAAAAAAAAAACTAGAAAGCTGTCATACGTTTTCTGAATATTCTTCAGGTTTTTCCAAGGCGAAATCATTTCGTGCCTAAGTTTTGACCTACACTGTATGTATATATTTTTTCATGAAGACAGTTCTTATAGTATTCAATAGTATGTTACTTTCCGCTAGATGGCTCTGCATTTGTATATGAACTATTCAATAGAAAAGGTTTCTATGGAATGCAATTTTTTGTAAATGGCCTTTGATCAAAAACAAATATGAGTTGTTATGAAAGCTTGTCTAGCTATTCTATAACTCCATATAAAACATATTCCACGTATCAGTATCAGTTTTCACCCATCTGCTTTTATCTATTAGCCCTTTTAAAAAGATTTTTAACTTATGACCCATTTTCCAATTTGATCTTATATGCAAAAATAAAAAAAGTGGTTATATTTGTTAAAGAGAAATAAGACCAGATTTTGAAATATGGGTTTATTGTACAGAGTGTTGTTTTTAGAAGTAAAACAATTGAATTGAAATAAAACACAAAAAAATTATTTTAATGTCCATCAATTTGGCTTTATTGGAAGGACAATTTTATGCCATTAATGTTTAAATATGATCTCGGGCATGTGGCCGCCGCGGCTGGTTCGAATAAAGACAAGTCTAGAGGTCCTATTTTCAAACACTTTTTCAAGTATTTGGGGCTGTATCTCGGCAATAACGCCACGAATGTTGGCTTCCAAGTGCCCTAACGTTTCTAGTTTATTGGCGTAGGCGATATTTTACATATCCCCAAAGAAAATAATCCAATGGTGTCAAATCACACGATCTTGGTGGCCATTTGACAGGTCCGTTTCCCGAAATTATGCGCTCATCGAATATTTCCTTCAATAAATCGATGCGCTGTGTGGCATGGAGCGCCATCTTGTTGGAACCACATCTCATCCACATTCATGCCATCCAATTCGGGAACAAAATAGTCGGTTGTCATGGCTCTATACCGGTCTCCATTAGCGGTAACTGACTCATCATTTCGGAAGAAGTATGGCCCAATGACTCTACCAGCCCAAACAGTCAGTTTTTGTGGATGTTATGGCGTTTCAAGGGTCTCATGTGAATTTTCTTCACTCTAAATGCGGCAATTTTGCTTGTTGACGTAGCCATTCAACCAAAAATGAAGTTACGGTAAACTTCGCGAAGTGAACCATTTTTTTCGAAATAAATTTGCACGATTTCCAAGCGTTGTTCATTTGTCAACCTGTTCATGATGAAATGGCAAACCAAACTGAACATAAATGATATTACAGTTCCCAGATTTGACCACAAAACGTCAGTTTCATCTCTATTTTAAAAAAGAAAACCCATTACAGTAAATGACGCTTAAAAAAAATTTAAAAATGCCACAATTTTTGTTTCTTATAAATGTTAAGAAACAGAAGTTTCTTATAAAAAATAAAAAAAACAATAAAAAAAAATCACTTTATTTGAAAAAAGAACAAGAAAATTTAAAAAAATAATAAATGTGTAGGTATACTGCAGTTACTCCAGCAGAGGTAGCCTAGTTAAAAATAATTGAAACGTAAGTGTCTTCTAAATATCGGTCAATGGTGGTTTGAGTGAAAGCTTCCTCCCGTTGTTTGAAGAGAAAACTTCAATTTGTTGGAGGCAGATGTCATATTCCTCATCGCTGTTTAAATAAACATTTGGAACAATAAATATGTCAAAGCTTCGGCCTTAGTAGGCGGCGTTGGTATTAACGTCCTCTTACGGTCGCTGAAAATGTTTTCACTTTGTTATTTTAATTTCACAAACACACCTGAACTGACACCTTATGACTTTTATTAAGCGCGTGTTTTTGTACGTTCAAATACCATAAACGCCATAATCGATAAATGTCATATTTGTTACTGATGCATTTAATAATTCTTTAATTTTGCCGAGTTTAGCTGAAAGTTATTACCAAATTTAGCTAAATAAATAATGATATAATATTGGGTGTAATATAAGCATATTACAATGACTAATACTATTTGTCTTCAGATTGATATCGAGGCGGTTGGAAATACATATACACAAATGCAACAACAAATATACCTCAAATTCAAATGAAATATGTTTGCTTGTTCGATTGGCATCCCGGATCGGAGAGCTCTTTTGGATTACCAAACGAAAACGACATTAGATGGAACTTTATTTGTGTTATACCAAAGTTCCTTATACACATCATATTTCAGAGGAAAACTGAGAATCGGTGTTGCCAAAAAATGCTTAATATCAGTGTTTTTTTTAGTATAAGCGTGTTTCTTATAAGGTATGTTTTTAACATTGGTGTAAATGTGCTCGTACACGGTGATTATGTCTAGGTTTCTTATAAACGTGCGTTTCTTATAAGCGTCATTTACTGTACTTTTTATTGTTATACTTTTGAATATTATGTCTGCATCTCTTAGGGGGGAAAAATGAAAGTTTTGTCAATGAAGTGCAACATTTTCAAAAGTCTTCTATAACAGTACGTCTAACTCATTAACCCAGGATTTCCCTAACTATGCGGCGGTATCCTGAGGGCGTCGTGAGATGGTACAGATTTCCCAGGACATTTATTTTGTTTTACCTTTAGCACATAGTAGCACTTTTAATGCACTTGTCTTCAATTCAAAACCAACAATTTAAATATTACTCTTAACATATTTTAAAAATTACGACATTCATCAAAACCAAGGTGGTCAACACTTAAGCACATTTTCGAATTCATAAATAAAAAAACTACAAGAAATATGTTTATTGCTAATATTTGGCGGCGTAGCCTTTTTTCTAATTACTGCAGCACATGGTCGGGGCATGGCGTCGTCATTGAGGTTGTCAGTTATATTCCAGGCAATTTGAGTTTGATGAAGCATGGAGTCTAAATTAGGGCACTTCGTGCGGCCAATTCTCTGATCTACTGTTTCCCATGTATCCCATGTATGTATAAAGCATGTATATCTATCGGGTTGAGATCAGGTGATTGTACTGGCCACTTCATAACAGCAATATGGCTTTCGTTGAGCCAATCTCTCACTAGATTAGCGGTATGCTTAAGATCGTTGTCATGTTTAAATATCCATCGCAACGACATATTCCCCTCAGCATAGGGAAGCATGCCATTTTGAAGAATCTCCACAAGAAACCATCCATTATTCCATTAATCTTGTGAATTGGACCGACTCCTTGACTGGAAAAACATCCCAAGAAAATAATATTGCCTCCACCGTGCTTAACTGTGCCCCTTGCGAAACGTAGAATAAATCGTTACCCTTTTGGCCTCCCTACTGTCCGAAAGCATTCAGAAACCTTTAAATTAAATTTGGATTCATCAGAGAAGTGCACCGTTTTACATTTTGCCGCAGTCAAGTCTAAATGTAAACTCAAACCTTGCACGTTTTTTGTAAAATAAATTGTTTTTTTACTAATCGATGACAAACTACTAACCACTGTGCTGCTTGAGATTTCTAAGCTTAATTTATTTTTTATAGATCTCGACGATATGATTGATTATTCTGATGATACGTTTATCCTCGCGAGTAGTGGTTTTTCTAAGTCTAGCGTCACTGTGAACCGTTTCGACATATCCGCGAGCACGGCGTCGAGTCATTATGCCGGAAACTACCGAATGGCTTATTCCAAATTTATTAGCATTTCATGTTACTGATTCACTATTATAAAAATCAGACACTATATGTTCTTTTAGCTGCTCGGAATACTTATTGCGCCTCATGTTACCTCTTTTTATAACCTAATTCAAGTGTATATTAATTTCTACACATATTTTGTAACACTCCTTAATATTCGTAGTAAACCCCTAAAAAAATATATATATTTATGATCAGGACCAAAACCTAAGACTATTTAGCAATTCCGTCCGCCCGTCCGTCCGTCCGTATCAACTTTTGAGGCCCTTAAATTTATGCTAGATAGCTGAAAAGTTTGGAACATATACTCAGTAGGGTTCCGAAATGGTAAGGTGTTAAATATTTCTTAAATACGCCCACTGGCACAGATCACAATTTATCACACCCAAAAAAACCGTTTTGAAGTTGTACTTGAAAAGACAAAGTCTAAGAAACTTAACAAAATATAAAGACACTGAACTCCCTCACAAGTTTGCCATATAAAGTTTTCGCAACGGTTACTTTTTGTAGGCGTTATTGGCCAAATGTTGCTAATGATCCGATCTTAGAGATCAAGCCGACATTCTGGCATTCAGACTTATAGAAAAAGAGTTTGGACTACTTTTGCATTTTGTATTAAAAATTGTTTGAACGATTTTTGAGAAATAAAGTTCAATTTAGTTTTTGAGAAAATTAGTACGTAAGAATATGAATATGTAAGAAATTACACCACAGTTGCGTGTCCGGCGCTCACATACGGTTCACAATGCTGAACAATGTACAAAAAGTAAGAGGGCAAGTTGACAGCAGCTCAGATGAAGATGCTTCGCATGACAGCAGGAGTAACCAAGGAAGCCAAGGAACCCATCTTTAAAAAATCGGAGCACGACCTACGCAATTGGTATTGTCATGTTCAAAGGAGGGATCCTACGAACCCCGTCAAAAGGGCAATGGCCATCAACGTTCCCTTACAATCGCGTTAGAAAGGCAGGCCTAAAAACTCCTGGATCACACATATGCAGAAACACCAGCATTTGATTGGCCTCAATGATGAAGTGAGGTCAAACTGGCGAACCCCACATGCGGACCAGTAGGAATGCAGTGAAGTGGGACGGTTATGACCCCTATAATCCTGATCATAATCCCGTCGTTAAATGAAGAGAAAAAGTAGGTAAGAATACGAGAAAATTACAAAAGTGCGTATGTCACAGAATGACCAATATGAATGTATCACATCTAAAAATCACAAACCCATAAGTCTAGATTAAGTATTAAACTAAAGGTTTTCCTCTGTTTGATTGATATATGATGAACCAGCGGCCTGTAACACATCACAACAAGTACTTGTTGAACGAGAGAAATTAAATGCTGAAGTGCCGTAATATATCTTGTTTTAAAAGTACTTGTGTTGTGTTGTTGCCCCAGTACAAAGCTAGGATGGTCACCGTGAGAGGGTCTCCAAAAGGCAATCGTTTTTTCCAAAATAATGTTTTTATTTTAAATTGTTGAAAAATCAATTTAAAAGACTCATTTGAAAGACTCCCATATAAGACTAAAAGACTATATGGGACATATAGGATTATTGGACTTTTCAAAAGCTCAATTAAATAACAATTTTTAAAAGTTGGTCTTATTTCTCCTTAACAAAGGTAATAGAGAACCATTATTTTCTGATATAAGACTAAATTGGCCAATGCGTAATAAGTTCAAAATCTTTTAAAAAGATCACATGGGTAAACCGATACGCGGAAGCTCTAAAAACAAACCTCTGGGGGCCAGTAAACGGTATCACATCTATGTAAGCCTCTATGTATAAGACCCTCTATCTGAGACATAAAGCCGTATTTCTGTTAGTATATTATATATATGTTTAAGAAGCCAGTTACAACAAATTGCATAATATAAGCCTGCTCTATTGAAAAGTTCATATTTGAATTCAGAGCTATCTAGCGTTACTTTCCACAATTTGGATCTCCATTAATAAATGATCGGTCAAACTGTATCGGAATCCTTTAATTATTATTTGTATTCAAACATCCACTTTGTTTACGAAAAGAAAAACAGTATTCGTGCTCTGTCTGAGCTCTTGGTTACAATTACTGGAAACAGTGTGCCAGGGACCGCTAAGGATGCACTGTTGACCCGTTTCTGGCAAAAACTCTTCACGGTCGTTAAATTTTAATGGTATCTATTTCGTTTGCAATTACCATCTACTTATCATGAAATTCACTTATCTGTAGCTATGCCAAAGTTTAAATTTTGAAAGGACTCAAGTGTCATCATCATCGACTTATCCGGAACTCTGTAAGCACCGTTCTCTATTTTTAACTATTTAAACACTCGATCGCTCACAGCATATTAAAATGAAAACTTATCAAAAGTCACAAAGTGTAAATAAATCTCATTGAAATGCATGACTACTACCAGACTACCAGATGTCATATAAAAGTCCTTGCTCTTCCATTTCCTGATCTGAGATTTATCAATTTTTTGACACACATTTTGCTGCAGGATAAAGTGCATGGAGCAGTCTGAGCAACACTAACAACCGACCTCTGTCCATGTGTGACACTTTCGATATCCCAGCGGATGAACCGAAGACACAACCGAGAATATGGGATAGAGTCCGGTGATGGTGGTGGAGGATACACTCGATGATGTGCACGTAAGAGAGTGCACTTTCGTAAAGGATATCAATCTTGCAATTTTCGGGAAACCCAACCCAACCTTAAAATATCGAGCAGAGAGCAGAATGCTTCTCACTTTCAATCAGACAGAATTAGTATCGCTAAAGGACTTACCGGAACTACAAAGCAATACAATTGCTGTGCATGTGAGTAGACCAGGTGTTGTCCTTTGATGCATGTTTGGGTGGGCGTGCTGGCAGTACCTGGTGCTACTCTCTCAAATGATTGACGGCTATGGTGGCAACCTGGTCGATGATGATGGCGGCAACGACGGTAGTGGTAGTGGTGGTGGTGGTGGTGGTGGTGGTGATGGGAGAATCGGATGAAGGGATAGCAACTCATTCATTCATAGTCGATACATGTGACGATTGATTGCAGCAGGAGCAGTAGGAGTTGTGCAGGTGGTTGGGTGGTAGTGGATGGCAGCAGTGCCAGGTGTGTTGTCAAATCATGCAAAACGGGACAAGGACACACGAGAACAGTATTCTGCACTATTTTCAACTCTTTATTTTTTGCTCTTTCGATAGATAACGATGAAGGATTAACACGGAAACAGATGTTACTCGACTTCGATTTCCTTTCTCGGGTTTTTCGTTTTATTTATTTTGCTGGGTGCAGGGGGGGAAGGACAATTGAAAATCGAATCGTTTATGGGGACACTATGCTATTAATAATTCACCGAATTGAACTGCATCACGAAGGAGGAGGACAGACGAGTGTCCTATATTTCATTTCGAAATTCACTTAACCTGCACTGCACTTGGTCAACAGATGCGCCCGACTATCCGACCGAGAGGACAATTTCTATGAATGACCCAGAGGAAGGGTTGTTTTTTTTTTTTTTTTAAAAAGCTCAAAATAAAACGGAAATAACCGTCATTTGTCTAGTTCGATTATTTCTTTCCTTTAATTGAAATTCGGCCTTAAACACTAGTCCTCCTTTTTTGTGTTGCGGTACGATGTAAATCCAACGTATGACTGAAGTGCCCAAAAGGATATTGTAAGGATTTATTATTCGGACCGAGCATTTCGTAGTCTGACTCCGAAAACCCAGTATTTTGGAGTTTAGCTCTAAGGGGAAAACCATCCCCATCCAGTGTGTGTTTAAGTGGGGCGGAATCTTGCTATGTTGTTCTATGGTTCTGCAGTTGCAAATCGAAAGAATTCCATTGCGCATATGCTGGGAAATAATATGGGGTTTTCTATTCCGAAACACGTGGACCACCGGCATTCACAATTGTCAGGATGAAATTGTAAACACAGTCTGCGCTTGCTGATGGATGAAGGTGGGATGATGGTTTATTCTTCTTTGTCCTTTTTAACTTAATTGCGAGGTTTCCGATGCAGGTAGGTACGTCTGATTGGCAGTGTCAAGGACAGTTATGCCAGAAAAAATGAACGTTTAGAGAAATTTCTTTCAAACCTTAGAAGAGAATTTAAAGAGATGCACCATTTTACGGTCGACTATTGGTAGGTTCTAGTCAACTCAGAACTGATTAACAAATACGCACTTATCAGAGGAGGAATTTAATAAATTTTTTTTTAATTTCTTAAAAATTTCTTTAAATTTCTTTAAAATAAGGAACTTAGTTTCGGTATCCGTTTGTCATAGTTTAACAGGAATACACTTTCCATTGTAAAGTACTTAACTCTTCGGTTACCTCTTATTAACCCTTTCGGTACAAAATTGCGCCTTAGAGTTTAAAAAATCTAAATATTTGGATTTTACCTTATATTAGGTAAAATAACTAAACTGAATTTTTAGTTTTTGGATATCGTTATTTTAAAGTGGAGTTTTAGAGTGTTACCGTATGGTCATTGCGACTGAAGGGAGTATTTTTTTTCTACAAAATAAAACAACTTTCTTCCATTTTCCAAAAATTTATTACTTCATTTAAAGCTTTATTTAAAAAAAAAATTATTGTAACACTAAATTATTTTGCATTATAATGATGATACAAAATAAAGCAATTCTTATCGGCATTTGGCAGGCACAAATGAACATTACATTTCTCACATTTGTATCTACTAGTGCCTTTGCAGTCCTTTAACTTACATCGGGATCTATTAGGTACATATATTGGCCAGTGGTTGATGAGATCAAATATGGTAGAAATCGCTGGGATGCTGTCACGCGACGAAGAAGGTGAAGAGGGAGCTGAATCTGGTATTAAATCACTCAAATTTGCTAATGGTCTTCCGCGCTTCCTGGACCCCTTATTTTCAGTTTGAGCTAAAATTCCACTGGCAATATCGTCTCGAAATGCAAGAAGGTCTTTTATTTCTTTTGGATGCATTTTGTTCACTTCACATTCTCTCTTGTACTCCAGCAATGCGTTACACACAGCAAGATCTACCATGTGGTCAACAAATCGCACCGTCCACTTTCTGGTCTTGATCGAAATTCTATATAGGGACAAAAGAAAGTCCATTTTATCCACTCCTCCCATATTTTTATTGTACATTTTGACTATATTAGGGCGTTGGATATCAATCTTTCTGACAAAATCTATTAACTGAGTCTATATATTCGTCCCCATACAAGGTGAATGCCATCTGTACGAGATCGTTATCGAGCCACCTCATGATGAAAACACTGGTTTCTTTTTCAATACGATAGTCGTATGATCCTGGGCCTGCTTTACGAAGATCTTTTTCTGTCCTTAGTACAACTTTTCCCATTCGATTTGCACTGATGGTTCCAGTGCCCCATATACCCAGTTCTTTTAATTTTATAAGAAGGTCCAAGCTCGCAAAATAATTGTCAAAATATAACTTGAAATTTTTAAAATGGGGTATTGATTCAGCCAATCTCATAACTATACCAGAGCAAAACCCCATATTAGAATTTCCAGCCAATGTCCCCTTTCCTTGATAGACTTCAAAGTCATGAACAACACCATCAAAGCTACATAGAACAAACATTTTCAAACCCCACTTGATGGGTTTTTTGGGCATATACATTTTCAAAAATGTTCTTCTTTTGAACGGTACCATCATTTCGTCCACGCACAAGTTCTGCTTCTTTGGGACACCGATACATTTTTGCCGCATGACATCAAGGAGAAGACGAACTTTCCAAAGCTTATCCGTATTGCTTTCTTTTTCAGCAAATTTTAGCAAGTTTCGAATTAAATGAAATCTTCCTCTGTTCATTGAATTCGAAATAGAGGGTATTTTCGTTGCTTTTTCCCAATACATATTTGTTCTTGGATAAATAATTATCCCCATCGTAAGTAACATAGCAACCATTTTTTTGATCGCACTAATTTTGATGTTTGTCAAATGTCCTTCAGTGGCCAAGTTTCTTTGATTAGTAGCAAAGAGAATTTTTTCGTACACTTCATCATTAAAATATTCTTCGAAATATTGAAGCGGTGTACGCATTCCGGGTGTTCTATGAACTTCTTCAACAAAAACTGCACCTGGTGGCTTCCATTTATTCTTTAGCCATTGGAATTCGGCATTTCTATATTTTCCAGTTGATGTAAATAGAAGGCATACTGGGGTTTTCTTCCACTATTTCTTCTTCTGGTTCCGAGTTTTCAACATCTTTCTCATTCAAATTTTCACTCACCTCATCCTCTGCAATATTAGTCTGGTGTCTATGTTTAGCTTCAAGTTGTCCTAAAAGATCATCTATATTCACTTCAAATTCTTCGTCATCTGAAACATCAGATATCATACACATGATTACATCATATACCACAAATTTCTTGTTCAATTCATTGAATCATCAAGAAATAGAAGATACTTCAAAAATAAAATTAAAGTCTTATCTAATTTTATCTTGATATTGACAAAGAAACCTTTCAAAAACCATTTACCACCAGAATGAGCCATTATAATAATCTGCGGAAATATTATGTCCTTTCATTACAAGAATCTTTATGAACCTCATTCTTGTCTAGACAAAAAATAGGAATTAAAATAGTTCTCTGAGAAATTTACTTCACCCGATTCGAATTTGGCACGTTGAAAAAAGTGTTACCGTATGGTAACAAAATACTGAAATGGTTAAGGAGATTTCAATAGATCCTTTTACTAGGTAAATGGGAAATTAATTTGAAAGTGGTAAAATATAATTGACACCAGAAAATAGCTTCTGACATTAGAATGGAATGTAGAACTACAATAGCCTAGTTTTTGTTTATAATGCATAATTTCGGCCAAAACGATGTCACTGATGCCGATGCTGATTTATTTGTTTTAAGTTTATTGATCTAATTTATATTTGCAACTAGCTATTCGCGCCCGGCGTCGCCGGGGTAAATTTTATGTCTATCTCCAGTGGATTAAGCAGTGTGTTATCTGCCATCCAACCGAGTCCGTCCTTAAATTCGTGTGAATTGAAACGAAAAATGTTCACGACGATAATAAATTTATTAAAAGTATGTAAATCGGAATGACACCAGATATCGTTCTGCGAAAAAACTACCACGTCAACTTTCCTCAGGTAACGGAAAGGCTTCTGTCAGACTCTGAACCATGGATTGAATGCAATCGTATTTTCACGGATAGGGGTCTGGTGCTGGAGTCTTTGTGGAACGCGGTGGTATATGACTTTACTACCCCTTGGCTAAAAACGCGTTTGTTTTCCAAGCGGAGGTTTTTGCCATCCTAATGGCTATGCGCTATATTGTCAACAATAGGTGGAGGGCTAGAGGCATTTGCATCTGCAGTGATAGCCAAGCTGCATTAAAAGCGCTTCTAAACCCTTTTACCTCGTCCCAGTTAGTGCTAGAACTCAAGCTTTCTCTGAATTTGGTCGGAAGACTGAACACAGTAAATCTTGTCTGGGTCCCAGGTCACACTGGAATCCAGGGATGTGCTTTCTAGGCAAGGTTCAGAAGAAGTTTTCTCAGGACCGGAACCTGTGTTGGGTCTGCCTACATCCTTAGTCATGTCTTCTATCGATTCTTCGGTTTCTCGTGAACACAAGATTCGGTGGCGCGATTGCGGTGGATGTAGACAGACCAAACTACTGCGCCCGGACATTTGCAAAAGCTCAGCATTTTTTCTTCTATCTCTGAGGAGAATCGACTGTAGGCTTCTCGTAGGCGTCCTTTTGGGCCACCAAGCTTTTGCTAAACACTTAAAAGTGTTGGGCTCAAGCGACACCACTATCTGTCCTGCTTGCGGTGAGAGGATGACACAGCAAAACACTTTTTCTGCAGCTGTCCGGCCTATACTCGCATCAGGTGGCGCATTTTCGGGGCTGACGTGGTGAGTGCCGAACATCTAAGCTCTTCATCACGGAAGCTCCTTGTCATCTTTCTTAGAAAGACGGGAAAACTAAGTACATTATTGTAAGGTATCTGAATGGTAGTACAATGGACCTGTAGTTGTGTCTGAGCGCTCCATCAGATAGTAGCAACCTCCGACAAAAAAAAAATATTTAAATCGGAGTTTATTGTTTTGACAATCATTTGTTGGTTACTTAATGCGTTAAATACTGCGTTTTATTCAGCATTTTAGCAACAAGTCTTGCGCTCTTGCATAGATTCGGTTGGTTTGGGTTGCATAACATCATCAAGCTGAACTCGTTTCGATACATTATTCTATTTGCTGGCTATAACTACACGCAACAATTTTAGTAAAATGTCAAAAACGAGATCGACCAAAAAAAAACACGAGTCTTAATTATAGTCAACGTATTTCCAATCTGATATAAGCAAATATCAGTTGTGGTGTTTTTTTCGTAAATATCTCGATATTACCTCGGATTACCGGCTCCAAAATTTTATTACCTTACTTATTTTGGAAATTTGAACCAAATCGGCAGGTATATAAAAACGAAAAATTTAAATATCACGACGGCAGCGCCACCTACTTTCCTGCAGACGAAGCTTATTTTAGCTTCTTTATATCTCCCAAGGCTTGTATCGGTCGCAGTACTAATCAGCCCACATCTTAAAAAAAACATAAGGAAAGGCATCTTATAAAAAAACCGCTCGCGGCGAAAAGTATGATACCCAATCCATATCAGAATATGCCCCTAAGAAAAAGCTTTAAGAACATGTTGGATATCATTTTATTTCATTTTATAAAATTTATAAGAAAAAATTATATTTTTTTTTAAAAACACAGCCAAAAAGTGGGCATAGACATAAACTTTGTATGGGGGATATATTGGGAAAAAATATTAGCCATATAAAGGGTGATCCATTTCGAGGTTCCCTACTTTTACACAGAAAATTAAAATTTAATGGAGAATGTTTATTATCATTTGAAAGAACATTCTTTGGCATTTATTTTTTGAAGATTATGTCTATCAAATGTTGGCCGTTGCTACGTCGCAGATGGTCCATCCGTTGAGTCCAATTTTCGATCACTCGTTCAAGCATTTCGACTGGTAACTGGCGATTGACATGCGTGATGTTTTCCTCCAAGGCCTGAATCGAAGCGGGTTTGTCGGCATAAGCTTTTGACTTTACATATCCCCACAGGAAAAAGTCTAACGGTGTGATATCACACGATCTTGGTGGCCAATCGACCGGCCCAAAACGTGAAATTATGTGCTCACCGAAATGTTCTCTCAATAAGTCCATTGATTGATGCGATGTGTGGGAAGTGGCGCCGTCTTGCTAAAACCAAATGTCGCCGAGATCACGAGCTTCAATTTCAGCCATCAAATAGTCGGTTATCATGGCACGATAACGGTAGCCATGGACGGTTACGTTCGCACCGGCATAATTTTTAAAGAAATATGGACCGATGTTTCCACCGGCCCACAAACAACACCAAACCGTTGTTTTTTCTGGATGAAGTGGCAGTTCTTCAATCTCTTCAGGTTGCTCTTCGTCCCAAATGCGGCAATTTTGTTTGTTTACATACCCATTGAGCAAGAAATGGGCCTCCTCGCTAAAAAAAATTTGCATCGAAAACGTCGGATCTTCTTGGAACTTTTAGAGCGAAGCGATGTCGCTTGGGAAGGTCGAGCGGCTTCAGTTGTTGCACAAGCTGTATTTTGTACGCTTTCAATTTCAGATCTTGACGTAAAATGCGCCAAGTCGTTCCATACGTCAGTCCGAGTTGCTGCGAACGGCGCCGAATCGACTCTCTACGGTCTTCGTGTACACTCTCAGCTACGGCCGCTATATTTTCTTCACAGCGTGCTGGACGTGGTCTATTCGGTCTAATATTATCCAATAATGAATGCTGGGTCTCAAAATGGGTGATGGTGTTGCGAATAGTACGCTCAGTAGGCCGATTATGTTGACCATAAGTTGAGCGAAGAGCACGAAACACATTCCTCACAGAACGTGAATTTTCATAATAAAGTTGAACAATTTGTAAACGTTGTTCACGCGTAAGTCTTTCCATTATGAAATGCCAAACAATACTAAACAAAAATAACATAACAGCATGACACGACTCACACGTGATCTGTCAAAAAAGGCTATTGAAAAAAGTATCTCTACTTGGATCACCCTTTATTTAGTTATACTTTTTTTTTCGGTTTTCTATGAAAATTTTCGAGGAAAACAGTATTTTTGTGGAAAACGCCGACAAAAAGAAGGCGTGGCAAAAATCTTTAGTTGTAAAGGATGTAATAGTCTTTCTCTTTTACTTTAGCTTTAAAACGGTTTTTTCTAAATTGTAGGCGTGGCAGTGGGCACATAATTTCGGATCCCTGGATTTGGTCCAATTTTCAGCCTCCTAGTTTGAATTTAAAGGTCTAAAAATTGCGTACGGACGGACGGACGGATATTTCTAAATAGTCCAAGGTTTTGGTCCTGATCATAAATATAAATACTTTTAGGGGTCTACGACGAATATTAGGAGCGTTACCAACTATGTGTCGAAATTACTATACCCTTAGAATAGGGTTTTAAAAAAGGCTTGTCGAATTTCCTCGGTATGGACGCAAATGCTCACCACCACGTTTCGGAAGCACTGACAGATATTGTAGAGGTGATTCGCTATTAATCATCTTAACCTGTAACCAGCTTGGCATACTGAAGAACGGCAACGAGCCTACCTTTGTCACTAGACTATGGCGGCAGTTTCCAGTATGATTTCTTGCTGGCGAGTGTCAAAGGAGAGTCTGCTTCTAATCATTGGTATGTTACCTCTAAACTAAGTTCCAACCGGTTCATTAGAAACAAAACCAGGAATGTAGGGCGCACTGGCCTGCGAGGGCAGATGGTAAATCCACAACAGAACAGTATTAAAGTGCTTTCTGAAGGGAGGATCTCGCAGGACCTGCGATGTGGAAAATGCGCTTTACCAACGCAATGGAAAACACTGCACTTTCCCACCTCAGGAAGAAGGTGAGGAAGCTTTTTAATAGAGCTAGGAAGTCTAAGATAGAAGCTGATTGATCCTCTCATGCAGATGCACAGAGAGAGAGAATTCAAAAACCATTATAAGGAAGCCAAGTAATAAGTTTGGCAGAGGTTCTGTGGCAAACTTAAAGCTGTTAGCGCAGTGTCTATGCTCCAGAGAGTTCCCTCTGCTGACCCTTACGTTAAACTAGATGTCCTTCAGAAAACTGATGGAAACTCCAACCGCTGCTATTGAAGTTTAGCTCTGCTTACCTCCCTTGCAGTTCTTTGCTCTAAGTGAAGCCTGGAAAGGCATATACCGCATGTATATGCTCATTGGAGGAAAAATTCATTATCCGCGAAGGAACAAGAGGTGTGGAATTCAGAGCCCTTCTGGATGATTTTCCTGGCCACAGGGTAGGCGCACTCGACTCCATGTGCTCAAAACATAATTGCGAGCCCCATTTTCGTGTGTTCCTTTCTGACCGGCAGGAATAGAGCGGTTATGGGTGGATCAGATTTAGGCCGAGCGACACCGTCTTGTACATAGATGGTTCAATCATGAACGGTCTCTGCGGTGCCGGAGTCTACTCCAATGATTATCCGATCAAATTATCTGAGTCCTTAGGTAGACAAACCAATGTCTTTCTTTGCGAACACAGCTGCTACAAATATCCTTCTAAAGGGCACTGCCTTATACATTTGCTCAGATAGCCAAGCTGCTATTAAAGCCTGCTCTGCTGCTCGTCGTTTCGTTCGACTTCATACATAGAGATCGATATCAGGCTACCTACCAGCTTCTCCGCAACACTCCTAAATAAATAAATACATAGATTTGAATAGGGCATATGACTTCACAGCTACATTTTTAAGATGCAAGGTTTCATATTAAATGGAATTTTTTGCTGAAATTACCCACTCCTGCTATCAAAGGAAAATTGATATTAATATTATTTCCAGCATTACGCCTTTCCAATAAATTCATCTTACAACGCAATTATTATCCTTTGATGGATAAACTCGTTTTTTGAACGCCTTCCCTCTCAGCACCCTTAAAACTACTGAAACCTATAATAGCATGTCCGTCTATTTCCCTTCTTGGGCTCTCTTAGAATCAATTGCCGAGTTGTTGTTGTTGCTTTGCAGAAACACAAGCTCCTGCAAAAATGTTCCAAAGAAAAAAAAAACACCACAAGTTAACAAAACGAAAAAGAAATAGCGCTAAGAACAAAGAATGATTTAATTCGTGTAAAAGCCTTTAAAAAACGAAAACCACACGGTCTGGCATTTTTGAAGCAATGCGCTACGTTTCCTGACCAAAACGAGGATAACTACAAAAAATCATGTAAACCAGCAATAATTTCACTTTGTCCAGCTCAGCAGGAGTTTTAACGGCTGTCAGTGCGGCCTGCACGGCGGCGGCGGCCACACACAAGGACGTGTGTAAGGCGTTACTCGTAAACCAAGCTATAAAGCTACACAAAAAAGACCTGGAGATCTAAAGGAGTCCTACGAGTGCTTTACTCTGCTGCTCGTTGGTCTGCGGAATGATAGGCGGTAAAATAAAAAAATAGAAATAAAACAACGAGAAAAACCGAAGAAAGGAAGTGTGCACGTCAGCACGGATTGCCGAGGTAGAATGTTCGTTAGGTGGAAGAAAATTTTAAATAAACGACGTAGATCCTTGATAGAAGGGTGTATGGTTTCTATTTTCTCCTCGGTTTTTTCTTTTTTTTTTTTTTAATTTTTTCAACACCATGATTATCCTTTTGAAATTGAGAAGGAGGTGGTGCCGACGAAGGAGGACGTTGTCTATTTCTGTTTATTGAGGGAGATGTTCGTGGGCTTTTCCATGCATACGAGGCGAGTAGGTGTCTATTTCTTTACGAGATAATCCGTGAAGGGCGTTTTAACTTTTCTCAACGAAATGTAGGTTTAAGTAAATAATTTTGAAAAACTTTTAAAAACCATCGAAGACTACAATTAGAAGGTTGGATGAACCTATTATTTGCCAGCGGTGGTTAGGGTGAGTTAGGCTATGATTTATTCTATTGTGCAGTTAATTTTGAAGTTTATCTTAAAATATATCCTGCACAATTGGGTTGGGTTTGTTTTATTAAGTCCAAAATTTCGATGGTTTAAAGCATTCATCGTCAGGTGTCTTCTATGGCGAAGTTCGAAATCGGGGTTCCGGCAAAACTAAAACCGCTGGATTAGGAGAGAATAAAGAACAAGTGGTGCAATATTCAGTTCAGCAGCAGCTCATCTGAACTCTCAAAATTTGCGACACATTGCAGCAAGCTGCTGCGCTATCATGTAACTTCTGCAATCTTAATTTTGACAAAAGCTCAGAAGCATTATCTTCAACAGATCCATCCAGCTACTGTGTTATTTGTAAGATATTGGCATCATCGGACACTTCCTACGTGCCGTGGTAGAGACTTTCAGTGCTGTTGAAGGAAAACAACTAAATTAATCAAAGAGTAAATTATGACAAGACTAAATAAATGCTATGAACAAACAAACAAGCAAGCATCTGTCCCAGTATTGCTAAAAAGGGGCCGATAGGACTCTCTGCTTTGCTTTTTGGCCCTTGACCCTAGGCCAACTGGAAATGGCAACGATAGGTTTGTTGAATTCTGTCCACCCGACTAAAATGAAGTGAGGATAGTAAATATTATTTAAACTGCCTAACTAGGACTCGCTGAACTTATTAAGGCAACAGGGGATGTATCGAAGAAGACCCTACACGAACTCATTTCCAAGATTTGGTCGGAAGAAAGTATGTCTGATGAATGCAACCCCAGCGTCATTTGTCCTTTTCACAAGAACACCACCAACTATAGAGTTATCAGTGTCCTTAACATCGCGTATTTAATTTTGTCTGTCATATTGTGCGAGCGCCTGAAACCATTTGGCAAAAACCTGATTCACCTGACCCGTCCCTTTCAGTGCGGTTTAAGAGCCGGTAAGTTCAAAAATGTTACTCTAGGAGACAATTTACCGGTGAACTCTACGAGCTGTACAGCAACATTTACCTAGTCAAAAAACTGCACCTTGGTCACCAATGGTCCAGCGTGCACATTCTCCGACTATAATCCGGAGGAACAACATTGTAGGAGAGAGACACGCCTTAGGTGGCGCGCACAAGTGCCAACCAACTTGAAGTTCGCAACTGGAAGAAACTATTTAAAGATCGCGCTAATTAGAGAGGTCTATTATTATGTCTAAATAACCATAACAAATAGCTGTTGCTTCGCAGAGTAGGATTAATATTGGACTCTTTCGAAATAAAGAGAATAGGATGCAACCGCGAACTTTATGAGCTGCAATTAGTACGAAGCTGTCGGTGAAGTTCAAAAAGACAAAACACATTTTACATTGGCTCGGCCACATCTAGCTCCAGTCAAGAAGATTTTCGAATCCCAGTCCCCAGGGACGTCAGCAAGGCTGAATCTCCGTTTCTAAGTTGTTCTGGAAAATGTGTTGCATTGCCTCAGGCTGAGTTTCTTTACGGTCGAGAGCCTGTTAATTCGAAACATATAGCTGAAAAAGTTTCTTTGGTAGGAGGTGACATGAAACCATGAAACAGACTTCGGACATCACCGCTTCAGGGGTGAACAGAACAGATCAAGAAATAAGTCCTATGTAACAACGGAAGTAAAGAACATGCTTTTTGTTTTATAGGGATATGACTTTAGCGAAGATCAGACTTTCAATTGTAAGACCGTACGTATTTTTCTTGCAATTCATCAGACTGTAAATTTTGCGGACGGTCACTATTCACACTTAGTTCAACTGCAAGTTGTGATATACCGAGAAAAAAGTGCATATGGATTAGCTATGTTTGGTGGCAATCCACTGATGATCCTAGATGATCTTCTTTGGTCTACAATTTATTACAATAAATTCTATTTTGCTTTATTCGTATTTTTTTTAGGGTACAGCTAATGGGTGAAAGTTGGTATTTGAGTAACTATGCCGCTGGCCGAAGGTTTAAATTAAATTAAATTTAAATTCGAAACTAAAAGACACTGCAAACCTGCAATACGGTCATTGGTATTTGTGTAGTCTAGTTTTTGCCCATATGGTTGACACTGCGACCTAACCGATCTTTTGTGTCATAGAAAAATTGAATCCATGATAAGACGTCTCATCTCTGTTATGAAGGTAAGTAAGTCCTTGGTGGTAGAGTTTTTTATCACTGCTGATGAAGTATTTCTCTGTTGAAAATAAGTCTTCTTAACCAATGTAGTGCCGGTGCCGGACATTTGCATAGAATATGTTCAGAGGATTCGTCCTCTTCCATTCAGAACCTACATTCTGTCTCCGGGCACAATATTTAATTTGTTAAGATGATATCTTAGGCCACAATGGCCTGTGAGAAAGGCAGCAAGCTTTTTTAAACTATCCTTATCCAGCATAATAATTTTCTTGTACGAATAAGGCTTGAGTCTTTTGGATTGCCTGAGCCCCGGAACATTTTTCCAGTAGGCTAGGCGAAGTTGATCCTCCCAACAGTTAGTCCTGTGTATTGGACGAAAGTGCTTGCAGAGCCGCTTGACTATCTGAAAAGATATAAATTTAAGCGTCTTTGATACCTCTAGCAATGTTTAATCTAGCACAGACCTTAATGGCATGGATTTCAGCTTGAAATACAGCGGAACACATTATCTTTTGTAAAAAAAACTTTGGTGTTGGGTCCAAAGACGCCAGCTGAAACTCCAGAAACTAATTTTGGTCTATAGGTGTACCAAACCACACCTTTCGGGTATACGTTCCAAGCACCATTGAGCCAGTTTTCAAGGTTCAATATTTCTACCATGAACAGACTATCAAAACAATATTCCCTAACCATAGTGTCCAGGATTGTACTGAAAATGTCTGTTTTCGGAAGAGAATTAAGAACTTTATGTCCCAAAAGCTGTTGCAAGGACCTCTTTAAGGAAAACTCTTCGTCTCAACCAAAGAACGGCCGGGCATTCACATAGAATGTGTTCAGAGGTTTCATCGTCCTCTAGAAAGAATCTACTCTCGATTTCTTGGCACAGTTTCATTTTGTTGAGGGAGGAAGCCCACCAGCTTCCTTTTCCTAATATTCTCCTCACTCAAGATTGGGGTTTCTTTATAGGAGTAAGGCCTAATTAATCTTTTAGATTGTCTCAAATCCGAAACACTTTTCCAGGGGGTGAGACAAAGTTTTATTTCCCAAACGTTAACTAGTCTTAGAGCTGTAGCCCAGTTGACACTGCAGTAGGACAGATTCCGATCCTGCTCTAGCTTGCTAGTGGGCCGGTACCCATCCAAGTTTGACTTTATTTTGCTTCGCTAGGTTTTTCAAAGAAAATAAAGCAGCTTTTTACTGACCTGGACACTAAAGTATGGGATACCAATGGCTGTAGTGCTGATTGACTATCCGAGAAGATGTGTATTCTGGCACCTTGAATACCTTTCGGGAGATTAAATTAGCACAGGTCTCGATGGCATGGATTTCAGCCTGAAATACCGTGGGACATTTTCCCATTGGTATTGAGTCCGAAGACACCAGTGCCAACTCCAGATTCCATTTTTGATCCGTCTGTGTACCAGACCAGACTTCTCGGATCTATAGATGGAACACCGTTAGCCTATTTCCCAAAACTGTATTCCCTAACCATAATCTCTGGGATACAGTAAAACACATCCATATTTGGGATTAAGTTAAGTATACTCCGGTGACCCACGTGGTCTTCTGATTCGAACTTATATTCGAGTTGCAGCTTGATGGCGCATATAGCAGCTGTCTTCTTAATGAAGATCTGTAGTGGTGAAATCCCAACAATGACTTTTAGTGCTGTTGTTGAGCAGGTGCGCATGGCACCTGTGATGCCTAGACACGCAATACGCTGCAGTTTTTGCAGCTTATTTGTCTTTGTCCGTTCAAGAGTTTTGGGCCACCAGACGCTAGGGCATAGGCAATTATGGGTCTGACCATCATTGTGTAAAGCCACAGTACCATTCTAGGGTTAAGACCCTAAGTCCTGCCATACTGGCGTCTACTGGCCCACATGGCTCTAGTTGCACGCTCCGTGGCGGACTTAATATGAGAATTCCAGTTGTGTTTTTTATTTAAGATAATTCCCAGATATTTGACTTCATTGGAACAATTCATTGAGGTACCTTCCATAGAATTTTTTTCAAGATTAATCAGTCTTCTTCTAGTGAAAGGCACTAGAATGGTTTTTGCACCATGCATCAATGCATCATGCATGTGACCAGTAATGGCTGCAGTAAGCTTGCCATTAATAATAATCGCCAGGTCATCAGCATAACCTATGGCGCTATAGCCTAGTCTGTATAGACTGACTAATAAGTTGTCAATGACTAGTGACCATAGGAGTGGGGATAGAACCCCTCCCTGTGGACAACCTTTAATTGCCGTCACCGACACTGACACTCCTCCATAGGTGTAGGTAATGATTCTATTTTCCAACATGGCTCTGATCCAATGGTTGGTCGAATCTTCGATACCTTTACGGGTGATTGCCTAGCAATTGTTGGTGTTATCGAATGCACCCTCAATGTCTCAGAAGGCACATAAGGCAATTTCCTTTGTCAGAAAGGCTTTTTCTATCTTTTTTACAAGATAGTGAAGAGCACCCTCAGTGGATTTACCTTTCCTGTACGCAAATTGACTTGAGTGAAGGGGATCAGTTATTTCTATCTGTCCCCTGGTATGAACATCAATAAGTCTCTCCATAGTTTTGAGAATGAAAGATGTTAGACTTATGGGTCTATAAGATTAAGGCAGTTCACTTGGCCTATTGCCACTTTTGGGAATAAAGATTACGTTAACCTGTCTTCAAGAGAACGGAATGTAACCCCAGTTGTAACTAGCTCTAAATAAAGCAGTGATTGATGGTAAGATTAGGTCTATGACCCTCTGAATTAAGGCTGGAAATAGACCATCACCACCAGGAGCTTTGAACGGTTTAAATGTATTCTAGGTTAGGCGAAACCATACTTAATTTGACAGTGGAACTATAATGGATACAGCAAATATTTGGTATGAAGATAGTGCCCGAAAGACGCCTATATTTTACAAAATGGCTACAACAGTGAATTTGTTGTCTCCACGGGGAATGAGTTAAAAAAAATTGCCACTAAAGACTCCCATCGGTAACGCTGGTGGCGGTCAATAAAAACAACATTAGACAACATTTATTTGCCGCACTGAACAGGCATTCTTTTTCGTGTTGCTTTGAAACGTTTTATTTATTTATTTCAAACTCCTGTTTGGCAGGAGACACTGGGCAGCATCAAATATGTACCTCCTCTAAGTTTTTGACTCAAAGAGAATAGCAGGGTAAACTTTCTGATTTCCCCTCCCCCTATTTACGCCACTGCCCTGTGCCATGTTGACTCTTATTGCAAATCCCTAAAATGCACTCAAATATATGTTCTGAATAACTTAGTTCACTTTGCCAATCAATCGACCAGAGTCAAAAAATAAATCGACAATAAACAACTTTTCATTAACGTTCTTTTAATCGTCACCGGATAGAGAAAATCAATCTCAATTAACAGATTTTAATTCCTTCGAAGGTAAATCAATTAAACTCCATCCAAAGGATGAATTAATTACCAACTGCAGCCAACTTAAAAAGCATTCGCTATTGCCAACACACAAAGGAGCTTGTTGCCACTCTTATGCTCTTACTTGTTTCGTGTATCGTATATTCGTATCCCCATTAGGTCTCCATCAGAACCAAATGCAAACAAAAATAAAAACAGCGCTATACTGCAACTGCATCCAACACAAACACACAACCGAGACACATCCTTCGTATTGCGAACGCGTTTCACCCGCACTGGGTATTTTATATTTTCCTACAATAAATATTGGTTAAACGGTACCGGCGTGTCACATTATGAGCTTCACACTTAACAAGGATAATTAACGTCAAGTGCCGCCAGCAAGTATGCATCCTCCTACAATTGTATGTGTGTATCGCTACATCGCACCGACAACTTTTCGCTTGCCTTCTCTAGTGGGGTCCTTGTGCATATACAGTGAAGCGATGGCATGCCATGGCAGGCAGTGGGTAGAATATGGCAAGGCAAAAGTGGATTATTCATTAGAATGGTGTGTGGATGCATGCGAACTTCACAGAAAAGGACGAATTTTCCGTGCGGTGATTCAAAATGTAGCTGTTGGTTGTTATTCTTTTATTTTTACTTTTGTGAGTCCTGCTGCAGCTTCTACCCACCCTCATACCACAGATGCAGCTGCATATGCAATTGGATTGCAATGAGAGAATGAAATGGCAAAAATGAGCAATTTTATTGCGAATAAAACTGTTAAGTGTCGCACACAGCCTTTGGCCGTGGTAGAGTCGTTTTGCAATGCTATGTTCCTTCTCTGGATATTCTCTTGCTGATGTCCTTGTGATTTTTTTTTTCTTATTTTTTTTTTACGTGAATGCGGGTAGACACATTTCGTCGTGTCGGCTCACGCTTGTAATTGTGTCACAGTTGCACACAATTGTCGTTATAGTCATCGTCATCGTCATCATGAAACTGTTGCGAATTTTTGAACGACTCGTAGTAAGAGTCATACAATTTTTGAAGATTCAAGCTCAGGAGAGTCAGGAGGTTGGGTGGATTACGTGTGAAAAAATGTCCTTGTTATTATAGGTTTATGTGTGGATTTTTCGAATGTGATATAAAAAATGTAATTTTTTGTGAAATGGAAAGGCAGCTTCTGGCGTGATCGACTTTAGTCATGAAATATCAACCTTAGAGGCGCAGTTACAGAATACCTACACCCGAATTCTATACATACGCTATACAAGTTGAAGTAATCCGAAGTACATATGTATTTGCTTCAGCTCGTTCTATTACTTCTTTAACAACCATCTTTTTTCTAATCTCCACTGCTGTTTTAAACAGTCTCATATTATTTTTCCCAAAGTATCCGAAATACAATAACCGGCCTAAATCGTTACAGCTGCTCTTGAGAACATTGATTGATATGTAAAATGTTAGCAAATTTATCTTATTATTTTATAAATGGTACGGCAGTTTGGCGGCGAAGAGTTCGTATATGGGTTCTCAATCTCCCAAATGAACAACGACCCAAAAATTGTATAAAAGTTAAAAACTTTATTAAACAGGTAGATTTCTATATAAAGACATTGGTGATATGTTGGAGGCGCAGACGGGGATAAAATCAAAACGGAACTGACGAAAATTTAAAAACATCGGAAGAATATCTTTTTGTCTCTTTCTTTCAACAAAAATAATATATTTTTTCGAATGACTCTCGTTCAGGTGGCTAGTTTAGGTATTGTTCCGCATGTGGATTTTCGGCCGTGTGCGCGTGTTTATTCATTATTGAGCTGTGTCAGTCGCGATTGATTCAACCTTTTTGACTCGATCACAATAATGTATTGGTCATTGCAATCACTTAATCACACATCAATCATTAACAGAATCAAAACTTTTCTCGCGCAACTGCCTGGCTTATGTAAAGGGTGTTTTTTTAGAGGTAGAGGAGAACTTTAAATTGAAATAAAACACAAGAAAATCATTTTAATGTCCATCAATTTGGCTTTATTGGAAGGATAATTTTGTGCCATTAATGTTTCAATATGGCTTCGGGCATGTGGCCGCCACGGCTGGTTCGAATACAGACAAGTCTAGAGGTCGAATTTTCAACCACTTTTTCAAGCATTTGGGGCTGTATGTCGGCAATAACGCCACGAATGTTGGCTTTCAAGTCCCCTACCGTTTCTGGTTTGTTGTCGTAGGCGAGCGACTTCACATATCCCCAAAGAAAATAATCCAATGGTGTCAAATCATGCGATCTTGGTGGCTAATTGACAGGTCCATTCCGCGAAATTAATCGATCAATGAATCGATTGTGACGTGCGCTGTGTGGCATGTTGCGCCGTGTTGTTGGAACCACATCTCATCCATTCCATTCGGAAACAAAATAGTCGGTTATCATGGCTCTATACCGGGCTCCATTAACGGTAACTGACTCTCCAGCATCATTTCGGAAGAAGTATGGTCCAATGACTCCCCACCAGCCCATAGAGCACAGCAAACAGTCAGTTTTTATGGATGTAATGGCGTTTCCAGGGTCTCATGTGGATTCTCTTCACTCCTAATGCGGCAATTTTGCTTGTTGGCGTAGACATTCAACCCAAAATGAGCCTCATCACTGAACACAATTTTGCGGTAAACTTCGCGAACTGAACAATTTTTTTCGAAATAAATTTGCACGATTTTCAAGCGTTGTTCATTTGTCAACTTGTTCATGATGAAATGGCAAACCAAACTGAGCATAAATGGCATTAGAGTTGCCAGATTTGACCACAAAATGTCTGTTTTATCTCTATTCGAAAAACCAAAAAAAAAAACATCCTTTACCTTAATATGTCACTTTAAGAAATAGCAAAACAAGTACGGTTCTGCAAAAAATGTGTTCCAAAGCTATGCAATTATTTGGTTGAATTCAGTCTTAGAATCCATCTAAATCTGTCTGTCTCCATCGAAACTAAACTCAATGAAGGATGATTTGGATTTCTGAATGTATTAAAATTTAATGGAGCAACACAAGATTCGTATCTGTCATCTGAAATGACCGATGCATTTTTTCAACCAATACTTGAACGAGTCCATTAAATTTGAACGATTGACACAGCTCTAATTTATTACAGAAATGACAAGAACTCCCATCGCTACTATATATCGCTATATTTACCTCCCTTGTAGTTCTTTGCTGAAAATGAAGCCAGTGGGGCTCTTCAACACTTATATGCCGTATTTGGACTATGCCAGATCAGTATCGGTGAAGGAACTAAAGGTGCTAGGGTCAGATCGAATCTGGATTACATGCGCCTGATGATGGGCTTTAGGGGTGGACACCTGATTTCATGTGCTTAATACAGGTTTTTGAGTGTCACTTTCAAGACCTAATTCCTGTCCACCTACAGGGATAGCAATGGGTGAATAGGCTGAAAATAAACTAAAATATTGGTCTATGATGCGGATATCCTTTTAAAGAGAAAAATAAAGGCACTGTTTTATACACATCCATAGACGGCCAAGCTGCAATTAAAGACTACACTGGATCCCCAGATATAATAATTTCTGGTTCATGAAATAAATTGTGTTCCCAAGGCTATGTTTTGTATCCGACTGTCTCTCTTAAAATGACTGAGCGTTTACGTATACAGCATACTGAATACTGGCATGATAGACTTCCTAAGCTACCGCTTGAAGGCCCACAAATCAGCAGTAAGTATTGGCTGGCGCTGAAAAGACCTGACTTAAGATGGTTCTCATAACGAGCATCCCCAAATTATGAGGGTCCGAAGCCCGGGCACATGTAAGTGCCTCTTCTTCTTTTATTCCGGTAACTGCTATTAACAGCAACACTTTAACTCCTCGTGGTCCTTCCGCCTCTCTCTGTTGTCAGCTCGATACCTCAGCTTTGTTCACAATCGAAAATCCTTCGACTGAGCTTCCATCATAACGGTTGAACTTCATGTTATTCTGGCCCTCCAATTCGCCGTGCATTTGGAGCTCAGAGGCACTGCTGCGCTATGTTGGCGTCTGGTTTCCTCAGTATATGGCCACTCTAGCGCAATTTTCTATGTTTGATATCAACATCTACTTCTGTTTGTCCAGTCCTAAACCACAATTCATTGTTGGAAATTGTTTGTGGCCACCGGATCCTTAGCATGTAACGCAGACAATGATTAACAAAAGCGGATCGAGATGTTAGCGGAGCATTTCCACATTTAACATGCATATAGCAAAACAGATTTTTCATTAAACTCAAATAATTTTAACTTAGTGCGAAGCGATATTTTGCTGGAGTTCCACACTGGAGAAAGGACCTTAATGCAATACGAGGTATATTTAATCTATTTCTGACGTCCTGGTCCGTTCCACCATCGAGTGACACATCACCTCTGATGATCTAATGTGGCAGGATAACCAGCTTTTGTTGGTCTCGGCTAGTGTACATATGTATTGTTTTCTTGGTGTTTATCCTTAGGCCAGCCACCTCCCTATTCTATTGCAGTGTAGTCCAACTGTCTTAGCTTAACGAACGGATTCCATTGGATACCAAGTCTCTCGTTTGTACCCACCGTGGCATCTATCGCAAGTAAGAACAAGATTACAGTTACAGTACATCTCCTTGTCTCACTCCTTGACGAACTTTGAATGGATCCGAAAGTAGCAGGCTGTAAGTGCCCGCTAAAAGTAAACGAAACAACATTACACTTCATGGGTTTATGTATGATTTTCCGGCTTTCGAAAGAACAAGACTATCTATCCTGGACTGAAATTTCTTCCGTTAAGATGATCTGACTAAAATGGTACTAGCAAACCTCCCTCACTTTGCTAGAAGTATAAGCTAATTCATTCAGCTATTCAAAAAATAAATAAACTTGCTTAATCGAAATAAACTGCAGGTACCTTGAAATGGTCGTGTTTATTCGTAAAACAAGGGTGCATTTCGGTCCCCTCGGTTATACTTCGTAAGTCACTGTTGGAAAATCCGTTTATTCGAAAAAAAGGTTTCCACTTTCCTCTTTTAGTTCTCTGTATCACGATTGTAACATTTGTGTATGAAAAAGGAAAAATTTTGAGTTAAAACATAAGGAAAGCCGGCTCAGGGCGAACAGTATGATACTCTATCTATATCCCTATATGATGGATAGCATTTCATTTCATTCTTTAAATTTAAATAGGAAGTGAGAAGAGAGACACAAATAAAGTAGAAGACAATGGTTTCGCTGATGTCTTTACTACAGTTGCCATTTTGGTAGAATTCTATATCCTAAGGGATATACACATAGTTTGTAACACCCCTTAATATTTAAGTGTAAAAAAAATTTTAATACGCCCACTACCACGCCCACAATTTAGAAAAAACAGTTTTAAAGGTTAGAGTTAGAGGGATAGAGCGTTACAACCTTCACAAGGTATGTAGGCACTGCCCTCCTTTATAAGTTTGTTGTATAAAGTTTTTTGACGCGCCTACTTTTTGTGGGCGTTTTTCGCTAAAATTCTGTTTTCATCGAAAATTTTCATAGAAACCTAAAAAAAAAAATTTATAAATATATTTAGGTAATACATTTTCCAATATAAAGCACATACAAAGTTTTTGGCCACCCCCACTTTTTGGGGGCGTTTTTTCAAAAAATATTTTTTATTTAAATTTCATAGAATGAAATAAAATGCTATCCATCATCTTGCTAATGCTTTTTTCTTTGGGGCATATAGAGATATGGATAGGGTATCATACTTTTCGCCCCAAGCGGAATGTAGTATTAAATATTTTTCTTCTTTATGTTTTTTGTACAAATGTATATAAAAGTTCGAATTAAAACTTATAATCTCCTTAATTCGGGTTTTTGTTTTTTAAGCCTACAATAATTCATGATTTCGCTATATCTCGAAAACCTCTATAAGTCGTAACAAACTTTATGTCCCTTGGCACTACCATTTATCGGAATTTTACTGTATTAATTTTGACACATAGATTTTACGACTAAGCAAAGTCCTTCACTCTTAAGCTCGAAAGCTGATGACAAATTAACGGCTATTTAATGCTTATGGCCACGTATACTTTTTGAGGACGTTTTTGTGTCTTAAGATACTTAAAGAAAATTGAATGTAATCGATACAAAGTTGTTTCTAACTATTATTTTTTTTTCGAAAATCGTAAGAAGTGAAATTACTGGATTTAACGCAAATCACAGGTTCGAATAATTCAAATCTTCTTCGCCCTTTTCCAATTCCTTCCTTCGACCAATTCATAGGCAATGATAACGCCTATAAATCGAGCCATGATACGCAATTTTTTTTGCCCCAGTTAACTGACTTGAACTTGGTTGACATGTGGTTTCATCAAGATGGTGCCACATGCCACACAGCTCGTGAAACAATGAAAAAGTTGAAGGATAAATTTGGTGAGCAGCTTATCTCTCGAAATGGCCCTGTGAGTTGGCCGCCAAGCTCATGCGACTTAACGCCTCTTTATTATTTGTAGAGAGGTCTATGTGGACAAGCCGAACTCGATTAAAGCCTTACACGACAACATAACACGCGTAATTCGTGGAATACAGGCCGAAATGCTCGAAAAAGTGACGCGAATTTGGACCTTCCGAATGGACCATTTGAAACGGAGCCGCGGACAACATTTACATGAAGTTGTCTTTAAAACGTAAATGGCAAAGGCGTATTAATCGATTACAATTTTGAATATTTGATGCCAATTTGAGTGTTTTATTCGATTTTTAAAAACTATCGGATATCGGACGACACGAATTTGAATTTATTTAAATAATTTTCTATAAAATTTCGTAGCAAAAAAAGAAGCATTTTAACTTAGAAACGTGTTAAGCCAAATACCTCGGCTTACAAGCAATACAATACCATCAACAGTTAGTCAGTTCAATGTTCAAGTTTTTATTTGCCAATTAAATGGGGTTGCTTATGATTTGCCTCCTAAACTTTCTTCTTCACAACCAGCCTTTTGAATACAAAATCGATATTCTTCGTCATCCAAATAACTTTATTACCATAAAACCATACATAAAGCCCAACAAAAAGAAAGAAAAAAAAACCTTTATTCAATATTGCTCGCTCGTTTTCAATTTCTCATAAAATGCACAAGATCACAATAACACAAAGCCTTTGTTGAAAATTAATATCAAACTATGCTTGTACTTTAGATGACCGAAACATCCTCGCAGTCGTGTTCCCTATAATAAATAAACATCCATCCTGCCGCATTGTAATAAACCATTAGGGACCCCACCGCCATCCACTTTCCCCCAAAACAGACAAAGTGAATGTTATCCTTGAAGTTAACACCACAACGCTGTGACTACAACTTAGCATCCTTAACATCCTTTCGAGAATTTTGTATTATATGGAAAAAGCTGTGAAAAGGATTCACTAATATGAAAGCAATTGCCACTTATATTTACGATACTTTAAGGACACGAAAATATTATGAGATTATGACATCGTATCCTTGTGTCGACTATAACCGCATACAACATCGTTTGCCGTGCCATTAAATTCTTGAAAACCGTCGATAAAAATCTTTCCTCACAATAAAGGACCTATTGCACGTCTGGACAGGACATTTCAACCCAATTGTGTATGGTCACCATTTTTTTCTCGCTTCACTTTTTGTCCGTTTCTCAGATTCTCAGATTCTCTTCGTGTCAGAATGTTGAGTTCATTTAGCCGATATGTGTGGACGATTTTTCTGTGTGCAAGGATTCTATCGCGTATCAGCCTGAAAGGAAACGACGAGGATAGCAATGAGATGGCTTAAATTCAATTACGTGATATGTGGAAGAAGAAGTTTATGCACTAATGCAACACAATGATGTGCATTCCTGCCAGTGAAATTGGATGAGAGGAATGTCAGCAATAGACGGGAGATACAGTGTTGGGCATTAACAAACTTTGGGGATAAATGTACAATTTTACTAATTTTTTTAAGACCAACTACACATTTATTACCTTTAGGAAGGTCCGTACTCACTGAGAGTTATAAAACGCCCAACAACAACGTCTAGACCCAGACAATAATATCTTAAGCGTCAAAGACCAATATTTGTTTAGGCATCTACTTCACTCCTGCTTCCACTGCACAACTAAACCCAAAAACATACTTTACCATAAATTATCCACCAGGATACAGGATAAACATTCGTCGAAAGCATCCTTCAACATGCAATTACATCGAAACCGCCGCATTATTTCGCAAAAGCAGCTATGCCTACTCTATATCCATCAACTACTGGGTAGATACAACACCTGGGCTAAATGAAACACCAAAAGCCCATTTGCAGCACTTGATATTTGATGGGGCGCCCGCTGCCTCCTGCCCTATAACATACACCTATGAGTCCAACACCCACCACCCACAACGCACATAAGTGAGTTGTAAATGTGCGGTACCCCAGCAAAACGGTTTATTTATGCAAATTGCTATTGCTTACTCGCCTCGGTTTTTGCTCCTCAATTCCATTTCTAGCTAACGTTTATCCTTCGTCTAGAGTTCTAGGTAGAAAATTTCATCTCAGGGCGTGCCCGTTAAAAGTCAGATTCGTACAATATGTCGGCTTTTGTTGTGCCTCTGCCGTAAGTGCCTAATTTTATTACAATCCGCACAAACCATCGGTTTTTGGCATCCTCTTGACAAAGACTGGCAGCAGGGTGGGTGGAAATGAGGAACAGGATGAATGCCAGTCAGTCATCGCTGCGTCGTAGCTAGCTAGCTATCATCGTTTTGTGGAAAGTAATTAAATTTACATTTTAAATGCCTCGCAGTTTGGTTATGTGAAATGTGAGATGCTTGCACATCATCGGAGCGATAAAATCAACAAAATAAATGACGATTAGTGTGGCGCCGCGCGGATGGTTTAGATAGATTCCTCGGGATTTTGCACAAATTTTGCTTATGTCGTGCGAGGATAATTGAATAAATGGGAACAAATTACGCTTAGTTGTTTTCTGTTATTGTGTATTCACGAAGCTTGTGTATAGTCGGGCGTAATGATCCTTGTTGGCTGACCGAATGGCAGATGGAGTATTCTCTGAAGGTTTTGCGTATTGGTTCCAATGATAATGAGTGATACGATACCCGCTGCAGGGTGCTTCGAAGTTGATAATGAATACAAATGATTGGCATTGTTATGATTTTCTCACATGTGGTTTCGAGGAGTATTCTCACGCTAGGGGGGCAATAATGATACACATGTTGCTGGCCCGGCAGTGTGGGTAGTCGCAGTAGTTGTGTCTTTTTCCATCCTTCCAATGGCTATGGAAGTTATGGAATGTGATGCGATGCGAACAATCCGGAAACAATTCAAGTACTTAAGACGAATATCATCCAAGCAATCCGTGAGCTACAGACTGAAACCCGGGCATCCTTGAATGACGTTATGTTTCATAATTGGTGGAAATGTTTGCTCTTACTAATAATGCTATAAGAAAGAGTGATTTTTTAAGCGTGGTTTTTTAAAAATCGAATAAAACACTCAAATTTGCATCAAATCTTTAAAAATTATATTGTAATCGATATATAGGCCTTTGCCATTTACGTTTTAAGGACAACTTCATGTAAATTTTATCCGCGGCTCCGTTTCAAATGGTCCATTACGAAGGTCAACGAATTACGCGTGTTATGTTATCCTGTAAGGCGTCAATCGTGTTCGGCTTGTCCAAATAGACTAACGACTTTACATAACCCCAAAAGAAATATCGAGAGATAAGCTGCTCACCAAATTCATCCTTCAACATTTCCATTGTTTCACAAGTTGAGTGGCATGTGGCACCATCTTGATGAAACCACATGTCAACCAAGTTCCACTCAGCGAACTGGGGCAAAAAAAGTCGCGTATCATGGCTCGATATCGTTCGCCATTCACGGTAACGTTTCTTCCACGGTCGTCTTTGAAGAAAAATGTACCGATGATGCCACCATCATCGCTCCATCGCTGAACATAATTTTTTGATAAAACAGTGGATTTTCACATTTTTTCACAGAGCACGAATTTTGATAATAAACTTCAATAATTTGCAATCGTAGCTCGATTATCAGTCTTTCCATGATTAAATGGCAGAGTATACTGAAAGCTTTTTACTTTTACAGATAACGTTTGCACGCCATTACTTACCAGTGCTGCCAATCTGAAAAACTTAACTCTTAAAAAATCACCCTTTAGTAACTCACTCACTGACAGATCATCAAAACAATCATAGTAGAACTTCGAACAGTAATAGGATTGCGGATTCCAAAATACGTTAGTTTCAATCTAGGGGCTGTAGCCGCCCACTAGTTCAGTCTCCAAAAGATATTAAACTATATTTTTTTGTATGACGGTTGATTTTTTTTTAAAAAAAAGTAAAAGTAATATGATAAAATATGTTTATTTTATATTTATGGTCTCTAACTCAGAAGTTAATAAGTCTTTTAAATAAAATAATAAAAAACTAAATAAAAAAACTGTGTTTATTCAACGAAAAGATGCATGGCAACCACACATATTTTTAACTTAGCCTTACATGGCAAAAGAGTTATGTAAAGCAAATCGTATATATATTGATATAGGGCGCAATTGGCTACCACAGTTTTAAAATTTTGCATGATTTCTATACATGAAAAATTTGTTATAAAAAGTATTGAAATCACAACAAATACATAAGTGTTAAGGAAGAGCTAGCTTCTGTTATACAAAAATAGCTTTTGCGTTACAATTCAGCCGCAAACAATTCTGATATCTTATAAAGAACGCCAAGTTTGTCAGTGCTTGCTCCAACTGCTGTCAATGACGTTGAAATAAGCTCAGCCAGTTTAGGATAGGTCAATGAAATTAACAATTTAAAATTGGATAACCAGTATGCGTGACAAACATATTTTAGAGGAACATGGAAAAAAGCATCCAGAAATTTTAAGTTCTACAGCTCTTTTAGCTTTAGGTTTTATTTAGAAAATTTATTGTCATCTCTGTCTTTAACGTATATATCTTATGGACCAAATATTGGGGAAACATCATTTGTTTTTGCAAGAACTTGGTAAAAGCATTGTTTGACAATGTATAGACTGATGGAGTCGTCTACCCAAAGCATAGAAAAACGCTATAGATTATTGTACTCCGAAAGCTGATCTAAAGATAAATATGTATCCACAACAAAGCTATACTAACTATAAATGCAGTTTATTTGTACCCAGCACATATTCTTAAGTTTGTATTCCTTCTTTTATTATGTATTTCAAGGGTCTTCTAAGCACAATTACTTTATATAATTCATTTAAGCAACTAAAATACATTTTCAAATGAGCTTATCCTCAATAGAATAATAGCCAACTCAATTTTCTGTCCTCTGCACTGCGTTTTTGTCCGACCCAAAATTACTCGGAAACTGTAAGGCCTACAAAGCTGAAATTTGGAATATAGGTATCCCATTGCCTAAAAAGGTGCAGGAATATAAATTTGTTTTCTTAGTTTCAAGGCCGAGGTAGCTTATAAGCACTTTAAGCTTGCAGCGCCATCTATTTCGGAGTATTTATGGATGCCTCAGTACGAAATATTACCTTCCAAATTAATTTCGATTAATAACCTACATATATTTTCTATATAATTTAGGGATTGTATACACACCTGCTAATAAAGAATCCATTCTTTGATATTTTATAATGATTATTTTTGATCATAAAAGCCATAATAGTTATCCAAGTTAAAATAGCGCCATCTAGACTCAATCTACAGAATTGAGACTTAATGTAGAGTGAGTAAAAGCGCCGAAAAAGCGGTAGAACATTATTAATTTTTATACCTTAATAAAGGAAGTGCGGCAGTTTGTTATATGCAGGAGAATGTAAATAATTCATAACGAAGAAGTGTTACGTTAGAGCAAAATATGTAAAATCGGAGAAGAAACGGAAAATAGTTATATTTATATGTTAAATTTGCATTTCATTTAAAATCGCTTATAACGACATTCTCTGGGACGTTTGGTTTTTACCAGCGTTCAACAACAGGCAAAAGCTCAATTTACCAAAACTATTTTCGATAACCAATTGCTTTACTTGCTTAGGCTGCCAATCAGCCTTTCCAATTAGCGCTATCTTAGGCTTACTGACTTAAGCTGCACACTTTGTTGCGGTCGTAGTAAATCCTTCCTGAAAAGAAATGAAATGTGGGTTACAATAAAGAAAATTTAATCGGTCCGAGAGTGGTGAATGACTTTTCCACTGCGGAGAAATTATACATTTACGACACTTTTGATGTTTAGACATTAATGCACTTAACCCATTTACGCCCGGTGTCCCCAATCGGGTCCATCTCTTTTAGTACGTGCATATTTTCACCGTTACATTTTTTATTTTGTTTGAATGCAAATTCTAAGCGTGAAACAGAGTGACTTCGTAGTGGTAATTTGTTTTTTGTGATCAACGGTTCCAAATAATTGATATTGGTAGTTTTATTTAGTGCATCGATTAACAAAATTATTTATTAAAGGTAAATCATTATTTTTTATATGTACATCCGAATTTTTTTATAACTTATTAGTATTTTTCACTTGCGTATAGTTTTTACTATTGAATAATACTTTTATATTATATGTTTTCTAAGAATTTACCAAAAGAGAAAACATTTTAGTTGTATGTCCCCAAATGGGTCCAATGGGCTAATTACACATGTTTTTTTAGTTTGTTTTACATAGTCTTGGTTTTGGAGTAAACAATGGCAAAGCGATTATTCAATTTTGCAAATGACTATCGCGGACTTGAGGAAGCCCTAGAAAGTATTTTAAATGAAGAGGATGATTACAACGTCAGCTACGATTAAGTGGCGATTCCCCCCAGACCCGAGTAACCTCACGGATGAAGAAGAAGCTGATGATGATGGTGTGCAGCAAAACATACTTCCGCCCGATATCCCAGGGAGAGTTGAAGTGTTTGAGTCCAGGAATGACGATGAATGGGATAGTAGTGATGATGAACCATTACAAAAGTGTAGAAGAGTTGAAGCCCAGGAACTATGTTGGCGTAAATGTGACGGTTTCTACGTTGACTTACCCTCAATGGAATGGAATGGAAAATGTTCATAATCGAAAGGCAAATGTTAAAAACGAGCTCAAAGACCAAACATTTTTGAAAAACTTTTTGATGACGAGGTTTTTGACATGATCGCCCTGAACACTCTTCTACTCTTGACTGGATATCACTCACTTCCTCGAGAACGATTGTACTGGTCTCCTGATGAAGACTTCAATGTTAACATTGTTTCAATCGATATATGGAATTTGCATTTCTGCGACAACGAAGTTGCCGATAAGATGTTCAAAGTACAATCACTTTCTGACTTGCTAATCAAGAAATTTCTTTAGTGTGGTGTATTACACGAGAATCTTTCGATAGAAGTATTTTGGACGTCATCCAGCTAAGCAGTTCATAAAAGGTAAGCCAGTGAGATTTGGATACAAAAACTGGATGATTGCAAGTGAAGATGGTTATTGCTATGCTATTGATGTATACTGTGGTAAATCAGCAGTAGAAACCAATAATGATCCTTTGGGATCAAAAGTCATGAAGAACTTATTGAAAAAAATAAATGCAGTTCCCAATGAGCATAAGGTATATTTTGAAAACTTTTTTAACAGTCACGCCAATTTCCAATTTCCAATTTCGTTTGTGCGATGGCTTGATAACAGCGTTTGCACCATGGGTACAAACCTACCCTCTGGGCAAGGTTAAAAGATGGAGCTCTGCAGAACAAAAAAGGTAGACGTAGACATTCTTTTTGTTTTCAAAAATTACAAAAAGGCATGGGTGGAGTCGATCAAGCTGATCAGTCAATCGCAGTATACAGATCAGCTATACGAGGAAAAAAATGATGGTGAGTACTTTTTACCTACATGTTAGATCTGGCTGCAGCTAATTTTTGGCGCCTTCAAGTTCTAGCCGCGGAAGATAAATTAGATCAGCTCCAGTTTCGCAGAATTATCGCCCGATTTTACTTGAGCCATGTACGCCCTGAAAGACCCGTTGGAAGACGTCGTAAGACTTCCTCCTCAGTGCCTAATATGAATTTAGATGGTGTTGGACACTTCTCTGAGAAAATGCCAAACCAGCTGCGGTGCGTCGAATGCCACATGGAAGCACGCTGGCAATGTAAAAGATGCATCAAAACATTATGCATCGAAAAAGGATATTTTGAAAAATATCACACATAAGCCCATTGGCCCCAATTGAGGACGGCTTATTTTTTTGTATAAGGAATATTTTTGTTGTTTTTTTTTACAAGTAGCCCCCAATTGTACGTTAATGAAGTTTTTTTCAAAATGTTTTTAATAGTTTGCATTTGGGTCCAAATGCGTTAATGGCTTGTGCATCTGTGTCGGTCGGATTCCTGCCGCAGTGAAGAATTCATCGGCTACAATCAGAACGAAGAAAAACTCTTACCTTTGCTCCTATGGTTGATGTCCAGGGTACATTTTTGAATTTCTCCATGTCCTCTTGCTTTGCCTTTTTATATGTGGTGTCGAAAATAAAATAAAAGTTAATTATTGTTAAAAAAATAAGTAAAAATCTTACCAAAATGAATTCCTGAGATCACATTCTGTTGTTTTCCTCTATTGTTTATTTATTTATTTTTGTTGTCTGTCAAACGTCATTTAACTGGAGGCAAGAAAAAAATGCAATAAACTTATGGAATGTAGTACCCAAAACAGTTTGATAAGTTTAGTTAAAATGAATTTTAAACATAAGCAAAGGCTAAAGTCCGCTTGGGGCGAACAGTATGATTACCTATCCTTATCCCTATGTACCCCAAAGAAAAAAAACATTAGGAAGATGATGAATAGCATATTATTTCATTCTATGAAATTTATAGAAAAAAAATATTTTTTTTAAAAAACGCCCCCAAAAAATGGGCGTGGCCAAAAACTTTGTATGGGCGATATATTTGAAAAAAATTTGGGTAAATATATTGTTAAACATTTTTTTTGATTTCAATGAAAATTTTCGAAGAAAACAGCATTTAAGTGAAAAACGCCCACAAAACGTAGGCGTGGCAAAAAACTTTATGTAAAAAATTTATAAAGGTGGGCAGTACCTACATATCTTGTGAAGGTTGTACAACTTTATCTCTCTAATTTAAGCCTTAAAACGGTTTTTTCTAAATTGTGGGCGTAGCACTGGGCATATTTTAAAAATTTTAACACTTTACCATTTCGGAACCCTGGGGAGTATATATTCCAAATTTCAGCTTCCTAGCATAACTTTAAGTCAAGTCGCATATGTACCTACCTATATTCCCATATGGTGAAAATACAGCTTTTTTTCTTTTGGTTTTTTGAAATTAAATTTTTTATTATTTTCTTTTTTATTTTAATTTAATGTAATACAATAATACCGATGTGTATGAGTTCTTTCTTGTGTTAAAACTTTTATAATTGGTGAGTTTCAATTGTTCTTATATTTTATGATAGTGTTTTTAAAAAAAGTAAAACCCTTCAATAGGGACAAAGGGGTCAATCGGTGGTCAAAGGCAATTTTCAACGAAAATTTAATCAAAATGAAAGCCTTGGCCGCCGAATCCATTTACCCAATTATAAAAATTTGAGCATATTACAAAATTATACAATTTGCCCGATTTAAAAATAAGCAGCTTCGAACAAAATATTCCCGCCGCATCCACGTATAAAAAAATAACTGTTACCTGTACATATAAAATTAATTAATTCAAACAAAGGACAAAGAACTATAAAATTGCATACATTAGAAATTTAAACATACTTATAGATGCACAAAAAAAAAATATTGCATATTCGATTAAAGTAGATTTAAGTATATTTTAATAAAGACATCAACATGTTTTTTAAGGATTTAATCTTTTTATGTGGACAAAAGGAACGGTGTTGATTTTTATTGAAGTCTAAAGGCATTATGGTGGCCTAATTTTATTTTCAGGGGGTGGACTAGGGTGCACTAAAGCACATTCGGTAGATGGCTGGAGCAGTCCGAGGCTCCGCCTTCATTAGAAAGTCCAAGGCCAAGGAGCTTCCAGGCAGGGTGGGAAATGGCCACGCTGAAT
Organism: Ferdinandea cuprea; assembly: GCA_963576555.1. Taxonomy (NCBI): domain Eukaryota; kingdom Metazoa; phylum Arthropoda; class Insecta; order Diptera; family Syrphidae; genus Ferdinandea; species Ferdinandea cuprea. The sequence continues at coordinate 135,552,180 of OY754958.1, forward strand.
TCCACCTACAGCACCCTCTCAATTTCGGCACGATTTATGTTTTTGTGAATAGGTACCGTTGTTGTGCGAGGACAAGAACCCTCCCATTCCGGCGAGCACGGTCGAGCAAAGCAAGCGTGCCACGCTTCTTGCACACAACACGTCCCTTCTTATCAATCTTTCGCCTCGAGCAGTCCATTCTTCATCCGGTTTCCTGTCATTGCAAAAATCCAACAGTCCTAATTCCTACAAACCTGCCCTATCACAACTTCAAGTTGGTTAAGGTCCAAGCCGTAGTCTCTAGGGTTGGAGGGTTGGTCCCAGCTTGTTGCAGCCATCTTAAAGCCATTAACTTGTCAATGCACAATCTGTGCATTCTCTAACCAGATAGAGGTGTACAGATTGTGCAGTGATAAGTTGGCGTTAGGTGCCGATTTTTGTTTACGGCATATATTTACTTCATTTTCCCTCGTTCACCGCTAGACCCTTTTCTGTCACTTCTCTTCATATATTTTTAAGCAGCTCTCTGTTTTTTTGAAAGATCGTACCTCAATTGTTGGCTTGTGAGTTTTGCCCACTTCTTTTAAGTTTTATGTTAAAGAAGTCACATGACATGAAAGGCCGTTCCAACGTTGATGAAACAGAGAGCTTTCTTCGTCGTAATCTGCAAAAACAGACGTGTTTCGCAGTGAGGGCAAAACCAGGCGGAACACTGTATAGCTCAGCTCTGTAGATGCTGTTATATGCATATTTAAAATCGGCAGAAGGGAGTTGACTATCATCGTGGGTTCTGTCCACACTGTGGATATTTGGCCAATTGTGGACTTGCCGGTCCTAGAATCGAACTGAATTCATATGCCCAGTTCAATTTCAATGATTTTCAGGACAATACTCTTACGTTTTAAGCCATAGATGATAGAAAGATTCATCATCTTGAAATATGCTGACCAAATCATTCGACTCGCAGAGCTTATTTCAGGTCACCATTTACATCACCAATCGTGATAAACAGATTCCGCTGACGAAAACCTTATTGATTACCTACGCTTCCAGAGTTTTAATAGAAATACAGCACCCAATGGCCAAAGTCCTTATCTCCAATTCATTGTTCATTATAACCACCTCCCACTGAGTGAAATATCGTTAAATACCCATTACGTTACCTCCCCTCCGCCATTACAAGTCAACCCTTTGCTTCTGCACTAATTCATGTTAACACCTTACAACCAATCTTAGCCATCAACAGAATCCTAGATGGTACGAATCATTTAATTGTCTTGTCTCTCCCTCGGTACACGCACCATTCGAACTTGAATTATGTCCTTGGACATACGACGCACCTAAATCGTCGTAAATTGCTGTCTAAATACTGTTCGAACACAACAGAAGGTCCTCTTTGTACAAGCACCACGTACCCATTCACTGTACCGACTAAATGACATCTACAACTAATTTATTCCTTACACTGTCCTTACACAATTGAATTGAAGGATCTCGGCATTAGTCACGTATTGTCCAATTGTCACGATGATGAAGTTTTAATCGATAGACAACATCACCCAACAGCAGCAGTAGTGCTGCTGCCCAGCCTGATTGCGTTGTAGTCCTGCCAGATAGATGTGGTGTTAAATCGAACCGAGTGGTAGGCACCATCGGAAAGTGGACATCAACCAGCAGAACAAGTAGGTAGTTCGTCATGAATCGAGAACACAAAACACATCCCTGCCAGAGGTGTTTTCGAGTGTTGATTAGAATATTTTCCTCGTCGCTTTGGTCGCATACAATGGACAGTGTGTTGGCCCGATAATTAATAACAGCATTCGAGGGGCTCGAATCGAGTTCGTGTCCTTTTACGAATTTCCATTTATGTGCATATTTACTCTGGTATTACGAAATCCAAATCAAAATGGTTTTATTTCAAGAGGGAAGGAATCCTTCAAAATTGATTGATATTTTCGAATTTTTCACATCAAATTGTTACCGTGTGCGGTTACGACACGGAATTGAATTTTCTTTTTTTTTTTAAAGAATGTCTCTACCTCTTTGAAGAATAACCAGAAATTAAGTATTCGCCGGTGGCTGAAATATTTCTTTCATGTGCACAACGAAACACATGTTGGAAGCTTCTTCACACTTGTCACGTTTCACAAACGCATAAGTTACTTTCCAGCACCAAGGCAACACACAAACATGACAGTAATGGTTCTATCTTGACCAGGAATTTTATGAACTTATTCTCAACAACCAAAATACAGTTGTTAACTTCACAGTTCGTTGTTCCACTTTCTTCTCAACTCAACCGCAGGAAAATTGGACAAGTAAAAGGAATAAAAGTTGTAAAACTTTAGCTGAATCTAAATCCTGCAAGATTCCATGCCATGTGATGAGCCCTAGAAGGAGATAATTCAAACTCCAAACAAAACTTGTGTCCTTATTTAATTAACTCCAACTTAGTGAACGTCATCTTCTGGCTTCTCTCTCCATCGTCCGAATAAAATTCGAACTTATAAAGTCCGCTTGTAGTTTTCTGGTGTAATCACTTTATTATACCATTTAGGACAACACGACGAAACTGGGAAGGAATGGAGAGACACAAGTTCAACTGTAACTGACCTCTGCACGAATACGAATGTTCTTCGGAAGTGAATTTTCCTTCATTTGTGCCATGAGAAAACAACAAAATTTTGTGAAACGTTTTGGCGATAGTACATTTTAGATATTTTTTTCTGGAAATTGCCTTGAAATGTGGAACGACTTTTTGTTAGGTTGTGACTCTGTCAGACAGGCAGGAGCTTCGACACGACACGAAACAGATTTTGCGAAAGATGTCCTTGGTTATCATTTGCTTGAAGGAAAAGAAACGGACCCTTAAACTAACCCTATCAAACGACGATCGAACTTCCCTTCAACGAGACCTTGACGTTTAAGTGGATGTTTTGAAGGGAAATAGGTATTGTATTGTGGCCAAATACAATACTGTCCAATTTCTGACCCATCCAACCAGACATTAATTTGAATCGGAAGTAATTCCAAAGTGAAAACTGTGCTTTCTTCTGTCAGCGGCAAATGTCCCCTAAGCTGAAAGGAAGTTGTTTGTCTGGCGCTCACATTTTTTTTTTGTCGGAGGTTGCTACTATCCGGTGGAGCCCTCTTCTGTACTTCCATTTAGACACCTTACATTAATGCACTTAGTTTTCCCGTCGAAGAAAAACCAGGAGCTTCAGTAATGCCGAGCTTAGATGTTCGGCACTCACCACGTGAGTCCCATAATCCGCCACCTGAGCATAGGCCGGACAACTGCAGAGAAAGTGTTCTGCTGTATCATCCTCCTCACCGCAAGCAGGACAGATAGTGGTGTCGCTTAAGCCCAACACATTTAAGTGTTTAACAAAAGCTTGGTGGCCCAAAAGGACGCCTACGAGCAGCCTACAGTCGATTCTCCTCAGAGATAGAAGAAAATATGCAGACCTTTTGCAAAAGTCCGCGCGCTGTAGTTTAGTTTGTCTACAGAAGGATTTCTGGTGTCATTGCATCGCGTGGTACCAGAACCCACCTCTACTTAAGCGAAAGATGGTTTTTAGCGTAGACACCATTATATATAAATCGAGGGGGGGGGAAGATTCATTAGAGCATCTAGAGCAGAGCCCGGCATGCTAGGGGAGGCCCCTGTGCAGCCGAGACATGCCGTAGGCAAAAGTAGCAGTTACACGTTTCCGCGAAAGCCTGTTCCACCAAACAACAGATGCGTATGAGAGTAGCGGTCTAATCATGGCCGTATAGATCCAAAGGACCTGTTTTGGAGACAAGCCCCATGTCTTACCAAAAGCGCCTTTGCACTGCCAGAAGGTCTACAGCGCTTTATCGGTTTCCGATTCGACATGTTTGGACCACAGAAGTTTTTTATCAAGGATTACACCCAGATATTTGACTTCATCGGATATAGAGATGGTGACACCTTTAAGCACGAGATGGGACAGGCCAGTGATGATTCTCCTTCTCGTAAAGAGAACAACCGTGGTTTTAAGAGGATTCACTGAAAGCCCATTACTAGTGCACCAGACATCGATCAAATCCAGGGATCTCTGCGCTTGAGAGCAGACAGCCCCTAGATTTGAACCGACAGAAAGACCGGCGACATCATCCGCATAAGCTTGAGTGTAGTTTCCAGGAAAATTGAGAGCCGTAAGCAGAGAGTCTACCACCATACACCATAGGAGGGGAGACAGAACACAACCTTGAGGGCAGCCCCTATTTACCACTGTTATGACGCACTTGCCACAATCTGCATCGGCTACCAACGTCCTGTATTGCTTTAATCCGCAACACCAAAGTTTCATCTACACCATGCTGTCTGGCTGAGTTACACATATTGTCAAAGGTCGCGTTTTTAAAAGCACCCTCAATATCGGCGCTCACATACGGTTCGCAATGTAAGGCAATGTACAAAAAGTATTTGAGCAAATGGAAAGAGGCTGAGGTTTATTCTATACTGCCGTTTTGAAAGGCAATGTCAATCAATACAACTTCATCGGCCACAGTACCGAAATGATACGAAACCGGAAGGCCTGCAGATATTTTTCGAGGTTGAATCGGCAAACCAATATTTTATAAAGTGTGAAGGTTAAATTTACTTTCGATGGAGCTATAAAGCCTGATGCTTACGGGCCTTAGTTAATGTGCCTCTCTAGCCTACTCGATTTCTAGTCTTCTGAGTTTAATTTTACACTCCAAGCAGTCGGTAGTGGTAGTGGTAGCTCTATCGAAGATGAGGTCTTCCTTGGTGCCTCCTTCCCTGTAGTAGCCGCGGCGTCGAAAATTTAACGGGATAAAGCGACGGTGTTCATCTACTCTACATGCCAAGGCAATTAACCATTTTTTACTAATCCTTTTAGTTGGCCAGACTTTGTCTTCTTGGCTACACAAACACGTTCAGAAATCGTTCGTAGAACTTTTCACTCAAATATAAGCTTTTTCTCAACTGAGTTAGGGTTCTTGTTTCTGCACCGGTGACGTGAAGTATCACCAAATGAAAATGCAATTTTTTTTAAGTTTGAGATACTTGAAGGACTTAGAAAGGGGAGTAATTTAATATATATTTCCCAACTAAAACAATTATACAGACTTTAATCTAATGCTGGTGGAATCATAAGACATGTAAATGATTTTAAAGGCTCTGCATATTGTCGCATACTCAATGATACTCCTTATTTCAAATCAAATCAAGAGGATTTAAGAAACAAATTAAATTTAACAACCTAAAATACAGACAAGGTACAGAACTTCGAATTGAAATAAAACACAAGAAAATCGTTTTAATGTCAATCAATTTGGTTTAATTGGAAGGATAATTTTATGCCATTAACGTTTAAATATGACTTCGGGCATGTGGCCGCCGCGGCTGGTTCGAATAAAGGTAAAGGCAAAGTCTAGAGGTCCAATTTTCAATAAATTTTTCAAGCATTTGGAGCTGTATGTCGGCAATAACGCCACGAATGTTGCCTTCCAAGTCCCCTAACGTGTTTGGTTTGTTGGGAGCTTCTTCACATATCCCCAAAGCAAATAATCCAATGGTGTCAAATCACACGATCTTGGTGGCCATTTGACAGGACCATTCCGCGAAATTATGCGCTCATCGAATGTTTCCTTCAATAAATCGATTGTGACGTGCGCTGTGTGGCATGCAGCGCCGCCTTGTTGGAACCACATCTCATCCATATCCATGCCATCCAATTCAGGAACAAAATAGTGGGTTATCATGGCTCTATACCGGTCTCCATTAACGGTAACAGACTCTCCATCATCATTTCGGAAGAAGTATGCCCCAATGACTCCACCAGCCCATAGAGCACACCAAACAGTCAGTTTTTGTGGATGTAATGTCGTTTCAAGACTCTCATGTGGATTCCCTTCACTCCAAATGCGGCAATTTTGCTTGTTGACGTAGCCATTCCACCCCAAAATGAGCCTCATCACTGAACAAAATTTTCGCGGTAAACCTCGCGAACTGAACCATTATTTTCGAAATAAATTTGAACGATTTTCAAGCGTTGTTCATTTGTCAACCTGTTCATGATGAAATGTTAAACCAAACTGAGCATAAATGACTTAGAGTTGCCAGATTTAACCACAAAATGTCAGTTTTATCTCTAGTCGAAAAACCAAACCCTAAAAAAAAACACCCTTTATAAGACAAGGTTTTTTAGTTTTCCATTTCAAATGCATTTTTGCCTAAAACAGACATATTTTATTAAACTCATTGAAAACGAAGCTAAAATTTATTTAGACATTATCCGATTTTCAACCTGTCCACCTTCTATTCTGGCGACTGCCATATGTGGAACGTCCCATTTTTAACATTCTCGTATACATTAGTATACTGAAGAGAAAGTTATTGCGATCGTGCGGAAATTTCGAACTCAAACTGAGTATTGCGACTATAGAGAAGTCCAATAAAATGGGTGGGTCCGCCAATGCCGTCGGTCGGTCTGTCTGTCCGGGCGCCGTATTGCGAAACGGTTCGACGGATTTGCTTCAAAGTTCGAATCTCGGGGCATCTTTTAATTTTTTGATTTATCTTTTGAAAGAAAGGTACCTGCTATACAAATTTTTTTGTGAAAATCACTTATCACCAATTTTCTCGAAAGTGGTTCCATGAATTTCGGTCTATTTTGTACTAAGGATGTTTAGGATGGGGTCAAAAATTCTGCATACTCAGCTTATGGAAAAAAAATCGATTAACGGTGATTTATAAAACGGGCAATATCTCGAAAACTAATAAAGGGAACGTAAAAAAAATGTACAGTTTTTTTATACTACAAGGTGGCGCAAAAATAACCTTCCGATGTTTTTTGGCTGTAATCTAAAAAAAAAATGAAAAACTTTGATTCTTCTTGTGGATTATTTTTATTTGCTCTTTTAATTTTTTTAAATCAAGTCGAGAATATGATGTCATGTAAATGGCCGCCGCCACAGTTGATTGTCATTTGAGCCCTTTTTATGGCATTTTCCATCACTTTTCTTATAGGAGGATTACTTTTCTACCACCTTGTATAAACTCAAACAAATCTGCGTACATATGTAGATTTTTCAAATAATTTTTTTCATATAACGATTTTCTTAAATTTAAATTAAATTTATATATCAAAATCGTAGTTGCCGTTTTTGAGAAAATCAAATTTTTAAAAACCTAAAAAGTGATTTAAATAAATTTCTCATCATTAATTTTTGATTCATTTTGCGACTCAAAACCGCATCTCATGTATCGAGAAAGTTTCTTGTGACGCAGTTGTTCACTTTATTTTATAGTAAAGTTGGCCATTTGACAGTTGGCTATTACTATTTTCGTGATAAAATATTGAATACCAGATTCAATATCCACAGAAACAAAAAATTAACAATGACTGAAACTTCTCGACGACGCGACGTCTCGTCTTAAATTTAAAAACAACAACAAAATGATTGATCGATTCAATATAAAAAGAAAAATTCTCTTTTCTGTAAACAAAAATGATGAAAAAATTTCCAAGGACAACTTTCAAGAGATCTACATCATCCTCCATCTCCACTGTTCACAAGAGCCAGACATTACCTTGATTCCGCCATATTTAACAGCTCTCAAAGTGAAGTCTTCCATCTTCATTAGTGTCAGCATCAATATGATTTGATTTCACCTTGACGACGACACAAATAATGACAGCATCTTCTAAAACTAACGTCACCTTGACACTTAAACAACTGCATTTGTTGAAAAAATCGATCAAGGATGTACGAAAAAGAGAAAAAAAAACACACTTCCACTCATCGGACTTAATGTCATTTTGGTGACACAAATAAATGAGTTGCCTAACTTGGTCTATTTGCATGCTGCCTCATTAATTGTCAGAGCAGTCTTCACCCCGCGCCCGCAGCTGTCAAGTGTGACAAAACTGCCGCCGCAGGCAGGCGTCTTAATGAAAATTGTTTTGTTTTTCCGCAAACAAAGTTTTTCCAACATACTTGTTGCCGAATTAAGTTCCATCACGGAGCGGAGCTAGAGAAACGGAGAGATGGAGATGGAGATGGAGAAGAAGCCACGAAGAGATAATCTGAAGAAAATTTAAATTCCTTTCTTGGCTCCTCGCCAAGGAGTTGCCAATAAAACAACACTAAAACGGATCCCGGAATGAAGTAATAATGGTTTCTATTGTTGCAATAGTTTCTTGGTTTACCATTAGAAACAACAATTTACGGAGAGGGTGCTGATATCCCGACCAAAATCTTGATGAGGGTGTTGCATTAATTGTCACAGTAATGGGATTCGAAATGGGTTTCAAAATGAAAAGCATTCAGCATTGAGCATTCCTGGGATGACTACGACTACAACTACAAATGCGGCAAGTCCCTTGGTCGGATGCGATGGAGGCCAGCGTCGTTGTGGCATTAATTGATTTTGTTTTAATTACTACTTAAAACTTTTCATAGAAACGCCCGCGAGTTAATGAGATGGAGATGGTAATTGCTGTGCTTGGTTGAAGCCGTCGTCGTCCGAGTCGTCCGTCCAACATCGTCGTATCCTGGCGGTTTTTGGGGTGATTGCTGATTGAAGTGATTTCCGCCGGAGTTCGCTTCTTCTTCTCGTCTTGTTGGAACGTTGGAACGGTTCTGGCTCAACTTGTACACATAAATAAATTGATTAAAACTTTCAATTGAGGAAAATTGCGCAAAAAATTTTAAGATAAAAAATAAATTAATTAAAGCACAAATGAGCGCTTTTCACGTTTTTATTCGCAGGCGCTATACGAGTTCGTGTACCTACACTTAGACCTAGGTATACGTATGAGTAAAATTTCGCTAAAGTAGCGAAAAAGTTGAAGATGCAATTTTCATGCATTTTCCGAAAAACGTTCCGTATCTTTTTGCAACCAATTGCGGTGAATTTGGAGGATTTTAAGCCGACGTTATCCCTATGGTTGTATGCATAGAAGTATGCTTATGGTACTATGCCTTCCTTTACGAAGGATAAGAACGGGAATCTATTTAAATTAATTATTTGCAAGTGGTTCTACAAGTCGTTCCATTATGGTTGCAATTTTTGGAGAAGCGTTTTGTGTCGTGTTGTTGCTCAAACACTTAGTCTTGGCAAGGACAGACCAAGAATAAAATAGAATAGAGAGAGAGAGAGAGAGAGAGAGCGGAAACTTTGTTTGAGATTTTATAATTTTCAAGACGCAACTCTCCGACAGGACAAAGGAGTTTTGTTGATAAAGTTTTTCCTCGATTAAATTGAAAAATTATTCTCAATTTAACTCCGTGAATTGTTTTTCTTCGTGTCTTATGCTTGAGAAGTTTGCGAGTGTTAAGAGATTTTTCGTTCAATATGCGCGGCGTCCATTTTGTCATAGCAGGTGGTTGATTTTGATAAATAGTTGTAACAATATTGAAGATAGGAAAATATTGTGAAAGTATTAAATTGAGGCTTATAGAATTAATTTAAAATTTATTATCTCAGTACCTAAAGGGTTTTCGTAATTTAAATTGGGAAAACTCCATAATTCATCTTAGTTCCATTCGAAAGCTGAAGTTTGAATCAAGGTAATACATTTGAATTTAAGGGTAGTACCAACGAAGAACACTTATGTATACCTATATATCGCTCATTAGAAACAGCACCGTTATGTCCCAAAAAAAAATCATTCTTCAGAGAACGAAATTTTAAATTTGCATTTTTAAACTTTATCCTTTCTCTGTTTTATAGCCGCATTCATTTCTTTTTAATTTTCTAAATTTTGTATACTTAAAAAAATTTATAAAAACAGTATATCATGTGCATGTGACGTTATTAAGATTAAGTGCCCTCTAGTTGTCAATTCTTAAGTTATAGAAACGACAGCGTTCCATCATAAACTTTTTCGAAAATGTGTTTGAACTGCATCATTAAGTAACAATTTTTGTTTTTTTTTGATGAGCGATATAAATGTTGACCAACGGTACTTTGAAGTACCACAATGTTCAACATCAAATAAAATCTCTATATGAGTTTTATATGGAACTGGGGCCCAACGAGACTTTTAAGTACATTGATTCTCCAAGTATGTTTTTTTTTTCGTCGTAGCTATGTTTATAATGGTTTGTTTTGACAGCTTACTAGGCTTTGAAAATACCCACTGCGAATTTAGGTCAATTTATTCAAGTTTTTAGTTGAATCACATATTCACATTTCGAAGAAACTCGATATCAACTGAATCGTTTATTTTCGAAACGTCACATGTCCACATGTTTCCAAAAATCGTTTTATATTTTTTTTCCTGCAAAGCAGGGATATCTGCGTTGACACATGAAACGTGATAAGTCAAACTGTAACACATAATTTTTAATAGAGGCGCATATAGATGATAAATTATATTTATAACCCAAGAAAACAGAAATTAATCAGCTTTTTTTCGTCTCCTGACAAATTTTCAAACGTGGACAAGTCATGTTTTGAAATTAAACGATTCAATTAGGGTTTTAGGGGTTTTTCAAATATCATTGCTAAAAAACTAAAGTGGACTGGTAAGTACCGTCGGGCTGTGTGACGATACAAAGTTTTTGGCCACGCCCACTTTTTGGGGGCGTTTTTCCAAAAAAAATTTCCATCATCTTCTTCATGCTTTTTTCTTTGGGGCATATATCGATATGGATAGGGTATCATACTGTTCGCCTAAAGCGGACTGTAGCCTTTCCTTATGTTTTTTTTTTAAAAATGCTTTCAAAAAAAACTACTGAAGTTTCTTTTTTTATTTGAAAGTACAATCCTTTCGGTTAATAATGGAAAATAATTTCATTCAAATGGCTGCCTCGGCTGGGTATGCAGTAGCCTACACGATCGGTCCAATTTTTAAGCACATTATCGATTGTGTGCAGCTCTATTTCACCAATGGCTTCACGAATATTGTCCTTTAAAGCGTCAATTGTCTCTGGCATGTCGCCGTAACACTTATCTTTTACGGCACCCCACAAATAATAGTCCAACGGTGTCAAATCGCAACTCCGCGGTGGCCAAACGACATCAGCTCTGCGGCTGATAATGCGATCTTCAAAAACAGGGCGCAAAACATCGAGTGTAGCTTTGGCTGTGTGGCACGTAGCGCCGCCCTGTTGAAACCAAATGTTGCCTATATCCTCCTCTTCAATTTTAGTGAACAAAATGGCCCGATAACGATCGCCATTCACTGTAACGGCAACTCCTTGCTCATTTTCGAAGAAAAATGGCCCAATTATGCCTCGCACCAAACAGTGACTCGTTTTGGCTATATCGGCTTTTCAATGTATGCGTGCGGGTTTTCTGTGCCCCAAATGCGACAATTTTGCTTGTTTACATAAAAGCCAAGATCAAAATGAGCTTCATCTGAAAAGATGATTTTTTTGGCAAAATCGGCATCTTCTCTAAGTCGATAGCAGGCCCACTTAGCGAAGCGAAAACGCATTGGATGGTCAGTTGGCTTCAACTCCTGAACCATACCAAGGTCTTTATGCAAAATTCGTCTCAATGATGTCTCCGATATGTTCAATTGTTGAGAACGACGGTGAATTGATGTGGATGGCGCTTCACGCACACTTTCTGCCACAGCAGCAATTTTGTCGGGTGTACGCACTGTTTTTGGCTTTTCACGCTTTGGTTTATCGATAAGGATGCCAGATTCTTTCACTTTTTTCACAAGATAACGAACATACAGAGCTGACGGTGCTTCTCTTCTTTCAAAATCCGTACGCAATTTTCGCACACATTCTGCAACATTACCATGATTTTCAAAGTAATGTCGCAATATTTCCCAGCGTTGTTCAAGCGTATACAAGTGTTACCATTCGCGAAATAAGCACTAGTTGAAAAAAAAACGTTAGATGGCGGACCCTTTAGTAATTTTATTTGTTCGTGTTGTTTTCATATATTTATAAAGTGAATTATGTCGGCTCAGAATGTTTTTTTTGAAGGATGATGAGATTTTGACAATAATGAAGATACCGATGTAGAATCCCTAGAAGAATTTGATCTATTGACTATTGGTTCAAGAATAAGATCTGCTGCCAAAATAAATGAGGAACCAGATGAAGCTGTACTTCAAGAAGAGCTTAATGATTTACTGGGAGGAAATTTCTCAAAATCGTCCGGGTTGCAGTCATTCGAAGACAATAAAGTGCACGACTGCGTCATACGAAACTTTCTCGGTACATGAAATGCGTTTTTGAACCGCAAAATTATTCAAAAATGGATTTAAATCACTTTTCATGTTTTGGAAAATAAGATTTTTTCAAAAACGGCAACTACGATTTTGATGTAATTGGACATAATTGCACATTGGACAATTTCAACATAATTGTTCGAAAAAAAAAAATTCAAAATCGTTAGAGTCGTTTTTGAGAAAACGAATTTAATTTAAATTTAAGAAAATCGTTATATGAAAAAAATGTACAAAAATTATTTCAAAAATCGACGTATGCAAATTTGTTCACTTTATAGTGAAAAAAAAAACGTAAATTTTTTTTAAATTCCCTTTATTAGTTTACGATATATTACCAGTTTTATAAATTAAGGTTAATCGATTTGTTTTCCAAGAACTGAGTATGCACAATTTTTGACCCCGTCCTAAACATCCTTAGTACAAAAAAAGACCGAAATCCTTGAAACCACTTTTGAGAAAAGTAGTGATAAGTGATTTTCACCAAAAAAATTGGATGGTTGGTACCGTTATTTCAAACGATGGAGCAAAAACTAAAAAGATTCCCCGAGATGTAACCCCAAAAACCTTATATGCGAACTTTGACGCAAATCCGTCGAACCGTTTCGCCATACGGTGCCCGGACAGACAGACAGGCACGATCGCAATAACTTTCTCTTTAGTATACTAATGTATATATTACCGAAAGTTAAAAATATCTGAAGAGGAACCAAATTGGCAATGGTAAACGATCTTGTGTCAGAAATTCCTGAATTTTTATTGCAACAGGGTCCTGTGCAACAGGTTTGTTTGAGAGCTGCATTAGTCCAACCGATTTTTTTGTATCCTTTCTTGAAAATGTGCTCGATAATATTGTCTATCAATTTAATCTCTACGCCGTTCAGAAAAGTAAGGTGTTAGACTTGAAGAAGCCTGAGCTGCTAGGTTTTTTAGGAATAACTTTTCTTATGGAATACCAATACCAGCTGCAGGCACTTTTGGAGTGAAAGTGAGGATTTGGGAGTTTCTTTGGTGAGTAAAACGATGAGTCGAAAAAGATTCGATGCAATTTTGAGCAGCTTGCGCGTAATTGAACAGCAAAGATCGACTTTTCAAGCTTCGTCCAATAATAGATTCGTTGAATGAAAAATTGAGCACTTCTTACCATGGGACAAGACAGCTTTCTGTTGACGAGTCAATGATTCTTCTTAAGGGAAGAAACTCCATGAAATAATACAATCTCATGAAATCGGTGAGATTATTAGAGAAGTTACAAACCGAAAAAACTCTGGCTTGTGGAACAATTCGGGCAAATAGAAAAGGCAACCCAAAAAATTTTAAAGAAAATAAAAAATTTAATAAAGGAGACTTCGATTATCGATCGTCGAAAGATGGGATCAGTTTCTATAAATGGAAGGATACCAAAACGGTACTGTTAGCTTCAAACTATCATGGTAACGATATTTTAACTGTTGCCAGAAAAGGTAAATCGGGAGTGCAACACGAAGTCAGCTGTCCTAAAGTTGTAAAAGACTATAACACATTCATGGGTGGAGTGGACCATGCTGATCAACTTCGGTCCGCTTATGGATTAGACCGCATGTCAAAGAAGCGGTGGCATCATCTTTTTTGCGGAATGCTCGAAATTTCTTTCGCAAAATCGTTCATCGTTTACTGCCAAATGAATGAAAAAGTTCCCTTCAGGAGTATAAAAGATGCGTTATCCTAGGACTTCTGTCAGAAAAAGATTTACCTGTTGACAGACGTGGTCTGAAAAGAACATCACTGAGTGAGGAATCTCCACAATGCAACAAAAAACGAAGAGGCAAAGGAAGGACGAAGGACGTGCGACTAGGTGACACCTGCCCCTAGAGGCTGTGGAGATTTTCACAACGCTGTTTAATAATAATAATAATCCCGAATCCCAAATGAATGAAAAGGCTTTCGACACGGTATGGTTATAGAAGCTTTTCTACAAGTTGATCAGGCTATAACATTAAAAAGAGTTTACAACAGGGTGCTGTGAATTCTCCGATTCTGTTTAATATTTACACACGTGATCTGGTACGTTCACTCAGACATGCTATAGCGTATGCCGACGATTTGGTCGCATACAGATCAGGTCCTAAGATCGAGGTCATCAACATCCTATTGCGACGACTGAAAGTTGAAAATCAACTTCCAGAAGACGGAAACAATCCTGTTCAGGACCCCATTGGCTAATGACACTAGGGATACCAGAAAAAACTGGAAAAAATTGGCTATTATTGGACAGAATGGGCAGGCATTGGCGGTGAAAAGCGTGGTCAGGTATCTTGGAATCTGGCTCGACCAGTATCTGTATTTTAATAAACATATAGATGCTTGTCTTGCTGGAGCTAAGAAGGCTTTTGCTCTGACAACAAGACTGTTTCATAGCAGTCAACTTGCTTCTAGAGTTAAGGTCATGTGCTACGTGGCTCTTATAAGGCCCATCATCGCTTATGGCTGTCCATTGTGGTTCAATATAGCGCCGTCGTATATGGAAAGGATTCGGGTTTTCAAGAGACAATGTCTTAGGACATGTCTCGGGTTGTTTCGAACACCTGAATCTGAGTACATAAAATATTATCCCAACACGGCATTATATGATGGGGCTCACTTGAATAGGATTGACAATTTAGTCATTAAGGAGACTCGAAGGCACGTTGCGAGGGCGATGACCAACGAAAATAGTCTGATCTTTGGGGCTTACTACCCCAATGAAATGCACATGGAGAGAACGCTCCGTTCTGGCTTTGTTCCGCCAGAGGCTTTTCTCCATTTAGATATGAAGGGGCTAGTACAGACGAGGGATGGTATCCCGGTAATGTACCACCGCTACCGCAGAGCGACTGATAAGCGGCTCACCTACGACGGAGACGTCGCTAATGCTCCCGAGCTCCTTCGTTTTAGTACCGTGATAGTGGGGAGGGATCAAATTGATACGGATAAACAATTCACCGACTATTGGTGGCTTGCGGAAAGAGTGGAAGAGGTGGGTATGCCTTTCCAGGTCGGTATGTTACCTTAGGTAACTCCTCCTAGTCTTAAGTAGTTTTAAGTTGTAAGTTGATTAGTTGGTGCTCTGCAGGGCGGCTGCAAGGTGTGGTGTTTCTGAGAGTCGACTGACGCATTTCGGTGTCAGTGGACTCTCGGTGGCGCATGTGAGCTATGTTGGCGGCAGCTGGGTGCTGCTAATGGAGTTGGGGGGCACATCACCCCCGATTATACTTAGTATTAGTTTGGTAATTTTGAGTAGCATTAGTTAGATTTTAAGTTTTTAATGTATAGTCGTAAGTAGTTTTAGTTTTTTAGTTTTAAATAAAAATAAACTAATAAAGGAGTCAAGTTTTTAAAATAAGTTTTCTCGTAAAAAAAATTGATATTTAAATAATAAAAATTGTATTATTAAGTGTTCACTGGCCAAAGTTTGTGGAATCACGGGGAAGGTGTGAGGTTTGCAGTATCAATAAAATACAATCAAAGCCAGTTACTGCTGCAATGACAAAAACACTGCTTTACCTTATACCATGAAATACATTCTCAATAGCTTAGAATTAAAGTACAAATCAAAATTTTGATTTTTTCATTGATTCAATGAATTTGTTTTTATTATTTTTATTATATTCAAATAAAAAGAAAATAAATTAATTATTTCTTATGATTTTTTTGTACATTTGATAGCCCAATGGTACTTTTGAGTACCATATTCACTTTTAGTCCTTAGAAGCCCTTAAAAAATCTAAAAACTTGTTATCCTTCCAAAAACACCCAAAACTTAAATATTTTCAAACAAAAAAGGGTTTTTTTACAAGTTTGTCAACAAAGTGCTTTTTTTTGTCGGAGGTTGCTACTATCCGATGGAGCGCTCAGACACAACTACATTAATGTACTTAGTTTTCCCGTCTTTCGAAGAAAAACGAGAAGGAGCTTCAGTAATAAAGAGCTTAGATGTTCGGCACTTACCACGTCAGCCCCGAAGATCCGCCACCTGATGCGAGCATAGGCCGGACAACTGCAGAGAATGTGTACTGCTGTGTCATCCTCCTCACCGCAAGCAGAACAGGTAGTGGTGTCGCTTAAGCCAAACACATTTAAGTGCTTAGCAAAAGCTTGGTGGCCCGAAAGAACGCCTACAAGCAGCCTACAGTCGATTCTCCTAAGATATAGAAGAAAATATGCAGACCTTTTGCAAATTCCGGAGAAGACTGAAGGTCTCCGCATTTGTCTCAGTGTACGTACCATCAGGTCTGTTCCTTAGAGGACTTAGTTGCAGCCTACTAGTTGCACTTAGAGATTCGACAGCTTCACAAAACTTTTCATAGGAGTCATTTTTCGACTTGCGAATAAGTCTCTTAAAAACTATTTGTTTCGATCAATAAAGATGCCAGTCTTCTACTAAGTTGGTTGACAGATTTAACAGCTTCCCAGTTTCTTTACGAAGACACTGCAGTTCGGAATTTCACCAGGGTACCGGTTTTCTGTGGGGAGTTTAGAAACAGGGGACAGAAGTTCAAGGCAGCGGGTGAGGTTACTGTTCAGATCCTGAGCAGACCACTTTCACTCCCAGTCTTGATCTAAGTTTAAGTGGAACTTTGACAGAGTTGACAAGCTCCTCTCTAAACTGTGGCCAGTTCGTTTTTTTCGGATTTCTCCTCTCTTGCGAAGGTGAAAGTCCGCAGTAGTTTTGAAATTCGATGTATATGTGATCTGATAAGGTGCTATCTGGCGATACCTTCCAATTTATGATAGACTTCAAATGCCTGATTGACAGGGTAGCATCAATTACTTCCTGTCTTCTGGCTGTAACAAAGGTAGGTTGATGACGTGCATTGTTGATTGTAATATCAGACGATAAAATTAAGTCCAAAAGTTGATCTCCGCTCAATGTAATATTTGCTGCTGCTCCAAACAGCTACCAAATCTTGGCTACAAAAGCTTTTGATCATAGTAGCTGTAAAAGATTTCGATACAATAAGACAAGTCCTAGGTCTTTCGGATTGCTCATCATAAAGAACGTGGTATAAATCACTCAAGCAACCAAGACCACAGATAGGATTTTTCCACACCCATGGTTCCGGGATGAATATCATGTGTGGTTTTGCTCTACACAAGTCCGTTACGTTAAAGGGCGGTAGCAGCCTTGCAGTGCTGAAGGTTGATTTGAGTAAACAAGATGGATGAATACTCTGCTTTGAGTTCAATGCGTGGACTTTTAGACGCACACCTACCATCAGAGCCGTCCACGTCGACAAAGTTATGCCCACTAGTGCTGCACCTAGTATTGGTCACAGCACCAACATCATCCATTACCAGTGCAAGGGCTGCACCAACGATAAGTGGGGGGGAGTCCACTGTAACCAGTTTCCGTCCGTCAATGCTACTACTATTGCTATTAGAAACAGCGACCTCCTTAGGAGACAGGGCGTGGAGCTTGAGGAGGATTGTATCTCTTAACGAGCTTGGTCGCTTCTTCTTGTTGTTTTTCGGTTCAGCAGAAGAGAAGGCATTGCCTGATGAAGGTTCTTCTTGTTGTTTTTCGGTTCAGCAGAAGAGAAGGCATTGCCTGATGAAGGGGTCAGGTCAGCTTCCGTTTGTGAGACTTCCACCGACCTATCCCGTTTCATAGACGCAACCGAATAGCCGACCGGAGTGCTTGCGCCTTCAGCCTGTGGAGCTTCTTTGCGCCGCTGATCGCTCAGCTCCTTCCTTTTCCTCTTTCGCTGACCCTTAGTGAGGTGCACCTCAAAGCCAGCCACTTCAGGAGCGCGTTCAGCCGTTGAGATATCACGGTTCAAGCTGTCAGCGGCGGTGCAGTGGGTAGCAACCTTACCCATGCTCAGTTTGCCCAAAGAGTCAGACATAGAGCCACAAGAGTCGCTTGTGTGTTCAATGAATGTTGGGGCCTCCAGAATCCGAGCCCCAGCCGCAGGCGAGAAGACCACGGATGGATATTGGCTATTGCCAGTACCACCTGGAGTATAAACATCCTTGAGGTTGTTCGTTCATCAATATTTTGAGTTTCTATCAAAGCAACATCCCAGAGGACCAAGAAAGGCATCTCTACTATTCAACATTGAAGACCCTTCCCAGAAATATAGATTACACCACACCTCAGCATCAGTTTGAAAAACATTTTCTAGTCACCTTTCCATCCAGAGCATTCTGGGACGAAAGTGATCTCCCGGAAGATGAATCGATCCAATTCTACACCGATGGATCAAAAACTGATGAAGGGGTAAAAAACGTGGTTAGGTATCTTGGAATCTGGCTTGACCAGTATCTGTATTTTAATAAACAGGTAGATGCTTGTTTTGCTGGAGCTAAGAAGGCTTTTCCTCTGATAGCAGTCAACTTGCTTCTAGAGTTAAGGTCATATGCTACATGGCCCTAATAAGGCCCATCATCGCCTATGGCTGTCCATTGTGGTTCAATATAGCGCCATCGTATATGGAAAGGATTCGGGTTTTTGAGAGACAATGTCTTAGGTCATGTCTCGGGTTGTTTCGAACACCTGAATCTGAGTACATAAAATATTATCCCAACACGGCATTATATGATGGGGCTCACTTGAATAGGATTGACAATTTAGTCATTAAGGAGACTCGAAGGCACGTTGCGAGGGCGATGACCAGCGATAATAGCCTGATCTTCGGGGCCTACTACCCCAATGAAGCACACATGGAGAGAACGCTCCGTTCTGGCTTTGTTCCGCCAGAGGCTTATCTCCATATTGATCAAAAAAGGCTGGTACAGACGAGGGATGGTATCCCGGTAATGTACCACCGCTACCGCAGAGCGACTGATAAGCGGCTCACCTACGACGGAGACGTCGCTAATGCTCCCGAGCTCCTTCGTTTTAGTACCGTGATAGTGGGGAGGGATCAAATTGATACGGATAAACAATTCACCGACTATTGGTGGCTTGCGGAAAGAGTGGAAGAGGTGGGTATGCCTTTCCAGGTCGGTATGTTACCTAGTCTTAAGTAGTTTTAAGTTGTAAGTTGATTAGTTGGTGCTCTGCAGGGCGGCTGCAAGGTGTGGTGTTTCTGAGAGTCGACTGACGCATTTCGGTGTCAGTGGACTCTCGGTGGCGCATGTGAGCTATGTTGGCGGCAGCTGGGTGCTGCTAATGGAGTTGGGGGGCACATCACCCCCGATTGTAATTAGTAATAGTTTTTTGTATCATTAGTTTAAAGTTTTAAGTTGTTTGTTTATCTATATGTATAGTTTTAAATAGTAGTTTTTAAGTATTTTAAGAAAAAAATTAATATAAAGATTGCAAGTTTTTAAAAAATTTTATTGCAAAAATTATATTTAAAAAATAAAAAGTATTAATAATTAAGGCCGAAAGGTAATAGCAATAAGTGATATAGTTAAGTTTAGAGCGTCCGCATAAGGACCTGTAATCTAGAATAAGCATCCTGTTAATTTTAAGTTAGATTTAATCAGTTTTGTCTAGTTTGTAAGCTTTATTGAAAGAAAATAAAAAATGGATTTAAAAAAAAAAAAACTGCGAGTAGGTAATCTTGGTATTCACTGGCCAAAGATTGTGGCATCACGGGGAAGGTGTGAGGTTTGGAGTATCAATAAAATACAATCAAAGCCAGTTGCTGCTGCAATGACAAAAAAAATGGCTTTACCTTATATTATGGAATGCATAACTAGCATTCAGATACCTTACATTAATGTACTTAGTTTTCCCGTCTTTCGAAGAAAAACGAGAAGGAGCTTCAGTGATGAAGAGCTTATATGTTCGGCACTCACCACGTCAGCCCCGAAGATCCGCCACCTGATGCGAGCATATGCCGGACAACTGCAGAGAAAGTGTTCTGCTGTGTCATCCTCCTCACCGCAAGCAGGACAAGTAGTGGTGTCGCTTAAGCCCAACACATTTAAGTGTTTAGCAAAAGCTTGGTGGCCCGAAAGAACGCCTACAAGCAGCCTACAGTCGATTCTCCTAAGATATAGAAGAAAATATGCAGACCTTTTGCAAATTTCGGAGAAGACTGAAGGTCTCCGCATTTGTCTCAGTGTACGTACCATCAGGTCTGTTCCTTAGAGGACTTAGTTGCAGCCTACTAGTTGCACTTAGAGATTCGACAGCTTCACAAAACTTTTCATAGGAGTCATTTTTCGACTTGCGAATAAGTCTCTTAAAAACTATTTGTTTCGATCAATAAAGATGCCAGTCCTCTACTAAGTTGGTTGACATATTTAACAGCTTCCCAGTTTCTTTACGAAGACACTGCAGTTCGCAATTTCACCAGGTACCGGTTTTCTGTGGGGAGTTTAGAAACAGGGGACAGAAGTTCAAGGCAGCGGGTGAGGTTGCTGTTCAGATCCTGAGCAGACCACTTTCACTCCCAGTCTTGATCTAAGTTTAAGTGGAACTTTGACAGAGTTGACAAGCTCCTCTCTAAACTGTGGCCAGTTCGTTTTTTTCGGATTTCTCCTCTCTTGCGAAGGTGAAAGTCCGCAGTAGTTTTGAAATTCGATGTATATGTGATCTGATAAGGTGCTATCTGGCGATACCTTCCAATTTATGATAGACTTCAAATGCCTGATTGACAGGGTAGCATCAATTACTTCCTGTCTTCTGGCTGTAACAAAGGTAGGTTGATGACGTGCATTGTTGATTGTAATATCAGACGATAAAATTAAGTCCAAAAGTTGATCTCCGCTCAATGTAATATTTGCTGCTGCTCCAAACAGCTACCAAATCTTGGCTACAAAAGCTTTTGATCATAGTAGCTGTAAAAGATTTCGATACAATAAGACAAGTCCTAGGTCTTTCGGATTGCTCATCATAAAGAACGTGGTATAAATCACTCAAGCAACCAAGACCACAGATGGGATTTTTCCACACCCATGGTTCCTGGATGAATTTTATGTGTGGTTTTGCTCTACCCAAGCCCGTTACGTTAAAGGGCGGTAGCAGCCTTGCAGTGCTGAAGGTTGATTTGAGTAAACAAGATGGATGAATACTCTGCTTTGAGTTCAATGCGTGGCCTTTTAGACGCACACCTACCATCAGAGCCGTCCACGTCGACAAAGTTATGCCCACTAGTGCTGCACCTAGTATTGGTCACAGCACCAACATCATCCATTACCAGTGCACGGGCTGCACCAACGATAAGTGGGTGGGAGTCCACTGTAACCAGTTTCCGTCCGTCAATGCTACTACCGTTGCTAGTAGAAATACCGACCTCCTTTGGAGACAGGGCGGGGGCAGAGACAGGAGCTTGAGGAGGATTGTATCTCTTAACGAGCTTGGATCGCTTCTTCTTGTTTTTCTGTTCAGCAGAAGAGAAGGCATTGCCTGATGAAGGGGTCAGGTCTGCTTCCGTTTGTGAGACTTCCAACGACCTATCCCGTTTCATAGACGCAACCGGAGTGCTTGCGCCTTCAGCCTGTGGAGCTTCTTTGCGCCGCTGATCGCTCAGCTCCTTCCTTTTCCTCTTTCGCTGACCCTTAGTGAGGTGCACCTCAAAGCCAGCCACTTCAGGAGCGCGTTCAACCGTTGAGATATCACGGGTCAAGCTGTCAGTGGCGGTGCAGTGGGTAGCAACCTTACTCATGCTCAGTTTGCCCAAAGAGTCAGACATGGAGCCACAAGAGTCGCTTGTGTGTTCAATGAATGTTGGGGTCTCCAGAATCCGAGCCCCAGCCGCAGTCGAGAAGACCAGTATCAACATCCTTGAGGTTGTTCATTCATCAATATTTTGAGTTTCTATCAAAGCAACACCCCAGAGGACCAAGAAAGGCATCTCTACTATTCAAAACCGATTGAAGACCATTCCTATAAATATAGATTACACCACACCTCAGCATCAGTTTAAAAAACATTTTCTAGTCACCTTTCCATCCAGAGCATTCTGGAACGAAAGTGATCTCCCGGAAGGAAGATGAATCGATCCAACTCTACACCGATGGATCAAAAACTGATGAAAAGGGTTTGGCGGTGGCGTTTTCATGGCGATTAAAAAACCCATATCTTGGCTGAAAAGAAACGTGATATCCGCTAGAGATGTTCGAATCGTCTCCAAAGGCCAAGCTGGAGGACTGTAGCCTTTCCTTATGTTTTTCCATAAAATTATCGGAACATTTTTAGTGCTAACAATTCTTCATCCACTCTTCCGACCTAATAGCAAACCAATAAAGCTGCAATCATTCACAAAGTATACAATTTCAATATTAAAGATGCTTTTACCACAAAAGGCAAATTAGGTTAAATACCCTCGTGGAAGACAGTCGCCTCCCCAGTTTTTGATTGGAGAAGGAATCAACTCGAAGACCGCAAAATATTCAATTGCCTAGAGAAAACAAAAGACACAGGCCAGTCACTTTGTTTTTATTACAATTCAAGTCAATGAGGAAAGATAAATTAAATTTCATAGCGTTTTCCGTAAAATATCCCAAAACAAATTTCCCGGAAAAATTCCATGTATTTGATGCGAGAAGAAGACGAAGAAGTGTCATCGGCACGATGAGTGTTGACAAAGTCATTTGTAATGCTGTTTGGATGTTTTTCTTTTTCGCTTTTCCTTTTGGCTAGGCCAGGATGAGGGAAAATGAATAAAAAACAGTTTATGGTATTTTATTAAGGCTTTTCTATTTCACTTTCAGGCGTGTAATGAGATTCCACAAAAAAAACATAAGAAGTAAACGGAAATTTAATAAATTAAATTATATCTAATGCTAACCAAAGAAACCAAAATATTATCAAGACCACAACGATAGGGGAGTGAAAAAACGTTTTGTAATCCTCTTAAATAGATTTGTCTTCTTCATCCGTTCTGAAGGATTTAAACAAAAAAAAACAAACTAGGGAGACGACAGGAAGTCCAGTTGATTAAATGGAGTGCAAATTAAGATATAGAGAACTGGTTGATTTTTATGAGGTTACTTAAGTCAGTAGCGATTTGGTTGTCTCAAGGCAAATTTTTATCCATGCAAGCGTCTCGGTATATACCATGACAGTTTCTAACTCTTTGAATTTTATATGAAATCTTCCTAGTTTGGATATATGTCCGCGGCTTTAATTTACTGATCCAGAAGGAATCAGTATTACAAATCAGCATTGTAATAGTATTTAAAATCGGTTGAGTAGCCCTGAAATCAGAAACCGATAAAGCACTCTCGACTTTCTGGCAGTGTAAAGGCGCCTTTGGTAAGACATGGGGATTGTCTCCGAAAAGAGTCCTTTGGATCTATACGGCCATTATTAGACGCTACTCTCATACGCATCGGTTGTTTGGTGGCCAAACTCCAAAGATCGGCATATCTCGGCTGCAAGGGGGTCTGTTCTAGATGCTCTGATGAATCTTCCCCCCTCGATTTATATATCATGGGGTGTACGCTAAATACTATATTTCGCTTAAAGAGAAGTGGATTTTGGTACCATGCGCACTGGAATTTTGAAGAACTTGCTCGAGAATTATCCTTTGACCCCTGTCTTATGGATATGCCGTCTGATACAATTATCCCAGAAATCCTTCTGCGAAAAAACTACCACGTCAACTTTCCACAAGTAACGGAATGGCTTCGGGCAGACTCTGAACCATGGATTGAACGCCATCGTATTTTCAGAGATTTTTGCCACCCTAATGGCTATGCACTATATTGTAAACAATAGGTGGGGGGCTAGAGGCATTTGCATTTGCAGTGACAGCCAAGCTGCATTAAAAGCGCTTCTAAACTCACTTACCTCGTCCAAGTTAGTGCTAGAACTCAAGCTTTCTCTGAATTTGGGCGGAAGGCTGAACGAAGTCAATCTTGTCTGGGTACCAGGTCACAGCCATCCAGGGAAATGAGATTTTGGATGAGCTTGCTAGGCAAGGTTCAGAAGGATTTTTCTTATGACCTGAACCTGTGTTGACTCTGCCTAAATCTTTAGTCACTAAGTACATTAATGTAAGGTATCTGAATGGTAGTTCAATGGACCTGTAGTTGTGTCTGAGCGCTCCATCGGATAGTAACAACCTCCGACAACACAAAAAAAAACCTGAAATAGCTCACGCTAACACAAAGTTCCTTCCACGCCTTTTCAAATATAAATTGCAATATAACAATTTTGAAAGAATAAGGAATTTAAAATCGGCTAAGAAGATCCACAAAAAAATGTTATTTCATTTGCATTAGATGAATTCAGCGATGATGATGATGGAATTAAAAAAATAACCTCTGCCCCAATACTGTAATCATGGAATTAAAAATTGCCTGATATTTTGATGTAATCTTCGTTAGCCGTTTAGCGTACTTATACGGAGAGCTTTTCCATTCATAGAACTTCCAAATATTCCCTTGATGAGCCCGAAAAACTTTATTTGATTGGAATGGAAACATCTATAAAGCTTTTAACATCATAAACCAAACCAAAGTTTAATAGAATTTTGTTAAATATAATACTTATCGAAACTAAATCAAGAGGAAGGACTCTTCTGTGTTAGGAATGGAAACATATAACCCGAATTTAAAGAAATCGCGAACAAGAGTTCCACAAGGAAGCGTTCTTGGGCCGTTTTTATTTTTAATCTGTACTCGAGATATTCCGCAAGAAGCTGTCACAACTGTTGCTACATTTGCGGATGATTCAACTATGTTAGCCGTGAGTAATACGGTTGAATCAGCAACAAATAAGCTCAAACGGGCTATCAACAGAATTTTTGAGTGGACAAAAACTTGGCGTATTGCGCTTAATGGCACCAAATCCACGCACGGTAATTTTAGTTTCAGAAATGTAAATGCGTTTCCCAAACATTTGCCGAAAGTAACGGACTCGGCTTCATGGTCATTGCAATAATTCTTTGCTACAAATTTTAAATGAAACGAATCTAGTGCGACGACTATAAAACAAAACTACTTGAACTAGCACAAAACATTTTACCGTCAGAAATTGGCGGTATAATAAGGTACTTCCGCTGGTAGGTTGCCAGCTAAACGTGTAT
The DNA here is from genome assembly GCA_963576555.1 of Ferdinandea cuprea. Classification (NCBI taxonomy): domain Eukaryota; kingdom Metazoa; phylum Arthropoda; class Insecta; order Diptera; family Syrphidae; genus Ferdinandea; species Ferdinandea cuprea. Next base: position 135,577,303 of record OY754958.1, read on the forward strand.
AAAAATGGAAATTAAAACTACTAGATACGATATTACCTTGTATAGATTTACACTAGTTGTAGTAAAAAATTATTTTGAAGGGAGTTGTTTTTAACGTGCCGCCGGTCGTCATAGTATCTCATGGAAAATTTTCCACCTACATACCTACCCACGGAAACAAAACGGAGAAGCAGGGGCTTCCTGGGGTAGGTTATCGCCGGTAAGGTGTTATTCGTAGAGTCAATGTTTACACCAAGTTAGATGAACCCATTAACAAAAGTTCTTGTTACCGTATTTTACTTCATGGGTAACTGTCTCGCATTCAGTATTGAAGAGCAGTCAATACCGGTAAAAGTATCTATCACGGCACGCTGTGAGCGGCTGATAATATCAATAACATCCGCACACCCCTGTATTGAGGAGAGGCTGCACACTCATCCCAGTAAGATTTAAAAAGTCATCTCTTTGCCGGAATCCGGCACATATATTTTGAACAGTTCAGATAAACTGCTGCCAAACTTCACATTGCACATCGTCCTCTCAAGCTTCATGCGAATATTGTTGGATCAGTTTTGTCGTGATACCGAATTCGGACTTGCTGCTTTACAGCGTATTAATAGCCGCACCGACATCTTCAAAACTGGAGATTAAAATTTATCTACATTGACTGGATGTGGGTTTTCTACTTGCCCTACAATGATCTCGACATAATCCTCATGTAGCAGTGGCTGAAAATGATTCTGAAACACCTCTACAATTCCCTGTGCTTTAGAGAAGGCCATGGTCTGGGCCTTGAAGCCAGATGCCATTTCGTCAGCGGATTTCTTGTCAAACATCCGGATATTATTTCGTTGACCTCAGCTATTTTCTTGATTATGTTGCGTTGCGATACCAAAGGTTTTTTTTTTAGAGGTTGGCTTTTCGAGCAGAGATAAAACTGATATTTTGTGGTCAAATCTGGCACTTCTAATGTCGTGTATGTTCAGTTTGGTTTGCCATTTCATCATAAACAGGTTGACATATGAAGAATGCTTGCAAATCGTGCAAATTTATTTCGAAAATAATGGTTCAGTTCGCGCAGTTTACCGCAAAATTTTGTTCAGTGATGAGGCTCATTTTAGGTTGAATGCCAAAATTGGCGCTTTTGGAGTGAAGATAATCCACATGAGACCCTTGAAACGCCATTACATCCATAAAAACTGACTGCTTGGTGTGCTCTATGGGCTGGTGGAGTCATTGGGCCATACTTCTTCCGAAATGATGCTGGAGAGTCAGTTACCGTTAATGGAGACCGGTATACCGGTATATATATGCCACACAGCGCACGTCACAATCGATTTATTGAAGGAAACATTCGATGAGCGCATAATTTCGCTGAATGGACCTGTCAATTGGCCACCAAGATCGTGTGATTTGACACCATTGGATTATTTTCTTTGGGGATGTGTGAAGAAGCTCGTCTACGCCAACAAACCAAACATGTTAGGGGACTTGGAAGTCAACATTCGTGGCGTTATTGCCGACATACAGCCCCAAACGAAAAAGTGATTGAAAACTGGACCTCTAGACTTGCCTTTATTCATGCACATGCCCGGAATCATTTTTAAACATTAATGGCATAAAATTATGCTTCCAATAAAGCCAAATTGATGGACATTAAAACGATTTTCTTGTGTTTTATTTCAATTCAAAGTTCTATACTTCTAAAAAAAAAAACCTTTTATTTCCACATGGTGTTCATGATGCTCTCAATGGTGCTGAGGCGTCCAAAGTGTCTTGCGGTCTGTGCTTAACAACTAATCCGCCAAAGATGTATTCCGGAAAGTCTATATGACTTAAGCGATCATCTACAGCGGCGTGTGCACCTATTAAGCTGATGTCGTTAAAATGTTTCTTAAATACCTTTCATCAATCTTCATTGCCCACTCCGGGTAGTGATATTAAAATAACTTGGTGTATTCGAGGCAGGTTTCTATACCATAACATATTTTCTTCACGTAGTATTGGAGTTATCTCAAAGGTGCAACCTCTAACATGGAAATCAAGATCCGTCTTTGGCCCGCTGAAAACAAAATTATTTCCGCTTTCTTTCATTATATCTACGGCGACCATCTTAGACCGGCAATCTTCGTCTTTCCACTAAGTGCACTCGCAGATCCACAAACTGACAGCAATGTTGAAACTAATCTCAGGGTCTATTTTCTGAGAATCGCCCAGCTGTTTTCCCTATATCACTTGGTTTTATTAATTTTTAAATAGCATTCGTTCATTAAATTTACAAATTCACCAATTCACATTCATACAAAATTTCCGTTCAACCAACAATGGGTCAAAACAACAAAACCAAACTCCAACTATCGGAGGAGAAAATTGATATTTGATTGATATGGAGCGGAAAATGAATGAAAAGGAAAAAAAACTATCGAACTACCGTAACAGTGTTTATTACTATTCCAATCACGTTCTTTGTTTTCGAGTATTTTTTGCGCTCCAATTTCTCGTTCGTTAGTTGTATCTAAATGTTAGGACGTTCATATTACTCGACGGATTGTTGGGGTTTGGCTTAGTATTTTTTTTTTTTTTTTTTTGTTTTTTAATCTAATCTAATGCCCTCCAATCGAGTTGATTCTTGTGCAGACAGGAATGTGGCAACAAATAGAAAACAATCATTCTGATGTGTTTGAAGGATAACATTGGGGTTTTAGGCTATTACGTTCCGCCAGACAATAGGTGCAATTTATTAGATTTACATCATTTTTTTTGTTTGTCAGTAACGCTATCGATTGCGACGTATTCAATTAAATAGCAATCAGTTTGTACAACGTTGTAGCTACTATTAATTTACAGAAATAAATGAAATTGATTAGATCAACACGAGCAATATTATGAGAAACTTTCTCTCACAACTAAGGAAGGCCACACAAATATAAGAACTCCTCCAACCCTCAATTAACTGAAGTATACACGTAATCACCGTATGACTTTGGTTCACTTCCAAGTACTCTCTACCCAACTACTATGGCTTTTACAATGTTAACTCCTACCTTTGATTGATTTGATTGAATGGGCGCTGGTTTGGCAAGGAATACATTTAAGGAAAACTTTAACAATCGCATAATTGAAGTTTTCACCTGCGAATTGCCAACCACACAATTGATGGCACTCGTCAGCCACATTTACATTTCCAAGTAAAGCCCCTATTGCGGGACTTTCTCCTACAATCCTCCAATCATGAATGAAAGAAAAACTTTCTCATATTTGCATCAAATATTTGCCAAAGAACACCCACAAAATCCAACGGCGACGACAAAGTCAGGAAGGCAATTCAACCAGACCTAGGCTGCTAGACAGGTTCATGTATACAGTATGAGTTTACATGCTTTCAGAATTATTAAAATCGGAAAGTTTCCGTCGATATCATGACGCCCAGCACGGGCATACTTATGTAGATTGCCACCCGAAGTGGAAACTTTTGCATTGCAGCTTAAGTGCAATGTTATTGGAAATTTAATGCACGGCAATTGTAGCAGTTCCGTAGAAACTGCGCTGGCAGACACTTGTAATATGAAACAAATTTAATATTTGCCATATGCCTGAGCTGCTGGCATACTATGTTCCATCTGCATTTTAAACAGTACATCTTGTTTAATATATATATGTCAGCTGCATACGTTCATATTATTACACGAAAGGACCTACCATAGTCCATGGTTGAAATAGTTTTCGTAATACCGGAATGAAAAATGGCCCCAATAATAAAAGGCTCCAAACCAAAAATGAAAAAAGTATGAAAGCTTGCTCCAAAAATGTGACCCACTCCAATGAAAATAGCCCCAAAAATAAATATGAAGAACAAGGCGGGATGACATAAGGGCAACGCACATTATGCAGCCACGGAATCTTTTGAATTCGATTTAAAGTATTATTGATGAACTTCAGTCCTACCATAGAAACTATTCGAAGGGTTTGTTTTCAAGTTTTTGTGTAAAGTTTTTGGGGGTCAAATCTCGAAGCGTGTAGTAATTTTTGCTGGATCGTTTTAAATAAAAGTACCTGCTATACAATTTGTTTTCCCAAAAATCACTTTTCACTAATTTTCTCAAAAATTGTTCCAAGGAATTTGGTCTGCTTTTGTAATTTGTGTACTTGGTGAGGCCAAGAATACCTCAAAGACAGATAAAGGGAATTACAAAAAAAATGTATAATATCTTATTTTACCGTTAAGCTGCACAAATTTAGCTTACTCCGATTTTTGAAATATTATTTTTTTAAATTTAAACTAAATTGGTTTTCCAAAAACGGCTTAAGGATTTTGACCAGTTTTTTTTGTATTTTGGACAATTAGGTTGAAAGTGTAAAGCCCAAAAAGTAATTTAAATAAATTTGGTCAAATGTTAGAATTATTTTTTGGGAGGCGACTCACGAAACACATAGCTTGCCTACCGAGCCAACTTCAAATAATTTATTTTTATTTTTGGTAGATGGAAAGTGAATAAAATATGTTTGAAGGGACAAAAAAACCTCTTTCCCTAAAGGCCCTTAACTCGAAAACCACTGATTATAATTGACATTATACATGCTGATTGCGAATTAAAAATAATTGGGCACATGTAGTTCAACGTCAGATATTGCTTATAGGCAACATTGTATATTTTCGGTTATACTTGCTATAGTTTATGTAACTTTTTTTTTCAACCCTAATTAATATGTGGGTGTAAAGCTATAAAAGTGTTAATTTTCGAGCTAGTTGAAGTGGTGCTCAGACGTGCGCAAGAAAATGTGGAGAAAGTTGTTCTATGTCAGGAATTTCATGAGCACAGTGTTACGGAAGCGAAGTTTCACAAAAAAAAAATCGAATTTTAAAAATATTTTTTTATTTCTCTTTCGTGTCACCCTATTTTGTTTCTGCAAATTTCTAAGCTTTCGACTTAACCGACATATTGACCAGCGGAACCAGTATTTTTTTTTTCTTTCTTCGTTCAATGTATGCATAATGCATTTAGACCCTCTGCCTATGCTTCCTAGCCACATCTATATATATATATTAGGCGTATACGGCCCATACAGGACCTAAGGCCTAGCTTCTACAACCATTGTGTGTGCGAAGTTATATATTTTTTTGACACGAATGCCGGGACCTACAGTTTAATGCCGATTCCGAACGGCAATTTATTTTTGAGAAGCTTCTTATGACATTTCTTACTCTTGGATGTTTGTCAGACGTTCGCAAGAGGTGGGGCAGCGAATAGAAACTTTCAAGTGGTACAGGTCGGGATTTGAACCGGCGACCTCTCGCTTACTGGTCCAACGCACTCAACCACTAAGCCACTGCACCCACCTAGCCACATCTCCTCGCTTTAACTTTCTTTTAGTGATCGACTTTAAGAGAAGACAGATCTCTTGGGTTTTTACTTGGCCATTTGTGTAAGTGACACGATTCTTCCTATATAGCCTTAAATAAATAGACTGTTTTTGCAGAATTATTTCGACAAGCCACAAACAAAGAAAAAATTAAATAAAAAACATAAGGAAAGGCTACAGTCCGCTTGGAGCGAACAGTATGATACCCTATCCCTATCCCTATATGCCCCAAAAAAAAACCTTAAGAAGATGATGGATAGCATTTTATTTCATTCTATAAAATTTAGAAAAAAAAAAACATTTTTTGAAAAAACGCCCCCAAAAAGTGGGCGTGGCCAAAAACTTTGTATGGGCGATATATTGGAAAAAATATTGGCTAAATATCTTGTTAAACACTTTTTTTCGGTTTCTACGAAAATTATCGAAGAAAACAGCATTTTAGTGAAAAACGCCCACAAAAAGTAGGCGTGGCAAAAAACTTTATATGACAAACTTATAAAAGAGGGCAGTGCCTACATATCTTGTGAAGGTTATAACCCTCTATCTGTCCATCTGTAGCTTTAAATCGGTTTTTTCTAAATTGTGGGTGTGGCAGTGGGCGTATTCCAAAAAATTTTACACTCAACCATTTCGGAGCCCTAGGGAGTATGTGGTACAAATTTCAGCTTTCTAGCTTGAATTTAAAGGCCTAAAAATTGCGTACGGACGGACGGACGGACGGACGGACGGACGGACGGACGGACATTGCTAGATAGTCTTAGGATTTGGTCCTGATCATATATATATATACTTTTATGGGTCTACGACGAATATTAAGGGGTGTTACAAACTATGTGTCAAAATTAATATACCCTTAGGATAGGGTATAAAAAGTTCTTTCGAAAAAACGCCCCCAAAAAGTGGGCGTGGCCAAAAACTTTGTATGGGCGATATGTTGGAAAAATATTGGCTAAATATTTTGTTAAACATTTTTTTTCGCTTTCTCTGAAAATTTTCGAAGAAAACAGCATTTTAGTAAAAAAAAACCCCCACAAAAAGTAGGCGTGGCAAAAAACTTTATATGACAAACTTATAAAGGAGGGCAGTGCCTACATATCTTGTGAAGGTTGTAACACTCTATCTCTCTAACCTTAGCTTTAAAACGGTTTTTTCTAAATTGTGGGCGTGGCAGTGGGCGTATTCAAAACATTTTTACACTTAACCATTTCGGAGCCCTAGGGAATATGTGGTCCAAATTTCAGCTTCCTAGCTTAATTTTAAAGGCCCAAAAATTGCGTACGGACGGACGGACGGACGGTCGGACATTGCTAGATAGTCTTAGGATTTGGTCCTGATCATAAATATATATACTTTTATGGGTCTACGACGAATATTAAGGGGTGTTACAAACTATGTGTCAAAATTAATATACCCTTAGGATAGGGTATAAACATAAGGAAAGGCTACAGTCCGCTTGGGGCGAACAGTATGATACCCTATCCTTATCCCTATGTACCCCAAAGAAAAAAAGCATTAGGAAGATTATGGATAGCATTTTATTTCATTCTATGAAATTTAAAGAAAAAAAAATATTTTTTTGAAAAAACGCCCCCAAAAAGTGGGCGTGGCCAAAAAATTTGTATGGGCAATATATTGGAAAAAATATTGGCTAAATATATTGTTAAACATTTTTTTTCGATTTCTATGAACATTTTCAAAGAAAACAGCATTTTAGTGAAAAACGCCCACAAAAAGTAGGCGTGGCAAAAAACTTTATATGACAAATTTATAAAGGTAGGCAGTACCTACATATCTTGTGAAGGTTTTACAACTTTATCTCTCTAACTTAAGCCTTAAAACGGTTTTTTCTAAATTGTGGGCGTGGCAGTGGGCGGATTTAAAAAATTTTAACACTTTACCATTTCGGGACCCTAGGGAGTATATGCTCCAAATTTCAGCCTCCTAGCATAACTTTAAAGGCCTCAAAAGTTGATACGGACGGACGGACTGACGGACGGACGGACGGACGGACATTGCTAAATAGTCTTAGGATTTGGTCCTGATCATAAATATATATACTTTTATGGGTCTACGACGAATATTAAGGGGTGTTACAAACTATGTGTCAAAATTAATATACACTTAGGATAGGGTATAAAAAGAAGTGAAGTTTGCCGCCTATCTAAATTATAAAAATAAATTTTTGTAACTTGTTTAAAATTACAATACGTAAATTAAATTAGTTTGTGATAGTGAGTTTGGGTTGTAAATATTTTCTTTGAATTATCACCAAGTGAAATTTGGTACAGAATTAGATACCGCAACCACGTGGGACACATGTACCGCAACATTACATCTAGTTGCCCGCGAACTATTGGGAAGAGGTGTGGGTGATGAATAGTGTCCGTCCAGTATTGACAGATGAATCTTGGGATGAAGTATATTTTCTTTATACCCTATCCTAAGGGTATATTAATTTTGACACATAGTTTGTAACACCCCTTAATATTCGTCGTAGACCCATAAAAGTATATATATTTATGATCAGGACCAAATCCTAAGACTATCTAGCAATGTCCGTCCGTCCGTCCGTCCGTCCGTCCGTCCGTCCGTCCGTCCGTCCGTACGCAATTTTTAGGCCTTTAAATTCAAGCTAGAAAGCTGAAATTTGGACCACATACTCCCTAGGGCTCCGAAATGGTTAAGTGTAAAATTTTTTGGAATACGCCCACTGCCACGCCCACAATTTAGAAAAAACCGATTTAAAGCTACAGATGGACAGATAGAGGGTTATAACCTTCACAAGATATGTAGGCACTGCCCTCCTTTATAAGTTTGTCATATAAAGTTTTTTGCCACGCCTACTTTTTGTGGGCGTTTTTCACTAAAATGCTGTTTTCTTCGATAATTTTCATAGAAACCGAAAAAAAGTGTTTAACCAGATATTTAGCCAATATTTTTTCCAATATATTGCCCATACAAAGTTTTTGGCCACGCCCACTTTTTGGGGGCGTTTTTTCAAAAAATGTTTTTTTTTTTCTAAATTTTATAGAATGAAATAAAATGCTATCCATCATCTTCTTAAGGTTTTTTTTGGGGCATATAGGGATAGGGATAGGGTATCATACTGTTCGCTCCAAGCGGACTGTAGCCTTTCCTTATGTTTTTTTGTTGTGTCTGGTACTTGCGGATCAAGAACCACTCCCATCCGACGTTCCTAGCCGCGCGTATGCAAGCATGCCAAGTGATGATCCGTGCAAGTAAATCAGAGTAGTGCAGTAGTCGCAACAACAGTGTTGTTTATAGGCAACATTTGTCCATTGCAGCAATCACCTCGATTACCGTTGTCTTTTCCAACTCAAAAAACACACGACTCTTCCTGACACCTTTTAAAAAAATCAATCAACGACTCTGCCTTTATTACCGAAAGAGTCGGACCACTACTAATGACCTAAAAACTGACCTTTTTGTAGTGAGCCATTTCGGTCCCCACAGGTAGCCGAATGGATCAAAGGTAAGTGTAACTAATATTTTTGTGGGTTTTTTTTTCAATGAATTGTACTTATTCATTAAATAAAAAAATATTTATCATGTAAAAAATTTAAAAAAAACATAAGGAAAGGCTACAGTCCGCTTGGAGCGAACAGTATGATACCCTATCCCTATCCCTATATGCCCCAAAAAAAACCTTAAGAAGATGATGGACAGCATTTTATTTCATTCTATAAAATTTAGAAAAAAAAAAAACATTTTTTGAAAAAACGCCCCCAAAAAGTGGGCGTGGCCAAAAACTTTGTATGGGCGATATATTGGAAAAAATATTGGCTAAATATCTTGTTAAACACTTTTTTTCGGTTTCTATGAAAATTATCGAAGAAAACAGCATTTTAGTGAAAAACGCCCACAAAAAGTAGGCGTGGCAAAAAACTTTATATGACAAACTTATAAAGGAGGGCAGTGCCTACATATCTTGTGAAGGTTATAACCCTCTATCTGTCCATCTGTAGCTTTAAATCGGTTTTTTCTAAATTGTGGGCGTGGCAGTGGGCGTATTCCAAAAAATTTTACACTTAACCATTTCGGAGCCCTAGGGAGTATGTGGTCCAAATTTCAGCTTTCTAGCTTGAATTTAAAGGCCTAAAAATTGCGTACGGACGGACGGACGGACGGACGGACGGACGGACATTGCTAGATAGTCTTAGGATTTGGTCCTGATCATAAATATATATACTTTTAGGGGTCTGCGACGAATATTAAGGGGTGTTACAAACTATGTGTCAAAATTAATATACCCTTAGGATAGGGTATAAACATAAGGAAAGGCTACAGTCCGCTTGGAGCGAACAGTATGATACCCTATCCCTATCCCTATATGCCCCAAAAAAAACCTTAAGAAGATGATGGATAGCATTTTATTTCATTCTATAAAATTTAGAAAAAAAAAAAACATTTTTTGAAAAAAACGCCCCCAAAAAGTGGGCGTGGCCAAAAACTTTGTATGGGCGATATATTGGAAAAAATATTGGCTAAATATCTTGTTAAACACTTTTTTTCGGTTTCTATGAAAATTATCGAAGAAAACAGCATTTCAGTGAAAAACGCCCACAAAAAGTAGGCGTGGCAAAAAACTTTATATGACAAACTTATAAAGGAGGGCAGTGCCTACATATCTTGTGAAGGTTATAACCCTCTATCTGTCCATCTGTAGCTTTAAATCGGTTTTTTCTAAATTGTGGGCGTGGCAGTGGGCGTATTCCAAAAAATTTTACACTTAACCATTTCGGAGCCCTAGGGAGTATGTGGTCCAAATTTCAGCTTTCTAGCTTGAATTTAAAGGCCTAAAAATTGCGTACGGACGGACGGACGGAAATTGCTAGATAGTCTTAGGATTTGGTCCTGATCATAAATATATATACTTTTATGGGTCTACGACGAATATTAAGGGGTGTTACAAACTATGTGTCAAAATTAATATACCCTTAGGATAGGGTATAAACAGTCTGAGATAATGACGTCCTTAATAGAAAAACATAAGGAAAGGCTACAGTCCGCTTGGAGCGAACAGTATGATACCCTATCCCTATCCCTATATGCCCCAAAAAAAACCTTAAGAAGATGATGGATAGCATTTTATTTCATTCTATAAAATTTAGAAAAAAAAAAAACATTTTTTGAAAAAACGCCCCCAAAAAGTGGGCGTGGCCAAAAACTTTGTATGGGCGATATATTGGAAAAAATATTGGCTAAATATCTTGTTAAACACTTTTTTTCGGTTTCTATGAAAATTATCGAAGAAAACAGCATTTTAGTGAAAAACGCCCACAAAAAGTAGGCGTGGCAAAAAACTTTATATGACAAACTTATAAAGGAGGGCAGTGCCTACATATCTTGTGAAGGTTATAACCCTCTATCTGTCCATCTGTAGCTCTAAATCGGTTTTTTCTAAATTGTGGGCGTGGCAGTGGGCGTATTCCAAAAAATTTTACACTTAACCATTTCGGAGCCCTAGGGAGTATGTGGTCCAAATTTCAGCTTTCTAGCTTGAATTTAAAGGCCTAAAAATTGCGTACGGACGGACGGACGGACGGACGGACGGACGGACGGACGGACGGACGGACGGACGGACGGACGGACGGACGGACGGACATTGCTAGATAGTCTTAGGATTTGGTCCTGATCATAAATATATATACTTTTATGGGTCTACGACGAATATTAAGGGGTGTTACAAACTATGTGTCAAAATTAATATACCCTTAGGATAGGGTATAAAAAAACCTTAAACTGGCAAAGGGATTGAATAAAGTTGATTTCCAAAAATATTAGAATTCAATTTCCGTAAGAATTTACAGCTTTGTGCTCGTGTTGCAATTAAGTCATTTTTCTTCTCACATTGTTAAAGTTCATCATCCGCACTACTTGAACTCTAGAACTGTTAGAAATATTTTAAAACATAAAATTGTCTCACTTTTGCTTACTCGTACTTGCTTTCAAACTAAGAACAGACAAAAATTTGGCAAATAAAAGTGTATGGCAATCTTTCTCGAAGATTCTACATCATTCAAGTCGGATGTAAATTTACAACAAGTTCCTTGAGTCGGGAGCGTTGAGTAATAGAGTCAAAAGAGTTTGAGTTTGAGATGGAGGAACACGAGCCTACCCGTTTGCGAGAGTTCATCGATGATGAAATAATGAACAAGATGCAAGATGCACTATATTCGATGCAAACGAAAGGCGTAGTGCTAAATTGTTCACCATTCGAGATCAGACTATTCTTTTGCGTAATTCGTATCTACCTTACGTACCTTTTGGCGTAATATAAGTTCAGTATTCAAAGGTCAGATTATCAGTTGTTGCAAACATTTTATCAGGAGTAGGGGAAAGTCATGTACCTTGGAACGATTCTACCTCGGAACGATTGCTGTTTTTTACATTTTTATCTTATTCTAAGAAAAAGGTTCTACAACGTCTGAAGGGCATTCATGTTGCAGCTTGTTTCATTCTGTCATCATACTCGGTTAGCGACGGACGTGCAAAAAAATAAGAAAATCCGGTTTTCGCACACAAAATGTGTTTTCAACCATTTTTGTGAAACGTGTAGTACAGCTGAGAGCAGCTGGAATCGAATTATTGCACTTTTAGTGAATAAGGCATAGTATTGTGTTGGTGAATAAGGAACGGTAAGCCCGATTTAGTGCGAATTTAAAAGATTAAAGTGATTAAAGAAGAAATATCGATGTTTTGTACCTTGGAACAGCACTTGAATTGTACCTTGGACCGTTCCAAGGTACAATCACATTACTAAAAACAAAATGAGATTTTATTTCGCCATGACTCATCTACGTTTTTTCTTTCATTGCCGCAGTCTGAATATGCCTCGCAGCAAGGAAGGTGTTAAAAGAACTCCTTTGGATGAAAATGCCTTACAGGAAGCTATCAACGATGTTCTCTACAATAAGGAAACAATCGGCAGAGCTGCAAAAGACCACGGTATTTCCAAAACAACTTTGTTTCGTCATCTTCAAATGCATCGGAAATCTGGCGATGCAACGTTCAAATACCATTCAGAAATTGCACACAAAAAAGTGCTTAATGATGAAGAAGAACTTGCCTTGGTTGAATACCTTACCACAGCAGCAAAGCTGCAGTATGGATTAACGAAAATTGATACAACCAAATTGGCCTTTAGTTTTGCCAAAGCAAATGGAAAAATTCTTCCGGAGTCGTGGATAAAGAACGAAGCAGCTGGCAAAGAGTGGATGATTGGCTTTCTTTAACGGCACCAAACTTTATCACTCAGAAAGCCAGAGTCGACCAGCCTTTCCAGATCAACCAGTCTTAACCGCTACAATGTGGGACAATTTTTTACCGATTTGGAAGATTGCTATTCCCGTTTTAAATTTTACCCAAGTAGAATTTACAATCTTGACGAAACTGGAAATTCAACGGTTCACATCCCACCGAAAGTTTTAGCTGCCAAAGGTGAAAAACAAATAGGAAGCATGACGACGGGAGAAAGAGGAATAAATGTCACTATGGTCGCGGCTATTAATGCAATAGGAAATCATGTTCCGCCGATGTTGATATTCCCCAGAGTTCATTTCAAGGAACATATGCTTAACGGTGCTCCAGCAGGGTGTATTGGTGGTGCTAATCCTTCCGGCTGGTCAAACGAGCAACTGTTCATTGAGTTCTTCGTACATTTTATAGCACATTCAAAGCCAACACCAGATGAAAAAGTTTTGCTTATAATGGACAACCATGATAGCCACATATCTCTGCAGGCCCATTGATCTCGCCAGAAAACATGGAGTTGTTCTTTTGACTCTGCCGCCGCATACTTCCCACAAAATGCAACCTCTGGATAGAACGGTATTTGGACCGTACAAAACTTACTACAACAAAGCCGCAAGTGAATGGATGCTGAACAACCCAGGAAAACCAATGTCAATTTACAATGTAGCACAAATTGTCGGCCAGGCTTATCCGAAAGCATTCAATCAGCAAAACATCGTTAAAGGATTTGAAGTAACAGGAATATATCCCTTCAATCACGATATTTTCAACGAAGATGAATTCCTTAATAGCTTCGTAACGGATCGACCATATCCTGAAAAACCAGCTGCTATGCCCACCGAAAATGCAAATGACCTTATAATTCCAGATGAACAAAGACCAGGAACATCCACAGCGACCTCTGCAGTATTGGTTCCTTCGATAAATTTCGTATCACCAGAGCAAATAAGGCCATTTCCAAAAGCTGCACCAAGAAAGGATCCTATTGCACGTGGAAGAAAGAGGGGAAGAACTAGGATTATTACGGACACTCCTGAGAAGGAAGAATTTACTACAGGAAGCTCGAAAGTCAAGACTACTAAAAAGCCAAATTCAGCGAAGAAAAAAGTATTGAACGAGTCCTCAGACGATGATGAAACTTTTGAGCTGCCGGTGATTCCACGAATTCCTAAATTCAGACATGTGAAAGCAAATACCACGCCAATAGAAAATAGGAGCGACGAGGACTTCAGCGGTGACCATCGAAGAAATTTTCCAGTTAGCAAGAGGCAAGAAGGTCTAAGAACGAAATTTTCTTGTGTAAGTCAACCTGAATTTCTACAATTTATTTTTACTATTTTTTTATTTTTTGTTGTTTTGTTTTTAACTTAATTGTTAAATAATAAAGCTGGAGTTATGCTTGTTTTCTAAAGACCTGAGACTTTTATCTTAACCGTAGCAAAGTACACACCCCTTGTTCCAAGGTACACTACCTAAGTGTACCTTGGAACGATGGCAAACTTAATTAATTTTAATGTTTTACTTAAAAACTATGCACTTCAGCAATAAGTTCAAAACTTTTTTAGGGAGATAAAATGTTTTTGTTGCTGCGTGAATTCTTTTTTTTAGCACAGGTTAAGAAGTAAAAGAGAAAAATGCTAGATTATTGAAATCGTTCCGAGGTACACGACCTTCCCCTACTTAATAGTATCAACTGGGTAGAATGAAAGAAAAATGCAATAAAATATTGAAAGCAAATGAATGATGAGCAAATGATTAAATATAAAGGATGTCACAATTTAAAACAATACCTACCAATGAAGCCTAATAAGTGGGGTTTTAACATGTTTACAAGAGCTGGAGTTTCTGATACCGTATACGATTTTGATCTCTATGTACGAGGAGGAACATATCCATCTTTTGGATTAGAGATCTATGCACTTAGCTTCGCTTTCATAAGCCTAATGATCGTGCTGAAAGAAAAATGCATTGTAGCAGCAGCCACCAAACGAAGCAATGAATAAAAAAAATGTTGCCTTGAATGAAAAGGAGCTCATGAAAAAAGGTCGTGGATCGTTATGATTTTAGTTGCCTGTCGCTGATACGACAAAAAGATCGTTGTCTCAAATTATACAGCTGAAAATCTAGTTTCAGAATGCTTACGCTGATGTCGTAGACAAAAGAAGTATGTGAATATACCAAGACCTGCTATTGTCGAGCAGAATATGGGTTGTTAGAGTTGTATATAATCAACCACAGGTCTAAGAAATTGTAAACGCGCATTGTATACTGGATCCTCAGCTCAGCAGTATGCAATAGCTGGTTGTGGTATAGAAGAGATATACAAAATCAAGATGAAAGAAAGAAACATAGCTATGTCATTGTTGAATTTTCAATTGACGATAGCAAACGAGTTCTACACACGTATGTATAATAACTTTTTTTTTTTGAAACAGGGCGCAAACCATCGAGTGTAGCTTCGGCTGTGTGGCACGTAGCGCCGTCCTGTTGAAACCAAATGTTGCTACTATCCTTCTCTTCAATTTTTGTGAACAAAAATTCGTTCAACATGGCCCGATAACGATCGCCATTGACTGTAACGGCCACTCCTTGTTGTTGTTGTTCGTTGTTCGTTCTCCAAGCGTATACACAATCTTATTCGTTAAGCGGAAGGATAAAACTAATTATCTGTCAAATCAGACATGAGCTAAGTGTTACCATTCGCGAAATAAGCACTAGTTGAAAAAAAACGTTAGATGGCGGACACTTTATTTATTATGACTTTAAATAACGCAAAAGAGATTTCCATCGGCAATACTAAGGTTTAACATTTCAAAGGTTTCATCACAAAGTTCATCGTCGTCAAAAAAACGTTCGTACATGACCTCCTGTCTGTCACTTCTAATCCAATCCATTCCTTGCTGATGACAGTACCCTCAGCTTTACATATTCGTTTTCTGGGCAACGCCCCTCATCTTCGGGCGTTGAACTGGAACGGCAAGGTATGTTAAGCTCAATAAATTCCAATCTTGACAGCATACTTAAATGGGGTAAAACCAACAGAATGGAATTTAATGCCTCCAAACCGCAATGCTGTCTGCTGTCATTGAAGCGAACCCCTAATTCTCTGCCATTATCCATGGATGGCACTTGCATCGCCGAAACAGAAAGACTTTCCATCCTCGGTATGTGCGTTAACGACAAACTTCGTTGGAATGACCACATATTCGATGTCGCCAAGAACGCTGCGAAATGTCTAGGCTTCCTTAAGCGATGCAAGAAATACTTCACCTCTTCTGATCTGGCTAGAATCCACAAGGCGTTTATTCGCCCAAAACTTGAGTACAACGCTCATATCTGGTCTGGTGCACCAATTACATATTTAAAGCTACTTGACAGGATTCAAAAACGTGCGGTAAAACTTATTGGCGATCGAGACATCGCGAAATCACTTGACTCTCTTAGTCATCGTCGCAATGTCTCCTGCTTGTCATTTTTTTATCGGTACTTCCACCATAAGTGCTCAAATGAAATAGCCAGTTGCATTCCACTCCTACAGCAATTTAACCGCAATACTCGCCTTGCTAGGAATGCACATCAGTGTACCCTCAAGCCTGTATTCGGACGTACAGTGAAATACAAGGATTCGTTTCTTAACCGTACAATACGAATGTGGAATGCTCTACCCCGCTCTGTTTTTCCTACGCATTATAGTTTACAGACATTTAAAACCAACGTGCATCGGTATCTCCTTTTTTCTAATCCTTCACTTCCCTAATGCCCGCACTGTGTTACTTCATTATAAGGGTATCCAAAATCCCTTTAGTGCGCGTACATTATTATTAAAAAAAACATATCAGGACCTCCAAGATCCATGCGTTGTGATCAAACCAGTCATTGGTGTACATAATGCCGTACCGGTAAAATACAAAATCAAAACGCTCAAATGCAAGGTACATTTATGTTGTAACCCACAAAGAAAATGTTTTATTTTTAACCATGCTGCTTTGCTAACAAACAGCACTTCGAAGTTGCGGGTGTTGACTATCTGCTGTCAGTCACTATGGTCGTGAGTTTCTCCTTACTTTCGAAAGTCTTGACTTAATTTTCTAATCTCGATGGCTGCGCGGTTTTTTTATGCCGATTGCGACATATCCTCTCCGGCAAGAGAATATTTATATCTTTCTCCGGGTTTCTGCCTTAGGTTAGGTTTACGGGTTGTTGTGATGTTCTTTTATGTGGTTTACCAGTTGGTGTAAGAGATGGTTAGGCCTTATGTCCCTTAAGCCGACGATGTCCAGCGATCCCAACAACCTCAAAAACTTGTAAAGATCAGAGAGTAAGGCATCGGAAAGGTTTTGTACGTCAAGGAAGCAATGGCTTCCAAATGTTCTGTTTCTCAAGTGCCAGAAGTTCGGACAATGACAAAAGGAAATTAGGGGTTTCCTAATGGACCTCTTCGTCTCCACAGACTCCACATATACCGTCATACTTGAGATTTAATTTGCATTGGATGGTATCTTAGGAAGTTATGACCCGGTAGAACACCTACCAGCTATGATCTGTCAAACTGCAGAAGTTTGATGGTTCGGTTTCCGTGATACCTCACAGGTCATTCGATTTTTCCACCTGTTGTTAATTTTCATTCGAATTTTGTTTCCCATTTTTTCTCAGCACTAGCTCTTTTTGGCTTGGCAGCCCTTTTCTGCCTTAAAGTTTACCTTTTTTGTATATTACGAGAAACCATTGTGTCCACAAGAAGTCTTGCAACTGGTCTACATATATGGAAGAACCGCTAATAGACTCACTGGAGATATGTAGCCTCCCGCCCACCAGTCACTCTCCGAGGGAGTGCTGACTACATCTGTCAGTGTTAACGCCCGAATTGTCTGAGTTTGTTCCTGAACATAAGAATGTTGTACCGTTTTGCAAGACAATTGTGCCCCGTGACAAAACCGCATCAGTTACACGTGTTTATGATGTCTCTTCTCCGCTAATCGAAGAAATCCACTTGAACAATAAATATAATTCGCATTAAATGAATCACATAAAAAGGGCTTCTTAGAATGTAGTTCCACATTTAATCCCCACAATTCTTCCACTTCAGTAAGAGAACGCCTTGCAAAGGACATAACACAACACAAAGTCGGCAACAAATCTCTTGCTGATATTATAACCAGATAAAACGAATTAATTTCACGGATGATTACCATTAAGAAGAATATATTATGCGAATTATTCCCTTAACCTATTATCCTTATTCGAGATTATGAGACATCAGGCATTCTCTATGAAAGTTGTCCTTGACAATGTGATATTATTTTCTTCATAATTCTTTGTGTAACCGATTAATAAAATTGAAATGTGACTATAGATTAATTATAAAGCACTTGTAAAAGTTGCCCCGCGTTAAAAAAGGGAGAGTTTTTAAGCGTAGTTTTTTTAAAAATCGAATAAAACACTCAAATTTGCATCAAATATTTAAAAATTGTATTGGAATCGATAAATAGGCCTTTGCCAATTATGTTTTAAGGACAACTTCATGTAAATGTTGTCCGCGGCCCCGTTTCAAATGGTCCATTCCGAAGGTGCATGAATTACGCGTGTTATGTTATCCTGTAAGGCTTCAATTGTGTTCGGCTTGTCCACATAGACTAACGACTTTACTTAACCCCACAAAAAAAAAATCAAGAGGCGTTAAGTCGCATGATCTTGGCGGCCAACACACAGGGCCATTTCGAGAAATAATAATAAGCTGCTCACTAAATTCATCCTTCAACATTTCCATTGTTTCACGAGCTGTGTGGCATCGTCTTGATGAAACCACATGTCAACCAAGTTCAACTCAGCCAACTGGGGCAAAAAAAGTCGCATATCATGGGTCGATATCGTTCGCCGTTGACGGTAACGTTTCTTCCACGGTCGTCTTTGAAGAAAAATTGACCGATGATGGCACCAGCCCATAAACCACAACAAACTGTCGTTTTTTCGGGTATGGCATGTTGCTGTTCATCACTCCAGATACGACAGTTTTGCTTATTTACGTATCCGTTGAGCCGGAAATGAGCCTTGTCGCTGAACACAATTTTTCGATAAAACAGCGGATTTTAATGGAGCTGTTCTTAGACGCATTCACCAAAAATTAGACGTTGTGGCAATTACTAACCAGTGCTGCCAACCTGAAAAATTTAACTCTTAAAAAATCACCCTTTAGTACCCGGCCACACTGGCCGACCGGCGCAGGTTCATAAGTCCCGAAAAATATATTCGTGACTTATGTCTCTCCAAATAATTTTTTTTTTTGATAAGCTTAGAGACTTTTCAACGAAGAGCACGCAACAAGAAGGTGTAGCCAGTCAAACAAGTTTTTGGGCCCATCTATAAGTTGAAATAAGACCTCATGAGTTATGTGGTCTTCTTTCAATGACTACTGCGAAATAAGACGCGCCGGGCTTTATTTATCTTTTTAAATTCTTAATGATTTTGTGATGGTTAGGGAATATGTGGGGGGCATACTGCACCCCGCAACACTCCTGCTTGGTTTCACTGTTAGATTTGGAGTAGGCGCAAAGTTGGGAATATGCAAGCTTTGGTTATACTTAATAAATCTTTGCATATACCCAACCTCTAACAGTGAAACGAAGCAGGGGGGTTGCTGGGTCCCGAATTCATTGTGAACTCGTCGCCCCCAATATTCGTCGTAGACAAATAAAAGTATATATATTTATGATCAGGACCAAATCCTAAGACAATCTCCGTCCGTCCGTCCCTCCGTACGCAATTTTTAGGCCTTTAAAATTAAGCTAGAAAGCTGAAATTTTAACCACATATTCCCTAGGACTCCGAAATTGTTTGATGAATCCATGTCCACTGCCACACGCACAATTTATAAAGAATCGTTTTAAAGCTATAAAGTTATAGATACAGAGTGTTACAATCTTCACAAGATATTTAGGCATTGACCTACTTTACAAGAGTGTCATATAAAGTTTTTATGCCACGCCTACTTATTGTGGGCGTTTTCACTAATATTCTGTTTTCTTCGAAAATTTTCATGGAAACCGAAAAAAAATGTTTAACAAGATATTTGGCCAATATTTTTCCCATAAAGACGTTTTTGGCCACGCCCACATTTTTGGTATGTTTTTTTTTTTAAAAAATATATAAATTTTTTTTTAAATTTAATAGAAAATAAAATGCTATCTATTATATTCTTAATGCTTTTTTCTCTGGGGCATATTGGGATATATGTCCCCCAGCGGACTGTTGCCTTTCCTTATGTTTTTTATAGAAAATGAAAGAGAGCTCTGAAATGGCAACAACAACTTTGTTTTCTTTTTACATAAAAATCAAATTTTATTTTTATGTTCGATTGGAAACTTGCAATTTTTTCTGCTTTATTTTTGGATACAGTTTCTGAAATCGGTCTCTAACGCACCGTCACTGCCTGAGATGAGACCTGAATGACAGAAAACAATCAATTGGCTTGTATTTTATTTTAATCAGTTTCCATACAATTTAGGTCGTAGATACTTCGTGTTTCACATTCACAACACTTTATCGACCTGAAGCCGTCTTTCTGATTCCATCTTGACCAGCCATGTGCTTGGTGTCACTGGGTAGGGAAACTGCAGCTCCATTTTGGGCAGTTACTGCAATCGCCTGCAAGACTTCCTTCTCAACTAGGAATGAACATATCACACCAGTCCTCGCATAGCCATGAGCGTTAAACAAGCTAGTATTCAAGTCATTGCGAGCTTTTTTTAAATAACCGTCAACAATTTCTGTTGATTCTGTGACCTAATTTCAAAGAGGATCAATAATGATTTTGCATTAAAACTAAAATTGGGCACTCACATATTGGACGTAGCACAACTCAAGACCAGTTTCATTGTTTGCATAATAGTAGTCACACGATGATACACGTTTCTCCAGCTCAGATGTAGCGTAATCCCTTGCCAAACTGGCAGTAGTATTTGCTCTTATAGTATAGTATTTCGCCATAAACTGGGCCCGTGCTTCACATACCTCTAACTCTGACTTAGCTTCTTCGTAGCTCGTCAACTGCGAATCATATTTTTTGCTTTCGAATCAAGCCCAACGCTTCAATGGCTAAAGAGTTATATTTACGTTTTGGATTGTTTTAAGCGTCTGTTGTTGCTGATATAAAATCACGTCCAGGCGATCATCGAAACGAGCATCAACCGCAGCGATTTCTAACTCCACAATTTCGATGTCATGGAGAATTTCACGCTGGGCGAGGCGGTAGTAGTTTCGGGCGCTGCTGTTTACGTACACGGTTTGCTGTAAGGTGAAGTTCATGTGCGTAAATGAGATTCGGACTGATTGGAAGTGAGTTAAGATAACTTACCCCAGAAGCGGTTGCAATCGCTAAAGCGATAAGAAACAGTTGACAAGTTGAAATCATTTTCTATGCTCAGTTTCTCTGTGCGTTTTATTGTGGCGTGAAGGTGAGTGAATGAAGTTTCGATTGTTCAACGTTTTTATAGTCAAAACAAACCACTGATAAGAGGATAATTTATAGTTGCGGCTGTTCATATTCTTGGAAGTGATAGAACGTTCTTAGTTTTTATCACTTATAATAAAGCCTCCAGATAATGATAATGTGTGTATATCTTTTGAGATAGATAGAACAATTCATTCATGATTTTTGCAGTAACACTATGTTATTTATTATTTCTTACTGATTTCGAGTAAGGGTGAGAATCCCACTGCCACCCTGTCACATAATTTTCGTAGCAAGTCGATATGAATAGCCCTACTTGAGTGTCTGGGTTGAGTCATGGATATGGGAAGACATGCGTTACGCTATAGGTGATAAGGTGTTCGCCATATGCCCTCTAGTCTAAGGTTAAGTCAATAATGAACGGACTCCGCAAACTTGGCGATCGTAGATTCAACTCACCATTCCCGTGCATTACTGGGCTCAGGTATGCGTGACTTGTGGGAACCCAAATTTCACAAATTATGAAAAATTAAAGACAGATGCTTTTGCAATCGTATCAGCTTCTGGTAATTCAACCATCGTGAAAATAGATCGGGCAGCTGCTGAGCTCTCTAGGGGCCACTGTCCCCTGTTCTGTAGAGCACTCTTTGACTATAGTAGATTAATAGGTGCCTCGACTTCACTGGAAAACAAGTGCTGAAGAACCTGTTGGGAAAAAAATTAAACCGCTATTACTATAGCTCTTGAACAGTCTCGTGAACAATGAGAACCACACAGATTTATTTCATATTGGGCCTTACTAATAATCAGACACAATTGTCGACTACTAGCTAATTGCAAGGTTAAAATATAGTAGTGAGCTTTAACAGAATCCTACTAATGAACGATATCACCTATTCATTAAGTAACCTTCGCACTTTCTTTCAATCTACTACAATTTCCATCAAAGTTGTTATCAAACAAAACTAAATGTCAAAATCACTTTTGTAATTCTGAAAACAAAAAAACAATTGAAAGATTTAATATTAAAATGAGTTCGAGTGACGAAAGTTTATTTGCCGATTTGGATATAATTAATGAAGCTGTATTAACACGTAAGGTGAAAACTTACAAAGAAAAAATAGATCCATTTGAGAAGTACGATGAGAATGAATTTTTCGGGCACTACAGGTAAGTTTGTGCATCGTTTTTGTATGATTTCTAATTCTCCATTATTCCAGATTTGATAAGCCAACGGTTAGAGTTATAATCGAAGTGGTGAGGAACGATTTAGCTCCATTCGATACTTGGCTAAGGGATCATATCAAAGTGATATTGGTAAATCTTTAATTATAATATTTATTTTTATCATAATTTTATCATTACATTATTAAGGTGACTTACACAACATATCGCAACAATCGGTAAGCAATTGTGTGAGAAAATTCGTTAAAGCAATAGCTTCCAAAATCAGTGATTTTATTCAGTGTCCGTTGGATGCAAATAGCATACGAAAAAGGAAACTAGACTTCTTCAAGATTGCAATGTTTCCCCAGTGCATTGCTGCGGTGGACTGCACGCACATAAAAATAAAAAACCCAGGCGGCGAATTCGGTGCTCGTCATAGGTGTAGAAAAGAATTTTACTCTATAAATGTTCAAGTAAAATTTCAATTATCTTATCTATTCAAATGTTCAAATATCGATCCATTTGACAGGTGGTTTATGACTCTCAGTATAAAATTCTTGATATAGTTGCACGTTGGAGAGGATCCGCTCACGATTCAAGAATATGGCGGGAATCTAGCATTGTCAATCGGTTACAAAACGTCGATTTAAAGGGAGGAGTTATTTTAGGCGACGGTGGATATGCCTGTTCAAAATTTTTAATGACGCCCTTTCGCATCTCGGCACAACTAGATCCACCAGAACAGCGGTACAACAAAGCTCATATACGAACGAGAATTCATGTCGAACAGCTTTTTGGGCAGTTAAAAAACAAATTCCGATCTTGCTTTAATGGCATCCAAGTAAATTATGACACAGCCAAAGCTACAATTGTGGCAATATCAATTTTGCACAATATATCCAAGGAACGCTCCAATGGTACATTCTCATCCTTCTTTATTAAAAGCAAAAGTATATATTTACATAATTTAATTTTCAGGTTTCTTAAGCGATATGCCATTTACATTACATGAAGATACATCAGAATCAGATAACGCTGATATTGATGAAGAACCAGCACCGATCTCCACAACACGCGTACATGGAACTGGGTACAGAACTCAGTTCATAAGAAAATATTTCACTTAAGCCTTCATGGCTTTCAATTCATTTTATTTATTATTTTAAAACATAACAGAAAATAACAAAATTAAATATATAAGATTTCATGAAAAAAATATTAAACTAAAATAAACTAATGTTAAAAACTTAAGTGATCAGACTTCACATATATTTGTTTGTAAACTAAGGTATTTCGTTTAAAATAAGACTCTTCTGGCAAAAAATTCGACAAAAAATATTTGGTGTGATGATATTTGGAGGGATCTATTTTTCGCTTCTCATCTGCATTTTCAGCAAAGACAGTTTTTTTCTTTGGACCTGTATTTTCAACCTTTCTTTTTTCCTCAAGATTATAGATAATATTTTTCCGCCGCGTCTCTTCTTCTATCTGCTCTATTCTTTTTCGTAGCGATGTAGCAGTTCACCTTTTTCTTTTGATATTCCGGGGTTTTTGTTGGCGATGTCGGTGTCAGACTGCTTTTCATGCAAATATTTTTGGAGCGTTGTGGTGATTCCGTTTTTCTGTAATAAAATGAATATAATGAAGGTAGATACATTTATGCATGCATATTAAAAACACAATTCTCACTTTTTTCACCAGTGGTTGCACCTCTGCACAAGATGAATTTGGTGTTTCATTTTCTCTAAAAAGAAAAAAATTCAAACTGAAGTTTAACGTATATTAAGCAGCAAATTCATTTAATACATACTTTTTCTTCTGCGTAAACGGCATGATTTCTGCCTTACCAGACTTGTGCAACGCCGCTTTTATTTGCATTGATCTGTTTCGATCCTTTGAGCCCTTTTCACACTTTGAAACTGACAGCATCTCCTTTGATTAGCCCCTTGTCGTTATTGTAATAGGGCATGTACGCGGACGCCACAAAGCAGCCTTCGTAGTTTCTTCTCAAGTGCTGAAATAAGAAAAAATTAACGTATGAAGGTTTTCCTTTGCAGGTTGGTTCAAAGGTGCACGTCACACTTTTGCTTGACAAAAAAGATGTCAAACAGCTTGGACCCTATTCATCCGATCGTTATGAATCCATGGTTTCTGGGCCAGCGTTGACTTGAACTACTTTGAATATGTCGAGAAGCCTCCTCCCCCGTCTTAGTATCTGTGACCTGTGTTTTCCCGCAGTTCGCTTTACCGGCTTGAGTGGGGTCACACTTACTGCATAAATTTCGAAATTTTTCTTCTGGGAGAGGGAGAAATGTTTTTTCGACAAAAACGAAACCAAAAGACATGTTAGGCCTTCTGGTACTGGCTTTCCACCAGCGTAGATCAAGCTACTTTGTTATTTTGTCTCCTGGCTACATTGCTCTTTAAACCGTTGCAGCGAATATTTGCTCTACCTTCTAAGAAGAAATTCCGTCCCTTTAAATCGGTTTCCAGAGCTGCTTGAATGTTAGCTAGCTTGTACGGTTCCTCAAGTATGGTTGTCAACAAACTCGTAGCCTATGCACCTGAGAGAATAATTCATTCGCGGTTGATAGTGCACCAGCGTTCACTCTTGTAGACAACTGTAGCATAACAACCAGGAAATCGGCTTACTCTTTCTTTGGAAAGAAACCACCCGCATCTGCTGCAAAAAAGGCTTGGACAGGATCCACCCCTGACTTCACCAGACTTGTTAAGTTCGGTTTTGTCTATTTTTTGACAACGCCGCGGGCCAAACGAATATTGTATATGGCGAGCGCTATAGTTGCTCAAAGAATGTCCCCTTCTGCAATTGAATAAATAAGGCTGCAGGGTATGTAGTTCCGACAGAGTTTAGCAACGGCTCATACGGCACGAGCCACAACCGAAATGCGGATCGCCTTAACTCTCGTTGGCCGGCATAATCAACTGATTTAACCATTCCAGACTTCTTGTGTGAGATTTTTTGAAATCATGAGTCTATATCAAAAAAGCTTCATACTCTTGAAGCCCCCAAAGAGAATATCGATCAAGGGCGCAAGGATCTATAGACAAAAGTTCTGCAAAGAGTAACGGAAAATGCCATTGACCGGCCCCAAATGGTCATCAATTTTCTCGACTTTATTGAAAAACAATTAAGATTTGAACTTACAATCGAAAACCATCGGGCGATAACTTTTGCGCCACCTTTGTCTGTGCCTTGGGTCCAAGCTTAAAAGGTTATGACAGATTTTTATTTAATAATTGGCGCTGTGTTCGAACAGGTAACAAAGTTATCTTGCACTAAGTCTGTTGTGTCTCTGTCAGAAAATAGTGTATACCAAAAGCCATTTGGTTACGTCATATATTACGGCAGAATCATCTAATCAACAACAGTTTTAACGAACATTTATGGGTCTATAAATAATTAG
Organism: Ferdinandea cuprea; assembly: GCA_963576555.1. NCBI lineage: Eukaryota > Metazoa > Arthropoda > Insecta > Diptera > Syrphidae > Ferdinandea > Ferdinandea cuprea. The sequence continues at coordinate 135,602,959 of OY754958.1, forward strand.
TGGTTCATCCCCTCCTCTCTAAATGTTGGCCCAAGAACTAAAGGAAAGTCCTATATTTAAATGTTTGCTCCCTTAAAGCAAAACATAGAAACACAAAATAAGGATACCACTACCCCACATACAAAAACAACTCTTACATAATGAAATGCTCTCAACACTCGAGCTACGAACTTGTGTGATTGTCAGAGAATTATAAAAGAGTCAAAGAGTCCTTAAATTTCTATTAAAACAACCTCTTGTGTGTGCATAAGTGCATAAAGATGGCTCTGCATGAGGCGTCTTTAAGCTAGAAGAAGTAAGAGGAATGAAGATGTTAGAATGAGAAATATGTATAACTCTGCATAATTGCCTGCAAAATGAATGTGCAAAATATAAAGCCAGGCATTTAGTTTTGTCTAAAGGCAGGCTAAATGTATATATATCTGGGCTTTTGTAATACTCACATGGAGTATCAAAGTTAACATTTTAATTGGCAGGCAAATGAACTTTATTCTCTACTCCTATGAGAAGGGATCTTAAGTTGAAAGAACAAGAACGATAAGAATTCCTTATCGTTCGATTTATACCTCAACAGTGTTAGGGATATTTTTCTCTTCCATAGCATATAGTGCTTGAGGCTTTTTGGGCCTTTTTGCATACCATCACGGCATCCGAGGTATGCAAACAAAACAAAATTCTATTATCGAAACTATTTTCGGGTTAAAAGCAAAAAAAAAATGTTTTCCCAAATATACATATCAAATATCCTTATAACTGAATTGGCACCACATTCCGGCTGATGTGCGAGGGTGGAGACTTTTAGTTATTGGTTTACCCACCCAGTGATGAAATGCGGGTCGCGTAATTTAAGCCAGAGAAAATGCCCCCGCCACAATAGCATACAATGGCCTATAATGCGCTACCCCCGACTGCGTTCATTGTCACCAAACTTCACTTTCAACTGGAAATATCGATTATGGAACTGACGGTTTGTGTCGGCGCGGAATGGACGGGCATAATGTCGGATTTTCCGGTCTTCTATTTCTCTCCGGGGAGAGATACTATACTCGTATTTCTATTCGAAGCTATCGCAAATCCTAGCGATGGATAGGATACATTTCTATATTGGTTACCTCGGTGCTCGGTCCGGCACCGGCACCCTCCGTTCTTCTCAAACATTGTTCGACATTCGATACGATAAAAATGGCAAAAACAAAAGAGTAATCAATTAGCGTTTTCCATTTGTGAAATGAAATGAAATGAAACCCAGCGCCAAAGCCAACGCCAACGCCAACGACGAGGAGGAAACTATTTCAATTATGATCCTGGCGCTTGTTTTGCCCCGACCCCGACGACGCTGGGAAAAATAAAACCATAAATGGGACGGTATTGGCAAAGGGAAGCCATTGGGCTGCCGCTGCCCCATCTCCAGAATCACTTAATGACCAACAGTCATGGGTTAAATTTTATTAAATTTTGCGCGCAATATAACAGTTCCATTCGATAAGGATCTGTCTATCTCTCTCTCTCTTACACTCTTTGTATCGGTGTTAGTGGCTGGTGGAAGTGCATTCTGTTGCTGATTGCATCGCAACTGATGTGGAAGACTAATGGATGTTATACAAATTTTGCCAGAGGCCTTACACTAATAGAATAATTGAGGTGTTCATAAAAACAACATGACGTGTTCGAATTCGAAATGTACCTCCGGTCTAGGATTTCAATTGATTTTATCAATTGCCACGTTGGGCGACAGTTTCCCCACATGTTGCTAAAGGCAACTGAAAATAAGATTCTACGTTTTTTGTATAATTCACAGCTACATAGGTACAACGTGCCATTGATGATTTTAATTTAATTCAAGATGAGATCCGCACAGATGAATCCTCACAAATTTGCTTCTCCGGCAAAGTCATTGAAGTTGCATTGCTATTATTATTCATAGACATCCTGTATACCTGTTTCGAATATTGCATGCAGTCGATGAAGAATAGAGCTGACATCATATGGATTGTAATGAATGTAACTTATTTCGCTGTCTGGAGGAGAGAGAGTTACTTCTTTCACTCGGTTCGTGTGTTATAGAGGTGAAAAGGATTCGCACTGATTCAGTTTCTCAGTCCTGGTGATATTGTTATGGTATAATATTTAGGGAATACGGAATAATAATCAGTTCATCTGGAACTGTTCTGTCGATAAAGGGCAGGTCGTGCATTGGCACAGGATCAGAGTTATACAATTTGTACGTGGAGGCAACGAGTGCACGATTCATGAACATTGTATTTCCTTTAAAAAGGAAACTTCAATGAAAAGCTGTTGGCATTATGAAGCGGATAATGGAAAACACATATTCTGAATGAAATGTGGGATTAAATTTATCGCTTATATTTTGGTATTTTTATTCGAGATGTAATCCAGTGATTTTGGAACTAAATAGACGAATTTTGATATAGGAAATGAGAGCAGCGTCTATTTGGGAGCGAATTTTTTCCAAGCGGCAGCCTTCCGCCAGAAACACTCGCATAATGTGACCAGTTCGTGCAATCGTTTGCTTGCAAGTTAATCCCTGACACAAACTTTATTTACAAGTTTTCGCTTGCGAGCTAGCGAAAATATATAGTTTTCGACTAAGCGACTTTTTATGTCGATTCCTTTCGGTATGCGGTAATCCACTACCTCATAGGTAAACATGCTTCTGCTTTCCAATTGAAGATATTCGCTATCCTAATGGCTATCCGTTATATTGTGAAAAACATGCAAAGGGCAAAAAACATTTGCGTTGACAGTACTAGCCAAGCCGCGCCAAAAGCATTGCTCAACGCCCTTACCTTTTCCAGGATAGTAAGTACTCTTTCCTTTACTCTGGTGGGCTCACGCAATAGTGTATTTTGTTTCTAAACAAACGGTCGCACTTTCTCACACAAAATATCAAACACAAAATTCATCTCACTCTGCTCGCAAATCTGTCAACAGTGTTGCGTGGTACGGATTTTCTGCACTATGGTCCCAAAGAGGTCGCACTTAAAATGTTCTTCGATGAACCGCATTTTATTGCCTAAAATGCTGCAATATTCGTGCTGCTACATCCACAAGAATCAATTGGCTCGCTTCCAATAATTCCGCGTCTTCTTCAAATATAAAGCTTTTACCACAAAATTCCTCACTTTCGATTTTGCATATATTTTTGTTGAAACAAGAAATGAAACTAAACCGAAAATGGCAAATATTACACCCGTCCACTCACTTGTAGGAAATATTTGCAGTACTTGCGCTTGCATTATGTGACTACCCGAAGAGTGCTCGCAGCAAGTACTTTTCTCGCATGGTGTAACTGCTCGCTGCAAGCACTAGCATGAACATATAATCTTCCTCTCCCTCCTCCTACCAACCAATTGCACTAACGTCCTTTCTTTCCAAGGTCATGGAAACGCTGATAAATCGTCAGCTTATGAAATATCTCGAATCCCGAAAACTTCTTAATGACCGGCAGGACGGTTTTCGCAGCAACCGGTCCACTGGTGATTTGATGACTTATCTAACCGAAAAGTGTAATCAATCTATTCAACATGGTGGTGAAAGTAAGGTCGTTGCGCTTGATATTTCAAATGCATTTGACAGAGATTGGCATCAAGCTCTCTTGTCGAAAATGCGTGCATTTGGGATTGATGTTACCCTTTTTCAATGGATTAGAAATTTCCTTTCGGAACTTTCAATTCAAGTTGTTTTGGACTGTTTCAAGTCTGCAACTTTCCAAATAAATGCTGGTGTTCCCTAAGGCTCCGTTTTGTCTCCGACTCTCTTTCTCATTTTTATATATGATCGCCTCTCTGTTACTTCTAATCCTATTCATTCATATTATTCTTCGCCGATGACAGTACCCTCAGCTTTACATATTCGTTTCCTGGGCAACGCCCCTCATCTTCGGGCATTGAACTGGAACGGCAATGTATGTTAAGCTCATTAAATTCCGATCTCGACAGCATACTTAAACGGGGTAAAACCAACAGAGTGGAATTTAATGCTTCCAAAACACAATGCTGTCTTCTGTCATTAAAGCGCATTCCCAATACTCTGCCATTATCCATGGATGGCACTTTCATCTCGCACTTGACTTTCTATTCTCAGCATGTGTGTTAATGATAAAATTCATTGGAATGACCACATATTCGATTTCGCCAAGAATGCTGCGAAATGTCTAGGCTTCCTTAAGCGATACAAGAAATATTTCACCACTTCTGATCTGGCTAGAATTTATAAGGCGTTTATTCGCCCCAAACTAGAGTACAACCCTCATATCTGGCCCGTTGCTCCAATTACATATTTGGAGCTGCTTGACAAAATTCAAAAACGTGCGGTAAAACTTATTGGCGATCGAGACATCACGAAATCATTTGACTCTCTTAGTCATCGTCGTGATGTCTCCTGTCTGTTATTGTTTTATCGGTATTTCCACCACAAGTGCTCAAATGAAATAGCCAGTTGCATTCCACCCCTACAGCAATTCAAGCGCAATACTCATCTAGGAATGCACATCAGTTTACCCTTAAGCCTGTATTCGGACGTACAGTGAAATACAAGGATTCGTTTCTTAACCGTACAACGCGAAACAACGCGAATCTGGAATGCTCTACCACGCTCTGTTTTTCCATCACACTATAGTTTACAGACATTTACAAACAATGTGCGTCGGTATCTCCCTTTTCCTTATCCTTCACTTTCCTAATTGTTGTACTTCATTATACGGGTATCCATAGTGCGCGTACATTTAAAAAAAAAATATTAAATAATGGAAATACTCGGAACGCTTGTTGCAAGCACGTGTCGCATAATCGCATAGTGTGGCATGCGTCGCATTGTGTGGCGGATCATCAACATTTTATGCCTCACGCTCCAACAGAGGAGTTTTCGACAAAATAAGTTCATCTTTGGTAGCATTAACGGAAGGCATAGCCTCCACGACACCACGTCTGGATCGGACGCGAAACTTCCCGGCGACGTCATACCCTCTCTCGAATTTTGAGAATCTTTTTTTAAAATAGCAAAAAAATATTTCCAAAAAAGCACTGCTCGAACGAAATCCGAATATACAGCGTGGGCCATATACAAGTTTACTTTTAAAAATGCAATTATTATTAAATTAATTTTTTTTCCATCTATTATGCCTTTAGAAGTATATATGTATATGTATATTCATAAGAAGATCCAGAATCCGAGGAAGCCTTCACGTCAAAGAACCCATCTCGAAAAAATTGGAGCACGACCGACTCTGTTGGTTTTGTCATGTTCAAAGGAGGGATCCTACGAACCCCGTCAAAAAGGCAATGGCAATCAATGTTCCCTTACAATCGCGTAAGAGAGGCAGGCCTAAAAACTCCTGGATCACATAAATGCAGAAACAGCAGTATGATGAAGTGATCCAAAATCGGGATGCCTGCAGATATCTTTTGAATTCGCACCGGCGAACCCCACAGGCGGACCAATAGGAACGCAGTGAAGTGGGAGGATTATGGTCCCTGTAATCCTGATCATAATCTCATCGTTAAATGGAGAGAAGAAGAAGTATATTCATAGGACCAAACATTCCCATTATTTATGGAACACAACGTCGTTCAAGTGGCCCCATCGGCTGGCTCCGCAGTAGCACATTCGCTCATTTCGATTTTCCAAGACCTTGTTCATGGTTTCGGGCTGTAGCTCACGAATTGTTTAGATGATATAGGCCTAAGCACCTGAATCGTTTCGCAGGATTGTTGGCATAACATCGGTCTTTCGCGGTTCCCCACAAAATACAGTCTAAATGGGTCAAATCACAGCTCCGGGGCGACCAATTGGCATTGCCAAGACGGCTAATAACACGATCGAAAGTGACAAGGGCGGTGTGGCATGGAGCAGCATTCTGCATGAATCAGGGGTTGTTCAAATCCATGTCTTCAATTTCAGTAAAAAAAAGTCGGTTAAATAGGCTCTGTAACGCCCGTAACGTTGTTCGCAGCTCTATTTTAGATAAAAAAAAAGGTCCAATGATGCCACCCCTCCATAACTATTGGCTACAGCAGCCACATTCTCATCTGTGTACAACGACGGGGACCATGAGTGTTGTCCCAGTCTCACGAAGTTTTTGCACAAACTTGCGTACAGCAAGTGAGTTCTTCATTTCGGCCAAAACTTCATGTGAAAAAGCCCACTGGATGGGCTACACAGCACTCACTTTCGGAATCAGTTTTCAATATTTCCCAAGTTGTTCAAGCGAAAAACGACTCATTTTGTTCCGCGGAGGTATGACATTGACAACAGTTGGCAGTGTCAAAGAAGTCAACGAAGATCTGTAAAAATTTCAAAGTAATCGGTCAACTAGAACTTGAGACATCATGTCAACCGTTTCAAAAATAAAAACATAGTTTCGAGAAAAACGAATTTAAAGTTTGGAGTCTCGTTTAAGGAGTCATTTGAGTGGCCATGTCATAAACATTTTTTTTAATTTCTAGACCAAAATACCCCCTTGTGTTACAATTAAAACTCAAAATAAATATTGAGTGTAGGATTCCTACCTACATATAAATATTATACTCCCAGCAATAGCTCCTTGAATCGCTATTCCTATGGGTTTAAGTATTTATTAAAAACATAAGGAAAGGCTACAGTCCGCTTGGGGCGAACAGTATGATACCCTATCCTTATCCCTATGTACCCCAAAGAATAAAAGCATTAGGAAGATTATGGATAGCATTTTATTTCATTCTATGAAATTTAAAGAAAAAAAAATATTTTTTTTGAAAAAACGCCCCCAAAAAGTGGGCGTGGCCAAAAAATTTGTATGGGCAATATATTGGAAAAAATATTGGCTAAATATATTGTTAAACATTTTTTTTCGATTTCTATGAACATTTTCAAAGAAAACAGCATTTTAGTGAAAAACGCCCACAAAAAGTAGGCGTGGCAAAAAACTTTATATGACAAATTTATAAAGGTAGGCAGTACCTACATATCTTGTGAAGGTTTTACAACTTTATCTCTCTAACTTAAGCCTTAAAACGGTTTTTTCTAAATTGTGGGCGTGGCAGTGGGCGGATTTAAAAAATTTTAACACTTTACCATTTCGGGACCCTAGGGAGTATATGCTCCAAATTTCAGCCTCCTAGCATAACTTTAAAGGCCTCAAAAGTTGATATGGACGGACGGACGGACGGACGGACGGACATTGCTAAATAGTCTTAGGATTTGGTCCTGATCATAAATATATATACTTTTATGGGTCTACGACGAATATTAAGGGGTGTTACAAACTATGTGTCAAAATTAATATACCCTTAGGATAGGGTATAATGACATTCGCTCATTCGATGTAGCCATCGAATGTCATGTGTGTTTGTTATCCCTCATGTGCGGCAAAGCAAAAACATAAGACACAATATAAACATAACTACACAAAAGAACAACAACAACAACACAGAAACAAATTTTTGAATAATAACAAGGACATCAATAAACCCATCGACAAAATTTATTCATCCATTTATTCATGTGAAACTAAAGTCAGAACAGCGAGGGTACCACCAGAGAAGCAAAAAAAATAAATAAAAATGAAAGATAGATAGATACATTTCCATTCACCATATCATAACGCTTCACATCGCTCAATTGCCCCATCCAAATCGTAGACAGCTGGAACATACTATTTTTTCATGTTCATGGTTAATCCTGTCAATTTTCATATCGATAAGGAAAAATGACATTTAGCAAACCTAACCCGTCCCAACGACAACTCTATCAATTCAAATTGTATAATATCAATAAGGGTTGATAGTTTTTTTTACCCAACAGTAGTGATTCCTTCTTCTGGTATACGGAGGTATCCTTAACCTGATGATGATGAAAGCCTTATCATTTATCTGGGAGGACAAAGATATAGAGATAGAGATGTGTGTGTGTGTGTGTGTGTGTGGAGAAATCGGCATAAAAATTATGATCTGGAAATTTTATGGACACGAATAAATCTGCCTACAAAACCGGATATAAAGGTCAAATTATTATTTACTATTAGGAACCTCGTCCGGAGAAAATTTTTATATTGAATCGGTAAACGGAAATAGTTTTAATTTTTCATAGTTACGATGCTTTAACTTATTTTCTTTTGTGACGAAACGACTTAAATTTGTGCGACTTATCTTCTGCAAGAGTTTTACATTCTTGCAAACGAATAACAATTTCCGCCTTTGAATGAAAAAAATAAACCAAAATTTTTCGAGTAAAATCATCAACTAACACCATACCATACTAGCAACATTAATTACATAAAAGGCTCCCGAACCGTGAAGAGTCCCTGCCTGAGACATGGCAGCCTTCCATCGTCTGCGATCCCGGGCACGCTGCTTCCAGTTGTCCACACCAAACGCTCTGGCATCCGCGATGGCTTGGTCTTTAAAATGGAGTTTCGGTCTTCCGTGTCGTCTCGAACCTGAGGGCTGGGATTTGAAGATCCTTTTGGCTGGATCGTTGTTGTCCATTCGCTCGATGTGGCCGAGCCAATGTAGTCGACGAGTCTAGGCTTTTTGGACTACATCAACATCTTGGTAGAGCTCATAGAGTTCGCGGTTGTATCTTCTTCTCCATTCGCCCTCCTCGCACACAGGACCAAATATCCGTCGAATTATTTTCTTTCAAAGGATCCCAGTATTAACTCTCCTTTCCTGATTATTGTAGAGCACTCGGCGCCATATAGCAGAACTGGCAGGATAAGGGTTATGTAGAGCATGCACTTTGTCCTTCGAGTCAGGAGTTTTGAACACATTTGTTTTGCCAAACCGAAGTAGCAGCGGTTTCCAAGGGTAATTCTTCGACGGAACTCCTCTGATATGTCATTTGTGTAGTTGATGTTTACCCCGAGGTAGATGAACTCTTTAACTATTCACGTCGAAGTTGCTGCTATCAACAGTGACATTTTGTCCCAGTCGGTGGACTGTTGATTGTTTGTTTGTTGATAGCATATATTTAGTCTTGTCCTCATGTACTTCAAGGCCAACTAGTTTCGCCTGTTCTTCAATAGCCGTGAAAGCCTCTATCACGGCACGCTGAGATCGACCGATGATGGCTATATCGTCCGCATACCCCAGCAGTTGGACTGATCTGTTGGAAATAGTGTCTTCTGTTTTAACATCGTACTCCTGACATAGGCTCCGTCCAAAAGGTCATAGAATTGCTCCTTGATAGGGGCGTGTGCACATATTAGCCTAATGTTTTGGAATGTAGCTGTGATGCGGATCACTTCGGCTTGAAGTCCATTTTTTTGGATCTAAGCCGCTTTCCTATGACGAATCCGCATCTTATCACGTGCAATATTTTGTTACAGCTGTAATAAATGTCGTAATTTTGTCTTTTCATAATTCCCGATCCTATCCATCGTATCTCCCTATTTTGCCTTTGAGGTACATTTAAATCCGAGTCTGCCATAGTCTTTCTCATAATTATATATTTTTGACGTGGTCGGGAAGATACCCCGACGGCACAACCACCAACTTGGAGGGCCAGACCCTGTTTTTGACCCTAGGACAGCAGGCCGGTAAATCCGCACACAACATTAATTGGTCCATGCAAATTTGAGTTTTATTAACTCTAATACTTCATTGACTCGGATACATGTATGGTCAAATGATAGCCTACACTGCTTACGATTCCACAAACTTCAAAACTTATTTTGTCAAGTATAATCGATCACTCAAATTCCGAAGACTTACGATATTTAAATGTCCCATTCTTTCTGTTCCACAGTTTATATTCTGCTTCTTAATGATTTGCTTAATGAAAGTTCAAACAGTTCTCCAACGAAAGAAGTAGAAGCCACTTATTCCTTCTTGGGAGTCAAAAAAATCTTCATTATTCGTCCGAACAATCTGACTCACCGAGAGAAGATGTACACATGAGATATACTTATGTAAGGTACATAAAATATTCACCATCTCTCTCTTAGAAGTAAAGCTTAAGTTTATTAAATAAAGTAATTTAGTCTTAGCCGAACTATCTTGGTGTTTAATTCATCAACTCAAAACCCCTAAAATACATTTCAGCACAAAGCCCTGGAAGGCACTGCACATTTTCCACCTTCAACTTTGAATCTGAAACATGTAAGTAAACATTAGCAGTACTTTGAATGCCCAAATGCACATATACAAGCAGATGCACCCGATTCAAAGTACCAGGCATCAGGTTCTTCTGAAGAGACAATAGAAGATGTATTTAAAACATTTTTTGAGTTTGGTTGTATGCCCTTGTTGCTGCGCTGCTTTGATGGGCAATTTCAAAAGCAAAAGAGCAAAATGTCCATATTTATCTCACTGATAGAACCTAGGTCCACTGCTGCAACTGCTGCTACTACCACTCACACCTTCACTAGTACCTACTACCGGTGATGCATAGGGATCACTATCAGCTAATCCTTACATCTCTTACGCTTCAAAGCCAATTGCCGCTATGTCTTAATTCTTTGTTCGGTTTCCATTAGTTGTTTGTCTCGCATATTTTTTATTTCCCCTTCTAAAGGGTCCGCCATCTAACGTTTTTTTTTCAACTAGTGCTTATTTCGCGAATGGTAACACTTAGGTCATGTCTGATTTGACAGATAATTAGTTTTATCCTTTCGCTGAGCGAATATGGTTGAGTATACGCTTGAACAACGCTGGGAAATATTGCGACATTACTTTGAAAATCATGGTAATGTTGCAGAATGTGTGCGAAAATTGGACTATTATTTGTGGGGTGCCGTAAAAGATAAGTGTTACGCCGACATGCCAGAGACAATTGACGCTTTAAAGGACAATATTCGTGAAGCCATTGGTGAAATACAGCTGCACACAATCGATAATGTGCTTAAAAATTGGACCGATCGTGTAGGCTACTGCATGGCCAGCGGAGGCATCCATTTGAATGAAATTATTTTCCATTATTAACCGGAAGGATTGTACTTTCAAATAAAAAAAGTATTCTTAGCGATTGAGTGCGTTGGACTACTGTCCGAACCGTACCATCCGAAAGTTTTTATTCGCTGCCCCACGTCATGAAAAGATTCTCAAGAAATAAATTGTCGTTCCAATTTAACTGTAGGTCCCTTCCGTTCGTATCAAAAAAAAAAGTATACCTTCTCACCCACAATAGTTAAAGATGCTAGGCTTTACGTCCTGTATGGGTCTAATATTTATTTATTTTATTCTTTCCTATTCTAATCTTATTCGGGATTAGTGCTTATTCCCGTTTTAAATCATCAAATCATGCGACCCAAAAGGAATGTGAGATTTAAGTAAGAGCTCAAAACTACCATTTATCCACAACTAATGCCTGAGATCTCTGAAAGGTTTTCAAAAAATGTCTTGCCTACATACATCATATATTGTCTGGTTTTAGATAACTGAAGGTGGCAGTCTGGTGCCAAGCTTGGCTGCACCCATGCCGATAGACCAGTGACGCTTTGAATGAGGTTCTGTCTTTTGTATTTGTTTTGTGTGGGACATATCTTCCAAAAAATGGCGCAGTTTATGACCTTTGACCACCTAATCTCAGCTTTCGAGGTTAAGTACAAGAAGATATTTCGTTTTGCAAAAGCTAGCGGTGTAGAGCCTCGTTCAGGTAGTTCGTTAGCCCTCTCATTGCCTATATGTTCCTACAGCCGGAATCCCAAAGGCGTTCGATGTTGAATCGCGACAAGCCTGAGTTAAAGCCTCCCAGAAGACCTTAACTAACCTAGACGTAGTGGAGATTAAATCAAGAGCTTTAATCGCAGCATAGCCATCTAAGATTATATTTTGTTTGGATGATGATTTGGTCATAAGTGTCCTACATGCTTCCCTAGTCGCCAGCACCTTCGCCTGGAAGGCTCTGGCCGAGTTGTGAGGGCGGTAGGAATAAGATATATTAAGGTCGTTCTCGTTCGCTGTTTTTCTTCTTTTGGTTTTTTTAACTCGCCACCACGCCCATAGAATGCCACCATATACACCACTTTATCCGTCCTTACATCTTGAAGTATTGAAGTATTTTTTGTTTTTATAGAGTCGTCGGTAATAGGAATACCGCAACTCTCAATTCCAAAAGTGTACCTACCCATTCTTTGATTACTCTTAAACCAATACCGTTAAGTTTGTGGGCAGTTGTAATTATTTGGTTTACATACTGCTCCACGGAAGTGCATTCTTCCATATTCCAGGTTATGAGTTTTTTAAGTAAACCCAACCTACGGGAAAACCCCCCTTAGCCGACTTCGACATTCCGTATGATGTAATATATCCGGAAAGGGAGGATTGGCAAACAGATGATTATCAAAACAAATGAAATTGTAATCATTACAGATACAGAACTGAGGAAATCTTTAAGACTACCGGGAACAAGCAGCGTCTTTCAATCAGAGGTTCTAGTTATCCTCAAGGCGGCTGAGCAAATGCAGATGAGATCGGTATCCGGACGAGATATTGCTATCTACATATACTTAGGACTACCAACCTAAGATGGTCACAAGGTGTCAAAAGCTCTATGGCTACCTCTCGACTGTAAGAGGTCCAGGAAGTTTATGAAAATTAGTAGGGATAAGCTAAGAATACTAGTAGGAGTCATGCCTCTTGCGAAAACATGCAAAACGACTCGGGATGTCAGATACTGACATCTGCCGATTCTGTTGCGATCTTCAGGCTGTTGAGGATATACCGCACATATTGTGTGAATGCGAGGCAATCTCACGTAGTTGTAGGAAATTCTTAGGGAAATACTTCTTTGAAGCTTTGGAGGAAATAGACGCTACAAACTTCAAAGGCCTTTCTGGCTTTTGTAGGGAAATTGGCGTGTTTTAGGGAAAATGTTTAGGTTTTTTGTGTACCGTTTCGATTCCCCAGGGATCGCGATGGGCCCACCTCGGTGCCTAATGCTGTGTGATGGTTTTTACATCACATCCCTAACCTAACCTAACCTAACCTACGGGAAAGTCCTCCAGTCTAGAAAGGTCTCATGTTGCCTGTCCCAACACTGACAGTCTTTGTAGGATGATTTTCGGTCTTGCTATCAATATTTTGTATATGCCTGCACTGCAAGCCTCCAGGATTCGTAGTTATCGCGTCCTTTTAATTTTTAATGCATAGATGGTAATCCGCTGTTCGACTCGGGATTTTTAAAAGGAATTATAGTAATAGGTTTTTGTAAGACTAAGTCAAGTGGCTTCGCATTTAAGTTTACACTTAAAAGTTAAGCGCTTTGAGGCATTAAACGCAGAATATTTTATCGGAGACCGCATGACTGTATTTTTGGACTCTTTGAATGCTTGGAAGCATTTTTCTTTTTTTAATTTTGGGCTAAGGATCGTCACAGAAATAATATCTGTCATTATAAAGCAAAGCCTAGGACAGTCTCGGCTTTAAGCACTGCCTACCACCTAAGGAAAAAAATCAAATCTTCACGCGACACATTACCGAATCAATGCACATGTCAGGGATCGACAAACACGCATCCGCTGGCCAGAATTCACTCTTTAAAAAAATTCAATAGAGAAATATGTATCCATGAAATCCTCATATGAACAACAAATCCCGTCCAACAACAAGCTAATCCACTGCAATCTCTAAATAAATAAATGGCATACCATTTATAAACCCCAACAAGGACATGAAAATCGACTCCTCCTTTCAAATAATTAAATGGCACTAAAACAAAATAAATAAATACGATTTGTTATCGCAGATCAAATGCAATCCTTGTTATTTAATTTGTTCAAGGATTCACACACAACAGATTTCTTCTGGTCCAGATAGACTATTTCAATCTAATAAAAACCGCTTGTGTGCGTGATAACTGAAAGGATGACAATTTAATGTCCTTCTTTCAATCCAAACAGTGGCGGTCCATTTCGATTTCCTTATACTGGCTGTGGAATGGTGGCCACACTCTGAGATCCCCCTTTAGAATAAACACTCCAGTGATGAGTTTAAGATAAGTGGACGAATGCTTCTAAGAAATTCTTTGGCTGAAGATATCCTCGCTCGCTCAACGGGTTTTCCAATTTAGTGTTTACCCAACAAAACAAAAAAAAAAAAAAAAAAAAAAACGGAACACAAACCATAGCAAGAAATCTCGAATCGGATTCCTTCGTAAGGTTTATTTTGGACAAGGATATGCGAAAGAAGGCGAAAAATTCCTTAAAAGAAGACTCTGGGCGTAGCTTATTACGTAAGAAAGTCTTTATGACCATCGACCGTCATGATATTAGTCCTTATCCGAGCATTGCCTGGTGGTCATTTGTTTGCTCAAGATAGGATGGTGCGCAGAGTCCTCTGTATTAGAGTGTTTCTTTGGTATTTTTGTTCATTTTTTTCTTTTGCCGACCACTTCGCTTGTATTCGAATAATATCCTTAAAGGGTGATTTTCTTATCGATAGATTTAGTCATATTGAGATTCCTTGAGGCAGTTTTCTTTACGACTTTGGCTACTGGACCTTTATCCCATGGCTGTAGCATTAAGTTTTATTGGTGATTTGTGCTGCTTTTATTTTAGGAATTTGTACCTTCGTACGTTTTGTTTTTTTCGTGATGATTTTATTTAGACAAAGTTGATGTGATGGAGAAAGTCAAACGATCTGAAATGAAATGAATTGGTTTGGGATGCAATTGAGTCAGATAGAAACATATTCGGAGGTACACGCAGTTTGGAGTTTAAAAATTGATGAACAGAAAATTGTAACGAACTGCAGCTTTGAAAGAGTTATGCACATAAAATGGAACTCAATGATATAGTGTCCCTGGCAAGAAATGAAAAATTGCACCAAAAATATATAAAGGCAAACATAACGAAGCAAACAGTAGTTAGGTGGCGAGATTTAAACTATTTTTTAGTATGCGGTAAGTCCCGCTTATGAATTAACGAGATTTTACTAAACCTTCGTGGGGATAACATCTTAAATTTATAAAAAAAACTAGATGACCAGGAAAACGTTGTTTTGACATATAAATTATTTCTAGAGATTATTTTACTAGTGGAAGAGGCATGGAGCGCTGCGAACGATGACGGAATATAAAAATAACAAAACCCTAAACATATTTTCTCATCCATTAAAATTTATACTTTATCGATAAATATTATTATTTATTTAATAATTACATTATCAATCCCTTAACGCAATAGAATGAACAATATTTTTTGTCATCCCTTCTTTAGCATAAACAAACTGGATGGTGTGCTCAAATGTTAGCTACAAACAGACATCGTTTGGCCTTGAGATTTATTGATATTAATTGCAAATGCCAACCTAATTAGAAATTGAAGACGTATAAATTGAATAGGCACATTTCTTGGTATAATAGGAATCCGTGTTTTCACCTCGGAATTTGTCATTTGAAATACATTTTTATTAACTAATCGCGTACGGCACAGCCGTGGTGGGTTCAAATTACGAAGCAAAATAACCGGAGATCCAACCTTCAATTGTAAATTATATGGTCGCCTGCTGGATAATTGACAGCTTCGTTGGCATCGCAAACTGTAGCAATCGATTTGTATGTCACTAAGTCCCCAGGCAACAACTTTTGTATCTTGAGATTCAATTTGTTGACGTCCACATTTTTTGCTGCTAAAATTGCTCTCTCTGACAGCCACTCATGAGCAACTGAGAGCATCTTTTCTTTCGCTTGGTAATTTTATGCATCCAGTTTCATCTGCATCTTCATTTCCATCAACAGTACTTTCGAGGAAGTTTCAGAGGATATTTACTTTTAGTTGTAATTTTGCAACATTACGCCACAGTGACTATAATTTTAAGCAGGCATTGATTTCATCAGCATACGTTGAACGTATAAAAAAGTTCAAAATAAGTTTTTTTTGGGGTGGACAACCCTTATTACTTAGGGATATAAAAAGTAGATAAAAACCTATTCTCAGACCTACCAAATGTACATGTAAAATTTCATCAAAATGGGTTAAGTCCTTTCGGGGAGTATGGCAACAAACACCGTGGCGGGATAATTTTATACATTAGATTAATAAAATGTAAATAAATAATAATAGCACTGAGAAATAACGATAAATTCACTATGAGAATAAAATTAACTTGAGAGTTGCACGGAAAAATTAAAATGATGCATATACCAGTCACTGGTACGATCGAGACACAAATAAAACCAAAAAAAAAATGGACGAAAACTGTATAGAGAATGAGAGAAAGGAATCCGCCTTCGTTCTCATCCTACTACGTGATGTTTGCTGGTTGATAAGTGACAATGGGAGACACCTGGCGGGGATAACTAAATAATTGGTTGATAGAACTATACATGCAAATTATAGTATACTACAATTATTATATTCGATTGCCATCCTCTGGATCTTTGGATAGAACAGAATAATATAAAAATCGCGATTAAAAATTAGGGGTTTAAAAAAATTGCGATTAAAATTGCATGTATTTTTCAATGCTGAATCATGAAAAAAAAATGCTGGGGTGGATCATTAAGGGTATGAAAAATAGATGTTGGCCGATTCTCAGTTCTACCCGATAAGCACACAAAATTTTATCAAAATCGGTCAAGCCGTTTCGGAGGAGTTTTGTAACAAACACCACGACACGGGAATTGTATATATTAGACACCACTTTCGTCAGAGACACCCCCAAAAGAATAGCGTTCCGAAATGGTCTGTGAAGACAAAATGTTTCCTTAGTATTTTGTTGTGAGGTGTGGAAGTGGTAGTGTATTTTAAAAATCTATACAACTAAACTTTTCGAAGTTTTCGCTCAAAACGAAAGGCCTTTAAGCCACCTACAAACGTACATGGTCAAATCGACATAACTTTTGATGCTTATCACAAATACATGTATACTTTTAGGCCCCTATGAAATTTATTAAGGGACGTTAGAAACAATGTGTCAAAATAAAACCTTAGAGGTTACAAGGGCTTAGTGGTTAAGTAATTTGGACTACTTGAGATCTTATGTTCAAATCCAGCCCAGTATCATCTATTTACAAACATCCAAGATCTCTTCGTTTGAATGTCTATGCTATTCTAATGGCTTACTACTTACTAAGGCGGCGGAACGGCCCGGGATGGACCTGAGTCTCAACCAACAACCCTCTTCAATTAGCGTGGTCTTTGACTAAATACCTCCTGTTGCTCACTCAGAGTTGGTTGAGTTCCCCTTCCACTTGTGCGCGCCACCTAAGGCGAGGCCTTCCGCTAATGCGTTACTCCTCCGGATTGTGCTGGAGCTTTGGTATTCATTCACTTTACATGTCCCCGAAATCACCAACGCCCAATGCGTAGTATTTTTCGCTGTACAGCTCGTAGAGTTCATCACTGAATCGTCTCATCCATTACCCGCCAATGCATACGGGACCAAATCTCTTACGAAGAATTTTTCTCTCGAAACGACCCATGATATACCTATCCGCTTTAGAAAGAGACCACACTTCGGAACCATAGAGCAGGACTGTGATTGTGAGGGTCCTGTATATAGTTTCGTAAGTTGTCTTCGGGAGAGGGCTTTACTATAGAGTTGCTTTCTCAGCCCAAGAAACAGCGATTGGCAAGAGTTATTCTTCGTCTGATTTCTGAGAAGTTGTCATTTTCAGATGCGATCGCAGAACCCAGGTAGACAAAGTACCAGTTATATCTATCGATAGCGCAATTTTAGCCGTTTGGTTGATTTTGGGTGGGACATTCTTGTTGACAGCATATACTTTGTTTTGCCCTCGGGTACCGCTAAACTCATTTTTGTCGCTTCTGTTCCTACACTTACAAATGCACCAATGATATCAATATCATCATCAAGATTGTAACTCTTGCGTTGGCTTGTGAGTTTTGCACAATTATTTCAAGTATTAAAGGTCTCGGTTAGGTCTTTACCGACCTTGATGAAATAGCGAGCTTTCTTCATCGTCATCCTGCACAGACGGACGAGTTTGGAACGGATGCCAAAATCAGACATGGGTCAATAGATGCTATCATACGCGGCTTTAAAATCGATACAAAGGTGTAGGGTGTCGATCTGGACTTCTTGAGTTTCCTTAAGGATCTGCCGTAGTTCGAATATATGGTCAATGGTGGACTTAACGGGCCTAAAACCGCACTGATACGGCCAATCAGTTTCAGGCGCTCACACAATACGGCAGACTAGATCTTATATGCGATGATTAGGCGATTTATACCTCTATAGTTGGCGTAGTTTAGACGATGCTGAGGTTCAATTCATCATCCGACTAAATCTTAGAAATGCCTCTCTCGAAATCATCTGCTACCTTAAATGGTTTGGCGGGTAGACCATCCGGCCCGGCAGCCTTGTTTGACTTCAGCTTAGATATTACTACTCCCACTTTAGTTTGGTTGGATGGACTATCATCGTCAATATTAAATGGTTCAATCCGCCTGACAGCGGAATTTGGGTCCTCTTCGCCGTTTAGCAGATTAAAGATATGATTTCCAATATCCTCAGCGCCAAATATGTCTCCACTACAATGTTTTCTTGTTCATTTATACATGTTTCTGTTCGGGTCATGTCCTAATCGATATGTATTTTATTACCAAGGAAAGATGGTGGTGCATGTATCTGTAGTGACAGCCAAGCTACTCTCAGGGCCACTTCTAACTCAATGCTTTCACTGCAAAATTATTTGAGTTCGGCCGAAAGACTAAATATGCTTAGTTTTGTTTGGGTTCCGGTCATACTGCGTTTCGCCTTGACAAAATACTCGACGGCGCAATTCTTCGAGCCGCACATCCCACCAAACTCCAGGCTATGAGGCTGAATTTTAACACCCTCTCGGTTTAAAATACCATACATACCTAACTTACTTAAAGACCTCCTTACCCTTAAAGGGCCCTTGCCTAAAGAACGGCAGAATTTTGTCTAGGATAACTAGAACTATTTTTTCAGCTTTGGTATGTTGGTAGTTTCGAGTAGGAAGATTTATTCAACAGGCAATTCTTAAG
The DNA here is from genome assembly GCA_963576555.1 of Ferdinandea cuprea. Lineage (NCBI taxonomy): Eukaryota > Metazoa > Arthropoda > Insecta > Diptera > Syrphidae > Ferdinandea > Ferdinandea cuprea. Next base: position 135,621,872 of record OY754958.1, read on the forward strand.
AATGTATGAAACGTTCAATTCGCATGATTCGCTCATGTGTACTCTTATGCTGAGAAAGAGAGTTACAAGATAAATGCAGAATCAGATGGTTTTAGTTAAATTTTGAAGTCGATGTTGCTAATGCTGTTCTAAAGTGTTAGCATAACTAATACCATTTCAACCGTAAGCAATACTTAATGGGACTGTACTTCTAACTTCAGCCAGTCCAACGTATGCAAAAGTCTGCGGCATACATTGAATTGGGGAAAAATACTTCCTCGATTATTGAAATGGAATTAACTGAAATTACTGATGCAATAGTTTTAAGTTTCTGCAAAAAGTGAAAAAGAGAGCTAAAAAGCGGTTCAGTCGAAATTACTTTACTTTACTTTTGGTGGCGCTTATAGTCCCAGATGGACCGCGGCTCCACCCAACAAGCCCCAAAAGCCAGCCCGGTACCTCGCTAGCTGCCTCCAGTTACGCACACGAAGTTGGTTGAGGTCGTTTTCCAATTATGCGCGCCACCGAAGTGGTGTCTTCTTTTGCTGCATTGTCCCTCAAGGATGGATTCGAAGACTCGTCGGACTGGTGCGTTGTTGTCCATACGCTGCACGTGTCCTAGCCATCTCAGCTGTTGAATTTTTATTTTTTTTGACCAGGTCAGAGTCGCTATAAGGCCCGTATAATCGTCTTTGAATCTTCTTCTACAACTAACTATACAGTCGAACTCCAGATTTATATTGAGTTCCTTAAAAGGACAGATACAAGCGCTCTTGCTGAGCAGATACACTCGGCGACCAGCATGTGCAGTCCTGACCATACTAATACTTTCTTGAGGAAGAACAGATTTGCCTTCTCAGATAAGCTATGGCAAAGAATGTGTGTATGACAAGTTTCGCACCTTTATCCTGACACTGGACTGTACTAAGTAGCTTATAACTTATAGCTTATGGCCTCAAATTGCATAGCCATAACTACCGACTGATATATACTGCATTGATCCAGGACACACATGATGACATTAAGTTCAGGGTGGTTTGAGAATTTGCCCGCAACTTCATTAACTACACAGCTAATGGAATTAGAAATATCTCTATGTCCCGTCAACCAACATATGTTGATGTTGAATTGCTCCTAAGTTCCCTAAGAAATGATCGGTAGGATTATGGTGATTTATTTTAATGTCTTTGTCCCTGCTGTTCTATCCGTGAATATACTGGTACCACTGCAGATATCACTTTTCTCTTCGGTCAAGATAAGACTATTAAGAATTAAAATACTTTCCTAGGACAGCAATAGCAGCGAAATCCTTAAAGTCGACCACTTTGCATCATTCCCGTTCTAAGTATATCGGCAGCTTGTTCACCACATAGTTCCTCTATTGACTTTTCGCAGATCATACTTTCAATTTTGATTCTATTTTCGCGCCACTAACCAAGTAGAATCAGAGCTGCAAGTGGTCGCGGATGTGTTCACGTTATAAAAGCTCTTTCTATCTCCAGATAAATTCTACTCCTTGTGGTGCAGGGAATATTCGATAGAACGTTGTAACGATGAATGAATCGTTGGCTCTCGCTAGAATGACATTAAGGATGCACTTAGCCTTCTTATAATAATCAATAATTCTTCCATTCATTTGACTTCAAGTTTGCCCTTTTTTTTTGTTGAGCAAATTGAGGACGACTTAGAAATATCCCTTTTTGTCCTATTTAAGCAAAAGCGATAACAATATCTTCAGCTCCAATCCATTATAATAAATCCTCACATCCATTAGATAAAATCCTACGTAATAAACGATTGTGCAGCATATAAGATTATCCTCGTCTCTAGACAGACTTTGCCCCAAAAGAGACGAAAAAAAGAAACAACTCAACACTCAAAAAATATCTTCTGAGAAGTGCACGAAAAAAAGATGCCAAAAAAAGGGAACGGAAAAACTTAAGTCATAAAATGTATCACAATATCCCAGAAAGGCGATATGTTTTTTTTTTTCTATCCAACTATCCATTGCTGCTTCGAAACTGGGTCTCGGGTCTTGAAATTCGGGAGATTCCCCTTCGCGCGCTTCGCCTTATTCAATGTTATTAAATAAATCGAAAATGACATGGAGAAAATCCTTTTTAAATTCGTATCGCCTGGCTCGTCCCTTCCGAATGTGTAGCTGCTGTTAAGTTTGATAAGTGGATAGTTTCACCACCACATCTACCCAGGAAAAAGACGAAGAAGGAATAGTTTTTTTTTTTTTCTCATCCATATTAGCGGAATGTTATTAAATTGAGTTGAAGGAGAAGAAATGAAAACGCTCACCCTCGCTCTGCTTTTGGCGGACTGATTGACTATGAAGGATTATCTAGGAGGGATTCTATTTTTCTTTAAATAAAAACGAAGAAAGGAATAAAAGTTTTTTCCTGATCCGTGGATAAGAGAATGTGATTTTTATGAGCATTTTTGCACGAAACTTTTTGACAGAGATTTCATTTTTTTGTGAACAGCTGAAGTTCGCCACTGCTCCAGATGGGTTCTTTGGTGATTACTTTTCTTATAACGTATTCCAAGAACAATACGAAACCATCTTCTTGGAATTGACTGCTTAAATATATAAAAATCAACAAATTTTGACAAGCTTGCTGATTTCAGCAATGGAACTAGGTCAATGGATTTCGAATTCGCGTGCAAGTCCAGACTTTAAGCAGGCTTGACGATGTCTTACTGCTATCCAGAGAGTGTGATGGAATCGAGAAGATATAAGACTGACTTACGAAGAATGGTTTGAAAAATGAACCGTGAATGCAATAACACTCCGCAGTAACGAAAGCCCCTGTCTATGGGACTATCCTATCGTGGGAACACCAGCATTGGAAATAATCATCTTTGAGGACAGTCAAGCAGCACTTTTAGCAATCGGCTGAAACCTATATCATCTCTCAGTTCTACTCCGATGGGTTCCTGGACACGTTGGAGTGGAAGGGAACGAAAAAGCGGACGAATTGGCCAGAAACGGCTCTGATATGAACACACTACTTGCGGACGGAGAGGTGCTACCGACTTTCAACACCGATAAGACTTTTATAGACGGCGTCACCACACAACTGGCTAAGGAACAATGGAGCTTGTGGCCTGATGATGACACCAAAATATCAAAGTTCCTAGTCTCTCTTAACAGAAATCAAATCGGGATGCTCGTCGGGGTATTAACCGGACACTGCACAATCGGAAACATGGCTAAAAGGCTAAGGCTTCTGCAGAAACTGCAAAGAGCTGTAGAGACCGTGGGACATCTCGATAGCCGCACGGTTCTTTGAAAGTTTGGACGACTTGGCTAGGGTACCTCGATTCGACATAAAACTATTACTCAAAAGATCGAAGTGAAAGGGTAATTACAATGGGCCTTTACGGCTTCCGGGTGAAGTGGAGTGGTATAAGAGGTTTTCCATTGATTTAATTAGCTCTGCAGCTTCTGCGGAAGTCATTTGTAAGAACTTCTAGCCAGGGGCGACCGTTGGTAGGGGTTTTAGGGGCCAGTTGCTGTTCCCAGCAAGTAGCTTACATTTTTCCAACTTATTGAAAGAAATTGATTGTTTTTTTTATTTATCAACTACCGTCTCGGGATAGAAATAGACCGAGTGCATGGGAGCGGACACCACTTTTCTTTTTGAACCCTATACTTGGGGTATATTATTTTGACACACAGTTTATTGTACCCCTTAATATTCATCGTAGAATCAAAACCTAAGACGATTAAACTATGTATGTCCGTCCGTCCGTATCAGCTTTTGATGCCCTGGAATTTAAGCTCAGAAGCTGATATTTTAAACATTTACTCTCTAGTGTCCCGAAATGTTAAAGTGTTGAATTTTTTTTAATACTCCCACTGCCACGTCCAAATTTAGAAAAAAACTGTCTTAAAGCTACATTTAAAGGGTACAAAAAAAAATTTAGACACTGAACTCCTTCACAAGTTAAGCTTTGCCATATAAAGCTTTTTTCATCCTTACATTTTGAGGGCATTTTTTTACAATGTGTTGTTTCATCGAAAATTTCCATATTTTTTCAAGTATATCACCCATACAAAGTTTTTGGCCACTCGATTTTTTGGAGGAGTTTTTTCAAGAAATATTTTTTTTTTATAAATTTTATAGAATGAAATAAAATGCTATTCATAATATAATACTGTTTGCCCCAAGCGGACTGTAGCCTTTCCTTATGTTTTCTATTGATACTGTCGAGATTCGCTGCATTTTGTTATCAGATAAATCTTATTGTTGGCGATTCCAATGCTTTGATCGCTGCTTTTTTTTAGGTTATGTTTCTATGTTAAAAATATGAAAGGGTAAGTCAATTTGTTCTCCTTGCTAACACTGCAATTATATGAAAATGTGGATATGGGATTTTTTGCTTAACATCCACGACATTTTTCGGACTACATTGTTATAGGCGAAGAAGTCCTATTCTGACGATTTTTCTTGAAAAGCCTAAGACTTATTTCAATCATATCTATGTACAAACTTACTGAATTCCACAGTAGGTTCATATATACTTAATTTAACAATGGCAGATATCAAAACAGAAAAAGTTAAATTACTCAAAACTAAATGACTTCTTTGCTTAACACGGCAGTACAGACGCCTGACAAGATCGTTGTAAGCATCATGTGGCAGCCACAGTTTTCGACATCCGCATCTCAGATTATCTCAGATCGGCATCTCAGATATTGCAGCTGCATCTCAATTAAAGATAATCATCTTCAGCGATACGATTACAGCACACCGTTGAAGTGTCACTTGACTTTTCCAAAGCATTTAACTGTGTTAATCATAATTCCCTCTGTAATAAAGTCACGAAATACATATTTTAATTTCTCTGCCACATCTAAAAACAAAATACATTATTCATATATGACTAATCGCTTGCACGCAGTTTTATGCAATAGTAAGCTGTCTACATTTCTTCCTGTTAATATTGGTGTTTGTCATGGTTTCATTCTTGGTCCATTACTGTTTTCTCTGTTTTTACATTAGTTTTCTTCTTGGCATGGTTGAAGATGCAACAAAAATGATAGACTATATTTGATCTACACTTTAGTGGTCAACACGGTCTTAAGCTGAATTCTGAGAAAACAAAAGCCGTACTAATCTTTAAACATCAAACTAGTTTCTCTGATTTTCCTTAAATTTTGTTAAACTTCTGTCAAGTTGAATATGTCACTCAAGCAAAAAATCTTGGCAACATTTTCAGCAATAGATTCTCATATAAATGCTGTAACAAATAAAGTCTACGCTTTCTTACGAGGATTTTCTATTGTTAGAACGGTTTTACCTTTAAAAGTCAATCTTAAACTGATAAAAGCTCTGTTTATTCAATATTTTTCCGATCCTATTCCTACTCACATCAAAAACTCCAAGCAGCTTTTAATTCAGTCAATCGCCCGGTTTGTACTCAATCGTCGTAGGTTCGATCATATCTCCTCCGAAGCACGTCAACTTCTTGGATGAATATTTTTTCAAATTGCGGTGCTGTTCTTAACTGTTTATTTAATAAAATTAATTTCTGCATATCAAATTGCATATATATAGTATTGAAGCCTTCTACTTTTACCTGCTGTCAAACTCTGAAATAACCTACCCAATCATTTGAGTTCTCTAATCGAACAGAGAAAATTCCATATTGATTGTTTTGAACACGCGAATTTTCTTTTAATTTTAATATGACACTTTAATTCCCTAAAATATTTAAAATTGCATAATCAATTAAATACTATGCAGGTTTTTGAATAATTATTCTTCGAGTTCAAAGTGTAAATTTATATAAGTTTGCCTTCTTAAGTTTCTTAGGAAAAATTAACAAATTTTCTATTTGCGTGAAGCGTAGGCATTGCAACATTATGCGGCCAATATTTTTTTAAACAACAGAAAAATCATGAATATCGAATGAATTGTTTTCGAGTTTTGAAACAATAGAGGGACGGACAGACTTGGAACTTAATAGAGTAAAATTTAAAACAGTCCTAGCGATGGAACGAAGTAACTACTCCATGATTACACAATGTTTTGGTATGCACACTTGTTCCTTTAATTTGTAGGTGAAACTTTGATCAATCGGGACGGTAAAATGGTTCAATGAAAGGGACATCAACCAATTTGGTGTGTATAAGGCGTGTAAGGCAGGGGGTAATTTGGGAGTTGAATATCTCTGGTACCGGAGGTGGCACGCTGGTGGTCGCACGGCGAAAGCTCTCCTGATTGGGGATCTTTCTGCCACTTACCTACCTACAGATAAAGACGTGACATATTCCTAAATGGTGCGTTTTTACACAATCGTATAATTATAGTGTCGTTTGCTCAGAGTGATAAGTGGTTTGCCATCCTTAGAGGATGACCGAAGACAAGACTCCTTAACTAAAGGGTGATTTTTTAAGAGGTTTAGAACTTTTTTTAAAAAAAAAACACAAAAAATTCGAAAAAATGAATGAAATATTTATTTGAATCGATAGTTTGAACCTTGCAATTTAATGTTTAAAGATAATTTCATGCAAATGTTGACCGCGGCTGCGTCTCAGATAGCCCATCCGCTGAGTCCAATTTTGGCATACTCTTTCACACATATCGGCCGGTATCTCACGAATGAATGCATGGATGTTGGCTTCCAGTGCGTCAATCGAAGCGGGCTTGTCCCTATACACATTAGCCTTGGCATACCCTCACAAAAAATAATCTAATGGTGTCAAATCGCACGATCTAGGCGGCCAATTGACCGGCCCGAAACGTGAAATTAACTGTTCACCAAACTCGCCTCGCAATTGCGCCATTGTTTCGCGTGCTGTGTGGCATGTGGCACCGTCTTGTTGAAACCACATATCATGCAAGTCAAGAACTTCCATTTCGGGCAAAAAAAAGTTTGTTATCATCGCTCGGTAGCGTTCACCATTGACAGTAACGCTGCGATTCGCATCATCTTTGAAGAAATATGGCCCAATAATGCCGCCGGCCCATAAACCGCACCAAACAGTGGCTTTTTCGGGATGCATTGGTAGCTGTTGCAATGCTTCTGGCTGATCTTCACTCCAAATGCGGCAATTTTGCTTATTTACGTACCCATTCAACCAAAAATGAGCCTCATCGCTGAACACAATTTTTCGATAAAAAAGCGGATCCTCGGCCAGCTTTCCAAGAGCCCATTCATCAAAAATTCGGCGTTGTGGTAGGTCGGCTGGCTTTAGTTCTTGCACCAGCTGTATCTTAAAAGGCTTTACGCCCAAATCCTTCCGCAAAATGTTCCACGTAGTGCTGTAACAAAGGCCTAACTGCTGGGAACGGCGCCGAATCGACATTTCGCGGTCTTCTGTCACACTAGCTGATACGGCCGCAATATTTTCTTCAATACGCACAGTACGTAAACGTGTTGGTGGTTTAATGTCCAACAAAGTAAATTTGGTGCGAAATTTGGTCACAATCTTCCGAATAGACTGCTCAGAAGGTCGAGAATGCCGATCATAAAATGGAAGCAGCGCGCGATGAACATTTCGAACCGAGCACGAATTTTGATAGTAAAATTCAATAATTTGCAAGCGTTGTTCATTTGTAAGACGATCCATGGTTAAATTGCAAACCAAACTGAAGCTGTTTGACAGTGACACAAGGTACTAAACACACGTCAGCTGTCAAAACCAGTGTTGCCAAAACCAAACCAGCTAAAAAATCACCCTTTATTATGCGCCTCTATTCTTGTGATAATAGTCTCTAATAAAGCACGCAATTTTGCGTTTAGTATTCGGCAACAGATTCACGCGCTGTGACCTAATATTGCAGCAGCAAAAAAAAAAAAATTTCGACAGTTTATATAACCCGCGGTTTGGTACGCTGTAAGGTGAATACATAAACAATGCTGTATTCTTCGAACTGTACTTGCAAAGCAGCTTTAGCATTACCATTAGTGCGTAGACATTTTGATTAAACGTCAAAAGGCGATCGCTACAAGACCTATTAGTTAAGGCCACGGTAAACTCCGTACATCAGCGCCATCTTTTGAAGAGATAACATTAGACCAAACTTTGAAGACCAACCGATGCACATCATACGAATAACGTAGTGGTCGTAGCTTATCGACAACTCTATATGAATAGTACCATATGAGGTCGGCTTACCCACCATGCCATCAGAATGTCCCTTTGTTTCTGACCAATCAATTAACATTGCATTTTGCAGTGTTCATATCTGTTTTTCCATTTCTCTCGAATATACTGCAAAATTGTTAAACCAATCTATTTCGGTAATAATCCTCCTTTACAAAATCGATACTTTAGATTCGTCGAAGATAAAGACGAACAAGGGTTCCTATCGTTGATTATTTTCTGAATATCTTCAAAAAAAAAAAAACATGATACTCATGTCGAGAAAATATTAAAACATTAAGTATCCAAAAAAAAAAAATTATATAGATATAGAAGCTCTTATCTGTTTCCGTTGCGTTGCGAGATATGATACACGTTTCCTCATTTGCCACAACATATCAGCAGGCAGCGCAGCAACACGAGCCAAAGGAGCTGGAAGAACAAAAAAAAACATATTCCGAAAGAATCAGCAGAAAATTCGCTCGTTCATCTATGTACGTTGTGTTATCCCTTTGGCAGGATTTGAAGGATCGATGTTCTTCCATATGCAGAGGTCTCCGTTTTTTTAGTTCTCATATTAAAGTGTCTATGTGTGCGTGTGTGTTTTCTACAATCTTTTCCTGTAACACACTCCAGCAGATGCTGGATAGATGGATAGATGTTCTCTAAGTAAAACATTTTCATTTCTCGAATTATAAGCATGTAAGGGGCTTCGGAAGTTGGGAATCTTCTTAGATAAGATTATATTAATATTGTATTTCCTTTTCCGGGGGCTATGCTCACCTCATCACACTTGATTTAGTTTACTATGAATTCGAATATAGCGACACACATGAATGCTTATGCAAAAGTATAAATGTATATCTAGGCGATGGTGGTAGAACATAACATTTTTTTTTCTCTCTTATGGGCAACCGCATTGTGGTTTTTGGTGTCTATGTGTGTATACAATCAAAGGATAAATATTTTTCCTGTCGTATGCTTTTGTTATTTTGAAAATAATAAATCTCATGTAAATATGGATGTAGTCCTCCTATGGTACACATTTTGGGGATACGACATTATTTGTAATGTCAGTTACATGACTAATATGATCTAGAATCAACAAACAAGGACTATTGAAAATTATCAATTAGAGATGTACATATGTATGTTACGTAGTAGTCGATGTGGGTTTGTATATGGTTCAATATGCCGAACACAAGTTATTTTGGACATTTCCATATTTAGGGGGAAGAGCAGTTAATGTTTCACAAAACCCGTTGTCTAACCTCATTAACTACTTTCTAAATTATGTAGGTTTGAATGTTTCATCCTGGACCACTAAAACTTTACTTCTTTTTAACTTTAAAAGTAATACACTATCAGATCTGTTTCGTGCAGAAATTTTCCGGCACAAGAAGTACACCCACAGGGTCATCACTTAGTGCAGGTGTTAGGTTAGGTTAGGTTGAAGTGGCAGTCGGATAGAAGTCCGTCTCACTTAGACCTATATAAGGTCCATTGTGATACCACGTAGATCTGAAGTTCCTGCCTACACGTTAAACCATTTTGAGGTGCTTTGGGTCGGTTGAGTTTAGATCATTAAGATTATAACAGGTGGCGCAAAAGTAATCCTCCTATCAGAAAATGCTATAAATTTTGTGATTGGCCCCTAATGTCAGTTAAATACACGTTAATAAACAATGTTACGCTACACTGCTCCAGAACGCGGAATATTGGTGACTATTTTTTTGAGCAACAATCGGTCGGTGACTTTGGCACAACGTGAATTTCGTCGCAGATTTCCTAGCCGTCCAACGCCTACTGGTGGAACACTGCGACGTTTAGCCGCTCGCCTCGAAGAGACTGGCACAACACGAGATGCTGCCAGGTGTGGCAGACCCCGGCGTAGCCGTTCTGCAGAGAATATTGCTGCTGTAGCCGAAGATGTCATGGAAGCGCCGTCGACATCGACCAGACGACGTGCCACGCAAATGGGTATCAGTCGACGGTCTTTACAGCGAATTTTGGTACAAGATTTGAAGATGTTTCCGTACTAAGTCCAGACGGTGCATCAGCTGTTAGCTGCTGACCGCCAATCGCGTCTAACATACGCACAAGCCATCCTTAATCACCACCAAGAGGAAGATGATTTTTCATCAAAAATAATCATGCGTGATGAGGCCCATTTCCATCTTAGCGGGTACGTAAATAAGCAAAATTTACGCACTGAAAATCCGCGTGTAACCCACGAAGAGCCATTACACCCGCTCAAAGTCACTGTATGGTGTGCTGCCTATCGCCGGAAGTTTTGGCCAAAGTGATGGAATATGCCATAAAAAGGGCTCAGATGACAATCAACTGTGGCGGCGGCCATTTACATGACATCATATTCTCGACTTGATGTAAAAAAAATTAAAAGACCAAATAAAACTAATCCACAAGAAGAATCAAAGTTTTCCATTTTTTTTTATATTACAGCCAAAAATATCGGAAGGTTATTTTTGCGCCATCTTGTAGAAGAAGGCCCCCATGTGGAGATTTCGCTTTCAGGAGAGAGCAGGGAATGCGCAAAGATGGTGTAGAGTAGTCTCCTCCTCATCCTCATCCATACAGCTCCTACAGAAGTCGTTGGAATAGGCGCCAAGCCTTGTTGCATGCCTGCCTAACAGACAGTGTCCAGTTATGACACCAATTGTAGCACTAATGTGCGACCGATTAAGGGTATTCAAGGTCCTTGAGCGTCTTAGATCCAGCCTAGGCCAAATCTGCTTCGTTGTCAGACAAGTAGTACAATTTGTCCATCTGTGGTTAGTTTTTTCTATTGCATCCAGTTTAAACAAGAGTTTGCAGGTGGAAACTGGTATGCCTAAGGAGCCCTTTTCAGGCAAGATTGAGAGGTTAGTTCCAAATTTGGCGAGTTCGTCAGCCTTGCAGTTACCCGGAATGTCTTTATGCCCCGGCACCCAGCAAAGGTGAATGTTAAACTGCTCAGCCATCTCCTTTAGAGATGATCGGCAATCTAGGGCTATTAAGGAGTTAATAGAGACAGACTGATGGCGGCCTGACTGTCCGAAAAGATTTGAATATCCTTTACGGATACCACGTTCTTTTTTAGCCAGGGCAAGACTTCCTTTATCGCCATAATTTCCGCCTGGAAAACACTACAATGATTAGGAAGACGGAAGGAGAGACTGATTGTGAGATTTAGTCTGTCTGAGAAGACACCTCCACTCACCCCATCATTTGTTTTTGAACCTTCCGTGTAAAAATGGATAGATTCTTCCTCCGGCAAGGCATCCTCTCAAAAGGATCTAGGGGGATGGATAGCTGGAAGTTTTTTTCGAACAGCAGTTGGGGTGTGGTGTAGTCTATATACCTAGAAGGGATTCTGAGTATCGGTCCATTAAGAAGTTGCTTGAGGCGAGTGGCCGTGGTAGCAGCCGTCTGTCTGCTAAAAGTGTCAAGGGGTATTAAATGGAACAGAATGTCCAGTGCAGCTGAGGGAGTGGTGCGAAGCGCTCCACCCATGCCTAAACATGCTAATCTCTGGATCCTGCCAAGTTTATAGCGGTTTATCGCTTTCTCTAAGGCAGTCCACCAGACAATCGTTCCATATGTTAGTATCGGTCTTACAACCGAGATATATAGCCAGTGAGTAATTCGAGGTTGAAGTCCCCACTTGTTACCAATAGCTTTTTTGCAAGAAAAGAGTGCAACCGTAGCTTTCCGGACTCTTTCTTGTATATTAGATTTCCAGCAGAGCTTCCTATCCAGGATGAGACCTAGGTATTTGGCCTCGTCAGAGAAGACTAAGCTGGTACCCCTGATTGAAGGGGGGTCGACTCTTGGGATTTTGTATTTCCTAGTAAAGAGGACAAGTTCAGTTTTGTGGGAATTGACGCCTAGACCACAATTGTCAGCCCATCTTATTAGCTTGTTGAGAGCATTTTGTAGGAGTTCTTTTAAGGTGTTAAGGAGCTTCCCCGACACGGCAATAGCAACGTCATCTGCATGGGCAATCACTTTGCAGCCCTCTCCTCCCAGAATAACAAGCAGTTTGTTCACCACAAGATTCCAAAGAAGTGGGGATAGGACACCTCCTTGCGGGGTTCCCCTGCTGACAGATCTTCTGGCGGATGTCATACCCAGCTTTGAGTTAATAAACCTACTGGTTAGTAGTTGATTAATGAACTCGCCAAGTGTGTCATCCACTTTCAGATCCGACAGTCCAGTTGAGATCGCGGATGTGTTGACGTTGTTAAAGGCGCCTTCTATATCGAGGAAGGTTACCATTGTATACGCCTTGTGGTGAAGGAAATATTCAATTGAACGTTGCACCTTAAATTATTAAAAAAAAAACAGAAAGAACCGCGAAACAAACTACTAATTAAAACAATTGCCGGCGGAACAAACGAAAAATAAATAGAAAGAAATTGCGGCCGCCACCGCCCGAAAGTCAAAGTCGATTGTCAAACTCCACAGATCAGATGCAACGAAAGCAAAGATCTTGCTAATTCCCGGCAGCTGAGTGGAAGGTATGGGTTCGTTCAATAGAAAACTTAGGCAAAGGTACAGGAAGAATTCGTTTCGACAGAAAATCGAAATGGGCGCCACACAATTTTTTTTTTGGGAATTGTGAAATCTTGAAATCACAAATAATTCGAAAATAGAAAGAAAAGAAAAATGGAAATTGAAACGACAGTTTTACCACGTTATAATTCTCCGTTGGAGTACGGTCTTTTATTTTAGGCGAAGCCTCTTCGAATTGATTATTTGCGGTACAACACAATTTCCAGAGACCTTTGGGGTGACCCGCTATCACTTATCCCGAAATTAAAACAAAGGAAAAAGATTCACTGGGGTCGCATGTCCCGTCTTTTCTCGGGAATTATAGAACCGAAAACAAAACCCAACCAAACCAAAATTTTGCAATTCAAAAAAAAAAAACGATTTATTCCACTCTACTTATCTTTTCCTTCTTGTTCCCTTCTCCTCCTCCTCAATTTATGTTCGTCTCGTCCTTTAATCGTCCTGTTAACTTATTTCCACCTTTTTCTTCTATTTTTTTTTCTTTTTTTTTTTTCAACTACCAAAACTTTTCACAGAAATTTCTTCGACTACCAAAACTTCGACTGGCTAATTCGCTTGTCAACCAAAAAGTGGTTTTTCCAGGTTCCTTTGTTCAAAGTCGGTCAAAGTTGGACATTCACACTCACATACATACATTGGCAGTGGAATCTAACGTATGGCGTGCCATGGACTTCCCCCTCTGTGTGGGTGGTTGTCCGCCATATATTCCACTACCCACACATTCAAACTAGCGAACCAACGGGCGGCACTTTCCAGCTACTCCAAAGCAATTTTTGCAGTGGTGTACCAATGCTCTCCGTTACCCCTTCGCTTTCAACTTCCACTCGCTCTTATATGACCATTCACCGCACCTGGAAAGCCCGGTTGCAGTGAATTCTCTGACCAACCTGGAACAACCTTTCCAATCCATTCCGATTGGCTAACCCGATTTATGAAAACAAAGCGCTAAGGAAATTTCCCTAAAAAGTTAGCTACGAGTTAATGTCCCCACTGGACGAAGTTAAATTTGTAACCACCCACCCACTAAGTGGAGGCCAAAATGTGGAGAAAAACCCCGAAACATTCGGACGAGGACGATCAACCTTTGCTCACCCAACGTGATGAGTCATACCCCAGCTACGAGAGGAGGACAAGGAACTCTCCCCTTCCCTCATCGAACCTGACTCCCTCCCGTTTGGTGGTAGTTCTTTTGCAATTTTCGTTGGAGCTTATTTACTCTGGGCCGTCCGCCCGTTTGGACTCGCTGATCCGTTGGGAGTCTCCAGGCCGTCCGCCCGGCTCACCTTCGGATAGGCTCCATCTCTCTATTTAGGCCAGTAGACCGTCCGTCTTTCTTGGGCCGTCCTGAGTCCCCCGGGGTCACCTGTGGTGGTTGCTCTCCCCTGGTTCGAACGAAGTGGGCCATTGGTTGATGAGGCCATGGCTGCCCTTCCACTTCTTACGGCCTTGGGGCGCGAACCGATATAGAGAGGGATAAAGGTCGGGAAAAGAAAGGCACCGATGGGTGCTTCTTGTCGTGGTAAATTTTACCGCGACACGTTTTTATGGCTGTTTCTACAGATCTGACTTTGCAATAAGCATGTTGGGAGGTAGCAGCCTTTTGTCAATGTTGGTACGAATATGGATATCTATCAATCTTTCTAGAGTTTTTTGGAGAAATGAGGATAGACTGATGGGTCTGAGATCTTTCGGAGTGACATGGAAACCACTTTCACTTCTCTCCATAATAGCGGAATGTGAACCAGTTCAATACAACTTTTAAAAATTATCTCTAACACCGGTAGAATAATATCTGATGTTTTTTGTAATTCGGCTGGTATAATGCCGTCTGGTCCCGCCGATTTATATGGTTTGAAGCTGTATGTAGCCTATCCCGGGTAATTATATCGTGAATGTTGGTTATGTGAGTCCTTATCCTGTTTGGGTTCGTACTACTTATAACATGGGAGCTACCTGGGAAGTGGGTATCTAATAGCAGATTAAGCTGATTATCCGATTTTTTGAGACAGCTGAGCATCGTTGGATTTGTAGCCTAGAAGCTTCGGGGGTATCCTCTATTTTGCTGCAGAAGAGTCGCCACGATATTCTTTTGGCTTTCCTCAATTCTTTTTTATAGGATTTGACGGATACTTTGTAGGCATCCCAGTCGGAATCTGTTCGTGTGGCCTTGGCTTTATTGAACAGTTTTCTGCAGACTAAGTGGACTCAATTCCGATGTCCAGCAATGCGGCTTACGCTTGCCTCTCGGTCGAGTGGGAAGACACGAGGAGGGCAATGCTTTATTTAAAGCCATAGTGCAGGTGTTAGTATGTACAGATATTAAACAAATGTAACAGGCAGACAAGTATAAACTGCTAACACAAACTCAACGGACATACAAGAACTAACAATTACGCCTACTAACATGCAAATCAATCACATGATCATTTGAATTATAAATTCTACTCATGCGACTGATAGGTTCATTCCTACCTCAATTCGTCCTATGATAAGGACTGAGTAATAAAGTCACAAATCGTAAGTTATGAGCATCTCTAGTGCGACAGTAAAAGTGAATTGAATACAGCAAATCCGGTGCATCAATATGACCAGATATTAGCTGCTGTAAGAAACTCATATCACTATAGACTCTACGTTTAGGAAGCAGTCCCATTTGCAGAACTTTGATTACGTTGACTGTATGGAGGAAGGTTATATGGATCAACCCATGGAAGACTTCTTGGGAAATCGAATGAAGCTACATTGAATGGCTTCAATTCGATTTGAGTGAATGTTGTAGTTATTTTTTTATTTTCTATTTAACGGGCTCCCGACCCGTGAAGAGTCCCTGCCTGAGACACGGCAGCCTTTGAACCTCTGCGATCCGGGCATCTGCTCCGGCATCTGCGATCGCTTGGTCTTTAAAACGGAGGTTCGATCTTCTTTGTCGTCTCGAACCTGGGGGCTGGGATGCGAAGATGCTCTTGGCTGGAGCGTTGTTGTCCATTCGCTCGATGTGGCCGAGCTAATGTAGTCGACGAGTTTTGTCTTTTTGGACTACATCCACATCTTGGTACGGCTAATAGAGTTCGCGGTTGTTTCTTCTCCTCCATTCGCCCTCCTCGTACACAGGACCAAATATCCGTTGAAGGATTTTTCTGTCAAAGGATCCCAGTATTAACTATCCGTTTTGGCAGGATATGGTTTCTGTAGAGCATGCACTTTGTTCCTTTGTCAGGAGTTTCAAACCCATTTGTTTTGTGCCAAACCGAAGTAGCAGCGGTTTCCTAGGGTAATTCTTCGATGGATCTGCACAAAGATGTCTTTTGTGGAGTTAATGTTTACCTCGAGGTAGATGAACTCCTTAGTGAGTGCAGTGGCTTAGTGGTTAAGTGCGTTGGACCACTAAGCGAGAAGTCGCCGGTTCAAATCCCGACCTTTGATGGGATCCCGAATTTAGTCGGGATATTTAATTTTGTAGTAAGGATTCCAAACTTATGAAGCTTACTTAAGATGAGGGCGAGAATTAAGAAACACCCCATAAACTGATTTTCTGCAATTTGATTAAAATTGACTTTCTACAAACCGGCTTAATCCATTTTGGTCAAATCGTTAGTGCCGTTTTTATGATAATTTATTTTTTTCTAAAACGCACATATGCATCTTCTATACCTAGAAAGTATCGTATAGATTGTAACTTTATTGCATTGAACATTATTTATATCTCTTCGATCCGATACACTTCTTGCAACTGAGGCATGTGGAATTTGATATTTGTACGCAGCCTTTATTGTGGTATTTCGCAACGGATGATAAATTTGAACGGCATAGTTCTAGCATTGTAGTATCGAATCATACATATGTCTGGGGTCAAAACCTTGTCAGAAGACCGGCCTGACCTTAGAATAACAACCCCCTGCCAATGTAAAAAATATGGTCGCAATCCTCATATGCTACCAGCGCAGCTTCTAGCTCGTCAACATTTCCATTTCTTCCAGGGATCCAGCAAGTGATTCACCTACACCATAACATATTTTATGCATATCTATGAATGAGGTCGATAAAGTTGTCGTGGTATTGACATTATTCGGTCGATTTTTGAGTGGCTTGAACGATTGGGGTTTTCGATGCTAGCTGCCGATGGGGCACTGCAAGTCAAGGTAAGTTCTGACAAAAATAAATTAAGGACAGCAACATTTGAACTCAGGGTGGGTAGGTAGGTAAAGTGGCCGTTGAAAGACAAAGGCCAGGGCAACGTAATTAGCATTAGCACCGGTTTGTTACCACCACTCATAAGGTCTTCTGTTGGCTCAGATCCATATGTAATAGCAGGCTGCGTTGTTTTGGGTTGACGTAAATATTTAGCAGTATTTTTTCGCTTCCTTTATCGCCAGAACATGTTACATGCCTATAACACTGTGGATGAGTTCGGGATCCGGAAGGATAATAACGTCTGTAATATGTCTGAAAAAGACGCCCCCACCTACTTCACAGTCCAATTTGGACCCGTCAGAGATGGTTAGAGCGAACTATTTGATAACAGTGTCTGATTCCGATCTGGACGGGAAAAGATAAAGTTTTCTGGAAGTTTGGGTGTAAAGCTGTCAGTAGATATTGATCCTACGCTACAGCTGTATACATCCAAAGAATCATTTTAGGTTTGAGACCCCACTTACTACCAAAAGTCCTGCTACAAGCGTAGAAAGCGATGTTAGCTTTCCGCACTCGGTGTTTGATGTTCAGCTTGCAGTTGAGTTTAGTGTCTAAAGTAACAACAAAGTAATTAGCACAAGGGGATAGTGAGGGAGTTTGGTTGTTAAGACGGGGAAGTTGTAAGGTTGGTATTTTTGTTTTGGTGGTGAAGAGTATCCTCAATAATAACGGATTTAAACTCTTCGAGTTCATGATTCCAGGAAAGTGGGTATTAAGAAGGAGCTCTAAAGATTGCTCAGTAGATTCTGTACAATTACAATCATATTTCGTAATGATAGACGGGCTGGAGTATGCTTTGGATAGAATCTTACTGTGTCTAGCAGAATCTTTATGGATTTCAATGGATTGACAATAATCTGACCAAGCCTGGCTTTTGACTGATCTTATTCCTTTTTTGTTAAATTCTACGCAATCTTTGTAAGGTTGCCAGAACTTGTGCCGATAGCAGATGTTGAAGATCTCTCTAGTCATCCTCCTGAGGATGGTTAGGTCTTCGTTCCACCATGGCGGTAGTGTTTTTTTGCTGAAACGATATATCTAAAGCTACCCCCACGGCCTTATCGAAGGTCTTAGCTGTTGGGCAGAATACTAATATTTAATACTCAGCAAGATTATAGTCAAAGCGCACTCCACCCCGTCTATCATAAGGATGGTACTTGGACGGAATCTAATCTTTAGAGCTCCTTCTTAACACCGACTTTCCTGGATGTAAAGATCACCGACCGTGAAAGCAGCTACTTTGTAAGTGACGCAACATGAACATGAAGAGTTTAAGGACCTGACCAAATTTCTTTAATCTTGATATTTCAATTGAAGAGAATCCACTCGTGGTTCGAGAAGGATTTGATGTTGGAGAATCTAAATTTTTGAAATTTGAACTCAATTCCAACATGGCTGCTTGTCGGAGAGTTTCTCGACTAACTATTTCAGTTAAAAAATAGTGTGCTGTATACCATGTCTTAACTCAGTAGAGACAACACACCAACTCAACTTCTAAGATTACCTCGGAAGAAAGTATGTCTGATGAATGGAACCTCAGCACTGTTTTACCAGTCCACCAGTTAAGAAGGCCTAGGTAAGCTTTAGTCTTACAAATTTCGCTTATACGATCTCCGACCGTCTGCAACCATTTGTCAATGACTTTTTAGCTTCTAAAATAGATCTGAAACTGTGGGCCCTTCAATTTGTACAAAAAATTTATTTTCGCACACACAAAGGTTGTAAAAGCTAGGCTCTAGTTCCTGTTACACCTCTTATCGTTTTTTTGGTTTAATTCCCCAATCGAAAGAATATTCTTCGGTAACAGACCCAAGGCGTTCTAATCACTATTTTACTTTCGACCTATCATCATTGTTGACGAAATTCAGTGTTTGCGAGCATAGCAGCAGGCTGATATAAGCAAATAGCAATTGCAAATTTAAGCTGTCAACAACATAGTTGAAATCTTTTACTTAGAGAAAGCACCAGACTTTGTCTAATTCAGTTCTGCTTTAACATCTGAAAATGACATCACCTCAGCAATCAAGCGCAAAATAACTCTTGCCATTGCTCAACTACCCAGTAAAACAATTTACAAAATACTTCAAGCTTTCACTCTCCCTTAAATACACCATGACTACCCGTAGAATATTTTATAAACTGTTAAGTACTTATATCGGTTCAACTTAAACTAAATTTATCGACGCAATTCCCTATCCAACAAAGCAAAAAAAAAAAAAAAAAAATTACAAAAACTCCTCACCAAAAAACCATAACAAAACTTTACCAGGATCATCAACTTTCTCCACTTCAACTCAAGTAATGAGACTCGAGAAAGAAAAGTCCAACAAACTTTTGGCCCTTCCTTAATTAACCCCCCGCTCCCAAACTAACAGTGTGCACATCAACTTCTCCCTTGACAGAACAGGGACTTTAAAGTTCAGAAACGTATCTGTGTAATCACTTCATTATCCCATTTAGTTGGACAAAAAAAAATCCAAAGAGAGAGAGAGAGAGAGAGATTATCACACTCCTCGATTATGTCAGCCACTCTCCTCGGGCATGAGTACCATGTTTCGGTTTGGTGTCCACCGGCAATAAACGTCTTTCAACAAACCCATTCCGTATATCTATCCCATTCAAGGTAGGGTTAGATGAAGTGCTCGAAACGATTTGAGTATGTGACATCCTTTTGTCCGGAGAGAATGTCCGAGATGGTAGCCATTGATGAGCATATTGTTACCCACTTTAGGTGGGTCCTGGTACTTACCAATCTGTGTACTCCGCACCCGAAGGGGATATTCGACTTGGGTCAGCACAAATGCCAAAGGTAGCTATGTGATTTGAATATTCAATTGGGTGATGCCAACCAGATCGTCACATCATCAATTTGTGGTTCGTGCTGATTCAAAGGACGATATTTACATTTTTGTTGGTGGTAATGGTAATCCTTGTAATCGTTGGGGTGTGCCTTAACTTTGCAAAGCAGAAAGGGTATATGAATGTATATATTTAACTTTGTTAGGTAATAGTTTAAACGACTTATTTAATGGGTAATTGGAACATGAACGTATTTAGTTGGCGGCTGGCTTCCGTGTGATTAATTGTTGAGAATTTTGTTTAGTTTTCGAACGGGCTGAGGGATGTATTTATGGTTTAAATCAGCAACACCGAGTTAAAATAATTAACTAATAAATCATTCCCCTTTTTCTATAACAAAAAACAAAAAAAAACCTTGACAACTTAATGAAACATTTCCAACATTTTTATGGAGTGTGTTGAAGGAACCGGAAAAAAATGTGGAACTTTTAAATAACACAATCTCCTTGCAGCATTCAAGTTAACACATTGTCATAAATTTCATAGATATGCCAGCATAGCTAGCATACAAATACCGACTAAGGAATTGCATTCAGGAAGCATTTCCCGCATTTACATTGTGCAGAATCGAAAAAAAAAATATATATTCGAACATGCACCTTGTACTCATCCCGCTCCTTAGCAAGCGAGTGTAGCAGCTCTCAAAGCAATTCTTTGCACTTGTAATAGAGCGACAGGCAGTGAAATAAATATTTAAAAAAGAAAATAACCACAATGAAAGAATACACTGCGTCGCTGTTCTTTAAATACACTTATTTTTTTTACTTTCTCGTATACATTAGTATAGGAAGGAGAAAGTTATTGCTGAGTTATTGCAAACTGAGTATGAGCGATGATATTACGACTATAGAGAAGTCCAGAAAAGTAGGTCCGCCAATGCCGTCCGTCGGTCTGTCTGTCTGACTATCTGTCTGTCTGTCTGTCTGTCTGTCCGGGCATCGTATGGCGAAACGGTTCAACGGATTTGCTTCAAAGTTCGTATATAAAGTTTTTTTGGTCACATCTCAGGGAGTCTTTTTATTTTTTTCTTTATCGTTTAAAATAACGGTACCTGCCATACAAATTTTTTTGATGAAAATATGTATTTTTTTTTTCTAGAAAATGGTTCCAAGGATTTTGGTCTGTTTATGTACTAAAGATACTCGGGATAGGGCCAAAAATATGGCATACTCAGTTTTTGGGAGAAAATTTGAATAACAGTAATTTATAAAACCGCCAATATCTCAAAAATTAATAAGGAAAATATCGAAAGATTGTACTATTTTTGTACAATGTTGAGTTGAACAAATTTGCTTATTTCGATTTTTAAAATAAGATTTTTTATTTTTTTTTTTTTCATTTAACGATTTTCGTAAATTTAATTTAATTCGTTTTCTCAAAAACGACTCAAACAATTTTGATCATTTTTTTTATTTTGAACAATTATGTAAAAAGTATCCAATGTGCGATAGTACATAAAAATAGTAGCTGAGGTTTTTGAGAAACTCAAATTTTTCAAAACCTAAAAAGTGATTTAAATAAATTTGGAATGTGATCAAATGTTACCACTATTTTTGAGGCAATTTAAAAATGCACATTATGTAGCGAGAAAGTTTCGTATGACGCAGTCATGCACTTTATTTTGTTTGTTAACTTTTTAAGGCTCCATATCTCCCATGGTGCAACTGGAAGGCCAACATGTAAGACTTTATATCCCGCTGAAATTAAAAGGTATTCCACGCTCGGTACAGATTCTACTACTTCTTTCACTTTGGCCCTAGTTTTTAAAAAATAAATATTAGGCGTAAACGGCTCATATAGGACCCAAAGCCTAGCTTCTCTAACCACGTGTGAGCGAAGATATATTTTTTGACACGCATAGAGGCACCTACTAATGAAGATTCCGAACTGTAATTAATTTTTGAGAAGCTTTTCATGACAATTCATACTTTTGGATGTTTTGTCAAACGTTCGCAAGAGGTGGATCAGCGAATAAAACCTTACAGGTAGTATAAAGCGGGATTTGAATCAGTGATTCACTTAACCGCTAAGCCACTGCGCACCCACCCTAGCGGGACTAATTTAACTATAATAAATAAAACAACCACAGTCCTACCTATGTGGTCCGATTTTTTTCGCTGTATTAAAGACATTGCGTTGGTCCGAACACACAGCACTAACCATCAGCCTAGCATAGCTTAGCTATAAACGTTTGACTCGACAAAAGCCGGATGCAGGGGCAAAAGAGTAATTATACAGATAGTCGACTGAGAGGATTTTTGGCTCTCCTGCCTATCGTTTTTTATTTGCTTCAAAAAGGCGCAGTACTGTGTTCGTATATGTTTTTACATGCAAATCAAATTGAGCCAGCTCACGCACACAATAGCAGTTCTGCGCCTAAGAATCCATTTTGGAAAAGATCTCATGTTGACATATTAAAAGTCAAATTTGGGCTGTGTCCAATAACATCGTAATAACATGCGACGATTTATGATGCATTTGCAAAAGAATGAAGTATTGTTGATTGTTTTGAATTATTATGTATTATTTTAGTTTTACCTAACAAACATATTTTTTGGGTAAACATTTATAAGCAGTTTCGTAAACCTAAAATAAGGGTTTTCATAATTTGTTTGCCGGTAGTTAAACTAATTTAGCAGTTTTAAATTGTCAGTAATAATTAAATAATTTTGTTGGTTGATTTGTTGGATGTCGAGTAAAATAATTAAAATTAAATAATTTTTAAATGGAAGGTGCGATAAATATTTGAGCAGTGAATTAATGAAATATTCTGTAAGCTTACTAAAATTTTAGGTAACATAAATAAAAGCTCAAAGAATGAAATTAATGAGTAACGCGTGATTAGTTAACTGACCATTTCAATAATTTTAAATAGTATTTCATAAATTCACTGCTATTTTATGCACCGCTATTTGTTATTAAATTTGTATGTTTATTTTAAAGCAGATAAAAAATTAAGAACTATTTCTTATAAACACAAAAAATATTCGCATTTAATTGCAACAACTTCATTATTTATATACCTGACTATTTTTTTTATAAACATTTCAATTAAAATATCTATTAAACTTGAACTACGTTAACTCAATGCTTCGCAGCACTTCCCCAACACATCCGCTATAATCAGCTGTTTTTTGTTGCCATTTGGAATTCTTGCAAAACTGCCCGCGCTAATGACATATTTTTGACACATCAACGCCTCCGTATTTTATTTGGCTCATATTGCTCATGTTGTTCATAGCATATAAAAACTAGTGGTGCCGTGGGTATTATTATTCCCATTCTCTGGAACCTATGAGCCAATTAGAGCAATTTATAAATCTTAATAGCTCAATTATAGAGCCGTCGCTCTATCTTGTAAGTAGTGCCATGCTACTTCTATTATATCATAATACTGAGTAGTGGCATCCTTTTCACAAGTCGCCTGTAATGAGTCTCATTTTATTTGTGCATGTCCTTTATTGTATAACACTTTGCTCAGTCGTAGAGTTTTTTTTTTGTATCTTAGTTATCTAAGTACAGTGCGAACATATTTCTGGTAGTAAGAAAGCAGTGAAATGCCTCCCCTAGCTGGGCTCTAATCGCGTAACTTTTCAGACGATCATCTTCATGGCGATTGAATAAAACGATTTCATCTTTTGTTTGCTTTACCTAATTGACACCCATAAACGATCATTGTAAATTGGTAGTTACACGAAGAAGAAGGATCTCCGAGTCGACGTCATTCGATCGAGAGCCCACTTTTGCTCTCAATCCCTTGTTTTAAGGGTGAATTCAATAAAATCCGCATAGATGCGACCTCACTACGCAAAAAATGATGATTTTGTTTTTTTTCATACTCTAAATTCATCTCAATGTCCTGTCCACAATTTTTTACTTGCTTAAAAAATGTATCTACTTGCTATTACCCTTAATTTCCAAATTGTTCGTTATTACCCAAAGTTTGTAAGTGGATGCAAATGACTGAGACGCAGAGTGTATAACCCGCTCCGAGAGTATGTGTGTGTTTTTAGGAATATTATATACTTATAGTGCAGAGATGGCTTCGTGTGTGCATAAAACATTATATTGCCGCCTGTCAGTTATGGTTGAAGTTCATTTGCATCCATATGACAGCTTGACTGTGTGTGGTAAGAAAAATTTATTTGCAAGCTAAAAAGTGTAAATTGTTGCATTTCGGGATGACGTTGGCTTTGGCATGGGATATGCGTAAGTGAATGCAGCAGGCTGGAAATGAGTTTATTTTGCTTTTAAGGATGAAAAGGAAACACTTTAAAGCCGACAGGATGCTATTGCGATTATTACTCAGATGGATGAGCACGGAATATTTCGTTTCATTTCATATCTATTTTTTCAGACAGAGTAAGATATGTACTTGGGTTTGAAATAAATAATAATAAAGACAATTTACAGGCGTCGCTAACCTGTGTTGCAGTGGGGCTACCATTCTTGGTGGGACACACATCTCTGTCACAAATAAACTTCAGCACTGGACACCTTGAATATACCGGCAGGAGACGAATTCTTGAGTATACTCTATACTCTGTGCAACATAAATTGGCAGCACACGTCTTATGGGGAACCACATTTTCGTGCCATATTTTGGCACCATACTATAGGTGGCTGGGTTGGGTTGGGTGTTGTAGCATAGGGTAGCCATTGATCGGCATAATTTTGGAGTGATGTAACTATTTCTGTACATCAATTGTGCTTATTTTACCTCCGCGCCGTAACCACCGGATACTGGTCTCTGTTGAAGAGAAAGAAAATACCAACACTGTAATTACTATGTCTATGATGACTGACTGGATGAGCCTTAGAAGGCTGGCTATATAGGCATCTCAGAGAGAGAGACGTACGGCGGATGAATTCACTGGATTGGATCAACGGTGAAGTCAATCGTCATTACGGAATATACATTATATGAGCTACTTCGACATATTTGGAGCAAAGATCATTGTGGATTTTCAGCACAAGTCAGGGTGTCGTAAAAGAGATGGTAGCGGATGAGCCCTTAATGGGCCAACATCAGCGCTGGAATCACCGTAGTGGAGTACTGGCAACAATCCAATGTATATTTTTGGATTTGGTCCTCCAGGTTGGGTTTTGTGCCGTAGGGGTAACTTCCCTACCACTTAAAAAAAAACCATGTTATGAGAGAGATACTAGCCTC
This sequence comes from Ferdinandea cuprea, assembly GCA_963576555.1. Lineage (NCBI taxonomy): Eukaryota > Metazoa > Arthropoda > Insecta > Diptera > Syrphidae > Ferdinandea > Ferdinandea cuprea. Next base: position 135,646,756 of record OY754958.1, read on the forward strand.
GGATACTGACCCCCGTCTCTATAAATCACGACCCGGAACAACAAAGGCTTATGATTTAAGAGTATGCACCTGGACCGTACGTACGTTCAAACTGGAATCTGTTCACTACAGGACTACACCAAGCTAAAAAATTCATTGGCCTCGCCAACAAAAAACGAGCTCTTCAGATCCTCTGAAGCTTGATGCTTAGATTGTAATTGACTTCCTAACTGGTCACTGCGCCCTGAACCATCGTCTCATGAAAATGGGAAAAAGCTCTACAGATGTGCGTCGACTCTTCCTAGAACAACCAGAAACGGCAGAACACATCCTATGCTAATGCCCTGCAATAATCCAAAATAGGACAAAGGACTCACAGAACCTTAGGATATTGCCAAGATCTACCCTGGTCGCAGTGCTAATCAGCCCCACTCTTTAAAAAAAAGGTCATTGATTTTAGACCAATAAGCGATCGCCTGGCTGTAATCCGTATCCAAGGTACATTTTACAACATCAGCCTAATATGTGCCCACGCCCCTACCGATGAAGCTGAAGACCCAATCAAGGAGGAGTTTTATGACCTCTTGGATGGTGCCTACGGATCCTGTCCGTAGGTACTCGTGGACTTTAACGCTAAAATTGGTAAGGAAAACATCTTTGGCGGATTAGTTGGAAAGCACAGCCTCCACGATACGACAACAGGCAACGGCTTCCGACTAATCGACTTTGCGCCAGCTCGTAATACAGTGATAAGCAACATTTGGTTTCCAAGGCTTAAGATCCACCAAGCAACCTGGCGCTCTCCAGATGGTCGAACTGCCAACCAAATCGACCACGTGCTTATCGATGCAAGGCACGCTTATAACATCCTCAACGTGCACATATATCGAGGGGCAAACGTAGACTCTGACCACTTTCTCGTACTTGCTAGATTCAGAGCTTGACTGTCCAATGAAAAGAAGTTGCGAAAAGAACACGAAATTTCAGGTTGGACGCCTCATCACGGTTGGAGTAGCCAGAGTCTACAGATAGCGCCGGAGCAAGAAACTCTCCGCTGTGCACTCACCATCTACAAATACTAACACCATGTGGAACCAGTATCGCAAAATCATCAAGGAAGTACCGAGACTATCGTAGGCTACCAGCCATCAGAGAAAAAGAGTAGTATGATGATGAGTGCATCCACCGGAAAATGGTGAAAGAACGTGCACATATACAGGCGCTGCAGCGCAAAACAAGACCAGCGAGGGAAGAGTATAGATCCAGCAGAAGGGAGGAGAAGAAAACCATCCGTAGAAAGAAAGGGCATACGCAGTCTCCCAGCTTAAGGAAATCAAAGAATCCAGCGATCGAAACAACATCCGGATGTTCTACAAGAAAGCCCAGCAACTGGCGGCTGGCTTCAAGCCCAGAACGTACACTCTTCGAAATATTGATGGAACCCTAGTCACGCAGTGAATAGTAGATGTATTAAAGCAGCTGCTTAATGGACATAATGGTGAGAGAGTGGTAGGGTAAGAAGAGAACCCGCGTCCAGTCAATGTAGAAGAAATTCCACCTCCCAGTCTAGAGGAAGTTGCTATGGCTATGGCTATGGCAGCGGAACTCTTCAAACATTGTGGTGATGCTTTGGTAGGGTGCATGCATTTAATCATCAACGAAGTATGGGTGGAAGAAACCATGCCCGACGCCTGGACTGTATTTATTAATATTAATGAATAAATTTTTTATTTTTTTTTTTGTTTTTTATTTCAAAAGGATCAGGCTCACTCGGGATACCCTTCAAAAACACGGCTTTAATCTTACCTCTTAGGGGGGAAAAGATAAATTTGTTTTATTTTTTATAAATAAGGCCAAAGACTTCGCCTCAAAGACGAACAGATCTTAGAAGGATGCTTTCAAGCCGGTGTACACACTGAGGCGGCGAGCAGTTGCATGGCGCAGTTTGTCATAAATGTAATCTGAATCGGAGGACGCTGATATCACAGTTATTTAGGCATCTGTTCCAGTTGGTTGATGCATGCTGGAACAGATTCATTTTAACCACTAAGAAATAGCTTCGGCTAATCTAATCACGTATTGAAACGAATGGTGTGGGGTAGGGCAGTTAAAAGAGCCATGGGTCACCAACAACGGACGCATAGCTGGACTTATGACAAGTTATTTCTTATTTCAAGGTATACCATGAACTTTTATTTTTTATACAGAAAAAGCTTCCCTGACATTGACATTGGACCCATTGCTTCTGTAACGTAGAACGATTTTAATTGTGTTGAGTTTACTCTCCGTTTACTCCAAATCTAGTGTACGAGCCAAATAGATATTTAGATGAAATTATTTAAGAATGGGACAATCCGCCAGAAACAGCCCTCGGTTAAACATGCTACATAGTATAGGTAGCTCTGGGCGGTGTGGGATATAATCAAAATACAGGAGTTCCCCTCTAATCTTAAAGGTGGTGTTCATTATGCCAATTAGTTTCGAAGTATGTTCCGTCTAACAAATACCGGTTCAGTCCGCTATATATTATTCTATGTTGGGAGCTTGGCTAACAATTTCATCATATAGCCTTCGACGTGTTTTCTCCAGTAGGGAGGTGAACTTTCCATTCACAGACACTGTTGGCTCCTTGGCGAGAACAGGTAGATTAAATTCAGAATCCGACGCCAATATTACCCACTCATGAACATACCCCCCCTTGATCAAAAGCATATCTTCTAAGATAATTTTTGGTAGTCTGTCTTCGTTCATTGCCTTGACTCGTACAATATGAGTACGAAGCTTGAGTGAGACCAAAAACAGGGAAGCTATGCCTGTCTCAAGGTGAAGCATGTACCTAGATGTGCAAATCGTTCGGTAATCTAACAGACTTTTCAAATTTTTCGAAAGGGTCTCTCCATTCTTGAGCTCCATAAAGATGCGGTTGCACGAAATATTTGCGCTATGTATTTTTTTTTTTTTGTTGATGCAACTTTCCCAAACTAAATCTTTGCTTCTGCCAATTTAGCTCTTAGGTGCTTTTTCATGTTAGGATATTTTTGACTATTCTAGTTGAAAGGATAAATTCCAGGATTTGCAGTTGTTGTCCAATCTGTTGATCATTAGCTGCACCTATAGGAATATCATATCATCTGCAAAAAGAAGCGCTGGAATTTTCGTTTTTGAATGAAGTTTCAAACCGACTACTCTTACTCTTAGGTTTGATTTAGTGCTGAAAATAAAATATTATATTTATTTAATGAAATGAATTAAGATCGGAAGTCAACAAGAACGTTAATCCAAAGTCAAAAGGAGACAATGGTAAACAAAAAACCTACATAAATACACGCCAACAACCCACTCAATAGCCTTTCTCCAGTAAGACGTATCCCATCGACTCGTAAAGAACTTAAATCATCCCTTAAACTTTAATCGCAAATACTTCTCGACGTTGGTCATAACAATAATAATCCCTACCTCGAGTCAATTTCACAATCTCTCACCATTTTCTGCAAATGTGTAAAGTTGCCGTACATAGATGTCGTCCCATCCCGTTGATTATATTGGAAAACTTTCCGATATTAGCCCATAACATTCAGCTGGATGGAATCTACCCCATAAGTCCGTGGACCGCCCAAGTGCAGCTTTGCCAGTTTTCAAAAACTACTCCATCGCATGTATTAAGTGTGAAGAAGAAAAAAGAACCCAGAACTGAGCAAACAACCGGATGATCAAAAGGCGAAAACCCTCGATAAGTGCATGGCAGAATGACTGCTCCTTGCACAAGAGTTCCAAAGTCTACGCTCTGCGCTATCACAACTAAATGACATAAATGCACCGTAAGGGTGGCAAAATCGCATAAAAACAAAATGCTTCCTCTGGCGACCTCCTGTGTCGTCGTTGTCGTCGTCGTCATCGCTTGTACGGTTGTCTGATAAATATTGTTCAGCCCCCTTGTCCCTACCTCATCCTGGGGGTTCTACTTCTTCTTCTGTTATTTGCTGTTCCTTGCTCAATCAGACGGAAAAACTGTTTTTCTTCAATGACACCTAGACCCAGTCTGGAGCTGAGGAGAGTCTTAGCGCAACCAAAAAGATAAGAAAAACTTGTGTGGCAAATGCAATCTCAACTTTTGGTTGTAGCCGTGTGATGTTCGGGACGACCAACCAACGACGACGACGACTACGTCAATGATGATGATGATGACTTTACTCATAGAGTCATAGAAGAGCTTCCATAGATAGCAAAGAAAATCCAGAGTTTTTCGAAGGAAACATTCGCAGTTTCAGTTAGAGGAAGGGACCGCTTTGCTTTCGTTTCTTTCTCTCGTGCTTTGGCCCAGAAGGCGATAACAAGGTTATTTCCATGCGACGCGACACTCTTGTGAAACAACGCCGAAAGGAAGTTCCTTACTTTTTCCAAAAAATGAAAGATTCCTTTTGATTTTTATTTTCTTCTATCTGTTGTTTGTTTTTTTTTTGTTTAAATTGCATAATCGGATTTAAGGGAATTCCATAATTTGGTTCGGTGTCTTGTTTGCTCTGATTCAGTGAGACGCTGATCAAAGGTGACAAAGTTCTCGAAAAGTTTCGTGATATCTTTCATGGCTATATCGTTGGTGTCATGGAAATTTACAAATATTAATTGTGACCCAGATTTGTTTTAGGTTTCTCTTTAAACTTATTAGAAACTTGGCCAAATTAAATAAGCTGTAGCTGTAGACCATCATATTTTGATTTTGGTTGATGTTTAAAAGTCTGGGAAAGTTAGTATGCGATATGCAATTATTATAAATTTTAAATTGTCTTCTCAGATACTTACATAGCTTTTTATTTGCGTGCATGAGATATAAAAATGAAATCTTTCTCTTTCAGATTTTTTGTAGCACTTTAAAATTAAATAACCCACTTAGGTATCTCGGCATTGACACAGTTGGAACTTTGAGGGATTTAAATATTACAATACTCTTTCCGCGGGCTGTAAGTGACGCTCTCGCAACTCCATTGCTCCGCTCTGTCGCTACCACCCTTGTAAGGTAAGTAACACGGCACGGGAATTAGATAAAAGGGTGAGAAACCGATGCACGTAGACTTTAAATGTTTGCAAAATATAGCGGTTAGGAAAACAGAGTGTGGAAGAGCATTCCATATTCCACATTCCGATTTAACTGATTGATAACTCTAACACACTGTTAACTCAATTTCTTATTAATAAACATTTTTTTAGGATTTATCCGCTGCGTAAAAGCTGTCAAAAACTACCTCACTGATGTAGGTTGTTTAACAAGTTGATAGCTTTGAAATAATTTTGCTTGACTGAAAAATAAAAGGATTTTGTGAAAAATAAAAACAAAAAAAATACTTATAATTGTTCATTTATCCATTAAAATTAAATACTGTTTTTAACTTTCTCGTATACATTAGTATACTAAAGAGAAAGTTATTGCGATCGTGCGGAAATTTCGAACTCAAACTGAGTATGAGGGATAATATCACGACTATAGAGAAGTCCAAGAAAGTGGGTCCGCCAATGCCGTCCGTCGGTCTGTCTGTCTGTCTGTCCGGGCGCCGTACGGCGAAACGGTTCGACGGATTTTATTCAAAGTTCGTATACAAGGTTCTTGGGGTTCCATCTCGGGGCGTCTTTTTTTTATTGCTTTATCTTTTGAAATAACGGTACCTGTCATACAAATTTTTTAAGGCTGCCTTCCACTCTCTGCGATCCCGAGCACGCTGCTTCCAGTTGTCCAGACCAAGCGCTCTGGCATCCGCGATGGCTTGGTCTTTAAAACGGAGGTTCGGTCTTCCTTGTCGTCTCGAACCTAGGGGCTGGGATTCGAAGATCCTCTTGGCTGGAGCGTTGTTGTCCATTTGCCCGATGTGGCCGAGCCAATCTAGTCGACGAGTTTTAGCTTTTCGGACTACATCCACATCTTGGTACAGCTCATAGAGTTCGCGGTTGTATCTTCTCCTCCATTCGCCTAACTCTCCTTCCCTGCTTATTGTACAGCCTCGGCGCCGTATAGCAGAACTGGCAAGATAAGCGTTCTGTACAGTACAGTACGTTGGATAGGATCTTATATGCGACATTAAGCAGGGATATGCCTCGATAGTTCTTGCAAGGCATAGGATCGCCTTTCTTGTAGATGGGACATATGCAGCTGATGGTCCAGTCATCGGACATGCTTTCCTCCACCCAAAATTTGTTTGATGATTTGGTGCATGCGCCCTACCATAACATCACCTCCGTATTTGAAAAGCTCTGCATGTAGACCATCAGAGCCGGCGGCCTTGTTGTTCTTTAGCTTTTTTATAGCTAAGCCAACCTCTTCTATACTGGGCGGAGGGACTGGTTCTTCATTGACTGGACGCGGGTTCTCTTCTTGCCCCATCACTCTCTACATTTTGTTCGTTTAGCAGCTGCTGGAAATGCTGCTTAAATACATCTACTATTCCCTGCGCATCGGTGACTAGGTTTCCATCGCTGTTACGAAGAGCCTGCGTTCCGGTCTTAAAGCCAGTTGCTTGGCTTTCTTATAAAACTTCCGGATGTTGTTTCAGTCATGGGACTCTTCGATCTCCTTGAGCTGGGAGACTGCGTGCTCTCTTTTCTTTCTACGCAGAATCTTCTTCTCCTCCCGTCTCCTGGCTCGGTACTCATCCCTTGCTGCCCTTGTTTTCGTCTGCAGCGTTCTAAAGTGTGCATCTTCTGTCACCTTTTCCGGTATACGCATACAACATCATGCCACGGGCTTTTTCTCTGGGGTGGCTGGTATCTTAGGGTGGTTTCGGCTACCTCCTTGATGATGTCGCGATACTGAGACCACTGGTTGTTGGCGTCTGTGGTAGGTGAATGCACGGTGGGGAGTTTCTAACTCAGGCGCTTTTTGTAGGCTCTGGTAACTCCAGATGTGCTAAGGCGTCCAACGTCGAATTTCTTCTTTTGGGCAGTTCACAGCTTCTTCTCGTTGGACAGTCGAGCTCTGAATCTAGCTGCAACAAGAAAACAAACAAAACCACGTTTGCCCCTCGGTAAGTGTGCACGTTTAAGATGTTGCATCGATGAGCACATGGTCGATTTGGTTGGCGGTTCGACCGTATGGAGAGCGCCAGGTTGCTGTGTGGATCGTGGAAACCTAGTGCTACTTATCACCGTATTACAAGCTGTTGCACAGTCAATTAGTCGGTAGCCGTTATCTCTTGTCGTTTCGTGGAGGCTGTGCTTACCAACTAATCCGCCGAAGATGTTTTCCTTGCCGACTTTAGCATTGAAGTCCCCGAGTACAATTTTGACATCGTACTCCGGACAGGCTCCGTAGGCTCCGTTCAAGAGGTCATAGAATTCCTCCTTGATAGGGTCCTCAGCCTCGTCGGTAGGGGCGTGTGCACATATTAGGCTAATGTTTTGGAATGTAGCTCTGATGCGGATCACAGCCAGGCGATCACTTATCGGCTTGAAGTCCATTACTTTGGATCTAAGCCGATTTCCCACGACGAATCCGCATCCTAACATGTGCAATCTTTTATTACAACTGTAATATATGTCGCAATTTTGTCTTTTCATAGTAGCTGATCCTATCTATCGTATCTCCTGGATCGCGGTAATGTCGGCCTTGAACGCGAGAGGACAGACTCAAGTTTTTGAGTAGCACCTGCAGTGTAGAGTGTCCGCACATTCCAGGTACACACTCGCATGTCCGTTGACCTTCCGAGTCTATTTTGCCTTTGAGGTTCGTTTATATCCGAGGCTGCCATAGTCTCTCCCATAAATAAATCTTTTTGACGTGGTCGGGAAGTTACCCCGACAGCTTTGTGAAAATCACTTATCACTATTTTTCTCGAAAGTGGTTCCAAGGATTTTGGTCTTTTTTTTGTACTAAGGATGTTTAGGATGTGGTCAAAAATTCTGCATACTCAGTTCTTGGAAAAAAATCGACTAACCGTAATTTATAAATCGGGCAATATCTCGAAAACTAATAAAGGGAACTTAAAAATAAATGCAGTTTTTTTATACTATAAACTCAAACAAATCTGCTTACTTAGATTTTTTAAAAATATTTTTTTTTTTTCATATAACGATTTTCTTAAATTTAAATTAAATTCATTTTCTAAAAACGGCTATAACGATTTTGATAGTATTTCGAACAACTATGTTAAAAGCATCCAATATGCGAAATAACATCAAAATCGTTTGTGCCGTTTTTGAGAAAATCAAATTTTTTTAAACCTAAAAAGTGATTTAAATAAATTTCTCGGCATTCATTTTCGATTAATTTTGCGACTCAAAAACGCATCTCATGTACCGAGAAAGTTTCGTATGATGCAGTCGTGCACTTTATTTCCTTAAGTAATCAAAAAAGTGGATTATGCCTTTATAAACTTTCTTAATAATATAAACATGTTTGAAGATAATATTATACCCACATCACGCAAGAGAAAAGTGTATAAAGCAAGAATAAATCCTTTAACAAATTTGGAAAATGCTGCATTTGAAAACAAAATACAGGTTCTCAAAACCAAATGTGTTGGAACTAATTGCCTCAGTAAGAGAAGACATTGATGGGAATATAAAAGGGCGGACGCATTCCTTTGAATGTACGAAATCCATTTCCCCAATGTTATAGGAGCAATTAATGGAAAAAGTTGTGTTATCGCTAAAGTTAAAATTTTCAAAATAAGAAATATTTCTTTCTGTACTCCATTTGATTCCAATGACATTTTTCCACAATTCTATTTTATTGCTTGAAAAACCATTCATTATTAATAAGAAAAGTTAGCAAACGGATAAGTTTTTTTTATCCTTGTGCCATCTTACACATGGTGGGTGCAGTGGTTAAGTGCGTTGGACCACTAATCGAGAGGTCACTGGTTCAAATCCCGACCTGTACGACCTGAAAGTTGTTTTATTCGTTGTCCCACCTTTTGCGAACGTCTAACAAATATCCAAGAGTAAGAATTGTCATGAGGAGCTTCTTAAAAATAAATTGCCGTTCGGAACCGGCATTAAACTGTAGGTCCCTTCCATTCGTGTCAAAAAATATATCTTCACACACACAGTGGTTGGAGAAGCTAGGCTTTGGGTCCTGTATGGGCTGTTTACGCCTAATATTTATTTATTTTTATCTTACACATGAGTTAACAAGCGAGTAGGGTTTTATTATTACGTACCTCGGTTCATCTAAGAACTTCAGCTTGATATAGCTGGAATGGCTGGCAAATACTCGACGTTCTTCGATCGATGTCACTGTCGTATGCCCCCAAGTAATAGTCCCAGAGCTTACGGGTATGAGTCACAATCCAACTCTGGTTACAGCGAAAAAGCAGTCATGGGCATATACCAGCGTAAAATGTTAAAACGGTGATAGGACCAAGATCTCTGAGGTACTTGTACTTTCTAACTAAAGGCTTCGAATTCTGGAGCTGAACGAAGGAAGATATGATTGTTCAAAATCTTAGAATCAATCTCACGCATTTAGGAAACCCGTGTTCCATTGACTTGTAGATCAGACACTTGACAGTCGCATGATGATGACGTTGTAGGCCTTCCTAAGGGGATGGATGGTAAAGGGTCTTGGCTCGAAAATGAGTACTAATGAAAAAGGAAGTATCTATCTGAGGGTACAATGAGCCACTTTCTCCAATGTAGACGTAGCATACCACATTTTAAGCATTTTTGGGTTTGGTGTTTCAGTTCGTTGACTTGAATCCTTCTTCTTCATTTTTCTATTGCCTTCCACGGTTGTATCCCGTTCCAGCAACCACGTAGAAGTCTTCGAATGCATCTTCTTGAACTACTCCAAGATCTGGTGGGGATAATAATCCTGTGGTGATGGATCATTTTCGTAGAAAGTGAGCACAGATATTGATCAAGGGGGATAAGATTAGCGGTTCCAACTGCTTGTAGATCCTTATTGGCATAAGTGGCAGGACTAATTATAAGGCACAATTTGGGATGATATTGGATACGTGATGGTTGAACTTGAAATGTTCTGAAAAGTTGGTTCCTATATATTTAACCTGTTGATTTTGGCAATAGAGTGTTTCTGCGAGCTATGTCGGATTCTGTTTTGATTCCCCATTTTTTGTAGTATTGCCAGCATTTGGGGATGTGCTCATTGACTCTACGTAATGCAATGTTTGAGTAGAGGGAAGAAACAGTAGGTGATAGAGTCGTCGGGGCAAAGCAGAGTCTCTGAGAATCATTTTGTGGTGAATAACTATTATAAAGATTTAAAGATTAAACAAGGTTGGGCCGAGGCGTGAGCCCTGGGCTGCTCCTGCTTTAACATCACTGGTACTAAATATGGAGTTTCCTACACGCACGTAGAACTTCCTATTGAATGATTTTATTTATTTATTTTTATTTCAACGATTTGCTTAAACACAGTAAGATACAACATCTTTTAAAATAGTGAAAAGCATAAAAAAATTATATAAATTATGTTAGTTGTATTAAATTAATTAAAGTTTTTTTTAATTATAACAACAAAAAGGTGAGATAAAAACAAAGTTACAATTTTATAGAAGAAATTTTAAAAAGAAATAATTTGACGCGGTAAAAAGTTCCACAAGTGAGCAGAGCTAGCAAAAAACTGATATTCCAAACTCAAGCAAGAACACCGATGAGGAATCAACTGAGCAGATCTGTTGTAAGATGTGTTAAAAAGAATGCTCAAAATACGAAACTTAAGAAGATGTTCAAAAGACATGTACATAATTAGAAACACGATCAAAACGTCGCAATCCAAATACATAGAGGATAATGTTTTTAAATGCTACCTTAAATTTGGGTTTGGGGGCGTAGCTACAATTGTAAAAAAAATTCACAACCGTATGTAAGGGTTGGTATAGCGAGTGCTTTAGCTAAAAGATATTGAGTTTTAAAGAGAGTGAAGAATTGGCTTGCCCACAATGTTCGAAGTAAGTCTTTTCAACAACTATATCAATATGGTCGTCCCAGGCTAAGTGCCTATTTAATATCATACCCTGGTTTTTAGCAATTTCAACGAAATAAATTGTCTCGCTATTGAGAAATATAGACGGAAAGTAAGACAAATCTGACGACTTTTTGATATCGCAAGGCAAATGGATATCTTGGGGTTCAAAATAAGGCCATTAGTATTTTACCAACGCACATACCATTCCCGATTTAGCCCAAGGGACAGCTCAGAAGCAGTTGAACGTCATCAGCATACATGTTTTTTGAACAGTGTTTAATAAGGGCTGGAAGTTCATTAATATACAGAGAGAACAGAAGGGGTCCCAATATGCAACCCTGTGGAACACCACTGAGAAAATTACCATTTATATCGACTGCTTATATCCTGCCACTCAAGTAGGACGACATGAGCCTTGCAGCACTTGATGATAATCTGTAGAATGATGATAGCACGCCTTATACCTTCAGAATAGAGCTGTGTCAATCGTTCAAATTTAATGATCGAGTCATTCAAGTATTGGTTGAAAAAATGAATCAATCATTCAATGATAGATACGAGTCTTGTATTGCTCCATTCAATTTTAATACAATCACAAATCCCAATCATCTCTCATTGAGTTACGATAGAGACAGCGGTTACGATAGAGACAGACAGATTCAGATGGATTGTAAGAGTGAATACAGCCAAATAAATGTTTAACATTGGAACACATTTTTGCAGAACTATACTTGTTTCGCTCTCTCTTAAAGTCACATATGGAGATACATAAACCAGGCAGTCGCTCTAGAAAAGTATTGCCTCTGTGAATGATTGATGTGAGGTTATGTGATTGCAATAACCAAACTTTCGAACTTCAAAAAGATCGAATCAATCACGATTGACACAGCTCTACTTCAAAAACGTCAATGACTGCAGTGATGCAAGCTGTGCTTCCGCGGAAGTGTTGGGAACGGGTATAACTTTGGCAGATTTCCACTGAAGATTGAAAGCCCCAGAAAACGTATTTCCTAGGACCAATAAGAATGCAAAGCACGCTACCTATATAAAATTTTATTAAAATCACGACGTTTTATATCCAATATCGATTCGATATTTCTATTCAATAAATTGTTTCTCAACATGCATGAACTTCCATCATACACCTATTTCTTCATGTATTTCTTTCTACATTTCTAGATTACATTAAAAATTGCATGCAAGATGCACCATTCATCATGAACAAGTATTCCACATTTTTCCATCTGTAGGTAATTGTATCGACAATAAAAAAAAAAAGTTAATAAAAGCAAAATAACGATAAAAATGTCAACCCTTCCATTCAACAGAGCAGACTTTGAACCTATTTGTCTGCGCGATACCCATCTACTCACCGTATGCCCTGTGATATCACCAGCAATCTGCAAACATTTGGATTCTGTATGCGAAGCACAAGTTCCGTTTCCACTTTCCCGATGAGAATAACTCCACCGGAAGTATATTAAATTCTATTACCTGAGGAGAATGACACAAAGGCTTCTCTATACAAGGCTACGTAGGTAGCCTTACTTACACTCTTAAGACGTGTCAATAATAACGAATATGATTCCTTGAAAAGTTGGCGACGTTATAAAAGAAAAATTCTCCACCCATCGAATGCGGAATAGGAATGATATCGAAGCGAAAGGTGGTCCAATCTTCTGACAGCCCCACCTCACCCATCTTTTTATCGTTGGCTGAAGGATAAAAGAAAAACGAGTCAAAATGTAAGTTTGTAAAGTTTCTGTTTTATTTTTTCTACGTTCGTCATCGTTGACTCAGAATGAAGATGAAGTCCTCTTTATGGCTCGGCAATTGGCGGAAAGGAAAAGATTCATATTTATGTGAGTAGAGTCTGTGGGTAGGTAGGCCTACACGATGTTCTAGGGTTGGTTGCTTCGTTTTTTTTCTTATGTCCTTTGACGCTCGTCGGAGAAGATGTATTGATTGATATTGATGGATGTATCTACATTAGAAGCGGTAGACAGGTTCAAGTAACGCAAGATGGATGTAATATCTTTTAAAAGCCAATGTCAATAAAGTGGTTGTAAATGAATTGATTTTGTGTTGCGGATGAAAGGAAATTTAAAAGGATGTTTTTTTATTACTTGTTTTTGGTGGGTGGATCTGGAACTGTGTACATGAGGATGTGGATGCCCAGAGGGTGATTTTTTTGTTCAAGGATCAAACGATTGAGGTGTGCTTAGCTTGGGATGTGACAACGTGTCATTTGAGTTAGGTAGGTAGAAGAGACTGCATATCCACTGACCCGAGGGGATTACCTAAATATTTTCGATTGATTTAGAGTCACAGGATTTTTGGATGCGCTAATGTGTATGCGGTAATCTTCTAAAGAGGCGGTACCCCATAGACGACTCGCGAAATCTGAATAATGATCCATGCTGTCCATACTAATCCACAGCCTCTTAGGGTCGAAGCTCCTCTTCGACGTTATGTTTTAATTAGACGCTCACATTCTATTAGAACACTGAGCACAAACTACTGTGATCCATCTTTCTTCAGAGCGAATCATTCGGCAACCTATTTTATTTCGATCACAAAGATGTTCCAAGCTCCTTTAGCAGCTTCTTCCCGATACTTATAAAACTGACAAATTGGTGACGAATCATAACCTATTCCCATTAAGAACTAAGTTATGTTGAAATTCGCTTCGTTTGTCAATTTTCCATTTCTTTATTGCCCCTTCTTTTTTCGAATTTCACAGTTAACTCCATGTTGTGGATTAGCATGCTGTACATAGTTACAAAGCATCAATCCCCCAAAACCAATCCGATATGGTTCACACAAAATATTGCAGAATTAGTCAAAGAAAAAAATTTAGCCTGGTCGTAAATTCCCTTCAACAGAAAAACTGCACAGCCTATAGAAAATCCTTTGCGAAACTTAAGAAAGAATCAATTTAGTCAAAGATATCGTCTTGGAATGAATCCATCACTAGACACGAAAGCTTTATGGAACAGAATATGTTCACTTAATGTGTCTAAGTCAAACCAAAACTTCCCCCACCTGTTTTTAGAAGATAGATTTAGATTGCAGAATGACCCTGAAGTTATAGCTAATGAGTTTGCCGATAAGTGGAAAAAAAATAGGGAATAGACATAACCTATGATGACGTCACTATGATGTATAAACTGCACTAAAGTGGTCATACAGTGTGCTCACCTATCATCCGCCATGTCATTGAACGTGTTAGCCGAATGACAAAGTCCCACGGATTACATCACTCGATTTTCCACACTGGATAGCAGAAATAAAGCCAAATTCAGGGCAACATGCTATAAGGTAGAACAGAGGAGTTCATATATACTTATTCACCTCTTACGACACAAATTTGCGGAGAACTTATCTAAAACTAGACATAGTGTAGCCATGGGAGAAAGCTTTCGATCGCGTTATCATTATTCCAGTTTTGAAGCGGCTATGTTCTTTAATGACTGGAAAAACGTTGCAGTAAAACTGGAAAATGGAACACTGCAAGGATACCCTCTTTCGGTTATTTATTTGGTTATCTATTACTCATGTATTGATTCACTGTTGAAAAATTTCGCAGTCATTACCCAATCTCGATTTCGTTGGGGTATACGCTGACAACATTTATTTTATAGCTTCTGTAAACCCGGCCTTTGCAGGGTAAGCTCAATTTTTGAGTTGTATAGTTGTACTACTCTAGAACTGTTAGATAATACTGGAATCAAAAGAAAGGAAGCTGCAGGCGTAGTAGCTAAAAGTACTGACAATTATCCATTAATTATTTAATCTTCTAACTTTTACCTATTGAAGCGAAAATATACCAAATAGTAGAAAGAGGAACAATGAAGTGCCCTCAGGCAGCCCGGCAGACGCTAACTCAATTAAATGGCGAAAGAATGCTACTTCTCAGAAAATCCTTTTACAATAAATTTAAGGACATATATTTAAATTATTAGTTTCATACCCCCTTCCTTTAATACTTGTAATACAGTGGATCCCCGGTAATCCGACAAACGTTTTGCAGGGCAGTGTCGAACTATCGAATTTGTCTAATTATGAGTACACCCTTAGAGCGGGTCCAAGTCTTAGTCCGGAATTTTCTACAAAAGAGTACCTTGTAATCCGACAAATTAGTACAATAGTGGTGGCGCGCACAAGTCGTAGCCTGTTCAATACTGCATTATATATGTACATTGGGGAATATTTAATAATAATAGACATATCGGATTACAAAGAGTGCCGGATTAGACAGGGGCCGTATTACCGGGGGTCCACTGTATTCACTTCAGAAAAAATTTATTTTATTATACAGTGTCATTCATTTTGTGGTTTTAAGTTGGTAGCGCTGGCAATTGACACCTGTCAAACTCAGCTACCATTTGAACTGTCAAACCAGACCATAGCGTCGAAAGAGACAGTATTATAGCTATGTCTGAGCAGTAGCTTCTCACAAATACAACTGTAAACCCATGTCGGGATTCGATATTAAAAGTGAACAAAAGAGAGACCCATACATTATAGCCTCACATGTATTCAGTATAATTATACGTTCAATAGCACATACTTCTTTTATTTAAAGACTCCATAAAGAAATCTGAATCTGAACCTTGAAGTGTCAAAATATTAGTTGAATGTTTGCCATTTACGATAACAATCCAACAACGCATTAAAATTACTAAAACTTACTACAAAAGTGGAGATTCACAAGACCTAAGCACCATCGTAATACACAAAAATAATGCTGCTGCAAGTGTTGCATATGATCCGAATTTATCGATTTCCCCGCGTTCGCAGCATCGCTCGAATGATAACCGATTCTTTTTGGCCGGCGATTAAAGATCATGACTTGGACGATATATATGTATGCACATACGATTGATTACACATTTATTCTAACCTAGAAGACGGAATTAGAGTCCTGATCCATAGAATTCGTCGCTACCGTGCGTGCGTTAATCGCACTAACAAAATTAACAAAAAAATATATGTACGACGAATACTTGGGAGCAATAATTATAGCACAATATTGCTACTAGTAAATTAAAAAAAGGCTACAGTCCCCTTTGGGTCGAACAGTATGATACCCTATCCATATTCCTATATGCCCCAAAGAAAAAAGCATTAAGAAGATTATGGCATTTTATTTCTACCTAGGAAGCTGAAATTTGGACCACATATTCCCTAGGGCTCCGAAACGGTTAAGTATAACATTTTTTTTGAAAATTTTCATAGAAAGCGAAAAAAAAATGTTTAACAAGAGATTTAGCCAACATTTTTTTCAACATATCGCCCATACAAAATACTGTTCGACCCAAGCGGACTGTAGCCTTTCCTTATGTTTTCTTTCTAACTTTCTCGTATACATAAGTATACTAAAGAGAAAGTTTTTGCTGAGATATTGCAAACTGAGTATGAGGGATGATATTACGACTATAGAGAAGTCCAAAAAGGTGGGTCCGCCAATGCCGTCCGTCGGTCTGTCTGTCTGTCTGTCAGTCCGGCCACCGTATGGCTAAACGGTTCGATGGATTTGCTTCAAACTTCGTATATAAGTTTTTTGGGTTAGGTACATATCGGGACATGTTTTCATTTTTTGGTTTATCGTTTGAAATAACGGTAATTTTTTTTAGTGAAAATCACTTATTAATTTTTTTCTAGAAAATGGTTCTAAGGATTTTGGTCTTTTTGTACAAGAAATACTTGGGATTTGGCCAAAAATACTGCATACTCAGATTTTGAAAAAAAAAATACGATTAACGGTAATTTATAACACCGTCAATATCTCAAAAACTAACGAAGCGAACTTCAATAAAATTTACACTTTTTTAAACTATAAAGTAATACATCTGCATACTTAGATTTTTGCAATATTTTTTTTCCAATTAAAGGTTTTCTGAAATTTAAATTAAATCCGTTTTCCTAAAAACAGCTTTTACGATTTTGATAATATTTTTGTATTTTGAACAAATATATTAAGAGTGTCTAATGTGCAAAATTACATCAAAATCGTAAATGCCGTTTTTGAGAAAATCTAATTTTTCAAAATTTAGTGATTTTAATAAATTTCTCACCATTAATGTTCGATTCAAAAACGCTTCTCATGTACCGAGAAAGTTTCGTATGACGCAGTCATTTTTTTTTAATCCGTTCAGATTACACATGTCACATAGTTAAAATATTATATAGTATAAGCAAAAATATATACTCATAATAATACAAAAATGCTAATATGGTTCTGTTTTAGTTGAAAAATGAATTTTAATCTAAAGCAAACAAAATTTACCAAACATTTAGCTACTATAAAAATGTTATTAAGACAATGCTGAAGGCAATGACAAAATGCTTTCGTTAATCAATTTTCTAACTTGCTTTTGAAAAAGTAGAAAGTTGGGCCTGCATCACATTCAATGCGTTGTTTATAGCTCATCTTCTAGAAGTATACGTGTATATTGGCCAAAATTGGCCTTGCTGCCCAGATGCGTTTTTATAAAATGGTTTATAAATTTATTTCGGAAGTTATTTATTTAAATAAATAGATAAAAACACTTTATCGCTGGTTCTTATCGAATAACATTGAGTGCATGACGTATGACAAGATGGCCAACACAGAAGTAGTAAAACCGTTCACAGTAAGAAAAGTTACACTGCAAACACTAAACAAAAAGAGCTCACAAGACACCATCTGTGGGTTAGTTTTGGAAATCAATTAACGATTTTAACTGCTATTTAATCAGATGCAACGTTATTTTTCCAATCACGAACAACTTCCCGACCTGGGATGAAGAGCTAGACATTACATTAAAAACAAATAACGATAATATTAGCTTTGAAATATTTTTCGCTTTTTTTCTCTGGTATAAGGCCATTTACAAATTGTTGCTGGCCAAACGACAAATAAAGTGAAATAACTTCTGGATTTTTTTTTAATGTCCCATCAGTATAATATATTCACGTTAACGTTGATTTTGGTGGTCAAAAGGATGGTGATTGCGATTATGTGAGAACACAAGCGTTCTCACTTTAGCCTAACACCATCAACTCCTACTTCTCACCTTCCCGTGGTGACTGCTGGGTGCCTAGTACCTCGACTGGAGATGGGGTAACCAACCCCTGTGGAAGGTCGTTGGAGCAGCTTTCGAGAGGGGGGGGGGAGGAGTGCCAGCTCACTAAGGCACTTCTCCTGTTTCCGGACGGCGGCGGACGAATTCTACGGATGAATCAACGGCGGCGTCCACAGTTCCAGTTAGGTGGAACAAGTGATCTCCTTATATGAGCTGCTTCAACTTATTTGAAGCCCAGGTCTATAGGGATATCCAACAATAAGCCAGGGTGTTGGAAAAGAGTTGGTGGCGGATGAGCCCTTGATGGGTCAACGGCAGCACTCACATTCCCGAGGGATGAGTACCGAGCCAGGAAACGGGAGGAGAAGAAGATCCTTCGTAGAAAGAAAAGAGAGCACGTAGTCTCCCAGCTCAAGGAGATCGAAGAGTCCCGCGACCGAACCAACATCCGGAAGTTCTATAAGAAAGCCAAGCAACTGGATGCTGGCTTTAAGACCGGAACGCAGGCTTTTCGTAACAGCGATGGAAACGTAGTCACTTACGCGCAGGGAATAGTAGATGTATTTAAGCAGCATTTCCAGCAGCTGCTTAACGGACAAAATGTAGAGAGAGTGATGGAGCAAGAAGAGAACCCGAGTCCAGTCAATGAAGAACCAGTCCCTCCGCCCAGTATAGAAGAGGTTGGCTTAGCTATAAAAAAGCTAAAGAACAACAAGGCCGCCGGCTCTGATGGTCTACCTGCAGAGCTTTTCAAATACGGAGGTGATGTTATGGTAGGGCGCATGCACCAAATCATCAAACAAATTTGGGTGGTGGAAAGCATGCCCGATGACTGGACCATCAGCTCCATATGTCCCATCTACAAGAAAGGCGATCCTATGTCTTGCAAGAACTATCGAGGCATATCCCTGCTTAATGTCGCATATAAGATCCTATCCAACGTACTGTGTCAACGTCTCAAACCTTTCTGCAACACACTAATTGGCACGTACCAGTGTGGCTTCCGGCCCGGCACATCAACTGTAGACCAAATCTTCACACTATATTAAATGACCAACGAATTTCAAGTCGAGACACACCATCACTTCATCGACTTTAAAGCCGCATATGACAGCATTCATCGTCAGGAGCTTTTTGTGGCGATGGCCGAATTCGGGATCCTGTCAAAACTGATCCAGATGTGTTGCGTGACACTAGATAACAGGCGGTGCAGGTGTCAATACGGAAGGCACTATCTTCAATAGATCAGTCTAAATGCTGGGGTATGCGGACGATATAGATATCATCGGTCGATCCCAGCGTGCCGTGATAGAGGCTTTAACGGATATTGAAGGGCAGGGGAAACTAGTTGGCCTTGAAGTGAATGAGGACAAAATATCTGCTATCAACAAACAAACAATCACCTGTCCACCGACTAGGAGAAAATGCCAGTTTTGATAGCAGCAACTTCGAGGTAGATAAGGAGTTCATCTACCTCGGGGTAAACATCAACTCCACAAATTACATCTTAGTGGAGATCCGTCGAAGAATTACCCTAGGAAACCGCTGCTACTTCGGTTTGGCAAAACAAATGGGTTAAAAACTTCTAACTCGAAGGACAAAGTGCATGCTCTACAGAACGCTTATCCTGCCAGTTCTGCTATACGGCGCCGAGTGATGGACAATAAGCAGGAAAGCAGAGTTAATACTGGGATCTTTTGAAAGAAAAATCCTTTGACTGATATTTGGTCCTGGGTGCGAGGAGGGCGAATGGAGGAGAAGATACAACCGCGAACTCTATGAGCTGTACCAAGATGTGGATGTAGTCCGAAAAACAAAAACTCGTCGACTACATTGGCTCGGCCACATCGAGCGATCTTCGAATCCCAGCCCCCAGTTTCGAGACGACGACCAAGCCATCGCGGATGCCAGAGCGCTTGGTGTGGACAACTGGAAGCAGCGTGCCCGGGATCGCAGACGATGGAAGGCTGCCATGTCTCAGGCAGGGACTCTTCAAGGGTCGGGAGCCCGTTAAGTAAAAGTAAGTAAGTTGATTGCGACATTTAGAGCTTTCTCCGAAATTCAATGGTGTTTTTGTATCACAAATCTTTGAGTCACGGCTGTCTATCGTGAGTTCAATTCAATTTCGATTCAATAGACACAATCTTACTTGCTTCAAAATTTACCTATATTTCATTCAATTCTCGAGAGTTAAGTCCAACTAATAAATTGTGGTTAGATGCCAATTTTGAAATCCAAATGAATGCCTCAGATAGACATCCTTGTACATAGAGGAGAAACTTCTTTAATTACCCTCATTTGCGTCCTAGTTCATGGCTAATACCCACTCAGAGAAAATTTGAGTTTCGTTTGCTAATCCCCTGTCTTAGAATGACAACCCTTGACCATTGTCCTTTCTCCAAACTTCGTAATAATTAAGAGCTCTAGACTAAGAAACCCGGCCTTGGACACTGGAAGGAGTTCCTCCTAACGAACATGGTGTTCAATGTGTTTCTGAAAATTCCAATAATCCAGCATAAGTAGAAAAGCTAACAAGTCTCCCAGAACAATGACAAAAGAATCAAAAGACTCCAAGACTAATTCGCAGTGTTAAATGTATCCTGTTAATCTTTCGAAATGGAAACCAACCAACCAACTAGCCCACACCACACGGCTGACCATACCATTTCTTCACCTACACACGTCTACAACTAAACAACTCTGACAAGCAGAAATGAAATCACAAAATCAAATTAGAAAACTTTGCCAATTTGTTAGACCCCAATTGGATGTGTGCTTGTGTGTGTGTGTGTAGAAAGGACGAACGACAATGACTATTATAAGGCAAGACTTTTTTTATACTCTTCGCTAATTACAAGAAGAAGAAGAAAAAAAAAAATATTAGGAGCGAGTTGAATAGATGAAAGCCAAATCCAAATAGGAGTAGAATAAAGTTCAAGATAGTTAGATGCCTATATCCAACGGAATAAGGATATAAATTCCGAAGAGAAGTATTCCAGAGGTGAAACCAATTGAATTTTCTGCAAGAAAATGCTAATATACTGCGCGGTCTGCTGGTAAAACTCACAAAATTTGGTCCTGCATCGTTTGCGTGCCGAATACGTATACCTTCATCTATTGCGAATAGATTGCCAAATATCCTGCCAAGGAACACAGTTTTATTGCTCCCCATTTCGGATCCTTTTTGTACCGACAAAATGTAATTGTTAACGGCATAGACACAACACCCGAAACACATACACATGCTGCTGACACGACTCTATAACACTTCGATATTAGAATCTATTGGCAGGGATTCTTAAACGACCTTTGGCCTGCCATACGTAGTAGGTACTCGTGTGCTCGTTTAATATCCTTATGGTATTTAGAAGTAATTTTCACACTCAATTTCAACGCCAGCAAAGGAGAGTAAATTAAGTTTTCCGGGGTCTTAAACAATTACAAGATGTTCAGTTAAATCCCTGAGGTGTGATAATTGCTATTAAAGGATCTTTTACTGATGCCAGCCACATCCTGGCAGAGAATTTCATTCACAGTGCATGCAGGCTTTAACTTAAAGACTTTAAATATTCGACGAAGAAGACACAAGGGGGAAAAAGGTGGTTTTTGTTTAATGGAAAATGTCTGGAAGCGAGTTGTAGTGTACACAAAATGCAAATAACAAAATAGAAACTAACTCCGGATAGGAGAATTTCCTTGAATTAATTAGTAAATAGAAATGTGTACATTTTATTATTTCAAGAAAAGAATACATATATATAATTAACTAGCTGTCCCGCCCAAAAAAACACACAACTTGTTGATCAAATAACAATTAAAGTTCGAAACTCCGATGATAAAAATTGACTTTTTAAAAAAAAAAAAAAACATTTATTTGGCATTAGTTTATTAGAATTAGATAGTTATACACCCAACATCGAGGTATCGACCATAACGCC
Source organism: Ferdinandea cuprea (assembly GCA_963576555.1). Classification (NCBI taxonomy): domain Eukaryota; kingdom Metazoa; phylum Arthropoda; class Insecta; order Diptera; family Syrphidae; genus Ferdinandea; species Ferdinandea cuprea. The sequence goes on from OY754958.1 coordinate 135,668,658, forward strand.
ACAATTGACAGATATTACTTTGAGGTATAAAGTGACTTTGGGCCTTACTAATATTCACATTAAGTGAATTCTAAATAAAAATGTTCACAACTTTATACAAATCATGTACTAATAAAGAATTAAGTACCCCGTTTAGTCACAGCTGAGGGGATACAATTCAATGTATATAAAGTCATGCTTAGGTCGTAACGATACAAGTAAAGGGTGTTTTTTAGAGGTTAGTTTTTCGAACAGAGATAAAACTGCCATTTTGTGGTCAAATCATATTCTAATGTCATTTATGTTCAGTTTGGTTTGCCATTTCATCATGAACAGGTTGACAAATGAACAACGCTTGCAAATTTATTGTGAAAATAATGGTTCAGTTCGCGAAGTTTACCGCGAAAATTTTGTTCAGTGATGAGGCTCATTTTGGGTTAAATGGCTACGACAACAAGCAAAACTGCCGCATTTGGAGTGAAGAGAATCCACATGAGACACTTGAAACGCCATTACATCCATAAAAACTGACTGTTTGGTGTGCTCTATGGGCTGGTGGAGTCATTGGGCCATACTTCTTCCGAAATGATGCTGGATAGCCATGATAAGCGACTATTTTGTTCCCGAATTGGATGGCATGAATGTGGAAGAGATCTGATTCCAACAAGACCGCGCTACATGCCACACAGCGCACGTCACAATCGAGTTATTGAAGGAAACATAATTTCGCGCTCATTTTAATTTATAAGGTTTTGTAATTTTTTCTAAACTTTTTTTATGAAAATAAACAAAACAATTTACTACTGCAACTATTAGTAAGTGATTGCAAATATTGTTAAAAAAGTGTTTTCATGTACCAAAAATATTTTTTTTAAGAATTTGGATCACGTTAAATTAAAAAGCGTTTTAAACCAGTGCCCAATTGTTTAATGCAAGGTACCCACCGAGCACTTAACCGAGATTAAGGTTAATCTGCCCTTAATCCACTTTGAATGTCAAGATTAACCATACAAGATTAAAAATAAATCTAGGTAATAAACTTCGTTTGCACTCTTCACTACTCTCCTACTCTCAACGTGTCTCACTTGTTTTGAATTGCAATTTTGTTCCATCTAGCTACTACGGTATTTTCTGTATATGCGACTTCCCACAGCAAATGCAACCATTAAAACCTTGATATTGGTTTGAAGAATAAAATGGTGTGCTAATAATATTTTCATTCTTTTTCCACTCATTAAACTATAGCAACCAATTTTAATTTTATTTCCGCTTTGTTTGACGTTCAAGAAAAATCAGCTGTTCTCTTTTGAAATGTAAATTACTTTCTCAATTTTAAAGCAAAAATGCGATAAAGAGAGCCAAACGTTAGATTAATCTTCGGTGGAAACGCTGAAAGATTCATTTTTATTCATTTTTGATTTTTTGTGCTTAACCTCGGTTTATTTATGGTGGAAACGTAAAAGAAGTTAAATGCTTCAAAATAACCTTTCATAATGAATTCCTTGTTTGTAAAGCTATACTTAAATTTATTGTCAACCGAAAACATATGATCAACTTATTCTGATTATTTTTTATTAAAAATAAGAATAAATTGAAAAACATAGCTTTATTCTCAATATTATAATATTTAAGTACGCACATTTTGCATGTTTATTTTACACATCCAAATTATGAGGTGCAATTTGCTCTCGAGTTGACTATCTGGTTAATTCCTCATCTGTGCCTATCACTTATATAATGTATGTATCACATAAAAAAAAGGATGTTAATGTGAACGGCTCCTTATAAAAATAAAGTGCACGAATGCGTCATACGAAACTTTCTCGGTACATGAAATGCGTTTTTGAACCGCAAATTGAATCGAAAATGGATTTAAATAACTTCTTATGTTTTAGAAAATTAGATTTTTGTCAAAAATGGCTTTAACGGTTTTGATGTAATTTCGCACATTGGACACTTTTAACATAATTGTTCAAAATATAAAAAAAATTATCAAAAACGTTGGAGCCGTTTTTGAGAAAACGAATTTAATTTAAATATAACAAAATCGTTATAAGAAAAAAAAACATTTAAAAAAAATTATTTTAAAAATCGAAGTATGCAAATTAGTTCATCTGTAGTAGAAAAAAAAACTGTTAAAACTGTTCCCTTTATTAGTTTTCGAGATATTGCCCGTTTTATAAATTACAGTTGATCGTTTTTTTTCCAAAAACTGAGTATGCTGAATTTTCGACCCCATCCCAAATATCCTTAATACAAAAAAGGACCGAAATCTTTGAAACCGCTTTCGAGAAAAATAGTGATAAGTGATTTTCACAAAAAAAATATTATATGACAGGTACCGTTATTTCAAAAGATAAATCAAAAAATAAAAAGATGCCCAGAGATGTAACCCCAAGAACCTTGTATACGAAGTTTGAAGCAAATCCGTGGAACCGTTTCGCCATACGGCGCCCGGACAGACAGACAGACAGACGGATGGCATTGGCGGACTCACTTTTTTGGACATCTCTATAGTCGTAATATTATCCCTCGAAATTTCCGCACGATCGCAAAAAGTTAAAAAATTGCATATGAAAAGTTTCCCTATTGTATGATCTAAATGAGCGAATTGTGTGAAAGCTCATTCACAAGAATATGGAGCACTCAGTGGTGCTCAGTAGTCCTTGCGATTTTATTATGATGACCCATTCACTTGAGCGTGCAGTGACTTAGTGGTTAAGGATATATAGGTAACCTATGTCTTATATGCTTATGCGAAGCTCTTATAAAATACTAACATTCGGAATTGGCATTAAACTCTAGGTCTCTTCCATTCAAGTTAAAAAAAAGGACATACAATTGTTGGAGAATATAAAGGGTCCGCCAAATAACTTTTTTTTTTGAAAATGCTATAAAAAAAACTACTGAAATTTCTTTTTTTATTTGATAGTACAATCCTTCCGGTTAATAATGGAAAATAATTTCATTCAAATGGCTGCCTCGGCTGGCCATGCAGTAGCCTACACGATCGGTCCAATTTTTAAGCACATTATCGATTGTGTGCAGCAGTATTTCACCAATGGCTTCACGAATATTGTCCTTTAAAGCGTCAATTGTCTCTGGCATGTCGGCGTAACACTTATCTTTTACGGTACCCCACAAATAATAGTCCAACGGTGTCAAATCGCAGCTCCGTGGTGGCCAAACGACATCAGCTCTGCGGCTGATAATGCGATCTTCAAAAACAGGGCACAAAACATTGAGTGTAGTTTTGGCTGTGTGGCACGTAGCGCCGTCCTGTTGAAACCAAATGTTGCCAATATCCTCCTATTCAATTTTTGTGAACAAAAGTTCGTTCAACATGACCCGAAAACGATCGCCATTGACTGTAACGGCCACTCCTTGCTCATTTTCGATTTTTGATTTTTTTGGCAAAATCGGCATCTTCTCTAAGTCGATCGCAGGCCCACTTAGCGAAGCGAAAACGCATTGGATGGTCAGTTGGCTTCAACTCCTGAACCATTTGTATGGCGTCATATCAAGGTCTTTATGCAAAATTTGTCTCAATGATGTCTCCGAAATGTTCTATTGTTGAGAACGACGGTGGATTGATGTTGATGGAGCTTCACGCACACTTTCTGCCACAGCAGCAATTTTCTCGGATCTACGCACTGTTTTTGGCTTTTCACTCTTTGGTTTATCGATGAGTTTCTGTCACTTTTTTTACAAGATAATGAACATACGGAGTTGACGGTGCTTCTCTTCTTCCAAAATCCGTACGCAATTTTCGCACACATACTGCAACATGATTTTCAAAGTAATGTCGCAATATTTCCCAGCGTTGTTCAAGCGTATACACAACCATATTCGTTCAGCGGAAGGATAAAACTAATTATCTGTCAAATCAGACATGAGCTAAGTGTTACCATTCGCGAAATCAGCACTAGTTGAAAAAAAGCGTTAGATGGCGGAACCTTTATATAGCTTTACGGCTTTGTTGCCTTAACAACGCCCTCTCCCGCTTTTTGCCTAGCTTGATACGCATTTTTCAAACTCTTAATAGCAACCATTTCACCATGCTACCCAAAACTTCCATAGCGGGTTGCTAAAAGATTTATTATCTCCAGCTTAGCTGAATTTGAAATACAAAAACTCATTTTTCGATTGACATACCAAGAAAACAATAAGGAAATGTCATGTCAGACATTCGTACCATAGAAACTAAGACAAAGTGCTTTGCTCCCCAACCCTGTTTTATTTTTTGTTAGTGCTAAAGTCATCACGTCTCACTGGCAAATTACTGCATCCATCATTGTAGTTGATTCACCGAGTGAAAAATTCCTCCTCCTCCTGTTTTTTTCTCCACCACGCCATTACTGAGCGAGAAATGCATTCTGACATATGATGCAGAAACAGCAATTGCTGGCTGCCTGCGTGCCTGCACTACACTGCATATAACGCTACTGCAAAAGAATAATGGTTGCCTTAGTCAACCCTTAAACCAGAACTTCACCATCGTCACTAGAAAACTCCCGAGAAGAAAAACTCTTTGAACCGCAGTGTATGGCTGCGAAAGTTATCGGTGGAATTAATAAGGAGGCAACTTTAACTAATTTATGCCAAATGCCAGGGATGTTATGTCTTAGGATCACACACCACGTACATGGTGTGGAGGGGGGAGTCATATAGGTGGGCGTGCTACTCTATCCATGACATCAGATGCGGGCGGGGTGGTGCTGCAGCTCTTCGCGAAGATAGATGTGAATAGTTATTGAGTTCTTCTAGCTTTGGTAGTAGTAATTCGAGTGTGGTGAGTCGTAAAAACTGAAATTTTACCGAAGTGAAACCACCGAACAAGGAAAAGGATGGTTCAGGTTCAGCTGCTGTTCCTTCCTGTGGGTAGTGTGTGAAGCTGCCATAAAAAAAAAGTAGCTAACCTGAGTTCTTTTGGCAAATTGATTGGTTTTCATCATCATTACGATTCTTGATGTCGAGGTGTGTTAATGGTGATTGATTTTGTTTCTTCTTTTTTGTTGCGGCTTTATTCGATGACGGTGAATGGGATCAAATTTAAATGCCAGGCTGGGCTTTTCGATTTGATTTTGGTGAAGTCTTAGCGGAAATGTTGTTTTAGGTATATGTCCAATATATACATACGTATATGGTCTGATGTATATATGCTAGACTAAACTTGACCTCAATCTATGTTGAAAGTATAAATAGATTCATAGAAAAAGCGCAAAATAACTTGATTTACTACCTTTGGAAAGGTATCCACAATATAGAATACTATAAATCTTTTGCACTCTTAATGAAGACAAGGGCGTCCTTAGCGGCAGTCTTGTGCAGAATGAGTCATCTTAGCTAACGTAGTCTCGGACATTGAAACGAATATGTTTGGATGATTGGATGATTCGGAGGAGTCGGCATTAAACTGTAGGTCCATTCTTCTTCTTCTTCTCTCCATTTATCGACGAGATTATAATCAGGATTGCAGGGATAATAACCCTCCCACTTAACTGCATTCCTACTGGTCGGCCTGTGGGGTTCGCCGGTTCGACCTCAAGAGATATCTGCAGGAATCCCGATTTTGGATCACTTCATCATTGAGGCTAATCAAATGCTGGTGTTTCTGCATTTGTGTGATCCAGGAGTTTTTAGGCTTGCTTGTTCTTAGGATCCTTCCTTTGAACAGGAACAGGACAATACCAAATGAGTCGGGCGCGCTCCAATTTTTTCGAGATGGGTTCTTTGACGTGAAGGCTCGGATTCTGAAACTTCTTATTCGATCAAGCCTTGTTGCTCCTGCTGTCATGCGAAGTATCTTCATCTCAGCTGCTGTCAACTTGCCCTCATACTTGTTGAACATTGTCCAGCATTGTGAACCGTATGTGAGCGCCGGACGCACAACTGCGGTGTAGAGCCTTCCCTTCAGCTTAGGAGACATTTTTCGGTCACAGAAGATGGCAGAATTTTCCTGCCACTTCATCTACCCTACGCTTACACGATGAATGATGTCGTCATCAACTGGTGCTTCGCTGTTGATCATTGATCCCAGATATTTGAACTTTTCACACTTGGGAACCACCACCCCATTCAAACAAATGTCCGGAATGGGTTGACTTGGGTCAGAGAATGGGCAGTACAGATACTCTGTCTTTTTTTGGCTAATACGATATAGGTAGGTATCTAAAACATCTACCCAGCAAAGGACTTAAGATACTTCCTTGATGTCCCTTTATTCGTGTCAAAAGTATATCTTCGCACACACAATGGTTGGAGAAGCTTGGCTTTAGGTCCTGTATGGACCGTTTACGCCTAATATTAATTTTGTTTTGATTCGGCCTCTTCCATACACAACCTACATTCTGACCTCGGTACAAAAAAAAAAAATATTAAAAAAAAAACTTCGGGAACAATTTAATGAATATGGTGATATCTCAGACCGAGCAAACCTGTGAGAAGCTAAATACCTTTTTGTACTTTCCTTATCTAATGTTAAGTGATTTCTTACAAGGGTAAGGCTTGATTAGTCTTTTGGAATGTCCTAGCCTTAGAATACTTTACAGGAGGAAAGAAGTAGGTTGTTTCCAATTGTTAATCAGGCTTAAAGCAGCGGTCCAATTGCCTCTGCTATGTGGTTCTCTAATTCATTTTCATTTGCAGTTTACCCAGTTAGATATTTCTACTTCAAAAAATCTTTTCAAACAGTCAACCATTGTGTCCGCTATGGTACAAAACGTGTATTTTAGAGAAAAGTGTCAAGTCACACACAGTCACCTGAGTTGTCTTTCTAATGCATATTTGTAGGAGTATATATTTTAGGGCGAGGCAGAGCATCATCTTGGTCTACAAAGCTGGAGTAGTTGGGCTTCCCTAAACCGTTTTCCTCTACGGACTACCCATCGGTCTGAACATCGCTTATTCTTCGTTCATTATTTGCGATCTTCTTCTAGTATGCCCAGAGCCTCCACCAGCACGACTTGGTGTACCTAGTATTTTGTGGTTTTAGCGTGTCGATTTGATGAGGAGACTCTCCGAGTTAAAACTATCAAATCTCAGAGTTCTCTCAAGCTTCTTAAGGGTATAAATTAATTATGTAATAAAACCCCGAACAACTTTCGAATGGAAACAAATTATACTTATTGTTAGTGATTGAATTTTCTGTAGATTGAAGTAGACAGTGATGCGGTAAAAACGTTCACTGATTTTTCGGTGAAAATGATACCCAAGTTTTGATGTGTTGGTGGGGCGGTTGGCAAATACTCAGCCTTCCTGGTCACTGCCACTGGATTTGTCTTCCACAGCATGAACATCAGTTGGCGTCTTGAATCTTGGGAAAGCTATCTTGAACAGATTTGAACGAAAAGAAATTACATTTTTGGAAACGTTTTTCGGTCAAATTTAGTTTCGATAAACCTTACTAAACTTGCCTTAGCCAGATGTTTTGTTTTGTTGTAAAAAAGTGTCATGGTAAGTGACACAACAAACGAAGCCATTAACAGGTGACATCGAAGTACCATAGGTTAGGAGTCATCTGCGTATAAGAGTGTCTTGTTTCGTCCCATTTGTGCCCCTGGAAAAATAGCTGAAAAATGAGGATAGGGCTTATGCAATCCCCCGTACTATGGATGAATAAACAAACACGCTTCATTATTTCTAAAAGGTTCACTCTTGCTCATAATAGTGTGATTTTGGACACTAAACAGATCATTCTGCCTAACAGCGGGTTGTTGGCTATCTCCGCGGTTTAACAGCTTCTTGTGCTCTTTCCTTTTTCTTCTGAGGAACCGGTGATCCTCCCATATTTTTTGTCTATAGTGCTCGCGAGCAGCATTAATTGATAGGCCTCGTTCTTGGCTGCATTTGCCTGGCGGCATTCTTCATCGAACCAAGCATTTCGTTGTGGTCGCCTAGTGAAACCCAGCACTTCGGTAGCGGCACTCCTGAGTTGCCACTAGTCATCTATACTTGATGCTGGTGAAGCTGAGGATGGGCTTGCTAAGAGGTTTGGCAAAGGCCAAGATAAATTTGGTTAACGATTTGTTGATCTGGAGACCGCCAAGTCCCCTTATGTATATTGAGGTGTAAAAATCGTGTGCTGATGGCAATGATGACATTTCTTCCCGCCAGCCGCAAAGCCGATTATCCTGCGGTGTTGTCGTGTAGGCTGTGCTTTCTGGCCGTAGAGCCAAAGATGCCTTCCTTTTCGATTTTGGCTTTAAAGTCGCCAAGAACTATCTTGACGTCGTACTACTAGCACTTCGCCTAGGTCTTCTCCAGACGATCGTAGAATGCTTCTTTGGCTGCATTTTCTTTCACCTCTATCGGGGCGTGAACACAGATAAGCGTGATGCTCTTAAATGTGGCCTTCATGCGAATTGTAACTAGGTGCTCGCTAACATTGCGAAATTCTAAGACTACTCGCCTAAGTCTTCCTCTAATCACAAATCCACATCTAAATAAGAGTTTAATCTGCTCTCTGCGAAACTAACCGTAGTAGATGTTAGGAGGTTGCAATGGGGCTTTTCTGGACGTAGAGTTTGCTTTTGATAATACAGGATATAATTCTACATCAAACGCTTTGACCAACCTACATTCAGATGGATTAGAGCGATGCTAGAGAGTCGGTAAATAATTGCGACATCAGCACTGACCTCGGGCATCGGCAACAGCCTCTAAAAGCTGCCTACAGGGAGGAGTTCTCGTACCCCTACAATGGTCACTGGATATTGACTATCTTCTCCTGGACCTTAGTAATTCAGACTTTCACGTAGTTGGATACGCCTATGACCTTGTCATCATTTTTAGGGCAATGAAGCAAATGGTGGCACTACACGTATGCAAAATGATCTTAATATAGTCCTGGAATGGTGTAAAAAATAGAGACTCTCTATGAATCCAAACAAGGCTGCCATGCCGAATTTCAATAAATGATTATTTCATAGAGTATTCCGACGAGGTCAAAAATCTGGGTAGACTGAATTGGAGCTTACACCTAATTACAAAATTAATTAATTACCTGCCACCGCATGTATATTATATATCTCACCAAAGATCACTCACTGGTTTATACAGGAATGAAAGTCCGCGATGATCAAGGTACAAAAGCATACATTGGTATCTCCGGTGTCATGAGAACCTGTCCCACGGCGGCCATTGCAGCTCTAATAGGACTAACATCCCCCAACATTTTTAAAAAAAAAGTGGCAATAGGCAACACTCCAAGCTTGAAACAAACGAAAGCAAACACTTCGAACTAATGGAACTGCTATCGGAAATCCCCGAACTCGACAAAATCTGCGCGGTCACAGATCAAACAACAAAAACACTTTCCTTCAGCAAAGGTTTCTCCTCTGAGCAATAACCCACCAAATTGTCAAAACCGTCCTAAAGTGCTATACGGATGGATCAAAAATGGTCCCCGGGGTGGGAGCTGGCATCTACGGACCAAACAAAAATGTCCCAGTGTATTTCAGTCAGAGCTCCACGCCATTAACTGACGGGAAATGGCTCGGAGACCTCACTTTATAGGACAAATCAGCTATTAATTTCAAATTAAAAAACTGGGAACACAAAACGTGCATCTCTTATTGGGAAAGTATCCCAGGCCTTAAAGAGACCAAAAAGTTTATACAGCCCTTCATAAACGATGAAAAGAAGTTACTTTAAAATATGATATAAAAAATCTTATTGAAATCTAAATCTTACCGGCCATCACATATTAAGATATTACCTGCATAAACTAAAAATAGACGACTCACTAGAGTGCCGACTTTGTCTTGAAGAAGACGAAACCGCAGAGCACATCATATGTGAGTGCCCGGCCCTATACAGAAAACGAATGACAACTTTTTTCAGAGAAGTTGTAAGCACTGATGCTATTAAGAATTCTTCTGCTGAACGTATCATCAGCTACACTAGGAAAGCAGAGGCGCTACTCTCCTAAGCAATTATTTCTGACATTAAGCTTAAAAGATCAAAAGAAAGGTCGAAGTGTAGTTCAAGCGAGTCAGAAGCTTAAACAAAACAATGACAAAAAAGACTGTATAAGACGTCATAGGTTTGTATCCTTCTTATGACTTTTCCATCCCATCGCACTTCCTGGATGGCCGTAATGTCGGCTTTGTACCTATCAAGGATATCCACAAGTTGTTTGGCTGCACAAGTTCTGCTAAAAGTTCAGACATTTCACGTGCAGATCCGAAGTTGGTGATCCTTTTTGCGCTTGCTGGAGTCGTCAACATTTGGATCATCCTTGCAACCGTCCGATGGTCAAAATTGTCAAAAATGCAAAAATAAAGAATAATAAGGAGTTATCGTATTTTCCAAACATTCTTTGCTGACGATGGACCCATCATAAGGAATGATCAGACTTACCTGCAACGGGTACTCGATGTTTTGATAGATGTTTTAGAAGGGAGTGGGTATCGTATTAGTCAAAAAAAGATAGAGTATCTGTACTGCCCATTCTCTGACCCCAAGTCAACCCATTCCGGACATTTGTTTGAATGGGGGGTAGTTCCCAAGTGTGAAAAGTTCAAATATCTGGGATCAATGATCAACAGCGAAGCAATTGTTGATGACCGTGGCAGGAACACATACGGTTCACAGTGCCCTGTAATCCTGATCATTATCTCGTCCTTAAATGGAGAGAAGAAGAATCTTATTTTCCAAAACAACGCAAAAAGTTTGCCAAATTATCTAAAAGCACCTTCAGATAAGAATCTCTCCAAATTTCATTAATCTACCATTTGCGTGCATTTCTGTGTCAGTCAAGCAGTCAGGTCGAACCATTTTATAGATTACACATATTTTTCAGTTTTCATTGATTCCGCAACTCACTTCAACAATCAACAGCAAGTCGTTGCAGCACCTAAGCTGGCTGGCGCACGTACCTTTTCGACATTCCTTCCTGCACTGTTTGTTCACATATTTATCAACAAGGACACAGGGATTTATTCCACACCTACTTTTGCTTACCCCAAACTCTCAACCATATTCCGCTTTCTTCAGACAACAACTTAATTGTGTAAATCACGCGACTAAGCTTTTTCAACGCATTTGTCGTTCTGCGAACCCTACCCCCAAACATCACTTATTCAACATTTCTTTCAATATTGCATTCGTTCGCATTCAAGTGGAAAACGCAACTTCCTGCTGGCTTTTGCCCTAATTCCACCATCCAAGCCCCTCAATCCCATTTGGCATGTTACCAACTTTGCCTGTGAATTTCCCTTAATTTAGCGGTTAATTTGACTAATGCCAGCCATATAATACGTCAATTGGTGGTGTAAAACGAACTCTGCCGCCACAAAGGAATGCTTCCAGGTGTTTGGTTAATGTGTTGATGTTGACTCTTAACTGTTGACGGCTGCCAATTTCGCACGTAGGTGAGTTGCTCCTTTTTGCTCGCTCTCTCTCTCTCTCTCTGTCTTTCCATACTAGCGGCGTTTGTATTATTAAATTACTAACGGTAAATGCTTTCCGCTTTTCTTTTACATCCTTGGCGGTATATAGCTGGTTTGTTTCCATTGTAAATAGACAGGGTATGGTAACATCGGTGAATGCGTGTGCTTGACAAGCGAACAGGGTTGTAATACGCTTTTCACAACAAGCCCGCCCGAATTGGATGGCTGCATGGGGATTGCGTGATTTCAATTTTGTGCTCTATCATATCCGCGGCACGACACGTCGACATGCCATTAGTGTCTATTGACTGAAATCATTAAGATCGGCAATTTATTACCAAATAGCTATGTTTTTAATTAAGTCGATGACTATTGTGTCTGTGTAAACAAAAGAAGTAGGTACATAACCTAAAATATTTTTCAACGCCCAGATTTGAACATAGGTACCTGTTACTTAGGGACATGACTGTCCATAATAAGTTTATGGCTTGCTGAAGTACAAAAGCACTCTCTATCATCTCCCTTAATAGACGACAACTTATCTTAACCTCCCGGGAATGCCTTTTCAAAAGGTTGTGAACAGAGCACGTCGGTGTTTATTATCATCCCTGTATTATTACCATAAACGATTGTTCTCTTCCTTATCCCTTGTGTCTGGCAAAAGAGTGAAATGTGAATCGTACTCCCAGCGACAGAAAAAAGGATTTTTGTGATACCTATTATGAAGTTCTGACAGCAAGCGGCATTCATCTTTTTTGTTGTGTTCTTTTGATGCAATTACACGCTTGAATGGTGCTTCGTCCGCTGGAAAAATAATTACTTGAACAGCAGCCCACCGCAATCTCGGGGATTCATTAATCATCAACCAAAAACCCAAAAACCCGCACGCGATTAAGTTATCCAAATAAAAATCCCACCTCATCAATATCGTCTCCGAGAAAATGTTGCATGCAAGACGGGACACTAAATAAAACGAAACATCCTTGAGGATAATCTGTTGGCCCTTCAACTTTCAACAATTGACTTGGCCGTCAGCCCTAATCCATGGCTATCATCCATATATATATAACTGGCTGAATGCCAACGCAAAGACTGAACCACCACCATCACTACTAACTCTGCTTGGTCCTTCTCAATTTACAAAGCAAACTTTGACCAGGTGTATTAATACATAGAAGAGTGTGGCAGCAAAAACGAAAACCAAAAATGGATGAGACAAGTAAACTTTTCATCGGCCACAACAACAAAAAAAAAAACAACGATACAAAGTATAGGTAAGACCAGGTGAAGTAAGTCTATTGCAACCACCTGCTTCCACAAGGGAATGGAATAAAACGGATGCCACGAAAGGCAGGGGGACCACAAAGCCACACGGATCTCTCGAGGGATAGTCGGAGTTGGTTCCCGGTTGGCCTTTTCATGTGAAAATAAAATGTCTTCCTGTCTCCAGCGAGTGGAAGATATTCACCCGACCTCCTCGCAACAATAAGCGGATTTGCGTGGCCTTAAGCTTAAGATTTTGCCTTGCAACACATTTGCAACATCATTGTCATCGGCTTCTCTTTCTCGTCTTAAGGATTTTTGTCAGAGGTGTGCTAAGAAATATAAGGGATTTCCGGCATTTCCTTTTCTTTTCTTTTTATTTTTTCCTTAGGAAGTGCAGAGGTTTTTTTCTGTTCGTCTCCTTTTTATTTCTCTTGATCTTGTGGTTACCGCAGGAAGAAAAGTAGTGTATGTGACTATTACTAAATTGATGCCACAATAAACGGTAAAGGAGTAAATGGAAGCGATGGTACATGGATTGTGGTCTTTGGGAGGGTATTAGTTGCTTAACTTTTTAAAAGGAAACCTGAACTGGGTATCCCACATAAGCTGCTTAGGTTAATTTCTTCAAATGGACCAGACTGGATTGGGTTCATTGACACCCAAGAAAGTTTAGGCAACAATTTTTAAGGAGTTTTTTTTCTTTAAATAAGTTAAAGAGTTAAGGGTTATGAAGAGGAAGAATTTGCGGTAGTTAGAGGACTTTGGTGGTAAGTTTATAAGCTGTAGGTATGGTTTCCATTTTAAAATTGTTACAGGTTTAATTTATGAACTGACGAAAGAATATCGACCGTTACAATGAGATCCTCATCGTTCTATGGAATATAAAAAATGGGCTGGTGGGCCGTGACAATCGTTTAAACAAATAAAGTTAAAGCTGTTTTTGAGAAAATCGATTTTTTAATGAACTATTAAGAAACTCATTTTATGAACTGAGTAAGATTCGTATGATGAAGTCGCTCATTTGGTTTTTAAAGGATTTTCCTTTTTAAATTAAATTTTAGGCGTAAACGGGCCGCATAGGACCCAAAGCCTAGCTTCTCTAACCACTGTGTGTGCGAAGGTATATATTTTTTTGACACGAATGGAAGGGACATAGAGTTTAATGCTGCTTCCGAACGGCAATTAATTTTTAAGAAGCTTCTCAAGACAGTTCTTATTCTTGGACGTTTTTCAGACTTTCGCAAGAGGTGGGACAGCGAATAAAAAAACTTTCAGGTGGTACAGGTCGGTATTTGAACCTACGATCTCTCGCTAAGTGGTCCAACGCACTTAACCACTAAGCCACTGCAACAATTTTATACGGTCCAAGTTTTTTCGCTACAACTTTGAAAAACTTTGACTTTAAGCTATAAGCTATTAGCCAAAATTCCAACCAGACGGCAACCGTGTTGCAACATACAGTGTTTATACCAACACCATGGATGTCACCAATGGTACGGTATTGAGCTCCAAAACCAAAGCAATTATTGGTAACACTAAATTATATCTAGGCCTTCCAACAAGAAAATCCAATAAACGATTTGAAACGCGTAATTTTTAGACAAAAGAATTTTACGCACTTTCATCTGAATCAAGAAATTTTATTTTATGTTTTAAATTGTTTTTATTAAATAGCTTGTATGCACTCGGCGCAGACAAATTCAAACTGACTAAAGTCAAAAACAAATTTTACTACTACAGTACATGTTCCTCTTGCTTACGCTTTAATTTACATATTGTTAAGTTCAGGTGTGTCTTTTAGCCGGTGTGTCCCTTATGGACGGGTACAGGTGAGTATATTAACATATTGTTAATGTAAGCAGCAGTTGGCACGCTTGCGGTTGCACGGCATTAGCTCGATGGTGAGGTGGTTCTTAGCTGCTCATTGTCTACCCTGAGCTACAAAAATTATCGTGCCAAAAAAAAATAATCTTAAATGACTTTAGTGAAAGGAGAATATACAGCCTCGCAGATCTGAGGTTATCAATTGCACAATTGCCATTGATACTATTATATTTAATAACAAAAAAAAACCAATCAGAAGAATTAAAGATTTATATAAATTTTCCTATCGGCTGTGGTGTCGTGGCTGTTTTGACACCTAGAGAAACCCTCCCCTGGCATCTGGCCGGCAAGTGCCATTGCACCTAGACTAATGCTAATAAGAACAGTCCCTAAATCTGGGCCACTTGTCTAATGGAAATCAGCAACACATCTCAACACTTTTACGTCTTTTTAACGCATATTTATTTATGGAAATATCTACGAATTAAGAATCTTTAACTTTGTATGTACATATGTACGTATTCATATATGTGTAATTTTAATGGAGATAAAGCCAAACTTAGTATTTAAGTAGTATGAAACGTACATCGTCATTGAGTTAAGTTAACTATGTATATGAGGAATTTATGTATAGGTAAATAAAATGCATGTATAGGTGAATGTAAGTAATATATAGTCAAATATAGTTTTATCTGCAAGTTATGTCATATAAAAAGGAAAAGCCAATGAAAAACATAAGGAAAGGCTATAGTCCGCTTGGGGCGAACAGTATGATACCCTATCCTTAACCCTAAGTACCCCAAAGAAAAAAAGCATTAGGAAGATGATGGATAGCATTTTATTTCATTCTATGAAATTTATAGAAAAAAAATTCTTTTTTTTTTTTTTAAAAAACCCCCAAAAAGTGGGCGTGGCCAATAACTTTGTATGGGCGATATATTGAGAAAAATATTGGCTTAATATATTGTTAAACATTTTTTTTCGATTTCTAAGAAAATTTTCGAAGAAAACAGCATTTAAGTGAAAAACGCCCACAAAAAGTAGACGTGGCAAAAAACTTTATATGACAAACTTGTTAAGGTGGGCAGTACCTACATATCTTGTTAAAATTACAACACTATTTCTCTAACTTTAGCTTTAAAACAGTTTTTTCTAAATTGTGGGCGTGGCAGTGGTAGTGGCAGTGGGCGTATCAAAAATAATTTTACACTCTACCATTTCGGGACCCTAGGGAGTATATGTTCCAAATCTCAGCTTTCTAGCTTTTATTTAAAGGCCTATAAATTGGTGACAGACGGACGGACATTGCGAAATAGTCTTAGGTCTTAGTCCTGATCATAAATAAAGGGTGATCCATTTCGAGGTTCCCTACTTTTTTAAAGAAAAAAACACAGAAAATTCAAATTTAGTGGAGAATGTTTATTATCATTTGAAAGAACATTCTTTGGCACTTATTTTTTGAAGATTATGTCTATCAAATGTTGGCCGTTGCTACGTCGCAGATGGTCCATCCGTTGAGTCCAATTTTCGATCACTCGTTCGAGCATTTCGACTGGTAACTGGCGAATGACACGCGTGATGTTTTCCTCCAAGGCCTGAATCAAAGCGGGTTTGTCGGCATAAGCTTTTGACTTTACATATCCCCACAGGAAAAAGTCTAATGGTGTGATATCACACGATCTTGGTGGCCAATCGACCGGCCCAAAACGTGAAATTATGTGCTCACCGAAATATTCTCTCAATAAGTCCATTGATTGATGCGATGTGTGGGAAGTGGCGCCGTCTTGCTGAAACCAAATGTCGCCGAGATCACGAGCTTAAATTTCAGGCATCATATAGTCGGTTATCATGGCACGATAACGGTCGCCATTGACGGTTACGTTCGCACCGGCATAATTTTTAAAGAAATATGGACCGATGATTCCACCGGCCCACAAACCACACCAAACCGTTGTTTTTCTGGATGAAGTGGCAGTTCTTCAATCTCTCCAGGTTGCTCTTCGTCCCAAATGCGGCAATTTTGTTCGTTTACATACCCATTGAGCCAGAAATGGGCCTCATCGCTAAACAAAATTTGCCTCGAAAACGTCGGATCTTCTTGGAACTTTTCAAGAGCCCATAGCTTCAGTTGTTGCACAAGCTGTATTTTGTACGCTTTCAATTTAAGACCTTGACGTAAAATGCGCCAAGTCGTTCCATACGTCAGTCCGAGTTGCTGCGAACGGCGCCGAATCGACTCTCTACGGTCTTCGTGTACACTCTCAGCTACGGCCGCTATATTTTCTTCACAGCGTGCTGGACGTGGTCTATTCGGTCGAATATTATCCAATAATGAATGCTGGGTCTCAAAATGGGTGATGATGTTGCGAATAGTACGCTCAGTAGGCCGATTATGTTGACCATAAGTTGAGCGAAGTGCACGAAACACATTCCTCACAGAACGTGAATTTTCATAATAAAGTTGAACAATTTGTAAACGTTGTTCACGCGTAAGTCTTTTCATTATGAAATGCCAAACAATACCAAACAAAAATAACATGACAGCATGACACGACTCACACGTGATCTGTCAAAAAAGGCTATTGAAAAAAGTATCTCTACTTGGATCACCCGTTATATACATAAATAAATAAGCCACGTTACCCTATCTGTGTAAAATTGACATTTTTTATTAAACACTGAATGTGGATTAGGTGATGCGGCACACTGGGTTGGCTTGGTGGAGCGCTGAATCGTTGTTGAATGGATGGTAATGGTAATTGGTAGTTGGGGTTCTTGCTAGACGATATTGGATTGTCGATTTGCACGTGTCTTTTATGGTAATTATGGGGCTATTGCACAGCGACTTTGGTATGATTAACCTCTTTGATCTGGACTGGTTTTCCTAGTTTGCAGATCGGAATTTAGAGGGAACTGGGTAAATTTGTGGTGCGGATGCCTTTTGCTGGAGTAAGTATTTTTGTTCGTTTACAGTGCCCTTGACCTTTTGTGCAAACACTTATATGGGTCACTGGAACAGTCTATTCCTGCAAGCAACAAAAGAACTAACCGCACTGCTGAGAAGAAAAAAGGTGATCTTTAGGCTATGGCACAAAACACTTCACATGTTCACGCTTACCTTCAGAAATTCTTGATGGATGAAACATAGAACCCACGTGCATTCCTGGGATAGAAATTTGTCAAAATTGGAATTTACGGAAATTTATGGACACCGCAAATCTGTTCTTAAAGGTTTTGATTTAAAAATTTAATACGAAATTTAAATTCTCTTTTAATCACGCACACAGAATATTATCAAAAAAAATTCTTGGATAGTGACTTACGCAATTTTGTTCAAACGATCAAACTTTGCAAAAAATACAGCCAACGAAAAGGGCGCGCACTAGTTTGGACATAGATCGTGTGACGTACAAAAAAAAATACTGGGTAATATGCACGTCTAGTGCACAGCTGATTTGGATGCACTCGGGAAAACGTCAACGCTCGTTTACGTCAACATCCCAAAACGTCAACCCTCTTTTTTTTACAGCCTACTCTAAAACGTCAACCCAACCACAAAGCTCTAAAACGTCAACTCTGAAAAAAACAAAATTTTGAATTTAGCAGCAGTTAAAATACACAAATTTGTACACACACACATTTATTTTATGAAATCATTTCTGAAATTGGTGATTCTCCTTATAAGTAGAGTAGAAAAGTAGTTGCAACTGCACGTATTATCTTTTTATTTATGTTCAGTTGCTTTTTTGTTCTCGTAAGTATCACATTACCAAAATGAGCTCAAAACAACCGAAAGTGCTAAAATTACAAGAAAAGGCAAATATTTTGGACTTATTAGGAAAGGGTACAAGTGCGGTAGCTTTAGCGAAGCAATATGGTGTAACAAAGTCAACAATTAGCAAGATAGAAATGAAAAAAAAGAAGATTTTGGACTGTGTTAATAACACACTTTCCGGTCCGGGAAAAAGAAAGACATTAAGAGCATCAGAGTTGCCGAAAATGGAGAAACGTCTGTACCAGTGGTTTGTTAAGCAGAGAGAAATGAATTATCCGGTAAATGCATTCGCGCTCAAAGAACAAGCTAAAGAGATCCATCTACAACTGAAAGAAAAAGAATGCTCGTTCAACGCAAGTGATGGATGGTTGCAGGGATTTAAAAAAAGAACTGAGTGGCCCGCTACGCCGGATTAAGGAATTTCAACCCTCTTTCCGCAGGCAGTTCGATTTTGGAATTGAAATAATTCTAAATTTTTAGAATTTGTTTTTTTTTCGGCTGGCGTTATTTCACATCACCGATTTAAATTTCTTTTTAAATAAATTAAGCTCGCGAAATGGTCGTGTTAAAATATTTTAAATACGCCTACTGCCACGCCCACAATTTAGAAAAAAACCTTTTAAAGTCGTAGTTGAAGAGATAAAACCTTAACAAAATATCTGGACACTAAAATCATTCACAAATTTTTGCCATGCCCACTTTTTAGAGGCGTTTTTTCAAAAAATATATTTTTTATACAATTCATAGGATGAAATAATATGCCATCCTTATGTTTTTGTATAAAAAGGTGCTTCCGGATTTTTAGCTGAATACCAAAATAAAAATTTGGCAATTGAATAATGATTAGATAATCATGCACGCATTTTCGACAAGAGAGCTTGATGCCAAACTCTGTCAAATGCCTTTGAAATATCAAGCGCAACGACCTACTATTGCCGCGAAAACCATACTGCCGGTCTGATTAAGGACGTAAGTGCAATTGGTAGGAGGATGGGGAGGAAGATTCGCCTTTTTAGGGACACGCTGGACAAATGCTGTTTTCCATCTTCTCGGAAAAATCTATGTCTTCATAGGTCAGATAAAAAAGCCTAAGCAGTGATTTTTCCAGCGTAGAAGATCACCTTTTCAGAACGACAAATACGTTAAGATGAATAAAAAACTTTGACACTGTACGAGTGCGGAAGTGAATTTGTCCCATTGAGTGTTCTTCGTGGTCGAGTACGGGGGGAGTCAAAGCACAATCTGGGAGAGTTGAGCTAGACGCAAAGTGAGCAGCAAGCAGATTGATTTTGTCTGAAGAGCTGACAGCTGGAATGCCATTGTAAATGAGTTTAGGGATAGATGATGAAGCCAAATTCTTAATATCCTTGACTACTACCGGTGGGACTTTGTAGTATTTTTTGCCCCAACTTTTGATCGTAGGAAAACTTGACACAATTAATATAGACATTGCCGTCGTTTCTAGCTCGTTTGAACTTTTTTCGGTTTTCCTCAGTTGGGTTGGCCTTAAATGACCGAAAACCTACCAGTTCTTATTCTTGGACGTTTTTCAGACTTTCGCAAGAGGTGGGACAGCGAATAAAAAAACTTTCAGGTGGTACAGGTCGGTATTTGAACCTACGATCTCTCGCTAAGTGGTCCAACGCACTTAACCACTAAGCCACTGCAACAATTTTATACGGTCCAAGTTTTTTCGCTACAACTTTGAAAAACTTTGACTTTAAGCTATAAGCTATTAGCCAAAATTCCAACCAGACGGCAACCGTGTTGCAACATACAGTGTTTATACCAACACCATGGATGTCACCAATGGTACGGTATTGAGCTCCAAAACCAAAGCAATTATTGGTAACACTAAATTATATCTAGGCCTTCCAACAAGAAAATCCAATAAACGATTTGAAACGCGTAATTTTTAGACAAAAGAATTTTACGCACTTTCATCTGAATCAAGAAATTTTATTTTATGTTTTAAATTGTTTTTATTAAATAGCTTGTATGCACTCGGCGCAGACAAATTCAAACTGACTAAAGTCAAAAACAAATTTTACTACTACAGTACATGTTCCTCTTGCTTACGCTTTAATTTACATATTGTTAAGTTCAGGTGTGTCTTTTAGCCGGTGTGTCCCTTATGGACGGGTACAGGTGAGTATATTAACATATTGTTAATGTAAGCAGCAGTTGGCACGCTTGCGGTTGCACGGCATTAGCTCGATGGTGAGGTGGTTCTTAGCTGCTCATTGTCTACCCTGAGCTACAAAAATTATCGTGCCAAAAAAAAATAATCTTAAATGACTTTAGTGAAAGGAGAATATACAGCCTCGCAGATCTGAGGTTATCAATTGCACAATTGCCATTGATACTATTATATTTAATAACAAAAAAAAACCAATCAGAAGAATTAAAGATTTATATAAATTTTCCTATCGGCTGTGGTGTCGTGGCTGTTTTGACACCTAGAGAAACCCTCCCCTGGCATCTGGCCGGCAAGTGCCATTGCACCTAGACTAATGCTAATAAGAACAGTCCCTAAATCTGGGCCACTTGTCTAATGGAAATCAGCAACACATCTCAACACTTTTACGTCTTTTTAACGCATATTTATTTATGGAAATATCTACGAATTAAGAATCTTTAACTTTGTATGTACATATGTACGTATTCATATATGTGTAATTTTAATGGAGATAAAGCCAAACTTAGTATTTAAGTAGTATGAAACGTACATCGTCATTGAGTTAAGTTAACTATGTATATGAGGAATTTATGTATAGGTAAATAAAATGCATGTATAGGTGAATGTAAGTAATATATAGTCAAATATAGTTTTATCTGCAAGTTATGTCATATAAAAAGGAAAAGCCAATGAAAAACATAAGGAAAGGCTATAGTCCGCTTGGGGCGAACAGTATGATACCCTATCCTTAACCCTAAGTACCCCAAAGAAAAAAAGCATTAGGAAGATGATGGATAGCATTTTATTTCATTCTATGAAATTTATAGAAAAAAAATTCTTTTTTTTTTTTTTAAAAAACCCCCAAAAAGTGGGCGTGGCCAATAACTTTGTATGGGCGATATATTGAGAAAAATATTGGCTTAATATATTGTTAAACATTTTTTTTCGATTTCTAAGAAAATTTTCGAAGAAAACAGCATTTAAGTGAAAAACGCCCACAAAAAGTAGACGTGGCAAAAAACTTTATATGACAAACTTGTTAAGGTGGGCAGTACCTACATATCTTGTTAAAATTACAACACTATTTCTCTAACTTTAGCTTTAAAACAGTTTTTTCTAAATTGTGGGCGTGGCAGTGGTAGTGGCAGTGGGCGTATCAAAAATAATTTTACACTCTACCATTTCGGGACCCTAGGGAGTATATGTTCCAAATCTCAGCTTTCTAGCTTTTATTTAAAGGCCTATAAATTGGTGACAGACGGACGGACATTGCGAAATAGTCTTAGGTCTTAGTCCTGATCATAAATAAAGGGTGATCCATTTCGAGGTTCCCTACTTTTTTAAAGAAAAAAACACAGAAAATTCAAATTTAGTGGAGAATGTTTATTATCATTTGAAAGAACATTCTTTGGCACTTATTTTTTGAAGATTATGTCTATCAAATGTTGGCCGTTGCTACGTCGCAGATGGTCCATCCGTTGAGTCCAATTTTCGATCACTCGTTCGAGCATTTCGACTGGTAACTGGCGAATGACACGCGTGATGTTTTCCTCCAAGGCCTGAATCAAAGCGGGTTTGTCGGCATAAGCTTTTGACTTTACATATCCCCACAGGAAAAAGTCTAATGGTGTGATATCACACGATCTTGGTGGCCAATCGACCGGCCCAAAACGTGAAATTATGTGCTCACCGAAATATTCTCTCAATAAGTCCATTGATTGATGCGATGTGTGGGAAGTGGCGCCGTCTTGCTGAAACCAAATGTCGCCGAGATCACGAGCTTAAATTTCAGGCATCATATAGTCGGTTATCATGGCACGATAACGGTCGCCATTGACGGTTACGTTCGCACCGGCATAATTTTTAAAGAAATATGGACCGATGATTCCACCGGCCCACAAACCACACCAAACCGTTGTTTTTCTGGATGAAGTGGCAGTTCTTCAATCTCTCCAGGTTGCTCTTCGTCCCAAATGCGGCAATTTTGTTCGTTTACATACCCATTGAGCCAGAAATGGGCCTCATCGCTAAACAAAATTTGCCTCGAAAACGTCGGATCTTCTTGGAACTTTTCAAGAGCCCATAGCTTCAGTTGTTGCACAAGCTGTATTTTGTACGCTTTCAATTTAAGACCTTGACGTAAAATGCGCCAAGTCGTTCCATACGTCAGTCCGAGTTGCTGCGAACGGCGCCGAATCGACTCTCTACGGTCTTCGTGTACACTCTCAGCTACGGCCGCTATATTTTCTTCACAGCGTGCTGGACGTGGTCTATTCGGTCGAATATTATCCAATAATGAATGCTGGGTCTCAAAATGGGTGATGATGTTGCGAATAGTACGCTCAGTAGGCCGATTATGTTGACCATAAGTTGAGCGAAGTGCACGAAACACATTCCTCACAGAACGTGAATTTTCATAATAAAGTTGAACAATTTGTAAACGTTGTTCACGCGTAAGTCTTTTCATTATGAAATGCCAAACAATACCAAACAAAAATAACATGACAGCATGACACGACTCACACGTGATCTGTCAAAAAAGGCTATTGAAAAAAGTATCTCTACTTGGATCACCCGTTATATACATAAATAAATAAGCCACGTTACCCTATCTGTGTAAAATTGACATTTTTTATTAAACACTGAATGTGGATTAGGTGATGCGGCACACTGGGTTGGCTTGGTGGAGCGCTGAATCGTTGTTGAATGGATGGTAATGGTAATTGGTAGTTGGGGTTCTTGCTAGACGATATTGGATTGTCGATTTGCACGTGTCTTTTATGGTAATTATGGGGCTATTGCACAGCGACTTTGGTATGATTAACCTCTTTGATCTGGACTGGTTTTCCTAGTTTGCAGATCGGAATTTAGAGGGAACTGGGTAAATTTGTGGTGCGGATGCCTTTTGCTGGAGTAAGTATTTTTGTTCGTTTACAGTGCCCTTGACCTTTTGTGCAAACACTTATATGGGTCACTGGAACAGTCTATTCCTGCAAGCAACAAAAGAACTAACCGCACTGCTGAGAAGAAAAAAGGTGATCTTTAGGCTATGGCACAAAACACTTCACATGTTCACGCTTACCTTCAGAAATTCTTGATGGATGAAACATAGAACCCACGTGCATTCCTGGGATAGAAATTTGTCAAAATTGGAATTTACGGAAATTTATGGACACCGCAAATCTGTTCTTAAAGGTTTTGATTTAAAAATTTAATACGAAATTTAAATTCTCTTTTAATCACGCACACAGAATATTATCAAAAAAAATTCTTGGATAGTGACTTACGCAATTTTGTTCAAACGATCAAACTTTGCAAAAAATACAGCCAACGAAAAGGGCGCGCACTAGTTTGGACATAGATCGTGTGACGTACAAAAAAAAATACTGGGTAATATGCACGTCTAGTGCACAGCTGATTTGGATGCACTCGGGAAAACGTCAACGCTCGTTTACGTCAACATCCCAAAACGTCAACCCTCTTTTTTTTACAGCCTACTCTAAAACGTCAACCCAACCACAAAGCTCTAAAACGTCAACTCTGAAAAAAACAAAATTTTGAATTTAGCAGCAGTTAAAATACACAAATTTGTACACACACACATTTATTTTATGAAATCATTTCTGAAATTGGTGATTCTCCTTATAAGTAGAGTAGAAAAGTAGTTGCAACTGCACGTATTATCTTTTTATTTATGTTCAGTTGCTTTTTTGTTCTCGTAAGTATCACATTACCAAAATGAGCTCAAAACAACCGAAAGTGCTAAAATTACAAGAAAAGGCAAATATTTTGGACTTATTAGGAAAGGGTACAAGTGCGGTAGCTTTAGCGAAGCAATATGGTGTAACAAAGTCAACAATTAGCAAGATAGAAATGAAAAAAAAGAAGATTTTGGACTGTGTTAATAACACACTTTCCGGTCCGGGAAAAAGAAAGACATTAAGAGCATCAGAGTTGCCGAAAATGGAGAAACGTCTGTACCAGTGGTTTGTTAAGCAGAGAGAAATGAATTATCCGGTAAATGCATTCGCGCTCAAAGAACAAGCTAAAGAGATCCATCTACAACTGAAAGAAAAAGAATGCTCGTTCAACGCAAGTGATGGATGGTTGCAGGGATTTAAAAAAAGAACTGAGTGGCCCGCTACGCCGGATTAAGGAATTTCAACCCTCTTTCCGCAGGCAGTTCGATTTTGGAATTGAAATAATTCTAAATTTTTAGAATTTGTTTTTTTTTCGGCTGGCGTTATTTCACATCACCGATTTAAATTTCTTTTTAAATAAATTAAGCTCGCGAAATGGTCGTGTTAAAATATTTTAAATACGCCTACTGCCACGCCCACAATTTAGAAAAAAACCTTTTAAAGTCGTAGTTGAAGAGATAAAACCTTAACAAAATATCTGGACACTAAAATCATTCACAAATTTTTGCCATGCCCACTTTTTAGAGGCGTTTTTTCAAAAAATATATTTTTTATACAATTCATAGGATGAAATAATATGCCATCCTTATGTTTTTGTATAAAAAGGTGCTTCCGGATTTTTAGCTGAATACCAAAATAAAAATTTGGCAATTGAATAATGATTAGATAATCATGCACGCATTTTCGACAAGAGAGCTTGATGCCAAACTCTGTCAAATGCCTTTGAAATATCAAGCGCAACGACCTACTATTGCCGCGAAAACCATACTGCCGGTCTGATTAAGGACGTAAGTGCAATTGGTAGGAGGATGGGGAGGAAGATTCGCCTTTTTAGGGACACGCTGGACAAATGCTGTTTTCCATCTTCTCGGAAAAATCTATGTCTTCATAGGTCAGATAAAAAAGCCTAAGCAGTGATTTTTCCAGCGTAGAAGATCACCTTTTCAGAACGACAAATACGTTAAGATGAATAAAAAACTTTGACACTGTACGAGTGCGGAAGTGAATTTGTCCCATTGAGTGTTCTTCGTGGTCGAGTACGGGGGGAGTCAAAGCACAATCTGGGAGAGTTGAGCTAGACGCAAAGTGAGCAGCAAGCAGATTGATTTTGTCTGAAGAGCTGACAGCTGGAATGCCATTGTAAATGAGTTTAGGGATAGATGATGAAGCCAAATTCTTAATATCCTTGACTACTACCGGTGGGACTTTGTAGTATTTTTTGCCCCAACTTTTGATCGTAGGAAAACTTGACACAATTAATATAGACATTGCCGTCGTTTCTAGCTCGTTTGAACTTTTTTCGGTTTTCCTCAGTTGGGTTGGCCTTAAATGACCGAAAACCTACCTCTTAAGCCCTGATAGCTTCTTTACAGCTCACGTACGTATTGGGTCATTTAAGGCTTTCAAATGGCATCGATGGAACTTATACAGGCGACTTGAAAGCCTCAAACGATGCGGTAGCATATCGCCGAAGCAATGTACCAGCTACGTCCAGCTAAGGCTCTAGTTAGAGGTGCCTTTTGTGACAGGTGAAAAAGTGATGACGTTGATTTCGTCGATGGTCGATCTGCCGGGTCAAAACTCCTACTGATAGGTACTATAACGGATTAGTGTGTTGCAGAACGTTGAAAGAATCTCCACACATTGCATTAGATAATTAATCTAAAAAACGTTGTAGTAAACTTCTTGAAGCACTGTACCGGAGCACGAAGAACATACCCAGCTAGATACTATTCAATCACATGCCACCATTTTAATAAAATGTGTGAAGATTTGATTAATAAGTTGCGAGTAAATGTGATTTTTCTAATCAGTTTATTACTGCTATCCACTCTCAGCGTTCCATTGACCCCGCACGTACAGATAACCCACACTCTACTTCATCATTGTCAAAACGTCTCTAAGATACTCTCACCACTCGAATTAGGAGGGTGCTAATCCATTTGCTAAAGATTTACAAAATGTCCATCATTATTCTTTTTTTCTCCATTTTTTTCCCCCGTTTTTTTTGGTAAACCCCCTTTGTGCATGATCAACTGGCTTAAATCTGTCGCTCTCTATCTTAGCTTATTTTGTTAAATAAATTTCACTTCATTACCCAGTACAGACAAAAAAAACACAGTACTGAATAAATTGTTATAATCATGCCCCTAATCCCTTATCCACCCAACTCCAACCCCAAACAATTGATAAATGCAAAAAAAAAAAGCAACGGAAAACCAAAATAGCTGTCACAACTCATCATCAATGATAATGCCGCTCCAGGGGAAAGTACCTTAAAAAAACGTTTCAGAATATTTACATGGTGGGCGCATTCCAAGGAACAAAACGAGAAATCCCACCAAGACTCCGAGAAATGTAATCAAACCAAAGTGGCGAACAATGTCAATGGCAGCAAGGAGCACCCTCCTTTGGCCGCATCCGACTTTCAGGCAATTGAATATTTCCCTTTTTGTCCTTGGCTCTTGTGTGTGTATTAAGTTGATTGTTGTCCTGCTTTTGGGCGTTTTTCTGCCTAATTTTTTCTTCATTTTTGTTTGGTGGCTACAAATAGAGAGAAGGGGACGTCAAATGATATGGATATTGAAGTTGTAAACATTCCTAATGGCTGCAAATTGAATTTTCCGCGGAGGATGATCCTTAGGATGGTGATAGCAAGGACGACACGACGACTATGATGATGATGATGATGATGGTGTTGATATATTTATATTCGAAACCAAAATCTGAGGAGAGATTTTCTGTAATTCTTTAGATGACATTCTTTTCGTTCACTACGTAGAGGTATGCTACGTAAGATGTGATACTATGTCCTATGTGGTACACCTCCGTTGAGGGTGGCAAGTATCCATCGCTCCATTCTTTTTTGGAGAATTCATGACTCTAGGGAGATTTTGATTAGGTTCCTGAATAATGCAGTGGTTACATTCACACTCGGAAATTGGAATTAAGGTTGAGGGGGCGAAGATTTTTTTCTGTTTAGTAAAGTTGGTGGATTGTATAGCTGCAACGTCCTCGCCAAGCGAATTGAATATTTAATTTGATTTATTTTTATGGCGTCGCCATAAACCAGAAGGCCAGAGCGTGGCAAGCACTCCGGATTGAATAGTTGATTAGGCAGTAAGTAGGTGCCTGCGCTGAGGATGAAGGCAAGCCAATCTGATGATTGAGCGATGGGGGGGGGGGGTGAAATAATTATGCATCACGACCTTGAAGGAATTTTTGTAATATTGCAAATTTTAATTACAAAAGGGATCGATCGGACGCGGAGGTGATATTATTTTATTCATTTTCAGATTTCCATTGAGAGACATTTTAAAGATGTCAAAGAAAATAGGATCAAAACTCCCAACTTCCAAGAGAAAGTGCAAGCTCTCTAACACACTGATATGGCCAATTCTGTGGCATGATACTGAGAACTAAACGATAGGCAGAAGAGCAGATAATCAACTCAATTATTATGGTCCGCTGAGTGAAGGGAGAGTAATTATACAGGGTCTCCATCGGGAAGGTATACTATTTTGTTTTGCCGCCATTTTGGTAAACATAAGTCTTGACAGTTCATATTTGGCAGTCGTGAAGTGGACACGTGAAAAATTTATCGCTAAAACATTTTATCAAAATCAATCATCGATGACTGTGACGATGAGGAAGTTATGTGTAAATTTTGGGAGAAACAACGTGCCAACTAAACGCACTATTTATCGTGTAGTGAATGATTTCGAAGAAAGAGGGTCTGTAGGTTATAGGCCCAAGCATGGACAACAACGTACTGCAAGATCGGCTGAAAACATTACTGCTACTTAAGAAAGTGTTCAAAGCAATCCATCAACCTCAATTCGACGCCATGCTCAGGAGCTTAGTCTTCAACGAACAACCTTTGCGACAATTTTGCACAAGGATTTGCATTTAAGATTCAGTTGACACAAGACCATATACGCCGCCGAACATATGCCAATAGGATGTTACAGTTAGCCCATGACAACCCCGATTTTCATGAAAAAATCATAATGAGTGACGAGGCACATTTTCATTTGAATGGATATGTGAATAAACAGAATAGTCGGTTCTGGGCAATGGAAAACCCTCAAATTATTCATCAGTCACCTTTGCGCCCATTAAAAGTAACAGTCTGGTGTGGAATTTGGTCAGGAGGAATCATTGGACCTTACTTCTTTGAAAATGAAAACGGCGTAACGGTAACAGTGAATGGGGGAGCGATATCGTGATATGATTGAAAACTTTTCAACGCCACAACTTCATGCTTTGGGCTTGCTTAACATGTGGTATCAACAGACGGTGCCACATCGCAAACAGCCAGGACTACAATGGAATTACTGCGAGACCTCTTTCCACAACAAGTTATCTCAAGAACATCTCCATTGTTGTTTAGCCTCCACGGTCGCCTGATTTGACTGCTCCGGACTTAATTTTGTGGAGATATCTGAATAGCAAGGTTTATGCAAACAAACCAGAAACGCTTGAGCAACTCAAACAAAATATTCGTGATAAAATTATGAAAAATGTGCTCAACTAGGCTCGCATTTGTGAGACTTTATTCACCAAACTCGTCAGGTCTTAGCAAAAACCATGTTAAAACAAGTTTGCAACAGTACGAAAGTACCTAAACTATAAGTAGCAATCTTATCATTTGGGGTAAATTATGTGGGTATGGAGTCTTGCTTAGCAATGCCAGTTGTTTATGTAACAACTGTATAGTTTTAACTGATTTCAGGCTTATATCTTCAAAACAATATGCCATTGACCTTCCATCTTTAATGTTTACTTAAGTTTCCTTTCGAACATTGAACAATTTAATATTAGTTTTCGTTTGCATCTACAGCACAACTGGGGCATACCGAGTATAACACCAACTAGTTTCCTTAAACTTTTTCGCTCTTTTACGAAACGGTGAAATCTACTACAAACTGATTTATAACATATTTTTAATTAGGTTTTCCATTGATCACTCAGGTTTTAAATGGTTCGTGTCCTAAAGAACCTTAATATTTGGAAATTTGTTTGCACAATTTTTACAAATTATTGTAAGATTGAAATGCGCCCTCTATATTTAACAGATTCATTTGTATAATTTCACAACAATTTCAATAAAATTTGTTTATTTTTTCCGAAACAATTTTGCCGTCTGAAAATTAATTAATTTTAATTTTATTTCACAAAGACGAAGGCAGCAGTGATTAAGACATGTAAATTACTAAAATTCAAATTAATATCACCTCAAAAGTAACAAAAGCTGTAAAGTAGTGTTAATGAAGAATTCAGACTGGCACACGAAACATAAAATAATTTTGTGGTATTCGGTTATAAAGGGTGATCCATTTCGAGGTTCCCTACTTTTTTAAAGAAAAAAAAACAGAAAATTCAAATTTAATGGAGAATGTTTATTATCATTTGAAGGAACATTCTTTGGCATTTATTTTTTGAAGATTATGTCTATCAAGTGTTGGCCGTTGCTACGTCGTAGATGGTCCATCCGTTGAGTCCAATTTTCGATCACTCGTTCGAGCATTTCGACTGGTAACTGGCGAATGACACGCGTGATGTTTTCCTCCAAGGCCTGAATCGACGCGGGTTTGTCGGCATAAGCTTTTGAATTTACATATCCCTACAGGAAAAAGTCTAACGGTGTGATATCACACGATCTTGGTGGCCAATCGACCGGCCCAAAACGTGAAATTATGTGCTCACCGAAATGTTCTCTCAATAAGTCCATTGATTGATGCGATGTGTGGGAAGTGGCGCCGTCTTGCTGAAACCAAATGTCGCCGAGATCACGAGCTTCAATTTCAGCCATCAAATAGTCGGTTATCATGGCACGATAACGGTCGCCATTGACGGTTACGTTCGCACCGGCATAATTTTTAAAGAAATATGGACCGATGATTCCACCGGCCCACAAACCACACCAAACCGTTGTTTTTTCTGGATGAAGTGGCAGTTCTTCAATCTCTTCAGGTTGCTCTTCGTCCCAAATGCGGCAATTTTGTTTGTTTACATACCCATTGAGCCAGAAATGGGCCTCATCGCTAAACAAAATTTGCCTCGAAAACGTCGGATCTTCTTGGAACTTTTCAAGAGCCCATAGAGCGAAGCGTTGTCGCTTGGAAAGGTCGAGCGGCTTCAGTTGTTGCACAAGCTGTATTTTGTACGCTTTCAATTTAAGATCTTGACGTAAAATGCGCCAAGTCGTTCCATACGTCAGTCCGAGTTGCTGCGAACGGCGCCGAGTCGACTCTCTACGGTCTTCGTGTACACTCTCAGCTACGGCCGCTATATTTTCTTCACAGCATGCTGGAGGTGGTCTATTGGGTCGAATATTATCCGATAATGAACGCTGAGTCTCAAAATGGGTGATGGTGTTGCGAATAGTACGCTCAGTAGGTCGATAATGTTGACCATAAGTTGAGCGAAGTGCACGAAACACATTCCTCACAGAACGTGAATTTTCATAATAAAGTTGAACAATTTGTAAACGTTGTTCACGCGTAAGTCTTTCCATTATGAAATGCCAAACAATACTAAACAAAAATAACATGACAGCATGACACGACTCACACGTGATCTGTCAAAAAAGGCTATTGAAAAAAGTATATCTACTTGGATCACCCGTTATTTATATATTTATAAAATTATGTTTGCATTTTTGAAAGTTAACTAAATATTTTCAAATATGAAATGTTAGGTATTTAAATTTGTACTAAACGATACCAAATTTGTTTAAATTCTCTTTCCCTTTTCTGAGATACGGGTGTGTTTCCTAAGTACTATTAGTCGAGTTAAATTAAATAATTCATCACAGCTAAGATCTAAATACAAAACTTGTCCGAAATAGCGTGGTCCATTTTGGGAATATCAATTGTGTGTAAAATAAAATATAACTTATTTTCTAATATAGATACCTACTTATGTATATTAGGGTTTTTCTTAAGAACCGTTATTCAATACTACTATAAAAAAAGGACTATAAAAAAATACAGAGTATGAACCATTCTTGGCACAGCCTAAGTGCCCAAATGCAAAATAAGTCGGTTTTTTGAGAATATTATTGCATAGTAAACCGTTTGCATGGTAGGTGCCGTAATTAAAAATGCAGAGACTAGAAACAGCCTCACTTCTTTAGACGGGTTTTAGAATTGCATAATACAAAAGTAGATACAACTTTGTCCCTGACAACTCTTGTTCCTACTAAATTTGAAGCTATAAGCTTTCTAATTGCTTTATGAAAGATTAAATTTGTATGAAAAGTTTATTTCACTGTGAGGGCGTTTTGATGAATTTAACCTTGATTCAAATATTCATGGAGGGTTTGATGTATCAAAAGTTCAAGACTGCTTATCGAAACTCCAACTTCAATTAATTACGCATAATTTAATCTATCAAATTGAGTCAAGGAGTCAGTTTACACTCCTACGAAATACATATTCATAGTTCCACCTTTGTTTTGAATGCGGGTAAAAAATCGAATGAAAACATGTATCGATAGAGGCCGACATTTACCTGATATTATATTCCATACATAATTGCCAACATTAAATAAAACATTTATCATTATAAGATCCATTCGCTTTCATTAAATCAAAAATTATAAACAAACAAAGTAGTACACCTCCCCGGCGGACACCCTGTAGATCAAGGTGCAACTCTGAACTTTGTGAGCTTTACAAACGTTTCACATATAATATACAACTAACAAGCACTGCTCAGAAATAAGCAAAATAGAGAGGCGCTCATAAATCAACAGAAGACTATAACTTATTGTTAGCTAAGGCTAAGGTCACTCACTGAGCGGCAAGCGGCAAAGCATC
The DNA here is from genome assembly GCA_963576555.1 of Ferdinandea cuprea. Lineage (NCBI taxonomy): Eukaryota > Metazoa > Arthropoda > Insecta > Diptera > Syrphidae > Ferdinandea > Ferdinandea cuprea. Next base: position 135,700,820 of record OY754958.1, read on the forward strand.
TAAGCTAAGGCTATGGCCACTTACTGAGCGGCAGGCGGCAAAGCATCTAAGCGGTAAGTGGCCATTTATTGAGCGGAAAATTTTGAGTTAAATTTTTGTAAAAATGTGAAGCTGATCGCTTCAGTTTTTTACAAAAAACTATTTTATCATTTTCACAAAGATCTTAAATTTAAACAAAATTTAAACAAGATTTGGTGTCTCCAACGATTGTTGGTAAAGTTTCTATTTTTGATATCTTTGAACCTATTGTTGCACTTTATTTCGGGGTTGGGTTAATAAAAAAAATAAACGAGTTTAAATGCGCAAAAAAGAAAACACGAGAAGATTACAGCCGCCACTGCACCGGTGGTAAAAAGTCGAATAATGGCGGAATAGGGAAACGTCAACAGGAATTCGCCGAAAGAGAAGTGCAATAGGTAGCCTGTGAATGCTGCCGTCCCGGTTGCTCAGCTGGGGTGGGTTCGGAGATGGAAATAATTTTAGGGAAGAAGAAAATTCTTAAATGGAAAAGGTATGAAAAAAAGGTAAAGCGATGGTGGTAAAACGGGCGCCACACAATCTTTGAAAAAAAGGAATTGTGAAACACTTTTAAGAAGAAGTCGATGATTGATTGCTGAAAAAAAGGAATGAAATAAAAAAGGCAAGGTTTTCCAAACGTTATAAAGCTCGAATGAGCAACGGTCAATTTATTGCAGTGACGTTAGATTGCGGAACAACAAAAGAAAATATCGCCGTTTGAAATAGCCCGCTACCGCTATTTCCCGAAAGTTAAGAAAAGACGAAATGAAAGGGGCGCATGTCCCGTGATTTCCGGGATTTTACCGTGACAAAAGCCTACCGGGTTCTTAAAATAAAATGCCTAACTAAGCGAAACTTTTAAACACAAAAGCACTATACTTAGCTTTTAAAAAAAATCTGCTCCTCTAGGAATCCTAATATTTGTACCCCTGGGAATCAGCTGCCTGTCCTGCCGCTATATCCTTTGTCGGCCGTCTTCTTTCTTTTTCTCTCTCTTTTTTTGTTGGATTCTGATCTCGATCAGAAATCCCAGACAAAAATATATGTCCAAAAAACAAGCGCAATCCGCAAACTATATTTAAACAAAAAAACTTCCTCGATTCTCTCAATTCTACTAAAACTTTCTGCACCTTTGATGGTCAACCAAGAAGTATCGGTTTGTCCACTTCCAGGTTTCTTTGTCCGTGATGGACCATTCACTCTCTCTTTCATACCCCCACATTCAGCAATTACGGAATCCACTGCGGCTTTTTCTAGCATGCACTCTGTCACTTTACTGGAGTGAGCCACCGCCTCCGTCTCATACTCTCTTTTGAATTCGCTGCAACTCTGGGGCTGAGCGAATCGATGACCACATTCACACAAGTTTCCCAAGAGGACGTGTTCACAAACACTTAAACAATTCGACAAGATAAAAGATTGAAAGTGTCCAGAGATGTTTGAACGCGAAAATGTCCCCAACGAATAAAAGTTAATAGCAAAACAATACCGAAGTAAACGAAAAATGAAAAAGAAAGAAGAAACGAAGACGGATTTTAGTTTTGGGACAATATTTGCTGGTGTCCCAATTTAGTACAACCCCAGGAGTCTTTGAGATGGAGTGTAAAATCAATGACCGAAAAACTATTCTAACCCGGTGGACTTTCGCGCAGATTTGGGGGAAGGGGAATCTGTATAGCGTGCTTTTTCTTACATACATGTTTAATTGTTGGGCTCTTGGCCATGGAAGTCTTCGTTAGGTTTTGTTTTTCCTGCCTCCTGCCCTAGTGTTGTATATTAATGTTTTGTTGGTTCTGTGGTTTTGGTTTGATGTTAGTGTGTGATCCATCTGCCCGACCGATTTGTTTCGTTGGGTGAGAGATCATTCCTTCTCATCTTCCCCCACCCATCGTTGAACAGACAAACAGTCTGTCTGGCTTTAATGGGGTCTTCATCTCGACCCGTTTGGAATCACGTTGGGGTGTGCTAAGGGATCGTCCTCCCCCACCCATCGTTGTCGAGATGCCAACACGTTGGGCTCGATACCTGCTTTTGTCATCCTTTCGGGTCTCATGGAAACGAGCCAGCTTGATTGGGATAAAAGTTAACCAATCTCCCAGCAGGATGACGGAGATATAAATGAGAGGATAGGGCGCAAAAAGTGGATTGGGTATGGGAGAGGAAGGGTTGGAGGGGAAACAAATTTTTGTTGCGTTTTGTTTTTAACGCAACACTATCCTGCCAAGATCCAGGAATACTTTAAGCTTCTGAAAAAAATATTTCCATTATAATTTTTCCCATATTTATTTCTTACAGCTCAGCACTACACAAAAATAATTGAACTGAATTGAAAGCTGAGCGACGCCGCTTTTCTGCATAAAAACGTCGCTTCCCGTTGCGTGGCCACAACCATAGAATTTCATACGTTTTAAGTTTTATTGCAACTTTACTTTTTGCCGCTTTACCGCACAGTGTTTGGCCTTAGCCTAAAAAGCTAATTTTTCCGTCACATAGCGTAAAAATTAATAAACTGGTCTATTACCACTTATTTCCACATATTATGCAGTCACAGCATACACACTAGGCTGGGTCACTCTAGTGTGAAGGAAAAACTGTATTTTCTCTTTTTACTTCTAATATAGCAATTAAAATGAGCAATATGCTTAGCCTATAGAAACTAATTCCGAAAGGTTTTTAAAAATTAGAGCTTTAGGTTAGGTTAGGTATGTGGGTTGGTAGAGCAGGGTAGACCCTACTATACCACACTCAGGTCCTTGTGGACCCATTGTGATTCCCTTTTGTTGGGGGTTAGCCGTCGGTGTTGTTGATGGTCAGTTTGTGTCATCCTTCTTGCATTTACACGACTCCGTCGAGCCATCCTGACGTCCTCAAGAACTTGTAAAGATTAGAAAGAGTAACATCAGAAAGTTCTCGTAAATCATGGAAGTAAAAACTCCCAAGTGTTCTGTTTCTCAAGTGACAGAGGCTCGGGCAGTGACAGAGGAAGTGAGATGTGTCCTCATGGACCTCTTCGTCTCCGCAACCTCTACAAATATCGTCGTCCTTGAGATTTAGTTTCATCATGTGATTTCTTAAGAAGTTTTGACCCGTTAGAGCCCCTACCAGCTTAGACAGCGATGGCCTGTCGAACTGTAGAAGTTTGAATGTTCGGCCTTTGTCATATGCTGGCCATAGCTTCCGAGATACTTCACAGGTAGTGCTTTCCACCTGTTATTGGTTTTCATACGTATCTTGCTCTCCACTCGTTCTCTGAGATTACATAGTGGAGGCTTGATCGACTGTAGTGCTCTATCTTTATCCATTGCGGACCCCTTTTTCGCCAGTTCATCAGCTATCTCATTGCTCAAATTAGAACTTACCTTCTCTCGCCGGATTAGCCTTGAAATTCTAAAAAATTTAATAAAATTCTTACTTATGAAAAACTTTCCTAACTACATATTTATTTCTTATTCATGCTATGTAATTAATCAAACTTTATATAAACTTAAACAAGCTTTACTTACTTTGGGCGCTACAGTCCGAGGTGGACCTGGGCCTCAACCAAAACGCCTCTCCAGTTAGCACGATCTTTGGCTAACTGCCTCCAGTTGCGCACTCCAAGTTGGTTGAGGTCCCCTTCCACTTGCGCGCGCCACCCTAGGCGAGGTCTTTCTCTACTGCGTTGTCCCTCTGGGTTGGATTCGAAGACTCTTCGGGCCGGAGCGTTGGTGTCCATTCGCTCTACATGTCCCAGCCATCTTAGACGACTAATCCGTATTTTTCTGACCAGGTCGATGTCGCTGTACAGCTCGTAGAGTTCGCTGTTAAATCTCCTCCTCCAAAGCCCGTCAACGCAAACGGGACCGAAAATCACTCGAAGAATTTTGCGTTCGAAACGACCAAGGAGATCTTCATCCGCCTTTGATAACGTGCATGCTTCTGCGCCATACAGCAGGACTGGGATGATGAGGGTCTTATATAGAGTCTCCTTGGTGTTTCTCGACAAGGCCTTACTAATCAATAGCCTCCTTAGGCCAAAGTAACAGCGGTTGGCAAGTGTAATTCTTCGCTTGATTTCTGACGATATATCGTTGTGAGAGTTAATAGCGGAGCCGAGGTAGATAAAGTCCCGAACTACCTCGAAGTTATAGCTCTCTATCGTGACGTTCTGTCCGATTCGTCGATGTTGTGCGTCCCTTCTTGTTGACAGCATTTATTTCGTTTTGCCCTCATTCACTTCTAAACCCATTTTTGCCGCCTCTGTACTGATACTTGCAAACGAACCAGTGACAGCTCGCTGTGTTCTGCCAATGATGTCGATGTCGTCGGCGTAAGCAAGTAGTTGCACAGACTTTTGAAAAATTGTGCCCCTGGTGTTGGCTTGCGAGTTTCGCACAATTCTCTCAAGTATGATGTTGAAGAAGTTACATGACAGCGCATCGCCTTGTCTAAATCCTGTTTTGGCATCAAAGGTCTCGGTGCGGTTGTTTCCGACCTCAATGGAGCAGCGAGAGTTCTCCATCGTCATCCTGCACAATCTGACGAGTTCGGCAGGGATGCCAAAACTAGACATGGCTCTGTATAGCTCGTCTCTATAAATGCTGTCATATGCGGCCTTAAAATCGATAAAAAGATGGTGAGTATCGATCTGGACTTCTTGGGTTTTTTCCAGGATCTGCGGAAGTGTGAAAATCTGGTCAGTTGTGGACTTACTGGGCCTAAAACCGCACTGATAGGGTCCAATCAGTTCGTTGACGAATGGTTTAAGGCGTTCACACAGCACGGCAGACATAGTTCTGTGTAAACAAGCTTTATGCATTTTAATTTTCATTAAATAATAAAGTTATAAGCACAAGGAAAAATGTTGTTGCTGTTCCGAATTATGTATTTTATTTTACCCTAAAATCCACTTTATTGGCAAATTTCGGCATAAGCTTACGAGACTCAATTTTTGCTTTTATTAGGGCTTTCAAACGCTGATTTTGAGCATAGACTTCCTAAGTCTTCAGTGAAAGTTTTGACTGACCTCTCGACTGCTTGAGTATGGCCATGTAAACGCAGAAAAGTTATTTCGTTGTCCTCTCCTTAAGCAATGAGAGATTTGCTTCAGGATTGTGGTTCTGTAATATGAGCTTGCCAGCTAATAAGTTAGTAATACAATTTTGTATCCATTTTGACGACTGGAACCTCGAATAGCCTCAACTTTTGTGCATTTGTACCTCGTGCTTTCAGAATACGACGCAAAGCCAATTCTCTTATATTTTTTTTTGGAGTCTGTAAACATTGCTAACAGAAGATTTTCAGGATGGGCGAAGTAACTGTTGCGTTGTATAACCGGGTTAATAACAGTTTTAAGTTTGCTATGATAGATTCCCGACGCGAAAACCGAACAATTAAACAAATTAAAAGTAAAAGAAAATACAAAAACTACAACTTTAAACTTTTGCGGCCGCTACCGCCTAGGAGAAAAATCGCGAACTGTCAGAAACCTAACACACAGGAATAACCCGAGTGGCTTTTCTCCCGACAGTCCAGTCGAGGGTCGCGTTCTGGGAAAAGAAAAATAATACCTAAGTACCTACTTACGCTGATGTTTCCGTTGATGTCCCTCTGACGGCCGCTGAGAAGATAAAATGTATACGAACAGAAGAAAAAAAAGAAAAGAATGGGAAAATTAATTCTTCGAAAGTTCAAATATGTATAGGAAAACTGAACCTGAGCGAAGAGAAAAAAATAGGCGCCACACAATTATACGGCTAAATTGTGAAACCTGTCTGGTACCGTATGGTACCGGTCCGCTGTAAGAAAAGAGAAAAACGTAAGGAAAGTTTACAGTCCGCTTGGGGCTAACAGTATGATACCCTATCCATATCCCTATATGCCCCAAAGAAAAAAGCATTAAGAAGATGATGGATAGCATTTCATTTCATTCCAAAGGGTGATCCATTTCGAGGTTCCCTACTTTTTTAAAGAAAAAACACAGAAAATTCAAATTTAATGGAGAATGTTTATTATCATTTGAAAGAACATTCTTTGGCATTTATTTTTTGAAGATTCTGTCTATCAAATGTTGGCCGTTGCTACGTCGCAGATGGTCCATCCGTTGAGTCCAATTTTCGATCACTCGTTCGAGCATTTCGACTGGTAACTGGCGAATGACACGCGTGATGTTTTCCTTCAAGGCCTGAATCGAAGCGCGTTTGTCGGCATAAGCTTTTGACTTTACATATCCCCACAGGAAAAAGTCTAACGGTGTGATATCACACGATCTTGGTGGCCAATCGACCGGCCCAAAACGTGAAATTATGTGCTCACCGAAATGTTCTCTCAATACATAAGTCCATTGATTGATGCGATGTGTGGGAAGTGGCGCCGTCTTGCTGAAACCAAATGTCGCCGAGATCACGAGCTTCAATTTCAGCCATCAAATAGTCGGTTATCATGGCACGATAACGGTCGCCATTGACGGTTACGTTCGCACCGGCATAATTTGTAAGGAAATTTGGACCGATGATTCCACCGGCCCACAAACCACACCAAACCGTTGTTTTTTCTGGATGAAGTGGCAGTTCTTCAATCTCTTCAGGTTGCTCTTCGTCCCAAATGCGGCAATTTTGTTTGTTTACATACCCATTGAGCCAGAAATGGGCCTCATCGCTAAACAAAATTTGCCTCGAAAACGTCGGATCTTCTTGGAACTTTTCAAGAGCCCATAGAGCGAAGCGATGTCGCTTGGGAAGGTCGAGCGGCTTCAGTTGTTGCACAAGCTGTATTTTGTACGCTTTCAATTTAATGTCTTGACGTAAAATGCGCCAAGTCGTTCCATACGTCAGTCCGAGTTGCTGCGAACGGCGCCGAATCGACTCTCTACGGTCTTCGTGTACACTCTCAGCTACGGCCGCTATATTTTCTTCACAGCGTGCTGGACGTGGTCTATTCGGTCGAATATTATCCAATAATGAATGCTGGGTCTCAAAATGGGTGATGATGTTGCGAATAGTACGCTCAGTAGGCCGATTATGTTGACCATAAGTTGAGCGAAGTGCACGAAACACATTCCTCACAGAACGTGAATTTTCATAATAAAGTTGAACAATTTGTAAACGTTGTTCACGCGTAAGTCTTTTCATTATGAAATGCCAAACAATACCAAACAAAAATAACATGACAGCATGACACGACTCACACGTGATCTGTCAAAAAAGGCTATTGAAAAAAGTATCTCTACGTGGATCACCCGTTATTATAAAAAAAAAAAAATTTAAAAAAAAGCCCCCAAAAAGTGGGCGTGGCCAAAAACATCAAAACATATTTCCAAAATAAAAAAGTATTATTAATTAAGGCCGAAAGATAATAGTATTAAGTGATAAAGTTATGTTTAGATCGTCCGCATAAGGACCAGTCACCTAGAATAAGTATCCTGTTAATTTTAAGTTAGATTTAATCATTTTTGTCTAGTTTGTAAGTTTTTATTGAAAAAATAATAAAAAATGAATTTTAAAATTAAAAAAAAAAAAAAGGAAGCAAGGAAGGAACTTTCATAATTATTGGCGATACATTGGCCTGAGAATTGAGTTTGAAAAGTGTGAACGGGCGGGAGACGTTCCTAAGTTGAATCAACTTTACTATCATCCTCGAGAGTGTATAGGGTTTCCGAGACAAATTCCAATACAAATTCAACTGGAGAAGTGGAGCTTCCCTTAAAAAAAAAACAAGTTGTTAAGAGACGACAATTTGTTTGCAATAAAAGCCAATTGACAAATAGATAATATTTAAAAACGCATGCAAGCACACTCAAATTCTTTAATATTTTGTAATAATTATTTATATAAATGCCAATGACTACCCTGGGAGGAAGAGGGTTGAGTAAAACTGCTCTGCAGCCACCACCAAATCGTTCACACGCAACTACCATATACAGAAACTTAAGTCAAAATCCTCCCTCCATATTTATAGTCTGCAGTTGACAAAAATATTAACTCCAACTATGTACTACCGAGAACTATTTACACATTTTATAGAAATTACTCAGAGCAATCCCACATAAGGAAGCACCAAATTCCACAACTCGAGCAAAAAAATGTGTTATCCTGCATAAATATTTCACGTACTTAAACCAAAAGGCATTCCGACAGAGATTCACTGATTTTGTTTCTGCTTCCGGCTTCATCGTCTCCGTCTTCGAATGAGAGGAAATTGGGACAAAAATAAAACGGAAATCTCTGTTTCTCTTGCTTACATGAATTATTTTCGTCTACTTGCTGCAGCACATTCAGTTGAAGGACAAAACGATTACAAAGAATATGTGACTCTGTATGACAAAAGCAGAATTCCTTCATGGAATTGATTTCAGTTCATCTTGCCTACTTAGAAAACAATTTATCATAGATAAGTAGTCACGTTAAGATGCCAGGGACTTAAAGAGTCGGAGACTGTCTACGAATGTGTAAGGGTAATGGTAAGGATGCGGGTGTGTCTCTATGGGAGAGTGGCCACAATTTATTTTGGGTGTTTCAACATCTCGCAAAATGAATTCTTACCGTTTGCAATATATATATTTTGTTGATCCTCCAAAGAAAGCATTCCAATTGGCAAGAAGCCAAAAAAGATGCTTGAACTGATTTTAAATCGAATGCGACTTCCATTAGCCCGGGCAAAACTAAAACGAAAGACAAAAACCGTGGCTGGGGTAATCGAGGCGCAGGTTAACCAGAATTTGGATTGAACATTCTTATGTTCGATTTTGTTTGTCGTAAATAAATAAATAAATAAATAGCAAAGACGTGAAGCTAGTTGTAGTGGCAGGGAAATCCTTCATATTACGGAAATTGTGCTCGACTTTCTATAGTTCGAGTTGGAATTGCCCAATGTCTAACAATCTGCCTGAAGTCCACTTGTCTACACTGACAAACTGAAAATAGAAATACTTATCTTTGTTCGACCAGATGCTCACCAGAGCGTAACACAACTTCGACATTCGGGAATTTCCAAATTGAAACCAACTCAATGAAAACTCTCTTCAACAAAAAAAAAAAAAAACAGTAAACAAATTGCTGCAAATTTTGAACATTTTCCGATAAAAACAAAATAAATTCAATTGCAATGAGCTGTTGCCGATTGTAATTTCAATTTATCGACATTTTGCGGCAGACCGTTGTGTCAAGACCGATTGCCAGCGCAAGGACCTCAGAAAAACAGTTGCAGAAATGTTTTCCCATGCAACTTACTGAGCCGAAGCATGCCAAACGATTCTGTTTACATAAATTGTCCATTTTGGAATTCTATTATCATTGCTGGAAGGCGTGTAGTTTCAATATTCATCGATGCGAGCAGAAGAGAAGCTACTGCTACTACACACTCCTTTTTCTTTTCCAAACGAATGAATTTGCGGCTGTGATGTTGATGTTGATTGTGATGGTGGTGGTGATGGCAATGGTGTTTCTCCTCGTTTTTGTTGTCGATGGTTTTTTTTTGTGAACTTTTTTATCTGCAGCAGAAATATGTACAGGAACACAAACCATCGACGACGACGAGAAGAATAGATTAAGATTCTGTAGGAATATACCAAATCGATTCGTTTGTAGGTAGGTAGGACAAGAACTGAGAGAACATCACAACCGATAATCGAATCAGGCAATTTATGGTGGTTTTACAGTTTCGTTTATTGTTTCTCCATTCGTACATAGTATGACCATCCTCCAGGCTGTATGGGGATACCTCTCTCTCGCTATCTGTCTAATCTTTTCTCGAATTAAACGAATGATCCGAATTTCTAGCAGAACAGTTTAAGGAGCGATGTGGTGCAACCACAACACAAACCGGACCGATAGATAATTGTCTGCACAATAATTGAGTTGCAGTGTAGTCGAGAGCGAGCAGGAGTCAGTTTGGCAGCAACTTAAATGTTACTTTCCCATAGATATACAGATACTCGTCGTAAATATCTTCATCGAAATGCTGCAGTTGGTTGCTATTTTGCAATTGCAGGCTTGCAGATGGTCGGTAATATAACAAATAGAGTTTCAATTGAAACAATTGTGCTTGAATAAGTGAAATGAAATTTGTTATTCTTTGCCTCACATCGCAATAACTACTGAGATGCTGAAGTTGTTTATTATGATGGGGATACGCTTCTATGGAGAAGGATACTGGCTGGACTGGTTTGGTTGCTGGAGATTGATTGAATAATTTTTCGAATAAAATCGAAATGAAGAAGAAATTTTTGAATTCATTATCAAATTTCTCATTGCAACCATGAAATGTGAAATAGTTTAAATGATTTGATTGAGGGAATAATTTACTTATATGCAGTATGTTCCTATTATAATATTTGATGATGAATGAATTTCTTAAATTTAGGTTTAATTTTAGTTGTTCCGAATTCACGAATTGTGATTAGATTGCATTCTCTGGATAGGCCTTAGATAAAATAGAAGAACTAGTTCTCGGTGGTGCCACATATAAAGGGTGATTTTGTACAGGTATAGAACTTCGAATTAAGATAAAACACAAGCAAATCATTTTGGCTTTATTGGAAGGATAATTTTATGCCATCAATGTTTAAATATGATTTCGGGCATGTGGCCATCGCGGCTGGTTCGAATAAAGACAAGCCTAGAAGTCCAATTATCAACCACTTTTGCAAGCAAGTGTGATTTATGACCGCCCACGAATCTTCACTTCGAACACAATGAGTGTTTGACTATGGTCTGGCTACGATTTAAAATACCGCTGTCGTAAGTTACAAATATGTTGCTGCAAAGTAAAGCAACTTCATTCCCAATTTATAACTATAGGATGATTTTTTTAAAATTTGCATAAAACACTAAAATTTGCATCAAATATTCAAAATGTTTATTGTAATCGATAAATAGACCTTTGCCATTTACGTTTTAAAGACAATTTCATGTAAATGTTGTCCGCGGCGCCGCTCAAATTGTCCTTTCAGAAGGTCCAATTTTGCGTAACTTTTTCTAGGCACCTGCTCTACCAACAGCAATATGTGGTGGCATCCTATATTGCTAATAAAGGGTTTTATCCTTAGTAGTCGGCGTACAAGAATTCTCTGATCTAAAATTTTCGCATATTCTGTCGATAGCTCATTGAACCTTATTTGGCGCGGACTGAATCGAATTGTATGGCCGTATCATCCGCGAAAACAGCTCTTCTTGCGGGATATCGGGCCAGGAACGCTTTCTTGTGGAATAGCTTTGTAAAGTGTATATTTTAATCCCGTATGCCATACCTTGTCGAAGTCCTGAGAGACGTCAAGGAAAGCGCTACAAGCATTTTTTTCTCATCTAGTGCTGTTTTTTATCAATTTCTTTGGTAATTTTGTATACCTGTTCAATTGTAGAGTGCTTAGTTCTGAATCCGAATTGGTGATCCGGTTTTTATCGCAGTTCTTCTATATTCGATATTGGTCGATCCGATTTCTTGTCCATTGGAGGTTTTCGTGGCCATTACAAGATCAGCTACTTTCCATTGCCTTTGGACGTACAATAACCTAAACGCAACATTTATTAGATAGACGAACATGATTAGTGCTTTTCTATGCAACTCTTTAAGAACCTGACCCGTAATTATAGCATATTCAGGAGCCTTGTATAACTGTTTTACAGTTATCTTTAATTTTTTGTATAATACATACGTATGTATTAAATTAAGATATATGTATATGCATTACTGTATATATTATTTATTCATACGTTTTAGTCTTATTTGTTTTATTTTAACGGTTGTTTTTTTTAGAGGTATAGAACTTCGAAACACAAGAAAATCGTTTTAATGTTCATCAATTTGGCTTAATTGGAAGGATAATTTTATGCCATTAATGTTTAACTATGATTTCGGGTATGTGGCCGTCGCGACTAGAAAATAATTCAATGGTGTCAAATCACACGATCTTGGTGGCCAATTGACAGGACCATTCCGCGAAATTATGCGCTCATCGAATGTTTCCTTCAATAAATCGATTGTGATGTGCGCTGTGTGGTCTGTAGCGCTGTCTTGTTGGAACCACATCTCATACACATTCATGCCATCCAATTCGGGAACAAAATAGTCGCTTATCATGGCTCTATACCGGTCTCCATTAAAGGTAACTGACTCTCCAACATCATTTCGGAATAAGTATGGCTAAATGACCCCACCAGCCCATAGAGCACACCAAACAGTCAGTTTTTGTGGATGTAATGGCGTGTCAAGGGCCTCACGTAGATTCTCTTCATTCCAAATGCGGCAAATTTTGCTTGTTGACGTAGCCATTCAACCTAAAATGAGCTTCATCACTGAACAAAATTTTGCGGTAAATTTGCAAGCGTTGTTCATTTGTCAACATGTTCATGATGAAATGGCAAACCAAACTGAACATAAATGACATTAGAGTTGCCAGATTTGACCACAAAATGTCAGTTTTATCTCTATTCGAAAAACCAACCTCTGAAAAAAATACCTCTCTCTCTTTTGGTTACAAGTAGAGCACTATGATGAAGCTCTATGTAACTGAAAACCCGTGCTTCGCTATTTCCTTGAGATATATCGTAGTAGTAGAAGTAGTAAGTTTTTTTTATGAAACATCAATTTCATACTTTTGATTACAATAATTACCATAGAAGACTTTGGCTATTGCCGACAGCCGAAGAAATGAGAGATTAACACTTAAGTTTTATACACATGTTTTTATCCAAAAAGCGTTTAGGTAGCTAGCTAGCACACCCCAGTCCTCATCATTTAGGCTTGTGATGAATTCAGCCAATGACAACGATTCTTTATTCCAATTAACTCGTCTGATCTCCTTCGATATAGGGCAAGATCCAATAAAATGATAAACATCTTCTTTTGTTCGAAAGTTGAATAAGCTACATTCCTTATTCCCGTCGCTGATATGGATCAAAGTTCAGTCGACATAGCTTGCCTCTAGCCTTTATTATATTAGAAATAACGTCTACATCGAACGGATCGTGAAAGTAATGGTTGGTTGCTAGGTCATGGTTGAGTAGGTATGTGGTCTCATTTTGTTGCATTCTTAGCGTAAAGATGTAGAGAGGAGATATCCCGATTTCCAGTAGCAACATATATGTATTTTCAGGTAATCTGAAAATGTTTTTATGCCATTGTGTATCAATACACTGTTTTCCATTGCGTCTTACGAAAGTATGCAGATTTGGCCGAGTTTATAGTATAAAAAAAAACTGTAAATTTCTTTTAAATTCCATTCATTAGTTTTTGAGATATTGCCGGTTTTATAAATTACCGAAAATCGATTTTTTTTTTTCGAAAAACTGAGTAAGCAGAATTCTAAATACTCAGTTTTTCTCCATCTAAATATCCTTAGTACAAAAAAAGACCGAAATCCTTTGAACCACTTTCGAGATAAATAGTTATAAGTGATTTTCACGAAAAAAATTGTATGGCAGGTACTGTTATTTCAAAATATAAAGCAAAAAATAAAAAGTTGCCCCGAGATGTAACCCCAAGAACCTTATATACAAACTTTGAAACAAATCCGTCGAACCGTTTCGCCATACGACGCCCGGACAGACAGACAGACCGACGGCCGGCATTGGTGGACCCACTTTTTTGGTCTTCTCTATCGTCGTAATATCGTGCCTCATACTCAGTTTGGGTTCGAAATTTCTGCACGATCGCAATAACGTTCTCTTTAGTATACTAATGTATACGAGAAAGTTAAAAAGTAAAAAAATTTGTTGGAATTCCCTTCAATGGTTTTTTAAATATTTTTTCCAAACACTGAGTATGCCGTATTTTCTGCAAAGTGTTGCAGTGTACGAAAGAAAAGTCAACCGTTTTATTAAGACTAAGTTTAATAGGTTACATTAGCAAAAAAAGAAAAGACAGGGCAGTGTGTAATTGAAAAATATACAGTAGTCCACTTTGAATTCTATGGTATTCGGGGTTCTTTACCAAGCGAGTTGCAATCTCGTTATCCAGATGGAGTGTTGAACTTTCGCAGCAAATACGGAGATCGTTTAGCAATCGATGGAACCAGGATATCTCCTTAACCGCTTCAGCTGATTCTATATATTCCGCTTCAGTAGTTCAAAGTGCTACACATCGCTTTTGAGTAGAAACCCAAGAAATAGGAAATAGCAAACGTACCCAATGGTAGATCGTCTAGTTTTCCGGTCACCAGCATAATCAACGTCACTGTAAGTATTAAGTTTAGATTTAGCATTAGAATCGAAAACTTTACTATAATCCTGAGTCCCCTTTATGGATCTTATGATGCACTTCAAAGCCGTCACATGGATTTTGGTTGATATTTCCATGCATCGACTGAGAACCCCTAAGGAAAAACCGATATCTGTCCTTGTTCTTATAGCAAGATACATAAGACTGCCTACTGCTGCTTTATACGTCCACGTCGACATTTTCGAAGATTGTTGAATCCGCAGGTGTTGATTTCGTATTTCAAAAAATTAATTTCCCAGCAAAGTTCTTCTGACTAAGATGAATAGCACCGCCAGCTTCCCGTTGAATCTCCAGTCCCAAAAATTACCTGGCCTCGAAAACCTTGAGTGAAAATCCTTTCTTCAGATGGTTTAAAAGTGATGATGATACCTTCATCATTGTTTATGGCCAGGATAATTTCCTTTCCGACGAAGACACATGGATCAGCATCATGCAAAATACAAAAACCGAAGGCCTTGGAAGTATTTTTGAGTAAATTAGTTAAAAGTGATTTTTTAAGAGAAAATTGTATTGCAACGGCACCTGCCCGTTATTTAAAAAGATAAAGCAAAACGGAAAACAACGCACCGAAATATTACCCCAAAAAACTTTATGTACGAACTTTGAAGCAAATTGGCGAATCGTTTCGCCATACGGCTTACAAATAGACAGACCAACGGATAGTACCCACTTTTTGGGACTTCTCCATAGTCGTAATATCATCCCTCAAACTTAGTTTGCGTATGAGGGGAGCGATCTAGTCATGGCCGTATAAATCCAAAGGCCCCTTTTTTGGAGACAAGACTCATGTCTTACCAAAAGCGCCTTTACACTGCCAGAAAGTCGACAGTGCTTTATCGGTTTTCGATTCAACATGTTTGGGCCATAGAAGTTTTTAATCGAGGATTACACCCAGATATTTGACTTCATCGGTTATAGAGATGGTGACAACTTTAAGCACGAGATGGGATAGACCAGTGACGATTCTCCTTCTCGTAAAGAGAACAACCGTGGTTGTCAGAGGATTCACTAAAAGCCCATTACTATTAATTTCAAATCCAGGCATCTCTGCCCCAGAGAGCAGACAGCCCCTAGATTTGAACCGACAGAAAGAACAGCAACATCATCCGCATAAGCTTACCGTATGAAGAAAAGTTGGCAGTATGAAGAAAATAGTAAAACAAATTGGAACTCCCTACAATGTCATCGCCATACGGCTTACAGACAGACCAACGGACAGTACCCACTTTTTTGGACTTCTCTATAGTCGTAATATCATCCCTCATACTTAGTTTGAGTTCTTTAGTATACTAATGGATACGAGAAAGTTAAAAAGTGCTAAAATGCCAACTCGAGCTATAACTGCAGATCCCAGGTGGCCATAGAATTAAGATAATTACCATTTGATCACCACTGTGTAACTTATTAATTTGTCAATCAGCCAGAGTGCAATTCCATGTCAAACGATTTTTTGGTAAAAAAAATTCCAATCAGATTTGAATTTTATAATACCTATTTCCATAAAATGCAAGTCGTTTTTTGTTCAACTGGAAAATTATATACCAAGCTAATGACGGCACCCAAGCTGAGCTAAGATACCGAATTAAATTCATACCATACCAAAGGGATTTAACTTTATATAATATTCGCTCTAACAGCGGGCAACAATTTGCCGAGTTATTATATATGTTTCAGAATACTATTTTTGAAAATTTTTAATGAAGACTTGTTACCCACACTCTTGTTCAAGAGCACTGCCTGACATCGTCTCCTGATGCTTCGCTCTGTAACAGAATATAAAACATCCAATTAAAATCTCATGTGGAAATTAATTAGCACTCATCATATGAAAAATGAGAGTACTTAATTAAAACACTTTCAAGTGTCTTGGTTTATTAAAAAACATACAACGAGTGTTAAAAGTTGAAGCTTAGGTAGTTATGAGTTTTTAATAACTAAAATCCTATTCCCTTTTGCTAGACTTTGTTGTTTTTCTGTTTCTCTGTTTTTCTGTTTCTTTGTTTTTTTTTTTGGAAGAATTTCGGTAAAGATAAAACTATATCCAGAATAAATAGAGCTTTTGGCTATCTGCGAGCCCCCAAAATTGATAGAAAAATATACCAAAACGCCAATAAAGCCAATCATCGGTCGAGCATAAAATAAAAGAAACATAAAAAAGAACCGAGTTAGTGGAAAGCAGAAATTACCCTTCGGCAATGCCGAAATGAGTACACAGAAGTGTATTTATCGAAGGGTAGAAATGGAACACAAATTATATTGCTCATTGCTTCAAATATATATAGTCATGCACATGCTACTCGGGGATGGATAAATGACCACGAGGCAATTTTGCTTTTGTAGTTGGCTCCGAATAACATACATAGATCTAAATTGATGACGATCGATGACTAAAAAGGGTGTGGGTTGACAGTGTTACGCCCACAACAACAAAAATCTGGGATAATAAAACTTATTTCTTATTTCTGGGCAATGGGAAAAGCACTACGGTAATAGCTGAGATTTCTTATATTTCTTTTGGATAAGTAATGAGCTTGCAATTGAATTGATATCTGTATTGAAAAAGGACATTCGGCTAAGTAACACACATAGGGATAGATGCGACTGTGAAGTGCAAACGGGTGTTAAGTTTTGGGTGTTGTCTAATTATCTTCTCAGACAGACGTTTTAAACAAAGTTATATTTCATTTTGTTGCATAGCTGCATGTTGTTGAAATTGTAGTACGTTTCATGGAACCTCATTGCGCTTAAATTTCAAATGCAAACTGTGAATTAGCGAAGTGACTAATCGACGAATTCAAAATACAGTGCACTCGGGAAAACGTCAACGCTCGTTTACGTCAACATCCCAAAACGTCAACCCTCTTTTTTTTACATTGCCTACTCTAAAACGTCAACCCAACCACAAAGCTCTAAAACGTCAACTCTGAATAAAACAAAATTTTGAATTTAGCAGCAGTTAAAATACACAAATTTGTACACACACACATTTATTTTATGAAATCATTTCTGAAATTGGTGATTCCCCTTATAAGTAGAGTAGAAACATAGTTGCAACTGCACGTATTATCTTTTTATTTATGTTCAGTTGCTTTTTTGTTCTCGTAAGTATCACATTACCAAAATGAGCTCAAAACAACCGAAAGTGCTAAAATTACAAGAAAAGGCAAATATTTTGGACTTATTAGGAAAGGGTACAAGTGCGGTAGCTTTAGCGATTTAAAAAAAGATTTGGAGTTTGTCTGCTTAAAATAACTGGGGAAAAGCTATCTTCGCAACCTTCGCTTGTCGAACCATTTAAAGTCAAGCTGAAGCAAAAAATTGAAGAAATGGGTCTATCCCATGATCAGCTATACAATGCTGATGAATCTGGATTGTTTTGGAAAATTTTGCCAGAAAAGTCTTACGTATCAAGTACCGAAAACACTGCTCCGGGCGTAAAAACTGAAAAACAACGAGTCACTTTTTTATGTTGTGCTAATGCTTCCGGAAGTCATAACCATAAATTGTTGGTGATTGGGAAGGCAAAAAATCCACGAGTTTTCAAAAATTTCAACTGCCCTACTGAGTACAAAAGTTCCAAGTCCTCATGGATGACATTAGCCATTTTTAGCGATTGGTTTCACAAATCATTTGTGCCGCAGGTTAATATTTTTGTGCTGCAGAGAAAATATAATTTTCAGTAGCTAAGATTTTCTAATTTTAGGTAACAGATTTTCTTTTAAAAAAGAACTTGCCATTTAAAGCGCTCCTCCTAATCGACAATGCTCCGTCTCATCCAAGTGTTGAAACATAATTGCAATGTTTTTTCCTCCAAATGTTACCCCACTTATCCAACCAATGGATCAGAACGCAATCAAAATAACGAAGTTGTACTACAGAAACAGCCTCTTAGCCATGGTAGCGGCAAAAAATTTAGATCTAGTAGAGTCAATGAAAAGTGTTACATTAAGGGATGCTATTACAATTCTAGAATCCGCATGGAATAAAGTAAGCAAAGATACAATGGTAAAATGCTGAGAAAATGTTTTACGTTTTACGGAAAATGAGACAGATCCGGAGGAAGATATTCCGTTAAGCATACTGAGAGAAAATATGAACTCAGAAGTTCAGCAACAAATGGAGCTTGCAGTTGGTCTGCTTAATGAACTAAACCCTCAGGTTTGTCGATTTTTACAATTGTTAATTTGTTTCAACAACACGACAGATCATTTTTAATTTTTTTCTTTAGGTTGACTATACAGTAGCATACATTCAGGAGTGGAATGGAGATATTTTGCCGGATAATTTTCTAATTCGTGTGAAATTGAGGAGTTAGAAGTGCTCGATGATGAGGAGAACGATTTAGATACAAATGTGCAGATAATAAAACCAAGCGATTGGATTGGGCTCAATGCGAGAATGTTGAGCAAAATGACTTAAATGTATTAAGACGTTTAAGAGAGAAGGCTCTCTTCCAAGTGTTGGAAAGAAAAAAACAGCAGAAAAAAATAACCGATATTTTTAAATGCATATGTGTGCATGTACAATTAAAAATATGATCTCATTTAAAATGTATTCTTTTGGTTCTAGTTGTGTTCTATGTTTCTAGTCAGGTTGAATGCCTTTTTTGTTTCCTTTTTGAATTTGTTTATGTTTGGTTTTAGTTTATAATTAATAAAAACTTTTAAAAGCAGATGTTTTTTATTTAAAAATTTTACATTCGTAAACGTCAACACCCGCGGTTTTAATTAGTCGACGTTTTCCCGAGTGCACTGTAAATTGCTTTCCGC
The DNA here is from genome assembly GCA_963576555.1 of Ferdinandea cuprea. Lineage (NCBI taxonomy): Eukaryota > Metazoa > Arthropoda > Insecta > Diptera > Syrphidae > Ferdinandea > Ferdinandea cuprea. The sequence continues at coordinate 135,719,800 of OY754958.1, forward strand.
GATGCGGTTTTATTTGAAATTGGCAGAAATGGCCGAAGGTCAAAAAGATTTTGCGTACAAAGTAGAGAGCTGCATGAATGTCATTCAAAAACCACCTTCGAATGAACAATGCCAAAAATGAGTTGAATGAATATGTTTGAGTGAGTGAGTGCGGTCAGGTAGAACTAGGACGCACAACATTCAAACCAAAGAAAACGAATTGAATGAGTGGGAATGCGTTGGAATAAGAGGTTGCGTTTCGAATGGATTCGAATGACAAAACGGGTGTTTAATTGTTGTCTTGTCGCGCATAAAGAAGAAGAAGATTGCGTCTCTTGAATCGAACGAAATGAATGCACCCAAAAACTCGAGTAATTCGAGTGTCTGTGGCTGTGCCAAATTTTTCATTTCGCTTTACGCTTCATTTATTCTCATTCATTTCGCTGAATTTTTTTTTTTTTTTTTATAATGTACGCGCACTAAAGGGACTTTGGATACCCTTATAATGAAGTGACACAGTGCGGGCATTAGGGAAATGAAGGATTAGAGAAAAGGAGAAACCGATGCACGTTGGTTTTAAATGTTTGTAAATTATAATGCAAAGGAAAAACAGAGCGTGGTAGAGCATTCCACATTCGTATTGCACGGTTGAGAAAGGAATCTTTATATTTCACAGTACGTCCGAAAACAGGCTTAAGGGTAAACTGATGTGCATTCCTCGCAAGGCGAGTATTGCGGTTGAATTGCTGTAGGGGTGGAATGCAACTGGCTATTTCATTTGAGCACTTGTGGCGGAAATACCGATAAAACAATGACAGGCAGGAGACATTACGACGATGACTAAGAGAGTCAAGTGATTTCGCGATGTCTCGATCGCCAATAAGTTTTGCCGCACATTTTTGGATCCTGTCAAGTAGCTCCAAATATGTTATTGGTGCACCAGACCAGATATGAGCGTCGAACTCAAGCCTTGTAGATTCTAGCCAGATCAGAAGGGGTGAAATATTTCCAGCATCGCTTTAGGAAGCCTAGACATTTCGCAGCGTTCTTGGTGACATCAAATATGTGGTCATTCCAACGAAGGTTGTCATTAACACACATACCGAGAATGGAAAGTCTTTCGGTTTCAGCGATGCAAGTGCCATTCATGGATAATGGCAGAGAATTAGGGGTTCGCTTCAATGACAGCAGACAGCATTGTGTTTTGGAAGCATTAAATTCCACTCTATTGGCTTTACCCCACTCAAGAATGCTATCAAGATCGGAATTTAATGAGCTTAACATACGTTGCCGTTCCAGTTCAACGCCCGAAGATGAGGGTAAGTTGAAGACTTGAAACCGTCCAAAACAACTTGAATTGAAAGTTTCGAAAGGAAATTTGTAATACATTGAAGAAGGGTAACATCGATCCCAAATGCACGCATTTTCGACAAGAGAGCTTGATGCCAAACCCTGTCAAATGCCTTTGAAATATCAAGCGCAACGACCTTGCTTTCACCCCCATGGTGAATAGATTGGTTCCACTTTTCGGTTAGATATGTCATCACATCATCAGTGGATCTGTTGCTGTGAAAACCGTACTGCCGGTCATTAAGAAGTTTTCGGGATTCGAGATATTTCATAAGCTGACGATTTATCAGCGTTTCCATGACCTTGGAAAGAAGGGACGTAAGTGCAATTGGTCGGTAAGAGGAGAGGAAGATTCGCCTTTTTTTGGGACGGGCTGGACAAATGCTGTTTTCCATCTTCTCGGAAAGAGCCCTGAAGAATAGGACAGATAGAAAAGCTTACGCAGTGGTTTTGCCAGCGTGGAAGAACACCTCTTCAGAACTATAGGGGAAATACCATCTGGGCCAGCGGATTTGTGAATGTTGAAATCTTGAAGTACTCTTGCCACAGTACGGGTGCGAAAGTGGATTTGTCCCATGGAGTGTTCTATGCGCTCGAGTACTGGGGGAGATAAAGCACAATCTGGGAGCGTTGAGCTAGCTGCAAAATGAGCAGCGAGCAGATTGGCTTTATCCGAAGAGCTGACAGCTGGAGTGCCATTGTAAATGAGTGTCGGGATAGATGACGAGGCCGAATTTTTAATATTCTTAACAAACGACCAAAAGTTTTTACTACCGGAGGGACTTTGTAGTATTTTTTGCCTCAACTTTTGGTCGTAGGAGAATTTGACACGATTAATATGGGCATTGCAGTCATTTCTGGCTCGTTTGAACTTTTTTCGGTTTTCCTCAGTTGGGTTGGCCTTAAATGACCGAAAATTGCCTCTTTAGCCCTGATAGCTTCTTTACAGCTCAAGTCACACCACGCGTTTTCCTTAGGTCTGATACACTTTATCCTGTTAGGGATACCTAGAGGCGATAATACATTTAAAGTGTATTTATCAGAGTGAGAGGTAAGAAACAAGTCCAGAGTGTTGGCGTTTTGACCGCTAATGTCCGGTATCCGTGTCGGCTCATTTACAACCGGGGTTAAACTATTAACCTCAGCAAAGATCTCAACATACCTTCCTTCGGGTGTTGTCTGTCCAGAATATCGAAGCCAACTTGAATTGTGTATATTGAAATGACGATTTCAGTATGATAATAAAGGGTAACAATTCTGGTTATGGAATCAGACAGTGCATCAAATTCATTATAAGTTAAATGCCTGTCGTGGTTAGGGCTTCTGTAAATAAAACAGTAGTGGATTAATTGCCTACGGACATGGAATTTTAGCCAAATATAGTTAAATTCCGGATTGGAACATTGGCCATATTGAGGTAGAAGTTGGTAGGCTTCATCGCTACGTATATAAACGGCGATACCACGATGGGAAAAGAATAATGGCACCAAGTTATATCCAGGCAGACTAAACTCCGTTAAATCGGAATCAATGCTGACCTGTGTTTCACTTAGTGCCAAAACAGCTGGTTTATTGTGAATCGCATGGGCGTACAATGAAAAAAAATTGCATCTCAACCCACGAATGTTACTCACGTCCACTCTAAAATTCCCACGCATAACAAAAAAACAAACACAAAAAACTCAACTCCGACGCAGACTAAGCTAGGCCGCACCGTGTAGATCCTGACGTCAGCTTTCCAAAACAAATCACTGCAGGGGTTATGCTCATACAATGAATTGCTTTGGTCTGCCAACAAAATCTACACAACGCGACCCGCTTTTCGCCAAATGATACTCTACCCAGCCATAGCAAGTGCACGCAAAAACATACGGCACTTGCTATAGCCAAGCAAAGCAGCAGCAAACGATAGGGAGTGGGACCAGATGGAGTGCCCAAACACAATACACTTTTTTTTTCACTGCACTGTACACTGCACTGTTTTTGTTTTTGCACAGCGCGCGCGCGATTAGCGTTTTATTTTTTTTGTTTTTATGCTTTGGACACTTGTTTGTTTTTTTTTTGTGTGTGCAAACTGACCGCGGAGCGATTTTAAAGTGTGTGGGCACGCGTCGGGTGGCAGATCGGCACTGAATGTCGTCTGGTGTAAGACACAGCACTCACTCACATTGCTACTCATTCATTTCATTGTGTCCCTCGCACTCACTCAATTCAATTCAATGTGAGTGAAGCCATGCAGCTCTCTAGTACGACGACGCGATAGTCTTTAAGCTCAAGTAGATAGATGAGTCTTGTAATCGCAACAGCATACGGGAAATTTATAGAAAAGCCAAGTAACCGACTCTGAATAGAAACAGGAAAAAACATAAGGAAAGGCTACAGTCCGCTTGAGGCGAACAGTATGATACCCTATCCATATCCCTATATGCCCCAAAGAAAAAACCATTAAGAAGATGATGCATAGCATTTTATTTAGTTCGATTAATTAAAACAAAAAAAAAAAGTTTTTTTGAAAAAACGCCCCCAAAAAGTGGGCGTGGCCAAAAACTTTGTATGGGCGATATATTGGAAAAAATATTGGGTAAATATTTTGTTAAACAGTTTTTTTCGCTTTCGGTAAAAATTTTCGAAGAAAACAGCATTTTAGTCAAAAACGCCCACAAAAAGTAGGCGTGGCAAAAAACTTTATATGACAAACTTATAAAGGAGGGCATTGCCTACATATCTTGTGAAGGTTGTAACACTCTATCTCTCTAACTTTAGCTTTAAAACGGTTTTTTCAAAATTGTGGGCGTGGCAGTGGGCGTATTCAAAAAAATTTTACACTTAACCATTTCGGAGCCCTAGGGAATATGTGGTCCAAATTTCAGCTTCCTAGCTTAATTTTAAAGGCCTAAAAATTGCGTACGGACGGACGGACGGACATTGCTAGATAGTCTTAGGATTTGGTCCTGATCATAAATATATATACTTTTATGGGTCTACGGCGAATATTAAGGGGTGTTACAAACTATGTGTCAAAATTAATATACCCTTAGGATAGGGTATAAAAAAATAATATCAAGCCTTCAATCTTGAAAGACGCTTTACCAGCCATTGACAAACTTTAGGGTTGGCGGCAATTGGCGTACTCTCGGTGAATCCTTCCAAAACCGGGGTTATTTTATTTACGAGAAGAAGGAAATTGACGAGTTTGTCTCAACCAGTACTAAAAGCCGACACATAGCAGGTATTAAGCCAAACTAAATAGTTTGAAGTAATCCTCGAGCAAGCTCCTTTGGAGCAAACATTTCGAGACGAAGGCATCTACGTCTTTGAGAAAAAATTCGGTTTGCCAGTTTTAGATGCTGGTGCCTTTGTAAAATGTGACAAGGTAAGAGATAAGGTAAGAGAACAGGGAACGTGTCCAAGAACATGATTGACAGTCAAGCTTAAGTCAGCACTTAAGGCCTTGCCTAATCATTTAACCACATCTAAGTAAGTGCTTCAATTCAAAAACTCTCTGACCTCGCTCGAAACCTACCTCGAGTTGGCTAAAATAGCACAAAAATATGCATATCTAAATTTCCACAGCAAAGTACGCCCAACAATATCTACAAGACTTATGTTAGGTTATTTGATTTACCTCCAGAAAGAAGAAAAAAAATACACTCCCTCATTTCGTGACTGAACTGAACATGCCCACAGGGTAAATTATTTCGCATTCGTCCCACGAGAATATTTTGCTTCAAAGTGATTCCCCAAGTTGTATTTCTTCGGTTTCGATTTCTTGTTGTGCCACTCGACATGGTATCATGCGAACAAAAGTGGGTGCGATTTCTGTTCAAATATGTGTGCACAGCATCCCCACGATGATGATGTGCTTGTATATCCTTGACTCTGATTTGTATTAGCTGAAGAAAAATTTGCGTGCAGACATCAAGCTGTGTGAATGAGAAGAGACGAAACTGATTTTGAATAAAAGTCAAGTCACGAAAGCCAGAGTGATGTCAATTGGTTGACAAAGTATTTTTGTTTTCGGCTTAGGCAATAAATTTAGCATAAGAAATTTATAAATTTGTTACACAGAATCAATTGGGATTTGTGGATTTTCTTGGATAAATTACCGGCATCCTCCCATCATAATGCGCCAAAAGAAAAACTTTCTACTTATATAAAGCGTTGCAATGTGATTCAGATTTCGATGTACCCTTGAATTGATTCGCTAGTTCGTGCTTCCGGAACTTAACTGTAGAATGAATAAAACCTCAATCCTTTTTTTATCCTTTGACAAAAGAATATCTTCTATTCCCCGAAGCGTTTGCCAAGAATATAATTTCACAAGAATAACGTCGCATTTGTATACACTCGCAACTCGCAACGTTAGAACTGCGGGACTATAGGAGGTCGCAGCAATGGAATTACTTATTGCCGCTCGACATGAAAACTTTGCATTTCACCTAGAGTCATTGTTGGGTTTCATCTTCCACAGGGGAATAGGATATATTTTTATTGCATCCCTATTCCGCGGATATGCCCATTCAATTGAAAGTTTAATTTTACTTCCCTGTAATTGCATTGAATTGCTTTGCGCCATTTATCTGTGAGCGCGCTGGCTCGAATGGATGGGTGAGGCGAGGCGGGCGGTGAATAATGGAAATGATATCCTTTAATGTTTCAACTTTTTCGTGGTGGTAATTCGTGAAATTGAATGGAAATTAATTGAATTGAATTCTCCAAAGATCGCGACCGACAAACTGTCGCGTAAAAGGTATCCATCTCGAGCGCGGGGGGCGGGGGCCTATAATAGGTTGTTAAACGTTCTGATGAGGAGTTTTTGAATGCTCCTTAGTTTAATTGATAAAGATATTTGAAGAGGAATTTTTGGACGATTAATATTAGCACTTAAAGCTAATGATTTTGGCTATTAGGCATGACGAATTTATGTGAAGAAGTGGGATGGACATTTCGAATAATGAAATGTAATGTTTTGGGATGGACTGTTCTTTTCTTGCGCTTATTATTGTTATCTATTTAGATATGCGAACTCTGCTTCTATTTAAACTTATCGTGTGTCGAAAAATCAGCGTGTCGTTTCGTAGAGTTTAGTCGCTGGCTCCCGATATGTAACTATTCAAACTCGTGACCTTCTCGAAGTTAGAATAGTTAACAGTGTTATAGTATCATCAGGTTTTTGACAGATATGTACCTATCTACTTGTTTGTTGATATCAAATGCATGATTTCTTCTCTTAAAGGCTTTTGATGCATGTGAGTACGTTTTAAAGTTTGTTTATTTTTAGTTGCACGAAATAATTCAAAGAACATTTTACAAAGATAAATATTTGAATGTAGATACGACCAGCCGTATTTATTAGATTTTCTTAAAACACCTCTCAGAGGTTGCTTAGATAAACATCGCGTAAGTATTTTCGCAACCTTTGCGCAACTTTGCTGAAATTCTGATTTATAAACGATTTTCCTATGTGTTTTTACTAAACGAGGTTTGTGTCTTAATAAGTAAGGATACTTACCAAAGTAGGATCTAAAATAAAGGGTGATTTTTTAGCTGGTTTGGTTTTGGCAACACTGGTTTTGACAGCTGACGTGTGTTTAGTACCTTGTGTCACTGTCAAACAGCTTCAGTTTGGTTTGCAATTTAACCATGGATCGTCTTACAAATGAACAACGCTTGCAAATTATTGAATTTTACTATCAAAATTCGTGCTCGGTTCGAAATGTTCATCGCGCGCTGCTTCCATTTTGTGATCGGCATTCTCGACCTTCTGAGCAGTCTATTCGGAAGATTGTGACCAAATTTCGCACCAAATTTACTTTCTTGGACATTAAACCACCAACACGTTTAAGTACTGTGCGTATTGAAGAAAATATTGCGGCCGTATCAGCTAGTGTGACAGAAGACCGCGAAATGTCGATTCGGCGCCGTTCCCAGCAGTTAGGCCTTTGTTACAGCACTACGTGGAAAATTTTGCGGAAGGATTTGGGCGTAAAGCCTTTTAAGATACAGCTGGTGCAAGAACTAAAGCCAGCCGACCTACCACAACGCCGAATTTTTGGTGAATGGGCTCTTGGAAAGCTGGCCGAGGATCCGCTTTTTTATCGAAAAATTGTGTTCAGCGATGAGGCTCATTTTTGGTTGAATGGGTACGTAAATAAGCAAAATTGCCGCATTTGGAGTGAAGATCAGCCAGAAGCATTGCAACAGCTACCAATGCATCCCGAAAAAGCCACTGTTTGGTGCGGTTTATGGGCCGGCGGCATTATTGGGCCATATTTCTTCAAAGATGATGCGAATCGCAGCGTTACTGTCAATGGTGAACGCTACCGAGCGATGATAACAAACTTTTTTTTGCCCGAAATGAAAGTTCTTGACTTGCATGATATGTGGTTTCAACAAGACGGTGCCACATACCACACAGCACGCGAAACAATGGCGCAATTGCGAGGCGAGTTTGGTGAACAGTTAATTTCACGTTTCGGGCCGGTCAATTGGCCGCCTAGATCGTGCGATTTAAAACCATTAGATTATTTTTTGTGGGGGTATGCCAAGGCTAATGTGTATAGGGACAAGCCCGCTTCGATTGACGTACTGGAAGCCAACATCCATGCATTCATTCGTGAGATACCGGCCGATATGTGTGAAAGAGTATGCCAAAATTGGACTCAGCGGATGGGCTACCTGAGACGCAGCCGCGGTCAACATTTGCATGAAATTATCTTTAAACATTAAATTGCAAGGTTCAAACTATCGATTCAAATAAATATTTCATTCATTTTTTCGAATTTTTTGTGTTTTTTTTTTAAAAAAAGTTCTAAACCTCTTAAAAAATCACCCTTTATAAGACTCCACTACATTTTGCTTTAAGGGTACAGAAACTCAGCTGCTGTTGACAGATTTTTATTTATTTATTTTTAATATATTTTTAAGAATTATCTTACCCATATATGTAACGGGTGATCCAAGTAGAGATACTTTTTTCAATAGCCTTTTTTGACAGATCACGTGTGAGTCATGTTGTTTTTGTTTAGTATTGTTGGCATTTCATAATGGAAAGACCTACGCGTGAACAACGTTTACAAATTGTTCAACTTTATTATGAAAATTCACGTTCTGTGAGGAATGTGTTTCGTGCACTTCGCTCAACTTATGGTCAACATAATCGGCCTGCTGAGCGTACTATTCGCAACACCATCACCCATTTTGAGACCCAGCATTCATTATTGGATAATATTCGACCGCATAGACCACGTCAAGCACGCTGTGAAGAAAATATAGCGGCCGTAGCTGAGAGTGTACACGAAGACCGTAGAGAGTCGATTCGGCGCCGTTCGCAGCAACTCGGACTGACGTATGGAACGACTTGGCGCATTTTACGTCAAGATCTTAAATTGAAAGCGTACAAAATACAGCTTGTGCAACAACTGAAGCCGCTCGACCTTCCCAAGCGACCTATGGGCTCTTGAAAAGTTCCAAGAAGATCCGACGTTCTCGAGGCAAATTTTGTTTAGCGATGAGGCCCATTTCTGGCTCAATGGGTATGTAAACAAACAAAATTTCCGCATTTGGAAGGAAGAGCAACCTGAAGAGATTGAAGAACTGCCACTTCATCCAGAAAAAACAACGGTTTGGTGTGGTTTGTGGGCCGGTGGAATATCGGTCCATATTTCTTTAAAAATTATGCGGGTGCGAACGTAACCGTTAATGGCGACCGTTATCGTGCCATGATAACCGACTATTTGATGCCTGAAATTGAAGCTCGTGATCTCGGCGACATTTGGTTTCAGCAAGACGGCGCCACTTCCCACATATCGCATCAATCAATGGACTTATTGAGAGAACATTTCGGTGAGCACATAATTTCACGTTTTGGGCCGGTCGATTGGCCATCAAGATCGTGTGATATCACACCATTAGACTTTTTCCTGTGGGGATATGTAAAGTCAAAAGCTTATGCCGACAAACCCGCTTTGATTCAGGCCTTGGAGGAAAACATCACGCGTGTCATTCGCCAGTTACCAGTCGAAATGCTCGAACGAGTGATCGAACATTGGACTCAACGGATGGACCATCTGCGACGTAGCAACGGCCAACATTTGATAGACAAAAAATAAATGCCAAAGAATGCTCTTTCAAATGATAATAAACATTCTCCATTAAATTTGAATTTTCTGTGTTTTTTCTTTAAAAAAGTAGGGAACCTCGAAATGGATCACCCTTTATATAATCAATTATTGGATTTGCATTGTCTCGAGTTACTTTGTTGGCTGAAGAAGTTAATTAAATCGATATCCTTTACATTTACATTTTTATATATTTTTATAACTTTTTACAACTGTTTGGTTTTAATGAAAATTGTACACATACCTTATACGAAAAATTTTGCGTTTAGCTTTCACAACTCTTAACCCTCGACCCGTGTACTGTAAAATTTTAAGTTATAGTGTACTCAGTGGCACTCAGTGCTCTTAAAAGTAAGTATGGAAGAAAATTGCATTTTTTATATGAAATCAAAGCGAACCAATATTTGTTTTTATTTAAATCCATATTATGTATGCCTACTTCAAAAAAAAGAAAAATAAATTTTTGTGTACTTACCCATTCTGTGTGCTAAAAATGCATTTCTTTCTTACATTTCATCGACCATTATGCATGTAAAAATTCGATCTGAAAATTCCTTTGGGCACACAGTGCCCAGTACACGGGTCGAGGGTCAAGCAACGTTTTTTTTTTTTTTTTTATAATGTACGCGCACTAAAGGGACTTTGGATACCCTTATAATGAAGTGACACAGTGCGGGCATTAGGGAAATGAAGGATTAGAGAAAGGGAGAAACCGATGCACGTTGGTTTTAAATGTTTGTAAATTATAATGCAAAGGAAAAACAGAGCGTGGTAGAGCATTCCACATTCGTATTGTACGGTTGAGAAAGGAATCTTTATATTTCACAGTACGTCCGAAAACAGGCTTAAGGGTAAACTGATGTGCATTCCTCGCAAGGCGAGTATTGCGGTTGAATTGCTGTAGGGGTGGAATGCAACTGGCTATTTCATTTGAGCACTTGTGGTGGAAATACCGATAAACCAATGACAGGCAGGAGACATTACGACGATGACTAAGAGAGTCAAGTGATTTCGCGATGTCTCGATCGCCAATAAGTTTTACCGCACGTTTTTGGATCCTGTCAAGTAGCTCCAAATATGTTATTGGTGCACCAGACCAGATATGAGCGTTATACGCAAGTTTTGGGCGAATAAACGCCTTGTAGATTCTAGCCAGATCAGAAGGGGTGAAATATTTCTTGCATCGCTTTAGGAAGCCTAGACATTTCGCAGCGTTCTTGGCGACATCAAATATGTGGTCATTCCAACGAAGGTTGTCATTAACACACATACCGAGAATGGAAAGTCTTTCGGTTTCAGCGATGCAAGTGCCATTCATGGATAATGGCAGAGAATTAGGGGTTCGCTTCAATGACAGCAGACAGCATTGCGTTTTGAAAGCATTAAATTCCACTCTGTTGGTTTTACCCCATTTAAGAATGCTGTCAAGATCGGAATTCAATGAGCTTAACATACGTTGCCGTTCCAGTTCAACGCCCGAAGATGAGGGGCGTTGCCCAGGGAACGAATATGTAAAGCTGAGGGTACTGTCATCAGCAAAGGAATGGATTGGATTAGAAGTGACAGACAGGAGGTCATTGATAAAAATGAGAAAGAGAGTCGGAGACAAAACAGAGCCTTGAGGGACACCAGCATTTATTTGGTGAGTTGCAGACTTGAAACCGTCCAAAACAACTTGTATTGAACGGTCCGAAAGGTAATTTCTAATCCATTGAAGAAGGGTAACATCTTACGTTACTTACTTTACTTTACTTACTTACTTAACGGGCTCCCGAACCATGAAGAGTCCCTGCCTGAGATACAGCAGCCTTCCACCCGCTGCGATTCCGAGCACGCTGCTTCCAGTTGTCCAGACCAAGCGCTCTGGCATCCGTGATGGCTTGATCTTTAAAACGGAGGTTCGGTCTTCCTTGTCGCCTCGAACATGGGGCCTGGGATTGGAAGATCCTCTTGGCTGGAGCATTGTTGTCCATTCGCCCGATGTGGCCGAGCCAATGTAGTCGACGAGTTTTGGCTTTTCGGACTACATCCACATCTTGGTACAGCTCGTAGAGTTCGCGGTTGTATCTTCTTCTCCATTCGCCCTCCTCGCACAGAGGACCAAATATCCGTCGAAGGATCCTTTCCAAGGATCCCAGTATTAACTCCCCTTTCCTGCTTATCGTCCAGCACTCGGCGTGCAGCATGCACTTTGTCCTTCGAGTTAGGAGTTTTGAACCCATTTGTTTTGCCAAACGGAAGTAGCAGCGGTTTCCTTGATGAACTTCTTAACTACCTCGAAGTTGCTGCTATCAACAGTGACATTTTGTCCTAGCCGGTGGACAGATGATTGTTTGTTTGTTGATAGCATATACTTATTCTTGTCCTCATTCAATTCAAGGCCAATTAGTTTCGCCTGTTTTTCGATAGCCGTGAAAGCCTCTATCACGGCACGCTGGGATCGACCGATGATATCTATATCGTCCGCATAACCCAGCATTTGAACTGATCTGTTGAAGATAGTGCCTTCCATGTTGGCACCTGCCCTGCGCACTATCTGCTCAAGAACAATATTGAAGAAATCACACGACAGCGCTTCTCCTTGCCGAAATCCGGTGCATGTTTGAAAGAGTTCAGATGAGCTGCTGCCAAACTACACATTGCATCGCGTGTTATCATGCGACACATCCGCCCCAAAAAGCCCCTGACGATGAATGCTGTCAGATGCGGATTTAAAGTCGATGAAGAGATGGTGTGTCTCGACTTGAAACTCGTTGGTCTTTTCCAGGATTTACCTAAGTATGAAGATCTGGTCTATATTTGATCTGCCGGGCCGGAAGCCACACTGGTACGTGCCGATTAGTGTGTTGCAGAAAGGTTTGAGACGTTCACACAGTACGTTGGATCCTTTTTAAGCAACGTTGCTTAAGTTTTTTATATAATACTTTTCTACGTAAGGGCGGTTTAAGTACTGCGTAAAGTTAAACTAGCCTTAAAATATGTTTATAAATAAGGCTGTGCATATATGTATAACAATATTTTTATGTACGTGTGTAAATTTTAATTTTGTTTGTGTGAACAATTAGGGTAACCAACAGGGGTATTTTGGCTCGGAGACCCCGGGAATTTGCTATTATCTCCGGACTCTGGGCCTTTAACAATTTAATTTTTGGCTATTCAAAAATATTTACATAAGAAATTACATATTTTAAAAGTAAACAACATGCGATGCTTAATTTCCCCTAAGTGTTGCTGCGGAAACAAAAGCATTAGTCAACAAAATCCAGGAAGCAAGCAAGCAAATCCAAAAGAGAATGTTTTCTAATAAGGCGGAGACGCCATAAAGGCATATCGAAATGAGATCAGAAATCGATTACGATCAAGCCAGTCATGATAAGAAATAATAAGTTTTGGTTCGAGTAATTTTAGCTCTAGATTTAAACAATTTCGGGAACAGTACGAAAAAAGCGATGAGGGAGATATCCAACTTTGAGGCGGATATATAGGAAAAATAAAGTGCACGACTGCGTCATACGAAACTTTCTCGATACATGAGATGCGATTTTGAGTCGCAAAATGAATCGAAAATTAATGGTGACAAATTTATTTAAATCACTTTTTAGGTTTTGAAAAATTATATTTTCTCAAAAACGGCACCTACGATTTTGATGTAATTTCGCACATTGCACACTTTTATCACAATTTTTCGAAAGACAGAATATTATCAAAATCGTTAGAGCCGTTTTTGAGAAAACGAATTTAATTGAAATTTAAGAAAATCGTTATATGAAAAAAAAAATTATTTCAAAATTAAAGTAAGCAAATCTGTTCGACTTTATAGTATCAAAAAATCAGTGAAATTTTTTGAAATTCCCTTTGTTAGGTTTTGAGATATTGCCGGTTTTAAAAATTACCGTTAATCGATTTTTTCCCAAAAAATTGAGTATGCAGCATTTTTTACCCCATCCCAAATATTGTTAGTACAAAATATGACGGAAATCCTTGAAACCACTTTTGAAAAAAAATAGTGATAACTGATTTTCACAAAATTGTATGGCAGGTACCATTATTTCATAAGATAAAGCAAAAACTAAAAACATGCCCCGAGATGTAACCCCAAGAACCTTATATACGAACTTTGAAGCAAATCCGTCAAACCGTTTCGCCATACGGTGCCCGTACAGACAGACTGTCGACGGCATTAGCAGACCCACTCTTTTTGACTTCTCTTAGTCGTTATATCATCCTTCATACTCAGTTTTTTGTCGACATTTCCGGACGATGGCAATAACTTTCTCTTTAGTATACTAATGTATACAAGAAAGTTAAAAACAATCAAGGAAAAATTGTCAAGACGCCCCTTTCCTCAAGGGTCTACTATTTTGTGCGGTTATAAAGAAATCTGAAGCGACTTATTTCTTAAATCTAGTTTGATTGCTACTGCAGATTGTTTCTGCTATCAGAATAGCTATTTCATATACATATACGAATCGGTTTTTTGAAATATATTTTAAGGTCTCTTTTTATGCACTATCCCAAGGGTATAATAATTTTGACACAAAGTTTGTAACACCCCTTAATATTTGTCTTAGACCTCTAAAAGTTTATATATTTGTGATCAGCATCGAATTTATTACGATTTAGAAATATCCGTTCGTCCGTCTTTCGATTTTAGGACTTAAAATTTCGAACTAGAAACCTTAATGTTTAAGTGAAGGTAAGTATTTTAATACGCCCACTGCCAGGCACATAATTTACAAAAAATGCCTTAAAGTTGACGAAAAGGGTTAAGATATTCACAAAATCTGACCTCTTTAATAATAATTTTTGTGGGCTTTTTTTAATAAAAAATCTCGTTTACTTTGAAAAAACCGCATTTACTAAGAATTTTGCTTTCCTATGTCTTCTTTAACCTCATTTTCCTGACATGGAACATTTATCCACGATGATGCGATTAAATTTCACTAAATTTCGAAAAAAAATTAATAAAGTTCTTCGTATTTATGAAAGGAACAGATGTCATTTAAAAATGATATAGTCAGATGATGATGAAAAAAAGGGGGTTCGTAAGGACAAGATCAATTTGTAAAATCTCCGGGCGCAGCCCTTATTGCAATTGGTAACCCTATGAACAATAGATTTTATAAACGAGTCTAGCTCAGTAAGTGAGGCTTGATTAAGATTAACTTACTTCGTAATACAAATAAAAAATTTGCTATAAAAAAGCACCGCTCCAGCGATGTGCCGGTCTTGCAGCTTGTGTAAGAGCTCATGTTACGAGCTCACGTTAGAGATATCCGGCGATGGCAATCACTTGTCACTGAAATTCTTTTGTGGTGTCAACAGATAGCTCTGTCGTGTTAACTTGTAACACCACTGACAATTTAAATTCGAAATTTCAAAACACGACAATATTCAAAAATTAAAATTGATCTGTCAATGTACCACCCACGACCATGACCACCGTATCTGTCTTATTTTTTACTTAAGATGTGATTCGAGAAGTTATATTAATGAGTGAAATTCACAAGTACAGAACATGTAAATTTCATTTATATTCATTAATAAAATAAAACGTACAGACTAAGTGTAAAAATGATAACGAAACGACGATTTTTTTAAAGGTTGGTTTTTCGAATAGAGATAAAACTGAATTTTTGTGGTCAAATCTGGCAACTCTAATGTTATTTATGATCAGTTTGGTTTGCCATTTCATCATGAACAGGTTGACAAATGAACAACGCTTGCAAATGGTGCAAATTTATTTCGAAAATATAGGTTCAAACAATTTTTTTTTCAAAATTTTGATCAATGATGAGGCTCATTTTGGGTTGAATGGCTACGTCAACAAGCAAAATTGCCGCATTTGGAGTGAAGACAATCCACATGAGACCCTTGACACGCCATTACATCCCCAAAAACTAACTGTTTGGTGTGCTCTATGGGCTGGTGGAGCCATTGGGCAATACTTCTTCCGAAATGATGCTGGAGAGTCAGTTACCGTTAATGGAGACCGGTATAGAGCTATGATAACCGACTACTTTGTTCCCGAATTGGATGGCTTGAATGTGGATGAGATGTGGTTCCAACAAGACGCCGCTACATGCCACACAGCGCACGTCACAATCGATTTATTGATCGATTAATTTCGCGGAGTGGTCCTGTCAATTGGCCACCAAGATCGTGTGATTTGACTCCATTGGATTTTTTTCTTTGGGCATATGTGAAGTCGCTCGCCTACGCCAATAAACCAGAAACGTTAGGGGTTTTGGAAGCCAACATTCGTGGCGTTATTGCCGACATACAACCCCAAATGCTTGCAAAAGTGGTTGAAAATTGGACCTCTAGACTTCTCTTTATTCGAACCAGCCGCGGCGGACGCATGCCCGAAGTCATATTTAAACATTAATGGCATAAAATTATCCTTCCAATTAAGCCAAATTGATGAATATTAAAACGATTTTCTTGTGTTTCGAAGTTCTATACCTCTAAAAAAAACAACCGTTAAAATAAAACAAATAAGACTAAAACGTATGAATAAATAATATATACAGTAATGCATATACATATATC
This sequence comes from Ferdinandea cuprea, assembly GCA_963576555.1. Taxonomy (NCBI): domain Eukaryota; kingdom Metazoa; phylum Arthropoda; class Insecta; order Diptera; family Syrphidae; genus Ferdinandea; species Ferdinandea cuprea. The sequence continues at coordinate 135,735,801 of OY754958.1, forward strand.
TTAATTTAATACATACGTATGTATTATACAAAAAATTAAAGATAACTGTAAAACAGTTATACAAGGCTCCTGAATATGCTATAATTACGGGTCAGGTTCTTAAAGAGTTGCATAGAAAAGCACAAGTTATGTTCGTCTATCTAATAAATGTTGCGTTTAGGTTATTGTACGTCCCAAGGCAATGGAAAGTAGCTGATGTTATAATGGCCACGAAAACCTCCAAAGGACAAGAAGAACTCCGATAAAAACCGGATCACCAATTCGGATTCAGAACTAAGCACTCTACAATTGAACAGGTATACAAAATTACCAAAGAAATTGATAAAAAACAGCACTAGATGAGAAAAAAATGCTTGTAGCGCTTTCCTTGACGTCTCTCAGGACTTCGACAAGGTATGGCATACGGGATTAAAATATACACTTTACAAAGCTATTCCACAAGAAAGCGTTCCTGGCCCGATATCCCGCAAGAAGAGCTGTTTTCGCGGATGATACGGCCATACAATTCGATTCAGTCCGCGCCAAATAAGGTTCAATGAGCTATCGACAGAATATGCGTGTAGACAAAAATTTGGCGTATTGTTCTCAACGAAACAAAATAGACGCATGATAATTTTACTTACAGAAATGTAAGCAATCTAACCCTTTTTATTGAATCGGTACAAATTCCGTACGCAAATGAGGCTAAATATTTGCTAATGACGTTAGATGCAAATTTAAAATGGAAATCAGATTTAACCAAATGTCTTGGCTGATTGGAAAATTCTCCAAGCTCAGCATGCAAAACAAGCTGCTTTTATACAAGCAAGTGCTATGGACATATGGTAAGCAACTTTGGGGTTGTACCAAACTAAGTAATGTTAAAATTTAAGAAACTTCCCAAAATAATATTCTTCGACAAATCGTTAATGCTCCGTGATTTATCAGACACGCTGATACCGCCAGAAATCTAGCTATTACTACAGTGGAAGACGAAATACGTATAAAAAACATAAGGAAAGGCTACAGTCCGCTTGGAGCGAACAGTATGATACCCTATCCCTATCCCTATATGCCCCAAAAAAAACCTTAAGAAGATGATGGATAGCATTTTATTTCATTCTATAAAATTTAGAAAAAACAAAAAATTTTTTTTTGAAAAAACGCCCCCAAAAAGTGGGCGTGGCCAAAAACTTTGTATGGGCGATATATTGGAAAAAATATTGGCTAAATATCTTGTTAAACATTTTTTTCGGTTTCTATGAAAAATATCGAAGAAAACAGCATTTTAGTGAAAAACGCCCACTAAAAGTAGGCGTGGCAAAAAACTTTATATGACAAACTTATAAAGGAGGGCAGTACCTACATATCTTGTGAAGGTTATAATCTGTAGCTTTAAATCGGTTTTTTCTAAATTGTGGGCGTGGCAGTGGGCGTATTCAAACAAATTTTACACTTAACCATTTCGGAGCCAGCTTTCTAGCTTGAATTTAAAGGCCTAAAAATTGCGTACGGACGGACGGACATTGCTAAATAGTCTTAGGATTTGGTCCTGATCATAAATATATATACTTTTATGGGTCTACGACGAATATTAAGGGGTGTTACAAACTATGTGTCAAAATTAATATACCCTTAGGATAGGGTTTAAACACACTCACGTTCTTGGCCATTGCAATGACGCTGTTTTAAAAATTTTAGATCAGAGAATTCTTGTACGCCGACTACTGAGGATAAAACCCTTTATTAGCAATATAGGATGCAACCACATATTGCTGTTGGTAGAGCAGGTGCTCTCGCTGGGATGTTTCTTGTAAAACGTAATTAAATATTAAAATTAATGCAGCTTGAAAGACAATACCCTGTTTGTTATGAATATTTTTGATGGGAGGTGTTTTTTTAGTGAGTAGGAATTTCACACTATTATGAGCATGCGTGCACGGAAAGAATTAGAAATTACCAGCTCCAACATTTTCAATTCCAATTCACATGTCTCACATTTTTTTCGTAAATCACGACGTTTTTCTTTAAGATTGATTAAAAATAAGCAAATTTAACGCACCAAACATCTCAATTTGTTACAATTGGTTTGAAATGATTTGCGACAAAAAATAGTATTTTGCGATCGGCGCTGTTAACAGTAAAATGTGCCTATTTGTCGCAATTTACAAATTCAAAATAACAATTTTACTAACATTTAAATTTGTATTAATTTCATTCACATACATGTAGAATCATCATTCAAGAATCCTAAATTGCAAAATGTTATTCCTAAGTATCCTAAGACTTACAAGCGAGCAACGATTGCAAATTAGTGAAATTTATAATCTAAATTCGTGCTCTGTGAAAAATGTGAAAATCCGCTGTTTTATCGAAAAGTTGTGTTCAGCGATGAGGCTCATTTCTGGCTCAAGGGATAGGTAAATAAGCAAAACTGTCGCATCTGGATTGATGAATGAAACATGCCATACAAGAATTACCCATGCATCCCGAAAAAACTACAGTTTGGTGTGGTTTATGGGCTGGTGACATCATCGGTCAATTTTTCTTCAGAGACGACCGTGGAAGAAACGTTACCGTTCAACGGGGAACGATATCGAGCCATGATACGCGACTTTTTTTTCCCCCAGTTGGCTGAGTTGAACGTGGTTGACATGTGGTTTCATCAAGACGGTGCCACATGCCACTCAACTCGTGAAACAATGGAAATGTTGAAGGATGAATTTGGTGAGCAGCTTATCTCTCGAAATGGCTCTGTGAGTTGGCCGCCGAGATCATGCGATTTAAGGCCTCTTGATTATTTCTTGTGGGGTTACGTTAGGCTATGTGGACAAGCCGAACACTGTTGAAGCTTTACAGGATAACATAACACTCGTAATTCGTGGAATACAGGCCAAAATGCTCGAAAAAGTGACGCAAAATTGGACCTTCCAAATGGACCATTTGAAACGGAGCAGCGGACAACATTTACATGAAGTTGTCTTTAAAATGTAAATGGCAAAGGCCTATTTATCGATTACAATAAACATTTTGAATATTTGATGCAAATTTTAGTGTTTTATGCAAATTTAAAAAAAAACTACGCTTAAAAAATCACCCTTTAGTTATAAATTGAGAATGAAGTTGCTTTACTTTGCGGCAATATATTTGTAACTTACGACACGGGTATTTTAAATCGTAGCCAGACCATGGTCAAACACTCATTGCCTTCTAAGTGAAGATTTTGTGGGCGGTCATAAATCACACTTGCTTTAAGTGTGAATTTTCATATACTCTGCAAGCATGGATTAGATGTGTGATTTGCCACTCACTGATGATCCCAACCACCACATCTGGGTGAAACGCCTTTGAAACTATAGGTTTCTTAATCATTTTATTGCTGTTTATAAAGCAACTGCCAAATAATACAATAATGCATTAACTAGTAATAGTTGATGAGGAGTATGAACAAAGTTTTTGATATTTTGAAATAGCTGAGAAATTGCTCGGTCAGAATTGTAAATCACTAAAAGAATTTGTAAATTTAATAACAAGAAGGTATTAATTTACGATTACACATTTTTATATTGCAAAGCAATAAATAGTAAAACTACACATGTTACTTTGCAAATCGACACAGATAAGTTGCAAATCTAAACAAAAACATAAGGAGAGGCTACAGTCCGCTTCGGGCAAACAGTATGATACCCTGTCCATATCTCTATATGCCCCAAAGAAAAAAGCATTAAGAAGCTGATGAATATTATTTTATTTCATTCTATGAAATTTATAAAAAAAAAATATCTTTTTTGAAAAAACGCCCCCAAAAAGTGGGCGTGGGCGTAAACTTGGTATCGGCGATATATTGGAAAAAATATTTGCTAAATATCTTGTTAAACATTTTTTTCAGTTTCTATGAAAATGATCGCTGAAAACAGTATTTTAGTGAAAAAAGCCCACAGAAAGTGGGCTTTTTACATGACAGACTTATAAAGGAGGGCAGTGCCTACATATCTTGTGAAGGTTCTATCACTTTATCTCTCTAACTTTAGCCTTAAAACGGTTTATTCTAAATTGTGGGCGTGGCAGTGGGCGGATTTAAAAACTTTACCATTTCGGGACCCTAGGGAGTATATGCTCTAAATTTAAGCTTCCTGGCATAAATTTAAAGGCCTCAAAAGTTGATGCGGACAGACGGACGGACGGAAGGACATTGCTAAATAGTCTTAGGATAGGGTCTTAAGTAGTTCAGTTTTATAGTTGAGGAATTCTAAATCACAACCATAAAGTCGTAATATATGACGCGCTTTTGCAATTTCGTAGCAAACATAACAACAAATTGATTATTATTTGTATCAATTCGCAAAACGTGGATAGTGACTTGTAGCTGAGTGACTGGCTTCATTGATAACACAAAGTATTGAATCATGACTTTCAAGTATCAATTTAGTCATTTGGCACAGTTTTTCGAACTGAATAAACTTTTCGTGAATTGTAGCTCATTTCTTTTTGATTTGAACTTAAAATTCTTTCCGTGTGGCCGGTCCTCATAATGTCTCATGGATGATTTTCCACCTCCCCTTGGAAAAATAAATCTTTAGTTCCAATTTACAATTTCTTCATTAACGCAAACTATGTCCAAATATAGTTGTCGAGTTGCTAATTAAGAATACAAAAGTATTAGACTGAGACACTTCTAATTTTAAAAATAAAGTGCACAACTGCGTCATACGAAACTTTCTCGGTACATGAGATGCGTTCTTAAATCGCAAAATGAATTGTAATTGAATGGTGACAAATTTATTTAAATCACTTTTTAGGTTTTGAAAAATTTTCTCAAAAACTGTAGCTACGATTTTGATGTAATTTCGCTCATTGGGCATATTTAACATAATTGTTCAAAATACAAAAAATTATTAAAATCGTTAGAGCCGTTTTTGAGAAAACGAATTTAATTTAAATTTAAGAAAATCGTTATATGAAAAAAAAAATTATTTCAAAAATCGAAGTATGCTAATTTATTCGACTTAATAGCATACAAATAACGGTAAAATTTGTTCGAGTTCGCGTTGTTAGTTTTCGAGATATTGGCTGTTTTATAAATTACCTTTAAACGATTTTTTTTCCAAAAACTGAGTATGCAGTATTATTGGTTTCACCCCATGTTTGTACAAAAAAAGACTAAAATCCTTGGAACTATTTTCTAGAAAAAAAGTGATAAGTGATTTTCACCAAAAAAAATGTATGGCAGACGATATAGCAAAATCTAACAAGATGCCCCGAAATGTAACCCAAAAAACCGTATATACGAACTTTAAAGCAAATCCGTCGAACCGTTTCGCCAAACAGTGCCCGGACAGACAGACAGACAGACAGACAGACGGCATTAGCGGACCCACTTTTTTGGACTTCTCTATAGTCGTTATATCATCCTTCATACTCAGTTTGAGTTCGAAATTTCCGCACGATCGCATGAACTTTCTCTTAAGTATACTAATGTATACGAGAAAGTTAAAAACGGATAGAATAAATAAGAATATTACTTCAGCGCAACTCCCAATACAGAGCGCTGGCAGTAATAGGCGACTAAAAGAGATAATCACATCTGCGCAATTTTTTCATCCAGATGAGTCTAGCAACAAATAATACCATATTAATGTTATCCCCCAAGTGTGCATGCGATTCTTAAATTGTTGAAAAAAGTATATTTTACTTCATAAAACAAAAAACGATATAATATTTTGGTTTGACTAATGAATTTTACATTTGTTTTTATATAGTTTTGAAAACATTCGGAAGCGTCCTAAATCATTCAATATTTCTTTATTTTAATAAATAGCCACGCTTAATTGTAAGCTTTGTTTATTCAAAAAAATAAGTTACATTTGTACAAAAGTAACACAAACCTACCGCTAATGAAACCTTAAATACGCTCCGCATTATCTAAATAATTGGCAATTCAATTCGGCAATTATTCATTTCAATATTTCAACTATTTACTAAAATAAATGTAAATGTAAAAAGTAATACATATGATTGTGTAAACATTCGTTATTGTTTCTTTTAGAATATTATTTGAAGTTAAAATAAATTTAAATGCAAATAAATAGATTTGTAACAATAGGGAGGCATAATATTTTTTTTCAATTGTTGGGTAGAATATCCACATTCTGCGGATGCGAAATATGCAGTATTATTTAATAGGTTTTTATGAATAATTAAACACATTTGCATGTAGATTTTTAACGCCATATACTTTGGAATGATTTTGATGAAGCGAAATGTTTGCATTATGCCCGCCGGAAAAGTTAAAGTTCAGCATGCTATCGTGGCATGCGCTGCCTAAAATATTGGTTAAATTATTTTCGCAATTGGAAAATAATGCCACATTAAAGAATAGCATGTGGTCTTGTGTCTATGCTTGTGACAAAATAAATCCCCATTTCTCCAAAAGAGAGCATAACTTTTATAAAAGTTATCTAACTAGAAGACTGAAATAGAAAGTATAATATTATAGAATCAGTTGTTAATTTACTTACTTATATAATGGGCTCCCGACTCGTAAAGAGTCCCTGCCCTGAGATACGGCAGCATTCCATCCTCTGCGATCGCGGGCACGCTGATTCTAGTTGTCCAGACCAAGCGCTCTGGCATCCGCGAGGTTCTTTAAGTTCGGTCTTCCTTATCGTCTCAAACCTGGGGGCTGGGATTCGAAGATTCTCTTATCTGGAGCGTTGTTGTCCATTCGCTCGATGTGGCCGAGCCAATGCAGTCGACTTTGCTTGGCTTTTTGGACTACATCCACATCTTGGCTCATAGAGTTCGCGATTGCATCTTCTCCTTCATTCGCCCAATCTTTTGTTACAGCTGTAATAAATGTCGCAATTTTTTCTTTTCATAATTCCTGATCCTATTCATCGTATCTCCTTAATTGCAGTTATTTCGGCCTTGTACCGCGAGAGGACTCAAGTTTTTGAGTTGCACCTCATGTGTCGCACATTCCAGGTACACCCCACGCATGTCCGTTAACGTTCCGGGTCTTATTGCCATTTGAGGGAGATTGTTCTTTTTAGCCGAGGCTGGCTGTGTCTCTCTCATTACGATATTTTTTTGACAGGGTCGGGAATTTACCCCGACGGCGCAACCCCCAACCTGAAGGGCCAGGCCCTGGTTTTGACCCTAGTACAGCAGGCCGGTAACACCGATGCCAGTAACCCACTTCGGGGATGTGAGCGCTGCCGTTGGCCCATTAAGGGCTCCTCCGTCACCATCCAACACCCGGGTTTAGTGTTGGAGATCCCTATAGACCTGGGAGTTATATATTTTAAAGCAGCTCATACAGGGAGATCACTAGTTCAGTCTGACTGGAACTGTGGACGCCACCGTTGATCCATATATAGAATTCGTCCGCCGCCATCCGGAAACAGGAGGAGTGAGCTGGCACTCCTTCCTCTTGTCTGCTGCCACCAACGATCTTCCACAGGGGTTGAGACTCTATCTCCAGTTGAGGTACTAAGCACCCAGCAGGCACATCGGGGTGGTGACAGGGTAGTCAAAAGGGTGGGTCGGTTGTCAAATTAGGTAGGTCAAAAATGTTGGGTGTTGATAAACTACTCATTTAATGATCACTTGATCGATCGACAATCAGTATCATTATATTTTTTAAGAACTTGCAATTTTTCTATTTGAATTTTGCCCAACTGAAAAAAGTATCGCAGAACTTATGAATACACTTTGTAACCCATCTTTATAATTTGGCAGCATTATTTTATAAAATAAATATAAATTATAAGTTCCTCAAAGGGCCCACTAACTACGCGAAATTACGCTTGCAGATCTATTGCGTAGGTAAACTTAACCTTGCCAAATTCGCTGCGAAGCCGCTGTGTGTTCTTTTCTTTTTAATTTGACCCGTTGCCGATGGTAGTACTGTAAAGCTTGTTTACTAGATATATTTTGACGTTAACTTTTTTTCAATATGTGTAGGAGTTTTAGAGTTGACATGAGCGATATTCATACCGGGCATTAGCGGTCAAAACAACACTCTGGAATTGTTTCTTACCTCTCATCCTGATAAGTACACTTTAAATGTATTATCGCCTCTAGGTTCGTCGTTCATCATTATATCATATCAGCGAATTTCTCGTACTCCCGCCACACAGTTAAAGAACAAGCTCCTAAAAAAACCGTATGGCAATGTGAAAAAGCCAATTGGGAAGCCTTAAACGGTTTCTTTAGGAGTTCTAACTGGTCGTTATGCTTCATCGACAACGACGTGGATGCCGCTGCCGATATGATTACAAAGATAACTCACCTGATCCCTTATAGGATAAAGAGTATCAAACCTAAGGAAAGCACGTTATTTTACTTGAACTGTAAAGAAGCAATCAGTGCTGAAGAGGTAAGTGTTCGGTCATTTAAGGCCAATCCAACTGAGGAAAACCGAAAAAAGTTCAAACGAGCCAGAAATGACTGCAATGCCCACATTAATCGTGTCAAATTCTCCTACGACCAAAAGTTGAGGCAAAAAATACAACAAAGTCCCACCGGTAGTAAAAATGAGCTGCTTTAAATTGGTCTCTGTGAAAAACTAGGCCTCTTCATCTGTTTCGATACTCATTTACAACTGTCAGCTCTTTGGATAAAGCCAATCTCCTCGCTGCGCATTTTGCAGCTAGCTCAAAGCTCCTAGATTGGGCTTTAACTCTCCCTATACTCAAGCGCATAGAACATTCAATGGGACAAATTAACTTTAGCACTTGTAAAGTGGCAAGAGTACTTAAAGATCTTAACATACATAAATCCGTTGGTCCAGATGGTATTTCCCCTATCGTTCTGAAGAGGTTTTCTTCGACGCTGGCAAAACCACTGCGTAAGCTTTTCTATCTGTCCTATTCTTCAGGGCACTTTCCGAGAAGATGGAAAACAGAATTTGTCCAGCCTGTCCCAAAAAAGGCGAATCTTCCTCTCCCTCCTACTACCGACCAATTGCACTTGCATCCCTTCTTTCCAAGGTCATGGAAACGCTGATAAATCGTCAGCTTATGAAATATCTTGAATCCCGAAAACTTCTTAATGGCCGGCAGTACGGTTTTCGCAGCAACAGATCCACTGGTGATTTGATGACATATCTAACCGAAAAGTGGAACCAATCTATTCACCGATCTATTTTATCATTGGGTACTCCGACGAGGTCAAATATCTAGGTGTAATCTTAGACAAAAGACTGCGATAATTAAGCAAGTTACAGCGGCTCGCATCCTTTGATATCTCCGGTGCCATGAGAAACTGTCCCACGGTGGCTATAGAAGCTCTACTAGGATCCATTAGCTCTTAGCTCAGCAATTATTGAGCATTGAACGGTTCGACAAGAGAACTTGATGCCAAACTCTGTCAAATGCCTTTGAAATATCAAGCACAACGACCTTACTTTCACCACCATTAGATTTTAATTTATTCGCATTGTAAAAGGAACTATGACAGCCTTTGTTTGGGATGATACAGAGTCCCTCTTTGTTGCACCAATCAAGCACTATCTTAAGAGCAATTTGCATACGTGTAGTGGCCTCGTTTGCTTCACTGCCTCTAATAATGATAACCAGGTAATCGAAAATTCAATCGAAATCAAATTTGCATCAAATATTAAAAAAGTTTATTGTAATCGATAAATAGGCCTTTGCCATTTATGTCTTAAAGACAACTTCATGTAAATGTTGTCCGTGGCGCCGCTCAAATTGTCCTTTCGGAAGGTCCAATTTTGCGTCACTTTTTCGAGCATTTCGGCCTGTATTCCACGAATTACGCTTTTCATGTTATCCTGTAAGGCTTCAATCGTGTTCGGCTTGTTCACATAGACTAACGACCATACATAACCACACAAGAAATAATCAAGAGGCTTTAAATCGAATGATCTTGGCGGCCAACTCACATTGCCATTTCGAGAGATTAGCTGCTCACCAAATTTATCCTTCAACATTTCCATTGTTTCACGAGCTATGTGGCATGTGGCACCTTCTTTGTGAAACCACATGTCAAAAAAAAGTCGCGTATTATGGCGCTCGTTTTCGTTCGCCGTTAACGGTAACGTTTCTTCCACGGTCGTCTTTGAAGAAAAAGGGCCCGATGATGCCACCAGTCCATAAACCACACCAAATTTTTTTTGGGATGCATCGGTAATTCTTGTATGGCATGTGGCTATTAATCAGATGCGACAGTTTTGCTTATTTACGTATCCGTTGAGCCAGAAATGAGCCTCGTTGCTGAACACAATTTTTCGATAAAACAGCGGATTTTAATAGAGCTGTTCTTAGACGCATTCACCAAAAATTAGACGTTGTGGCAGGTCATTCGTCTTTCCATGATCAAATAGTAGAGCACAGATGAGGAATTAACCAGATAGTCAACTCGAGAGCGAATCTCTCACCTTGCCTACAAGCTAAGTCGAACTGATAAGCCCCACATAATTTGCACTTATATGGGCTTTTACGTGCAAATCAAATGGGAATCACGCACACATGAATCGAATTATATGGGGCTAATGGCCGCAGCCATGAAATGTCATTTTTTTATAGCAAGAAGTTGAGAACAGTTGATGAATTTCAGCAGATTACACCTCACAATTTGGGTGTGTAAAATAAGCATGGACAATATGCGGTGAATATGGATTTATAAAAACATACTTACCACACAACTAATAATATAACAAAATATTATAATGTTGATAATAAAGCAATGTTTTAATATAATCAAAATAATATTGATTAACGTGACTAATATATAATACGCAAGTTCATCATACATTTTCGTCTTACAATCAATTTAAGTATAACTTTAGAAAGACGGATTTTGTTATGGATGGTACTTTTATGCTACATTTTCACCATAAAATTAACCGAGATTAAGCACAAAAAATTGATTACTGAGATTTATTTTCAATCTTGTGTTTAGCAGATTGAAATTTGTATGGTTAATCTTGAGATTTAAAGTGGATTAAAGGCAGATTAACCTTAATCTCGGTTTAGTGCTCAGTGGAAACTTTGCGTTACACAATTGGGCATTGGTTTTTAATATAACATGATCCAAATCCTTACAAATATTATTTTTGGTACGTGAAAACACTTTTTTAACAACATTTGTAATCGCTTACTAGTAGTAGTACTAGTAAATTGTTTTGCTTATTTTCATAAACAATTTTTTTTTTTTAAATTACAAAACATTATAACTTGACAGATAAAGTCGTCTTTTAAAAAGAGTGGCTAATTAATTCAATATATATATGTAACATAATGTGCATGCTTATTTATAAGTTGTATTCAACTACCAAGCCTTTTCGATAGAAAAATGCACCAAAAATATATTTATGCAGTGCATTCCAGCTAGCTTCTGTCCTCCTTCTTCTGTCTATCACCTACTATGAATTTTAAAATAAAGCATATTAACTTATATAAAAAATTTCCAAAACCGCGTAAGAAAAGAAACAGCTAAGAAAATTGATTGACTAAACACAAATTTTGCAACACAAAATAATTAAAAAAGGAATAAAAATACTTCTTTTCCACTTTATTTTATCGATGCATGGAACCCGAATATGTACATATATTCATTAAACTTTCATATGTTGAATAAAAACAATCAAATAACAAAACAATCAAAAAATTTAATATATATATAAAAAACCATTGCAAACTATTTACTATAAATATTTTACACCCAAACATTACCAATTTAGTAATATTTATGCAATAATACCATGAAATATACATTTTATTTAATTTTATTAACCAAAATGGAAAAAGTATAAAAACCCAAGAATGTTTATTTTAAGGCAGATAAAAAATAGAGAATTATTTCTTGTAACCGCAAAAAATATTCAAATTAAATTGTAACAACTTAATTGAGTAACTTATTTTTTTTTTCTTTATAAACATTTACATTAAAATAGTCCTAGAAGTTGAATCACATAAACTCAAAACTTCACAGCATTTCCTATTGCCCAACACATCCGCCGTGACCAGCTGTTTTGTTGTTGCGATTCGGATATGTTGCAAAACTCCCCACAATTATTTTTGGCGGGTAATCTAGTAAATTCGATCTAACTTCATGTCTCTGGCTCACACGTATTCACAGATCGGAAAGTTGAGAGAGGATTTTGCGGCAGTTATTAAATATTTTTTGCGGGTTGAAAGTGATAGGGGATTGCAGAGTTGACTATCTGGTTAATTCCTTATCTGTGTGGTAGAGTATACTGAAAACATTACACTTTGACAGATGACGTTTGGACGCCATTACTAACCAGTGCTACCTACCTGAAAAACTAAACTCTTAAAAAATCACCCTAAGCAGTTTAACCGTATCGCATCTTCATTAACTGGTACGGATACCAGTTTAATTATGTGCTTAAAAACTACTCAGACACCTCTGAAATTAAAAATTTGTTTTACCACAGCTAAAAGAATTCCATGACCTCGTGCCAAACTTCAAAATGACTGAGTAGTGAGCCCAGCGAAAATGTGTACTTGTGTACTCTCTATTGAGATTATTGCCTCAATTTGTCGTAGCGCATGTATTTGTCATGTTTGAAGATCGCTCTTATGTTATGTCAACCAAAGTGCGGTGTTCTGAAATGTTCTAGTTCAAATTTGACTGAGTACTTAGTGCATGCACTCAAAACAATGACAATTACTGTCAATGGTGTAGTTTTGATTTGGAAATTACGACAGATGGTAGGTGCGTTATGTTCTGAAAATGTTCATCCTCGTCCTCGCGCTTTTGTACAGCAAAACTGCTGTGGATGGTTTGTAGACAGAGACGGTAACTACAAAATTACAAATGGATGAGTTCGTTGACATGTGAAGTGAAGTGATGCGAATATAGTTTTCACTAATGGATTACATCAGGATGGAATTGTATTCAACTAACTGTTTAGATGAATGAAATTTTCAAGTTGTTGGGATGTCAAAAGAATGTATCAGTAAATTTCAATTGAGTCTGAAGTCACGCAAGGGTTAATGTCATGGATCAAGTGTTACAAAGAGCTAGTCTGATGACATCGTAAACAGAACTTTTCAACACCGCCTTGCTACGCTAGTCGCATGCCGGTCCCAAGCCCGGATAAAGGAGGAGGTGTTTGAGGCAACGGTTTTTTAACCTATCCTCTGTAAAATAACCGTTAGTGTACTCTTACCTACTGGAGCAGTAGTAAAAACTCAAAAATCAAATGAATGAACAATCTAAGGGATGTTAATACTCGAGGTGGTACTAGCAATTGCCAAAACAAGCGTCTCTTGTGGCTCTATGTCCAATTCGTTGGGCAAACTAAGCATGAGTATGGATGCTACGCACTGCACCGCCACTGACAACTTAAACCATGAGATTCTACGGTTGAATGGGCTCCTGAAGTGGCTGAATTTGCATTGCACCTCACTAAGGGGCAGCGGAAGAGGAAAATGAAGCAGCCGAGCAACTAGCGGCGCAAAGAAGCTTCACAGGCTGAAGAAGCTAGCACTCCTGTCGGCTCTTCGGCTGCGTCGGCTGGGTTAGGTCGGCGGTAGTCTCCAAAAACTGAAGCAGACCTGATCCTTTTATCAGGCAATGCGTCCTCTTCTGCTAAACTGAAAAACAAGAAGAAGCGCCCCAAGCTCATTAGAGATATAACCCTTCTCAAGCTCCTGTGCCTTCCGCCGATATGTTACCAAATGAAGTCGGTTCTTCTACCAGCAATGGTAGTAGCATTGACGGACGGAAACTGGTTGCAGTGGACTCCCCCTCCGAATATGAGTAGAGGAGGTGCACCTATCGTTGGTGCAGCCCGTGTACTGGCAATGGATAATGTTGGTGCTGTGACCAATACTAGGTGCAGCACTAGTGGACATAACTTTGTCGACGCGGACGGCTCTGATGGTAGGTGTGCGTCTAAAAGGCCACGCATTTTACCAGATTATTCATCCATTTTATTTACTCAAATCAACCTTCAGCACTACAAAGCTGTTACCGCCCTTTAACGTAACGGGCTTGTGGCCCGTAGAGCAAAACCACACATAATATTTATCAAGGAACCATGGGTGTGGAAAAATCTCATCTGTAATCTTGGTCGCTTGAGTGATTTATACCACATTCTTTATGATGAGCAATCCGAAAGACCTACGACTTGTCTTATTGTATCAAAATCTTTCACAGCTGCTATGATCAAAAGCTTTTGCAGCCAAGATTTGGTAGTTATTTCTCTAATTTACCATGCAAATGATAATTGGGAAATATTTGTCGTTGCATCGGCTTATTTCCCCTATGACTCTCTGACCCCTCCTGCACCAAAGGCAGTTGTAGAGCTCGTAGAGTATTGTGAATCCAAACGGTTGGGTCTTGTCTTGTGCTGCGATTCTAATGCTCAGAACACTGTTTGGGCCAGCAGTAAATGTAACATAAGGGAAGATCGACTTTTGGACTTCATTCTGATATTACAATCAACAATGTACGTCATCAACCTACCTTTGTTACAGCTAGAATACAGCAAGTTATTAACGTTACCCTGTCTAACAGGCATTCGAAAACTATCACAAATTGGAGGGTATCGCCAGATAGCACCTTATCAGATCACAGATACACAGAACTTTCACCTTCGCAGAGAGGATAAATTCGAGAAAAACGAACTGGCCACGGTTTAGAGAGGAGCTTGTCAAGTTTGTCAAAGTTCCACTCAAACTTAGATCGAGACAGGGAGTTGAGTGATCTGCTCAGGATCTGAACAACGTCCTCACCCGCTGCTTTGAACTTTCGTGACCGCCCCCCCCCCCCCCACAAAAAAACGGGACCCTGGTGAAATTCCTAACTGCAGTGCCTTCGTAAAGAAACTGGGAAGCTGTTAAATCTGTCGACCAACTTAGTAGAACACTGGCATCTTTATTGATCGAAACAAAAAGTTTTTAAGAGACTTATTCGCAAGTCGAAACATTACTCCTATGAGAAGTTGTGTGAAGCTGTCGAATCTCTAAGTGCAACTAGTAGGCTGTAACTAAGTCCTCCAAAGGAACAGACCTGATAGTAAGTACACTGAGACAAGGGCGGAGACTTTCAGTCTTCCCCGCAATTTGCAAAAGGTCTGCATCTTTTCTTCTATATCTTAACCCTCTAATACCCAAGAGTGCCTCAAGGCACTCTTTATATAATTTGTATTATCTACAAAACGAGAAGCTTTTAAGTCATTTGAATTATTGATGCCTGTTGGAAAAAACCATGTGAATTTATGAGTCGAAGCTTTGAAAGCTCTCCGAAGCTTTATAAGGGAAATTTCCCAAAATCCTGTAAAGAGACCTCGTTCACCACTGCCAACAATTGAATATTCAGCGTGTATGTCTGAGCCTTCTTCTGGTGGTTTCAATTGTGCCGGTAAGAAAACCAAATTATAGAATGGTATTCAAATAACTAATTAATTTATGAATAGGTGTTGAATCCATAAACAAGGTGCTGACTAAGGTAATATGGCGGCAGCAATCGATGCAGTGTCATGTCAACGACGTAGCTTTTCGGGGAGATTCTTTACTACCAGGTTGTATAATGGAACTTGAAACACCGTTGGAGATTTTCTGTTACTTCTTCGATTCAGAGATTATGAATATGATTGTTGAAGAAACCATTCGGTCATCACTAAAGGAAAACATCACTAGTCAGTTCAAATTCAGCATTGACGATATCCATCACTATATTGGAATTTTGATCTACATGTCAATTTATCGGTACCCGAATATAAAAAGCTACTGGGGTATAAATGCATTTGGACCTGTAAAACACTCCATGTCGCGAAACAAGTTTGAATAAATTAAAAAATTCTTCTCACTGCGGGATGAGAGTAAGCGAATCAAGAAGGGTGAACCAGGATACGATTCACTGTATCGCACGCGTACATTTTTAGATCATCTTAACCATAGATTTGATTCCGTACCAAAGCAAGGACGACTCTGTGTCGATGAACAAATGTGCAGCACGAAAATGCGACACCACTTTCGGCAGTATATGCCCAATAAGCCTAATAAGTGGGGTGTAATAAGCCTATTATGGGGATGTAGAGGGAGCTAGAGATCGGAGAGATGACAGGAAACGAGGATGAGGACGGGACCTTAGGATGGGAATGGGAAAAGAGAGGGATAGTGAGTGGTTGAGTGCGAGGGACGCGGCATGTTTGCGATGCACGGCTTACGCTCGCCGGAAATAGGGTGGTTCTTGCCCCCTCACTCAACCTAGGCTACAACAAAAACATAAATCATGCCAAATAACAAAAAATTTACCAAAAAAAAAAAACGGACGGACGTCCACCACACTTGAGGGTGCTGCTGGTGTTGGTGCAGCGTGGCCATACCCTCCCAACCTGGAAATTCCTGGCCATGAATCTCCCCTTATGTCTCCGTTGCTCTTGATCAGACCACGATCACCGAAAGGGCTTTAGCCTGCCCTACCGCACCCCCTGAAAAGTTGCTTACAACTCAACCATGACCCTAATTATCATGGCCAAAAAAAAACAAAACGCTCAAAAATTAACATATAACTTAAACATTTAATAACAACCAGCATAAATTAGTTAATAAATAAATCGAATGAAATATACATATATACATAAATAACAAAAAAAAGTAAGTTTGGTTTTACCCTTTCCGCTTGCCCTGGTAACCATATGTTATAAATTACCTTTACTCTAATCTAGCTTTCCCTACCTGTATAGAGCTCTGTACAGGTGCGTATATGGGATCGTGTTCCCAAAGTAAAAAGAAAACAAATTTTTGAAACAAAAAAAAACGGGGCGGGAAAACTTCACCTATTACAAAAAAATTAAATATATGTATGTATTTCATACAAACAAAAAAAAAAGGGAATAAACGAAGGAATAAATAACAACTTATAAACTAGATAATTGAATAAATTAGGACTTACAAAACTAATTAAATAATAATAAAAAAAAAAAAAAACAAATAAACGAAAAAAATAAAATACTTAACTGATAGAAAATAAATATAACATATATAATACAAAAAAAAAATAAAGCTAACAACAAAAAAAACTTAAATTAATTTTATAAACTATTATCCGCAAAATTACTGCCTCCTAAATGTTTTGGCTTGGAGGGTGGATGGTGGGATGGACTTTACCGTCTGAAACGCTTTACTCGCCCATTCGCTTATATATTAGGAAAAACAACAACAAATCCTTTGTTGGACAAAGAATGGACTTTCATATATATATCGGGTTTGATCGGGTTGAGATCGGGTTATTTGGTGGATATATATACCCAAACCATCAATTTCAAGTTGGAGCGTCCAGTAAATGTTTGGACGTAATTTAATTTTGGGCGGCCACGACTTGATTTAAAAATCGGTGACCGCCAATTTTAAATCTCTTCCGCCTACCAAAAAGGTGTGTTAGCACAATAAAACAATTTAACATTTTCACTTACCCAAAAAAAATAAGCTTAAAAAAAATCAACTGCCTTTATAGGACTTTCTTCTTTCTTTTGTTTTTTTTTTTTTTATAAATATATTTTTCACTACCCAACTTCTGGGATTTTGCACCATGCAATAGAAATTTAACACTGGGACTTTTATTTATTTATTTTTTTTTTGTGCACTCGGTGTGTCTCGGGTGGCTTTCTGATTTCAAATAATCCACCAGACCCCTTCCTACTATTCGAATAATTCCGTTGAGCAGATCGTACGAGGGTCTTATGTACCTTTTTTTTTGTGGTGTAGCCGCTATTTGAATTAGTCGTGTATAATGCGACCTATACGTCTTCGTGTACCTACTATGTACAAAGGTTCATTTTATTGATATTTTATGGTAGGATGGAGCATTTACAGCGGGTCTGCGTCTCCGCAAAAAAAAACGTATCAAAGACACGAACGAGACGAACAAACTCGGTACATTGTTATTGTGAATGTACCTTTGTGACCTGACAGATTGGACGAAATTTCGAAAACAAACATAAAGTGACAGGTACGGAGGGACATTGATCTCATTTCTTGTACATTTTACTTTATGTCTCTTTTCCTTCACATTCAGGTGACCATTACAAATCTCCGGATATGGTGGAAGTTTACTGACGACATGGACGGTAAAAAGGTCGCCTTAGGCATAAAAACGTGGGGAAGAACCCACTTACTCTAGTCGGGCAACAGGTATGTATTTAACCATCTCAGCTAGTGCTGCATTTTTCTCCATGAACTAGTTTTCTGCCTATTCCAGTAACAACGTCCACCTCCCCATTTCATGTATTTGATGCAGACGATCTTGCCAGAGCCTAGAGGTAAATAAATGATTTGTTTTGTCACCTACTTAAGTATAAATGTTTCTATGTGATACATTTATCAATGCATTTATGTTATTATACATGTGAAATATAATTCTAAATATGCACTCCTCCCCTACAGGTCAACATTGCAGTCTGTCTGATGAATGGAGCGGGATATAGGTACAACAATTGGTATGTGTTTTAATTCTTTATTTTCTACTTATACCTAAGGTCATGTGCTCTAAATTATATCTATATACCTATATTCTGTCTACAATATCTCACTTCGTTATACATACTAAGAATCATCAAAACAAAAAAAATTTAATCGAATAAATACAAAACAAAAATTTAGGAAATAGGAGTATCAAAAGATTGAAAAGCAAGTATATCTAAACAATAATAATTTGAAGATTAAATAAATAAATAGCATTAATTAATAAATAACATAAAAAATTAACTAAACGCATTAATATAATCAATTGCATAATATGAAAACATAAGTATACGATAACATATCGCTACTGGTAAATCGAAAAGAACAAAATATACTTAAATTAATAACGTGAGAAAAAAAAAAATTAATACCTTCTTACTAGTTATTATCTAGTGTACAAGAGAATAAATAACAAACTCGGTATAAATAAATAATTTAGTCAACAAAAATAGTAAATCACATATGAATAACTGTTCCGAGGGAATAAATAACAGGATAGGTAATAATAAATATATAATTCCCCAGAAAATAATAAATATTATAAGTAATAAATAACATATAACTGACTAAATGGACATGACCAATTAAAAAAAATAGCCATTCAAAAAATAACATTCAGGGTATTCTTGTGGTATTCAGTCTTTTATCAGTCTTATTGTTTCAGGTCTTTTGTGTGAAAGACTCCTACCTTTTTACCTGATAGATTTTCTATCTCGTACATGTTGTTTCCGATCCTTTTCCGTATTCGACATTTGGTAAATTTTGGGCAAAGTTTAGAGGCAAGGTACTTCGAGGTATCGCTAAGTACGAAGTTTCTCCGATATACCTCCTGCCCAGGTAGAAAATTGATTTTTCTTGACCGCGCATTGTATGTTTTTGCGGATTTTGCATTTGCCTTGTGAATATTTTCTTTTATTTGACTACGCACACATTGCAGTCTGTCTTGTCGAGAGAGGGTAAGCAACTCCCCATCGTCCAATGTATTCAGCCGTTGTGCCAGTTCATAGCCACTTCCGTGTGCCATCATGTTTGTTCCAAAGAGAGCAAAGTATGGTGACACACCGATGGAGGCATGAGTGGAACTCCTCAACGCACAGGCTATGTCACTGAGGTGAATATCCCAATCGCGTTGGTCGTCCTTTAGGTACGTTCGAATGGCGGCGAGTAGTGTTCTATTCACCCTCTCTGACGCATTAGATTGTGGTGCGTAGTTTGCTGTCCTAAGGTGACGGATTCCATACTTTTGCAGCAAAGTCTGGAAATCCTTTGCCACGAATTGTTTACCATTGTCGGAGTGAATAATTTGAGGTACACCGAACATGTTAAACACTTCTTGGTGTAAGTATTTCACAACGCTAGTAGTGTTGGCATTTTTTAATGGCTTTAATAAGACAAACTTGGACAAATGGTCAAGGACTACAAAAACGTATACATTGCCCCCCTTAGTTCTAGGATACGGACCTAAAAAAATCGATATACAACTTTTGAAAGGGACGATCGGAACAATAACTAGTAGAAATAGGGGGACGTCAAACCTGATTTGAAGACTTACACTGTTTACATATATCACATTCAGAGACATAATCTCGGATTTGGACAGTCATGTTTGGCCAGTAGAAGTACTGCCGAACTCTTTGTAGGGTCTTATTTATTCCGCCGTGGGCTGATTGCGGAGGATTATGTGCACCAGAGATTATTTCCTCGGTTAGTCCCGATGGAATCCACAGTTGCCAATTGTGTTCAACCATCGTGTCATCTCTCTTGGGGCCTAATACTCTCTTGTACACATAACCGTCCTCAATTTTTAGATCAGGCAGCTCCTCGGCATGCCCTTTAATTGTCTCGATCAGATTTTTGTACTCATCTGACTGAAATTCCTCAGAATCGAGGTCGATGATAGGTGCAACCTCTTCCATCCCAATGCTCTCGACGTAGACTCGAGAAAGAGTATCTGGTACAATATTAAGTGTGCCTTTTCGGTGCTCTATGTCAAAGGTAAAGGCCTGTAGCTTCAAACTCCATCTTGCTAGTCTGCCGTTCAGGTCCTTTAAAGTCATCAACCAACGCAGGTTAGAGTGATCAGTGATGACTGTGAATGCCATACCCTCGACAAAGGGCCGGAATTTTAGCACTGCCATGACTGCAGCCAGGCACTCCTTCTCAGTCACGCTGTAGTTCTTCTGACAGCTGTTGAGTTTCTGTGAGAAGTACGAAATGGGAAACTCTTCGTTTTCATCGTTTCTCTGGAAGAGCACAGCACCTATCCCAGACTCCGAGGCATCGCATTGAATATAGAAGCGCTTTCCAAAATCTGGATGTGTAAGCACTGGCGCAGTTGTTAAAGCGGTTTTCAATTTTTCAAATGCTACACGTGCCTCCTCAGTCATCATAAACTTTTCCTTTCTCTTCTTCAGCGTATCCGTGATGGGAGCAGTCAGGCCGGAGAAATCTCTGATGAACCTTCTATACCACACTGCCAGACCAAGCAGTCTACGGACCTGTCTCGGAGTCTTTGGAATTGGAAACTCCGAAATTGCCTCCACCTTCGACGGATCTGTTTTGAGCCTCCCACCACCAACGATGAAACCCAAATACTTCAATTCCTTGAAGCAGAAATTGGATTTCTTCAAGTTGATGGTGAGGTTCGCTTTTCGCAAGCACTGAGCTACTTCGTCCAGCAGGGCAACGTGAGTTTCGAAATCTGGAGCCACGATGAGCAGGTCATCTAAATACACGAAGACGCGGTCCTTTAGCCGTGAAGGAATCACCTTGTCCATTAGACGGCACATCCTCTGAGCTGCATTACACAACCCAAAGGGCATGACCATGAACTGGTACAAAGGTCTTCCCGGCACCGCGAATGCAGTTTCCTCAATAAGCAGCTTCCGAATAAGGACCACTGGTGAGCACCATGGGCTTTCGCTCTCCTCCACAACGCCTAGACTGATCATCCGGTCGACTTCGTCGTACAATTGGGCTTGTACCGCTGGAGAAACAGGGTAGTGTCGCTGCTTCACTGGGGCCGCATCTCCGGTATCGATGATATGCTCTTCAAGCTCCGTCTTTCCGAGCCCATGCTGAGTGTAGCAGAGAAATCTTCCCCTGACTGCCTCCAACTCGGACTGCTGTTGGAGAGAAAGCTGGTGAGTATTTGAATCACTTGTAACATCCGAAAATTTAACCGTACTTATCACTTTAGGTGCTATCTGAAACGCCTTCCAGAAATCAACGCCTAAGTAGAGCTCCTGATCGAGATTTGGTACTAGGTAAATAGTGAGGATTTCCTCGTTGCCTTTATATGATACTGGAGCTTTTATCATCCCAACAATGGATTGATTATTTCCGTCAGCCGTTTTGACGTCGGACTTGAAAGGTTGGACATGTAAGTTTAAACATTTAACAAATTGGAAACAATCTTTCCCTAGGATGCTGATACTAGCGCCGCTGTCCAAAAACCGAGCACCTCTTTATCCGCAATTTTAATTTTGGCATACGGTCTTGGGTCAGCAGCTGTATCTAATATGGTAGACGATATGCTCTTTCTTCTCTCTTTTCTAATTTTAAATCTATTCCGGGCTTTCAGAATTTTGTTCGAAACATATTTACTTTTATCAAATATCCTATCTCTAATCATTTTATAATTCTTAATTCTAACATGCAATGGCTTAACCTCTATTCTTTTTATCTTGCCTTCTATTTCTACTTCCTTACATCTAGGTAGTATTTTTATTTTTGTCGAGTCCAATAGTGGACTATCCAAATTGGACCCATTTGTCCTGGTTTCCCTGCCACTATTATAACTTACGGGGGAGTCTGAGTCGAACGCGTCTCCCCCGACTGCACCGCGTTCCTTTGAGGGTTTTCTGGGTTACATCTTCCGCACTTCGGAGTAATCACCCCCTCTCTTCCGCATTTGTAGCAGAAGAGGTTGCGTGTCGGCGAAGGACACTCGACAAATGTGTGACCGGCAGCTTTACAGTTCCAGCAACTTAAAGTTGTTGATCCTGGAAAGCTTCCGGTCGAATTCGGACGCACGCCGCGATAATGTAGCGCGGCTAGATGGTCATCATGTGGAAATGCGATGTCCTCCCCATACTCAATTTCATGAGCAGTGTGCTTCATCGGAGGACGGTGGTATTTGCTGGCCTCTGCGTTAGAAAAAATGTTTTCCGCATCCTTGCATGCGTTTCGCAGATGGTCCAGCGAAAATATGGCCATAGGGTATATCAATTTTAACATTTTGGTGTTTAAATTTCTCTTCAGCATACGGACCAACTCTAACTCCGGTATCGGTACCCTGAGCTGGGACTTCAGCTTTGAAATTGCCGCGAAAAATTCATCACACGACTCCCAGGCGCCTTGCCTGCGGTCCATGATGTCGCGCATTATTACGAAGTCGGACTTGGAATTTTGGAACTGTCTCATCAGAGCGTCTCGTGGAGTTAGCCAATCTGGCTGGAAGTGAGACCGTTGGAACTGCCAATACCACTCGTAGGCTGCCCCTGAGAGTAGGAGATGAAAATCTCGCAAAATCTCAGCCCAAGCGCACCGATACTGGCCCTGAAGAGTCTCCAGGCGAAATACGAAGTCTTCGACAGTCAGCACATCCGGTTTCCCTTCGAAAATCAATCCCCACTTGTCAATTCTGATATGCCCTCGAAATTCGGGCGGAGGACTGGCTCTCACAGGCGGATCACACTGCTGTCGAACGTGAGTCCTTCTTGGAGGTTGGGTCCGACGATGCTGAAATTGTTGTCCACTAAACATTCCAACGTTATGGCTCACGTTTGAGGCCAGCTGATTTGGACGGTTAATTCCAGATGCGGAGAACGCCTCTCTGTCGAGATTCATCCTCCAACCTTCACTTGATTGCTGTTGTTGAGGTGGGTTTTGGGGTAAGGGGTGACTTTCCACAGGCACAGTTGATTGTGGTGCACCGTGTGTCACTGCATTAATTTCCTTCATGAACTCTAGGAAACTACTCCGCATTTCAGCTTTTAGACTGCTGGAGATGTCTTCCCGAAGAGAGTCGCTATAGGACGAAAAGGCGTTGACAATAGCTAAGTTTATGTAACTCTTTAAATCCGATGTCATGTTACTCTGTTCATTTGTTTCGGTTAATGTTTTGTTCGAAAGATTTCTATTACTTTCCAGACCGACCACTGTTCGAACGCTGGCATTTTGATCTGCCATGGACTCTGCACCAGCACCACTTAAAGTGCTAAAACTTGGCGCTGTAATGGATTCGGTCGAACTAGAAAATCTACTCGTCGGCAATGAAGCGTTGGAAGCACTTAAGCTTGGGTGGTCACGAGAAGTGGTTACCAACATTGATGGCTCCATAAGACCTCCAGTACAACGGTGGACCGTGGCCACTTAACGTTTCCTGGTGGATTATTTGTTTGTTCTAATTTTCTATTTGTTTTTTCCATTACAGAATATTGAACTCAACAAAAAGAGCAGGGCACCTACATATGCAACGACGTAGATT
Source organism: Ferdinandea cuprea (assembly GCA_963576555.1). Classification (NCBI taxonomy): domain Eukaryota; kingdom Metazoa; phylum Arthropoda; class Insecta; order Diptera; family Syrphidae; genus Ferdinandea; species Ferdinandea cuprea. The sequence goes on from OY754958.1 coordinate 135,759,735, forward strand.
CACCACAAAAAAATTTAACTGATAATAAATAAATAAATAACAAGTAAATAAATTAGATAATTTGATAAGATACTTAACTAAATAAATATTATATACCTGGGGTACTTAACTAAATCGCACTATTCACATAAGATAACTAGCACAATAACAAAATATACATAAGGTACATAAGGTACAAGAACTGATATAATATCATATACGTGACTAGACTAATAAGTAGATAGGTAAATAGATAGAATAGTATATAGACAAAATATATTAGTTTCACAAAAACTGGGTATTTAATTTTAAATTTAATATTTAATATTTATATTAAATATTATTGGGTATTCTGATTATATTCAGGACTTTCATAACAAGGTGGGGGTGTTTGGGGCAGCTGTCATCGGCGGCTTTGTTGTTGGCCGAAGCATATGGTCTGAACTTGAGCAACAAAAAAAAACAAAATTGTGAATAGCGACTGCGGACAGACAATTATTAATCCCTCTGTATGGTGGAGTTTGGAAAACATACAGGTACGAATACAAATTGTTGCGTCTCCTCATGCTTCCGCAATTCCATTCTGACCTTGAAGGTCTCTGATGGAAGCCTTGAAGCGTTCGGGTCAGCAACACAAAAGAAGAAGTAAGGATGGACTAGTGCCACATGAATGGTTTAACACACCAAATAAGGCCACTAGATCCATGTTATATGAATGATATAAACGATATGATAGGAGTGAAAAATTAAAATTAAAATTTGGGGATAGAAAAGTAAAAGAAAAAATATAAACAAAGGTAAGGACGAGGATGGGAAAAGACAAATACAAAACAGGTTCCAATTGTTTCTGATGTCACCACCAAAGATCCTCGTCGCAATTCAAAATTGGCAATTTCTACGAACTTTCCAATTGAAGACATACGAGTTCCTTGGTGCTGACCTCAAGAACAATTGTTGACGACACTATAAAGGACAAAGGACATGCACAAACAAAAACGTTGGGCGCCATTTGTAATAAGCCTATTATGGGGATGTAGAGGGAGCTAGAGATCGGAGAGATGACAGGAAACGAGGATGAGGACGGGACCTTAGGATGGGAATGGGAAAAGAGAGGGATAGTGAGTGGTTGAGTGCGAGGGACGCGGCATGCTTGCGATGCACGGCTTACGCTCGCCGGAAATAGGGTGGTTCTTGCCCCCTCACTCAACCTAGGCTACAACAAAAACATAAATCATGCCAAATAACAAAAAATTTACCAAAAAAAAAAAACGGACGGACGTCCACCACACTTGAGGGTGCTGCTGGTGTTGGTGCAGCGTGGCCATACCCTCCCAACCTGGAAATTCCTGGCCATGAATCTCCCCTTATGTCTCCGTTGCTCTTGATCAGACCACGATCACCGAAAGGGCTTTAGCCTGCCCTACCGCACCCCCTGAAAAGTTGCTTACAACTCAACCATGACCCTAATTATCATGGCCAAAAAAAAACAAAACGCTCAAAAATTAACATATAACTTAAACATTTAATAACAACCAGCATAAATTAGTTAATAAATAAATCGAATGAAATATACATATATACATAAATAACAAAAAAAAGTAAGTTTGGTTTTACCCTTTCCGCTTGCCCTGGTAACCATATGTTATAAATTACCTTTACTCTAATCTAGCTTTCCCTACCTGTATAGAGCTCTGTACAGGTGCGTATATGGGATCGTGTTCCCAAAGTAAAAAGAAAACAAATTTTTGAAACAAAAAAAACGGGGCGGGAAAACTTCACCTATTACAAAAAAATTAAATATATGTATGTATTTCATACAAACAAAAAAAAAAGGGAATAAACGAAGGAATAAATAACAACTTATAAACTAGATAATTGAATAAATTAGGACTTACAAAACTAATTAAATAATAATAAAAAAAAAAACAACAAATAAACGAAAAAAATAAAATACTTAACTGATAGAAAATAAATATAACATATATAATACAAAAAAAAAATAAAGCTAACAACAAAAAAAACTTAAATTAATTTTATAAACTATTATCCGCAAAATTACTGCCTCCTAAATGTTTTGGCTTGGAGGGTGGATGGTGGGATGGACTTTACTGTCTGAAACGCTTTACTCGCCCATTCGCTTATATATTAGGAAAAACAACAACAAATCCTTTGTTGGACAAAGAATGGACTTTCATATATATATCGGGTTTGATCGGGTTGAGATCGGGTTATTTGGTGGATATATATACCCAAACCATCAATTTCTTTAAGTTGGAGCGTCCAGTAAATGTTTGGACGTAATTTAATTTTGGGCGGCCACGACTTGATTTAAAAATCGGTGACCGCCAATTTTAAATCTCTTCCGCCTACCAAAAAGGTGTGTTAGCACAATAAAACAATTTAACATTTTCACTTACCCAAAAAAAATAAGCTTAAAAAAAATCAACTGCCTTTATAGGACTTTCTTCTTTCTTTTGTTTTTTTTTTTTTTATAAATATATTTTTCACTACCCAACTTCTGGGATTTTGCACCATGCAATAGAAATTTAACACTGGGACTTTTATTTATTTATTTTTTTTTTGTGCACTCGGTGTGTCTCGGGTGGCTTTCTGATTTCAAATAATCCACCAGACCCCTTCCTACTATTCGAATAATTCCGTTGAGCAGATCGTACGAGGGTCTTATGTACCTTTTTTTTTGTGGTGTAGCCGCTATTTGAATTAGTCGTGTATAATGCGACCTATACGTCTTCGTGTACCTACTATGTACAAAGGTTCATTTTATTGATATTTTATGGTAGGATGGAGCATTTACAGCGGGTCTGCGTCTCCGCAAAAAAAAACGTATCAAAGACACGAACGAGACGAACAAACTCGGTACATTGTTATTGTGAATGTACCTTTGTGACCTGACAGATTGGACGAAATTTCGAAAACAAACATAAAGTGACAGGTACGGAGGGACATTGATCTCATTTCTTGTACATTTTACTTTATGTCTCTTTTCCTTCACATTCAGGTGACCATTACAGGGGCATTAAGCTGTTTGTGTTGTGCGATTCATTTGTTTATGCCTACCGGTTTGAAATTTATAGTGGTGCAGGTGACAACGTGATCTTGCCTGATCATCCAGATCCTAGAGCTGCGGCCAACATTGTTGTACGCCTGACAAAAACGGTACAAAGTTTCAAAACCACATCATTTATTTCGACAACTTTTATACGTCTTTACCTTGGATGGTTTATTTGCGTGCTAAAGGGATATATAGCCTTGGTACAGTGCGTGTTAATCGCATTCCAAATTGCAAGCTACCGAATGACATTACGATCAGGAAAAAGCCTAGGGGTTTTTCAACTGAGTATGTCGGTTCGTCATATGGCGTCGATATAGCAAATGTATTATGGAAAGATAATAAAGCCGTTTGCTTGCTGTCCACTTATGTGGGTGTTAAGCCGTTTTTGAAATTAAATGCAAATGAAGGAATAGCAAAGATAGCTCGTTACGACAGGAATCTAAAAGACACATAGAGGTTGATTGTCCCCAAATTATTCGGGAATACAATGCCCACATGGGCGGTGTAGACCTCATGGATGGACTTATGGGTCGTTATCATATTCGAACAAAAACAAGGGATGCTATGACTCGAATTTTTTACCATTTAGTTGATATGGCAACGACAAATGCCTATGTTTTATAAAGGCGCATCAAAAAGGAAAACAAGAGCACAGACAAATTGTTGAACCTTCCGGAGTTTCGCGAATCAATTGCTGCTGGTTTGGTGACATTTCAAAGCAAGCATAAACGCGGTCGCCCATTCCGTGATTATGATCGGAAAATTCCGTCACCATCATCACAACGAACTGCAAATCCACGCCGAGATCTTCAAGGCCATCGCTCACAGTTGGTGAAAATCAAAGCATCCAATTTCAGATATACGATTTGATGGAGTCAACCATTTTCCTGTTTGGATGAGTCGAGATAGTGGCAAGAGATGGTGCAAGCACTGTAAGAAATCGCAAACACAATATATGTGCACAAAATGTAATCTGCACTTATGCTGTACGGCAAATAAAAATTGTTTCTTTGAGTATCATAATCAAAAATAAAAATAAACTCAGATATGTAAAAATTTGCTTAAAACCCGAAGAGTGCCTTGAGGCACTTATTTACTTTTTCCCCTTTACAGGTAAACTAAAATTAGTACACACTTTTTGAGGTAATTTTTGAACTTATTTACCCCAAAAAATATTATAAAACTTTGTTTCTGCAAATATTCTTCAATTGGGTCGTAGAGGGTTAAGAGAATCGACTGTACGCTGCTTGTAGGCGTCCTTTCGGGCCACCAAGCTTTTGCTCAACATTTAAATGTGTTGGGCTTAGGTGACACCACTACCTGTCCCGCTTGAAGTGAGGAGGATGACACAGCAGAACACTTTTTCTGAAGTTTATGGACGTTGGAGTGCCGAACATTTAAGCTCTTCATTACTGAAACTCCTTCTCATCTTTCCTTCGAAAGACGGGAAAACTAATTAATTTGTATAACCTATCCTAACGGTAACACACCTTAATATTCGTCGTAGACCCATAAAAGAATACATATTTTTGATCAGGACCAAATCCTAAGACTATTACGCAATTTTTAGGCCCTTAATATTAAGCTAGGAAGCTAGGAACTCCCTAGGGCTCCGAAATGGTTAAGTGTAAACAAATTTTGGATACGCCCACTGCCACGCCCACAATTTAGAAAAAACCGTTTTAAAGTTAAAGTTAGAGAGATAGAGTATTACAACCCTCACAAGATATGTAGGCACTGCCCTTCTTTATAAGTTTGTCATATAAAGTTTTTTTCCACGCCTACTTTTTGTGGGCGTTTTTAAATAAAATGCTGTTTTCTTCGAAAACTTTCAAAGAAAGCGAAAAAAATGTTTAACAAGATATTTAGACATCATCTCCTTAATGCTTTTTGCCTTGGGGCATATAGGGATATGGATAGAGTATCATGCTGCTCGCCCCAAGCGGACTGTAGCCTTACTTTATGTTTTCTTTTAAGAGTAGGGCTGATTAGCACTGCGACCAACATAGATCTTAGTAATTTATTTGGTCTGGTGACAATCCTAGGTCCTTGCTGAACCTTACGATTGTTGAGGCCGATGATTTGGCAATATCATGAGCTTCGGTGAGTCCTTTTTTGAAGCATTTAAGCCTATTTTGGATGATTGCAGGGTATTCGCAAAGGGTGTGTTCTGCCGTTTCTGGTTGTTCTAGGTAAAGTCTAAACAGCTCTGTAGAGCTTTTACCCAGCTTTTACCCATTTTCATGAGACGATGGTTCAGAGCGCAGTGACCAGTTAGGTAGTCAGTTACGATCTTAGTATCAGTTATAGCGAGGATCCGAAGAGCCAGTTTTCTGTTGGCGAGGCCAATGAATTTTTAAGCATGGCGTAATCCTTGGATGGAGTGCCAATGGGCACGCATTTGGTGTTCCCAAGTATTGAGTTCAACTTTTATATTATTGGTGGGTAGTCCACAGAAGGGCTCTGGGCAGATGAAAGGGTCGCAGAGCCTTTTTGTGCTAGCCCATTGGCCTCTTTATTGCGGAGAATTCCTTCATGTGCTGGGACCCAACAAAGAGTCACTCTGTTGTGGGACGTGAGTTGTTTTAGAATGGTTAGACAGTTCCAGACAAGTTGAGAGTTGAACTTGTAGGTGTTAAGAGCTTTGAGTGCTGCTTGACTGTCTGAGAGAATCTAAATATCCGATCTTCTGAGATTACGCCTTAAGCATTCTTTTGCGCATAGTTCAATGGCATGAACTTCTGCTTGGAAGATTGATGTTGTGTGTCGAAGAGAAACTGACATTTTGCAGTTGCGTCCGCTGTTGCCTGCTCCTACACCCGTTGACATTTTTTGATCCATCCGTGTACCAGACTGAGTGGGATCTGTTTAGTCTAGGGTCCCAAGTTTAGTGATGTGAAATTGTCGATAAAAGTTTACTTTTGTTGGCATGATGTCCGTGACTTGAATCGACGGTCTGTGTATGACTTTGGAGGAGTTTAAAATATTTAAATGTCCTGTAAGAACGCCCTGTTTGAATTTTTTCGCGAAGTGAAGTTTTGTTGCGCTTGAAGCAGCGCACTTCTTAATTTGTTTATGTAGTGGTGGGAGGTCAAGGAGTTCCTCTGTGACGATTGATCAGAGTAAGGGAGACAGAACACCCCCTTGGGGACAACCTTTAACTGCTTTTATAGTGATGGATGTCGGCTGCTCAACATTGATTGTATCTAGCTTATGGTTTGTTTGTCTTTTCCTTTATTATTTGAGGAGTACAGCAATGTCTAGAAAGGAATGGAATTTCTTTGGAATCTAGCGAGCCTTCTATCTTCTTGACTAGATGATGTAGGGCCGTTATCGTAGATTTACCAGATTGACATGCGTACATTAATGTAAAATGTCTGAATTGTAGTCCAATGGACCTGTAGTTGTATCTGAGCGCTCCATCGGATAGGAGCAACCTCCGACAAAAAAAAAACAGAAATGTTGTACAACTTGAATTTTGATAATAGTTGATTTTGTTTTTAATTAGTTATCTAGTATGAGTACAAAATTAATATTAAAAACATTGTCAACGCCAATGATGGCAAAAAAAAAATATAATACCCTCGCTGATTATACCACTCAGGAGCAGAAGACTAAACAAAAACTTCAGCAAACCCCAAAACCAAATTAAAAATAAACTCCCTTGATGGTGTCATCTTCTTTCAAGCCCGCACAACCTACACACAGCGGTGTGCAAGTAATTAATGTGCGCACATAATTATGCACAGCTCTTCAAAATAATATACACTTTCGACGAAAACCCGCTATGCCGAAGAAAAAATAGGAATAAAGGAAAAACGGATATTTTGGCAGACAAGCTGATATTAACCCTCCTATATCCTGTAGCCAGTTGGCAAGTTTCACTTACACGCTACCACCGAGGAAGAAAGTTAACTAAAGCAAAACTTTTGTCAAAAAGAAGCCAACTAACTTCTTAACATTCCACATCGTTTAAAAGAAAAGTCCTCCACAGAGGATGAAAAACAAAACAAAAACTAGGAGCAAAAAATAAACGAACACAACATCCACCTGTGCTAATATCCCTTCCGGAGTACATCGTAGGACTGCATTAACTACCACCCACCGTGCTCTCCTATTTATTTCGTAGGGCAGAAACGACTGTGTGGAAGTCGAGAGCCAAGTAGTTTGCAAAGCATCCTTGACGTGGCATTTTGTACGAACTTGGAATTCCTTAACTATGTGAAAACATTCTTCAAGCGGAGGGGCACATATCTACCTTAATGCCTACCTGGCTACGGTACAAGTTGGTGGTGGGGTTTGTGTACTTGAAGTGTGTGTAATCCACCCGTCAAACTGCTCGACATTCCATTCAAGTGTATCCTGTTTAATGTAATAAATTATTATGATTCGCGGTGTGGGGGGGGGGGGGGAGGTGGAAAGGACGATAATGTAACCTTGAGGCGGGCTTACTTCGAATATACCATACGAAACCCTTCTTGTCATTCTGAACATCATAATATATTTTATAATTAGGACAGGAGACTTGAGAGTCCTTTAAACTTGATAAGGGGGGTTATTTTTTGTTTACCCCAACAATTTTTTAAACACTTTTTTTTTTGGTAGAATATATGCTACAATATCTTTGTATCCTGGATGCGCATACCAAAGATGAAATAATTTGCGGACATGCCATTCGAGAAAATTTTAAGTTATGGCAAATGACTTTGTGAAGGCCCAAGCATAAAAATTGGGCGGTATAATTTGCCGGATCCTTTTCAAGTTGATGCTGGAATTTATAAAGTTTACTCACACTCACCACCACCAGCCACGACATATCCCTCTCCCTCTCTCTCTGCTTAGCATTTTGCCGGTGTGGAATTATTTTCGCTCATTTTCCTCCTACCTCAATTCGCCTGTAGTAGTAGTCTTGTGTGTAGCTTAGCAGAACGTTTTAGTGTTTAAATAGGTTTTCACTACAAGGCACGTATGGTATTTCATTTCGTTTTTAAGTTTTTGTGGCGCTCATTTATGCGGTGCGGTTGCTTTGTTGTTGTCGAGTGGCGAAACTATGAAAAGGATTCCCATAGGTAGGTAGGCTACCTCTACCTATATGCGAGTTGTTCAGCTTGCTCACGTGGAGTCCTTTTCTATGTGAAGAATGGGGTAATATTTGGTTTGGTAAATCTGAAAATCTAAGCAGCTTCCTTTGTCTTTTATTTTTTTCTATTTTTTTTTTTTGCATTGCACATTGTTTACCCTGGAAAACCACATTCCGTTTTCTCTTTTGTGGTATACGTAAATATAGGAAAATCTGTGCTTTGACCTTGCAAGTGTGTTGCCTCCAGAAGTGGGTTAGTTCTCGAGTTTTAAAAAAAGAAATACCAATTGGCATTTGGGTCATACGTGTGTGATTGTGGTTTTGAAATGTGCCATGCTTTTGGGTTGTATTTTTTTCCAGTTTTTTCACATGATAAGTGTCCATTACTGGAGCAGGGTCATAAACAAAGGGGAGCATACGTTTGGGTTGCTTACACATTGTACGTCTTTCAAGTTAACTAGATTTTGGGCAATTTAAGTAAAATGCATCACAGTTACTAGGTAATGTGTTTATGGTAGTTGCAATTGGGGTGACTGTTATTAAAAAAATATGTTTCTTTTACTTATTTTTCTTCAGGCTATGGAGAACGAGAATGAACAATTGAGTCCTTGATCCATTAAGATGCATTAAGTTGTTTAACTAGAGTTTTATAAAAAAATCAAATATGTATGACCTACAATTAACGCAAACTGATCATAAACAGAATTGTAGGTCAAAGCCTAGGGTATTTGTATTGTGCTAAACCATTGGTTACTTAGTTTTAGACATCGAGCCATATAACGGGTGATTTTTTAAGCGTAGTTTTTATAAAAATCGAATAAAGCACTCAAATTTTCATCAGATATTCAAAATTTGTATTGTAATCGATAAATAGTCCTTTGCCATTTACGTTTTAAAGACAACTTCATGTAAATGTTGTCCGCGGCTCTGTATCAAATGGTTTATTCGAAGGGTCCAATTTTGCGTTACTTCTTTTCGAGCATTTCGGCCTGGCTTCCATCGTGTTCGGCTTGTTCTCATAGACCAACGACTTTATGTAACCCCACAAGAAATAATCAAGAGGCGTTAAATCGATTGATCTTGGCGGCCATTTCGAGAGATAAGCTGCTCACCAAATTCATCCTTCAACATTTCCATTGTTTCACGAGCTGTGTGGCGTGTGGCACCATCTTTATGAAACCACATGTCAACCAAGTTCAACTAAGCCAACTGGGGCAAAAGAAAATCGCGTATCATGGCGCTCGATATCGTTCCCCGTTGACGGTAACGTTTCTTTCACGGTTGTCTTTGAAGAAAAATGGATCGATGATGCCACCAGTCTATAAACCACACCAAACTGTAATTTTTTCGGGATGCATCGGTAATTCTTGTATGGCATGTGGCTGTTAATCACTCTAGATGCGACAGTTTTGCTTATTTACGTATCCGTTGAGCCAGAAATGAGCCCCTTCGCTGAACACAATTTTTCGATATAACAGCGTATTTTCACAGAGCACGAATTTTGATTATAAATTTTAATAATTTGCAATCGTTGCTCATTTGTTAGTCTTTCCATGATTAAATGGCAGTGTATACTGAAAACTTTTCACTTTGACAGACGACGTTTAGACGCCATTACTAACCAGTGCTGAGAGCCTGAAAAACTCTTTTAAGACTCACCCTTTGTAAGTGCCTGGATATTCTTTAATAATGATACATTTATTCCGGTGAAAGTTATACGCTGTTGGACTACCAGTTCTAACTACCGATTTGCAAAATAACACATGGATTTGAACGATCAATCTGCTGTGAAGAACTCGAACCGTAGCTTAACTTACACATTCTAAGCAATGTTAGCTAACCAAAATTCTCTCAATCACAAACTCGAAAGGTGGATCAATTCAAGCAAAGCTAGGCTTCCGGAAAAAATCAACACATTTGAAGATTTAAGACAATCGATGGATGATGGAAATTTGTCAGTGCTAGTTCTTCTAGATTTTTCACAAGCGTGTGATGCTGTTGACAACACTATTCTGTGCGAAAACTCATCTAGCAATGAGATTTAAATTTTTCGAAACAAAGCAACAAAGTTGTTCTGTTCCTATTTATGCGGCAGGTCGCAGGCTCTTGAAGTGTTTTTCCAAACGCAAAGGTGTTCCGAAAGGTCAGACATAAGACATAAATTCACTGCCGAAAAATGTATGTTGCATGCCTTAATGAAGACCTTAAAATTGTATCGAGTTGGTCGAAATCAAATACGTGTATGCTATAATAAAAAGTAGTAGTAAATTTTTTTTAAATTCTCTAAATTAGTTTTTGAGGTATTAGCCTTCTTTTCCAAGTAGCGGTATTTGATATTTTTCTGATGAAAAAAATTTAAACTATTAAATATCCAAAATAAAAAAAAACAGACTGAAATCTTTGGAGTCATTTTTAAGAAACTTTGTGTTTTTTTTCCTATGTCTTGCAAGAACTATCGAGGCATATCCCTGCTTAATGTCGCATATAAGATCCTATCCAACATACTGTGTGAACGTCTCAAACCTTTTTGCAACACACTAATCGGCACGTACCAGTGTGGCTTCCGGCAAGGCAGATCAACTGTAGACCAAATCTTCACACTAAGGCAAATCCTGGAAAGGACCAACGAATTTCAAGTCGAGACACACCATCTCTTCATCGACTTTAAAGCCGCATATGACAGCATTCATCGTCAGGGGCTTTTTGTGGCGATGGCCGAATTCGGGATTCCGTCAAAACTGATCCAGATGTGTCGCATGATAACACGCGATGCAATGTGTAGTTTGGCAGCAGCTCATCTGAACTCTTTCAAACATGCACCGGATTTCGGCAAGGAGATGCGCTGTCGTGTGATTTCTTCAATATTGTTCTTGAGCAGATAGTGCGCAGGGCAGGTGCCAACACAGAAGGCACTATCTTCAACAGATCAGTCCAAATGCTGGGTTATGCGGACGATATAGATATCATCGGTCGATCCCAGCGTGCCGTGATAGAGGCTTTCACGGCTATCGAAAAACAGGCGAAACTAGTTGGCCTTGAAGTGAATGAGGACACGACTAAATATATGCCATCAATAAACAAACAATCATCTGTCCACCGACTAGGACAAAATGTCACTGTTGATAGCAGCAACTTCGATGTAGTTAAGGAGTTCATCTACCTCGGGGTAAACATCAACTCCACAAATGATATCTTAGTGGAGATCCGTCGAGGAATAACCCTAGGAAATCGCTGATGCTTCGGTTTGGCAAAACAAATGGGTTCAAAACTCTTAACTCGAAGGACAAAGTGCATGCTCTACAGAACCCTTATCCTGCCAGTTCTGCTATATGGCGCCGAATGCTGGACGATAAGCAGGAAATGAGTGTTAATACTGGGATCCTTTGAAAGAAAAATCCTTCGACGGATATTTGGACCTGTGTGCGAGGAGGGCGAATGGAGGAGAAGATACAACCGCGAACTCTATGAGCTGCACCAAGATGTGGATGTAGTCCGAAGAGCTAAAACTCGTCGACTACATTGGCTCGGCCACATCGAGCGAATGGACAACAACGCTCCAGTCAAGAGGATCTTCGAATCCCAGCCCCAAGGTTCGAGACGACAAGGAAGACCGAACCTCCGTTTTAAAGACGGATGGCAGAGCGTTTGGTCTGGACAACTGGAAGTAGCGTGTTCGGGATCGCAAAGGGTGGAAGGCTGCCGTATGTCGGGCAGGGACTCTTCACGGGTCGGGAGCCTGTTAAGTAAGTAAGTAAGTTTTTTTTTTTTAACAAAACCTTGAGTGTTGACAAAAAATGATGTTTATGTGTACAAATTGCTATAAGAAGCTTCCCAAATTTTCCTTCGAAATCGGCATCGCACTAAAATTATATTTTCGCACTTATTGTTATAATTGTAGAATTAAATTGGTCAAGGCAATATTAGCCTAGACATACCCGCAATCTATGTCATAGCATAGACGGAAAATCTGTCTTTCTAAAGGGTGCATTAGTATTATCTGAGGACTGCACATGCAGCTCGCCAAGTGTGACACACGAAATAAGTTAAGTTAAGTATCTGCTTAAAAAGAGCACTTAGTGAGTTGTCTAGCATGTGTATGTGTAAATGTAGTGTTTGAACTGTTACTTTCACCCTAACTGGAGTTAACAACAATTACAGACTTTTTTTGGCAAACGCCTCTAAAATAAACATCGTACTTTAACGTTACAACTCACTGAGTAATTTGCTTGATTCAAACGTTTCCGTGACCTTGGACACAAGGGACTTAAGTGCAATTGTTCGAAAGGAGAAATGAGAGAAAGATTCGCATTTTTGGAACAGGCTGAGCAATGGCTGTTTGTCATCTTCTTTGAAACAGCCCTGAAAAATAGAATCAGATGGAAAAGCTTATGCAGTAGTTTTGCCTTAACGATCAAAGGTCTCTACTACCCGAGTAACTTTGTAATATTTTTTGCGTTTTGGGTTTATTTTTTTACTTTTAACGGTTTTTCTCTAAAGCCCAATAGCGTCTGCTGCGTGGAACTTTATACGCAGCTGATGCACAATCAGAGGAGCTGGCCACTCTTCAGAGTACCCAATACTATCCATCGGATTAATAAATTTTTTGAACCGCGTGAGAACACATTTAAGCTCTTTCAATAAACAGTACTGCCGCGTTTGACGGCGCCACATGCCACACAGCTCGCGATACCAGTAATTTACTGAAAGAATGATTTGACGATCGAAATGGGCTATTGATTGGCCACCTCATTCATGCGATTTGACAGTTGAGCACTTGGAAGCCAACATTCCCGAGTTATTGTAGAAATACAACCTGCGAAGAATGTTTACAAATTGGACCTCCAAAACGGAACGGAAAATATGAACTGCAGTTTGGCTCCAGGACTAATTTAGTTTTACAAAGAAAAGTCTAATTCCTCTTCACAATGGGATTTCATTTACTAATAAATTGAATATGAAATTGTAAAATTTAGAAAATAACAACTCCAAACTTTTAAAACCGTTCGCAGAAGAGTCAACTGCAGTATTAAAAATCGTGCTTCCGTTATTTCCGATTTTTAATTCAAGGAATAGCTGTTAGAAGTTACTTTAAAACAAGCTTATAGATTTATCTAATTTCATTATCACTCATCCAGCTGCAATATTGCTTAAACTAAATTTTCCTTTTCAATGGGTTTCATAAAATACTCTCAACATATTTTGCTCGTTAAAATTCAGATTTCACTTCAAATCCTATTTTTTGTTTTTCACAAAATCGAATTTTTAGACGCATTTTAATAGCATCATACTAAATTTTTCAGCATCCCTTCAAACCAGAGACCAATCACCGACTATTTATTCTGCGCTAAAATTTCTAAATCCTCACCTACATACTACAACCGAAGACCGATGATAACATTTCGCAATACATGCGCAGTTTGTGGCCTAAGCATCATAGTGTAGGGAGTGGGGCAACCAATCCCAATAAAAAGGACATTTCTCCTAATACAAAAAATAGAACAAGAAATTCCTTCTTTTTTTTCTCTCTCTTGTAGCCTTTTTTCCGAATGATAAAATCTTCACGAGTTCTCAACATTTTTCAGTCATCCGTTGAATTTACACCATGAAGCAACAATTTTAAGTTTTCCTCTTCTTAGTTTGTAATATCCAAAAAAAAGTTTTTCTTTTTCAACTGCGTGTTTGAAAATGGAGAAAGGCATTCTAAATCGTAATTAATGGCGCCACTTGGATTAAAGGCTTTTCTATGTTTATATTCATTTTGTAATGGAGTGGAAAGAAAATTGCATTTTGCCGAATAATTGTTAAATAAACAAATTAAATTGTGCGAACTTTGTTCTTTTGATTCATCGAAGTGGTAGGCTAATGGATTTACTTTTACTAAGAGTACAGATTGTTGAAAAGTTTTGAGGTACATTCAAACAAAATATATAAAGCTGGTGTTATCGACTGTTGGGTCCCGATTGTGGTTTTTAACTCTTTATTAGGCAGCTAAAAGTACAGGTTTCTTAAATGAGAAATGTTTGCTTTTGGACTTATTTAGAAGTATAAATATCAGATTCAATAACCAAAATTTTTAAATTTTGTTAGTTTTGTAAAAAAGTGAGGTTGCATTGGCCACTGCCCGTTAATGAACTTAAAATATATTTTTTTTTTTTGCGTGTAGCTAGGTGAAAATCGTTGAAAGACATCGCATGCGAGCTTTGCGATAGTGTGGGACTGGAAACACCCACTAAAAACACCCAGGGAAGGCATGGTGTTACCATCCTTCCAATAATCGCACCTAGTCGTCAGACTAATCAGCAATTTTGTTCTAATATGTACTAATGTACTTACGTACAGTTTTAAGGAACTAACTTTGGTTTGTTGCCTTTTGTTTTTTAATTCATTATCACTTTGTTAGTGTGATTATGTTATTACATATTTCTTTTCTTTTCACCTAGTTAACTAGTTCAAAAGGTTTTACTCTACGTAATCTTCTAACTAAATTAGTATTATTAAGTAGTTGGACTACTTCTAAATTAGCATGGTTGCGAAGCCTAACTTCATGTCTTCTAGCGACCTTCCGAACCTCGTCCTCTACCATTTCAATTTTTAGATCCCTATGTAGATCAGCGTTACGTACGTACCACGGCGCATTAACAATATTGCGTAATACTTTGTTTTGGAAGCATTGTATGCTTTGAAGGTTGGACTTACTTGTGCACCCCCATAATTGGAGGCCATATGGCCAAATTGGTTTTAATATTTGCTTGTAGAGAAGCAGTTTATTGTGGATTGAGAGGCATGAATACCTCCCTATGAGCCAATATATTTTAATATATCGTAAATTTAGTTCATCACGTTTTTTCTTGACATGAGTTTTCCAGCGCAACTTTGCGTCCAAAGTCAAGCCTAAGTACTTAGCTGAGTTCGAATGCTGAACCATTTTATTATTTATATACACAGGTATGTGTTGTACGTGTTTATTTGTAAAGTTAACATGAACCGACTTCAGTTCATTTAATTTTATTTGCCATTTGTTGGTCCAATTAGATATATCATTTACTGTCCTTTGCAGTTTTTCGGTAACTTCCTGCAAGGTTTTTCCTACTGCAAGTACAGCAGTATCGTCTGCAAAAGTGGCAACAGTAGTTTCTTCATTTTGTGGTAGGTCGTTCGTGTATAGGAGAAATAGTACAGGTCCCAGCACACTTCCTTGCGGTACTCCAGCTTTAATGTGTTTCGATGCTGAGTATTCATCTTCTTGTTTAATTCTAAATAATCGTTGCATTATATAGGACTCCAGTATTTCAGAGTACTGCTTTGGAAGATATTTTTGTAGCTTACGGACTAATCCTTTGTGCCAGACTTTATCAAAAGCCTGTGTTACATCAAGAAAGATGGTAGAGCATATTTGTTTTTCTTCTAAAGCCTTTTCTATTATATTAGTTATTCTGTGGACTTGATCTATAGTTGAATATTTATTTCTAAATCCGAACTAATGGTTTGGGATCAGTGTTTTTTCTTCTAGAATCGGATGGAGTCGTTTTAGAAGGATTTTTTCGAATAGCTTAGAAAGGATTGGCAGCAATGATATCGGCCTATATGACGTTACTTCACTGGGCAATTTGCCCGGCTTAGGTAGCATAATAACTTCCGCGACCTTCCACATACGTGGAACATACCTTAGTCTGAACGCTGCATTTATTATCTGTGCCATTTTTTTCATACCTTTTTTAGGCAGTTTTTTCAGAATTTCACCCGTTATTCGATCAAATCCCGGAGCTTTTTTCGGGTTGATCTTTTCTTTTATTTCTTTGGCTATTTCCCTTGAGGTTACTGCTGGAATCGATCTCTCGTCTTCACACATTTCTTCCATTTGTTGGGAATTATCATTATCGTCATATGGCTGGAAGACATTTTCAAGGTGTTCCGCGAATAGATCCGCCTTTTGTTTGTTTGTTTTAGCCCAGTTACCACTGCTGTTTTTCACTGGCGGAATGTATGCCGTTGGTCTTTTCATTTTTTTTTGTAGCCTTCCACAGTGAGTATTGTGTACTAGCATCGTTTGTCAGATTTGTAAGGTATCTTTCCATCGATGCATTTTTAAATTCTGCTATCTTTTTTCTGAGTTTATTGTTTAAACTATTAAGTCTATTTTTATCACTCGGAGCTCTTGTCAGTTGCCATCGTTTGCGAGCTCTTCTCTTTTCTGATATAATGTCGCAGACTTCTTTGGGATACACGTTTCTTTTTACTTTGCTATTTAGTTCAGGCGTTGCAGCCTTTTGTATAGCTAAGGTGAAGGACTGTACTTCGCTTTCTAATTGCTCTATTGTATTAATTGTTGTGGATAGTTCGATGCATTCATCTATTAGGTACCTGAAATATATCCAGTCAGTTAGTTTGTTTACTAGACGTGGGTTGTGTTCCTTCATTATAATTTTATTACCAAGTGTAAGCAGCGCAGATGAGTGATCTGAGTCAAGATCTGGCCCTTCCTTAACTTGGGTAGTATTTGAAGAAATATTCTTAGTTATGAAGAAGTCGACAACTTCCGGGATTTTGTTCCTATCTGTGGGCCAGTAAGTAGGATTTCCCGTTGAATGGTAGTTAGCATTGGTTTTTTTAATAGATTCAAGGAGTTCTCTTCCTCTTGTATTTGTTAATCTTGATCCCCAAGATTTGTTCTTAGCGTTGAAATCTCCACCTATTATGAATTTATTTCCGAATTTGCGTAAGAGGCATTCAAAATTGTTTTGTTTCAGTCTGTAGCTAGGAGAACAATATGCCGCTGTTACCGTTATCTGCCCGGTGCTTGTTTTTATGTTTACGGATTTGACTTGTATTTCACACGACTGGTATTCTTCATCTTCATCGTGTTTAACACCTTCCTTAATTATAACTGCGGCCCCTCCTCTTGCTGCATTGTGAGGATGTGGGGTATGGTATGTCTTGTATCCGCGAAGCTTGTATTTTGTTCCAATTTTAAAATGTGTCTCGGAGACTAGACATATGACAATTTTGTTTATATCGAGAGTCGCTTGTAATTCATCTTTGCGATTCTCGAGGCCATTGGCATTCCATAACAAGATTTGTATGTTTTTAGCCATTATGATCTTTTAGGTACAGTTCTTTTATTACTGTTTGTTTTTCAAGGAAAGATATTCTTTCCAGAATTTTCTTATTATTCTTTTCTATATCTTCCATTCTGTTAAGAATTCTTTGCATTATATCCTCCATAACATTGCTGGGAGGCTTGGGGGTTCCGACTGGTTTTGCAACGTTTGTCGAAGCAACATGTGCATATGTTTTCTTTGGACCGGCTATGGGGCTTATTTTGCCATTTTTGCTTAAGGGTAGATTTCCTTTATCTCTATCCAATTTTTTATTAATTTTGGGCCTAGATTTCGGTCTCGAGTCTTTTTTGTTTTGTTTTTCTCTGTCTTTAATTGCGTCTATTTGAACAGGCTTTTGCATTTTTTTTGCTTGTTGTCTTTTACCTGCTGTAGCTCTTTTGCTACTATACACCCTTAAAATATCAGATCGAAAGACGTTCCTTTTTTAGCAAATCAAATACAAATAAAGGGTGTTTTTTTACAGGTATAGAACTTCGAATTGAAACAAAACATAAGAAAATCCTTTTAATGTCCATCAATTTGGCTTTATTGGAAGGATAATTTTAAGCCATAAATGTTTAAATATGATTTCGGGCATGTGGCCACCGAGGCTGGTTCGAATAAAAACAAGTCTAGAAGTCCAATTTTTAACCACTTTTTCAAGCATTTGGGGCTGTATGTCGGCAATAACGCCACGAATGTTGGCTTCCAAGTCCCCCAAACGTTTGTGGTTTGGCGTTGGCGTAGGCGAGCGACTTTACATATCCCCAAAAAAGATAATCCAATGGTGTCAAATCACACGATCTTGGTGGCCAATTGACAGGTCTATTCCGCGAAATTAATCGATCAATAAATCGATTGTGATGTGCGCTGTGTGGCATGTAGCGCCGTCTTGTTGGAACCACATCTCATCCACATTGATGCCATCCAATTGGGGAACAAAGTAGTCAGTTATCATAGCTCTATACCGGTCTCCATTAACGGTAATTGACTCTCCAGATTAAGATTTAAGATTTTTATTAACACATTCGTTTATCATATACAATTTCTTACCCGCAAAGCAAAATGCTTATCTGCAGGTGGTTGTTCAAAAATTTAGTTGTGAAGTGAATTTGAATTTCAAATTATTTCATTATACATATTAATTAGGTTAATGACTTAAGTTTAAGGTGAGTTCATTATTTATAGTTTCTATTGTACAAAATGCAATTGGAGTAAATACTTTTTTAGCTCTTTTTTTCTTTTCTTAAAATTTGGAATGACTTTTAAAGATTGAGGAAGTGTATTCACTAGTTTTGGGATAGCACATCGTAGTTCTCGATTTCCGTAAGTTTTGTGAGTTTCTGGAACATCTAACATTGGGCTTGTCTTCTTGTGTTTAAAGTGTGGCGTAAAGGTTGCAGTAAACGCTGGTCATCCATATAGTGTAGCAATGTTGTCATCCGGAAGATTGCATTGACATCTAGAACTTTAAGAGATGCATTACTAGGTCTAAAAATTTTAACAAGACGATGTTGCAGGTTAGATATCTTATCCAAATGAGATTTTGCCGCGTTTCCCCAAGCCAGAATCCCATTTCTTATGCGCGACTCAACTAGCGAGTAGTACACCTGCTTTTGGACTTCTTGACTTGAGTTTCGCTTAAGATACACCATTGCAAAAATTGTACTTTTTAGTTGAAGACGCAGAACATTTATATACTCGCGCCACAGGAAATGTTCGTCGACTGTTACTCCAAGATATTTGATGCTTCTAACTACCTCAATGGGTTCGCTGTTGGTTTTTAGTGAAGAGCAGTCATTTCGGTGATAAATGTGGACAGTTTCCGCTCGCTTGGATGGGGTGCGTATGTGCATCATCTTTGTTTTGTCAGCATTTATAACCAGTCCGTTATTATGACACCAGTTGGAAACAGCGTTGAATTCTTCTTGTTCTTATGTTTTACCACGATCGCAATGTCATCGGCATAGGCATAGGCAGTACATTTTTTAAATAACCGGATAAGTTCGTTGGTATACAGGATGAATAGAATAGGGCCCAATTTTGAACCTTGTGGTACACCTTATTTGCTTGGTTTTTCTTTGCTCACCGTATCAAATACCTTCAGCTTTATAGTTCTGTTTGTCAGGTAGCTCCTAAGCCAGTTTGTCAATACTCCTCTCAAACCTTTTGTGCTGACACTTTCCAATAGCTTTTCGTGCGTTAGAGTATCGAACGCTTTGCTGAAAACGATAAATAGCATAAGGACGTGATGGTTTTTGTTTAGCCCACCATTAACCGTATTGGTGAACTCCCCCAATAAAGATCCGGTACTCTTACTTTTTTGAAAACCGTACTGGTTTGGGTGTATCACTTTGTGTTTGGTCAAGAAGCTATTTAGTCGACTAACTATTACTACCTCCATGCATTTTTCAACCGATGACAATATCGCGATTGGCCTGTAATTTGCCGTCTTATTTTTTATTCCTCCCTTATATATTGGGCGAATGATCGAAGTTTTCATCAGCTTTGGAACATAGCCCTGATATATGCTTCGGTTTATAATTTTTGTAATTACTGAAGCAGGATGCAGGATTTTAAGATCAACTGGTCTAATGTTGTCTGCTCCAGGACCTTTTTTGCTGTTCAATCGACACAGCATCATATAGACTTCTGATTCTGTTGCATCTTCTAAGTATATGTTTTGTTGAAGTTGCCAGCTTTCATGGTTTGATGTATTTGTATTGCAAACGTGTATAATCTTTGACGCTTGGTTCGAAAATTGCTCAGCAAATATATCCACAATGTCGTTTAAACCTTCGTCAGTATTCGGAAAGTTGTTTTTAATAGTTGCATCTACTGAACTTTTCTTTCTTCCAAGAAGTTCATTCACAATACTCCATGTTTTTCTCGGATCATTATTAGCATTTGCAAACTGCTGTTTATAGAGTTTGGAATTTCTTATTAACTTAAGTTGGATATTCTTATTAACAACATTTCTAAAGTGTTTGACTCCTCGGGCTATTTTTCCATGATGAAATGGCAAACCAAATTGAATATAAATTACGTTAGAGTTGCCAGATTTGACCACAAAATGACAGTTTTATCTCTATTCGAAAAATCAACCACTACAAAAAACACCCTTTAGATATGTACATACTATGTATGTAGTTACCTCACAAGATTTTTATTTTTTTTTTTTTATAATGTACGCAGACTAAAGGGACTTTGGATACCCTTATAATGAAGTGACACAGTGCGGGTATTAGGGAAATGAAGGATTAGAGAAAGGGAGAAACCGATGCACGTTGGTTTTAAATGTTTGTAAATTATAATGCAAAGGAAAAACAGAGTGAGGCAGAGCAATCCACATTCGTGTTGTACGGCAGAGGAACGAATCCTTAAATTTCGCAGTTCGACCGAATATAGGCTTTAGGGTGAACTGATGAGCATTCCTCGCGTGGCGACTATTACGGTTGAAGTGTTGAAGGGGAGGAACGCAACTGGCTATTTCGTTTGAGCACATGTGATGGCAGTATCATTAGAATAACGAGAGGCAGGAGACATTCCGCGATGACTAAGAGGGTCAAGCGAATTCGCAATATCTCGGTCGCCAATAAGTTTAATCGCGCGTTTTTGAATTCCGTTAAGAAGCTCCAAATATGTAATTGGTGCACCGGACCAGATATGAGCGTTGTACTCAAGTTTTGGGCGAATAAACGCCTTGTAGATTCTAGCCAGATCAGAAGGGGTGAAATATTTCCTGCATCGCTTAAGGAAGCCTAGACATTTCGCAGCATTTTTGGCGACATCAAATATGTGGTCGTTCCAACGAAGGTTGTCATTAATACACATACCGAGAATGGAAAGTCGTTCGGTTTCAGCGATGCAAGTGCCATTCATGGATAATGGCAGAGTAATAGGGGTTTCGCTTCAATGACAGCAGATAGCATTGCGTTTTGGAAGCATTAAATTCCACTCTGTTGGTTTTACCCCACTCAAAAATGCTGTCAATATCGGAATTCAATGAGCTTAACATACGTTGCCGTTCCAGTTCAACGCCCGAAGATGAGGGGCGTTGCCCAGGAAACGAATATGTAAAGCTGAGGGTACTGTCATCAGCAAAGGAATGAATAGGATTAGAAGTAACAGAGAGAAGATCATTTATAAAAATGAGAAAGAGAGTCGGTGACAAAACGGAGCCCTGGGGAACACCAGCATTTATTTAGTAAGTTGCAGACTTGAAACGGTCCAAAACAACTTGAATCGAAAGGTAGTTTCTAATCCATTGAAGAAGGGTAACAGCGATCCCAAATGCACGCATCTTCGACAAGAGAGCTTGATGCCAAACTCTGTCAAATGCCTTTGAAATATCAAGCGCAACGACCTTGCTTTCACCACCATGGTGAATATATTGGTTCCACTTTTCGGTTAGATATGTCATCAAATCACCAGTGGATCTGTTGCTGCGAAAACCGTACTGCCGATTATTAAGAAGTTTTCGGGATTCGAGATATTTCATAAGCTGACGATTTATCAGCGTTTCCATGACCTTGGAAAGAAGGAACGTAAGTGCAAATGGTCGGTAAGAGGAGGGAGAGGAACGGGCCTTTTTTTGGGATGGGCTGGACAAATGCTGTTTTCCATCTTCTCGGAATGAGCCCTGACGAATAAATAGGACAGATAGAAAGCTTACGCAGTGGTTTTGCCAGCGTGGAAGAACACCTCTTCAGAACTATAGGGGAAATACCATCTGGGCCAGCGGATTTGTGAATGTTGAGATCTTGAAGTACTCTTGCCACAGTACGGGTGCGAAAGTGGATTTGTCCCATGGAGTGTTCTATGCGCTCGAGTACTGGGCGATATAAAGCACAATCTGGGAGTGTTGAGCTAGCTGCAAAATGAGCAGCGAGCAGATTGGCTTTATCCGAAGAGCTGACAGCTGGAGTGCCATTGTAAATGAGTGTCGGGATAGATGACGAGGCCGAATTTTTAATATTCTTAACAAACGACCAAAAGTTTTTACTACCGGAGGGACTTTGTAGTATTTTTTGCCTCAACTTTTGGTCGTAGGAGAATTTCACACGATTAATGTGGGCATTACAGTCATTTCTGGCTCGTTTAAACTTTATTTGGTTTTCCTCAGTTGGGTTGGCCTTATAAGACCGAAAGCTCACCTCTTTTAACATGATAGCCTCTTTGCAGCTCAAGTCACACCATGCGTTCACCTTGGGTTTGATACTTTTAATCCTATTAGGAATAAAATATTTCATACCCAAGTGAATAATGTTTGTTATCATATCGGCAGCAGCATCCACATCGCCATCGAGGAAGCATAGCGACCAGTTAAAACTCCTAAAGAAACCGTTTAATTCTTCCCATTTGGCTTTCTCGTATTGCCATACGGTTCTTTTAGGAGCTTGTTCTTTAACTTTACAATGGTCTGACGAACCTAGAGGCGATAATCCATTATATGAATTTAAGTACATATTTTTAATCTTAAATATGTATACCCGTGCTTTGCGAAGGAAATCATTTTATTATTGAAATATTTGAATTTTGGCATCGAATCAACCGTTGTCCCATTTAATTATTTCTTACGCACTCTCTATGTACGCTTCAAATTGAAATGTATATGTAACCGGCATACGTCAAACTAGTTTGGTCTGAACACTTAAATATCTTTTGATTTTAGAGTTATTATTTATCTAAAATAATTGTTGAAATTAAGGAAAATAAAAAATGGCACAACACATGAGCGAACCAATAAAATCAAATTGAAGTACTTCTCAGTAATTTTGTAATTTTTTTTATAAGGCCAAACTGATTCCATTTAAACATATGCTGAGTTTTATTATTAGCAAAGATCCGTATGAGCCATCCCTTTACCTACATTTCAACGCGATCCTGTATGGAATTATGCCCCGCACAGGTACCGCTATTAAATTAGGTAGAATAGAAAAAAAGGGCGTTGCTAAAATGTGAGGCTTAATCTTCTCATATTTCCTAATTAGCTATTAAGCTAACTAATTACCAACACATCATAATTCGGGTGAATTTGTCCTACAAGCGATTATGTCAAAGTAAATATAATTAGATCCCCTCTCGAAAGTTCTTAATTTCCAGTGCAGGTAGCCTTAAAATGCGCTTTAAATTCGCATGCACCTTTATCCGCATTCTCAGTACAAATCGATCATCCTTTCTGCTTCCACTTTTAATCATCCAATGGAGTCGACTACATGTCGTTTTTCAACCTGCTCTTGGAACGGCGAAATCGATGATCTCTTCGAACACTGTGAAACGTATCATCTAAAGTTCATGAAAGAAGTCGGCAAGGAAAATGAATTCAGTTTTAGCCTTGATGAATTATCCAAGGATACTTTTCTACTAATCGGCGAAGGAGGCTTGTACTGGTTTCTTCTTGTCAAGACAGACGACGGTATACGTAGAGGAGTATTCCACATAGGCGAGTCTGACATCTGTGAGTATACACTTAAAATAGGCTCGATTAGCGACGGATATGTCGTTCAATATAATCCGCATCAAACACAACCGGACACATCGGAGAACTACGCTTTCGATTGGACGTATTCGGATTTTGCAGTTTTAAACGAACAAATCACTTCAAAGTGCGCCAAGATATTCTTCGGAGAGTACGAGGATAAAGACGTTTACACTGGCACATATCAAGACGTCGACTGGGACGATCCGGAAGAAGTTGAGTATAATGAAAAGTGTTTGGAAAAGTTCACTTGCTTTGTGTGCTTCGACTTCGTCAGGAGCAATGCCAGATTTTGTGAAAATGGTCATTTCTTGTGCAGCGGATGCCTGACAAAGTTGATTGAGCTAAAGAAGATCAAGTGCCCGATGTGTAGGGCTGATTTTGCTTACGATTGCGTCGACGAAGATATTGAGGAATTGCTGAGGTGTGTCAAATTTCCAGAGACGGAGTGAATTGTAAAAAAAAAATTTTATAAATTAAATATATCTACAGTTCGAGCAGAATTCAATGTGTTTTATTTGAACATTTATTAGGTAGCTTGAGGAATTTGTTGACCTTAGAAAGCTCCAGATATACGCCCTAATGGGATAGTGGTGCTGGACTGGAACCCAGAAATTGGGATTTTGATTGAAAACCCATGTTAAGGTACAGTATGTATCGGGGACTATTCTTCCGATCTGAAATTTGTTATTGTGAGGAAGTGGACCCAGAACTTTTGCAAAAAGAGCAAAGAAAACCACAAGCTTAAGTCTTGATTTCTTTATTAAAGTTCAATGAGATTGTTACGCTAAAACTCGATCGATTCGAGTTGCTAGTCGTAGATAGACTGCACATTTTTCCCAGACCCAAAGTCCAGTCGGATTGGCAGCCAAACTGCCATGTCAGCTGAAAGACCAGACCCTGCGAGTCCAGTATCTGGTACCATGCCGATGCCTAGATACGGTGATATGATTCTCTGGTATGTGGTTAGTGACGATCGCTAAACTGACGACGTCAGCGTTATTGGGGTTTGGGGTGCTAAAACTTTGAGAGTATCAGCCTCAAACGTGGCCTAGACTTGATGCTGTTGGAAGGGGTATATATCCCAAAGCTGCACATCGTCCGTCGTTTCATTCCATAGAGTTGGAACTCTTAAACGAGAAAGTAGGCGAATGAAGGCAAACAGTTGGAGAGTTGTCCAAGAGGAAAGGATGGTCCACTGCTTCACCTCTTTCCGGCAATAGACGATGCATCGATGGCGAAGCTTCCCGAACTTAACTGGAAGGTCTCTTACCTCTTCGCTTCGAGACCCTGCCCACAAGGAGGGATCCTCTTCCCACTGCTATGGTCACTTTTCATTGACAATATGCTAGTCAGCCTAAAGGTACAAGGCTATAGCGCTATTGGTTATACAGACGACCTGACTATAATTATTAATGGCAAGCTTAGTGCAACCATTACTAGTCGTGTGCAGGAAGAATTACTATAAGTCATAGAATGGTGCGAACAGCAAGGATTAGAACGTGAAACAAAAGCCATTTAAACCCTTGTACGGCAGAATTTGGGGTCTTAGTCACTGGCTGTATACAATGACGATGGACAGACCCTTCGGCTCATATGCGGCCTTCATCTGGTTGAACGGAGAGCGGCAAATAAGCTGCAGAAGCTGCACCGTATTGCATGTCTCGGCATAACAAATAATTTATAACAGGGTGGTCTTTTAAAAAATGTGTATCCTTGAAAAATTTCGTACAAATTTTTTCGTATGACTCAACAGAAGTTTAAGTCAAACAAAATTAAGTGAGAATAATAAACTAACGTTCCTTTGAGCAATGCATTTAACAGTTAATTGTTGACTAGGACATACAAATACGACCAAATTGATACTCCAATTTCAATTTTCAAATGTCACTTTTTTTATTTTTAAGGTTCGCAACCGGAAGGAGAACAGCCAATTTCTCAAAATTATGCTTCACTATTCTGGCTTGATTTGGGGATAAGTTCTATGTTCGTCGGGATGCGCTAACACTGTAAGCACCCTTTTCTAAGAGAAAAACGGCCGAACATTTCTGCGAAACAAAACACATGCAGTGTAACCCCTAAGGTAATTACAAAGTGCCAGAGGTAAAAAGTAACTTAATTTTTCCAAACGTTTTATTACATTAAACATTGCTGCTGTGCCCTCGGTAATGTTGTTAATTTCCTGTCTTGCCAGAATTATTTTGATACAAAGGAAGAAACAACGACGCCTTGTTTTCGTATGTTGCAAAGGAAAGGATATTCATACTGTTCGGTACCCAACCGAATACGCCGCTAAAAGATTGCGCTTCCCCTGTAGCAGCCCTGACGCTAAACGACTAGAATTACCCTCTCATTGACTGAACAGCAATACCAGAGATTGATGCGTTTGTCGGCATAAGCTTTTGACTTTACATATCCCCACAGGAAAAAGTCTAACGGTGTGATATCACACGATCTTGGTGGCCAATCGACCGGCCCAAAACGTGAAATTATGTGCTCACCGAATTATGTGCTTCTCTCAATAAGTCCATTGATTGATGCGATGTGTGGGAAGTGGCGCCGTCTTGCTGAAACCAAATGTCGCCGAGATCACGAGCTTCAATTTCAGGCATCAAATAGTCGGTTATCATGGCACGATAACGGTCGCCATTGACGGTTACGTTTGCACCGGCATAATTTTAAAAGAAATATGGACCGATGATTCCACCGGCCCACAAACCACACCAAACCGTTGTTTTTTCTGGATGAAGTGGCAGTTCTTCAATCTCTTCAGGTTGCTCTTCGTCCCAAATGCGGCAATTTTGTTTGTTTACATACCCATTGAGCCAGAAATGGGCCTCATCGCTAAACAAAATTTGCCTCGAAAACGTCGGATGTTCTTGGAACTTTTCAAGAGCTTATAGAGCGAAGCGATGTCGCTTGGGAAGGTCGAGCGGCTTCAGTTGTTGCACAAGCTGTATTTTGTGCCCTTTCAATTTAAGATCTTGACGTAAAATGCGCCAAGTCGTTCCATACGTCAGTCCGAGTTGCTGCGAACGGCGCCGAATCGACTCACTACGGTCTTCGTGTACACTCTCAGCTACGGCCGCTATATTTTATTCACAGCGTGCTGGACGTGGTCTATTCGGTCGAATATTATCCAATAATGAATGCTGGGTCTCAAAATGGGTGATGGTGTTGCGAATAGTACGCTCAGTAGGCCGATTATGTTGACCATAAGTTGAGCGCAGTGCACGAAACACATTCCTCACAAGACGTGAATTTTCATAATAAAGTTGAACAATTTGTAAACGTTGTTCACGCGTAAGTCTTTCCATTATGAAATGCCAAACAATAGTAAACAAAAACAACATGACAACATGATACGACTCACACAAAAAGGCTATTGAAAAAAGTATCTCTACTTGGATCACCCTTTATTTTCATACAAAATATATAGATATAGGAGGTGAACTGAGAACAACTTTATGTATTAAAAACTAATTGTAAGTACTGAGTATTTAAACTGGAACATGTATTTTGGAGCGTTTCGAAGGGGGCAGTCCAGAAGAGGTAGATGGCGCTGGTGACAGGTCCATACCAAATTCCCCAACGTTCACATACCCGCATGTAATGCCTGGAACAAGTAACAGTTTTACATAAATCGCAGACTGCAGTGGTTTTCGTTTATCCTTTGATCCTTTGCGTTCAACCTTGCATTGTACACATCTTTGTCGTTCATTATTAGAACGAATTTGCGGTAGTACTGGAGTAGGAGTTTCAGTTTCGAAGCCAACCAAACTGATGGCTTTTTTCACAGATTTTCGCAAGATCCTTTATCAACTTTTCTGCGAATGCCAACGATTTCAAAATGTCTTTTCTCTTCTTAGATGGTTTGTTAGTTAAATTACACATGCAATAAGCACAAAGACCTGCCACATCTAACACTTAGCCTTTCTGTTGGTCTCCAGAACAATAGTATCAGCAATCTACGGTGACATAGTACGCTTGAATGCATCCGCTTTGCTTTCGAACATATCTAGACAATACGGCACATGATGTTTTCTTTCATTTTTTGCACTAGCGGTTCTTCGCTGTTCCCTTTCGCTATGCAGCGACTACCAGTTTTGCTTAAATTTTTTATTTCGGGCTACATGCCTCATTCCTCGTTTTGGTTCTATGCCTGGAAACTCCTCTTCATTGACTTCTTGCTCTTCTTCTTCCAATTGTTCTCTCCGCTCTTCTGCGTGCATTTTTTCGCACCAGGTTCAAAATCAGGGTCGTCAACGTCTGAGTAGTCTTCTTTTACATCGATACCCACGCCGACTTCATGTTCTGAAACGCCGACGAGATGAACATTATCTTGTGTCTTAGCAGCGACACGGAAGTCGGAGCCTCCAATATTTCTATAATTTTGTTCATCATCATCGTCATCAAAAAGTTCCAGGAATCATTCTCAAGGCGCTCCTGTTCATCGGCAAACAACTCCCGCTGTGCTGCAGTGTTCAAAAATCTCAAAAAATTGTCCATGTTCTATCGAACTTGTTTTTCTTGTTTTTTCTGTACTTTTCCTGAAAATCACCTACATTATCCTACAAACTTACTGCGGAAAAAAAATAACTTGAGCTGTGAACCGCTCACTAGTTTGAAAAAATGTGTGCAGAAAATAGAAAATATTTGGAACAAATACATGAAATAAGGGGGATTTCCTTACAAAAAGTACTGTGGGGCACTGAGTGCACCATAACACGAAATCAGTTTTTATACCCTATCCTAAGGGTATATTAATTTTGACACATAGTTTGTAACACCCCTTAATATTGGTCGCAGACCCCTAAAAGTATATATATTTATGATCAGGACCAAAATCTAAGACTATTTAGCAATGTCCGTCCGTCCGTCCGTATCAACTTTAGAGGCCTTTAAAATTACGCTGGGAAGCTGAAATTTGGAACATATACTCCCTAGGGTTCCGAAATGGTAAAGTGTTAAAATTTTCAAAATACGCCCACTGCCACGCCCACAAATTAGAAAAAACCCTTTTAAGGCTTAAGTTAGAGAGATAAAGTTGTACAACCTTCACAAGATATGTAGATACTGCCCACCTTTATTAATTTGTCATATAAAGTTTTTTGCCACGCCTACTTTTTGTGGGCGTTTTTCACTAAAATGCTGTTTTCTTCGAAAATGTTTATAGAAATCCAAAAAAAATGTTTAACAATATATTATACCAATATTTTTCTTAATATATCGCCCATACAAAGTTTTTGGCCACGCCCACTTTTTGGGGGCGTTTTTTGAAAAAAAATTTTTTTTTTCTATAAATTTCATAGAATAAAATAAAATGCTATCCATCATCTTCCTAATGCTTTTTTTCTTTGGGGTACATAGGGATAAGGATAGGGTATCATACTGTTCGCCCCAAGCGGACTGTAGCCTTTCCTTATGTTTTATCTTCAAAATGTAACCGTACGTTAAAGCACACAAAAACAAGTTTAGTTCTTTTATTTGTATGCACACAAGGCACGCGCCTTTTAGAAAATTCGGATGTAGATCCATTAAATTTTAATTTGAAAATAGATTGGGGCACTCAGTGCACCAAACACGGGTTTAGGGTTAACAGCAAGTCTTGTTTTATTGCATAGTTTTGATCGGGTTGCGTAACATTATCACGGAGCCGAAGTCGATTCGATAAATTATTTTTTTCGTATTCATTAGGAGTTATTTGTGGAAACATTAGCTTTGTTCCTTTATTTTTAATCAAACAGTTTACAATATTTGAGATCTTTCAAAACTACACAAGTTCTTTCACAACTCAGTGTGTAGTATGATGGCATGCTTTATGTTGTTTAGCCAAGGCCCAAACATTTCTTTTAATAGTGACGATAGCATCAACAGTACTTAAATGTAATATAACTTCTGAACCACACCAACGCACCAGCACCATAAATTAATTGGCCTCAGTGATGATGTGTGATATGAAAGCGGGACCATAACTTTGTTGTAAAACAGAAATGAAGAAGAAGAGCCTTAAAAACTTTATTTTCGCAGCTGATATTTTTATTTTCTACAACTATTTAGTTAACCCACTCGAAAACCGTACGCATCGTGCTACAATACATCGAGAGCAATTCACAAAAAAATGCAGTCACCGCCACAACCATCATACAAACATAAATCTCGAACAATCCCCTTAAGCGATCGATGCAAATAGCCTTCTGTGAAGCGCCCCTCTTATGATCCTTAAAAATTTCGATTTCTTTGGAATTACTCCGTGCGATATGACGTGTTATTCCGCCATAAAGAAACTGCCTTAATTTCTTGTTCATCATTGTCGTGTATATGGAATGTTTTTCAAAGTACATAACCGTCAGGAACATGTAGACCGGTTCGTCGACCATTTTCAATTTACTTCCTTTCCGGTAATGATTCTTCATGTAGCCAACGAAATGATCCCTTAGAACAACAGTAGCATACCTGTCTGCCTTCGAATCCAATTCTCTCAGTCGGACACCGTGTCCTCCGCTCAGGACTATGGTTTGATTTTTTGGAAACATTCCCAAGCCACTTATATACTTTGACACCATGATTTGGTAGTTCCACTTCTGCAACTCCTCGTAGTCTACTGGCAGCCGAACGAATCGGTCCATTCGTATGGAGTCATACAAAGAGCCTTGGTAGGCATTGCGAAAAACTACAGTCATCAAGAGCCATAGCCCAAGAACATAACGGGCAAAATTCCGCCGCGGCAATTGACCAACCGGGTAGCCGAGGAACATAGCGAAAAAATTCGTTACTGGGTCGTTATTCTCCGCTCCAAGGACGAACCTTCGAATTGCTGGTTTTCCAGCTCGTAAGACAAGGATAACAAGAAAGCTAATGATTAGAAAAATCGCCATGACATACCACACTTGGGATTGAAAGGGAGTTGCAAGGCGTTTTACAGAACTCAGCAAGCGTCCACCACGCACAACAAACACAACTGGTGACTGATGATAGAGCTCTGAGACGGAGAGCAAGCAGCGATTTGGATCCGAGGCACTGTATCCTCCGATTGCGATATCAGCACGACCATTCATCAACTGTAAGGATAAAAGGGTATTTCTGTTTCTATTTCTCTCTTAGACCATGCTTACCGCAGCAAAGCAACCATAACCAGTATGATTGTCGAAATAGGTCAATTCTGTCGGAAAGGGAAGCAGTTCAATGGTGAAGTTCAGAGTCTTTGCAATACTCTTAATCAGCTGACCATCAATCCCTTCGAGATTCTCCCAATTTCCAACGGGCTTGGGATCCATTCGGTTGCCCGTAAAACTCACAAGCGGTGGATTCTCTCGAGCAATCACTCTCACAGGACATCCATGGAAGTTGCGAAGTTTTGGCGGAAAGATTTGAGTTAAATTCTCAAGATCGTCAGCCATTCGAAAATACAGAACTGGCTGAACAACACGGCATAACTCCTCCGAGAACAGCTGATAAGTGTACATGGAAACCCCAGCCGTTGGATGATTTAAAATAACATTCACGTTGATCACGTGGAACTGGTAGCAGAACTTAAATATGCTCTTCAGATGTAACAAGTACTGCGAAACGAACTTGGTCAAGACGATGATGAAGTGGTACTTGTTGCCATAGCAGGAGGTTGGAAATTTCCAGCGAAAATCCCTGCGTGAAAATATGAAAATCAACATGTTTAACAAGTAGTTTCATCTTACATGAATGCCAGATAGTTGTCGATTACGAAGATGTGATATTCCCAGGGTTCATCTTCCATTTGTCCAAAGTAAAGTTGCACGGCTACGGTTTCCCGTAAATTGATCAGGATATATTCCAAAACTTGAGTGTTTATGGCTTTCTTAGATGGTAGAATAGTTTTTTCCACAACTATGAGCGTGTTCGACGCTTTGCTTAAATGTTGACGGGCTATGAACACTGTGAACTCCGCCAAAGCTAGGTTATCGTTGTTAATTGAAGGCCAATCCGGTGCAGTATGCACTTGTCCCAGAACAACACAAAATACTAAAAGGCAGTGTGCGTTATGCGAAACCATTGCGTTTGAACTAATTTGGAGGACATGCGTTTCATGCGTATTTATGCCGAAAGGCAATCCAATTTAGCCTCAGATAACATGGTGATGGATTAATGGTCATTTGTTGCAAACGGGATAAGATAACATGTGGAATTTAATTGAATTTAGAAGGCGAACTTGTGCGTTACATATATGACACGTGTTGAGGACAGAGTTTGATAAATATAATGCGGTGTTGAATACAAACGATGCTTCTGTCCCTCTGTTCTCGGGCAGATTCACATTGTTTTTTTTTTTTTTGTTGGAGGTTGCTACTATCCGATGGAGCGCTCAGACACAACTACAGGTCCATTGTACTACCATTAAGACGCCTTACATTAATGTACTTAGTTTTCCCGTCTTTCGAAGCAAAACGAGAAGGAGCTTTGATAGAGAGCTTAGATGTTCGGCACTCACCTGATGCGAGCATAGGCCGGACAACTGCAGAGAAAGTATTCTGCTGTGTCATCCTCCTCACCGCAAGCAGGACAGGTAGTGGTGTCGCTTAAGACCAACACATTTAAATGTTTAGCAAAAGCTTGGTCATCCGAAAGAGTGCTTACAAGCGGCCTACAATCGATTCTCCTAAGAGATAGAAGAAAAGATTTTGACCTTTTGCAAATGTCTGGGCGCAGTAGTTTGATCTGTCTACATCCACCGCAATCGCGCCACCGAATCTTGTGTTCACGAGAAATCCAAGAATCGATAGAAGACATGACTAAAGCTGCAGGCAGACCCAACACATGTTCGGGTCATGAGAAAACTTCTTCTGAACCTTGCCTAGCAAGCTCATCCGAGATCTCATTTCCCTGGATGCCAGTGTGACCCGGGACCCAGACAAGATTGACTTTGTTCAGCCTTCCGACCAAATTCAGAGAAAGCTTGAGTTCTAGCACTAACTTGGACGAGGTGAGAGGGCTTAGAAGCGCTTTTAATGCAGCTTGGCTATGACTGCAGATGCAAATGCCTTTAGCCCTCCACCTGTTGTTTACAATATAGCTCATAGCCATTAAGATGGCAAAAATCTCCGCTTGGAAAATAGACGCCTGTTCCACCAAACAAAGTTGGATGCGTATGAGAGTAGCGGTCTAGTCATGGCCGTCTGAATCCAAAGGACCCGTTTTGGAGACAAGCCCCATGTCTTACCAAAAGCGCCTTTACACTGCCAGAAAGTCGACAGCGCTTTATCGGTTTTCGATTTGACATGTTTGGACCATAGAAGTTTTTTATCGAGGATTACACCCAGATATTTGACTTCATCGGATATAGGGATGGTGACACCTTTAAGCACGAGATTGGGCAGACCAGTGACGATTCTCCTTCTCGTTGAGAGAACAACCGTGGTTTTAAGAGGATTCATTGAAAGCCCATTACTAGTAGATTCACATAGAAACATATTAAAATGTTCCCTTTCCGAGAATAATCAGCAAGCAGTACTTATTCAGCCGATTGGTGTGCAGATAATAAAAGTTAGACTAACAATAAAAATATAAAGGGTCTAGTTGTAGTACACTGCGACCTTCCAGTCTATTGTGCTCCCTACTTATACCTTGGAGAGGTATGTTCCCTCTTGCAGAGCTCTCTCACGGAATTATGTTTGAATGTCTATGCTCTGACTTTAGCCTTGGTAAGGAAAGTTATATTAACAATCTCGATAGTAGTAATGATTCCGATCGACGTTCTCGTGGACGAGATGTTGAGAATTTGTAATAGAAGAATCCCAGAGTGATAAGATTCATGCGAAATTGCAAGAATAAAAGAAGAAAAACGAGCAGCTTCAGCAGCCCTCTGGCAAGCCGGGTGAGATATTAGTACAAAAGATATATGGACCTACAAGTTGATCCCGAACATCGAAACTTGGACAAAACGAGCACATGTGAATAACAACTACTACCTTACGCTGTTTCTGTCTGGTCACGGCGGCTATCGGAAATACCTGCACCGATTTGGACACGATAGCTCCGCTTTGTTCCCAGAATGTTCAAACCAGGAGGAAGATACGAAGCACGCCATATTTCATTGCCGGCGTTTTTCGCAGTGGAGAATTAATCTGCCCAATTTAACATTACTAATAGACAGAATGTTGCAGTCGGAGGAAACCGGCACACTTTTAATAATTGAGCAAAAGAAGAATTGAAAAAATTAGACGAGCTGAAGAAGCAAGAAGAATAGCACAAATTGCTTACAGCTGTCCCACGGCGAGAGTGGTCGAAGGACTTAGTAGTGTGGATTAGTATGTTGGTATTGAATATTCATAACGGGTGTTGCGAATCGTGCAAGATTTTTTTTTTAATTTATTCGTTAAAATTTTCTGTACAATAAGAAAATAAATTCTTTAAGAGTTCACAGTTTACATGAAGGTTTTGACAATGGTTATAAATATAGTAATAATAAAACATTAAGTAAAGAAAGAAATGGGAAAAATTTAAATTAACGTAAAAGCAAAGGAAAAAATTAAAATTAAATTAAGTTTTGTAAACTCTTCAATAAACATTTTAAAAAGACAAGGAAAGGATACAGTCCGCTTGGGGCGAACAGTAAGATACCCTATCCATATCCCAATATGCCCCAAAGAAAAAAGCATTAAGAAGCTGATGAATATTATTTTATTTCATTCTATGAAATTTATAAAAAAAAAATATTTTTTTTGATAAAACGCCCCCAAAAAGTTGGCGTGGCCAAAGACTTTGTATGGGCGATATATTGGAAAAAATGTTTTCTAAATATCTTGTTAAACATTTTTTTTCAGTTTCTATGAAAATTTTCGCTGAAAACAGCATTTTAGTGAAAAAAGCCCAAAGAGGGCAGTGTCTACATATCTTGTAAAGTTCCCAATACTCTATCTCTCTAACTTTAGCCTTAAAATGGTTTTTTATAAATTGTGGGCGTGGCAGTGGGCAGATTTAAAAACTTTTAACACTTTACCAATTCGGGACTCTATGGAGTATATGCTCTAAATTTCAGCTTCCTAGCAGAAATTTAAAGGCCTCAAAAGTTGATACGGACGTACGGACGGACATTGCTAAATAGTCTTAGATTTTGGTCCCGATCATAAATATATATAGGGTATAATAAAGCAAAATAAAGGTGATGATAGAGATGACAGTCAGGCGATGATCACATATTTGAAGTCGTAGCAGCTACAGCACACAAATTGTCGACGTTTTAATTTTTATTCCTCTTTCAGTTGCATTTCGTTTTACATAGAGAGAGCCAGAAATCGTGAACACGGACAACAATTTTGATTGTTTCTTAACTGTACCGCTTGTTATAAAAGAGAACGATTTTTATACGTTAAGCTCTCATTAAAGTATACAGCACTTGCAGAGGTTGAGTTTGGCAGAACATCTTTTAATAAAAGAGATTTTTTGTTTGTATTTTTACGGAAAAAAGAGACAGTCTTTAGCATAGAATTTTTATCCTGTTGCGAATTGAATTTTATTATAATTTGTGCATTATCAGGGGCCAAATTACCGCATCAGTTAACGAGTGAGTAACTTCTATACGTTACTGAACTATCGAATAAGCCAATTGGGATTATGTCATACGAAGCATCACGTATGATTGTACTAGGAAAACTCTAGTACATTAAATTTTATACCAGTATACTGCCATTTTGTGTTCTGTCATTCGCTTTTTTACTCGAAATTGTGAGTTGCGCTTTGAATAAAAACGGTGAAAAACTTTATAAATTTTATTAACTGGATATGTTATTATTATTTTCGTCGTCCGATACTTCTGGAAAATTCTTCCCATAATCTGTTGCATGTTTCTTTTCCTTGAGCAGAGTTTGGCAATACGTTTTTGGCCAAATCGGGGTACACCGCCATAAAATCAGCCATAACTTTTACGACACCTCCAGAGCTGACGTATGAAAAAACACACGATAACTGACTAGGAAATGTCAAACAATAAAACTCGATACTCGATACCATGTTCGATAACTTTAAATGTGTCACTAAGGACACCGCTCGAAATAGAAGATGAAGTTGACAGTCTGGTGGAGGCCATTCAGAACGTAGCGTGGATAAACACTCCCTTCCGGAAGACAGCTACACGGAACAATAAAGTCAAGTACATGCCTGATATAGAAGACATCATACGAGAAAAGAGAAGAGCTCGTAAGAGATGGCAACAATCCCGCGCACCCCCTGATAAAACTTATCTGAACCATTTTTGCAACAAACTTAAAAATGAACTACAGGATCTAAGAAATCTCGATACTTCAACTTACCTAGAAGGCTTGACTGCTGAAAAGAGCTCAAACTACTCACTTTGGAAAGCCTTGAAGTCCATAAGGAAACCAAAAATGCACTCGCCACAATAAGAAAAGATAACGGCGAATGGGCAAAAGGAGACAAAGAGAAAGCGGATTTATTTGCCGAGCATCTAGAAGAAACATTCAGGCCGTTCGATGGACGACCTTTAAACGAAGAACCGAATGCTCATACGCAATCCGACAACTATAAAGTAAAAGCCGTTTCTCTGTCCGAGCTTCGAATGACAATAAGCAAGTTGAAAAATAACAAAGCTCCAGGATACGATCTAATCACTGGCGAAGTTCTGAAGGAGCTACCGAAAAGCTGCTGTACATTATAAATGCTTCTCTGAGACTTTCATATGTTCGAAGACAATGGAAAGTAGCCGAAGTCATTATGGTTCCGAAGCCAGGGAAGAATACAAATGATAAGAAATCATATAGACCTATTTCGCTACTGCCGATAATGTCTAAGGTTTATGAGAAACTTCTGCTAAAACGATTACAACTAGTAATTGAAGAAAGACGCTTGATACCAGATCATCAATTTGGCTTCCGGGTCAAACATTCCACAATCGATCAGGTGTATCGAATAACAAATTAAATTGATAAAGCTCTAGAATGCAAAAAGATTTGCTCTAGCGCTTTTCTCGACGTATCTCAAACCTTCGACAAGGTATGGCATGAAGGCCTAATGTATAAGCTAAGGACAATCCTACAGGAAAAATTATACAAAATATTGAAATCCAACCTTGAAAACAGACTCTTTCGTGTTTGACATGAGACTGAATTCTAGAATTCGAGGAAATCCACGCCGGTGTTCCGCAAGGAAGCGTTCTCGGCCCAATATTATTCCTGCTCTACACAAGAGATGAAGGGACCATCGTAGCAACGTTCGCAGACGATACGGCTATCCTCGCAATGGATGAGTCAGTCGAATCATCAACTGGAAAACTTCAACGGGCTCTTAATAAAGTATGCGAGTGGACAAAGACCTGGCGAATTGCCCTTAACGAAACGAAGTCGACGCATGTCAATTTCACGTACAAAAGGATAAACAACTTACCTGTCTTTATTAACTCGGTACAAATACCATACGCAAACGAAGCTAAGTATCTAGTAATGACCCTAGACGCAAAACTTAAATGAAAGCCACACGTTAAGAAAAAGCGCGACGAGCTCGCAATCAGACTTAGAGAAATGTATTGGCTACTCGGAAGATATTCGAAGACAAGCGTATACAACAAACTGCTCCTGTATAAGCAAACTTCGTACTCGCATTCATGGTCACTGCAATAATGAAATAATTCATACTCTGGACGTGACATACCTTGAGCGCCGACTACAAAGAACAAGACCGTTCGACCTAGCGCCATAAGGAAAAACTGCATGTAATGACGGTATTAGTAGGTGCGTTCGCTGGAAAGCTACCCGCCAAACGCGATTAACACTACAGAAGCGTAAACTACTTGTTAAGGTAACTTAGTCGTAGTCATCACTAAAATTAAAAAATGAGAGCAACAAATATCTTACTACTATGAGCGCGCGCTACCGGATCTCATAGTGCCTCTCTGAGGGGTGAGGTTTAGCACGTAGGCAGACTAGATATATCTGAATCGGGCATAACCAATGGTACGGGCCATTGGTATCTTCTGAAGATTACTCACCTCCAGGCGCAACCAAAAAAAACAAAAAAAAAAATGTTCGATAACTGAAGCAGTAATGCCAAACCGATATAATTCAGTGACGTATTGCTCGTTAACTGATGCGGTAATTCGGCCTCAGGTCTCGGGTGCTTAGGGCAGTCTTTTAATGAATGAAATTTATTAAGTTATAAAGTTATTAATGCAAGCAAGTGATGTATTGAGTTTATTATTTTCGGTTTTGTTAGGATTGGTCAATGATTAACTCAAAAAATTTAATGGACGACTTAACTAGACGTGTTACTCGCACTTACACATTACTCACACTTGATTACAACATCCATTGGCGCAACCAAAAAACAAAAATATTCGTCGTATACGCCTAGCATAATTATATAATTATTTTCCGTATCAAAGGACGTTTTAACAATGCCCGTTCATCCTACCGCAGTCCATACGCAATTTTAGGGCCTTTAAATCTAGCTAGGAAGCTGGAATTTGCAGTATATGCTCTATGGTTTAGAACCTTCACAAAATATGTTTTTGTGGGCATTTTTTTATATATTTTTTTCTAAAAATTTCAAAGATGAAATTAAATAAAAGTGAAGACGAGTCTCAGCCTGAGACAGGATAACCTTCCATTCATTGCGATCCTAGGGAAGCTGTTGCCAAAAAAGCTGGCTTAAGCGCTTTGACTTCAGCGATGGCCATAGAAATCAAACGCGTTTCTTTTTATACTGGTGAGAGATTATTACGGCAGACAGCATATTGACCTTATTTAAAAGTCCATAGGTGTGAGAAGATGAAAAAAGAAGCATTCTCACCATATATCCGCAGCAACAACAAGAATATCCCAAAGAGGGGATTTTATTTGTTGCCGGTGATTCCAAGTGACAAGTCGAAATATCTAGCGAAGACAATGGAAACTGCTATGGAGGATAACAAAATAGGTTGTAGCAGAAATTCTTCTATTAAGACATCGTAACCATGCCCAAGTCATGCAGTATAATCGTGCTTAATACTACGTTCGTTAAACGAAGCCGGCACATTTATAACAATGGCGGTAATTAAACAGTTACTGGATATCGCGTGATTGCCAGTTTCATGAAACCTATTGTTAATGATGGCAAAGTAATCTTGGGAGAAACGAACATTCGGCATAACCGTCCTTTCTTGATAGTTAGCTTGGGTTTAACAGTATGATACCCAATCCATACCCTATAAGCGCGAGACAATGGCGTTGAAAACAAAATTGATCAAATCTTATAACGTGTTCTATGAAATTCATAATCAAATGCAAATTTTGGTAAAAAAAAGGCCCCAAAAAATGGGCGTGGCCAAAAACTTTGAATAGGTGACAATTAAGAAAAAATATTTATTTTTGAAAGTTCTTTTCTTTTTCTATGGAAGTATTCAAAGAAGATGAAATATATATAAGTAAAACACCAAAAAAAAATAGGCGTGGCCAAAATTGTTATATCGCAAACTTGTGCCGCAGGTCAGTGACTACATATTTTGTTTAGGTTTTAACTTTTTCAGCCAGAAGACAGCAAGCAATTGATGTTACCCTGTCAAACAGGCATTTGAAGTCTATCATAAATTGGAAGGTATCGCCAGATAGCACCTTCTCAGATCACAGATACATGGTATTTCGCAAAGAAACTAGGAAGCTGCTTAATCGGTCTTTAAAAACCAACTTACTGGAAGACTGGAATCTTTATCGTTCGAAGCAAAAAGTTTTCAAGAGACTTATTCGCAAGTCGAAAAATGACTCCTATAAAAAGTTTTGTGAAGAGGTCGAATCTCTAAGTGCAACTAGTAGGCTAGTTCAAGTCCTCCAAAGGAACAGACCAAGTAAACTGGATGCAATGCTTAAACCTGATGGCACGTACACTGAGACAAAGGCGGAGACTTTCAGTCTTCTACTTGAGACTCACTTTCCGGGAAATAAGGTTACTACGTGTTCTTCAGCCCTTCAAGCGACTGTGGCTACATTTGAACCGACTAATACCATGCGGCACAGCTGGTATATTGCTGGGCGAGTGGTGACTGATGATGTTATCAAATAAGCTATTGAATCTTTTGAGAGATTCAAGTAACCTGGTCCGGATTGAATTTATCCAGTTTTGCTGAAACCAGGTTTAAGTCAGGTTTTGCCAATGTTGAAAAGAATTTTCACCGCGAGCTTGGCCTTGGCCTATATACCTTCCCCATGGCGAATGGTTAAAGTGGTTTGCATACCAAAAAATGGTAAGTCTTAGATCCATAAGTCTGTCTTCCTTCTTACTGAAAAGTTCGGAAAGACTGGTTGAGCTACATGTGCGCAAAGTTGCTCATCGATCACATCCTCTCTTTAAGATGCAACATGCCTATCAGCGTGGAAAATCCTGAGAGA
Organism: Ferdinandea cuprea; assembly: GCA_963576555.1. NCBI lineage: Eukaryota > Metazoa > Arthropoda > Insecta > Diptera > Syrphidae > Ferdinandea > Ferdinandea cuprea. The sequence goes on from OY754958.1 coordinate 135,799,789, forward strand.
CTGCGCTTCAAAACCTTGTTGGTAGGATTGTTAGTGCTCTTGACCGGAAGGAGTATGCGTTGGGCATTTTCGTCGATATTGAGGGTGCTTTTGATAATGCGACCTTTGACAGTATGTGTAACTCAGCCAGACAGCATGGTGTAGATGAAGATGGATTAAAGCAATGCTAATGTACAGGACGTTGGTAGCGGATGCAGATTGTGCCAAGTGCATCATAACAGGGGTAAATAGGGGCTGCCTTCAAGGTGGTGTTCTGTCTCCCCTCCTATGGTGTATGGTGGTAGACTCTCTGCTTACGGCTCTCAACTTTCCTGAAAACTACACTCAAGCTTATGCGGATGATGTCGCCGTTCTTTCTTTCGGTTCAAATCAAAGCGCTGTCTGCTCTCAAGTGCAGAGATCCCTGGATTTGATCGATGCCGGGTGCACTAGTACTGGGCTTTCAGTGAATCCTCTTAAAACTACGGTTGTTCTCTTTACGAGAAGGAGAATCGTCACCGGCCTATCGCTCGTGCTTTAAGGTGTCACCATCCCTATAACCGATGAAGTGTAATCCTCGATAAAAAACTTCTAGGTCACACTGGCATCCAGGGAAATGAGATCTCGGATGAGCTTGCTAGGCAAGGTTCAGAAGAAGTTTTCTCAGGACCCGAACCTGTGTTGGGTCCTTGGATTTCTCGTACTGCGCCCGGACATTTGCAAAAGGTCAACATCTTTTCTTCTATTTATGAGGAGAATTGACTGTAGGCTGCTTGTAGGCGTTCTTTCGGGCCATCAAGCTTTTGCTAAACACTTAAATGTGCTGGGCTTAAGCGACACCACTACCTGTCCTGCTTGCGGTGAGGAGGATGACACAGCAGAACACTTTCTCTGCAGTTGTCCGGCATATGCTCGCATCAGGTGGCGGATTTTTGAGGCTGACGCGGTGAGTGCCGAACATTTAAGCTCTTTATCACTGAAGCTCCTTCTCGTTTTTCTTCGAAAGACGGGAAAACTAAGTACATTAATGTAAGTTGTCGGAATGGTAGTACAATGGATCTGTAGTTGTGTTGTGTAGTACAATGGACCTCCGACAAAAAAAAACAAACAAAAAAACTCTTTATCTCTGGAACCTAAGCTTTTCTAAATTATTTTCGCAGTGGGCTTATTATCATTTCGGGACTCTAAGGTGTATATATTCCAAATTTAAGGCTTTATTTTTTTTTTGGATTCCTTTTAGTCTGCAACTAAACATATAAATTCTAGTGTTTCTCAAAGTTCTCTTTTGTCTCGGATACTTTTTCTTATTCTTATCAATGAACAGAACCCGGGATTACATTTCTCATCTTCGGACATGAAGCTGGAAAAGGTTAAACCAAATGAGTAGAATTAAATGAAATCTTGCATTATTATTTTTTCTTCTAAATATTCCACATACGCCACAGTATACTCTTAATTTATTTTATTCAAACGACTCACTTATCCGCATATCGCATCACAAACACCTTCAAGCCGTAAAACTCCAAATTCCTAGACAACTCTCAAACTCTTGCTGCTTCTTTCCCAAGGACATAGAGATAAAACGAAAAATAAAAAAAAAATAAAAAAACTGAAATCCCTGAATGCCACGACACGATTAACGTTCAAACAAAAACCAAGTTTATATCTGCCGTGTATATCTATTCTATTGTTTTCAATTTGCTCCGACATGCCTCTCTGTCAGCACGAAATTATATTGTGGTATGGCAGCGAAAATAAACGGAGCCAGAGCAGAATGGAATAGAAAAAAAACACTCACCGAGGTATCCACGTCCAGGCATTTCAATTCAACGAATCAACAAGCAAACGGTAAAAACCCACAGCTGTGGAACGTGATTGAAATGGTAATCAACTGTTGCAGGAACTTTGCGCTGTTTTTCCTGTTGTTGATTTTTTTTTTGTTTTCTTTGCTTTTTTGCCCACGAATTCAGGGATGCAGTGTTATATCAATCAAATATCAATTTTCACATTCAATTGTTGGTCGGTTCGTTCGTTTTGTTTGGAGGCTGGAATATAGAACGTGCATCACAACAACAGTGATTGGAAGCTGAAAGAATTCAATATGAGGGGGTATCATCTCAAATGAGGTAAAGATCCTTGTCAACGAGAAGAAAATGGATTTAACTCTACTCTAGTGTCAGGTAAACAGCATTTGGTTCTAATTGAGGATAAATTATGAAGTTCTTTGACAGTTAGGTTTCCATTGTGTATGGAGAAATTATGGAAAATCCTAAAAATCCTATTGATATCAATAACATACATAATTAAAGTGTGTAGGGGCCTGCCTACAAAATTACTTTTCAAAGTAAACCTTAAATTTTTTTATTTTGTGTGTATTGAATGCATCCCATTCATAAAACATGTCAAACATACCTATCTTGTACAACAACCACAACAGAATTGCTCAGAAATTATACATCTTCATGTTAACCACACTAAACTTGACACACGGAAACGGTGCCTGCCGGTCTACTTAAATCTGCCTACAACAATCAATCACTCAGATAGATTCTATGAATCTTGAAATATGAGCACATATAAATAGTAAAATTAATAATAAAAAGTATGCATAATTGAAACGTGCAGTCCATCTATCAAGTGCAGCGTCAAATTTATTTCCCGCGTTTCTCCTTTCATGAGAAATGAATGAAGACTCCACCAACTATCCCACGTGTCAAAGATAACCACGTTGGTTCAATTCATTTTATAGCTCGCTAAACCCGTTTCATTTGCCAATCCCTTCCAAAGCCCGCAATGCTAGTCCAAAGCCAATTTTCGAATTGCATAAATACGGGATTGAACAACAGCGTGAGACTGGGTTTATTGAGTCTAACCTGAATAATTGATCGCAAGCAAGCCACAGACCGAAAGTGCTTCAAATTCTTTTCAGCATCCAATCGATCGACCAAGTCACAATGTGAAGATCGCTCACGAGGTTGACCTAAACGAAATACCCGTCTTTCGATTCCAGTGACAACCTGCGCTAAAATTCATCGGACACGCGGTCCACTTGACGATCAATATCCATCTTTGATCTATCACCAGTCCACCCGTCGATTACAATTCGTTTATGATCAACCATCCATGGGCTGTGATCCAGTGAAGATCTGATCGAATTATCATCAAAAAATCACTGACCGTGACACAAGCAATCTGCGGCACAATCAGCACCAGCAACCACGCGCTACAGGATAATCACTACCTGAAAAAAAAGAAAAAAAAACAGCAGCGAAAAGCAACAACACCAGCTATCAGATGCAGCCAACCAAATCGACATATAAAGGGTGATTTTTTAGCTGGTTTGGTTTTGGCAACACTGGTTTTGACAGCTGACGTGTGTTTAGTACCTTGTGTCACTGTCAAACAGCTTCAGTTTGGTTTGCAATTTAACCATGGATCGTCTTACAAATAAACAACGCTTGCAAATTATTGAATTTTACTATCAAAATTCGTGCTCGGTTCGAAATGTTCATCGCGCGCTGCTTCCATTTTATGATAGGCATTCTCGACCTTCTGAGCAGTCTATTCGGAAGATTGTGACCAAATTTCGCACCAAATTTACTTTGTTGGACATTAAACCACCAACACGTTTACGTACTGTGCGTATTGAAGAAAATATTGCGGCCGTATCAGCTAGTGTGACAGAAGACCGCGAAATGTCGATTCGGCGCCGTTCCCAGCAGTTAGGCCTTTGTTACAGCACTACGTGGAAAATTTTGCGGAAGGATTTGGGCGTAAAGCCTTTTAAGATACAGCTGGTGCAAGAACTAAAGCCAGGCGACCTACCACAACGCCGAATTTTTGGTGAATGGGCTCATGGAAAGCTGGCCGAGGATCCGCTTTTTTATCGAAAAATTGTGTTCAGCGATGAGGCTCATTTTTGGTTGAATGGGTACGTAAATAAGCAAAATTGCCGCATTTGGAGTGAAGATCAGCCAGAAGCATTGCAACAGCTACCAATGCATCCCGAAAAAGCCACTGTTTGGTGCGGTTTATGGGCCGGCGGCATTATTGGGCCATATTTCTTCAAAGATGATGCGAATCGCAGCGTTACTGTCAATGGTGAACGCTACCGAGCGATGATAACAAACTTTTTTTTGCCCGAAATGGAAGTTCTTGACTTGCATGATATGTGGTTTCAACAAGACGGTGCCACATGCCACACAGCACGCGAAACAATGGCGCAATTGCGAGGCGAGTTTGGTGAACAGTTAATTTCACGTTTCGGGCCGGTCAATTGGCCGCCTAGATCGTGCGATTTGACACCATTAGATTATTTTTTGTGGGGGTATGCCAAGGCTAATGTGTATAGGGACAAGCCCGCTTCGATTGACGCACTGGAAGCCAACATCCATGCATTCATTCGTGAGATACCGGCCGATATGTGTGAAAGAGTATGCCAAAATTGGACTCAGCGGATGGGCTACCTGAGACGCAGCCGCGGTCAACATTTGCATGAAATTATCTTTAAACATTAAATTGCAAGGTTCAAACTATCGATTCAAATAAATATTTCATTCATTTTTTCGAATTTTTTGTGTTTTTTTTTTAAAAAAAGTTCTAAACCTCTTAAAAAATCACCCGGTAGTATCCTTAAATTCACCTGTTTCCAAACAAGCAACCCTGCTAAAAAAGGAGCATCAACAACAGCCATACAGGGGTCACCCACTCGACCGTGTAATTGATCGCACCTGATTAAGTGTTTGAGATCCAGCTTAATTGCTCTCTCCATCCACGCACACCTGACGCAGTCAATCCACCAATAATTGCACCCTTCATCACAACTTTGAACCTTTGTTTGTATGTATGTAGTTATGTACATTTCATAAAACACACTTGCAAAATTTTCAAACCAAAAGTTAAGTATTCATGCATTAATAGTGATCATTGTAAAGGGTGTGTGATAAAAATAGACTTAATAGTTTAAACAATAAACTCAGAAAAAAGATAGCAGAATTTAAAAATGCATCGATGGAAAGATACCTTACAAATGATACTGACAAACGATGCTAGTACACAATACTCACTGTGGAAGGCTACAAAAAAAATGAAAAGACCAACGGCATACATTCCGCCAGTGAAAAACAGCAGTGGTAACTGGGCTAAAACAAACAAACAAAAGGCGGATCTATTCGCGGAACACCTTGAAAATGTCTTCCAGCCATATGACGATAATGATAATTCCCAACAAATGGAAGAAATGTGTGATGACGAGAGATCGATTCCAGCAGTAACCTCTAGGGAAATAGCCAAAGAAATAAAAGAAAAGATCAACCCGAAAAAAGCTCCGGGATTTGATCTAATAACGGGTGAAATTCTGAAAAAACTGCCTAAAAAAGGTATGAAAAAAATGGCACAGATAATAAATGCAGCGTTCAGACTAAGGTATGTTCCACGTATGTGGAAGGTCGCGGAAGTTATTATGGTACCTAAGCCGGGCAAATTTCCCAGTGAAGTAACGTCATATCGGCCGATATCATTGCTGCCAATCCTTTCTAAGCTATTCGAAAAAATCCTTCTAAAACGACTCCATCCGATTCTAGAAGAAAAAACACTGATCCCAAACCATCAGTTCGGATTTAGAAATAAATATTCAACTATAGATCAAGTCCACAGAATAACTAATATAATAGAAAAGGCTTTAGAAGAAAAACAAATATGCTCTACCATCTTCCTTGATGTAACACAGGCTTTTGATAAAGTCTGGCACAAAGGATTAGTCCGTAAGCTACAAAAATATCTTCCAAAACAGTACTCTGAAATACTGGAGTCCTATATAATGCAACGATTATTTAGAATTAAACAAGAAGATGAATACTCAGCATCGAAACACATTAAAGCTGGAGTACCGCAAGGAAGTGTGCTGGGACCTGTACTATTTCTCCTATACACGAACGACCTACCACAAAATGAAGAAACTACTGTTGCCACTTTTGCAGACGATACTGCTGTACTTGCAGTAGGAAAAACCTTGCAGGAAGTTACCGAAAAACTGCAAAGGACAGTAAATGATATATCTAATTGGACCAACAAATGGCAAATAAAATTAAATGAACTGAAGTCGGTTCATGTTAACTTTACAAATAAACACGTACAACACATACCTGTGTATATAAATAATAAAATGGTTCAGCATTCGAACTCAGCTAAGTACTTAGGCTTGACTTTGGACGCAAAGTTGCGCTGGAAAACTCATGTCAAGAAAAAACGTGATGAACTAAATTTTCGATATATTAAAATATATTGGCTCATAGGGAGGTATTCATGCCTCTCAATCCACAATAAACTGCTTCTCTACAAGCAAATATTAAAACCAATTTGGACATATGGCCTCCAATTATGGGGGTGCACACGTAAGTCCAACCTTCAAAGCATACAATGCTTCCAAAACAAAGTATTACGCAATATTGTTAATGCGCCGTGGTACGTACGTAACGCTGATCTACATAGGGATCTAAAACTTGAAATGGTAGAGGACGAGGTTCGGAAGGTCGCTAGAAGACATGAAGTTAGGCTTCGCAACCATGCTAATTTAGAAGTAGTCCAACTACTTAATAATACTAATTTAGTTAGAAGATTACGTAGAGTAAAACCTTTTGAACTAGTTAACTAGGTGAAAAGAAAAGAAATATGTAATAACATAATCACACTAACAAAGTGATAATGAATTAAAAAACAAAAGGCAACAAACCAAAGTTAGTTCCTTAAAACTGTACGTAAGTACATTAGTACATATTAGAACAAAATTGCTGATTAGTCTGACGACTAGGTGCGATTATTGGAAGGATGGTAACACCATGCCTTCCCTGGGTGTTTTTAGTGGGTGTTTCCAGTCCCACACTATCGCAAAGCTCGCATGCGATGTCTTTCAACGATTTTCACCTAGCTACACGCATAAAAAAAAAAAAAAAATTGTAAAGGGCGTTCAATTTATTTAATTGTTGTGACATATTTTCCCTTAGCATATGCTGTACACATCATCTTGAGACATAAAAGATGTTTAATTTTTCAACATTTATAATAACACATAAACATTGTGTATATGCGCTGAGTCCAAATCGTTTCCATTTTGAACTTTCTCGTATACATTAGTACACTAAAGAGAAAGTTATTGCGATCGTGCGGAAATTTCGAACTCAAACTGAGTATAAGGGATGATTTTACGACTATAGAGAAGATCAAAAAAGTGGGTCCGCCAATGCCGTCCGTCGGTCTGTCTGTCTGTCTATCTGTCTGTCCGGGCGTCGTATGGCGAAACGGTTCGACGGATTTGCTTCAAAGTTCGTATACAAGGTTCTTGGGGTTACATCTCGGGGAATCTTTTTATTTTTTGCTTTATCTATTGAAATAACGGTACCTTCCATACAAATTTTTTTGGGAAAATCACTTGTCACTATTTTTCTCGAAAGTGGTTCCAAGGACTTCGGTGTTTTTTCGTACTAAGGATGTTTAGGATGGGGTGAAAAATTCTGCATACTCAGTTTTTGGAAAAAAAAGCAGGCAATATCGCGAAAACTAATAAAGGGAACTTCAAAAAAATTTACAGTTTTTTTTATATTATAAACGCAAACAAATCTACATACTTTGATTTTTTTAATAAGTTTTTAAATTTTTTTTTTTATATAACGATTTTCTTAAATTTAAATTAAATTCGTTTTCTCAAAAACAGCTCTGACTATTTTGATAATTTTTTGTATTTCGAACAACTATGTTTAAATGGTCCAATGTGCGAAATTACATCAAAATCGTAGGTGCGGTTTTTGAGAAAATCTAATTTTCCAAAACCTAAAAAGTGATTTAAATACATTTTCGATTCATTTTGCGACTCAAGAACGCATCTCATGTATTGAGAAAGTTTCGTGTGACGCATCGTGCACTTTATTTTTTTTTTTTGAAACAATTGAACGAACTAAATTTTCTTTGTATAAATACATCTTTGTTATATTTTTTTGTCGTGGTGCAAGACCGCTGATAAGACAAACTGGTTCGTCTCGCAAGCTGTGTATTTTTTTCTTTGGATTAATTCTATTGCTAAGGGCAATGAGTGCAGTGCCTTTATTTAGGTACACAGTTCACGTTTTAATAAGAGATTAAAAGCATTAGAGTGGGCTGTAGCCTAGGAAGTCTCATACTTCAAAGGATGGTGCACAGCGGGAGGGCCACACTCAAGGAAACCATACTATATTTTGGTTTCCAAATTTTTGGGTAAATTAGAATTTAATGTTGTTTTCTCCATTTAGGCATGTCCAAATGTAAGGTAGTTCAGCGGCTTGTGCAAGAACCCACCCATTTCGACGAGCTAGTTTCGTGCTGTCAGCAAGCATGCCTAACCGCACTCCGTCGACTGAACAGCCCACTAAAACAATCATCGATTTCTGCAGGATTTTCTGTGATCCTGAAAATAGATGGGATCACTTAAAGTTGTTTTTGGTGGGACCAGCATCCGTTAGAAGTGAACAGTTGATTATCCTTAAAGCATGCACCTAACTTGTCCGTAAGTCTCTACCCTTTAGTGTGCGAATCATGGTAATCGAAAAAGTTATTGGTGTGGGTGAAACAGAAATATACTGCAAACTCATCCTGTTTACCTCGTTATCCGAATACAAATTTGTTCTCATTGCCTATCCAACATCCCCAACAAAAAAAAAATCCCAAAAAATCACCTTCTATAGAGTGCACCCAATTGCAATCCACTTTACTCGGAGTATATTTTGCAGGAGCTTCAAGTGGAAAAGTAGAAAAATATTTTCCAACTTCAAGAGTAGTAGTAACAAATCTAACCAAAGTGTTAACACTTGAATTGCATCGAGTGTTTATTTTGAATTTTATGTACTCTAATGGATTGGAAAACTTCAATAAATATTTGCGCAGCCAAAGTATTTTCAAGTTGGTTGACATTGAACGAATATATAATGTAAATATAATTATGTTTGTTTGCAGTGAAATATGGCTATGAATCATATTTGAGGACAAAATGTTGTGGAAATTTATGCAAAATTTGCTGTGATGCACTGAGTAAAAACTTAAAGGTTTAATCGACTTATACGATTAGTTTTTTTCAATCCTTGAAAACCCAAGCTCTATTAAAACATAAGGAAAGGCTACAGTCCGCTTGGGGCGAACAGTACGATATCCTATCCATATCCCTGTATGACCCAAAGAAAAAAGCATTAAGAAGATGATGGATAGCATTTTATTTTATTCTATTAAATTTAAAAAAAAAAAAGATTTTTTTTGAAAAAAAAACGCCCCCAAAAAGTTGGCGTGGCCAAGAACTTTGAATGGAAAAAATATTGGCTAAATATCTTGTTAAACATTTTTTTTCGCTTTCTATGAAAAAATCCCACAAAAAGTAGGCGAGGCAAAAAACTTTATATAACAAACATAAGGAGGGCAGTGCATATATATCTTGTAAACATTGTAATACTCTATCTCTCCAACTTTTGCTTTAAAACGGTTTTTTCTAAATTGTGTTTTTACACTTAACCATTTCGGAGCCCTAGGGAGTATGTGGTCCAAATTTAGACTTCCTAGCTTAGTTTTAAAGGCCTAAAAATTGCGTACGGACGGACGGACATTGCTAAATAGTGTTAGGATTTGGTCCTGATCATAAATAAAGGGTGATCCATTTCGAGGTTCCCTACTTTTTTAAAGAAAAAAACACAGAAAATTCAAATTTAATGGAGAATGTTTATTATCATTTGAAAGAACATTCTTTGGCATTTATTTTTTGAAGATTATGTCTATCAAATGTTGGCCGTTGGCAGGATAACGGTCGCCATTGACAAATTATTCAAAAATAAATTGCCGATTAGTCAATCGACTAGGTGCAATCTCATTCGGGATGATGAAAGAAAGTCCCCCGGAAGTTTTTTTTTCAGATTGGGTTAAAGTCCATCACTATTGCAGAAGCGAACTTCCAGCGAATTCACAACACGAGAAAAAAGGTTGTACATGAAATCTACGTTCGCACCTGCATAATTTTTAAAGAAATATGGACCGATGATTCCACCGGCCCACAAACCACACCAAACCGTTGTTTTTTCTGGATGAAGTGGCAGTTCTTCAATCTCTTCAGGTTGCTCTTCGTCCCAAATGCGGCAATTTTGTTTGTTTACATACCCATTGAGCCAGAAATGGGCCTCATCGCTAAACAAAATTTGCCTCGAAAACGTCGGATCTTCTTGGAACTTTTCAAGAGCCCATAGGTCGCTTGGGAAGGTCGAGCGGCTTCAGTTGTTGCACAAGCTGTATTTTGTACGCTTTCAATTTAAGATCTTGACGTAAAATGCGCCAAGTCGTTCCATACGTCAGTCCGAGTTGCTGCGAACGGCGCCGAATCGACTCTCTACGGTCTTCGTGTACACTCTCAGCTACGGCCGCTATATTTTCTTCACAGCGTGCTGGACGTGGTCTATTCGGTCGAATATTATCCAATAATGAATGCTGGTTCTCAAAATGGGTGATGGTGTTGCGAATAGTACGCTCAGTAGGCCGATTATGTTGACCATAAGTTGAACGAAGTGCACGAAACACATTCCTCACAGAACGTGAATTTTCATAATAAAGTTGAACAATTTATAAACGTTGTTCACGCGTAAGTCTTTCCATTATGAAATTCCAAACAATACTAAACAAAAATAACATGACAGCATGACACGACTCACACGTGATCTGTCAAAAAAGGCTATTGAAAAAAGTATCTCTACTTGGATCACCCGTTATATACACTTTTATTGGTCTACGACGAATATTAAGAAGTGTTACAAATTATGTGTCAAAATTAACATTAACAACATTACATAACAACATAATATAACAACAATTAATTAACAACACCCTTAGGATAGGGTTGAAAAAGAGTATCGCCTTATATTTCTACTTTGCCATTTCTGTCAACAGTTTTCGAATTATTTTAGTGTTGTTTCTACCAATGTATTTAAATATTGAGGTTATCTTTTTTTGGCTATATGGTCTATTTCTTTTAAATGCAATTAAAACAAGTTTAATGCATTATTCCATTTCCCACGTTTCGTCTATATATTTTTTTGACATCCTCATGGGTATATGCTATCATTTCTTGTTCATTTTTCTTAATTTAAATATTATGTCTGCACAAACATAAATCAAATAAACAAATATAAATTAAAATAAATAACATATAAGACATCACTCTTTAAAAAATATCACAGTTTAATCAGTTTTCGAATTAGCTGGCAATTCCTAAGCTATCTGAATGAATGTGGTTTTCTTATGAAATGCCAATCAGATTTCATGTACAACTTTTTTTTTCGTGTTGAGAATTCGCTGGAAGTTCGCTTCTGCAATAGTGATGGACTTTAACCCAATCTGAAAAGAAACTCCCGGGGGACTTACTTTCATCATCCCGAATGAGATTGCACCTAGTCGATTGACTAATCGGCAATTTATTTTTGAATAATTTGAATTGAAGAGGAAAACCCGTCGTTAGTCGAATTTACCCGCTTTAATCTCCTGATAACATTCTCAGTATTTGTATTAGCGTGGTTGAGAAGCCCCCTTCTGTGCTTTTGAGAAACTTTTTTGACTTGCTTGATCTCTATGCAGAAGAGCGTTGCGTAGCTAACAGGGTGCATTAACTAAATTCCTTAGTACTTTATTTTTGAGAATCTGAATTTTGTTTAAATATGTTTGGCATGTGCATGCCCCTTGGTCCATACTGGTTTCAGAACTTGCTTGTATAGCAATTCCAGCGCAGTTTAGTAACGTGAAATAACGCCAAACTAAAAAAAACCAAATTCTAAAAATTTAGCATTATTTCCATTCTAAAATCTAATTGCCCGCGGAAAGAGGATTGAAATCCCTTAATTCCGCGTTGCGGGGGCACTTAGGTACTGTTGCCATAGGCGCCTGCCTGAGAAAAAGCACATACTCCGAGCGGAGCAACGCAGTTGCGTGAGCGGTACCTGCAGTCTGCAGAAAGAGGGTTGAAATCCCTTAATCCTTCGTAGTGGGTCATCAAGTTACAATTGCCAAGGCCGTCTTATTTAAAATTTGGCATTATTTCGTTTGGCGTTATTTCACGTCACCTCTAAAGTCATGCCTAGATATTTGGCTGTGTTTGAATATTCCACTACATTGCTGTTAATATAGACTGGAATGTGTGGTACGTTTTTATACGTAAAATTAATATGTACTGACTTAAGGTCATTTAACCTAATCTGGCATTTTTTAATTCAGTCTGATATATTGTCAATAGCCGTTTGAAGCTATTTTGTTGCTACTTCGACAGTTGCTACTACAGCAAAAAAATAGCTATAGTGCTATCAGGCAGATCGGTAGTGCACAGTAAGTATAGAACTGGACCTAGCATACTGCCTTGAGGTACACCAGCTTTAATTTCTCTCAATTTTGAGTACTCACTCTCTTGTTTAATTCTGAAGAATCCATCTGTTATATACGACTCCAGAATTGTCGCATACTGCTTTGGCAGTTGCCTTTGTAGTTTGTGGATCAGACCTTTGTGCCAGACTTTATCGAAAGCTTGTGCTATGTCAAGAAATATTGTAGAGCACACATTTTTCGCTTCAAATGCTTTTTCGATTTTATCTGCAATTCTGTGCACCTGATCAATGGTAGAGGGATTATTTCTAAATCCAAATTGGTGAATTGGGACCAATGATTTTTCATCAATTATTCTTTGCAGACGTTTTACCAGCATTTTCTCGAAAAAATTGGATAACATTGGTAGTATAGATTAGATTGGGCGATATGAGGTTTTTAACATTTGGTGGTTTGCCTGGTTTTGGTATCATTATAACCTCCGTGATTTTCCACATGCCTGCCACATATCTTAACTTAAATGCAGCATTAATAATCTGCGATAGTAAAACCCTGGGGCTTTTTTATATTTATGCTTTCTTTGATTTCTTTGGCAAGTTCTTTAGCTGTCACCGACTGAATAGGTCTATCTTCTTCGCACCTTACCTTGATAACCTTTATCTTAATAAGTATTAAATACGTCTTTAAGATACTCTGCAAAAGTGTTTGCTTTTTCTTGCCCAGTTACCATCTCTGGTTTTTACTGATACTTTCTTCCAGCTTCTGCCTGAAGTAGTTCTAATCAGTAAGCCTATTAACTCGTTTAGGGACATGTTCTTTGATTATTATTTTATCGCCAAGTATTGAGTATCGAAATGAAATATAAATAACACGTATTTCGAAGGCTTTCGATATAATTCGACACAAATATTAATAAAGCTATCTTCTTACAGGAATTCTTGCCATATCTATTGAAGAAGTATATTAGTTTTCTAGAAACTAATGCAGATGTACCACAGGGATATATCTTTCTTTACAATGTTAAATAATGGTTTTCAGCAAGCTCTAAAGCACTTTAAGATTCAAATATATACAGATGATGATTCGAAAATTCGAGGTAAATGAAGCGGAATGTACTGTAAATCCGTTAAAAATTGGTGACTTGGAATGATCATTGTCACAGTTATGACAGGGAAACAGCGGTTTCTCTATCTCTCAAGATCGTGCCTTTCAGTAACAATTGAAATAATTTTGTGAGGTTACTAATGCTACCCATTCATTTTTATGCACAACCGAATGCCGGACTATCTTCGTAAAATTATAACGAGTATAGGGTTCTCCTCTACGAATCTGACGAGGAAACACAAGAGTGTAAAGTAACTGGCGGTGTGCCGCAAGGTTCGGTTCTAGGCCCCTTGCTGTTAAACGTTATGTATGACGAATTTTTACGACGAATTTTTAAGAGTATGATCAATTATCGGATTTGCAGAACCCATCGCAGTGGTGGTTGTGGCAAAACCAGTGTTGTGCAATGAAACAATTGCAACTGTACTAGGAAAGTTCGGGAAACGATAACACTTAGTATAGGAGAGCACGAGATAGTTTCCCAACCATTTATTAAGTAGCTTGGAGTAATTATTGATGTGTAAGCTTGAAGAACCGTCTTGAATATGATGATTAATATCTGAGGCCGGAAACCAACCAAGGGACTTCTTCTTGCAGGAGTTGTCAGTTCTATTCTCATGTATGCGTTAGACATATGGTGGTCAGCTGCAGCAAAACTTAAGTCTTAAGTGCGAGGAGACAAATCCGTCTACCGTCTTGTCACTCTAAAGGTGGCCTGTGCGTTTCGAACAGGTTTGAATGATGTTATACTCGTCGTATTTTCAATGTTTCCTATCGATATACTTGCAGTACAAAAGGTCGAATTAAAAAGCGAGCAAGTCCGAAATGGTTGGGTAGATAACGATAAACGAAACTACGAAAGGAATCGGAGTATACTAACCTTAAAACACTAATGGAAGGAATCGTTAAAGGGAAGATGGTTGCACAGACTCATTCCAATAATCGATATATGGATTATGGCGAAACAAGCTTCTATCTGACCTAGTTCTTAATGTATCATGACTGTTACAGAGAATATCTCTTTAAACGCGGACGTGAAACCAGCAAAAATTGTATGCATGGATCTGATGCGCCTGTTCCTATACCCGTTGAGCAGGCCTCCAGTCAGGAATGGCTATGTTATATTGTCGGTGAAAGTTTATTTTTGAGGGCATGGCATCAGTGACTTGAAACGAATTTTTGAGGCGTTTAGGATACCTAAGTGTCCTGTGAGCTTGGTTCGTTTAAATTTTTTCGCGAAGTGAAATTTTATTGCGCTTGAAGCGGCGCACTTCTTAATTCGTGCATGTAGCGGTGGGAGATTGAGGAGTCTCTCTATATCAGCAGAAGGACAGCGGCGCATGGCACTCGTGCTTCCTATGCATTCTAGTCTTTGTATCCTTTGAAGTGCTTTCTGGGCAGATATTTGGTTGACCTTTTCCTACCACACCAGAGCCGAATGAGTGATGATTGGTAGCACTATGCTTTGGTAGGTCCAATGTATTATTTTCGCACGTAGACCCCATTTATTATCGAAGAGTTTGGAGCATGCGCGGTCGCTTTATTTAGGTAACGTTCTAGATGAGCATTCTAAGTAAACTTATAAGCTTCACACTGGATTGTGAAAGAGAGACATTTAACTTCCTTAGATAATGGTATTGGCGTGTTGTCCAGTGATAAGGTTGGAAGGATGTTAATTCTTTTCCGTGTTAACAGCTAGAGCTTTGTCTCCATACTTTAGTTAAGGCAATTTGCATGGGACTTGATAGGACCATGTTCGCCTCTTGTAATGATCACTAGGTCGTCCGCAAAGCCCTGTTGCTAAGCCCTTGTTTAGGTCATCTAGAAGTTTATCGACAACGATTGGCCAGATGAGAAGATATAAAGCACCCCCTTGTGGATAACCCTTAACATGTGAACATGAATCTGCTGCTCAGCAGTGATTGTATCCATCCAATAGTCATTTTATGTATTCAGTTATAGTCTTTCCTTAGAATTGACCCTTTGCTACGAGTTATCATACGTCTATACATTTAGGGATAGTTTAAAAACGTACTTACTTACTTAACAAGCTCCCGACCCGTGAAGAGTCCCTGCCTGAGATACGGCAGCCTTCCACCCTCTGCGATCCCGAGCACGCTGCTTCCAGTTGTCCAGACCAAGCGCTCTGGCATCCGCGATGGCTTGGTCTTCAAAACGGAGGTTCGGTCTTCCTTGTCGTCTCTAACCTGGGGGCTGGGATTCGAAGACCCTCTTGGCTGGAGCGTGGTCCGATGTGGCCGAGCCAATGTTGTCGACGAGTTTAGGCTTTTCGGACTACATCCACATTTTGGTACAGCTCATAGAGTTTGCGGTTGTATCTTCTCCTCCATTCGCCCTCCTCGCACACAGGACCAAATATCCGTCGAAGGAGTTTTCTTTCAAATGAGTATTAACTCTCCTTTCCTGCTTATCATCCAGCACTCGGCGCCGTATAGCAGATAAGGGTTCTGCCAAACCGAAGTAGCAGCGGTTTCCTAGGATAATTCTTCGACGGATCTCCACTCAGATGTCATTTGTGGAGTTGATGTTTACCCCGAGGTAAACATATATATAGTTGATCTGCCGGGCCGGAAGCCACACTGGTACGTGCCGATTAGTGTGTTGCAGAAAGGTTTGAGACGTTCACACAGTATGTTGGATAGGATCTTATATGCGACATTAAGCAGGTATATGACTCGATAGTTCTTGCAAGACATAGGATCACCTTTCTTGTAGATGGGACATATGGAGCTGATGGTCCAGTCATCGGGCATGCTTTCCACCACCCAAACTTGGTTGATGATTTGGTGCATGCGCCCTACCAGAACATCACCTCCGTATTTGAAAAGCTCTGCAGGTAGACCATCAGAGCCGGCGGCCTTGTTGTTCTTTAGCTTTTTTATAGCTAAGCCAACCTCTTCTATACTGGGCGGAGGGACTGGTTCTTCATTGATTGGACGCGGGTTCTCTTCCTGCCCCATCACTCTCTCTACATTTTGTCCGTTTAGGTGCTGCTGGAAATGCTGCTTACATACATCTACTATTCCCTGCGCGTCGGTAACTAGGTTTCCATCGGTGTTACGAAGAGCCTGTGTTCCGGTCTTAAAGCCAGTTGCTTGGCTTTCTTATAGAACTTCCGAAAGTTGTTTCAGTCATGGGACTCTTCGATCTCCTTGAGCTGGGAGACTGCGTGCTCTCTTTTCTTTCTACGCAGGATCTTCTTCTCCTCCCTTGCTGCCCTTGTTTTCCTCTGCAGCGTTCTAAAGTATCATCTTCTGTCACCTTTTTCCGGTATACGAATACATCATCATACCACGGGCTTTTTCTCTGGGGTGGCTGGTATCCTAGGGTGGTTTCGGCTACCTCCTTGATGATGTCGCGATACTGAGACCACTGGTTTTTGGCGTCTGTGGACGGTGGGGAGTTTCCCACTCAGGCGCTCTTTGTAGGCTCTGGTTTAAAAATGCAATACCTAAATTCTGATCATCAGTCGGCAAGCCCAGTGGCAATTAATACGCTATGAATTATCCCCTCCAAAAAATACGTCGAGTTCCAGTTTGCTAATGACATGACCCGCCAATAACACACACGTGCGACAAGTTCGATGGTTATCCACCTCTAAACGTTCACCTATTTCAGTTTTCAAACCCCATTTGATTAACCCATCAGCTAGCGTGTCTATTAAAATCCCATCACCCTACCTACAAAGCATAATCACAGTCAAGTACCCCGCTCCTTTTTTTTTCGCGGGGGTAATATAAAAAAACGTCAAATATTTAAATTACGAATCCCAGACAAACAACAAAATCCCTTCATCACTTCACTGAAAAAAATAAAATGTAAACAAAAAAAACTTTAGCAATGTTTATTCATTAGCAAATCGCATTGAGTACACCCAAGAATGTACATAAGGACTCGCTTACAATCACTCAAGTAAAGTGAATTAAATTAACAATCACACACCCCCTCCCACCATCGCCATCACCAGCTAAGTACTTTTTCCCAGCGGGGTTGATAAAAATCTTGAAATACGAGTACTTCGTCAATTTAACCACTTGAAGTCATTTTGCCACCCACTTTGTCACTCCTAGAAATAGCAAAGGAGATCAACGACACAAATGACAAAACAGAGACAAAAAAAATACACAACCGAAACAAAAGCATCCAGTTGGGTGGGGCTGTTGGGCTGTTGGGCTGGGGTGTACAAAGACCAAAAGCAAAATTGAAAAGGATATTATTCGTTCTCTCCTTGAGATTTTCTTCATAACCATTGCGTCAATATGTTACACATCCGTTTTTTCTTCTTAGCACATTAACCCTCATCTCTCCTCGTTCGTGAACCCAACTCCAACACATATCCGTCTTATGACGAGAGTGCCAAAGCGAACGGCATTGTTTCGAAGCGACGGCGTTGTACTCGGGGTGTTAGGTTGATGACGACATCGAGTGACACCCGACTGAGACAATCTGCACTTTATATCAAAATAAATT
Organism: Ferdinandea cuprea; assembly: GCA_963576555.1. Classification (NCBI taxonomy): domain Eukaryota; kingdom Metazoa; phylum Arthropoda; class Insecta; order Diptera; family Syrphidae; genus Ferdinandea; species Ferdinandea cuprea. The sequence goes on from OY754958.1 coordinate 135,817,723, forward strand.
GCTAAGAAGGGAGGCGACGCACGACGAAAAAAAACATCCATCTGTAAAACCAAAGGAACGCCCAACAGAAGGCAGCCAGTATACTTTACTTGATGTGCTGTGATTACATGTCGCGTGCGATGAAGACGATGATGACGATGAAGACGTTGTCGTTGATGGAATCTCTCTCTCTCATTCTCTCTTCACCGAGGTACGAGGTGACTCCTATCTTTTGTTGCAGATAAGGACACGAGAGCCATTAAAAATCATCACATGATGGCAAATGATGTAAATTTCGAAGGAAGTGGGAAATATCTAGGTGGATGTACTTTTTTGTCTCTATCTCCAAGGATGTGGATTAGGAGAAAAAGTAAATATTTAAGACTGAAGTGGCTTTTACCCACAATTTATGAGAATAATAATAATTGGGGTTAAGGTTACGATGTGGTGGTGGAAATTTCATGTGCACTTAAGGTGGGAGTTATTTAATATTTTAACATTCTAATAAATGAAGCGAGCAATAATGAAAAATCCATAACATAGCTTCATAACAATTCCATTTCAGTTTGTCCTTCAGTAAATTATTTACCTCTTAGTAGCACTTATTATCCAGACACCATTACCAGCTGAATTGTACCTATATCAGCCCCCGGAAAATCGGCATATGATGAGCCATTTTGTGTGTAATCCTTTCGAAAACATTTTTCGTAGTAGTATCTGTACCCTTCGATTCGTTCCATTAGAAGAAAAACACTTGAAGACTCTTATCCGACCACGTACCTACATTTGCTTCCTTCGTTTGCTTAAGCTTCATCACATCGAAATCCCATTACAGCGGCCGATTACCACGTCCAAATGTACGTACTAATCGTTGCCAGCCACAAAGCTTTCGGTTGCATAGATAATGCTATCGTCCGGTGAGAACGCCTTGCTAATTGCTTTAGGATTGTTAAAGCTCTGCTTCTGGTGTGCGTGGCCGGTAACCACTGGTACCATCATCACCGGTTTTAGTATTCTCAAATGCACAAAATCGCTTCGAGATAATCATTAAAAGGTCAAAACATTGTGCGTCAATGCTTCGGGAGGAACACTAACACCGATATTCGAGCGTACTGAAACAAATTTTTCAGCCCAGCCTGCTCTCCATCGAAGACCACATCGTAGTGCACCGACAAATTGGCAGGACAAACCCATCGATGGATAGTTTTTTTTTTTTTTTTTTGTTGAAACTCTGCAATCTGGACCGAAAACTACGACACCGTGGTCTATCTTTCTACCCACAATGTATCCATGTAACCAGAATGGATTTTCATTGCTCCTTGGTTTGAATATTTCAGTGAACATTGTTGAGTGGGAGGATGCTTTTGCGAAGAGAAGTTCAGCAGACACTCTGCGTTTGGTCATCGCATACACACAGACTGGGGATTATTTAGTTAAACGGGAGAGTGCGTCCCTTTCGATCTGGTAACAGAAGGTGAACATTTCCATTGATGAGTCGGCGAAGATATGCAACGTGTTGGTTAAGAATATACAAAGCACCACAGGATGTTGGTTTTGGATGTCACTTTACGTTTTATTTAACTTCCTTCTTGAATTCGGGCGATGTTGTCTACTCGACGAAAATCAGCAATCGATTTAGGAATCCGATGAGGTGTAGGTGTTGCAGGTGAAGGAGAATGCGTATTGGCTATATGTGATTTTTAAGACAATCTCAACTAACATTTCAGTTTCGGTTAGTTTATTTTTGGGTTCCAAAAGAAATTGTACGAAACTTTATTCAGCAGGACGTAGCTAGTTTCAATTTGGGCTCTTTAAGGCAGAGAATGGATGCGGTAGATGCATGCTATTTTTTATTTACAAGTCTTAGTTAAAGTAAGACGTTTTATCCATGTTAAACCTGTCACGTTCACGTAGCGTGACAAAAGTCTTCGTCTCCCACCTTTCTACTTCCCAAACCCACACCCATTTTCGCCTTTGATTCCTTCCACTATGCCTTTAAGGAATTGGTATTGCTGATCTTGTCGGATCTTGCTTTCCATATCCCTTAAAAGTGTAGCAAAAGCAGGTACCCCGTTGGATGGACGGTCCCAGATATCAGTGGCCAGGATAATTAAAACTATTATGGAATGGCACACTATATGCTTATCCCCAACTCCCCCAGACCTACGCGAAGATCCACTTGAGTAGAGTAGAAGCAATAATTGACCGCGAAATAGAAATAAATCAGCATCCTCTGTCCCCAAGGCAATTCTGTCCATATTTAGGTGACGTTGCCACAATCCCCAAGCAATGTCCTTTCAGAAAATCACTGGGCTAATATTCTCTTTCCCTTCGACAGGGTTTGCTATAGTTTTCTGACGCGGGGAGAAATTATCGCGAAATTTAACGCTTCTAACACTGGCTCTTCTCAATAACTGGGCAAATGGGCTATATGTGAGTGACCTTCTCGAGATTCGAACAACGATCAAAAACACAAACAACAATAACCAAAAAAAAAAAGGTGTTGATTGGAGGGAAATTATGTTTGGGTGCGTTCGGTGAAAAGTCTTATTGTGAGATTAGGAGATGTCCCTAATACTCGGGCGAATTCACAAATCGACGCAAGAAATATGAGTGAAAGCATAAACAGGAATCCGAGCGTCGAACTTGCCGAGTTGTAGGGGCTGAGTAGGGTCAATGATTCTCGAGAAGTTTTTCTCTAGATGAGTCCTGAAACCAAAGGACGTTCTTCCCCTGTGTCCTCCCTGTGTTTCCCCCCCCCCCCCTTTTTCTCTTCCTCTTCCTCTCCTTTCCCTTTCCTTCCAGTTTTCATCCTCTTCCCTGGGCCGGACGATGGTGTCATACGACCCGTGCCGAGCGTCAACCTGGCTGGGGGCCCAGTCAAAAAGCCCAGTCGCTAACGGAGTGTCCGGATACCTGGCGCCCTCCGGATTTTGCTAGCCTTGTCTGTATATTGCGGATCTCTGTACAGATCGACCTCCTTTCTCCGCCACTCGTGGGTCCTAACATGAATAACAATAACAAAAATCAAATAAAAAAACCTAATCCAATTTTTAAGACCGGTATCCCTTCCAAACCGGGCGGTAGTACGGTGATTAAACTGTCTACCGGTACAGCTCCTGCTACACCGAGCGGTGGTACGACTGTGGCTACTCGTGGTCCACCCCGTATTGGCAACAGCAGCTATCCTCATGAGCAAAAGGAAGGTATCCTCCCTAGCAGTGGTAGGATTGTGGCACTTCATGGCCCTTCCACTGCTGGTACTAACACCCCTAGTACGTCTCGTAGTGGAAGTTCGCGACAACGCACTCCCTCGAGGTCGTACTATAAACAACGACGCGAGGCAATACGGACTCTGAAGGTCTTTGGAGCTATTCTGGAGACCAACAGAACTCCTAAACAGGTTGCCAAGCTGAAATGGGCCGAAAATTTTATGACCAAGGACAAGGAGACCAGCGGTGACTTTACGTCTAAGCGCCAGAGGTCGGTGGAAGAAACCGCTCCGGTTTCAAAACGTCCCAAGGTGCATAACACCAGCACCTCCGCCGTTAAACCTCTCAGGTCCTTCAGCGATGTCCTCAAAGACAAAATCGTGGTTGCTGTCATTGATCGTAGCGACATAGACGGCACGATATCTCCCGAACGATGGCAAACGGTCAAGCTGAAGCTCTTAAGTAGCTTTCTACCCTTCATCAGGGCAACCCCTGGACCGCCACCGAATACTCAAGATGCTGGTTGGCATCAAGGACACGTCAAGCTAATCGCTTGCGCGGACATAAGATCTGTCGATCTCTACAAGTCGGCTGTAAGCAGTCTAGGAGAGGTTTGGCCGGGTGCTAAGCTCGAAGTCGTAGCAAAGGAGAATATCCCTAGCAGACCTAGGACTCGCACCTGGATCCCCATCGAACCACCATCCGCGGATGAAGTCCTGGAAGTCATCCAGCGCTGCAATCCCTCATTACCCACCCATGACTGGAAGGTCGCTAAGCTGGAAGAGCAAAGGGGTGCCTATAGATCTGCTATTATAGTAATCAACCAGGAATCCCTTGCTCCTTTGGCGCAGACCAACGGCATGATAAGTTTTGGTTGGGAGAAAATCACTCTGCGCGTCTACAAAAAGGATGAGTTAGAGACTGGCAAACTGCCTCCTCACCCCTTAGACTCCGATTCCGCAGCCCCTGACCCGGGTACATCCGTATCCTTTCCTCACATGGAAGACGATGTCTCCGCAGACCAGGCTACCCCAACCAGACCCACTGCCTCTATTACTGACACGTTGTCGGACATGGAGACGGAGGACTGCCTAAACAAGGTTCTTCTTCTTAGTGAGGATGAACTTCTTGGTTCATCTTCGGAATCAGAGGGCCTAGATAAGACCGTGGTGGAAGTGGTTCTGCCTAATTGTAGCAATTGATGCTGCAGTTAGTACAGATAAACCTCCAACACTCCAAAAAGGCTTCGGCCTCCTTGCTTCTCCGTCTTTCTCAAGATAGAGAAGATATCGTCCTGATCCAAGAACCATGGATTGTCAACAACCTGGTTTGCGGACTCAGGACTCCGGGATACTACGCACTTTATGTATCAGACAAAGGTAACCCTAGATCCTGCATATTAGTGAAAAGTAGTCTTAATGTATTTTTACTACCTAATTTCAGCGGACGAGACATAACCACAGCGAGGCTAGAGACGACCAAAGGCACGTTCTGGCTGACTTCGGCCTATCTCGCCCATGATATCGTGGGAGATCTCCCAGGTAAGACCCTGGAGGATCTTGTAAAAGAAGCTGAAAAACACAACACTGGACTCATAATTGGATGTGATGCCAACGCTCATCATTCAGTATGGGGCAGTTCCGATACAAACTACAGAGGTGAGTCACTTTTTGATTATATTTTACACACAAATCTCATTGTTTGCAACAGAGGTAGTGAACCTACTTTTATAACCAGAAGTCGACAAGAGGTCTTAGACATAACTCTCGTCTCTGATTTCATCATTGAATTGATTGGTAATTGGAAAGTCTCGTCTGATCACTCGTTTTCGGACCACAGGTACATTCAATTCAGTCTAAATGATGACCCTCCCCGCCAATCAACCTTCCGGAACTACCGCAAGACAAATTGGCTCCTGTACAGAGATTCACTTTGGCATTCAGTGAGCTCTATGCTATTATGTCCCCCTCATGACACCAACGAGCTTGATAATAAAGTCAGGGAACTCACTATGGCTCTAAATAAAGCATTGTCCTCCTCATGTCCTCTCACTAGACCGAGAGGCAAGCGTAAGCCGCATTGGTGGACATCGGAATTGAGCCCACTTAAGAATGTCTGCAGGAAACTGTTCAATAAAGCCAAGGCCACACGAACAGATTCTGACTGGGATGCCTACAAAGTATCCCTCAATTCCTATAAAAAAGTATTGAGGAAAGCCAAAAGAATATCGTGGCGACTCTTCTGTAGCAAAATAGAGGATACCTCCGAAGGTTCTAGGCTAAGGAAAATCCTCTCTACAAATCCAACGATGCCCAGCTGTCTCAAAAAATCGGATGGCTCTTGGACTACGTCTAGCGAGGAATCGCTTAATCTGCTATTAGATACCCACTTCCCAGGCAGCTCCCATGTTATAAGTAGTACGAACCCAAACAGGGCAAGGACTCACATAACCAACATTAATGATCTAATCACCAGGGATAGGCTACTTTGGGCGCTACACAGCTTCAAACCATATAAATCGGCGGGACCAGACGGCATTATACCAGCCGAATTACAAAAAACATCAGATATTATTCTTCCGGTGTTGGAGTTAATTCTGAAAAGTTGTATTGAACTGGTCCACATTCCGCTGTTATGGAGAGAAGTGAAAGTGGTTTTCATACCCAAAGCTGGCAAATATTCCCATGTCACTCCGAAAGATCTCAGACCCATCAGTCTATCATCATTTCTCCTAAAAACTCTAGAAAGATTGATAGATATCCATATTCGTACCAACATTGACAAAAGGCTGCTGTCTACCTCCCAACATGCCTATTGCAAAGGCAGATCTGTAGAAACAGCCCTACACTCGTTAGTACGTTCAATTGAATATTCCCTTCACCATAAGGAGTATACAATGGTAACCTTCCTCGATATAGAAGGCGCCTTTAACAACGTCAATACATCCGCGATCTCAACTGCACTGTCGGATCTAAAAGTGGATAACACACTTAGCGAGTTCATTAATCAACTACTAACCAGTAGGATTATTAACTCAAAGCTGGGTATGACCTCCGCCAGAAGATCTGTCAGCAGGGGAACCCCGCAAGGAGGAGTCCTATCCCCACTTCTTTGGAATCTTGTGGTGAACAAACTGCTTGTTATCCTGGAAGGAGAGGGCTGCAAAGTGATTGCCTATGCAGATGACGTTGCTATTGCCGTATCGGGGAAGCACCTTAACACCTTAAAAGAACTCCTACAAAATGCTCTTAACAAGCTAATAAGATGGGCTGACGGTTGTGGTCTGGGCGTCAATCCCCACAAAACCGAACTTGTCCTCTTTACTAGGAAATACAAAATCCCACGAGTTGACCCCCCTTCAATCAGGGGTACCAGCTTAGTCTTCTCTGACGAGGCCAAATACTTAGGTCTCATCCTGGATAGGAAGCTCAACTGGAAATCTAATATACAAGAAAGAGTCCGGAAAGCTACGGTGGCACTCTTTTCTTGCAAAAAAGCTATTGGAAACAAGTGGGGACTACAACCCCGAATTACTCACTGGCTATATATCTCGGTTGTAAGACCGATACTAACGTATGGAACAATTGTCTGGTGGACTGCCTTAGAGAAAGCGATAAATCGTGATAAACTGGGCAAAGTCCAGAGATCAGCATGTTTATGCATAGGCGGAGCGCTTCGCACCACTCCCTCAGCTGCACTCGACATTCTGTTCCATTTGATACCCCTTGACATCTTTAGCAGACAGACGGCTGCTACCACGGCCACTCGCCTCAAAGCAACTTCTCAATGGGCCGATAGTGAAATCGGCCACTCTGCAATTCTGAACATACTCAGAATCCCTTCTAGGAATATAGACTACACCACACCCCAACTGCTGTTCGACAAAAACTTCCAGATAACCATCCCCCCTAGATCCTTTTGGGAGGATGCCTTACCGGAAGAAGAATCAATCCATTTTTACACGGACGGTTCAAAAACAAATGATGGAGTGGGTGGAGGTGTCTTTTCAGACAGGCTCAATCTCAGTCTCTCCTTCCGTCTTCCTAATCATTGTAGTGTTTTCCAGGCGGAAGTTATGGCGATAAAGGAAGTCTTGTCCTGGCTAAGAAAGAATGTGGTATCCGTAAAGGATATTCGAATCTTTTCGGACAGTCAGGCCGCCATCAAGTGTCTGGACTCTGTCTCTATTAACTCTTTAGTAGCCCTAGATTGCCGTTCATCTCTAAAGGAGATGGCTGAGCAGTTCAACATTCACCTTTGTTGGGTGCCGGGGCATAGGGACATTCCGGGTAACTGCAAGGCCGACGAACTCGCCAAACTTGGAACTACCCTCTCAATCTTGCCTGAAAAGGGCTCCTTAGGCACACCAGTTTCCACGTGCAAGCTCTGGTTTAAACTGGATGCATTAGAAAAAACTAATCACAGATGGACAAATGGTACTACTTGTCTGACAACGAAGCAGATTTGGCCTAGGCTAGATCCAAGACGCTCAAAGAGCTTGATTACCCTTAATCGATCGCACATTGGTGCTACAATTGGTGTCATAACTGGACACTGTTTGTTAGGCAGGCATGCAGCAAGGCTTGGTGCCTATTACAACGACTTCTGTAGGAGCTGTTTGGACGAGGAAGAGGAGGAGACTACTCTACACCTTCTCTGCGCATGCCCTGCTCTCTCTCGAAAGCGAAACCTCCATTTGGGGGCCTTCTTCTATAATGATCTTAATGATCTAAACTCAACCGACCCAAAATGTCTCTCACGCTTTATTAGCTCCTCAAAATGGTTCAACGTGTAGGCAGAAACTTCAGATCCACGTGGTATCACAATGGACCTATATTGGTCTAAGTGAGTCAGACTTCTATCTGACTGCCACTTCAACCTAACCTAACCTAACCATAAACAGGAATCGGCCGCAATTCCGCGGCCAGTGTGCATAGGAAACAAAAAAAACGCTAATCGCGCGCGCGCTGATAGCTAAAAAGAAGGGCAATCCCTCCCGCCCCACTCCCATTCGTTTGCTGCTGCCTTGCTTGGCTATAGCAAGTGCCGTATGTTTTTGCGTGCACATGCTATGGCTGGGTAGGGTATCATTTGGCGAATAGCGGATCGCTTTGTGTAGATTTTGTTGGTAGACCATAGCAATTCATTGTATGAGCATAACCCCTGCAGTGATTTGTTTTGGAAAGCTGACGTCAGGATCTACACGGTACGGCCCAGCTTAGTCAGCGTCGGAGTTGAGTTTTTTTGTGTTAGTTTTTTGTTATGCGTGGGAATTTTAAAGTGGACGTGAGTGATATTCGTGGGTTGAGATCCAATCGTTTTTCATTGTACGCCCGTACGATTCACAATAAACCTGCTGTCTTGGCACTAAGTGAAACACAGGTCAGCATTGATTCCGATTTAACGGAGTTTAGTCTGCCTGGATATAACTTGGTGCCATTATCTCACTCTGATAAATACACTTTAAACGTATTATCGCCTCTAGGTTCGTCAGACCATTGTATCATATCAGCGAATTTCTCGTACTCCAGCCACACAGTTAAAGAACAAGCTCCTAAAAGAACCGTATGGCAATACAAGAAAGCCAATTGGGAAGCTTTAAACGGTTTCTTTAGGAGTTTTAACTGGTCGTTGTGCTTCCTCAACAACGACGAGGATGCCGCTGCCGATATGATTACAAATTTAATTCACCTGGGTATGAAACGCTTTATCTCTAACAGTATAAAGTGTATCATTAAAGAGAAACCCCAATACTCTGCCATTATCCATGGATGGCACTTGCATCGACGAAACCGAAAGACTTTCCATCCTCGGTATGTGCGTCAACGACAAACTTCGTTGGAATGACAACATATTCGATGTCGCCAAGAACGCTGCGAAATGTCTCGGCTTCCTTAAGCGATGCAAGAAATATTTCACCCCTTCTGATCTGGCTAGAATCTACAAGGCGTTTATTCTCCCAAAACTTGAGTACAACGCTCATATCTGGTCCGGTGCACCAATAACATATTTGGAGCTACTTGACAGGATCCAAAAACGTGCGGTAAAACTTATTGGCGATCGAGACATCGCGAAATCACTTGACTCTCTTAGTCATCGTCGTAATGTCTCCTGCCTGTCATTGTTTTATCGGTATTTCCACCACAAGTGCTCAAATGAAATAGCCAGTTGCATTCCACCCCTACAGCAATTCAACCGCAATACTCGCCATGCTAGGAATGCACATCAGTTTACCCTTAACACATTACAGTTTACAGACATTTAAAACCAATGTGCATCGGTATCTCCTTTTTTCTAATCCTTCACTTCCCTAATGACCACACTGTTTTAAAAAAATCATTTTAAGGGTATCAAAAATCCCTTTAGTGCGCGTACATTATAAAAAAAAAAAAAAAACTTCAGCAATTAGCGGAGTGCGGCAAGCCGTATATGAGTCCCGTACATGCTGACTGAATGATCATGTATGAGTGGGTGTATGGCACGGGTGGACAAAAATTGCAGCAGAAAAATCACTTATTGGTTGACTGCGAAATTAGGAAGTTGAGAAGAACAGCATTAAAAGCATTTTTTTTATCTTTTTATTAGTTGTCGTTACTAAGTCGGCAGTGAGAAAGTAGAAAGGCGGGAAAATAAAAGACCAGATGGAAGAAAAACAGAAGAAAGACATAGCGGCAGAACAGGCACGAGACTACCTACCAGGACAGGTTTCTGGGGACAAAAGAAGCTATGTATAGTGAAGGTGTACATCTTTGATTTCATTTACATATGGCTAGGAATATAGGAAAACTTTTTAAAACTCGAGTTGGCTTTCGTTCCGAATAATCCCGCGCGTCCTGTAAAATAAATCTTAATTTGCTTTACCTCGGGAAAAAGCGGTAGTGAGCAATTCCCAACGGCATATCCGCCATCTTGTCGAAAAATTCAAAAGTTATTGTATTCCCAATTCCCTAAATTTTACCTCGATTACACGCCTCAATTACCCACCAAGTATTTGTAACTCAATAAAAAAAAAGCACCCTATCCTATGCGGAGTTATATAACGAAGAGAAAAAAAATATACGTCTTTTATATTCATTTCATTGTTACAGCAAAAATCTTCGGGAAGTATTTACTAGAGGTTTCAGAATTCCTCGTAGAAAGATTGTGTGACACCCATTATAATAATCATATAGTCCGTACCAAAAATAATTAAAAAGAGGTAAGCTTATTTATTACCATCCTTAAATTTCCCACCTCAAGTTTAATTTTCGAACCCACCCTAGCTGACTAGCCAAATCGCAGCATTTACCGTGCTGCCTGTAGCACTTTATTGCATTCTCTCTCTCTCCTACCCATATCGCACCGTCGAATCGGTCTTTGGCATATCCATCATACTGTCATTATGGACTTGAAATCCATCGGCGCAGCGGCGGCTGCAACTTTTTTTCGCAATTAATTTTCATTTCACAGACGGTTTAAAAATGGACTGTGGAGTGAGTGCAGGCGTTTTTCTGTAGAACTAAACCTATATTATTTCTTTCGTCTACCAAATTCATCCAGCTTTCTCCAGGCGAAGGGCATATAGAAACCGGTTCCAAAATTAACATCCTAATCCTTCATTCCTACATCCTATCAAAACATTGCTATATTCGTAGACAGCCAAGTTGCGATTAAGGCTCTTGATTTCGCCTATGACTCACAGATCACAGATACATCAATTTTCAAATCTTTTACCTTCGCAAAAGAGGAGAAATCCGAGAAAAACGACTTGGCCAGGGCTTAGAGAGGAGCTTGTTAACTCTGTCAAGGTTCCACTCAAACTTGCGACTAAACTAACAAGTGAACTTTCCACAGGAAACGGAATGGCTTCGGTCAGACTATGAACCATGGATTGAATGGCATCGTTTTTCCACGGATGACTATAAAACCGGACAGGGGTCTGGTGCTGGAGTCTTTGTGGAACGTGATACCCCCTTGGGTAAACATGAGTCTAATTGCTATGCGCTATATTGTGAACAACAGGTAGAGGGCCAGAGGCATTTGCATTTGCAGTGACAGCCAAGCTGCATTAAAAGCACTGCTAAACCCTCTTACCACTAAAGTTCCTCTGAATTCGGTTGGAAGGCTGAACACAGTGAATCTTGTCTGGGTCCCGGGTCACACTGGCATCCAGGGAAATGAGATCTCGGATGAGCTTGCTAGGAAAAATTTAGAAGAAGTTTTCTCAAGACCAGAACCTGTGTTGGGTCTGTCTGCATCGTTAGTCATGTCTTCCATTGATGCTTTGGTTTCTCGTGAACACAAGTTTCGGTGGCGCGATTGCGGTGGATGTAGACAGACCAAACTACTGCGCCCGGAAATTTGCAAAAGGTCAACATCTTTTCTTCTATCTCTGAGGAGAATCGACTGTACTGCTTGTAGGCGTTCTTTCGGGCCACCAAGCTTTTGCTAAACACTTAAATGGGAGAAATATTGTCGGTGAAAGAAATACTGTGCTCTACTCTTCAGCTTTAACCAGACAACGCATACTAGGCAAATCATTCTATCATAGCTATCATTGAAATGCATCATTGAAAGTTTTGTTTCCGACTTTAAAACGACTAAGCAAACAGTATTGACTTTAATTGGTATCAAAATAAAGCTAATCACTTATAGAATTTTTGTGGAAACCAAGTTATTTAATTCCGATTTAAACTTTGTTTCGGATTCAATGAACAGCTGATATAGATTTCTACAATTTGAAACAGAATCTATCCACTGATGTGTTCGATTCTCTTTCTATTTTCGTCTGTCAGTTTTGCTCTTAATGATCAACTACCACCTTAAAACCTGTACCTGTAGCGACCTTTCACTGACAGCAATTTCTTCAGTGATAACTTTAACTAGCCCCTTAGTTTTAAAGACATCATTGATTTTCTTAGTAGCTCAGGTTAGTTTTGAGCTCTTACTTCAACTTCTTTTTGATCCTTTAAGTTCGCATGAGTTGTATGTATCAAAACGACGCTTAAGTGCTAATCGCACGGTTCTACTTTGGAGTTGAAAACCAGCCACTTTATCTCATAAAAACTTAAATAAGAATAAACTGCTACATTTTTTTCTTTCGAAGCGATGCAATGTATTTGTTTTTTTTTAAACTTGCGCGCACTTAAGGGACTTTGGATAACCTTATAATGAAGTAACACAATGCGGGCATTAGGGAAGTGAAGGATGAGGAAAAGGGAGATACCGATGCATGTTGGTTTTAAATGTCTGTAAACTATAATGTGAAGGAAAACGCAAAGCGTGGTAGAGCATTCCACATTCGTATTGTACGGTTAAGAAAGGAAGGAATCCTTATATTTCACAGTACTTCCGAATGTAGGCTTAAGGGTGAACTGATGTGGATTCCTAGCATGGCGAGTATCGCGGTTGAACTGCTGTAGGGGTAGAATGGAAGTAGCGATAAAACAATGACAGGCAGGAGACATTGCGACGGTGACTAAGAGAGCTAAGCGACTTGGCGATATCTCGTTTGCCAATAAGTTTAATCGCACGTTTTTGAATCCTATCCAGAAGCTCCAAATATGTTATTGGTGCACCAGACCAGATATGAGAATTATACTTTAGTTTGGGTCGAATAATCGCCTTATAAATTCTAACCAGATCAGAAGGGGTAAAATATTTCTTGCATCGCTTGAGTAGCTAGACATTTCGCAGCATTCTTGGTGACGTCGAATATGTGGTCGTTCCAACGATGCACATACCGAGGATGGAAGCCTTTCGGTTTCAGCGATGCAAGTGCCATTCATGGATAATGGCAGAGTATTGTGGTTTCGCTTAAATGACAGAAGACAGCTATGTGTTTTGTAAGCATTAAATTAAATTCTACTCTAATGGTTTTACTCCACTTAAAAATGCTGTCAAATTCAGAATTTAATGAGCTTAACATACGTTGCCGTTCCAGTTCCACGTCCGAAGATGAGGGACGTGAAGCCCAGAAGCTAAGGGTACTTGTCATCGGCAAAGGAATGAATAGGATTAGAAGTAACAGAGTAACAGATCATTTATAAAAATGAGAAAGAGAGTGAGCCTTGGGGAATACCAGCGTTTATTTAGTGAGTTGCAGACTTGAAACCGTCCAAAAACAACTTCAATTTAACGGTCCGAAAGGTTATTTCTAATCAATTGAAGAAAGGTATCATCGATACCAAACGCACGCATTTACGGCAGAAGAGCCTGACGCCAAACTCTGTTGAATGCTTTTCATCTTAAAGCTTCTACTTTCCGGCTGAAGGTATCGTAAGCCCCGTGAAATAAGCATCCACAGGTGTCTGTCAAAACCGAAAAACATTAACTGATTAGACCCCTATGAACGTTATTTTACGTTTTTTTCGCTGCCGATTTTTTTCACCAAAGTCAGTTGGTGATTATTTATTAATGATTTTTCAATGAGCACTTTTTTTGGTTAGAAAATAAAAATTATGAAAGAAATGATACCCTACCTATATCCCTATATGCATCCAATAAAAAGACGTTAAGAACATGTTTGATGACATTTCGTTTTGTATGAAATTTTCCAAAAAAAAAATCAATAATTGGGCGTGGCGGTAAAGGTATTAAAACAACCTATTAACCATGTTGGGACTCAGCTTCCTAGCGTACATTTAAAGGCCTAAAAATTATGTACGGATATCAGAATTTTCTCGGACAGTCCAGCGGCAATAAAGTCCTTGGGATCAGTCTCTGTAAACTCTATAGTAGGCCTAGACTGCGGATCCTCTCTTCATCAGATGTCGGGTGCTTTGCTGGGTGCCGGTGCACAGGGACCTTCCTGGGAACTGTAAGGCTGATGAACAGGCTAAATCAGGAACCACGTTTCTTCTCTCCCCTGAAAAAGGAGGTATACCATTCGCTACTAGTAAATTATCGCTTAGGCTGGCTGCTACAGAGGAAACAAACTTTAGGTGGACAAGTGATATAACTTTTATCGCGATAAAACGCATCTGGCCTAAGCTGGATCTCAAACGCAATAAAAATTGTATCGCTCAAAGCAGACGAAATATTAGCACTACTATAGGTGGACACTGTCTTAACAACAAGACTTGATGCATTCTCGAACGACTTTTGGAGAAGTTGTATGGACGAAAAGGAGAAAGAAACAATCCCTTACCTGCTTTGTACACGCCCTGTTCTCTCCAGGACATGTGACATCAAATGTCCACTTCGCTTCGTCAGAAGCTCGAGTTGGTTCATAGAGTGGTTCACAACAGACCAAAACTGGTCGAAGTATGTCGGTTCTTACGCCGCACACAGGGGCCAAATGTAAGAATTATAGGCAAAAACTATTTTTGGCTATCTAACTATTGGAAAACTAATTAAAACCATTTATGTTTATATTTGAAGATGATATTTTTAATTTACAAACAAAATCAGGTCTCGACAAAATATATACAAAATATAATAAATACATATGAAGTTACAATTAATCAGAATCTAAAGAATCGTCCGAGCTTTCACATGATGTTGTTGTAGAAGTATTGGGAAGTAGTGGGACATCAGGCGCTTGCAATAAATGTAGCACATCCTTTTCTATAACATCTCCATCTCTTTTTTTGGGCAATTTACGTTAGCTGGTTATCAATGGGTCTGAGGAAATCAACAAGAGTTCAAAAATATCTTCGTTTGTGTTCCAGCGCGATATTTTTCGAGCAAAATTTTCTCTATATCTTTTGAACACTTTATTTCTTGCCTCCTGCGCTTCTTCACTCAGCTGACCTATTGGCAGTAAGGCATGTTCTATAATCGCCGGGCCATGAATTAAAATTTTATGAATTGTGGGAGGCATTGGGTACTAACTGTATTTTTGCACAAACAGCTTAGCTGTTTCAATGGCATATTGTTGGAATTTGTTCAAATTTATTTCGTGCCCACTGACTATGGTGTGTAACACTGTTTTAAATCTTTTAATCACTTCAATATCTAAACCGGTTATTCTAGCAGATATGTGCGGGTCACTAAAGAATCGCCTAGCAGTATTTCCATCATTACTGCTTCCAAATCCAGGTTTTGGCTAATCTACTACCAATACCATAGTTTCTTTGAACTGAGTTTGGATATCTTTCTTTCTCTCATTGGATCAGAAAAACGTTGCTTGTATTCCGATTGCCCGGAACCATCCATACTGGGGTATAAGTTTCAGATTTTTCAAATTGTCTGCTTTTTGAACTTCTAAGACTTTCCTTTGAGCATTTAGTAAGCGTTGGACTGTGTGATTCAGCAAAGCTTGCAATTTAATTTCAGCAAATGTATCCGTGACCGTGATGTGTTCTGTAGAAGGATAACACTCCTTTTTAGCAAGTTGAATTTTTTTATATGAAGGAAACGTTGACTTATCATTTGCTCTTATTATATTGTACTGGTGTCTGGTGAGTTCAGTTTCCACGTACATAGAAAGAGTTTGTCTTCCAGTCAGTTGTCTCCTTTTAGCTACTCCAAAATCCAGAACTTTCGCCGTGTCTAACTGACCAGAAGATCGTAAGCTCATTTGCGCAGCAAATGTTAGTTCTTCAGTCGAATAATTTTTCCTCATATACTCAGTCTTGTGGCGTTTGCTTCTTTGCGAAGAATCAACAAAATCTTTTCTAGGACGACCAGTTTTTTTACAAGAAACTATAGTTTGACTTGAGTAGTTCTTAAACCCAATTGAAGTATCCAGCCAATTTTTATTATTAACAAGAAACCTGTCTTCTTTTCTACAACATCTTGTCCACCTACTCTTAAAATCTGCCAAAAAAATGAGATTCAATTCAGGTTTTAAGTGTTCGGCATACTTATTACGATTTTGTAAAAATGTCTTCAGATTTTCTACTTTAAGATCCCATGAATCATTGCTACATTGCCTCAAAACATCAAACAAGGTGCGCCGTGCAATAGGAACATCATCAGTTGAACCTGAACCTAAAAACAAAATAACGAAATTCATATTTTGCAAACAAAAAAAATATTTGCACATATTTTTAGGCTAAGACGATCACTTAAAAAGCAAAATCTTGAAAAAGCGCAAATATGCGCAAGTTTTTTTTAATGTTTCAACGAGAAGACATAATGCACTAACAAATAAGGCCTTTTTTACAGACATGTTATGACATGTTCATATGTAGATCTCTTAACTAAAAAAACAGCACTAGTTATTGTTTTACACGGAAACACTCACATTCTAAAAATTTATAAAAATTGCAGTAAAACACATATAGCAACAGTTTAACACGGAAATGATTAACAAACCAGAGGGGGTTGATTCCATGTTTAAATAAAAATATAAGTAAGAGTACTGTAAATTTATTTCGACAGACAACCGCTACACGTTTTGCTTTAATTGAAGCTGACCGAAGCACTACTTAAAGCGAACTAGTTTAAAGCAATGACCCGGTCAACATGCGCTTAGAATTATCAAAGTAAACATGCATTTGAACAGTTTCGGCATCTAACTGTAGTATCCACTTGTTTTTTTTTTGTATTCTTATTAAACTTGTTTTTTTAGTTTTTGCCAAGAATGCATGCATTTGGCCCCTGTGTGCGCCGACTTCAATTTCAACCTAAACTTACCTACCCCCTTAAATAAGCTGCTGCAAAATCAGTTATTAGGTAGCCTTTATCTGTTGTCATATCATCGATAAATAAGTTTGACATCGGATTCTAAAGCTACCTATACAATAAAAATGTTCGCGTTTCCAAGTCGCTTAAATTGCAAATAGGTTCAATGGTTTTTAACAAGCTGTTATACTAACTATCGCTGATTTGCTCAATTCAAAATCAGTCCTCATTAAATTCGATATCATTCAAATTCAAATACTCATCGGTTTCCTGTTTGGGTCTAAAAATAAAATACCTGCATCTCGACATTTCAATATTAGTTTACCTTTCAAAAACGGACGACAGGTATTAGACTCCATTTCTATGTTTCAAAAAAAAAAAAAAAAACTCCGGATATATGTGTAACATATGCTATTACAAGATTAAACCCACATCATGAACAAGATGCAAATATTTAAGACACAAGAATATCCATCCTCCATCAGAATATAATCCAACACCAACCAAACCTTAGATAAGCTATATCCTAAGTGTTTACCTTGGCAAAAAGAAAAACTTTCTCCGCCCATTATCCCATGTGAGTAACGCAAACAGAAGGCCATCCGGCAGTCAAGGGAAACTATTTTGACTTTCCTTTATTTTTTTTTTTTTTTTTTTTTGCCTTGCGAGGGGTAAAAGCATTTTAATAACATTGTTTACCGTATATCAAATATCATGATAGCTGTTTCAGAAACATGCTTGCTTGCGTCCCCCTTTGACCTTTTTAGTCCTGAAATAATATCGTGTATCCAGAGGAAGGGATACGTCTTTTTAAAGGCACCCGAATCGAGTGTCAAAAAGGTTCATTCAAGGACTGTGGAATGTTGTTTAACCCTTTATGAGAGCTCTCCAATTCGTGTTGGTCATACAAAGGTACACCTCTATACACAAAGACCCCTTCGGTAGAGTACTATTGTCATTGAAAATATATTTTATTTTTTTTAACTAAAAAATATTGATTGTCGCACTAAACTTGAGTTGAAATTCTATTCCACTAACCACTAACGAAACCTTGTAAAGTGTGTTATTCGTGTTAGAGCGAAGGGGGCTGATAAAACAATTGACACTGATGTTAATGGTGGGAGGGGCTCACATTTCTCTCGAACCTCGGTCAGGTTGCACATTCAACTCCATAGAAATGACAAAATAACAAAGTAATCAATTAACTTTTCCATTTGTGAAATGAAAAACCATCGTTTCAGTGGATATTGTTTTGTTTGCCCGTGGCTAAATTGTAAATTTTGCGGGGAATGGTGAACGGGGATTGGCGACAAATTGAGGGAATAAAACCGCACTAGCGCAGTAACGATCAACATATTGTTACAATTAAGTTATTTTATTGAATTTTTTGTTGTGCTTTTCCTAGATAACTTTTTGTATCAGTGGCGTACGCAGAATTTACTTTGATGGGGGCTTAGCCTTGATTTTAGTTTTTCAACTCGTTTTTAAATCCAAATTGTGAAGACCTGTGAAATCCATAATCTCTTTGGGTGAACGAAATCAAAAGCACGATTGGGTCATACGAAACTTTCTCTCCTTATAAGATGCGTTTTTGAATGTTTACATTAAAAAATATTTTGAAAATATCCAGATGGCAGAAGACTGATCCAAAGGGCTTCACAAGGGACACTTAAAAAACAAAACACAATAATACTTTTTGGGAAGCTATGCAGGCGAACTGACGATGGGGACTCAAGGAGCGCTGTATAAGCTCAGAGAAAGTTAAAACAATGGGTATACGGATTACAAGAGTTCATAACTATCGCTTAGTGGATGAGGTGTGGTAGAAGTAAACTTCTACCGGCCACGGATGTTTCAACATCTAACTTTATAAGATGGCACTGCGACAAGTGTAAAAAAAAATGCTTGCAAGAGAAACTTATAAAGGGTGATTTTTTAGGAGTTACATTTTTTAGGTTGGCAGCACTGGTTAGTAATGGCATCCAAACGTCATCTGTCAAACTGAAAAGTTTTCAGTACACTCTGGCATTTAATCATGGAAAGGCTTACAAACGAGCAGCGATTGCAAATTATTGAAATTTATTATCAAAATTCGTGCTCTGTGAAAAATGTGAAAATCCGCTGTTTTATCGAAAAATTGTGTTCAGCGACGAGGCTCATTTCTGGCTCAACGGATACGTAAATAAGCAAAACTGTAGCATCTGGAGTGATGAATGAAACATGCCATACAAGAATTACCGATGCATCCCGAAAAAACTACAGTTGGGTGTGGTTTATGGGCTGGTGGCATCATCGGTCCATTTTTCTTCAAAGACGACCGTGGAAGAAACGTTACCGTCAACGGCGAACGATATCGAGCCATGACACAGCTCGTGAAACAATAGAAATGTTAAAGGATGAATTTGGTGCGCAGCTTATCTCTCGATATGGCCCTATGAGTTGGCCGCCAAGATCATGCGATTTAACGCCTCTTGATTATTTCTTGTGGCCTTATGTAAAGTCGTTAGCCTATGTGGACAAGCCGAATATGATTTAAGCCTTACAGGATAACATAACACGCGTAATTAATGTGGAATACAGGCCGAAATGCTCGAAAAAGTGACGCAAAATTGGACCTTCCGAATGGACCCTTCGACACGGAGCCGCGAACAACATTTACATGAAGTTGTCCTTAAAACGTAAATGGTACAGGCCTATTTATCGATTACAATAAAAATTTTGAATATTTAATGTAAATTTGAGTGTATAGTCGATTTTTAAAAAACTAAGTTTAAAAAATCACCCTTTATGAGGCATTACAATTCGTAATTTTAACAACTTAAGCGCCCGTACCTGAACCGCGTTTGCACAGACTTTTGTGAATGCTGTGTAAGTTGCAAAGTCGGGAAAATTAAGATTCTGTTACCGTTAGGACGACATCGTGTTGTACTCCGACTTTGTACAAAGTTTGAGAACTTTTAGTATTAGCAGGCACTGAACTGTCAAAAAAAATGTTGCTTTGTATTAATTTAAATAATAAACGATTACTTTTTCGTTTTCCCCATTAAGGTGTGGGCAAGAATTTGCAGTCAATAAAAATAGGAGGTGGACCACATAAAGAAGTACGTATCAAGAAGCAGGTAAGGCTCAGCAGTTTCTGTCAGTTCGTGTCTTTGGTGCTGCAGCACAAAATGAAGATGAGTTGAAAAAAAATATTGCGAGGACCGCTGGAAAGACCACAATTTCTTGAAGATGAAATTAATTGCAGATATTTCCAGGGTGCGCAAAAGGTTAGTTTCAGTATTAAAAAGGTACATTTCTATAGAATGTTTTTTTAGAGGTATAGAACTTTGAAATGGAATAAAACAAAGATGATTTTTTTAAATTGACATGAAATTTACTTTAATCGAAAGATAATTTCGTCAATCGTTTCGGGTTTATCGGCGTAGACTAGCGACTTCACATATCCCCACAGAAAGTAGTCAAGCGGCGTTAAATCGCGCAAGGCCAATTCACAGGTCCGTAACGTGAAACTATGTGGTTACCAAATTTTTCCTTCAATAAATCAATTGTGGCACGAAGCTGTGTGACATGTTGCGTCGTCTTGTTGAAACCACAGCTCCTGCATATCATGGTTGTTCAATTGATGAACGAAAAAGTCAGTAATCATGGCTCTATAGCGGTCTCCATTGACTGTAACGTTCTGGCCACCACCGTCAGCCAGTTCATTCATGTTGAAATGCTAAACCAAACTAAAAATTAATCATTTCACAGCTGACAAATAGAGCGCCAGTTAAAATAGTGTCACCAACTTAAAGTTCTATACCTCTAAAAAAAACTATTTTTATTTTCATCATTTAAATATAGAAGTTCGAAGCCAATCATATCTGCATTCAGATATCCAAGAGAGCCAATGAAAATGAGATCTCAGTGCAGTAGCTCCCCATGACTTAAATCGAGATGAACAACTGCGATGCCAAATTAAGGGACTTTTCGCATTTTTCCGGTTTTTTTGACCAGAAAGGGAAAAGGGAATACCAATACAGAAAACGGAAAAAAATAATGTGCTTAAAATCGCTTAGAATCTTTCACGTTTTGCTGCATTATTTAAGTTTTTTTTTTTTGCCTTAATTTTTTTGGAAGATGGTGAAGTTTTTAAGCTCCTTTAATTTATTGATCCAATTTTTTTGAAAAAGTTTTCTTCGTTTGCTTGATTTAGATCTGGAATACAGGCAACTAAGAAATATTAAAATACCATAGTTAAAGTTGCTGAAAAAGCCCTACGAAATAAT
Source organism: Ferdinandea cuprea (assembly GCA_963576555.1). NCBI lineage: Eukaryota > Metazoa > Arthropoda > Insecta > Diptera > Syrphidae > Ferdinandea > Ferdinandea cuprea. The sequence continues at coordinate 135,838,736 of OY754958.1, forward strand.
TGTACGATATGTACGTTATGTGTACGATTTAAACTTCATAAAAATATAATTTAAGCTACAAGAAGGATTTCTTTTATCTGCTAAACCAACTGACGAGTTCGTTCTCTGTGCCTCCAATTCTTAAACTTACAGCAACAATTAGATTTGAAGCTGAAGGAGGTTACCAAAAAAGTATAGGCAAAGCATAACCAACCGAAACAATATTAAAAATGAAAAAATGGTTCCGATGTCTTTTCGGTGAAAAACAAATGCACTATTTGCCTCAAAAATCAAAAGTTGCTTTACTTACTTAACGGGCTCCCGACCCGTGAAGAGTCCCTGCCTGAGAAACGGCAGCCTTTCACCCTCTGCGATCCCGAGCACGCTGCTTCCAGTTGTCCAGACCAAGCGCTCTGGCATCCGCGATGGCTTGGTCTTTAAAACGGATGTTCGGTCTTCCTTGTCGTCTCGAAACTGGGGGCTGGGATTCAAAGATCCTCTTGGCTTGAGCGTTGTTGTCCATTCGCTCGATGTGCCCGAGCCAATGTAGTCGACGAGTTTTGGCTTTTCGGACTACATCCACATCTTGGTACAGCTCATAGAGTTCGCGGTTGTATCTTCTCCTCCATTCCCCCTCCTCGCACACAGGACCAAATATCCGTCGAAGGATTTTTCTTTCAAAGGATCCCAGTATTAACTCTCCTTTTCTGCTTATCGTCCAGCACTCGGCGCCATATAGTAGTACTGGTAGGATAAGGGTTCTGTAGAGCATGCACTTTGTCCTTCAAATTAGGAGTTTTGAACCCATTTGTTTTGCCAAACAGAAGTAGCAGCGGTTTCCTAGGGTAATTCTTCGACGGATCTCCACTAAGATGTCATTTGTGGAGTTGATGTTTACCCCGAGGTAGATGAACTCCTTAACTACCTCGAAGTTGCTGCTATCAACAGTGACATTTTTTCCTAGTCGATGGACAGATGATTGTTTGTTTGTTGAAAGCATATATTTAGTCTTGTCCTCATTCACTTCAAGGCCAACTAGTTTCGCCTGTTTTTCGATAGCCGTGAAAGTCTCTATCACGGCACGCTGGGATCGACCGATGATATCTATATCGTCCGCATACCCCACCATTTGGACTGGTCTGTTAAAGATAGTGCCATCCGTGTTGACACCTGCCCTGCGCACTATCTGCTCAAGAACAATATTGAAGAAATCACACGACAGCGAATCTCCTTGCCGAAATCCGGTGCATGTTTGAAAGAGTTCAGATGAGCTGCTGCCAAACTGCACATTGCATCGCGTGTTATTTAGTGTCATGCGACACATCTGGATCAGTTTTAACGGGATCCCGAATTCGGCCATCGCCATAAAACGATCGCCTGACGATGAATGCCGTCAGATGCTGATTTAAAGTCGATGAAGAGATGGTGTGTCTCGACTTGAAACTCGTTGGTCTTTTCCAGGATTTACCTAAGTATGAAGATTTGGTCTACAGTTGATCTGCCGGGCCGGAAGCCACACTGATACGTGCCGATTAGTGTATTGCAGAAAGGCTTGAGACGTTCACACAGTACGTTGGATAGGATCTCATATGCAACTCAGAAATCAAATCAAGATCTAAATCTTTGTACAGCTAAAACTTTACCTAGCGGTTGAACTATTTTGTTTAAATCAAGAAGATACGCTAGGCTTCCATCAGCTTAATTTTTTGCAATACTTTTTTGTTGAGCATAAGCTTGGAGTTTAATTACTTCCAATAAATGTCGTTTAACTTGTCATTCTGTGAGACTATAAGAGCGGTTTTTTATTAGCGGATATGATAACAAAACACTCTGTATCATCAAACACTGGAAGCATTCCAATAGCTTTGCCCAGCCTAACCTAGCAGTGATTGACTGCCCTGCATCTAAGTATAACTCATCGTACTTCCTTATCCTCAGCTAACAAAAATAATTCTGTAATCCTAGATAGTCATTTTATTAGCTGCAGCTAAATAGCATAATATTGAACACATGGTTGAGATTCCACTTTTATAACTGTAGCGGCGTTATCATACTAAAAAAATACCATAAAAATTAAATACTTTGACTGCGAAACTTCTTCTATTACTTTAATACAATATATCGGGTTTTTCAATAAGAGCGCTACAAAAGTTTTTTTAAATAAAACAAAAACGGTTTTGGATATCAAGTACGTTCGATGCCATTATGTATGGAACTCAATTTCTTTTGTATGGCCACCACGGGCAAGCTTGCAGAAGTCCAGACCCTGAACCCAATTTTCGACGGTTTTCAAGCATAAATTGGCCGATACTGCTGCAATTTCACGTTCGATATTCCTACGAAGTTCATCAGGAAATAGTCTAATGGCGTCAAATCGCACGACCGAGGCGGCCAAGCGACTGGACCATTTCGTGAGATAACACGTTCTCCAAACTTGGTTTGGCGCCGTCCTGTTGGAACCTCATGTCCTCCAAGTCCATATCGTCCAATTGGGGCCAAAAATATTCGGTTATCATTGAACGGTAGCGATTCCCATTCACAGTAACGTGCCGGTTTTGATCATTAAGGAAGAAGTACGGCCCAATGACGCCGCCGGCCCATAAACCACACCAAACCGTAATTTTTTCGGGATGCAATGATGACTCATGGAGTAAGTGTGGATTGCTGCCTGACCAATACCGCATATTTTGTTTATTGACAAAGCCATTCAGCCAGAAATGAGCCTCATAGCTGAAGATGATTTTTCGATGAAAATCCGAATCATTTTCAAGTTGTTGCTCAGCCCAATTCACGAACATACGACGCTTGTAATGGTCAAGCGGCTTCAGTTCTTGCGTCAATTTAATCTTGTAAGGATGTAGGCCAAGATCTTTTCGCAAAATTCGCCACAACGACGTCACAGAGATGCATACCGCTTGAGAACGACGTGTGATTTTGGCTTTCTTCAAACTAAAGCCTCAGCGGCAGCAATATTCTCGACACTACGGGCACTTCTTTGTCTCACTGGCACGGAAACATTTTGTACTGTGCCCGTGGATTCAAATTTTTCCACTAGACGCTCAATTGTTGATCTGCTAGGACGATTATGACGACCATAAATTTGACGTAGCGCTCTTAACGTTGAGGCCACTGACTCCGAATTTCCGTAGTAAATTTTAATAATTTCGACTCGTTGTTGGCTCGTATATCTTTCCATCATGAAACCTTACTCAAGAGAAATGAGAGAGCAGCAAGAAATATGGCGTGGTTTGCTGTCCCTGTCGCTCTACTTTTGTAGAGTCTCTGTTGAAAAACCCTGCATAAGTAGCCATAATTTATTCGGATATAAAAATTTCTCATTTATTTTGCTTGTCATTTTCAATGATTTTACAATATTTAAGTATGGCAGCATGAATCGTAAATAAAAATTGTTTTCTTATTAACACTTGAGGCATCTGGTGGTAAATTGTGAAACAATTTTCCTGTTAATAATAATGATCTCAATAAATAGTTAGATCATGTGTTTTTGTTGTAATGCATACAAATTCAAGATCCATATATGTAGATCATTTCTGATAATAAAAAACGGCAAATATGCCGGAAAGAATACCGTTGACGTGTATTTCTGGCGATAGGTTTCTCATGAACTATGCCGACATCTAGCGTTGAGTAACATAAGCGACTAATTAAATGCCTGTAATGCTGAGTTCACATTGTCGTTTTGCTAACTAATTCAAAGCCTTTTTGAAGAAAAAATCTGAGTATGGGCGCTGTAAAGCGTGTGAATGCTTAAACCGTAAATACATAAGTCTAAACATTTCGCCATGTAGTACCGGAATATACGTTCTAGTTCAAAATCTAATCACGCATGCAATAACTTTCTCTTTAGTATACTAATTTATAATGACGGCTGCAAATATAAGTAAATATTATCTCTTCTTTACCTATATACTGTTATCACTTTCAATGGAGCGTCAATTTCGTTGTCCTCTTTTTAAGACACAAACATAAACGGAAGTCTCTGTTACCGGAAAATTGGAATAAAATTTATGGTCCAAGATAAATCCACTTCCTGCAGGAAAGAACATAGTTTTTTTTTTTTGTTACATAAAGAGAAGTGAAAAAGTCTTCTACACTTTTCAAGAGAGAGGATTTTCACTTGAGTAACAACCTTGTCCTTCCGGAGATTTTCTATTCCTTTTTATTTATTTCTTTTCACCTTTATTTTTAGTTATGAGAATTTTTGCCATCCACTGTTCCTTAGATCGCTGTCTCGCGGGATGAGAGGGAAAAAAATGCATTCCATGAAGTGGAAAATTTTAAGGGAACTTTGTCGATGTCTATGAAGGAGTCAAACCATGGCAAAAAGCATCCTTGGAAAATTGATGGTGAATTGATGTTTATTGGGTGAAGATTTTCTAGACGATATTAAATATTATTTGTGAAAAATCGTTAAGCAGGAAGCGGTAGATGCGTTCTGAGTTCATATCGAACGGGAAATGCACAAAGAAAGAGTTGAACGATTTGCTTAGAGTTTTTATTCTGTGGAAAAATTAACAACCCAAATATGAAGGACTTTTGTTGTTACACTCATAACCAGCGAAAAGTTTAAACTTTATTTTACAAAATCCTTACGAGTTATGATTCCAAAAACCCAAAACTCCTTCATGTTTTGGTAGTTGAAAATAAACTCGAATAAATATACAACAATGATGGGAAAAGTATGGATTTCGATTGAACTTGTACCTTGTTAATGGTCATTGAAAAATACATGCAAGGCGATCGGGAACTGCAGTGCCATTAGAATACAACGACTTGTGGAGACCCTGGATAGGTACAAAGCCGACATTACGGTCATCCAGGAAGAGCGAAGGGATGGAGAAGGCACAGGAAGGATGAAAAACTGTGACATCTACTACGGCGAGTGCCACGAGTCAATAGTTATTTGGATGTGGATTGGTGGTTAGAGGAATTAGTCATGGCATTAACATGTCCCTTGCAAAAGAAAACACCAAATTTATGAAAAGTTTCTCAAACAAAAACTTTAAGATGGTACGGAAGCGGATTTTCAACTAAGCGCCTTGCTTAGTAGTCCAACGCACTAACCACGGAACCGACTAATAATACCCTTTGCCTTCAGTTATCCTAACTGTAGTACTTGTCTGGAACTTTCCGAACAGTCTCAATCAACAAGCAGCTCATAAAAATTTGACTCTCGTATTATTCCCGAGTCACGAAAGAATCGAGGAAATAAAATGGTGGCACGCAGAGGCTCTACCAGTTTTTAGTTATCCTGAAAAACTGGAACATGCTTGAGCAAACGTGTCTTTTACTTTATTTGGGGTGAAGTGTAGGGTTAAATAAACTAATTTAAATGCGTAAAAAAAGAGAAAAAAAATCACAGAAAAATTCCAGCCGCCGCATGTAAAAAGTCGAATGATAGCGGGTTCGGAGATGGGATTATGAATTATGTAAAATGCAAAAAAGGAAAATTATGAAATGGTAATGATAGGTAAAATGGGCGCCACACAATCCTTAAAATGGTATTGTGAAACCTTTTAAAGAAGAATTCGACGGTTGATTGCTGTAAAATAACGTGAACGACTACGTCATACAAAATGTTCTAGGTACATGAAATGCGTTTCTGAATCGCAAAATGAATCGAAAATAAAAGGTGACAAATTTATTTAAATCAATTCCGTTATTTCAAACGCTAAAGAAAAAAATAATAAGATGCCCCGAGATGTTACCCAAAAAACCTTATATACGAACTTTGAAGCAAATCCGTAGAACCGTTTCGCCATACAACGCCCGGACAGACAGACAGACCGACGGATGGCATTGACGGACCTACTTTTTTTTACTTCTCTATAGTCGTAATATCATCCGTCATACTCAGTATGAGTTCGAAATTTTCGCAAGATCACAATAACTTTCTCTTTATTATACTAAATAGTATACGAGAAAGTTATAAACAAGATTTTCAAAAAGTTTATTCTCGGAACAATTTATCAATACAAAGTTTATGATGATATAGGTTCGATAAATGCTGCATGTGGTTAGGTTAATAATTATTATAATAAATACTCAAGGTCAGAAACCATATCGTATTTAAAAATAATTATAAATGAATATATTTAGCATACAAAGGAATGGTTAAAATTTAACATACGTAATTGTAGTTTACCCAGATATGCCTCCCGTACTACATGTAGTACACCTGTTATATTCAGGTTTCTGCGTTTATTGTGCTTAACATTTTCAAATCAACTTGTTAATGTCCTACAGAATATAACGGTTAACAAAGCATGCGTTGATAAGTTTTGTGTATGTGCGGTTTTTTGGATCAGATATATGAATTTTCTGAAATTGGCGAAAGTGTGAAGATGTCACGTAATCGGTGAGAAAAAGTTGTATATGCATATTTTATTGTTGTTGCGTTTCTATGTTTTTTTTAATTATAATAGTTGTAAAAACGAATACGTAGCAAAATTATGTGTGAAAAAAAAATTATATGTGATTTTAGTTGATGTATTTGCTGACGTACTACATGTAGTACGTTCGGCATTAGTGCAAAAATGGTGAAAACAAAAATTATCTTTTTTTTGCAGAGTGTTAACATTAAATGACATAATAAATGCCTTAGAGGAAACCGATAAAGAGTTTTTGCAAAATTCTTACGACATCTCTATTGTGCCCACTCAAGGTGCGAACAACTACGTCACATATGAAGATTCTGGAGAAGAAGATGAAGTGAATTTTGAAAACTTACCACCCTCGTTATTAAATGCTGAGGCTGAGCTTTTTCGAAATTCTTATTCTACTGATTCAGATAATGAAGACGACATTCCAATTGCTTTATTGCAACAGGCCAAGAAACGTAAATGTATTAATTCGTCAGTAAAATGGGTAAAGCATGATCTGGAAGAAACGGAGCCTGTTTTTACAGCATGTGAACAGGAAATTCTACCTACACCTCTTGAATTGTTCGAACAATATTTTGATGGTGACTTGCTGCAAGTTATTACTCGATACTCCAATGACTATGCGTCAAAAAAAATGCAACTGCAAATATAACTCCAGACGAAATCAGGTGCTTTATTGGAATTTTGTTACTGAGTGGCTACAATACTGTTTCGAGACGCCGTATGTAGGTATTGGCAAAATGATAGGGATACTCATCATTCTTAGGTATCGAACGCAATGAGAAGGGATCGATTTGAGTTTATAATTAGAAACTTGCACTTTATGGATAACAACAGTCTGGATAAAACAGACAAGTTCGCAAGAGTTAGACCACTTTTACAAATGTTGAACAAGAGTTTCCAAAGTAATGCTCCGAAAACCATACAGCATTCAGTGGACGAGCAGATGGTTCCATACTACGGTAGTCACGGATGTAAGCAATATATCCATGGAAAGCCTATAAGATATGGTTATAAATTTTGGGTTGGAGCAACTTATAAAGGCTACATTCTTTGGTTCGAGCCGTACCAGGGTGCAGGGACTTTTCCAAGTAATACCTACAAGGAAATGGGACTTGGTTCAAGCGTAGTCTTAACGTATTGTGACATTTTATCACAAAGCCAACCCGAAATTACTCACCGAATGTACTTCGATAATTTATTTACAACAATCAACTTATTGGCTGAGTTAGAAGAACGACACGTAAAAGGAACTGGAACAATTCGTCACAATCGGTTAGGAAACTGTCCTTTGCTTAAGAAAAAAGATCTTGAGAAAAGAGAGAAAGGCTGGTATGACCATCGTAAGATTTCTACCAAAAATATATGTTGTTGGAACGATAGCAGTGCAGTAAACGTTGCCTCAAACGTCCACCCAGTAGAACCTTCAAAAAATATTTCACGTTGGTCTCGAAAAGAGAAAAAGCGTATATATATTCAACAACCACGCCTTATTCATGAATATAATCGCTACATGGGTGGCGTTGATCGAGCAGATGAAAATATCAGCTTGTACCGTGTATCTATTCGGGGTAAAAAATGGTATTTTTCAATATTCACACACCTCATTGATCTTGCAGAGCACAATGCGTGGCTACTGCATAGACATATGGGAGGTAAAATGGATCATTTATCTTTTCGTCGGCGCATTGCCACATTGCTTATATCCACTTATGGGAAACCCTCAGCAACGCTTCCATCAGGATCATCATGCGACATCATATTTGATCGAAAGGATCATTTACTTACTGAGAACACACGTCAAGCCGATGGAAAATGTAAACAGCTACGTTGTAATCATTGCCACAATAAGACCTATACACGCTGCATTAAATGTGACGTGCCACTCCAAAAGTGTAATGTGGAACACCACCAAATAATTTTTTTATTAATTTGATTTTTCCTTACTTATTTAAACAAAAGTTGCTGAATAATAAACGACTTGAATTCATCAAAAGAAAATATTGTCTTTTGCTTTCATATGTACCGAGCGTACTACATGTAGTACGGACTCAAAATGCAAGATAAAAATTTTTTTTTTTTATTCTTTCTTCACTTTTGTAATATAATCGGTCAGAATAAAGCTATTTTGGAAAATTATGAAGATTGTTGCACTAGTATGCCCGTCGGCATATCTGGGTTAAACAATACAAATATTATTATAGAAAAATAATTGAAAAGAAAATAGTTTGCAAAAAAATATCATCAATAAATTTATTTACTACTGTCCGCCATTTAACGTTTTTTTTTTTTCAACTAGTGCTTATCCTTCCCTTGAACGAATATGGTTGTGTATTGAACAACGCTGGGAAATATTGCGACATAGCGACATAGAGAAGATGCCGATTTTGCCAGAAAAATCATATTTTCAGATGAAGCTCATTTTGATCTTGGCGGGTATGTAAACAAGCAAAATTGTCGCATTTGGGGCACAGAAAACCCGCACGCATACATTGAAAAGCCGATATACCCAAAACGAGTCACTGTTTGGTGCGGATTTTGGTCCAGAGGCATAATTGGGCCATTTTTCTTCGAAAATGAGCAAGGAGTGGCCGTTACAGTCAATGGCGATCGTTATCGGGCCATGTTGCACGAATTTTTTTTCAAAAAAATTGAAGAGGAGGATATTGGCGACATTTGGTTTCAACAGGACGGCGCTACGTGCCACACAGCCGAAGATACACTTGATGTTTTGCGCCCTGTTTTTGAAGATCGCATTATCAGCCGCAGAGCTGATGTCGTTTGGCCACCGCGGAGCTGCGATTTGACACCGTTTGACTATTATTTGTGGGTTGCCGTAAAAGATAAGTGTTACGCTGACATGCCAGAGACAATTGACGCTTTAAAGGGCAATATTTGTGATTTGAAGAGGAGGATATTGGCAACATTTGGTTTCAACAGGACGGCGCTACGTGCCACACAGCCGAAGCTACACTCCATGTTTTGCGCCCTTTTTTCGATTTTTTTTTTAAGTTTTTTTTTTCTAGATTTTAAGTACGATATAGCACTTCTTAAAAGGTTACACTCTCTTATAATTCATTCAGACACTTGATGGAAAAGGTGTGTGTGAAGATGAAAATTTCTGAAAAATATTTTATTTAATTTTTTGTTGTTATTATTTTGTTGATATCCGATAAAATCTTGAACACTTTAAGATGACAGTAGTGGTAGTTGTTGGGTTTCAATATGAAGACATCTAATATTAATATTTTGATGTTGAATATACTTGTCACTTGTTTACTCCTCGATGTTGTAGATAAGGAAGCAATTGTAATTGTCAACTTTTTCAGCTGGTGAAGCGAATGGTGACTTGCGTGACAACGGTTGGAAGCCAAGAATCAAGAATGTTTGCACCAAACGGGCACGGTCTGGACGATCTTTACGCATGCATAATACTACAGCATCGACTTCTTGTGGTAGTACTTCCGGCATGACGACATACAAGATGTTGTTTGTAGGATTTAAAACCGTATCCAATTTGGTGTATTTGCTTTCAGTTACATGCAACTTGATAGTGATGCGCATTGGTCGTTCATGTTGAAGGATTTTCTTGGCAACCTCTTGGCAATCATCATAAGGAGCAAGTTGAAATAACATCGTCAGGTGTTAAGACAGCAAATTCAATATCAGAAAATTCCGAGGATGTAGTGGAGATGTAGCTTCCAGCCGAATCAACGGATATTTTTCGATTATAATCAGTGACGCCCTATTGTGATCTGTTCTGTGGTGGGTAGGGACATCAGGACCACCACAGATGCCCAACACCGAGAGAGATACAGTATGACTCATTCGACATGGTTGGGGCGTTAGACGAGGTAGACATGGTGCGCGACTTACAGCAGCTAAGCGGTAACTAAAGTTGAAACTTTTTTTTCTTTGTTAAAAACAAATTAAACTTCCGCGATTTTATCCGCTGCGAACTCTCCTGGTTGCCTTTCGCTAAAAAACTGATATTATGTTATATACATAGCTCGAATGTATGCAACGGTCGTTTTATAAATTTGACGTTAAATTGCGGAACAACAAAAGAAAATGTCGACATTTGAAATATCCCGCTATTGCTATTTTCCGAAATTGACAAAGAAAGAAAATGAAGGGTCCCGTGATATTGTCGTAACGAAAGCCTATCGGGTTTTCACAATACAACTCCTAACCAAACGCAAAATTGTAAAGGATAAAGAAACACTATACTTAGCTCTACAAAAATGTTTCCTGTTCCCCCAAAATTCCTACCTAAGTGTATAAGGGAGTCTTTCATCTTCTCCCTTTTTAAGGTTGTATTTTCGGATTTTGATTTACTCCGTTAAATATTCCCAGCAAATTTAATAATAAAAAGCGTATTCCGCTACAAAACTATTTTTCGATTCGATTTTCTCTCTTTCTAACAAAACTTTTTACACCTTTAATGGTCAACCAAGATGTTTTGGTTTGTCCACTTCAAGGTCTCTTTGTCCCTGATAGACCATTCACTCTCTCTTTAATAACCCTAAGGTGCCATTCAATCCACTGCGGCCTTTTCTAGCATGCACTCTGTCACTTTACTGGAGTGTGCCACAGCCTCCATTTCATTCTCTCATTCGAAATAGCTGCAACTCCGAGACTGAGCGTTCACATAAGTTTCCCCAACAGAACGTGTTCACAAACAATTAAAAAATTCGCTTGACAGAATCGAAAAATGGTTGAAACGCGAAAATGTCCCCAACGAATAAAAGTTAATAGCAAAACTATACAAAACGCAACTAATAATGAAAAAGATAGAAGAATTTAACGAAGATGGATTTTAGTTGTGGGACAATATTTGCTGGTGTCCCAACTTAGTACAACCCTAGGATTCTTTGAGGAGCAGCAAGTGGAAAATTATTGACCTAAAAACTCTTCTAACTCACTGGACTTTCGCGCAAATTTGCACCTATAAAGCGTGCTTTTTCTTACAAACATGTTTTTTATGTTTAGCAAGTCTCAACATGCTTATCAGCCGGGTAAGTCCACTGAGTCAGCACTTAATGACTTAGTAACCGAAATCGAATCCACCATCAATCGAAAGGAAATCTGTCTTTTGGCTTTCCTGGATATTGAGGGTGCTTTTAATTACACATCCTTTGAGTCCACCTACAGGGCTCTCAACAACATGAATCTGTTACCAATCGATGGCTAACGAAAGAAAACAGGGTGCCCACAAGGGGGCGTCCCCTCGCCACTCCGGTGGTCCCTCGTTCAGTCCCTGGAAAGTCAAGTGGTTGATATCATAGGATACGCTGATGACGTTGCAGCGTGGCAAATCTGAATGCACCGTAGATTTGCCACTGACCATAATTCAGTAGTAATGCAATACGTACAGTACAGAGATGGTGTCATAAAGAAGTCCTCTCTGTAAACCCCAAAAAATCCGACTAATGTCCCTTTTACCAAGAGGAGAAAACTGAACCTTCTCATTCGTCCCATTATGTATGGCGAAGCAATCGATTTCTGACGGGATGCCAAGTACCTGGGAATTGTCCTGGACAGTAAATTGTCCTGGAATCTTCAAATAGAATGTACCGTTAACAGAGCCACTAGATCCTTATGGATCTGCCGACGAGTCGAAATACGGCTTCCATAAAAACTTCTCTATCGTCGTCCCGCCAAGGGAGGACTGGGAAAAATATAAACCTATACCATCAAAACATGATCTCGCTCTTGACTCATCCGTCATAAAATCAAAGCTTGTTCTGGAAACCTTCATGGCCATCTATGAACTTGCTACGAAAAACTTAGTCATTCTTCACTGGATCCCAGCCCACAAGGGTTTTGCTGGCAACGAAGCGGCTGACTCACTGGCTAAAGCCGGCGCAACAACACCACTTGTCGGCCCTGAACCATCAAAAATCACTTCAGGAACTTTGTTAAAAGCTTATCCCTGACCGAATCCAATGAAGTCTGGCTCAATTCACATGGTCAGAGCTGTACCAAAAATTTCTTCCCCAAATTCCACCCCAGGAAATCTAAATTCCTAACTAACCAGGACAGGAATAGTCTAACAATTCTCACAGGAATATTCAGTGGTCACTGTCTCCAGAAAAAAAAACTTCACTGCATTGGCCTCTTACCGGACCCTACATGTAAACTTTGTTTAGAGAGTGACGAATCCTCTCTTCACATACTCATGGAGTGCCCGGCTCTCTTTCGTCTCAGAAAGGACATCCTTGGTGAGGAAATCATATCACCAACATACCTTGCTACCCTGGATCCAGAGAAGATTCTCGTCTTCCTGACCTCCTCCGGAGTCTAACATTTGCTCTAGGACCCCTCCAGGGAAGGCACAATAGGCTCTTTAAGGAACCGCAGTGCCAGAGCCCCATGAAGGCTCTCCCGACTTGGCATCTATCTATCTATGTGAATGTTTGGTTAATGTTGTTGGAGTTGAGATCATCGTTGTTGATATATGAACTAGCGTTGTTGTTTTTGTGTTCGTAGACCTGGGTCGCCTGCCCATATGGTCTACTAAGTTAACGTAAGGGGGTCTTTTTTAAGGCCACTCGACACCACCCTTGAAAGCTCCTTCAAGACAGGGTGTTCGTCTTTGGCCTTCCGCCTCTACCCGTGTCCAGCGTACTGCTTGTAGAATATTGAGTTTCTATTTGTTGTTGGTGGTGTGTGTTGTATTTGAGTTATGGTTTATTGGTTTTGTAATTTTTGTTCTTGTCTTAAGGTGCCATCTGCCCGATTGATTTGTTGCTTTGGGGTATTGCATGGGATCAGCCATCGATTCATCCATCGTTGTTAAGGCCAACTGTCCGTTTGGCTTTTACGGGGTCGTCATCTCCACCCGTTTGGAATCAAGTTGGGGTGTCCCAAGGGATAATCTTCCCCCACCCATAGTTGCACAATTGCGGTTGGGCTCGATACCTGCTTTTGTCATCCTCCGGGTCTCATGAAAACGAGCTACCTTGACTGTGATGAAATAAAAATGAGAAGATTGGGTGCAATAAGTGGATTGGGAATCAAATTGTTAGAAGACAGACATTCACGTGCAGGCTGTGCCTCGAAGATCGAGCGACGGCTGGACACATCGTATGTGATTTTTTTTTTTTTTTGTGTGTTTCCCTTGCCCACTTGGCTGACACTGCGGCCAGAAAGGTCTATTGTATCTAAAAGCGATATTACCCCATGAGACGTGTGATTTTCCTGATGAAAGTCACCACGTCTTTAGTTGCAGAGTTCATCAACTCTGCTGCTGAGACCTCTTTATAGGAGTAAGGCCTAATTAATCTTTTAGATTGTCTCAAACCCGGAACACTTTCCCAGTGGGTGAGACAAAATGTTATTTCCCAAACGTAGACTAGCCTTAGAGCAGTAGCCCAGTTGCCACTGCAATAGGGTTCTGGTCCTAGGAGGACAGATTCCGATCCTGCTATAGATAGCTTGTCTGCAAGCTTGTTGCCTGAAATACCATGGGACATTTTCCCATTGGTAGTAAGTCTTTGGTGTTGGGTCTAAAGACTCCAGATTCCATTTTTGATCCGTCTGTGTACCAGACCAGACTTCTCGGATCTATAGATGGAACACCGTTAGCCTATTTGGAGCGGTCCAGTATTCCAACCTCGAATAGTTTCGGCAAAACTGTATTCCCTAACCATAATGTCGGGGATACAGTAAAACATATCCATATTTGGGATTAAGTTAAGTATACTCAGGTGACCAACATGGTCTTCTGATTCGAACTTATATTGATGGCTTGATGGCGCATCTAGCAGCTGTCTTCTTAATGAAGATCTGAAGTGGTGAAAGCCCAACAATGACTTTTAGTGCTGCAAAAAAAGCTCAATGTTCTTAACAGAGGCCGAATAGTGCCTCAAAACATCAAGATTCATCTGCACATACAATCCTAAGAATCTTTTAAAACCTTTTTCTGTCGCAGGATTATATTGGTAAACAGCTATTATTTGCTTAGATCTTTCAAGGTCGCCAAGCCTTCCTAAATATTGTTACGGTGCAGTGGATTATCTGAAAGGAAAAAAAAAACAAAAAAAACTACATTAGGCACAGCTGATTATGTATGCTATTGACCTACATTTACCCACCTTATATGCATGCCCCATCTCCTTCCTCCCAACCCATCTCGAGTACCAATAAAGAAAAGTGGAAAGAGAGAATAAAAAAAAAATGTAAACAAATTTTCGCTAAAGATTGTAAGCCGGAATCTGTATGTAATACATGATCCCGACTTGCAAAATCCAGCAAAACAAACGAACACACTCACCTTGTCCAATTCCTAAATCCTCGTCCTAAAAATAACCAACAATTAATATTTTTAATTTCATTTTATTAACACAAAAATACTAACCTGCCACTCCATCCAATTTCCCAGCGATTGTTTGACATTTCCTACCAAAATTTCCCTTTACCAACTGAATTTGAACAGAGACTCGAACCACCTTTTTTTAAAAGGTGTTCGTTTTTGTATTTATTATTTATTTTATTTATAGGTTTATGTATTTTTATGAATTATTATTGTGTTTTGTTATTTATTTATTTATTTACGTGTTGTTATACTTTTGACGACTGGAAGAAGGGATCTTTTACTTCTTCCAATATCAGTAGTCGCTGAATGTAAAAGGGAAATTAGAAAAGGATGAGAGAGAAAGTAAAAGAAGTAGGAATAGGTGAAAATGAGTAGAAGAAAAAAAAAACAATGGAAGGGGTAATTTTGACGAAGGCAGGATAGTCGATTGTGTGGTCAATGCCATTTACAATAGAATTGGCTTTGTGCTTTCGTCCACAGCTGACGCAATATCACAGTGGTGCATATTTTTTTGAAACAAGAAAAAAAGAACATTTTTTCCTGACAAAAAAAAGTAAGAAAAGAAATCATTTTCGAAATCGAATTAAAGAAAATCCTGGGTAGGAATATATATACATACAAGTATATATAAGTATCTGTTAGACAGTCGCAGCAGAGTAGAGGTCTTGGGGCTTGAATTTGGGCTTCCACTGGTTGGAAGCACCCAAACTTCTGCCGCCTTTTGGTGCCTTGCCGGGTTAACGGATAGTTCGTGGACCGAAATACAAAAAGCAACAACAACAAACTAACAACACTTGCAATTTCAATCATAAACTTTTAAACGTTTTTATCAGAAACACACAACAACAACAACGACAGTGAACGTTTTATTTTTCTGATGCGCGAGTGCTTTGGCTTCGGCAAATTCTGCAGCCTTAAAAAACAACAACAAATTGCCAGTGACATTTTGTGAATTTTTTTTTTTTTTGGTTTTTGAATTTCTGTTTTTTTCGAATTTAATTTAAGTACTTCCCCTTTAATTAATTTTAGTTTCGATTATTTTTTTTTTATTTTCTATTTCACTAAGTGTAATTTAGTAATTTGATTTTTTTTTTTTTGAGTTTTTTTAAAGTAGGATTTTAGTTAAAAATTATTTTGTGTGAAGAGTTCTGCTCTTAACTTTTGTTATGTGCGCATTAAGGCCGAATTGGCCCAACATTATTTCGGACCTCTTCAGTGCTGGTACCAGGACTTCGGGGGACGTTTAAGAAACCGTGAGTAGCTTTAGTTTTTTTATTAGCTTTTAAGTGCAGAATTTTATTTAATTTTTTTTGTATAATATTTGATTCCTTTTTATACCCTATCCTAAGGGTATATTAATTTTGACACATAGTTTGTAACACCCCTTAATATTCGTCGTAGACCTATAAAAGTATATATATTTATGATCAGGACCAAATCCTAAGACTATTTAGCAATGTCCGTCCGTCCGTCCGTCCGTCCGTATCAACTTTTGAGGCCTTTAAATGTATGCTAGGAAGCTGAAATTTAGAGAATATACTCCCTAGGGTCCCGAAATGGTAAAGTGTTAAAAGTTTTTAAATCCGACAACTGCCAGGCCCACAATTCAGAAAAAACCGTTTTAAGGCTTAAGTTAGAGAGATAAAGTTGTAAAACCTTCACAAGATATGTACGTACTGCCTACCTTTATAAATTTGTCATATAAAATTTTTTGCCACGCCTACTTTTTGTGGGAGTTTTTCACTAAAATGCTGTTTTCTTTAAAAATATTTATAGAAATCGAAAAAAAATGATTAACAATATATTTAGCCAATATTTTTTCCAATATATCGCCCATACAAAGTTTTTGGCCACGCCCACTTCTGGGGGCGTTTTTTCAATATATATTTTTTTTTTCTATAAATTTCATAGAACGAAATAAAATGCTATCTATCATCTTCCTTATGAATTTTTTCTTTGGGGTACATAGGGATAAGGATAGGGTAGGAATAGGTGAAATTACTGTTCGCCTCAAGCGGACTGTAGCCTTTCCTTATGTTTTTTTGATAGTTTTTAAGTTATTCTAATAAAATTTGGAATTTTTGGAACGTTTTTGTGCACATCATGATGCGCGGTTAGATTTTGCTTACGCGACTGGTGTGTGAACGGCTGTGAAGACCGCCTTTCTGTAGATGGACATGACGTAACAGGACATTACTGACAAGGACGACAGTACGTGACAACATACCTTTGTCGACAGATTTGAAGTGAGTGTGACTGGGGGGTCGTCGAGGGGCTAGCAACATTGGCCAGAGTGATAGCTATGGATGTGTTGAAAGACATAAGGGTGGGCTGGCTAACCCTTGCCAACAACATCTGGCATGTCTAAGGTTCATAACGAACCGGTATCTAGGATGATGTAGGGAAAGATCATTTCGATAGAATATTTAGAGTAGTTTAGAGTAAGCTTAGGTTAGTTAGGTTAGATTCGTGATGTCTTTCCTTCCTCTTTCTTGGGTATTGGCCTTAGTCCGTGGACAAATTCTTGTTCAACTATTTTCTTGCTTTTCTCTATCTTTTTCACTTTCCTATCTTTTTAGTCCGTCCGAGTTCTATGTAAAGTAACTTTCTCCACAATTATTTATTATTTATTTTTTTTGTAATATTTGGCATGGATAAAACTTTGTTGAGCAGGTGGTATATGGTGAGGGGACAAGAATCACCCCCGTCCGACGAGCTGAGCCGCGTTCCCCTAATCTATACCGAAGTTGCCCCTGTGACTCGACCCTGGTTCACAACAATATAAAGAAATAAACTAAACATTATAGATAGTTGCTGTCAAACATTTTTTTTTCTTATTCCCAGTCTCGGTAAAATTTCAAACTTGTCTCCAATTCATCCTCATTCTGACATCCTGTGATGTAATTCCATCACAAAAATTAGCATTGAAAAATTAATCTCTTTACACCTTAATTATTTGTCACCACGTCAGCAAATAATTCAAGTCCCATGGCATCCTTTGAATTTACCAGCATTACTCCTCCACCTCTAGTGCCATACCAACCAGCTTAAATCCATTCAGACCCGCATACAACCACATAATCTCTTTATAATCCTCTTTCCCGTGACTACTACGAGCAAGGACTCGACAACGAACAAAAGTTGTCTTTGATATCTAAGACTAAGTGATGCACTTAGATAATTTTGCTGGCGGCACTTGATGTTAATTATCCTTGTTAAGTGTGAAGCTTGTAATGTGAAAATGCCGGTGATGTTTAAATAGTTTTTCCCCCATGTTCCGTGGTGCGCAATAAGGATGCTGCACAGTGCACACACAAAGTACAAGCTAAATTGAAATGAGCAGTAGAACGTTGCAACGATGTGTTCTATTTGTTGACAGCGCGTTGTTTGTGGCAACTTCAGACCATGAGGATGTTTTGTTCCGATGTAGGATTCCGTATGTCGTTGAATGATGTTTTATATTCTAATTTAAAGGCTGAGGGGGCCTACGTCAAGTGTTTTTTTTTCAAGATTGTCGGTTTGTGAAATTCAAGTTCAAAAGAGTGATATCCTTGGGGCCAACAATCCTATATCCACTTAAATAATCGCATCATCGCCTAATTAAATAAACAGCTCCACATTCAAATTTATTTACAACACAGAGTAGTAGCTGTAGTGGCGTTTAACTTAATAACTCTCTATGTCACATGACGATTGCCACCACTTTGTCATCAGCTAAATTGAATCACAATTCATATATGTAACTCAAGAATCACCACAGTCACTCGGCCGAACAACGATACCCGAAGATAGAGTGCTTACATCAAATCTCCAGTGATTTTCCATTTCATTTGGAAACATTTGTCGTCCTTGATAATGGTGTTTGTGTTTCCATTTCAACTGACCAGCGGAGCCGGCAAATGCATACATACAACAAAAAAATATTAATTCCCATAATGCCCGATGACGACGACGACGACGACAACGATGTCAAGAGCAAGGACATTCATTGGACAAACAAAAATCAATGGCGCAGGAGGGAATTGAACAGCAAAAAAAAAAATACACATAAACTGACGCATAAGAGGATGAACAATTCTCAAAGGACACACACACACACACCAAATCGGAAGGACACACATAATTTAATAAAAATGTCAAATCTGTCAAATACAATTTTTTCGATCGTAAACAATATTTTGGCAGCATGGTCACCCATGTCCGTCTCCTCACAATATAACTTTATGCTGGCGAACAGCACCCCCGCCTCCCCTCATCCTTACACAAACAAAAGATAGCAAAAAGGAAAATCCGAGAACGACGTCCCTCATCTGTGATTACTATAAAGGACCAACTGCCACTTCAAATAATGGAGTGACTCTAACAGCCAAAGTAATGGGGGTGGGTAGGTAGAGTGGTAGGACTTTTAAAAAAAAAAATATTTCTTTCTGTGAAAAAGAAAAGAATCCTTTAATACCGAGCAGGACTGACTCTTACTCACCACGTAAGCAACGAACATAAAGTTCAATTTGGGTTCGATTTCATAAATTATTACCGCATCAAGACTACAAGGACCTGAGCTCTACGGGTGGAGTGTATTAAAAACTCATAATTTCATTATACTGATTGAACGTGTCTGATTTCGAAATCTGGGCTTGATAGTAAGTGGGCGAGGGTGGTATAGATGGGGTTAAGCGGATGGTTTATTTTTTTTTTTTGTTTTTTCTGCCCTTTTTCATCCTTGTTCGGCTAGATTGTGGGATGTTTGATGGTGACACTGGTTGCCTTTCATCGGAGTTCTCCTCTCGTTTAAATGCTTGGCCGGTCGGTTGAACGCTGATGAATAGATGATGATGAGGAGTCGATGGCAGAATTATTCAGTGACGGTGATGAAGCATAACACGTTCTGGGCGCTGGTACATTGATTCAATGAGGTCAAAAATTAATAATTTTTTTATGACGACGACGACACGATACGGCTGTGTCGCTGTGATGATGAATGAGCCAGAGGTTATTAAGAAAATAATTTTTGACAAAAGCAAATGATTAAGCGGGGATTTCATGTCATCTACAATTGCTTGGATTTGCTGGCGAAAAATATATATATATAGGGTCCGCCAAATAAAATTTTGTTTTTTTGAAACAGGGCGCAAAACATCGAATGTAGCTTCGGCTGTTTGGCACGTGGCGCCGTCCTTTTGAAACCAAATGTTGCCAATATCCTCCTCTTCAATTTTTGTAAACAAAAATTCGTTCAACATGGCCCGATAACGATCGCCATTGACTGTAACGGCCACTCCTTGCTCATTTAAAAAAAAAATGAAAAATTGCCCAATTATGCCGCAATATTTTCCTGCGTTGTTCAAGCGTATACACAACCATATTAGTTCAGCGGTATAGCGGTATATTATCTATTAAATCTAAGTGTTACCATTCGATAAGCACTAGTTGAAAAAAAAAACGTTAAATGGCGGACCCTATATTTTGAATTGCACTTTCAATTTTTTAAGAGAACATTTGTTGGAATAGAAACGATTTTACTGTATTTATCAAAAAATTCAACTATTCCGTCTAGTCGTTTAGCTTAAATTGGCGCTAGTGACACATCTGAAAAACAGTGACGGCGATAAGTAAAGTAACTCTACTATTAGCTGGGTTTAACGGGCTCCCAACTTGTAAGGAGAGAAACGCTTGACAAGTTGCCTGAGGCAAGACAGCCGTGTTATCTAGACCATGCTCTTTAGTATTCCTTGTCATCTCGAATCTTGGGGCTAGGATTCGAAGATACTCTTGGCTGAGGCACTATTATCCGGCACGTTGTGGCCGAGGCCATGTTGTCGAAGATTTCAATCTTCGAGTATCGTCCAGTTGCTTGGCTTTTAGACAAAACCCCTGATGTTGTTTCTTTACTCTCATTGTTTATACTGGATCTTCTTGTCCTCCCTTATCTTGGTTCTTACTTCAGCTGTTATAAGCCATCCAACGTCGAGTTTCTTCTCCTAGTTCACGGTTCGTATCATCTTCTGTGAAGAATGTATTCACATTGGAGTTACACACTTTTATAAGAATCTGATGCTATTCGTGTCTCACTCAAAACGAAAAGCTTTGACGTGGCCGGAAAATTACCATAGACATTGAGGCCTGCCTGATATCCTATCCATATCCCTATTTGGCCCAAAGAAAAGGCTTTAAGAATATGATGGATTCTTATACAGGGTGTTTCTGACTAAATTTTGAATACTTTGTGGTATGTTTTGTGGACATAATATTCTAGGAAAATAAAGTGCAACTACCACCACGAATAATTTTATAACTCTAAAAGCCGTATTTATTAAATTCACTAAAATGCCTCTAAACAATTGTATAGTTATATGTACATGGTCGATGTCTTACAGCGGCCTCTATACATCGTTGCATAAAACATTGTGCTACCCATATTAGTTATACAGTGCTTGTGTCAGATAAAGTGCCAAAAAGGCGAAATCTATTACAGTTAGTTATCCAAATTGGTAAACACAACTCAGCTGTTTGTGGAAAAACAAATTGAATGTATTTAGTTTAGACTCCAAAATTTCGTATTTAGCACAACATGCAAACGAATTAAACGTTTTTTAATACAATTTAAGTGGATTTAAATAAATGATTGAGTTTGCCCATTATGCCCCGAACATGGGTGGGGAATAATGGGCACTGGGGTAAACTCGGTTGCAGCGCTAGCAAATGTGGCTGGATTCATCGTCAACATTATCGTCCCCAGCACAAAAACAATGCGCCCACTTCCCATAGGCTCTGCAGGAAACCCATCCTTCTGTAGACTGAGAGAACACATAGACACCCACAATATAGACACTCCTTATCTTGCTCGCTTTCGAAAGATTCTTCCTTCCTGTTCTTTTTCTTTTTTGGAGTGCCTTTTTTTTCTAATTTATAGTGAGTGGCTTGGAATTGTTGGATTCACCTTCGACCTGCGCCTTGTAAGGAGAGCCTGCTATTATTGCAGTCTTTTCTCGGGTCTTAGAATTTTTTTTTTTTTTTTTTTTGCTCTGGTAAACTCTCTGTAAAATATGAGATGGAAAAAACTTTTAGAAAGAAGTTGAAGACGTTGGCGCATCGTTATCTGTCTAAACGGGCTTTGGGGATAATATCAGTGCATCAGTTGTTCTCAGTTTTCAGTTTAACAGGATTGTATTGGGACATTGTGGATGAATTATTGATTTTCGAAACAATGTTTTCAGCCCATTCCCAGCCTCTTCCATTTTGCCCCATATCCAATTCAACTTAGATCCTATAAAAAAATCGTTTCAACCTATCTGTAAAAGAGAAATAAATGGGTTTATACAAACCAAAATGTACTTAATTACATTAATTACATCGTTTCAAAATAAACCCTTAATTTTGTTTCAAAATAACTTTAACTCAATGAAAAAGCTTTTTCTTAGCCAAAACACAATACACACGTCACTTTTGTTCAAAAAAGAGATTTTTCCACTAATTGCCACCGATAAATTAAAGCAGACAGCCTACTTTCAGAGTTCTCACTTCACTTAATAGAGATATATAGCGGGAGCCCATTTTGCCCCCGGGTGCCTGTTATGCCCCGGCTTCCCCTAATTCAATCCGCTACCAAATCCCTACCGCAACTTTAACCTCGAACTGCACACGAATGATTCATACACTGTCTTATCCCTGCTACACAAATTATTTTTCTTACTTTTCATGATCGGTTGCATATTGTACACTTCAAAATCCTCATTGGTAATTGAATAGAACGTTTGAAATAATTTTTACATTGGAAAAAAGCTCCTCGAATACAAATTCGATCAAGTGTGAAGAGAAGGAAAAAAATAAAATGGCATTTCCATACAAAACCACACTTTATGGAAATGTTAAGTTAGACCAACCTCTATGCAACATTGCATAAGTTTTATAGATAACGTTTTTGGGTTAAGAGGAATTTTAAACCGTGCATATACAAAGTTAAAAAAATACGTTTATAAATAAGGCTGTAAGTCATTTGCACAGATGAGGAATTAACCAGATAGTCAACTCGAGAGCGAATCTCTCACCTTGCCTACAAGCTAAGTCGAACTGATAAGCCCCACATAATTTGCACTTATATGGGCTCTTACGTGCAAATCAAATGGGAATCACGCACACATAAATCGAATTATATGGGGCTAATGGCCGCGCCCATGAAATGTCATTTTTTATAGGAAGAAGTTGGGAACAGTTGATGAATTTCAGCAGATTACAACTCACAATTTGGGGGTGTAAAATAAACATGGTCAATATGCGGTGAATATGGATTAATAAAAACATACTTACCACACATCTAATAACATAAAAATATTATAATATTAAGAATAAAGCTGTGTTTTAACTAATTTATTCTAATTTTTAATGAAAAATAATCAAAATAATATTGACTAATATATAATAAGTAAGTTCATCATACATTTTCGGTTGACAATAAATTTAAGTATAACTATACTAGCAAGGATTTCGTAGATTATGGATAGTTATATTGAAGCAGTTAAGTAACTCTACACAATTGAACACTGGTTTAAAACGCTTTTTAATAAAACGTAATCCAAATTCTGACAAATATTATTTTTGGTACATCAAAACACTTTTTTAACAAAATTTGAAATTATTTTCTAGTAGTAGTAGTAAATTGTTTTGTTTATTTTCATATAAAATAAAATTACAAAACATTATAACTTGACAAATAAAGTCGGCTGTTAAAAAGAGTGGCTAATTGATTCAATATATATGTATCATAATGTGCATGCTTATTTATGCAGTGCATTCCAGCTAGCTTCTGTCCTCCTTCTTCTGTTCCTTCACCTACTATGATTTTAAAATAAAGCATATTAACTTATATAAAAAATTTCCAAAACCGCCTAAGAAAAGAATAGCTGTTTGATTGACTAAACGTACAAAATTTGTACTCAACTTCAATAAAGCTACTTTGTTGTGAAAAATTAATATAACCACTCAGAAGTCGTTTTATCCTTTATACCGAGCGATCATCGACGACATGCTATTCAATGCGTATAAAAACGCCAAACAACAGTCAAAATCTCACGCTGCAGATAAAACGATATACCTCGTCATCGCGGGTTAGTATTCTTTCAGATTGCTCTAAAAGTAAATGAAGACTGACTACAGAAATGATCCTGTGAAGTATAGTCTTAATTTTCTCATCCCAAAAATGTGGTATACCTGAATTTGTTGACAGTAAGCAAGTGTGAAGTATAAAATGAAACTAAAATATGACGTCATGTTTTTGTTTTAAATCCATAGATGCATAGGTGCTACATTTACGAAGCTAAATTGTTGTATGTATCTAGCGCAGAATGTTTTGTGTGGGCATAAATATGTTTTGGCGTCGCGATCATTACGTCGCATTAATAAAAGTAACAAAAGATTAAGAAATCGAAATGGCGATTTGGTTTTTTCATAGAATTCTTATCTAAATTTAAGCCCTAAGAGCTCTTAAATGAGACAGTAGAAGTTACATAAATTACCTCTTATCGCTAAGAATAATAGTATGATAATAATATTAAACATAATAATATTAAGCATATGAAACAAAGACAAGAAAATTATCAATTTCCTTGAATTTTTTTGAAGAATTGGTTGCATTTGTTGTTAATAAATCTTACTATAGGTTTGTTTACCCATTTTTTTTTTGAACAAGTCTGCAATAAATCTCACGGGTCTTGAAAATTTAGTAGAAATACATATCAGAAAGAAAAATTTGATCGAAAAGCAATTTCGAATGATTTTCCTTTTTAATCGAAATACTCAGTATGGCCCTAGAGCTGTTCCTTTTTTTTGTTGTTTTGGTTTACGGTTATAAATATGATACATATTCTTGTACGGGAAATTTGAGGACGCAATCACGTGTATTATTGAATCCGGCGGATGCACTGCGGAGGGAAACTATATCAATTTTGAGTTGTTTGGCATTATTGAAAACGCCGGTAAGCTAGTGAGTAGATGTCGGTAAAATAATACCATTATTGAAAACGCATCCGATCCGCATTCCATATAAACGTTGACATTTCGAATCCATTATAAAATCGTCGCGGATTACATACTGAAATTTGTTACTTCCAATTTGAAACTATTTACGAGTATAATGAGCTGTAAAAAGTATTTAAAAATCTTAATAATAAATCAAATAAAAAAGTTATTCCGATTTATTTCAAGAAGAAAACCAGTTTTGCATCTCTTTTTTACAATAATCAGACTTATCCATTTTGGACATATGTAAGTGTTTTTCCAAAATACCCAGCACATCTGTAAGTACAACACTGACTGTTGGCTGTGCCATTCCAATGTTGAAGTCCTGTCCAGTTCCGGTTTGGTAACATCCCTCAGCCAAAAATTACGCCAGTTTGAAATTTTGAGCGTGCTACTGGTGGCATATGACTCTCTAAGACATCCAATACATATTGAAATGCTTTTTTATTCAGCCTGAATTGTTTCACAAACCTAAAAAAAACTATAAGTCCTTAACCTTAAAACTATCCTTGTGGTTTAACTCACTGAGTCTCCGGCAGAAGACAAATATCGTTTGTCATAGTTCTTACTCTTCTTCGTTCTTCCCAGGAATCAGTTTTATCTTCAAACCGGAGAATTACAAATCCGACGCTATCCATTTGATTAAATTATATTTGTTTATGTTAGAACTAATCAAATAAACAATCGCAATTAATTCTGTTTGACAATTATCAGCTAATTTGGATAATGTAGTCTGCGGATAGATAATACAGTTCTCATATTTAATGGATTCAGACTCATAAAGGGAAACATTCAATAATCGACGTGAATATTTATGAATGAATACATAGCTACTTAAAAAATTATGTTATTATACAAATAAGAAATAAAATGACAGAAAGGTAGTCGAAGATGAAAGGAAATTAATTTTCGAATCATTGTGCTGTTAGAGAGTGCTTATGAAGTATTAAAAAATTAACTTTTTGAATGTTTCATACGTATTTGTCTACTGCTTTTTAAAGATCGATGATTAGGTGGAACATTTAAATGGTTTTTTGAGAATTCTTATATTTGATTTAAGCAAATAGATATGTTAGTTTGACACTGACATCTCCTAATATTTTATTACATTGATGCGACGTAATGATCGCGACGCCGAAACATATTTATGCCCACACAATACATTCTGCGCTAGATACCTACAAAAATTTAGCTCCGTAATAGTGTAGCTACCTATGTATCTATGGATTTAAAACAAAAACATGACGTCATATTTTAGTTTAATTTTATACTTCACACTTACTTACTGTCAACAAATTCAGGTATACCACATTTTTGGGATGAGAAAATTAAGACTATACTTCACAGGATCATTTCTGTAGTCAGTCTTCATTTACTTTTAGAGCAATCTGAAAGAATACTAACCCGCGATGACGAGGTATATCGTTTTATCTGCAGCGTGAGATTTTGACTGTTGTTTGGCGTTTTATACGCATTGAATAGCATGTCGTCGATGATCGCTCGGTATAAAGGATAAAACGACTTCTGAGTGGTTATATTAATTAATTTTTCACAACAAAGTAGGTTTATAGAAATTGAATTAGGTTAGCCGTGCCCTGTGCTACTCAGTGCCAGTGTTGCGTGTAGGTTTTAGTAGTGCGACCGTGATGGAATATAATATTTTAAAGCTACAGAGATAAAATATTTTTTTCGAAAAATAATCGCATTAAAGTGGAATATTTATTTTTTTCAAAGCGAATATACATATGTAAATATATCTAATAAAAACAAATATTTTCTCATAAAATCGAATCAAATTTATTTAAGTTTATCAAATTTATTTGTTTATTTACCAAGTGAAGCGTATCTAGCTTTACTGAACTAGAGTAGTCGGATGGACAAATGGCATTTTAAGCTGATCATAGTTTTTTTTTAAGTATAAAAATGAGAGCTGTATGGTCATTTTTCAGACAATATATCAAACTCGACGAACTCGATGGTACACTTCCTTCCTTCAAATACAATGACGTTAACATTTCATGAGACACAATGCACACGATACATTCTACAGATGTCTTTACAAACTTTTACTTTCTCTACTTCTACTTTTATGTTATTTTGCAATAATTGTGCTGCAGTAATATTTACAAATATTCAAATGACCAAGACAAGATAATAATACAAGAAGAAGATAAAGAAATTAATTTCTTATTCAAAAACTTTTAACCTTTTTCATTAGGAATAATATTGTAATAGAAAAATGGAAAATTGTAATAGAAAAATATTAAAGTGGAATATAAATATATATAAAATTCCACTTTTCGAAGTGTGGAATATTTTTGAGGGAAACTAATGGTCACACTCGGTTTAGGTCGTCGCCTCATATACCCTACTTTAGAGTTTAAGCTACGAATATAATTTAAATTTAAGCTACACTAATAGTATATTTTCTTTTTTCAATGTTTTTCCTATTTGAACTTGAGAAGATTTAAAGAAAAATTAGTGGTGGATCTTAAATTTGGCTGCAATAAAATCAACAAGCAAACTTTATAAACATTAAAATAAATATAATTGAGCCAGCGAAGTAATCTGATTGATTTTCCCGTTTTTCCAAATTTTTGTTTAACAGAAGGGGGAAAAGGGATACCAATCCAGACAACGGGAAAAAATAATATGCTAAAAATCGTTCACGCTTTAATATGTAAGTTTGAAAGCAGGGCATACAGTGATACAGTGATGGAGTGATATTTTCTAAATAAAATCCGCTATGAATGATAAAATCTGAAAAGATTTTTAGTCTTCCACACAGTGGAAGGCTTAGACGGCTTTTGTCAGAAATCAACTTATATAAAAAAAAATAGAGATAAGATATAATCTCAAGAATCGAAAACTCGGCGGAATTATTCACACTAATATCTTAATTAAAGATCATAATTGTGTGGAATTAGAACATGTCTGCGTTTACATGTAACCAGTGTAACTAGAATTTGTTTGGGATTAGGTAAGTATTTGTGATACAAATTTGTTCATGCTAGTCTTTCATCATTTAAATTGAAATTGATATACATGTATAGCTTTCTAAAATTTGTTTTGTTTTGTTTATTAAATATATTCATTGTACAATAATAGGGGAAAAACTGAATGCAGAAAAATAATTAAACATTTTTTTTATGAAAAAAAAATTCAATTCTGGCAACGCTGAATTGTGCGAACAACAATCATAACAATTAATTATATAAACAAACCCCGAGTGGGAAAATATTTATTTTGTTAAATTAATTATAAATCGCAACGATTTAAAAGTTAAATTAATTAAATGCAATAATCAGATTGGAAATAAGAAGGAAATATTTTGAAAATGTAATTTGACACATTTTTTTTTTTGGATTTTTCAATAACGATTTTTAACTTTCTTTCATAGATTAGTGTACTAAAGAGAAAGTTGTTGCGATCGTGCGGATATTTCGAACTCAGACTAAGTGGAAGGGATGATACTACGACTAAAGAGAGGTCCATCAAAGTGGATTTTGATCTGTTTTGTATTTTGAACAATTTGGTTCCAATCCAAAATTGTTAGAGCCCTTTTTGTATGATATCAAATGATGTCATTCTCTTTCAGGCTATTCAAAAACGCAAAGTTTCGTAAAACACAGTCGTGCACTTTATTTTCAGTTATTTTTTTTTTTCAAATGAAGTTGGGTTTCTTGAAGCACATGATGGTTCTCACGCGGCCAATAATGCACATTATATTCATTGACAATGATGACTTTGCGATTAACGTTGCCTTCACCGACTCGGACTTTTGGTAATATATTTTAAAAGTTTGTTTAAAAGTCATCAGTCTTGTTAATATTACCGCTTATTACCTTACGTTTAAAATCTTTATCTATCGGTTAAGTTTTTTTAAACAATAATAACTGATGGCTGCTGCTCAGAAATCAACAAATTAAAAGATAACTCCCAGGATTAAATAAATAAATTTAAAACAATATGACTTTTAGCTAAATGCCTGGCTTCGCTCGCGTGTAAATTACCTATACAGGGTGTTGAAAAACCAACAAGGCCATATTACCATTTATTCTCAGCAGCATACCTGCAGCAAAACTCTATAACGTATCTTTATGTAGTCGGAATCGGTTCTCCTAAACTATCAAACCTACAGATCTAGAATTTCAAGTTGACAATTTCTCTACAAAAATTGGAGAACTAAACTTTTTCTTAGTGGAGATCTGATGAAGAATTACCCTGGTTTTTCGGTTTGGTGAAACGAATGGTTTCAAAACTCCTAACTCGAAGGGTAAAGTGTATGCTCTTCCAGCTCTGTTGTATGACGTATAATTCATGAAAATTCAAATTGCTCAGTCGATCTTCTGTTCATATAAAATGGTTTGCTTTGATGACTGGCTGAATCGGCAGCAGCAGCCTAAACCGCTACTGGTAACCAGCGTTGCTATAAAGATACAATTGTATCAATTTTGATACATTTTTGCTTTCGTGCAAACATTTGATACATAGATACTTCTTTTTTGTTTTTTCTTCGATTTGATACGTTTTTAAATTTTTACCAAAAATCTGCAAATTCTATCTTTTTCAATTGTATTCTACCGGTACGACCTGACTGAAGTTGCTCTGAATGTTACTATTAATAAGTTGTCATAGATTGGTGGTGGATTGGGTATTGCTATGTTATTTTAAAAATCTTTTACAATTTTAAGAATAAAAGTTGGTATGTTACTATAATTTTTAAAATTTTAAAATGGGCTATTAAATAAAACTCAATTGGTGGAGTTGTCATATCCATAACATGACCCGGATAATATCCGGATCCTCCAACCGCCAACGAAGCTATATCTTCGAAAGTGATGATTGTTACTTATTTCAAATCAAACGAAATAACAATTTTTACATATGGCTCGAAAACGACAGAGGGAACAGGGGCTGGGATCTTCTCAAAAGATCCAGAACTTCTAGTGTCTATCAGACTATCAGACACTAGAGAGGTTACTCGCGGCGGGTGAGCAAATGCAGATGAGATCAATAGCCGGAATAGATTACTATGTATATCGACAGCCGGGCCGCACTTAAGGCAATGAAATCAACAAACATCAATTCTGATATAGTCAGTAAATGCAATCAGAACCGAGTGAGACTGTGCTAGGTGCCAGGACACTGCGGTATTGAAGGCAATGAGCTGGCAGATAAGCTTGCAACAATAGGAGGGCTACTCAATACTCAAACATTAAACATCCTCTCTGCATAATCAGGGGAAATAACTTTAAGTAGTGGGGGACACACGGGGTCAAAAGCTCTATAGCTATTTCTTGACTGAAGTTTATAAAACTTAGCAGGTATAAGCTCAAAATATTAGTAGGAATCCTGATAGGGCATATATTGCCTCTTGCGAAAACATGCAAAGAGACTCGGACTGTCTTCTGTGATTGCGAGGCGATTTCACGTATTCGTAGGAAATTCTTAAGGAGACACTTTTTCGAATCTTTGGAGGAAATAGGCGGTAAAAACTTCAAAGGCCTTAACAGGGAAAGTGTTAAGGTTTTTTGTCTACAGATGGAGTACAAATTTAACCGGTTCCCCAGGGATCGGAATAGGTCCGCTTCGGTGCCTAGTTTTGTGTGCGATGACTCTTACATCACACCCCTGTGAAGCGTGAGAACGTTATTATTTTTAAATCAAATAATTGGATTGAAATGGTGGTTTCCCTTTTGAAATTTATATCCATCTTAAGTGCCGTGAGACGTCAGACTTCATACAAAAAACTACAAAATTAAAAAAGTCAACTAAAATATTAAAAAAAATTAATTAATTTATCTGTTTTGATACAGTTAATACATTTTTCAAAAAGTCAGCGGCAACGCTGATGGGGATTGGCGAATACAAAATAATCGAAGGTTTTTTTTATAGTTACTTTAAATTTGAAGCTGAAGAGAAGAGAGGCCCATTCGGAGGAGACAAATTTCATATCTCGCTTTTTCGGCGATTATAAACGATAAGACGGTTTCTTTTTTGCAAAAATTTACATTAAATAATAACCACTCAGAAGTCGTTTTATCCATTATACCGAGCGATCATCGACGACATGCTATTCAATGCGTATAGAACGCCAAACAACAGTCAAAATCTCACGCTGCAGATAAAACGATATACCTCGTCATCGCGGGTTAGTATTCTTTCAGATTGCTCTAAAAGTAAATGAAGACTGACTACAGAAATGATCCTGTGAAGTATAGTCTTAATTTTCTCATCCCAAAAATGTGGTATACCTGAATTTGTTGACAGTAAGTAAGTGTGAAGTATAAAACGAAACTAAAATATGACGTCATGTTTTTGTTTGCTATAGATAGATACATAGGTGGCTACACTATTACGGCGCTAAATTGTTGTAGGTATCTAGCGCAGAATGTTTTGTGTGGGCATAAATATGTTTCGGCGTCGCGATCATTACGTCGCATTAATATAAGTAACAAAAGATTAAGAGATCGAAAAGTCGATTTGGTTTTTTCATAGAATTCTTATCTAAATTTAAGCCCTAAGAGCTCTTAAATGAGACAGTAGAAGTTAAATACATTACCTCTTATCGCTAAGCTCCATTATATATTGGGAATACTAGTATGATAATAATATTAAACATAATAAAATTAAGCATATGAAACAAAGACAAAAAAATTATCAATTTCTTTGAATTTTTTTGAAGAATTGGTTGCATTTGTTGTTAATAAATCTTACTATGAGTTTGTTTACCCATTTTATTAGAAAAACATTTCAGAAAGATAAATACGATTCGAAAATCAATTTCGAATGATTTTCACTTTTAAATCTAAATACGGAGTAGGGCGCTAGAGCTGTTGCTTTTTTCTCGTTTTGGTTTACGGTTATAAATATGATACATATTCTTGTACGGGAAATTTGAGGACGCAATCACGTGTATTATTGAATCCGGCGGATGCACTGCGGAGGGAAACTATATCAATTTTGAGTTGTTTGGCATTATTGAAAACGCCGGTAAGCTAGTGAGTAGATGTCGGTAAAATAATACCATTATTGAAAACGCATCCGATTCGCACTCCATATAAACGTTGACATTTCGAATCCATTATAAAATCGTCGCGGATTACATACTGAAATTTGTTACTTCCAATTTGAAACTATTTACGAGTATAATGAGCTGTAAAAAGTATTTAAAAATCTTAATAATAAATCAAATAAAAAAGTTATTCCGATTTATTTCAAGAAGAAAACCAGTTTTGCATCTCTTTTTTACAATAATCAGACTTATCCATTTTGGACATATGTAAGTGTTTTTCCAAAATACCCAGCACATCTGTAAGTACAACACTGACTGTTGGCTGTGCCATTCCAATGTTGAAGTCCTGTCCAGTTCCGGTTTGGTAACAGCCCTCAGCCAAAAATTACGCCAGTTTGAAATTTTGAGCGTGCTACTGGTGGCATTTGACTCTCTAAGACATCCAATACATATTGAAATGCTTTTTTATTCAGCCTGAATTGTTTCAGAAACCTAAAAAAAATATAAGTCCTTAACCCTAAAACTATCCTTGTGGTTTAACTCACTGAGTCTAGGGCAGAAGAAAAATATCGTTTGACATAGTTCTGAATCTCCTTCGTTCTTTCCTGGAATCAGTTTTATCTTCAAACCGGAGGATTACAAATCCGACGCTATCCATTTGATTAAATTATATTTGTTTATGTTAGAACTAATCAAATAAACAATCACAATTAATTCTGTTTGACAATTATCAGCTGATTTGGATAATGTAGTCTGCGGATGGCTAATACAGTTCATCATATTTAATGGATTCAGACTCATAAAGTGCATGGCAGTGCATACACATTCAATAATCGACGTTAATATTTATGAATGAATACGTAGCTATTTAAAAAATTATATTATTATAAAAATAAGGAATAAAATGACAATAAATTTTTGAATGTTTCATCCGTATTTGTCTACTGCTGATTAAAGATCGATGACTAGGTGGAACTATTGATTTAAGCAAATATATATGTTATTTTGACACTGACATCTCTTAATATTTTATTACATTGATGCGACGTAATGATCGCGAAGCCGAAACATATTTTATGCCCACACAAAACATTCTGCGCTAGATACCTACAACAATTTAGCGCCGTAATAGTGTATCTATCTATAGCAAACAAAAACATGACGTCATATTTTAGTTTCATTTTATACTTCACACTTACTTACTGTCAACAAATTCAGGTATACCACATTTTTGGGATGAGAAAATTAAGACTATACTTCACAGGATCATTTCTGTAGTCAGTCTTCATTTACTTTTAGAGCAATCTGAAAGAATACTAACCTGCGATGACGAGGTATATCGTTTTATCTGCAGCGTGAGATTTTGACTGTTGTTTGGCGTTCTATACGCATTGAATAGCATGTCGTCGATGATCGCTCGGTATAATGGATAAAACGACTTCTGAGTGGTTATATTTAAATTAAAAATGTTTAGTGTTTTGAACAAGTTTTCCTTTTGGAAATGATAAGGTCCGCTGTCTGTCTGTTCGGGAGCTGTATAGCGAAGACGGATTTGTTTCAAAGTTCGTATGTGAAGTTTTTTGGTATAACATTTCACATTTTTGCGTTATCGTTTGAAATATTTTTAGCGATTTCTAGCGGATTTTTGTGATACTTTCATATCTATCAGATTTTGGATAGTGGATTTGTGTGTGTGTTCAGCAGTAACACACACTGCTACTAACGCCACTGTAGCCAACGGTCACCCTTCCGATAATTGAGCGCAGCATTTTTATAACAATAAAGTGCACGACTGCGTCATACGAAACCTTCTCGGTACATGAGATGCGTTTTTGAATCGCAAAATAAATCAAAAATGAATAGTGACAAATTTATTTAAATCACTTGTTTGGTGACTTGTTCGGCACCTACGGTTTTGATGTAAATTCGCACATTGGACACGTTTAACATAATTGTTCAAAATACAAAGACTTATCAAAATCGTTAGAGCCGTTTTTGAGAAAACGAATTTAAAATTTAAAAAAATCGTTATATGAAAAAAAATTAAAAAAGGATGCAAATTTGTTCAGCTTTATAGTATTAAAAAAAACTGGGAACAGTGAGTTGCCTTTATTAGTTTTCGAGATATTTGTGGTTTTATAAATTACCGTTAGTTGTTTTTTTTTTTTTTCCAAAAACTGAGTATGCAGTATTTTTGGCCCCGTATCAAGTACCAAGTTTTGACCAAGTATCCTTAGTAGAAAAAAATATGTAAATCCTTTGAATCGTTTTCTAGAAAAATAGTGATAAGTGATTTTCAAAAAAAAATTTGTATGGCAGGTACCCTTATTTCAAACGATAAACCAAATAATAAAAACACGCCGCGAGATGTAACATCAAAAACCGTATATACGAACTTTGAAGCAAATACGTCGAACTGTTTCGCCATACGGCGCCCGGACAGACAGACAGACCGACGGACGGCATTAGCGGACCCACTTTTTTGGACTTCTCTATAGTAGTAATATCATCCCTCATTTACCAGTTTGAGTTCGAAAATGTATGCACGATCGCAATAACTTTCTCTTAAGGATACTAATGTATACGAGAAAGTCAAAAGAGCAGTTGTTTCCAATATAGGGCAGTAATTCTTTGAATATGGTGGGGAAAAATAAATTAATTTTATTAGCTTTTGAAGTATAAAAAAATAACAAAAACCTAATTCAAAAATATATTTAATTAGGTTACCAATAAAATGTTAAATTTATAATGTCTAAAAAAATTTTATTAACTTAATTAACCAAAAATCAAAATTTCTGTGGAGCCATCATAGGTAGTGAACATAGCAAAAGAATAAATTTTTAAAGTTTTGCATAATATTTGTTCACCTAGAGCGTTGTCAATGCAATTCCAATTCGGACCATAATTTTGTTATATCCAATCATGGTATTTGCTTACAAAATCTTGTTGCCTAACAAAAATCTTCATTGGTTATTCAGCACTTCTCTATTAGCTCTTGAATCCGAGGATGCAGAGGCATACAGATATTTGTTAAGCCTAACTGGCGAAGCCGACATGCGGGCGTAGCAAAGTAGTCAAGTTAACTCTTCCACTAATAGGTATCTCAACAAACCTGATAATAACCTCGTCTATTTGAAAGAAAAGGCGAAGAAGATCATATACGATTTAGAGTTTAAGCGGGAAATTTCAAATCAATTGAATTTGCGGACAACAATTATTGCTCACGGTATCTCACAGGGTGATTAGAAACAAAAAGGTTTTTATCTATTTCAGATTAATTTATTAACAATTTAAGTAACTTTTTTATTAAAAAAATTAAAAGCGAAATCCAGATTCCTATTTTATTAAATTAATTAAAAAGTCATAGGCAGCCCATATGCCAAACCTCCGCTGATTCAGTTGCTTGTCTATGAATGCCATGTATCTTAAAACCTCGGCAAAGAATTTCTTCCGCCATTCGTGTCTACTTGCAATCGTTCCGTTGTGTTCTTATTCCTACTTAAATTCAAATTTCAACTTTCTCTTCCAAAAAACTAATGACGATGTTACCAGCGAAACCAGAACGAATGCAATTAATCTACAAAAAGTTCAAGTCGTTCCAGTTGCTCGACGAAATTATAACCTCTTTAGTGGTCGTTCTCTGTCTTTGTCGAGGGTAAGAAGTCATTTTTGTGCTCAGAAAAACATGTTTTTCCGGCGAGATGAAGATCTAACTTTTTTTTTCCATTGCTAGTGGCCACCACGGTGCCGTTCGTCGTCGCTTGTACCAAGGACTAGAGAAAGGACGAACGTACAGAATGAGAAATAATAACAAGAAACACCCAGTTTCATCATCACTTCAAGAGCAGGAGGCGTTGCACTCGAAAATATGTACACATTTCCACTTGAGTCTGCAAGTGGTACGCGTGCAATATTTGGGGGCAGGGATAGGAAAAAAAAAACACACACAAATTCAATGGAAACCCCAAACTATAAATGATCTTGTTTAACCGCCCATTTAGGACATCATGCTCGTAAAATAAATCAAAGGACCTCTGCAGCAATGAATGTACTTTACACAGTGCCAAAGAAGAAACACCCATCGTCGCAGGGTGCTTCCATATCGCGCTGATTGCAAAGCATTGTATCGCAGTATCTATCTGTGTCTTAACTTTATTTTTGTTGTGTGCTCTTGTTGTGCAGTCACGAGTCAGCAGATTGAGTAAAAGTTTTTTGGTTTTTTCAAACAAAAAAATTTTATTTTTTTTTGTCGGACTGCGATGCATCGCAGCACTACTCCTATGTTAACAACCCGAAACGAAATTGTTGTTGTTATGTGCTGTGTTTCATATTTGCGGTGGTAAAGTACAAGGATTCCAGAGTACCATGCAGATAGTTGGAGCAACTGGATTAACCAAGGCAAAAGCTACGCCAACTATTCAGGGCGATGAAAGGGAAAAGTTGGAGTTTTCTCCTGCTTCCTTCCTTCCTTAGTACTCCTACTTGCTCTCCTTCTATCTCTCGCTTATCTGTGGATAAGACAATTATTATGGTTTCGGGATTACATAAGAGTTTAGTCTGGATTTTCTATATATACGTGTCAACACCATAATAAGCGTACGGAGAAGAGATTCTGTCTTTTTTTTTTGTTGTTGAAGTAGATAGACGAATGGATTGAGGCGCTTCTAGCGGCGGGCTAAAGTGGAAATTCATGATGTAATCCTTCTGCAATTACGCGTGACTTGTTGTCTTATACAGGATTTTAAGCCGAAATTTTGACTCAAAACTTTGACGAGGCAACTATTTTTTTCTTGTCGGCCAGACGTGCTTTCTTGTGGCAAAGTCAATTATTGTTGTGAAATGGAGTTTCAGATGCATGTAATTGGGATAATTTGATGTTCGTTGGCTATAGTTTAAGGCATAGGGTAGTATAAGCATCTTAGAAATTTAACCTTCAGACATTTTTTTAACTTTCACGTATAGAGAAAGTTAGTGAAATCGTTCTGAAATTTTGAACACAAACTGTGAATGAGAAAAAAAATATGTTTGTTATATTTATGCTTTCAATTGCGAAACTCCGAAGTTTAAAATATCAAACTCTGTGCTATTTAAACGATAAGCCGAGCTTGTTTATCAAATTGTTCACGCGAGTTTCATATGCTTATCTATCTATATATAATAATTAAATCACAAACCTTGTCGAATTCCAAAAAAAAGAGAATTTATATCTATTGAGTGATATTTGATCGAAAACATCATCAATCTATCTCTATCGATCTGTCTCATCTGTCCTGGTGAGTGCTTCTGTTTTTAGTATATGTTCTGCCAAGTTGAAGCAATCCGAAAACGATACATATATTTCTGTTTTCTTTTTATACATTGCGTTTCGCAATTCGCCGTAAGCTGTAAATGAAGAAAGGAATCAGTTCTGTCCCGGGGAGTACATTTTTATACTCTGTCCAACATAAATTGACAGTACAGGAAAAATAGGGATGTTTGCCTCTTTCATTCGCAGTCTTTTGTTTTCCGTAAGGTGCTATTCTAACAAAAGCTCTTACAGGGTTTCCGTACCAATGATTTTAAATCAGCAAAAACCTTAAAGAATATTATGTTGGGTTACCATGCTTTTTTTTTAGATTGAAATTTTCATTTTAATTGTTTTATTTATAAAAAATTTTTTTAAATCAGTTTGGTTTTTCTTCTTTGGTGGCGAGTTGTGGCCTATTTTCGTTAAGATGTCTATAAACTGTTCATTTACCCAGAATAAATATCACCTACGTGATGCGTAGTTACTGTTTTATTTTTTTTAAATTTTCATTAATTTCAACAATTTTTTTTTTTTCGACACTTAAGTCTTTGGATGAATTTAAAGTCATTTCTAACAAACAAAACAAACGCAAAATAATATTTTTCCTTAGAGAAAACAGATTACAATTTTGCAACTGCATTTTAACATATTCTCCACACCTTAAAGGAAATGTCAAAGATCAAGACAAGACCTCCACGATAACAATTATCATTAAGAATGTTTTTTTAAAGCTCTAAAACCTAAAGCTTCTCGACAGAAACCCAAGAAATAAAGCTGAACGAGTTACCTAACGGACATTGGTAACTCTGAATACACTACAATTAAATGGGCGTTGAATAGCAGCAGCCACAGGCCAGTGCACACCCACGTGTGAGCTGAATAAAACTAGGTGGATCTACGTCAGATGCAATTGGAAATTCACTTGAGGGTAAACACTTTATGAGGCGTTTCTTTCAATTTAGTATGGTAAAAAAATATGGCACACCATTGATTTTTAAAAAGCTTCCGCATAAGACGTGTTCTGCCAATTTATGTTGGACAGAGTATAGTAGATGTTCTGCCAGCACAATTATTGATACTTGATCTCATGCTTAATATGCATGAAGCGTCTTAGTTCAAGTCAAAACTCATATTTTAACTAATTGAACTTTGTCGCAACTTTTATGAGTGGTTTGTGCATTTGATAGCTTCAGTGCTGCCATCTACAACTAATAAGGTACCTAAAACCAACTTTACACCCAAGCCAAGTGTAGTAAAGACACATTCGATTATAAAACAAAAAAAATATAAAAAAAAACAGAAAATGAGTTGCTTAAATTGCGCAATACACATAAAGCACTTAGATTTGTTGGAAGAAAATCTGAATATTTTAACCGACACATGTGCTATCAGATAGAAGATCACCTAACCACCACGGGGGGTTTTATCCGTGACCATGTTTCATTAATTAAGGAGAACTCTCTCTCTCAGCTAATTGCGATTTTCATGTTTTATTCTTATGGTTGATTGAGTGCAAACCAAACGAAGATCGAGAGATTCTGTCAAATTGAACAATGCAATTCTAAAAAAAGAGCGCCAGAAACAGCTAACACTCAATATACTC
This sequence comes from Ferdinandea cuprea, assembly GCA_963576555.1. Lineage (NCBI taxonomy): Eukaryota > Metazoa > Arthropoda > Insecta > Diptera > Syrphidae > Ferdinandea > Ferdinandea cuprea. Next base: position 135,877,358 of record OY754958.1, read on the forward strand.
GTACTTACTTTGTATTAAAAATATTAATATGAACCATAAAACGGTCGATCTATCATAAGATAGTAGCGGGTGATTTTTTAAGAGGTTTAGAACTTTTTTTAAAAAAAAAACACAAAAAATTCGAAAAAATGAATGAAATATTTATTTGAATCGATAGTTTGCACCTTGCAATTTAATGTTTAAAGATAATTTCATGCAAATGTTGACCGCGGCTGCGTCTCAGGTAGCCCATCCGCTGAGTCCAATTTTGGCATACTCTTTCACACATATCGGCCGGTATCTCACGAATGAATGCATGGATGTTGGCTTCCAGTACGTCAATCGAAGCGGGCTTGTCCCTATACACATTAGCCTTGGCATACCCCCACAAAAAATAATCTAATGGTTTTAAATCGCACGATCTAGGCGGCCAATTGACCGGCCCGAAACGTGAAATTAACTGTTCACCAAACTCGCCTCGCAATTGCGCCATTGTTTCGCGTGCTGTGTGGTATGTGGCACCGTCTTGTTGAAACCACATATCATGCAAGTCAAGAACTTTCATTTCGGGCAAAAAAAAGTTTGTTATCATCGCTCGGTAGCGTTCACCATTGACAGTAACGCTGCGATTCGCATCATCTTTGAAGAAATATGGCCCAATAATGCCGCCGGCCCATAAACCGCACCAAACAGTGGCTTTTTCGGGATGCATTGGTAGCTGTTGCAATGCTTCTGGCTAATCTTCACTCCAAATGCGGCAATTTTGCTTATTTACGTACCCATTCAACCAAAAATGAGCCTCATCGCTCAACACAATTTTTCGATAAAAAAGCGGATCCTCGGCCAGTTTTCCAAGAGCCCATTCACCAAAAATTCGGCGTTGTGGTAGGTCGGCTGGCTTTAGTTCTTGCACTAGCTGTATCTTAAAAGGCTTTACGCCCAAATCCTTCCGCAAAATTTTCCACGTAGTGCTGTAACAAAGGCCTAACTGCTGGGAACGGCGCCGAATCGACATTTCGCAGTCTTCTGTCACACTAGCTGATACGGCCGCAATATTTTCTTCAATACGCACAGTACGTAAACGTGTTGGTGGTTTAATGTCCAACAAAGTAAATTTGGTGCGAAATTTGGTCACAATCTTCCGAATAGACTGCTCAGAAGGTCGAGAATGCCGATCATAAAATGGAAGCAGCGCGCGATGAACATTTCGAACCGAGCACGAATTTTGATAGTAAAATTCAATAATTTGCGTTGCGTTGTTCATTTGTAAGACGATCCATGGTTAAATTGCAAACCAAACTGAAGCTGTTTGACAGTGACACAAGGTACTAAACACACGTCAGCTGTCAAAACCAGTGTTGCCAAAACCAAACCAGCTAAAAAATCACCCTTTACTTGTTCTTTTGTTCAATTGCGTTCAGGACTGCTGTGGCACAAAACATTATTTTTCTGTAGCGATCGAGCGATTCTGCGAAAACGTTGAGTTTTCCGAGACGGAGTCGCTTTCAATTAATTTAACTGTAGGTGCTATTGAAGAGTGCTGCCTAAACAAATTAATTCAAAAGGTCAATAGTACAAAAATACAAGGTGGCGCAAGAATAACCTTCCGATGTTTTTTTGGCTGTAATTTAAAAAAAAATGAAAAACTTTGATTCTTCTTGTGGATTATTTTTATTTTGTCTTTTAATTTTTTTTACATCAAGTCGAGAATATGATGTCATGTAAATGGCCGCCGCCACAGTTGATTGTCATTTGAGCCCTTTTTATGGCATTTTCCATCACTTTGACCAAAACTTCCGGCGATAGGTCCTCACATTCTTGACGGATATTGTCTTTAAGAGCTGCAAGAGTCTGAGGCTTGTTGACATAAACCCGCGACTTCAAAAAGCCCCACAAAAAGAAGTCTGGAGCGGTCAAATCAGGCGATCTTGCTGGCCAGTGCAAATCGCCAAAACGTTAGGTTAGGCTCCCGGGAAATGCATCCTTCAGCATATCGCGTATGTTAGACGCGATTGGCGGTCAGCAGCTAACAGCTGATGCACCGTCTGGACTTTGTACGGAAACATCTTCAAATCTTGTACCAAAATTCGCTGTAAAGACCGTCGACTGATACCCATTTGCGTGGCAAGTCGTCTGGTCGGCGCTTCCATGACATCTTCGGCTACAGCAGCAATATTCTCTGCAGAACGGCTACTCCGGGGTCTGCCACGCCTGGCAGCATCTCGTGTTGTGCCAGTCTCTTCGAGGCGAGCGGCTAAACGTCGCAGTGTTTCACCAGTAGGCGTTGGACGGCTAGGAAATCTGCGACGAAATTCACGTTGTGCCAAAGAGTTTAACATTCACCACTCGCACAGTTAATAAATAGAAAACGTTAATATATTTGACGACATATTCTACGTCTTGGTCGCAAGCTTAATATTGTAAAATGCAGATGACGAGATATAAAGTGACCATATGGTTTCAAATTTATCCCGCTTTGATTCCAGTATATTTCCGGTCATTTCGGTACGGGTGGTCACCTTATATGATTGTCCAGCGGTAAAACGGCGGTTCGACGCATTAAAGTTCTTATTTCTTATTTATTTTGTGACATTTTGCGGCATTTTTGGCTTTGAATGTGCTAAGCCTTGTTTCTTGATTGCCTCTGAGGCACTATCCAGGCATTTAATTGTTGTGCTAATAGTCACTTGTTCACCTAAAGGACTATTCACATAAGAGCGAATTGCGAATAGGCGAATCGCGAACAAATCAATTCTAATGTATTTATTCATAGACAATTTCTATTGCTTCTACAACAAAAGCATTATATTTAAAAGATCTAACATCCTATTTAAAAAAAACTGAGCCTAAATTGATTTAAATAGCAATATTTACAATTACAAAAAAATTCCCGCGAATTGAAAAATTCTTGCTGCGAACTGTCACTCTTTATTCACAATCCACACAATACAGACGCGATCCACAAATCTACGAAGGAAAAATTCGTTCGAACATAACCTTAAAATTGACAAATATTGCTGCTAGCATTTACAAATCAGTTTCGCGGGTACCTACGACCAGTAAATGTTGAGAATTGTATTGCCTAAATATTTTGTTATACATTTTAACTTTCTCGTATACATTAGTATACTAAAGAGAAAGTTATTGCGATCGTGCGGAAATTTCGAACTCAAACTGAGTATGAGGGATGATATTACGACTATAGAGAAGTCCAAAAAAGTGGGTCCGCCAATGCCGTCCGTCGGTCTGTCTGTCTATCCGGGCGCCGTATGGCGAAACGGTTCGTTCTGCATACTCAGTTTTTGGAAAAAACATCGGTTAACGGTAATTTATAAAACGGTCAAAATCTCAAAAACTAATAAAGGGAACTTAAAAAAATTTACAGTTTTTTTATACTATAAACTCAAACAAATCTGCATACTTAGATTTTTTAAATAATTTTAATAATTTTTTTTTAAATTTTTTTCTCAAATAACGATTTTCTTAAATTTATATTAAATTCATTTTCTCAAAAACGGCTCTAACGGTTTTTATAATATTTTGTATTTCGACTTTCACCTAAAAAGTGATTTAAATAAATTTCTCACCATTAATTCTCGATTAATTTTGCGACTCAAAAATGCATCTCATGTATCGAGAAAGTTTCGTATGACGCAGTCGTGCACTTAATTTTTTTTGTTTTCTAAGAATTTTTTTAAGAAAACAAAATTTTGTTAAAAATCGCCCCAAAAATGTATTTCGCTACTTACCGATGATGCATAGGAATTACTATCAGCTAGTCCACACTTCTCTTTCGCTTCAAAGCCAATCCCCGTTATGTTTCAATTCTTTGTTCGGTTTTTCGCTTCTTGTCTTGCATCATTTTAATTTCCCCTTCTATAAGAGACTCTCTTTTCATGCTGAATTTACCTCAATCTTCAATTTACTAAGTGTCCCGACCGCAGGTTAATACAAAGTATTCTTAGCGATTGAGTGCGTTGGACTACTGTCCGATCCGTACCATCTGAAAGTTTTTATTCGCTTTCCCACCTCCTGCCAACGTCTGACAAATATCCAAATTAAATCTGTCATGAAAAGATTCTCAAGAAATAAATTGCCGTTCCGAATCGACATTAAACTGTAGGTCCCTTCCATTCGTGTCAAAAACAATATATCTTCTCACCCACAATAGTTAAGGGAGCTAGGCCTTTATGGGCCTAATATTTATTTATTTTATTCTTAGCTATATGTTAGAAACGCGCAATTAGCACTTAAGCCCGTTTTAAGACCACAACTCATGCGACCCAAAAGGAAAGTGAGATTTAAGTAAGAGCTCAACACTAATACCTGAAATCTCTGAAAGGTTTTCAAAAAATGTCTTGCATACACATACACGTACACGTTGTCTTGTTTTGGCTAAAGCTGAGGGTGGCAGTCGGGTGCCAAGCTTGGCTGCGTGTGCTTTGAATGAGGGTCTGTGTTTTGTATTTGTTTTGTGTGTGCCATATTTTCCAGAAAATGATAAGGTTTATGACCTTTGACCACCTAATCACAGTTTTCGAGGGTAAGTACAAGAAGATATTTCGCTTTACAAAAGCTAGCCGTGAAAGACGAGGCTCGTTTAGCTAGTTCTCCAGCCCTCTCACTCCCTATATATTCCTATAGACGGAATTCCAAAGGCGTGTGAATCGACGAATAGTCGAGCCAAAGCCTCCCGGCAGTCCCCGACTAACCTAGACGTAGTGGAGATTAAATCAAGAGCTTTAATCGCAGCATGGCTGTCTAAGAATATATTCTGTTTGGATGTTGATTTGGTCATAAGTATCCTACATGCACCTCCACCTGAAAGATTCTGGCCGAGTTGTGAGAACGGTACAGTACTCCTACCGCTGGTACTCTCTACGCTGGAGGACTTCAAGACGGTTTCCTGACTGGGAGCCAGAAGTTCGTTCATTTCTGGACCCACGAGCATGTCCGGAATGTACGTCGCGGCAGAGCTGACTAACCAGTATCCGTCATCGTAGGGGGCGTTCGCGACCAGTTCTCTTTAACCACTGCCTGAACATGCAATCCTCAACACAGGTGCCTAAATAGCTAGACTTAAAAGTGATATTTTATTCTGGGGGTTTTCTCCCTCGCCTACCTGCCGTTTGTAAGTCAAAATTTCAACAGTGCGAGTGCTTACAAATGCTGCGTGGTAAAATTAAAAAAAGAAGATGTACACTATCTATGATGGCAAGTCAAATCGGATCTAGTCTTAACGGAATTCCGCTTTTTACGTCCTAAATCATTTCCCAATTCCAATTTCGAAATCATTGTCCACACTGAGATATATCCTTTTTTTAGCTTATAAATTGCTTTTGACTTTTCTTCACAATGACAACATTTTCCACTTACCACTCTCTCAGACGTATTGTCTCGTAGAAACTTTCAATTAATGAAGACATAACACTCAAAGTTGATATCATCGACACCTAAAAAACTTTTAATTAACAAAAGTGCACTCGAGAAGTTCTCCACAATAGCAACAGCAAAAGTATGGGAGAATGAGTTCTTCATAATTCTCCACCTTTACCATTCGATTGGACTATAAATGAAAAACCACACACAACTTTAGATGCGAGACACACAAAGGAAAAACTTTACGACAATGTCTGACTAAAGGACATAACTCAATAAGGATCCTCTAACTATCGTTTTGTTTTTTCGTTGTTGCTAAATTCACCCCACCTATATTTGGCATGACATCGAATCCTTCACATTCAATATTGACACGAAACAAAGCTAACCGATGACCATTTCAGCTCGTATATTGCATGTATGTATGTATGTGTGCGGCTTTTAGTTGCGGTCATCTGGGTGATGGTATTTTGTAATTGAAAAGACAAAACCTGAACGAAGAATGTCCGCTGAAGTTTCAAACACAAAAACAATGCACACATTTGTTCATCGTTGGACAAGCAATGAAAAGTTATCCCTATGCGATATTCTGTTGTGTCCAAGCAAGGATATGGCCATTAAAACTGAGACTAGAAATTTGTCGGTGGCGTTGTTATTCAATGTTCTCTATTATTTAGATACAACAGCCTAATTAAATATAAAGTACTTACGAGATTCTTTCTCGTGTCAAAGTATGCAATACAAACACATATTGCAACTGTCTTTCGCACTGTCTTAATTCAATTTTCTCTTATGTTCCTGAACAAATTGTGATGCGGCGCGTAGAATCCTGAATATTTCGACTCCAATAAGGAATTACTGTTGCACTCTGCTGTTCTTTTTTTTAAGTACTATGAAGTACGTGTGCACAGTGCTGATGAATAGTTTCAACCCAACTAATAACACAAAAAGACTTTTGTACACACATTGTGGTATCCACTCACCACAAGCGCTACCACAAACAATGTGTGTGTTGCCACAGTCTTGGCTTACACGGAGCAAGGATTTCGTAGTAGAAAATTCATTTTTGCAAAAGTTTTCCCCGACTGCATCGTCACCCACCCTCAATGGTGTTAACGAATTTTCCTCGGAAAGTTACTGGAAAAAAAGCAAGGATATGCACGTTCGGGGGACGAGAACACACACTCCAAGTAGTTGCATTCAGCTCATGATAGTGGTAAATAAAGTCGAGGAGGAAAAACTAATAATAATTCAGCACAAAGCACATTATCCTTATCAACTGCACATAGATGTATGCAAACGAAACAAGGACACTCTTGTTATGGGGAGTGAATTTGAAAATCCCAAAAGGGTAAAATACAATAAAATGCTATAACCTTGCGGGCTTGAACATTTTTGCAAGCTTCAGTGTAGGAGCATGGAAATGTTTGGGGATGCTGATTTAAAATGTTCACAGGAGGAGGGCGTGGGTGTGCAATATTTTACAATTGACACAAGCAAATATTGTTAAAATGTTATTTATAGGCGGGTTGAGCTTGAGCTGAGATGTACAGTACATATTTATGAAATGGAGTTTTCGGGTGCTGTGCTGTTGCATAATAAGAGAGTAAAAAAATGCTTCTAAGGATTTAGTGTTCCAACCGAATTTTTAAATTATTTCACAGCAACTATGAGATTGCACCAAGAATTTGTTTGATTACAACAAAGAAATGAAATTAGTCTTAATGCGATCTTTTGGTCCATAGTCAAGTAAAAATTATCAAAACTAGTATAGGGTCCGCCATCTAACGTTTTTTTTTCATCTAGTGCTTATTTCGCGAATGGTAACACTTAGCTCATGTCTGTTTCGACATATAATTAGTTTTATCCTTCCGCTGAAGGAATATGAACAACGCTGGGAAATATTGCGGCATAATTGGGCCATTTTTAATTTTTTTTTTTAAATGAGCATGGAGTGGCCGTTACAGTCAATGGCGATCGTTATCGGGCCATGTTGAACGAATTTTTGTTAACAAAAATTGAAGAGGAGGATATTGGCAACATTTGGTTTCAACAGGACGGCGGTACGTGCCACACAGCCGAAGCTACACTCGATGTTTTGCGCCCTGTATAAAAAAAAAGGTATTTAGCGGACCCAACAAATAGACAGAAAAAATAATGCATGCACTTGATGCTCAGAATTCCCATTCAAATTTAAATAGGTCCAAGTGAGCCAGGGAATGTCCTTTTTTTGCTAAATTAAAACCAACTCCCCGCCAAAATATCCACCCAAACATCAAGTGATAGTTGCAGGGAAGTTTTCATCCCGGCTTATTTGCTGTCTTCAGCAGTATTTGATATTCTTTACTTTTAATTCAAGCAGATAATCGGGGATAGCAATAAAAAGCAAAGGACTTAAGACGCTTCCCTGGTGTACACCGAATTTCATTGGAAATTGGAAACAGAAGTCACTGTATTGTCTTGTATACTTTGAATTGTATCTGGGATGGAATTAACCGGGACAAATCCGGGTATATGGCATTAGCCTGTTTTTCGTTTCTGTTTTTCATTTGTGCGATCTGAATGTCGAATAGTTTCTCTTACAGCCCAATCGATCGTTTTTTTGAAGTAGTTGACCGCTATTCCAACCTCTTCGACAGTAATGTCGGTTACTTCTTCATATTTAGGGATGACTACGTGAAAGTATGGTCGGGGAAACTTTTATGCCCAAAACACATGTGCAGAAGTTCTGGATGCAGTGAAGCGCGCAGTACTGCAAGCAAGACACAAGAGCAGCAATTCTGTTTGACTTCAAGGCAGTGGATTCTGTCATATATTTACCTAAACGTTATAAAATCATCAACGTTACCAAATCGTTAAAATTTATATTATTTCGTTTTTGTATTGTGGTGGCATTGTCGGTTGCAGTGATTTTAGAAATAGAGACAATTTGCAGTACTGCAACACTTGCTGAATTTACATGTGTTCGCTCCCATTTCAACGTGTGTGTTCTATTTCTACTGCAAGGAAAATTCTGCACATGTGTTTTGGACATTCATTTAAAAATCTCTCCCAATACTGCCGTCACCTGTGCAGAATTTTGTCGTCATTCACTAAGCAATTTTCTGAGCATTTCACCTTCTAGCCGTGCAGCTATTGGTTGTACCATTGTTTAAGTTGTTTTCGTTAAGTTCGTGAGTAGCCTGGTTCTTATCGACAGGCGAAGAAGATACTTATTCTGCCTCACGATACATAGACGCTTACACTTTGTTTATATTTGGGAGCAATTTTTCCTTGAAACACCTGTGAGAGCTTTAAATTTCCAGACCAAGCTCTCTCTCTCTCTCTCTCTCTCTCTCTCTCTCTCTCATTTCTTTAAAAATTATGCCGGTGCGAACGTGACCGTCAATGGCTACCGTTATCGTGCCATGATGCCTGAAATTGAAGCTCGTGATCTCGGCGACATTTGGTTTCAGCAAGACGGCGCCACTTCCCACACATCGCATCAATCAATGGACTTATTGAGAGAACATTTCGGTGAGCACATAATTTCACGTTTTGGGCCGGTCGATTGGCCACCAAGATCGTGTGATATCACACCGTTAGACTTTTTCCTGTGGGGATATGTAAAGTCAAAAGCTAATGCCGACAAACCCGCTTCGATTCAGGCCTTGGAGGAAAACATCACGCGTGTTATTCGCCAGTTACCAGTCGAAATGCGACGTAGCAACGGCCAACATTTGATAGACATAATCTTCAAAAAATAAATGCCAAAGAATGTTCTTTCAAATGATAATAAACATTCTCCATTAAATTTGAATTTTCTGTGTTTTTTTCTTTAAAAAAGTAGGGAACCTCGAAATGGATCACCCTTTACATCACCTTTGCCGAAATTCGAACCGAACATTGGTCCGCGGATTATTTAGCGTCATGTTACCAGTTTTGCTGGGATCCCAAATTCAGATATCGCGATAAAAAAAACTGTATGAAAAAATGGTGTGTCTCGACTTGAAATTCGGTGGTCTTTTCTGCCTTACTCCTTAAATAAATTCACTATTCCTTGCTCTTTGGTGACTAGGTTTTCATGGCTCTTTAAAAAGAGCCAGCAGCCACTTGCTTGGCTTTCTTACAAAACCTCCAGGTGTTATTGAAGTCGGAAGACTCTTAGATCCCTTTGAGCTGGAAGACTGATAACTTTCATTTCTCCTTCCTTCTTGCTAATAGCACCTTGATTACCCTCCAAACTCACAGATCTGTCTTCCAGATCGGATATTTACAACTTCTGGCAAGACACCGGGACTGATCCTTAATATTTCAAAGACATTCGTGAATATTAACAGTAATCTGTTGGAGTAACACCCTTTCGGTTACACCCTGATTTGTTTTTAAGCCTAGAAGGGTAACGATTCCACATGCTTCCAAATCCTAGTCCCACGCACCGCTCTTCAACAACGAAGCAAACAACTGTTGAATGTGCAATTCTGATGAATAATTTATCTTGCATTAATCGATTCGATATGTTCGTATAGAAACCACTCCCATAGAACCACTCCAATGAAAATGCGAAACCTAATATTCGACTGATGACATCGCACTCCCATCAGTACCATGATCTGACTTATCCCATCGAATATTCAATAAACGTATCATTCCGCACTCATGTGATGTTTAATAAACAGTCAAACACCATCTCATCCCGAAAAGGGAAGACAGAACGTTGAAACACCATTTAAGTACCTTAATCACTTCACCTTCCCAAGCTGAAACAATATCGCCTTCGAATGCCAATAAAATACACACACAAGTCCAGAATCTAGATCCTGGGTGTCATGTCAGCTCAAATAAATCAACACTACGCTATACGAAAACTTTTCTAATATATATTTCACTCCCCACACTTGAACACGTTTTGATAGGGAGAAAAAGGATACTTTTCCACCTCGTTTGATGTCCTGCCTGTCCAGGGTCGAAGGAGAGTATTTGATACCACAAAAAGTGACCGAGAAATCTACGATTTTTGACGTTTCCCTGCAAGTTAAGGCATCCCTCACGAGCAAAGTAAAAGAAAATCCTTCTTTTAAAAATTTTGCAAATTCGTTTGCGTGTGTGTGTGTTTGTTTCTCATAGGCGAACATCTTTATTCAAATTTATATTTATTATACGAAGAATGGCAAGTATTTCTAGTAATACCATGTGTTATCTGATATATTGCATAGGTAAACAAAAAACCAGCGTTCCTATAGTCACCACCACAGCCATGTGTCGATTCGAGTTGCCTACCTTTTACTGTAGTCCGAATGTCATAAATCATTTTCTTGTGGTTCCGCAGATTATTCATGGCAGCTGCACACTATCGTCGTGGTGTCGGAGTCAGCCGGCAAGGATACCGACCTTCATTTTGGTTAAACAGGGTTTCTTTACCCTCTCCGTCGTCGCGTCGATTGTCCTTAGGCCCAGGAAAATGTCTTACTTTTATCCAGGAGAAAGCTTAATGGAAAGGGGTTACGCTTTGCAGAGTGTCCCGGTGTTGTTTTTTTTCTTAGGTTGTTGGCGATTATTTATGCATTACATTTTCTTACAGTCGGTACCTTTCGTTGGGATGGAAATGCAGGAACGATATAAAAACCGAGATCAATAGTACCGCTGTTATGAAGGATATGAATGGGGTAGACTGTGTGTGTTTTGTGGGAAAGCAATGATTTATTAGCAGGTGTAACGTGTCCGTTAAACGTTCTGAATAAATCAATTTTCATTTAGTACGTCTCGAGAGTACATATGTTAATCGCTTCATGATAAATATCAAATCGATGTTTGTACTTTTGTCCGGTGCGGCTATACGGTGCGGTGTGTTGCTGGAGCCAGCAACAGGTGGTTTAGAGGCACTCATACTTGTGCGAGCACATTGATGGTATTTTCATGAGGTTAGTTGGCTGGACGCTGGATGGCAAATTAAATAAGTACTAAAAGGCTTAGTGCAGGTTTAGCAGGTTTTAGTAGGGATTGGAACAGCTTGATGCTGATTTCAGTTTTATTTAAATTACAATAGTTTTTTAATAATAATTATAATATCTTTTTTCACCACTCATTCATTTTGTATCGTTTAAGTTGTTTTTAATAAAATCAATCATTCAAACTGTTATCTTCTTCTCATCTATTCGCCCTCCTCGTGAAGGGGAGCATAGTATTAACTCTCCTCTTATGCTTATCGTCCAGCAGTCGGCGCCTTATAACAGAACTAACAGAATAAGGGTGCTATAGAGCATACACTTTGTCCTTCGAGTAAGGAGTTTTGAACCAATTTGTTTTGTCAAACCCAAGTAAGAGCGGTTTCCTAGGGTAATTCTCCGCCACTGGAGTGGCACCTCTGTACCTGAACAGGCTTAAAATGCACTTGGATTATATTCTTAAAATTAATGCGATGAGACAAGATAAAGAATTCCAAAGTTGGACCGTGTGCAAATGATAAAATAAAATGTGAAATGTGTTCAAGAGTGGGAAATACTATGAGCTGAATGCGGTTATAATTTCACTCTCACGCCAAGCGAGTGACAGGAATCACTTAAAATAGATATAAGCATTCTTTTTAAGAAAACTAGTCAGAGAATTTATAATAAACTTGTAAATGAAGCTAAGTCATCGCAATACAGAGCTTACTACAGCAAGATTATTCATTATCTACGGAAAAGGACGTATTTTTTGAATAACTATGCGGTGTATAAAATAAGTACCATTTTCAAAATAAGAGGCGAACTTTTAACAGTTAATGATGTACCGCACCGGCCTTAGCTTTCGATGTTATGCAACCAGCGCAATCTCAAGGAAAGAGAGGATATGTTGCACTTGTGAATGTATTAGGCTACAGGAACAGTATAATTGAGAGAAACTCTTAAGCATTTAGTCTCATATATTGCTAGCGTGATCTTTTTTAAATTTATATAATGTATCTATGTATGTATTAAACATAAGTAGTACCAAATTATTTTTAATGTCAACCTGGTAGACGGTTTATAAAATGACAAACCTTATAGGCTAAGATCTTGAAATATTGTAAACTTTTTTGAGTTAAAATAAAAGTAACTAACTAAGAGAGAGAAAATTGTAAAACTATTCGCGAAAAAGTGGAGAGAAAGTGTCCAGGTAAGTAAAGACTGCATGCCAATTCCTCGTATATGTATATGAACACAGATAAATTAGCAAATTGTCTGTCAAATAATCGAAGGATTAGCATGGTGAAGGTGTAAAATACATCTATGACAAAAGGCTAGTTCGCGTATTTTTGAGTGAACGAATTTGAAAGGCGTTAAATATCCACATATACAAAATCGAGAGGATTATCTCATTTCAGTGAAAATTACCCGTACAGTTTCGCTCAAAAAAATCAAACCGTCACAGTTCAATACGTTTTTGTCATTACCAACTTTTGATGTGTTTTTAACAATTAAGAAATTAAGAAATGTAAACAATTTATTTTCATTTAGTGCGAAGTTAGTGTAACTTCATTCTAACTTCAATACATTACACAAATGAATACGTAAACGGAAGCACAAGATCATCTTTTTGGTCGACTTGAAGTGGAATTTTTATTAATTAATAAAGTAAAGTATCAAATGGATTTAGATTTCGTCCTAAGTAGCGAGAAAGTTTCGTATGACACACTCGCGCACCTTACATTAGTCACGTTTGTAATTCTATTCAAATTAAAATATTATTTTCTTTATACCTAGCAAATACAGCAACCTCTGTAGAAATCTGTTTTTCATCATAACTGTACCGGATGCTGACGCATAACAGCTTTGCTAATTTTTAACCGTTTTTACTCAATCACAGTGTTGACTTATGCTAGCACTATGTGTATAGATAAACTGTGTCGAATACATAGAAAAAATATCTGCAGCTAGCTGCAAACCACAATGTTGATAAGCGCATGATATAAGGTTCTTATGGAAAGGAAAATTGAAAAAATGTGCATCGGTTTTTTGTAAAGGGTGATTTTTTAGCTGGTTTGGTTTTGGCAACACTGGTTTTGACAGCTGACGTGTGTTTAGTACCTTGTGTCACTGTCAAACAGCTTCAGTTTGGTTTGCAATTTAACCATGGATCGTCTTACAAATGAACAACGCTTGCAAATTATTGAATTTTACTATCAAAATTCGTGCTCGGTTCGAAATGTTCATCCACAGATGAGGAATTAACCAGATAGTCAACTCGAGAGCGAATCTCTCACGTTGCCTACAAGCTAAGTCGAACTGATAAGCCCCACATAATTTGCACTTATATGGACTTTTACGTGCAAATCAAATGGGAATCACGCACACATAAATCGAATTATATGGGGCTAATGGCCGCGCCCATGAAATGTCATATTTTATAGCAAGAAGTTGGGAACAGTTGATGAATTTCAGCAGATTACAACTCACAATTTGGGTGTGTAAAATAAACATGGTCAATATGCGGTGAATATGGATTGATAAAAACATACTTACCACACAACTAATAACATAATAAAATATTATAATATTAAGATTAAAGCTGTGTTTTAACTAATTTATTCTAATTTTTAATGAAAAATAATCAAAATAATATTGATTAACGTGACTAATATATAATAAGTAAGTTCATCATACATTTTCGGTTGACAACACATTTAAGTATAACTATACTAGCAAGGATTTCGTAGATTATGGATGGTTATATTGAAGCAGTTAAGTAACTCTACACAATTAAACACTGGTTTAAAACGCTCTTTTTAATAAAACGTAATCCAAATTGTTACAAATATTATTTTTGGTACATCAAAACACTTTTTTAACAAAATTTAGTAGTAGTAGTAGTAAATTGTTTTGTTTATTTTCATATAAAATAAAATTATAAAACATTATAACTTGACAAATAAAGTCGGCTGTTAAAAAAAGTGGCCAAATAATTCAATATAGATGTAACATAATGTGCATGCTTATTTATGATATGTACTCAAATACCAAACATTTTCGTAATGTACTCAACTACCAAGCATTTTCGATAAAAAAATGCACCCCCAATATATTTATGCAGTGCATTCCAGCTACCTTTTTTTCTCGTTCTTCCGTCTATCGCTTACTTTAAATTTTAAAATAAAGCATATTAACTTACTTAAAAAATTTCAAAACCGCCTTAGAAAAGAAACAGCGAAGAAAATTGATTGACTAAACGTACAAATCTTGTAACACAACATAATTTAAAGAGGATTACAAATACTTCTTTTTCACTTTTTTTTATCCATGCACGGAACCCGAATATATACATATATTCATTAAACTTTCATATGTTGAATAAAAACAATCAAATAATAAATAAATAATAAAACAATCAAAGTATTTAATATGTATATATATAAAAAACCATTGCAAACTATTTACTACAAATATTTTACACCCAAGCATTACTAATTTAGTAATATTTATGCAATAATACAATAAAATATGCATTTTATCTCATTTTATTAACCAAAATGGAAAAGAACAAAAACCCAAGAATGTTTATTTTTAGGCAGATAAATTGTAACAACTTTATTGGGTAACTAATTTTTTGCTTCTTTATAAACATTTATATTAAAATAAAATAAAAAGTTGAATCACATAAACTCAACACTTCGCAGAATTTCCTATTTCCCAACACATCCGCCGTGACCAGCTGTTTTGTTGTTGCGATTTGGATATATTGCAAAACTCCCCACAATTATTTTTGGCGGGTAATCTAGTAAATTAGATCTAACTTCATGTGTCTGGCTCACACGTATTCACAGATGGGAAAATTGAGAGAGGATTTTGCGGCTGTCATTAAATATTTTTTGCGGGTTGAAAGTGATAGGGGATTGCAGAGTTGACTATCTGGTTAATTCCTCATCTGTGTGTTCATCGCGCGCTGCTTCCATTTTATGATCGGCATTCTCGACCTTCTGAGCAGTCTATTCGGAAGATTGTGACCAAATTTCGCACCAAATTTACTTTGTTGGGCATTAAACCACCAACACGTTTACGTACTGTGCGTATTGAAGAAAATATTGCGGCCGTATCAGCTAGTGTGACAGAAGACCGCGAAATGTCGATTCGGCGCCGTTCCCAGCAGTTAGGCCTTTGTTACAGCACTACGTGGAAAATTTTGCGGAAGGATTTGGGCGTAAAGCCTTTTAAGATACAGCTGGTGCAAGAACTAAAGCCAGCCGACCTACCACAACGCCGAATTTTTGGTGAATGGGCTCTTGGAAAGCTGGCCGAGGATCCGCTTTTTTATCGAAAAATTGTGTTCAGCGATGAGGCTCATTTTTGGTTGAATGGGTACGTAAATAAGCAAAATTGCCGCATTGGGAGTGAAGATCAACCAGAAGCATTGCAACAGCTACCAATGCATCCCGAAAAAGCCACTGTTTGGTGCGGTTTATGGGCCGGCGGCATTTTTGGGCCATATTTCTTCAAAGATGATGCGAATCGCAGCGTTTATGTCAATGGTGAACGCTACCGAGCGATGATAACAAACTTTTTTTGCCCGCAATGGAAGTTCTTGACTTGCATGATATGTGGTTTCAACAAGACGGTGCCACATGCCACACAGCACGCGAAACAATGGCGCAATTGCGAGGCGAGTTTGGTGAACAGTTAATTTCACGTTTCGGGCCGGTCAATTGGCCGCCTAGATCGTGCGATTTGACACCATTAGATTATTTTTTGTGGGGGTATGCCAAGGCTAATGTGTATAGGGACAAGCCCGCTTCGATTGACGCACTGGAAGGCAACATCCATGCATTCATTCGTGAGATACCGGCCGATATGTGTGAAAGAGTATGCCAAAATTGGACTCAGCGGATGGGCTACCTGAGACGCAGCCGCGGTCAACATTTGCATGAAATTATCTTTAAACATTAAATTGCAAGGTTCAAAATATCGATTCAAATAAATATTTCATTAATTTTTTCGAATTTTTTGTGTTTTTTTTTAAAAAAAGTTCTAAACCTCTTAAAAAATCACCCTTTATGAACTCGCGAACATTACCAACTTTTATATACAGTATGAACTTGTTTAACGAATCCCTGGATTCGCGCAACACTGAAGTCGTAGCACGTATTGACGCTTTAAGTGTAACTTTTTAAAATGTTACCTCGATTAGTGCAACTTCTTGTTTTTTATTCATGTGTTTGGATCTCGACAAAGTTATTTGTAAATACTGAAAAATGAATGTGCAAATTTTTTGTTTTTGGGTTAATTGGTTGGTTTGATTAATCTTTCTTAGTTATACGTTACCATATTATTCTACGAGAGCAATTCACATTCAAACGTGATTTCCCAACATTTCCATTTTTTGCAAATTCGTGCTTCAGACATGTGTAGAGCGATATATTAAATTTTGTATAGTTTTACCCTTTAGTTTTCTTATTTAACAAAAATTTGTTCAACAATAACGATTTGTTGTAGGTAAGGTTTTTTATTTTTTACTGTAAAGTTTGGGAATATGGAGTTACATTGTTATCTAGTTTAACTGACGTTATCACATCTTGTAAAATTACTCTTTTCATTGGCATTTGCTTATTAGGAGACCAACTATTTAACAAAATGTTCGAATTCTCAAGATACGTACTTTGTAACTCTAAAGCCAGCCATTCGAAAATTCGGACCTCGTATTGCTAACTTTTTTTCCGGAATATTGACACTACCTAATTCCAAAGTAATTGTCAAAATCGTTCACAAGGATTCATTGTAATGCAAATGTGTTTGCGATAAGGCTGTGTAAATTGCGGAAATTTTCAATAATTTAAGTAACAATTTTTTTTTATTTTATTGAATATGGCATAAACGTAAAAATATATTTTATGCGTAGGGAATCAGCTTAATGTGCAAACACAATGACGTCTCAGTTTAAGATTCTTGCGCAATAAATGACAAGGCATCCTGACTTATCCAAAGGATACACAAAATCACCGGAGGCCAGAAAAAATCCTTACATCTATTGGCAAATCTGTCTAAAGATTTAAATGCTAAAGGTCCACCGCAGCGCGATTGGTGGAAAAAGGTATGCAACGGTTGAACACAGAAAATCTCCTACTGATATGTTTTTTTATGATGTAGGTTTGGGCTGACTTTAAAGTGCACACATGAGGCAAGTTCGGGAAAAATAAAATTAATTTTTCCGGAACTAATGGTGGACATATAAGCATTGTTTTTAATTCTTAACAAACCATTTTTTGCTAAGTTCCATTGTATTGGATTTATCCCGAATTCGTTTTCATTTGATCATTGCAATACTTATTTTATTCGATAAAAAATTATATTGCGACACTGTCCATGTTGATGTTTATTTTTTTTTTTTTTATATATAATTGGCACGTGCAAAAGGAATTGTTAGCACCTTTATAGTGTTATAGTAACAAAGCACGGGCGTTAAGGAAGAGGGATTAGAAGAAAGGATGAGAAACCGATGCACATTGATTTTAAATGTTTGTAAATTGTAATGGTCAGGAAAAACAGAGTGAGGTAGAGCATTCCACATTCGGTTGAACTGATGAGCATTCCTGGCATGGCGAGTATTACGGTTGAAGTTTTGAAGGGGAGGAACGCAACTGGCTATTTCGTTTGAGCACATGTGATGGCAGTATCATTAGAATAACGAGAGGCAGGAGACATTACGCGATGACTAAGAGGGTCAAGCGAATTCGCAATATCTCGGTCGCCAATAAGTTTTATCGCACGTTTTTGAATTCTGTTAAGTAGCTCCAAATATTTAATTGGTGCACCGGACAAGATATGGGGTTGTACTCAAGTTTTGGGTGAATAAACGCCTTGTAGATTCTAGCCAGATCAGAAGAGGTAAAATATTTCTTGCATCGCTTTAGGAAGCCTCGACACTTCGCAGCGTTCTTGGCGACGTCGAATATGTGGTCATTCCAACGAAGGTTGTCATAAACACACATACCGAAAATGGAAAGTCTTTCGGTTTCGGCGATGCAAGTGCCATTCATGGATAATGGCAGAGTATTGAGGTTTCGCTTTAATGACAGAAGACAACATTGTGTCTTGGAAGCATTAAATTCCACTCTATTGGTTTTACCCCACTCAAGAATGCTGTCAAGATCGGAATTTAATGAGCTTAACATACGTTGCCGTTCCGTTGCCCAGGAAACGAATATGTAAAGCTGAGGGTACTGTCATCGGCGAAGGAATGAATAGGATTAGAAGTAACAGAGAGTAGATCATTTATAAAAATGAGAAAGGGAGTCGGAGACAAAACGGAGCCTTGGGGAACACCTGCATTTATTTGGTAAGTTGCAGACTTGAAACCGTCCAAAACAACTTGAATTGAACGGTCCGAAATGTTATTTCTAATCCATTGAAGAAAGGTATCATCGATCCCAAATGCACGCATTTTCGACAAAAGAGCTTGCAGCCAACCTCTGTCAAATGCCTTTGAAATATCAAGCGCAACGACCTTACTTTCACCACCACGGTGAATAGATTGGTTCCACTTTTCGGTTAGATATGTCATCAAATCAACAGTGGACCTGTTGCCGCGAAAACCGTACTGCCGGTCATTAAGAAGTTTCCGCGATTCAAGATATTTCATAAGCTGACAATTTATCAGCGTTTCCATGACCTTGGAATGAAGGGACGTAAGTGCAATTGGTCGGTAAAAGGAGAGAGAGGAAGATTCGCTGGACAAATGCTGTTTTCCACCTTCTCGGAAAGAGCGTGGAAGAACACCTCTTCAATGTCATTGCAAATAAGTGTCGGGATAGATGTTGAGCCCGAATTCTTAATTCTAATTTTTAAATTTTTTAATTTTTCTTTTTTTGACATATAAATTTCCATAATAAATTATCGCTTTTAACTTATCGGTTATTAACTTCGCAAAGCTGACTAATTATAACTTGCCGTATTGTAAGGTACAGTAATTCGTTTTCGGATTGACTCGCGAACGTAACTCATCGCCGTTAAGTTTCATTGGATTTTTATCATTGATTTAGTCGCATTATTCCCTCATGCAACTAAATCGTCGACAGACCAAACTAGTTAGTCCGATTGTCTATAGGAATTTGACACCTTTTTAGCTATTCCTAACAAGAAACGATTGCAAGCGTATAACAAACATTTGCAAAGCACTTTAATAATTTAAGCTTGACAATGGGCGAAGACTTCGCGTTAGCATTTTAGCCTCAAAAGCCTCGATATTTTTGTTGCATTTTGTATTACAATTTTAACTATTGTATATACATTGATTTCATCCCAGACACAAACGCGTCCTTTGCTATACATTTTATGTGTCCTTAATTCAACAACAAAAAAAACACAAATTTTGTTTCGTCTTTTTACAGTTTTATTCCATAAGTCAAATTCGTTTGAAATTATTTTCTTTTAATTTTTATTCAAACATTTCATGTTTAGCATTGGTAACTCTTGTTTACGAATTTATATCTAATAATTTATAATTTCTACTATACAACGAAATTAATGTATTTTTCTCTTTCTTTTTATTTCGTTTTCCAATATTAACTGTTTTACAATAAAACAAAAATCCGCAATTTTCAGATTATCCGCATTAAATCAGAACGAATTAAAAAAAAAATAATGCTCCCAAGTTAATTACAAAAAAAAAATGAAAACATTATTTTTCTCTTCTCAATTACTAAAGTACTTAGGCAAATTAACAATTAAAAAATATACCTAAAATATATTTGTATAAAAAAAACACACAAACGGGCAGCTATTGTTTTCTTTGCAAAAGTAATCGTAAAAGTAAAAGGATACGAGAAACAATTGTATTTTGATTTGTTTTTTTTTATATATAGAACTGGCGAAATGCATTTTTTTAAGGAGTCAGAACACAATAGATCTAAATGACAAAAAATCCATGCAACTAAATCGTCCCTTACACGGTAAATCAACTGACATTTCAACAATCCTCAATATGTTCTTAACATGTGATGGACGCCAGTTGATAAGTCGTGTAAGGGCCGCTTTAAGGATCGATGTGTTTACTGTTTACTGTTTGTTTGGATGGAGACGTGATGATGTAGATAAAATATTTTCATTTTTGTTTATGTTTATTTGTTCTTACTCTGTTCTTTGAAGCTATGTTCTTAACAATAAATTTCTATGTAGACTAAGGACAAGGTTAAAAAGAATAACGAGAATGTTTTTGTTTTGTTTTTATTATTTTTGTTTTTGAAATTTGCTTTTCGGCTAAGAACGCGTGTGCTTGTGGATTTGGGGCACTACGTGGAGGTGGATTTTGGGGATTGAGGATGTGGGCAGGCAGGCAAGGAAGGTTAACCAATTATTAAACCACATCCAAGTCTAAATTGATTTTTGGTATGATTCAGCCTTCCGCTGAGCGCAAACGAGAATGGCAATGGCTGAAGACGTTTCTCTAAAACTCCGCAAACCGTCCAATTCGAGTCGAATGAACCTGAAAAGAAATTCAATTCAATTATGTCGATTAAAAAAATATTCAATGAGTGTTTCGTGTACATGAGTTATGAGTGCGTAAAGGGGAATAACACAGGGCAAGTTGAATTTAATGTCAGTTTGCAATTCAGTAAAGTGTGAAAAGAATTCGCATTATTCCCTCATGCAATTCTAATTGATCTGAAATTGATGACTCATTAAGTTAGGTTGGAATGAAGGAAATCAATAAATCAAAAGAAAATGAGTCATCATTTTAGAAATAAGAGATAGCGATAAACAAACATACCACACACCTAATTGGACTTTGAGTGGAACTGGCGCTTATAAGGTAGATACTGTATTTCACAACTTATGATGTAAATGGAAGTGACACAGCGTTTTTGCTTTACAATGGGAAACTTTTATTCTGAATTGACAACGAGACTATGAAGATTTACACATTCAGATTTAGATGATCTGCGTTTTATGCAAAAAAAAACTATTTCGAAACATACGTACAGTACAAATATGTATGTTCTCAGGGTTTTGAAGAAAATAATTTAAAAATTTGCAGGTTAAGCTGCAAAAATCAGTTTACCTTCGGTTGAATCTTTGCCGCATTTCCGTTTGGGGTCTTGTATAAAACCTGTCCCGCCCACTAAGTAGTCCAGAATAATACTGACGGAATCACATAGGAAGGAATCACAACTAAAATATTTAAAGTGAATTTTGACAAGAAAACATGGCAAACAAACCGCCCGTGAAGCATCACCGCACATCATAACAATGCCAACTCGTGAAATCTGTGAGCAAAAGAGAAGGAGAGAACATCCAGCACGAGAATCAATTGATCTAGGAAACAGAGTGGTGCTACTCCAGGACAAAAATTCGGAATCTTTCACAAGGGTGCAGAGAACATGTTAAAGGAACTAAAAAACCGAACAGAGATCTGTAATGCTAAACCCTAAGCCTTGTAGTGGAGTCACAGTCTATGTGGACTGTTGAGGATATGCAAACCACAACGAAAACGAAAAAGAGCTATAGTTTAGCAAGGCTGCTGACTTGGACTGTCGCCGTGCTGAGACATCCACCTCCATATTTTCAAGATTTGGTCGGATGAGAGTATGCCTCATGAATGGAACCGCCGCATTAAAGAAAGACATTCAAATAAGCTGCGAAAATTAATGAAGCATCAGTCTCATCCAAGCTCAAAGAATTTTCGAATCTTTCCAAAGGAAAACGCAGTCGGAGGGGATCTCAACCAATTGGAATGCGCAGTTAACCAAAGACCGCGCTAACCGGTGAGTTTAAGGCCCAGGTCTAACCCGCAACCTAAGGAAGTAAGTATAAAATAGAGAGTTAACCATAATGCAAACATTATGACTACTTTCGATTCGCTTAGGTGGAACGCAAAATAATCGGGACCAACGAGTAAATGAGCAAAACTATTATATCCCAATATTAAACGGAATTCACTAAATCCAATTCAAATAATGTCTTTTGCTGGCCGCAAATTTCTAAGGAACTAAGTATCACAAGTCCATAAAGGCGGAGGCGAAGTTGATACAGCTCTACCGCAAACATTTTGTTTTAAGTAAGACGTACAGTCCCCTTGTTCCCCTAAACAGCACTGTGACTTTAGGTTGCCGATCGTTTTTTTATTGAAATAATTAGCAGTTAAATATTCACTTATGTTGGTTGACGGGACTTACAGACATTTCTGGGAATTGAAAACTTGATAAATCGACAAATAATGACAAATTCAAGCTCTAGGAAATAAGGTCCCCGAAAATAATGCCCCCAAAAGTGGATTTTTCTGCGTAGTGGGCCACCCAGGTATTCTTGCCAAAGCGCTAATAGCATCAGTCATGCTTTTCGTCAAGCAGGCGCCTGTGAAAACAGCTTTCATAACTTTAATGAAAACAATCCCCAAATAAAAAAATTAAATATGAACCCAAAATAACGAATCCCAAAAAAAATTAAAAAAGACCCCCATTTTAAAATAAAATTTGTTTGGTTGTTTTGCGTATACATTTTGGGCCTGTATTTCGTTTTTATTTTAGGAAATCTTTTCCTGGGGGCTTACTTCCTAAAGTCACATTTTTCCACCGTTTTAAGGTTTGATGTCAGGTCATTGGTAAAATATTCCTTGGGCCAGCAACTGCTGTTTGTTGTACTGACGGCCAAACGATTACAAGAAAGTTCCATTTGAGTTTCTCCTATTATCACATAGTTCTAAAACTTCTACAACACCTTACTCAATGTGACGTCAGGTTTTTTCTTTTGAAGAACGGTATATTTGAGTTTATAAATAAGATTTTAAATGATACCATTAAGGTTGTTGTTATCCTGCAACATTCAAGGCAGTCCTCGTGAACTAAGCTGATGATATAAAAATATTCTTTCGATAAATTGAAGTTGCAAAGACATATTAAGATTTGAATCAACCAATTGACTTTTACAGCTACAGACTTTTGAAGTAGCACACTTTACCTTAAAGGATTGGTGCGCCATTTTACAACTCTCCACTTTAATGCTTTAGCCAGCTCCAATAAATAATTTTTACTATGCTTGGGTAGTGCTTCATATATGCTGCAGTCATTACCAGCCATCTCTATAAGCAAAGTCAAAGACGATGCAACCCCTACTCGTCTTCATTGACGTCTTCTTCAGTTGTCAGATGAGGTGTTCCCAGTACTGTTTTCCGCACCAGTCGAGTTCCCTCCGCTGATGCTAACATAAATATCTGCATCCACCAAGCGCGTGAGGGGGGCTTTAGTTCGAGAAGTCTTCTTCCTTCCTTCGCTTGGTCGAGCTTTTCGAAAAGTAGGCGGAATTACCGGAATTCCAAGAGAATTACAAAGGAGTGCTACTCAGCTAGTCAGTACAACAAAGGAGTGCTACTCACTGTGCTTGCCCATTGACCGTATTGTCTTTGCGCCGCTCTTTGTTAGCTCGGCATTTGGCTCTTCAGCGACCTCCGCTTTAGGAATATGTTCAACAACAAGGCCTTCCCGAATCACATTTGCGTTAGGAGATGAGACGAACAGGATTGAACCTTTTCCTCCTCCTTTCCATCCTTTCAGAGACGACAAAATTAGGCTTTTTAGTGGTTATGTTATGTTAGTAGCTGGATTGTCGCTGATGCGAGTTTCACCTGGAGTACAAACCGTCAAGTTGTCCTCCATAACATAAAACAAATGAGTGCACCACAGCATCGCTACTACTACACAAGTTACTGGTGACACTTGAACTATTCTCCTTAAATTCATACAGCTGTTGACCAGCATCGAGATCTAAAATTTCATTCTCTCTCCTTTCTGGATGCTGACAGTTACTTAATATTTTCGACTCGCTTTGATTCCAAGAACACTCGAAACAACTTTTTGCCTGTCACAAACCAGAAGCAAATGGGAAATTAGGGGAGTTTGTTACAACTTATTTTAATTCGTAAGCATAGCTTAACATTTATGTGGTTCAGTCTTTCGACCTTCAGTAATCATTGCCCTCCATTAAGGAATGTGGTCAACCTTTGAAGACTAACGTAACTTTCAATTTATATGAAGTGCTATAGGAATCTAATATATCCACGTGATTTCCCTTTTCAGGTTCCCTAAACGTAGATGATGAAAGTCAGTTTTACAAGACCTAAGACTGGCTCCTATGCTGCCAAAGCCTAATAATTGAACCTTCAAAACTCGCAGCAACATAACATGGATTCCGATTGCCGTCCACCGATGCTTAACAAATTTATAATTAAACACTTTAACGTGCTGCTCAATTTTCTACTTACTG
The DNA here is from genome assembly GCA_963576555.1 of Ferdinandea cuprea. Classification (NCBI taxonomy): domain Eukaryota; kingdom Metazoa; phylum Arthropoda; class Insecta; order Diptera; family Syrphidae; genus Ferdinandea; species Ferdinandea cuprea. The sequence goes on from OY754958.1 coordinate 135,901,897, forward strand.
AGGTTGGAAATAGATACCTATGGAATTGGTAAACATATATTGGAATGTTTCTCAAGATCTTGGAAGTAGTAAAGAGTCAAATGAGGTCTATCCTTTTGAGTCTCTTCGTCATCGCAGCCTAAATCATATTAAAGGTTTCGTTGTTTCAGTTTTTATACAAATATAATGTTTAATAATTTAACGGCTGATTTGTTGTATAAAAAAAAACTTCGCTCTTCTTTAAGATTTATGTTTTTGTTCTGATTTGGTTTTTGTGAGAACAGTTCACCACCGGTTCCAGACGATCTTAGGTCCATTTGTATATATGGAAATGAAGGATTAGAGAAAGGGAGATACCGATGTACGTTGGTTTTGTTTACAATTTACAAAACTGTAATGTGCTGGAAAAAAGAGCGTCGAAGAGCATTACACATTCTTAATGTACGGTTAAGGAATGAATCCTTATATTTCACTTTACATCCGAATATAGGCTTAAGCGTGAACTGATGTAAATTCCTAGCGGCGAGTATTGCGGTTGAATTGCTGTAGCGGTGGAATGCAACTGGAATATGCCCATTGGAGGAGTACAGAATTTTTGCGTAAGTAATGACCTTAACCTATCTGTTTTTGAAGTTCATTGGTGTTTCAATAAATGTAAAAACCCGGAGCCATATGGCTGGCCTCCGCCAATAAAGGAAATATCTGCATACATATTCGTAAAAGATTGGTCAACTATGTGACTCGTTAAAGATTCAAAAACGTGGTGGGGATTCGCGAACGAACTACTTCAAAGAAAATTTAGAATGGAATCGGAAATACGTATAGAAGAATTTCAGCATTATTCCGGAATTGCTGTCTGATCCGGCACATTGGGCTGTGCCCTATTTTCCAGATGTAAATCTGGACATGGAAGTTAAAACTGGTAAAATTCAGATTATGCTCAAAAAGGTAAAAAAAAAAATAAAGCTTCTGGAGAAGATCGGTCGCCTTATGATTTATTTTTAAACAACAACAACATGGGAGTGTCATCAAAGTTTTTTGAAAACAATTATTTTCCCCATATTCAAGAAAGGAATATAAATGAATTGGGAAACTATAAATTTGTGACAAAACCATTAGTGGATTTAGAGAAATTTCTTGTACACTAGAAAATATTTATATTATATTTATGTGGGTACAGTGGCTTAATGGTTAATTGCGTTGGACCACTAAGCGAGATGTCGCTGGTTCAAGTCCCGACCTGTACCACCTGAAAGTTTTTATTCGCTGCCACTCCTCTTGCGAACGTCTGACAAACATCCAAGAGTAAGAACTGCCATAAGAAGCATCTCAAAAATTAATTGTCGTTCGGAATCGCCATTAAATAGGTCCCTTTCATTCGTGTCAAAAATATATCTTCGCACACACAGTGGTTGGAGAAGCTAGGCTTTTTTTTTTTTATAATGCACGCGCACTAAAGGGACTTTGGAAACCCTTATAATGAAGTGACACAGTGCGGGCATTAGGGAAATGAAGGATTGAGAATGGGAGAAACCGATGCACGTTGGTTTTAAAAGTTTGTAAATTATAATGCAAAGGAAAAACAGAGCGTGGTAGAGCATTCCACATTCGTGTTGTACGGCAGAGGAACGAATCCTTAAATTTCACAGTTCGACCGAATATAGGCTTTAGGGTGAACTGATGAGCATTCCTCGCGTGGCGTTATTTCGTTTGAGCACTTGTGATGGTAGTATCGATAGAATAACGAGAGGCAGGAGACGTTACGACGATGACTAAGAGGTTCAAGCGAATTCGCAATATCTCGGTCGCCAATAAGTTTTATCGCACGTTTTTGAATTCTGTTAAGTAGCTCCAAATATGTAATTGGTGCACCGGATCAGATATGAGCGTTGTACTCAAGTTTTGGGCGAATAAACGCCTTGTAGATTCTAGCCAGATCAGAAGAGGTAAAATATTTCTTGCATCGCTTTAGGAAGCCTAGACATTTCGCAGCGTCCTATATGGGCCGTTTCCGCCTAATATTTATTAATTTATTTATTATTTTTAGACAATATTTATAACCTATGCAGCTATCTTTGTTGACTTTGAGCCTGCTTTTGATGTAATCGACAGAAGATCTCTTTTTTTCAAACTGAGCAACATTGGGAGAGTGTGATCAAAAGTTTGTACACAAAACAATCTCTGCAGTATGGGATGATGAGAATGCGTCAAATTATTTTGACAAAACAAGGTTGTTTACTTAGCCCGCAAAGATGTTAAATGATCTGCACGATTGTTTGGTTGGAGGACTTTGTTTGAATGGTGCGCTTGCCGGACTGTTAATGTATGCGGACGATATTGTTGTATTAGCTGATGACAAACACGTACTAAATTTGTGTAAATGAGTGATCCCTCGGAAAAAAGGTGCGTCCGCGTTGACAGTAGAACTCGTGACAGGATCATAAGAAGTGAAAAAAAAAAATCGTGTTTTAGTTAAGACCATAAACTAGAATTTGAACGAAGGGGAAAAAAAGGGAAAATTGGATTTTTGGCAGACCTTTTTACAAATAGTTGTGATTGAAAAAAAAAACAAAAACCTTCGTCCAAGTCCTCGTGAATTGTATCTCGAATAACTGTGTAAAATTTCATCAAGATCGGTTGAGCAGTTTTCGGGAACTGTTGACAACCGACTTTGAAAACACAGTTTCCAGAAAAACGCGTTTAAAGTTTGGATAACCTCAAATAAAACCCATGATTCAATTGAGTGCGCACCTTCCCAAGGCTGTATTCCGAAACTTTTATTCGGAATGACTTGAAAATTTAGGATAATATTCTCGAGATGTTGTAGAAATTAATAAGATAATAAAATTCATTTTTTGAAACTGTGATACCCATGTAACCCCTCAACCTAGATAAATCAAAAAGTATGGTTTTCGGTAAAGGCAGAAGAGCACATAATGAAAGATGGTATTTCAATGGGGGGCTGAAATCGAAATAGTAAAAGAGTACAAATATTTATTAATGATCATCCCGCCGGGACTTTCGCTAGTGGCGAAGCTTAAAGAAAGAGACCCGAAGGCAAAAAATTGTTAAAATAGCACATGTAAGGATTTCATCGGCAAAAAGGATGTTATTTCCAGAGCGATATTTTGCTATGCTTCTCAAGTTTGGGGCCTTTCAAATTTCGACGCCGTTGATAAAATTCAGCGATTTTTTTTAGTCTTCCTGATTTAACCCCCGAATTATATAGTGAGCCTTGGAACAGGAGTACCAGCATGGAATTTATACAAAAGACACTACAGATATGAGCACTCTCGGTTACCGCACATACTCTCAAAGCAGCTAATGGAAGAAAATATACAGTGGTGGAAATCTAATTAGAAACATAGAAGAAAAAAACATATATTTGTCATTTACCAAAGTTACACACAATGCATATGCACAAAATATGTACCGTTCATTTTCTGGCGCTTTGCGCTTTTTTTTATACATAAGTAGATCAGTTATATGTTATCACAAAGGTATTTTTTTGACAAGTGTACTGGAGTGTTTAGATCGGAATAAGAAATTTTGTGGAAATTTAATTAGAAACACTATATACAATTTTGAATACTTTCCGTCCATATTACGGTAAAATTCCTACATTTTAAAAATTCCCTTAAATATAGCAAAGCACTATTATTATTTAGTTTAATAAAATGGGGAAAAACAAGAATTGCACACCAGAATTGAGAATGCAGATCATCAGAAAATACTGCACGGCAGGTGCATTTATGGATTCTATCGCTGCAATGCTCCAAAAAAATGGTCTACGATGCAATAAAGGTTTACAATGAAACTACCCAAAAAGAAAAAAACGGGCCAGGAAAACAACCGCTAAAGAAGATAGGCTGATATGTCGTTTGAGTAAAACAGATCCTTTCCTTACAAGTAATAACATTTTGTTAAATGTATCAGGGCAATTAAATCAAAAAATTACATTCCGGACCATCAGGAACCGACTGCTAGAAGCAGGCCTGCGGGGGTGCATTGCTCGCAAAAAACCACACGTTTCAAAAAAAAAAAAATTTAAAACGTCGGATGGAATTTGCCAAGGAGCATGTGCTTAAGCCCCTCTCTTATTGGAAAAAACTGCTCTGGAGCGATGAATCCAAATTTAATATGTTTGGATCTGTTGGAAAAAAATAGGTAAGGCGGCCAAAGAATGAAGAGCTCAACCCAAAGTACACAATCAAAACCATTAAGCATGGTGGTGGAAATGGAATGGTTTGGGGAGCCTTTTCCTGGCGCGGTGTTGGCCCCATTGTGCAAGTTGATGGGCGTATGGACCAGCATATGTATAAAGACATTCTGGCAAATGTTATGGTGCCATATGCTTTTGACCATTTGCCAGTGTCTTACATTTTCCAACAAAATAATGATCACAAAAATAAAAGTTTGAGGAGGAAAAAATAGACGTTTTAAGCTGGCCAGCCCAAAGTCCAGACCTCAATCCCATTGAGAACTTATGGGCTGATGTGGAAATATGTTTGGGACAGAAAGCAGCAAAAAATTCCAACGAATTGTTTAATAACACTGAACAAGCATGGAAAAATATCCCTCTTCAGCGATGTCAAAATTTGGTGAAGGATAACATTTTTTTAAAGAACTATTAACGAAAGATTTACAATATTTTTTAAATACATAATTTGAAACCAACCGGGAGTAACTGTTTGTTTATGGCATCAACTGATATGTTACACTCCCTTCCTAAATAACCCAGTTCCATTGAATCATATAAGCCACTCAATAGAAGCCATATGAATGCAAGTGAAGGTCGTAAATGATACCAAATGCGCAAACTGCTGAGTAAAATCGATAAAACTTGTTCGAAACAAATGTAGGAGGACCTAACAAGAACTTCCCACATCAAGTTTAACAGCAAACATTTCATCGCACAACTTACCTCTAAAAATTAAATCAGCCTTTGGCAAGTCAACCTGGTAACCAATTGTGGCCACCGACTCTTGCATTCTCAGACTGGTTTCAACTTCGACACCGATCTGCAGCTGGTCGCTGGCCTTTTGATAGTAACAAACATGCACACCACCGGGTCCCAGAGTGCCAGACCATGTGGAATCTCCATTTGTGTATCGTGCCACGGCCGAAACGACGGCAATTTGTCCACCAGGAACATTCGGCCCATACTGGTAGGCCAACTCACCACCGAGAGCGAGTTTTTCTGTCACCGACTGCAGGTAATGCCCAACCAGAACACCAGAGTTATTGAAGAGGTTCGGGTTACCCACAGTCAAGGTTGCAGTAAAATCATCGCCACGGTAATCAGTTGACAATTGTGCAGCTGTTAGTTTACCATCCTGAATCTGTAAGAGAAAATTATGCCATGTCAAAGTGCCGCGAAAAACATAACGTAACAACATTAGCCGAACTCACCTGTGAAGCAAACTTGCAGCGCACCCTCGGATGGAACTGATGAATAAGATTTGCATTTAGATTACCTGACGGATCGATGTCGCCCAAGAGAACTGGGAATGCCTCGGAGGGCGAGAATTGCTTTGTACCAACATAAGTCGCACCAAACCGATAGCCACTCGGCTGTGTGCTGCAAAGGTTAAGCGTATGCGAAACCTGGAAGTGATTGCTGAGGCCCTTGTTCAACATAACTTTGGCACCTTCAAAGGTCATCGCCATTATATCTGAAAGAGGCAAATTTTCATGTTTTTATTCATGGGTCGCATCCATTTGCACGCAACAGAAAATAGGTTATGTCATCATTATCGCACCGCGGTTATCAACCTTTTCCAACCTCTTCGGTTTGGGTGTTGTGCTGCGTCCGATTGATTTCAAATTTTATTTGACAAACTTACCTTTGCATTTTTTGTGCAACTCCTCCACAGTTCCTGGATTTTCGAGGTTGACCTTTTTGTCATCGGTTGTAGCCGATAGAACTGCGACCGGTGCTGGAGTTGGTGCTGCCAGCAAAGGTTCGGGCAGCCCAATTTTGGGATCATTTTTCGACGCTGCCATGACGTTTCCCATGATAGTAATTTGTTAAAATTTTTTGTTTTTTCCTGACGTCGAGAAAAACACACACTCCGATTAGAAGTTCGATCCGTAGGTGAAATTTTTTTCTTTTGGGAAGAGTGAGAAATTTTGACAGCTGTCGTTGGTTCAGTCGTTTTATGTGTGTGAGTGTGGTTTACACACGTGCCTGCGGTTGGATGGAAAAAATTGGAAACAACAACTGTCAGTTTTGTTGTGGAGAGTTTTGATAGTTTCTGAATGCGTTCGACGGTGGAGGAAATGTCGCATGGATACATACAGAGAACAGTTTTATTATGTCTTGGGCAGACATAATGATTTTCCTGTGAGAATATTTTTTTACAGGTTGTGTAGATTAACCTATGCAAAGCGTTCAAACCAAATTTTAAACGATAAACTCAAGACATATGGTTAAAAGGAAAATCATATTATTTTTAATATTTTGTATAGAAATATATTCGTTCGAAGTTAAAATATGCTGGGTAAAACTGTCTTTTTTATATTTACATAACTTAGCTTTAAACAGTTTAAAATTCATTTAATTGCTTCATGTCCAGTTCAAATTGAAATTGCAACCAGAATCGGAGTATTGATGGTGCTATGATTAATTGTTTTTTTATTTCATTTAAAATTTAATATTTGGAAGAGATTGCGATTGGTTACATCTTCTCCATTGAGTTTTGGTCAAAGTATTTAAGATTGTTATTATATAGTTTTTGCCTCATTTCATTCGATTTTCCATGGTCGTTTGTTATACTGGACTTTTGTTTAACTGAACATCGAATGTATTCGCAAATAATCCTCGTTTTACTGCATCAATACAATTTGTGCGCCAGAAGATAGATTAGAAGAATTACAACCATTTGTGGCTCGATTGGAGATTTTCATACATGTTAAAGGTTATTGGTTTTGCTAGAGCTCTGCGTTTAGCCTAAGGATCTTGTTAAAGAAATTGTTTCAGGTGCATTTTAGGAATTTTTTTTTAAAACAATCTCCCGACGCTTTAGCAAAACTCATAAAAGCGCAATATTTTAAAGAAAACAATATTACCATTCATATGCCGTATTACCATCTTATCTACAATAGAACCACCAATGGCCGTGATTTATCCATATACGTTGTCTGGTGTTATAAATAAAAATATGATGCGATATTTACGCATTTCTATTGCTGTTTCTATTGCCAGCTAGCCTAGGCCAGATAATACAGATATGTCTCGGCTTTACGCATGATTGATAATATAGGGTCCGCCATCTAACGTTTTTTTTTTTCAACTAGTGCTTATTTCGCTCATGTCTGATTTGACAGATAATTAGTTTTATCCTTCCGCTGAACGCATATGGTTGTGTATACGCTTGAACAACGCAGGGAAGTGGGCCTGCGATCGACTTAAAGAAGATTCCGATTTTGCCAAAAAAATCATCTTTTGAAACAAGCAAAATTGTCGCATTTGGGGCACAGAAAACCCGCACGCATACATTGAAAAGCCGATATCCCCAAAACGAGTCACTGTTTGGTGCGGATTTTGGTCAATTGGGCAATTTTTCTTCGAAAATGAGCAAGGAGTGGCCGTTACAGTCAATGGCGATCGTTATCGGGCCATGTTGAACGAATTTTTGTTCACAAAAATTGAAGAGGAGGATATTGGCAACATTTGGTTTCAACAGGACGGCGCTACGTGCCACACAGCCGAAGCTTCACTCGATGTTTTGCACCCTGTTTTTGAAGATTGCATTATCAGCCGCAGAGCTGATGTCGTTTGGCCACCGCGGAGCTGCGATTTGACACCGTTGGACTATTATTTGTGGGGTGCCGTAAAAGATAAGTGTTACGCTGACATGCCAGAGACAATTGACGCTTTAAAGGACAATATTCGTGAAGCCATTGGTGAAATACAGCTGCACACAATCGATAATGTGCTTAAAAATTGGACCGATCGTGTAGGCTACTGCATGGCCAGCCGAGGCAGCCATTTGAATGAAATTATTTTCCATTATTAACCGGAAGGATTGCACTTTCAAATAAAAAAAGAAATTTGAGAAAATATTATTTTATTTGGTGACGGAGCTTACGCGTGCAAAAAAAAAAACGCTATTGCACCATTAGGAGTACCATCAGTAAACTCTTGGTGTATGGCAGAGGTTTTCCAGCTCCAGAATATGTCTATCAACACGAGGTTTTTTTTCATATCCATTTGCAAAACATGTAGGTACAACATATTTATAATAAAATATAATTTGAATATGATACATCAACTGTCACAGCTAATTTCGAATTTTCGCAGTTAATGAAGTATATTATTGCTCTCAACTTAAGAGTGTCTGGGACCTTTCTTAAGTTTTATGAGCGCTCGTAAATCTACACTAATAGATGTTGGTGAATAGGTTTACGAAGCTCATAGTTTAAGATTCGTTGATGAATACCGGCCTTATTCTCACTGCCAAATTAGTTTACTTATTTTGTCCGTCCTTTTTTTTTTTAAATTATTGTGACTTGGCACCACTCTAATACAGAAAAAAAGTCAGATTATTTTCAAACTTCAAGTTTCAAAAAATCCGCTAAAACCACCGAAAACAAAAGGAGCCACAAAATAGCATTGCGTATCAGTACAGTATCCCTTCTTTGTTCTTGTTTTAAAATAATGCCGCCAAAACGTAAAAGAAAACCCGCCGCTTCAACTAGCAAGGTATTTTTGAAATATTTATTTTAACAAATCTAAAACAACGGTCTCAATGCAGGCGGCGAAAAAGCCCAAACTAACAGATTCAGCGACTCCGACAGCCGAGTCAACAGATATCGACAGCACCACTGGCCCAGTGCTCTATGTTGAGCACTGCCGCAGCTGAAACGTATTCAAGCGGCGTGCAAACGATTTACACAGTCAAATCGTTGAGCAACTGCCGAACATAAAACTCGTCCTTAATCCGTCCGGTCCACCACGTCGCGGCGCCTTCGAAGTATCTTTTGCCCCAAATCCAACCGATGATCTTGATGCCCGGAAAGAACTGTGGTCTGGGCTTAAAAAGGGTCCACCCAGAGCTTTGAAATTTCCCGCACCAGAAGTAATTCTTGGCGCCATCAAAAAGCAGCTCGAAGATTAAACTTTTGTGACTCTTCCAGTGGACGATGAAATGTGGCACCTGTGACCGACATTGGTCAAAGCCATCTTATGGAAGCCAATGTTGTGAATTTTTTTTTGCCCTTTTCTTCAGAAGCTGCAGGAGGAATTTTTGTTAATTTTTTTTGTGTTTTATTTGTTGCAATAAATTCTTTTTGTATTAGTCTCCATTCGTGCACCAGCGACAAGTAATGTTTTGTTGTTTGCCCTTCCCCTCGCTTAGGCAGTCTTCATACTCGGTGAGGAGATCCTCTAGTGCCATATGCGCATCGACGAACTCTTGTTCGTCCATTCCCTCGCCGGTGTACCAATGCAGATGTGCCTTTCGCTTTAACATCGTGACGAACTGTTGGGACACGCGACCGAAGAGCTGCCGAATGGCTGTGGTGTTGCCGATGAACGTGGACGACATTTTAAGACCTCTTGGTGGAATGTCGCAAATGGCAGTCTTAACGTTGTTTGGGATCCAGTCCACGAAGTTGTGGATGTTCTTGTTGCGCGCGTTCGTCATCAGCGTATCGACTTCTTTGGGGGACATTCTTCCTCGGAAAATTGCCGCAACAGTCAGGAGTTTACCCGCGCGCAAGTCAATTGCGGCTAAAAGGTTATTCGAGCTGAAGATTTGGCTAACTAACTCGCTCACTGACTGCTTGGCATACTTTGCTGATCCCATTGCGGTCAGAGGAGCAAATCCTGGGACGAGGAAGTGCAAATTCGGGAATGGAACCATGTTAACGTAGAGTTTCCTCAGACCAGAGTTCAACTGGCCAGGGAATCGCAGACATGTCGTCACTCCGGACATTGTGTGGGCGATTATGTGATTCAAATTCTCCAGGGAGGCTGCGTTCAACTGAAGTCTTCTTTGGCAGATGTCGTACAGCGCTTCATTGTCAATGCAAAATGTCAGGTGGGTGTATTCCATTTGGTGTGGGCAACAAAGCACCGAATTGTACGGCTCTACGACTACATCAGAAATTCTCTGCGAGGGAATTACGCTAAAAGTGCACACCAAATTGTCTGGATATTCTTCTGCAAGATTCCTCATTAGCAACGCTCCGAATCCGGAACCAGTCCCACCGCCTAGAGAGTGGATGATTTGGAAGCCTTGCAACGAGTCGACCGTCTCTGCCTGCATTCGGGTGACGTCAAGGACGTGATCCATGATCTCAGCTCCCTCGGTGTAGAAGCCGCGACCGAAATTGTTGCCAGTGCCCTCAGATCCGCTTACAAACAGTTCTGGATTGTAGATTCCAGCATTGGGGCCGTGCAGAATGTGATCCAGACTAGATCGATCTGTGTCGACGGCCACAGCACGCGCATAAAATGTTCCTCGGTCTGTTTCGTTGAAGTAAACGTTCATCCGCTCCAACTGAAGGTGCGAATTTCCGGCAAATTCTCCGCTGGACTTGATGCCATGTTCGCGGGATATAACATCCCAAAACTGCGAGATTGATGAAAAGAAAGATTACGGAACTATTCCGAATATTTCGCACTTACTGCGTCGCCAACAAGGTTACCACATCGGCCGATCTGCAAAGTGATAATCTCCCGCATAACTGAAAATTTTGAAAGTTCCTTAATAACTGTCAGTCGAGAAGTGACGATTGCTGCGATTGGAAATGGGGAAAACTTCGTTTTAAACGAGTTTTCGGAATCAGTTTAGGTAGCGGGCCTCTATGGAGCGAATGCAGGGAGACTCGTGGGAAGGAAACCTCTGATACGAACTTTTTTCAAACGTTTAACGTTTTTTATTTCCGAAAATAAATACATAAAAAAAAAACAACAACAATTCATGATCAGCTTCGCTTTCTTACATCGACTTCATCTGCGCCATTAAGTCATCCAAGTCAACCTCAGCACCAGCACCAGCTGTCGATGAAGACACAAGTTCATCGGTTTTCTCTGGAGCGTCATATGCCAATTTGAGTCCAGCAGCTACCGACGATGAGCTTGCCGTTGCGGCAACCTGATCCGGCGGCGAATCACTCACCAATTCGATGCCCCAGTCGTTGGCTTCATGCAGAGGGCCTTCGTCGACAGCCACTTCTTCGACCTTCTCCACTTTTGGTCTCGCTTGGAAATCTTTCTGACGTGCTTGACAGTGGCGATCATCGCACTGAGTATTCGGCTTGAGGCTCATCTTAGGGAAGAAGTCATTCATTGCGTTGTAGCCCAAATAATCGGAGACCTCGCCGAAGCTGAGCAGATACTTTAGTGTGTTCTGCACTAGCATGCCGGCGGTGATGCCCATCGTTGTGGGTAAACTCGCTGCGCATACTCCCTCCCTCTTTAGAGTCTTCTCATCGATGTTTTCCGCGACGACAAGGGGTGGGGCGCAGGCAAAGCAAGCAGTGTCTCCTGGTCGAATAAACTGAATATGTCCGGAGACTGCGTTCTCGGACACACCCGACTCAAACCAATTCAGCGATAACTCATTGCAAGCGGTGTTAATGGCCATGCGTGCTTCAAAGTTGTCCACACAGCTGAGAACCAAATCCACGGGTGTGTTTGGCACAACGCCTCCAGTGTTGATCGTATGGAGAAACTTGTCGAAAGACTCTACAGTCGTGATGTTGTAGTTATGCGTCTCAATATGTACGTCAGGATTGATGAAGGTGAGAGTCCTGGCGGCGGCATCGACCTTGGACAGTCCCGCTTGATCGGGAGTGAAGAACAGGCGGTTCATGTTCGCCAGTTCTACTTTGTCGTAGTCGAAGAGAATGAGTTTTCCTACGCCGCATCTAAGAAAAAAAACAACATTAACATTTCCCTTTTCCTAAGACAACGCCGGAGTACACTCACCTGGTCAACATATCCGCGGTGACACTGCCAACACCGCCGATGCCAACAACAGCTACGGACTTGTCCCGAATTCTTTCGTATTCCTTAACGATTCCCATACGTTGGAGCGCCATCAGGCGACTGTAGGGATTTGAGTCCACAACTTCTGCAGTCATTTTATCGATTCGTTCGCGATACTGCTTGGCATTGCTTTTATGCTTTTGCAGCTCCTCTTGGAGATCATTAAGCCTGGCACGGAGTTCATCAAGAGCTGCCATTTTTAGAGGATTCAATGAAATACAAAAGGTGGTTAAATGCTTTTGGGGTCGTTTTGAAAATCTAAAATCGTTTGCGTGTCACTTTCGCTTTGTGCTGCGCTTTTTTGTTGTTCTCTCTTTGATAGGTTTACGAAACGTCAACGGGCGTTGACAAGCAACAACAAGTGGTTAAATACAGCGTGCATTTTTATTGCTAATTGGAAGGCAGGTGGCGCTGAGATTCATTGTGGTATGATAACATCGACATTTGTTCTTAAAAAAATATGTATTTTGCACAAAAAATATTATGATCCATGGATGTTTGTTGAAAATATCGTATTCCATTAGAAAGTTCGCCGGTGTAACCGTATAAAATATAATCGGGCATTCGTAACACTACGTCACGGAGCAAGTCCAATCAAGAGCTGGTGTCGTTTCATTATTGTAAACTAGGAGTTTTTAGGGATAGCTCTCTGTCTCGTTTGTTCTTTAACCATTTGATTGAAATTGCCCTTATGTCGAGGTTCGTAGGGTCCCCCCTTTAAGTACGGCAATACAAACTGACTCGGTCATGCTTCAAAGTTTTTGGAGGGGATCTTTGATTTCAAGTATTCGCCTTATTTCTATTTATTACTATTTAATCAAGCTTTGTTTCTCCTGCTCTCATGTAAAGCATCTTTGTACTTTCAGATGCTGTTAATTTACACCCAATTTTTTTTATAAATGTTCCCGATTTTAAAATAAAAAAAAGGATTATATCGACTAAAGACATTTTACCTTATTTGTAATTTTGTGTTGATTTTATTTTAATTCTATATTTTCTGCACAAATAAATAATAAAACAGTGTTGGAACTTTTCCGTTATAACATAATTTCATCGCTACCTGCAGTTAGCACATAATATTTTTCATTAATAACATTCAAAGCTTACTAAAATTAAAAGTTAAGTATAAATCATTTTTAACTCGCGTTTATTAACGGGTGATAGAATATAGACTTAAAGTACACTTACACTTGGCCGCAAACATGCTTATTTGCGAATTCGCTAAATAGGTGTTTACATTGAAGTTTGCTCATTTGGATTGACACCTGTCTGTTTCCACACTTGCTTATAAAATTTCATAGAAATTATAACATAATTTCACTTTAGTTTTGAGTGTTACCAACCTCAAAACATTCTGTAAACATTAAAAAGTTGGTTTAAAATACACGCCTTGTTAACGGAATAGAAACAAATAAGTTTGCAGACTTTGCTGACGAAAATGTATACTGTTACCGATAAAGTCAAATACATTACTCCGAAAACTATTGTTAGGAGGTATGCACTTCAATATAAACTACATTATCCACTAATAACTTACTTATCATTTAATTTTTAATCTTACCATAAAATTTGAAATATAAATGGTATTGTCTTTCGGGTTTGTTTACATTTTTAAATTTGAGATTTGACAGTTCTACAATTCCACTCAGAATTGCACTCAGCCTTTCAACTAACGTTATTCAATTAATTTTCAAACACATTTGCAAATGTTGTGCGGGATGAGCTCATTTGCCTAGGTGTAAATGCAGTAATGGAAATTTCAGTAGACCTTTTCTGGTTTATAACTAGTTCGATTCAACTTTTGCCAATTTTTAAACACTAAAATTATTGGAAGGCAACTGGAAATGGCGTCACTAGACAAAGAAATAGGCAGCACAGGCTGCAAAAACAACTCTCATTGCAACAACAGCAATACGAACCGAGACAAACGATAGCAAATAAAGTCTGATTGGCTAATCAGTGCCCATCACTGATGGGCCATCAGTCAGTCAACCGATGAACATGGCTCACGCTCTTTACCAGGCTATGCCATATTTTAACATGATTCAACTGAAAGGATTGAGTGCCTTCCAAGAAAATGGCAAGGAAGGATAAAACGAACTATATTTATGTAGTTCAACCGTTGTAATTATTAAATGGTTTGAACACGCAAACTCCTATAAGTAGGCAATGATTATCAGAAATCAAAAGCTTAAGTTGATATGATCTAATTGCTAGTATGTTCGGCAGTAGTATACTTTTCTGCGTAACAGCCAATAATTGTAGATTTAATCTATAAATTATTTTTAGGGCGCCCTACCAATAACAAATTAAATGTAAAGATTACATTCATGGTACGGTTCTTAGAATTTTCTTGTGCATAATTGCGTAGGGGACGAAAAATTTAAACTCTACTCCAAATTTGTTAATGGTACTGCGCAGGGAGACATGAGGATAATGCAGTGTGCATATTCGGTGGTCACATTTGAGTTTGGGCTTTTGCATGAAGGCAGTGGATAATAGATAATACTTTTCGAAAATAGTATCGGAGCGAGGTCCAGGGGATCTTCTTTAATCTTAAGGTGACACGTATTTTTGCATGTTTACGCATCCCACTTATCCGGCGTTGTAGACTTGTGTGGCCATGTAAATCAGTCATTAGTTTTGCACAAAACTGAGTATGAATTATCTTTCTGTTTAAGTAAATACTTTTATTGCTATGTTATAGTTGTTGTTATATTTGACTCATTGCTTGAATTTTTTCTCAATATTTTCTTTGTTTCAAAACTGTTCGATTTCATAATATACTCGTAACAGTGTCACTGAGTTAATTTTAATTATTCTCAAAAGTTTTTTGTGTTCGATTATTATTGATTAAATATTCAGTCTCAAAAATAGGTATTTCGGAAAGTGTCACAAAAGTTGCAGCTTTTTTATGCTTTTCCAAAATGGAAAGTAGTTATAATTCAAATTCAAAGGAATCGAAAATAACTTCCAACTTATTTGAACTTCCCGAATGAAATGCAGAGTAGGCCCCTGGTTCCAAATTCCGAGATCATCGGTATTGTTATAATATGAAGTCAGCTCCAAAAGCGAGTAAACGTTTTGCTTATACCTAAAAATCGGAAATATTCACTTCAAATTCATATAACTTGAGTTGATGTGACAATAGACACTACATATATGTATGTATGTACAGTATTGTGCAAAACCTAAGCAACTTTTCCTACTCTCATGTAAAAAGTTGTCTCCCACTTTTAAAAATACTTCCCGGTAAACTGTAAATATATTTATTTACATATTTGCACGTGTCCTCAAAATCACCCAAACTAAGTTTTTAATTTTCATTTATTAACAGTAAATAAAAAAAAAATAAATCAAAATCAGTTCAAAAAACAGCTGTGCAAAACCTAAGCAACTTCGAGTTTGCTAAAACAGTTCTTGTTATTACCACAAATTTAACGGCATTTTTAAAGTGGGTTTTTCCATGACGCAATGTGTAAATTTAATTTTGCTCAATTGTGGGTAGAGATTGCGATCGGGTAGTCATTCACAGTCATTTTCAATATGGAGTGCGCTAAATATGATAAAACCTTTAAATTAAAAATAATTAACCTATATAAACAAAGTTTATCACAGTCAAAAATTGCAAAAATATTCGGAATTAATAAATCTATAGTATCACGTTTGATTAAAAAATATAAAGCTACCGGCAGCTTACAAAATAATAATGTAGGAGGAAGGCCGCGTAAAACAACTGTTCGGGAGGGTAGGAAAATAACGAGATTAATCAAATCAAATCCCTTTATTTTCTCTCGGGAAATATTGTCGACTTTGAATTTGAACGTTGACTCCAGTACGGTTCGTAGACGGGCTCTTAAAGCTGATCTTAAAAGTTATTCAGTGTTGAAGAAACCTATGCTTACGAAGAAGCATGTACAGAAAAGGTTTATTGATAAAATTGTTTTTTGAACTGAAATAATCTTTTCTTTAAAACACTTTATAGGTTGAATTTTGCTAAAAAATATATTAATTGGTCAGTTGGCAAGTGGAAAAGTGTGTTATTCAGTGATGAATGTAAATTTAACCTGTGGAACACTGATGGCATACAATAGGTTAGGCGTACGCCCAAGCAAAGACTTAATCCACGCTTCTGTAAAAGTACACTGATATGTTATCATGTTATCAGTTATGATATGGACATGCTTTTCTGGTTATGGTGTTGGTCCTTTTCATGAAATAGGGGGCATAATGGATCGTTTTTTTTACAAGGATATTTTGGAAAATGTGATGCTGCCGTATGCCGAATGGAATATTCCACTTTCTTGGGTATTCCAACATGACAACGACCCGAAGCATACTTCAAAAATGGTCAAGGAGTGGCTAACAGACCATCGGATTGAAGTTCTTGATTGGCCTGCACAGTCGCCGGATTTGAATCCGATTGAAAATTTATTCGGGATTCTTAAACGTCGCGTTGGAACAATACGGTGCAAAAACCAATTGGAGTTGATAAATTTATTGAAAATACAGTGGCAAAACATACCAGCAGCTATTATTTCTAATTTAATTGAGTCGATGCCTCGTAGATGTGCTGAAGTCATAAAAAATAACGGATATTATACAAAATATTAAAAGAGTTGCTTAGGTTTTGCACAGCTGTTTTTTGAACTGATTTTGATTTATTTTTTTTATTTACTGTTAATAAATGAAACTTTAACTGTAAAAACTTAGTTTGGGTGATTTTGAGGACACATGCAAATATGTAAATAAATATATTTACAGTTTACCGGGAAGTATTTTTAAAAGTGGGAGACAACTTTTTACATGAGAGTAGTAAAAGTTGCTTAGGTTTTGCACAATACTGTATGTATGTACATCGAGAATGCGACGTTTGTAGTGTTTAACTGTGTGAGTTTTTCTGGATTTAATTCTAAATTAAAGGAGAAGAACTGTTATTCACTTGTAAATGGTTTGGAATGCATCTGGACCAGCGTTGCCGCTTTAAGTAATGTCTCTTTTCTCTCAATTTTCTTGGTTCTTGAATAACTTGATCATTCAAACTCAAAATCAAATATTTTGAAATGCCAGAAAGCTGCTACTTGTGAATATGTAATCCTTAAAATACTAAACTCCATTCATCTGTTCGTTGCGTAGGTCCAGTCAAAAGAATTTAAACATTGTTTTAAGTTATTAAGTCATCAATAATCATACGTTTTTTGCTGTTGTTTATTGTTTTTTTGCTTTATTAATCTTTTATGTGGACGCCGCTTTTTAAAAATTTTCAGCGTGAACACTGCTCTGGACACGTCGGAATTACCAATCACAAGCGACATTATTATTCGCACTAGTTTGCTAGAAGTATCTGTCTGGAAGTAGAATGGACCAGATTCCAATTTTGAATGCTTCAGCAAATGTTACAGTTTTATTATGAGTCTTTGCCTATATTTATAATAAGGTCTTAAGTAATATTCCTTTGTAATAGCTGACTTTTAAATATGATGCTTAATAAATCAGCCGATGTTCTAACTCGTTGGCGCACCGAAAAAGTGACAAAAAATAAATTTCGGCTGGTAAACATTGCAAGAACTGTTAAAGCCTTAACACACAAGAGTGTTTCTGGTTAGTTGTGACGAACAAGTATTAAATAATTTCGATTTTAATTATTTTTACGCAAATGTAGCTACTGGTAACTTTCATTTCATTTGAGAGAACCCTTTTTCGTTTTCTTTTATATTTAACACTTTTCCTTTTCCATCGCCTAAATCCACGCGGACAGACAAATCAAGAAAAAAAAAACAATCAATTTTTACCTCGTTACCTTCTAAAACTATTCAATTTCTGAAAGCCGAACAAGACTGCATAATAAACCGCTATGAAGGCAATTAGTCAGATGCATTATAGTCAGGTATCTCATAACCAACTAATTTCTGAACTGCAATACTGTGGTTATAGGTAAAAGGCATGCGTTTGAATTGCAACGTAAATTGAATGTTATAATACATCGACGCGGTATTAAAGTGTATTAAATTTCGACATATATTACGGTAGTATTAAAAACAATGAATATATGAATATTCTGACATTGACATTACGTTGACAAAGATGTCCAACTAACATATTAGAGAACACTGCGCGCGTGGCATTGCATTGCAATAATGATCTACAATTTCATTGAAATGGCGTTCATAAAATTTGTTTCCTTCCGTGTGGTGTTTGGTGAGTTTCAGAACTTTTATTAGGCGCCCGGAGACACAAGATTGCGTCAATTGGTGACTTTTTGTAACATTTCGCCGCAGAGGTTTATCATCCCTAGACTCTAGTATAGTCATCAACCAAGTTTGGGTGGAGGAAAGCATGCCCGATGACTGGACCATCAGCTGCATATGTCCCATCTACAAGAAAGGCGATCCCTATGTCTTGCAAGAACTATCGAGGCATATATCTGCCAGATGTGTCGCATGACAGTAGATAACACGACAAACTGCAATGTGCAGTTTGTCAGCAGCTCATCTGAACTCTTTCATATATGCATCGGATTTCTGCTGTCGTGTGATTTCTTCAATCTTGTTCTTGAACTTACAGTGCGCAGGGCAGGTGTCAACACGGATGGCACTATCTTCAACAGATCAGTCCAACTGCTGGGGTATGCGGACGATAGAGATATCATCGGTCGATCCCAGCGTGCCGTGATAGAGGCTTTCACGGCTATTGAAGAACAGGCGAAACTAGTTGGCCTTGAAGTGAATGAGGACAAGACTAAATATATGCTTTCAACAAACAAACAATCATCAGTCCACCGACTAGGACAAAATGTCACTGTTGATAGCAGCAACTTCGAGGTAGTTAAGGAGTTCATCTACCTCGGGGTAAACATCAACTCCACAAATGACATATTAGTGGAGATCCGTCGAAGAATTACCCTAGGAAACCGCTGCTACTTCTGTTTGGCAAAACAAATGGATTCAAAACTCCTAACTCGAAGGACAACGCCTTATCCTGCCAGTTCTGCTATACGCGCCGAGTGCTGGACGATAAGCAGGAAAGGAGAGTTCATACTGGGATCCTTTGAAAGAAAAATCCTTCGACGGATATTTGGTCCTGTGTGCGAGGAGGAGAAGATACCACCGCAAACTCTATGAGCTGTACCAAGATATGGATGTAGTCCGAAAAGCTCGTCGACTACATTGGCTCGGCCACATCGAGCGAATGGACAACAACGCTCCAGCCAAGAGGATCTTCGAATCCCAGCCCCAGGTTCGAGACGAAAAGGAAGACCGAAACTCCGTTTTAATATCTCTCAAGCGTCAAGTTATTGCGTTAGTGCGAAAATTTCGAACTCAAACTGATTATGAGAGATTATATTACGACTATAGATAAGTCCAAATGAGTGGATAAGCCAATGCCATCCGTCGGTCGAAGGACTTCCTCTAAAAGTTCGTATATAAAGTTTTTGGGATAACATCTCGCAGGATTTTTTTTTTATATTTTGCTTTATCGTATTAAGTAACAGCAGGTAGGTAGGTGGAGTTAAAGATTCGGGAATTCGCAATTAGCGCTGGAGCGCCTACCGCCCAGTAGCCTGTACTTACAGCCTATGCTTACAGCCACCAGTCTAGCGACATCCACCCTTGTTCTTTTGAGGCTATGGGCTCTAGATTTGTTGTATTTAGGCCAAGTCTTCCTGGAAGTGGCGCAGTACGTCAGATTCCTCCACCTAGACTCCGCCCTAGTTTTGAAGTGTGAAGAGATTTCTCCCTTACGTTACCCAACGAGGGAAGAACTTATTAAATAACGGTACCTACCATACAAATTTTGTTTATGTAAAAATCATTTATTACTAGAAAATGGTTCCAAGGGTCTTTTTTGTAGTTTGGACACTTGGGATGGGGCCGCCAAGATCTCAAAAACTAATAAAGGCAATTCAAAAAATTTGTTTATATTGGTTAAATTGTTAAGTTAGTTGAACAGATTTTATTTAATTAATTTTTCTCTTATAACAATTTTCTTAAATATAAATTAAATTTGTTTTCTCAAAGCGGCCTTAACGATTTTGATAAATTTTTGTATTTCAAAAAACTATGTTAAAAGCGTCAAATGTGCGAAATGACATCAAAACCGTAGGTGGCGTTTTAAAAAAAAAATTAATTTTTTAAAACCTAATAAGTGATTTTAATAAATTTGGTATGTGATCAAATGTGAAACAAAAACGCATCTCGTGTACCGAGAAAGTTTCGTAAGACGCGGCCGTACAGTTTATTTATTTTAAATACACCATCAGATCTGTGTCGTGGAGTAATGCAAGCAACTATTTTGAGCAGAAATATGCTTGAAAATCACAAACAATTTGCATCTGGCTTCATAATCGGGGAAAAAGAAAGCGCCTTTTTAAATTTAAAGGATGAAGGGGTCTCCAATTCTATCCATTGCACTTAATAAACACTTCCAACCAACAAGTTGGCGAATTATGAAATTAATAGTCGAATTGAATTTTAAACCAGAAAGCGGAATCAAGAAATAAACTTATATCGTTAACGGTTGAGAAACAATGATAGTTATAGGCAAACAGCACGTTACAAGGTTTTTGGAAAAAATTAAGTATATGCCCACTTGAGAACCAAATTGCAGAAGAGTTTAGAAAAGTCTTATATACTTTACATTTTTTAAAAAATCTTGGGGACATTTGCCTATAACATATATTTGCAATATTTAAACTCCTAATATTAGGTAGGTAGCTATGGCTGTAGCAGTTCTGTAAAAAACATATTGAATCAGGTGCCTAATTTTATTCATAACTCATGTGACATGAGTTTTCTAATGAATGTGAATACCGACAAAATGGATTTATATCTAAAGGCCAGCACCAATTTTGATTTAAAAAAAAAACAATACATTGCCCGTCGTCCCTTACGTTGCTTAAACAAAAGAAAAATTGAAAGAATGAGAGCTCGAATTTAATCTTCACATTTTTTTCATTATTGGTAAGGTCTATCCAATTTCATTTAACATTTTTAATACTTTTTTGGAGATTACCATGGCTGGTTCTGATGAATGTTTTTGGAGACACAAATTTTTAGACCAATTTTTCCTTGCATTTGTGCTATTTCTTCAATAACACAAGAAATGGTGGCCTTAAATTTCCAATGGCCGTTGATATTGGGCCTGTTCACCAAAATGTCAACGCAAAATATAGCTGCAATGGTTGTACAAGCTGGAATTTGCATGCCTTCAAACCAAGATCTTTGCCATCAATATTGCATAAAGTGAACGGGCAGAGACAACGGCTGCTATAAATGATGTTGAATTGATTAATTGGGATATTCTTTAACACTCTCCTGATCGGATACAATATTCTCATCACAGCGCACTCTTCTTATGCGTCTCGGTTATGCGCCACTACATTTTACAAAGTCTGTATTGAAGATTGCGATGACGCAAATGAAGAATGTCACACATTTTCATGACTGCGAGAGCGTATTTGTAGCCACCCTTCTCCTGGGTGGCAGTTTCTGAAAAGAAATTTATGTAAAACTTGAAACAACACGATGTGGCATTTTAAAAGTCAGAGAGCGCCATCTGTTTTAAATCAAGATTGATTATTTGCTTGCGAAGAGATATCTGAATGCATTTATGGGTCTAAAGTCAATTAAATGCAGGACTGGGAGTGTATATGATAAGTGCCATTGCTTAGTAACGCGATAGATTTTCATCTCTTTCTGCTGCCGTAAAACAATCAATATCATAATTGAACATACATAGTCTAGCACCATTACCTATAGACCGACATGCAATAAGGAAAATAACTATTACCGTCATTCACCTACAATGCAGCTTGATCACTTCAATCGTCTTTTGCTTTCCTGCTGTGAAATAACTCCTGCGGTCGTAGCCACGGGTTTTGTTCTTCTAAAAGCGATGAACTTTATGTAGTTTCTGACTAACGGAGTTATTTGCATTAATGTGGGTTAGGTTAACCAAACTATAGCTTTCCTAAATCCTCGGTTACTGGGGTACCGACCCTTACTCTAAAACCATGCTTTTCCTAGAATATAGCCACAGATCATATTTCAAAGTATTGGCCATTAAGTCGGTAATACGACTTATAATGGAAGTACTCTATAATGTCGTTTTCGATTGCTAATCCAAAAGAAAGTGTTCGTTTGTAGATCAAATGGCAGTTCTTCTCCCGGGAAGAAGAGAAATTTGCCTCTTGTTTAAATTCAGAATCGTTTACACATTGAAACACCACAAACTGCATAGCCGACAAACGTAATTTTTGTTAGCGAACATTTTTTACCAACTTTAATGGCTGGTTTACATGAGCACGCATGCATTTTTGCACGAGATTACAGATTACAGATACAGCCGTTAATGATTTTAAAGATGTAAAAATGAGATCAATGATCAAACACTCCAAATTTGGCTGCTACCACGCAATTAACATTACCGACCAAAATACGTATCACGTATTTTTGCACGTTTGGTAGTGCTGTCCCTTCCTTGCTGTAGACTTCTTAGTATTGTAGACTTGTGTGGCCATAATTAAACAAAGAAATAATAATATTTATCTTTCATTCTCTTCAACGTTCTAAGATTGAAAGTGAGGCGATTGCAACTACAAATTCAACCGCCATGCACACTTCAAACTTCGAATGAAATAGATTTGCTTCTTCGATAGACATCCCTGATAGAAGAGTTCTTTCGGATTCCCAATCGAAAACAACATAAGTTTAGCGCACCTAAAGAACCATTAGTAAATTATGGGGTCCGATGTTATTTCCAAACAAGAATAAAATATTATCCAAATCTTAATTCATCACAAACTTTACGTTTATTTTTTGTTCTAATAAAAATCTGTTTTTTTTTTCTACAATACAACAACAGTTCCAAGAAACAAAATAATATATAAACAATGTTAAAAACACAAAACCGGAATAAGAAAATATTTAACAAATTTTAAATCATTAACAACTATTAAGAATAAAAAAAAGAAAA
Source organism: Ferdinandea cuprea (assembly GCA_963576555.1). Lineage (NCBI taxonomy): Eukaryota > Metazoa > Arthropoda > Insecta > Diptera > Syrphidae > Ferdinandea > Ferdinandea cuprea. The sequence continues at coordinate 135,924,851 of OY754958.1, forward strand.
CTTAACAAAAAGAAAGAAGCTTTGGAAGTCTGAGTCTGATGTTTACACCGCACTGCAAAGGTTTTGTTTTATTATTATATTTTTTTTTTCGTTATTTTTGATGAGATTTTAAAACTCCAGGTTTAGGATGTTCTCATTGTGCACCTTTACAAAGTACCTACACATATATATATATTTTTATTCATTTATTATTATTTTTGTTTCTTTGCTACAAACTACAATCTCCTCGTTTATATTTGTCTGGGATTTAAGAAGGGAAAACGGTTTTGAGGAGGCTCTTTGGATCTTAAAAAGGTAGAAACGCCGCGCTTAAGCAACCTTTGCAGTCCTCTGCCTAGGCGTTAGACGAACCTTAAAGCCTTCTTCGCGCTTCAATATGATATCGGCCTGCAATTTGAACTCCTCTTCACGAATATCCGAGTGGATACGATAGTTTCGAAGAATTGTTGAGAGCAGGATCTTCAGCTTGAGCATTGCGTACTTGCGACCTGCAAAAAAAGGGAATATGCTCACTTGGAGTTTTGAGAAATTTATGTTTAAACTTACCAACACAACTTCTTGGTCCAGCAGAGAACGGCACAAAGGCATAGTAATGCCTGTTGGCTTGTTTTTCGGGCAAGAAGTTATCTGGATCGTACACGTTGGGATTCTCCCAGATCTTTGGATTGCGATGAAGTTTGTAAGTAGCCACCACGACAGTAGCACCCACTGGAACAGTGTAATCACCCGAGCCCAACTTAAGATCTTCGTACAATTGACGAGCAATAATCGGTACTGGTGGATACATACGAAGCGTTTCCATGAGACAACGTTCCAAGTATTTCATCTCAAGGGTGTCTTGGAAGGTGGCTGGCCTGTCAGAATCACCAAAGATTTCATCCAATTCAGCAACGACACGATCTTGGATTTCCTGATGGATACCCATCATTGAGAGGAAGAATGAACTTCCAGCGGCGGTAGTATCGTGACCTTCAAACATGATTGTATCGACTTGTTCTTTGATTTCAGTGTCCGAGATTAAGGCACCGTTTTGAGCGCTCTCCAAAAGCAAATCGAGGAAAGCCAAACGTTTCTTCTCGCCAATGTCGTTGTCTTCCACATCTAAATCGTCCTTTAGATTTTCCGATTGTCCATAGGACAGACCCTCGACGACGGTGGTTTTCTTTGAGTCAACTTGGAAGTTGAAAGCTTCATAAGATTTTGTGGTTTGAGCCAAAGAGCCACGAGTACCCTTTGCGAAGGCTTCTTTCTTATTCTTGATGACCTTGGTGGTAAGGCCGTGGATGATGCTCAAGAGTTTGCTTTGGTTTTTGTAGTGCTTGGTGAGCCCGAACAGGAATTCACTGCGCAGAAGAAGATTGCGATGACGCAAATGGAGAATGTCACACATTTTCATGACTGCGAGAGCGTATTCGTAGCCACCCTTCTCCTGGGTCTTCTTGGAGACTCCCATGGCAGTTTCTGAAAAGAGATTTATATAAAACTGGAAGCAACACGATGTGGCATTTTAAAAGTCAGACAGCGCCATCTCTTGATATATGAATCAAGATTGATTACTTGTTTGAGATGAGTTATCTGAATGCATTTACGGGTCTAAAGTGAACGCAGGACTGGGAGTGCATATGATAAGCGACATTGCTTAGTAACGCGATAGATTTTCACCTTTTCTGCTGCCGCAAAACAATCAATAGAATAATTGAACATACATAGTCTACTCTATGGTCCAAATGACAGCACCATTAGCTACAGATTGACATGCAATAAGGAAAATAACTATTACCGTCATTCACCTACAATGCAGCTTGATCACTTCAATCGTCTTTTGCTTTCCTCTTGTGGCACGTGTGACCACAAATCACACAAAGCATTACAAAATCCAACAAGGAAAAAACAAAACAACACCCAATTAACTATTCAAAAGAAATTTCGTAATCTCCATTGACCACTTTTCATTGGAGAACAGAAAATAGGCAACCGTTCACGCGAAATGCGACGCAAAAGGTAGGCAATCTTCCATGGGGCACATCAGCTGCTGCAGCTCTGTTCCTCCGCATCATCATCATCGGCTGTGTCAATCTTACTCGGATCAATTATTATTTTACTCGCACTTGTCGGATGCAGTCCACTACGAGAAAGTTATGCAAAATGTCGACGAAAAGCCAGTTTACCACTCCGATTATACGTCCAGGAGGTGGCGCTCTTTCAATACTAATCCATCAATGGTGTTAGGTAATCAAAAGATATATGCAATCCAAATGCGGGTTAACTGAGTTCAAAGGCATGATTTGATTACTCTTGCGTTTGGCATAATTATTTGCGCGATTCGGAATGATTATCATCGATGCATTTTGATTGTGATTTCAATCGGAGTGCGAATGACAGAAGGTGACAGCCAGACATGGCGATAGTCATGACCTGGCTAGGCTTCAATAAAATTTTGTTTATGCCAGTCGCTTGCGATTGGTTTTGTTTTAATGTATTGTTTGTTTGGTAACCCATCTAACAATTCTATTTATGCTTGCAAAAAACGTATTGACAACACAGCTACTTATGCACAAGTTACAAGGCGAAGAGGGTGCAAAAAGCACGCAAACCAATGCCAAGATCAAGCTGGAAAGGTTGTTTCTTGGGTGTGCGAGAAACTATGTTTGAAATTTAAAAATATGCTTTGATGGTGTTGCGAAAGCAGTCGAAGAGGAATGGAAGGATGTAAGGTAGGGGTTATTGTTTTATGCGTTGGCATTTCGTACTTGTGTAAGGTGAGTCCATGCTTTGTAATTTTAGCGGGCAAAAACAGTGATTTGTTATGATAAGCAGCGGAAGAGTTAAGAAGTTACAATTGAAATTGGGTTGAACTTGTCAGTGCTGCCAAATTAAAGTGACAATTCGAAAAAATACATGTGTCACTTTGTTGACGAGCTTACAAATATCACTCGGACGTTGGTACCATATTTTTGGCATCTAAGGTAGATGCAAAGAAGAAACTACCTAGAAGTAAATTTAGTCGATAGTGGAAAGCAATTGAATGCTACCAAAAGTGTGCTATTGACACTCTAATGACAGTTCTTCACATGACAAAATTAAACAATCACCAAACGTCATTATCTATGGATTTACGAGATCAAAAATAGGATCAAGTGCACTGAATTCAAAGATATGAATTCGAAGACGTCATTAATTGTTTTCACTGACTTCAATGACTGACTGGCAATGAGCATTCAGCTTCTATTATGACATCAATATTAATGTCAATAATATACTTCAACCTGAAGTCATTGTGATTGGTATGACTTAATCTAAAATCAAAAGGAAAATATTGTTTATTTACTTACCCAATAAAATTTCCACAGTTGCCTCACTCATGTAGTCATGACAATCAAATGTTTTTTCACCTTCGGCCTTTAGTTTACGGACGACGTTTCGTGAATTCTCATTAAACAGCTCAATGAAGCTCTTCAGTACGTTCAAATGGAATGTTGGAGCAATGAGTTTCCTGTGCGAGCGCCATTTGTGACCTTAAATTAAAAAAAAAACACAAAAAACTTAACATTAACCAAAAATTCAATGATTAATTTATATATCCTGATGACTGAATATATTAATTTAATTCGGAGTCAAACAGTTCACAATTCGTTACATGCAAATTTAAATCAACAACGTCCAATGTGCGCGGTCGCTCCTATATTTTGCGCTTTAACATGCGACTAACTCTGCAGCGGAAGTCGTTGGAACGGAATATCCATCAAATATTGGACAAATGATGACAAGGGCTTTCTTTATTTTGCCTGAAGTCAAATTTAATCCGTAGGTTCACTGCATTGTAATTAGTCCCGTTGCCATTTGTAAATGACGTGCTGTTTTCGCTTTTGAATATGCATGATTTAGGGGTGAATAGGTTCGTTGTGAGAAGTCACATCGAGCACTGGAAGTTATTTCGTAAAAAAATTAATTCTGATGGTCAGATATTTTGGTTAGTGGCAGCAATAAATCTAAAGAATATGTATAATTATTGTCATCATCTATTTTTAATAGCACTTTGTCTGAAACATTTGTTTCGCAGCAAGCAAATTGACGTTAGACAGTTGCAAATTGAGGCGGTGTGGGTAATAAATCATTTGGAATGTGACTTAATACATTTATTTCGCGTAAAATTTGTCTAACGTGAATTATGTTTAGTTGTGATTCTTTGCGTTTGGTGATCTGATGATCAGGTAATGATGCAAACACTTTAAGACTTTTTTCGGTTTATAAGATTTTTTTTTGAAACATTTCCATGGATGATAGATAGTTTGGTTTGCTCTAAATATTTAAGGACTGTGCGATTATCACTAGGAACTTAATTATTAATTCTTGTTAACGGCTATTTTTTATACTGTCATCGTACTATACAATATCTCACGAATTGTGTTGCGTCAGTCGTCAGAATACTGTTTTCCACAAGTATACAATTTTTATCTGTGCATTACAAATTTTTCATTAAAATAATTTTTACGGAGTTAAACATCACTATGATTTGAAAAACGTTTCATAAATTTAGTGTTCCATGTAATACCTGGATTTGAATTTAAAAAGCTGTGACTCAACTCATTCAGAAATAAGGTAACAACATACTAAATAATTTTGTTCGGAGTAAATAATTTTAAAAAAATCTTTTTTGAACTTTTTACTTAATTGCAGATTTTAGTTAAAAAAAACCGTTCCGAATATTCGGAGTTACTTCAATATATGTTCCATAAGGTCCTCCGATTGCTTACCTCAAAGACCTTTTGCAATGAAAAACCATATCGTTAATTAATTTTTTTCGGAGTAAATTATTCTGTGTTAAAATATTCAAATTTGTCACTGACTATTTTATAAATATACTCCAGATAGCAGATTTAAAAAAATTAATGTATTTAATAAGCTTCCATCTCAATTACCTTACTTCTTCAGAGTTAGCTTTGAAATGTAGATAATTCCACAATGGGAATCATCATTCTAATATTCGGAGTTAATAATTTTGTGTAAATATACTTAAATTTGCAACAAATATTCTACAAACCTAATAAATCAGCGAAATCTAATAAATTCCGAAAATTCGGAATATTTGATTACTGATCTTAATATTATGTCAAAGCAGACTCTTCAGACACATTAAACTCCATGAAACAAAAAAATAAATATCAAAATTTCATCTTGACCTTTTCATAACATAAACACAATTTTATGGCAAATAAACAAAAAACAAACTAAAACTACTCACCGGTACTGATCAAAAGACCATCTCCCAACCATGGCTTGAAGAATTCATATTCCGGTGCTTTGTCAATGTACACCTGGCTGCTGAGTAAAATTTCAACGTCACGTGGATCATAGATGAAGATCACCAATTTGGGTCCAATCCAGATCTTTGCCACATTCTCGAAGGGTTCACCCTTTCTCAATACCGTCTTAAATACATCTGTAAAAATTCATAAGAAATTTTTGTTCAATCCGCACTCAATGGGGCACACATGCGTATCACAAATCGTACTTGATGGTGATCCAATGGCATCGAGTAAATTTCCCAATAGGGGTAATCCTTCAGGACCGGGGATTTTGGCCGCACACTCATAGAGATGTCTTCGGGATAATCGCCAGTACACAAACCACAAGGCAAATGTTGGCAAAAGGAGGAAATAGAAGACACTCGATGCACTAACCATCGTAGGGTCCTTAATTATCTCCTGACCAACCGACATGGTGAGGGATTTTTTTTTCTAGTTCTTTTCTTTTTTTTCTATCACAAACACCGAATAATACAAAGACGTACTCTGCGATCCGAATCGTTTAATCCTACACAAGTACGAACGAACCGAACCCGACTGTTGGTTAGAGTGAGCTGGTTGATTCTTTTATAGGCTCTCCGCTTTGCAGTCGCGAATAAATGCATAGATAACGAGTTTACTATTTTGTTGGGGTATTAGATTAATTCGATTGTAGTGGGGCATGGTGGCTGGCTAAGGGGAGTGCTTGTTACTTGGGTGGTGGTTTGGGGTTTAGGACTTCGTACGTACGTTATACATTCGTAGATACATACATACATATTCAAGTGCAATTGATTTCTTTCGAAAAAATATATATTTCGCTATACATGTGTGTGTGTATGTATAACTAACGTCACTGGAGTGTATGAATCTGCAATTTGGCTATGTAGGTACTGCTATTTTGGAAATATAAATTAAGTTTAGAATGGCTAAGTAGTGTGAACTTTATAATATGACTTTGAATTGAAGTCATCACGTCACTATGGATGAGAACATAACATGGGAATAGCTTTGTAATTTATTTAAACTGTAATACGTATGTTGTTTTATAAGTCACAGAGTCATTGGGTGAAATGATATCTAAACAATTGTGGTGAAGTGGATGTTGAGGTTAGGTGATCGATTGCTTCCGTAGGTGGTGGATTAGAAAAGGAATGGAATAGCGTCTTTGAAACGCGTTAAATTTCCGACAAATGGAAGGTTATTTTGGAACCTAATACGATTATCGGAGGTTGGTAGAGGTAAACATTTTTATCATATATTGAACTTGACTTAGGTGTCCCAGTATTTAGAAAAAGATATTATTATAACTGACATGCTACCAATATTGTTGCTTACACAGTTTGGAGCGGTCGGATGTAGTTCCTGAGCCCTCACTACTCAAGTTTTTTCAATGCTTAAGGAAAAAATGTTAAGGGAAAGAATAAGATATGTTAAATATCTTAAGCCTTTTTTACCCTGAACGCAACTATCTTTTACCAAGATATTCACTGGAATAGTTTCGTTGTTATGTAAGATCGTGTAGCTTGAAAACTCAGAACCCGGCAAACGCCATATGAACTTAAAGACGAAGTCGAATTTTATTGGATTTTTACGGAACCTTACATATCTAGCTCAGCTTGGTATGGTCCTACTCCTTATAGGAGCAAAACAATAGAAAGGATCGAAGTTAAATGTCCGCGGGAAACTTCGGAATTGGTAAAGGATAAATTAACAGCGAGTAGAAAATGATATTAGTTATAAAAAAAAAGATTCAACAACTTAAAATAAGTCAAATTTCTTTGCATCCTGGTGGCCTTACTGCGAAGGCCTACCCGCTCTAGAAAGCTATGAAGCGTATTAAGGTATTGGCTTATCTCCGAATGTGGACAACGAAACGACTATATATTTGCAAAAGAACTAAGCACATTTTACGGTCTAGAGATTGAAGATACTCTTTAACAAAAATTTAATTGAAACTAGCCTCGTGAATACGATTTAATCGCAGGGTAGTACCGTAAAGAGTTGCACATGAAAGTACCAACAATTCTTAGGTAAAGAGTACATTCCGCGACAATGGAAGCCAGCTAAAATCAAAATATTTCCAAAGACTAGTAATCGTATTGACCAATTTCACTTTGTCTATAATGTCGAAGGTATTTAAAAAATAGTCATTAAAGCAATTAGGACCTGACCACCAAGTCGGACTCAGAACTTAGCACTCCACATATGACCAGCTTATGGAATAAAATAAATAAATATAGTTATATCAGGCGTAAAAGGCCCATATAGGACCCAAATCTTAGCTTCTCCAACCACTGTGTGTGCGAAGATATATTTTTTGACACGAAAAGAAGGGACTTACATTTTAATATTGATTCCGAACGGCAATTAATTTTTGATAAGATTCTCATGACAGTTTTTTCTCTTGGATTTTTGTCAAACTTTCGCAAGATGTGGCGCAGCGAATAAAAACTTTCAGGTTGTAATTTAGTCAAAGGTCATCGTTTTGGTATAGTGTATGAAGAATTTAGTGTTTCAGTCAGCTCAACGAACTAGCTCCCAATGGAGTTAAGCCCCAATAGGCACAATTTGTGTCAGTAAGAATTAGTTCATAAGTTTGGAAGATAATTCAATTCTGTCTTAGTTTATTATGAGCTAATTTGGAATGCACTAAGTTACAATTAGAAAAAGTCTGAGCTTTTGACGAACGATTTGCCTTAATTAAAAAATCTTGCATATGGCACTTGACTGATAGCAGTAGGCTTACACTGAGTGCGGATAAGGCCTAATTTTATAAATCCACTGGGATCTTGTTTTTAGTTCCAATAAGCCCTTTCAAACTAGCGCGATCCTTGGCTAACTGTCTTCAATTGCACACTTCAAGTTGGTTGAAGTCTCTTCACACTTATGCGCGCCACCTAAGACGAAGCCTTTTTCTACTGCGTTTTCCCTCTGTATAAGAGTTGGAGATTCTGCGGGCTGGACCATTGGTGTTCATTCTCCCTACATATCTCAGCCATCTCAGAAGTCCAAATGCGAACATATTTGACCAGGTCGACGTCGCTATACAACTCGTAAAGTTCGTCGTTGAATCATCATGTTCTTCCAGAACACGTCAAAGCAAATGGAACAAAACATCTTAAAAAGATTTTTTTCTCTCAAATTTATTTTCATCCGCTCTGTATAGAGTCCACGCTTCGTTTCGGCGAACATTACTGCGATTATTAAAGGTCCGTTAGGTTGTTTAGCAGAGGGAATTACTACATACTCTTCTCAGCTCAAAGAAACAGCGATTAGCAATATTCTTCATTTGATTTCTGTAGAGATTTCGGTTTCAGAATTGATAGCAGAGCCGCTGTAGACTAAGTCCCCTATTAACTTAAAATAATAGCTGTCAATTGGCTGATCCGACGATGTTCGGTATCTTTTCTAGTTAACACTCTATCACATTTACTTAAAATTACAAAACTAATACTAAGTATAGTCGGAGGTTATGTGCACTCGCCGCCTCATCTACAGAGGCAACGGTGCCCATCCCCCAACACCATTAGCAGCACCCAGCAGCCGCCAACCTAGCGCACATGCGTCACCGAGAGTCCACTGACACCAAAATGTGTCAGTCGCCTCTCAGCAACACCACACCTTGCCACCGACATGCAGAGCACAACCAACCAACTTAAACTTACTACTACTTAAAATTAAGAGGAGTTACCTAAGGCAACGCACCGACCTGCAGAGGCATACCCACCTCTTCCATTCTTTCTGCAAGCCACCAATAGTCGGTGAATTGCTTAACCGTATCAATATGATCCCTCCCCCCTATCGCGGTACTAAACCGAAGGAGCTCGGGAGCATTAGCGACGTCCCCCTCGTAGGTGAGCCGCTTATCAGTCGCTCTGCGGTAGCGGTGGTATAGTACCGGGATACCATCCCTCGTCTGTACCAGCCCTTTTTTATCAATATGGAGAAAAGCCTCTGGAGGAACAAAGCCAGATCGAAGCGTTCTCTCCATGTGTGCTTCATTGGGGTAGTATGCCCCGAAGATCAGGCTATTATCGTTGGTCATCGCCCTCGCAACGTGCCTTCGAGTCACCTTAATGAGGAAATTGTCAATCCTATTCAAGTGAGCCCCATCATATAATACCGTGTTGGGATAATATTTTATGTACTCAGATTCAGGTGTTCGAAACAACCCGAGACATGTCCTAAGACATTGTCTCTCGAAAACCCGAATCCTTTCCATATACGATGGCGCTATATTGAACCACAATGGACAGCCATAAGCGATGATGGGCCTTATTCCGGCCACGTAGCAGGGCGTGCTAGCCGCTCCTTTTCTTTAACTTTGCACCCAAACGACTTAGAGCTATAAAATCTTACATGTCGGTAATTCTTTTAAAAACAAACAAGGAAAGTTATAAAGGGTGATCCATTTCGAGGTTCCCTACTTTTTTAAAGAAAAAAAAACACAGAAAATTCAAATTTAATGGAGAATGTTTATTATCATTTGAAAGAACATTCTTTGGCATTTATTTTTTGAAGATTATGTCTATCAAATGTTGGCCGTTGCTACGTCGCAGATGGTCCATCCGTTGAGTCCAATCCGGTGTGATATCACACGATCTTGGTGGCCAATCGACCGGCCCAAAACGTGAAATTATGTGCTCACCGAAATGTTCTCTCAATAAGTCCATTGATTGATGCGATGTGTGGGAAGTGGCGCCGTCTTGCTGAAACCAAATGTCGCCGAGATCACGAGCTTCAATTTCAGGCATCAAATAGTCGGTTATCATGGCACGATAACGGTCGCCATTGACGGTTACGTTCCCATCGGCATAATTTTTAAAGAAATATGGACCGATGATTCCACCGACCCACAATCCACACCAAACCGTTGTTTTTTCTGGATGAAGTGGCAGTTCTTCAATCTCTTCAGGTTGCTCTTCGTCCCAAATGCGGCAATTTTGTTTGTTTACATACCCATTGAGCCAGAAATGGGCCTCATCGCTAAACAAAATTTGCCTCGAAAACGTCGGATCTTCTTGGAACTTTTCAAGAGCCCATAGAGCGAAGCGATGTCGCTTGGGAAGGTCGAGCGGCTTCAGTTGTTGCACAAGCTGTATTTTGTACGCTTTCAATTTAAGATCTTGACGTAAAATGCGCCAAGTCGTTCCATACGTCAGTCCGAGTTGCTGCGAACGGCGCCGAATCGACTCTCTACGGTCTTCGTGTACACTCTCAGCTACGGCCGCTATATTTTCTTCACAACGTGCTGGATGTGGTCTATTCGGTCGAATATTATCCAATAATGAATGCTGGGTCTCAAAATGGGTGATGGTGTTGCGAATAGTACGCTTAGTAGGCCGATTATGTTGACCATAAGTTGAGCGAAGTGCACGAAACACATTCCTCACAGAACGTGAATTTTCATAATAAAGTTGAACAATTTGTAAACGTTGTTCACGCGTAAGTCTTTCCATTATGAAATGCCAAACAATACTAAACATAAATAACATGACAGCATGACACGACTCACACGTGATCTGTCAAAAAAGGCTATTGAAAAAAGTATCTCTACTTGGATCACCCGTTAAAACATATTGTATTTTCCTCGAAAGAGGACGTTTACGTTAGGTCGAAATCCCAACAATTTTAAAATTTTACAAAATTTCCATGCATACAAAAATCTTTGCAAAAATTATTGAAATCACACCAAAAACATAAATGTTAAAGAATAGCCAGGTTCTTTTATACAAAAATTGCCTTTGCCTTACAAGTCAGCCACAAAAAGTACTGAGATCTAAGAAAGAACGCCATTGAACGTATTGTAATTATTAAAAATCTTACAAATAGTATTTAGGTACATTTTTATGCTTAGCAAGGTTTCCAATTTGAAGCTTTGAAGATATATACACATATATATAAAACACTTGTGTATAGAGCCCTAATTTTCACAGTTTTAAAAATTTGCCAAGCATAAAAATGTTCCTAAATACTATTTGTAAAATTTTTTAATAATTACAATACAAACTTGGCGTTCTTTCTTAGATCTCAGTACTTTTTGTGGCTGACTTGTAAGGCAAAGGCGATTTCATTAACCCCAGATAGATAATCTACGTCCATTCGACGTGTTGCCAGAAGATGGTTATCTTTCTAAGGTTAAATAAGGCGAAGGTGAAGTTTACTATGTTTTGAATTACTTAGTCTTTCAAACTCAAAATCAAATATTTGCATAAACCTGCATCTTGCGAATACCTAATCATTAGGTACATTTAAAAGAATTTCAACTTTGTTTTATATTATTTGTGATTTTTTTCCTGACACAGGGCACAAAATCTAATCTTGTCCCGGGTGCTAATGACTCTAGCTAAGACTAGTGATCTTTGTCGAAACCGTTCGGAATTTAATGATGTTTTTCCTCAATCAAAATCAATCCTCGACCTCGACCTGTTCATGGTAAAGACGTTCCTCGATCATAGTGAAATTAAAACAACATTTAAAAAAAAATGTCTTGAAGTTATTCCTGTGTTAAGAAAGAAAAGAACTATGGATAGACATACAAGCGGATAAATCAGAACGAGGTCGTACACAGATTTCATTTCAATTTAGATGATATATGGAAGATGAAAATATTCATTCAACATTTATTCCGGCGCTGCTTAAGATTGATCACCAATCAATCTTGTTCGCCAAGAAAAATTTTCTTGCGCAATATTTTTTATTAAATCCCTTTTTAAATGAATAGATTTTATTTTGACATTCCAATCAAAAAGAAATGTTTATAAATGGCGTTGTAATTTTCGAAAGCCAATAACTTAAGTTTAGGAATGAGATGTTTGTTGAAAACTCTTCTTCAAAGAAAACTAACATATGGTGCAGAATGATATCAAGATATATGTGGATGGGTTTTGCGCACCACCGATTCACTAACTTAAACATCCGCAGCGTATTCATGGTAAATACATTGAAGGAAGAAAAGTCCAACTCCCACATAGATAGAACGATCTCTGACGACATGTTTTAGAAAAGCAGCCCCAGGACCTTCCACATCTGCCATGCAGAAAAGTCGTTTATATTATTTATGGAAAAGTGCATGATTCCCCTTTGAAAATTTCATAGAGCATAAGAGGGTTTTTTTTTTATTCAAACATCGTTATTTTTACTCCAACTATATCAACAAGGAAACCTAGTAGTGGAAACACAGTCGGTGCTGAGGATATGGAAAAACCATTTCTGCAGACTGTTAAACGGCGATGACGACACAAATTCCGCTGTCAGGCAGAATGAACCATTCAACATGGGTGATGAAAGCCAAGACTCCCGCCCAGCTGACCAAAATGAAGTGAGGATAGCAATATCCAAACTGAAATCCAACAAGGCTGCCGGGCCGGACGGCTTAACTGCCGAACTTTTCAAGGCAGCGGGAGATGATTTGGTAGAGAGCATACACCAGCTCGTCTCCAAGATTTGGTCAGAGGAAAGTATGCCTGATGAATGGAACCTCAGCATTGTTTGCCCGATCCACAAGAAAGAAGACCCTCTTAACTGCCCCAACTATAGAGGTATAAGTCTCCTCAACATCGCATATAAGATCCTGTCTGCCGTGCTGTGTGAACGCCTGAAACCATTCGTCAACGAACTGATTGGACCCTGTCAGCGCGGTTTTAGGCCCAGTAAGTCCACAACTGACCAGATTTTCACACTTCGGCAGATCCTGGAAAAAACCCAAGAAGTCCAGATCGATACTCGATTTTAAGGCCGCATATGACAGCATTTATAGAGACGAGCTATACAGAGCCATGTTTAGTTTTGGCATATCTGCCAAACTCGTCAGATTGTGCAGGATGACGATGGAGAACTCTCGCTGCTCCATTGAGGTCGGAAACAATCTCACCGAGACCTTTGATGTCAAAACAGGAATTAGACAAGGCGATGCGCTGTCATGTAACTTCTTCAACATCATACTTGAGAGAATTGTGCGAAACTCGCAAGCCAACACCAGGGGCACAATTTTCCAAAAGTCAACTACTTGCTTAGCGAGCTGTCACTGGTGCGTTTGCAAGTATCAGTACAGAGGCGGCAAAAATGGGTTTAGAAGTGAATGAGGGCAAAACGAAATGTATGCTGTCGACAAGAAGGGACACACAATATCGACGAATCGGACAGAACGTCACAATAGACAGCTATAACTTTGAGGTAGTTCGGGACTTTGTCTACTCCGGCTCCGCTATAAATTCTGACAACGACATCACATCAGAAATCAAACGAAGAATTACACTTGCCAACCGCTGTTACTTTGGCCTAAGGAGGCAATTGATTAGTAAGGCTTTGTCGAGAAACACCAAGGAGACTCTATATAAGACCCTCATCATCCCAGTCCTACTGTATGGCGCAGAAGCATGGACGTTATAAAAGGCGGATGAAGATCTCTTTGGTCGTTTCGAACGCAAAATTCTTCGAGTGATTTTCGGTCCCGTCTACGAGCTGTACAGTGACATCGACCTGGTTAGAAAAATACGGATTAGTCGTCTAGGATGGCTGGGACATGTAGAGCGAATGGACATCGACGCTCCGGCCCGAAGAGTCTTCGAATCCAACCCGGAGGGACAACGCAGTAGAGGAAGACCTCGCCTAAGGTGGCGCTCGCAAGTGGAAGGGGACCTCAACCAACTTGGAGCGCGCAACTGGAGGCAGTTAGCCAAAGATCGTGCTAACTGGAGAGGCGTATTAGTTGAGGCCCAGGTCCACCCCGGACTGTAGCGCCACCTAAGTAAGTAAGTATATCATTATTTATTTTTCACTTCGACTTTACTATTTGTCTTGTAGCTATACTAAAACTTGTATATCATTGTGCATTGTACCTCTGTTCATGTTAGCTTTAAATGCAAATTACAAATCCACCTCATTACATTCAACATTTGCATACAAAAAAAAAAGTTACAAACTTTTGTTATTTTCCTCCTGAACTCTCACAACTGTTCTATGTGTAAAAGAATCAACCTTCTAAATTCCACTTCGGTCGGAGCCACAAAGTCCAATCAACAAAATGCAATAATTCCCATTAAAACTTCGATGCGAGAATGCTAAGTACGTACCTATTTAAAATGCCGTTATATGAATTAAATTGCTACCTCGTTACACTTAATTGCGCATCCCCACTGAAGTTGGCCGTAATACTTAGCAAGTCCTTACGAACTGAGCCATTTGGCATTGTGTACTTTAAAAGATGGCAGTATATTTCCTATATTCGCGGGAATCTGTGGGATGGGCATAGACATTTTTTTGTAATGACCCATCTAGCCATGAGAGTGATTAAATCGCCGGCGGGACATAATGACAATTGTGTTACATCTTTCATGTACGAGTAGATCTGTCGTCGCCTCTACAGAGATTAACCCAATTTTTACAGCTCATGAACTATTGAACAACAGGCGGCAACATAAAAACAAGGAAATTCCCTATGGCAACTAACGACGCAGTAGGTCAGGGAGCTTATTATTTATGGATGAATGTAAAAAAAAATATATATCTTCTCCTTATCTGAGTCAAGTGTTTATTGCCAAAATTGTTCGTAGGAGCTGTGATCCAATTATTTGTGTTATTGTTTTAAACTCATATTTAATAGAAATAAAAAAAAATCATCACATCAAAATAGGTTAGGTTAGGTAACTTGAACTTCGGTTGGTTGGTCTTTTGATGTAAATATTTACAAAAGTCTAGGGCAGTGCACGTAAGTTTCTGTGCCGCGAAGAAATAAATATTGGGGGCTTCTCGTTGAAAGTTCAAATTCATCCTGTCTTTTTGTCTGAAATGGGAAAATTTCAAGGGCGTATGCAGGATTTTGATCAGGGGGGGGGGGCAAACTCATTTATGTGCCAATGTATAAGGTTTCAAACTTTTATTTCTTTAAACTATTTCCTTTTGCACAGTGCAACTGACAGTACTGATATGAGAAAGACCAAAAAAAAATATTGGAAAAACTTTATAATCTTTAAATATTTAATTTTATAACTAATTCCTTAACAAAAATAAAAGTTTGTACTTACAATAATTTATTTCGCCACCAATTTTTTTTTACGGAAAACTTAAAAATCAAAATGTATTGTGGTTCCGCCAATGTTGCATAACATATACATCACTCGCAAATAAACAAAGGAAAAAACATCACCAATCGAGACTTACTTAGGCGGTCCTACGGTCCGTGGTGGCCCTGGGTCCTAACCAAAAGCCTCTCCAATTAGCGCGCTCTTTGGCTAATATCTTCTACTTGCGCACTCAAGCTTGGTTGGGGTCCTTTCCACTTGAGAGGCTGAGTCGAGGCTTTCCTTTACGCCCAAGACGCTATTTTTTTTTTGACCACGTCAATGTCGCTGTCCAGCTCGTAGAGTTCATTGTTGAATCGTCTCCTCCAGAACCCGTCGGCCAAAAATATCTTCATCCGCTTTAGAAAGGGTCTATATTTCGGATGCATAGAGATGTATTGGGACTATTTCCTTAGTTGTTTGGGAGACTAAAAGAAAACCGCGATTTGCAGACGTTATTCTTCGTTTAATTCCTGAAGGCATGTCGTGGTAGATTAAGTCCCCTAAAGTGCTGTCATATGCGGTTTTAAAATCAATGAAAGGGTGGTGGGTATCTATCTGGACTTCTTGGGTTTTCTTAAGGATCTGCCGTAGTGTGAATATTTGGTCAATTTCCGGGCCTAAAACCGCACTGATAGGGTCCAATGAGATCATTCACAAATGGTATCAGGCGCTCGCACAATACGGCAGATAAGATCTTATACGCTTTGCTTAGGAGCCTGATAACTTTATAATTTTCGCAGTTTAGAGGGCCTCCATGTGAACCGGGTAAACGATGCTGAGCTTCCATTAATCCGACTAAATCATGGAAATAAGTTTCTGAATGCTCTCTATCAAGTTATCTTCTGCTGCCTTAAATAGTTTCCCGGGTAGACCGTTATGCGCAGCCACCTTGTTGGACTTGAATTAAGATATTGCTATCCTCACTTCATTTTGGTCGGGTGGACGGGATTCAACAAGCCAAAATCCTTTAAAACATTGCAGCATTCTATATGTTTGTTTTATAAGAAAACCTTAGTAGAATTTATTTATAAATACAAAAAATCGAGATTTGAGGGTCATTTTCAGGGACAAAACTAAAAAAAGAGGGCCAAATTGCCCTATCGGGCACATTTTGTTAATACTGATGTACATCCTAGTATTGATAAATCACTTCTTTGGAGCAGTAAGTCGTAGGGTAGGGTTTACGTATGTACGTTGCAGAGTAATCAATTGTCCCAAAAAAAGAATCAAAATGGCTTAATTTGAATTTTGGACCACCATGTCGCTGTTTGTATATAAAAAGGAACGGAACTAAATTCATCCGTTTTTATCTCTAATTAATTTGAATATCGTAGAAGTGTTGTCACTGCTCAATGTTGCTTATTTGGAGTTTTTACATACTTACCGGGCCTCCGACCACTGGAGAATAACAGAAGCCCTCAAGCCCGCTGATTCCTTGGTCTTAAAAACGTGGATTCGATCTTTCTTGTTGTCTCGAATCAGAAGGGCTGTGGTTTGAAGATGCCGCATGCCCCAGTATATGATCGAATATTTAAGAGACCCTGAGCAAAATTTGCTCCTTATAGGAACCCATTGCATGTTCAGAATAGTTGAGATGAGCTGCTGCAAAATTATTACGCGATACAGGTGGATCAGTTTTATCGGTATTTTTTATTCGAGCATTCCCATTGGTCATGACAATGAATATTATCATATAAAAAAACGAGTCCGATGGTGAGTCGCGCCATGATATTCGATGGTGTTTTCCAGGATTTGATTTTTAGTAAATTGGCTTACCATCGATTTGCTCGGCCTGAAGTCACACTAATAAGTGTCGATTAGTTCTTTGCAAAATGGCTTGAATCGTTCACAGATAGTCTTGCAAGACGTAGGATCGCCTTTATTCTATATGGCAGATGAGCTGATAGTGCAATCCACCCGTACTGGGTTGTTGATAAAGTGCATTCACCCTACCAAAACATCACCAACATGTCTAAAGAGTTTCACTCGCATTCCATTACAGCAAGCGGGCTTGTTATTTTTCAGCTTCTTACCGACCTATTCTTCACTGGGTGTTTCAATTTTTTCTACATTGATTCAAAGCGGGTTCTCTTCTTGTCTTACTACTCAGTTACTTAGATTTCCTGTAAAACATCCGGAAAACAACATTAATGAGTGATAATCTTACACCACCACGTGCGCCTGGGTGAAACGCCTTAAATCTAAGCTTCTTGAGCTGGGGCACTGCGTATCTTCTGTTATTTCTACGTAAGAATTTCTTTTCTGTCTTTGTTCCTCATGATTACTCAATGTTGCTCGCCTCAACACGACACGATATCCGGAGAAACTTTGGAGTGCACTGTTCCTCAAATGACAGATACTCGGGAAGAGACAGAGAAAACGCAACCTCTGCAGATATCGTCATCCTTGAAGTTTAGCTTGATTACATGGCTTCTCAGAAGGTTATCGCCTGTGATGCCGCCGCCTACCAACCTAGGCTCTATTACACTGTGACATACTTTGACCCTATTCTTATTGTTAAGTCACGATTTTGCATTTCACTCGTTCCCTTAGGTTCAGCAGTGGTGATTTAATTATTCTTGGTCACTTGCAGGCAAT
Source organism: Ferdinandea cuprea (assembly GCA_963576555.1). Taxonomy (NCBI): domain Eukaryota; kingdom Metazoa; phylum Arthropoda; class Insecta; order Diptera; family Syrphidae; genus Ferdinandea; species Ferdinandea cuprea. The sequence goes on from OY754958.1 coordinate 135,942,801, forward strand.
TTTCTTGGTACTCCATCAGCCCCTCGTTGTCTGGAGAGGCCTGAAAGACCTGTGAATGTTAAGGAGTCTAAGTCTAAGTCCATCTTAGATCCATCTGTGCGGTTTTCATGGGTTCATTCGTTTCAAAGTCTAAGTAGGAAGACATGCAGTTAAAATCTTCTACACATTAATTCGGAATTCGTGCCTTTAGGAAAATTGGAATCCATCTGTTTGTTTGTCTTGTCCTCAAGTCGCTTTTGGCAGCAAGGAGAAAAATTGAATACCGCTTCGAAACTAGCTGTTGGAGTCATTCTCATTTTACTGGTTATTCCAGTCTATGTCATAGTTTTGAAAATGGTTGCTTTGTACCTGGCATTCTATGCTGCTATTTATGTGTGTTAGTGTGAATTTCAGGAATGATCCTCTTCATGACAATAGATCTCACACGAGATTGTATTTTTAGTTTGGAAACGAAAAAAAAACCAAACCCAAAATCTGGAGGCTAAGAAGCAAAAGGGTACCAGGGGCCAGAAAGGGCATATTTTGGTTTTTTGCTAATTTTTTTTTAATACTAGTTACTTCGAATGCCAATCGCAGACCCATAAAATTTGAAAGCACAGCCTAAGGAATCGGAACATGATCCTAGAATTTTTGTTTTAACTTATTGCCACCGTGAACTTCTAGGGACTTTAATTCTCAATAGTAGGTATTCACCAAAGCAACTCCGTTCTAAATAAATCGCAGATAATAATAAAACTCACATGAAATTCGCTTATAATAGAGTCTTTTATTTTTAAAAACTAAATTTAAAAATAATTGTATAAATAAATTTACAAATATATTTCATTTCTATTTATTTTGTTTGTTTTAATAATTCGCTATAAGTACATACATCTTTTGTAAGTTCTCTTTTTAAATTACGCATCTTAATTAATTTACAGCTAAGCGTTTTAAAATTTTCTGTCATTTTTCCTCGAATAGAAATTACAAATATATTTATTTTTTTTTTATTTGGTTTAACACTTTATATAATATTTACACTTAAAAACAAGAATACTAAAACTACACGCAGGCAGGATTTTGTAGGCAATGATTTTTTTCTTTTCATCAAAAAAATATAAATATATTTCGTTTGCAGTATATGCACGTGTGTATTTGTTGTATAACTATTTTGTTTGTATATTGTATACGAGCGCGATACGTTTTTAATTTGAATACTTTCACTAAACTTAAGCCTAAATAATTGTTTACACTACACCGATGTTTCGTATATTACAATTTGTAGAACTTTTGGTTTGTGACTCTGTGCTTCTTTCACTTCCTTGAGAATGGCATTTGTAATAGCTTCCAGGGCCGCTATATCTTGCTCTTGTGGATTCTTTTTCGCTGAGTTCCACTTGGGCATTGATACCTGAAACGAGATATAATTATTTACTGAATATATTAAAAAAATATTAAACAAACCGTCAGCACTCGTTGTAGTGCCATGTAGTCAAGTCCAGTTCCGGCTGTTTCGCCCAGTCTTCTTAGATGTTCCGCCATTGGTCCAGAAAGCTCCTAAAATTTACACACACAAAGATAAGTCGTCTTCATTTAGTGCGCACACAAAAACATCAATTTGTTACCTGTAGCTTGGCCCAACTATCTGCATACTGCCTCCTTACTAATTCAATAATTGTTGAAGTTAAAGCTAAGCCGATTAAAATATACAAAGTGCAAAGCAGCATGTAGTTGGGTTTCTCTGTGGCCAATCGATAGAACAAAGGCAATCAGGATCGATTAAATTCCATTCACCGGAAGGATTAAATTCCATTCAGATACTCACTTGGAACCAAGTCGCCGAAACCAATTGTTGTCATTGTGATGAAACAAAAGTAGAAGCCATCGAAAAATGTCCAATCGTCCTCCCACAGAAGGAGCAATCCTGCTCCAATGGCTAGGTACACACCCAGAAAGCAAACAGCAGCTATGGCATAGAACCATGTCTTTCCTATCACATTCGATATCGATGGTTTCTCTGCAAAGATATTGGGAAGTTAAATGCCAGGTATTCTCTATCACTCTACCACATCAGTAGGGTAGGCAACCTACTTGGTAAATATTTTCCTAGAACGGAGACGGCAGTGGCAAATAGACGACCCCAATCGGCTATCACAGTCAATGTAAATGGGATGCCAACCAACGCAAAGCAAATACAAAACACTCGTCCTCCGGTGGTTACTGGAACTATGTTTCCGTAGCCTGTAAATTATCAGAACCAAAAACAGAAGAATAGCACAAACTTCAATTCCACACATTCTAATATATTGTAATCGGTGCACATACCGATTGTTGTGAGGACGGTGGAGGAGAAGAACACCGCTTGCAGGATGCTCCATCTCTCGTAGAGCTGTGGGAAGTCCTTTTCGGCTACGACTAATAGACCCCCCTCGGCAGCTTCCTGGACTGCCTGTAAAGTAGAAAAAGATAAAACAAACATAAGTCACTTATTTGACTACGTGCGGCGAGGTGAGTAATACATGGCATAGAATTGGAGCGCAAGCGAAACCAACAACTGACAAGGTATAATGCTCTGTTTTTTTTTTTTTTTTAAATTTAAAATGCTTTCAGCTGATTGGCACGTGTTGGTTGTTGGACGCTTTAAATTGACCCATGAATCGACCGACCGATGATTGTCTGAATTTCGATTTGAATTTGCATGCAAGGGTGTTGAGCCAGTTTTAAACAGTCATTGTTTTTTTAATGACTTTTTTTCTGTCTAGATACTTTGAATTAGCTAATGTAGTAGTAGTACTTGCGAAGGAAGTATGGAATTACAAGGTACAAATAGCGAAGGAGATTTATGGCTGTAACTTTTCGTATAAAAAGGACTTAATGTAGGTCATGTTATTTAGGGTTAAACATTTAATCGAATGCTTTGTAGTATTTTGTGGTCAAACGATGGAGGCATGTGCGATTTTGAATAAACGAAAAAAACCTGTTCGATGCACTATTGCATGTTTTACTATTGCATAAACGAACCATAAAGGTGGAAATGGAATATTTCTGATATTTTTGTATTAATTGAAATCGACAGCGGTTCCAAGGCTTACAATTAGTTCGCAACTATTGCTTATTTTGTTATATTTAATTTGAACGCGTAGATCCCGTTATTTCGTCCGTCGATCTGTCCATCCTCAAGCTGTATTACGAAACGAGTTGCTTTGTCTTTGAAATGGAGGTTCGCTCCATCCTTGGCTTTTTTGACTGTTTTGGCTTTTTTGACTGCATCCACTCTTGTGTAATATAGTTCTGGGTTCTATCTTCTCTTCCATTCGCCCTCCTCGTAGAAATTCTGCTTTCCTGCTTGTCGTCCAGCAGTCGGCGCCGTATGGAATGGAATGCACTTAGAGCTTCGGTCATCATTCGCTGGATCTCCCAAAGATGATTTTCGTAGAGTTGATGCTTGCATCGACGAAGATGAACTCCTTATTACCTCGAAGTTGCTGCTATCAACAGCGGCATTTTGTCGGTGGACAGATGTTTCTTTGTTGTTAGCAAATATTTAACTTGTCCTCATTTACTTCAAGGCCAAAGGCTAGTTTCGCCTGTTCTTCAGCCGTGAAAGCCCCTTCCTCAACACGCTGGCATTGACCAATAATGTCAATTTCGTCCGTATACCTCAGTAGCTGAACTGAAGATAGTGGCTTCCGTGTTGACTCCTACCCTGCGCACTATCTTCTCAAGATTAAATAAATCATTCGACATCTCATCTCCTTGCCGAAATCAGGTGCATGTTTGAAAGCTACTACCAAATGCACATTGCACCGCGTGTTTTATAGGATCACGCGACACAGCTGGATCAGTTTTGACATGATCCCGAATTTGGCCATCGTCATGAAGTGATGAATGCTATTATGTGCGGCTTTGAAGTCGATGAAAAGATGGTGCGTTTAGATTTGAAATTTGTTGGTCGTTCCTGGATTTGCCTAAGTGTGATCTACCCGTCGAATTATTAATCGCAACCGTACCGAAGATGACTTGTTGGAGAGAATACACTTACTCGTTGCCAACATTTTATCGGACGAATGTATGCTTTACCCACGAAACATTCATTCCGTTGGCCTGGTCCACCAAAAAGGAAATAATCTTAAATTTTGTAACTCGAGAGGTCTTTGAAACACCACAGAAAGCTACATATACGAAGGTTAAAACGTTATAGGGTGTATACAGGGTGTTACCGACTTAAGGTTTAAAATTTTATTATGATGTCTGGACATATTCTAAGAAAGAAATCGTTCTAGGGTATGGGACTGTCCCGAATTTTTACGTAGGGATATAAGGAAAGCCCTACTTTGGTGTACTCAGAAACGTAAATAAATCCGTCAATAAAGGTTGATTCACCGTGAGGTTTGATTTATAATGTAAAATAAAACACATAAACTTGAAAGTGAACTTAAAATGTTTATTGTCGGTTAAAAGAATAATTCATGGTATTTACTTTTCGAAAATGATATCATGTAAATGTTGGTCACAGATACCTCTGACGTGGTCCATTCCGAAGATCCAATTTTTCGACCATAACGATTGATATCTTGCGAATAACACGACTAATGTTGGCTTCCAAATCGTCAACCGTAGCTGACCTGACACTTTACATATCCGCATAGAAAATAGTCCAAAGGTGGGATATCGCACGATATAGGCCGTACCAAAGCGTGAAATTAAGTGCTCACCAAAATGATTTCTCAACAAGTTTCAATAATTGTTTCAAGCGCTGTATGGCTCGTAGTGCCGTCTTGTTGAAACCAGAGCTCACCGAGACCATGGGCTTGAATTTTAGGAAGTACATAGTCCGTTTTCTGTCCATTTTTACCTCAATTTTGAAGAAATACGGACCCTCTCAGCTACAGCTGCTATACTCTCACCAATACTTGCTGGATAGGGCCTAACCGAGTGAGTATCAACTACTAATGTAAACTGGGACTAAAATTTGCGAATGGTATTGGCAAAAGTGGTTTCAGTAGGTCGATTATGGGAATCTTCGAATCGCACGAAAAACATTGATTTTCGTAATACAGCTGAACAATTTGGAGACCCTGGCGCTGTTGTTTTGTGGTAATTTTTCCACGATGACTTGCCAAACGATGCTGCACATCGTGACAAAGCACTTTGATAGGTGTCACGCGTGATCTGTCAAAAAAAGTCTATTGAAAAACAAACCTAACGATGAATCACCCTATAGTTGCATCAAAAACATCTTATAAGGCTATACTTTTGAGAGAACTATTATTCCTTGTAACTCCGTTAAAATTATGTGAAGATCTCATTACGGTTTTGAGATATTACATTTTTAAGCCACTTGTAATTTTCTTGACTTACTGGTCACTCTCCTCAAGAAAAGGTGTAAAAATCATATAGTTTTTTTTTATTTTATTTAATGAACAAATCGCTCACTGCCACGCCCACAATTTAGAAAAAACCGTTTCAAATCTTAAGTTTAAGAGATAGAGTACTACAACCTTTACAAGATATGTTTGCATTGCCCTCCTTCATAAGATTGTCAAATAAATTTTCTTGCCACATCAACTTTTTGTGGGCGTTTTTCGCTAAAATCCTGTTTTCTTCGAAAATTTTTTTTTTGGTCTTATAAATTTCATACAATGAAATAAAATGTCTTCCATCATCTCCTTAACGCTTTTTTCTTTAGGGCATATAGGGATATGGATAGGGTATCATACTGTTCGCCCTAAGCGGACTGTAGAATTTCCTTATGTTTGTCTTTAGCTTTATTCAATAAGGCTGTCCAGATCAGTCCGAAGCATGTTAATTACAGGTTTTCGTGTGCAATGACGAAAATTTCTATCCAGCTCATGTTCGCAATTTGTTCAATGACTCTGTCTGGACTCTGCCCTGAGCAGAATTCTTGCACTTACTTTTGAGGTAGAACAGATTTGTGAGAAACGTCAAAATCAATTGTGATTTCAAATTAATTGTTTTGCCATCGAAGTGAATAGATGTTTGTTGATTGGAAAAAAGGAAGGAATCGAAATATCTTCCGATAAAGGCAATCGGTTGTTTTAACAGTACCTAAATAACAGTAAGTATCCTACAATCGATAATAAACTTGTTATTTTTTGACAACTAATATATGGCTGCATTTTTCTGTTCCACCCTTGAACTGACATTTTTCACAAATTTTTGCTGCTCTGCCCTGCCTATTTTCTCACTGAACAAAGCTTTATTTTATTTTTATCGCTTTTTTTTTTGTATTGTGTTTATGTTGACATTCAATCACGAAATTTGAAATTCAAACAAGGAAAGTCAGATGATTTTGACATAAGGTTCAGTTACCACGAATAAAAAAATGCTACTTCCAAGTGCTACAAAGTGTGAATAACACTCTATTGTTTCAGTCAAAGTACTTAATAAAGAGTAAAGATTTCTACATTTACTCCTATTAAAAGGAAGTAAAGAAATAAGATGTCATTTTGAAAAATGCCGAAGATACCATTACCATCGTGCCAAACTTCAAGTCCAAACTGATGTATTAATGATGGAAGGAGCTGAAAAACCTATTATGGATTAAATTTTGCGACCTTTAGATTTGTCTGGCAATCTAGTTTGGGGTTTGTAACATCTAAGTAGAAAAATATTAAAATTTAAACTTTGTGCGATAAAGTTTGTTTTATTTTCTGTTTGCACTTTCAAAAATATAAATGTTAATGCAAACAGGTGAGACGTGCAAGGTTGTGCATTTTTTGTGCAAAAAACTATTTGTCACAGTGTTAAGTACCTATCCGGCTACTGTTATTAATTAACGTTTGATCTTTTTTTACGACAAAGATGATCTCCAGTACAGTTTCAACAACTTATTTTCTTATTTTCATTTGACAATAATGCGATAATGAGATAATAAACTTAGATGTTGCACTTATTAGTCACAAATTGAATTTAAATTCCCAAAATGTGGGATAAATGAATTATATTTTGATCTTTGTATCTTGTCTTGTATTATGATTCTTTTTGTTAAAGAATTAAAAATGTTAATACAAATAAAAACAACTCTTCCATAAAGTCTAAAGTGGGTACTACAATGCCGTCTGTCAGTTTCCTGGTCTGTCTATACATAGCATAGGTCTCCTTCAAAGTTAGTTTTAGAGTTTTTGGGGTAAAATCTCGGGCTAGTTTTTGTTCTGATTCAGCTAATTAAAGAAATGCACACAGTATTCTCCCAGACAGAATTAGGGATTCGTTGATTAACGTACAATGACATGTATTCTTAGTGCCAAAAATATAAGAAGAATACATTTTTATGCAAACATTGATATATTGCTTAGTTTTCGTTTTGATATTGTATTTAAAAAAAAAAACAAATATATTTTAAATTTTCTTTACACAAATCTTGTGGTTTCGAATATTTCATAGAATATTTGGCTAAATTTTGGCTATGATGCAATGCATAATTTTCTAAAACGCATTGTGAACGCATCAACTGCGCAAATAAAAGCAAACAGAGCACTGTGAATGATTATGATGCATAACAAATGCAAAGCAACGCAAAAGAATTTGTAACCTGGCATCAGAAAAGCAGTGTGCATCTAAAGTGCGCATTTTTTTGACGTTTTGGAATTCAGCCTTTATCAGAGACACAAGTTTTTAAAAGAATTACTTTTGATGAATTAACAATTTTGAGTAAAAAGCTGGTAAACGTTATTTTTAAATGTTAACTATTTGCTGGGCTTATAAAAACGCGCACATTTTTAACATTTCCTTGCTATTCAATTAGTTCTAAAGCTAGAAATAGAACATTTTGACTTTAATGGGCTATAATATAAGTTGGGGTAAAAGTAGACTCAACCATACCATTTTTTTGCTGCGAGCTAATAAGTGTCTTTCTATTTTCTAAATTTCTTTATTTTGATACCTATAAAAGAGATATTCCATAATAGAAAAAGAAACTATTTCTAATTACCGTCCCACATCTGCCTGTGCTGAATATGTGTTTGAAAAGTACCCGTTAACTTATATCGGACTTCAAAATCTGTTTCAAAATTAAATGAAGTGCTATCAAGTTTGAAGGGGCGATGATTTGAAGAGAACCTTGCCTACTGCTCAACAATTTTTCTTGTCAAAATAATTTAGGTAACTGTAATTTGTCCGACCTATGCCAGCTTTTTTATTACGAAAATTTGACGAACATCCATCTTATGCACGCCACCCACAATCGTGGAACAGAATGGATCGGAAAAGAATGAAAGGGAACAGAAATGTTTAAAATAATATAAATAAGTAAGAGTGCGCAAGTCCGCCGCAGGTGGGAAAATCGTGAAAAGTGTTGGATCCCATAGGAATTGCTTGGATTGCTTACAGAGCCATCTTTTTCGCAGCGCCTTCACTATTTATTGGAATGTTTACAAAGATCTCTCATTTTTCTTTCATTTACGAAATAATATCAAATCAAAAGTATAAATGTTACATTCGGAAACACCTGAAACATTGTTTCACGTCTTCTAAGAGGTCTGGGAATAGATGATGAAATTCCCAATGCTTTTGTCTTTTCAGTTTAGTTTTATGGACCTATTTGCGCATTTTATGGTGGTCTCTTTTAACTTCGTCTCCTTCTATAGAAATTTCTTGCTTATGTCAGTTCTGCTATTGTTATGTTCCCCACCATTCCCTTGCCCATCCAATCCATTCCGTCCCGCGATAGTGTGCGGCTTTCGTTAAGACGCTAGTTATAGATATCATTGAAATGCATCATTGGAACAAATCAGTGGAATAGTTGTTTTATTTTTTTGACAAGTCGGTTATAGCGATCATTGAACAATAAACCACTGGTATAGGTTTTATAGTTAGAGTTGATCATTGAAAGCAAAACTGTCAGCTGTAAATAGCAAGAGAATCGAACACATCAGTGGAACGATTGTGTTCCAAATTGTAGAAACGATTATCAGATGTTTATTGAAATCGATTTCTGTCTTCTGTTATTGAATAATTTTGTTTGTAGAAAAATTCTGTAGGTGATTAGCTTTATTTTGATACCATTAAAAGAAAATATTGTTTGCTTAGTCGTCTTAAAATCGCAAAACAAAATTTTCAATGAAAGCTATAACTGGGGCCTAAGGAGCTTTACAAATGTGCCCTTCGGAACCAAAAATATTACTTTATACAAACAATGGCTAAAAAAGCAATACTTTCATTCACCCACTAGCAGACTCCGGGAACTCGTTGCAATCTCCGGCTCTTCTCCGGGCCGCAGTTTAACATTTTGATTATTTTTACTTACTTTTAATCCTGGGACAGAAAATCAAGGTTTGAAAGCGAATGGTCAATATTAGACCTATTTTACCTTTATCTTTATGATATGTGATACAATAGTATTTTCTGTAACAAGGCGATGATGAATGTCCTCGAGGCAATTCTCCGGCACTACTTATAGGACTTTACTGCCAACATATATAGAAACATCAGAGTTTGCACACCAAAAGACACATATGTATGTATGTAAAGGGTCCGCCAAATAACTTTTTTTTTTGAAAATGCAATAAAAAAAAAACTGAATATTTTCTCAAATTTCTTTTTTTATTTGAAAGTAAAATCCTTCCGGTTAATAATGGGAAATAATTCCATTTAAATGGCTGCCTCGGCTGGCCATGCAGTAGCCTACACGATCGGTGCAATTTTTAAGCACATTATCGATTGTGTGCAGCTGTATTTCAACAATGGCTTCACGAATATTGTCCTTTAAAGCGTCAATTGTCTCTGGCATGTCGGCGTAACACTTATCTTTTATAAATAATAGTCCAACGGTGTCAAATCGCAGCTCCGCGGTGGCCAAATGACACCAGCTTTGCTTCTGATAATGCGATCTTCAAAAGCAGGGCGCAAAACATCGAGTGTAGCTTCGGCTGTGTGGCACGTAACGCCGTCCTGTTGAAACCAAATGTTGCCAATAACCTCCTCTTCAATTTTTGTGAACAAAAATTCGTTCAACATGGCTCGATAACGATCGCCATTGACTGTAACGGCCACTCCTTGCTCAATTTCGAAGAAAAATGGCCCAATTATGCCTCTGGACCAAAATCTGCACCAAACTCGTGACTCGTTTTGGGTATATCGGCTTTTCAATGTATGCGTGCGGGTTTTCTGTGATCCAAATGCGACAATTTTGCTTGTTTAAAGATGATTTTTTTGGCAAAATCGACATCTTCTCTAAGTCGATCGCAGGCCCACTTAGCGAACCGAAAACGCATTGGATGGTCAGTTGGCTTCAACTGTTGAACCAATTAGACTTTGTATGGCGTCATACCAAGGTCTTTATGCAAAATTCGTCTCAATGATGTCTCCGAAATGTTCAATTGTTGAGAACGACGCTTCACGCACTCTCGCTTTGGTTTATCGATGAGGATGCCAGTTTCTTTCACTTTTTTCACAAGATAACGAACATACGGAGCTGACGGTGCTTCTCTTCTTCCAAAATCCTTACGCAATTTTCGCACACATTCTGCAACATTACCATGATTTTCAAAGTAATGTCGCAATATTTCCCAGCGTTGTTCAAGCGTATACACAACCATATTCGTTCAGCGGAAGGATAAAACTAATTATCTGTCAAATCAGACATGAGCTAAGTGTTACCATTCGCGAAATAAACACTAGTTGAAAAAAAAATGTTAGATGGCAGACCCTTTATGTAAAATTATCAACTGATCCACTAAAATATCATCAAAGCTATGGAGAACCATTACAGGATCTAGCAATTTGGCAGCACAAACTAATTTTACTACAATTAAAATGTTCAACATTTCTGCGCAAACTAATAAATTAACGTAAAATGTGAAAAAAAAAACAAATACATACATACATATTATTTTCTTTAATTTTTTGAGTGGGTTTCTTTTTTAAATCTCAGGTCATGGCCTTTGCCGGAGTTGGTAACCCTGTTTATTCTGATAATATGACATTTTTCATTTCTTTTATTTTTTAATATCAATAAATTTGTTCTCAAAAGTTCCATGAAATACAGATTTAGTTTCAAGAAAAAACAAAATAAATGCATTCCTTTTTGAGTTGGTTTTTTATTTCTCCACAAACTACCCAACAATTTCACTATAAAAAATATTTTTGGCACTACACTTTTCTTTTACTCTTGTTAGTTAAAATAATTGCTCGCAAGTTAAAAAAAAAAACTAGGAAGTTACTACAAATAACAGTTCATATACTGCAAACCAAAAGCTTGAATTAATAAAATTTCACTTTCAACCTGTTGTGATCTGCTCTGCAGTTTTTTTTTCCATTAAATGCTGTCGAATTTAAAACTTGGAAATTGTGAATAAATGTTCGTGCAGTAGCGATTGCTGTACAACAGTGCCACCTATCTTAATTGAACCGAAATACATTGAAACTCTTTCACACCCCATAAAATAAATGTATTAGTAATTACAAAATTATAAATTACATATACATACATTCATACATACAGATCTCTGTTATGAGCATTTTAAATCAGAAAAACAAAATGTATAAATGAGTTTAAACAATAAATAACGAATTTGATATCTATTCGTCAAGGGCGTCGGTGGTGTAATGGTTAGCATAGTTGCCTTCCAAGCAGTTGATCCGGGTTCGATTCCCGGCCGACGCACACTATTTTTTTATTTTTTATTTTTCAATAATTTAATTTTTTGTATGAATGAAAATTTTTTAATATGAAAAATTCAATAATGGTGTTAGGTAACACATCACAATTAATATTGTATAATGTTAGTGTATTTTTCATATAGGAGTTCGTACTGCGTACACTGGGGTGGAATCGGTTAAAGTAATATAAAGTTGACTATCGCCTTCTTGATTGTCGTTTTTGATAATCAACTTTATTTCGCTCTGTGTAAAGTGATCGCAAATTGATTGTAGAAGGTTGGCAACTCTTGTTATTTTGAAGTGTCATTTCAATCAAATTAACAGGTGTTAGATTAAATTAAAATTTTTTATTTATCTGTCTTTGCGGTTAGCACAAGTAAACAAGTTAGTTGGAAAAACGCAGCGTGGAACTTTTTGTTGTAAATCTTATTGACTATATTTATTACAACAGTTTATTGCTCTTTAACTATTAACATTTGAATTTTAACAAAGTTAAATGCCAGATGTAAGAAAGCGACACCTAAATAGCTGTCACACGAAATCGGTAAGAAAAAAGCGATGGTCAATTGGATAATCAGCTTACATGGATCAAAAGTGATGATTTTAATTGTCAACTATCAACAATCATTTTAGCCGATTCCATCCTTGGTTATTGCGGTGACCATCATAACTTCTCAACAGTTCACCCGGAATCATTCAAATAAAAACAAATTTAGTACTTTAATAGTTAATCTTATGTCTAGTTGTCGCAATTTTTAACTTTCTCGTATACATTAGTATACTAAAGAGAAAGTTATTGCGATCGTGCCGAAATTTCGAACTCAAACTGAATATGAGGGATGATATTACGACTATAGATAAGTCCAAATAAGTGGGTAAGCCAATGCCATCCGTCGGTCTGTCTGTCTGTCTGTCTGTCCGGGCATCGTATGGCAAAACGAATTCGCTTTAAAGTTCGTATATAAGGTTCTTGGGATTACATTACATCTCGGGGCATCTTTTTATTTATTTGCTTTTTCTTTCGAAATAACGGTACCTGTCATACAATTTTTTTGTGATAATCAGTTATCATTTTTTTTCTCAAAAGTGGTTCCAAGGATTTCTGTCTAATGACTAAGGATGTTTAGGATGGGGTCAAAAATTCTGCATACTCAGTTTTTGGAAAAAAAATCGATTAATGGTAATTTATAAAACGAGTAATATCTCGAAAACTAATACAGAGAACTTAAAAAAAATTTACCGTTTTTTTTATACTATAAACTGCAACAAATCTTCATACTTTACTTTCATATAACGATTTTTTTAAATTTAAATTAAATTCGTTTTATCAAAAACGGCTCTAACGATTTTGATAATTTTTGTTATTTTTCGAACAATAATGTTAAAAATGTTTAATGTGCGAAATAACATCAAAATCGTAGGTGCCGTTTTTAAGAAAATCTAAACGCTCTCAAGCGCCAGTTCATTGTTGAAATAGGTACTCGAAAAGTGTTCGTCGGAAATTTGTTCACCCATATTAATAAACACCAGTTAACGGTGAGTTACCCTTAAATCATGAGTTATGTAAAATTTTAGTAATAAAACAAATTTGAGACCAACTGTCGTTTTTTAACTTTGAGTTAACTTAACTCATCGTCAAAGGTGGTTTAACGATTGTTTAGGAGGCAAACGAAAACATTTTTTTTGTTATTCCTACAGAAATTTCGCACTTATCTTTCGTTTTTTTTGTATACTCCATTTTTATAGTCCACATTGCACTTTTAATCAAAAAAAAATTAATTTTTTTACATAAAATTTGGAACTTTTTTTTATAGGCAAAGAAAATTTGATTGATTGTAATAAAAAAATACTAGATTTGCATAAGTATTACAACTGAATGTCAGAATTTTAATTAATAAGAATTTTTTACTCACAAGTCAAGTCTTATTCCATCGCTTAGTAAGCTCGTGAGTTTGAGGTGAGTTAAGGGATTTTTATTAATAGGGCAGTTAGAGAATATTCCCAAAACATTATATTTACTTTGAGTAAGTGCGTCTCGCACATTTTATTAATATTATTTTATTTATTTTCGTTCAACAAAATATTCGGCAGAACATAAAACTAAAAACATACATTTTCGTCTTTCATTTCGGCACACAAAAATATAAATAAATGAAACACCCAGATTACCGTTGTCGGCTGTCAGACCGACATTTGTCAGAGCTTGAATCGGATTTTTGACTCTATTACTCGAGGAACTTGTAGTGGATTTGCAACCGACTTAAATGGTGTAGAATCTTTGAGAAAGATTGGAATCACTGGTCTTTATATGTCCAATTTTTTTCTGTTTTTAGTTTGAAGGGAAATACAAGTAAACAAAAGTGGAACAATTTTATGTTTTAAATCTTTTCTAAAATGAATAATGATGATGAACTTGAACAAAGTGCTAAGAAAAATAACTTAATTGCAACACGAGAGATTGCAAATTAGATTTGAACCCATTCGATTTGCCCAAATCAAAGTAATCTTTCAAATATTTGCTTCAGGAAAACGGCAAATACGTTCCACAGCTTTAAGACTTCTTGCAGGAGGATTTCAAAACAGTGGAGGAAATGTTTACAATCATATACCACAATGGATACAAGTCAATATGACTGATAGATATTGCAGAGTTCAAATTATTTTTTATGACAAAACAGGATTTCCCGGTATCTTAAATTTTCCTCTTCCAGTATTTCGGGACTGCTTTTTTTTCTCATGGATTTTCCACTGTTGAACTATTCAACTAATAAACACAAGTGATTGAAAAAACAAACAAACACAAGAACCATCATCTACCACCTTTGGAGCAAAATTGCTCCCGAGTAATATAGGCAGAGTCGGGAGACGACTCAAAAAGTCATATGAATTTTTATTCGACGTTTGTCTGCTGAAAACGACAAGCATAATAGGAGTCAGGAAGGGTCATGTGTTTTTAAGTCGGACACGACAACGGTAATCGAGGTGATTGTTCCTTTAATTATTTAAGTGTAAGCAAACCTCTCCGGTGCAACCATTAAATATTATTTTTTGTCAATTTTGGCTTATTTTTATGTAAATAAAAAAGACTGTATCTATAAGTCGTATGATCACATAAATTGCGGGGTTTGGTAAGTAAAAGTTCTAATGATCTTAAGGGCATATGGGTGTAATTCTCTGGTATATGAATCCATGAAGGTCTTATCTCTTCGTAGAAAATAGTTAGTCAGTTTTTTTTTCGATTTGTAACCTTTCTTTAACTAAAAAAATAGAATTACATCTCTTTACAAACCAACTCACAGGCCTAAAGCAGGAGGAGCTGAGGTCCTGAGAAGTCAAAAAATCTAATAGGAAGGCATAGGAATTCTATAAATTTTCACTCTTCGTTAATTTTGAGTTTCGAAATATAAAAGTACGTTAACGTAAATAATATACAATTTTCAGTAATCTTTGAGGAAATAAATTTTAGGGGGAAAGTGTAAGCAACTACTTTCATGCCTATGATAGCATAGCTAGTCCTACACTTCAGTCAACTACGCAGCACTTTATTTTTTGGCTACATTTGACATAATCTTAGGCAAACACGAGGCAATATTTAAAACACTTACAAGATGGGGGTGTTAGTTTGTTTACATAGTTTTTTTTTTAAATCTCTATGCTTCATTTGAATGTTGCCAATTTTATGAAACGTGGGTCGTGCAATATATGTATGTGTGTTTATGGATTAATTGTTCTATCTTATCAACCCCATTGATTTCAATAAAATAAAAGTTAATAAATAAACAAAAATAAAAATAGTATATCATTTATACCAATTTAAAATTCCTGTGCTACATAGTGGGCGTAGAGCTTGATTGAAATTAACACACCTGTACTTCTCCTGCTTTGCTATCTACAAAGTCCGAAGTGATACCCCCCAAGGGCCGAGCAGTTGTTTACAGTGTATGAATTTCCGGGAATGTGTGAAATGAGCCTAAGCGTTCAGCAAACCGCAACATATCTTTTGATCTCTGTATACACGTTAATCCAGAACTTTTTGAACAACTAATGAATAGCCACATAAACCGGGTCTAAGATCCTATTACAAGAGACCCTCTTGTCGAAATGAACAAGGATAGTGAAGACTTTTGACACGATAAACAATTAAACACTTGCAAATAAATTTGGATAATATTTTCGTTTCGACTCAACGCCTTTTAAGCAACGAGTAAACGGCAATCAATTATCTGACTTTCTCGAAGCAAAATAACCCATATGGGTTGTAGGTAATGGGTCCGTTTATTTTATTTATCGTACTTAACAATGACATCCCATTAGTCCTGTCCAGCGTAGGACAAATTGATCGTTCATCCTAGCGCCCTCCATGTCTCATTTGGTTTGGTCTTACGACTTTTTAATAGTGATGGCAAACACTAAAAGAACTGGGAATTTAAAAATCTTCTAAATTTGAACAGTTTGAAATTAACCTCTTTGCAAAATGTGACATCGCAAAAACAAAAAGTTCTGTCAGTATGACATGTTATACAGGGTGTCCGCCGGGAAGGTATACTACTTTGTTTTGACGCCATTTTAGTAAACATTAGTCTTGACAGTTCATATTTGGCAGTCGTGTAGACACGTAGACACGTGGCAAATTTATTATGGAAAAATATTCGATAAACCAACGTGTTTTAATCGTTAAAACATTTTATCAAAATTAATCATCGATTACTGTGACGATGAGAAAGTTACGGGTAATTTTTGGGAGAAACAACGAGCCAACAAAACGCACTATTTATCGGGTAGTGAATGATTTCGAAGAAAGAGGGTCTGTAGGTGATAGGCCCAACCATGGACCACAACGTACTGCAAGATCGGCTGAAAACATTGCTGCTGCTCAAGGAAGTGTTCAAAACAATCCATCAACATCAATTCGACGCCGTGCTCAGGAGCTTGGTCTTCAAAGAACAACTTTGGCGACAATTTTACACAAGGATTTGCATTTAAGATTCAGTTGACACAAGAGCTTCTTCCACAAGACCATTTACGCCGCCGTACATATGCCAATAGGAAGTTATAGCTAGCCCATGACAACCCCGACTTTCAACGGGCAATGTCAATGGAAAACCCTCAAATTATTCATCAGACAACTTTGCATCCATTAAAAGTTACAGTCTGGTGTGGAATTTGGATTGGACCTTACTTCTTTGAAAATGAAAACGGCGTAACGGTAACTGTGAGCAATATCGTGATATGATTGAAAACTTTTTAATGCCACAACTTCATGCTTTGGGCTTGATTAACATGTGATATCAACAAGACGGTGCAACATTCCATACAGCCAGGATTATAATGGAATTACTGCGAGACCTCTTTCCACAACTAGTTATTTCAAGAAATGGTGATGTTGATTGGCCTCCTCCTGATTTGACTGCTCCGGACTTCATTTTGTGGGGATATCTGTAAAGCAAGGTTTATGCAAACAAACCAGAAACGCTTGAGCAACTCAAACAAAATATTCGTGATGAAATTAATGAAATACCGCGTGAAATGTGTGAGAATGTAATGAAAAATGTGCTCAAGAGGGCTCGCATTTGTGAGACTAACAGAGTCGGACATTTACCTGATATTATATTGCCGACATTAAATAAAACATTTATCAATATAAGATCAAGTCGGTTTCGTTTAATCAAAAATTATAAACAAAGTAGTATACCTTCTCGGCGGACACCCTGTACAATTGAATTTTTAAAGACTTTAAAGCAGAATGCTATTCGCTTTTCATAACGTAGACTTGGTATTGCCGTATTAGTGCTTTGGTTCCAAATTTGGTTCATAGCAGGGTTAAGGTAATTCCTTTAAGAGTGGACTTCAAATCTTCCGAGATATGTGCAAAGCCTTTTGCTATTGGCAAGAACGTTTTACAGTGAGTTTTGAGGTATCAGACATTGAAAATAGACATTTCGAAAAGTACGACATGTTTTTGAGGAGTTTCATTGCGATCATCTGCTTTATTTTAAAAATATCTGTTTCTCAATTTTAATTTCAAAATATGCATTTCATTTTCTAAAGAATTCATATAAAATTAACTGCAAACGAACGAACAAAAAAGACGATCATTGTAAATTGGTAGTTACACGAAGAAAAAGCATCGTCAGGACGACATCTTTCTATCATTTTTGCCTTTCGGCAAAATTTCCCTGCGATCGAAAAAACAAATTTTGGCCAAAATCAGTAAAATAATTTTTAAGTTTATTACTTTGGAAAAACTGTGTTGTAAGATTATTCTCGACAGGGGCCACGCACTTACTTACATAATCATACAACACACACAGTTCGGGGTGAACCTGGGCCTCAATCAACATGCCTCTCCAACTAGCCCGGTCCTTAGCTAGCTGCCTCCAGTTGCGCACTCCAAGTTAATTAAGGTCGTGTTCTACTTGTGCACGCCACCTAAGGCGAGGTCTTCCTTGACTGCGTCATCCCTCTGGGATGGAGTCGAAGACCCTGCGAGCCGGAGCGTTGTTGTCCAAGCGATCTATATATCCTAGCCATCTTAGGCGCTCAATGCTCAGTTTTTTCACTAGGTCGATGTCGCTGTACAGCTTGTACCCATCAACGAAAACAGGGCCGAATATTTTGCGAAGGATTTTACGCTCGAAACGACCAAGAATATCCAATATCCGACAGAGGTCACTATACAAACGTGAATTAAGGTCAAGTTTTGAAAGTTGGTTTTATTAAACTAAGACGTTTTTCTCTGTACTGACATTTTAAATTGGCGTTTTTGAAATCACCATACATAAATCTTTCAATTTCGTCAATACTTCAATATTTAGCTGTAAAAATATTGGCTACAAAACTTCGGCTGGACGGATTTTCAAAATTGTTTTCGAACGCATTTCCATTTTTTTTTCTAAACCATCTACAAATGGTCCCCTTTCATTTCATAAAAAAGTTGTATAAATCCACCCAGCCGAATTCTAGAGGTCACACACAAAAGCAAAACACGTTTTTATATATAGAGATAGAGATCCGTGTGATCGGCCTTAGCTAGGGTAAAGCATCCCAAGATGGCAAGGCCTTCTTAAACGACCTGTAAGACATCTCAGACATTGCTTATGATTTTGAGTATTACCGTCTTAACTCATAGTGACCTCATTTCACTTCCAGATCTCACGAGACTAACTTAACGCAAGATGCGCCTACACAAATATGTCGCTACAAGACAAATTTATCTACTCTACCTATCTACCGTCTTTAAAAACCCAACGCGCGTTCAGTCGCATAATCACTGTTAGTGTAAAAAAAAACCATTTCCAAAACATTTTTAGTCAAAATAGCTACAAGATATTTGTTAATGGCATCACCGGCCGGAATCGGAAGACTTTCATAAAAGTATGGCTTTACCGTTGCTACCGGCTAACCAAATAGAATATTCGTTCAATGTCATAAGAAGAATTTTGATACAAACAAATTGTTTGCACCATTTTTGGAATATTTTCAGAATCCGTGGATAAATTAGGTGATTATATTGGTCGTAACAAATTATTATTGAAAGTAGGCGCCAAAAAAATTAAAAACACCTTTTTTAAATTTTTCATTGGGGACTAATATCATGGTGCCGTTTTCAATTTGTACTTTTTATCCATCACATCGCAGGTATTGCCCCAAATTTTGTCGGTATTCAAGCTAATGACGCGAACTACCTCAGCTTTGGAGGCCTACGATGGTGTTTTGTCTCGCTCTTTTCCCCGAAACGCAAATTTTTATAAAATTGTCAAACATCTTATTATTTGAAGAAATTTCAAAAAGTGGGGTTTTAATTTGCTTATAAAGGGTGTTTTTTTAGAGGTAACCAAACCCGAATAGAGATAAAACTGACATTTTGTGGTCAAATCTGGCAACTCTAATGTCATTTATGTTCAGTTTGGTTTGCCATTTCATCATGAACAGGTTGACAAATGAACAAAGCTTGCAAATCGTGCAAATTTATTTCGAAAATAATGGTTCAGCTCGCGAAGTTTCATCGCGAAATGTTGTTCAGTGATGGGGCTCATTTCGGGTTGAATAGCTACGTCAACAAGCAAAATTGCCGCATTTGGAGTGAAGAGAATCCACATCAGACCCTTGAAACGCCATTACATCCACAAAAACTAACTGTTTGGTGTGCTCTATAGGCTGGTGGAGTCATTGGGGCATACTTATTCCGAAATGATGCTGGAGAGTCAGTTACTGTTAATGGAGACCGGCATAGAGCCATAATAACCGACTATTTTGTTCCCGAATTGGATGGGATGAATGTGGATGAGATTTGGTTCCAACAAGACGGTGCTACATGACACACGGCGCACGTTACAATCGATTTATTGAAGGAAACATTCGATGAGCGGATAATTTCGCGGAATGGACCTGTCAATTGGCCACCAAGAGCGTGTGATTTGACACCATTGGATTATTTTCTTTGGGGATACGTGAAGTCGCTCGCCTACGCCAACAAACCAGAAACGTTAGGGGACTTGGAAGCCAACATTCGTGGCGTTATTGCCGACATACAACCCCAAATGCTTGCAAAAGTGGTTGAAAATTGGACCTCTAGACTTCTCTTTATTCGAACCAGCCGCGGCGGACGCATGCCGGAAGTCATATTTAAACATTAATAGCATAAAATTATCCTTCCAATTAAGCCAAATTGATGAACATTAAAACGATTTTCTTGTGCTTTATTTCAATTCGAAGTTCTATACCTCTAAAAAAAAAACACCTTAAGTTTCTTTTGGAACTTCTTGAGTACTTGAAGAGTTTACGGATAATAATAAAGTTGAAATCGTATCTACAGATGCCTAACATTTTTGGGACTTAGTTCATTTCAAATAGTGAGTTTTCGTTTTCTTTTAAATAATATGGGAGTAAGTTCTTTTGAGACTAAGTCCCACTATTGGGTTTAAACTCTCTAATTTTGTGGGATTTGTGGGATGGGTGTTAGTTCCTAGTTCTTGTGGGTGCGGTAGCTTGATGGTTAAGTGCGTTGGACTGTGTCAAATCCCGGCCTGTACCAACTTAAAGTTTTTAATCGCTGCCCCAACTCTTGCGAACGTCTGACAAACATCCAAGAGTAGGAAATATCATGAGAAGCTTCTCAAAAATTAATTGCCGTTCGGAATCGGCATTAAACTATAGGTCCCTACATTCGTGTCAAAAATATAACTTCGCACACACTGTAGTTGGAGACCTTGGGTCTTATGTGGGCCACTTACGCCTAATATTTATTTTATTTTTTTCTTAGTTCCTAAAAATAGTTCATATGAACTAAATCCCAAATTTTCTCGGACTGAGACATAAAAAAAACATAGAGAAGTAAATTTCTACACGCTGCAACGGAATGAGAAGCGCGCGATTGAGAAAATAGAGAGGTTCTACTCCAGGAACAATGTTCGGAAGTTTTACCAAAATGTAAAAAGAACGTGTCATTGCAACAAGACCCGAACAGATAACTGTAGGGACGAACAAGGAAACCTTGTGGTAGAGTCACAGTCGGTGTTGAAGATATGGAAAAACCATTTCTGCAGACTGTTAAACGGCGAAGACGAATCAAATTCCGCTGTCAGACAGAACGAACCATTCAACTTTAGACAATGAAAGCCAAGACTTCCGTGAGGACAGCAAAATCCAAGCTTAAGACCAACAAGGCAGATGGCTTGACTGCCGAGCTTTTTAAGGCAGCGGATTGGATGATTGGAACCTAAGTGTCTTTGTGTCTTTTTCAACATCATTCTTGAGAAGATTGTGCGAAACTAGCAAGCCAACACCAGAGGCTCAATTTTCAAGAAGTCTGTGCAACTACTTGCATACGCTGACGACATCGACATCATTGGCAAAACAAAGCGAGCTGTCACTGGTGCGTTTGCAAGTATCAGTACAGAAGCGGAAAAATTGGCTGTTTTGTCAACAAGAAGGGACACACAACATCGACGAATCGGACAGAACTTGACGGCAGACAGCTATAATTTTGAGGTAGTTAGGGACTTTGTCTACTCCGGCTCCGCTATAAATTCTGACAACGACATCACATCAGAAATCAAACGAAGAGTTACACTTCACAACCGCTGTTCCTTTGGCCTAAGAAGGCAATTGAGAAGTAAGGCCTTGTCAAGAACCACTTACTTTACTTAACGGGCTCCGACCCGTGAAGAGTCCCTGCCTGAGATACGGCAGCCTTCCACCCTCTGCGATCTCGAGCACGCTGCTTCCAGTTGTCCAGACCAAGCGCTCTGGCATCCGCGATGGCTTGGTCTTGAAAACGGAGGTTCGGTCTTCCTTGTCGTCTCGAACCTAGGGGCTGGAATTCAAAAATCCTCTTGGCTGGAGCGTTTTTGTCCATTCGCTCGATGTGGCCGAACCACTAAGGAGACTCTATATAATACCCTCAGCATCCCAGTCCTACTCTATGGCGCAGAAGCATGGACGTTATCAAAGGCGGATAAAGATCTCCTTGGTCGTTTCGAACGCAAAATTCTTCGAGTGATTTTCGGTCCCGTTTGCGTTGACGGGCTTTGGAGAAGGAGATTTAACAGCGAACTCTACGAGCTGAACAGCGACATTGACCTGGTCAGAAAAGTGCGCATCAGTCGACTAAGATGGCTAGCACATGTAGAAAAACTGCAACCCGGAGAGACAACGCAGTAGAGGAAGACCTCGCTTTAGTTTCAATCAACAATCATTCAAAAACGTATGTTCTTCTCTAGTGCTGACAAGTTTACATTGCAAGTATTTGGACAAATCGTATGAAGACTGCCTTCTGTCAATGTAATGCGTACTGCCCCGCACTGTGACGTCAAAATCCAGAATGCAGAACACGCTTTGATGGAATGCCGGATGTTTACCACGGCTAGACACTTTAAAGTAAAAAAACAAAACCAACTTTGGCTTTTAAGACACACCGCGAGCTTGTCATAAAAGTATAAGAAAAATAGGACAAACAAATAATAATCGAATCGAACTACTTAAGTATGCAAGACAGCTTATTTGAAGTGCTGTTGAGGTACAATTTATCTCGAGAGAGTTTTTTCTGAACTTCTTATTTAATTTTAATAAGTATCTGTGAGGTAAAAAAAGGTGATTTATTTTCTATTAATATTGAATTATTCGACGCCCTTAATGATCGAAATAAAGAACTTTTTCTAGCTCCAAATTATCTAACAAAATTGCTTCATATACCCACTTCTGTCTGAACTGTCACAAGTCACGCAAGAGCACGTGGTCGTTAAGATAATGTGCATTATGTATGCACGCTTCTTAAAATTGTTAATACAACTCTTGCGTCTGCTATTAAATAAGACGTTCCTACATCGAAAAAGCAACAAAATACATATGTAAATGATGATGACTCTTACTTCTGAACTTTATTTCATAACCTCTTTTGGACAACTTGTCGCCAAAGTTTGAATTTTTTGCCATTAACCTTGACAGTCACCAACTCTCGTAGACAGTCTCAGTCAATGTCGAATCAATTCCTCAAACAACTACAATTGTTGACACTGAAAATGTAGGTCAAGAATAATAATATTATATTCTATGAGAAGAAAGTTATCGCTTTCAAATGTTATCGATTTTATTTTGGCTCAATTTCCTACTTTTGTTGAGAACAAGGTCAATGCAACTCATTCTCCTCTTAGAATTCCGCATGGAATTTTTTTTTGGCAATAAAAATATAACAACGGAAAGGTCGTCACTTTTATGGGAAAATCTCTTACATGACGTAAGTTTATTGCCCTCACGTGGGTTGTTGTTGTTGGATGTGGTGTATGGTATTGCCCCCTCTTTGAAGTTGTAAATCATATTACTTTCGTATAAAATGTACATAGATAATTGAAAAGCTGTAAAATCGTTTGGGAGTAAATAAAAGTTAAAATAAAGTTGTCTGGGGGGAATTAGGGGGCTTTTATACGGGAACGACTTTATCTTAATATTCTTATCTTGTTGCAGGCGATAGCTTCGCCAATTAATTTGTCAGAGGTCAGAAAATTAATTACGGCAATTAAATGTCTATGCGACCCGTTGGGAAGTGATTCTTTATTAGAGAAAAATCAATAAGGAAGCGTGTAGCGTGTTATAGGCTTTTCTTAGTCATTAAGAAAGTGGATTTAGAGAAAAAAAAATAATAAGATTGTTAGTATTAAAGAATTGATAAACGACAAGGAGTGGATGCCCTTATATCGTTAAGCTACCCAAAATAACTATACCTAGATCTAGGGGGATTTAAAAGGACACTACCGACTTCAAAGAGAAGGAAAGTCCCTGAATGTATCTAAGAATATTATG
This sequence comes from Ferdinandea cuprea, assembly GCA_963576555.1. Lineage (NCBI taxonomy): Eukaryota > Metazoa > Arthropoda > Insecta > Diptera > Syrphidae > Ferdinandea > Ferdinandea cuprea. Next base: position 135,966,699 of record OY754958.1, read on the forward strand.
AGCAAAAAGTCCAATCATGTCGGCCGCACTTTTTCATTTTCATTGCGAAATCCCTCTAATTCAAATACTCTGTTTTTTTTGCAACATATGTATGTATGAACTGATTGTCCGTCTTTACGGGTCCTGTTTCTCTAACATGTTCTTTTTACTCTCTATTGCGCGCTTCTCATGCTCTATGCCCTATCCTGATGCAATGACACCAGAAATCCTTCTGCGACAAAACTACCGCGTCAACTTTCCTTAGGTAACGTAATGGATTCGGCTAGACTCTGATGCGTGGATTGAATGCAATCGTATTTTCACAGATGTCCTCAAAACTGGACAGGGGTCTGGTGCTGGAGTCTTTGTGGAACGCGATGACATAAGACTGTTTTCCAAGCGGAGATTTTTGCCATCCTAATGGCTATGCGCTATATTGTGAAGAACTATATTGTGAAGTGACAGCCAAGCTGCATTAAAAGCGCTGATAAACCCTCTTATCTCGTCCAAGTTAGTGTTACAACTCTGAATTTGGTCCGAAGGCTGCACACAGTGAATCTTGTCTGGGTCCCAGGTCACACTGGCTTTCAGGGAAATGAGATCTCGGATGAGCTTGCTAGGCAAAATTCAGAAGAAATTTTCTCAGGACCCGAACCTTTGTTGGGTCTGTCTACATCTTTAGTCATGTCTTCCATTGATGCTTGGTTTTCTCGTGAACACAAGATTCGGTGGCGCGATTGCGGTGGATGTAGACAGACCAAACTATTGCGCAAAAGGGATGCATATTTTCCTCCATCTCTTAGGAGAATCGACTGCAGGCTGCTTGTAGGCGTTCTTTCGCGCCACCAAGCTTTTGCTAAACAGTTAAATGTGTTGGGCTTAAGCGACACCACCATCTGTCCTGCTTGCAGTGAGGATGATGATACAGCAGAACACTTTCTCTGCAGTTGTCCGGCCTATGCTCGCATCAGGTGGCCGATTTTCGGGGCTGATGTGGTGAGTGCCGAACATCTGAGCTCTTTATAACTAAAGCTTTCTTCGATATATCTTTCAATATTTCTTTTATATATTATAAATGCTGCGCTCAGATTAAAACACGTGCCGAGCCAATGGAAAATGGCGGAAGTCATTATGGTTTTAAAACCAGGAAAACCGCCAAATGTACTAAAATCGTATAGAACAATTTCGCTTCTCCCAGTCATATCCAAAGTTTTCGAGAGGATATTACTAAGGCGACTACAATCGGTTATAGAAGATAATTATCTTATCCCTGACCACCAGTTTGGGTTCAGAACCAAGCATTCGACGATTGACCAAGTGCATAGAATTACTGACGTAATCGATAAAGCATTGGGAGAAAAAAGAGATGTTCAACCGTATTCCTTGACGTCTCACAAGCCTTTGATAAGGTGTGGCACGACGGCTTAAAATTTAAATTACGACAAGATCTTCCCGTAAGTCTATTTTTAGAATCATGTCTCGGGAATAGGCTCTTCCCTGTTAGGCATGGAAACGAATACTCGGAGTTTATCGAAATTTCGGCTGGCGTACCGCAAGGTAGCGTCCTTGGGCCGCTTCTCTATCTGTAATATACTCGCAATATACCAAGAGAAGATGGTAATACTACCCTCGCTACGTTCGCCGACGACACCACTATCCTTGCAGTAGGTAATGCGATCAAAGAAACTACTGAAAAATTGCAAACCGCACTGAATAAAGTAAATGAATGAATGGAAATGGACTGGCGGATCGCCCTCAACGAAACTAAATCTGTTCACGTGAATTTCACGTATAAGAAAACTAATGACTTGCCAATTTTTCTAAACTTGGCCCGAATACCCTTTGCAAACGAGGCCAAATACCTGGGAATGACACTCGACGCAAAGCTAAAATGGAATTCGCACGTGAAAATGAAACGTAAAGCACTTAATATCAAATATAGAGAAATGTACTGGTTACTCGGAAAACATTCCCAGCTTAGTACCGAGAACAAACTGCTTTTATACAAGCAAGTGCTAAAGCCGTTGCAGACCTACGGTATACAACTTTGGGGTTGTACCAAAAAAACAAATGCTAATATTTTACAAACTTTTCAAAATAAAGTGATTAGAGAAATTGTCCAATTGAAAAAAAAAATCTTTCTTCGAAAGACGGAAAAACTAAGTACATTAATGCAAGGTGTCTGAACGGGAATACAATAGAACGGTAGTTATGTCTGAGCGCTCCATCGGATAGTAGCAATCTCCGACAAAAAAAAAGGGTATATTAATTTTGACTTGTAAAGTCAAGATCAGCATCAAAACTAAACACCAGTCACCAATTTTTAAGCCTTAAAATTAAAGCTAGGAAGCTGAAATTCGGAACATATACTCCGTAGGATCCTGAAATGGTAGTGTCGGTAGAGTGGTTTTTATACGCCCACTGCCACGCTAAGAATTAAGAAAAACCAGTTTCTAAAGATGGAATGAATTTCCTATAACAAGTTTTTGTCGCGCCTTTTTTTTAGGGGTTTTTATTTTTTAAATGAAAAATTTGTTTAACAAAATATTTAGGGAATATTCCCTCAACGTTTAACATTATAACGTTTTTGGCCATGAGGTTTTTTATCAAAAAACCTGCTGTTATGTTTGCCCCATGCGGACTCTACCTTTCTATATGTTTTTTCTTCTAAAGGAGTCTCTGTTCTTTCCTTCTCTTTTGCTCGTAGAAGTCACAATATTCAGCCCTTAATTTCCAAATTATTTTTGGCGAAAAAACAGAAAAAGGTTTTTTTTTATTTTTAAACATGAAAGTGAGGTCGTTGATCCCCCCGAGTTACTTGTTTGTTTTATTACTTTATCACTCACATTAGCTGGACTTTTAATCCGATGTCGTTGTCACTGATAAACACTCGGCTAAATAATGGCTCTTTTTTCCATTTTTAGAAATGAAAAAAACAGCTAGAATTTTTTTCTAATGCCCGACATTTTGGAACGTCTGTCAGAAACATGTTTTTTTCTAGAAAAAATATATTAGATTTTGTATGAAAAAATTTCGGGCTTAATTTCCGGGAACCCTCCTTCTGGTAGCTTGTGAATATTGCAACTGTTCAAAATTAAATCTCCGTAAAGTATTGTTGCGTCGAAGAATCTCTGGACGTACCGTCACCATTGTTGACGGTTTGGTGATCTGGTGGTCAAATTTTCCTTTATGAATATTGAGGAGAAAAAGAAAGTGTGTAACACTATGCTCCCCGACTGTGCTACGAAAGATATCATCCAAATGAAGATTTGGACTGGGCTCGTAAGTTTTCTCGAAGAGCTCGTAGACATTTTTTTTTGGTAGCGTTGTCCTTTTCCTCTCTTAAACCTTCAGCACATATCGGGTTGATGTTGCGGCATTTACATTTCATACGGATTATAATCTGTCGACAGCTCAAGGCTTCCCGCATATGTATGTCGCTTTCCACAAGTCTGCAACCTACTTATGGCAAAATAAGCATCAACCGATAAGGAAAAAAAAACCTACCTAAAGAACCTACATAAGTGAACTAAGCCCTGTGAACTTTTGCTGTTTTCACCTATTTTCGTGTACACACGCGCGTGTTTTCGCACTGTTGTTGTTTTTATTTGTTTCTTTCGCTTCTTCACGTTCACCGTGCGAAGCAATATCAAATTAAAAAACAAACTCGTGTGTACTTTCACGACGGGAGGCAGATCGATACTCGATAACTGTTAGCAAATTACTGAACATTCGAATTATAGCAACTTGTTGAATTTCGCTAGCTAATCTCTTTAATTTTTTATAGACGATTCTTCTAAATAAATCGAAAAAGTCAACAAGCTTTAGCAATAAATAAACCTCTCCCACATTCTTTCAATATGTTTTAAAAACAAAAAATGTTATATCTCACAATTAATTTAGCCCAGCTATGTAAATAGATTCCCTCCTCATGAAAAATAAACAAAAAAAATATTCATGAACATTCCACTTGAATCACTCACCTCTTCATATTTCCCCAACTCGAAGGAGACCAACCGGTCCAGGTTGTTCATGTCTGTATTATTAAGTATCGCCCAGATGAATCGTTCCCTCTGAGTCTTAACTACCTCCTTCAGATATGTCAAGCGTTCAACTTCTGCCGGCCGTTCCAATTGTCTGAAAATCTGAAATCAAAATAAAAAAAAAAATAAATAAATCTTTGGTCACTCCTTAGACGAACTAATGAAACGTCATCGATAGAATCGCCCGCACTTAAAAATACCAACCAACCACCCTCTCACATTCGCACACAACTTGATGGATCACTGCAATTCATTCCATTTATCACCTCCCCTCCTTCGTATAAGTATCTTAAATATTTATAGTTTGCTAATGAAGTGCAGATATGTTTTTTTTTTTCAAGAACAAAAACACCCTCGCGTGTTGTGTATCTGCTGTCAGAGTACGTCTAACAAAAGCCCGGAGAGCTCATAATTTATATATTTTCAGTTTGTTGAGTCGAGAGTTGTTCATCGTGCCGGGGCGGTTGTCAACATACTTCATTTCATACGCAGTTCCTCCAGAGCCGGCAAGGAAATGCCATAACGGCCGAGAAGTGTGTTTATTTATCTCCATGGAGTGGGTTTTCAAAACAATTCGAGATTTTTCAAACAAGAATATCCTCGTGGAGCCAATATTTTGTTTTCCTTGTTTTAATTGCATTTAGCCAATGTGCGGATGGGGTGGGTGACTGCAAGAGTGCACATCATCGGCGAACGTAAGTGGTGGATGTGCTCGGACAAAGTCAAAACAAGTGGGGTTGCGCAATTTGTTTGATTAGCAAATATCAAAGCCGGTAACGATGGTGTAATGGCAATGTTTATCGTTCGATAAAGTTGATATAATCTGATTGGAAGGTGGTTGTGTTTTTTGATATTGCTTGAGGGGGGGTGTAAAGTTTTGTCGGTGGGATGGGAAATGCATCGCAAGTAATTTGTATTCTAGAAAAAGATACATACTTGACATCCCTTCCTTGGGCAGGTTTATCCATCACAAATACCTAGTGGCCACTCACAAAAAATGCGAACACGCAATCCCCAGGGATCAGCGTCCTCCTCATGCTTTACTCCGACATCCTTTATTCATAAGGATTTACTCATAACAAGAAGACAGGTTTAACGTCAACAGACAGATAAAGCAATCCTCAAAATGATTGAGGAACAACGTACACACGCATGCAATTTCGGAATATCTTTTAAATCTTGATTCATGGTCAGATAACTTGTGCTGTTATTCACAATTTAAGAAACCGTTCAATGTTTATCCACCGCACAACCCCAGTTAGGTTGCTCCAACTATCTGGAGCAGTTCAATGAAAATTCTACAATCTCTTGATTCTCAAGGCAATAGTTTGCTGCTTCACCCTCCTCGGGCACACCGAATCAATATTCTCTAATGGCAAACCGTAAGAAATGCTCATCCATTCTTTATCTATGTGATTGTGCTTTGTCTGGTCATGCAAATGGAAGACACTTTTGACAAGAAAGGAAACAACAACACGACACGACATGACACCCTGCAAAAATACTACTGAAAAATAAATCCACCTCTATCAAGCGCACAATACTTTGGAAGAGAATTCAAAATATTTAAATTTTCATAACACTTTGAAATTTTTATACAATTTTTCATGGACTAACAACGACAAAAATGATAAAGAAAACCGGATACATTTCTGTACGTAAAGATCCACACTGCGTCCCACAGTCTTAACAAACTTCATTAAATGTGGTATTAGGCGAAAAAAAGTTCTCTGAAGCAATGACTAATTGCAAATCTACTCTCTCAGATTTATTGTAAAAGATATAGCACCTTTTCTGTGTTTCCTTTCAGGTTACAGTTGTGTGACCAGGATGAAGTTACTAACTTGACTTTAGTCGATTTTTCAAAAACAATTGATTCAATTCGCACTTTTCCGTTCAATATGCTTTTTACAATGACTCTCTATCGTCTGCCGTTATATTGTATTTATAAACGGATAATTGTACTTCAGCAGGGCTGTCCAAATTAGGTGTAGAACTATGAGTATATAATTGCTTAGCATATCTGTACCATTAGCAAAGCAAAGAAGGCAAGGTTGGCAAGCTACATTTTACTAAGCCACTTTCTTTTTCTTCTCTCCATTTATACACGAAAGATCTTCATTAGAGATCAGGATTAAAGGGATCATAACCCTCCCACTTCACTGCATTCCTATTGGTCCGCCTGTTGGGTTCGACGGTTCGACCTCAAAAAATATCTGCAGACCTTCCGATTTTGAATCAATTCATCATTGAGGCCAATCCAATGCTGGTGTTTTTGCATTTGTGTGATCCAGAAGTTTTTAAGACTGCCTCTTTTACGCGATTGTAAGAGAACGTTGATTGTCATTGCCTTTTTGACGGGGTCCGAAGGATCTCTGCTTTGAACATTACAATACCAACTGAGTCGATCGTGCTCAAATTTTTTCGAAATGGGTTCTTTCACGTGAAGGCTTCCTCGAAATTTGGAAATTCTAATTCGATCAAGCTTTGTTATTCCTGCTGTCATGCGAAGCATCTTCATTCCGGCTGTTGTCAACTTGCCCTCATAGCGCTGGACGCACAACTGCGCTTACACTGCGCCCTCACAAAAGCCGAAGCTTCTTACCCTAATTGTTTTGAGGGCTCATAGAGAGAACTGAAAACAGTGACAGTGATAGAATCTGCGCTCTTAACTCCGATCAAATATTTATATCTGCTGAATTTTTGGACCTTCAAACAATAGCTTCGAATGTCTGTATGATGCCGGTATTTGGTACGCTGTAGACCTAAACAATCAGTCAGTTCACTTTTATTAACAGACGAACAGCGCACTATGGCTAGTTGTGGGCTGATACTGAGCCTTGCCTGTATGTCCCAGAACCTAACAGAGTTACATCTGCTCAATCTTTTCAGCTTATTAACTTGTATCTGGGACTGGTGTACAATTTGGCTTTTTGCTGTAAACGTCACTGCTTGAAACACAGTTATATGTCTCCATAAAGTTCCAATAATTTAATACGATAATCTCTAAAGCCGACTGTGGTTCCAAACCTTTCATCTGTTTATAAGAAAACCATAAGTCGGTCTTTGAAAAATTATATGTCTGAATTATAGAATATAGCGTCCTATATATTTCAAAGGAGTCCAATTTCGTTGATTTTTAGAAAGATGAGTTACGGAGTTCGGACGTTCAAAACAAGCCAAATTGAGCCTAGGCTTCCTAAAGCGATGCAAGAAATATTTTACTCCTTCTGATCTGGCTAGAATTTACAAGGCGTTCTTTAGCCACAAACTTGAGTACAACGCTCATATTTGTTCCGAATGCTCTACCTCACTCTGTTTTTCCTGCTCACTACAATTTACAAACATTTAAAATCAATGTGCATCGGTTTCAGTTTCAGTATTTAATATCTATAATTATATGAGCAGGGTGTTTCATCAAAGTAATAAACTTCAGTAGGTCGATACAACTGAAGTTGTGACGAAAGCAAAATGGTATTGTAGGGGGTATATATTCACCCCAACCATATTTAGATAAAAAAATAAATGTAAGGGTATGTAAAGCTTTCCGCTATGCTCTTCGCGAAACCAACTCATAAGCTTAGATCTTATTTGTATGTCAGAAATCGCTTTTATTGCAGCTTGACTTTCAATGAATAATGTATTATAACTGCGTGGTTTTGCCAACATAACAATTTGTTTAGCAGCTTGTGCCACAGTCATGAACTTAACTTGAAAACGTGTAGGCTGGAAACGGGTTGAACAAGATACACCGAAGACTAGGCATACCTGTGTATACAGGTATTGTTTGTCCTGCGTCTGGTGTTTGATGGTTCTTCCTAACTCCTTCTAGTAAAAGAGGTGACGAGTGGTCAACTTCAGTTCATATAGGGGGTAGTCTGTGCATATATTTGCATACTTATGTTTAACATGTGACCCATCATCTGTCAACTGCCATTTTGTGTATTGCATCTGTTATCCGTCACCGAAATTTCACATAAATGTATCCACCTTTTCAAACTTTATTCACTCCAGGAAATAACTTGCCAAGAAATAATCCCCCAAAAATAAATATGAAATATCCCCTCAAAATGTGTATTTCGATCTCCAAAACTGGGGATTTATTTCATGGGTCTCCAAATAACCTATGAAATAAGTTCCCAAGTCGAATGCATTATGCAAGTTCTCTTGTACACAAATCGTTTTTGCCTTACAATTCAGCTATAATAAGAACTGACCTAAGAACGAACTCCAAGTTGGTATAAAAATTTTGCAAAATTCTAAAATTCTTTTTCGAGGAAATCTCAATTTGTTTCATACGGATCCTTGTTTGCCTTAAAAACAACTACCGACATGTAAAGTTGCATAACTGTAGAATGAGTTAGATATATTGGTGGTTGCCACGCCTCTATTTAGAATATACCTCCACGTATAATATCATAACTCTCAGTTTCTAATTCTACCTGCCCTAGTCCGGTGTTTATCCTTTGTAAAGATTGTTCCTATCCTAAAAACCCCTAACAGTTAAGAGTGCCGTCTATTACTATTTCCATTCATCCTTATTTTTCGAGAGTTTTTGAGAGGATAATGCAGAAATAAATAAACTGCTATATTCACTCAAATAGCTTACTTACTTCGATGCAGTCTGGCTTTAGGAAAAATCACAGCTACCTAACTACGGTCGGTTGAAGAGAGTAGACAGTCTCTTCACACGGATAAAGTGACCTTTTTAATATTTTTGGACTTCTCTAAGGCCTTTGATACTGTCGATAACTTTAATTTATGCAAAAAGCATAATTTTCACCATAAGTTGTATCATTAATGTCGACATACCTAAGGCCAAGAAAGCAACCAGTTTCTTCAGCTATTGTGGGGTTCCACAAGGTTCTATTCTTGGTCCTCTCCTTTTTTTCCCTTTATGTTAACGAGAGCAGTGAGCGGTGAGTCAGTGAGTTCCTTTGAAGCCTGCTGCTATGCGTCCCAATAAATGTTAACAATTTTATGCCTCTAGCTTTTTTCTAAGCGAAGTTAGAGGGGGTCAAAATGGCCTGAGTTGGTTCCTGTAAATAAGGGTGTAGTGCCAAAGTTGCTAGAGAACTTGGCTGGCACTAACGTGCCCTTAATACGCAAAAGTAAAATAACACCTGCATGCCTCGTGTAGTTTTCCTTATTCAATAATTTGTTGTTCTTGTTGTTTCCAATCCTGGAATTTTCGAATTTATTATTTATGTTCTAAAAATTCTATTAAATTTGTTTCGGCTATCAGGAAGGTGCCGCTGCGACGCATACGTAAAACTGTTGAACCATTCACTTTCACTTTACTCATTGGTATTAGTTCCGTAAGATATGGCACTGGTTTTGGATTCCGCGGATTCTTAAAATATATGCAAATCCACTGACACTAAGTCGATTACCCCCAAATTTTTGTCACAACTATAATCAGAAAAGATAAACAACAGATTTGGGTGTTGCTATTATATGATTTTCCATTTCAATGGATAACGGGAAATATGCTAAATAAGTCGGTCATACCCATACGTTACCTTAATGGGTAATTTCTCGAATAAATTTATTACTTCGAGCAGTTCACATGATTGTGTAATAACAGCGCGCCGTCAAAAAGTATTTATGCGTGTCCTTTGGCCTAGAAAGGATAAATAAGAAATCACGTCTAGGAGTATTGTCAGAGAGACGGCAACTTGTGCTTTTGCATAGATAAGGTGAAATTATTCGATGAGTGTGGTGTGTTTATTAGGGCGACAATGGCACTGCGAAACGTGTGCGTGTGTATATGTGTGAGAAATGTCTTCATAAATATGTCAACGTCACAATAAATTTCTAGATAGTCAGACAATGAGTAAGATTTAGTTATAGATAAATTGGTCACACGAATGCTTTATGTATTTATTTTTGACAATTGAAAATATAACATTTTAAGGATAAAATCAAATTGCTGATTGTTGATAAAGAAAGGAAAGCAACGGATGTAGGAATTTGAAATGATTTAGTGTGTGACTATAGCAGGAACTAAAAACATTGTATGAGAAAAGTTGAATAGACTTTTTTGTAGTTTAAATTTGAAGTTAAGTTTTTGTCATTTTACATTGAAAGCTTCGCCCACCTACAGGGGACAGTAATTTATTTTTGAGGAGAATTCTCAGGACAATCATTGCATTGGCAGCAAAATCACAAGTGTCTTAAATATTTTTAATATATAAAAAAATGTTTGTCTGTGGGTCCTTTATAAAATCGTAAACTATGCATTTGATCATGTGATTATCTTTGGCAAAGTTACGACCAATTGTATACAGATGGCGCCACTGTCATTCCAATGAATTTAATATATTGCCGTGACAGTTCAAGCTGATTTGAATTGAAACGGAAACAGAGAACGAATGATGACGTTTCGAGTTGTAAGTGTCATAAGAATTTATTTAAATTGTGAAATTCATGTACAGATCATATAGAACAGACAATTTTGTCGTTTGTGTGAGTTCAATTAATTTAGATAAATAATTCAAACGAATTGGTACTTTCAATTTGCCCTCATACTTTTTGTGCATTGTCCAGCATTGTGAACGATATGTAAGCGTCGGACGCACAACTGCGATGTAGAGCCCTCCATTCAGCTTAGGAGACAATTTTCGGTCACATAAGTCTTCAGAGTTTTCCTGCCACTTCTTCCACCCTATACTTACACGATGATTATGTTGGAAGTTTTCCTACTTGGGAACCACCACCTTATTCAAATTAATGTCCAGAATGGGTTGACTTGGGTCAGAGAATGGGCAGTACAGATACTCTGTCTTCTTTTGGCTAAAACGATACCCATTCCCTTCTAAAACATCTACCCAAACATCAAGTGCTCGATGCAGGAAAGTGTGATCATCACTTATGGTTATGATGGCTCCGTCGTCAGCAAAGAATAACTGATGGACTTTAGGGTCCTTAATTTTCCCCTCAAGCAGATAATCTAGGACCGTAATAAAGAGCAAACTACTTACGCAACTTCCCTGGTCCACACCGAATTTTATTGGGAATTTATCGGTGACTCCTGCCAGACATCTGACTTTCGTCCTTGCTACCTCATTAATGTCCACGATCATCTGTACGTAGGTTTCAGGAACTCCTCTTAGCGCTACCCATCTTAGATCTCTCGGTTGCCTATCGAATGCTTTTTAAAATCAGCTAGAAACATATGCAGATCCTTTAAGCAATCACGATGCTTTTCCGTTGCGATCCTTATAAAGGGTGTTTTTTTAGAGGTTGGTTTTTCGAATAGAGATAAAACTGACATTTTGTGGTCAAATATAACAACTCTAATGTCATTTATGTTCAGTTTGGTTTGCCAATTTATAATGAACAGGTTGATAAATGAACAACGCTTGCAAATTGTGCAAATTTTTTTCGAAAATAATGCGAATAATTTCGCGGAATGGACCTGTCAATTGGCCACCAAGATCGTGTGATTTGACACCATTGGATTATTTTCTTTGGGGATATGTGAAGTCGCTCGCCTACGCCAACAAACCAGAAACGTTAGGGAACTTGGAAGCCGACATACAGCCCCAAATGCTTGAAAAAGTGGTTGAAAATTGGACAACTACGCACTGGTCATCGGACAACCGTATTATTTGTCTTAGGCGGCCATCTAATACCTGCTCAACGATTTCATGATGTGTGACATCAAATCAATTGAACAGTAATTATCACAGTTTATGTTATAGAAAGTGCATAATAAGAGGCACGATTGGGAAATATATCAGTAGGACACAGAGTATCTTAGGGTCTATAGCCACTTTTCGATAAAAGATGGAGTTAATATAATTGAGCAAGGATAAGCAGGGAAATAAATCCACGGGAATTTACTCCACCCTGGTTGGTTTCTCTTTTAGATTTGGAGCTAGAATGGGTGAATGCCAACTTTGTTTATATCGAAGGATTTGTGCGTGCCCCCAAATTTCATTCTTTATGCCTTGTTGACTTACTTATATAAAACGAATCACAAAATTAATTACTGTTTAGTTATTCAATTACTATCAAACGGCATTCGGCCATACTTTGTATGGACGCTTGGCCTTATTTCTCCAAAAAGATGGCCTTAGTTCCCTTTGAAGAAGTAAAGTAAATTCCCACAAAGAAGTGAAACTGATTCTCACTTCAGTCCTTTTGAAAAAAAATGACTTTTTTTCCTCCCTCCGGATAAACTTAGAACAATACTAGGAATTCTGACAAGGCACTGCCTCCTGCGGAAATATGCAAAGAGCCTCGGAAAATCGGATACAGATATCTGCAGATTCTGCGGAGATCTGTATTCCGCGATTGGAGGTCCAGCTGAAGACAGCGAGATATCAACAACGACCAGATACTTAGACGATGGAAAAAAAACTGCGGAGAATGGACTGGAGACGAAAAATACCGGTGAACTTGTTGTTGATGAGCCTGATAAGGTTGCAAGTGAAGAGAAACATAAACAAACAACGGAGATTAGACGATTGAATAGAGTGCGTCGTCCGTCCGTCGTTATTCGTTATCAAAATTATTATTGTGAATTATGCTATGTATTAAGAAATACTATTGTGAATTAGATGAATTATGCTAGCCGTCATATTTGACATACAGGGAATAAAAACTTCACTATTGATACGACAACCGTGGTTTCTTTCCTTCTTCTCATTTCTGGGGTTAGGCAAAAACACATCAGCTGACGAAGAACATTTTTAAGTAAATCCATTTTGGAAACTTTAGATGAAATAGATAACATGATGAAATTCAAGGGTCATCTAGGTTTTTGCAAGGAAATTAATTGCTTAACCAAATTGTTTAGTTTTTTTTTGGCTTATGAATATGAAGTTAGCTGGTTCCCCAGGGGCGATTTGGTGCCTAGTGTTGTGGGTTAATTTCGTTTTCACCACACCACTGCTAAACAACAATTATTAACGAATTTATTTGCATTTCACTTTAGTCATGCACCAATATTATTTATAGATACAGTAGCTAACTATTTAAATAGGCCTACTTTTGAATCGTAAAAATAAAATGTTGCCTCTGCATTTAAATAGCCAAGCATAAATATAATATTTTCAAATACTAGAACCCATTTAGCCTACTCCTGTCAATTATCACAAATTGTTTAAGTAATTAGTAGCTGCATGTCTTCACTTAAGTACAAAAATAAAGAAACACTAATTTCACGCGCAATCATATCAATATCTCAACCGTTCACTTAAACGCAAAAACACACCGTTTCTGACAATCTCACAAAATAACATTGACAAACAGACAGCATCATTAACATATCTGGCACTTTTCCAGATCAAACAGTTCAGCAAATAGTCAAAACATCACGGAACAGCATTTGTGTCAAATTCCAGTCGAGTTCTTTTGTTGCAGCAGCAAATGAAAAACAAATGGCGTGGGACACATCTCAAAACCACACATCACTAATTACTTTATGGACGCGATCGCTAATAAAGATGAAACGATCGTAAATTCTCGAAATGAGCATAAATAAATTTCCCCAAAACGATGAACTGTCAGCGTCAATTATTATCATGGTGAATAACGCCATCTGTGGGGTCATTACTCTCCATAGTCACAGTCACAGTGAACGAGTGAGTATAGGAAAGTGGCAGAAACGCTTTGTCGAAAACTGAAATCTTTTTCGTTTAACAAAAAATTTTCCACCGTTTTCAGTCGTGGGTGGACTTTTGACACTCGAATAACTTCCTGAGTTTATTCATAAAAACTGTTCTGCTTCACTGTTATCTATTTTTGTAGAGAAATTACAGGAAAACTTCAACTTCTATTTTGTGTTGTGTTTTCTTTTAGTTTTTGAAAGTACCTGATTCTGGAAAATGTGTGTGTAGCCAAGATAAGTGGTGCAATTTTTGAGAGGTACCTACTCGCGTTCTATGAAAACATTCTGCAGTGACTATGTCTGCTGGATGATGAGTGAAAAGAAAATTGTTTTAAACAGATAAAAGTATATTTAGAGGGAAATGTTTCTGGAATGCGTTTGGTTGATTGGGGAGAAGTATAAACTTTTGAGGGCACGCTTTGAATTGGCGAAAATGAAAGAGATATGTTACAGTTTGCAGTCAGCCGCATTAAATTTGTTTTTTTTTTTTTATGCGAATGTAGGTTGTAGTTTTATTGGCGTCAACTGGTGATGCCTGTAGTTGCAACCCCAACCAAATAGGGGTTATGCATATTATGCCTTGCGTCGCACACCACATTTTGGCATCCAAGCAGTAAGCAAAAAAAGGTGCTTTCCGAATCAGCATTATTACAGTTGCTATAAATGGATGTTAGAATGCGAGTTCCTCGTGGAAATACGAATACGTAATCCGTATTTAAGGCACGTTTTTTTACCGTCTCCAAATCAGTACTGCACTGCTTTCAAACCCTCCAAGAACTCAGTTCCAGGACAAAAAATCTGGAAAAGCTGATGAATTGGCTAGAAAAGGTTCGGAGACCCGAACCTTTTTTGTCCAATAAACAAATCAGCTATTGACATAAAAAAGATGGGAACACAAAATGTGCATCTCTTATTGCGAAAGCATCCCAGGTCATTGACAGGCCAAAAAGGTTATACAGCCAACAGAAACGATACCAAGAAGATACTTGATGTATTCAGGTATGAATACCTAAGCGGCCATCACAGAATAAGATATCACCTCCAAAAACTAAAAACAGTCGACTCACCGGAGTGCCGACCTTGTCTTGAAGAAGACGTAACCGCAGAGCACATCATTAGTGAGTGCCCGGCCCTATACGGAATAGGTAATTAGCGCTGGAGCGCCGTTTTGATGCCACCACTCATGATGACCTTATGGTACGGTAAAGGTTGTAGGTGCTCAGATCCAGCCTGTGGTGTTGCGAAATGTTATGATATCGTTGAGACCCATGTCCGAGATATCTGTGAGGTTATCAAAGAATGGTCTAGCCCTTCGGTCAGTGCTGTGCAGCCGCAAAGGAGGTAAAAAACCGTTTCACTCTCATTGGCGTCATTGCAGCTGCGACAATGGGTGTTGTGGGGAATGCCGAGCCTGGCAGCGTGGGTACCTACTACCTAGTGACCTATGCTTATTGCCACCAGTCTAGCGATATCCACCCTTGTTCTATTTATGACGCTCAGGGTTCTAGATTTGTTGTAGTGGGCCAGGTCAGCAGTTCGTCAGATTCCTCCACCTAGACTCCGCCCTCGCCATGAAGTATGAGGAGATTTCACGTAACCCAGCGCGGGAGAACTTCTATACGGAATAAGAAGGACAACTTATCTCAGAGAAGTAATAAGCTCTGATGCTATAAAGAATTCTTCTGCTGATCGTATCATAACCTACATTAGCAATATTTCTGACATTTAGACCAAAAGATCTTTTAGGTCGAAGTGCAGTCTCATCTCATCGGCGAGTCAGAAGCTTAAAAAAAGCAAACACCTTTGAATCGGTATACATGTCGAATTTTGAAAGCCTCCTTCACACACACCGGTTTTCTCCGTACGGAAAAAAATCATGCCGACGAAACCGTCATGTTTTAAAGAGGCCTAAGGGTCACTTCAATTATCTAATCATTGGAACAAAAAAAAAAAAAAAACACCACTATTGTATTACTATTTGCAAAGTCCTCCAAAACCAAATTCATAACTTTAATCGCCCTTGTCACTTTTCGTTATAAAATATATCCAAGACGCCACTCGGATAAGAAAAACTACCTTAATATGTAGATTCCGGTGAAATTCAAATCTGAATGAAACGAACGCCAGATAAGATTGTTACCAACATAAGCTTATGATAGGAACTTCGGATCACTTCCAAGAATATCGGCTGTTGCGATTGATTGTCTTACCTTCTTATCAGTTACTGCGGTTCCGCTATAAAAGCCTCGCACCTTCGAATATTCAATCAGTAAGTTTAACCAAACACAACCTATTAGACAAAATGGCATCATATATTCAACTTTTAATTGTTGCTGCAGCAATAACTATTGCCTGCGGGGTAGGCACACACACATGATCGCTCTGTCAACAGAAATTATATTGTAACTTCCTATTCTTATTACAGCAATCTATATATTTGAACGACAGTGCCCGAGATTACTACCATATCTCACAACGTGAGCTACTTCACGAGATCGAAATTGTCAAACTTGAAATTGACTCCGTTGATGCCCGCTTTGCTGATCGTCTGGACGTCATTCATTTACAACAACAACAAGTTCTGGACGAAATCACTCAAGTAAATAGGACCCTTGTGCCATTGCAGGCCTTAGGTTACGTTCGGAAATATTGCATTCAAAAATATGATTCGCAGTTGATTGGTCAAAATGAGGCGAAAAGGCTGCAAAAAATTTGCAATGATAAGGCGACAGCTACTGGCACAACTCTAACAAAAACTTCGCGCTCGTATGTGCAATCGGGAGAAAGTGTTGCCAACAATCTACTGGGTAGTGTTAGTTCCTGCGACAGAAGTTATCCAAGCAATATAACCGCCTTGGAACTATGTTATGTCGGAATTGTGAGTATGAAATGTGTGTCCTGGTTAGAAATCGTTTTGACGTTGTGTATTTTTTGTAGATCGACTCTGCAACAGTGAGTATAAACTTTTGCCTAGAATCAGCACGCAAGGAATTGGATGTGAGTTTATTCAATGCAGATGTCGCTGCCAAGACTGCTGTCCAGTGCTCATTCTTAGTGGAGAAGAATATCTTGGAAAATGAAGCAAAAACAACTCAGAAGATTGACAACTGTGTAGCTGGCAGGGATAATTTGAATACCAAGGCAGCTGTAACAAGCGACACTGATGATTTGGGTGCTCAAAACTTGGTGGCGGCCAATGTAATGCCACAGTAACTTACTGAAAGGAATGTTGCATAAAGAGCGAAACTGCTATTAAATAAAAATATAAATGCATAACGCCTTCGTCTTTTAAACTTGTGTTGCAAATTTCATCTGATCTAGCTATCTCTCGGAAAAGAACTATCAAGTTCAGTGTGCTTTCTTAATTTTAGAATATCCACAGTTCAGCGTATCAACTACCCCTATATTTCAGGGCGGACATAATATACCACCTTCTAAGACAGAATCATACGGTCACAGAAAATTTCTAGCATATAAGATCCTATCCAACATACCGTGTCATACTGTTTGAATGTTCCAAACCTTTCTGCAACACACTAATCGGCACGTACCAGTGTGGCTTCCGGCCCGGCAGATCAACTGTAGATCAAATCTTCACACTACGGCAAATCCTGGAAAAGACCAACAAGTTTCAAGTCAAGACACACCACCTCTTCATCGACTTTAAAGCCGCATATGACAACATTCATCGTCAGGAACTTTTTGTGGCGATGGCCGAATTCGGGATCCTGTCAAAACTGATCCAGATGTGTCGCATGGTACTAGATAACACGCGATGCAGTTTGGCAGCAGCTCATCTGAACTCTTTCAAACATGCACCGGATTTCGGTAAGAAGATGTGTCAACACGGAAGGCACTATCTTCAACAGATCAGTCCAACCGCTGGGGTATGCGGACGATATAGACATCATCGGTCGATCCCGGCATGCCGCGATAAGGGCTTTCACGGCTATTGAAGAACAGGCGAAACTAGTTGGCCTTGAAGTTAACGGGGACAAGACTAAATATATGCTATCAATAAAGAAACAACCATCTGGCCACCGACTAGGACAAAATGTCACTGTTGATAGCAGCAACTTCGAGGTAGTTAAGGAGTTCATCTACCTCGGGGTAAACATCAACTCGACAAATGACATCTCAGTGGAGATCCGTCGAAGAATTACCCTAGGAAACCGCTGCTACTTCGGTTTGGCAAAACAAATGGGTTCAAAACTCCTAACTCGAAGGACAAAGCCTTATCCTGCCAGTTCCGCTATACGGGGCCGAGTGCTGGACGATAAGCAGGAAAGGAGAGTTAATACTGGGATCCTTTGAAAGAAAAATCCTTCGACGGATATTTGGTCCTGTGTGCGAGGAGGGCGAATGGAGGAGAAGATACAACCGCGAACTCTATGAGCTGTATGTGGATGTAGTCCGAAAAACCAAAACTCGTCGACTACATTGGCTCGGCCACATCGAGCGAATGGACAAAAACGCTCCAGCCAAGAGGATCTTTGAATCCCAGCCCCCAGGTTCGAGACGACAAGGAAGACCGAACCTCCGTTTCGAAGACCAAGCCATCGCGGATGCCAGAGCGCTTGGTCTGGACAACTAGAATCAGCGCGCCCAGTACCGCAGAAGATGGAAGGCTGCCGTGTCTCAGAGAGGCAGAGACTCTTCACTGGTCGGGAGCCCGTTAAGTAAGTACTAGTCTACAACTCTTTGAGATACAAAAACGATGTAACTCGCCGTTTTCCCACTTGTAAAATTGAAATGGAACACATTTTCTATTGCCGGCTTTCAAGAATCCAATTTCCTTCGTCTTCTTCATCTTCTCTGCTCGAAGAAGATAATTCCTGATTTTCCTAAAAATAATTAGCAAGAAATATGTTAATCTAATCAAATAAATAAAAATTTAGAGTCACGGTGTTTATGGTTGCACTCCCCGAAACGGCTCGACGGATTTTTATCCTGCAATTTTTTTTTTCTAAAATAAATCCCCATATTTTAACCCTCGTACCCTCACCCCGCCAGTTTTAAATCTTTATATATAAATAAATATATAATATATAAGTGCGTTGGACCACTAAGCGAGGTGTCGCTGGTTGTTGGTTCAAATCCCGACCCACATCTTGCGAACGTCTGACAAACATCCAATAGTAAAGGTGCGATGACATCCTGACGTCACTATGATGTAGAATTTGTACTAAAGTTGTCATCCATTACAAATTCTAAGTTCGGATGACAAGTTTGGATGACCGCCTGATGGCACAAGAACGATCTGCAGTGAATAATCTTAAATATTGTAAATATGTTGGTAACAGATCCACACAGGAATGGTTTGATAATGAACTCAAATTAATGCGGCAACATCAAATAATAATAATAACTACAACATGGCGATATGGACGATTGATAGAAGCAAAAATTAACATATCGAGCCTAAAATCCGTTATGCAAAGGACCAAAAGTCACTGTGGCAATTGGTATTATATTCCAAAATGTTTTGAATAAAGACAATCATCAATTTAATCCGCCTAGAAATTCGAAAATGTGTATCATTTAAAATATCCACAGTGATCATGTTTACGTCGGTAATGTAAATTAATTTTCTACTTGATCATTAAAAACGAGGAGATCGTATCTCTCTATGCAAATTTTGACATTCTGACCTGCAGGACAGGAGTAACGGATTTCTGATGATATTTGTGCCGCGCGGTTTGTCAAAAAAAAAAAACGAGTTCGTTTAAGTAATCAGTTATAACAGCAAATAGAGACCAATTAGGAGAATTTTGGGCCAAAATCAAACGAGGTTATGATCTAACCCTCTAACTTCTATGCATTCCTACTGGTCCGGTTTGACTTCATAAAGTATTTGCATTTGCCAATCAAATACTGGTGTTGCTGCATCTGTGTGGAGGATTTAGACCTTCCGCTTTTTCGGGCTTGTATAGGAACTTTGGATGACATTTGGCCTTTTTGACGAGTTCGTATAGTTCCCTCTTTGAACATGGCAATACTTAATGAGTTAGTCGTACTTCAATTTTTTCAAGACATGTTCTTTAAAATGAATGCTTTCTTCGATTTTGAAACTTCTAAATGGTAGACGCATTACTTGCGATAAATCGTTTACTTCACACAAGTAAAGAATCGATTTAAATTTACTAAAATTTGTTTGTATATTTTGAAGTACAGGATAAGGGTTAAAAAAATATGGCTTTCCACAATATGGAGCAACTGGTTGTGAACCCAATTAAAAGTTCTGCTTTGCTGCCCACGAAGAAGAAGTGATTGAGTTGATCCAATAGAACGAATTTGTTGAGGGCATAACAAGCGTTCGTTCGGAAGATGTCATCAGAGATTTATCAGTCAACACTTTTTAAGACCTACCCAGCGATATAGTAAGAAAACGACCTTCCCGAGTTGATCTCCTTGCGAAGCAAATAAATATTCAAGAGATCTTCTACAAAGAGGTCGCGAACGCTTTAAAAGAAGACAGAAGTTTTTAATGAAACTGAAATTAAAATGCATCACAAAAAATAAAAAGATACTAAGAAATCTATTGCCTTACGACGCATCCGAGAGATCCATGATATCCTATACTCTTAAATATTCACGTTCTGTTCTTCTGTTAGCAGATTTCTCGCAATCTTCAAAAAAAAAAAAATAATACTATCCATTTTGATAAAACAAAATTCTGTTATCAATTTGCAGGTAGCAGGAGCTGTCAAAAATTACAAAACACATAATTTCGAAAACAATAAATTGTTATCGGTAGTGCAGTGTATTCGACGGATTTAATGATGCCAAGTCTTTGTCGATCTAAGGAGAGCATTTCAGACCATGGATAGAGACATTCTGCTGCTAAAGTTGGAGAAATATGGAGATAGTTTGAATCCCACCTGGATTCACGTAGGCAGAGGAGCCGAATTGGAGAATCACTCTCGGAGGCAATAAACTTCAGTCTTGGGGTCCCACAATGATCAGTGCTTGGTGCTTTGTTATTTATAATTTATGTAAACGAGATGCTGTTGAGTTTGTTTGTTGATTGTTTGAAATCGGCGAACAAATCGCAAGTGCTTCTCAAATCTGTTGAACTTGCATTACATAGAGTTATTGATTCACTTTTTTGACCTGTCGTTGGTTGCTTGTGTAAAAACAGAATCCAACACTTACAAAGGGTTATTTTTTAAGCGTAATTTTTTTTTTAAAAATCGAATAAAACACTTAAATTTGTTTTAAAGACAACTTCATGTAAATGTTGTTCTCGGCTCCGTTTCAAATGGTCCATTCGGAAGGTACAATTTGAAGTCACTTTTTCTAGCATTTCGGCCTGTATTCCACGATCGTGTTCGGCTTGTTCACGTAGACTAACGACTTTATATAACCCCACAAGAAATAATCAAGAGGCGTTAAATCGCATGATCGCATGAGGCCAACTCACAGGGCCATTTCGAGAGGTAATGCTTCAACATTTCCATTGTTTCACGAGCTGTGTGGCATGTGGCGCCGTCTTGATGAAACCACATGTCAACCAAGTTCAACTCAGCCAACTGGGGCCAAAAAAAGTCGCGTATTATGGCGCTCGCTCGATATCGTTCCCTGTTGACGGTAACGTTTCTTCCACAGTCGTCTTTGAAGAAATATGGACCGATGATGCCACCAGCCCATTAACCACACCAAACTTTCGTTTTTTCGGGATGCATCGGTAATTCTTGTATGGCGTGTGGCTGTTCATCACTCCAGATGCGACAGTTTTGCTTACTTACGTATCCGTTGAGCCAGAAATGAACCTCATCGCTGAACACAGTTTTTCGATAAAACAGCGAATTTTCACATTTTTCAAAGAGCAGTTTTGAAAGTTGAAAAAAAAAACCTTATTTTGTATTTTGTATTTATTTATTTATAAAAATTTGCTGTACAATAAGAACTACATTCTTTCAAAATGCACAGTTAACATGGGGATATACATACGAACATATTTGAAGTAGATGGCGGACCCTTTAATGGCCCAATTATGTCGCAATATTTCCCAGCGTTGGTCAAGCCTATACACAACCATATTCGTTCAGCGGAAGGATAAAACTAATTATCTGTCAAATCAGACATGAGCTAACTGTTACCATTCGCGAAATAAGCACTAGTTGAAAAAAAAAACGTTCGATGGCAGACCCTTTAGAGTTTTGATAATAAATTTCAATAATTTTCAATAGCTGCTCGTTTGTAAGTCTTTCCATGATTAAATATCAGAGTATTCTGAAAACTTTGTACTTTGACAGATGTCGTTTGAACGCCATTACTAACCACTGCTGCCAACCTGAAAACTTAACTCTTAAAAAATCACCCTCGTAAATCCAAAAAAATTATCAAATAACTAACTTGGACCATTTCTACATTTCTGTGCCTTATTTTTATGGGAGTGCAATTCAGCACTAGGTGACTGAAGTGGCAATGTAAATTGTATGCGGAATTCATATAATCTGATCAATTGAATATCTGCGACTAACCTGTCGCTGATGATAGCCCGCATAAGTTCGCCAATCGCATAAAAGCAGTACAAAAAACCACTCTTAATAAATTGCCAGTAATAAAACAGAAATAAGATGCTATAATAATGACCCAGGACATAGAAAGAAAAAGAAAAAAATGTTGACAATGCAAAGCTTGCCCGCACCACCAGCACCTATAGCGCTCTCGTGGCAATGATTAATGCGGTTGTTGATCTCTATTATATGAAGTGTAATAATAAAACAATTTTTTGTTTGTGCCACTGCTACACGGACTGAAATGTAAATGGTTGCCATTTACATTTCAAATCATTTCAGAAGGGATGCCAGAAGTAAACTGTCTCTGTGTGGCAAAAACTCATCGAAATAATAAACAACATAAAAACAAGGAAGTTGTACGACGACTCGTTCGTAAATTTTTTAAACAATGCATTCAGGAAAAATAAAAACGATGAAAATGTAAATGGCCGCCTAAAGTCAAAACAATAAATATGAATGGATACGAGCTTGACGGTTATAGACTTGTAGAAAGGCAGCTATTGACCTAATTTAATATACCGCCCTGGGGGTAGCTAAATTATATAAAAATAGGTAGAGTGAGAAATGGAAGTCTTCTATTCTCAATTATTTGGGTTGGTGTATTTTTCTTTTTGTACTTATTCAATGGGCACAAACCATTGATGGATTTAATTAAATCTGTGGCAATAAGACAGACATAAGCAATTTTTCAGTTTTCAGATTGGCAGTATTTAACTTTTTGAGATTTACTTTTCTATCTTACCCCCATTTAAAAAGCATTTTACGTTACAGAAAAATATTCCTAACCGCTTAATTTTAATTTAATTTTAAATTAATTTTTATTTTTATTTTCAATAAAAAACTTACAAACTAGACAAAAACGATTAAATCTAAATTAAAATTATAGGGTTTTAAGACTAGCTTACTGTCCTTAGGCGGATGCTCTTAACTTATATATATCGTTAATCTTAATTGCCTTTCGGCCTATAAACTATAAATATTGGGAAATTTAAATATCATATATTGTTATGAATTTTTTTTTAAAAAACTTAACTATATTATTTTTTTATTTTATATAAAACTAAACTTATATCTATGATAAAGAAAAATAAATTTATACGCGAAAAAACTGAACACTACCTATATAACAAATATTTACAAATATACTAAATATAATCAGGGTGGTGAGCACTCGTTGCTTATTCACCGAGTGGTCACCATCTCAATTGCATTATGCGAGCCCAATTGTCACCAACACAGAAACAAGCGTGACCTTAAGTTGACCAATGCCGGAAAGCATCAATCAACTCTCAGAAACAGCACACCAAGTTGACGAACCGGTTCCTCCCAGAAACACCCTAGCTAATCTAAATAACTTAAAAAACTAAATTAAAACTAAGAGGAGCTACCTTAAGGCAACACACCGACCTGGAAGGACATGTCATCAACTTCCCGAACTTCCGCAAGCCACCAAAATTCGGCAAATTGCGTGTCCGTATCTATACGATCCCTCCCTCCTATCGCGGTACTAAACCGAAGGAGCTCGGGAGCATAAGCGACGTCCCCGTCATGAATGAGCTGCTTAGCAGTCGCTCTGCGGTAGCGGTGGTACAATACCGGGACACCAACCCTCGTCCGTACTAGCCCTTTCATATCTATATGGAGAAAAGCCTCTGGCGGAACAGAGCCAGAACGGAGCGCTCTCTAAATGTGCATTTCATTGGTGTAGTAAGCCCCAAAGATCAGACTATTTTTGTTGGTCATCGCCCTTGCAACGTGCCTACGAGTTACCGTAATTAGAAATTTGTCAATCCTATTCAATTGAGCCCCATCGTATAGTGCCATGTTGGGATAATATTTTATGTAGTCACATTCAGGTGTTCGAAGCAACCTGAGACATGACCTAAGACATTGTTTCTCGAAAACCCGAATCCTTTCTATATAAGATGGCGCTATATTAAACCACAATGGACAGCCATAAGCGATGATGGGCCTTATTAGGGCCACGTAGCATATGACCTTAACTCTAGGAGCAAGTTGACTGCTATGAAACAGTCTTCTTGTCAGAGCAAAAGCCTTCTTAGCTCCAGCAAGACAAGCATCTATATGTTTATTAAAATACAGATACTGGTCGAGCCAGATTCCAAGATACCTAACCACGTTTTTTACCGCCAATGCCTGCCCATCCTGTCCAATAATGGCCAATTTTTCCAGTTTTTTCTGGTATCCCTAGTGGCATTAGCTAATGGGGTTCTAAACAGGATTGTTTCCGTCTTCTGGAAGTTGATTTTCAACCACCCGTGCACCCGTGCATTGGTTCTTGCATTGTATGTCGGAAACCAATTTTGACGCGTCATGAATAGTGTCATGCCTCGCCCTAAAACCAAACTGGTTGTCCGGGATTATTTTATCTCTATTGTTTTAGCTCTATTGACAACTTTTTCAAATACCTTGCTTATATTCGGAAACAAACTTCCTAACCGCTTATGTCTAAACAGAATGCTATGCTTTCGACAGAGTAGTTTATGACAAGCAAATTTCTTTCAAATTTAACAAAAACTCTTATGTCGAAATAAGTCATGCGAAGTCTCAAATTTGTTGGTTCTATATCAATATATAAAAAAAACTTATATTGACTGAAAACCAATTCTTAAATAAAGAGATATTAAAAAATTATAAACAGCTTCCCATCGTATGAATCGCATTAAATAAAGCGGGATACGTCGAAAAGATACTTGTCAGGCGACTTGTCAATTGTCGAATTATATCCACTATTTTGCGAAAAGTTTAGTTTAACTATTCCTCCCTACAAATTTTCTAAGATTTTCAATACTCTCAATTCAATTCAATTCAATTTATTACATAAATGATGGTTGAGTACAAGTAAAGCACTATTCAGATGAGAGCTAATTGCAAATTGGCGAATCGCGAACAAATCAATTTTAATGTATCATTCATAGAAAATTTCTATTGCGAACTGCGAACCGTCAAATATTCGTACATTCTGACATTTCTATCACATGACAACTTTTTTGTTCGCAGGTACCCGCGAAACTGATTTGTTAATGTTATACCCTTTTCACACCGCATCGAAATCTGAGGTTTCGCCAAAACTCATGAAACCTCCATCGAAATCAGGAGGTTTCCCATACATTTTCGAGATTTCCAAACCTCGATATTGTATGAGGTTTCGATGAAACCTCCTCAGAGTTTGGTTTCAATGGTAAGGTTGTCAACGCAAACGCACCATTTAATACATTCCACAAGTTACACAAAGCAGTTGACAAGTGGTTGATGGATTTTCAACTGAGTTATAAGTCAACTGCAAGTCACCTAAGAGTAAGCTTACCAATTTCTTGAACGACGAACACCCGAATTATATGAAGTCATAGGCGTTGTTAGCTTATAGTGGACTTGTAGTGCACTTGCAATTTGAACGCAATAATTGTTTATTCGCTTTTATTTTTCGATGGCTGACTGAAACGTCAAACAAAACCCGGATTGTGTTCGGTGTGAATGCTTTGCCGCGATTTCGAAATCTGTTTGTGGAAACCTCGAATTTTAGTGCGGTGTTAATAGGGTATAAGGTTGTCATCGCAATTTTTCAATTTTAAGTTTATGTTCGAACGAAGTTTTCATTCGCCGATTTGTGGATCGCGTCTGTGTGGATTGTGAATAAAGAGTGACAGTTCGCGGCAAGAATTTTTTAATTCGCTGGAACATTTTTGAAATTGCTATTTAAATCAATTAAGACTCCGTTTTTTTAGATAATATGTTAGATCAATTAAATATCAAGCTTTTGTGGTAGAAGCAATAGAAATTTTCTATGCAAAAATACATTAAAATTGATTTGTTCGCGATTCGCCTATTTGCAGTTCGCAAATACGAACAGTCCTTTAATGCGGCATTTTTTAATTTATTAGTTTTGTCGAGGTGGGAAGAGAGTTCCAAAGTCTGGCAACATGGATAAAGAAAAGATTTGGAGTCCTGGAGGATTGGGCAAATTGAAATTTATCAAACAGTAGACCAGTTTGTGGTAATGCGATATGTGCTCATGTCGACGCGCTCCATATACATATTTTATGGCATCGTTTAATGCGACAAGCAATTTATGTTGAGAATGAGAATCAAGTTTGCAGTATACAATTGTTGAATAGTCAAAAATAGGGACAAATAAAGTTTTGATAAGCCTAAGTTTTTTGTCCACTGGTGTTAAGCTGGAAGTTAACCAAAGTTTCCGCAAAACCACATAGATCCGCCCAACAACAAAATTCATATGGTCAGTAGGAGAGAGCGAGCGATTTATTTTAAAGCCGTTATTAACAACATTTGCAAACTTTATTTGCCTATTGTTTAAAAAGCTCATATTTGGGATTTCGCTGGTATCGCAATGATTCTTCGATATTAAAATCATTTGGGACTTTTCTGGATTCAGATTTAACCCATTAGAAAGCGACCAGTTGTGAATTTTCGATAAATCTTCATTTATTCTGGCAATGCGATCCTCAATCAGGCCAATTGGTCGTGACAAATATATTTGGGCATCATCAGCATAAAGATGAAAAGAAACATTTGAGCATACATTGAGCATTGAGCATTTGGGCAGATCGTTAATGTGCATGCAAAAAAAATATTGGTCTTAATATAGATCCCTGAGGTACTCCCGAAAGCAAAGACTTAAAATTAGAAAAAATTTCATTATATACAACTCTTTGGTAACGATTGCTTAAGTAATCACCAATTAGTTGCACCGATCTTTCGCTAAAGCCAAAATAGAACCTGATCTTCTTACAAAGCACCTCATGGTTGACACTATCAAAAGCCTTGGAGAAGTCAAGTAAGCAAAGCACTGTTAGGTTATCCATGTCATACTCAATTCGAATGTCGTCGATAGTTTTTAACATAGCTGTAGAGCAACTATGACGTGCACGAAATCCAGATACTCTCAATTTAAAATTTAAAAAACCGAAGTTAGCGACTTGTCGCAAAGAGGCTGAGGTTGACCCGTTAATAAAAGTTCTAACCTTCGATTTACAACAGTGCCGGCCAACTCCATTTTTACGTTCGTCAGTTTCCTTTTACAAACGACTTTGGACTTTTAACCTTACCGCATGACTGCAAGACCGATCAACCAACATGTTATATGTGGCATGGAGCTATTGGTAATCGGGGTGGCAATGAGATAGCCTCATGCCTTTTTAAACACCTTCAAAACTTAGCAACTGACGCTAAACAAGTCATTCTGTTTAGTGATTGTTGGTTGTTGCCCAGGGCAAATTAAAAACACATTTTATTGTTAACATGCTCGGAACATTTTTGAAATTGGAAAACCAAAGAGATAATTGATCACAAATTTTTAGTCCCAGGTCACACCCATATGGAGTGTGACGTTGAACATGCTTTAATAGAAAAAAAGAAGAAACGGACAACAGTACAAATAGAGCATCCCTGTCATTGGTTTCAGTTTGTCCGAACAGTGGGTGTAAACAATAAATTTGTGGTAAAGGAAATTAATCAGCATGATATTTTTGATAGGTCAATGAAAATGGCGAGAAGTTTATTTGGCAAAATGTGAAATGGACGAGGTTTACGAAGGAGTCTCTGAGCAAAGATGAAGAACTCAAAACTCTAAACATACGGCGCCGGGGATTTAATTCCATTAGAATAAGTGATTTCAGGAATGTTACTCCGCGCCTCTTCATATTAATGAAAAGAAGAAGATCTATTAGAAATTCTGCCCCTAATTGACAACATATACCGTACATTTTACCAAAATCTAAATTCTAAGCATATTGAAGGCTTTTCATCCAGATTTGACGGCAGGCAATCCAGATGATAGATTATGTATTTTTAACTTTCTCGTATACATTAGTATACATTAGTATGAAGGATGATATGACGACTATCGAGAAGTCCAAAAAAGTGGGTCCGCCAATGCCGTCCGTCGGTCTGTCTGTCTGTCTGTCCGGGCGCCGTATGGCGAAACGTTTCGACGGATTTGCTTCAAAGTTCGTATATAAGGTTCTTGGGGTTAAACATCGGGGCAACTTTTTATTTTTTGCTTTATCTTTTGAAATAACAGTACCTGCCATACAATTTTTTTTTGTGAAAATCATTTATCACTATTTTTCTCGAAAGTGGTTCCAAGGCTTTCGGTCTTTTTTTGTACTAAGGATGTTAAGGATGGGGTCAAAAATTCTGCATACTCAGTTTATGGAAAAAAAACAAATTAAAATTTTTTTAAATAATAAGTTTTTTAAAATTTTTTTTTTTTCATATAACGATTTTCTTAAATTTAAATTAAATTCGTTTTCTCAAAAACGGCTCCAACGATTTTGATAATTTTTTGTATTTCAAACAATTTTGTTAAAAGTGAAATTGCATCAAAATCGTATGTGCCGTTTTTGAGTAAATCAATTTTTTTAAAACCTAAAAAGTGATTTAAATAAATTTCTCACCATTAATTTTCGATTCATTTTCCGACTCGAAAATGCATCTCATGTACCGAGAAAGTTTCGTATGACGCAGTCGTGCACTTTATTTATTACGTGTACCATTAAAAAGCACTGGTACACTTGTATGGTTTTTATATTTTTAAATCTAAATTCTAAATGAATTTTGTGTTGTTTTTGTTCTTATAAAATAAAATATAATAAATTATTAAAAAAATCAAAGGTTTAAAAAAAATCCCCATTATTTTCACATTTTCAATTTGCTATATAATCTTAAGTCAACTTGGGGCACTATTATTTAGTAATGTGTGTTTGACAAAAAAGCTTATGTTACGTAAGACATTCATTATATCCAAATTGATTTTTACAAAAGAACTTATGCATTATATAAATTTTCCATAAACTATCATGAAATATTAAGTTAACCCCTTATTTTATAATTGGGTCTAACAATAATAAATTTTTTTAATTTTATAAAAATAATCATAAATAAAAATTTTAGACAAAAATGCGATTATTTCAAAAAATACAGTTTTTGACATAAGCTACTCTCTCTTATTGACACAGATATGTTAACGCGGAGTCCTTTTTTAAATACGGAAGTGTTGAATTTCGGTAGTGGCTATAATTTAATCTTTTTTTTATCTCAACCCAGAGTCTATCATGTCGGGCATCACTGCCTCATTTCTTTCGGACTTTGTAAATCAAATACTATGAAAAGAGAAAATGTATAGCAAATTTCCCGTGACATCGAATGTGAAAATGAACTTAAGGATTATCTCAAAAATTATCGCAACTCACTTGTCCATGTGGAACTCTTTCCCTGTAAATTGAATTGAAACCAAAAATACTCCTTATCTATGAGCCTAAGCATCGCAATTCCTTAGCGAGGGTAGAGTAACTTTTCAATTCAACAAAGTGCGGATAGAAAGTTTTCTGCAAAATTTATGATACGTTGCCTTTCAAGAAATAAGTACTTTGGGTGTTTGAGATCAATTTATAGACGCTTAAATAAATTGCTATTGCATTTGGTGATTTGAAAGTTAGTAATTGCTTGATGAAACCCAGCACCTTGGTTATGTGCGAAAGCGTAACGTGATTTTGATTTTCACATGCAATTTCTTGATACATATCGTTGGTTCCATGGTAACATTCATTAAGTAGAGTAAGGGAGGCGTGCCTTTTCTTCTCTTTTCCCCTGACAGGGGGCAGCTTGCTTCAAACGCTTTTGTGATGGCGTGACTGACTAGCGATAGCAGACTCTCTAGCCAGAAAAGGGGCAGCAACACCCTTCATAGGCTCTGAACCATTCTGCGGGATAGGGCAACACAGCCTACGTGAAGAATTCAGGAAATCGGAAAAAGTAAAAAAGGGCTAGGACCTTTCGAGATCTCCAAGGTCTGAGACAAGCCAAAAAATTTTTAATCTGAAAAGATTTAAGGCATGTATCAGTCTTGGGTGGGTTCAGTGGCTTAGTGGTTAAGTGCGTTGGACCACTAAGCGAGAGGTCGCTGGTTCAAATCCCGACCTGTACCATATGAAAGTTTTTATTCACTGCCCCACCTCTTGCGAATGTCTGACAAACATCCAAGAGTAAGAACTGTCATGAGAAGCTTCTCAAAAATTATTTGCCGTTCGGAATGGGAATTAAACTATAGGTCCCATCCATTCGCGTCAAAAAATATATCTTCGCACACACATTGGTTGGAGAAGCTAGGCTCTGGGTCCTGTATGGGCCGTTTGGGCCTAATATTTATTTATTTTATAAGTCTTATCAAAAGTAACCTACGCATCCTGACTGGTTTTCTAACGGGGCGTTGGAAACTCAGGGAACACCTAAGGAAGATTGGGATATCAGATAAAGAGCTTTGCAGATTCTGCAATGAGTCCACGGAAACTCCAGAACACATACTGGAATCCTGCGGGGAACTGATCCAAAAATGGTTTTAATATTTGGGAAAACACCAAATACAAGAAAAGGATTTACCAACCACCGATCTACTACTCATTCTCAGATTCTTAAAAGAAACTGGACTGGATGATGTGCTTTTTTGTAGGTTTTTCATTGCCAAGACTAAAGCCAGAGCATAAGCACTACAACATAATTCCCGGCGAATGAAGCTGTGAGGGGACTCTGGAAGAGGGATCAAAACCTCTCCAAGGGATAAGTAGGGGGCAGAATAGATCACAAGGTCGCAGTACCGCAGTACCACACCCTATATATTATTATTATTAAGGGAGGCGTGTATGAATCACCAATGTTATTTTTGCAAATGAAAATCAATCTATACAGAGCCATTTATTTGACACAAAATAGTAGTTCAATCTAATACATAATTAACAACAAAATCATGAATTTAATAAGTAAAAAAAAAAATAACAAAAAACACGAGAAAAAAAAATTTGTACTACATATTCCATATTCGCCGACGTGTTGAGGTGCTACAAAATTCGCAACAAGAATTACACTTGCCAATCACTGGGCTAAGAAGGCATCTAAGAAGTGAAGCGCTCTCTCATAGAACCAAGGAGATATTATATAAGACCTTAATCACCCCGGTTCTGCTGTATGGTGCAGAAGCATGGACCCTGTCAATAGCGGATGAAAACCTTCTGAGATGCTTTGAGATAAAGATTCTTCGGGTGATGTTCAGTCCAGTTTGTGACGATGGAGTGCGGATAAGAAGATTCAATGCCGAACTATTCGGACTATACAGCGACGCTGACCTGTTCAAGCCTGATGAGTCTTCGAATCCACCCATGAGGGACAACGCAGCGAGGAAATCACCATCTTAGGTGGGCGCACAACTGGAACCAACTTAATGTGCGTAACTGTGCGTAACTAGAGCAGCGAGGAACCGAGCTGTCTGGAGGAGCTTGTTGGTTGATGTCGTTGTCCACCCCCGACTGTAAGCGCCACCAAAAGTAAAAAGCAAAGTAAGTAAATAAAGTGCACGACTGCGTCGTACAAAACTTTCTCGCTACATGATGTGCATTTCTAAATAGCCTCAAAAAGAATCGTAAAATTTGATCACATATACCAAATTTATTTAAATAACTTTTTAGGTTTTGGAAAATTTGATTTTCTCAAGAACGGTACCTACTAGCCGGTAGCTCCCCCTTTATTATTACTTACTACCGCAAGTCGTTTGGGCATACTGGAGACCAAACTTTAGCATGTCGCATTAAATATTCTCCCATTCATTTTTAAGACTTTTCCAAAAAGACGGTAAGTTGCGTCCATTGGAATCCTCTAATCCAAAATGGACCAAAGGTGTTCAACAGGGTTAAGATCTGGAGACTGAGGTGGCCATTCCAATACATTTACATTATTTCGGTAGAAAAACTCCTTAGCTACTCTGCCTGTATGCTTTGGGTCTTTATCTTGTTGGAAAATGTAACTTCCCGATGATATTTTAGAGGCAGAAATAGCTTAATTTTCCCTAACAATGTTAACGTAAGTTGGACTCGTTATTTTGGGGTCGATTTTGACAATGTTTCCAACGCCGCTGAAGGAGAAACATCCCCAGACCATAACTGACCCTCCTCCGGGTTTTACAGTCTTCTGTACTTATACACCTTTAACTGAGTCTTTCATTTGGTCTGCACCACACTCGTTGGCTTGTTTTGGGTTTTTTTTAAACTCTAATTTAGACTCATCAGACCAAATTACATTTTGCGAGAATGCTTTTTAGTCCGCTTCTGTGGAGTCGCCTCTGTACCGTCCTTGTTGTTTTGGTTAATTGGAGGTCTTCCTTAGGAACATAACAGGTTTCTCCTGTCCTGCAGTTTTATTCTTCGGTCTTCAATTGCAGTGGCCTTCCGCTTCCTACTGCAAGAACTTTTAAAACTTGCAACCGTACCCCGGATTTTAAAGTTTAACCAGATCACGTTGACGGTCCAAAAAAAGCTGTGCGTAAATTTCTGATGTTAACTGTTATATCTGGGGATACCTTTTATGATCGATTGTGAAGATCTTTTATAGAACACAAAAAAAAATAATGTAACTTTATTTTGTCGCATAGAAAATACAACTGCTGCAAAAAAAAAAACACAACTGACAGCAAAAAGTCAAGGCAATTAACTGTTAATTTATGTAACATAAAGAACACGTGTGAACATGACGTCAGCAAAAAAATCGAAGCATAAATGTTCTCTGCTTTTACATAACTGGATTTTAAAAACGAATCAGTTGCTCTTGCACTTTATTTTGTCCGACGGCGTATATTGCGAATGCGCAATAGTCCTCTAGCCAAGAGACTCTAGCCAAGAGACCACTGCCACGCCCACAATTTAGAAAAAAACGTTTTAAGGCTTAAGTTAGAGAGATAAAGTTGTACAACCTGCACAAGATATGTAGATACTGCCAACCTTTATTAATTTGTCATATAAAGTTGTTTGCCACGCCTACTTTTTGTGTGCGTTTTTCACTAAAATGCCGTTTTCTTCGAAAATTTTCATAGAAATCGAAAAAAAAAATGTTTAACAATATATTTAGCCAATATATTTTGCAATATATCGCCCATACAAAGTTTTTGGAAATTTTAAATAAATTAATTAAACTGTTACACACTGTTAATTTCACTTTCATTACAAAAGCTTTAATTGCAACCTTGAAATCAGTTCTAAAAGCAATCAAGTAGCTACGCAACAAGATTTGACCAAAAGCAAAAAACTACCTAACTATAGTTGAAGACAATTCATTTTACATCCCTTGAACTGCTATCCGTATCGTTCCCATTACTCAACTTTATCTATATTTCAGACAAATAAGACATTTACCCCCTTTAGCTTTAATAGCTCTTACACCAAGCCCTTAATTATAATCAATTTCGAAAGTTTCTATTCAAAGATTTATAACATGTTTTATTATTTTTCTTGGTTTGCTTATAAACAATTAATTACTTAATAAATTCTCTCAATGAAGCAAACTTACAACCGAATGGCACGCAGATAACTGTAGCCATTCGTTCTGATCGATTACATCCGAAAATTAAAAATCCGCACGTTTGGTTTTTGAGGAAAAAAAAAAACAACACTCGCATTCGGATGAATGATATCTATATGAAAGGAGTGGTAGGTAGGTACCTATTCTTAGATGCACGAAACGTAAGATGAACCATTTAAGTTTACGGTTGGCTCGTTATGTGTTCCCACACTTTCATTTCTCGTATTGTACAATTTCGAGATTGATAATGAGTAAATAAATTGAAAAATACTCGAGAGATGTTTTATTGTTCGTGAAATAAAACAAAAACAAAGTGTAAGTAGTTAAGGCAGAGATCGCTAGCTATCTGTTTGTTGTTCTTTATAGAGGTGTGTATTTTACTGCTTCCGCCATTTATTTTTTTTTTTGCTTCTGGAAATAATAATGTACTGTTTGTTGGTATTTATATGTATATGATAAGTTTGTAAACAAATTATTTTAAAAAGATGATGATGGAGTGTATGGAACCATGAACTTCCAAAAATATATCGATCGATTGTGATTTGCGAACGGGTAAAAAAATACCAAAGGAATCAACTAGGGTTTCATGGAAGAAAATATCTTCACACCAAGAATGTATTTAGTATCACTTCTTTTTAACTTTCTCGTATACATTAGTATACTAAAGAGCAAGTTATTGCGATAGTGCAGAAATTTAGAACTCAAACTGAGTATGAGGGATGATATTACGACTATTGAGAAGTCCAAAAAGTGGGTCCGCCAATGCAGTCCGTCGGTCTGTCTGTTTGTCTGTCCGGGCACCGTATGGCGAAACGGTTCGACAGATTTGCTTCAAAGTTCGTAAATAAGGTTCCTAGGGTTACTTTTCGGAGCATCTTTTTATTTTTTGCTTTATTTTTTGAAATAACGGTACCTTCCATACAAAGTGGTTCCAAGGATTTTGGTCTTTTTTTGTACTGAGGATGTTTAGGATGGGGTCAAAAATTTGGCATACTCAGTTTTTGGGGAAAAAAATCGATTAACGGTAATTTATAAAATTGGAAATGTCTCGAAAACTTATAAAGGGAATTTAAAAAAATGTACTGTTTTTTTTTGCTATAAACAAATTTGCATACTTCGATTTTCGAAATAATTTTTTTTTCATATAACGATTTTCTTAAATTTAAATTAAATTCGTTTTCTCAAGAACGGCTCTAACGATTTTGATAATTTTTTGTATTTCGAACAATTATATTAAAAGTGTCCAATGTGCGAAATTACATCGT
This sequence comes from Ferdinandea cuprea, assembly GCA_963576555.1. Lineage (NCBI taxonomy): Eukaryota > Metazoa > Arthropoda > Insecta > Diptera > Syrphidae > Ferdinandea > Ferdinandea cuprea. Next base: position 136,001,509 of record OY754958.1, read on the forward strand.
CGCAGACCCTAAAGTATATATATTTGTGATCAGGACCAAAATCTAAGAATATTTAGCAATTTCCGTCCGTCCGTCCGTATCAACTTTTAAGGCCTTTAAAGTTATGCTAGGAAGCTGAAATTTGGAATATATACTCCCTAGCGCTCCGAAATGGTAAAGTGTTAAAATTTTCATAATACGCCCACTGTCACGCCCACAATTTAGAAAAAACCGTTTTAAGGCTTAAGTTAGAGAGATAAAGTTGTACGACCTTCACAAGATTTGTAGGTACTGCCCACCTTTATAAATTTGTCATATGTTTTCTTTGAAAATTTTCATAAAAATCGAAAAAAAAACCTCAAAGTTACATTCAAGAAGTTGGCGTGCTTCGAAGGAGATATAATCAAACCTACGGCGATTAAATTCAAACCGGGCAATTGAATTAAAAGCTATTTTGAGTTTTTAAGGCGAGTAGGAATCTGGATTGGCAGTCAACTGACAGCCAAATGATCTTGACTTTAGAAGGTAAAACAGTTCTTACAATAAATAATCCTCGTAACGAAGCATATACTTTATTTGTTAATCCCAAGATAGTCAATTGTTAAAAATGATTCCAAGATTTTATGCTTGTGTGACATAGTCAACTTGGCAGGAGTTTAACAATTGGTGATTTGTACGGCCTTTGTTTTCTCAGGATTCAGCTTAAGACCATTGTGTGTTGACCACTTGACTGTAGAACAGAGATCGTCGTTCATTTTTGATATAGCATCTTCAACCGTGTCAAGAGGAAAACTAGTGTATAATTGGACATCATCAGCATATATATGAAATTGATAATGAGATAAAATGGACGGTAAGTCATTAATGAACAGAGAAAACAGTAATGGACCAAGAATAGATCCTTGAGGAACACCAACACATATTAACAGGAAGAAGTGAAGACAATTTACTATTACATCAAACAGCTTGCAAGCTGTCATATTAATCATATATGAATAAATTAGTTTTATAGATGTATTAGAGAAATTGAAATACGTCGTGAACTTATCACAGAGAAAATTAGGATTTATACAGTCAAATGCTTTGGAAAAGTCAAGTAATGTTATCACAGTTGTAAGATTAGCGTGTATTGCTTGTCGCATATCGTCAGAAACTTTTAAAAGAGCTGATGTGCAACTGTGTCCGGATCGTAAACCCGACTGAAGAGGATTAAGAGGATGGGTCTATATTCGAAGTTTGTTCCTTTTTGAGGAATCGGAATAATTTTCGATTTTTTTCAGGCAGAGGGATAGGTAGATGTCATGATGATGGTATTGAATAGATGGGTAATGTAGGGAAGTATAAGAGGAAGGAGGATTTTTATGAAGTCAGGATGAAAGTTATCGAGCCCGACGGACTTACATTTGATAGAGAAAACTGCGTTTCCAACATTGTATTCGTCGACTGCAGACGAGGAAAGGGCATTTTCGCCTTCCCGGATTGATGTTAGGCTTGTGGTCAGCGACGTTATCGGAGCGCACAACTTCCTGTTCAACTCATCTTCATCAACATTATCATATGAAATTATTACATTTTCTTTACTTTAACTAATATTTCGAACTTCATTCCACAGAAATCTAGACGCCTGATTTGAGTTAAATCTACTATTGTAATAGTTAAGCTTGGCTAGATTACGAGATGTTTTAAAGCTTCTCAGCATATCTGCGCCCTAAAACGTTTCCAGCGGCGATAAAGAATATCTCTCCTTTTTATTGCATTAAGAATATTATTATGTACCCATGGACAGCTTTCTGATTTAATAACAATAGGAACATTTATATTAAACAGGTAATTAATAGCAATAATAAGGAAGTCGGTTTGAGTATAATGTTAGATGTTAAAAATATTGAATTCCAATCAATTGACCAACAATCGTTAAAAAGGCTTTCAATATTGACATTACGAAAATGGGACGAATTTTTATGAATACGTAAGTCGAATGTAGCAAAGACGAGATCATGATAAGAGAACATGGGGACAGACAACTGACTAAAACATTTTACAAGACTTTCATCGTTTCTCATATACATACGTGGCAATATTCACGAAATATATGTTAAATTGATTGAGATTGTCACAACGTTTCGAAAAAATTCGCATTTATTTTACCGAATATCAATTTTTAACGTATAGAGCTTCCATTGAATTCATTCAGTAATCGTTACTTTGGTAGTCAAAATGGATGACTCTGTCGAAAAGTTGCAAATAGAAAAATTCTACTGAACTTCCCAACAAAACCTACCAAACTGTGTGTCCTAAAATGACGGTAAAGCTTTAACAAATCTAAGTAGCACGTAGGTACATACTTGTTGTGTTTTTGAAAAAAGATGAAAATTAGTTTTCTTTTATAACGGGTGCCCCAATGAATCGCTTCACACCAAAACAACGCGCCGAAATAATGACGTTGTACACTGAAGATAGTTAACATGCACATCTTGAAAAATATCGTGGCCAATAGTGTCAAATTTGGCTGAGCTCGGGACATCATTGAAAAGCCGTTCATTAACGCCTGCGACGGTCCACTGAACTGGCTGAAGCGGTAATAGAAAATGTTGCCGAGAACACACGTATCGTCACCGCGCGCAGTTTTTTGACGTCAATGCCTTTCCGACAGTCCATCCACTTCGCTTGAAATATGTTATGAATTATTGACACTGAACCTTATTTTTACGGGCTGCTAACAAGCAATTTGGTCCCGCATTTGCGGAACTCCTATATGGAAATCCTACTATTAAGAAAGGAGGATATGAGAAAGCTGGTGGGCCCGAAACGGCCCGAAATATCATCTTAACAAAATGAACTTTTGCCCAGAGACTGAATTTCGGCTCTGAATCCGTCGGGACTTTGACAATTGTGTTTTGGTTTTTTTTTTTTCATCATCAGAGAAATCTCTCGAATTCCGCATAATAAAACCTAGGATCGAATTGCTTTTAGCGACAACATAATCAATATGACTCAAAAAGTTAAGTTTTTTGCCGAAAATAAAACCAAAGTATTTTTTTGAGGTTATGATTGACAATGCTTTTGTTTTGGTTGATTAGATACGTAAAATAAAGTGGTAAATGCTTGCCACAGAAGGTTAAACTTTGGCGTTGATCAATGTTAAGAAAAAAAAAATAATCGTACACCATTTTGATAAATTATCAAGATCTTCTTGCAATAGAATGCAGTCCTATATAGAGCTAATGCATCAAAAAGCTTTTAAGTCTCTGCTTACACTAGGCAATGAGAATGACGAAATAGATCAGGAATGTTATTAATGAATAACAGGAACAAAATAGGACCGAGATGGCTCCCCTATGGAACACTAGAGGCAACATGTATTGGCGACGAAAGCACATTGTTAATGCGAACGAACTGAATACGTCAGAAGTCAGAATTTATCCATTTTAAGAAATTTGAGTGAAATCCTACTTTGCTTAACTTTATTAGTAACACATCATGACTAACTCGATCAAATGTTAAATAATAGCCAAGTTCTCTTATTTATAAAAATCGCTTTTGCCTTCCAAGTCAGTCACAATATGTAGTGATATTTAACAACAACGCCAAGTTTGTATTGTAATTATTAAAAATGTCACATGTACTATTAATGTTTTTATACGTGGTAAGTTTTCCAATTTGAAGTTTTGAAGATGTACATATATAAAAGATGCTTTTTTTAGAGGTTGGTTTTTCGAACAGAGATAAAACTGACATTTCGTGTTCAAATCTGGCAACTCTAATGTCATTAATGGTCAGTTTAGTTTGCCATTTCATCATGAACAGGTTGACAAATGAACAACGCAACGAAAATAATGGTTCAGTTCGCGAAGTTTACCGCAAAATTTTGTTCAGTGATAAGGCTCGCATTTGGAGTGAAGAGAATCCACATGAGACCCTTGAAACGACATTACATCCACAAAAACTGACTGTTTGGTGTGCTCTATGGGCTGGTGGAGTCATTGGGGCATACTTCTTCCGAAATGATGATGGAGAGTCTGTTACCGTTAATGGAGACCGGTATAGAGCCATGATAACCCACTATTTTGTTCCCCAATTGGATGGCATGAATGTGGATGAGATGTGGTTCCAACAAGATCGCGCTACATGCCACACAGCGCACGTCACATTCGTGGCTTCCAATAAAGCCAAATTGATGGACATTAAAACGATTTTCTTGTGTTTTATTTCAATTCGAAGTTCTATACCTCTAAAAAAACACCCTTTATAAAACACATGTGCAAACAAACGCCCTTTTTCGGGGAAAACACCGTTTGTATTATATAGATCCTTGTTTGCCTTTAAAACAATTACCGACACGAAATACATCGAATGTGTTGGATTTATGGGGTTTTTTCTTTTTACCGAAAACTCAAAACGTGGCAAAATAACTACAGTTATAAATTATAACATTTTATGGCTGTTTAAAAAGTCCCCTAAACCAAATTCACACCTGTTAGCTGTCCTACCATTTTGGGGTATAAATTGATCTTAGATGATATAATAATATACACGATTCTAATGAACTTCAAATACGACCAAGGGGTTTCTAATGAATATAATCGTAAATAAAACGATTCATAGATAAGATTGTTACAAATATAAGCTTTTGATATGGGCTCTGGATTAATTTGAAGAACTCCGGCAGCTGACCATCTTAACTTCTTATCAGTATTTTAAGTTCCGCTATTGGACACATTGGACCTTCACATATTCAATCAGTTTATTAAACTTTTGATTGTTGCTGCAGCAATAACTATTGCCTGCGGGGTAGGCACACACACATGATCGCTCTGTCAACAGAAATTATATTGTAACTTCTTATTCTTATTACAGCAATCTATATATTTGAACGACAGTGCCCGAGATTACTACCATATCTCACAACGTGAGCTACTTCACGAGATCGAAATTGTCAAACTTGAAATTGACTCCGTTGATGCCCGCTTTGCTGATCGTCTGGACGTCATTCATTTACAACAACAACAAGTTCTGGACGAAATCACTCAAGTAAATAGGACCCTTGTGCCATTGCAGGCCTTAGGTTACATTCGGAAATATTGCATTCAAAAATATGATTCGCAGTTGATTGGTCCAGGTGAGGCGAAAAGGCTGCAGAAAATTCGCAATGATGAGGCGACAGCTACTGGCACAACTATAACAAAATCTCTACGCAGTTATGCGCAATCGGTGATGCCGCCGATTTACGGGCTGGCGTTAGTTACTGCGATCCTCAAGCAAACTTTTCAGTCAGACTTGGCAAGAACTCATCCATATTCCAAGCAGAAGTCTTTGCCATTAATCTACTAGCACACGAGGGAAACTACATTTATCTTTTCAGATAGCCAAGCAGCAATCAAAGCTTTTGTCATAAAATCGAAGCTAGTTCTGGAAACCTTCATGGCCATCTATGAACTTGCTACAGAAACCTTAGTAATTCTTCACTGGATCCCAGTCCTTAGGGAGTTTTCTGGCAACGAAGCGGCTGACTCACTGGCTAATGCCGGCGCAACAACACCACTTGTCGGCCCTGAACCATTCTATGGTGTTAGCAAAAATCACTTCAGGAACTTTGTTAAAAGCCTATGCTTGACCGAATCCAATGAAGTCTGGCTCAATTTACATGGTCAGAACCCCCATGTTAACCTGGACAGGAATCTTCTAAAAACCTGGACAGGAATATTCAGTGGTTCAGTGGATTGTCTCCTGATAAAACACCTTCACCGCATTGGCCTCTCACCGGACCCTACATGTTGACTTTGTTTATAGAGTGACGAATCCTAGGAAATCATCTCAATAACAAACCTTGCTACCCTACATCCAGAGAAGATTCTCGTCTTCCTGACCTCCTCCGGAGTCAAACATTTTCTCTAGGACCCACAATAGGCTCTATAAGGAGCCTCAGTGCCAGAGCCCCTTGTAGGCTCTCCCGAATTTATATCTATCTATCTATCTAGTTACTGCGATAATACTTATCCAAGCAATAAAACCGTCTTGGAACTATGTTATGTCGGAATTGTGAGTATGAAATGTGTGTCCTGGTTAGAAATCGTTTGAACCTTTTTTTTTTTTTTGTAGATCGACTTTGCAACAGTGAGTATAAACTTTTGCCTAGACTGAGCACGCAAGGAACTGGATGTGAGTTTGTTCAATGCAAATGTCGCTGCCCATACCGAGTGGAAAAAGATATCTAAGGAAATGTGACAAAAGTGAATCAGAAGATTGATAACTGTGAAGCTGGCAGGGATTCTTCGAATAGCATGGCAGCTGTTACAAGCAACTCTGATGCTTCAAGTGTTCACAGCTATGTAGCGGGCGGAGCTACGAGACAATAACTTACTTAAGGATCAATATTCCTGTTAAATAAAAGTTTGTATTGCATTTTATCTTTCTGTTTTGAAGTTGAACTATTGATACATTTCTGCCTTAAGAAAGTGACGTTTTATTGTGGGCAAAGTGGGAGTAAATTGGTATCTTTAGATTTCCATGACAAATCCCAGTACGATTAAAAGGTGCTTAAATCGTTTTCAGCACTTACTTACAGGCAGTGGTTTTATAAGCTTATTTTCTATATCTCCAAATATTTTCAGATCCAATACTCGCTTCAACACAGAGAAGAAGTGCCTTTAGAGCAGCAATCTATCGGAGCGGGCAGCTCTTGTAGTTGTGAGAGTGATCCCTATCGATCTCTTACACCAGTTGAATGATCTTATGTTTTTTCATCACTTTCACTGTAAGTTCATCACTTTCTTGTAAGTTCGTCCTCGTCCTCCGTTCGTTAGTTATACTATATGCGCCAAGAACTTTAAGCCTCTTCTTTTGCGCAACCGTTTTACAGTCTTAGACTTGATTTTGATAGCGAAGTTTGTTTTAATTGCAGCCTGGCATTTCAGTATGCCAATGGTGAAATCATCACGTGGTATTGCCGCCGTTGAGTCTAATTTGACTGACTCTCCCACTGCCAATATCACCGAATGGAAGACACTGCTAATTAGCTGAAGCATTTCTTAAAAAATTTAAGGTCCAACGCCTGCGTCCGTTTTAGAGATCCATCTTTGTAGATAGACATTGACTCGGGTACGGGTTAAACCTTTCCGACTACCCTATGAAAGTAGTGTGGTAGAGGACATCGCTGAGTCCATTTGACTTATAGGAATCTGCGCATCCCCTGATGAAGTTGTCTTTGAGCGGCTTAGCTGGTTCTTGGAATCCTTTGCCTATGAAGTTTCTAAGGTACCTGCTGGGGCACTAATCACGCATTCTTTACTTTATAATTTGTGGTGGAAATGACATCACACAACATAAGGCATCAGGGCTCTTGCCGACTCCTGGGACTCCTGCCCAGTTGAATTTATAGTCAAAATGCAGGAACAACTAATCAAGCTTTAAGAAGGCATTTGAATTAGGTGCTGTATATTCACTTTAGGGTTTCGAAAAAGTATCTCCCTAAAAATGTTCTTCGTCTACGCAATATTGGTTCCCATTCATACAGTATGAGCGTTATATCCTAAAGACGGCCTGCAGATTACCACAGAATCTGCAAACATCTGTTTCTGACTGTTATTGCCCTAAGCTTATCCCTGTTTAATTTTAATGCCTCCCTAGACCTTTTACCGTCAAAAAGTGACCAGAAAGCTTCAGATAGCCTGAGCACCTTAGGTTGGCAGTCCTTATGTTTTTTTTATCGAAAGTGTCCTTTACTATGCGAAATGGAGGTTCTATGTGAGCAACGGCCCGTTCATTTCCATTAACGTCGCCTAGCCCTGGCACTCAGCACTGTCTTAACTAGATCTGACTGCATGATGCTTCGAATGCGAAAACATCAAAGAGATAGCCGAAACTACTCTCGTGGGTATGATAATAAATACATGCTCTACGAAATATAGAAAGCCAAAAAACATCGGCTATATTGGCAAATAGAGCTAAGGGGATACTCGAATGCCAGGCCTCAGGTTTGAGATGACAAGAATGTCAGAACTCCCGATTCAAGACCAAGACATCGCGGCTAGCTCTGACTTTTCTTCATAACTGGAAGAAGGATGTCCGTCAAAATGAATGAACGTTTTCAAGGCTCTTAAAATATGTTACTAAGTAACAACGCTGCTTGCTCATTATGAATGCAGTAAGTAAACCAATGTGATCCTAATTATTGTCTTAAAAATAGTTAAATAAACACAAATCCCACAATCAACTAAACAAGGTTAAGCGTTAATTAACTTAAGACCGAGGCTGTATTTATTCCCCAAATAATCAAACCAACCCAACCTTACGCAAAATGTACCTATTAATTCAATTTAACCTAATTGTAGTGTAATTACAGCCATCTACCATCGAGGCTTGCCACAAGTGCCGAACGATATCCTTTCGCAAGAGAGCACATCAATAACATTTCAATCCAAAGTTCTCCATCCCCAAAATCAAGCATCTCATGTGTCCCGGATGAATGAAAGTGAAAACGGAAACCAGTCATTAGTGCGGTGGCTTCGAAAATAGCTCTCGGAAGTACATACATTGGCAGCCCCTTCTTAAGGCGTTAGAGCTGTGCAATTACACAACAAGCCCATACCACTGATGGTATAATATTTCAGGCGCCCCGCATAAACAAAAACAACAGCAACTCAAAGTTCATAGCCCTTGCTGGTGGTGAAATTACTTTGGAATTTAGAGTGATTTCGAACGATGCGATGAGGGAAGTTGGTTTAATTTTTGTCTGCCAGTTGTAGTAATTTGAGCTGATTTGTGAGACAATCTTCTCAAGTTGATTGCACCACCTACTTTGATACGGACTTGGAAGTTTATTTTTAAAGCATTCAACAGCCTTCTTCTTCTAACTTTCAAAGGACCTAACATAAACTTAATTCCATGTTCACACATCTTGCTCTGTAATATTCTCATTAATCACTTTCATAGCTGTCGCGCCACATGCTTCACGAGAATAGAGTAATGTAAACATGACGGCAAAATACACTCACCCCAAATGGCCACCGCAAATGGCCCCTCATGTCATTACTCTAAATATTTGTTGGCCACATTAAAGACGAACCGAATCATCGTGTTGATGGTGGTTCGCGTGCGAATCAGATTGGAATTTTTGATTAGTTTCCATGAGACAACGGTTTTTTTTCCTCATCTAATGCCTTGGAAAATGCTCGGCAAAAATGAAAAAAACAAATCACTCTAAACTCTAAACCGATTAAAACGATTTCCTCATGAATGGATAGACGTTGTTGTTTTATTCGATAGCAGTGTCTGGCACGTATGACAGACATTTATTGTGATCAAGTGAGATTCGTGCCCACAGATGCTCTGCATAAATTGCCAAATAAATTCTGTTTAATTTGTTTTTAATTTATTTATTTTTTTGTTCGTTGACGCCAAGAGTGGGAGAAAACACGCACTATAAAGTTTCTGTTGTTCTAAATAAAAATAAAAGAAAACAAAATACAATTGGCAACTTGAATCGAAATTGGATTGTTTAACGGATAAATCGAAACGGATTGATGTGTGGAGAGGATTTTCTATAGTTGTTTTTGTGCCAAAAAGGCTTACGGAAATCATTTTAAAAATGGTTACATTTGGAATGGTTTTTATTTTGCCCTCTCTGGCATCTCTACAGAGGCAATTAATCTTTTGAGATATAAAAGATTGTAGTTATGGTAATTTTATGTGTACATTTTGAAATGGATCCTAAGCGATTATATGATTATATATGTTTATGCACTACTAGTCGTAAGAAAGATTTTTAGAGAAATGTAATTTAAACGTACCTTAAGGGGTTACAGGAGTTTTTTTCGGGGAGAAAAAGTTATATTTTCAACAATTTTTTTTTTACTGTCTTAAAGATATACACTTGAAAGAGAATTTCTGAAATTTTCAAAGGAAAATATTCAAAACTCCACCATTGTGATGTAATTTACGGTGACCCCTCGGCAAAAAGGTGCGTCCGTGTTGACAGTAGAACTCGTGACAGAATCATCAGAAGTGAGTGGTTTTCGAGAACTTTTGACAATCGACTCTGAAAACACAGTTTCGAAAGAAACGTATTTAAAGTTTGGATAACCTCAAATAAACCTCGTGATTCAATTGAGTGCGCACCTTCCCAAGGATGTACCTCCGAAACTTTTATTCCGAAATTTAGGATAATATTCTCGAGATGTTTTAGAAATTAATAAAACAATAAGAAAAATTCGATTTTTTGAATGTGTGAAACCCATGTAACCGTTAAGACAAATTTGTTCTTCTCTATTCTGAATCAAATAAAAATAAGGCTTCTAATAGTTTTAATAAATTGTTTCTCAAAATTTTACAACACCTATTTTGTGACTCTAATAATTCGAAATGCTGTACCTCATTTTAATTTGAACTTTAAGTACATACAGATTACGACATACAAATCTGATATTTCACTCAAATAAGGAAAAGTTTTCAGTGAGATTTTGCAACCCATTTTTCGGTAATTTTTGGTCAATTCGCATTTCAGTTTTTTTTTCCCCAGAAAATATAGGTTCCGTTAGTGTTGGGCAGAGAGAGAAGTTCTATGAAGATTTTCAATGATGGAACAGAGATATAAAGGCCGCTGGGATCCTGCAATGAAGGGGGATTATTTTTGGCTGCTAATTAGGAAAGTACCTTATAAAAAATACGAGAAAAAAATCGACATTTGCAAAAAAAACATATTTAATTTTATAATAATAACAAAATAAGCTACATGGAATGCATAAAATACCCGGTCCGACCGGGTTTTTAACCCCTTCAACAAGTGGAAGTGCGTAAAAACGATTTGTGGCAAACTTGTTAAGAAGTAAAAAAAAAAATGCTCAAAATGAACGGCCTCTAAAGTTTTTCATTTTAAGAAGCGCAAAATTTAATCAAAACAACACAAAACTGTGCTCCAGTTATATTTTGTCCGCTTAAGAGAGACCGAAAATCTTCTGCGGTTATGAAATTCTTTCTGTCCACTCATGGAAGAATTATTTCTATGAAAAACCTCACATTTTTCGCGGTATTTGAAAAATGTGACGTTAAGAGGCATATCCGCTTATGAGAGGTGTACACTGTACTCTCTAATTCAAACTTGAGAACCTTCAATAATAACTTCGAACCTGTAGCCACAAAAGTTTTTCTCCTTTTTATTTTTAGACTAGTGCATCGATCTGACGTAAGCGTGGCGACGCGTGCGTCAAATATGTTGTCATTTAGTAAATTTTTACATGCGATTTAGGTGCATAATTACCTGCATTTTTTTACTCACGAACTATTTAGAAGTAAAAATTATTATCCTCATACCTCTCTACTAAAAACCTCGGCGTTTGATAAAAAAATATTGGGCGCTTTTTCGTTTAATAAGATTCATTCCCAACGGCTCCCTGAAGTTACACCAATAAGTGTTTTGGAAAAAACGCCAAAATTTTAAGAAAAACAGACAAAAAGTGAAAAGGAAAGTATGCGTGAAAAACTCTTTTTTTTTTTATATAATTTCCAAATTTAATATGGAAATTGTGCCCAGTCTCGTTGTTTTTTTTCAATTTTTCCTTTTCAATTTGGAAAAAACAAGAAAAAATTTTTTAACGTATTTTCCTAGGAAAAATTTCCAAAACTTTGTATGGAGGTTTCTGGGCGTTTTTTCCATATCAATTTTTGGACGTAATAGGAAACTATGGCGTAATTTAATTCCTAATGCGATGCGAACCCTCTCACAAACATTTTTTATATTTAAGAAGCTGAGATATATTTTTTGGTCCAACAAAGTTTACCTAATAAAGTTTTACACTCATTTTTCAACAAATGATTACTACGTATTACTACCTTAGTAAAAAGCGCTTCTAACGCTCGCCAAAATTCACATGTTGTTCAACTTGGGAAACAGGGACTAACTTAAACTTTTGTAGCCGCTATGCAACGTGTTATACATTTAATAAGAAAAAAGTTAAAAAATTGTCAAAATAAGACTTTATAAGAGAAATCTCTCTATGAATAAAGAAAATTAAGATTGGCGGGCCATTTCCAGTTGCCCCAGACCAAAGGGTCAAAACACAAAACGGGCCCTTTGCTTGGCCCTATGGGGTATTTTTTGGCAGCGCTGATACACATTTCTCATTTCCTCATTTTTTTTCTAGTTCAGTGAACGTGAAAATTTATATAATATCATCTGAAAGTTGGGCGTTCAAATACGAGTTGAATAATAGGACGCGTCACCACTGGGCTTAAGAATTTTATGTCTCAAAACTCAAATTTAATTAACATTGGTTATTTTACGATCAGATGGTCACCGGAACTCGTCAGCCAGACACTGTAATTCGGTTGTCAGCTGCATGTCACCTGCAAGCGTGTCATCAGTTCGATCATTGGAGTGGAAGTGTTTTCACACGAACTTTCAATAATGCAAATGTTTCATCCGATGTTTGATGACACTGTGAAAAATTGAGCGATATCAGGCGGATAACATGCTGTTAAAAAACTGTTGTTATCCAGTCCCAATAGCGATGACAAGCGATCACACGGAGAATCAAATCAGTGATCTGGGTGACATAGAAACCGTCAAGTGGTATGTCATCCAGTTGACGCGTTCTATGACATGGAGGATGAAAGTCGATCACACGGAATGACCACTTTAGTACAAATTGTACGTCATAGTGACGTAAGAACAAATGTGAGCCCACAGATGACCAACATGGATAAATGTTTACCTGGGCGAAAGTGGTTTAGTTGGTTGAGCCTTAATCATAGTGAGATTTTTAACTCTGCTCTTTTAGCTCTCCTCCATATCACCCATATATATAAATATACAAACGGGCAGACGTGACACTGTATTCCTGTTGCAGAACATTCGGTAAAAATTGAGGACTTAAACCACAGATGGTATATTGGCTGCGGTTTTAAGACCCATCTTAACATACGGCGCGGTGGTATGGTGGAAGGCTATGGAAAATAAATATCTTCTCCCCCACCTCACCAAAGTCTAAAGGGCGGCTTGTATGGGTATAACAGGGTCCGTAAGGATGGCACCCACTGCAGCTTCGGAGATACTGCTTAACCTCACGCCACTGGACATATACCGTAGCAGAAAGGCGGCAAAAACGGCCGTTAGACTAAGAGAGTGTGGACTCTGGATACACAAACCATACGGACATGCCTCGGTGGAGTCCCATTGGTGCGCATCTGTAGACGCACCAACTACGGATTATCTGCCCTCGACATTCACATCCGAAAGGGAATTCAATACCAGAATACCAAAAAGAAGCGAATGGGGTGATAAATTAGTTGCAAAAGATGATGAGATCGCAATATACACGACGGTTCAAAATGGATGTCGGCACAGGCGCAGGCATCTTCTGTGAATTCCTAGGATTGAGAAAATGCATCAGATTTAATAACGACTGCAGCGTTTTTCAGGTGGAAAAAGCGGAACTGAAAGGGCATGGCTTCGCAGACAAGACCATCACCATATATTCTGACAGTCAAGCGGCCATAAAGGCCATGCTATTAATAAATGAAGGATGTCACTAAACGAAAATGAAGAAGCGAACAAGCTCGCAAGATCGGGGTCGGAGATAACCGCATCTCTGGCACTCGGAGAAATAAGCATTATTGTACGAAAAATTGAAATCGAGTCCTTGAGTAGAACTAGCCTACGCTGGACACAACTCGATGCGTGCAGACAAACCAAGGAGCTACGGCCAGCGGTTAACAAAACGAGATCAAAATTCATGATCGGATTAAACCATAAGGATATCGCTGTGGGTCTACATGCGGAACGGCTGAGCATAATGCACAATGACTTTTGCAGAAGCTGCACGGACGTCAAAGAAATTAAATCCGTTCGTCACCTGATATGCGAATGTCCAGGCCTAAAAAGCTAATGGTTCTTGACCCTCGGCAGATACTTCTTTGATGAGCTGGAGGACATAAGCAAAGTCGAGCTAAAAGACCTTCTCAGATTTGTATACAAATCAGCATGGTGCTGAGAGAGCGACGCTTTGACCACTGATAGCGGTTTCTACTTTTTATACTTTCAGGTGTTTTTTGTTTTTATGCGAGGAAGGTACCCAAAGGATACAATGGACCCAATTTTATGGTCTAAGTCAGCCGTGCCAACCATCACAAGGGCATCCACCAACCTACCGAGCTACCTACCTAAATATATGTCACCACGCCAGATAGTGTTCAAAGTGTTCAACAATTCTTGAAGAACTTAAAGTAAATATCACCTCTTACGCTACATATCTTGTTGAAAGACCAACAAACATTTTGAAATCATGTCTTTCTTTTTACAAAATGTTGAAAGTTATATATTGTCATCTGCGAATATCAAGCTGTGACATTGTTCAACTTCTAAAATGAGTTTTATCTGAGACCTGTGCCTGTTAATCTAACTTTGAATTGCTACTTCCACACATGGCATCTTCATTTAAAAAAGAAAAAATATTGTAGCTCTATGCTGCAGACATTTTTAGCAACGCCGCACATGGCAGGAATGTAAAACAAACAAAAACCATCGAAATCGACCGAAAAAACACAAACCTGCCCTTTCACCACATAAAATGCCATTCCTTCCTTATTTGCAACTTTGATATTTTTAAGGAAAACTTAAAAATAAACAAAATCCCCTGCTTGTGAATTTGAAACTCGCTTCCTTATTCCAGAGATGTCGTCGAGTTTACGTTGTTTACACAATTTCCTCAAAACGGTGCAGACAGCAGCCAGTAGCCAGTTGCCAGCTGTGCCACATGTTCGTTCTCCTTGCACGACATCCTTCTAATTTTATAATCGCATCGAAGCCAGCAATACTGTATATGAAATTGAATATCAAATATGCAATACCATGTCAATGCCGGCAACTCGTGGAGTTTTCTTTGAATTTGTTATGCAGTTTCCTCCCACCTCAAGACTCCCCCCCTCGACGTGCCCACTGCGAGTAAATCCATCTGGACATCATCCATGAAGGTATTGCTGCTGTTGCCAAAGGACACATGACAAAGTGTTCTCTGAATAAACAAGTAACATAAAAACATGCACATCCGGCAATGGGATTTCTTTTCTTTTCTTGTTTTTTTTTTCTATCCACAACATAAAGGATTGCAGATCGAGCTATGTAGCGTGCAGAATTTACAAATTCAGTTACTCCTTAACTGGGTCAATTTACTTTTGCATATCCCTCGGTTATCTTGATTTCGAAATAGTTTAAGCTGGCATACCAAGTAGGATAGGATAGGTTGAAGGAACTCGTGCAATAGATATGCAAGGGATACTTTTATTGATTTGTTTAGTAGACAAAAGACAAAGTGACGGAACAAAATCGATAAACTTATCAAGGTCACTTGACGGGGGATTACTGGGAGAGAAGATAATGCGAGCTATTACTCAGGACATGAAAAGTCCTTATCGTTAAAATTGCTCAACAAATGTCACTGCAAACAATGATTTGTGGCGTGAGTTCATGAAACTCCCTAGGGAGCAGGAATGTGCTCTGCATGGAACAGATAGTGTCATCAAACATTCGGCGCACCGAATTTCGCAAGAGAATTGCGTTCCGGTCAAGGAGAATGGAACGTGTTCATGTCATTTAGAGAATTTTTTTTTTCGTTTTCGTTTTTCGCCATTGCTCAGGATGATGTATCCGTATCCGATCCGAATAGGTACCTATCTACGTGGTATATTTCAAGCTTCAGCACTCGGCAATGGCGTCGACTGTCTGATGTGGTACACATTGTTCGTGTGTGTGTGTTTGTGGAAAAATTGCGGCGGGGTCCTGGATACTTGCTTATAGATTTGTGTAAACTACATTCTCTTGGCTGCCAGCCAAGTGGCTTAGATATCCACATTATATGGCATATGTATCTATTCATTGAATCTCCAAATAAAAGAATGAACATTGAAAGTATTATTATTTTATGTTCGACGAGAAAATTGTTAAATAAGTGCAAGAAATTGTTTGTAATCGGAAGTACGGTGCTTGAATTGAGCTTATTCAGAGCGAAAATATTTTGGATGTTGAATGAGACAATGTAGCAGTTTTTTTTATTTTACGCTGTGCGATTTAAGATTCACAGCAGGACCAACTTTATTATCCTCATGGGGAACTTAAGAATTCGATGGAATCTAAGCGCAAATGGTTACATGATTAAAAAAACACATCCTTGGCATTGTCAAATTGGTAACACATTAAACTAGATCATGCAGGGTCGATTTTTCCTCTTCCTTGTCTTTGCAGCTTTTACAGAAATCAATATAGGATATCTGAGCATGTCTATTGATCACAAAAAAAAAGATTTGTTTCTAATTTGTTTCTATCTTATTTGGTCCTGATTTGGCCACAATTGCTATGTTTTAGGTAGGGACTTCAGTTTGAAAGACGCTGCAATAGTAAGGGAAGTTAAGAAAGAGGTGAAAGTTCCAGCCTTTCGAGAAGAAACCGAGCCCTATGGTTATATCTCGTTTTATAGATATTACAAATATTGATCCCAAATGCTCGAATGTTTAAACTTTCATTTGCTCAAGAATCTTCTTTGCATAAGCCTAGTTGACGGATTGGATCATCTCATCAGTGATACATGTACGTCATACGAAACTTTCTCACTACATGATGTGCATTTTAAATCGCCTCAAAAAGAATGGTAACATTTGATCACATACCAAATTTATTTAAAAAACTCTTTTTATGTTTTGAAAAATTTGATTTTCTCAAAAACGTAAACGGCTGCTACGATTTTGATGTCATTTAGCACATTGCACACTTTTTACATAATTGTTCAAAATACAAAAATTTATCAAAATCGTTAGAAACGTTTTTGAAAAAAAAATTCTATTTAAATTAGAGAAAATCGTTATATAAAAAAAATTAAAATTTTGCAGCAAATCCATCAAACCGTTTCGCCATACGGCGCCCGGACCGACAGACAGTTAGACCGACGGACGGCATGGCATAGGCGGATCTACTATTTTAGACTTTACTATAGTCCATTTTACTTAGTTTGAGTTCGAAATATCTTTTATAATCGAAATTTACAATTTATACGAAGTATTTAACAGTTCCTTAATATAAACAAATTCTTAAGATATAAATAAAAAACCGATTAATTTCATTATGAATATACTTAACAATAAAATCCCCAGAGTATAACCATGTTATATGAAGAGTCCGACAGAAGGTCAATTGCTGGCCGAAACCGAATCCGAATATAGTAAAACCTGAAATACCAAGGAACCTTAAATAAATCATCCGTTAAATTAATTTAACCTCTATATAATTTATTACATAAAACAACTCATAATCGTACACAAATGGATTTTACAAAAAAACAAAAGCAAAAAATTGCCTTTGAATAACTACAAATGCAAACTGACATTCATTCAGATGCAACTTCCACTATAGAAAAGAAATAAACAAGAAATGACTTGCTCGAAATCTTTCATGCGTTGCAATGGTTGAAACGGTCCGAAGGCGGAAAATTTTGCCGAATGTAGTCGAAAACGAAGCCGAATGTTCAGTCGGACTATAGTTATATGTTTAAATGTATTTTAACCAATCTGAGAAAAGTAATAAATTTATATTCGGTCTGTAGTGTCTTTCAGGTGGAGATAGCTGCTATTATCCAGGCTATTATCCAGCTTAAAAGATCAGGTTTAGAAATGAATGCATTACTGGCTCTTGAATCAGTAAGAACGGCGGCTGCTTAGTACAATCCCAAGTAGAATGGACACCGAGTCCTTGAGTAGAATTAACCTACTTTGGACACAATCCGACACGTGCAGACATACAAAAGAGCTATGGACGGCTATCAACAAAAGTAGATCAAAATTCATTATCGGGTCTTTACGGGTCACATGCGGAACGGTTGGGCATACTGCATAACGACTACTGCAGAAGCTGCAGGGACGTTGAAGAAATTGAATCTGTTCGTCACCTACTATACAATTGTCCAGCCTTAAGAAGGCTTAAGACCCTCGGCAGATACTTTTATGATGAGCTGGAGGATGTGGGCAAAGATGAGCTAAGTTGAGCCAACCAAGGTTGGTTGTAATAGAGCGACACTTTGAGCACATACCAGCGATTTTTCTTTGGTCTATTTCCAGGTGTTTGTTTTTAAGTTCGAGGAAAGGTACCCAGATGGACTCAATGGACCCAATTGCTGATCTTCGTGAGCCGTGACTGAAGACGCAGGGGCTTCCACCAACCTACCTACCTAAAGTGTACTTACTCATATTATCATACGGTGCGGTTTCTTTACCTAGGTGAGGCAGTACCAGGGAGTTCTGACAAGCCTAGAGCGACTAATAACTCTGTCAGGATAAGTGGTATAAGAAACAAAGCATTTTCGTTATGACTTCCAATATCAGGAATCCCAGGGAGCTCGTTCGAAGTTGAGTTAGTTATGCAACTCAGCAAAGATCTTAACATACATTTCTTCAGTGGTGTCTGTCCAAATCCGAATTGCAAAAAACCTCTGATATTGTACTACCAACGCTAGAGGTAATCTTCAAAAGTTGTTTAGAACTGGTTCAGATTCCACTGTTACGGCGAGAAGTTAAAGTGGTTTTCATACCCAAAGCTGGCAAATGCTCTCACGTAAATCCCAAAGATCTCAGACCTTTCAGTCTATCATCTTTCCTCTTAAAAACTCTGGAAATATTGATAGATATTCGTTTGCGTACTAATTTTGATACGAGATTTTTATCTACAGCTCAACATGCGTATTGTAAAGGCAAATCAAATACGCTAGTACTTAAGCGAGCGAGCTGCTGATAGGTCTAGAAGGGAAGGGCTCTAGAGTGATCGCCTATGCAGATGACGTTGCTATTGCCGTTTCAGGAAAGCATCACAATACCCCCCACAAAAGCGAACTTGTCCTTTTCACCAAGAAGTACAAAATCCCTATTATTGTCCCTCCCTCTATTAAAGGTACCAGCTTAGTATTCTCTGATGAGGCTAAATATCTGGGTGTAATATTGGATAAAAAACCAAGCTGGAAATCTTAGAAAGACTAAGGAAAGCAACAGTTGCTATTTTAGAAAACTTAGGTATGAAACAGTTGCTCTTTTTTCTTGCAAGAAAGCTATTGTTAATAGATGGGGTCTTCAACCCCGTTACTCATTGGCGACATACCTCGGTTGTAAGACCTTTACTTATGTATGGCGTGGCAGTCTGGTGGACTTGTGGACAAACTCAGCAAAGTTCAGCGATCAGCCTGTCTATGCATGAGTGGTGCACTTCGTACTACTCCCTTGGCAGCACTCGACATCCTATTTCATTTAAAACCACTCGACATCTCAAGCAGACAATTAGCTACTAACCCGGTCATTCCGCCTCAAAGTAACATCGCAGTGGACCGAAAAAAATCGATTTAAGACCCTTGCTATAAACACCACACATCAGTTTGACAAAAATTTTCTAGTCTACACCGATGGATTAAAAACTGGGTTAGCGGTGGCGTTCACTCACAGACTAAATTTTATTCTCTCATTTCGTCTACCCAATCACTGCAGTGTGTCTTAACCGGAAGTCATGGCGATCAAGAAGCCTTGTCTTGGCTGAAAAGAAACGTCATGATGATTTTCTTTGGCAGCCAAGCGGTCTTGAAATCAATAGACTAGTCTCTCTAAAATCTGTAGTGGCTCTAGAATGCCGATCCTTTCTTAAGGAGATATCGAAGCATTTCAATATTCACATCTGCTGGGTGCCGGGGCATAGAGAACTGCAAGGCCGACGAACTAGCAAAACACGGTACAATACTACATGATATTTCACCTGATAAAAGCTCCTTACGCAATCCAATTGCTAAGTGCAAACTAATGTTAAAATCGGAAGCTATTGAGATATCTAACCCTAGATGGACAAGTGGCACAATTTGTCTAGCGACAAAACGGCTAAGGCCTAAGCTGGATCTGAAACACTCTAAGGGTTTGATGTCTCTAACAAGACTTCACGTCAGCTCTACAATAGGTGTCATCACTGGACACTGTCTTATAGGCAGGCTACCTACTAGACTTGGAATGTACTCAAATGACTTCTGCAGAAGCTGTATGGACGAGGAGAAGGAGGAGACAATCCTACACCTTCTTTGCAGTTGTCCTGCTCTCTCCCATAAGTTCCATCTCGGTGCCATCTCCTATTACAATCTTGAAGATCTGTCAACCACTGGCGTTAAAGGTCTCTTTCACTATATTCATAGCTCCAAATGGTTTAACGAGTAGTGTAGCAAAAGTTTAGATCCACGTGGTATCACAACGGACCACTTTTGGTCTAAGTGAGTCGGAATCGTCGATTTCCACTTCAACCTAACCTAATCTGTCTGTCCAAAATTGGCAAAACTAACTTGAATTGCTGTATCGCTGTGATAACGATTACAATGTGAATCACCCAGAGCATCGAACTCGCCTGTTGCATGAAAAGTTCAAGAATATGTTTAACCTTCAACTACGTTTATCTCTTGGTGGAAACGCAACATCATTCACATCGTATTTCAAATTAAAGTCATTTATGCAAGTAAGGCAACTCCAGAATAACTAAAGTAGGTTAACTAAGCCAAACCCAACTCAAATTAAATTACAGCCATTACCACCGTAATTCGTTTCTCCTCATTTAATATAAATTTAATTCAACTGCACGCATGCAAAGTCACTTACATCAATTGCAAAAGGAAATATGCAAAGCGTTTAACAACTTTCGCACCCTCCTAGAATGGAATCTATGTATCTGCATTTTTCTGCGATTGCAGTCGAGAGCTCCTGCAAATCCAATTCAGCAATTTGCGCATTTTTCACATCGTCTACGCTTAATGTCATGTGGGGAATATGGATGTACATGAACAGTCATTTTCAATCAGCTTAACCATTCAATTATTCAAATTTAAATTTTATTCACAGTCGTCACCTCATTCACACCACGTTTGCATTTATTTTTAGTCCTTCTATGTCGCAGTCACATTACGTTTACTTCCACTCAGATTTAAGATGACCTCATCCATTAAGAAAAAGGTTTCTCTGTCGCACTTTTGTACATGATTTTTCATCAACGTAATGTGACCCTCAGCGTTGGTCGGTTGGTTTTTTGTCAAATGTAATGCCCAGGAGGCACTGTGTAGTCATTTTTTATCCACAGATACCTACTGTCATGTTCAGATATCAAAGATCCATAACTACCTACTAGGCTTTCATTGTTATTGCTTTAACAAGATTATCTACTCTTGTATGTCATCATTCTAAATGAGTCCTGGGGATCTATGATGGTTGACAAGAAATGGTCGTAGGGTAAAAGGATTACAATTTCAGTTGAACCGGATTGTTTCAAATAGACATGTGGAGCGCGAATTCTATGTCTGTTCTCACGCTGGAACTTATGACTTAAAATTGTGGAGAAAGGCGCGGTCATCCTAACTTGTCATCCGGATGACACCCTGACGTCATTTTGACGTAGAATTTATCCTAAAGTGGTTATCCTGCCTGAAAAAGCAAGTTTTCCGACGTTAGCATGTCATCCGGATGACAAGTTTGGATGACCGTCTGATCGCACCTTAAGATATAATTAAACGAGCATGGGAGCAGACATTGGGTGATACCTCTATGTCTGGTCCCAGGCTTGAATTCAAGCAACAATTTATGTAAAGGGTATTTTTTTTAGAGGTTGGTTTTTCGAATAGAGATAAAACCGCCATTTTGTGGCCAAACCTGACAAATCTAATGTCATTTATGTTCAGTTTGGTTTGCCATTTCATCATGAACAGGTTGGAAAATGAACAACGCTTGCAAATCGTGCAAATTTATTTCGCAAAAAATGGTTCAGTTCGCGAAGTTTACCGCAAAATTTTGTTCAGTGATGAGGCTCGTATTTGGAGTGAAGAGAATCCACATGAGACCCTTGGAACGCCATTACATCCACAAAAAATGACTGGTTGGTGTGCTCTATGGGCTGGTGGAGTCATTGGGCCATACTTCTTCCGAAATGATGCTGGAGAGTCAGTTACCGTTAATGGAGACCGGCATAGAGCCATGATAGATGGCATGTTTGTGGATGAGATGTGTGGGACCTGTCAATTGGGCACCAAGATCGTGTGATTTGACACCATTGGATTATTTTCTTTGGGAATACGTGAAGTCGCTCGCCAACGCCAATAAACCAGAAATGTTAGGGGACTTGGAAGCCAACTTTCGTGGCGTTATTGCCGACATACAGCCCCAAATGCTTGAAAAAGTGGTTGAAAATTGGACCTCTAGACTTCTCTTTATTCGAACCAGCCGCGGCGGCCGCATGCCCGAAATCATTTAAACATTAATGGCATAAAATTATCCTTCTAATAAAGCAAAATTAATGGACATTAAAACGATTTTCTTGTGTTTTATTTCAATTCGAAGTTCTATACCTCTAAAAAAAACACCCCATACAGGGTAGAGAACTTTGAAATGAAACAAAGCAAGGATAGTTTTTTTTAAACTGACATGAAATTTACTTTGTCCCAAAGACAATCTTCTGTCATTATAATTTAAATATGATTTTTGGCATATGACCACCACGGCTGGCTCGACGGTAGTCTAATATGGAGGTCCAATTTTCGACGACATTTTCCAGCATTTGTGGCCGTTTATCGGCAAATGCGAGAAGAAGTAATTCGACTTTGGACGCCTTAGCACACCTGGAGTTGCCAGAGCCTACAAAGAGCGCCTGAGCAAGAAACTCTCCACTGTGCATTTGCCAACAACCAGTGGTCTCGGTATAGCGACATCATCAGGGAGGTAGCCGAAATCACCCTGGAATACCAGCCACCCCAGCGAAAAAGCCCGTGGTATGATGATGTATGCGTATACCGGAAAAAGGTGACGGAAGATGCACACATTAGAACGCTGCAGAGAAAAACAAGGGTACCAAGCCAGGAGAACGGAGAAGAAGAAGATCCTGCATAGAAAGAAAAGAGAGCACGCAGTCTCCCAGCTCAAGGAGATCGAAGACTTCCACGACCGAAACAACATCCGGAAGCAACTGGCTGCTGGCTTCGAGACTAAAACGCAGACTCTTCGCAACAGCGATGGAAACTTAGTCACCGACGCGCAGGTAATAGTATTTAAGCAGCATTTTCAGCAGCTGCTAAACGGGCAAAATATAGAGAGAGTGATGGGGCAAGAAGAGAACCCATGTCCAGTCAATGAAGAACCAGTCCCTCCGCAGAGTATAGAAGAGTTTGGCTTAGCTATAAAAAAGCTAAAGAACAACAAGGGAACCGGTTCTGATGGTCTACCTGCAGAGCTTTTCAATTACGGAGGTGATGTTATGGTAGGGCGCATGCAATAAATCATCAACCAAGTTTGGTTGGAGGAAAGCTTCATACGTCCCATCTACAAGAAAGGCGATCCTATGTCTTGCAAAAACTATCGAGGCATATCCCTGCTTAATGTCGCATATAAGATCCTATCCAACGTACTACCTTTCTGCAACACACAAATCGGCACGTACCAGTGTGGCTTCCGGCCCGGCAGATCAACTATTACCTCGGGGTAAACATCAACTCCACAAATGATATCTTAGTGGAGATCCGTCGAAGAATTACCCTAGGAAACCTGCTACTTCGGTTTGGCAAAACAAATGTGTTTTAAAACTCCTAACTAAGGACAAAGTGCTCTATAGAATGCTCTACAGAACGCTTATCCTGCCAGTTCTGCTATACGGCGCCGAGTGCTGAACGATAAGCAGGAAAGGAGAGTTAATACTGAGGTCCTTTGAAAGAAAAATCCTTCGACGGATATTTGGTCCTGTGTGCGAGGAGGGCGAATGGAGGAGAAGATACAACCGCGAACTCTATGAGCTGTACCAAGATGTGGATGTAGTCCGAAAAGCAGCGTGAAACTATGCGGTTACCAAATGTTTCCTTCAATAAATCAATTGTGGCACGAGCTGTGTGGCATGTAGCGCCGTATTGTTGAAACCACAGCGCCTGCATATCAAGAAGTACGTACCTATAATTTTACCAACCCTTAAAGCACACCAAACAGTCAGTTTTGGTAGATGTAAGGATGTCTCAACATATACTTAAAGATTATCATCACTCCAAACATGGCAGCTTTGTTTATTGACGCATCCATTCAACCAAAAGTGAGCTTCATCGCTAAACAAAATTCGGGCTATTCATATTTAAATGCCAAACCAAACTAAAAATAAATCACTTGACAGCTGAAAAAATGGCCGCCAGTTAAAATAGTGTTGCCAACTTAAAGTTCCATACCCCTAAAAAACCAATATTGACAATATTGTAGAAAACAGTGCGAACGTGGGTATCTTTTTCTCCTGAGATTTTTTGTATGCGATTGCGGCTTTTGTAGGACTTGGTCCTAACCCCATCTCATTCTCTTCGGCATTCGAATTCTCGATCGGCAATGGACATAAATTATGTACTGCTCGTTAATAAGTACCACTTAGTGGTTTTACGTTTGCTACGCGAACTAAATCATCATTACCCTTGATTACTTCTGTTACTGGACCCAACTTCGATCACATTGGAGGTATGTTTGCCTCCCATATTACTACTAGTGTTTCAGGTTTTAGGTTGTGAGCTTCGCTTTTCCATTTCATTCTTTGCTGTAGCAGATTAAGTTAGTCTGCTGATCATCATCTCCAAAAATTTTGTTGTATGTGTTGAATTTGACGAAATTGAGTAGGATTGCTTGTAAGAAGCTTTAAGTCTGTTCCGGCAACGCTGTTAGTGGAGCACCTGTCAATAAGTGTCCAGGTGTAAGAGCTTCTAAGTCATTTGGATCTGCTGAAATAGGAGTTTAAGGCCGCGAGTTAAGTATTGCACCTACTTGATTGACTGCTGCGTATGTTAAAGAGGCTTCTCTGATTAACAGCCGCTTCCCAAAGTCCTGCAAAGTGCGGCGAACGAGCTCGGATGCATCTCCAATTTACACCGTCCTGCAAACCTGCGGACTCGATTGCTGACTGCATTTTCCCTGACTGTATTATCCCTGACTCAAAACAAATTTACTATAAAGAACGAGCTTTTGAAAGAACTTCCCACTTAAAACATAAACTGCTAAGTTGCGCGAACAAAATTAAAACATTTTCCCCCAAAGAGTTAAAGACTTGCCCCGTACTTATTCGATCCGGAATAATAAGCTCTCTGTCATCCAAATCGGGGAAAGGTCAAGGAGATGATGATTGACCTTAATCCTTGAAACTATAGCTTCATACATTCATACATGTTAGCCGAAAAACAAAACAGCATGTCGCATTTATTAGGCAATTACGGCGCCCCTCACGTAGAATTGCTGCTTCTGTCAGGACTAAGAAAAATCCTTACAGTGTTATAGGGGAACTATTTCTTGTTTTTGCGGTTATGAGATGGGATTTCATTACACTTATAGGCTGAAAAGTAATTTTCCAACTTTCCAATCACAAGCATTTGATCTGATGCTTCGATAAAGTTTGTCCTTCAGAAGGATAACTAAAGAAGGAAACGACTTTCGTGTTTTGTTTGGTTTTTTGTTTGTAACAATTAAGGCAATTGGATAGGAGTGCTTAGATAAAGAGATATCTTGTGATGAAAAATATAAACGCACAAACTATCTGTGTATTTGCTTTTGGAAATTTATTGCGAACACACCTATCCGAGTAATGTGTGTATTGTAGCCGAAGATAGGTATGAATTAAGGATTAAGTAGGCCTTGTGATTAGGCAATAAGACACCAAACATGTTGGGTGTATTGCTATTCGGTAGTATCGTGACATGAAAGAGGCGTGTAATATGACTTTTTATCTTGTAGTAGGTATTTTTTAATAAATAAAGGTAAAAGGTGAGGAAACTGCTGGCTCTTTTTAACTAGTTGTTGGTAGAAGCCTTAAGTTTATTGTATACTAATTAAACTATAATACTCCAGGGTATCGCTATGTTTTAACGAAGCCTCTAATATAAGTCGCAAGCAAGAGTCGAAAACTGTGCGCCTTATGTATACGTTTACCAGCTGTTCCA
This sequence comes from Ferdinandea cuprea, assembly GCA_963576555.1. NCBI lineage: Eukaryota > Metazoa > Arthropoda > Insecta > Diptera > Syrphidae > Ferdinandea > Ferdinandea cuprea. The sequence continues at coordinate 136,027,458 of OY754958.1, forward strand.
ATTGTTTGACTTAGTTTAGGTTAGGTTAGTTTGCCAATGGTACAAAAAGTTCTTCCGCCACATTTAGATGAATGAACATAAACTTTTTTACAAAATTTCAACTGTTTAACATGAGCGGTTCCTGAGTTATAAGGCCCCAAAATTAGCAAAAATAGTAACTGACTCACTGAAATTTGGCACAGTAATAGGGTTTGCGAAGAAACCACAGCGAAAAATTTAACAATATTTTTGTATATTCCAAAAATGAGGCGTGGTAACCGCCCATTTATCGAATTCATTCTATAGTTATGAAATCTTACATGTCGGTAATTCTTTGAATGCCAAACAAGGAAAGTTATAAAACAAATTGTATTTTCCTCGAAAGATGGCGATTACGTTTGGTCAAAATATCTACAAAAACATAAATGTTAAAGAAAAGCCAAGTTTTTTTTTATACAATAATCATTTTTGCCTTACAAGTCAGCCACAAAAAACTTACTTACTTAACGGGCTCCCGACTCGTGAAGAGTCCCTGCCTGTCCCTTATGAGACCAGATCTCGGCGCCGTATAGCAGGGGTTCTGTAAAGAATGCACTTTGCCCTTCGAGTCAGGAGTTTTGAACCCATTTGTTTTGCCAAACCGAAGTAGCAGGTTTCCTAGGGTAATTCTTCGACGGATCTCCACTAAGATGTCATTTGTGGAGTTGATGTTTACCCCGAGGTAATAGTTGATCTGCCGCCCGGAAGCCACACTGGTACGTGCCGATTTGTGTGTTGCAGAAAGGTTTGAAACGTTCACATATTACGTTGGATAGGATCTTATATGCGACATTAAGCAGGGATATGCCTCGATAGTTCTTGCAAGACATAGGATCACCTTTCTTGTAGATGGGACGTATGAAGCTTTCCTCCAACCAAATGGTTGATGATTTACTGCATGCGCCCTACCATAATATCACCTCCGTAATTAAAAAGCTCTGCAGGTAGACCATCAGAACCGGTTCCCTTGTTGTTCTTTAGCTTTTTTATAGCTAAGCCAAACACTTCTATACTCTGCGGAGGGACTGGTTCGTCATTGACTGGACGTGGGTTCTCTTCTTGCCCCATCACTCTCTCTACATTTTGCCCGTTTAGCAGCTGCTGAAAATGCTGCTTAAATACATCCACTATTCCCTGCGCGTCGGTGACTACGGTGACAGGATCTTCTCCTTCTCCCTTCTCCTGGCTCGGTATTCATCCCTTGCTACCCTTGTTTTCCTCTGCAGCGTTCTAATGTGTGCATCTTCTGTCACCTTTTTTCGGTATACGCATACATCATCATACCACGGGCTTTTTCGCTGGGGTGGCTGGTATCCCAGGGTGATTTCGGCTACCTCCTTGATGATGTCGCGATACTGAGACCACTGGTTGTTGGCGTCTGTGGTAGGTGAATGCACGGTGGGGAGTTTCTAACTCAGGCGCTCTTTGTAGGCTCTGGCGACTCCAGATGTGCTAAGGCGTCCAACGTCGAATTTCTTCTTTTGGGCAGTTCGCAGCTTCTTCTGGTTGGACAGTCGAGCTCTGAATCTAGCTGCAACGAGAAAATGGTCAGAGTCGACGTTTGCCCCTCGGTAAGCGTGCACGTTTAAGATGTTGGATGCGTGCCTCGCATCGATTCGCACATGGTCGATTTTGTTGGCGTTCGACCGGTTCGTCATGACAATTGTCATGTTCTGTCCAGTTCTTTTTCATACCTCGATGACACAATTGAAATGTAGTACCTCTTGCGTTGACTAGGCGGCTAGTCACGATTTCTTCATCTCCATCTTTATGCTATACAGAGAATAATCATAAAACAAGAGATAGCGAATTCTCGGATAATAATGTACAAATAGGGGATAGACCCTTACTGCACACCAATTTCTTTCTTAGTACAAATCCAAAAATCACGTCGGAAAATGACATTAAGTCCTACAAACGTCAACCTCCTATATCTGGTTGGTCCGGTTAAAGAATATGTTTTTTTTTTATTTCTACTGAATTTTGATTTTAACCTATAAATAAATATTTATATCGCCCATAGTTTTTTCAAAGAACTAACAAAACCAATGTTGAGGCTATTATGGCCACTTAACTTTTTCTGACCTCACATGAACAATTTGTCCCAAATAAAATAGTGATTTATTGCAAAAGTTCAATACGCCTCGAAAGCAAAAACTTTAAAATAAATAAAAATTTCACCCGTCTCTTTGTTTTACAAAAGCAATTTTCGATAACCACTCAGGGCAAAGTCTGTTGATATCCTTTCATCTCATTTATCGACGAAAATACGAATGTTCCAAAATTATCCTCCACAAATGTAAAAATAAAATGTGATCATCAACATTCTGTCAGAGGAAAAATAAAAATAAAAACCGCATCAACTAAGTAGCAAGATGCCCAAAATATAGATTAATAATCGCCGGCGAAATTATTAATCGAAGTCTTTTCTGTTTGCCAATAACAATCGAAGAATTTACACAATTTCAAAATATTTAGACACATACAGATACGTTTCATGGGTTTTAACGGTCTGCCGGCTAATAAAGTAAATTTCGCGTGAGGCGATGAAAGCTGGACAATAGCAAAGCGTTCCGTTACGTCATTATATTTAGCCCCAAGCTAAATTGTGTGATGTAATCTTCACTTTAATTGTGCTCACATGTGTTTGTGTGGATTTTCGGCGAGAGAATAATGCAGTAAGATATTTTCGAAAACAAAAAACAAGATACCTACGTACTGCTTTATGTTCTGTCCGTCGCGTCGGTACAAATTGCAATTGTGGATAATTACGATCAAATGTTTGGAGAGAAAATATTTTTGGTTTGTCACCATATGTTTCCAGCTGCATGTGGGAGTTAAACAAATTTTTGGTGTTGGGAAATGTTGTCGTAGGCTTGGAGTGGTTTTGAATGCTAAATAAATGAGGGTTATAATTCAGTTGCCGAATCAACAAATTTGAACTAGCTTTAATGCCCTTTCATAACTGGTATCCTTAAATAATTTTACAATATATCAGTAACCCAAACATTTAGACTTTTTTATGATCTGTCAGTGTGAACTTCAGTCAAAATTTAGTTTTTATATCGATCGTGCAGAAATTTCGAACTGAAACTAAGTGCGAGGGATGATATTACGACTATAGAGAAGTCCAAAAAAGTGGGTCCACAAATGCCGTCCGTCGGTCTGTCTGTCTGTCCGGACGCCGTATGACGGTACGGTTCGACGGATTTGGTTCAAAGTTCGTATATAAGGTTTTTGGGGTTACATCTCGGGGCATCTTTTTATTTTTTGCTTTATCTTTTAAAATAACGGTACCTGCCATACAATTTTTTTTGAGAAAATCACTTATCACTATTTTTCTCGAAAGTGGCTTCAAGAATTTCGGTCTTTTTTTGTTTTAGTACGTACTTAGTTTTTTGAAAGAAAAAATCGAAGAACTCAAAAACTAATAAAGGGAATTCCGAACAATTTTTATTTTTTTTTTTGCAGTTAAGTTCAACGCACTTCGATTTTTGATAACAAATTCTTAAAAAAAAATTTCATATTACGATTTTCTTAAATTCAAAGAAAATTTCGTGTTCTAAAAAAACCTCTCCAACGATTTTGATTAATTTTTGTATTTTGAAGAATTATGTAAAAAGTGTCCAATATGCGAAATTACATTAAAATCGTAGATGACGTTTTTGATAATATAAAATTTTTCAAAACCTAAAAACCTAATTTTAAAAAAATTTGGACATGATAATCCCAACTGATCCGGTCGTGTATCAATTATTTCGAAGTGAGTTCTTGGATTTTAAAAGTTAAATTTGATTGAGCCGGTTATGACTTCGGTTGTCATGCGAAATATATTTATCTCAGCTGCTGTCAAATTGTCTTTGAGTATCAGTTTTGAACAAGTGGGTTCGAGAATTGGCAATAGATATACTATGTCTTTTTTTGGGTTAAATCGATCGCAGAAAAGTTTGAAACGCGCTTGATATGGCTCCAAATATTAATAAACGATATACTTTTGGATTTGTCACTTTTCATTCAGGCGGATAAGGGCTAAGACACTTCCCTGGTGCGAACCAACTCTGTTTGGGAACTCATGGGTGACTCTAGGAGGCATTAGTTCGAGGAAACTTGTCTATGATCATCAGTACTTATGTAGGTTTCAAGAACTTTTTGATGTCTTAGCACTACCCATATTGCTCTTGGTTGTATATCGTGTAAGGCGCAGCGTAGTAAGTAAATTTGAATTGATATAGTTATCAACCAACAAAAAAAAAATAAAAAGACAATCCGTGCGTTTCCTGTTGTAGGCATTTTTCATTTTTAAATCACTGAGCCATTTTCTTCATTTTTATATGTTATTTTGTTATTAAATATTTTATTTAAATTATATCCATAATGCTAAGATGATACATGGGGGTTTGATCAAGCATTAATGTGTTATTATGGAATGTTCTACAAGGGGAATACCCATGTGCGTCTATTCATTATTAGATATTCATTTTATTAAAATGTGTAAATGGTAGTTTTTAAGCAGAAGTCGGTTCGCGTATTTCGGGCGAGAGATGTAGTGGAAATGTGTTGTTTGAGTTTTCTTTTAAACGGTTGTAGCCCTAAGTGTAAATGGAGTGAGAGATTCTAATAATCTGAGTGGGAATAGATGTGTGGTGTTTCCTCCCTATTGCTCACCGGTGAGTTGTTTAGTGACTTCCTGCTGCACATTTTGTCGGTTGAGTGGACACGTCTCGCTTACCTGACACTTATCCGCACTCACGAAGATGTGCGTATTCCTGCTTCGTGTACTGAGTACGCTTTCTATTTAACTTGGCGTGCATCTTACTTATTTTTTAAAATTGTTGTTTTGATTAGAGATTGACCTTGAGACAAACAAATTGGACCCAATTTTGCGCACTTTTATAGCATTTCGACCTGTATTCCACGAATAACGCGTGTTATGTTATCCTGTAAGACTAACGACTTTAAATAACCCCACAAGAAATAATCAAGAAGCGTTAAATCGAATGATCTTGGTGGCCAACTCACAAGCAGCTTATCATCAAATTCATCATTCAACCATTGTTTCACAAGCTGTGTGGCATGTGGCACAGTCTTGATGAAACCACATGTCAACCAAGATCAACTCAGCCAATGGGGCAAAAAAAAAGTCGCGTATCATGGCGCTCGATATCGTTCCCTGTCTTTCCATGATTAAATGGCAGAGAATACTGAGAACTTTTCACTTTGACAGATGACGTTTGGACGCCATTACTAACCCAACGCTGCCAACCTGTAAAATTTAACTCTTGAAAAATCACCCTTTACCTGGGCTGTATAACATAATGTAACAAGTACAGGATTTTTCAACAGGGACGCTACAAAAGTAGAGCGACAGGGACAGCAAACGACGCCATATTTCTTGCCGCTCTTTTGACATTTCTCTTCAGTAAGGTTTGCCATTTCATGATGGAAAGATATACGAGCCAACAACGAGTCGAAATTATTAAAATTTACTACCGAAACTCGGAGTCAGAGGCCTCAACGTTAAGAGCGCTGCGTCCAATTTATGGTCGTCATGATCGTCCTAGCAGATCAACAATTGAGCGTCTAGTGGAAAAATATGAATCCACAGGCACAGTACAAAATGTTCCCGTGCCAGTGAGACAAAGAAGTGCCCGTAATGTCGAGAATATTGCTGCCGCTGAGGCTTAAGTTGAAGAAAGCCCAAATGTGTCTCTCACATGTCGTTCTCAAGCGTTGGGCATCTCTGTGACGTCGTTGTGGCGAATTTTGCGAAAATATCTTAGCCTACATCCTTACAAGATCAAATTGACGCAAGAACTGAAGCCGCTTGACCACCAGAAGCGTCGATGAAAATGATTCGGATTTTCATCGAAAAATCATCTTCAGCGATGAGGCTCATTTCTCATCGAGCGCACTTTCACAGGAATAAAGAATTTTATTGATATCCAAAACCGTTTTTGTTTTATTAAAAAAAAAACTTTATTTGAAGCGCTCTTGGAAAACCCGATATACACTCATTTGCATTACGAGGAGAAAAGACTAACGTTTGCTCCCAATTTGGTCAGGTGTGCTAGGAAAGGCCGCAATGCAACCTTACTATACCGTTTTTAAGAGAAGTAACCTAATAATAATAATAATACTTGTTGAGCAAGTGAAGATCAATACAAGTGTTCCTTTCATTCTCTTGTTAAAAAAGTAATTGGTTGTTCGATAGAACATTAAAATTTATCACTAAAATCACAGAACAAACAACGTCATATGGTTTCTACTTGCACTTCATAGTGTACTCGCACCTGATGTCTTCACTAACCGCAACGTGTGTCAGTTACTTCTGCAAGTGCACCATAAATTTCACTCTGACATATTTACTTCACAATGATTGAAAGCATCCGACAATGCACTTCCCCCCTCCATCACACTATCCAATAAACGTCAGAAAATTGTCGAAAATGATAGCTTTTCTAAATTGGCTTCACGTAAAGTATTTTAAGGAATCCCATTGAAATCCATAACACGTCTCACTTATTGAAAGCCACTTAAACAATTTTCTATTTCTTTGTACGAAGGGAAAAATCTCTTCTAAATCTTATCCAAAAAAAAAGAACCCTTTTTGGCAGACACAAAAAAAAACACGAAGCAGGTAAGACCTAAATTATGTTGACATAATATTATTATTAACTGCATTCGGGAGTTTCGCCTTGCAATGGCAAATTGTAACCTACTAGCCCTCACCTGGGTTCGCGTGTTCTTCTACAATTTCAACCGATCCCTCCTCCATCCACAGAGTAACGATTTTTTGTTTATTTTATTATGTTTTATTTTCCAGGAGAAAAAATTGAATGAAAGTGTAGCACAATTGCTACGTGTTCACGTTCGCATTCAAGTTGTATCACGTGATAGTCGAAAATGCTGGGTGAAAAATTTTATTTTAAATACACATGTACGTTTTGAATTTAACAAGGACAAAAAATCATTAAGCAAACCTGAGAATATTGAAAAAAAAAACTAGGTTAGTCACTTTGATGAAGGGGTCGATAATTTGGTTGCTAATTAAAATTTGCATTTGTGAATTTGGTTGCATGATTTTGTAGCGTGACATGGTGGCTTTTAGATACTAACATTTCGGGTAATTATTGCGTCAAAAATGCAGTTCGAAACATGAGTCAGAATGCAATTTTGTGCTGTGGCATTTTGATACCGCATTCCTCTCGGAGTCAACGAAAGTTATTCTCTAAATAAGCCAAATTTTGATAGTCTCTTTCTTCCTCACCGCATTAAGGTCCTTGAGATACACTTTAGTGGGTGAGACTTGCAGACATTTTGTTCTAGATTGTTTTTCTAGGTTATCCATTCTCAACGTTAACTTTCTCGGTACATAAGATGCGTTTTTGATTCGCAAAATGAATCGAAAATAAATGGTGACTTATTTAAATCATTTTTAGGTTTTGAAAAATTAGATTTTCTCAAAAACGGCACCTAGGATTTTGATGTAATTTCGCACATTGGACACTTTTAACATAGTTGTTCGAAATAATAAAATTAACAAAATCGTTATATGAAAAAAAAAAAATTATTTAAAAAATCTAAGTATGCAGATTTGTTTGAGTTTATAGTACAAAAAAAACTGTACATATTTTTAAAGTTCCCTTTATTAGTTTTCGAGATATTGCCAATTTTATAAATTACCGTTAATCGATTTCTTTCCACAAACTGAGTATGCAGAATTTTTGACCCCATCCTAAACATCCTTAAAAGAAGAGCGACATCCTTGAAACCACTTTTGAGAAAAATAGTAATAAGTGATTTTCAACAAAACCGTTATTTCAGAAGATAAAGCAAAAAAAGGAAAGATGCCCCGAGATGTAACCCCAAGAACCTTATATACGAATTTTGAAGCAAATCCGTAGAAACGTTTCGCCATACGACGCCCGGACAGACAGACAGACAGACAGGCAGACCGACGGACGGCATTGGCGGACCCACTTTTTTGGATTTCTCGATAGTCGTAATATCATAACTTTCTCTTTAGTATACTAATGTATACGAGAAAGTTAACAAATTGAGACTTCAGCTGGTGTTTTGGTCCTTAAGTAATAGATACTTCTGTGATGTTTTTCCTAACTGAACTCTTCGTCACCGCAACTTTTACAAACGTCTTTATTCTAGAGATTTATAAATAAATGTGGCCAAGGAGCATAACACCTAGAACAGCTATGTTTTCCCTTACTGTAAAAGTTTGTAGCCCAATCTGACGGGAAACCGGGCGGTATTCCTAGGCAATGGCATAAGATTCAATCTCCTCATCCCGCCTGCAACTTCCGCAAAAGTCTTTAATTGAAACTCCTAGTCTGTTAGCCATGTTTCAAATCAGGCAGTTCCTAAAAATCAAACTGGGGTATTCAATCGCAGACCACGCGTATAGTGCAGCTGTTTTTTCTTAAGCCAAACTCAACATGACGCCGTTATTAAGGTTTTAGGAAAGGTAGACCTTGTAAGCTAATATCTGAGCTGCATCTGAACAGTTGGTCTGTTATCTCGTTTCTTTTCAGGAAAGTAACGCTTTTACAAGATTAGAGTTTGAGTCCTGCCTTACTATAAACCAAGCCCTCTTTACAACGTAGACCTCAGCTTAGAAGACACTGCAGTAGTTCTTTAATCGGAAGGAATTTTTAATACCCAGTGCTTCTGAGAAAGCTTCTGCTTCTCTCTCCGTCTATCCATAAAAATAGGATACGCTTTTAATGCTGGGACAATTCCCATTCTGTCTGTAAGGTATTTAAACTTTAAAGATTTAGTCAAAGTTGTACTCGGGTTTCTCAATTTCGGTAAGTAAATAGTATAAGTCCCGTCCATTTTGTTCCATCTGAGGCTGAGAGCACTTTTGGCTTCACGTATTTTGTAATGAGCCCATAATGGGATGTATATACAAAAATGATTCCCCCCCAAGTATTGGGGTGTGGGGGTTTGTCCCAAAGACAATATTGTTGCTGTTTTGTTTGCGAATGCATTTTTTGAAAGTAGTAGAGAGATAGAGCTGATACTTGAGCTGTACCAATACATGCCTTAACTTAAGGCCAGCGTCGCCTATCCTTGCGTCTGTATTATGTTTTTAAAGAAGAACTTAATGAGCTCTAGGCAACGCAAATTCTGATGGTGGTAGTGTTTCCACCCCTTCACCATTTTTATAAGCGTGTCCAGTTTTATAAGCATCTCGGACGTGAAGGTCTACTAAGTTCAAGTCTATGGCGAATGTTTATTCGTTTTTAAAAAGATTGCAAATCTTAGGATGTTAGACACTATGGGTCTGATGTGTGATTGAAAATTAATTTAAGGCTCGATGCAAATCGGGACTTTGTATTAGCGTCTAGCATAATTAGGAATAATTCCCCACCTCCCCGGGAGATTTCATGGGACAGAAGGTCCCTGTGAACCGATTATTTCATTTGCTATTACTACTCCTTTTGGATACAGCTGTTAAGGCGTTAAGCATAACATTGTTCCTACTGAGACCCGGAACATCTCAGAAAGTGAGCTTGCAATAATAGAATGAAGGTCTCTGCTGCTGAATGTTGTCCAGTTTGCGCTGGAGTCCTTAAAGTATTCGTTAATAGTTCTTTGTTAAGAATGAATTTCCCTAAGCTTCGGTGTGCCTTGAGGTGTATGGCAAAGTTGTCGCACTTGCTATAGTGCTGAATTCAAGAAAGCCACCATTTTCAGCTAGGACATCGCTGTGCTGTTTTTGTGACAAAATTACAGTTCGAGAACTGCTTCATGATTATGATGATCCTTTACGAAGATTGAAAAATACACCCTTTTAAACGAAATTTAAAGGTACAAAACCGATAATTTCAACTTGGCTGGACCATTGACGGTACAAATATAATCTTAGACTCGATAAAAAAAAACAGGAAAGGCTACAGTCCGCTTGGGGCGAACAGTATGATACCCTATCCATTTTCTTATATACCCCAAAAAAAGCAATAAGAAGATGACGGGTTAAATTCTATGAAATTTAGAAAGAACAATTTTTTTTTGAAAAAAACGCCCTCAAAAATTGGGCGTGGGCAAAAACTTTTTATTGACGATATTTTGGAAAAATATTGACAAAATATTTTTTTAAATATTTTTTTTTTGGTTTGTCTGAAAATTTTCGAAGAAAACGGCATTTAACCATTTTGTAACGGTAAAGGTTGTAACACTTTATCTCTCCAAATGTAGCTTCAAAACGGTTTTTTATAAATTGTGGGCGGCGTATTAAAAAAATGTTTACACTTAACTATTTTGGAGCCCTAGGGAGTATGTGGTCCAAACTTTATATTTATAGCTGATTATAGTATGGATTAAGTCTTCATTGTGGCCCTTAACCTGAAGAATGGGATTCGAAGATCATCTTTGGTGAAGTATTTTTTTCGTGACAGTAGAGATTTGTTTTGCATCTTTGAACAAAATTTACCACTTCTTACTGCCCATAATTAATTTATAGAGAAGCAATATTTAAAGAGAACAAGGTTAGGTAAGGTAAGGTTAGGTTTACGGGTCTTTCGTTAAATTATTCTTCAGGTAGTATTACAATTATAAAAGTAAGCTATGAAATTTCAACATATTTCATCCCATCTTTTGCCTTAAAATAAATTTCATTCAATTCCAAACAACTGCTAAAGCCTGACTCACTGTTTATTCGTTAAATAGGCGACATCCCCAGGTTAAATAGAAATGTTGAAACTACAGACAAATTCGCTTAATAAACTTATATAGCTTCATGCTGAGAATACTTTTTATATCGGTAAACTTTAGTGTTTTAAATGCCTGACTATTTATCAAAACCTCGCCTTACAATTTGCCCATTAATCTGCCACTCGTGCCATGTTGACTTAAACTTCCAACTCTACACTCCCATTGCGTGCGATTTCGTCGAACGCTCTTCAATCACTTTGGCGTCAAACTGTTTTTTTTTCTCCCTGTCACTGCTGTCTATGACCTATGACGCATAGGTATGCATTTTTCAAACTCCCATCTCTGTTTTCCAATTTTATTTTAAGTCTTTTTTTAGATTTTAATTATCTGTCACGTTTTGTATGTCATTATTACGATTGAGAAAGCATTTCTCTATCATCAACCCAACCCGTACAAGGGCTAGTGTCTTTCCTTTTTATTGAAATTGAAAAAAGAGAGAAAAAAAAAACTCAACAAGAAAATTAAACACATTCACTCTTCGAACATACTCCCCAACAACAATGAGAGTACTGCCTTGAGCAAATACCCAACACTGTTGAACAAATCATGTGACTTGTCACGCAGTGAGGGAGCTTGTTCTTTCTTCCACACTCTATTACCCGCGCTGACCCCTATAAGGATGTAAAAATGGGATTTGATTTACATAAAACAAAAAAACAAAAAAAACGAGTAACTCCTCATTCTGTGGGAGTAGGTGTGGCGTAATGAATGTCCTTTAGTCCTTAGTGACTTAAGTCCGAAACTTGGCGCTTTGATTGCGTGACCGATAAATAAAATCAAATTTAGATTTGCACGAATAAAAAATAAAGATTCGTGGCGTGCCGTACTCTACATACATTCATCCTTTATCCCTTCGAACGAATATATGTCGGTATCCCAGGGAACACGAAGAGTTTGCCAAAATGTGCGCCTTATCTGATTACATACATTTCGGAAATCGTTGCGCGATACCTTTTGTGCCTTTTTTTGGGGGCAACGATAACAACAACAACAACGTGACGTATGTGAAACATTAAGAGTCGTTCTGCGGCAAAGGCAGGGCGCCAACGGCCATCGATTTGTGTAAGCGATACATCATGCGGATACGCGATACCTTTGGTCTGATTTGTTCCGGTTTCCGGGGGTTTGGCTACAATAGAGGATTACATTTTGCCAATGAATAGAATCTGCGGTGAGTTTCGATGAAGTTTCGCCTTCACGAGGCATCGCTAGACACATTAAAAATGGGAACAATAAGTGGTGCGATTGTATCTGGAGCGCCCCATGAGAAGTATAATTTCACCTTGAATGGGATATTAGCGGAAAGTTTGATTGATTTAAAGTGCGATGGACTGGGTAATTGCTTTTGGTTTGCAGGATAATAATGTTTAGCCAGGATAACATGTCATTAATGGCAGGGCTTTCATTTGCTAAAATTTGCGGCTGTCAACGCGGAGAATCATCACTTTTTTTTAACGCGTTAATGGTTGCTTGTTTCATTTGATATTCAATGGGAAATGATTTATCATAATTAGGAAATTTCCTTCCAACTACAGAGGACTTTTACAAATATTTATTAGAGGCGGTTTATGGGACCCCTCTAAGGTCTACTTGTTACTCGTTGTTAGGAGAACGAATTTTCTTTGGTGCTGAGCCTTGATTAAGTTCCCACTACAACTAGTCTGAAAAGAAGGCGTCAACCAGAGTATATTGAGTGAATGCCTTCGTGACTGAAAACAGCACGTACATGCGTTTTGGGAAAGGTTTAAATCTACCCCGAACTACCTTAAGGTTTTATTTCCTGACTCTTCTCTTGCAAAAGTCTGACCAAGCGTAAGAACTGTCATGAGAAGCTTTTCAAAAATTAACTGCCGTTCGGAGAATTGGCAATAAATTGTAGGTCCCTTCCATTCAAGCCAACGAAATATATCTTCGTTAAAACAATGATTGGAGAAGGTAGCTTTAAGTTATGTAGCCGTTTAGAGAGAGTGATGGGGCAAGAACAGAACTCTACGTCCAGTCAACGAAGAACCAGTCCCGCCACCCAGTGTTGAGGAGGTTGGCTTATGAACAACAAGGCCGCCGGTTCTGAGGGCCTACCTGTAGAGCTTTTTAAGTACGGAACTGATATTTTGAATTGGGATCCCATCAAAACTGATACAGATGTGTCGCATGACACTAGATAACACGCGGTGCAATGTGCAGATCCGGCGAAGAATTACCCTTAATAAAGGATATAGCTGCTACTTCGGTTTGGCGAAACAAATAGGTTCAAAACTCCTGACTCGAAGGATAAAGTGCATGTTCTTCAGAACCCTTATTCGGTCAGTTTTGCTACACGGCGCCGAGTGCTGGACGATAAGCAGGAAAGGAAAGCTTATACTGGGCTCCTTCACAAGAAAAATCCTTCGACGGATATTTGGTCTTGTGTGCGAGGAGAGCGAATGAAGGAAAAGATATAACCGCAAACTCTATGAGCTGTACCAAGATGTGGATGTAGTCCGAAAAGCCAAAAACCTTCGACTACACTGGCTCGGCCACATAGAGCAATTGGACAACAATGATTTGGCCAAGAGGATCTTCGAATCCCAGCCCCCAGGTTGGAGATGACAAGGAAGACCGAACCTTGTTTTTAAAGACCAAGACATCGCGGATGCCAGAGCGCTTGGTCTGGATAACTGGAAGCAGCGGCCCAGGATCGCAGAGGATGGAAGGTAGCCATGTCCCACGCAGGGACACTTCACGGGTCGGGTGATAGATAAATATATGTAGTTTTACTGATAAGAACTTCACTACACCGACTAATGCCATGTCTAGAGCCTTGAGACAATGCAAAAAAAAGGTATTAAGACGAAATATCACCTGCAACAATTAATAATGCTGACGTTATGCAGGGGGCCGGGTCGTGCAGAAAGTAGATGAGTTCGCGAGAAAATCTTTACCACGAGTCGAATAAACCTAAGAGCTCTGGCAAATGGTAGACAAACGGTTTTATCGGATTAAATCGAAGGATATTGTTCAGCCTGGAAAACACCCTCTTTTTGTAAAAATAATTTTGCCACATACACTTCCGGCCATAACAAATATTTTCAACAAATTTAACAAGCTCTTTTCCGCAATTATGGAAGGTAGCGAACCAATTCTCTTGACTTGCGAATCCTGAATACCGACCTATTTCAATACTCCCATTTTTGGAAAAGACCTTGCCCAAACAAATTTCGGTTTATCTTAACAATTCCCATTTTAAGTAAATTGCAGTCTGGTTTAAGGCAAAAGAATAATTGTGTTTTACCTGCACTAAAAGTTACTCATGACCCTAGGTATTATATAAGCAAAGACCTTGCATCTTTTCTTCGACTGCTGAACTTCTCTAACGCATTCGATATAGTAAATCGTAAAATACTTCTTTCGGTTCTCAAACTCTGCCACCAGCCTGATGAACACACAGAGGGGAGTTCTAAGAAGTTAGACACGTTCCCAGCCTGACCTTTTGCCAAATAGGAACATGCCTTAATTCTTAGAACTCCCCTTTGGAGTGCCACAGGGATCCAAACTTAGCCCATTGTTGTTCACTATGTTTATAATGACCGGCCACTTGCAGTTCAAATCTTTTTAAGTGGCAAAAGACAACTTGACCTTAGCTATATTCCAAAAATACACTTAGGAGCTACAATACTTGAATGTACAGAAAAGGCTAAGAACTTTGGTTCGATTCTATCCTTAGTTGGGACTATCATATACGGTTGTCAGTCGGTAAGATCTATGGCTGTCTGCGATCTTTGTTTCGCTTAATTAATCTCAAATTGTGTTAATTTTTGCTTCAAACGGGCTTCAAGTCTAGTTTTGCCGACGACACAAACGCAAACTCAAACTATCATGAGGCTGTTCCAATATGATTTCAAACAATCAGCAAACTTGTTTCTGATAGCCAGAACAGTCAGAGGATTTTTTGCGGACTAAAAATCAGAGACATGCGCAATTCGTAAAATTCTTTCTCAGTCTCAGTTGCCTTGCCTTTGCCTTGTCGTTTTCAGTTTAGTTTAGACATTCACTTCACATTCACATTAGTTCGTGCCTTCGTTCTGTGGAGGCGGGTGCTTATGAATCGGAAATAAACAAGAGTGAAAGGTTTGTATGAAGTAATTGTAAGCATTTTGTTTACTACGATTTTTTTTGCCGGAAGGACATAATTCCCAATTTTTGTCTTTTGGGACTTATGTATATAAATTATATATGGAAGTACATAAGATGTTTGTTTTTGGTTTTTGTACTTCTCTTGACCATTTAACTGAGGGAACTTAAACTTATGATGAAGCATTTACTAACATTTGTCAGGCTATAGACATACGGCCTTACTAATAATCAAATAATAATGTCGACTATTAGTTGACTGCCAGTTTAAATTTAAATGTACAGCATATTTGAAATGGTACCAATTCCAAATCTATTTGTCAAAACGTCTGATATTGTTTTCAAACAGGTGTGAAGAAATTATGTAATTAAATTTGAATTCAAGTCGGGACGAAGATATTTTCATGGATCTGATGCTATTTGACGAATCGGCAACCTCTCGAAAAGGGAAAAATTATAGAAAAACCATTTGACCCATTTTTAACAGAATTGTTTAACAGAAAAATCCCGGTCAAGAATTTGGTGCTCGACATAGGCTCGGCAAATGAAGCAATAAATCGGTTCTGTGTGTCAGGATTTGAGTTCTGTCAATGTGACTTATGTGTGCCATCGTGCTTTAAGTGAAATAATTTTGTTCATACCTTTTAGTGCTTTTAGAAAAATCTGTGACACTGTGCTTGGTTTTGTGTAGAAAACAAATGTTGCAACATATGCGGAACGCCTACTAAAAGTTCTGATCTCATTATGTATGTTAAGAAATATCTGACTAACAGTATTTACTCCAAAATATATTACTATACGTTTATTTAATACAAAAATAAATAAATGCACGGCAACATTCCGTTGCAGAATGAATATTATAGTTAATGTTAGACATAAACATGGCTTTCTGACCCTTAAAATTTAACCCTACAGTTAACGATTATCCGACAACTAAATTTGTTTATTGGTACAGGGATTTAAGAAAGTGTGCAGACTTTAAGTTAACTGCCAGTCTAAATTTGATTATTAGTACGGCCGATATACTATATCGAATTATTGTTCGACTTATGGACATATTCTACAAAGAAAATCATTCTAGAGTAGGGTCTTCCTCCTCTAATAGTGTCTAGGACATTTCCCAAATATGTCAATGGAACTTTGAAAAAGGTCATTGAAACCTTATAAAAGGACTTGTTAATAATATTTCTTTGGATTCGTTACGTTTCGAATCTTCCAAATCTATATGAATTTTCAGGACTTCAGCGTATAACTACACACGATTGAGTTGTAAATAATACTAAGCTTTCAACGTGAGTAACACTCACTTAGAAGTCAGAGAACTGCAAAAAGCGTTCCAACACGCAAACAAATTTGTGATTAGGTAATGTTCGAGCATGCGCAGTAAATAATCACAAACTGGTCAGAAACTAATTTTTGATTCGGTGATGGAAGAAACCTATAATATTTTAAATATTTATGTAAAAGTTTAAGTTTATTTTTCATTACTTTTAAAATATGAAAGTTAGGTGGGCACCGCCATTGTTGATAACCATTTGGGGAACTTATATCCCATTTTCTATCGTTTTGGGAAGTGCTTCGATAAGTTCTTGCACTTTTGTTAGATTGACCCGTGACTTTAAAAAACCCTCAAAGAAAAAAATCAGGAACTGTCAAATCTGGTGAATTTACCGTCCAGTTCAAATTGCCAAAGCGTGATGTAAGGCGACCCGGAGACGTAGCCTTTACGAATATTCCACAATCTTAAGGTGTAGCGTTCCATTTCATGGCTTGTCGACGTGTATTCTGTAATACACTACAATTAGCAGTTGTCAAAATTAGCAAATGCGATGTCATGTAGAGCGAGATACACTCAATTCGAAAGAGACATCAACATCAACCAACTTGCAGCAGAGCGTTATGAGGTCCAGTTCCACTACGGAAATGAATAGCTATGAGTCTTTTAAGAACCGCATAACCGTACTTATGTATGTGAAATACAGGGTGGGCCATTTAGTGGGTTTTTTACAAATCATAGATTATTTTGACAATGACAGCTGTTTCCCGCTCGAAAACAGAAAAAAAGTATCATACTTCCGCGGAACGAAATGAGTCGCCTTACGCTTGAACAATGTTGGGAAATATTCAAAACTTATTTCTAAAGTGAGTACTGTGTGGCCCAAACAGTACGTTGCTGTACGCAAGTTTTTGCAAAAAGTTCGTGAGGCTGGTATGTTAGTGGACAACACTTATGGTCCCCGTCGCCGTTAAGTGCGCACAGACGAGAATGTGGGTGCTGTAGTCGAGAGTGCGAGAGGCTAGGAACAACAGTGGGCGTTACAGAGCCATGTTAACCGACTTTTTGTTCTGAAATTAAAGACATAGATTTGGACGACCTCTAGTTCATGCAGGATGGGGCGCCATGCCGCACAGCTATTGCCAAAATTGATCTTTTGCGCACCAAATTCCCAAATCGTGAAGGAGCGATGTTAAGACAACACTCCTGAAGCTACAACCCGAAACCCGTCTTGGAAATTTGAAGTTATAGAATGCGGTACTGCGAAGTAAGCAAGCTGGGCAGTCACTTGAACGACGTTGTGCTCCATTATTAATGGGAATGTTTGCTCTTACTAATAAAGCCATAACACATTTAGAAAAATTTATTTTCTTCATATTATTGCATTTTTAAAAAGGAACTTGTATTTGGCCCACCCTTTTTGTTTTCTTTTCTTCATCGCTTAAGACCACAAGTTTTTAATACAAAATGTGCCTGTCGTCCTTTGTTCCCACTTTTATGGATATAAAAAGGAGACACGACTTTCCGCACACAGTGTACGGTACAACACAATAATTCGCGGAAATATTTTGTTTAATTTTTTTTTTTTGCTTTTTCTTTTCGTTATTTTTTTTTTTTATTTAGCCAAATTTACACCTAATCAATCGGATATAGCCCGAGGAGGGTGTATTTTGGTTTACGGCCAAAAATATCTAAAACAAAACAAAACTATGTACCTAATATCTATAACGGAAAAATATGCATGCGTGGCTCAAGTCGAAGAAAGAATTATTGTTTATAGAAAATATTCGTAAATCACGATAAATGTATTCTTTTTATTGAGTAATTTAATTGTTAATGAAAAATTTATAACATAAAACTTTTTGAGAATTTTTCTTTTATTCACATGTTGAAAGATTTGAATTAAAATTTTTTTTTTACAAAAAAAATTCAGAAAGGGTTGATTGATCGATTCGATTTGATATTTGATTTTAAAATGAAAGATTTTTTCAAAAATCACTTCCGTTTTAAATTATGAAAATTTTGATTGGAAATTTCTATGAAATAAAACAGATTTCTATCTTTCTACATAATGAGTTCTTCTTAGCAATTTGATGATTCAAACAACTTCTTTCGAATTTGATTATTGATTTAAATTCAATTAGGTGAATAATGATGAGTAGAGAGAACACTTTCGAACACGTTTTTGAAAGCATTTCACGCATGGTCTCTGTTTCTGTGATAAAGTTTTTTTTAATGAACACGAACGTGTGTGGCTGGGAATAGTAATGTTTGATGCTACGCAAAGCGGGTACCTGATGAATTCGAAACAATAAACAATTGAAATGAAATAATAAACTTGACTACAAGTCAAGTGGATACATAAGTTGAAGGGGGTTTTGTAAACGAAGAACTCGAAGAATAACATGGAACTATGTAATTTGGTAATCAAGTTTAGATGTTATGACAGCATTTTTTTTTTTGAGACTGAGATGGTTAATTTTGGGTTTTAATTACTTGGGAGACTACAGAAAACAGACGAACCAACAAAGGTAACATTAGAATTCTGAACGTGATCTGGTTTCTTAATAAAGAGTTGAAATCTTTAAGACCGTTTAAAGGGTCACCGCAAAAAAATAGCTAAAAAGAGACTACGCTTTTTCTGCCAGTGTCATTAGACAACCTCATTTGTCATTTGCAAATTATAACATAATTAAAGTGGAGATGCTATTTACTGCTTTTCGTTATCGACAGACTTACATTTTGGGCATCTAATATTTTTTGTTTCGCTCTCCGAATTTAGTTTGGATATTCCATAGGAAAAAAACATAATATTCCACCATGACAGACGCCTGCGACAATAAGAGACATTTTTGTTTTGTATTCCAAACTGATTGTCAAGTGCCTAACTCAATACACGGTTCTTTGAACGGGCTAAATTCGCAGACATATTATTCTATACGTCTCTTAATCCCCAAGATTACTGCCACCGAATTTCCTGGCCTATTTTCGTGGATAGACTTGAGTCTATCTTCTCGCTGTAACCGGGATTCAGGAGAAGCGGTGGGTACAAATGTGGTTCAAACAAGAATCTTACTTATGCATTATAGGAATTTTGCTTGCAACTCAGGAGTACCAAGGTCCATCTTTGGAAAACCTGGAATTTGAGCTACTTGTGCAAGCATTTACGTTGCCAGAGCATATATAATTCGGAAGACTGCACCGCTACTAAATCGTGATTTACGCGATGTGGAATAAAAACGAAGGTCATGTCTCCCCGTCAATCACTCCCGTTTGATTCACTTCCTCTACCACCATCTGCTGAAGGACCACCATCCGTGAAGCTAGTCTGTCAAATATTCCCGACATGAAAATAAGGAGCATTTGATTGTCGGTATGGACGTAGACGGGGACAAATTCTTTGGAAAAATAATGACAAACAAAAAGAGCGGCCACTGAGCCAGTAATCGATGTTACAGGTGTGACTACTAAAGTAACTGGTATAGTTTCGTGCCAGAGCGTCTTAAAGAAAGAGACTGCATCATTAGTAAGGATTCTTTAAACTCATCATATTATAGCTATCAAAGCCTGCTGTTACGGTTATTGGAGAAGGCCATGAGCAAGGTGAACAGGTTGGAAAAATTTAACTCCACAACATTTACCTGGGTGTTCGAGACAAGAAAAATCGGATGCTGTTGCCAGGCCTCATTTTAGGCCTTTGTAAACCCACAACTCTCCGAACAAGAGAAAACTTTTTTCCGCATACAGACCGCATTAATAGGTGACGTGAAATAATGCCAAATTTTAAATTAGGCGCATTTGTATTTTGTTGGGATTAAGGGATTTCAACCCATTTTCTGCAGGCGGCAGGTACCGCTCACGCAACTTCGTTTCTCAGCTCCGGCGACAGTACCTGAGTGTCCCGCTAGGCGGTATTAAGCGACTTTAACCCTCTTTCCGCAGGCGGTTCCATTTTGGAATGAAATTAATGCTAAATTTTTAAAATTTGGCTTTATTTCTTTTGGCGTTATTTCACGTCACCGCATTAATAGCGAACTATGGATGTCCGAACAATCTCGGATGAAGCAGTCTTTGTGATAACAGGAATGGTTCCGATCGACATTCTCGTGGACGAGATGTTGAGAATTTATAATAGAAGAACCGCAGGGCGACAAGATGCAGGTGAAATTGCAATATGAAAGGGAGCGCGCGGCTTCAGCAGCCCTTTGGCAAGCCCGGTTAAAGTACAAAAGACAGATGGACCTATAAGTTGATCCCGAATATCGGGACCTGGACAATACGAGCACATGGGAATAAGAACTACCACTTTATGCAGTTCCAATCTGGTCACGGCGGCTATCGCAAATACCTGCACCGATTCGGACACTCTAGCTCCCTTTTGTGCGCAGAATGCTTAAACGAGGAGGAAGATACGGAACACGCCATATTTTATTGCCGGCGTTTTTCGGAATAGAGAATTAATCTGCCCAATGCAACACTATTTATAGACCGAATGGTGCAGTCAGAAGAAAATTGGATGGAAATCGGCACACTTGTTATAGTTGTGCAAAACGAGCTTAGAAGAATATCAAAAATTAGACGAGCTGAAGAAGCAAGTACAAGAAGAATAGCATAAAGTGCTTACCAGCCACGCGAATTAATACCTAACGGCAGTCTCGCGCGGAGGGTGGTTGAAGGACATAGTGGTGTGGAGAAGTACATAGGCGCACTTCTGGCATCGCAGGTACTGCGAATCGAAGATTACCACATCCATTCGTGCAACCAAGAAAAAAAAAACACAAGTACAGGCTTTTTTTTAGAGGTATATAACTTCGAATTGAAATAAAACACAAGAAAATCGTTTTAATGTCCAATTGGGCTTTATTAGAAGGACAATTTTATGCCATTAATGTTTAAATTAACGGTCTCCATTAACGGTAACTGACTCTCCAGCATCATTACGAAAGAAGTATGGCCCAATGGCTCCACCAGCCCGTAGAGGTCACCAAACAGTCAGTTTTTATGGGGTCAAGGGGTCATGTGGATTCTCTTCACTCCAAATGTGGCAATTTTGCTTGTTGACGTAGTCATTCAACCCGAAATGAGCGTCATCACTGAACAAAATTTTACTGTAAACTTCGCGAACTGAACCATTATTTTCGAAATAAATTTGCACGATTTGCAAGCGTTGTTCATTTGTCAACCTTTTCATGATGAAATGGCAAACCAAACTGAACATAAATGACATTAGAGTTGCTAGATTTGAATACAAAATGTCAGTTTTATCTCTATTCGAAAAACAAACGTCTAAAAAAAACCCTTTATAATGTTTATCGGCCACTTTATGCACGTGGTTCTTCGTTTTAGCGTGCGCGCAGCGCAGCCTAAGAAGTTAGGCAAATTGGAAGCTGACAATACACTTTTGCGATTGTCCGACTTTTGCCAGAAGCAGAACGGTTATCCTTGCTATACGCATGTTTTGTAAAGATTGCTAGGAGCACTCGCGGGTTCAGCTTACTTACTTACTAAAGATTTTGCTCCTGTACCTTACTTATTATGCCCCTCCAGCCAGCTCGATCCCTAGCCTACCATCTCCAATTTCGCACTCCAAGCAGTAGGAGGTCTCCATCTACCTGGTTGCTCCATCAGGGATAAGGTCTTCCTTGGTGTCTTTTTCTCTATGATAGGGCGTCGAAGACTTTACGCACCGGCGGGTTCACTTGTTTAAGCTTTAACTAATAGTCTATGAACGCCTCTGCCAAAGTCTACATAGAGCGTCTGATTTAAAGTTCTCCACAGCGAATGAACAAATGCTCTAAGTGCAAAGCGTCGAGCCAAGAGAAGAGTACGCAATCTCAAGTCTAAATATTTTTGGATATAATCAATTGCAGCCCGTGCTAAATAGCCACCATTAATAAATGTATCTACCCGGAGTCTAGACTACTTGTCACAACCTTTCTCGGGAAACCATAAATTGTACTACCCGGCGGAGAGTTCGACCCTGACTATTTTAAAATTGCTCTTATTTCATCCCCTCCAATATTTAGTAAATTTTATTTGTGTAATGAATGCACGAATAAATACAGAATCAATAAACTTGATCAAAGAATTCCACTTTCTTTTTTAATCAACTAAATTAGTTCCCCACTTTGCGCACCGTAAATTTTGGTGTGTTGACATTTTTGGTCCGTACCATCCGCATAAACAAGTTCAAGGTTACCAGCTAATTGCCCCAGTAAAACTTTCCTTTAACAACCCTGCATTCCTACGCTTCTCATATTATAACTGTAACACCTTCCAAGTCACCCCTCCCACGATTGCATCCAGCATCCAGTATCCAGTATCCAACTTCTTTTGTGCAATTGCCAATATTGAAACAGCATTATGTTGTGAAATTGTTTTGCGTTCTCCTCGGTAGGTAGTACTTTAAAACTGTTCTAAAAGTCAGCACAGTACGTGTCTTCCTGCAATTCAGCAGCTAAGCAAAAGCAAACAATAAAATAAACACTGGAGAAAATTTTTGTTTGCATTTTTCTTCATATTTTTTTTCAAGGATTTCCCTCACAAGTTGCTTCCCAGAAACAATGACGTCAAGAGTATTTCTCGCATGATGTTAAATGTTAATGATATGCTATAACACATAGTCATATATTATAAAAGCTGCTGCCAAAGCTTATTTATCTAATAAGTCAAGAATCCATAAAAACAAAAACACCTCAAAAAGAAAATATTATTTCTTCACCTTTACCAAAGATAAACATAAAAAAAAAAAAATAAGAAATGATATATAATTTTTTTTTTTTTGTTCCAAAAATTTAAAAGCTCATTAATTAAATTTTAATGGATACTTTCAGCCTAAAGTACAATAAACATGAAACACCCACCAGCTGGTGGTTCAGTGGCCGGCATATGATATGAATTAAAATCAAATTTATAATGTTTCGTATTCGTATTCCGGATGCAGTCAGACTGATTAATAAAACAGGACTGGACTGTCTGTCTGCGCTCGAAACAAAGTCCATCTGCTTTCACCCAGGCGAACCGTGTCGGACTTTGCTGGTATTTCGATATTTTCAAAACTACATTGTATACATAATAATAATGCCCAGACAAAGAAAATAGAACATAAATATTAGATAATAATCATTTTTTCTTTAAATAATTTCGATGTATTTGTTGTTAAAATTTTGCAAACAGTATGTAGAACAAAGTAACTTACCATACGATTTTGGAATATAACAAGTTGGAATGGTAAATGCAATAAATATGGAACCAACTGGCAGAAAATATTAAAGGCTATAAATATAAAGAAAGTTAATGACATACGCGAACTTGCACAGCTGTTTAATGACATACAAACACATATTATGTGGGACTAGTAGATTTGTAAGCAGAAAATCATGATCCCCCCTCTTGATCGTAGGTATCTGTGATCGTTGAAACAAATATCAAAATCTCCTTAATATTTTGTATTGTTAAAAATCCCAGCCACAGCGCAAGCTTATTAACCAACCAAACGACAGTAATAAAATTATATCAAAGAATAAAGAAATACCAAGAAAAAGAATTTGTTTGTATGGCGGTTTCCAACATTAAAACCAGCTCTAACAGCTTTTGCTATTTCTTTGCTTTATCAAGAACTTTAAAATCTTTTGCTTATGCTGCATTTCCACCAAAAGATAAATCGAGATTAAAGGCAAAAGATTAACAATAAATCTTAAAACGTTTTTATTTCTTAATCTTGTGTTTAGCAGATTAAAATTTGTATGCTAAATCTTAAGATTTAAGGTAGATTAAGGGCAGATTGATCTTAATCTCGATTTAGTGTTCGGTGGAAACGAAGCATTAGAGAACTTCATAAACCAGTCCAACGAGATACAACACACGATAGCACGACATGAGCGACGGAGATACCTATTTATGCTTATCCATTTAGGAAAATTCACATCTACAAACAGAATATCCTATATAACCTGTTTTTGATGAAAGACCGACGGTGAGGATAGACAACGAAAGAGCTACCTCTTAGTTCATGTTCAAAGGCAAATAATACTTCTTGGTAATTTTATATTATTTTAGAATATCTAACTCAATTCAAAAGATTCATTATATTGGCTAGCAGCTTGAATATTCACAATTTGGCAATGCATTCAAGGATACATGACTATTGCGGCCGGGTGCAAGCCAAACTTTTAAAGTTAAAATATAAAGCTGCATGTTGCTATTCCACTGAAATTGAAATTGAGATTTCTTTTTTTTGGCCTTATTGAATCACTTGAGAGTTAATTTAACAATTGTGTACAATTAATATATATACATACGTTACATCCATCAATTTAATGTACATATATAAAGTGCCATTCCACTATAAGATGACTATTCTCTCTGTTAAAACATGTTGAGGATTCGAAAGCAATTCCAGTTTAACCTTAAACAGTCTCAAATGTGATGAATAGGAACATGAGACGCGTCTATCTCCTATATTAAAATGTTTCCAAGACTTAAAAGTTCCCGGATATGACAAACTTTTGAAGGGGGGCAGTGCCTACACATCTTGTAAAGGTTGTAGCTCTATCTCTTTAACTTCAGCTTTAAAACGTTTTTTTCTAAATTGTGGGCGTATCAAAAAAATGTATATTTAATCATTTCGGAACCCTAAGGTCCAGGTTCAGCTTAAATTTAAAGGCCTAATAATTGCGGATGGACGGACATTACTTAATGGTCTTAGGTTTTGGTCTTGATCATTATGTACTTTAAGGGGTATACAAGGAATATTAATGGGTTTTACAAACTATGTATGTGCAAACTTAATATACCCTTAGGATAGGGTATGAAAAGAATCGCCTCAAACAAAATGTTAAGTACCTTCCTTGGCAGATTCGAAACCTTTGGTAACTTTTATTTTCGTTTGGCACCCTACTGAGGTCCGAAAGGTCTAAGAATCTAAACCTATGGTTTGAGGCTAAACTTTGGATCACTTTAAGGTTGAATCAATTTACTTTTAAATTCGTTTGTCAAATCTTGTATTAAAATTTTTAAGATAGCGGATTGACTTCTTCCTTACAATTCCAATGATATGGCGATCAAAACACTCTCGTCCGCATGAGTCATTCGCAGATTTCGTAACACTTCGTCAGTTCGTCACCAATGCTGACGTTGTTGCATTTCTTGTTTTAAAACTTAGCTGATTTTTTTTGCATATTGCCCATTATTGCTAAATGGTGCGCCGGACTAACAACTGCGGTGCATAGCTTTGGGGCTATTTCTCGGTCAAAGAAGATAGCAGAGTTCTCCTGTCGCACTTGATGTTCAACATTCAACTTCCAGTTAGTTAAGTTTATGATCCGACATAAAACCATAGGCGGAGAACTTTATTTATTATTTTGGTATTTTAGTTTTGGTGCTAAAGATTTTTAGTTTCGTTCTACTTTACCTTACGCCAAGACCTCATCTGGCGCCCCAAGCGCTTATCTTAACTATAGCCTAAGGTCTTTGCATGGTTTCACTACTTACTTCAGGAAATATCCGCGACGGATATACAACTACATCATCCTAGAAAGAAGCGATGGTAAACGTATACATGTTCATATCAAATAATGAAGGCAAGGCAGTCCCAGTAGAGATGATCTATTAGATATCACACTGTTAGACAAATGCCTATAAGCTTCAAGAGTACATGTGACAAAACTGAAAACAGAATAGAATTTCTTAGGTTAAAAATGCACAGGTCTAGTATGCGGACGGTTCCAAAACATATAAAGAAAGTAAAGCTGGAGTATACGGAGAAACCACAAAATCTTGCCTCTATGTTAGCATGGAAGGGAGCAACTCCATATTTCAGGCAGAAATACCTTCAATAGAGCTCTGCATCGAAGAAAATCTAAACAGGAATATCATTTTATTTTAACTGGCAGAAAAGCAGCACTACTTGCTATTAACGCCATTGAAATCGCTTCAAAGTAAGTTTAGGACTGCCTCAACTTCTCACAACACTAATCAGCTTCAACAGAGTCCAATTAATCTGAGTTACAGGATATAGTGGGTTCGATGAGAACCTTATGAGCTGATACGAAAGGATCTTTTGCAAGACTGTGGTGTGCCTTAATCTGTGTGCTCGATTAAATACCTCATCAAAAATCTCTTCATTACTTCAGGGACCCCGAAGAAAACAGGCAAGCGAAACAATTTCTCCTTCTACTTCAGAGCCTTTAACAATTACACACAGTTACCGGACACAGCAGAGTTAAAAAAAACATCTATGAAGACGAAGAAACAGCATGTGACTGATTAGCAAAAATACGTCTACTATTTCTAGGTAAACATTACCTACCATAACATAACTGCTTCTTCGCTCAAAGAATTAGCTGAATTTATTAACAAATCCGTCATCATACTTACTTACATAACGGGCTCCCGACCCGTGAAGAGTCTCTGCCTGAGACACGACAGCCTTCCATTCTCTGCAATCCCGGGCACACTGCTTCCAGTTGTCCAGACCAAGCGCTCTGGCATCCGCGATGACTTGGTCTTTAAAACGGAGGTTCGATCTTCCTTTTCGTCTCGAACCTGGGGGCTGGGATTCGAAGATCCTCTTGGCTGGAGCATTGTTGTCCATTCGCTCGATGTGGCCGAGCCAGGAGTTTTGAACCCATTTGTTTTGCCAAACCGAAGTAGCAGCGGTTTAATAGGGTAATTTTTCGACGGATCTCTATTAAGCTGTCATTTGTGAAGTTATGTTTACCCCGAGGTAGATGAATTCCTTAACTACCTTGAAGTTGCTGCTATCAACAGTGACATTATTTTTTCCTAGTCGGTGGACAGATGGTTGTTTGTTTATATATTTAGTCTTGTCCTCGTTAACTTCAAGGCCAACCAGCTTCGCCTGTACTTCAGTAGCCGTGGACGCTGGGATCGACCGAAGATGTCTATATCGTCCGCATACCCCAGCAGTTGGACTGATCTGTTGAAGATAGTGCCTTCCGTGTTGACACCTGCCCTGTGAACTATCTGCTCAAGAAAAAGATTGAAGAAATCACACGACAGCGCATCTTCTTACCGAAATTCGGTGCATGTTTGAAAGAGTTCAGATGAACTGCTGGCAGACTGCACATTGCACCGCGTCATGACCGAATTATAAACTAGAACATCACATCATTGGCCCACTGCGGCCGCGCGAGTAGTTGTACTAAGCCAATCCTCCTTTTCAATCCTGTGTTTAGCCTGTGTCTTGGCCGATCTTATTATTGTTATTTTAGAATGCCGGTAGCAGATGTTGAAGTCAACCTCATAGGTATGGTTAGGTTTCCACTCCACCAAGGGAGGTTTTTTTGGTTTTTTGCTATATACATCTGAGCATGACACCTCTTAAGCTATGCCCATAGTCTTCGCAGAAGGCATAAATTCTCATGTCCAGTTCATTAACTGAGTCTTTGACCGATTATTCCACTGAAGAACGGAAGTATCTACCATGATAGATAAAGCGCGTTTTTTTTAGAGGTTGGTTTTTTGAATAGAGATAAAACTGACAATTTGTGGTCAAACCTGGCAACTCTAATGTCATTTTTGTTCAGTTTGGTTTGTCATTTCATCATGAACAGGTTGACAAATGAACAACGCTTGCAAATCATGCAAATTTATTTCCAAAATAATGGTTCAGTTTGCGAAGTTTACCGCCAAATTTTGTTCAGTGATGAGTCTCATTTTGGGTTGAATGGCTACCCTTAAAACGCCATTACATCCACAAAAACTGACTGTTTGGTGTGCTCTATGGGCTGGTGGAGGCGAGTCATTGGGCCATACTTCTTCCGAAATGATGCTGGAGAGTCAGTTACCGTTAATGGAAACCGGTATAGAGCCATGATAACCGACTATTTTGTTCCCGAATTAGATGGCATGAATGTGGATGAGATGTGGTTCCAACAAGACGGCGCTACATGCCACACAGCGCACGTCACAGTCGATTTATTGAAGGAAACATTCGATGAGCGCATCATTTCGCGGAATGGACCTGTCAATTGGCCACCAAGAGCGTGTGATTTGACACCATTGGATTCTTTTCTTTAGGGATATGTGAAGTCGCTCGCCTACGCCAACAAACCAGAAACGTTAGGGGACTTGGAAGCCAACATTCGTGGCGTTATTGCCGACATACAGCCCCAAATGCTTGAAAAAGTGGTTGAAAATTGGACCTCTAGACTTGTCTTTATTCGAACCAGCCGCGGCGCCCACATGCCCGAAATCATATTTAAACATTAATGGCATAAAATTATGCTTCCAATAAACCCAAATTGATGTACATTCAAAACGAATTTCCTTCGATTCGGAGTTCTAAAAAAAACACACTTCATTAGATTTAAGACAATCTTTCGAAGTGTTGTTTCAAGTGTTACATCTAGCACTTCTTCCCAACCGCAAAATTTGTCCGTAATCCGAAAAATTAAAGTTGGGATGTTTATGAGTATACTGCATACTTTTGGTGCCTCCAAAACTTCCCGTTCCCTCTCACAGTGAAGACGATTAGATATGCTAAAACCACAAAATGTTTATGCAGGTGTAACATATGGCTGCGTATTGATTTTAGGTCGACAAGCATTCGTCCAGCTTTAATCCGCTTTCACCAAGAACCTTATCAAATTATATTTGATTGCCCTTTTGGGCAGAGATGTGTTTTAAACGCTGAAAAACATTAAACTGTAAAGAAATATTTTAACACAAGAAGACGAATCCCCGTCGATTCGACGAGTACTTTCCATTTGGCATAAATTGCTGTTGAAATATGGTAAGCCTTTCAGGATTAAGCAAAAGGTTAAGTAGCCAATTTAATTTTATTCCCAGATAAGTCCTGTGTTTAACAACGAATTCTACTCCATTCTTCGATGTATTCCATTTTAATGGCCTCCTCTAAATTCAGGTTTACTTCATACCAAAAAAAAAAAACACTTCCTTATCTTAAATCCTTAACTTTTCTCCCATTCGTTTGATCATAAATTATTTTTCTACTCAATAGAAACACCTCTCAACAACCAAATGCTATTCACCCACAAAATAAACACATATCCTCGCCACAAAAATAGCAATTCCTTTTCGTAGTTCAGTCACAGCATAATTTATGTTCAACACAAACTTTGACATTCAATTGATTCTGTTTGCTCCTGCTCCTCACAAAAACTCAAACAACAAATAGTTCCCAAATTAATCAATCGACCTTCGACTCAACAAGAGGGAGATTCTTTACACTTTCCCACCCGATGATCATTTACCCCATCAACACTCCACAGATCGAGATAAGCGATGTGTATTGCCGATATACAGATTCACAGATACATTATACACTGTTTGAGTATCTATGCGAAAGGTAATTTGTACAAACTAATTGCTGGGAAATCTTTCAAAAGTAATTCCAAATATTTCCTCTCGCTCAAAAATAAAATAGAAAAACAGCAATAAAGCATGAAAAAAACAACACACAGAAATAAAACGAAAGTAAAAATAAAAAACATTGCACGTGTGTGTGTGTTGCAATAAAAAAAAATAAAAATTGAAACAAATTAGAATACCACAAGAAAAAAATTTAAGAAAAACGTCCATCATAGTTAAGCCAGCAAAAAAATATATAGAATTGTTATTTAGCTTTTGGATATTTGCGTTTGGAGTTTTTTTTTTGTTAAAAATTGGTGAATTTTCAAGGCCAAATAGCTGAGTACAAACCACTGCGGAGGAAAATGTGGGTTCGCTAGACTTTGTGTTGCGGATAGACCGCGAATGGATGTATTTATATCCAACTTAAAGCGAAGAATGTTATGAGAGTATTTTCCTAAAACAGGTGGATAGAAGCAAGGTTACAAGGGCTGTTTTGCACCACGTGCAAATTTCCCATAGAAGCTATGATTATGAATACCCAAGTTTTATATGTTTGGACACGCCACTAACAAAACCACTTTGATCCGTTTATAAATCTTTTTATGTCTGAAAGAGGTACCCCAGCCAAGTCGTCCAAGCTATCGAAGAACCGTGATCCCATATCGGGCAAGCGGGCCATGTTGCACATGCACATGCACATACAGAGTAATGAGCTTTTACTTTTTCCGACACTTAAATTTAATGCAAAATGGAAATTTCTCTAATTACCGCTTCGTAAAGTGCCATGTCAAATACATGCTTTCAACAAACCTTTATCCACCGGCTAGGAAAAATCGTAACTGTTGAAAGCAGAAACTTCGAGGTGGTAAAGGAGTTCCCGTACGTCGGGGTTAACATTAACTCCGCAAACGACATCTTAGTAGAGATTCAACGAAGAATTACCCTAGGAAACCGCTGCTACTTCGGTTTGGCAAAACAAATAGGTTCAAAGCTCCTAACTCGTAGGACGAAGTGTAAACTCTATAAAATACTGATGCTGCTGAGTGCTGAACGATAAGCAGGAAAGAAGAGCAGACACTTAACTCCTTTCAGAGAAAAATTCTTCGAAGAAGAATGCACGTCAACTGCGAATGGAGATCAGTGCTCAAGCCAAGAGAATCTTAGAATCCCAGCCGCTAGGTTAGAGACAGAAGCTAGGTTTCAAAGAGCAAGGCATCGCGGATGACAGAGCGCTTGGTTAAGATACCGTAGGAATGAAAGGCTGCTGTGTCTCAGGCAGAGACTCTCCACCACGAGTCAAGAGCCCGTGAAGTAAGTTAGTAAATTGTCAGTTGAACTCGCCTGTAATCTGTTATTTTAATCCACGTACACTCAAAGAAAAATAATTGAAAAATTACCTTATCCGAGAAAGATATCCAATTTTACAATCAAATGGCAAATGAAATTAAATGACCTTAAGTCAGCTCACACCAATTTCACTTACAAGAATGTACCAGGCATACTAGTGTACATGAATAGCAATGAAATGCAATATTCAAATACAGTTTAGTATCTAGGTATGACTCTAGATGCTAAACTGCGCTGGAAAGCACATGTAAAGAAATAAAGAGACGAATTAAATATGAGATACAGTAAACAGTATAGGTTAATTGGGAGACACTCTTATTTATCCCATTATAATAAACCATCGCTTTATAAGTAAGCTCTTAGACCTATATGGACCTACGGGACCCACCTCAAGGGATTCACTTCCAAAATGAACATACAAACAATTCAAACATTCCAAAACCAAGTTATACTGAACAAAAGTCCGTGGTAAATAAGAAACATAGAGGTCTTACTGTTGATGTGGTTGAAAATGAGATTAAAACATAACGAAAGGCTACAGTCCGCTTGGGGCGAACAGTATGATACCCTATCCTTATCCCTATGTACCCCAAAGAAAAAAAGCGTTAGGAAGATGATGGATAGCATTTTATTTCATTCTATGAAATTTAAAATAAATAAATATTTTTTTTAAAAATGCCCCCAAAAAGTGGGCGTGGCCAAAAACTTTGTATGGGCGATATATTGAGAAAAATATTGGCTTAATATATTGTTAAACATTTTTTTTCTATTTCTATGAAAATTTTCGAAGAAAACAGCATTTTAGTGAAAAACGCCCACAAAAAGTAGGCGTGGCAAAAAACTTTATATGACAAATTAATAAAGATCGGCAGTACCTACATATCGTGTGAAGGTTGTACCACATTATCTCTCTAACTTAAGACTTAAAACGGTTTTTTCCAAATTGTGGGCGTGGCAGTGGGCGTATTTCGAAAATGTTAACACTTTACCATTTCGGAACCCTAGGGAGTATATGTTCAGCTTCCTAGCTGAACTTTAAAGGCCTCAAAAGTTGATACGGACGGACGGACGGACGGACATTGCTAAATAGTCTTAGATTTTGGTCCTGATCATAAATATATATACTTTTAGGGGTCTGCGACGAATATTAAGGGGTGTGACAAACTATGGGTCAAAATTAATATGCCCTTAGGATAGGGTATAAAAAGTCGCTCCAAGATACAGAGCTACGCTCCTCAATCACCCTAATAAGGAAATAACTCAATCATTAAATACTACCAATAAGATCAGAAGGCTTAGGTGGTTAAAACCCTTTGGCCTATAAAAGTTAGCTATAGTATTATAGTTAGAAAGTATTATATTAAGAAATTAAGATATAATTAATATAAAAACATTTAAAAAATCCTACTTTTGTCGGCTTTTAAATTAAATTTCAATATAATTACAAAAACTCTTTATTTAAACTGCTGATTAGTCTAACGACTAGTTGCAAAACCTTTAAGTCCTATTAGTCAGTCTTCGGGAGTGTTTTTTTAGATCAATCTAAAGTCCCTCACTATTACTCAGGGGTCCATCGCGTCCTTCTGCAGTTTCCTTTCGATCATTTTTCCTTCCAACAGCGCCGGATCTAGGCGAAATTTACATTTTACAGACGAATGGACAACTCATCATTTACTTAACTTAGACCACGGAATCAGTAATAGTACAAGTACGGACTGAAATGTGCTGCACGAACATTTACTATTCGCAAGGCGCGTAGGCATAGTTCAAAATATGCGCCCGCTTGCCCCAGGAATCGCAGATCGCGGCAGCGAAAGGGATGAAGCTATATTCGAAAACTCACTCGTCGATCTCTCTCCACGACAGTGTTTTGTTTAAAACTTGTGTGTTGTTTGTTTATTTTTACTCTTTAGTAACGAACGAGGCAGGTCATCTCTAAACTGCATTAAGGGATTTTAAATTTATTATTAGTTTAACTATTTCGGCGAATATTCTCCGCGAAATAAATCGAGTGAATATCGAACTTCAGAATGCAGATATTATCCTAGCCTATCCTATCCTTGCCCGTTCCGTCGCACTAATTAATGGACTGCTCAAAACCTTGCCAAAAATGAGACAAAATCCAATAAAATATTGGATAAAAGAGGCTGGAAAAGTTGCTGAAAAAAGTGGTGGTTTGCAAGACAAACGAATTTCGAAACGTAAAAACATTTCGATGAGATGTGGGAAGACGAATTATAAACACGCGAACCTGTTCAACCATTTTTTAAGGAAATAATGATGGTATTTGATCGAATCATAACAGAAATTAAAAACAGGTTGGATTGTACTACCATGTTGAATTTTTAAAATGTCAATTGAACAACTGCAAAAGTATGGAGCAGATCTGCCTCGAAAAGACGAGCGAGATTTAAGCGTCGTTGATTTCTGCCAGGAACTCTACGTTTTTAAGGCTAACGGTTTCTATCTCTTGCAACAAATCTATGATGCTTTTCCTAATATTTGTATTGCCATGCGAATTTACACTACGCTTCCTACTACATCCGCAAGCTGTGCGCGAAGTTTTGGCAAACTGAAACTTATTAAAAATTATTTCCGATCTTCTACGCACGCTTATCAAGTCCTGCAATCTTAGCGATAGAAAATCGAATTGCACACGAGTTAAATTATGACAAGGCCATAGATTTATTTGCTGAACAAAAAAACTCGAAGAGTAAAATTGTAATTTCAATTTACGAATGCAATAATATACGTGCAAGGATATAGATAGATATATCTGTAAATAAATAGGCTTAACAAGGAATAAACAGCGATGGATGCATTATTTACTAGAGGCCTATGTAAGCTATATCCAAATGTCAATTAAGGGGTTACATGGGTTTATTCGGGGAAAAAAAGTTGTATTTTCAAAAAAAATTGTTTTGATATAAAAAATAAAATATTTTATTCAAACTTTTTACTTTTTTAAAGATATACATTTGAGGAAAAGGAAAATATTCAAAACTCCGTCATTGTGACGTCATTTCCCGTGATTCTTCGGAAAAAAGGTGCATCCGCGTTGACAGTAGAACTCGTGACATGATCATCAGAAGTGAAAGTGTTTTAGTTAAGACCATAAACTAGAATTTGGAGGAAGGGAAAAAGATCTGGCAGACCTTTTTACAAAAAAATGCAAATTTTAAATAATTGTGATTGAAAAAAAAATCGATCTTCCAAGTCCTCGTGAATTGTATCTCGAAGACCTGGTTGAGTGGTGTTCGAGAACTGTTGACAACCGACTTTAAAAACACAGTTTCCAGAAAAACGCTTTTAAAGTTTGAATAACCTCAAATAAACCCCGTGTTTCAATTGAGTGCGCACCTTCCCAATACTGTATCTCCGAAACATTCGGAATGCCTTGGAAATTTAGGATAATATTCTCGAGATGTTGTAGAAATTAATAAGAAATTAACAACACATGTAACACCTTAATTAGTGGACATCTGACAGCAGTTTTTGCCCCGCCTAAAAAAAATTTTAGATCCAGGGCTGCCTTCCAAGGAATAGCTTTGACAAGTCTAATTGTTACTAACCATTATCAGAAAACAAGGGCTCCGAAGCCTATAAAATATGTATTTTTAAGCTCCATTCACAATTCGCCACACTCAATCCACGCAGTTCCAAAAAAAGTGAACAAAAATGAAATATGTAGGTCAGGCATGTCAAAGATACGGCCCGCGACATCAATTCAATCAATATTTCATTCCCATCGCAGAAACAAGTCATTCAAGAAATAAGATAAAATTAAAGAATTTATCTGGTATTCCTTAGCAGCCGATGAAAGTACAGATATCAGAGATACATCTCAGCATGCTGTATTTATTCGTGGAATTGATAAAGATTTTAATATCACAGAAGAGTTGCTGCAGTGCATACCTTTGAAGAGTACTACCACAGGTCAAGATATTTACTCAGCAATTGAGCAATTAGTACCAAGTTATGAGTTGGATTTGAGCAAATTCTGCAGTATTACCACAGATGGTGCACCATCCATGGTCGGTAAAAATGCTGGTGTTGTTACGAAACTACGGAACAAAATTTTAAATGAAATTAAGAGTGAACGATCAAACTTTGTTGGAATTCATTGTATTGTACATCAAGAAGCGCTGGCTTCTAAAGTGCTAAAAATGGATCATGTGATGAATCCCATAGTTAAAACAGTTAATTTTATTAGAAGTAGAGGACTAAATCATCGCCAATTCACACAATTTTTAAAAGATCTTGATGAACAATTTTCAGACATTCCCTACTTTGCAGAAGTTCGGTGGCTTAGTCGTGGATCAATGCTTAAGCGATTTTTCGAATTGCGTAAACATATTGTTACGTTTATGGCTCAAAAGGGTAAACCGATGGAACACAGTGATGAATGGTGGCTCGACTTTGCGTTCTTAGTAGATATAACGGAACACTTGAATAATTTGAACGTTAAACTTCAAAAAAAAAATGTAATCATTACGCAACTGTAGTCAAGTATTCAAGCTTTCCAAATGAAATTAAAGTTGTGGGAGTCGCAGCTGTGTGAACAAAAACTTGACCATTTCTTTAGCATTCGTGAGATCGGCTTCTACAATGCAGATAAATTGTCAGACTTTTCAAATCGTTTGCTTGATCTTATTGCTGAATTTGACAGTCGTTTTGCAGATTTTCGCGAGCTCAATACGTATGACTTTCCTCTTTTTAGTAACCCATTTACATTCGACGTTGGTAAAGCACCGACTTACTTGCAAATGGAACTAATAGATTTGCAGTGTGATATTGCTTTAAAACACAAATTCAATGAAGTTGACATTTTGACATTTTATACAAATTGCTTCAGAAATCAAAATAGCTATCCCAACTTAAGG
Source organism: Ferdinandea cuprea (assembly GCA_963576555.1). Taxonomy (NCBI): domain Eukaryota; kingdom Metazoa; phylum Arthropoda; class Insecta; order Diptera; family Syrphidae; genus Ferdinandea; species Ferdinandea cuprea. The sequence goes on from OY754958.1 coordinate 136,063,161, forward strand.
AACCATGCTGCTCGCATTTTATCCATGTTTGGAAGCTCATATGTGTGTGAACAAATGTTCTCAACAATGAAGATAAATAAATCAAAATACCGTTCAAGACTTACCGATGAACATGTTCAGTCAATTTTAAAAATTAACACAACATCGCTGACACCCAACATCGAGGAAATAATGAAACGCAAAAGAAGTCAAGTTTCTGGATCCTCAAAATAATATTTAGGCTTAATAGCCCTCCGTTTAAAAAAAAATCAATTTTTTTTCTTTAATAAAATCATTTTTTGTATACTTCTTACTTATACTTAGTATTACATTTTCATTTTATTTTTAATGTGGCCCGCTGTCATACTAGAGACAAGAAAATGACACTTAATGAGTTTGAGTTTGACACCCCTGATGTAGGTCCTTGTAAAACGATCGCCATCCTTTTATCCTCATATTTTCTTCCGCAAGCATTTTGCTAAATTTAAAAACTTCCCGTTCTTACATAGCCAGCAACTAATTAAATTCTTTCGAAAAACAAGTAATCATCGCCAGCGACATTAATTTCCAAGAACCATCGTGTTGGAACGAAACATTTGTGTCTTAATACTTAGAAATTATTTTTACGAAAATAACGTGAGTAACATTCAACAAAAAGTTTTCGAATCATTTATAACAAAAAAAAATAAAAATCACCCCAAAATCTCACATTGTCCGCAATTAAAATGCTGACAGCCATCACAGCGGCAGCACAGTGGCCACAAAGTGTTTACTTTAAGTTTAAACGATTAATAAACCTTGATTTCTTATCAACCATGTTAACAAACAAAATAAAACAACAGCTTGTAACTTAATAACCATAAGGCACGAGTTGATACCCAACCCCATTGAAAGTGCTTTTTCAACTCTTTCACTAGCACGTGGTCAACGTGTGTGTGTGTTTTTTTTTCTTCTCATTGTTTTGACACCTTAACTCTGCGGTAAACTTATTTGAAATTAGGTACTTACCACACCACCCACTCCACAATAGATCGACAGCGAGATCAATAATCCAATATGATTCAAAGCAGATTTCCATTTCAGTAGTTTCCAACAGCCTTTCCGACACAGACCTCCGCCTCCTTCCTCGACTGTCTCGACACGAACGTCCAGATGTTTAAGTTTCTGCAGAAGTTCCTGATTGGCCTCATCCGCCGAATCGTATTCCACCATTATAAATGAAAAAAAATTACTTTCACTAAAATAAACTAAACTTTTTCTTAATATTTAAATAATTTTTTTTTTATACCAGAAAGCACTTTTTACTTTCTGGATATGCACAACATTTTTACTTTTATCTCATATTGCACTGGTTAAAACTATTAAAAAAAACAACACTTTGCACTCGCAAAACCCGTTCATAAAATACGTTTTTTTTCGAAAGACTTTTACGGGATTTTCCGCACGAGACAACCGTTTTTGTTTCTATTTAAAAAAAAAAAGAATTCCTTACGCTCCGGCCAACCCGAAGTCAACGCATTGACTAAGACTGCAGATGTAGAAATTTTCCCGCAGAATTTTCCTTTCCTTCACTGTTGCTTGGTGCTGGGAAATTATTCCCAATTTTCTTCTTTATTTTGAAAACTCACGCAAATACAGAGAAACATGTGTATAAGCGAATTTTCGCGGATGTCAAACATTTCGAACATGTTTGATGCGCCGGCGCTTGTTCTCTGTCAAACAATAACACAACGTGTTGTGTTCGATTTAGAGAATGGCATGGCAATGGCAAAAAATGTTTTTGGATGTTAGAAACGCGTGGTGCCGGTGATTATTTGTTTTTGGTTCGTTTCTCGCTTATCGTGGCCTAATTTTTCATACACGTCTACCGGGGTGGGTTGGGAGCGAGGAGGATTTTAATTTTCACCACTTTTCCTTTCGGCGAATGTTGATAGAACTCGTGTTCTGTGTTGTAAGACAGTTTGTTGTTGGGCTAGCTGATGTTACACGTTTATTCGTTTTTTTGTTTTGTTTTCGTAAAAGATGTCTCGATGTACTTCAGTGGATAAGTTGATGGAAGGCGTGTTCCGAATTGGTAATGATTTGCTAGCGCTGCGGCTGCTGTTCTGTTGTTGTTGTTGTTATTGACGTTTGGTTTATTGTTTCGCCACTTTGCAGTTTATTTAAAGTTTTATTGTTGAACTGTGTCCTTGGGGATAGTTAATTGTGCGTCATAAGTCAACACTGATGATAGAATGTTGAGTAAGGAATATATTTACGCAAATTGTTCACGAGCTATAAAGTCATAAGGCGGGCGTTGTAAAACAAATTGCCATTACGGGTTTCATTAATCGGATAGAAGTTTTATTTGAATAAATATTAAGATTAAAATGCTAATTTTGAGAAAATAGTTAACTCAAATCGTTAAATCAACGGAGTAATGGTTTTTTATTTAATGAATAATCTCAGCGCTAATAGCCCTTAAGTGCTGACGGTTAATATATTTATTTTTATAGAAATAGTTACTAACTGGAATAAGCTGTTGGTGGTTTGTTTTTGACGTTAAGTTGGTTTTCCTTAACTCGTCGTCTCGTAAATCCTGTTAGTAGGATTGTTTAGTATCTCATCTCAGTCGTTAAGGGGTTACTACAGAATACTATTAATTTAGTTTTGAAATCGTATTGTGCACTAGTGCCGTGAATAAGCTTATTTGGCAGATAATAATAATTTAAATATCTATGGGTACAGTGACATACGGCCAAGTGACGAAATGTCAAATCTTGAAGTTTTGCCTTATGACACTTTTAAAAGGCAAATTTGATTTCGCGATAGGACAACATTTAATTTAGAGTTATAAGGCAAATGTGTTCTAGAGCCTAAATGGTAGCTTTGCAAAATATTTAGTACCTACCTGCTACGAAAGATTAAGGGTTCTCAACTCACTTGCTGAAGGCACCTCCTACCCAACTTTGTTGTAATATCTCCTACTCGATATGCCGTCAAACATAGCCACAAAAAGAGACCTACTACATAAATATATATAAATAAAGGGTTCTTTTTTAGAGGTATAGAACTTCGAATTAAAATAAATCACAAGAAAATCGTTTTAATGTCCATCAATTTGGCTTTATTGGAAGGATAATTTTATGCCAATATGATTTCGTGCATGTGGCCGCCACGGCTGGTTCGAATAAAGACAAGTGTAGAGGTCCAATTTTCAACCACTTTTTCAAGCATTTGGCGCTGTATGTCGGCAATACCGCCACGAATGTTGGCTTCCAAGTCCTCTAACGTTTCCGGTTTGTTGGCATAGGCGAGCGACTTCACATATCCCTAAAGAAAATAATCAAATGGTGTCAAATCACACGATCTTGGTGGCCAATTGACATGTCTATTCCGCGAAATTATGCGCTCATCGAATGTTTCCTTCAATAAATCGATTGTGACGTGTGCTGTATGGCATGTAGCGCCGTCTTGTTGGAACCAAATCTCATCCACATTCATCCCATCCAATTCGGGAACAAAATAGTTGGTTATTATGGCTCTATACCAGTCTCCATTAACAGTAACTGACTCTCCAGCATCATTTCGGAAAAAGTATGGCCCAATGACTACACCAACCAATAGAGCACACCAAACAGTCAGTTTTTGTGGATGTAATGGCGTTTTAAGGGTTTTATGTGGATTCTCTTCACTCCAAATGCGAGCCACATCACTGAACAAAATTTTGCGGTAAACTTCGCGAACTGAACCATTATTTTCGAAATAAATTTGCACGATTTGCAAGTGTTGTTCATTTGTCTGATTTTCGTCGGAAGCTAAAAATTGCGACACGACAACCAAACTTAAAAAAAACATAAGGAAAGGCTTCAGTCCGCTTGGGGCGAACAGTATAATACCCTATCCATATACCTTAATGCCAAAAAGAAAAGGCCTTAGGAAGATGATGGATAGACATTTTTTTTTTTTAAAATACGCCCCCAAAAAGTGGGCGTTGCTGAAAACTTTGTATGTACGATATGTTGAAAAAAATATTGGCTAAATATCTTATTAAACATTTTTTTACGCTTTTAATGAAAATTTTTGAAGAAAAAAGCATTTTAGTGAAAAACGCCCACAAAATGTAGGCATGGCAAAAAAAAATTGTATGACAGACTTATAAAGAAGGGCAGAGCCTACATATTTTGTGAAGGTTCTAATACTCTATCTCTCTAACTTTAGCCTTAAAACGGTTTTATCTAAATTGTGGGCAATTTACCATTTGGAACTTCGTACCAAATTCTGTCAAGTCCGTTTAAAATATCAAGCACAAAGACCTTGACCTAGACCTAAATTGGTTCCACTTTTCCGGTTAGACTGATATTTTGCTGACATAAATTATCAGTCGACCTTTTGCTACAAATCCGTACTGCCGGTCATTAAGAAGTTTTCGGGATTCAAGACATCACATAAGCTTATGATTTTTCAGCGTTTCCATGACCTTGGATAGTAGTGATGTAACTGCAAACGGTAGGGGACATACCGTCTTGGCCACCGGATTTGTGAATGTTGCTACAGTACGAGTGCGGAAGTGGATTTGTCCAATGGAGTGTTTTAACCGCTCGAGTGTCGAAACAGATAAAGATGTCGAATTTTTTAACCAAATTTTACTTCCGTTGGGACTTTTGGAGTATATGTTTGACACTATGGATCGTTTGAACTTTTTTCAGTTTTACGCAGTTGGTTTGGCCTTGAATGACCGACAACTTAACTAATAAACCTTGATAGCTTCTTAAATTAAGTCACATCACGTGTTCTCCTTAGATTTGATACCCATTGCTCTGCTAGAGATAAAAGATTTCATACCCAGCAGCATCCACGTGGTTGTCGACGAAGTACAGCGATTAGTTCAAACACTTATAGTAGTTCTTTCCCGCTTTCTATAACTACACCTAAAATGCTTTGCTTTCAGATTTAAGTACGCTTTAAAGCCTCATCGTATTTTTCCGAAATACTTAAATGAGGTAGAAATATAAATCAAGACTTTTTTAAAAAGTTTGCTTCTGGTAAAGAAGAAATTTAAAGAAATTTACATATTAGAAAGGTAATTTAAAATCATTTGGGAACCTGCCTCAGACAACTTTATGTGTTAGAGCCTCCATCCAGGACCAATTAATTCAATTAATTCATAATATACGGAAATGATGGCGCAATTTGCATATCAAATAATAAAGGTTTAAACATCGACGTTCAAAATATTTTCTATTGGAAATGATGATGAAAAATGTTAATTTTTGCCTCGATTGTTTTTAATGCAGTTACACGAATGCAGGCCATATTTTAAGGAGTATTCTGATATCAGATATCTGTAAGAACGGCGCAAGGTTAAAATTGCTATTGCTTTTCCAACGAACTGGAATGCCTACGTACAGTTCCCAAAATGAAGCAGTCTATTGTCACTATCAGCATGCGTGGATGCTGATGGACTTATTATAGAATAAGGGAGGATTAAAACCTAAATATTTCTTTTGATGCTAAACTTCCGATTTTTCTACCATCGCTTTACATTTATACTTATTTCGTGATTCAATATTTGCACCTTATTGCCACCTTATTTGTTACTTAAATACATCTACTGTTTCCTGTGCGCCGGTTACTAGGTTCCTTTCGCAAGTCTAATAGCCATCAGCTAGTTGCTTGGTATTTTTATATAACCTTACGTTGTGACGATCTCAAGGTGCTGAGAAACCGCATATGTTCCCTTCTTTCTAGGCAGGCTCTTCCTTCCTTTCATTCCTGGCCTTGTATTAATCTGAATAGTTTTCTTGTATGCATTTTTTATCACCTTTTTCGAGTATACTCATACACATACATCTTTATACGACTTGTGGTTTCGATAATGGCACCACTGGGTTGTAAGTGAATGCACAGTGGAGTATTACTTCATATACTACCATGTTTTGTAAGTACCAGCTGCAGTCCTGTATTTAGTTATCGACATACATATATTCAACAATAATTGAATTCTTCATCTTTCGGCATGGCTTAAAATGAAAATTTATATCTGGTCCCAAAATCAGGAACGCAAATAGTCATAAGCGTCGAAATTCATATAAATATGTCAGACATCGCAACAGCAAAAATGTTATACATTTACTTGACTACCAAAGTGTACCTAACTTGACGTCAGTATAAATGGCATGTCTTTCCAGTTGTTTCTGAATTCCATGCAACTAAATGATTTAGTTCTTTCCTCTGTTTTCGGTATCATAATAATTACCTGTCATGTCAAACATACTCAACCTCTCGTGGTAAATAAATTAAGCAATGTTGAGCTCATAAACAGGCCACATACCAATCGAAACTGACATGCATAAATAGTCTGACATACGTTTTTGAAATCTTTATTGGGGCAAAAGTTCAAAATATATTACACGTGTCCTTTAAATGCATTAGAACACGTTTTCATCGTGTTTGCTGCCCATTTTGCGACCATAAATTTCCAATCAATTTTCCTTCAATCGGATTGAGACACGCCACTGGCGGAGTGATAAATCTTATAAAAACTGATAAATTCCTTAATCATCACGATGAATTCATGCCACGGCACACAATATGTACATATGTTTGATGTTCTTTTGACATTTTGTTTGAACAGGAAACCGCTCTGTTATGAGCGCTTAAAGTCAAATCGTGCAAAAAGGACATTCATCTAGAGTAAGCGTGAAAATAACAGTGAAGCTAAGAGCAGCGGAAATTAAATTGAGTAAGGGTAAGGCTCAACTAACACACCTTATTTGTGTAGCCGGATAATTATGTTGTTGAGTTCCTGTGTGTGCTAAACACAGCCAATGAATCGATTGATGGATTTGTGCGAAACAAATATGGCGAGACTGTTTTATATTCCAACAATAATATCGTTAAATTCTTTTCCTCGAGGCCGAAGTCGAATCATACATACATACACCCGTTGCATGCTAAAGTGCTGTATGCGGTCGCGGACATAAAGTTTGCATAAAAGAAGTTCATTTTACTTAATGATTCTTAAAAACAAAATGCAAATAAAAATGTTCCTTTCCTTATAGGAAGTGTGGTTCCGTGTTTTGCTAGTTCCTCGGCCTTGCAGTTCCCTGAGATATCTCTATGCCCCCGCACCCAGCAGATATGCCAATCCTCTCTAAAGGAGATTTCGAAGCATTTCAATATTCACCTCTGTTGTGCGCCCGAGCATAGAGATATCCTAGGGAACTGCAAGGCCAAGGAACTAGCAAAACACGGAAAGGTTCCTTATTCATTCCAATAAATAACAATATTAAATATGAAAGATTCGAAACAAATACCGTGTCTTATGAAAGTATAGACATAGAAATAATAGAAAAAACTACAACAAAGCACATTCATGCGATCTACAGACCACCGAAACGAAATATAGGAGACTTCATAAAAGAACTTGAGGGGAATATTCAGGTTAGAAACGAGCTTATAGTTTTGGGAGATATGAATTTAAACTTACATAATATAAGTGACTCACAGGTAATTGGATACATGGAAATGATGGCAACAAAGGGATTAACAAACGTTATAAAACAAAGTACTCGTGTAGTTCCGGGCACAAACACCGCCACACTAATTGATCACTTATATGTCAGCATTACAAACAGCGAAATTATGTCAGCGGTCATTGAAACAGACATATCAGATCACTACGCACTGATGTATGCCACACTGAAGGATACCGGCAATGAAGGTGTACAAGAAGTGCGCGGACGAATCGACCAACAGAGGGTTAATCTTCTGATTGAACAGACTGACTGGCAGCAACGCTGTGAGGAAACCAACCTAGGGTGCCTTTATAGCAAACTTGTAGATGAAATTAACCACATACATATATACACAATCAACAAATACAAGCAAATACAAAAAGAAACGTCAGTACAAACCTTGGATCACCTCCGATATGGTCCAAATGTGCAAAAGAAGAGACGAATTGTATAGAAGGTGGAAGAACAATCCGCGAAATCAAGATTTCCAAAGTGAATATAAGCACTATCGAAACTTTGTAAGTAAAAAAATATTATTTGGTAAATCGAGCTACTACAGGACACAATTTATAAATTCAAAGAACGATCCCAGGAAAACGTGGAATGTTGTCAACGAAGTTCTTGGGAGGAGGAAAAAGTCGATAGATGACATAATTATCAACAACTTTGATGGGAAAAAGGAGCTAGTGACAATTGTGAATGAGTTTGCCGAGCACTTCACAACACAAGTACCTAGAATTTTGCACATCTGTAACGTAATTACATCCAAACATCAAAAACGGAATATTGTCCACTCTATGTTCCTCAAGGAAGCAAGTGAAGAGGAAGTGTATAGCATGTTGTGTTGTCTAAAACCGAATAAAGGTCCTGGAGCAGACAATATTAGACAAGTTGACCTGAAATGTAACGCTCTAACTCTGACTCCGATTGTGAAGGAAATCATTAATCAAAGTTTTGATCAGGGTTTCATACCAAAGGCGCTTAAAACAGCAATTCTACGGCCTATTTACAAAGGAGGAGTTAAGACAGAAATTGTAAACTACAGACCAATTTCGATCTTACCTGTGATCGAAAAATGTATGGAGGAGATTTTTGTTGATCGCTTAAAGAAATTTATAAGTAAACACAATGTTTTGCAACCAAACCAATATGCTTTTCAAAAAGGCAAGAGTACTGGGAGACTATTGGGAGAGATGTCGAACGTTATTACCACCGGCTTGAATAAAAACCACCACGTACTAGTTATGTTTGTGGATTTCAGTAAAGCCTTTGACACGCTGGTACACGACAAGCTGCTAGATTGCCTAAGTCAGATCGGAATTAGAGGAAAGGTAGAAAAATGGCTAAATAACTATTTATCTGATAGAACATTTAGGGTGAAGATTGCAAACATAGTCAGCGAGGAGAAGAAGAGCATCTATGGCGTTCCACAAGGGTCCAAACTGGGCCCTATATTGTTTGTTCTGTTCACAAACGAACTACTTCGAGTTTTTGAGCAATCGACTGCATTTGCATACGCAGATGACATTGCTATAGTGGTCAAACATCAACAACTCGAAACGGCGATTGCAATAATGCAGAAGGAATTCGACAAAGTGTCAAGATGGTGCCACGATCACAACTTGGTGATAAACTCGGGGAAGACAAAGCTGATGCACATACGCACACCGAATCAAAGAACGGCAGATATAAATATCTTTCATCAAAATGAAAGCTGTCCAACCACACATAGGAGCGAAGCAATTGAGGTCGTCACATCAATCAAGTATTTAGGTATAATCATCGATCAGCATTTCATTTGGCACGAACACATTCAGCGTTTGCGCTTGCAGTTAAAAAGTGCTGTTTTTGCTATGGTTTATCTGAAAAAGTACACAACAACAGATGTCCAAAGGCAAGTGTACTACTAACTGGCTGAATCGAGAATTCGGTACGGCATTTTGGCTTGGGAAAATGCATCGAAAACGCACTTGGACAAAATACATAACCTCCAACGACGTCTGGTAAAAATTATAGAAAATAACAATAACCCATTTCAATTTCTAGACGTCAAGAGAATATTTAAGATGACGGTAGCTCTGGAGTACTACAATGACTCACGTTTCCAACAACCCATTCGTCATAATCAGAACACTAGAAGACGTGCACAACAACTTCTCGAAATACCGGGAGTATTTAACAAATATGGACGAAGACAATTAGCTCACAGTATTCCAACATTGATGAACTCACTACCAGCTAACCTAAAAAATATAGTTAATTTCAAAAAACGCAAAAAAGATCTTAAAGTATATTTCCTTAACTCTAATTAATTTTTGTTTTAAATAATTAATACTTTAACATACAATTTTAGATTTTTAAAACAGTATTAACATTTAAACTCAACTTTTATTGTAATACTTCCAAACATGAAAATATTTGAAACGCAATTACAGCCTTGAGCTTCGCAGGTAACATATTTATTTATAACGTTTTTAAAAGAAAGAAATAAAGAATAAATAAAAAAAAAAAAAAAAAAAAAAAAAAAAATCCTTGTTCCTTAGGTATTCTAATTGCTACATTCAAACTAATGCGAAAATCGGAAACTATTGATAAAACTAACCTTAGTGTAGAAAAAGTTTAGATCCACTTGGTATCACAACCGACCTCTTTTTGGTCTAACTAAGTCGGCCTCACCGATTACCACTTCAACCTAACCTTTAGAAAATTTAAGGCGCCCTTTGTCTTTATTTTGTCTCAATTTTGAAAATGAAGCACCAATTTGATGATTTGGGTGAAAAGCGCACTGTTGTATCAATTTGAAAAATCGTAAAGGCTCGACGGCTACTAGCTGGCTATAGTCTTTTCTCGCAAGTAATAGCAAACATAATATGGACTTTGTAGACTCACAGACATTCGGTCGAACTAGTTTGGTCTGTCTGCAGTCCGAAAAATCGTGCAAGTGGTTCAACGCACTTAACCACTAAGCCACGCACTCACACATTGTTTAATGTTTAATTGAACCAACTGACTCATTACGAATTATAAAAATAACACACAGAGACGATGCGCTTAATAAAAGTTCTTAAACGCAAAGGGCTTCTTCATTACTAACATGAAGTATACAAATTTGTGATCAATACTTTAAAAGCAATCTTCGTCAATTGCTTTGAACCCTCGTAAGAACCTGAGGACCCAAGGTCAGTAGTCCAACGCATTTTGCATTAGGCCACATCCCATCTCAAATCATTAAAAACCTTAAAATTATCTGATTTCGCTCTATCGCAGGTAGTAATGGTAGTCGAGTTCCTAAAAAGGAACAAGCTTCGAATATAGACCCACAGCTAACCATCGCTATTTATCTAATGCCTTTGAATCCATTATTAGTACTCAAATAAAATACAATATTAAGGTCAAAAGGCTTTTTATTCGATCTGGACACAGTTGCACATCAGCTCTATTAAAAGTTTCTGACGATATACGACAAGCAGTAGACGCTAATCTTACAACAGTGATAACATGACTACTGGACTTTTCCATTTGTTTAAATCCTGTGCATTGGACTATGTAAATTCTAATTCCCTGATAAATTCACGACACATCTAAAAAACTAATTTATTCACATATGAATAATCGCTTGCAAGCCGTTTCTTGTAAAAGTAAACTGTCTCCATTTCTTCCTGTTAAAATTGGTATTCTTCAAGGATCCATTACTGTTTTCTCTGTTCATAAATGACTTACCGTCCATTTTATCTCATTGTCAATTTTATATATGCATATGCTAATGATGTCCAATTATTCAGTTTTATACTTCTTGTCAAGGTTAAAGATGCAATATCAAAAACTAACGCCGATCTCTGTTCTATAGTCGAGTTGTCAACACACAATGGTCTTAAGCTGAATCCTGAGAAAACAAAGGCCGTACCAATCACCAATTGTTAAACTCCCGCCAAGTTGAATATGTCACACAAGCAAACAATCTTAAAATCATTTTGAACAATAGACTATTCTTATAAAGGGTGATTTTTTAAGAGTTAAGTTTTTTAGGTTGGCAGCAATGGTTAGTAATGGCGTCCAAACGTCATCTGTCAAAGTGAAGACTTTTCAGTATACTCTGAAAGACTTACAAACGAGCAACGATTGCAAATTATTGAAATTTATTATCAAAATTCGTGCTCCGTGAAAAATGTGAAAATCCGCTGTTTTATTGAAAAATTGTGTTCAGCGATGAGGCTCATTTCTGGCTCCACGGATACGTAAATAAGAAAAACTGTCGCATCTGATGAACAGCCACAAGTTCGAAGATGTGTGGCTGTTCTACATGCCATACAAGAATTACCGATGCATCCCGAAAAAACGACAGTTTGGTGTGGTTTATGGGCTGGTGGCATCATCGGTCACGAAAACGTTACCGTCAACAGCGAACGATATCGAGCCATGATACGCGACTGTTTTTTCCCCCAGTTGGCTGAGTTGAACTTGGTTGGCATGTGGTTTCATCAAGTCGGTGCCACATGCCCGTGAAACAATGGAACACAATGGAAATGTTGAAGGATGAATTTGGTGATCAGCTTATCTCTCGAAATGGCCCTATTACTTGGCCCCCAAGATCATGCGTTTTAACACCTCTTGATTATTTCTTTTGGAGTTATGTAAAGTCGTTAGCCTATGTGGACAAGCCGAACACGATTGAAGCCCTACAGGATAACATAACACGCGTAATTCGTGAAATACAGGCCGAAATGCTCGAAAAAGTGACGCAAAGTGGACCTTCCGAATGGACCATTTGAAACGGAGCCGCGGACAACATTTACAAGAAATTGTCATTAAAACGTAAACAGCAAAGGCCTATTTATCGATTACAATACAAATTTTGAATATCTGATGCAAATTTGAGTGTTTTATTCGATTTTTAAAAAAACTACGCTTAAAAAATCATCCTTAATAAATGCTGTAACAAATAAGGTCTATGCTTCGTTACGAGGATTATCTATTCTAAGAACTGTTTTATGAAGCTTCGAAATTCTTTAATTTATTCGCCCGGTCTGTATTCAGTCGTCGTATGTTCGATCATATCTGTCAACTTCTTGAATGAAATTTTAATTTTTTTTTTTTTCAAATTTCGGTGCTGTTCTTTAGCCTTCAAACTTATTCACGAAAAGAACTATTTATTTTATAATATTAACTTCTGCATATTAAATCGCTTTATAGTATTGCGGCCTTTCACATATACCTGATGTCAATCTCTGGAATAACCTCCCAAATCATTTGAGGTCTGGGATAAAACATAGAAAATTGCATATTGAATGTTTTGAACACCTTTCTAGTTAGAACTGACTTAGATTCTTTTTTTAATAGCATTTTTGTGTTTTTTAACGGATTTTGTATCTTGATGTACAGAGATTCTTTGTAAACTAATATCAAATATACAATATCATTTTGTGTGCGATATATAGATATAGGTGACATGAATGTCGATTCCGAATGGTAAATTTGAGGATTTCGCAAAAGGTGAGGCAGAAAATAAAAAAAAACGTTTGCTGATATTGCGGCGTGTTTGAACTTGTGACTGAGCCAAGTAACCTGTGCCTTATTCCACAAAACAACTTACTAACTTTTCACTTTGAACTTATCAAATTTTTCGTAAATTTGCAAAACTTTATGTTCCTCAAAACTATAAAATTTGATAAGTGATAATTTGAAATTGAAAGTGTAATTTGAAATTTAATTTAGTGCAAAGTGCAAAGTTAATATTGAAAAGTGTAATTTCCAAAGACTTTTCAAATAATTATGCTGTTTCGTTCCACCAAAACTATTAACTGTATTTTTGAAAAGCAAATTTTAATAAATTTGTCAAAAGTTTGCAGGGTAAACGATCGCTTCACAAATTCATATTGTTATAACTAGTGAAGCTTTCAAAATGTTTAGACGTGAGTTTTTGTTCGACGATAGTGAAAACGCGGTTATAACAACAAATTATAGATACCGAATTAATTTTTCGGGACTACAAAACTTTGATTTCAATGAGTACTTTCAAGTTGATTTCCTTTTAGATAAGATTGGAGAAAATTAAACTAGAGCACAATACACATCGCAATCATGCTTTGTCGGCTGAAAATGAATTGCTACTGTTCTTGCATTGGCTCGCAAATTGTTGCCACTACCATGGTGTTGCAAAATCAACAGTTTGCAGAACCATCCATAGAGTTGTCGAAGTCGATACCACCATTACGCCGAGATCCCGATTACCCTGCTGAAGAGGCTTTCAATCGTTGCCACAACAAAAAAAACTGCGCATTATTAAAAATAAAAGGTCCGCCATCTAACGTCTTTTTTTTCAACTAATGCTTATTTGGCGAATAATAACACTGAGCTCATGCCTGATTTGACAGATAATTAGTTTTATCCTTCCGCTGAACGAATATGGTTGTGTATACGCTTGAACAACGCTGGGAAATATTGCGACATTACTTTGAAAATCATGGTAATGTTGCAGAATGTGTGCGAAAATTGCGTACGGATTTTGGAAGAAGAGAAGCACCGTCAGCTCCGTATGTTCGTTATCTTGTGAAAAAAGTGAAAGAAACTGGCATCCTCATCGATAAACCAAAGCGTGAAAAGCCAAAAACAGTGCGTACACCCGAGAAAATTGCTGCTGTGGCAGAAAGTTTGCGTGAAGCGCCATCAACATCAATTCACCGTCGTTCTCAACAATTGAACATTTCGGAGACATCATTGAGACGAATTTTGCATAAAGACCTTGGTATGACGCCATACAAAGTCCAATTGGTTCGGGAGTTGACGCCAACTGACCATCCAATGTGTTTTCGCTTCGCTAAGTGGGCCTGCGATCGACTTAGAGAAGAAGCCGATTTTGCCGAAAATATCATCTTTTCAGATGAAGCTCATTTTGATCTTGGCGGGTATGTAAACAAGCAAAATTGTCGCATTTGGGGCACAGAAAACCCGCACGCATACATTGAAAAGCCGATATACCCAAAACGAGTCACTGTTTGGTGCGGATTTTGGTCAAGAGGCATAATTGGGCCATTTTTCTTCGAAAATGAGCAAGGAGTGGCCGTTACAGTCAATGGCTATCGTTATCGGGCCATGTTGAACGAATTTTTGTTCACATAAACTGAAGAGGAGGATATTGGCAACATTTGGTTTCAAGAGGACGGCGCTACGTGCCACACAGTCGAAGCTACACTCGATGTTTTGCGCCCTGTTTTTGAAGATCGCATTATCAGCCGCAGAGCTGATGTCGTTTGGCCAGAGACAATTGACGCTTTAAAGGACAATATTCGTGAAGCCATTGGTAAAATACAGCTGCACACAATCGATATTGTGCTTAAAAATTGGACCGATCGTGTAGGCTACTGCATGGCCAGCCGAGGCAGCCATTTGAATGAAATTATTTTCCATTATTAACCGAAAGGATTGTACTTTCAAATAAAAAAAGAAATTTGAGAAATTATTCAGTAGTTTTGTTTTATACCCTATCCTAAGAGTATATTAATTTTGACACATTTTACATTTTCACAGTTACAAACTAACACCCCTTAATATTCGCCGTAGATCCATAAAAGTATATATATTTATGATCAGGACCAAATCCTAAGACTATCTAGCAATGTCCGTCCGTCCGTCCGTCCGTATGCAATTTTTAGGCCTTTAAAATTAAGATAGGAAGCTGACCACATATTCCCTAGGGCTCCGAAATGGTTAAGAGTAAACATTTTTTGAATACGCCCACTGCCACGCCCACAATTTAGAAAAAACCGTTTTAAAGCTAAAGTTAGAAAGATAGAGTGTTACAACCTTCACAAGATATGTAGGAACTGCCCTCCTTTATAAGTTTGTCATATAAAGTTTTTTGCCACGCCTACTTTTTGTGGGCGTTTTTTACTAAAATGCTGTTTTCTTCGAAAATTTTCATAGAAAGCGACAAAAAATGTTTAACAAGATATTTAGCTAATATTTTTTTTGGCTAAGGGCGTTTTTTCAAAAAAAATATTTTTATTTTTAATTTAGTAGAATGAAATAAAATGCTATCCATCATCATTTTAATGCTTTTTTTCTTTGGAGTACATAGGGATATGGATAGGGTATCATACTGTTCGCCCCCAGCGGACTGTAGCCTTTCCTTATGTTTTTTATAGCATTTTCAAAAAAAAAAGTTATTTGGCGGACCCTTCAGTTTTGGCATTTCTAAAGCAAGATTTCCGTGTCTAAATTATTTGCGACTGAGGTAGTTATTTGTAGGTAACGTATTTGTTTGTGCCATTTTACACAATTATGCCTGTAGCATCGTAAGTGAAAACATGCAACCCACTGAAGCCACTGACAATGAAATCGAGGAATTGGCTGAAGAAGAAAATGATGCCCTTAATAATATGGATCATGCGAGTGGAATGGAAAGGCTTACTTCTCTGCCGCAATACTTTTCCTAATGCCAACTATTATAGTATTGTTTCAAAATAAAATTGTTATTTTGACTATGACCTTTTTCCACTGCAAAAGCGTTATTTCTCTTGGGGCATTTTTTCGGCTTAAAATATCAAAGAATAAAAATATGAAATTCAATTATTGTTTATTTAGAAATAAAAAAAAATTAACAACAATATAAATAAATATAAAAAGCATAATATTAAAATAATAATAAATAAAACTAATAATACATATAAAACCTAAAACTCCTCAAACATCAGACTCCTCGGCCTTTGCGAAATATTTGCAGTTTCTGCCGCTGCAATTTCCCGAGATATGGTAGAGGTTGGAAAGAGGAAGAGGAAGAGGTTGGCATTGAAGTTTCTTGTAGTTAACTTCAACCTGCATGAGCTCCAGCCGACATTTCATTTTGCAAAGACAATTAAATGCTTTGTGGAACACTTTGCACACTCACTTTGCAGGAGAGCGCAAAAACTTTGCAAAAATTTGCTAGTGCAAAGTGAGATTTGCAAAGAATATTGTTGAACAGAAACACTTTTCAGTGATAAGTGCAAAGTGAAAAGTTGATAAGTTGTTTTGTGGAATAGGGCCCTGGTATTTTCTACAGATGCAAAATAAAGACGTGAATAGATTTTAGGTTTGTTCACACCGCCATCTCTTGAAAGTAAAGAAAACTTAAAAATGTATGACTTCCACTTTTTCCTCTACAACATTCTTGAAACCGCGTTAACATTTTGAGTATTTAAAATCCGGGAAAAAAAATTAAATAAAAATGCCTAGATCTAGATAACAGAGCCACTTTTCGGACCCAAAACTTTCCTATCATTCAAACTGGAACCAACCAGTTGAGTTTCTTTCACTTTTTTCACAAGATAACGAACATACGGAGCTGACGGTGCTTCTCTTCTTCCAAAATCCGTACGCAATTTTCGCACACATTCTGCAACATTACCATGATTTTCAAAGTAATGTCGCAATATTTCCCAACGTTGTTCAAGCGTATACACAACCATATTCGTTCAGCGGAAGGGTAAAACTAATTATCTGTCAAATCAGACATAAGCTAAGTGTTACCATTCGCGAAATAAGCACTAGTTGAAAAAACAAAACGTTAGATGGCGAACCCTATATTTCATAATTTTTCTAATTTGTCACACAACTCTCGATTTTATGTAGACCCATGCTGATTGGACGGCCTTTCTTTATTCTGTGAGCGAAGGTTTTGACGTTTTAAAAAAGTTTTAATCAAATCGCCACTGTTTTTAATTTAAAAACTTTATCACAGTTATTTCAAAACCAAATAAAAAGGAATAAATTTCGACAAAAAAAAAACTAATTACGTTTTCTACAATGCCGGCCTCTAAAGGAGACCATTATGCATCTCTTGTCGACGAATTACGACGTCGATCTGGAAGCAAAGCATTGGACGGATGCCATCCAAACCCCAAAGATTACAGTTCAATTCATGGTAGCGGTCCCATATATAAAGTCCTTCAAATGAATCTTCTCGAGCAGGGATGTCCGACAGCAGCTAAATATTTTGAAAAGCTGGTCGCCAAAGAAAACGAGCTCTTTCTGGCTGACGTTAAAATGAAAACACGTGTGCGCGATGCTCATTGCCTTTTGTTGGCTGTGTTTGAAAACCTCAAGTCGGCAGAGTTTGGATATCGTAAGACAGGCGATAAGGCACTTACTCTAAGGCTACTTACTCAAACCGTGCACATGATTCAAGTACAAGACGATGCCTTCCATTGGCTTGTTGAAGAGTCTTATCGTATAATTTTGAAAATCTCTGAAGGATGGCAGGAGGATTGTGCAGAACTGCTATCGCGGACATATTTCGAATATGGAATAATACTTACGGAGAAAGGTGACATAGGTGGTATATAGTGCTGTGCTCATGTGATTAAAATTAACTTTATTCCGCAGGAGTGGAACACCTCCAAGAAGCTATTTTTCAGATGAACAAATCCCTTAAGATCTGCAAAGGTACCATGTGGTATACTAACGACAGAGATCGTAACATCTTACACGAAGATGTATGCGTGAAGCTTTGTGAAGCACTTCTGCATCAGGCTGAAAAAGATTCTCAAACCGACCCGAAGAAGGCTGCCGAGTGGGCATACCAGGCGGTCATCACCCTTGAAGAAGGTCCATATGCGAATCGCAAATTAATCCCATTATAACTCATTTTTTGATTATTTTCTAGTCGGAATCTGTATTAATGTTAATCTGTATTGCGTTGCAACTCTGCGCCAGTCGGAATATCTTATTGCTGACAGGGACTACGATGGAGCATTGAGGGTTTTAAATAACCTCCAGGTTCACATTATGGGAAATGACTCGCCAAGGAATAAGTGCGAATTCTATCTTAGACTGGGAATTTGTCATTTCAAGTAAGAACTGCAAGTAGATCCTTTTAAATCATTTTTTAGCAATCACTTTTCAGTCTATCTCCATTGCGATATGCTCTCAGAAAACTTAAGCTTTCGGTCGGCATTAGTGAGAAATACACCTATGATGACTTAAAGGCAAGTGCACTTTTGTTTATGGGTAGAATTCATGCGAAAACTAAAAATGCCGTGGCACAAGCTCAAGCCAGACAACATTTCATCGAAGCCAAAGACCTATTCCATAGGTTGCGGGATTATGAGAATGAAAAACTTGCTAGATTTTTAATTGCCAAATTAAGAGCCTACCAGATATTTCCGAGCTACATTGAGTTGATTAGAAGAGCTTCTTGGAACAGTTTTTGCAATTTGTTCCATCTTATACAGTGGAAACAGAGAATGCTACCATTTTGGAATGAAAATATTAAGCTGAATACCCAAATTGATGAGTGTCAATGTATATTGGATGAAAAAGTGGGGAAAGAGTTAAGCATCATGAAGGATTAGATGCAAATTTATATATATATTTTAGTAGATTGCTTAATAAATTTTGTCGGTTTAATTGGAAAATTATTTTAAACAGTAATTTTGTCATTTTTGATACCTTTGCGAGTAGCAATTTTAGTCTCAGATTAATTTGCAAATCAAATGCATTTTTCACTTAAGTTTCAAATGGTTCATTAGATTAGAAATTTTGTTAAGGGTTGAAATAAGAAAATGCGAATGAGAATCACATATTCTCATAATATTTTATATCGTTACTTTTTCGTTTATAAAATCATTTCTTTTAAATTTGCTACAGACTACAGTCTTATTAATAAAGATTATCAATAAACATATTTAAGATTCGCATTTTCTCAATTCAATCCTTTACAGGTTATGGGCCCAGTTATCGTTATAACGCCTATGTATAGAAAAGAGAATTAAAGTTTATTAATCTTTTTGTCATCTAGTCTTAAAAAAAAAAAGGAAAGGTCAAAATGGCGGATAATGTGGAAAAATATAGGATTCCTCTCTTCGATGGAAGCAATTTCAATAACTGGAAGTTTAGGATGGAGACACTTTAATATGAAATGGATTTAATTCAATACACCGAAGAAGCGCATACAGAAATGGTTCGAATTCTTCCATCTGATCAGGCAGCGCGAGAGAAAATGTAAGTCGCAAATCAGACAACGAATTGCAGACAGATAGATAAACACACCGCTTTCACCGCTTGTGGACAATACTTTGTAAAACTTTTGAGAGAAAGGGAATTGCAAGTCAGTTACTTATACGAAAATCACTTCTTTGTATGAAGTTCGATGCAAAAACCGAATCACTTGCAAATCACTTTCTTAAGTTCGACGAATACTACGTCCCTCCCAAAAATAATTTTCTGGTCCTCTAAGCTCCAAAGCTTGTAGCCATTAGGGCAGTATCCAACGAAATAGCACTTAAGTGACCTCGAGTCGAATTTACTTTGAAGAATTTGTTTCGGAATTTTGAAATAAGCGATGCATCCAAAAAATTTTAGCTTTTCGACATTAGGGTTTTCTCCAAACCAAAACGAAGCAGGAACTTTACCATTCAGTGCTGATGTTGGACTCCGATTTACCAGGTAAACAGCTGTTTGAACAGCTTTGGTCCAAAACGTTTTCCCTAGCTTGCAGTTAAGCAACATGCACCTTGCCTTTTCTAAAATGATACGATTCATCTTTCTGCGACTCCGTTCTGTTCAGAAGTATGTCGTATAGTGAACTCGAATTTAATTCCTTTTTTTGTTTCTTTAGATATGTATTCTCTACCGTTATCGCATTTAAAACGACTTAGTTTTGAATTAAAATGTGCTCTCGCCATTACCTCAAAACACTTAAAATACTTTAGAACCTCTGATTTTACTTCCAAAATAAAGGGTGATTTTTTAGCTGGTTTGGTTTTGGCAACACTGGTTTTGACAGCTGACGTGTGTTTAATACCTTGTGTCACTGTCAAACAGCTCCAGTTTGGTTTGCAATTTAACCATGGATCGTCTTACAAATGAACAACGCTTGCAAATTATTGAATTTTACTATCAAAATTCGTGCTCGGTTCGAAATGTTCATCGCGCGCTGCTTCCATTTTATGATCGGCATTCTCGACCTTCTGAGCAGTCTATTCGGAAGATTGTGACCAAATTTCGCACCAAATTTACTTTGTTGGACATTAAACCACCAACACGTTTACGTACTGTGCGTATTGAAGAAAATATTGCGGCCGTATCAGCTAGTGTGACAGAAGACCGCGAAATGTCGATTCGGCGCCGTTCCCAGCAGTTAGGCCTTTGTTACAGCACTACGTGGAAAATTTTGCGGAAGGATTTGGGCGTAAAGCCTTTTAAGATACAGCTGGTGCAAGAACTAAAGCCAGCCGACCTACCACAACGCCGAATTTTTGGTGAATGGGCTCTTGAAAAGCTGGCCGAGGATCCGCTTTTTTATCGAAAAATTGTGTTCAGCGATGAGGCTCATTTTTGGTTGAATGGGTACGTAAATAAGCAAAATTGCCGCATTTGGAGTGAAGATCAGCCAGAAGCATTGCAACAGCTACCAATGCATCCCGAAAAAGCCACTGTTTGGTGCGGTTTATGGGCCGGCGGCATTATTGGGCCATATTTCTTCAAAGATGATGCGAATCGCAGCGTTACTGTCAATGGTGAACGCTACCGAGCGATGATAACAAACTTTTTTTTGCCCGAAATGGAAGTTCTTGACTTGCATGATATGTGGTTTCAACAAGACGGTGCCACATGCCACACAGAACGCGAAACAATGGCGCAATTGCGAGGCGAGTTTGGTGAACAGTTAATTTCACGTTTCGGGCCGGTCAATTGGCCGCCTAGATCGTGCGATTTGACACCATTAGATTATTTTTTGTGGGGGTATGCCAAGGCTAATGTGTATAGGGACAAGCCCGCTTCGATTGACGCACTGGAAGCCAACATCCATGCATTCATTCGTGAGATACCGGCCGATATGTGTGAAAGAGTATGCCAAAATTGGACTCAGCGGATGGGCTACCTGAGACGCAGCCGCGGTCAACATTTGCATGAAATTATCTTTAAACATTAAATTGCAAGGTTCAAACTATCGATTCAAATAAATATTTCATTCATTTTTTCGAATTTTTTGTGTTTTTTTTTTTAAAAAAAGTTCTAAACCTCTTAAAAAATCACCCTTTATAAAGAATAGTCGAATGGATTATGGGGGGCATGCTGCCCGCCTGCAACTCTCCTATTTGGTTTAACTGTAAGATTAGGAGTATGTGTGAGGTTGGGTATATGCAAAGATTTCTTGGGTATAAACTATGTTTGCATATACCCAACCTCGCGTTTACTCCAAATCTAACAGTGAAACCAATCAGGGTGACAGCATGCCCCCCATATCCCATCACGAAATCATTAAGAATTTAAAAAAAAAGTACTAAAGCTTGGCGGCATTTATTTTGCAGTAGTTAGTCAAATAAGAATTTTCATTGGAACGTGACACATTTTTGGGGCCATTTTTCATTTTGCAATTAGGGACATATTTCAAATCCATTTGACTTGGCCTTTTTTCCCAATGTTTGGGGTCATTTGTCATAATGAATTTTGCCCCAAACAAAATGAAATATGGCCCCAAATCACGGACATTTTCGTGTTGTTGTTTCCCGTATAAATTATTGGGGCCATTTTCATTTTTGGTTTGGGGCCAAAATTCATGTAGCCGAAAACGACATAAGAGTGATGTAATTTGGCTGACCAATAGTGCATCAATTGGCATCTCCTTTTTTCTTCCCATACTGAGTTAGTGTCATATGGGCAGACCAATCAGACATTTCACATTTCACTTGTCCAAGAATAAGTAAAAATGTTTCAGAAAAGTTCAAGTTCCAAGACAACCGCGAGAAGAAAATTTGTTGGGAATTGCAATTTTATGTTATTCTATTTGCACTCAGCTTAAAACACTTGTTAAGTTATAGATAAGAATCACTTCAACCCTTAACAGGTTATGGGCCCAGTTATCGTTAAAACGCCTATGTATAGAAAAGAGAATTAAAGTTTATTAATCTTTTTGTCATCTAGTCTTAAAAAAAAAAAGGAAAGGTCAAAATGGCGGATAATGTGGAAAAATATAGGATTCCTCTCTTCGATGGAAGCAATTTCAATAACTGGAAGTTTAGGATGGAGACACTTTAATATGAAATGGATTTAATTCAATACACCGAAGAAGCGCATACAGAAATGGTTCGAATTCTTCCATCTGATCAGGCAGCGCGAGAGAAAATGTAAGTCGCAAATCAGACAACGAATTGCAGACAGATAGATAAACACACCGCTTTCACCGCTTGTGGACAATACTTTGTAAAACTTTTGAGAGAAAGGGAATTGCAAGTCAGTTACTTATACGAAAATCACTTCTTTGTATGAAGTTCGATGCAAAAACCGAATCACTTGCAAATCACTTTCTTAAGTTCGACGAATACTACGTCCCTCCCAAAAATAATTTTCTGGTCCTCTAAGCTCCAAAGCTTGTAGCCATTAGGGCAGTATCCAACGAAATAGCACTTAAGTGACCTCGAGTCGAATTTACTTTGAAGAATTTGTTTCGGAATTTTGAAATAAGCGATGCATCCAAAAAATTTTAGCTTTTCGACATTAGGGTTTTCTCCAAACCAAAACGAAGCAGGAACTTTACCATTCAGTGCTGATGTTGGACTCCGATTTACCAGGTAAACAGCTGTTTGAACAGCTTTGGTCCAAAACGTTTTCCCTAGCTTGCAGTTAAGCAACATGCACCTTGCCTTTTCTAAAATGATACGATTCATCTTTCTGCGACTCCGTTCTGTTCAGAAGTATGTCGTATAGTGAACTCGAATTTAATTCCTTTTTTTGTTTCTTTAGATATGTATTCTCTACCGTTATCGCATTTAAAACGACTTAGTTTTGAATTAAAATGTGCTCTCGCCATTACCTCAAAACACTTAAAATACTTTAGAACCTCTGATTTTACTTCCAAAATAAAGGGTGATTTTTTAGCTGGTTTGGTTTTGGCAACACTGGTTTTGACAGCTGACGTGTGTTTAATACCTTGTGTCACTGTCAAACAGCTCCAGTTTGGTTTGCAATTTAACCATGGATCGTCTTACAAATGAACAACGCTTGCAAATTATTGAATTTTACTATCAAAATTCGTGCTCGGTTCGAAATGTTCATCGCGCGCTGCTTCCATTTTATGATCGGCATTCTCGACCTTCTGAGCAGTCTATTCGGAAGATTGTGACCAAATTTCGCACCAAATTTACTTTGTTGGACATTAAACCACCAACACGTTTACGTACTGTGCGTATTGAAGAAAATATTGCGGCCGTATCAGCTAGTGTGACAGAAGACCGCGAAATGTCGATTCGGCGCCGTTCCCAGCAGTTAGGCCTTTGTTACAGCACTACGTGGAAAATTTTGCGGAAGGATTTGGGCGTAAAGCCTTTTAAGATACAGCTGGTGCAAGAACTAAAGCCAGCCGACCTACCACAACGCCGAATTTTTGGTGAATGGGCTCTTGAAAAGCTGGCCGAGGATCCGCTTTTTTATCGAAAAATTGTGTTCAGCGATGAGGCTCATTTTTGGTTGAATGGGTACGTAAATAAGCAAAATTGCCGCATTTGGAGTGAAGATCAGCCAGAAGCATTGCAACAGCTACCAATGCATCCCGAAAAAGCCACTGTTTGGTGCGGTTTATGGGCCGGCGGCATTATTGGGCCATATTTCTTCAAAGATGATGCGAATCGCAGCGTTACTGTCAATGGTGAACGCTACCGAGCGATGATAACAAACTTTTTTTTGCCCGAAATGGAAGTTCTTGACTTGCATGATATGTGGTTTCAACAAGACGGTGCCACATGCCACACAGAACGCGAAACAATGGCGCAATTGCGAGGCGAGTTTGGTGAACAGTTAATTTCACGTTTCGGGCCGGTCAATTGGCCGCCTAGATCGTGCGATTTGACACCATTAGATTATTTTTTGTGGGGGTATGCCAAGGCTAATGTGTATAGGGACAAGCCCGCTTCGATTGACGCACTGGAAGCCAACATCCATGCATTCATTCGTGAGATACCGGCCGATATGTGTGAAAGAGTATGCCAAAATTGGACTCATCGGATGGGCTACCTGAGACGCAGCCGCGGTCAACATTTGCATGAAATTATCTTTAAACATTAAATTGCAAGGTTCAAACTATCGATTCAAATAAATATTTCATTCATTTTTTCGAATTTTTTGTGTTTTTTTTTTTAAAAAAAGTTCTAAACCTCTTAAAAAATCACCCTTTATAAAGAATAGTCGAATGGATTATGGGGGGCATGCTGCCCGCCTGCAACTCTCCTATTTGGTTTAACTGTAAGATTAGGAGTATGTGTGAGGTTGGGTATATGTAAAGATTTCTTGGGTATAAACTATGTTTGCATATACCCAACCTCGCGTTTACTCCAAATCTAACAGTGAAACCAATCAGGGTGACAGCATGCATGGGGGGCATCCCATCACGAAATCATTAAGAATTTAAAAAAAAAGTACTAAAGCTTGGCGGCATTTCTTTTGCAGTAGTTAGTCAAATAAGAATTTTCATTGGAACGTGACACATTTTTGGGGCCATTTTTCATTTTGCAATTAGGGACATATTTCAAATCCATTTGACTTGGCCTTTTTTCCCAATGTTTGGGGTCATTTGTCATAATGAATTTTGCCCCAAACAAAATGAAATATGGCCCCAAATCACGGACATTTTCGTGTTGTTGTTTCCCGTATAAATTATTGGGGCCATTTTCATTTTTGGTTTGGGGCCAAAATTCATGTAGCCGAAAACGACATAAGAGTGATGTAATTTGGCTGACCAATAATGCATCAATTGGCATCTCCTTTTTTCTTCCCATACTGAGTTAGTGTCATATGGGCAGACCAATCAGACATTTCACATTTCACTTGTCCAAGAATAAGTAAAAATGTTTCAGAAAAGTTCAAGTTCCAAGACAACCGCGAGAAGAAAATTTGTTGGGAATTGCAATTTTATGTTATTCTATTTGCACTCAGCTTAAAACACTTGTTAAGTTATAGATAAGAATCACTTCAACCCTTAACAGGTTATGGGCCCAGTTATCGTTAAAACGCCTATGTATAGAAAAGAGAATTAAAGTTTATTAATCTTTTTGTCATCTAGTCTTAAAAAAAAAAGGAAAGGTCAAAATGGCGGATAATGTGGAAAAATATAGGATTCCTCTCTTCGTTGGAAGCAATTTCAATAACTGGAAGTTTAGGATGGAGACACTTCTATATGAAATGGATTTAATTCAATACACCGAAGAAGCGCATACAGAAATGGTTCGAATTCTTCCATCTGATCAGGCAGCGGACATTCAAGCGAAGGAAGGACTTAAGGCTGTTCATAGTCAGCGCGATAGAAAATGTAAGTCTCAAGTCATACAACGAATTGCAGACAGTCATCTTGAATATGCCAAAGATAAACACACCGCTTTCGATTTGTGGACAATACTTTGTGAAACTTTTGAGAGGAAGGGAATTGCAAGTCAGTTACTTATACGAAAATCACTTCTTTGTATGAAGTTCGATGCAAAAACCGAATCACTTGCAAATCACTTTCTAAAGTTCGACAAGATCGTACGTAGCCTCCGTTCTACAGGAGCATCATTAGAAGAGTTGGATGTTGTTTGTCATCTTCTGTTGACCATGCCATCTGAATACGATAATGTTGTCACTGCTATTGAAATGCTTGCCACTGACAGTCTAACTCTTGCGTTTGTAAAAAATAGGCTTCAGAATTAAGAGACAAAAACGACAAACACAAAAATTGGAAAAACAACCGGACATGAACTTCCATCTACAACAGCTTTCGCTTCAGAACTAGGACAAAGAACTGCAAGTGCAAGCAAAGTGATGAACAGGTTTCCAAATAAATGCAATTGGTGTGGAAAAGTTGGACACAATCAGGCCGATTGTAGATAGAGAGCACAGGACATAAAGAACAAACATATACAAAGGGTAAATGCAGTAATACGTTCTAATACAACAAACTTTGAGGGTCTTTGTGTCTCTACAATGACTGGAAGTAATACAGGCTACAATATAAAGTGGTATCTTGATTCTGGTGCTACAGAACACTTAATCAATAGCAACATTTGTTAAAAAAAACAAAAGAAAACTTGATATGCCAAAAAAAATTAAAGTTGCAAAGTCTGGAGCTTTTCTACAAGCAAACTATGTTGGTGAAATTGAATTGCAGATAGAAGTCAATGGAAAAATTAACCCAATCACAGTGAAGGAATCTCACTGTTTCGAATCTGGAACACAACCTTCTTTCGGTTCGAAAACTCGAGATGAATGGTTTACGTGTTACTTTTGAAAATGGCCGTGGAATAATTGCGTACCGAAATGCTATAGAATTATACGAGTTGAGTTTCAGTAAACCAGTACTGGTGAACTTTAGTACAAAATTAGAGGGATATGACCTGTGGCATACGAGAATGGGGCATCTAAACTTCGAAGACATTAAAAAGCTGGAAAATCAGACCATTGGTATAAAAATTGATTGACCTTAACTTATTCAAAATCATATTTCAAGTTTGTATAGAGGGTAAACAACACGAAAACCTTACAACCAGCGGCGCAGTCGAGAAATACAACATCTTATGATTCAAAAAGGTATGTACTAACATTTATCGACGATTATACGCACTTTACAGCGAGTTATACCGGGTGATTTTTTAAGAGGTTTAGAACTTTTTTTAAAAAAAAAACACAAAAAATTCGAAAAAATGAATGAAATATTTATTTGAATCGATAGTTTGAACCTTGCAATTTAATGTTTAAAGATAATTTCATGCAAATGTTGACCGCGGCTGCGTCCAATTTTGGCATACTCTTTCACACATATCGGCCGGTATCACACGAATGAATGCATGGATGTTGGCTTCCAGTGCGTCAATCGAAGCGGGCTTGTCCCTATACACATTAGCCTTGGCATACCCCCACAAAAAATAATCTAATGGTGTCAAATCGCACGATCTAGGCGGCCAATTGACCGGCCCGAAACGTGAAATTAACTGTTCACCAAACTCGTCTCGCAATTGCGCCATTGTTTCGCGTGCTGTGTGGCATGTCTTGTTGAAACCACATATCATGCAAGTCAAGAACTTCCATTTCGGGCAAAAAAAAGTTTGTTATCATCGCTCGGTAGCGTTCACCATTGACAGTAACGCTGCGATTCGCATCATCTTTGAAGAAATATGGCCCAATAATGCCGCCGGCCCATAAACCGCACCAAACAGTGGCTTTTTCGGGATGCATTGGTAGCTGTTGCAATGCTTCTGGCTGATCTTCACTCCAAATGCGGCAATTTTGCTTATTTACGTACCCATTCAACCAAAAATGAGCCTCATCGCTGAACACAATTTTTCGATAAAAAAGCGGATCCTCGGCCAGCTTTTCAAGAGCCCATTCACCAAAAATTCGGCGTTGTGGTAGGTCGGCTGGCTTTAGTTCTTGCACCAGCTGTATCTTACGCCCAAATCCTTCCGCAAAATTTTCCACGTAGTGCTGTAACAAAGGCCTAACTGCTGGGAACGGCGCCGAATCGACATTTCGCGGTCTTCTGTCACACTAGCTGATACGGCCGCAATATTTTCTTCAATACGCACAGTACGTAGACGTGTTGGTGGTTTAATGTCCAACAAAGTAAATTTGGTGCGAAATTTGGTCACAATCTTCCGAATAGACTGCTCAGAAGGTCGAGAATGCCGATCATAAAATGGAAGCAGCGCGCGATGAACATTTCGAACCGAGCACGAATTTTGATAGTTAAATTCAATAATTTGCAAGCGTTGTTCATTTGTAAGACGATCCATGGTTAAATTGCAAACCAAACTGAAGCTGTTTGACAGTGACACAAGGTACTAAACACACGTCAGCTGTCAAAACCAGTGTTGCCAAAACCAAACCAGCTAAAAAATCACCCTTTAATTCAAATAACTTTCAATGGGAAAAGTGGCCTTTTTCCCCAAAATTTGGGGTCATTTGTCATAATGAATTTTGCCCCAAACAAAATGAAATATGGCCCCAAATCACAGACATTTTCGTGTTGTTTTTTCCCGTATAATTTTTTGGGGCCATTTTCATTTTTGGTTTGGGGCCATTGTTCATTGGGGCCAAAATTCATGAAGCTGTCGTTTTCATTCGGTAATCCGGAAGACTTCAAGACTCTTCTGAAAATGTTCGTTTGGTACTAATATGACAGTTACTCTCCTGGAAAGAAGAGAAATTCGCCTTCGACGTTGAATTCAAAATCAAAACCAGAAGCACTAACACATTCAAACACCATAAACGTCATAGTCGATAAATGCCATATATGTTGCTGATGCATTTAATAATTCTTCAACTTTGCCGAGATTAGCTGAAAGTTATTTCCAAATTTAACTAAACATTTAATTTAAAATTCGAACCAAAGTGAAATTGTTGTGTTCCACAATCCGATTTTGACGATTTCAAAGTGATTTCAATTCGATCTGTGACATTCGATGTGAAATGGTGAATAAAATTTTAAACAAGCCTGATAAATCTGAAGATCTTCTAAGAGGTTTTAGGAAAAGAGATCGAGTGTCACAGAAGTTTTGTGCGAAAATTTGAGAAAAGATGGTCCACTACTTAAGGACGCGAGTGGATGGACAAATTGGATTCTCCAAAATCGTGAGCACTTTTGTCAACATTTTTGGTACAGTGCTTTGCCCAAAAGCGAAGTCAGCATCTTTTCCGATTGACCTTTGGAAATTTGTTTCGCTAAGCAAACGCAAAACTGCGGCTAGCTCCACAATTGCAGAACCATTGCGAATGTCATTTATTTAGGCAATAGTATCTACATATTTAATTTTACAATTAATAACAATTGAACTTTCATTATCAGGTTGTATATGTACAACATACGCAGCCTTTCCAATTTCATAGGGATTAGATATATCTCTCAGCCTTCGTCCTTTTTTTGAGTATTTAAACAACAATTAACACAGCACTCACTAATTGTAATTTAAAATGAGTGAACAACAATATAATTTACCAGCAAACAATTTCCCAAAATAAAAGCTTTGTTCAATGAGGCTGTCCAGCTTAGTGCAGGTTTTCGTGTTCAATGAGAAAAATTTCTGTCCAGCTCATGTTTGCTTTTTGTTCAATGACTCTGCCTAGACTCTGTTCCAAGCAGAATTTTTGCACTTGCTTTTGAGGCAGAACAGATTTGTGAGAAACGTCAAAATCAGTTGTGATTGCAAATTAATTGTTTTGTCGTCGAAGTGAAAAGTTGTTTGTTGATTAACTAAATGGAACAAATCGAAATATCTTCTGATAAAGGCCAATCGGTTGTTGTAAGAGTAAGTAACAATAAGTACATGATTAATGTTCATAAGTTCACGATTTATACTAAACTTGTAAACTCAAATAATTATTTAACAATCGAAAATGAAATTGTCATTTTTTGACAACCAACATATGGCTGTATTTTTCTGATCTACATTTGAACTGACATTTTTCACAAGTTTGTTCTGCTCTGCCTTGCCTTTTTTCTTATTGAACAAAGCTAAAAACACTTTTAAATATGTGTCAAATGACAGATATGAGCAGTTTTCAATTTCACGCAGTGATTTCGAAAAAAATTCGAAGTTACCAAATCGATCGAAATATAGAACACTGAAAAATCGATTTCGATTTTATTTCACTCGATTTCTGGAACCTAGCTCATAGTTAAATTTAAGCTACCAGTTCCGGCTCTGCCTTAATGAGGTCTAGTCGCATTTTGTTGCGGTCATCTCGCCAAACTGCCTGCATTATAGAAAAAAACCTTTCCACATATGCACTGCTCAGAGAAATGCTCAGGGCCGTTAAAATTGGGACTGACGACAAGAAACATTGGGAAAGACAAGGACTTTGTCCCAAATGTGTCCAAAATATCGTGTTGGCAACTTTAAAACGAATTCACTTCACTTTACAATTTCGATCTCATCTCACTCGATTTGCGAAATCTATAAATATTTTAATTATAGAATAACCCCAATCGTTGAATCCGGCGGATTGCCTGCGAAGCGAGTTGCACTGGCATTTTACCTTCTCCCTATCATACAAACCGTCGGAAAGTAAGTGAGCGGTTGTCGTTAAGAAAGTGTTTTAAAATAGATATCATTGAATCCAACGAATGTTCATGTTTTCAATCCCCAACTAAATTGGTGCAAGTTTTGTATGTAGTTCTGATTAAGTTGGGGAAATTCCAAGATAGGCCCTTGAATTGTCATCCAATAAATCGACGTATAAATGCTGCATTTTGTTATCCCTTACCATTTTTTCTTCAACCAATTAGATTGAATAAAACCAAGTATATGCATTTTTTTTTGTAAACATTATTAAAAACCAACTGGATTTGCTTCCCAAAAATGTATTGTGATAACTAACCCGCTGCCTACAATACAATCGATAAAGTGTTTTTGCATTCCGATAACGCCGTTCATCCAAGGTTTTCTGTGACAGCTACTTTACATGGCCCCGCATGCATTTTTACACGAGATTAGAGAGAGATCTCTGCCTACAATGATTTTAAAGATGCAAGAGTGAAATCAGAGATCAAACAGTCTACATTCCGCTGCTACACCACGCAAATTAACATTACCGATCAAAATACGAGTCACGTATTTTTGCATGTTTTGTAGTGCTGTCTCTTCGTTACAGTAGACTTTTTAGTATTGTGCATCCCACTTATCCTGCGTGGTAGACATGTGTGGCCATGTAAACCAACCATAATCAGCCTGATTCAATGATTGGGATAAATATCCCCTTTGCTGCCTAACTGTTACTGGTGTATGGCTCATTGCAGTTTATCTTGTACGATATTTATTTCCGCGCTGAATTTTAAAACATCAAATTCAGACATCAATTCAGACAAACATCATAAGCCGTCTTATGAAAGTTTTAGACAAATTTTCTTCGGCAGAATTTAGTTACTTTTTCAGTTGGTTATGGAACAGCTTTAAGCAGTTTGTAACATCGTTGAGTGGCTTAAAGTTACTTTTAAACAGTCCTCGTGCTTGTTGGTATGCAATTTCGTACTTCGCATTTGTTGTGCATGATTTGAAAATACAGAAAAATTGTGTTGTGTCGGTATCTGCATTGGTATAACATTATATCACGTAAAGGTGTTTTACGAAATCTAAAAAATTCGTAATATTTGTCCAAATAGTCACCCAATAAGTCACCTATTCCTATAGGTATAGTGATGGTAATCGATTTTACAATAAATATGAGTGTTTTGCGGATCTACTGCAAATGTTACAAATCCGACACGACTCAAGATAGAGAATACGCATGTTTCCAGTGCGAACAGCTAGACGACTTATAAGACTCTAGCCCAAATAGTGCTTATTTCGCGAATGGTAACACTTAGCTCATGTCTGATTTGACAGATAATTGGTTTTATCCTTCCGCTGAACGAATATAGTTGTGTATACGCTTGAACAACGAACAACAACAGGGAGTGGCCGTTACAGTCAATGGCGATCGTTATCGGGCCATATTGGACGAATTTTTGTTCACAAAAATTGAAGTGGAGGATATTGGCAACATTTGGTTTCAACAGGACGCCGCTACGTGCCACACAGCCGAAGCTACACTCGATGTTTTGCGCCCTGTTTCAAAAAAAAAAGTTATTTGGCGGACCCTATACTTGAGAACTCAACAATTAACAATAAAAAAATGTTAATGCACAAAATATAATTATTTAATAATTTGGATTCTATTCTGCACCAAAAAAACAAACTTCGACCTCGAGTTTTGAGACTTTTCTTTCTCTTCACTTCTGTCAATGTGACTTTCGCTATGCTCAGACTGCTCAATTCATTCTGAGCTTAAAAAATGCACTCTGAACATAATCTGAACAAATAGAGAAACTATAGCTAAACTCTCTAAACGCATGTTATCAGAGAGACACGGATACTGACCCCCTCTTTTAAGATCACGACCCAGAACGACAAAGGCTTATGATCCTGAGTGCTGCTCAAAAACTGGAATCTGTCCTCGGAATCTCTCCTAAGGCGGATATTACCGCGGTTCAGGAAATACGTTGGATAGAAATGCAAAAAAGAAAAAGAAAAAGATGCATCCACCAGAAAATGGTGTGAGAACGTGCACATATGCAGGCGCTGCAACGCAAAACAAGAGCAGCGAGGGAAGAGTATAGAGCCAGGAGAAGGGAGGAGAAGAAAACACTGCGCAGAAAGAAAAATGCATATCTCCCAGCTCAAGGAAATCGAAGAGTCCAGCGACCGAAACATTATCCGGATGTTCTACAAGAAAGCCAAGCAACTGACGGCTGGCTTTAAGCCCGGAAAGCAGGCTATTCGAAATCTTGATGGAAACCTAGGCGCAGGGAATTGTAGATGTGTTTAAACAGCATTTCCAGCAGCTGCTTAATGGGCATAATATCCAGTCAATGAAGAAGAAATTGCACCTCGACTCCTTCGATTTCCAGGAAGTTAAAGAAAATTCCATTGAATCCAGCGTTGTCACTTCTACCACAATGTGGTAGATCTCCCAACAAATCGAAATATTTATCGGATCTACCACTTCTATCACTGTGTTTGAAAATTCTACCACTATTTATCAAGCTGCTTTAAAC
The DNA here is from genome assembly GCA_963576555.1 of Ferdinandea cuprea. Classification (NCBI taxonomy): domain Eukaryota; kingdom Metazoa; phylum Arthropoda; class Insecta; order Diptera; family Syrphidae; genus Ferdinandea; species Ferdinandea cuprea. Next base: position 136,096,170 of record OY754958.1, read on the forward strand.
AGCTTTGTCCACGCTTCTCAATCTACATACGATTAAGCACAAAGCTATTCTGATGTGTGAATGCATTTTTATTAACCATTTGTGTCGTATTGTAGCCTTAGCTACAATATTGAAATTTTAATCACTATTCAGTACAATATAAGAAGTTTTTCTGAAATTTAAAGAACAGTTTCTCACCACCTTTTCGTTCCTAAATTGTTAAAATTGAATCAAAATATTGAATTTTCAGAACCAGTTAATAATGTGAAGAACTTCAATTCCCGCAAATATATTCGGCCCTAGCGAGGTATCCGTCGGAACGGAACATTTTTTTGTTAGATTCTGATAGGGATGTACAAAATTTACCGATATATCGAAAAGCCGATATATGTCGACGCATATTTGTTTTTACAGTACTTTAAACTTATATATAACGAGAGGTGGGAGGCATTTCATACTTAATATAAGAAATTATGCCAATTAGCTTGCTAGCGCAAGTTAGAAACCAATTTTTGAGTTACCGATATTCACATTCAAAATATATTGAATCGATATATTTTTTAAATAGCCATCTCTCTGTTTGAACATATATTTTAAATAACCGAGTTGTCAAAAAAGTGCCAGAAATAAAAATGTGTGTTTTCTAAATGAATTAGAACAAAAATGGATATCGCAGCTTTATTTATGGAAGCAGAATCAAAAGCATTAAGGGCGCAAAATAAAGAAAAAAAAAACGAGGATATCGAGAAACAAAAGTAAGATAAATGATCTGGCTGATGCGGCGTAAGTTATCCTATTATAGATCTTGTATTTGGAAAACTTAAAGAGCTTAGTTACATATTTAAAAATAAACTTTCCCCTGAACAAGTCTATATGAAAAAAAAGATTAGCCTGCTTGAAGTACTAAATTGTATTTAAATAAATAAATAAATTAAAAATGTAAAGCAACGCGAAAAACATAAGGAAAGGCTACAGTCCGCGTGGGGCGAACAGTATGATACCCTATCCATATCAACACTCTTTTTCTCTAAGTTTAGCTTTAAAACTGTTTTTTTCTAAATTGTGGGCGTGGCAGTGGGCTCACTCTACCATTTCGGGACCCTCGGGAGTATATGTTCCAAATTTCAGCTTTAATTTAAAGGCCTGTAAATTGGTGACGGACGGAAGGACATTGCTAAATAGTCTTAGGTTTTAGTCCTGATCATAATTATATGTGGGTCTACGACGAAAATTAATGGGTACAAACTATGAGTCAAAATTTATATATACCCTTAACCAACTTCATTCCAAAATACAGCAAAAGCTCCTGGTATTTCCTACATAAAACTGACCAGCACTGCCTGGTGCCTGTTTTTTTTATTTGCTCTTGCCCAAAATGCAAAAAAATTACTTTTCTTATTTTTTTTTTATTTCTATTGCTTACATTTTTTCAATACTCAGCTGAAAATCGGAAGAATATTCCGCAACCAACCACTTGTTGTCGGAGGATATCGGACAAAAAATGGTGTGAAACCGTCACAAATGTCACTGAAAATGCACTTCATCGCACTGCTACGTAAAGGGTCCGCCCTCTAACGTTTTTTTTCAACTAGTGCTTATTTCGCGAATGGTAACACTTAGCTCATGTCTGATTTGACAGATAATTAGTTTTATCCTTCCGCTGAACGAATATGGTTGTGTATAGGCTTGAACAACGCTGGAAAAATTGCGACATTACTTTGAAAATCATGGTAATGTTGCAGAATGTGTGCGAAAATTGCGTACGGATTTTGGAAGAAGAGAAGCACCGTCAGCTCCGTATGTTCGTTATCTTGTGAAAAAAGTGAAAGAAACTGGTATCCTCTTCGATAAACCAAAGCGTGAAAAGCCAAAAACAGTGCGTACACCCGATAAAATTGCTGCTGTGGCAGAAAGTGTGCGTGAAGCGCCATCAACATCAATTCACCGTCGTTCTCAACAATTGAACATTTCGGAGACATCATTGAGACGAATTTTGCATAAAGACCTTGGTATGACGCCATACAAAGTCCAATTGGTTTAAGAGTTGAAGCCAACTGACCATCCAATGCGTTTTCGGTTCGCTAAGTGGGCCTGCGATCGACTAAGAGAAGATGCCGATTTTGCCAAAAAAAATCATCTTTAAACAAGTAAAATTGTCGCATTTGGGGTACAGGAAACCCGCACGCATACATTGAAAAGCCGATATACCCAAAACGAGTCCCTGTTTGGTGCGGATTTTGGTCCAGAGGCATAATGTGGCGATTTTCTTCGCAAATGAGCAAGGAGTGGCCGTTACAGTCAATGGCGATCGTTATCGAGCCATCTGCGTGGTGTGCTGTGCACAATTTTGTCCACAAAAATTGAAGAGTAGGATATTGGCAACATTTGGTTTCAATAGGAGGGCGCTACGTGCCACACAGCCGAAGCTACACTCGATATTTTGCGCCCTGTTTTTGAAGATCGCATTATCAGCCGCAGAGCTGATGTCGTTTGGCTACCGCGGAGCTGCGATTTGACACCGTTGGACTATTTTTTGTGGGGTGCCGTAAAAGATAAGTGTTACGCGGACATGCCAGAGACAATTGACGCTTTAAAGGACAATATTCGTGAAGCCATTGCTGAAATACAGCTGCACACAATCGATAATGTGCTTAAAAATTGGACCGATCGTTTAGGCTACTGCATGGCCAGCCGAGGCAGCCATTTGAATGAAATTATTTTCCATTATTAACCGGAAGGATTGTACTTTCAAATAAAAAAAGAAATTTGAGAAATTATTCAGTAGTTTTGTTTTATAGCATTTTCAAAAAAAAAAATATTTGGCGGACCCTATAGGTCGTAGGCGTGCGTTATTTTCTGTCGGAACAGATATTCCGAAGAATACCTCAAAGCAAATATCCTCCGAATCGTAGGAAATCGGAAAATTTTCCGTTCCGACGGATACCTCGCTAGGGCCGATTGTGTCTGTAGCTCTGCATGAAAATCCAGGTCTGTCGATTCCACGTCGTTGATTTGACCATGTAAGAAACTTTCACAAGATTTCTCTCTATATTATTTTCCCAAATTTAATTTTTTTACGTGGAGTCACCCTTCGATCTCTTTAACCGATTGGATTAGAATTCCGTAGCTTTGCTTTTATAATTAATAAGCTGTAAATTTGAAAACTACCATCATTTTTTTTTCTGTTAATCGACCGAATTTTTAAGTTCTGAAGTGACGACACTGGTTGGATCCAGAGTCTTCCCTAAAACAGACTTCAACATCCAGTGCAAATGTGTTGTCAACATAAAATAACTAGGAAAATAGAAATCTATTTATTTACATACAGAAAACAAAGAGAACTTTATGTTTCTATTTTTATTTTGTATTTTTTTTTTCTTTTTTCTTATAAAGGATTTCTTGTTATTTTTTCTTTCTTTAAATTTTTGCTTTTTGTTTTTATACATATATATAGAAAAAATACAATTTTTTTTTGTTGTATGTATAAATATATATATATATATATACATATACATAGGATACGTGTATGTTCTTAAAAACAATCTAACAGGTTTACAAAATGGGGCAGGGAGGGGGCGAGGGAAGGTAGAAAAACAATAAAAGATGTGCTCGTGTAACTAGAAATAAAACAAAAAAGAATCAATTTATTCTAAAATCCAAACGCAATGCCTTTCACTTTAAATAAAAATTTTCCATTCAGCTTTATAAAGTCATGAAATTCTTAACAACTATTAACTATATATATCTAAATTTTTTTTTATTTTCATGTAAAACAAAAAAAAAGAATTTATTCATTCTCATATAATTTTTTTGTTCTAGGGCAAATAATAAGCAAATTATCTACACAAAATGTATAATGGATATTTTTTTGTCATAAATACGTAATTAAACTTCGGTGAAAGCGGGGTTGTCAATAAAAGCCGCCACTCTTTCACCAATACACACAATAATAACTTAGAATGAAAAAAAAAAATTGCTTTTAATAACAAAATAATAATAATAATGTTGTGGTTGTGTCTCTGCTTCTTCTCCATTTTTTTTGTATTCTTGTGAATTGTTTTGTTTTTCGCTCTGCGCACCGCATCGATTGTGGAAATTGTGCCTGCATGTGAAAGAGAGAGAGAGAGAGAGGGAGAAAATTAATATATATTTTTAATTAAAATAAAAATTACTATTTACATGTATACCAACCAAATTTACTACTCTGTGCATTTCATATTTTGCTTTTTGTTTGTTTTAAAGATTTTTAATTTTTTTTTTGCTTTGTTTAATCTTGCAAGGCAGCAGCATTTTTGTCCGAAGGCGGTGACATTACATATGATTTAACCGATTGAAATATACGTCCCAGAGACATTTTCGTGGTTGTTTCCACTGCTGAGCTGTGTCCGTGGTCACTTGTGGTCGACATTGAAGTGCCTAAGATGGAGGCGGTCGTTCCTAGGGGTTTATCAAATATCAAGTCTGGTTCATTGGGTATGGCCATCACTTCGGTTTCGATCACTTGTATTGGCAGCGACTTGTCGTGACCGATATCAATAGTATTTCCGGATGACATACGCAAACTTGATATGATGTCATCTGGAAAGTGAAGGAACATGTGGGATTGGCCTTTTTTTTCAATTAGGCAAACAATGAGGAGTAAATGGAGTATTAGATTAATTTCATTTGTTTAAAATAGAAGATTCATTTTTGTTTGTTTTGTTTTCTAACTGAATAACTGAATTGTTGTTGTAAAAGAAGAAATTTGTTTGTTTTTTTTTTTTACAGAATTGTTATTTTGAGTAAAAAAAAAAAAACAGAAAAGAAAAAAAAACAAAAAACGGCGGATATTGGAAGAATTCGTAGAAAAATAAAACAAAATCAATCACAATAAATGACAACGATTTTTATCAAAGGAAAAAAGAAAAACTTTCAAGCTTTGAAAACGAACTAAACTGGGGACTAGAAATAAAGTGCGCTTTACAAATAAATCAGACACATATGCGGGCTTCAACCAAAAATTGTGAAAAAAAAAGAACAAAAACGTTGGCGAAAGTTTGGAGCAAAATTGATAAAATGAGCCGAACAGAGATGTCAAAATCTTCATCCATACAGTTGCTAACGAGCAATAGAGAAATGTTTTTATCTAACGCACATCTATAAATAAAGGGTGTTTTTTTAGAGGTGTATAGAACTTGGAATTGAAATAAAACACAAGAAAATCGTTTTAATGTCCATCAATTTCGCTTTATTGGAAGGATAACTTTATGCCATTGAAATATGATACCGGGCATGTGGCCGCCGCGGCTGATTCGAATAAAGACAAGTCTAGAGGTGCAATTTTCAACCACTTTTTCCAGCATTTGGGGCTGTATGTCGGCAATAACGCCACGAATGTTGGCTTCCAAGTCCCCTAACGTTTCTGGTTTGTTGGCGTAGGCGAGCGACTTCACATATCCCCAAAGAAAATAATCCAATGGTGTCAAATCACACGATCTTGGTGGCCAATTGACAGGTCCATTCCGCGAAATTATGCGGTCATCGAATGTTTTCTTCAATAAATCGATTGTGACGTGCGCTGTGTGGCATGTAGCGCCGTCTTGTTGGAACCACATCTCATCCACATTCATGCCACTCTACAAAATAGTAGGATATCATGGCTCTATACCGGTCTCCATTAACGGTAACTGACTCTCCAGCATAATTTCAGAAGAAGTATGGCCCAATGACTCCAACAGCCCCAATTTTTGTGGGTGTAATGGCGTTTCAAGGTTCTCATGTGAATTCTCTTCACTTCAAATGCGGCAATTTTGCTTGCTGGCGTAGCCATTCAACCCAAAATGAGACTCATCACTGAACAAAATTTTGCGGTCAACTTCGCGAACTGAACCATTATTTTCGAAATAAATTTGCATGATTTGCAAGCGTTGTTCATTTGTCAACCTGTTCATGATGAAATGGCAAACCAAACTGAACATAAATGACATTAGAGTTGCCAGATTTGATCACAAAATGTCAGTCGAAAAAAATGTCGAAAAACCAACCTCTAACATTTACATAAAGAAAATTGGCCTTTGCATAAAGGAAGGCATTTTCCCCCGACTATGCAGGTATAAACTTAATTATGTTAGTAGTTAAAGCTGTACACCACCATTAATTTGCTTAAACTTACGCAATATGTGTGTGTGTTTATTCATTCAAGTTAAAAAGGCAAACAGATTGTGGTCTCATAGATTTCAGCATTATATATTAATTTTTTTAACCGAGTCCTTTGAAAAGTCAAAAAAAATTAGATTCAGTTAAATTGTTTTTACTGTGGCTTAAGTCGCTCAGATCGCATTCAATCGTATATATGATTTTATCGAACATGATTTTATGATTTTATTTAACAGTTTAATCTGGAGTACATCAAGCCAGTTATTTCGGTCCAATCTTGGTAACATTATATATTTGTGATTTAGCGTCTATCTGAAAACGCGGACGATGTCCTAAAAGATGTCCTATTTGGCAAAAGGCGACTACAGTGAGAAGTCACTTTTAGGCAACTTAAACACCTAAGTGCATGTTGACAAAACTCGAAATCACCGATGCCATAAAGTATCAAATCACACAACAAAATATTTGATTTTTCAAAACAAAACCGTTTAAACTCAGCATTATGGAAAAGAACGCACAAAGGAATGGCACAACCCTGCCAGGCACTACTAATAATACAAGTTTTAGTTCTGATCCTGGGACGAGCAGAATTGATCGTGTCAGAGCTTAAACTTAGGTTAGGTAAGCTTGAAGTGGCTGTCGGCATAAGAACCGACACAAATAGACGAGTATTGGTCTGTTCTTATACCGCAGGGATCTGGGATAAAGCTTTCCTTTAATCGTTCAATCAATTGAAGCTTCTGACCAAGCGAAGTAGACCTTTGTGTTCTCACAAACATATGTGTCTTCGTAGACAAAGGCTTTGAGATGGATGTACCAGCATGTACCAAGCAGGTGAGAAATCGTTTCCTCCTACTCTTCGTCCATACAGCTTCTGCAAAAGTCATTCGAGATTACACCAAGTCTTGTTGCATATCTACCTATATATCCAGTGTCCAGTGATAACACCTATAGTAGTGCTACTGTTCTGTCAGCCTAGAGAGATCAAATTTTTAGAGCGTTTCAGATCCAGGTGCGATCCAGGTGATACCACCTGTCCACCTAAAGTTTGTGTCCTCTGTAGCAGCCAGCCTTAGCAATAATTTACAAGTAGCGAATGGTATTCCTAACTCTCCTTTATCAGGTGAGAGAAGTAACGTTTTGCCTAGTTTGGCGGGTTTATCAGCCTTACAGTTCCCAGGAATGGGCTTGTGCTCCGGCACCCAGCCAAGATAAATGTTTAACTGATCCAACATAGGGCTACTTTAGCGTTTACAGAGACTGAACCCAAGGACTTGATTGCCGCTTGACTATCCGAGAGAATGCTGGTATCCTTCGAGGATATCACGTTCCTCTTTAGCCAGGATAACACTTCATTAATCGCAATTATTTCCCTCTGGAACAAGCTACAATGTCAGGAAGACGGAAGGAGAGACTAAGATTTAGTCTGTCGGAGAATTGACCACACCACAACCCTCATTGATTAATCATTGATTATTGATCCGTCGGTATAAAAATTGATCGCCGTGACCTCCAAGAATGCATCCTTTTCGGAATGATCGGGATGGAATGGTAACATGGAAGGATTATCCTAAAGGTGCTACTCTAGCTTCTTTTATTCTTTCCAGCATATTAGGTTTCCAGATCAACTTTTTATCTGTAATCGGACCGAGATTATTCGCTTCTTTAGAGGAAGTTATAAGCTTACGCCGTGGGAGTATTTAGAGTTTAGACTTAGACTTAGGTGAAAGCTTATGCTCGCGACTTCGAACCTTTTAACTATGAGTGAAAACTACGCGATGGATAGAAGGCGATTGGACATTGGGTTTAATATCCGGTAACCGTGCCGCCTCAACAAAAGTGTCAACCGTTTAGCGGGTACTATACGGCCGATTGCGGTATATAATAAAGCTATCTGATGACCAGCTCTATGGGAAAAAAGAAGGGAGGAACATCAACTTCTCAGAAGGAAAAAGAAAAAGGTCGCTACAACGATGCCCCCTAGGATACAAGACAGCGACGCTGACCTGGTCAAAAAGCTAAAAATACAAAAGCGGAGATGGCTGACGAGTCTTCGAATCCACAGGGACAGCGCAGCAGAGGAAGACCCCTTTGGTTTGTGCCGCGAAAAACAACTACAGATGCAATCCAGTGTATAAGTATCATCAATGAAAAAAATTTGGATTTTTTAAAGGTTTTGGACATACTGCCGGTTAATGTTGTAAAAACATTCGATAGACTGGTCTAGAGCTTAAATCTGACTCGTACCACCTGAAAGTTTTATTCCCTGCGCCACCTCTCGGGAACATTTGACAAAAATCCAAGAGTACTAACTGTCATGAGAAGCTTCTCAAAAATAAATTGCCGTTCTGGATCGGCATTAAACTGTAGTCCCTTCCATTTGTGTCAAAAAATTAATCTTCGCACCCATCCATATAGGACCTAAAGCCTAGCTTCTCCAATTATTGGTTGTTGGAGGATATATTTTTTGATACGAATGGAAGGGACCTGCAGTCAGTTTCGATGGCGATTCCAAACGGAAATTTTATTTTACTGCCTACTCTTGGATGCCATTTATTTTAAAAGGCCTTTAAGAATCGATCAAAGCTACGCATCTCAACTACAATATTTCACCACTGTAAACCGTTTGGCCGCAGTGGCTATTAAGCGTGCGTATGACAAGCCTTTAGGACTTTTAATGCAACTAACTGCAAATACTAACTACTAATGTCACTACCAATAAATACTGCGGTGGTCCTTTTTAACACTCAACTTAAGTATTTGGAAGGTAGATTTTCACGAAAAACCAACTTGCAAAACATAAAAAGCCGAGAATTTCCAAGATCATGAACAAAGTTTTAGGGCCTTCAGCAGAAATTACTCCCAAAATTCTTTCCCGATGACATCGTAAGACCACACCTGAGGTATGACTTGTCGGACATTTGCCTTAGCAACAATCACTTGCCAGTGTAGATATTGCAATTGCAACGGCAAAAACTTTTACTTTTGCCATGATTTTTAAGGCCAAGATGTCTACCAAATGCCAAACCCAATTTGTTTTTACGATCAGCAAAAAATAAATTGTGAAGGTCATCGCGAAGCTAAATAGTACAACAAGCGCGCACTGCTCTCGACGGTAATGAAAGGGCAGATGATCTTCCCAAGAACAGCTTGTTGGTCAGAACCATTCATAAACATAAACACAGCAATTTTAAGAAGCAAATTTAACAATTCTAGAAAGACTGTAGCTGAAGTATCCCTTATTCGGAATATACAGCCAGCGTCAAAAGTGAGTAAATGTTTTGCATTTATCTATTTGTGCTAAGTAAGCTTATAGCTACTTGACAAATATTTTTGATTGAATTATAAAAAAAAAATACTCATAGATAGTTATTCCTGAAGCGCAGGCGAGAAAAATGTGAAAGGATTAGGGGATTCTATCATCACCCCAACTCAAGTTTTATCAAGTTAAAATGAATAGCTACTATTTTGAGGTATAACTACTCTAAATGATATAACTTTAGAAATATTAGCTATAACTAGAAAAACCACTTTACATATTTTGTAGACCTAATTTAACCACGCAAAATGTGTAGGAAGCTTCTTGTGCTTTTATAAGCCCAGAAAAAAGTTATGACGCCTTAAGTCTTCTCTCTATTTAACGACGAGATTATGATCAGAATTATAGGAATCACAACCTTCAAAAAATATCTGCAGGCCTTCCGATTTTGAATCACTTCATCATTGAAGCCAATCAAATGCTGTTGTTTCTGCATTTGTGAGATCAAGGAGTTTTTAGGCCTGCCTCTTTTACACTATTGTAAGGGAACGTTGATTGCCATTGCCTTTTTTGGTGGGGTTCGTAGGATCCCTCCTTTGAACATGACAATACCAACTGAGTCGGTCGTGCTCCAATTTTTTCGAGATGGGTTCTTTGACGTGAAGGCTTCTGGAACTTCTAATTCGATCAAGATTTGGAGTTTTAAGGCCTGCCTCTTTTACGCTATTGTAAGGGAATGTTGATTGCCATTGCCTTTTTTGACGGGGTTCGTAGGATCCCTCCTTTGAACATGACAATACGAGCTGAGTCGGTCGTGCTCCAATTTTTTCGAGATGGGTTCTTTGACGTGAAGGCTTCTGGAACTTCTAATTCGATCAAGCTTTCTTACTCCTGCTGTCATGCGAAGTAAGTAAGTATGACGCCTTAAGTAAAAATTAAAAAAATAGGTTTTTCAGCTTTTCATTTCAAATTAATTTTTTTGAATTTTCTAGCTATATCTAATATTTCTGACGCTGACTGTATGTGTCTTCAAATAATGTGTGGGTTTGATGTTGAGAAAGGCCTCGTCAAACAGAGTGCGTTTTAACGCCGCGTATCGACGACGACAAATTACAGAAATACATATACTAAGTCACACAGAGCGTGTTTTTAAACCGCGTCGAGTTCAACGCGGGCGGCGTTATGATATATTACAAATTATTTTTTTAATTATTTCTCAGTTATGGGCTTTTAAATTGTTTCCGGAAATGGGAAATTTTATAGAATGTGTGAGAAACGTTCCGTAGCACGATAAATAAAATTAACAATTCCTCATCCGAGCTAATTGACATTTTTCGAAAAAAATTAAAATCAACGCCGCTTTAAAAACGCCCCCTGTTTGACGAGACCTTTAGATATTTCAACGAGCACCTTTATACTACCTACTAATATCATACATTTTTTTTATAAAGCTAGGTGAGATGTCCTAGTTGTCACAACTATTAGTTTCCCCAGCAAGTTGCTTTGCCATCTCTATAGTGTACTCTTTACCCTATAAAAGCCACCTTACTACAGAGAATCACTTTTGTCTTCTCTCAATTTCAGTCCGGAATATCCGGAAGTGATAAAAGTGACTAAGTCCTAAATATGTCATCATAAAAATGCCCTGCAGTTATCTTATGTCGTAGACATGCTACAATACTAATAATCTTTTTAATCTTCTCAAGAGCAAATCTTGTTACCTTATTATTTTATTTTTTAAGCAAAAAAAAAAGGGCAACATCAAAGAGTAATAACGTTGATATGCATTAAAAACTTTGCAAAATGCATTTTACAAAGCACTTCAAAGGTAAATAATGTGTAAACTGTTTTCATGATATTAGGAGCTTCTCGATGCACAACGTGTGAGAAGAGAAACACGAGCATGCTTCACAGACATTGTGAAGGAAATGACGTATAGTAATAGATAGCATGCTAGTGGCATATGAGTCATGGAAATTTAATGAATTAGTTTGCTTGTTAGACGTATGCTGTGTCGTTGCCTTGGTTCAGATCGTCATCCTTTTCTTTATTAACCCTTGTGGGGGAGCGGAACAATTTGCATTTCTTGTTCTTTGACTTCGTTCCTAATGAATAATGGACAAAACAGTTCAGCTGCCACTCCTTTATTTATTTAAACAAACATCAAAGTTGAGACGAATGGAAATGGTGAACTAATTTGATGTACTAATTAAGTACATGTGACCTACTGGCCTAAATACTTAGTTAGGAAGTTAATGAGATAGAAAAGTTATGAAATAAAATCGGTTGCAAATTAGGCGACACGTTGCGGGATGTTTTGATCCACCGTTGCCAGAAGTGCCCGATAGGCCAATTTGGCTCTGTTTTGCGGTTTGGCCCTGGGCAAACTGGAAATGGGCCTTAAATATAGATTTTTTGCATTCATAATGGAAATATACTAGATATGGATTTTATCTTGTAAAACATATACGATGTTGCATAAGCAGATATCTTTGTGAGGATTTGTTGAATTACGTCCACCCTACCAAAATGAAGTGGGATAGCAATATCTTTGTTAAGCAATATCTTTTTGTTAAGGCCTCAACATCTATCCCGACACTCAGTTGCAATGACATTCCAACCGTCAGCTCTTTGGATAAAGCCAATCTGCTTGCTGCTCATTTTGCAGCTAGCTCAACGCTCCCAGATTGTGCTTTATCTCCTCCAGGACTCGAGCGCGTAGAATAAACTATGGGTCCAATTCATTTTCGCACTCGTAGAGTGGCAAGAGTTCTTCAACATACATAATCCGCTGGTCCAGATGGTACTTCCCATATCGTTCTGAAGAGGTGTTCTTCCACGATGGCAAAACCAAAGCGTAAGCTTTTCTATGTGTCTTCTTCTTCAGGGCTCTTTCCGAGAAGATGGAAGACAGCACCTGTCCAGCCTGTCCCAAAAAAGGCGAATCCTCCTTTCTCTCCTGCAACCTGACGACACTTTCGTCGATTCTTTCCAAGGTCATGGAAACGGTGTTAATGGTCAGCCTATGAAATATCTTGAACCGTGGTGATGAGAGTAAGATAGTTGCGCTTGATATTTTAAAGGCATTTGACAGAGTTTGGCATCAAGCTTGCATGCATTTGGAATCGATGATACCCTTCTTCAATGGATTAGAAATTACATTTCGGACCGTTCAATACAAGTTGTTTTGGACGGTTTGAAGTCTGCAAATGGTGTCCCTCAAGGCTCCGTTTTGTCTCCGACTCTCTTTCTCATTTTCATCAATGATCCTGTCTGTCACTTCAAATCCAATCCATTCTTTCGCTGATGATAGAACCCTTGGCTTACATATTCGTTTTATGATTCATGTCCGTCATCTTCGGGCGTGGACCAGGAACGGCAACGTATACTAAGCTCATTAAATTCTGACCTTGACAAAATTCTTAAGCAGAGTAAAACCAATAGAGTAGAATTTAATGCTTCCAAAACACAATGCTGTCTTCTGTCATTAAAGCGAAACCCCAATTATCTGCCATGATCCATTGATGTCACTTGCATCGCTGGAAACGAAAGGCTTTCCATCTTCAGTAAGTGTGCTAACGACAAACTTCGTTGGAATGACCTCATATTCGATGTCGCCAAGAACGCTGCGAAATGTCTAGGGTTCCTTAAGCGTTGCAAGAAATATTTCACCCCTTCATAGTTGGACACGATTTCAAAAACGTGCGATAAAACTTATTGGCGATCGCGACATTGCGGATGCACATCAGTCTACCCTCAAGCCTATATTCGGACGTACTGTGAAATATAAGGATTCGTTCCTCTGCCACAAAACACGTGACCATTACAATTTACAAACATTAAAAATCAATGTGCATCGGTTTCTCACCCTGTCGTCTGGTCCTTATTTCCTTAATGCCCGTGCTATGTTACTATAAACATTATAAGGGTGTTAACAATACTTTTGCAAGTTCAACAAGGCTGCTGGGCCGGACGGTCTACCCGCCGAACTTTTTAAGGCAAAGGAGAAGACTCGAAGAGGAGCATACACCAACCCACTTCCAAGATTTAGTCGGCAAAATGTATACCTTATATGGCGTATAAGATCTTCGCCATATTGTGCAGGCTCCATGGAATCAATGGTCAAAGTCCCGACCCTATCAGTGTGGTCTTAGGAACGGCAAGTTCACAATTCACGATCCTCAAGAAAAGCCCAGAAGTTCAGCACGATACTCAAGACCTTTTTATCCATTTTAAAGCCGCATATGACATTTCAAAACGACATCTACAAAAGATGGAGAAGGCAACTATCTATCCTCAGCACAACTAAGGAAGCTTAATATAAGACTCTTATAATCCCAGTCCTGCTCTATGGATCTAAAGTATAGACTTTTTCTAATGCTAATGAAGGTATTCTTTGTTTTGTGGTTCTGGAGGAGACGATTAGACGATGAACTCAATAAGCTGTATAGCGACATTGACCTGGGTAAAAAAAACTGTGCCTTGGACGTTTGAAATGGCTGGGACATGAAGAGCGAATGTACACTAACCCTGCAGCGTTGGCTGGCGCCAGAATAGGGCTGCTAAAAGTGATTTAGGATAAGTTGGAATGAGGAAAGGATAAGTCCAAGGGCTGCCGTAGGTGTTGTGCGTAAATCACCCATGATAACAGTACTTGCCATTCCTTGTACAGCCGCCATTAGCCTTGCATGCTTAAGTGTTGCTTTTACAAATAAGAATGGGTCAAACTATCGGGACGGAAAAACACTAAAGGTGTCTGCATGGTAGCACAATGGATCAGTAGTTGTTCTTCGGATGGTAGCAACCTCCGACAAAAGAAGAAAATCCTCGATACAGAAGTGCCAGCTTAAACTACACTTCCCCCTTAAAGCACTTTACTCGCAAAAACTCTGGTTACCAATTTACATTTTAAAGGTTTCCCTTTTGGTAAGCATATGCTCCTTGGACGGAAAATATCATATAACCAATCATATCATGGAACGCTACAAGAGGTAGTACTCCATGATTAAGGCTGAAGAGCAGTTTCAACAGACATATCATTGCAGCGGAGACATAAAAGTCAATCCTATTCCTGTTGATAATGAAGTAACACCGAAAAAAAAGACAACGAAATTTCTAAAACCTGACTAAATATACTGAGAATCGCATGCCGTACACAATGTCTAAAATAGGCCCTCAAGAAGACTGTTTGAAATTTGAAGTCTTTACTTTAAACATGGTTTCAAAATTATTTTTTTTTTTAATTCCATCTTTTGTAGATGAAGGTAATCATGCTTCACAAGAATTCCTAGCGTTGCCGAAAGAATTGCAACGAATTCACGAAGAGTAAGGTCCTATATTCGATCCATCTCTTTCGACAGCATCAGAAATCATGAAAGCAGCCAATTGAAATTAGTCCGACTTCAGTTTAATATCCTGTCCAGCGCTGGCGGAATGGCTTCATTGCTGAGCACTGGGCTCCATAGAAAACAAAATGACTCCCAATTTTTTTAAAATGTTAAGGCTGTGTTTGTGTTTGGTTAAAATGGATAAGTAAGTCAGGAGGTTATTTCTTCGTATAGCGTTAATGCTACAACCAATTTGATTTTTTTAATTAAAATTTTTCATACGACAGCCGAGGAAATCTGCGCAGACAGTAATAACACAACCGACGAAAAAAGATCCCAAACGAACATGTTCATGGGTTAATAAAGGGTGATCCATTTCGAGGTTCCCTACTTTTTTAAAGAAAAAAACACTGAAAATTCAAATTTAATGGAGAATGTTTATTATCATTTGAAAGAACATTCTTTGGCATTTATTTTTTGAAGATTATGTCTATCAAATGTTGGCCGTTGCTACGTCGCAGATGGTCCATCCGTTGAGTCCAATCCGGTGTGATATCACACGATCTTGGTGGCCAATCGAGCGGCCCAAAACGTGGAATTATGTGCTCGCCGAAATGTTCTCTCAATAAGTCCATTGATTGATGCGATGTGTGGGAAGTGGCGCCGTCTTGCTGAAACCAAATGTCGCCGAGATCACGAGCTTCAATTTCAGGCATCAAATAGTCGGTTATCATGGCACGATAACGGTCGCCATTGACAGTTACGTTCGCACCGGCATAATTTTTAAAGAAATATGGACCGATGATTCCACCGGCCCACAAACCACACCAAACCGTTGTTTTTTCTGGATGAAGTGGCAGTTCTTCAATCTCTTCAGGTTGCTCTTCGTCCCAAATGCGGCAATTTTGTTTATTTACATACCCATTGAGCCAGAAATGGGCCTCATCGCTAAACAAAATTTGCCTCGAAAACGTCGGATCTTCTTGGAACTTTTCAGGAGCCCATAGAGCGAAGCGATGTCGCTTGGGAAGGTCGAGCGGCTTCAGTTGTTGCACAAGCTGTATTTTGTACGCTTTTAATTTAAGATCTTGACGTAAAATGCGCCAAGTCGTTCCATACGTCAGTCCGAGTTGCTGCGAACGGCGCCGAATCGACTCTCTACGGTCTTCGTGTACACTCTCAGCTACGGCCGCTATATTTTCTTTACAGCGTGCTGGACGTGGTCTATTCGGTCGAATATTATTCAATAATGAATGCTGGGTCTCAAAATGGGTGATGGTGTTGCGAATACGCTCAGTAGGCTGATTATGTCGACCATAAGTTGAGCGAAGTGCACGAAACACATTCCTCACAGAACGTGAATTTTCATAATAAAGTTGAACAATTTGTAAACGTTGTTCACGCGTAAGTCTTTCCATTATGAAATGCCAAACAATACTAAACAAAAATAACATGACAGCATGACACGACTCACACGTGATCTGTCAAAAAAGGCTATTGAAAAAAGTATCTCTACTTGGATCACCCGTTACATTAATGGGATAATTTTTCTGTGACTCCTCGTTCACTGAAATGGCTCCCCAAAATCTTCAAGTAGCCCACTTTTTGAAATTGAAAAACGACAGCACTGATCCTGTCATGTATTCCTTTTGTTACTCCCATTGCAGGCGAACTTTTGTATTATGGCGGCGTTGAAAGGCTTAACATTTTGGATTCCTTGGGCAAAATTAGGAAAGGTCTTGAGTTGGGTTTCCTAGAACCTTGTTGTATCACAGCAGACCAAGAATTGGTCTAAACAGTTTCAGAGAATTACAATCGATCTGAAATTTCGATTTAGCATTTTGGATGTCTGGAGGAGTGGGGCAAAGAATGCTAAATGTTTTTTTTTAACTTTCTCGTATACATTAGTATACTAAAGAGAAAGTTATTGCTGAAATTTCGAACTCAAACTGAGTATGATGGATAATATTTTGACTATAGTGAAGCCCAAGAAAGTGGGTCCGCCATTCTGTCTGTCTGTCCGGGCGCCGTATGGCAAAACGGTTCGACGGATTTGCTTCAAAGTTCCTGGGGTTACATCTCGCGGCATCGTTTTATTTTTTGCTTTATCTTTTGAAATAACGGTACCTGCCATACAGTTTTTTTGGTGAAAATTACTTATCACTATTTTCCTAGAAAATGGTTTCAAGGATTTTGGTCTTTGAGGTATACTTGGGATGGGTCCAAAAATACTGCATGCTGAGTTTTTGAAAAAAAAAACTCGAATAACGGTAATAAAACCGTTCAATTTTCGTCTTTTGAACAATTATGTAAAGTGCCGATTGTGCAAAAATCGAAAAGGTTAAGTGCAAACATTTTTTTTGATAAGCCCACTGCAGCGCTCATAGTTTAGAAGAAATCGTTTTAAAGCTTAAGTCAGAGAGATTGCTACAACTTTTAAAAGATAGGCACTGCCCTCCTTCATAAGTTTGTCACATAATGTTTTTTTCCAACGTCTAGTTTTTGTGGGCGTTTTTACTAAAATGCAGTTTTCCTGGGCAATTTTCATAGTAACCGTTTTGGCCACGTCCTAATTTTGGGGGCGTTTTTTTCAAAAAATGTTCCTTTTTTTGGTATAAATTTCATAGAACGAAATAAAATGCTATCCATCATGTTCTTAACGCTTTTTTCTTGAGGGCATATAGGAATATGGATAGGGTACCATACTGTTCGCCAAGCGGCCTGTAGGCTTTCATATGTTTTTATGTTTCGAAGTGCATATCTTTGTATCGCCTTATAAAAATACGAGAGATGTAACGGATATCCGGTTAGTATCCGGCCCTTTTTTGCTATCCGGCGCTTTTCGGGATAGTCTCGTGGTATCCGGCGCGTTACCTGATAGTCATTTAAATTTAAATACTAAAAAGAGCCATTTAAGAGTTAAAGTTTAGTCCGAAAAAGTCTCATGAGTATCGTCTTCACCTATTTTATTCTTTTTGCTAACTGGAGAATTTCCCACTTCTTCGCTGTCCAAGGATTCATTATCTTCTTCCCAAGTCATCTTTAAACTTTCTAACAAAATTCTTTGACGGGCTTTCTCAACCTGAATTCCTTTGGGTCTAGAAGAAGAGTAGCGATAAGGTAATTTTGATTCTCGTTAAGTTCGACGAAACGATTCTTAACTTCATTTTTTATAATTTGGTTGTTTTTCGATATGTTTCTTCTTTTTCGATGTATCTTAAGATGCGATCAGACGGTCATCCAAACTTGTCATCCGGATGACACCCTGACGTCATTATGACGTAGAATTTATCCTAAAGTGGTCATCCCGTCTGAAATAAACAAGTTTTCTGACGTCAGCATGTCATCCGGATGACAAGTTTGTATGACCGTCATTCGACCTTTGTGGCGACATGTGGAATTGCTACAGAAATGCAAGAGAGACGTTTACGTTTATGTATTTGTTATTTGTTGTCATTTCGCAATCTCACATTTCATTTCATTTAACTAACTTTCGCACATCCAGGTCACGGGATAAGCGAGTTCTATAGCTATATGAATGAAGTTATATTTGATACTTTTTATGCAGGATAAGATACGAATTTGGGCCTCACGGTGCGTGCAATTCGTTCAGCCGGATATCCTACTATCCGGCCTTACTATAGGGTCCGCCAAAAAAATTTTTTTTGAAAAAAATCTGCTGAATATTTTCTCAAATTTCTTTTTTTTTATTTGAAAGTACAATCCTTCCGGTTAATAATGGAAAATAATTTCATTCAAATGGCTGCCTCGGCTAGCCATGCAGTAGCCTACAAGATCGGTCCAATTTTTAAGCACATTATCGATTGTGTGCAGCTGTATTTCACCAATGGCTTCACGAATATTGTCCTTTAAAGCGTCAATTGTCTCTGGCATGTCCGCGTAACACCTATCTTTTACGGCACCCCACAAAAAATAGTCCAACGGTGTCAAATCGCAGCTCCGCGGTAGCCAAACGACATCAGCTCTGCGGCTGATAATGCGATCTTCAAAAACAGGGCGCAAAACATCGAGTGTAGCTTCGGCTGTGTGGCACGTAGCGCCGTCCTGTTGAAACCAAATGTTGCCAATATCCTTCTCTTCAATTTTTGTGGACAAAAATTCGTTCAACATGGCCCAATACCGATCGCCATTGACTGTAACGGCCACTCCTTGCTCATTTTCGAAGAAAAATGGCCCAATTATGCCTCTGGACCAAATTCCGCACAAAACAGTGACTCGTTTTGGGTATATCGGTTTTTCAATGTATGCGTGCGGGTTTTCTGTGTCCCAAATGCGACAATTTTGCTTGTTTAAAGATGATATTTTTGGCAAAATCGGCATCATAAGTCGATCGCAGGCCCACTTAGCGAAGCGAAAACGCATTGGATGGTCAGTTGGCTTCAACTCCTGAACCAATTGGACTTTGTATGGCATCATACCGAGGTATTTATGCAAAATTCGTCTCAATGATGTCTCCGAAATGTTCAATTGTTGAGAACGACGGTGAATTGATGTTGATGGCGCTTCACGCACACTTTCTGCCACAGCAGCAATTTTCTCGGGTGTACGCACTGTTTTTGGCTTTTCACGCTTTGGTTTATCTTTTTTCACAAAATAACGAACATACGGAGCTGACGGTGCTTCTCTTCTTCCAAAATCCGTACGCAATGTTCGCACACATTCTGCAACATTACCATGATTTTCAAAGTAATTTCGCAATATTTCCAAAGTCAGCGGAAGGATAAAACTAATTATCTGTCAAATCAGAGATGAGCTAAGTGTTACCATTCGCGAAATAAGCACTAGTTAAAAAAAAAAGGTTAGATGGCGGACCCTTTACATGCCGAATACCCGGTGTCAGGCAGAATCTTTAAAAAACAACGCCCATCTGTTCGAATAGACGACACAATGCTAACTAACGTGGGGTGCAAAACTGAAAGTAATAGTCTACTTATTAGCTAGAGACCTTTGGGTGCCTTTGTTAGTCAAAGTCGTAGTCTACTCCTCCCCCTAAGTGCAATACAAATTCGCATAGCATTGACTACACACAAAAAACGGAAAATTCGGTAAAAAAAAAACTATTAACTGTGTTCCAACAACAACTGGATCGAAAAAAGTAACAGAAGAAATTTTTTGGAAAGAAAAATACAAATCTTTTATTTAAAAATTACAATTTTTGTTATAATATAAAAAAAAAGAACTTAACAAATTAACAATGTTTGCCGCAATAACTTATGAGATTTTCCTTAAAGGGTATATGTATTTTTTGTATAGTAAATTCTCACGAGAAACATCCCTCCTTAGTTGTTAAATGAATTTGGTTCAGCATTCTTATTTGGTAGTCGCAAATGCATATATCCGCATAGCTCCTTAGATGATATTCTTTATAGTCTTTTTTTATTTTTGGTTGATCATAAAATTAGATATGATCAGTTAAAAACATTTGCTGTCTGAAAAATAAGAACGAATAACAAACACTGCGCATGCTAAATAGTTGACTTGTTGTTTGAAGTTTGTTTATTTGTTTTATTTTGAACGTAGTTTGGTACTGGGGAGTCAATCCGGATTTGAATCGCTTAGGCCGATTTGTATAAGGCGAGAACATTGAAGAGTTCCACACTATAAAATTGCTAACCTGGTTTCGGGTCAGACTACTCATGGTATTATCTAAAGTTTTGGTTAGTACTAGTATTAAAGTAATATTGCAACAAGCACTGATTTAATTTATTTATCTTCTAACTACTGGCTATAAATTGATAGCTACGGCATATATAGTAGCTAGGGTTGTGTCGAAACTCTTTTGGGGTCAACATAGCAGGCTTAGCTATTCGAAACATAACATCATTTTATCTGCCCAAAGTGTAAAGTAGGAAGTCTCGAGAAGAAAGAAAAGAAATTGGATGCGGTTTTCACTGTTATGGTAATCATTCCTTATGAAGGGTTTAAGGAGGTTAGCATTGCATGTCTAAGATTTCCCCACAAGAGTTTATTGCACTTTAGTATACGGCAGTGACTAACGTTGCTATGGTGTTCGTTTATGTTGGAATTCACTTGGTTAATAATAAGTAGAAACTTACTCTACCTAGCTGTCTTAGTTACACTCGAGTCAATAGTTGGTAATAAAAGTAGATGAGAACTAGGCGAAAAAACACTCAAACTGAAGTAACACCCGCAGGTCTCCATACATCGGGTATTTACTTCCTTTTGGCGTTGTACAACAATAACTATAGCATACACCTACTTTGAAATAGCATCTTTGTATCATTTCGAAACTCCGCATGCCCACGTTTGAGAGCAGTGCTATACACCCTAACTTTTTCTATAAAAATCAATGAAACAAGAGTTTTAGGAGAGCTGAACGATGGTTTTTCGCAGTCGGTGCTGAGGATATTGGAAAAAACATTTCTGCAGACTTCTAAACAGTGAAGACGAAACCCATTCCGCTGACAGGCAGAGCGAACCATTCAACGTTGGCCAAGAATTCCGTCCTACCCGACCAAAATAAAGTGAGAAAAGATACATATAACTTAAGTCCATCAGAACTATTTAAGGCATCAGACGACAACTTGGTAGAGAGCCTACACCAACTCAGTTAAGACTTTGTCAGAAGGAAGTATGCCTGATAAATGAATCCTCAGAATTGTTTGCTTGGTTCGCAAGAAAGAAGTCCTTCTAAACTACTACAACTTCTAAGGCATCTGGTCCGTGAAACATCGAGTAAAACATGATGTCTGGCGTATGTTGCGAGTGTTTTGCCCACGACCTGATTGGACTTTATCAGTGCTGCGGCATATCCTGGAGAAAACCCAAGAAGTGCAGATAGACACTCGCCCATTTTTATAGATTTTAAAGGCGCAAACGTCAGCAAGTCTAGTTTCGGTATTACCTTAGACTCTTCCGTTTGTGCTGGACGACAATGGAGAAAGATAAGACCATTCATGTCATAAAAAAAGGCAAGACAGGAATAAAAATTCATAGAAATATTTGGTCCCGTTTACGTTGACGAGTTCCGAATGAGGCGAACAACGAACTTCACGAGCTTTAAAGCAGTGAGGGAAGGTCCCACCTTATGTGGTGTGAACAAGTAAAAGAGGACCACAACCAACACGAAGTGCACAACTAGAGGCATTTAGCCAAAGCAGCGACGCCTAATTAAATATACGAAAACAGTTTAAAAAATCCTTAAGAAATAAGAAAAGCCATAGGCAGAAACAAGACTCATCTATTGGTTGAATCATTTTCAAGTGCAGAAGATGCTACATAAAAAATGGCCCCAAATCTAGAAAACAACCAACAACACGAAAATTTCTGTGAATTGGGGCCATTTTTCATATTTTTGTGGCAAAAATTTTGTGGGCCCTTTTTGAATTTTTTAGTTTGGGATGAAATTTCATTATCAAAAATTACCCCCGAAACTTTTAGAAAATAAATTAAAAATAGCCCCAAATATTCGATTTTATTTTCAAAATGAAAAATAGCCCCAAAAATATAAGAAAAAACACCCAAAAATGCCTAACAAAAAGCCCATAACCCGAGCGGAGCAACGATGTTGCGTGAACGGTACCTGCCGCCTGTGGTGAGTGGGTTGAATTCAATTAGTCCCGCGTAGCTACTGTTGCTGCGCAGAACCAAAGGATGTGGAACTTCACACAACCCTACATGCGGCAGATACCGCTCATGCTTTTTGCCCGTCGACCTTATGTTAACCCGCCTTGCTTTTCATATACATTTCTGGGGACTTTTTTCATTTGTTTTGTGGCCATATTTCATTTAGTTTTGGGCCATTTTTCATTTGTTTGGTTTGGGGTGAAATTTCACTATCAAAAATGACCCCTGAAACTTTTAGAAAATAAATTAAAAATGGCCCAAACAAAAAATTAAACCAAAAAGGCCCAAAGCGGAGCACCGAAGTCATATAGTTATATTTTAGTTTATAGCTCGTGAAGTTCGTCGTTAAGTGGCCTCATTCAGAACCTGTCATCGTTTACGTTCTGAATGAGCCTTTTTTTATGAAATGAAAGGTCTGCCTTTCTCCATTGTCGGTACCCGTCGCATGCGGAGAGAGGGTTTAAATCCATTAATCCCGCGTAACTCGTTATTCAGGTACTGTTGCTGCGCAGAATCAAAAGAAGTAAACTTCAAGCAACTCCACATGCGGCAGGTACGGCTTACTTTTTATCCTTGGACCTTATGTCAACCCGCCTTGCTTTTCATATACATTTCTCGGCCCTTTTTCATATTTTTTGGGCCATTTTTCATTTTGATTTATTTTCTAAAAGCTTAATGTAATTTTTCATAATTAAATTTCACCCCAAACTTAAAAATGAACAATGGCCCCAAACAAAATAAAATATGGAAACTGGCCCCAACTCACAGAAATTTTTGTGTTTTCTACATAAATTTTTGGGGCCATTTTTCATTTTTGGTTTGTTGCTACATTTCACCAAATTTTTCGAAAACATTTTTTTTTATCAATGTTAAGTTTCGTTCAGTTCTGGACGCACCTTTACAAATATAAACAAAATGCAAAGTCAACACCGCATACAATATAAATTCACTTGAAAATCAAATCAAATTTCGTTGGGGTGGGTGATTTCGAAATCTGCAAACTGACATCGAATTGGCACGTTTTTCTGCTCCAAGAATCAGAATCTAAAGCGTAATTTGTTTGCCTATTTAAAGCACACGCCCGCCCTCCCGACACGTGCTGACTTTTAATACACAATTTCGGATATGAATTGGCTTTATTTTAAAAACAACAAGAACAACAACAAAAAAACGTACATTTCCTATCTTTCCCTTAGCACTGAACCGAACCAATTTATACATATCTCATCGAATGGGACATTAATAATCTGCTAAGGATCATTTAATTAATCACGCATCGTTGGTGGTTGCGTTGCCACTTCCGAATCAAGGATGCTAGTTAAAAACAAAACAAAAATAAACGAATGAAAAAGAAGAAGAACTATAAGTTGCCCATGCAAATTGCTACCACACTACCACTACCAAAATTAGACAATATATTGCCTTTGAGCTACAGTTGCATAACTAAACTAAACAATTCAAGGATATCTATCTATAATGACTAATTCATAACGAAAGTTTAATAGAAAACAGAAGAAAGAAAGAAAGAAAGAAAGAAAAATAAAACAAAATGTGTTCAAACTCCATTCAAACGATTTTTTTCCAAACAATCCAACTCCGCCTCAAAATATGCCTCAATTAACTTACCATTAACGTCATCGTCGTCGAATATATCATCTAGCGAATTGCTTGCTTGCACATTGTCCATCATTACATCGGCACCAGTGATGCCAACATCGGCGGAGTAAATCTCGGGATTAACGTCCTTTGTGAAGCGTTCCACTTCGGCAACCACACTGGCAAAGGTATCTTCGGCGTCATCGACTTCGGTCACTCGTGATTCGGCAACTGCTGCCGCTTCGGCTACAACGATTTCTTGGGAATTCGGCACCAATGTCGATGCAGCCGATTGTAGAGATCTCTCGACCTCTGGATGCGTCAGCACCGACGTAAAGTCATCATCATCATCATCGTCATTTGGTGCACGGGAGTTGAAGTCCACATCTTCTTCGTTTAGAAGCGCTGCACTTTCAGCGGCTGCTATTTGACAGACATCATTGAGAACCGCTTCGGCTTCATTGCGATCCTCCTCAATGGAAGAATTCATTATAACTGTGGCCACCAGCTCGGATGCGTCTTCGAAATGTTGCTCACTGTGATTTGAAATGTTATCTTCAGCCGCATTACACTCGCCTTCTTCTACGTCGTCATCTTCGTCGTTGTCGTCTTCGTCTTCCTGTGCCTCCTCTGGCTGTTGATCTTCAATGTTTGTTGCGGTGTCATCATTTTCTGATGATTTTGTCTCCGAGGCATCCTTTGTTGCGTCGTCCGTTTGATGATTCTCGTCCTCTTGGTCGGTGTCGTCTAATTGTAATTGAAATTTTTCACAGACGTCCTCCTCCGGTCCGACATTTGTATCTGTAACAGCTTTACTTGTAACACTAGCCGCGTCCTTTGACTCGGCTTCTTCCGCACTTTTGTACGAATCATTCTCTTTGTCCTTTTCTGACGTAGTTGCTGTACTCTCGATTGACTTTTCCAAGCTGTTCTCCTTTGCTGGACTCTCTTCTTGATCGGAAGTCACCGCTACCACATCCGTCTTCTTCTTTGTTGCGGAACTGTCTAGATCTGATGAGAGAGCGAGCAGTTCTGCATTAGAACTGATTGACGTCGAAGACGCATTCGCATCGATTGAGCTGTGTCTTTCATCTTCTTCGGTGCCAGACGCATCGGCTGAAGTCTCTTTATCCGCCTCAGGATGGGTTGTAGGAGCTGCTGAAAGGAAACAAGAAAAGATAACTTGGATTAGGCTCATAAGCTGATTGAATGAATGAATTTTTGGGGAAAACACTATTGGATGTTATCGAGAGTAAACTCATTTATCAGCAAAGCCAACATAAACGCAGAACGGAAGGAAGGCAATAGATAACGGAGCAACGCCGTAAGCACGCTCACTTTATTATCGTACATCAGATGAGAAGATTCAGGGCATCGAATGATTGATAACCATTTGTCGTCGTCGTCTTCTTCGAATATACGTATTAAAGTATGTACAGGGAATTGCCTCCTGTGAGTGGTTTATTGGTTTGCCTTACAATTAAAACAGGAGAATCATTTATAACGTTTATGGCTGCCTTTTGTCAGCAGAGATTTATTTAATAAACCTTTTGCCAGGGAGTACATTCATAAAACTACCCCAACTACCCTAATATTAACAAGCTAATCAAACACTTACTTAGTTCTTCAAACAATCAAGTTAAGTGTGCAACAATAAGTTGGTGTTGGCGCTGCAGGACAAACAAACACAAGGACCACGAAGTGAATTCATCATTAGTGGTGACGCATTTCGCGACCAATTTAAACGCTCTCAATCATTTGCCTGTCGTTGACATCCTGATCCGTGCATACGTTCATTTCACATCGATAGGTCCTCATTTATAATTGAAGAATTTAATTTGAAGGAAGTCGATAAATTGATGATGGCTTCAATTATGTGGGAACTTTGATTTGAAACAAGGAGCCACTGTTGCATAGTTAATGCTAGCGAATTGAACGCGAGCTTTCGGTCGCAAAGGGATTAAGGGCGAAATTGAAAGCATGGAGAAGGGGTTAAGGTCCAATTGAATTAAGGTCCAATGTCCGTAACATTTGGGGAAATAGGTTCGTTGGAACCATAAGAACCGCGGTAGAGGGTAGATCGAAGAGACGAGGAATCCTTATAAAGGGTGATTTTTTAAGCGTAGTTTTGCATCAAATATTTAAAAATTTTATTGTAGTCGATAAATAGTCGTTTGCCATTTACGTTTTAAAGACAACTTCATGTAAATGTTGTCCGCGGCTCCGTTTCGAATGGTCCATTACGTCACTTTTTCGAGCATTTCGGCCTGTATTCCACGAATTACGAGTGTTATGTTATCCTGTAAGGCTTAAATCATGTTCGGCTTGTCCACATAGGCTAACGACTTTACATAACTCCAAAAGAAATAATCAAGAGGCGTTAAATCGCATGATCTTGGCGGGTAACTCACAGGGCCATTTCGAGAGATAGACTGCTCACCAAATTCATCCTTCAACATTTCCATTGTTTCACGAGCTGTGTGGCATGTGGCACCGTCTTTGTGAAACCACATGTCAACCAAGTTCAACTCAGCCAACTGGGGCAAAAAAAAGTCGCGTATCATGGCTCTATATCGTTCGCCGTTGACGATAACGTTTCTTCCACGGTCGTCTTTGAAGAAAAATGGACCGATGGACGACCAGCACACAAACCACACCAAACTGTCGGGATGCATCGGTAATTCTTGTATTGCATGTGGCTGTTCATCACTTCAGATGCGACAGTTTTGCTTATTTACATATCCGTTGAGCCAGAAATGAGTCACATTGCTTGTAAGTCTTTCCATGATGAACTGGCACGGTCAGTATACTATTTGACAGATGACGTTTGGACGCCATTACTAACCAGTGCTGCCAAGCTGAAAAAACTTAACTCAACTTATATCACAGCTTAATTCGCAAGGAAAACCTACTAAGAGCACATCATCCAGTCTAGTTTCTCTTATGAATCTGAGAACGAGCAGTGGGTCTGTGCTTGTTAATTTATTTTCTTGTATTTGGTGTTTTCCCAAATATTTAAACCTTTTTTTTGGGTCAGTGCCCCGCAGGATTCCTGTATGTGTTTTGGAGAATCAGCAGAGACTTTCACCTGATATTCCTATCTTCCTTAGGTGTTCCCAGAGCTTGCAATTCCGCGCTAGGAAACCAGTGAGGATATGTAGGTTATTTTGGGTAAGACTTATACATGCTTTAAATCTTTTGAGATAGTAATCTCATAAGAATTTTTTGGCTGGTCTTAGACCTTGGGGATACCGAAAGGTTCCAGCCTTTTTTTTCCTTTATTCTTCTACCCTCTACTAAGGATGTTGCTGTCCCTTTTCTCGCTAGAGAGTTCGCCGACAGTCGAGACAGATAATCTATTTTTCTTGCCCAATTTGTTGAGATTTTGTAGACATTCCCATCACAAAAAGTCCAGTGCTTTAATAGCTGCTTGACTATCTGACATTATCTCTAACATCATGACAGTTTCTGTAATTCTTTTCGGGATTGATTCGAACACATCTTTCTATGACGCATATTTCTGCTTGAAAGATGCTGCTACACTTGCCCACGGATTCGTAATGTTTCATTCTTGGCCCAAACACTCCTGCACCAGTTCCTTCATCAGTTCTCGATCCGTCTGTATAATGTAGATTGTGGATTCATCGCTCCATTCTTTCTTGTTGCTGAGCTTTGTTAAGAAATTCTTTTCTAATGCTGTCATCTCTTGGAATAGCCAAGAGTGGAAGTTTTCCTAGTAGTGCTTCATAATCTTTCGAGCTGATGCATTTCCGATTTCCAGTTCCTTCTTTTGATAGTCTTAGAATATGAGGTGCCGCCTCTGAGACAATAAGGTGCAGGGGAGTTAATTCCAAGCACCTCCATTGCAGCGGTTGGGCATGGACGCATTGCGCCGCTGATGCATAGGCACGCCGGCCTTTGCACTTTATTGAGAGATTCTCTCGTTGTGATGAGACTTGTTCTGCACTGCACCATATGTGATCATTGGTCACATAATCGCTATGTCCATTCATCGTAGAATATTGGGGGTGGAGCCCACGACTTTCCTGCTGGGTTCTTGCATATCATAAGAGCATGGGTTGCCTTTCTGGTGGATTCCTCTGTGTGATTCTTCCAGAGGAGTTTACTGTACAGATGTAATCCGAAATACTTCACCTCATTGACCGGTAACAGTGTCGTGTGTGACAATCGGATTTTCTTGAGTCTTTGAAGTTTCCTTTTCCTTGTGAATGGCATTATCGTAGTTGATGTCCAGTCCAGCCATGAGGCATCATTCCTGAGTTACCCTCAGACCTCGCTGTATGTTGTGTACCAATACACGTAGGTGATTGCTATACGGCATATCATACCAACATAATTTCATTGCAATTCATTATGTAGAATTGTTTCAGTCCCACATTGAATAACGAAATAATGTCTACAAAAATCGACTCCCTGGACTGCCGACTATGTGCTGACGAGGACCAGCACTTTGTTGACCAGTGCAATCGGGGCCCCTTTCTAAAGAGGTAGCACGCTTTGAAAGTTTTTTTTTTCAGAGGTAGGTAGTGGCTTCAGTAAAACATATTCAAAATGTGGCAGTGAGGAGACCCCCCTTAATCGTTAAAAAAAAATTTGAAATTTTTTGTTTTAACACCACTTTTTAACCTAAAAAAATTTGATGAATACAATATGGCAACAGTACCTGGGTGGAACGCTTCGCGGGTTTAAGGGATTTCAACCCTCTTTCCGCAGGCGGCAAGTACCGCTCACACAACTTCGTTGCTCCGCTCGGGGTATTTGTTTTTCGTCAGGCAGTCGCCTATGGCAACAGTGTGTGTGTGGCAACACTCACAGCAAAATTGATTTAAAAAGGATTTGAAAACTTCCTCGGGTTTAATCAAAAAATTCAACAAAAATCAAAAAATAAACTTCAATATTAAATCACTGAAACAGAGAGAAGTGTAAAAAATCCCAAAACAAACCAAAGAAAAAGTAGCTGCATTTCGATGAACGCAACCATACATCAAAATTTCTGTCCTGTCATTTCAGTGAAAAAAATGAAAATTTCAAACCAATAATTTTATTATAACGGGTGATCCAAGTAGAGATACTTTTTTCAATAGCCTTTTTTGACAGAACACGTGTGAGTCGTGTCATGCTATCATGTTATTTTTGTTTAGTATTGTTTGGCATTTCATAATGGAAAGACTTACGTGTGTACAACGTTTACAAATTGTTCAACTTTATTATGAAAATTCACGTTCTGTGAGGAATGTGTTTCGTGCACTTCGCTCAACTTATGGTCAACATAATCGGCCTACTGAGCGTACTATTCGCAACACCATCACCCATTTTGAGACCCAGCATTCATTATTGGATAATATTCGACCGAATAGACCACGCCAAAGTGAAGAAAATATAGCGGCCGTAGCTGAGAGTGTACACGAAGACCGTAGAGAGTCGATTCGGCGCCGTTCGCAGCAACTCGGACTGACGTATGGAACGACTTGGTGCATTTTACGTCAAGATCTTAAATTGAAAGCGTACAAAATACAGCTTGTGCAACAACTGAAGCCGCTCGACATTCTGAAGCGACATCGCTTCGCTCTATGGGCTCTTGAAAAGTTCCAAGAAAATCCGACGTTTTCGAGGCAAATTTTGTTTAGCGATGAGGCCCATTTCTGGCTCAATGGGTATGTAAACAAACAAAATTGCCGCATTTGGGACGAAGAGCAACCTGAAGAGATTGAAGAACTGCCACTTCATCCAGAAAAAACAACGGTTTGGTGTGGTTTGTGGGCCAGTGGAATCATCGGTCCATATTTCTTTAAAAATTATGCCGGTGAGAACGTAACCGTCAATGGCGACCGTTATCGTGCCATGATAACCGACTATTTGATGCCTGAAATTGAAGCTCGTGATCTCGGCGACATTTGGCCGACAAACCCGCTTCGATTCAAGCCTTGGAGGAAAACATCACGCGTGTCATTCGTCAGATACCAGTTGAAATGCTCGAACGAGTGATCAAACATTGGACTCAACGGATGGACAATCTGCGACGTAGCAACGGCCAACATTTGATAGACATAATCTTCAAAAAATAAATGTCAAAGAATGTTCTTTCAAATGATAATAAACGTTCTCCATTAAATTTGAATTTTCTGTGTTTTTTTCTTTAAAAAAGTAGGGAACCTCGAAATGGATCACCCTTTAAATATCCATCTCCTCATATTCAGATTTTGGATTTATTATTTTGAACAATTTTTCTATCGAATAAATGTATTCGTACTATGTGCAAATTCGTGCTACCTCTTTGGAAAGTTGAGCCGTGCAATCAATGAATTAGATGCGAAAAGTTTAAAGTTCTCCAAATACTTTAGCACATAATCTTTAATCGGCCCTGCAGCTGCTGCCATAAATCGATATACATAATTAACTTTGTGTCATTCACAAGATACCTTCATACATTTATTATGTTTCGCAGGTAATTAACGGCTTTACACGTTTACTGTACGAAAGCTTTTAAACGAAATAGTTCCATGCCAGCCAGCAGATCCTTCAAAAACAGAAGTAATACAATTATCGTGACAGGGTAGTTGAAGCGCACAAAAATGCTTCCACAATTGTACTACAAATCTTGACAAACGTTATGACAACGTTATTAATAGTTTGCTACAATGGTTAGCCCGATAATTAATTAATATAATCGCAGCTAAAGCTTCCTTTGTCAGCTTCCTACGGAGCAATTGAATGTCAATCGGTATTTTGAAACACTCTCAATCGACAGACTATCTACAAAAACACCTAGAAATAGGCTTCAAATTCAAAACCATACTCGCATCTGCGAATGAACTAACGCCTCGGGCGCTTTAAGTATTTGTCACTTCCCTTCAGTTAATGGATGCCAGAAATAATTGCGTAACTCATTAACGCCTCTTTCTCCAGGATTTTCTAGCGCGTCGCATCACAACGAAATGAACTGGAAGCACATCAACAGCAAGTGAGTAGAAAGAAAAAAAAAGAAACAACCAAAAGTGCAAACAGAGGGCAAACAAAGAATGAAAAAGCAAACACAAAAGAATCATAAAGCGAAAGGCTTTTGCCGTGAAATCGGCAATCAACTCCCGTAATTTATTTTAACTTTAAGGAAACTATGAACCCGAACTGAACTCTGGCGCAAGTACTACCACAGTAAGTCTTTGCAGGGTATGGGTAACACGTGCGTAGCACGGCTTTTTAAGGTATTTAAAAGTAAAATAAGAAATTCATTGGCTGTTTTGAGGAGCGAGTTTTTGGCGCCCTCCCTTAAGTTAAAGTTACTAGAAAAAGGAAAAAATAATAGAACCGGTTGCCATGAGAATGCAAACATGCCAAGGAGAAAAGTTTTTAATTCCATTTGAAAAGTTTTTCCAAAGTGCAACTGTGCATGAGTAAAAGTAAAAATGGTGTCACAACCAGTGATTTGCGGGCGCACCATGCAAACGATAAACGATAAAAAAAAAACAAATTTCATAGAGGACTCGCGTATGACATAATAAATTTGAAGTCAAAAGAAGTTGAATACTGACTTAATCGTTTAGAAAAGAAGTGACACACGGAATATGTTGTCGAGTTTGATGGGTCGTCTCGTATAGGTTACTCAAGGTCTTCACATTGGTGCATGCGAATGTGCGTAGAGGAGTTGTAGAAAATTGAATCCTTTTCCCAATATTATGTGAATCACGTTTGTTTGCTCAAATCAAACTCGCTGAATGGTTATATGCGGCCTGACATCAGCAACACGCAAAAGTCTGATATTCCGTAGCCCGCAGTGATGGGATTTTTATGACAATATTCCGGACATTGTTGTATGACGCATCTATAAGGCTAGAAGGATATCTTTAACGACTATGTTTTGAGTATGACGCATCTCGAAGGCTATCAGGATATCTTTCACGACTATGTTTTGATAATGAAGGATATAAATGACGCCAATGTAGGCAGCGATTGCCTACGCTTTAAAAATTTTGAATCAAGACATGGACTGGCAATGACAACGGCGAGCGATTTTAAATTTGTAATAGGAGGATGAATATCTAGTTTTTAATTTTAAAAATCGTTGAGTAGTACAAGTTACATGTAGTCTTTTTTGGTATATAGGTTAAAGTTACTACAAAATTGCAAGCAACTAAAGGGAACTTGTGGTGGCGAGGTCCATGAGGACACACCTCACTTCCTCTGTCACTGCCCAAGCCTCTGTCACTTGAGAAACAGAACACTTGGGAGTTTTTACTTCCATGATTTACGAGAACTTTCTAATCTTTACAGGTTCTTGAGGACGTTAGGATGGCTGGACGGAGTCGGGTAAATGCAAGAAGGATGACACAAGCTGACCATCAACAACACCGACGGTTAACCTCCAACAAAAGGGAATCACAATGGGTCCACAAGGACCTGAGTGTGGTATAGAAGGGTCTACCCTGCTCTACCAATCCACATACCTAACATAACCTAAAGGTAACTTGTCTCAAAAAATCTGATAGATCTTGGACTACGTCTAGCGAGGAATCGCTTAATCTGCTATTAGACAAGTCAAATTCTTAGGTCCCATCCTGGATAGGAAGCTCATCTGGAAATCTAATATATAAGAAAGAGTCCGGAGAGCTACGGTAGCCTTTGTTTCTTGCAAAAAAGCTGTTGGTAACAGGTGGGGACTACAACCCCGAATCACTCACTGGCTATATATCTCGGTCGTAAGACCGATACTAACATATGGAACGATTGTCTGATGGACTGCCTTAGAGAAGTCAAACAAGGCAAGGTCTAGAGATCAGCAAGTTTATGCATAAGTGGAGCACTTCGCACCACTCCCTCAGCTGCAGTGGACATTCTGTTCCATTTAATACCCCTAGACAGCTGCTACCACGGCCAGCTAACCAATCCCCTAAGGTCCTTTTGGGAGGATGGTGTCTTGCTGGAGGAAGAATCGATCCATTTCTATACGGACGATGGGGAGGGTGGAGGTGTCTTCTCAGACAGACTAAATCTTAGTCTCTCCTTCCGTCTTCCTGATCATTGCAGTGTATTCCAGGCGGAAATTATGGCGATCAATGAAGTCTTGTCCTGGCTAAAGAATAACGCGGTATCCGTCCACCAAGTGTCAAGTGTCTGGACTCAGTCTCTATTAACTCTTTAGTAGCCCTAGATTGGCGATCATCTCTAAAGAAGATGGCTCAGCAGTTAAACATTCATTTTTGCTATATGCCGGGGCATAGAGACATTCCGAGTAACTGCAAGGCTGACGAACTCGCCAAACTTGGAACTACCCTCTTAACCTTGCCTGAAAAAGGCTCCTTGGGCATACCAGTTTCCACATGCAAACTCTTGTTAAAACTGGTTCAAAGACCAAACAAACCACAGATGGACCGGTAATACTTCTTGTCTGACAACGAAGCAGATTTGGCCTAAGCTAGATCTAAGACGCTCACGGAGTTAGATTACCCTCTAAATTAGACCGATCCAAAATGCCTCTCACGCTTTATAAGCAGCTCAAAATGGTTCAACGAGTAGGCAGGAACTTCAGATCCACGTGGTATCACAATGGACCTTACATAGGTCTAAGTGAGTCGGACCTCTATTCGACTGGCACTTCAACCTACCTTAACCTAACCTAAATGGAAAGGAACCTAAAGGGAACTTTTTTGAACCTCACGAGTGAACCTGTGACATTTCCTATTACGTAGTACATCTGTCTAAAGCATGCATGGTTCACCTACCGAAAACTGACAATCCAAATAGGTTTGAGGAATAAACCCTCTCAATCTTACGATTGTTGAAATTCGTCGATCATCGGGAAGTTGTTTACATTAAAAGCATCACTTACATTAACCTAAACTAAATTACAATCTTAATTTAACGTCTCTGGACCTTGACATGGAGGAATCGCAACCAAAACGGTATAAGGATTAGCAAAACTGACTCATGGAACCCTGGTAGTTTTGGTCATGCACAGATTTTTATAAAATAGGGTGGAAACATTGTCAATTCTGATTATATGTCTTTCCAACTGGACTTTAACAGACCATTCCCCTGCTCCTTCCCGAGCAGAGATGAATGGGATAAAAATGAACTCACGAAAAGTAACTCGTTATCCATCTACACAGATGGATCTAAGATGGACTGTGGAACCGGTGCTGGATTTTTCTCGGAAAAACTGCTACACTGTTCAATCAAACCTCCTGACAACAGCCGTGTCTTCCAAGCAGAGGTTTTGGCGAAACGCGCAAGCGGCCCGTAAGGTGCCATTGCTGGCAATACCACGAAATGATATTAACATTTTCATTTACAGTGATGCAGCTATTGAAATAAAATCCGAGTTGGCTCTCAACTCGCAGCACGCCATAAATCTCTTTTCGGTCCCTGAACATAGTGACAAAGCCGGCAATGAGAAGGCTGACGAATTAGCGAGGCAATGGACCATGATTGAGCACTTCAGTCGATTAAGGCACCACTCTGCGATTTTAGGAAACGAGTGGAGAACAAGATTCGTAGGAGATTTAACAACAGGTGGAAAGAACTAACTACCTGTGAAGTATCAAGGAAGCTCTGGTTAGAATACAAACATTGGCCGAACCATCACACTTCTATAGTTTGACTGGTCACCGCTGTCTAAGCTGGTAAGGGCCCCCAAACGGGACATAACTTCGTAAGAAATCGCGCAATGAAATTAAACCTCAAGGATTACGATATTATGTCGAGGATATGGTGATGAAGAGGTCCATGAGGACACACCTCATTTCCTCTGTCACTGTCCGAGTCTCTGTCACTTGAGGAACAGAACACTTAGAAGCTACTACTTCCATGACTTACATGAACTTCCTGATGTCTCACTTTTTGATGTTAAATAGGTTTCTGAGGATATCTGGATGGCGTAGGGTAAAGCCTAACCATCTCTAACACCAATAGCTAACCGCCCACCAAAGGGCATCACAAAGGGTCCACGAAGACCTAAGTGTTGCATAGCAGTACAGGCCTGCTCTGGTGACCCGTAAAACTGAATTAATAGGTTTGATAAGGTCTATAGATGTGCTAGTACTCTTACATGTTGAACCGGGAGACATATCGCTTACTGCGAAAATTAAACGGTCAAAACTGATTGAGAGCGAATGAAAGCCGCGTCAAGCTCCGTATCATGGTGAAACGAAAACCTGGAAACTATTCAGAAAAAGTAACAAAAATGTTCGTCAACTTATTGAAATCTCACAAGGAACCAAGTAATAAAGGCTTGCATTTCTTTGCTCCCGCCCTGATAGCCTTATTTAGGTTAAGTTTAAACTAGAGCTACATACCGCAACCTTGGAGGGAGGTAAACATAGTATTTGTCCTTAGGGTGCTTTCGATAGTTCATCGCGGTT
Organism: Ferdinandea cuprea; assembly: GCA_963576555.1. NCBI lineage: Eukaryota > Metazoa > Arthropoda > Insecta > Diptera > Syrphidae > Ferdinandea > Ferdinandea cuprea. The sequence continues at coordinate 136,131,449 of OY754958.1, forward strand.
AACTTCAGTATCAGTATTAGCCGTACGGAGCTAGCCACACGGAGGAATTCTATCACCACTCTTATCGTATTTACACTCTTGCGGTATTTAGTCGTATCGAACCAGTTTTACAAGTTAAGTAACTCAATCTCCAATACAGATTGTAAGATTGGAGATAATCTGGCCTGGAGATAATCTGGCCTGGAGATAATCTGGCCTGGAGATAATCTGCCTAACTTATTGCGGTTGCCCGAAGGTGTCTAAGAACGTTGATCGACATAGCCTTTTTAACGGGGTTCGTAGGTTTCTTTTTTTGAACATGGCAATACTATCTGAAACACTCCAATTTTTTCAACGTGCAAAAGGTTGAGACGAGACGGACGGAACACTCTTTCGCATTTGGAAAAGATAATCTGTAAAGGGAAAGTTATCTACATCTATGTTAGCGCGAAACTGATAACTACCGTTCTAGGCAAACTTTTTGAACCGGCTGTATGGAACGAGTCATGAAAAATAGCACCGAACGCTTGAAGCACTACGAGCGAAGCCGTTGTTGTTCACCAACGTCGGTGTGCACCAAGGAAGCATCTTATCTCCTTTGCTTTTATTGCATTTTTTGATTACTAGTTTGAGAGAAAAATGAGCGACTCTATAGTTAAATATTAGTTATTTTTTTGCTGACAATGGGGCCATCATGAACAATGATCAAACTTCCCTGCAACGAACCCTTGATGTTTGAATGGATATTTTAGAGAGAAATGGGCATCGCTTTAGCCAAAAATAATAAGACACAATTTCTGTACTGGCCATTATTTTACCTGTTGCGGAAAATTTAGCATAGCAAGGGCCTCCTCTATCCATCTTTTCCCTACGCAATCTTGAGTGGAACCTCCAAGGTCATAGGAAAGTGGAGGGCAACCAGGGTCCCATCAGCCCTAGGGCCACTTCCCACGAACTTTGAGGGTACCACCCCCACAAGTACACATCATCAATTCAAAAGAAACTCTGACCATCTACCCCAATCGAGAGCCACCCGGACGAGGTTTCCGCTCGAACCGTTAAGTGGTCAGGGCGGCGGTTATAGCCGCGAACCAGTACGGAGCCCAAAACTACCGGGCCGTTCAACAGTGGGCGTCAGTGCATGGATATGATCAACAGCGTAGCAACCGTGGATGATAAAGATTAAGGACAAAGCCGAAAATAATTTCTAATCAATTGAATAAAAGATACATCGGTCCCGAAAGCACGCTTGATGTCTAACTCTGTCAATGGAAATATCAAGCGCAAAAATTTTCGGTTTACCAAAATGTTAAGGACGTAAGTTTCACTTTTCACTTTTTCTTCATCATCGCTTCCATGACCTTGGAAAGAGGGAATTTTCCGTCTCCACCATGTACTGGCGGAAAGAGGCACGAAGAGTAGAACAGATTAAGCTTACGCAGTGATTTTGAACACTTCTTCGGAAAGATTGGGGAAATACCATCTGGACTAGCGCAGCATCCGCTCTAAGTGCTCTTGCAACCGCGCGAATGCGGAAGTGAACTTCAAAAGACTTTAAGCCAATTGAATGCTTTCACTGACTTCATTGCCTACAAGGACTTCAACCAATTAAATGCATCGGCTAGCTTCAATGCCTTCAAATAAATGAATGCTTTGTATCCCAAATTGGCTGCATTCAAAGCGCACGCACTGTTTCCCGGTGTTATGAATACGATGATTTGCAAACACCGATGAAATATTTTCCGACTCGATGGTGTCTGAAAGTTATACGGATATGTGTAGGTATACAAGCGGTCAAACAACAAAAAGCGAAATCAACCCTGCCGGACCTTACTGAGATCGATTTTTATCGTGATTGTTTTAAAATACCCACAAACAGTTGATTTAATTCGCAGTTATATCGTTTGCGTTCGGTTAGCTCATGAATCATTTTGGAAAATTCTGTTAGATGCTATACCCACACTTGGGGGTTACTTTAGATCGCAGTTCATTCGAATAAGTACGAGCATACTCACTCATTTAAACCTCTGGTCGAGAGCAAGGTAATTCAAAAAGCGATTCCTTTTTGAATGTGGTAAAATTGTGCACACAAGTCTGGTTAACTTATCCTCTTGAGCACTTTAACTAAATGCATATCTATGCAGGAGGCACACACACACACACATTGACGCATGACAAATGCAAATGACCTAATTGTGTGTAAAGGGATAAAAGCGTGTTTCTGGTTTTATTGCATTCTGCTTATCACAGAAATTTGCCGCATAGCAGGACACTACTGCTGTTTGCTATTTACTGCATGGACCATGTTCAGCACTACATCTATTGGCCCTAAATCCGATTTATCTACCCACGGAGTAGATATCTTTACTACACATTTTGTAATGGCAAACAAAAATCAGAGCGCTCAGCATCCTCGTCATTGTTATTTTTATCTCGCAATCACAATCAGTGAGATAAACTATTTAAAGCACACAATTATTATGAATGCAAAGCATTTGTGTGTGTGTTTTTTTTTTTTATTATTTTTAAAACTCCAATCCACTCGAACCCAAGGTCCAGGACGACACCGACAGCGATAAAAAAAAAACAGAGGAAAGGGAAGCTGATGTTGCAAATCACTGCACACAGTTTAAGGGGACGCACCCTTCTAGAAATTTCTCTCCTTTCGCTGGTGTGGGTTCTTTTTTTTTTTAAATAAAAAAAAACTGATTTTAAAATTTAAGACTGTCAGTCTTTTACTCCTTTTTAGCCAGACAACAATTTCAAAGTCCTACCGGAAGTATATTAAGCAAATTATTTTCAAGTATTTACCATTTTAGCGGACTTTTTAGCAGAGCAGGCAAGATATGAAAAAAAAAAAAAACGTATTACTCCGGCTCACATCTCACGAACGGAAGTTTTAGGAAGAATCCTTTTTTTTTTTTTCTTTTTTTTCGCTCAGTATGTCGTCGTATCGTATACTTGAAATTTCGTTGAACCACGTATATTTATGCGAAGCGAAGAGAATTGCGCGCAATGTAAAAATAATCATCATCGTTCTCCTCAAATGGGTGAGAAGGAGAATGAGAGCAGGAGGAGGTGAATCCCTGTCTATTGCTACTGTACTTAATTGATGTGAGAGAATGGCCGCAGGCAGAAAAAATGATGCAAAAAAAAAAAAAGTAATTGCAGTTTTGAAAAACATTAAAACATTAAAAAATTATCCCGATTGTCTGGTTGTTGCGTTGGTGGTAACTGCTGACTGGTGTGTGCATTGGCGCCTGGGGTGTCTCCTCTGCATGCTGCTCATTTCAGTTTGCTGGCGTAATTATTGTCTTTGAATCATCATCCCTTCTCGTTCGTTTCGTTTCGTTTTGTTACGCTTACGCTTACTAGGCTGGCTGTTGTGTGATTTATTTATATATTTTTTTTTGCATTTGAATTAAAATATTCCAAACAGTGGTGACCAAAATGCGATGACAGATGATGGGATATTAAAAATTCGCGCGCCAGTGGAAGTATATTAAAAGAGGGGATGGGATGATATCTGTTTTTTGTTGGTCTAATTGTTTTTTTTGGAAAATGATGTCCAATATGGTTACACAAACAGAAAGAGAACGTCCCTCCTCTCATACAATTTGTTAATGAAAAGTCCCTAAAGGCAAAGGGATACACTAAACAGAGGGAGTCCTTCATTTGATTACAATTTTTTTTTTAAATTAAATTATTTTATTTGCTTTAAAATTCTGCAGCTCTACAGCTGAAATTTAACAGAGCATACACAGCTGGGGCTCAATTGAATTTCAAAGCTTTTCAAATACGAATCTTTTGTTAGAAAATTCAATGCAGTTGGCTTTTCTCAAAGTATCAATTGCTGTGAAAATGCCGCAAAATTGAAATGACAGATTTCATTGTGTGGCAAAAATTTCCATTTGTTGCCTTTTGATCGAATCCTTATTTGAATCCTTTTCATTTACTCAATCAATTGGTTTTTATGCTCAGAAGTTGTGGACCAAAATGTGCAGACTGACGCCTGTTGCACCGCAGCGATACGTTTGTTCAAAAATATTACTCAGCTCTAAAGTTCTTAATAAACTTCTCATAACTCCATAATCAACACAACGATGAATAATTACCCCCCTCAATCTTGATACTAAATCATTTACCATTGAATTTAGAATGTCCGATAGAGCTTATTATAGACTTTAATCGCTTTGTTGGTAAACAATATCATCAAAGTTCTGGGTAATTTAAAAGTCCATAGGACGTTCATTTCGCATCATTGCATCGACACAAACGATTACAATCGAGGTGGCTCAGTGTGACAGTAGTGGTGGTGGTGGTAGTTGTGGGGTGACAATAGGACGTTGTTTTTTTTCTTGTAGTTGAAAGTGGGCTTGTGTATCTGGCCTGGGAGTAATTATGAAAGTGGTTGTATATTTTAACGGAGCAATGCGTGCGTGCGGGCATATTGTCCGGTAAAAAAAAATGTTTGTTGTGAGCGATTCTGTGATGTTTTGAAAATATTGTGCATCTGTTTTGGTTTTAAATTTAAGTGTGTTTGGCGTCATTTTGTCTGGTAAATATTTGTTAAAATCAGCATATTGATAGGAGCTTGTATCATTATTAATTTCATTTTATTACTTTATTACTAATTTATACTCAAGTAGACTATGTCTGTGGCTAAGTGGTTAAGCGAGGGGTGGCTGGTTCAAATCCGCACCCGTACCACCTGAAAGTTTTTATTCGCTGCACCACCAATCGCGAAGGTTCTGACAAACATCCAAGAGTAATAATTGTCATGAGAAGCTTCTCAATAAATTGACGTTCGGAATCGGCATTTAACCGTGGTACCTACCAGACAAATATGTCTGGGTCCTATATAGGCCGTTTACGGCTAATATTTATTTATTGATGATCAGACTTCGCTGCAACGAGCACTTGATGTTTGGCTAGATGTTTTAGAAGGGAATGGGTATCGTATTAGCTAAAAACCTCTTCTGCCCAATCTCTGACCCAAGTCAACCCATTCCAGACATTTATTTGAATGGGGTGGTGGTTCCCAAGTGTGAAAAGTTTAAATATCTGGGATCATTGATCAACAGCGAAGTAACCGTTGATAACGACATCAATCATCGTGCAAGCGTAGGGTGTATGAAGTGTCAGGAAAACTCTGTCCCCTAAGCTGAAAGGAAGGCTCTACACCGCAGTTGTGCGTCCGGCGCTCACATACGGTTCACAACGCTGGAAAATGTACAAAAAGTATGAGGGCAAATTGACAGCAGCTGAGATGAAGATGCTTCGCATGACAGCAGGAGTAACAAAGCTTGATCGAATTAGAAGTTCCAGCAGCCTTCACGTCAAAGAACCCATCTCGAAAAAATTGGAGCACGACCGACTTAGTTGATATTGTCATGTTCAAAGGAGGGATCCTACGAACCCCGTCAAAAAGGCAATGGCAATCAACGTTCCCTTACAATGGCGTAAGGGAGGCAGGCTTAAAAACTCCTGTATCACACAAATGCAGAAACAACAGCATTTGATTGGCCTCAATCATGAAGTGATCCAAAATCGGGAGGCCTGCAGATATTTTTTGAGGTCGAACCCCACAGACGGGGGTTTGTCGTCGTTATATAGATTTTTAGACTATGCCCGCGGCTTTCACTCGTGTAGGGGTTGTCACCATAAGAATTTTGAAAGAATATTTAAATTGGCCAAGTACCTCCAGAGATAGCCCCTGCCTTACTAAAGCAATCTATACTTAGTTTTATTATCGGCCATGTGCTTGCGGAGATCGACTCGACTCACCATGATATGAACTCCTTCAAACATGCACCGGATTTCAATCTTGTTCTTGAGTAGATAGTGCGCACGGCAGGTGTCAACACAGAAGGTACTATCTCCAACAGAGCAGACCAGCTGCTGATCTCATCGGTAGCTGATGGAGTCTTTCACGGCTATTGAAGAACAAGAGAAACTAATTGGCCTTTAACTAAGTGAGGACAAGACAGATAGCATGTATTCAACAAACAGGCAAGCATCTGTTTACCCACTAGGACAAAAAAATTATTTTTCTGTGCACGAGGAGGGCGAATAGAGAAGATACAATCGCGAACTCTATGAGTTGTGGAGCAAGATGTGGATGTAGTCCAAAAAGCCAAAACACGCCGACTACATTGGCTCGGCCATATCGAACGAATGGACAATATTGATCCAGCCAAGAGGATCGTCGAATCCCAATCCCCATGTTCGGAGACGACAAGGAAGACCAAACCTCCGTTTCAAAAACCAAGCCATCGCGGATGCCAAAACGCTTGGTTCGGAAGATTGGTAGCAGTGTGCCCGGGATCACAGAGAATGGAAGGCTGCCTCGTCTTAGGCAGAGACGTTTCAAGGATCGGGAGCTGTAGTTGGGAAAATTGTTCTTTTTCCCCCGCCCTGATGAAGGCGAGTACATTTTTAGCTGCAGAGTTTTTTCAACTCCGCCGACAAACGTATTTTGGTAACCTTTGTAGAGCCGAGAATTTACAGATAATATGTTCGGAGGATTCCTCGTCTTTCACACAGCGCCTCTGTCTCAGGGCACTTATTTTGTTAAGATTATTTCTCACACTGCAATGGTCTGTACGAAAGCCATATCATCCCATTGAAGCTAAAGTCTGGGCAGAGATTGCAGCCCATCATAGCCCCATTTATTTAGAAGCCACTGTGTTGGACTTAAATACTTAAAAACCCGATTGACTATCTAAAGACATAAATATTCTGCTGCCTTTCAAGGTTTAATCTACCAAAGATCTTAATGATGTAAACTTTAGCCCGGAACACAGTGGGACAGATTTCCATTTCCATTGAGATTGTACTGGGTCCAAAGACGCTTGTTTCAACTCAAATTTACATTTTTGATCCGCCAGTGTACGAGTTAGACTTTTGGCGTCTAGTGTAGGGGCATCATTCGACCAGTTTGCTGCATTTTATATTCATACCTCAAAGACTTTTCCAAAACAGAATTCTCTAACTATAGGGTCCGGGATTGTACCAAAGACGTCTTTTTTCCTCAATTTTTCTGGCTCGGTATTTTTCCCTTGTTGCCGTTGTTTAAAGCTACAGCGTTTTTCTCATTGCCTGTTTCTTTGGTATAGCTGGGATAAAAAGGTTGGTGTCGGCTTTAATGATGTGATTTTTATGGGACCCCTAATTGTTGGCGTCTGCGATAGCTGAAAGCATAGTGGAGATATTAATCACTCATGAGCTTTTTGACTAATTATTCCAAGTGTTCTAGGGTGTCCAATCTCAAATTTATTTTTCTGGGCAGTTGACAACTTCTTCTAGTTGGACACCCGAGCTTAGATGCTCGTATGTTACTTTACCTTGGAAATCTAGTACTACAAATCACCGCATTACAAGGTGCTGCCAAATCACTCCTTGGTCCTTATTCTGTTTTGAAGTGCAGCTCTAATGCGGTTTACAGCCGCGCGAAAACTTACCGGCGGCTCCAAATCATCACTGATCCTATCCACCCTATCTCCTGGATTGCGGTAATGCGTCCCTTGAACCGTATGAGGACATACTAAGATTTTTTAGTTGGACCTAAGGTGTAGATTGTTCGCATATTTTGGGTATATAGTCTCTCATGTCCGCCAATGTTCCGAGTCTGTTTGCCATTTAAATTGGAGCTGCTATCCGAGGCCATCTGGGTTATTTTTTCTGTGTCAGGCTCTGGTTTGAACTTCCGGTGGCAGTAACCCACTTTGGGGTTATGAGAGCTGCCTTCAGGCCATTGCAGAAGTAAGTGCCTTAGTAAGATGGCACTGCTTCTTCCACCAACGACCTTTCAAAGGGGCTACGAACACAATCTCCAGACAACACATAATTGCATTAATAACCATTTTTTGCGCATTATTGTTTATAACACAAGAGCATCCCCTTCCAACGATACCATCTAATGTAATGTCCACCACTTTCGAGTAATCGAGTATGAAAACTCCTGCGACAAACTGTCTAATTAATTTGTTTCCACGTCATTGACGCATCAAACTTGCCGTCAATAAAATAAATCCCCCCCCCCCGCCCCCCAGAAATATTTATTTACTCCTCCATATTAAGTCAACAATGATGTGTCGCTGAACGGAAACAGTTTTAGAAAATCATGCCAATCGGAATGGCTTCTATTAGGGCGGCGTCAGCGGTGGCGGTGACGTTCAGCTATATAAACACGGACACCGAATGAAAATGAGGGGGGGGGGGACGAAAAACATTGACAAATCGATAATTATGAAAGGTGAACAAAAGAAATTGCAAAACAATGAAAATAAAAATGAAAAATGATTTAATGAACTGTCGCTCCCGAGGGAGCGGAAAGAATGCTTAATATACACCATCGTTGGCGTTGGCATTGGCGGATGGTGGCAAGGACTGCGAATAATCTAATATCAAATCAATGAACATGTAAGGAAAAGGAAAATCTTTTTTTTTTTTTAGCATTCCGTGTGTGTTGTGATGCTGAGCAAATCATACGTGCGTATCGGGAAAAAAATTTAAACGTTTCCCATATAACGAATGACAAACGGGACTGGGAAGGAATGTTGCACATCATTGGTTTTAGAAAAGGCACAACCATTAATCTATGTCTAGATCGTTAAAGCTCCACACTCATGACAAGAAAATGAAAGTGCGTTGAGATTTGTAACTTTGCCGACATAGTTTATTAGGAAGGTGTCAAATTTTAAGCATTCTTAAAGTGAATACAGCAGTGAACCCTGATAGGTGATATTGAGTTTTGAGTAGTTTGACTTTAAATGCTACTTGAGGCTTTAAGAGACTTAGTGCAGTATCCAAAAATTTCGCCTAAACCTTCTGGTAATGGCATTTACACGGATGGTTCCAAAATCTGTCAGGGTTCAGGGGCTTGCTTGGCATGTAACAACTTCAGACTTATCTACTCGTAAGGAATATATGTATCGGTCTTCCACGCGGAGATATATGCTTTTCTGATGGCTGTGCACTAAATTGTAAAGAATGGATGGAGGTATCGATGTATAAATTTCTGCATTGACAGCCTTACTTAATCCTTAAACCACTTTTAGGTTTTTTTTGTCGGAGGTTGCTACTATCCAATGGAGCGCTCGGACACAACTACAGGTCCATTGAACTACAGGCACCTTAAATTAATGTACTGAGTTTTCTCGTTTTTCGAGAAAAGATGAGAAGGAGCTGATGAAGGAGTTGATGAAGAGCCTAGATGTTCGGCACTCACCACGTCAGTTCCGAAAATCCGCCACCTGATTCGAGCATAGGCCGGACAACTGCAGAGAAAGTGTTCCGCTGTGTCATCCACCTCACCGCATCTCTGGTGTCCCTTAAGCCCAACACATTTAAGTGTTTAGCAAAAGCTTGGTGACCCGATAGAACGCCTACAAACGGACTACCGTCGATTCTCCTAAGAGATAGAAGAAAAGATGCAGACTTTTTGCAAATGTCCGGGCACAATAGTTTAGTCTGTCTGCATCCATCACAGTTGCGCCACCGAATCTTGTGTTCAGGAGAAACCCAAGCATCAGTGGAAGACATGACTAAAGATGTAGACAGACCCAACACATGTTCGGGTCCTGAGAAAACTTCTTCTAAGGCTCATCCGAGATCTCATTTCCCTGGATGCCAGTGTGACCTGGGACCCAGGCAAGATTCACTGTGTTCAGCCTTCCGACCAAATTCAGAAAAAGCTTGAATTCAGCACTAACTTGGACGAGGTAAGAGGGTTAAGCAGCGCTTTTAATGCAGCTTGGCTGTCACTGCAAATACAAATGCCTCTAGCCCCTAATCCATTAGGATTAGGTTAAAGCACTTTTAGGTTAGTGCTTTAGAACTCTTTGGAATAGCTCGAAAGAATTAAAACCTTGAGTGTAGTTTAGGTTGCTCGGCTGTTTAGGTTTAAGGCACATGTGCTGCGACTGCCAGCATCCCCAGTTGATGACTGCGTCTTCTAAAAAACCCAATATTTGATTCTTAGGTCTGTGTCTTTTTGCTATCGCTAGTAACGGGCCACCAAATGCACCACGGCTTTGAAAAAGGCAAAGACACCGTGAGCATTTCGTTTGTGACTTTGTTTAAATAGACTTTGCAGAATCTTGGTGCTAACGTGGTAAGTGTTTTCTGAGTTTGATTATTTTAGTGGAAGTACGACAAATTAATGGGGAGGGTATGCATCATGTTGTTGAACTCTTTAATACTAAACTTTCTAAACTTCACCACGGAACTGCAGACTTCTTACCAGATTAGTTTGCTTTTGGTCCTCCGACGTGGGCCATAAGCTTTCTCAAAAGGTTAATTGTCTTATGAGTTCTTTCAGACGCTGCTTTGAATTGCTGCTAATATGCGACTTTTGTGTCCAGTTTTAAACCAGTTTTAAGATAATTTAATGCCCGTTTTGCTTGCATCGTTTCAGAACCGACCTGGAATTCCTTCGTCTTGACAAGAGTCCAGTAAAAAAACACGGCCATCTGTATAGCCTTCCTAAAAAGTATGCACGGGTATCTCCATTCTAAGGATTCCAATATATAGCATGAGGTTCCATGGGTCAAGGCTGACCATTGATCCATGAGGTGCTTCTACATAACCAGTTCTCTATTCTTGAGCAAATGCTGTGGAACTCTTATATAGTTGAAAGTGTTTCGTAGTCAGAAAATCGTTCATCTTAGAAAACCGTTCTCGTTGCCTGTGGAACGGTTTTCTAAGATGGTGGTAAGCAAATTGGAGTACAGCTCCTATTGCAGTTGCTTTTTTCCGAATCCATGTTATAATTCGGAAAGATGACGTTCATTCGGGACGCCTGCCGCAAGCTGCCATTTAAATATTTTATCCAAAGTTTACCTGTCGCGTTCTTGCAAAACTTTTACGTTAAAGCATTGTACAGGGTTTTTCAACAGGGACGCTAAAAAAGTAGAGCGACAGGAAGAGCAAACGACGTCATATTTCTTGCCGCTCTTTTGACATTTCTCTTCAGTAAGGTTTGCCATTTCATGATGGAAAGATATACGAGCCAACAACGAGTTTAATTTTAAATTATTAAAATTTACAACCGAAATTCCGAGTCAGAGGCCTCAACGTTAAGAGCGCTACGTCCAATTTATCGTCGTCATAATCGTCCTAGCAGATCAACAATTGAGCGTCTAGTGCAAAAATTTGAATCCACAGGCACAGTACAAAATGTTCCCGTGCCAGTGAGACAAAGAAGTGCCCGTAATGTCGAGAATATTGCTGCCGCTGAGGCTTCAGTTGAAGAAAGCCCAAATGTGTCTCTCACACGTCGTTCTCAAGTGTTGGGCATCTCTGTGACGTCGTTGTGGCGAATTTTGCGAAAAGATCTTGGCCTACATCCTAACAAGATTAAATTGACGCAAGAACTGAAGCCGCTTGACCACCAGAAGCGTCGTATGTGCGTGAATTGGGCTGAGCAACAACTTGAAAATGATTCGGATTTTCATCGAAAAATCATCTTCAGCGATGAGGCTCATTTCTGGCTGAATGGCTTCGTCAATAAACAAAATATGCGGTATTGGTCAGGCAGCAATCAACACATACTCCATCATTGCATCCCGAAAAAATTACGGTTTGGCGTGGTTTATGGGCCGGCGGCGTCATTGGGCCGTACTTCTTCCGTGATGATCAAGACCGGCACGTTACTGTGAATGGGAATCGCTACCGTTCAATGATAACCGAATATTTTTGGCCCCAATTGGATGATATAGACTTGGAGGACATGTGGTTCCAACAAGTCGGCGCCACAAGCCACACAGCGAATGTCACAATCAATTTATTGGAAACCAAGTTTGGAGAACGTGTCATCTCACGAAATGGTCCAGTCGCTTGGCCGCCTCGGTCGTGCGATTTGACGTCCTGTGGGGCTACGTCAAGTCTATGGTCTATGCCAACAAGCCAGCGACGATTGATGAACTTCGTACGAATATAGAACGTGAAATTGCAGCAGTATCGGCCGATTTATGCTTGAAAACCGTCGAAAATTGGGTTCAGCGCCTGGACTTCCGCAAGCGTGCTCATGGTGGCCATGCAAGAGAAATCGAGTTCCATACATAATGGCATCGAATGTACTTTCACAGGAATAAATAATTTCATTGATATCCAAAACCGTTTTTGTTTTATTTAAAAAAACTTTTGTAGCGCTCTTATTGAAAAACCCGATACTTTGTAGTTCCAAAATATATGACCAAAAATAGTACAAAATAAATATAAAACAATTATTATTCAAAATATATTTTGCATAAAACAAAATTAAACCTATCCCACGCTAAATTGGCACGGGTCTCTCCGACAATGTTACTGGTACTTCAAAAACCCACCTAACATTGCTAGACATCCTGTAACGTTACGTGTATACAAACATCACCGAGTGGCAGCGCGCAAAATTTATACCTAAAATTACGTCTACTTGTTACGTAAGTAAATATTTACATACACATGACGATGTGTAGTCACTTTGAAACTTGCAAGAACCTGTGGCTTACTTTCCTACTGTTGTCCTTGAACACACAACAATTTTATTCACAGCAACGACTTTGCCGTCGTCTCGTGCGGACACAGCGCAGGAATACATACATATATGTAGTATCATTTGATACAGTGCCAACGAATGAAGGAAGAAGTTTATGCACAAAAATGCAAATTGGATATACTCCAATCGATAATATCGTGAACCTTGGAATAACTTTATAGAAATTCTTTCACTTTAAATATAAAGTTGTCAAAACTGTGCGTGTCGTTGAAAATCTAAATACGTTTATTTCAAGTTTAACGTAATAAACTATATAGAGAAGTATACACCAGCAATATGAATGGGAGACAATTATCCCTAAAATTGCACACACAAAGACAGACTTCAGCAACAAATCCTCATATCCATTACAGATTCCATTCATGGAAGCAGCGATGCCGGAGGTATTTCATCAAAGTCACACCCTCGCACATACAATGGTCACTATGCTTCCCCCGACACACGCACCCAGAATATCTATGAGCCAACTTAGCTGGAACAATTTATTGTTGATTGCGACGCTGTGATGCTGCTGCTGCTGCTGCTGCTGGTGGTGGTGGTGCTATCCCGAAAATTGTGCACAGCACACCACGCAGACAAGAACAACAATTCATATAAGTGACTGGAATTAAATTGGCCAAAAGGAAATACACAACTCCCAATTTCTATTATACAATCTCGACAATCCCCTCGGCAATGCGACGCTCCGCTCTATATGACATATCCACAATTCAAAGAGCTACACTAAAACTTGGAACTTTAAGTGAGACAAACAACATATACATGTGCGATGGCAAAACATAAAGATCTTCATCATATTTGTGTGTGTTTGTGTGTTTGTGTGATTCGCCTGTCAGAGACATATCACATCCGAAACAATTTTTGACAAGAGTGACGAACAACTTTCTCAAAACGAGTAAGTTCCGCAAAAGATCAACAAAACGGCGAAGCAAACTTTCCAGTCTTCTTCCTTCTCTGCCTCCTCTGCGTGCAAATATACACATGTATTTCCATCGAATACATATTTAATTCAATTGACGTTTCGCTGTTGTCGCTATCACTGTCCCTTTTACAGCCTCCAAGGGCTAAGTCAATTTGTGGCGTACAATAAAACCTAATTTATGTGGTTAACCCAATCTGAGAAGTTCTATCAAAGTTATCCTTTGCCTTCCGATGGATGGATGGGGGTACCTACATGCACCCCACATTCTTTGGTTGATGAAATAGAAAATTTATATTACCAACGGAAGCCTAACACTATTACTGCAGTCGAACAAATATGAATGAAAAGCCGGGAGCACGGGAGTCTGCCCCCTCTTAAAAAGGTTAAAAACTGAGAAGGAGTGACAAAAACACACAAACGATAAAGATAGACCGACGACAAAAATGTAGAGGGGTTGAAAAAGTTGGCTGGCAATGAAAATGTGGAAGGGAATTTATTTTTACCGCCGGAAAAAGTGCTTGAAAAACGTTCGAATAATCGAAAATTGAGTGAGAAAGAAGAGAAAGAGCGAAGAATATGTTACGTTGGCATTTTGTGCTTCTAGTGCATATTTTAACTGGATTCTAACAGAGACCTCAAAAAAACAAAAAAAAAAATAATATATGAACCTGCTGTGGAAGGTGAATAGACTTAAAAATGTATTCCCCAGCAGCCGCCCCGCCCCGCCCCACCCGCTTAGCTGCAGGGATGGACAATTTAATCAAAAATAGATTCAATGCAGTTCACTGGAGCAGCGCTCTTCAAGATTGCCAATTCTATCGATCGATCGTCAGTTAGTGTGAGTGTTAGTTTCTTAATCTAATTTCAATGGAACGAAAGATTTGTAGTAATCGCCATCAAATAACTGAAAAACTTGCTGCATCCATTTGAATAAAAAAAAAAACGAAATTCCACTTCTTTTCTGTTACAATGTTTTGAAAAGTATTTCGTATTTCTTCTTTTTTTTTCTACTTCGCAATGCCATGGCATTCAATTTGGCATTTGGGAAGTCTTTAAGGAGGAATACTGATGTGTGTGTCTGTCTATTGGGACTACCATTCGACATGAATATATAACAAATATTGGAAACTTAGCTATAGTTTTCATAACACATACTTATGCCCGCATAAAACGATTAATTTGTTCAAAACCTTATTGTGATTTGAGCATTAAGGGGTTACGTGGGTTTATTCGGGAAAAAAAATTTATTTTCAACACCTTTTTTTTATATAAAAAATAAAATATTTTATTCAAACTTTTTACTATCTTAAAGATATATATTTGAAAAAGAATTTCCGAAATTTTCAAAGAAAAATATTCAAAACTCCGTCATTGTTACCTCATTTCCGGTGATTCCTTTGGAAAAACGCTGCGTCCGCGTTGACAGTAGAACTCGTGACATGATCATCAGAAGTGAAAAAAAACATAAGGAAAGGCTACAGTCCGCTTGGGGCGAACAGTACGATACCCTACCCATATCCCTATATACATATCTATAAAATTTATAAAAAAAAAAAAATATTCTTTGAAAAAACGCCCCCAAAAACTTTGTATGGATATCGCCCATTGGAAAAAATATTTGCTAAATATCTTGTTAAACATTTTTTCTCAGTTTCTATGAGAATTTTCGCTGAAAACAGCATTTTAGTGAAAAAAAAAGCCCACAAAAAGTAGGCGTGGCAAAAAATCTTATATGACCGACTTATAAAGGAGGGAAGTGCCTACATATCTTGTAAAGGTTCTAATACTCTATCTTCCTAACTTTAGCCTTAAAACGTTTTTTTTTCTAAATTGTGGGCGTGGCAGTGGGCGGATTTAAAAACTTTTAACACTTTACCATTTAGGGACCCTAAGGAGTATATGCTCTAAATTTCAGCTTCCTAGCATAAATTTAAAGGCCCCAAAAGTTGATACGGACTTACGGACATTGCTTAATAGTCTTAGGATTTGGTCCTGATCATAAATATATATACTTTGATGGGTCTACGACGAATATTAAGGGGTGTTACAAACTATGTGTCAAAATTAGTATACCCTTAGGATAGGGTATAAAAATTGTGTTTTAGTTAAGACCATAAACTAGAATTTGAACGAAGGGGAAAGGATTTTTGGCAGACCTTTTCACAAAAAAATGCAAATTTTGGTAAAATTTGCTCAATACTTTTTTTTAAATAGTTGTCCTCGTCCTTGTGAATTCTATCTCGAAGACTTGTGTAAAATTTCATCAAGATCGGTTGAGTGGCATTCGAGAACTTTTGACAACCGACTTTGAAAACACAATTTCGAGAAAAACGCGTTTAAAGTTTGGATAATCTAAAATCCGAACCTCGTGATTCAATTGCGTGCGCACCTTCCCAAGCCTGTATCTCCGAAACTTTTATTCGGAATGACTTGAAAATTTAGGATAAAATTCTCGATATGTTGTAGAATTTAATAAGATAATAAAACAAAAATTAAATTTTTTAAAGCTGCGAAACCCATGTAACCCCTTAAAATAAAATATTTTATAGAAATTTGTAGTTATGTACTTTCAGTTGTACCATATATTTACTTACAAAACACATTCACTCCGATTACCGTTGTCGAATCTTAAGTCGGGTCGGATTTTTGACTCTATTACTCAACGCTCCCGACTCGAAGAACTTGTAGACTGAGAAATATTTTTGTACGACAAAAGAGGATTTATTTTCGGACCAAACCTACGATAAATATTTTTTTTTCTCATGGATTTTTCAGTGTTGAACCATTCAACGAACACAAAACACATTTAAAATTTATAAAATGATTTATAAAATTTTGGTCATTACTCATTAGTAGTGATCCGACACCTTCGGCAAAAAAAGGCAGAGTCGGGAGACGACTTGAAATCAACTACAAGAAGTCAGTTGAATTTTTATCCGATTTTGAAAACGGCAAGCATAATATTAATCAGGAAGGAATCGAGCTAATAATAGTTCTTGAAGGACGAGCAAAATTAAGGCTGTGAAATAGAAACTTATATTATTTATAATTTTAAAAAACAATATATGCATTCTTTGGCGTTGATGGGCTGTGGTTGTGTGGTTTAGGCGGCTTCTGGACTGTTGTGAGAGGTATTGTCTCTGCCGACACCGTAAATGTATCGAACAAAATGTAAGGTTCTCTCAAAAATAGCGAGTCAAGGTGACAATAGACCATATCGCCATCAAGGCTACTTTTAGATCGTATGGATCAGATGTGATTTGTGGCAATCCACTGATGATCCTAAACCACCACATCGGGGTTAAACGACTTCATTCATTCTAATATATTTATCTTAAACCCCAAGGCAATTGGTCAATGCTACAGTTTAAATCCGCTCAATTACTATCTACAGTTGTGCAAACTTTTGCGAAAGTCTGCGAAACATACAAGAGTAAGAAACTGCCATGAAAGGCTTTTAGAATCTTCGTTCGTAATTAGCATTAAATAGCAGTCTCAATGGTTGGCGGAGCTAGGTTTAAGGTCTTGCATAATGCTTTACTTGTTCAACTTCTACTTCACGGGAGGGAGGCCGGCCATAAGGCACTTCCTCCTGTTTCCAGGCAGCAGCAGTCGAAGACAGTTCCAGTTGTGTCGAACTTGCAATAACTCCATATGAGCTGCTTGGACGTATTTTAATCACAGGTCTATAGGATCTCCAACGTACTGTGTGAACGTCTCAAACCTTTCTGCAACTCACTAATCGGCACGTACCAGTGTGGCTTCCGGCCCGGCAGATCAACTGTAGACCAAATCTTCACACTAAAGCAAATCCTGGAAAAGACCAACGAGTTTCAAGTCGAGACACACCATCTCTTCATCGACTTTAAAGCCGCATATGACAGCATTCATCATCAGGAGCTTTTTGTGGCGATGGCCGAATTCGGGATCCCGTCAAAACTGATCCAGATGTGTCGCATGACACTAGATAACAAGCGATGCAATGTGCAGTTTGGCAGCAGCTCATCTGAACTCTTTCAAACATGCACCGGATTTCGGCAAGGAGATGCGCTGTTGTGTGATTTCTTCAATCTTGTTCTTGAGCTTATAGTGCGCAGGGCAGGTGTCAACACGTAAGGCACTATCTTCAACAGATCAATCCAACTGCTGGGGTATGCGGACGATATAGATATCATCGGTCGATCCCACCGTGCCGTGATAGATGCTTTCCCGTCTATTGAAGAACAGGCGAAACTAGTTGGCCTTGAAGTGAATGAGGACAAGACTAAATATATGCTATCAACAAACAAACAATCATCTGTCCACCGACTAGGACAAAATGTCACTGTTGATAGCAGCAACTTCGAGGTAGTTAAGGAGTTCATCTACCTCGAGGTAAACATCAACTCCACAAATGACATCTCAGTGGAGATCCGTCGAAGAATTACCCTAGGAAACCGCTGCTACTTCGGTTTGGCAAAACAAATGGGTTCAAAACTCCCAACTCAAAGGACAAAGTGCATGCTCTACAGAACCCTTATCCTGCCAGTTCTGCTATACGGCGCCGGGTGCTGGACGATAAGCAGGAAAGGAGAGTTAATACTGGGATCCTTTGAAAGAAAAATCCTTCGACGGATATTTGGTCCTGTGTGCGAGGAGGGCGAATGGAGGAGAAGATACAACCGCGAACTGTATGAGCTGTACCAAGATGTGGATGTAGTCCGAAAAGCTAAAACTCGTCGACTACATTGGCTCGGCCACATCGAGCGAATGGACAACAACGCTCCAGCCAAGAGGATCTTCGAATCTCAGCCCCAGGTTCGAGACGACAAAGAAAGACCGAACTTAAGTTTTAAAGACAAAGCCATCGCGGATGCCAGAGCGCTTGGTCTGGACAACTGGAAGCAGCGTGCTCGGGATCGCAGAGGGCGGAAGGCAGCCGTATCTCAGGCAGGGACTCTTCACCGGTCGGGAGCCCGTTAAGTAAGTAAAGTACCATAGGATCTCCAAATAGATCCATCTCCAACTAATGTGATGGGTTTTACAACGTTCCGATTCTACATAAATGTAATCCAAAAATGGTGCCATTTTGAGTTTTCTCTTTAAAGATGACTAAATGACTGAATAAAGAGCTTAAATTTAAGGTATATGGCACAGAGATATGCCTCAATCCCAGTTCAAAACAAAAAAAAGAACCTCACATGACAAACCTCTTTGCAACCTCTAAGCAAATGTTAACAACCACAAGTATGCAAATCACAATTATATAACCACAAAACGCAAAACCGGGTAAGAATTAAATGAAATCCCAAAACTACATTCACCACACACGATGGCCTGGGCCTTTACGTTGGCCATTCATTCATTCATTCATTTATTTCATTATTATCCTTTTAGTTCTGCTCTAGAAAATACAACCAACTTGTGCTCCTCCTCCTCCTCCTCACATGGGCGAGAGTGTAGTTGTTTGGACAAAACAGACCTAAAATTCTACAGTGAATCGTTCGAAAGTTTTGTATCCGAACTAAAATCTGGTGTGTGGTATGATAATAATAATAAATCCTTTTTGATAATCATCAACATTCCACACTTATCAAGATTGAGCATAGAACCGATTTGCACACGACAGAGATTCGTTTCATGTGAATGTGACACAAATCGCTTGAATTTTCAAATAAAGCTTTTGCTATGTCGATTGAGTGGATGTGGAATTTTTTTTTTTCTTTTTGTGAAATTTTGAGTGACAGTTTCGATTTATGGAATGAAAAGTATTTCATTTTTCAATAAGTCCCAGGACTTTGAGGGTGGGAAAAAAAAAACTGAAAGATAGTTCTCATGAATGTCATTGAATGTTTGTAGAAATTTAAGTTCAAATGCGGGTGTGGAATACGTAATTTGATAGTCGTAGAATGAAGCAGCGAGTGTCGGGTTACACATCTACCAAAGAGGTTAACCTCGAATGTGGTTCATTAAGGTGCATTTTGAATGGGATTGGTTTTTAGGGGAAACAAAATAATTCAATGTGGTTGGGGTGCAAAGGCTGTGACAAATGAAACTTACACCTAGTTTTTTTTGTTTGGTTAAAAGTTTGGAACCCCAGTGGAAACGACTCAGCTATGAATATGTGGTATCTGACCAGCACCATACTTTGGTATGCGACATTTCATACCATAGCATAAGATGTTAGTGACCTAATTATGAAGGTACTGTTTCGTGTCTCATGTGCATAAACAGGATTTCCCCCGGGTTTCTTTTTAAGTTCACATAAAAGTTAACTAATTAAAAACATTGTCTACCACTTTTTGATAAAAGACAAAAGCCTGAAGCCGTTCTGTTTTGCAAAGTGCTTGCTTGGGTTCAATAGCGGATGTGAGTGCTGAATTTTCTATAAGTTTACTGTTTTTTCAGTAGATTAAACGACTAATAGGTCAAAGCCTTTTATGAATAGGTTAAGTTTAGACTATATTGCCGATATTTAGATTGAAATTCAGGCTATCCAGATATAGGTTGTGCTGTTGCTTCTTTAAGCAGAGTTTATTCTGTCAGCCAGCATGTTTTCCAAGTTTTTTAAAAGTATTCTATCCCCTTTCGAGATAGCCTCCAAATTGATGTTTTATATTTTTAAAGGCTCAGTTCCCAATTATCTTTTTGTAAAGAAGTTAAAACATAATTTCCATTTTGAAGGAACTGCGGTGACTCTCAATAAAAACTATCTTACTAAAAGAACTCAAACTTTTCTCGCAACCAATGTTGAAGTTCCACAAGGCTCAAATCTTTGTCCTCTGCTGTTTTCACTACTTATTATTGATCTTATTCTGGAACGTTACAAGGTAAATATGTACGCAGGTAACGTCCACGTATCCCTTAGTCAGACACTTAAATTAGTCGGGAAAACTACTAACCTACTTATCTCAGACTTTACGAGGGTATTTAAGTAAGTTAAAAAAACAACTGCGTCTCAGCCTAACCAAAAACCCTTGTGCATAATTTTCCATCAAACCGTAACTTAATGGGAGTATTGTCGACAGCCATAAGAAAGGAGATGTTTTGAACTGAAGCGGGCGGTTGAGGGCTTGTTGGTTGGGGCCGTTGTCCACCCCGAAATGCAGCAGCGCCAAAATTAAGAAAGTAAACCTCAATTCCGTTTGGCGTTGGCCGAACTTAACTGGTATAAGTAATCGTTACTTTTTGAGGACGTTTTCGTTGCCTGGACTTATTTCAACGATTTATTTATTTCGATAAAGTAATGAAGAGCTAAATTCACTTATTCACTATATTTTATTTAAAGCTTAAAGTCAAAACACATAAACATATTTAAAAGAACACCTGTCCAGCGCAGGAAGCTCCGATTTGATCGAACCAAATCTCACACATGTCTTACATGATGGCCCGACAGCAATTCTGCACGCCCGCATTGAGAAAAATCATTATAAGTATGAAGTACCAGAACAACAGTCTTATTGCTGAATGCAATAAATTATTTCAAAAAATTTATTATTTGCGAGGCGATCCAAAGAAAGACTCCTCCTTGACAGACAAGTGCTGCGGAAGACCGACTTATCACGGCTTGTGCCAAAAAAAATCCATTTATCACTTCAGCAGAGATAAAACAGGAAGTGAATACAGTACATGGAATAGCTGTTAGTAGCAAAACAATCCGAAGAAGGCTTAATGAAAACTCCTTAATTGGATACGTAGCCCAGCATAAGCCACTGGTTTCAAAAAAAAAATATTTCAGCGATATTTCGCGAGAACCTATGGAAATAAGCCTCTATCATTCTGGAAGAATGTCTTATGGAGCGACGAATCAAAATTTAATAGCTTCGCGGATCTGATAGAAAGCGTCATGTGGTGTCCACCGAAGCAGGATGTTAATCCACGTTACACTATTAAAACGGGTCCCAATGTTAAAATTGACGCCAGAATGGATCAGTACCAATATAAACGAATATTGGAAGAGTATATGGAACCGTTTGCTGACGACAATTTGCCACTGGCGTGAGCATTTATGCACGATAACGACCCCAAGCACACACCTAGGCTTGTAAAGAGCTGGAGTGTCCAAAACTGTACGTAAGTTTCCGCAATCGCAAAACAGTGCCATGCACGATGCTCCATTTATAAAGAGTAGGAATACATCTGGCACTTGGTGATTAGCTTCAATGACGGCTTATCTTTGCGAAACCCGGCCCGTGCAGCCTAAAAGTTTTAATTTGCTGCCTGAAAGTCTAAAAAACACTATGAGTAAGAACTGTCATGTCAAAAATAAATCGCCGTTCGGAATCGACATTAAACGGTAGGGCCTCGGAATCGACATTAAACTGTCAAAAAGCATTCGTGTCAAAAAGCAAATCTTCGTAACAGCCAATGGGATCCATGGCTAGAACATTTACGACTAAAACATATATTTTTCGAAATGAGCTCCAGTTGCTTTCCAATGCTCCGCGGACATTCGCGTCTTTAGATTAAGCCCCTTCAAGTGTACTACAATCGTATCAACGATCTAGTTTCGGACTGTATTTCACGAATTACGCGTGTTATGTTATCCTGTAAGTCTTCAATCGTGTTCGGCTTGTCCACATAGGCTAACGACTTTACATAACTCCACAAGAAATAATCAAGAGGCGTTAAATCGCATGATCTTGGCGGCCAACTCACAGGGCCATTTGTTTCACGAGCTGTGTGGCATGTGGCACCGTCTTGATGAAACCACATGTCAACCAAGTTCAACCCAGCCAACTGGGGGCAAAAAAAGTCGCGTATCATGGCTCGATGTCGTTCGCCGTTGACGGTAACGTTTATTCCACGGTCTTTGATAAACTACACCCAACTGTCGTTTTTTTCGGGATGCATCGGTAATTCTTGTATGGCATGTGGCTGCTCATCACTCCAGATGCGACAGTTTTGCTTATTCACGTATCCGTTGAGCCAGAAATGAGCCTCATCATTTTTCGATAAAACAGCGGATTTTCACGTTTTTCACAGAGCACGAGTTTTAATAATAAATTTAAATAATTTGCAATCATTGCTCGTTTGTAAGTCTATCCATGATTAAATGGCAGAGTATGCTGAAAACTTTTCAATTTGACAGATGACGTTTGGACGCCATTACTAACCAAAATCACCCTTTACAAGAAAACCGACAAAATGAGAGGAATGCTGCAACTAGTCCGATTCGAAAAAAATATATATTCTTCGAAAAAATGTTTGCTTTTGAGAAAAAAAAAACAAACACATCGAGCGAATAAACAAAAAGATGCTTAGCGAGTCCCAGCCCCCATGACAAGGTAGACGTCTCTTTCCTAAATTAAGTAATTACTGACTTAAGCAACAACACTTAAAAAACTGCAAAAAAAAAAGGACTATTTAACTACATTTATCTGTATAATGTTTTACTTATGAATTTTGCTTATTACCCCCGTTTCAGGGCGCGAAGGGATTTAAAATATTTTTCAGCATAAGAAAAAATGTCCACAGCATATTCGTTTGCATTCCCCAGCGATACCAAGTATGCGCCTTGCTTCATCCTTGCAACAACAACAAGAACGACAGGAGAAGAAAATACATTTTGTAATGTTGTCTCGATGGATTTCATGTGGAATTTGTTTGGGAAAATCTACACACTGCTTCGGAGATTGAGGGAGCAAGAGATTTGTACCTGTTAAAGATGTACAGGTCGTCATTCTCCCAAGAGGGGGGGAGCGACGCACTGGGTCTGGGTATATGGCTTGCAAGAGCTATCACTACAAATCCCTCTCTTTTATACATTACATGTCCTCAGATTATATTGTTGTAGTCCAAGTTGTCTTTATGTCGAGGAAAATGTGCCTACGCAAAGCACACATCAGTAGCATATGTGTGCTGATGGAAGATGATAAGTATAAAAAGATATTATTTTTTATAGTCTTTTGCACATGTCCTTGCAGTCTCAGAGGAGTGCGGAAGAGAAGAAGATAAAACGTTGATCATTGATGGACACCGTCGGATGCTTATGATTTTTTTTTTATGGTTTTATGTGGGTCCTTGTCCTCCTGTCAACAATGTGTTACATATTATGATAGATTTAAATCAATGCTGCAATGTTTGCGAAAAATCTATTCAAATTGATTCGAAAGGGTGAACGTCTGTCAATATGTACGAATGTGAATTCATTCGAGGGGAAAATGATGAAAATAAATATATAGAACAATGCTCGCTGAAGGATGGAATTAACTGTCCACTTGTGTCAATTTTGGGGCGGGGGTGGGTCGGTATTATTTATTATTCACCAGAGCAAGACGAATTAACTGAAACAATGGATAGTTTTTCAAGAGGAAATGACAACAAAACAACGTCCTCATGCCAGTGAATTAGTTGAGGACAAAGAATGCACACAACTGTTTAATGAAATTATGTACCTACTATTCCTTCCTAAATTCGTCGTAGCTATACGTATGTTTACATAAACAAAGAGTATCGTCTTTATTCTCAAAATACTGTTATTCGCAAGATACTGAAGCACTTTCAAACAACTCGAGACATCAATTGCAGCAAACCCTCATGCAGACAGTCTTATTGCAGGATAAATGAACTCTAATTTTATATACATACATATATATGTATGTTTACATTAAACAGATGCACCTGCAGAGCACGTAGATATTCATTTTCATTTTCATCTTTTTCATCAAATCCAATCCAAACTGACGTGTCACACATGCTGATGAAATTGTCTCAAACATTCAACCAACCCAATGAACCTCTTAAGGCAATCCGCCCCAGAGAGTTCTAATCGGTGCCGTCACTCACACTCACTGGGTTAAGTCCATCTTCCAAATGAATAACAAATGAAAAGGGTTAAGCAAATCATTCATATTGGATGCGGTTTAAATTTACCAAATTTTATTCAAAAATTAATTCAAGCATTTTTACATCGCGTGTGTGTGATGCGATGTGATGTCTTGACAAACATCCAGATATGTAGTTGGAACACCACACGAAGACAGACAAAAGTTAAACGAATTCCAAACTCGTAACATTCACCTCAGACGAGGGTGGTGCGCGGTAGTCCCACGCGTCCGTCCTTCCCGTTCGTCCCTCGCGGCCGTCCCTCGTGTCCTCCAGCAGTAAACCCATTTCAAACGTTATGAATAGAAAAGTCAAGAAGAATAAGCAACGGGGAGGGGGGGGGACTAGACAGAAAGACAATGGATGGATGAAAGAGTTGAAATTCTTATCAAAGTACTACGACTATACTTTGCTGCTCGCTCGACTCATTCCCACACACAACTACAGCCGTTCACTTCCAAAACCTCTACAATTGCCTTAATCCTTTCCACTATACATGTAGCTTTGGCTGTGCCTGTGTCTGGGTAGGAAAGAAGATGAAATTTCATCGCAAGTTTTGCTGCATGTGGTATGCCAAGGCAAACAGACGCACAAAAGCGAAATTTGCCTTCAGTCCTTACCTCTGCAATAGTGAGTGGGAGAGCTTCGCATATAAATGTGTACACATTTTTTTCTGTGCAAAGTTACTAAAAAGAAATCTTTGACACTCCTTTTCCTATATATTGGCAGCAAGAATATGTAGCAAAAAAAAAACCAAAAGTGTGTAATCAAAAACCCTCAAAATGTGTATGCACACTGCACAGTTAGGATGTAGTTTATTGGTTTTTACGATGAATAATATCAAACGTTTGAGGGATAGTTGGTGCATGCGAAATTGTCAAATCGAAGTAGGAAACCCCGTTTTCGAATGATATTATGTATTAGGGTGGAATGGTAAATAAAATCATCATTGACGACTTTTCAACTGACGGGATAAATTTATTGACGTTAACAAAAAGGACACTTCTTTTGGGGCACATTTTTATATTTTTTTTTTTGCGCGGTAGGAACATATATTGAAAAGTTGGTAGGGTAAAGGAACTAGTATCCGGACACTACATCGTTAACTTTAAAGAAATAGGCTCATTTCACAAGTATAGCTTCAAGGAGCTATCAAATAGCATTCCTTTATGTATTACACAACCACATGCAAAGTTTTAAGTAAAATAACGGTCTGCCTTTAGAGTTACACGTCATTCAGTGTCTGAGGTTTAGGAGGACTGTAGTTGGTATTGTGTTGTGTCCGGAAAAATAAGTGAGATCATTTACCAAATGCAAGTACTTTAAGCGTGAATGCAGGGAGTGCGTTGGACCACTAAGCGAGAGAGGCCGCCGGTTCAAATCCCGACCTATACCCACTGATATTTTTAATTCGCTGCCCCACCTCTTGCGAACGTCTGACAAACATCCAAGAGTAAGAAATGTCATGAGAAGCTTCTCAAAAATAAATTGCCATTCGGAATCGGAATTAAACTGTAGGTGCCGCCATTCGTATCAAAAATATAACTTCGCACTCACAATGGTTGGAGAAGCTTGGCTTTTGGTCCTGTTTGGGCCGTTTACGCCTAATATTTTATTTTAAGTACTTTAAGCACTCGTTTTTAATGTATTTCAATCGAGAATGATTTGTTTTCAATATAATATAACGGGTGATCCAAGTAGAGATACTTTTTTCAATAGCCTTTTTTGACAGATCACGTGTGAGTCGTGTCATGCTGTCATGTTATTTTTGTTTAGTATTGTTTGGCATTTCATAATGGAAAGACTTACGCGTGAACAACGTTTACAAATTGTTCAACTTTATTATGAAAATTCACGTTCTGTGAGGAATATGTTTCGTGCACTTCGCTCAACTTATGGTCAACATAATCGACCTACTGAGCGTACTATTCGCAACACCATCACCCATTTTGAGACCCAGCATTCATTATTGGATAATATTCGACCGAATAGACCACGTCCAGCATGCTGTGAAGAAAATATAGCGGCCGTAGCTGAGAGTGTACACGAAGACCGTAGAGAGTCGATTCGGCGCCGTTCGCAGCAACTCGGACTGACGTATGGAACGACTTGGCGCATTTTACGTCAAGATCTTAAATTGAAAGCGTACAAAATACAGCTTGTGCAACAACTGAAGCCGCTCGACCTTCCCAAGCGACATCGCTTCGCTCTATGGGCTCTTGAAAAGTTCCAAGAAGATCCGACGTTTTCGAGGCAAATTTTGTTTAGCGATGAGGCCCATTTCTGGCTCAATGGGTATGTAAACAAACAAAATTGCCGCATTTGGGACGAAGAGCAACCTGAAGAGATTGAAGAACTACCACTTCACCCAGAAAAAACAACGGTTTGGTGTGGTTTGTGGGCCGGTGGAATCATCGGTCCATATTTCTTTAAAAATTATGCCGGTGCGAACGTAACCGTCAATGGCGACCGTTATCGTGCCATGATAACCGACTATTTGATGCCTGAAATTGAAGCTCGTGATCTCGGCGACATTTGGTTTTAGCAAGACGGCGCCACTTCCCACACATCGCATCAATCAATGGACTTATTGAGAGAACATTTCGGTGAGCACATAATTTCACGTTTTGGGCCGGTCGATTGGCCACCAAGATCGTGTGGTATCACACCGTTAGACTTTTTCCTGTGGAGATATGTAAAGTCAAAAGCTTATGGCGACAAACCCGCTCCGATTCAGGTTACCAGTCGAAATGCTCGAACGAGTGATCGAAAATTGCAACGGCCAACATTTGATAGACATAATCTTCAAAAACTAAATGCCAAAGAATGTTCTTTCAAATGATAATAAACATTCTCTATTAAATTTGAATTTTCTGTGTTTTTTTCTTTAAAAAAGTAGGTAACCTCGAAATGGATCACCCTTTATGATACCTACGTATATTTTAAATGATTTGAGGAGAGTGAATTGTATTTCGCTCCCTGATTTTCAGTATTCGGACAGCGTTTACTGAGTCAGAAAAAGTTTGTCCGGGTAATGAAAAATGAGGTTTAGTATCCGAACAACTCTATTTTGTATGTTATTAACGTACATAAAATTTAATCTAAGGCTTTTCTGTATTATTATTTTTTAATAAATAGACGCAGATAGCTTAGCGAAGGCTTTAGAAGAAATAAGAAATAATAAATTAAGCATAAGCATACGTCCATCAACATTGCATGACCGCCTCAAGGGAAAAAGATTAATTGGTGAAAGATCGACGAAAATGGGTCCAGATCCTTATTTAACGGTAGAAGAGAAAGAAAGAAGTTACTGCCCAGTGGTGTGCAGATTTATGCAAATGTGGATTTCCATTAAAAACAGACGATCCTTTAAATACGGTACACAAAATAATTAGGGACACAAAAAGAAAAACACCATATGAAAAGAAATCCTTCTTTAGCAATGAGAGATGCGGAAAATATTAGCAAGGGTAGAGCAGTAGTCACCTAGGAGACCATATTTGAAATGGTTCAGAGATCGTAAGGTAAATAGTCCTTACCAGGAGCATATAATATATGATCCATCCAGAGTATTAAATGGTGACGAAAGCAGCTTTTGCCTTTTTTTAATTTACCAAATTTGTGCTGGAAATAAAAAGTAAACGCTGACGGTGCTAATTATTCTTTCAGCAGATGGAAAGTTATTTGAAAAAATGGTAGTGTTTCAATACTTACGTCCACCAAAAGATACAGTGGATAGTATCCAGAAATCGTGGTTTTGGGTAAAAGTAATAATACCTCGCTAATGGTGTACATAAACGATTATTGGCTTATTGGTTATATTGTTTGTTGATGGGCACAAATCACATTTAACCTTTGAACTCAGTGAGTTTTGTAGCAAGGAACAAATAATTTTGTATGCTTTACCACCGAATACTACGCATATCATGCAACCAGCTGACGTTTGTGTTTTTAAGCCTCTGAAATCAGATTGGAAGAAGACTGTGAGTGAATGGCAATCGAAAAATCTGGGACAAGCATTAACGAAAAGAAGCTTCTGCCCAGGCAATCATGAAAAATAAAGACATGGTGGCCACTATTCAAAATGGTTTTAGAAAGTGTGGTTTGTATCCACTTAATCCAACAGTGGAGAACTTAGTAATTGCCCAAGGTCCTCCATCAACCAGATCAGCTCAATCTACTGGAGTGACTAAATTCAAAATTGCTCCAGAAGTTATAGAGTCTTTATCAGAGCAGCTAAACAATATTGGAGTTGATGCTGAGATCGTTCTGAAGGTTATTAAAAGCCAGGCAGAATCGATAAACAATCCACCAATAGACACAACATTGGACATACTCTAACCATTAGATACAACATTAGGATGGATCCCAGGAGGCTTAGGTGATTTAAGCGTAGGTGTATACGTGTGAAATAGCGATGGATCATTGGGAAAGAAATCGGAGATGTCTGTGTCACTAATGACGAGAACATTGGATCCCCGATTGGAGTGGATTCGAGAACAAACTCAGACCAATTTCAAAATGAACTCCAGAAATCCAAGGAGATGCTGCTGCGGCTGTTGAATCCATCGTAACGATTCCCCCGCCATGATTATACATGCATCTTCTGGAGGTGAAAAAAAACATCTATTGATACAAAACTTTATTAAAATACATGCAAAGCTGTAAAAAAGTTGAAAATGTTTCATTTATCCAACACAAAAATGACAAAATCTTCATAGAAATATGCTGTGTCCGGATACTACTTCGCTTAAGGATTGCCCAAAATGCATCAATATACTGATCCGTCAATATTTTCTTCAAAATTGAGGTGTTCGAAAATTCAACCAGAGGGTAAAACGATCCAAGCAATTTCCGTGAAAAAATTGAAATAACGCCCAGCGGGCGCTACATAGAAATAAGGTAACTTTTTCCCATTGAAAGTTATTTCAATTATTAAGAATCGTCGAATGCTGCCTCCTGCAACCTCCCTGCTTGGTTTCAATCCCGGCGGACCTCATTTCGCATAGACTCATGAGGTCTTATTTCCACTTGAAAAAGGAAATAAGGCCATATGTAGTCTCATTTCGTACCCACTCGACTCACTTGAAGTGAGGATAGCGATATGCAAACTTAAGTCTAACAAAGCTGCGATGGCAGATGGCCTACCGGCCGAGATTTTCAAAGCAGCGGGAGATGAATTGATAAGAAGCATGAGATATTACCTGGCGAATGGAATCTCAGCATCGTTTTGTGGTCCATCCACAAGCTCTGAACTGTGTGAATAACAGTATTACTCCTGAAGGTGAAGTCCTAAAATATTTCGCCAACAACCCGATTGGGCCATATCAGTGCACATCACCTTTTTATTGACTTTAAGGTCGCCTACGGTAGCGTTTATATGGAGGATTTAAACAAAGCCATGTCAAGGTGCGGCATACCTGACGAACTCGTTCATCTGTGCAACATGCCGATGGTGAAATCTTGCTGCTCCTTTAAAATCAGCAAGAACATCACCGAACCCTTCGATTGTGTAATTTCTTAAACATCATCCTTGAAAATGTTGTAATAGTCTGCTCAACTGCTTGCACGCATTTGCAAGTATTGAAACGGAAGTGGCGAAGATCGGTCTGGCTTTAAATAAGGACAAAACGAGGTATATACTGTCAGCGAGAAGGGACTCTCAGCATCGAAGACTGGGGCAAAATGTCACCACGGATAGATACAACATACAACTTCAAGGTAGTTAAAGACTTGTCTACCTGGACTCGACTATCACTTCGCAAAGTGATATCAACGCAGAGATCAAATGAAGAATCGCACTTGCCAATCGCTACTTCTATGGGTTAAAAAGGCACCTGGTCAAAAAGCGAGGATACAACGGCTGAGAAGGCTGGGTCACGTGGAGCGTAGGGACAGCATCGTACCAGCCCGATGAGTCTTTGAGTCCACCCTTGAGGGACAACTTGTTAGAGAAAGACTCCACCTCAGATGGAAGGCGACCGCAATCGGAAGTGGCTAAAGATCTACAAATCAGACAAACCCATAAGCGGCCGGCAGAAAAAGACTGTCTAAAGAAGGACTTTTAAAAGAAAAGTCTGTGAATTCTGGACCGATGGCTAAGAACTTATCGAAACAGCCACGAGAAAGAAAAATTATTTATGAAAAGTCGTTAAATACTCGACCTCAGACATGCCAAAGCCGCATTGCAAGCAAATCAACAAAATGAAATAGCGCCTGATCCAGTCGCTCAATCCAGTCGCATATATTAGAAAGACTCAACCAAATTAAAAATCGTAACATGGAATGCGAACGGCCTACTGCAAAATATGGACGAGCTAGAGGTATTCAGTCGCACAAAAGATATAGACATATGCTAAATTCTGCATCTAACGAAGGAATCAAGTGTAAAAATTAAAGGACATAGTGCCTATCATGCATACCACCCTTCGGAAAGGGCTAGAGGCGGCGCGTCTATGCTTATAAATTCGAGCTGGATAATGTGCAAATAATTACGGTTCGCGTAAATAAGACGCGCAAAACTTTTGATATTGCGTCCATCTACATCCCTCCAAGGGAAAAACTAAAGAAAAATGATTTCAAAAGAATCTTTGACTCACTTTCGTTATTGGTGGTGATTTTAATGAAAAACACACCTTTTGGGGTTCTAGATGTATTGCATCAACAGGCAGATTTCAATACGAAGCTGTTATGGAATTCGGAGACAGGTAAACCGACGTATTGGTCCTCGGATTCGTCGAAAACTCCAGACCTTATAGAGTTTTATATCGCAAAGGGTGTGACTGGTAGCTCCGTTGAAGTTGACGAAAGCTTCGATCTCTCCTGCGACCACTCGCCAGTTATTAGGACTATTACCAGCTGCCTATGGGAAAAGGCAGACTATCTATTAGTTAGACAACACACTCGGACTCTTTTAGAAACAAATTTTCGAACATTTGAACTTGAACATGAAGTCGATCAAGCTGGGCTTGGTATAATACTGCTTATACAAAAATTAAATATCCTCGGAAAATAACCGGATCAAAGAATGAATAAAAACGCCTAAAATATGACAAAAATCTTTTGCTCCACATCATAAAACAGTCTTGAACAATCTTTCTTAGCGTTCTCAGAAAAATGATTCAAGATTTTAAAGATCGCAAAATTTTTTCTTAGCTTGAAGGCCTCACAGCGGATAAGGATTCAAATTACTCGCTCTGGAAAGCTATAAAGGGCATTCAATAGCCAAAAGCACCTCCTATTAGAAAAGATAATGACGAATGGGCGAAAGAAGATAAAGAAAAAGCCGACACATTTGCCGAGCATTTAAAAGAAACGTTTAAGCCTTTTTTCGGTCAAGAACTAATTGAAGGAACGGTCTTAGCCGAAAAACTTGACCTGACAAACCCGAAAATCGCACCAAGAATTTTGCGTTCAAAACGCCCAAGGATATCTTCAACCGCCTTCGCTAATGTCCATGCTTCTGCACCATATAGCAGCACTGGGTGCAGATTTGGGTCTTTTACAGTCTCCTTGGTGTTTTTTTGACAAGGCCTTACTTTTCAATTGCCTTCTTGGGCCAAAGAAACAGCGATTTTCAAGTGTTTTATTCGTTTGATCTCTGCCGTGACAGAGTTTATAGCGGAACCAAGGTAGATAAAGTCCTTCACTACCTCGAAGTTATACCTAGACAGCATATAAAGGGTGATTTTTTAAGAGGTTTAGAACTTTTTTTAAAAAAAAAACACAAAAAATTCGAAAAAATGAATGAAATATTTATTTGAATCGATAGTTTGAACCTTGCAATTTAATGTTTAAAGATAATTTCATGCAAATGTTGACCGCGGCTGCGTCTCAGGTAGCCCATCCGCTGAGTCCAATTTTGGCATACTCTTTCACACATATCGGCCGGTATCTCACGAATGAATGCATGGATGTTGGCTTCCAGTGCGTCAATCGAAGCGGGCTTGTCCCTATACACATTAGCCTTGGCATACCCCCACAAAAAATAATCTAATGGTGTCAAATCGCACGATCTAGGCGGCCAATTGACCGGCCCGAAACGTGAAATTAACTGTTCACCAAACTCGCCTCACAATTGCGCCATTGTTTCGCGTGCTGTGTGGCATGTGGCACCGTCTTGTTGAAACCACATATCATGCAAGTCAAGAACTTCCATTTCGGGCAAAAAAAAGTTTGTTATCATCGCTCGGTAGCGTTCACCATTGACAGTAACGCTGCGATTCGCATCATCTTTGAAGAAATATGGCCCAATAATGCCGCCGGCCCATAAACCGCACCAAACAGTGGCTTTTTCGGGATGCATTGGTAGCTGTTGCAATGCTTCTGGCTGATCTTCACTCCAAATGCGGCAATTTTGCTTATTTACGTACCCATTCAACCAAAAATGAGCCTCATCGCTGAACACAATTTTGCGATAAAACAGCGGATTTTCACATTTTTCACTGAGCACGAAGTTTGATAGTAAAATTCAATAATTTGCAAGCGTTGTTCATTTGTAAGACGATCCATGGTTAAATTGCAAACCAAACTGAAGCTGTTTGACAGTGACACAAGGTACTAAACACACGTCAGCTGTCAAAACCAGTGTTGCCAAAACCAAACCAGCTAAAAAATCACCCTTTATTTGGTTTGACCCTCGTTATCCGCTAAACCCATTTTAGTCGCTTCTGTTTCTAAACAAGAAAACGCACCAGTGACAGCACGCTGTGTTCTACCACTTATGTCAATGTCATCTGCGTATGCAATTAATTGAATAGACTTGTGAAAGATTGTGCCTCCGGTGATGTCGTGGGAGTTTCGCCCAATTTTCTCAAGTATGATGTTTAAGAAGTTACATGGCAGTGCATCACCTTGTCTAAATCCTTTTCTGACATCAAAGGCTCGATGAAATTGTTTCCTACCTTAATGGAGCACTGAGAAATCTCCATTGTCATTCTGCACAATCTGATGAGTTTGGCAGGGATGACAAAACTAGACATGGCTCTATATAACTCGTCTCTATAGATGCTGTCGTATGCGGCCTTAAAATCGATAAGCATATGATGGGTATCGATCTGGACTTCTTGGGTTTTATCCAGAATATGTGATCGGTTGTGGACTTTTCTGGCCTAAAACCGCAC
The DNA here is from genome assembly GCA_963576555.1 of Ferdinandea cuprea. NCBI lineage: Eukaryota > Metazoa > Arthropoda > Insecta > Diptera > Syrphidae > Ferdinandea > Ferdinandea cuprea. The sequence goes on from OY754958.1 coordinate 136,164,822, forward strand.
TGATAGAGTCCAATCAGTTCGTTGACATATGGTTTCAGGCGCTCACACAGTACGGCAGACAGGATCTTGTATGCGATGTTAAGCAGACTGATATCTCTGTAGTTAGCGCAGTTTGGAGGGTCTCATTTATTGTGTATCGGACAACCGATGCTGAGGTTCCATTCATCAGACATACTTTCTTCCGACCAAATCTTGAAGATGAGTTGGTGTATGCTCTCCACCATGCCATCTCCCGCTGCTTTAAATAGCTCGGCTGGTAGGCCGTCCAGCAGCCTTGTAAAATTAAATTTAATTTCACGTTATGTTATAACTATTTTTTAAACACGCGCGAACCGTCCAGATCATAATGTCTCATGAAAGATTTTCCACCCACCCCCGGGGATAAAAAAAATAATACCTTTAACTGCCCATAAAACTTTAGCTACTTATCAGAAAATAAAGACAAGCTTATGGACATCTTGGTATGACTGCACTTTAAGAGGTCTACGGGACAAAACTAGGTGTAAAAATTAATATTCAAATGAATATAAATTTAAATTTAAATTCAGATCTGTCACCAAAAGTTTGTTAGTCCATCCCATTCGTCGGAGGCATCACATGCGATGCGATACGTCTACCAGAATACCGGTTAAAATTTCTTTGACTGGAAAACACAAGAGAAAGCAGTATAATGCACATGAGTAGTTGTACTTGATATGTCCTTTTTCATATCTTCCTTTTTAAGTTTGCAATGAAATGAAAATGTCGTCGCATGCTAAAATTACTTTCTGTTCGCAGTACATTTCCCAAATGCTGTAGCCGGAAACAGCATCATGTTCACTAGCTATGTGTTTTTTGTATCTCTTGTTGTTTGCTTTTATTTTTTTTTTTATACCATTAAACCACATCTAACTGTATCAAATCATTTCCTTTGAAGAGCATATACATTTTTTGACAGACATAATCTTTCTGTAAATCATTTTTAGGGGAAGTAAATACAACAACAACAAATACAACAAAATACAAATACCAAACATGGTAAGCGTATTTTTTTTGTTGGGCTAAATAAACGGAATGTTTAGCCCCAGAACTCTTACCAAACAAAAATATAACGAGATCTACTAATCCCACTTTTACTCGTTCCATGGCAAAACAAAAAAAAAAAAACAATGATAACAGCATGACAAGTGGAAATAAAAGTGGAAAGCGAACGTCAAAGCCAAATACTGTAACATACATTCTTCGATTCGGTATGGCTGTGCGGTGCGATGTGGTGAAATACCATCGCTCGGTTTTTGCAAAATTTCCATTATCAAAGTAATTGAAGTTTATTTTTAGATGCACACACACACACATATGACACATGTGTTAGGGTTAGTGTGTGCTTGGAAGGAAAGCGAGATACAGAAGTAATTTCATTGTATTCTCAGGGAATCAGGGAAGCAGCAGCCTAAACGATACCTGACTTTTGCGAAGTAGCAAAAGAGATACTCTCTCTCGCACATGAAGCTGGCAAATTGTTTTCAAGGGGCATAATCGTATTTTATGATGAAAAATACCATGAATACTCGCAAGCAGGTAGTAGGTATAGTAACTCGTAACTCGTAACTCCTGAATTTTGCTGGCAATTTCCTACTTAGATTGTTTGTTAACATTGTTTAAGTGTATCCCACTTATCACTCGATTTCATTGAAATGGCAGAAAGCAGAAACAGGTCCTTGCGGAATGCTGCCAAACAAAAAGTAAAATGAGCAATTTTTCACCATGACACTGCGTGCCTGCCAGCCAGCCAGCCACCCACTGTTCCCTATTTGACTGAAAAATCAAATAGAGAACGAACGACACAGAACCCAGTGTTCACGCTCGGCATTCATCACTATTTAATGCACCATTGACATGCGAAGAGTAGTAGTAGTCTGCCCTGCCGTTTTGTTTGTTGGCCAGGATGTGCAACGAGGACGATATGTATGCCACCAGTGCAAGTGCATGCATTAAAAATAGATTGTTGCAATGATGGAGAGTTTTTAGATTGTTGTTGGTTATTTTTAATGAGGATTTATGTAGAGATTTGCCAGAGAAGATCCGCAATGCAATGAGATTTAGGATATATGCTGCACCACACCCACACAAAGGACCACACGTTCGCCAGTATGTCCAATATTTGCATTAAATTATGGTTTCATAGTTGGCTGGTCATGTTTGGAGCGTGCTCCGAGCGCACCAGTGGTTGTGATAGTGGTAGCGTTTGGTTCACGACGGAACGTGGAATTTTTGCTGAATTTGTTGAAAAAGTGCATTGCAATGCGATAATATTTTTTTTTAGTTTTCCCGTTTTTTTTTTTTTTATTGTTTTGTTTTAGTCGCCGTTGGTATAGTTTCATACATATATCTGTATCTGGTGTGGTAATTAATTGTCGGTTGTTGAGTAGGATAGCAGCTCGCGAGGATGAGGTGGCTACTCAAAGAGGTGTATTATCCCCCGCATCCGCTGCTTTCAACGAGGACCCTAGAGTGTAAAAGATTAATTATATTTTGAATTTTAACTTTACGCAACATTGTTGAGCTGCAGCTGCATGAATAATTATCCCCAGAGGAGTACGTGCGATGCGCGTTGTGATGCTATCACTCGGGATGCATCCGTTGTTCTACCATATAGGCAGACAGTGCTTTCAATTTAGGAAAGTTCAATAGAACTTATGTAGTTTTGGTATATATTTAATTTTTATTTGCAGTTCCATCAAGGGAGTGCTTTCATTTTTAATTTATATTTAAAAAGTCGAAGAATAGAGCAAGAATGATGCTCTACCAAACAAAATGGGAACTAAGTTCCCTTAAGCTCATGGTAGGTGCAGCTTGAGGTCTTTAAGGAGTAACAACTACGACTAGGAACGTTCGCCGTAAACATTGCATTTTTGGCAGTAAGTCCTATTTGTCCCGCTTGATTTCCTTCCCTGGTTCGGCTAGTTAGTTATTGCTAAGTTCGTGGTTTTGAAGTTGGGTAACCAAGTCAGGCATTGAAGCACTTTAAGCGACGCGCCGATGAACACATAGAAGTAGAGGTAGAAAAGTCCAAAAGATCTCAGACCCATTAGCCTATCATCATTTGCTTTCATCATCTCCAGAAAGATTGATCGATGTCAATTTACGCTCAAACATTATAATAAGACTTTTGTCAACCGCACAACGTCGGTGGAAACGACTTCGCATAAGCTGGTACGCTCGTCTTCCTAGACAACCATAGAGGGAGCCTTTAACACTTCCAAAACATCTGCGATCACAAATGCACTGTCAGGTCTAAATGTTCATGTAGAAATCGGTGAACTGATTAATTTACTACTGAGAAGTAGGGTTCTCGAGTCATCTGCAAAAACAGCTGTCATTAAAAAAAACAAGGTGGCGTTCTCTACCCTTTCTCCAGAACTTGGTGGTAAATGACCTTCTTACTTGCCGGGAAGCGGAGGGTTGTAAAGGTATCGCCTATTGCTATTGCCGTCTCTTGTAAGCAAATCAGTACCTCAAAAGATCTCCTTCAATATGCTTACGAGTTGGGCTACAAAACTGAACTAGTCCTCTTTTTAAAGAGGACATTTTGTTAAAACGCCCAAAAATTTAAAAATGACAAATCGTCCTACCAATTTTTTGGGCGATTTGACAATTTTTCAAACTTTTTCCGTTTTGGGCGATTTGTCGCGATACCAGGGTGGGGTGTGGTGTTTTTTTCTGACAGTATACACCTTTGTCTGTTTTTCCGTCTTCCTAACCATTTTAGCGTATTGCAGGCGAAAAAAATTAAACATCCTCCGATATCATCCGATGCCGATATCATTATCGGTATTTTCTCGGATAGAGCAGTTTAATATTCAACTTTGCTGGGTACCAGGGCTCAGGGACAGTGATGGGAATTAAAAGGCTGTTGAGCTCGGTAAATTAGGAACCACCATACCTCTCCACCTAGGTGGACAAGCGGAATCATATGTCTTTCCACGAACAGATCTGGCTGGATAGGCTGGATCTGAAACGCTCTAAAGATTTGATCTCTCTAAGCAAACTGCGCATAAACACTGCAAATGGTTTCATTCCTGGAGATGGTCTTATAGGCAAGTGTGTAACAAGGCTTGACGCATTCTCAAATGACTTTTTTTAGAAGCAGCAAAGGGAAGAAACTATCGCCCTCCCACTTTGTACATGCTCTGCTCTCTCCAGAATTTACTATTTAAATAAAATCTATGAGTTTCTCCTCAAATTTGTAAAATTAACCATTTCCGTTTTCTTATGTTTTGCAGGGGTGGCGAAGGTTTCTGCAAGAAAGAATAGGTGACTGGGCCTATGGTGAGATGCAACTGCTGCTGCGTATTGAGTAAATCTGGTGCCTGCCCAGCAGACACCTGGACCTCTAGTTTCAATTGAATTTCCATGTTCTGTATACAGGAAGTAAGTACAGAACGACATATTTCCCCTTACTCGTGGGTCCAAAACTATAGTGACTATTTGCAAACTCAATCTTTGGACAAAGACGAGTCCTGTGCTAATACTCTACTAAGGAACAAAACACTTGAATGTTTCTTCTTCTTCCAAGATATTGAAGAATAGTCAGATGTCTCACTAATCTTTACAGCTTTTTGGTGGCATAACCATGGCTTGATAGAATTGAGTAACCATGAGCGGGGGAAAGAAACCACAAGGGAGGCCACAACACCGGCGTCCCTGCCACTGAAGGGTATCACAATCGGTCTACCAGGACCTATGTGTGGCAAGGAAGTCACCTCCTCGTCGACCCAAATAACCTTACCTAACCTACGATTTGCAGAGCACAAGTCTTGCGTCTTTGCGATTTGAAAGATCGCTTTGATCTTTTCCTGTCGTTGATGTGTCGTTTTCTAAACTTAGACAGAATCCTTTTCCCAATGATAAACAAGAGCGGGCAAATTCCACATTTTTTAAAAACAGATTCGCAGAAGCAGAAGTTTGATTCGCACACATGACTCTTTTGTGTGCGGCAAATGGAAGTACATTTCTGATGCAAGGATCCCTGCGTGTGAAAATGTCACTTCAAATTGAAATATCTTTTGGGACCATTAGACAAGGACTCATCTGGTTCCAATTTTGCTTATTTATTATTATTATGTATTTATTTTAAAAAAAAAGCAATAATTAAAATTTAATGAACAGCTATTTCAAAAAAATATCCGAAGAAATTTCTTGAGCAGAATTTAGTAAGTTTCTCATTTGAGAGGAAGTTATTAACTCTCTCGTTCTCTCTATTTTTTACAAAATTTATGAATTGTGGAACAGCTTTAAGCAGTTTTCAGTAAATTTGAGTAGTTGGAAGTTACTTGAAAAAGTAAAGGAACAGACCTATCTACCTGGACATTTTTTAAGGCAAGTGATTTGAAAATCAAAAATAAGCATGGGTAAGTATATCGCAAGTAGCTTAAAAATGTATTATCTCGAAACTCAAATTTCTTCTTTCGGAGTTATTTACATTCATGTGGGTCAGGGTAAACCAAAGTAGGGCTTTCTTTGAATCCTCGGAAACGGGGGTAAAAACTGAAGACGGACCTGTACTCCAGAGCATCCAAAATGTCCAAAAATTATATCTCAAATATCTTAATTTTTTTACTAGGTTTTTCTTTCTGCGGAAGGAAGGTTTCTAAAGCTTCTTGCACACTAAATAGTAAGTACTCCCCAAAAGCATCGAATTATACTACAAAGTGTGAAACGGTAACCCTGTCTTACAAAAAAAAAAATATTTAAGGATTCCAAAGTCGTCATATAAAATTCCAATATTATTTTCTGTCATTTTGTGTACTGGACTGCTTGACCATCCGTAGGCTACCAACCATCAGAGAAAAGGATCCCGTGGTATGATGAGTGCGTCGATCGGAAAATGGTGACAGAACGTGCACATATACAGGTGCTGCAACGCAAAACAAGAGCAGCGAGGGAAGAGTATAGAGCCAGGAGAAGGGAGGAGAAGAAAACACTGCGTAGAAAGAAAAAGGCATACGGAGTCTTCCAACTCAAGGAAATCGAAGAGTCAAGCGATCGAAACATTATCCGGATGTTCTACAAGAAAGCCAAGCAACGGGCGGCTGGCTTAAGCCCGGAAAGCACGCTCTTCGAAATCTTGATGGAAACCTAGTCACCGAAGCGCAGGGAATTGTAGATGTGTTTAAGAAGCATTTCCAGCAGCTGCTTAATAGGCATAATGTTGAGAGAGTGGTAGGGCAAGAAGAGAACCCGCGTCCAATCAATGAAGAAGAAATTCCATCTCCCACAGTCTAGAGGAAGTTCCTATATCTATTAAAAAGCTGTAAAATAACGAGTCTGCTGGCTCTGATGGTCTGCGAGCGAAACTCTTCAAGCATGGTGGTGATGTTATGGTAGGGCGCATGCACCAAATCATCAACAAAGTTTGGGTGGAGGAAAGCATGCTCGACGACGTGACTATTAGCTCCATATGCCCCATCCACAAGAAAGGCGATCCTATGTCTTGCAAGAACTATCAAGGCATATCCTTACTTAATGCCGCACATAAGATCCTATCCGTGGCTTCCGGCCCGGCAATTCGATAATTGACCAAATTTTCCCACTAAGACAAATCCCTGGAAAAGAGACCAACGAATTTCAAGTCGAGACACATCATCTTTTCATCGACTTCAAAGCCGCATATGATAGCATTCATCGTCAGGAGCTCTACGTGGCGATGGCCGAATTTGGAATCCCGGCAAAACTGATCCAATTGTGCCGTCTGACGCTGGAGAATACGCGGTGCAATGTGCAGGTTGGCAGCAGCTTATCTGAACTGTTCCAAACATGTACCGGATTTATCATGTGACTTCTTCAACCTTATTCTGGAACAGATAGTGCGCAGGTCAGGTGTTAACACGGAAGGCACTATCTTCAACAGATCGGAACAGCTACTGGGGTATGCGGATGAGGCTTTCGCGGCTATTAAAGAACAGTAAAAACCAGTTGGCCTTGAAGTAAATGAGGACAAAACCAATTACATGCAATTACAAAACGTAACGAAAGCTGAAACTTCAAGGTGGCTAGGGAGTTTACCTACCTCAGGGTTAAAATTAACTCCCCAAACAACACCTCAGTGGAAATTCAACAAAGAATTAGCCTAGAAAAACGTTGCTAATTAGGTTTGGCAAACCAAATGGGTTTAAAACTCCTAACTCGAAGGACGAAGTGTAAGATACACAAAACTCTGATCCAGCCGGTTCTGCTCTATAGTGCTGAGTGCTGGAATATAAGCAGGAAAGGAGAGCAGATACCTTACTCCTTTGAGAGAAAAATTAGTCGAAGAATTTACGGCCCTATGTGCGAGGAGGGCGAATGGGGGGAAAGATACAACCGTAAACTGTATGAGCTGTACCAAGATGTGGATGTGGTCCAAAAAGCAAAAACACGCCGACTACACATCGAGCGAATGGACAATAATGCTCCAGCCAAGAGGATCTTCGAATCCCAGCCCCCAGGTTCGAGACGACAAGGAAGACCGAACATCCGTTTTAAAGACCAAGCCATCGCGGATGCCAGAGCGCAACTGGAAGCAGCGTGCCCGAGACCGTAGGGGATGGAAGGCTGCTCTGTCTCAGGCAGAGGCTCTTCACGGGTCGGGAACCCGTTAAGTAAGTAAGTATGTGTAATGGACTACTTGTTCGCCACGGATAAATTGAATTGCATTTTATTTCGCATAAAGATTTACATTCAAATTGCATTATCTGACCACCAGTTGGGTCTTTGACTAGAAAGCTCAATTTTTTTAAGCTAAAGCTGGTAGGATATTCTTACCTTTCCAGTCTCTCCTGATGTTAATATAACCACCACCCCAGTTGGAACAAACAAATCAATTTAAAAGATCTTCAATTTTCTTAACCAATTGGTATCCCATCAGCAGTTAAGTGAAAATAAATAAATCTCATATAGAAATCTATCTATCCGTTCTTGAATCAAAAAGTGTATATCCAATTTATATAAAAAAAAAAAAAAACATCAATCCTTCTAACAAGTGCGTCAATTTGACACAAATTCCCCCAAACCCAGAGACCGTTTCCATTCCCCCTACCCCAATTGAAAGATAAATTGAATCAACTTAAGTCAAACGCTACATCAACTGTCAAGGACAGTTTCAATTTAAGCATCGGCACATCTCCTCCGCGCTGCGACACACAATTCTTCTTCATGAATTCATGAAAGATAGCTGACAAGAAAAGATTCAAAAGTAATCCCACCAAATGTCGGAAGTATAATAAAATCTTTAATCCATTTGTAATCAGTGCGCCACTGCCTTCTCCAAGTAGGTAGTCATCAGTCGTCAGTCAGTTTTCCCTCCAAAAAAAAAATTTACTTAAGACTGTATTAAAGAGCTTAACTTAAACTAAAAATATATAAGCAAAGCCGATTCGAATCGTTAATCTTACATTCCCCTTCCATCACTCCTACCGCCAACATCTATCTACAATACATATCCTTCTGCTACTGCTGGGTTTCAACTCATCCTCGATATACTCGTACACAACAAACGCAATCGTAAATTCCATGTACAACTCGTGCCATAGTCACTTTACTTCTATAACAGGACAACAGGAGTAGCAGCAGTAGCAGTGGCAACAGCAGCAGCCGCCGCCACCGCCGCAGCAACACTAGCAACAGCATCACACAGCTCATTTGTAGCTTGTTCGAATTGTAAATACGTTTGAATCACATTCGGTAATAAGCCTATTGTGTGTGGTAGTTATTGTTGTTTTACTAAACAAAATGATGCTCTCGACAGAATTACTCGCACACTTCATTCTCATCCCCATCCCCATCCCCATCCTCAATAGTGGCTGTTTTTCTAATTTCCTCGTGCGCCATCAAATCGACCCAATCCAAATCCAGCTCTTTCTCTGGATTTGTGGAACCCATGTATAGGTTGCCTATACTATTGCAATGAGGAGGCATTAAATCCCATAAGTGCATGGAGAACAAAAAAAAAAGGAAAAACATAACCCGCACCCACACCCACACCCACACACAGAAACAACAGCACTTCCAGCACTCACATCGCTTTAATGTGAAGAAATTTCACCAGAATTCCAGTTACAACAGGAAAGGCAAAGGGCTAGGACTCTATTCCACATTGTACTCGCATGTAAGCCAGATTGAGGTGAATTGAACCGAAAAATTATATGTGTGGCAATAATGTGTGTTTAATGTCACAGTCCTAATGTCATAATCCTGATCATAATGCTACTGTCAAGCTTATTCCGGTCCACATCCAGATATGTACAAAGAGTGGAAAGTCTAAGCAAGAGATGTGCCCTATGTTGTGCACATTCCATTTGCTTTAAGAATGAGGACCAAGAAAAAACACAACTACACATAAACACAACATCAATTTAGTTTCGAGAAAGAAACTGTCACTGACAAGGTGTGTGGGGTCGAATTTACTTCTGTTTTTTTTTTTTTTTTTTTTTTGTAACAAACAATTTGTTAAGGATTTCATTGTAAACAAAATTAGGCCAAAGTTTGCTACTCCTTTATGTGGAAGACCGCGCTTCCGATGCCGAATATTAATTTCAATTTGGTGAAATGTTTTGGGCGTTACATTCAAATGATCAAATTTACTAAGGTCGTGCACAAATTATCCACCCGTACGGTGAGGACGGATACCAGCGGTGTCGAAAAATCACTCGTACGGATTAAACCCTTTAGTTGCCAGTTCACGTGTTCCATAAGGGATGGGGTGGCTGACCTAAAGTCAGCAGGTCATCCACTCTGGCTATGACGCAAACCTCAGGCGGCCTTTACATGTCTAATGGACCGACGGCTTAGACGGTGGACATGTTGCACATGGTGTTTTCGGGCGTTCAGATTTCAATCCGGTGACATTAAAGTTGACCAAAGCATTTTAAATTCAAAGTGACAAATGCCTACACGATGACAGTGTTGGGGTGTGGTTGTTGCAACTCCCTGTGGAACTTATTGATGGTGGACACGGACTGATTTATCCAGCGGTGAACCAGTCACAAACCTCCGGTTTTTTGTGAATTCTTTTTTATGAGTTTGGCACTTCATCCAAATATGATTGCGGTTTGTAAATTCGTAAATTTTAGGAATTTAAGGAATTTATGGATTTTGTGAACAAATGGATTTCAAAATAGAATCAGTTTATGTAAACTGTAAATTCAAATAAAATATTTACATATAAATTAGAAGTCATGACATCAGTCAAAACTTTCATACAGAATGTGATTTTGTCTTTGCTTATATACAGGGTGTCCACCGGGAAGGTATATACTACGGGGTTTTTCAACAGGGACGCTACAAAAGTAGAGCGACAGGGACAGCAAACGACGTCATATTTCTTGCCGCTCTTTTGACATTTCTCTTCAGTAAGGTTTGCCATTTCATGATGGAAAGATATACGAGCCAACAACGAGTCGAAATTATTAAAATTTACTACCGAAATTCGGAGTCAGTGGCCTCAACGTTAAGAGCGCTACGTTCAATTTATGGTCGTCATAATCGTCCTAGCAGATCAACAATTGAGCGTCTAGTGGAAAAATTTGAATCCACAGGCACAGTACACAGTGCTACCGCTGAGGCTTCAGTTGAAGAAAGCCCAAATGTGTCTCCCACACGTCGTTCTCAAGCGTTGGGCATTTCTGTGACGTCGTTGTGGCGAATTTTGCGAAAAGATCTTGGCCTACTTCCTAACAAGATTAAATTGACGCAAGAACTGAAGCCGCTTGACCACCAGAAGCGTCGTATGTTCGTGAATTGGGCTGAGCAACAACTAGAAAATGATTCGGATTTTCATCGAAAAATCATCTTCAGCGATGAGGCTCATTTCTGGCTGAATGGCTTCGTCAATAAACAAAATATGCGGTATTGGTCAGGCAGCAATCCACACGTACTCCATGAGTCATCATTGCATCCCGAAAAAATTACGGTTTGGTGTGGTTTATGGGCGGGCGGCGTCATTGGGCCGTACTTCTTCCGTGATGATCAAGACCGGCACGTTTCTGTGAATGGGAATCGCTACCGTTCAATGATAACCGAATATTTTTGGCCTCAATTGGATGATATGGACTTGGAGGACATGTGGTTCCAACAAGTCGGCCCAACAAGCCACACAGCGAATGTCACAATCAATTTATTGGAAACCAAGTTTGGAGAACGTGTCATCTCACGAAATGGTCCAGTCGCTTGGCCGCCTCGGTCGTGTGATTTGACGTCGTTAGACTATTTCCTGTGGGGCTACGTCAAGTCTATGGTCTATGCCAACAAGCCAGCGACGATTGATGATCGAACGTGAAATTGCAGCAGTATCGGCCGATTTATGCTGGAAAACCGTAGAAAATTGGGTTCAGCGTCTGGACTTCCGCAAGCGTGCCCGTGGTGGCCATGCAAGAGAAATCGAGTTTCATACATAATGGCATCGAACGTACTTTCACAGGAATAAAGAATTTCATTGATATCCAAAACCGTTTTTGTTTTATTTAAAAAAAACTTATTGAAAACCCCGATGCTTTGTTTGTTTATAATTTTTGATTAAATGAAAGTTTTGTTTAACGTTGGCAATTATGTATGGAATATAATATCAGATAAATGTCCGCCTCTGTTAGTCTCACAAATGCTAGCCCTTTTGAGCACATTTTTCATTAAATTCTTACACATTTCACGCGGTATTTCATTAATTTCATCACGAATATTTTGTTTTTGTTGCTCGAGCGTTTCTGGTTTGTTTGCATAAACCTTGCTTTTCAGATATTCCCACAAAAAAGAAATCCGGAGCAGTCAAATCAGGGTCTCGCAGTAATTCCATTGTAACCCTGGCTGTATGCGATGTGGCACCGTCTTTTTGATACCAAATGATAATCAAAGTTTTCAATCATTTCACGATATCGCTCCACATTCACAGTTACCGTTACGCCGTTTTCATTTTCAAAGACGTAAGGTCCAATGATTCCTCGTGACCAAATTCCACACCAGACTGTTACTTTTAACGGATGCAAAGGTGACTGATGAATAATTTGAGCGTTTTCCATTGCCCAGAACCGACTATTCTGTTTCATGAAAATCGGGGTTGTCATGGGCTAGCTGTAACATCCTATTGGCATATGAACGGCGGTGTAAATGGTCTTGTAAAAGAAGCTCTTGGGTCAATTGAATTTTAAATGCAAATTTCCTTGTGCAAAATTGTCGCCAAAGTTGTTCTTTGAAGACCAAGCTCCTAAGCACGGCGTCGAATTGAGGTTGATGGATTGTTTTGAACACTTTCTTGAGCAACTGTAATGTTTTCAGCCGATCTTGCAGTACGTTGTGGTCCATGCTTGGGCCTATCACCTACAGACCATCTTTCTTCGAAATCATTCATAAATAATGCGTTTTGTTGGCACGTTGTCTCTCCCAAAAATCGAACGTAACTTTCTCATCGTCACAGTAATCGATGATTAATTTTGATAAAATGTTTTAACGATTAAAACACGTATTTTTTCATAATGAATTTGCCACGTGTCTACTTCACGACTGCCAAATATGAACTGTCAAGACTAATGTTTACCAAAATGGCGGCAAAACAAAGAAGTATACCTTCCCGGCGGACACCTTGTACCACAGTGTACCCAACATGCCATGCCTATAGTATAGAGCCAAAGCTAGAGCTGTGTCAATCCAAATCGTTCCTGGAAAAGGGCTGGTGATTGCAATTACACAATTCCAATGCCATCCGATACTTCTTTGAATTCTTCAAACGAACGAGAATGATGAGATGATTTAATAGACGAATATCTACAATGTCGTTAAAAAATAAAAAATTAATATATTCAACGCACAAGTGAGTTAGTATAGAGCCAAAGCTAGAGCTGTGTCAATCCAAATCGTTCCTGGAAAAGGGGTGGTGATTGCAATTACACAATTCCAATGCCATCCGATACTTCTTTGAATTCTTCAAACGAACGAGAATGATGAGATGAACGAAACCAATTACAATCCCTATACTTTGACCGAAACGAAATGAAGAGAACCAAACTTATTTCGATTAAAACGCAAAGACCGGAACGAAATAGAATGAACAAAACCAATCACAATACTTTAAATGATTTGGTTTATATGTAAGTTGTGATTGCGGACTCAATTCAAACTCAATTTCATGTGCGATACAAAGGTCAGGTATGAAGTATAGGTCGAACTAGGAATGGACCAATCTCATCTCAATCTTATTACAATTTAAGTTCACAACTAGCAGGGAATGGAAAAGTGTGTTCGTGTTCGATTCCAATAAATCGTGATATGAAACGGAGTAAATTGTCATTTGTTGTTTAATTCTGACGGAAAACCGAATTTCGTCAAATTTTATATTGAACCTCAGCATCAATGATCAAATTCTCAGTTCTTTATGGAATCAGGGGGGCGAATTACCGCATCAGTTAACGAGCAATACGTCCCTATCGCGCATGGTATCGAGTTTGATAGTTTGAAATTTCCTTATCAGTGATCGTATGTTTTTTCATTCGACAAATATAAAGGTATCGTATGGCAATAAAACGGCAGTAAAAGTGTAGGTTTTATTAGTTTTGTAAACATTTTCTCACAAATACGAACTTAAATTATTTACAGAATTAATTTGAACATAATAAATATGTTTTAAGAAAGAATTATGGCCGAAGGACGAAAAGAATAACAAAATATACATTTTTATTGTTAAAGTTTATTAACTAGTTATTATTTTTTAAATTTCAAAATATTCAACCCACAATTTTACAAAAAAAAAAACGCGAATGACAGAACACAAAATTACATTTTTCTTGGTATAAGACTTAATGTAATAGAGTTTTTCTAGTACAAACACAAAGTGCGTTTCATACGTGATGCTTCGTATAACATAGTCCCAATGTGCTTATTCGATAGTTCAGTAAAGTGTGGAAGTTATTCACTCGCTCACTGATGGCGTAATTCCGCCCCAGGCTTTTAAAAACAGTATTTTGTAGCAAATACAGTTATTTAAATTTATGACAGATACGAGTCATTCATCTAAAATGTCCTCCGCACGAGGTTTGTGCTTTCGTCAGGCAGGCGCCTTTGGACACAGTACTTGGGTGACACGTTACGAGGGATTAAGGGATTTCCACCAAGCGTCCATGGACCTTGTGGATCTTATTTCTATTTACAAAATAGACAGAGGCATAATGACCATTGACTTCATTTGAAGCAGACATAATGTAGGCGAACCAGCCTTGTTTTTCATATACATTTGTGGGGCCTTTTTCATATTTTTGGAGCAATTTTTAGTTTGGGGTCATTTTTAATTTTGGAAAATAAGTACAATTTTTGGGGCCATTTTGCATTTCAAATTGGGGTAATATTATTTCTGTCATCCAGCCTTGTTTTTCATATACATTTGTGGGGCCTTTTTCATATTTTTGGAGCAATTTTTAGTTTGGGGTCATTTTTAATTTTGGAAAATAAGAACAATTTTTGGGGCCATTTTGCATTTCAAATTGGGGTAATATTATTTCCCACACCGCATTTCTTTGTCCTAAGGGTACGCAAAATACTTATGGTGCACACTAATTACCAAAAAAAACAAATAAGAAATTCTACCTTGTTTTTCATTTAACATAAGGGAAATTTTTTGGTTTCATAGTTTTTTACTTGTTAGGATTGGTTGCGGATGACAATTGCAAAAAGATGGTCGCCAGAAAATGCGGGAAAATGTTCAACTTCACACTATGGGCCTTACATTCACAATCACATCGAGTGAATGCTTACAAAAAAAATCTGCACACTATACAAATCATGTCCCAATAAAGAATTTAGTGTCCAACTTAAAATTTAATTTATGTTGCATATGTTTCTAACTATGCAAGTACTAATTGACATTTCGTAGCACGTGTTGCCCGTTGTACAATGTGATAGTACCTAAAGAAGGTATTTTAGTACACAACTGTAATGAAACCAAACAAAATTTGCATTCTATTACAATTTCAAATACACAATGCCCTTCCCCTATCCATTGACAATGTTAAATACTGTGGATGGGAATAGTTTTAGCAATTTTCCAAAGAATAATTTATTTGCTTCAGGCTTCGAGCAAACAAAAATAAAAATGGATAAGTTATTTGCTTAAGGATTTATATTTTTCCGTAGAGCGGTAGTTGTTCTGCAACGAATTTGTTTATTAAAGATTTTTATTTTTTTGGTGGCTCCTCGTTCACTAAAATGTCTAACCAAAATTTTCAAATGGGCTCCTCTTTCAAATTGAAAAACAACAGCTCTGAGTAGTAGTTGAAAGTCCACCAAGACCCACGGTCATTGTAACTCTTATATTAAACTATTTTGCGTATTTATTATTTTTCTACTTTTAGATTAATTATGAACTAAACATAATTAAAATATTGAATCTGCGGTGTTTTATTTATTTTAAAAAATAATCCCCCACATATGTATTTATAGTTCGGAACTTATCAAATGAGAGAGATTAATAGAAATTAAAAAAAAAAGCGATACAGAGACAAAACGCATCCTTTGGGGCATTTGTTTGATAAGTTGCAGACTTGAAACGGGCCAAGACAACTCGAATTATCTAATATCTAATCGATTTTCGGCAAAAGAGCTGGATGAACAATTCTGTTGAAGGCTTTAAAATGTCAAGCGAAACGATCTTGCATGGTGAATAGATTGGTTCTTTTTTTGTTGCCAGAGCTTGCTACTATCCGATGGACACAAGTACAGGTCCATTGTACTACCATTCAGACACCTTACATTAATGTACTTAGTGTTCCCGTCTTTCGAAGAAATATGAGAAGGAGCTTCAGTGATGAAGAGCTTAGATGTTCGGCACTCACCACGTCAACCCCGCAAATCCGCCACGTGATGCGAGCATAGGCCGGACAACTGCAGAGAAAGTGTTTCGCTGTGTCATCCTCCTCACCGCAAGCAGGACAAGCCCAACACATTTAAGTGTTAAGTGTTTCCTTTTGGTGGCCCGAAAGGACGCTTACAAGCAGCCTACAATCGATTCTCCTAAGAGATAGAATAAAAAATGCAGACCTTTTGCAAATGTCCGGGCGTAATAGTTTAGTCTGTCTACATCCACCGCAACCGCGTCACCTAATCTTGTGTTCACGAGAAACCCAAGCATCAATGGAAGACATGACTAAAGATGTAGGCAGACCCAAAACAGAGACTCCAGCACCCTGTCCGGGTTTGGAGCCATCCGTGAAAATACGATGGCATTCAGTCCATGGTTCACAGTCTGACCGAAGCCATTCCGTTACCTGTGGAAAGTTGACGTTGTAGTTTTTTTGCAGAAGGATGTCCGGTGTCATTGCATCAGACGGCATATCCATAAGACAGGGGTCAGGACAAAGGATAATTCTCGAGCAAGTTCTTCAAAATTCCAGTGCGCATGGTACCAAAATCCACCTCTCTTTAAGCGAAAGATGGTTTTTAGCGTCCAACCTATTATATGTAAATCAGGGGGGGGGGGGTGGAGATTGTGAAACCAGAATTGCCGGACATTAAAAAGTTTTCGGAATTCAAGGCGCATATTGAAGAATCTCGATGAAAACAACATCGAGATGATCAAGGATTAAGTGATCCCAACATTTTCATTTCATTGCAACCCTCTCCCTTCGTGTTTTTCTGTGGGGTCGACATTAACGGGTATCGGCAGAGCTTGAGGTCACATCGATGTGAATGAAAAACTGACTGTCAATTTCTTCAGTCAAATGTGAGTTGAGATTATTTATTATTCGTTTGTATGAATTCGACTGAATGCCGAGCCGAGAATGACTGGAAATCAATTGGATGAGTAGAGTTTTCGAACAAGCCTATAATCCCGTTATTGTCGAATCGGATCTCATCTATCCACAAATGCTACGACCTTCCTTGTATGTTAAAAGGACACGAACATTTACGATACAACACAAAACCATGAACAATTCATAATTAAAAATAGAGTATGAAAAAAACGTTGAAGCTAAAAGGCTTCTCCGGAGCTTAAACATTCAATTTGATCAGTCTTTGTTATTTTATTCCATAAAAAATTTGTATTATTTTTTTTGAAACGGAAAACTTACCACCCTGCTTACTATAATAAAACCGTCCCGAAACCCCAAACGGTGCGGCGCAGTAGTTGAAACAGTAGTTAAAGATAATTGTAATAGCAGCAGCAAAGCACACAAAAACGTCAATCATTCGCCCACAGGACATTTGCGCAATGATTTAAATTAAACTTTGTTTTAAAAGCAACTACCACAACTGTCCCTTGCAGCTAGAACCAAAAATTGTTTTCTCCCTGTCACCTTGTTCTTGCTCAGCTGCTGAGAAAGTTCACAACCGGGTGGTGGTGGTGGTTTTTTTTCTTCTGTCAAATGACAGCTATTGCTGACAAGGATGATACAATTTAATTGCAAAATGCCACCAACTAAATGTCGCGGAGAATCTCATTTTTTCCTGATTTGCTGTTGCCATCCCCATTCCGTCACCCAGTAATTAGATCGAATAAGCACAAAACTCACGCACACATTCAAATTAATTGAAATAAAACCACTGCAACAGTCGAAAAAACTTTTACAAGCGAGGAGATCGTCTTTATAACAGAACAGACCAATCCAAATATTGGCATGTGATTCTGTGAATAATTCGCTTAACTGGAAAATCCGACACTTACACCTGCTGTTTGCAGTAATTACCCGTGCGACAAACGGGGGTCATATTTGTTGTAATCTACTTTAAATTCATGAATCCTTATTCCAAATGGATGTGTGGAAACGGAAGTCCCCCCGTTCATTAATTTTATTTTTATCAGATGTTTTCGTTTTTTGCGAAAACTGTTTGAGTGCCTCACTTCCTACTTCCACTACACACATCGCTTGTATAGGCAAACGCACAGAGTTGGGCATATTTTCGCATAAATTCAGGACTTTCATTCATAATTCTTCCGACTCGATAAACGGGTAACATGTTCCCCACAGGAAAACACAATTTTCGCTTATTTTTTTATCAAAAAAAAAATATATAGTCCTCGACTGCGTTTGACAGTTGTATTTTTCTGCGTTCGCCGTCCCTGTGCTGTAGCCGACGAAAGGATATAAAAATTAATGGCCAGCAAATCTCGACCGAATTCCATACAGAGAGCCCGAGAGGAACTTTGATTTCAATCGTTGAAAGCGCGGAAACTGTTGGGGGTGTACGAACGAAAGCGTGGTGGGGGGGGGAGGTCTGATTATTCAATTATTGCCAACGACAATAACAATAACAATCGTCAGCGTCATCGTCATCGTCATCGTCGTAGTAGTATTAGTAGTTTTCAACCCTTGCGCTCCAACACAACAAATTGAGTTAAAGGGGAACGCAATAAAATTTAATGGCGGATTTAGAAGTTTAGATTTGGTTGAGAGTTCAAAGTTGAGTAGCGAGTTTTGCTCGCGCAAAACAATTCGCATTCGAATGGAATGCGGCGAAACAAAAACAGCAGTGTAAGTAGTCAATTACCCAGAAGGAAATCTTTAATTAAAATGTTTTTAAGCAAAAACCGAGAATAAGTCGTGCAAGGTTGTTGACGCCGAAGGGATGTTTAGTTGGCGCGAGGAAAGGATTAAACGTGCAACACACACAGGCATACATTCAGCATCAGTACTCATCATCATCGACGTCGGCATCACCCACTGAAGAAGAGGAAAGGTTAATAAACATAAAATGGCATAAGGAACGATGACATGTAGTGTATAAACTGGGGAAGGAGGCCAAAGAACTTCTGTCGTCTTTTATGATGAGCAATTTCGGAATATTTTTTTTTTTTTTTTTGTTTTAGAGAAGGCACTTGGGATAAACTGAATATTTTCAAAAACAACCAAACTACACAAGGATTCGAAAATTCATAGAATGTCAGTGCGCGCCGCGCCGGCTAGAAGGAGGAGGGTGAGTATGCCGGTGGATTAAACGATTGTCGCGACGATTCCACACAGCAATTGTGGCAGATTTTGGCTATGCAAAATATTATATAGATTGAAATGGGGACGCAAGTTCGGTTGGATTATGTTTGGGTGTCTTGTGACCGAAATTCTCGGTTCATTCTCGGTTCTACTGAAAATGGGACAAATTAAACCGCTGATTTGGCGAGACTTAAAGCGAACGTCTGTAGGACTTCACATTAACATAAAAGAGAGAAAAGAGGCACTTTCAATTCCACATATTATAGTACGACGTCCGACTGCAGTCCGACTTTGTCAGTTGTCATATAACTTCCAACCGCTTTTGCAGGTCAATAAAAATGCTTATTAAGATTATAAGTCAGCAATATGATATTGACCCAATACTAGCAAGTTGCGGAAATGTTAAAACTTTAAAAGCTTTCCAGTGATTTAAGAACGAAAGAGGTCAACCTAAAGTCCTTGGTAAACTCGTGTCATTTTTTAACTTTTGTTTTAAATGATGCAAAACTACTAGCTGGGAGTGTTAGTAACAGTATCCCATATCTCGGATTTTTTAGGGTATCAAAATGGTAGTGAAGCTTTTATATGAGCTCCCTATATGAACTGCTTCAACATATTTTAATCCTAGGTCTGTAGGCATCTCCAACACTAAGCTAGGGTGTTGGGAAAGATTTGCTGGCGGATGAACCCTTATTGGGTCAACGTCAGCACTCATATCCCCGAAGTGGGATTCTGGCACCGGAATTACCGGCCTGCTGTCCTAGGGTCAAAACCAGGACCTGGCCTTCCAGTATTCGTCGTTGGAAATCGGCTTAGGTGAAAAGTTATTGACTTCAAGCCGATAAGTGATATATGTCGCACGCCGCTACCGTCGAGACTGAGGACCCTATCAAGGAGGAACTTTATGCCCTCCAAACTGATACGTGCCGAGTAATGGCTGCTATAATGATGTAGCGAGTTGAATTACATTGCCTTGGGGTTGTAAAGGGATTCGTAGGGTCCTTCCGGTGCCGTGAAATAAGGCCAAATCTGAAAATTTCACGGTTCCAAAGTGAAATAAGGCCAAATCTTGAAATTTCACGGTTTGCAAAGTGAAATAAGGCCAAATTTTTAGTTCTCTCTTTTGAACATGCCAAAAACAACTAAAGCTGCCGTGCTAAAAGTTACGATCCCTAAATAATCATAATTCCTTCGATTTAAAAGGATAGAAATTAAACTTTATTTAGTAGAACCTGGTTATGTCTTTCTTCATTCTAAGAACAGTGGAAATGCTGCTAGGTAAATATATCAGGAATATCTGCTGCAATGACAGACTATGTAAGTCATAGCAAGGATACATCAAAAAAGGGAAGCCTCTGGAAACTGTCCTGCATGATAGGAATCGCGAAACATTTTAAAACTTCCACATCCATATATAGGAAAATGAACTGGAATTTGAACCAGGAAAGAGTATGAGGTGTCCGGGCACTATAAATGGGGAAATAATGGAGCTGCAAACATTGAGTGTGGTGTTTTGACCAAATTAAAGGAAAGTGTCAAAAGTGGAATAACTTTGTTGGTATCGAAGGTTCTGTGGCCAAACCAATTAGAGGCAATTTTTATGTGAACAGATCTTGACCCAGGAAAACAGTTGGTGTCCTATCGGGACACCGCCTTCTCAAGTACGATGCCAGAAGACTGGAAATCTCAGACACAGAAGAGTGCAGGTATTGCTAGAAGACATTATTTATACATTCTGTGTATTTAAAGGAATTGCCGGTAGCAGAAAGAAACCTTGAAGATGCAGAACAAATAGAAAGAATGTAGGATGTTTATTGTGGCTGGTTGTTGACGACTTTTAACCTCTGCCATAACCCTGAGTAAACTAACCTAAATAGCAAAAAGCTAAAGGGATTCTCCTATATTTGTATGTAGGTGTGACTATGTTTGTGACAAGCACACTTGTTTGACAATTGGTCAATGTTAAATCACTTGTCACGCCCACTTTTCGGTGGACTCTTTGATTCGCCAATATGAAATCTGTTTTACCTTGCCCAGCTATTTGGGACGTTTTGGACCAAAATATTCCTTCGGGTACAACGTCTACTTTTAGGTTTAAATCTAGAACGAAAACTTTGCGGTTGCATTCAACGATAAAGTAGAACAAATAATAATAATGCGCAACTCCTAGCTTCTCCGACCATCGTCTATGCAAAGCTCTGTTTTAAATTTAACAGCAATTCCGATCGACAACTTTGAGAAGCTTCTCAAGGATTTTAAACGGGGAGACCAGGAACAGTAAAGTCCAAACACATTCCGTGTAAGTGCGCTAAGCGACGTTATTATAGATTAAAGGCTCAGAAACGCGTGCATCTCTGGTGAGCTCAACCATACTTGCAGCTAATATTCCGTCTCATGTGACCTTAAGAAAAGGTATTTTCAACAAGGAATCCATTCTTTACCAAAGTTCCCATTAAAAAGTGAGATAAATAAGCTTAAAATTCGTAGACTTACTAGCCCAAAAGCTAGCCCATGTCCACTACCACGCAAGTTAAAAAAAATTTTCAAACTTCAAGAAATTTCCCACCCTCTGTGCACCTTTTTTGAAAATCTCATTTACAATTTGACGACAAACAACAACCATCCACCTGACAACCACCCAAAAGCAATCGCTTGTCACCCACTCTCTCCCATGGTAGTTAATGAAAAGGACAGCTGGTGTAGAGCCCAAAAAAAACCGGAAAATCATTAACAAAACCCAAACAACACAAACCTTCAGAGACTATTAAACACTTTTCATAAACAGTCCTTTAAAAAACAAAAAGAACACAACATCCATAACCATATAAATTAATGAGGGTTGCACATATGGTCCACGAAATTGAAGGCATCCGGTTTCATTCACCGACCTAACGTCGTTTTAAATTGCTCGCCAATAGCTGAGCAACAATTCATCTATGTCCTGTTTATCCCCGCACCAAACAGTCCCACCCACCCCATCTATCTGTGGTCGAGAGACTCCGTCAGAAGATTTCCAACAAAAGCAAAACAATAGCGATGAGCTAGCTCATTTACCCTTACATTCGTGTGGCACAAAATAGTCACTTAAACCCAAGAATCGACCGGCCACCATCACCGGCACCAACACCAACAAAATAGGTTAGGTTAAATATTCAAATGTTCCTTTAGTTTCGGTCAGGTTTCAACTTAAAAATAAATCAGTTCCCAGTTAATCTTTTAATTTTTCCTTCTTTAGAGAGAAAAGGGCTCAGAAGCCCAGCTACATCGACCATATATCACCACCGTCTTAAGTATCTTAATAGATTTTTATCATGTGCGCACACTATCTGCCACAACCGGCCACCACACATGTGGGGATGGGGGAGGCAAACAATTGAAAGACTTAATTCCTTCTCGCACTTACCTACAAATATATATATATAGATATGTATTTATCTATAGGGGATGAGACCAAAACAAAGCAAGGAGAGGGCGGGTAATAACCTAATCTGTGAGGTGCAAGCGAATCCTTATCATTGGTATTTTTCATCAAATAAATTCTGTTGCTTCATGTAACAGCTAGAACATTCCATAGTCAAATTTTGCATTACCCACCCCTCATCCCCAATAGGGAAAGGAAGCCGCCATACCGAGGAAGAGAACAATGTTTTCATCTTTATAAGAGTTAAGTACTTTCGTCTTCTTTTTGTTTTTTTTTTTTTTTTTTGGTTTAGTTTTCACTTCAATGAGCGTAATGCTCTGTGTGGAAAGGATTATAGGAATGTTCTATTGAGATTACGTTTTGTGGAATGTGCGCCATCCCAACTCTCTGCCACATGTACGACGGGGCTAAGTCCTTCGGAGCACTTCAACCGGCAGCCAGCATCCACTTCCACTTCCACTTCCACTTCCACTTCGATGCGAAAGCGACGGCGGAGTGATGTTAATCATATTGTACACAAATTACTTGGTGAAATTTCTCTCTCAATATCAAAAGGACAAACGTCACAGAGTAACTATTGCCATTGGGTATGGTAGGTAGGTAGGTATGAAGGGTGCTCGGCAAGCGGTCTACCGCCGAGTTAGTGAGAAGGACTTCTTGTGAGTGGTGGATAGCAGAACGTGGAACACTTAGTCAGCACCGTTAAATTGGAAGTGAATAGGTTTACGACGAGGGCGGCGTCGAGCAATGAACTTGTGAAAGTGAACCAAACAATGCAGTGTTTTATGTTGATGCATGCAACCTGTGTCTGGGTGACATTAGCAAGCAAGTCAAATGGGTGTTGGTGGTGTTGTTGTTTTTGAAGCTAATGCAGAGAAAGACGTTTGTGGAACAAAAGGCGGCCAAGGGCCTTGTTTAAAAGTGATGCATAAACACTGCGTCCACCTGGATTTTTTTTTCACATGCCCACAAGGTTTGAAACAGCGGAAAATAGGTCTGAAATCATGCCACTGACAAACACATAGAAAAGTGTCACTACCATTCGTAGCACGATTCCCCCAAACAAAGAGTACAGAAAAAGCGTAGGTAAAAGGTATTGTAAATGCATTAAATTCACGAAACCGTGGCCCGCATTTGTACCACAACACGAAGCACTGAATGTCCCATGAACGCACATAAATGAGTGCACAATGCAGTTTGAAGTTGTAATGTCGAATGCATTCGTCGGGCGAAGGAGCGGAACGAAAAAAAAAACTTCAGGCTGAGATATATTGAAGTAGATTTTGTCAGAACAAACTTAAAGTTCTTCTCCTTTACCGGGCGGATATGGATTAAATGTCCAACTCATTTCTAATGTACGAGACTCTTATTTTTGTTCAACCAATGCGTTGATAATTTTAGCTTAATCCGTTGTTCGAAAATTGTACGGATAGTGGATGAACTTGAACACGAGCGTTGGATTTAGTAGCACATCGAGTTTAGCCACGAATTTCCTAACGTGCAACGCATTGCTTCCACTTTTTGAATAATTTGTTGGTTTGAGTGCGATGAAATTGCTTGCCGGGACGAGTTGATCAATGGCTTTTTGTCACTTAAAGAATATTACCAACCTTAAGCCGATATATTTTTGACTTGGTTGGCCATAAAGAGTTGGACAAAGTTGGTTAAATGAGTTGGACACGTAGTAAACGTCCGGCATAACTCTCTCACTTAACTGCAGTCCTAATAGTCCATCTGGCAGCTCACACTCAAATTTATTTAATTCTGCTGTGGGCGTACCTCAAGGTTGTGTACTCAGCCCAATTTTATTTTCGTTTGTGGTGTTTTCTCTAACAAAATAAAGCTTAGTCTCTCCTCCCATCTTTCTGATCATTGTAGCGTGTTTCAGGCGGAAATAATGGCGATAAATGGAACGTGATATCCTCGAATGATATCGGAATTTTCTCGGACAGTCAAGCAGCAATCAAATCCTTGGAATCAGTTTCTTTAAACTCTATTAGTAGCCCTAGACTGCCCTAAAGATCGTCGGAACAGTTCAATATTCACCTTTGCTGGGAACTGTAAGGCTGATGAACTTGCCAAATTGGGAACCACTATACCTCTCTCACCTGATAAAGGAGAGTTAGGTACACCCTACCATTCGATACTTGTAAATCATCGCAAAGGCTGGCTGCTATAGAGGAAACAAACTTTAGATGGATAAGTCCAGCGACGAAACGAATCATGCCTAAACTGGATTTAAACCGCTCTAAAAATTTGATCTCTCTAAGCAGACGAAAAATCAGCACTACAATAGGTGTCATCACAGAACACCGTCCGACATGCAACAAGACTTGGTGAATTCTCGAACGACTTTTGCACAAGCTGTATGGACAAAGAGGGGTAGGAAACGATACCTAACCTGCTTTGTACATGCCCTGCCCTCTCAAGAAAAAGGAAGCTCCATCTCGGAGCCTTCTTCTACGAAAGGCACATGTGATCTCACAAACATTGACATCAAAGGTCTACTTCGCTTCGTCAGGAGCACCAATTGGTTCAACGAGTAGGGAGAAACTTTATCGCAGATCTCCGTGGTGTCACAGCGGACCAATACTGGTCTAAGTGAGTCGGGTTTTATGCCGGCAGACCTAACCTAGACTCGTTCTTTGCGGTTGACATTTCAAATAGTTTACCAGCTCTTTTAAGGTTAAAAGTCCCCTTTTTAACTACCATCGGCATGATTATATGGCCAGAATGTTTTTTTTTATAATATACGCTCAATAAAGGGATTTCGGATACCCTTATAATGAAGTTACACAGTGCGGGCATTAGGGAACTTAAGGAATAGGGATAAGGAGAAACCGATGCACTTTGGTTTTAAATGTCTGTAAACTGTAATGAGCAGGAAAAATAGAACGTGGTAGAGCATTCCACATTCGCGTTGTACGGTTAAGAAACGAATCCTTGTATTTCACTGTACGTCCAGTGATGTGCATTCCAAGCATGGCGAGTATTGCGGTTGAATTGCTGTAGGGGTGGAATGCAACTGGCTACTTCGTTTGAGTACTTGTGGTGGAAATACCGATAGAACAATGACAGACAGGAGACATTACGACGATGACTGAGAGAGTCAAGCGATTTCGCGATGTCGCGATCGCCAATTAGTTTTACCGCACGTTTCTGAATCCTGTCAAGTAGCTCCAAATAAGTTGTTGGTGTACCAGACCATATATGAGCGTTATACTCAAGTTAGGGGTCGAATAAACGCCTTATAAATTGTTGCCAGATCAGAAGGGGTGAAATATTTCTTGCATCGCTTAAGGAAGCCTAGACATTTCGCAGCGTTCTTGGCGACATCGAATATGTGGTCATTTCAACGAAGGTTGACACATACCGATGCAAGTGTCATTCATGCATAATGCCAGAGAATTAGGGTTACGCTTCAATGACAGCAGACAGCATTGAGTTTTGGAAGCATTAAATTCCACTCTTTTAGTTTTACCCCATTTAAGTATGCTGTCGAGATCGGAATTTAATGAGCTTAACAACCGTTGCCGTTCCAGTTCAACGCCCAAAGATGAGGGGCGTTACCCAGGAAACAAATGTGTACTGTCATCGGCGAAGGAATGAATAGGATTAAAAGTAACAGGCAGGAGATCATTTTTAAAAATGAGAAAGAGATTCAGAGACAAAACGGAGCCTTGGGGAACACATACATTTGGTAAGTTGCAGACTTGAAATCGTCCAAAACAACTTGAATTGAACGTTCCGAAAGGTAATTTCTAATCCATTGAATAAAGGTATCATCGATTCCAAAAGCACGCATTTTCGACAAGAGAGCTTGATGCCAAACTCTGTCAAATGCCTTTGAAATATCAAGCGCAACAACCTTACTTTCACCACCATGGTGAATAGATTGGTTCCACTTTTCGGTTAGATAAGTCAGCAAACCAACAGTGGACCTGTTGCTGCGAAAACCGTACTGCCAGTCATTAGGAAGTTTTCGGGGTTCGAGATATTTCATAAGCTGACGATTTATCAGCGTTTCCATGACCTTGGAAAGAAGGTACTCAAGTACAATTGGTCGGTAGGAGAAAGGAGAGGAAGATTCTCCTTTTTTTGGGACGGGCTGGATAAATGCTGTTTTCCACCTTCTCGGAAAGAGCCCTGGAGAATAGGACAGATAGAAAAGCTTGCGCAGAATGATGAATGAAAAAAAAATGTTTGTCACACGAACCAAATTGCTGAGGCTTAACTGCAGATCTTATCGTCAAAAGAGGAGACAACGATGATATACGCACAGATCCTTTCAACATTTCTTTCGACGTCCACTATCTAAAAAGCGTAAGCCATATGTTATGTCAGACTCAATGAAACATGACGATATAAAAATACAAGCCACGGACAGAACTAAAATAAGAGGCAATAAGCGAATTTAACTAGTTCATCAGGACTTTAGGGGTTACATGGGTCTCACAGCTTCAAAAAATCATATTTTTTTTATTGTCTTATTAATTTCTACAACATATCGAGAATATTATCCTAAATTTTCAAGTCATTCCGAATAAAGATTACAGCCCTGGGAAGGTGCGCACTGAATTGAATCACGAGGTTTATTTGAGGTTATCTAAATTTTAAACGCGTTTTTCTGGAAACTGTGTTTTTAAGTTCTCGAAAACCACTCAACCGATCTTGATGAAATTTTACACAGGTCTTCGAGTTACAATTACGAGGACTTGGACTAGACGAAGGATTTTTTTTCAATCACAACTATTTCAAAAAAAAATGTTGAGCAAATTTTACCAAAATAAGAATTTTTTTGTAAAAAGGTCTGCTAAAAATCCAATTTTCATATTTTTTTTTCTTCTTAAAATGTATATCTTCAAGACCATAAAAAGTTTGAATAAAATATTTTATTTGTTATATAAAATTTTTTTTTGAAAATATACCTTTTTTTCCCCGAATAAACCCATGTAGACCCTTAAGGTATATCACAGCCCAATGTAAGTTTATCAAAATGCGCACCCACCCCAGAGAATGATGCTGATTGCACAACAAATATATTATAATAACTCATATCGGCGGTGACTAGGTACAACTCAGACAAAGCACACTTATTTCTAGCTTAATTATAATAAAGAACGAGAAAGAAAATCAGTAATTGAAACACGCTGTGAATGCATAACATTGACACTCAAAATAACTCACAACTAACCGCTGTGTCAGATGTCAAAAGTATTCAAATGATATTTGCGCCTTGCTATATCTGAATATGGAATATACCTGACCGTGTTCGATATATTTTCGTTGTTCACGTTGAAAACAAATATACATTAGATTTGCTTTAGACTTTAGACAATTTCGCTTATTGCGGCGCTAAATCGTTTTTAACCAAACTTCATTGTTTCTTTACTTGCCATTACCCAACTAATTCTAAATCAATCAAAGCTTTGCGTTCCATGCAGACAACGATTGGTTTTGATCTTGGTTCTGCTTTGTGGTAGCGGTCCCCCTTCTAAAGCACATGCTCCAAAACAAACAAAACATTGTTTGTCGTTTTCTCTGACGGAAGAGTATGCGATGTGCATTTAAATGTAATCAACAGCGAGGAGATGAGAAGACACACGTTGGGTTGACTAATGCTCCATTGTCTATTGTTTTTTACTGTTTTTGCTTATTCTAACGCTGAAGAGGCAATTTCATCAGTTTGTGTTTAAGTAGATGATCGGTTAAAATCACACGCACACGCACACAACATTATGCGTTCATTCTATCGCGACGGTTGTTGGCTTCGCAGCGGATTTAATGAGAATACGAGTTTCAAT
The DNA here is from genome assembly GCA_963576555.1 of Ferdinandea cuprea. Taxonomy (NCBI): domain Eukaryota; kingdom Metazoa; phylum Arthropoda; class Insecta; order Diptera; family Syrphidae; genus Ferdinandea; species Ferdinandea cuprea. Next base: position 136,192,964 of record OY754958.1, read on the forward strand.
AGGAGGAAGAAAACGCGGTGTGTGTGGAAATTGACACCAACAAGTATGTAATATGTTTGGAATATCTAGTACGGCAAATCTCGAATGGAATTCATAGGATTCTCCGATGATAATGCCTATAGTGGTGACAGTTTAATACCTAGATGAGCTGAGTTTACTGCAAACGAGACCAACTCAGCTTGAACGTTTGATGCGCTTGCATTGAAACAAATGAGCTTGACAGCTTTCATTCTAAACAAATGACCCCTAAAGAGGACACCAAGATTAAGCAGCCGACAGGCCTCTCAGTTCTAAGCACAGTCTGTACTATGTGGACTGCTTCTTCTTCTCCCTCCATTTAACGACTTGACTGCATTCCTACTGGTCCGCCTGTGGGGTTCGCCGGTTCGACTTTAAAAAATTATCTGCAGGCCTCCCGATTTTGAATTACTTCATCATTGAAGCCAATCAAATGCTGGTGATTCTGCATCTGTGTGATCGAGGAGTTTTTAGGCCTGCCTCTCTTACGCGATTGAAAGGGAACGTTGGTTGCCATTGCCTTTTTGACGGGGGGTTCGTAGGATCTCTTCTTTGAATATGAATTATACCAACTGAGACGCTCGTGCTCCAATTTTTTCGAGATGGGTTCTTTGACGTGAAGGCTTCCTAGCTTATGCAGCTTTAACCAATCTAGTCCTGATCAAATCACCAGCACTCTTGTAAAAAGCGCTAGGCCAAGTTAGTTTACTGGTTGAACATGGCGGTCGTCAGGGTTTTTTTCGCGCATCGTGGCCTGGAGCGCGGCACTTCTTAAGCAGTTCAATGACAACTCCATTGATTGCGTCCAAACATCAGCCTGCATATACCGTCAAGGCGGCTACATCGACTGCTGATGTTGGTCATCCAAAACCAATCCAATTGGAATGAAGGTCTGATTCTAAACAATTCCAATATAAAGATATGAAGATCCAAGGCGCAGACTGCACGGGAGCAGACACTTTTTTGAAACTACGTGGAGCTCAATGTCGACCCGCGGATTTCGGAACAATTAAGTTTATTTTAGGTGGAAGTTATGCCTATCCAGGAATCAAAGCGCTGAAATCGACATTGGCGACAGGTGCGAAATCTTCCTGTTGTGGGTTTCCGGCACGGCGATATTCCTGCACAACGGATGAATAGCCAAATTGCATAGCCATTAGACATGGTCAGTATATATCTGAAAACAGAGAGGTAGCTACTAGCCGCTCCTATGATCTGGACATGTACATCAAGTTTGATGTGTAAAAAGAACTAAACAACTACTCTCTATTAGAAGGTGAAATATTAGCTCAGTTCTGGAATAAATCCACTGGGTCACTGGCTGTTAGGCGTGCTTGTTATCAGAAGGTTTGTAATGGTTCATCCCTTAACCATTTCAGGAACTCGAGAGTAAGTATTTAAATTCCATGTAAGACACTGATATTTTAATGTGAGGTGTTTGTGGTTAAAGCATTCACAGTAAATGTTGTAGCATTCCTAAAAATCACATTTACATTTTCTTTAAGTCTAAAAATTGTATTAATAGTCCTCGTCTTTTATGCATTAAAAAAATGAGTGAGCTCTCTTAATTTTTGCAAAATGATATTAATGAATTAATAAGATCGGTTGTTCATTTGTTTCTAGTCAACGCACAAAATAAATCGGTGACTACTAATGAAAATGTCTTAGATACTAGTCGCGACATTCGTGACAACCACTCAAAAGGTTCAAAGAAAATCTAAGAACGTCGAACCCACAAAACAACTGTCTGCTGTTCGTCGTCGAGCTGGTATCTCTTCCTCTATTGCTCGACTGTTGTCTCCACCTCACCAACTGTGGCGCTAATGCAGCTAATATCGCTCTTGCTGGTGCAATAGAAATAGGAATAAGAAAGAGAAATTTAAATCACACTCATCACCTAATCTCACGGATGCTTCTTTGTCGTCTACTCCACAAGAACTTGGACAAGAACAAAAATTAACACTGGTTTGAGTTTTCCTGCACTGCCACCGCCGATTGTTGGTGTTACAGATTTTTGGTGCTGATGGGATCCCTGAAAAAATTTAAAAAAAAACTTTTGCAGCACCATCTGCAATCCTTTACTAATTTTGTTTAATTTATCGCCGCTAGCTTCGGGAATATTGGAAAACTTGATAGTTGGAAAACATTGTTTTTGGTCCCTATCTTCAAATCGGGATTTAAAAATGATGTTGAAAACTACAGAGCTACTTGCAAACTTTCTGCAATTCCTTAACTTTTTGAATGCATTGCTTAGGAATTTCAACATGGTTTTGTCTCGGATCGGTCGACTACATCTAACTTGGTCCATTTTACGTCTTTTGTAATAAATGCAATTGAAAGTGGATGTCAGGTTGATGATAAGGCTTTTGATTCCGTGAACCATACGCTACTTATTAATAAACTAGAAAATTTTAGATTTCATTCAGTTTCAATGCTAACGTGGATTTCATCGTTTCTAACTGGTAGATCTCAAAGAGTTTGCCTTGATAATTATTATACCCTATCCTAAGGGTATATTAATTTTGACACATAGTTTGTAACACCCCTTAATATTCGTCGTAGACCCATAAAAGTATATATATTTATGATCAGCACCAAATCCTAAGACTATTTAGCAATGTCCGTCCGTCCGTATCAACTTTTGAGGCCTTTAAAGTTATGCTAGGAGGCTGAAATTTGAAGCATATACTCCCTAGGGTCCCGAAATGGTAAAGTGTTAAAAGTTTTTAAATCCGCCCACTGCCACGCCCACAATTTAGAAAAAACCGTTTTAAGGCTTAGAGTTTGAGAGATAGAGTTGTAAAACCTTCACAAGATATGTAGGTACTGCCTACCTTTATAAATTTGTCATATAAAGTTTTTTGCCACGCCTACTTTTTGTGGGCGTTTTTCACTAAAATGCTGTTTTCTTTGAAAATTTTTATAGAAATCGAAAAAAAATGTTTAACAATACATTTAGCCAATATTTTTTCCAATATATCGCCCATACAAAGTTTTTGGCCACGCTCACTTTTTGGGGACGTTTTTTCAAAAAAATTTTTTTTTTTAATTAATAGAATGAAATAAAGTGCTAGCCATCATCTTCTTAATGCTTTTTTCTTTGGGGCATATAGGGATAAGGATAGGGTATCATACTGTTCGCCCCAAGCGGACTGTAGCCTTTCCTTATGTTTATTCTAGATTAATTTCATGTGCCTCCAGAGTTCCGCAAAGAAGCCATTTAGGACCGCTCCTTTTCATTGACGATGTTGTTCAACAGTTTAATTTCTGCAACTGTTTAATGTATGCGGATGATCTAAAATTATTTTTGGAAATTAAATGTCTAGATGAGATCCAGACGGACCTTAACAATTTAACCAGGAGTTTTATCAAAAGAAACTCAAAAATTTCACTGATCCTCATACTTTTGTATCTCTCTTTATTGCTCTAGTAAGATCTTTACTTGAATACGCCGATGTGGTTTAAAATCCGAATTATTTAGCCCACTCGGATGGTGTTTCAAAAGAGTACAAAATCGCTTTACAGAATATACTAGTTTTTTTCAAATGGGTTGGGATTTAAATCCATCTTACAAAGCTAGATGTCAATTATTAGGTATTTTAAGGTCAAAATAAAGAAGGTATGCACATGATATTAAGTTTTTCAGGTTGGCTGCAGTGAAGTGAAGAGTTTTCAGCATACTCTAAAATTTAATCATGGAAAGTCTTGCAAACGAGCAACGATTGCAAATTATTGAAATTTATTTCAAAAATTTGTGCTCTGTGAAATATGTGAAATTCCGCTGTTTTATCGAAAAATTGTGTTCACCGATGAGGCTCATTTCTGGCTCAACGGGTACGTAAATAAGCAAAACTGTCGCATCTGGACTGATGAACAGCCACATGCCATACAAGAATTGCCGATGCATCCCGAAAAAACGACAGTTTGGTGTGGTTTATGGGCTGGTTGTCCATCGATCCATTTTTTTCTTCAAAGACGACCGTGGAAAAAACGTTACCGTCAACAGCGAACGATATCGAGCGCCATGATACGCCACTTTTTTTGCCCCATTGGCTAAGTTCAACTTGGTTGACATGTGGTTTCATCAAGACGGTGCCACATGCCACACAGCTCGTGAAACAATGGAAATCCTCCCGTTAGGGATCGTCGCATGTTCTACCTCATTGGGCATCGAACAAATTATGGTCAGAATGAACCAATTACTAGATCTCTAAAATCAGTTAATAAAATCCATAGAGACATAGATTTTCATATTTCGAGATTCATATTCGCTAATTAATTTCAAATATTGTAAATAAGTTCTTAATCTGTTCAGCTCAGCTCGTAGATGAAATAATTAATAAAAAAAATCCATGAAAAACCTAACGTTTAGGCGTTTGAATGCATTGGTTATCTTATTCATTACCGGTCTAAGGTTTCGGGAGTTTGACTGAATCGATCTTCTCGCCATTTCAAAGGTTTGATTGTTACAGTCACTTTATTCTTTTGAACCGAAATCAAAAATTAGCGAACAACCAGTTAAACAGTTTAAGCAGTCACCTTGTCTTGACTAAGTTGCACGCACAGTAAAGCGAGAAGGCGATGCGATGCGAGAAGGGTTTAAACTATTTAAATGTTTTCTAATGCACGAGCTCAAAGTAAAGCTTAAAAGCGCCTACAAAAGAAGACATTATCGCTTCTCGCTTTACTGTGCGCGCAACCTAAGCCTACATAGTCTTAGTCCCGTCAATTCCTTCTCATTGTTTACATTAATAGGAAACAAACATAATATCGAATACACCGCATCATCATAATAAATACTTAACGCATCCAAAGTACATAGTTTGATGTCGGTTTAAACAAAAAACATGCGAAAGGAAAACATCAAATTTCCATGGCCGCTCACAAGTGCACCGCAATGTGCCAAATATGCCGGTTCAATGCGCACAAAACAAAACAAACATCGTGACCAACAGAAATTTGTGTAAAAAAAACAGACTTCCGGGCGCAACAACAAGCATCTCTTTAGCATTAAGCACCCCGCCAAAGCGATAAAAACAACTCGCAAAGACGGCAAACAATTTGGCATAAATTCAGCAGCAACATGGACAACATCCGCAAGCTTGCATCCAACTTAGTCACACAAGTACCATCTTTATCTGAGCAAAGCAAGGCACTAACAGCCAACCCGCTGGATTGGGTTCTCGCAACAGCACCAAGTTAAAATTCCTTTACACCACCGACACTGACACCGAAACCGACATCGACACCGACACCGAGTACCCAACTCCGAGAACGAGAGAAGAAACTAATAAAAAAATTTTCACCTGCCTGGCGACGGCAGAAACGAAGGCCACATATCGAAATTTCTCGCTGCAAATAGCTCCGGGTCTGGCAAGGCACCGAAAGGATAGCACAGCTTTACCTACGTAACGCTCATCCTCAGATTGGAATTTCTATGTCCAGTTATTTCTTTTCGGTACACAGGGAGGAGGTGAGTCAGTGAGTGAATGAGTGAACACAAATTCTGAAAGTACACAAAAAGGGTTAACAAGGAAGACGACGACACACCCCACACCCTACACCACCAAGCAAATTTAAACTCGCAAAGGATACACACGCTTTAAGTGAGCCATTCCAAGTGAAATTAAAACGCCGTTCTTTCCACAAACATAAATGAAATTCTCAAAACAATTAAGTTCTCCACACGTTGAACAAAATTGAATATTCGACGATGCGCGAGGGATGATACCACCACCCTAGCCGACTCACACCCACCCAACATCCATGCGAGAGAAGAGAAGAAAGGAGGAGGAGAAAGGAAATTATTTCCGGAATGTCTTTCTTTTTGTCTTTGGCAGCTAATAATCCTTCTTAATCTGAAAGCTTTCAGTCAAATTCAGAAATGATGATAGCGTGCTCTCGGGGGAAGGGAGAATCCTTCAAAAACACATGTAAAGGAAAAGTTTGTAGTAAAAAGGAGCAAATTGCATTCAAGAGGACAAAAGGAATCCACTATGCGAAGCCTGTTGACTTGGCTTTTAAAGTTTTCCCGTTTCCATCGAATGCAAACGCGAATGCAGGCGAAACAAAGGATCCAGCCACTTAATCGTAATCACCTGTTCAAACGCGCAAATCGATTAAGTAAACGACAACAAAAAGGCAGAACACTGCAAACGGCCGAACTGCAAAAGCTGCAGGACAACAAGAGGACATTGCAAATGGCCCATGGGCGGAGTGATAATCTGTCATTGCCCGTTGCACTGCACACAAACAGTTTATTTGCTGCAGGCGTAGTAATAGCAAAATGTTGGGTAAAAATACGCATAAATTGAAAAATTGAATTCGGAAACACTCACCGATTGTCGTCGTCTCTGGTTGGTCGTCCTCCTCGGTAGCTGGGTCGGCAAATTGGACAAAGCGGGTGATTTTCTCATTGGCCCACTTGAGTTGTTCCTTGCGCGGGCTTGTCTCGTCCTCTTTAAGTGGGCTGAATGTGATCTTTTCCTTTCGATTGAGGATGCCGCCAGACATCCTTTCGCCAGAGGCAAACGCGGCTGTGATGCTGCTATCTGCTCCGCCGCCACATGGTGTGCTGGTAGAGGAAGGCTTTGTTCCGATGTCGATTCGCTTCAATCTTGAACCTCCTCGAAGTGGAGATGGAGTGCCGCCGCCATCGTCGTAGTCAATCCAGTCCTCGCTGTCGGACGTTTCACCGAATATCTCGACCGTTTCCATGAACGTTACGGAGAGATTCTTGCTGTTTTTCTTCTTTTTTCTAATCGTCATTGGCGACGTCTGGGGAAATGGCTCCCGAGTAGGATCGACATAGCGCTTGACTTTCACGTAGGACTTGAAGAACCGACTGCCGAACTTATGCCGCAGCGCAACCAAACTGAGTTTTCTAATTGGAGTAGAGGCAGTGACGGGTTTCTTTGCCTTAACCTTCTTCGGCTGCTCCTCGATTCGCTTTGTCGTAATTTTTCGTCGCGGCGAGGGAGTCCGTGTGAGGGAGTTGACATTAATAAAAAATCCGCTGCGTAAATCCTTTAATTTGCGCTTCGATGGCGAGGATTCCTCATCTTCTGTTGTAGTTTTGCGTTTCAAATCCTCATGGCTGTCCGCCGGGGAGGAACTCAGCTCGACAGGGATTATCTGTTTTTTTGGTCGGCCACGAGGGCGTCTTTTGAGCGTTACCGGAAAACGCTGCTTCTGAAGCTGCCGTATGAGTACTTTGTCTTTGGGAATCTTTACGAAACATTTTCGGACTTTGAACAGCCCACTTAGATGCGTCGCTTTAGGTCGGGATTTCTTTTGCGATTTGTTTTCCAATTTGCGACTCTTTTTGCTGGCCAATGCAACACCATTGACCAACTTGAGTGGGATCGATTTGTTGTTGCTCCGATCGAAGGAGTGCATTTCGTTAAATTTTGTTCGCTCCACGAGCACTTTCACTGGTTTCATGTCCATCTCTCGGGCTGCTGTGAGCACCGTTTTGGACTTACGCTTATGTTCATTGAGCTGTTTGCGCTTTTCAATCTTTTTTGAGTTCTCATCCGAGGAGCGATTCCTCAGCGCTTGGAAGAGGCTCTCGTCGGAGCTATTCATTGTGTCTCTGAATTTATTTACACTAAATCATTTGCAATTTCAATTCGCGATGGAATTTTTATTTTTTTTTTTTGTTAAAGGGATTTAGATTTTGTTATTTTTTTATGATTTCGTGGGGCACACAACACAACAAAAACACAAGCGAAAGGGACAGCGGCGAAATAGTTCCTGGGTGCGAAAAGAAAAAAAGAGCGGTAGCGTATATATAATTTTTTTTTTAATTTTTTTCTTACAGTTTTACCAGTTTTTCTGAACACAGATTTGGGAAATTTAAGAGAATAAAGCGTATTGTAATTGTCAAGTTCGATTATGGGAAATTTAGTTTGTGCATTTATTTATTACGGGACACTACACAGTGATTTAAATGTTTTTTTTCTGCGAATTTTAACCGCAGCACAGACGCCATTCAGGTTTGTTGAACTTTTTTTAACGAATGACAGCGAAGGTTTCTCTAAGAAATATCGGCGTTGTTGTCGCTAGAAGGAAGGGTATATTTTCTGTTATTGCAGTTTGGTGGTTGCGCATTATGTGAACTTCACATGATTCAAAATATCAAGGGATGTGTTCGAAAATAATGAAATTTTTGAAATATAACGGTTTGAAATTTCATGATTTTAGCAAACTTATGTGGCAATCTATTTAACCGAACAAATAATTTTGTGCCTTAAATTGTAAAAGTTTATATTTCGATTCACTTAGAATTTTGTTTAGATTTAAACCAGTTTGGTTGCGAAACTCAAACCAAACGCAAGATTTATTCGTAGTCGCAATAATACCAAATTGTTTGACATTTCTACCGTGATTTTATTTCGCGGTGTTGACACAAGAAAAATCGCAACATTTTTAAATGAACAACACTGGACGATTCGTTTATCTAAAGTGTACGATTGGAACGGCTCATCCATAAACTAGTATTTACAACCATTGTATTGAAGAAATTTTATTTAGACTCTGAACGGCACATACGGCTTATTTATCAAACGTTTTTCTATTCTTATTCGATATGGTACCGAAAAGCGAAATCTATTACAATTGGTAAACACAACTCAGTTGTTTATAAGAAAATAAATTACATAAGTTTTGTTAACTTCGTTTTCGTTTGGTAATTCCGAAGAACTCTCCGATCCGGAATGCCAATCGAACAAGCAAACCCATTACATTTGAATATGAAGTGTATTTGGAGTTGTATTTGTGTATATGTATTTCCCACCGTCTTACTGCCAATCTGACGATGATCAAGGGGATGGAAGAAGAATAATATTAGCGATCCTAATATGTTCATATCCAAATATTATTTCTTTATTTATTTAATTGAGTTTGATTATAATTTTCAGCTAATCTAGCCAAAAGTAAAGAATTATTAAATGCATCAATAACAAAACTTACGTCTATCCATTTTGACGTTTGGGTTAGTGAGAGGCAGAAGCGTATTTCTCGTTTTTACAAAAGAGAAACTGTCCTTTAAGCATCAAACGAACACTTTCAGAAGATTCCGCAAGTCTTTCAGATTACTAAACGAAAACGACATAAGATTCGGATATTTCTTTTTTCAAGAATAAAAATAAAAGTGTTTTAATGTAGATTTTTATTCACTGAGCTCAGTTAGTGAAAGAGTTATTCTTTCTATTTTCAATGAGAAATGTTATAAGTATCAAAGATATAACTCTCATCACACGCAAAACTTTTAATTGACAATATCTTAAAGTATTTAAAAAAAAATTAACAACGAATATTTCCAGGTCATATATTACAGCTCATATACAGATGGCTCTAAAAGTGACGAAAGAAAGACATTCATATCGCTCTACAAAAAACAAAAACTATAGTAAACTAGCTGGCATGACCAACTTTCTATTTTTCCATTCGAAAAGCCATTCCGGAGCATTTGCCCACAAAATTCCATACAACCTTCACCTGGCAATTACGAACAACTGAAAAAAAATGTAACCAGATTTTCCCAGCCGTTATCAATTAACGAATTACTTACATTTTTCACACCAAGAAGAAGAATATGAATAAAAAATACGATCAGTATTAACTCATCTCATCTCTTAACTCAAAGTAAACGTGGAAACGCAGCTAGGTGTCAATCAAAATACGCTAACTTAAATTTTAACACTTATTTAACGAATTCGCATATGAACCCATTTGCTTTCGTTTTGTAATTTTAGCTTATGATCATTCAGTTTTTTTTCCATTGGTAGGGGTAAAATTTAGTGTTCATGCAGCTAGCATCGGTGTAGCTGTAAAATTTCCGATTTAAAATGCGACCAATTGAATTTTTTAAATATTGTTTCATGAGTCAGCTGAATAATAATATTTAATGCAAAAATATGTAACAATTCAACGAAAAGTAACCAAGCGTGCAATAGGAAAAATCATCGGAAATTGCAAACGTCAACCACTTGAATCACCAAATTCATTTGTCTGTAATATACGACGGATTAAAATAAAAAATTATCTTTATGCTGCCAATAAGAAACTCTTTTTATTCTTCTGGCGACCATAGTGGATGAAGAAGCTTTTGTAAACAAACCGATAGCCACCGCTAGTTAGACAGGTGTAAGTGTAAGATGAGTACATTTTTTACACGTCAAGATCTGCAAAATTGATATGAAGAGAAATAAATAAATGTATTTTTTTGCCAAACTAAATATCAGTACTGTCAAAATCGATTTTTTGACAGATTAAAATAAGAAAAAAAAATTGTTTAGCGAATGAAAATACCATTTATAATATCTTCGTTCATCAACAAATTTTAACAACTCGATCCATCGTTAATAATCATAGTGATTTTTCCGATTACGTCGTAAATTACAAAAAACGACGGCATTCTTATACCCTATTCACACCGCACTAAAATTCGAGGTTTCCACAAACAGATTCCGAAATCGCGACAAAGCATCTACACCGAACACAATCCGGGTTTTGTTTGACGTTTCAGTCAGCCATCGAAAAATAAAAGCGAATAAACAATTATTGCGTTCAAATTGCAAGTGCACTAGAAGTCCACTATAAGCTAGCAACGCCCATGACTTCATATAATTCTCGTGTTCGTCGGTAAGCTTACTCTTAGGTGACTTGCAGTTGACTTATAACTCAGTTGAAAATCTGTCAACCACTTGTCAACTGCTTTGTGTAACTTGTGGAATGTATTAAAAGGTGCGTTTGCGTTGACAACCTTACCATTGAAACCAGATTCTGAGGAGGTTTCATCGAAACCTCATACAATATCGGGGTTTGGAAATATCGAAAATGTATGGGAAACCTCCTGATTTCGATGCAGGTTTCATGAGTTTTGGCGAAACCTCAGATTTCGATGCGGTGTGAAAAGGGTATTAGCCTTATTTTTTGTTGTTTTCGACATCTGACTACATATCCAACACCGTGAAAATGTCTCAATTTTACCCTTGTCATTTCTAAACCATTTATCCGATAGGGATCAAAGCTATTAAGTCACAATTTCATTGCTCTAGGTGTGAGTCTAATTAAGTTTTGTAAGTGGGTGTTACATTAGAATTTCGCTTTGCGATGCCGTTATGAAAAATTTAACTAGCCGCATGTTTAGACACATGCTATTTTAAAATACGCATTACATGGTAGAAAGAAAAAAAATGATATTAAAACTAATGCCTGAGAATTCATTACAAAGTTCAGCGCCTTTAAAATGGGATTTGGAAGTACTAATTTGTACCCGCTAAAGTTAGCGTATACATGCTAAATTTTTGTTGTGCTCAACATCCAAACTTGTATAAAAAAGTATATACCTATAGGATTCGCCAAATAACTTTTTTTTTTTAAACACGGCGCAAAACATCGAGTGTAGCTTCGGCTGTGTGGCACGTAGCGCCGTCCTGTTGAAACCAAATGTTGCCAATATCCTCCTCTTCAATTTTTGTGAACAAAAATTCGTTCAACATGGCCCGATAACGAAAGCCATTGACTGTAACGGCCACTCCTTGCTCATTTTCGAAGAAAAATGGCCCAATTAAGCCTCTGGACCAAAATCCGCACCAAACAGTGACTCGTTTTGGGTATATCGGCTTTTCAATGTATGCGTGCGGGTTTTCTGTGCCCCAAATGCGACAATTTTGCTTGTTTACATACCCGCCAAGATCAAAATGAGCTTCATCTGAAAAGATGATTTTTTTGGCAAAATCGGCATCTTCTCTAAGTCGATCGCAGGCCCTAGCGAAGCGAAAACGCATTGGATGGTCAGTTGGCTTCAACTCCTGAACCAATTGGACTTTGTATGGCGTCATACCAAGGTCTTTATGCAAAATTCGTCTCAATGATGTCTCCGAAATGTTCAATTGTTGAGAACGACGGTGAATTGATGTTGGCTGATGGCGCTTCACGCACACTTTCTGCCACAGCAGCAATTTTCTCAGGTGTACGCACTGTTTTCGGCTTTTCACGCTTTGGTTTATCGATGAGGATGCCAGTTTCTTTCACTTTTTTCACAAGATAACGAACATACGGAGCTGACGGTGCTTCTCTTCTTCCAAAATCCGTACGCAATTTTCGAACACATTCTGCAACATTACCATGATTTTCAAAGTAATGTCGCAATATTTCCAAAGCGTTGTTCAAGCGTATACACAACCATATGCGTTCAGCGGAAGGATAAAACTAATTATCTGTCAAATCAGACATGAGCTAAGTGTTACCATTCGCGAAATAAGCACTAGTTGAAAAAAAAACGTTAGATGGCGGACCCTTTACGTATGTCAAAAAACATTGCTTTTAATATATCAAAATATGTTCATTTATATCCCCGTCTTTTTTTACGTTCGTTTTATCGGAATTTTTCTGATCTTCATCCACCCTCCAACGATGAAAATATCCCAGTATTTTAACTTTTCTCGCTTTTTCATTTTAATAATGGACTGCCAAAGGGCAGTTTAGATACCCTCTCTTTCTCTCAATTATATAAAAAATAATTATTATTTTAAGTCGTTGCGGTCAATTTCATTATCATTGAAATAATAAAAGTTGATTTAAAAAAGTCGAACTTATTAAAGCCGAGAGGAACAGTACGGAATGAACTAACTTAACAAGAATGAAAAAATAGTTTGTAAGGGACCAGTTATAGCTATCATTGAAATCCATCATTGAAAATTTTGTTTTCGTATTTTGTAGCTAATTACTTATAGAATTTTTTTACAAACAAAATTATTTAATTCTAATTTAAACTTTTCTTTAAATCAATTTTTATTATTTCACTGACAGAAATCGATTTCAATGAACAGTTGAAAAGCGTTTCTACAATTTGGAACACAACCGTTCCACTGATTTGTTAGATTCTATTTCTATTCTCATCTATCAGTTTTTCTTTAAATGATCAATTCTAACCTCACTTGTTTTGTTTTGTATTCAATTCTTCTTGTTTTGTTTGATTTACCTTTTGAAATTTGGAATAATACAACAAATTAATATTGTAACACAGTTTCACTTGCTCCCGATTAAATTTTTATTTGCGTTTTTCTCTCGACCATAACAATTTAGATCTGTTTCATTTCACTGACAGGTAGTTTCACGCCGGCAGAAATTTTCCAATGATTGCTATAACCGACATGTCAAAAAAATGATTTCTTCCAATGATGATTTCAATGATAGCTAAATGATAGCTATAACTGGCCCCTAAGAGCCTGGCTACACGTTCATGGGAATAAAAGTCATTCCCATGAACGTCTTGGCTACATACACATAAAAGTCTCATAAGAACGGAAGCAATTTGAATGGCAGGGAACCCTGAAATCTGAAACAAAACAAAATTTCTCTTGGGAAATCGAATACTTTTTTGTTTATGGGAATGATCGTCATGTCGCACGAGACAGGTAGATTTTATGTGAGTCAGAAAGAAAACCAAGAATCTACCGAAAATCCACTTGGATTTGAATTCTCGGCGTGGCCACGAACGTTTTGGTTCCAAACCATATCACTTTTGACAGAACTCTTCATTTGAGATTTGTGTTGGAAGAGCGAAGACCGAATACAGGTACTAGAGAGCACAAAAGTATTCGATTTCCAAAGAGAAATTTTGTTTTGTTTCAGATTTCAGCGTTCCCCGCCATTCAAATTGCTTTCATTCTTGTGCGACTTTTTTGTGTGTGTAGAAATGACTTTGATTCCCATGAACGTGTAGCCAGGCTCTAACAAAGAGAAAAAGAAAATATGACTAATAATGTCGTTGAATTCAAATATGATCAGTATTGTCATACGAAAGTAAATATACATGAGGTGTCAGCTTAAGTGCTACCAAAACCCTGATTTACACATATTCAAGTCTCAACAGTATCAGAACTAAGTAATTTCGTTTGTAGAAAAATTCTGTATGTGTTTAGTTTTATTTTGATACAATTTCTTAAGGCTACTAAAATCGAAAAAAAACATTTTCAATTATGCATTTCATTGATAGCTATAACTATAGAGCCTTAGCCAAAATCGACTTCCATTTCTGCTCACATATTTATAAAAAATAAGTTTTTTTTTGCAAAAATTCAAGCGTTCATCTACCTTTTAAGTGCTCATTTTCTCAGTGAATAATAATTGCTGTTATATAATGTCAGTTTTCTTAGCAATCAGATAATCGCGAAAAGCAAAGGTTTAAACACGATTACATTGTGCGTTGCAAATAGACTTTGATTGGAAACTTTTAAGGGGAATATAACCTTTGTATTTACTTCTTTGTGTTGTACATTTCCGTGATCATCTGTCCGATAGTTTCAGAAACTCCTCCTGTTTTGTGCCACCCACCAAACAAACATAAGTAAAGCTTTTAAGTAAAATTACCTTAAATCAGAGTATTTATATTTGCAAATAATCTAATTTGTATCACAATTGTAAATACAAAAATGAGGTCACAAATGAGTTAAAAACTAAATTTCATAAACCTCGCAAGCGTGAGCATGAGTTCGTATGAGAACTCTGAATGATTTGATTTGATCGTTTCCGTTGACAAAAATGCTTTAGATTACATGCCAATTTGGTGAAATAATGACCATTTCGCTGTCAAATGATCATATTTTGACTTATAGATTTCTGTTCGAAAATTCAGTAAACTATAAAGCTTTTTTGCATTCAGATGTAAATGTACAATACAAAATTGCCTTCTTTTAACGGCAAACAAATATTCTTCATTCTCCCAACACATCCCAATGGATGACCGAAAATTCTCTGTTATCAACCTCTGTCATATTCCAGCAGTTTCCCCTTGACAATTTACTAACTGTCACCTAATAAATTTCCCCTTTTCTCATTGTACTAGGTTATGTACACAGTTTCTCAAATCCATCTATCAACATCAAGCCCACCATCGGCTTTCAAACTGTCCCCCATCCGTCGGAATTTTCGTGTGTGTTCGCAAAACAAGCAAAAATAGAGGAATTCCTAAAAAGTCAAATCACTTGTGTTTTTGTTTACAAATTTAATTAAATTGCGAAATTTTAGTGAAATATCAGCGCTCAGTGAAAATTCATCTAAGATTCAACCCACCAGCTACCCAGCACGGTGAGTTTAATTGATAACTTTTCGCCGTCAGTTGAATTTCATCCCATAAACATCGCCGCCAAGTGCAATTTGACCATTGATTTTTTCCCTCCGCAATAATTAATAGTTACTTTAAATAAACAAATGCACGTAGTTGCTGAATACTTCTAGGGTAAATGAAAGTCAATGCACAATCTTGGTCATCCAAGTTTTGTATATTTTTGTTGAGTAGAAAAAAAGAAACAACAACTACAATTTCACTATCTATCAACGGAAAAGAAATGAAAATTAAATTCCAACAATGAATCCTTCCTTCATGACTTGAGCTTGATTGCGTTGGCGGCAGAAACGGCCTTTTTCTTCTTCAATTTTGTCTTCACTTTTCGGGCGAAAGACTTTTCATTCTCCATCTGACCGGGTAGCGTTGCTGACGCCTCGACCAGTGGAATCGCAATCGGTTTGTTGATGGTAGCCAGAGAGCGACGTTTGGTCTTCTTGCTCGGCTGGACAGCTGTGGCAACTAGGCCACCGGTTTTGAATTTGTTTGGAGCGTGGTGGTGGTGACGACTAGAAGTGGTGAGTGGCGCTAGTGTCAAGCTGGAGTTGGGAGTGAATGACATTGCGATGGGATGCTTCCGCATTTGGTTAATGCAGCTGTTGCTCTTTGTTAAGCAGCTGATGATGCGAGAGGTATCTGTGATCTTTAAAAAATTACTCCTAAATAGTGTGTGAGAGAGAGAGGGTAAATTGGGTAAATTGCTTTGTGGAATTTATTTGTCGATCTTACTTTTTCTTGCGAACTTTAAGGTCCACGTCGAGTTTGGAGAACGTTTTCGGAATCTTCTTTGGCCGTTGAGTGAGGCTTTTGTCGCCGGGAAACTCTGGATTGACGAGGTTCAGGTTTACTTTGTTGCGAGGGCCGTAGGCGACGTTTTCCTGCTGCCAAGCGACAAGCTTCTGCGAACATGCTCTGAGGAATAAAATATTATTAATAACGAATTGACGCAGAGAAAAAATTTCACTCGTTCTTACACAAAGAAGGCTTCCTGGTCGTCGTGTTCCTTGTTCCTTGCGTCCCTATTCCGTTGGATGGGTGGCATTGCCCATGACAAAGGCCGTTGCCTTTCGCCGCCACAGCAGCCCGGTTCGGGCGAATATCCCGTCCAAATCTTTTTCTTTAGCGAGAACTGCTCTTCGTTGCCGCTTCGCTCCGTCTGTCCCGTGTTATGGACTCTGTCGGCAAAGTGTTTTGGACACAAAAGTGGAATGAATATCCTTTATCCGAACTTACCTCAGCTTGGGAATGCACTTGCTACCATTGTGCAAGTTGTGCCAAGAATTCGTTCTCCTAGTCAAGCTTCCCGCCACGGGCGGAAACTCTGTCATTCCAGTAGGGAGGAGTTGTGTAGGCTTTTGCTTCTCTGGCGTTCGTTGGAGTTTGCTAGAGCCTTGCTTGGCTGGCGTCACAATTAACTCGGGCGGCATCCGTTGAATTGGCTGTGGCGATGAGCCGCCATCCATAATCGTGTCTATGTAGCGTCGCTGCAAATCGCTCTGAAGAAGGTATCGGCGTGAGCGTGGTACCGTGCTGAATATTCCGCCGGCATCTCCGTCGGCGAAGATTTCATCGTCGGTAGAGAAGAACAGATCCGATCCCGGATCTGTGGTTGGCATGTCGAGTGCAGTGCGTTGGTTTCGCCTGTGGTTGCGTTGGACAATGTTCGAGGACTTGCTGCGTTGTTTCTTCTTGCGGAACTGTGAATAGAGATAGAGAAAGAAGGTTAGGATGGGTGAAGATCCAATTGAAAAGGCTACACAAATTCTACTTCTACGATAGAAAGCAGTATTCAAGGTCGACAAAGGATACAATCGAGATGGTGTAGTAGTTGTGGACGTTTTACTGAAAAGAACACTAAGTAAAAAATAAGAACCATTATTCCAGCTCTTGAGCAGGAATGGGTGAATAAATGAGAGCTAGGTTATGGCTACATTATGGGTTATAGGAATATCTAAGCTATTAAGCAGTAGAGATCAACAACCAAAGAATGAGTGAATGTCCAATGAAATATATAGGATGCGGTCGGGAATTGCCATTTGTTACCGGACAGGGTCAGTCTGAGTGGCTGAGTGTGTTTGACGACTCTAATGTGGCCTTTTTCTGGGCACACTTGCCCTTACTGGGAAAGAGCTCCTTTTAAACGAAGCTCAGCTAAAGATACCAACTTAATTAGAAAATTGTAAAAATTCGAAAAAAGACCTGGAGTTGTGGGTTTGACATTTGCAGTATAAAGAATACTCTCCAGCGCTAACCCATTGAGACGGCAAAACAGCACGAGGGCTATCTCCATTTTAAACTCTGTAAATTAATGAAAGACAGACATTAGTCTGTTAAGTATGTTGAATGTGGGTTTTGGGTCTTAGCGAGTTGTGGCAGCTTTGAAGCCACAAATCATTAGGCACAAAAATGGGTCCATCTTCCTCCTTGGTAGAACCAACTTTAAAGTCTTAAAAAAGATCCAATCTCTATACCGCTTTCCCAAAGCAATTTATTATACTGAAGAAGAAGTTTCCCAAGTGTTACTGTCTACATCGACCAATTCCCTCACATTCGCACAATTTGTGTACGATATCTTCTATTACGCATAAATCGCCACAAAATTTACACACATGAGTACCCGAAAGATATCCTATTCTCCTGGCATGTTTTCTGAGAAGACAGTGTCGGAGTAGAGCTCTATTTATGCTCAGAATCTCTTAAGATATTTTTTAATTCAAGCTTTTGGATACCCTTTGACTGAAAAAGGTGGTCCATCTCTGAGCCGTCGTCCTGGTGACCTTACCCTTTACCATGCAAATGGGTGCTTTTATGACAATATTCGAATCTTGTTTTTGTTATACCCCTCCCTTTTCTTTAAAAGTATAGGAAGAAAATTTAGAAAAGTAGAAGGAGTAGAAGTAGTTCTGTCGCTTGAATCTATTAACATCGAGTGCGATGAGTTGGAGTTATCGCATCAGTTCGAAATTACACCAGGTGTACCTCAAGGTTGTACCCTCAGTTCATTGCTATTGTAATGATTCCATAGAAGCTGTACAGGCGTTTATGTAGTTGGGGGTCTTAGGACACTTTAAACGAAATCAAGCTAATCAAACGGATTTATGCCCTTCGTTGTGTCAAATGTTAACGAATGGCGCGATCAGATCGCTGATGTGATCGCACAAGTTGACCAAAAGACGTGTACTCAATTCTTATCTACAGACACAGACCCTTTTTTGAAGCCAACTAATTTAGAAGGGAATTTTCGGCTTAGTGCTTATTTTAGATTCCAAATTTTACACTATCGATAGCCTGTTACAGCTTATTCGTTGTTGATTCAACAGATACAGCTGTATCAGCCGCAAACCAAGCTACAGTTGTGTAGAACAGGGCCGTAGCTTGAGATGGGCAAAACCAAATATGGGGTCTTACTTCTCAATTACTTCCTAAATGTTGGTTATCTTTCAAAATAAGATTTAAGTTATGAGAAGTGCAATAAACGAAATGTTTCATGTGGACCTACATTGATGATTTCTTTTTTGACGCCGTTTATAGCTGCTACACCTTCATTGACCGCAGCATTTTTGGAGAACAAAATCATTGTTCGGAGGAAAATCAATCGCAAGATTTTCGAGTCCTGAAGCTGTTTGATCTTGAAGTTGATTTGAAATGACTCAGAAAGTGCGGTTGAGCTAAGCGAAGCTAATTTAAAAAACCCAATACTGATTGGAACGGTACATACGGAGATCTCTGTTGGGGGCCCTTTGGTCTTGGTGGGGAAAATTTGATAGTTAAAGTGGAACTCAGTAGACTTGTCGTGTTTTTTGCCTTTCGCTCATTTGACGGAATCTTTTTGATTGAGCTTGTAGTTTGAACTCTTATTCGCAGTGAGACCTTCATAGTGTGAAAAAAGTTCGCTGCGGACCCTATAATTGTTTCCACTTTTAACTCTTACCAATTCGGTTATTTCCGTGGGGTACCTTTGGTTGTTGTTATCTTTTGGTAAGAAATATACTTTGAATTAATCGATGTTCGCTAAGATACTTCTTTGCTAATAGAATCCCCGTGAGGTGTTGAATGAGGTCCGGAGTTTTCAACGAATCCGAGGTAAAATACATACGTCGGCCGGAATTCCATACCGGCATCCTACAGGAGTCTGCCTCTTGATATAATTCTATTCGTAAGCCCAGAAGGTGTGTTTTGAATTGAAATCAACACAAAGTTACTAATAAAATCATTTTCGTCCAGCGTTTCCCATGGAAAGCAATAAAGAAGCCCAATTTTACGCGAACCGTAATTATTTAAATGTTTTCAAGATCTATTGTGCTTGTGCTTTTTGAGTGCTCACTGCTGCCCTTTATACCCAAATATGTTCCGCCTCTGAAGTATAAATGCGTGATAGGAGTTATATATGTATATAAATTTTGTTCGCATTCCATGTTAATAGTCTTTGCCTCTTTCATATTCATTCATGAGGTTCGTTTAGGGTTACCAACTCCAGTAAGAGCGAGGCCCGGAGATTTTAAAAATTTATTTTGTCCTAAACCCAAAAATAACAGCACCACAAAGCAACGAGATTTTTTTGGACGTAAAAATGGTAACTTTATGATCTTCGGTTCCTTTTAAAAAAACCAAGTCAATTATTAATTTGTTCGAAGTTTTTAGATAAATATTTAAAAGAGCTTTCAAACCATGAAAATTTGTCAAATAAGAAATAAGAAAGTAAAATTCTTAGTTAATGCGGATTTTTTAAAGCCAACAATACAGGGTGTTTTTGTTTTTAGAGGTATAGAACTTCGGATTGAAATAAAACACAAGAAAATCCTTTTAATCTCCATCAATTTGGCTTAATTGGAAAGATAATTTTATGCCATTAATGTTTAAATATGATTTCGGGCATGTGGCCACCGCGACTGGTTCGAATCAAGACAAGTGTAGAGGTCCAATTTTCCACCACTTTTTCAAGCATTTGGGGCTGTATGTCGGCAATAACGCCAAGAATGTTGGCTTCCAAGTCCCCTAACGTTTCTCGTTTGTTGGCGTAGGCGAGCGACTTCACATATCCCCAAAGAAAATAATCCAATGGTGTCAAATCACACGATCTTGGTGGCCAATTGACAGGTCTATTTCGCGAAATTATGCGCTCATCGAATGTTTCCTTCAATAAATCAATTGTGACGTGCGCTGTGTGGCATGTAGCGCCGTCTTGTTGGAACCACATCTCATCCACATTCATGCCATCCAATTCGGGAACAAAATAGTCGGTTATCATGGCTCTATACCGGTCTCCATTAACGGTAACTGACTCTCCAGCATAATTTCGGAAGAAGTATGGCCCAATGACTCCACCAGCCCATAGAGCGCACCGAACAGTCAGTTTTTGTGCATGTGATGGCGTTTCAAGGGTCTCATGTGAATTCTCTTCACTCCAAATGCGGAAATTTTGCTTGTAGACGTAGCCATTCAAAATGAACGGACCTTGCGGTAAACTTTGCGAACTGAACCATTATTTTCGAAATAAATTTGCACCATTTGCAAGCGTTGTCCATTTGTCAACCTTTTCATGATGAAATGGCAAACTAAACTGAGCATAAATGACATTAGAGTTGCCATATTTGACCACAAAATGTCAGTTTTATCTCCATTCGGAAAACCTCTAATAAAAACACCCTTTATATTGTTAAAAAACGTTAAAAATGTTAAAAAACTTGTTAAGGAGGTCAGAATTTGTGTGAATAGTTTAACCACTTCCCGTCTCCTTAAAAACTGTTTTTTTTTATGTAAACTATGTGATATCATTTCGGACACTGGAGAGTCCGTTTCGAATTTCAGCTTTTGAGCTCAAAATTTTAAGGTCTTAAATCCAATGACCATTACCTTTGATGCAAATATATAAACTTCTACGGGTCTACGACAAATATCAAGGGGTATGACAAACTTTGTGTCGAAATGATTATACCATTGGGATAATATATAAAAAGAGACCACTAAATATCTATTCTGATAGCCCAAACTACACTGCTACATATAGCAACTAAACCAGCTTTAATATTGAAGAAATAAGTCACTGTGGTGCAGATTGCAGAAAATATTAGCCCGTCGTAGCAAGAGGCTTTTTTGGCAATGGTTCCGAACTTGTTTAAACCTAGAGCTGAAATTACTGGAACCAAAACTTATTAATTCTTATTATGACTGACTTGCCGAAATCGATTTCTGATTTAATATTGGCTTTATGGCGTACATGATATGAAGAAATAAAATGTTTCCTTGGGCTAAGCTATCATGCTGCCTTTGCAAATTCAGGTTAAAGTATCCTAAAACAAGTCCTTTGGAAATTTTGCATTGCATGTAGTTTACTTTTAAAGTAATGTGATTTCCTATGTAAGTATTTCCTAATAGCTCTAGCAAAACCTTAAGAATTAAATTGTTGGACATCGGCCCGGAGAAAGAACAAAATTCCCGGAGTCGCCGGCCCAAAATACACTTGTTGGTAACCCTAGGTATGTATGTTGTGTGTCAAAAAGTTTTTATTCGAGCTCATCTAACTTTTAAAAACATCCGTTGAATCTTCTGGTTTCAGTCACATCTTTTATGACGTAGCGATGCTTATACCTCTAGTTGTTGACGTCTGTGTCCGTAGATGTAGACACATTTGAGGGTTACTCACTTAGGCGCTCCCAGTAAGATCGTTAATGGCTTTCCAACTTCATCGGTAGGTATAAGCGTGTAACTTATCCCATCGGTTACGCAACAAATAAAATTGTTTTATAATTCTGTCAACAAACAAATTCGCAATTACATAATAAATGTCAAAGAGATAAGCAAGTCTGTTTGCGTCATTAAGTTTAGATTACCGACTACCAGAACAAAATAGCAAGTTCACAATCATCTCGGAACGGTGAATGGACTTGTCAAAAGACGTGACACATTTCTTCTTCTTTTTGTCTTATCTCTTTGTATCGATCTTTATTTCTATTGATGGATTAATATTTATTGCAATTATATTACGAGTGCTCGTGCAGATTCGTATGTAATTCTTAGTCGTCATTATTAAAGCTCAAGGGTCGGATGAATTTAAAGCAAAATATTGCAAAAAAAAATTCAGACAAAACATGATTGTCGAAAGTTGGATCGTTTGAAGTACGAGGGGCTTATCCGCGACTTTGAAGGCGAATGGGTATATTTTGACCACATACAACTTACAGCTTCTAATGTTGGCAATAAGATGGTGATAAAGATGAAATATTAAATTTTTAAAGTGGACAGACATGATAAAAAGAGAGATAGATGAGAAGATAAACTCAGAACTAACAGCGTTAGTTGAATAAGTTGAGCAAGTAGGGAAATGCGGACCTAAATTCACATTGTAAGAGTGCAAATCTAGCATGGAAGCGCGCTTTTGATATGAATTATAAGCAGCTGTTGAACAATAGCCAAAATAACTACCAATAGAACTGCTTTCCTTTATTCGTGGTATGCGGTTTTGATGCTTACAGAGATCATTACCCTACCACTTTACTGTATGTGGTACGGTATCGCGGTTCGACTTCATAAAAGATCTGCAGGACTCTTAGTTTGGAATTACTTCGTTACTGAAGCCAATCAAATGCAGGTCTTATTTGTATTCACTTCTAATCCGGTCCAGTTTTGTTACTCCTGTTAATTTGCCACCATTTGTACACTGTCCAAGTTAATGATGCCCCTGCCGTCGGCAAAGAATAACTGACGTACATTCGACTCCGTCACTTTTCCTTTAATCGAGATTATCGAGGACAGTAATAAGATGCTTCCTTGCTTCATCTTGGGAGCTTTAAAATCAAATGGACACCAAACTTGTAAGTTATTATTATGAGTTTGGAGATAAGAACCATGAGCTAATTGGTCCCGAAGTCTAACATCTTCTTCCCAAACTTTTTCGACTGTAATGTCAGTTTCCCCCTGGATTTATGTATCATGGGTGAACGCTAAAAACCATATTTTGCTTAAAGAGAGGTGGCTTTTGGTCCCATGCGCACTGGAATTTTGAAGAACTAGCTCGAGAATTATCCTTTGTCCTGACCCCTGTCATATGGATATGCCGCCTGATGCAATGACACCAAAAATCACGGATGGCTCCAAAACCGGACAGGGGTCTGGTGGTGGAGTCTTTATAGAACGCGATGATATACGACTTTAATACCCCTTGGGTAAACATGCGTCTGTTTTCCAAGCGGAGGTTATTGCCATCCTAATGGCTATGCCCGAATTGTGAACAACAGGTGGAGGGCTAGAGGCATGGAAGGCTGAACACATTGAATCTTGCCTGGGTCCCAGGTCGCACTGGCATCCAGGGAAATGAGATCTCGGATGAGCTTCAGAAAACGTTTTCTCAGGACCCGAACCTGTGTTGGGTCTACCTGCATCTTTAGTCATGTCTTCTATCGATTCTTGGGTTTCTCGTGAACACAAGTTTCGGTGGCGCGATTGCGGTGGATGTAGACAGACCAAACTACTGCGCCCGGACATTTGCAAAAGGTCAGCTTCTTTTCTTCTATCACTGAGGAGAATCGACTGTAGGCTGCTTGTAGGCGTCCTTTCGGGCACCCAAGCTTTTGCTAAACACTTAAATGCGTTTGGCCACCATCTATCCTGCATGCGGTGAGGAGGATGACACAGCAGAACACTTTCTCTGCAGTTGTCCGGCCTATGCTCGAATCAGGTGGCGGATTTTCGGTGCTGACGTGGTGAGTGCCGCATATCCAAGCTCTTCATCACTGATCCTGCTTACCTTTCTTCGAAAGACGGGAAAACTAAGTACATTACTGTAAGGTGTTTGAATAGTAGTTCAATGGACCTGTAGTTGTGTCTGAGCGCTCTATCGGATAGTAGCAACCTCCGACAAAAAAAAGTCAGTTTCTTCTTCTTCATAGCTTGCAGTGGCACTTAAATAATATATTCAGCTTAACTGAATTTAAAACAAACCCACAAAACTGTCGCAACCAGTGAAGAATTTTCTTCTTATCGACAGAACTTGACTTTGATGAGTATTAATGAACTTATCTGTGTGCCTATCTTGAAGATGTTTGTGCCCTTGTTTTGTCGTAGTACGTAATTGGTTTCGGTATTTTTTCCATCAGGCTTTGTACAATTTATTTTGGTTGCACTTCTCTTCAGGGACTTTCAACTACTTTTACAACGTTTGTATTTTAACTCAAGGCGAGAATTCCAAGCTTTAAATGCCTCCTTTTGGCATATCTCTACTCTAGATTCCTCTGTCCACCATCATGTTCCTTTGCAGTGTTGGGGGAAGGGAATGTACGTTTGAGGCTCTATTGAATCCCACATAACTTGTCACCGCACTCGTCATTAACAGGCACCTTAACTTTGTCGAGACAGTTTTGCACGTTCGTATAAATGCTTCGCCTTTTTCATTGTCCAGACTTCCACGTGCTTCAACTTAATTCACTTTACATTTGTTGCCATAAATTAAGACTTAAAAATACATATATTGAATTTCCATAAAATGCAATTTTAAAGAAGAAAAAAATTTAAAAAGGAAAAAAAAAAAGACATCACAGTACTCCTTCGAGCCGGATTTGAACCAGCGACCTATGGATTTCTACAGTATTTTCACCTCTACAGTCCACCGCTCTACCAACTGAGCTATCGAAGGTCTTGCGATTCTCTCGTCAAAATGTACACATCAAAAGCTCATAAAAAAATCCGTAAAAGTTAATATAAACGGAATAAGCTCCCAGAAAATAGAGCTTTCAAAGATTCATCCCCACAAGCTCCAATTTACCATAGAAAAGTACACAAAAGCTCAACCAACATTGTGCTTATTCACGTGATTGAGTTTGTCAAGACCTTCGATAGCTCAGTTGGTAGAGCGGTGGACTGTAGAGGTGAAAATACTGTAGAAATCCATAGGTCGCTGGTTCAAATCCGGCTCGAAGGAGTACTGTGATGTCTTTTTTTTTCGTTTCGTTTCATTTTCCATTTTCTCCATTAAAATTGAACACAATGATTTCGTTCTTTTAATGTCTGCCAAATAAATGATTTATTTTAATGGATTTGCATGACACAAATATGTGAAGGTCGAGTCTTGGCCTTAATTCCGATTTCAGTGTTACTACATGCGACCGACATCAAAAGAAGGCGGAAAGCATTCCAACAATTGTTCGAATTTTTCAAATATGCCAAAAATTCGTTCTCTTTTCTCTCGTGAGAAATAAATTTATTTATTCATTTATTTATGTTGTTTTTTTGTGAGTCAAGAGAGAGAAAAAAAAGAATGAATTCTGTTGAGAAACATGTGATACTGAACTGATGTTCCCTATCATTGATGCAATTAATTAAAAACATTCAATTGACGCCACAAAGAAGAGAAGAGGATGTTGAATTTTTACCTTATTTTGTTGTTGTTGTTTTTCAAAAATAGAAACAACACCTTTGAGAGTATTTTTGGATTTCATCGTCGATTTGAGAAATGATCGATGAATTATGTGAATAGGTTGGTTGTTCACTTGAGATTTTGACATTGGAATAGAGAATGAAAGTGACAACTTGTTGTGTTGGTGAAGAGAAAGAGAGAGGATAGTAGCAAGGACAGTAATAATTGGACTCCTCATGTGCCCATGTCAATAGTCGACATTAATTGGTTTGTCTTTTGTGAATGAATTTGGCAGCAAGTGTCTTGTTGAATCATGGCAATGTGTAATGTGACTAGGAAACGTACAGTGGGTACCTAGTTTTTATAATCTATTTAAATATAAAATGGGTGGTTCACTACGGAACCGTTCGAAGTATGAATTTAATGGAAATAGATTAGTGTATGTTATTTTCGTCATCTAAAGCATTTATCGACGCGGAGTGGGTAAAATAACCAATCTAGGGAGAAACAAGTGTCAAATTTTGTTTTCACAAAGTCCACAATTGTAAGTAGGATCAGGGGGCACGGTAGTGCCCATCCAAGTTTTTTGGAAACTTTGGAACTTCACCCTTATTTACACCAAGCAACTCAGGGCATTTTGACCTCCCCCCTTCTTCGTTTGCAACAAAGCTAGAGACAAACAATTTTCAGGATTTATTGGGACGCACAGCAGCAGGCACCAAAATTAAACTATTCAACATGAGCGGGTTATAGGGCTGACTCATATCATCAAATTTATAGAGCACTTCCAATCATCGTAGAACCTTGAAATTTGGTACAGTAATAGGGTTTGCGGAGAAACCCCAGGGAAAAATCCAACATTTGTGATTTTCCATCCAAGGGGCGTGGCAGCTGCCCACTTCTCTTAGCGCAGCTCCCAAACGACCTACAATTATGATTTTTTTACATGAGGGTTAGATTTTATGAACAAACGCGGGAACAAATTAAACATTGTTTATTTTCCATTTAAGGGGCACCCCTTTTCTTGAACTTTGCACCCAAAACACTTAGAGCTATGAAATTATACGTGAGGGAAGGATTTAAAGAACACAAACTTTGTTTTAATTCCAAGACAGAGGCGTGGCAATCGCGCATAAATCGAACTCATTCTATAGTTATAAAATCTTACATGTCGGTAATTCTTTTAATGGCAAACAAGGAAACTTATAAAACAAATTGTACAGGGTTTTTTTTAGAGGTATAGAACTTCGAATTGAAATAAAACACAAGAAAATCGTTTTAATGTCCATCAATTTGGCTTTATTGGAAGGATAATTTTATGCCAATATTATTTCGTGCATGTGGCCACCACGGCTGGTTCGAATAAACCCCAGTCTAGAGGTCCAATTTTCAACCACTTTTTCAAGCATATGGGTCTGTATGTGGGCAACAACGCCACGAATGTTGGCTTCCAAGCCCCCTAACGTTTCTGGTTTGTTGGCGTAGGCGACCGACTTCACATATCCCCAAAGAAAATAATCCAATGGTGTCAAATCACACCATCTTGGTGACCAATTGACAGGTCCATTCCGCGAAATTATGCGCTCAACGAATGTTTGTTTTAATAAATCGATTGTGACATGCGCTGTGTGGCATGTAGCGCCGTCTTGTTGGAACCACATCTCATCCACATTCATGTCATCCAATTCGGGAACAAAATAGTCGGTTATCATGACTCTATACCGGTCTCTATTAACGGTAACTGACTCTCCAGCATCATTTCGGAAGAAGTATGTCCCAATGACTTCATCAGGCCATAGAGCACACCAACCAGTCAGTTTTTGTGGATGTAATGGCGTTTCAAGGGTCTCATGTGGATTCTCTTCACTGCAAATGCGGCAATTTTGCTTGTTGACGTAGCCATTCAACCCAAAATAAGCCCTATTACTGAACAAAATTTTGCGATGAAAATCAGCATCGATATCAATCTCATTTTCGGCCCATACACCACAATCACCATTGCATGGTCTCGCCGCTTTAATTCTTGCACCAGCTGGATCTTGTAAGGTCGTAAGAAGAGATCTTTGCGCAAAATCTTCCATAAAGTTGATGGACAAAGCTCCAATTGCTGTGCATGGTGGCGAATCGATTTGCAAGCGTTGTTCATTTGTCAACCTGTTCATGATGAAATGGCAAACCAAACTGAACATAAATGACATTAGAGTTGCCTGATTTGACCACAAAATGCCAGTTTTATCTCTATTGGAAAAACCAACCTCTAAAAAAAACACCCTTTATTTTCCTCGAAAGAGGGCGGAAATGAACAGACCGTTTGTTCATCATATTCACTGTGTCTACACTCTGAATGAATCATCGGTTCGTGAAACAGATTTTTCATCAAAATTTAAATTGGGTACGTTCGTCTTTAGTTGCCATCAAACCTTTGCATAATAAATGGCACTGCCGAGGAAAGAACCATAAGGGTTGCCAACCTAAGGTCACGTACGATAAAAAGTTATAGTCAAATAATTTTTTTTTCAGATAAAAATGGTCGATGTAGTTGAGTTTATTTCAGCTTAGCAAATTTACTTTAATATTGTTTCAACTGATTCGCAATCGACCTTTTGCTCTGTAAGTGAACATCGGATTGATAAGTTGATCTCGACAATACGTTGTTCTCACGAGAATACGTGAAAGTGCTGTTTGTTAATGGGTTCTGCAATGGATACGTTTCTAATATCAGCTAACTCTGTCATTTAATCATGGAAAGACTTACACACGAGCAACGATTGAAATTTATTATCAAAATTCGTGCTCTGTGAAAAATGTGAAAATCCGCTGTTTTATCGAAAAATTGTGTTCAGCGATGAGGCTCATTTCTGGCTCAACGGATACGTGAATAAGCAAAACTGTCGCATATCAAGTGATGAACAGCCACATACCATACAAACAATTACCGATTTATCCTGAAAAAAAACGACAGTTTGGTGTGTTTTTGGTGGTGGCATCATCGGTCCATTTTTCTTCAAAGACGACCGTGGAAGGAACGTTACCGTCAACGGGGAACGGTATCGAGCGCCATGATACGCGACTTTATTTTGCCCAGTTGGCTGAGTTGAACTTGGTTGACATGTGGTTTCATCAAGACGGTGCCACATGCCACACAGCTCGTGAAACAATGGAAATGTTGAAGGATAAATTTGGTGAGCAGCTTGGCTCTGTTAGTTGATTATGCGATTTAATGCCTCTTAGTTATTTCTTGTGGGGTTATGTAAGGTCGTTAGTCTAGGTTGACAAGCCGAACACGATTGAAGCCTTACAGGATAACATAACGCACATAATTCGTGGAATTCAGGCCGAAATGCTATAAAAAGTGACGCAAAATTGGACCTTCCGAATGGACCATTTGAAACAGAGCCGCGGATAACATTTACATGAACTTGTATTTAAAACATAAATGGCAAAGGACTATTTATCGATTACAATACAAATTTTGAATACTTGACGCAAATTTGAGTGGTTTATTCGATTTTTACAAAAAACACTACGCTTAAAAAAGCACCCTTTATAAGGCAGGGCAGGGCCTTTTACTCTTCCCTTAAAAGGATATTCGCCAGTAGTTGCGGTCGCGAGGATATCTGCTTGAAAGACAGTTATATATTATATATCTCCCTAAGGATTTCGATAATTTAATTCCGATTATCTCTAGAAGACTACGGTTCCAAAAAGAGCCTGTATGTACGATGGTATCACTCCGTTTTAAGGCGATCCACCCATCTCCATTTTATTCCAGGCGGCCAGGAAAGGAGGCTTAAAAATCCGTATTAAGCGTATGGAATCGACGGGCAGGCTAGACGGTATAGAAGCCTAGAACCTGTAATATTTTCGCAGATATTGATCTGGCCTCATTTTCAGCAAAAAACTGCAGGAAACGTAAACAGAGCAAAACTCCCATACAGGGTTGAGAGTTCCTCTCATTGCATCTGTGATGCATATGCACGCAAGATGTTGGAGCTTAGTCAGGTGCCCCCAGGAAGTGTTAGAATTTCCATATCCAGTGAACCATTCTGTGGCCTAGACCGCAGGTTTAACATCCACTTATATTAAATGTTTGTTTGTGTCCATGCGTAAATTGAATGTCAGAGTCTGTAGTGATAGCAAAATAAAGTAAAGCTAAATAAAATACACACAGCGATATCATTCAAATAGCCGCCCCGGGAAGATTCGCAGCATGCGATTCTTTTGAGGTAATTTTTAACCACTTCTTGGCACATTTCTGGCAGAATCTCGGCCATAACTTGAGTAATGTTGGTTTTTAATGCGACTGGAGTTCGGGGATTATTCGCGTATGTACGGTCTTTTGCGTAGGCCCACCGACAAAATTCTAACGGTGACAAATCGCATGATCTTGGTGGCCAATTGACGACCAGGAAACTTTTCACACAATAAAGCCATTATTGGTCGTGTTGTGTGGCTTGTTGCCAATAATTGGAACTTTATAAGGATGGAGATGCAAATGGCAAACATTCAACTCATATAATGACAGGTGTCAAATGTCAGCGCTACCAACTCAAAAAACGAAATGAATGACCAAAAGTTGAGTTGCCACCTTGTATTCGGTGCGTTCCTTCTTGTTGTAAACAGCACCGTCTCCGTCTTGGTCGAGTTGACCAACAGAGCTTGTTCACAGCACCAAGCCCTAATTATGCTTAACGCTATAACGCTATTTTTATACGCTCACAAGGCAAAATGACAAACGAAGGTGCATAGAATTACACTAAATTGTAAACATATATTTTCGCTATTAAATTACCGCTCCATTATTACATAATTACATATATAGACTAAGCTTCACCAGGTTTCCATAAACATATTGCACACAAAAAACACATTTTCAAAAATCGAGAATGTGCGAACTCCTAATCCCAAGCCTCAATCATTTTTTTATAACTTCAAAGAATCCCCATGACTCTGACGCCTGTCAGTTCTATACACATATCTGACATTTGACTGAAAATCTCCTGTTCTCTCGTATCGCATCCTATTGTTATCTTCAATCAATGCTCGCATCACAATAACGCAAGTAGTGCATGTCCTTGTGAGGGGGCGGGATAATTCAATTTTTATTTATCCCCCACCCCCCAGCAATCAATCCGCAACACAAATGATTCACTGTCACCCAATCTGACAGATTGAACAAAAAAAAAGGAAAATGAATTTCAGATGTCACTTTTGTAAAAGAGGCTGCCACATGAAGATCTAAAAGAGCAGCGTGGTGCAAAAAAAATTCACAACAATACCCTCGTGTCGTTTATTAACACACTTTCTTTTCTTCTGTCCCATTTCCCTGTTTTTTCTTTCTCTCTCTCTTTCTGCGTAGACGACATTTTTTGCTGGTTTTTTTTTTTGATTTTGCCAATGAAAATACTTCTTCAAAACATTGACAGTGATTTTGGCCGTTTGACTGCCACAAATTGTCCTTGTTTTTGGTTGTCTGTTGTTTTCTGGTCTCTTTTTTTTTTGTTAGTTCGTTGGTTGCGTTGTTCCTCTTTAATTTTGTTGTCGTCCCTGTGTTTTGTTCGTTGTTACATCGAATAAACTATTTGTCAAGAATTTTTATTCGATTTCTATTTTATTTGAGTGTATTTCAATTTAGTTAGGGTCGTGTTGTGTGTTTTCTTTTTGGCATTTGGCATTTGCCTCCGCCTCTTCGCTTTTGTACAAAAAAATAAATAAATAAATAAAACAAGTTCTATTTAGCGTTGAGAGAGGTTAGTGTTTTATTTGCTGGTAATGGTAGTTGTCGCCTCTATTTTTTTTTAACTTGTTGTTTGCTCTCTTGTTAGGTTTGCGGATCGATGTATTGGATTTGAATGCAGTTGAGAGTTAGGAGATTGCAAATTAATTAATTTGCATTAGAAAAGGCTGTCGGTGATTGTTTAAACGATAAAGATAAACAGGGGAAGTTGTGAGCGAATTGGCTATGTCTGGCAAATTAGTTAGAGTAGGTTCTTTTGGGAGTGTTTTTTTTTAAATATTTATGGAACTTTGTATGCCCTTCAAGATGTGGTTTGATTTGTTTTACTGTTTGACAGAAATATGACAAGAAAGAGTTGCTGGAGTCCATGGAGCCTTATTTAATGGCGCTTTCGGAAATTCCGTCCACTCCAAACGTAAAACACCACCGCAATTGATTTCTTGTAACAAAATTTATTTTTTGGTTTTAAGTTCTGCCGATGGCGTCGAATGGAGTGTTCCTTAGCAAAGGTTCACAATGGAAAAAGAAAGAAAGAGAGCAAGGAGCCAAGATGCCGGAAGCCGTCAATGAAAAATGTTAAACAGAACGTACTAGATTTCTAGTATATGTTTTTCTTAGATTTTCATTGACGGCGTCAACAACCCTTTTAGGGCATAGGGAAATATGTTTACGTCGGATTCTCTTGAAACTTGGAATATACATATCTCAACAAGAAGAAAAAAAAAATAGCATTAAATCAGGCATATTCTTCGAAGAAAGATAATGTAAAATCCAAATATCAATCAGAATATTCAGGGTAGAGCTATCCTCAAATCGGTAATTGGTGTAAAATTTGGGGACATGCCCTTACTTCTAATTTTTTTCTTAGAATATTTCTACAAACCATAGCGCACAGTATTGAACTTTAAGTCGGTATCACTCTGTATACAATTCGCTCAAGAATTTTTCTGACCGTGTCAAGCAAAACGTTGCTTTTGGTAGAAGCACTAGCCGTTACCATTTCCAAGGTTCAGGAAAAATGCCTTCAATACTTCTGTAAACATATTGCGTCGTGTTTTAAACCCTTTTTTCAAGTCCCGGAGTTTGATATTCCTAGTGAAGGCGGCAAGCAGGTCTCTTTGAGTATACAGATGCAAGTAATTATCTTGTTGCAGACAAGACGCTTCTCGTCGACGAAGAAGGTTAGTTAGTTCAACTTTACCAAGATCATCTCACTGAGATGGTGAAGAGGATCAATCAATCAATGATCAATGAGATATTGTATCATATATATTTATTTCATTTGGAGTGGGGTCATTCATTGACGACAAGCACTTATACCTAACGGTCCATTGTATTCCAGCAAGGCTGCCCCAAATGACAACAGAACAATTGGTACTCATCGGAATTCGAGGTACTCAACCTTCCACTGATTTTGGCGAAGTGAATGAAGTCAGCTTGTTCGATTTTATTTAAATCGTCTTCGTACAGGAAGTGATTGCCGATAGTAGCCAATCGGGTTCTGGCAAAAGCGTGGCAGTCACAGATAAAGTGAGATGTCGTTTCATCATCTTCCAGACAGCACTCGCATAGGCCCGAGCTTCTAACTCTGATCCTTTTTAGATGCGCGTTGAGAGGACTGAAACCAGTGACAAGGACAATTATCGCATCTTCTCAGTCCAAGCAGATATTTTGATCTGCTCAATTTTGGACCGTCAACTAACAGTTTCGAAAGCATTCATGATGACAAATCATGCCAGTACTCGGTGTGAACAGATGACCAGTACCCTATGGTTGGCTCAGGGCGAACAAAGCCTGTTAACGAGCCTTGCCTAGCCAGAGCATCAGCTCTTTCATTTCCCTGGATACCGGTGTGTCCGGGTACCCAGGTTAGTGTTACAGAGTCACATCTGCCCGGCTTGTTCAGATTGCATATGGTCACCTATACAGTTTTTGAGGTAACCGTAGCAGCAGAGCAGGCTTTAATAGCAGCTTGGCTATCTGAGCAAATGTATAAGGCAGTGCCATTTACTCTCCTTCTTAGAAAAATATTTTTAGTAGCTGTGATCGACAAGATCTCATCTTGAAAGACAGTTTTTTTTCTACCTAAGGACTCGGATAATTTGATCCGATAATCATTGGAGTAGACGGCACCGCAGAAAACGTTCATGAGTCATCTATCTGTGTACACGACGGTATCGCTCGTCCGAAAACCAATCATCAGTGCTCTATTCCTGGCGGTCATGAAGGACAAATATAAAACAGTACTAAGCAATAAAAGGAAAGAACAACTAATTTGTAATTGAGAAAGATATCCTATAACTCGACATATTAAAGATTGGATTGGTCCTCGCTTTGTCGCGAAAATATGTTTAAAAACAGAATACAACTATAACTGTAGATGAAATATAGATATATTTCTTATATCTAAAATCCGGCTCGAAGGACCATTTTGACAACTTTTATAAAAAAAATTATTCATACCTTTCGAAAGATAATAATATTTTGATTCCTCAAAAACAATCTCAATCTTCTACTAAATTTTCGTTTAATTTTGCCCTTCAAACTTTGTTTTATCTCAATTTCTGCCCTCTTGGCCGCTTCAGCACCTTTTGCTAGCGCTAATCGGAGTCTCCTCCTTTTCATTTGTGGTTTGAAGTAAACTACATCCAAAACGTTCATAATCCTCTTCATTAATCTAAATTTATTCTAAAAGTTCAAGTGCAGTTTTTAAAGTGCAAAATAATTTTTGCCGTAGAAAGTAGTATTTGTTGTTGTTGTTTGGTTACCTTTCTCCTTTGGACTGCATTGTATTCTGGCGAACATGGTGGTGCCTTCAGTGGCTGACAACACGGCCCTTCTAAATCAGAGAATCGATCTGCTTTACCTTCATTGTCGGAACTTGAACTTGTATCGCCTTCATCGCTGTATTTGCCAAAAATTTATATAAATAATTTTTATTTTTTAAATGAATTTGTTAGTTCGGAAATTGTGTGTCTTTGGTTAGTGCAGTCAGAGAGAAATTGGAAAGTGGAGAGTGTTTTGTGAAGAACAGTTATGCTAATGAAAATGATACCTCGAATAATCGGACAATGGGATGTTAAGAGGCTCCTCAGCGCTAGATCCTTCCTTTAACAGTCTTTCAATTATTTTCAGTCTAAGGCGTTCCTGTTGGTTTCAAAAGGGAATGAATTGAATGAACGGAATGAATTTTTATGATTTTTTTTTTCTAACAAACACAAAATAAAAAGTGAATTTTTTTAAGAGGTTAGTTAATATTAAGAAAAATAAAATAAAAAAATATGTGACAGAGAAAAAAATAAAACATAATTACGTATTCGCCTTTCAAAAGTTTTATTTTCCGCTGCTTAAAAAAAAAATAATTTGTATTCCAAAAAATCTACAAACCAAATATAAAAAATCATATAATTTAATTCATGCACATATATTATTAAAATTATAAAAATCTTACAACTTAAAATGTTACAGTAAAAGCCCAATCAAGTTGATGTAGATAAACAATATTTCTAAGTTTCTTTAACAAATTAAATTAAAAACTATATTTTTTTATTTCTAAATTAAGACAACAATATTACAACAAACAAAAATAAAAGTTATAGAATTTTGTTTAATTAAATTCACTTTTTTACTACTTTGTTGCTGTGTTTACTTTGTGCTTTCAAGCGAACCGAATAACGAGGGAAAAAGTAAATCTTTCGTCCATAAAAAAACAGAAAAGGAAAAAAAAAATGATGAAAACTTTTAAAACCTTTAGAAACTTTTTGAGGAAGATATCTAATGCGGCGAAAGCACAAAGTAATTATTTAACAAAAATAGAAAAACAAAAAAGTTTTGTGAATTTTCTTTTTGCTATTGTTGTTGCTGTTTGCACTTCCACATCTTCAGAGAGTAAAGAATGCATGATACTTAACAAGAAAATTGATTGAAATTAGCAGAACTTTAAGCTGGTAGTAATTTTGTATCCTTTTTTTGAATTTCTTTTTTCGTTTGCATTTCCAAGAGGTTTGATTCAAGTTGCACTTTCTTGAAAGTGTAAGGCTTCGTGATTGATGACACTCGTGATGATACAATTAACGACGAATTGATGGCTGGAATCAATTTTTATTGGCAGATTTTATGTCGTTTCGGAGACATAATTTCACGTAGTTCGGCAGTGGAATTTTATTTGACCCACCGAAGTGAGGCATATCTCTTCACTATGGCCCTTATTGTGATTGTCGATTATTAATCGATAGACGAATATTATCGATAGACAATCGTTGGTTATGAACTTCGGCATAGCGAATATCGATTGTGAACGATTCTTTTCGTTTTGACAGACGATGGCTGAAAGAATTCATTTTGCAAGAACGAAGATGTAATTTATTTCAATTTAATCACTTTTTTATACAAATGAAGTTGATTACAGGTCAAAAGTTATTAGCAACAGAAAACAAATGGAAAAACTGTTAAGTTTAATGGAAGCTAGATGGAAAAATTTCACCGTCGAACTGATCAGTTTAGGGCCTCCTGCACGTACCCGTGATAAATGGTTAAAAGTAAATTTGAATTTGCATACATATGAATTGTACCAGTGAACATGGGCTTTCCTAACAGGTTTGGGCTGATTTAAAGTGCAAAACAAAGAAAAATAAATTTGAGAATAAAACCAAATAGAGAACCCTAATCGCCTCCTATTCCTGGCCATCGCTAAAAAGTCTTTATGCATGTTTCCTTCTTTCAAATCGGCAAAAAATAATTCAATTGAAGACATTTTGATCTTGTTTTAATTTTATTTACACAAAAACACTACAAATAATCAATTCAAATGTCAAACAATTTTCAAAGTATGCGTGATGAGAATATCCTTAGCACAACATCGACGAAATTAAGGATAACTAGTGCAGTGCACAAGATATCTGGTATTTTTACAACGGCATTGATGTTTAGCTGGATGTTCTGGAGACGAATGGGTATCGTATTAAGCTACGTTTATAGCGGATGCGTATTCTAACAAACAACAGCTCTGACGAACAACAGCTCCATAAGAACCTACATTTCTTTGTTCTGAAATGTAAGTCAGAACAGTTGTTCGTCAGAATACGCATCCACTCTAACCGTAGGCTTAACCCATTAAAAAAAAAACAAAATAACAAAGCGTTCTGTGACCCACTCTGAACTATTCCTTAGAAATATGCAAATATCTAGGATATATGATCAACAGGGAAGTTGTGTCCCCCTAAGAATAAAATATCCTACAAAAAAAATATGGACATCTCGTTCGACTTATGCACTGCCCGACCTTTGGCCTCATATGCAGGTATTCAGAAAGACGCTGCGTAGACGTAATCTCAATGTTCTTTACCACGCATGAAAAGTGAAATAAATTTTCAAGAAAAAGTCGCAAATTAAAACTGATAACGTGGGACATAAGTCCAACTAAGTTATTGAACTCATGTCTTCTGCTCTTATAACGGGACATTTAGGGGATTTTTTCAATGTGAATTTTATGGCAGATTACCAGTGAGTCGTTATTGTATTTTAGTTCAGCATTGTTTGACATTTCATTATTGGAAAGAGTTAGCCCGACTTTTTAGTTTGACATAACTCCTTCCAATATCAAATTGTAAAATCATGTCCATTACAGAGTGATTTAAGACTAAACAAAGCCTTCTTGAACTTGTATCTGCAACAATTCAGCTTCGTCATTATAAACACGTCACGATTGAGTACCTCAGAAGTCCTCACTTGGGCCAATACTATTTTTCAAATTTCATGCTTGATTCTTTTTCACATCAGATACGATTTCTTTTTTTTTACACTCAAAAACACTCACGAAACACAGATTTTTACTATACGACAACACGAATAAACGGTATGATATGATAGAACACATGGCGTGATCTTATATATTAGACAAAAAAAAGAAAATTGACAACAAACAAAATAGTTTGTGTATTTTAAATGAAATCTCTTTTAAACGCTCTTCTCTGGTCGTATAATAATATTTTCATCAATAATACATCCCTGTTCTGCTAATTTCTTCAATTTAAGTGTTCTTTTCTCGCGTCTTTCACGCTTGCGAACACGTTTCAATTGCTTAAATAATTTAAAGTATTTCTTTACTTTATTCGGATTTTCATCGCAGTAATCCAAAAGGGTCTCACAGAATGCTCGTCCCATGTGCTCGTAGTCCTGCAAGTAAAAAAAAATGAAATAAAAATATTAAGCGAAATTACTTTTTTCAAGATAAAATAATTTGCACCAGTTGACATTTTCTCTCGTTTTCCATGTCCAAGTACAGAGCAATTGATTAAATTTGTTCGCTAGGAGCGACATTTTTTCTTAATACCATCAACCCTCTCACACCTCACATACACATATGTACATAGAGTGTGGGTGTCGTTGACATAAAAGGACATGACCAAATAAAGATTTTCACCTTAGGTCAGCTGCGCTCGTGTTGAACTTCTTGTCAGGTAAATTAATATCTGTCTGTCGGAATTTTTGTTGTTTATTTTTGGTCGTATCACCGCAACACACACCAACCCAACTCGTCCCAATTTGAGGTAAAATGAAGTTTATGGGATTTTTTCTATATGAACTCAACCAACACACTTCTTGTTTACGGGGTTATTCGTTTAGAAAATGTAGACATGTTCGGGATACACGTGCCCCTCCTTCTGACCCCAGCACCCAACTGGATGAGTGGGAGGAGGATATTTATACATATCCTCTTGTCATCCCCTTAAGTCATGTTCTATGAAATTTAATAATGTTTTCTACGTCGAGAATTACCAAGCTGGCATGAGTGTGTGTCATGTGGGCGCTTTCGACAATTTATTCTACAGGCGAATATTAAATGGTGCCATTCTACGGGTTCTTGTGGCATCACTGTCCTGTGGGATAGTCAAATATTGGGCCAAGCATAAAATTAGGATACTTTGGTTTGCAGATTGATGAACAAAACCCTAGGGAATAATGAACTGAAGGAGTCCTTAATGAATGTTTGCCCCCGAGGAAGTCTAATCTATGCTGATGAGGCTAATGGCTGTTTACTAAATTTGTTTTCTTAACATTTTAAGATTATGCGTAAAACGTAGGTTCGGCGTCGGTGTCGGTGTCGGTGTCCGTAAAGTTGCAAATTTTGTTTTGAATGAATTTTCTTAAATGGATGGGTGAAGGAGATGTCCGACGTTATTTTGATTGTTGGTCCCAGGGGATTATAATCTTAAGTAAAAATCAGAACGGTCTACATAGAGCAAAATTTATCTTAAGAATTTATGTAGACGTTGACGTGTCATAACTTGAAAAATTTAATTAAACCACTTACTATCTTCCTTTAAACTTACTTACTGACTCAATAAGACTTACATTTAAATATTAATATCTGTAAGCGGGCTTAGGCCAAAGGTTAATAATAAAAATGTCCTACTTGACATGGGCGATCAAAGATCAAAATCAATCGACGGGGTAGCTTCCTCTTAAAACAACATTTTTCATACCACGCTCCATATATACTCACTCGGAGAAGCTCCACAGCGCTCTGTATGACTTCACCGTTGTAGTTCAGCCTCAGTTAAAGGCCTACCTACCTGTCCGGATTCAGGCCTACCTGATCATAATAGAAGAATACTTTTGTGGCTACGAAGCCGGTACCCTCTTATGGTACCTGAAATTGGGGTAAAGTCCCAAATATCTGGTTTAGTTCAGTTAATCGCTCTTGTAATGTGCCTCCGACTCATCTTGATCAGGAAATTGTCCGCTCATGTCAAAGACTACCCTGTTGTATAGGACATGGATTTTTATGAACTGCGACTCTGGTGTTCAGTGAAGGCGCAAGCCTTCGCAAAAACCCGAAACCTTTACATCAATACACCCATACAACGAGTTGGATTGATGTAGAACATTCACTTTGTAAGACGCAAGCAGTTACTAACTAGTTGTCGGTATCTGGTCACCAAGGTATTGCAGGCAACGAATCTGCAGATGAGCTGGATCAGAATTTGCGTTCTAAGGACCAGAACCCTACTGCAGAGTCACATGGGCTGCTGCTTTAAGGCTAATTAACGGTTGGGAACAACAATTTCGTCTGAACCACTGAGAAAGTGTCCCGGTTTTAAGACAATTCAAGAGATTCTACAACAAGGAGAGGAGAATATTAGGAAGGTGCGGGGCTTCCTTACTGACCATTGCGACCTGAGATGTCATCTTAACAACACAAACTTGTACCCAAAGACTGAATTTCGGTTTTGTCTAGAGGATGACGAAACTAACCGAAACCGAAAATATCCTCTCTGATTGTCCGGCCATTTATTGGCGCCGAGTGCTGGAAGATAAGCAGGAAAGAAGAGCTGATACTGGGCTCCTTCGAAAGAAAAATTCTTCGATGGATATTTGGTGCTGTGTGCGAGGAGGGCGATTGGAGGAGAAGATATAACCGCGAACACTATGAGCTGTAAAAAGATGTGGATAGAGTCCTAAAAAAAACGTCGAGCCGGTGTAATTCGGCCACATCGGACAACAATGCTCCGGCCAAGAGGATCTTCGAATCCCAGCCTCAAGGTTCGAGACGACAAGGAAGACCGAACTCACGTTTTAAAGACAAAGAAATCGCGGATGCCAGAGCGATTGGTCTGGACAACTGGAAACAACGTGCCCGGGATCGCAGAGGATGGAAGCCAGCAGTGTCTCAGGCAGGGACCCTTCACGGGTTGGGAGCCGGATATGTAAGTTTTAAGACATATATGATATTGCCTCATTGGCGAGCTGCGTGGGATCCTTTCTGGAACTTGTTATTACCAGCTGAGTCGGTTGCGCTTTATCTTTAAATCCGTTTCCCGAATCATGCTTGGAAGTCTTTCAATATGTTTGATGACTTCAATGACTTACTTAATGGATTGCATTCTGAAGTCGCAATTTGATAATTTGCTGGGTTCTCTTTAATGAACACGGAGCCTAAACCTCTTACCCAGCACTTCGTATTGGGGACTGTTGAGTGCCTAGTACATCGACTGGAGAT
The DNA here is from genome assembly GCA_963576555.1 of Ferdinandea cuprea. NCBI lineage: Eukaryota > Metazoa > Arthropoda > Insecta > Diptera > Syrphidae > Ferdinandea > Ferdinandea cuprea. The sequence goes on from OY754958.1 coordinate 136,233,204, forward strand.
TCGTGCTACCAGACGAGAGAGGGGTGCACTCTCACTAACGCACTCCTTCGTGTTTTCGGACGGCATGCTGTAGACGAATTCCAAGTCTCAGATAGTGCCTGGCTCTCTACTTTAGGGGCTGTGCCTTGGGTAAACTGTCTAACCAAGTAAAAAAAAACATTGTTACGAAGCGACCAATGGCCCTAAAAAGGCCATGACAGGGTCGACGACCCTGTAAAATGAAAAATGTACAACGACTTTCAGATATTCAAACGGAATGATCGGTATTGTGAGAGCTCCGAAAATCATTTATTAACGATTTGATCTCCGACCCCATTTCTGCGGTTAAATCCCCGCAAGTCCACAACTGACCAAATATTCACACCGGCGCTGATCCTTGTTAACGAAGCCAAAACAAAGAACAAGCTGTCAACAACAAGGCACATGATGCATCGGTCAGAACTTCAGGAAGTAAGTGACCTCGATCTGATGTAGGTAATACCCGAAAACGACATCAAAAGAAGAATAACTTTGCCAATAGCTGTTTAGCTGGGAATTAACACCAAAGCTCCAGCCCGCAGAATTTTCGACTCTAATAAGTAGAGACAATGCAGTAGAGAAAGCCCTCGCATTTGGTGGCGCTCTCAAGTATAATGAGACCATAACCGCTTGTGCAACTGGAGGAAGTTAGACCTAAACCGTGCTATTGGTTAAGGGGTTAAGGTCCACGCTAGATTGTAAAGCTGCCTAAGCAAGTAAGTAGTAGATATGATGAAATATGCTTAGTTAAACTAAATAAAATAACCCCCAATTAGCCTATGTTTGTGCAATTGAAGCGACGAAAACTACAAAAAAGATCCCATCACTTTAAATAAAACTCATGACAGAAACTATGGTAAATACTTACACGCTCATCACAGAGGATGAACCAAATGCCAGCCTACTCCACCCTGAAATCTTACAGGAACTCAAGAAAACACGAACTACTTGGAATACATCTAACGAACAAATGCTTACTACGTTATAACTTTCAACACAACTTCAGGGTTACATTCCATGGAACGCTTAAACTAGGAACAAAACAAATCAACATTTGCCAAGGATTCCTATATATGGTATACGCACGGATCCAAAACGAATGACGGTGTTGGAACGGGAGTATAAGGTCCTCGCACTAATACGAACCTATGCGCTAGTAAGGACATAAGCCGCTCTGTATTTCAGGCGGAAATCCATGCAATAGAACTCTGCATTCGAGAGAATTTAAACAGATTTATAACTAACAAAATCATCTAAAATTAGCGCCTTTGAGATAGCAACAGAACTAGTCTGAGAATGGCTTTAACTCCTCCTAACACTGGCCACCACCAATAAAGTACATTTGATCTGGGTGCAGTATAGTCGACATGAAGACGAAGAACAGAATCCGCATCCCAAGTTATGATACCAAGACTATTCTGCGGGCTATCTATAAACACTACAAAAAGTTGTATCAAAACCTGGCGAGAAGAGAAAAAGCTACATTTCTGGAGGTAGACCGAAGGAAACAGACTAGCAAAAACCTTCATGCCAAACAGTACGCACAAAAAAACGAAACAACTACTGCAACTTGGTAGAAGTCAGATTCAACTAGTCACTGGCTTCCTCACGGAGAACTGCCGGTTCAAAAAACACCTTGCTATGGGAATAGCCCAAGACAATACTTGCAGATTGTGCAACGAGGACGAAAAAATAGCAGAAACATATACTATGAGACTGCAACTGGTTAATACAAGCTCGTCAACGTTATCTTAGAAAATTCTACCTTGAAGCAGCGGATATAGCTGCCGCCAGCTCACCCCAAGAGCTAGTCGCTTTTATAATTAACTGCGGCATCATGGATGAGCTCTAAACGGAGGAAATCACAATAGACCCCTGCGCGGCCGCAGTGATCTGGGATACAATACACACCACCTCAAGCCCCCAATCTAATCAAGTCTAATGCAGAATTATTGAAATGATTTCCGCGCTTACATATATTAAGTTAATTTAAAAGGTGAAATTATTGCATTCTTATAAAACCCTAAAAAATAGAACCCTGCACTGTACACAGGACTCAAAGTAAACTTTATGGCAAAAGGCACACAATGCTTTCGAAAGCACAGTCTCTTCTTAAAAATGCCATTACGAATCCGCAAAAGGATTTCAAAGGTACAAGTGAAAACACAAAGAAAATGTTCTACTTACTCCGGTGGAAAAGTGCGTTCCCTTTCTCGATCCAAGGCTGGAGCCACCAAACGATGCCTCTATCGTATAGCTATTCGTTACTCCCAACATCCAAACGACAATCCGTCCGGTACCCTCTTTGCTCCTTTGTATCTTGAATTTACAATTTTCAAAGGAAAACTACAAAGAACGCAAAAAAAAGAAGAAAAACATAAAAATCCATTTCCCTCTCCAAAACAGCTTTAAGCACACTCACCTTGTCGGCCACATTTTTGTGCATCATTAGCGGGAAAACTTGTTCGGTGAGTTTCTTCTCTGGATTGCGTCGATTCTCACAGCCGTAAACGAAAATATTCTGCCTTCGAGAGTGTGCGTGCATATCACAGTACATGGCCACACCACATTCATCAATCAGTCTGCAAAAGGGAACAAAGCATATTCTACATCGGAAACAAACACTCAAGTGCTAGCTTACCTTTTAATCATGGCCTTTGTGTACCAAATAGATGGATAAGTCTCCCTTATAACGGTACGATATTGTCGATTTAAATCCTTGCCGGTTAATGAATTTCTCGTATTGCCAACAATGACTCCATCCGGATTCAGCATCGGTATTAGCTTGAAAATGAATTTATGCCGCAAACGTTTCGCAACCGATGAATCGCCAGTAATAAAGTCCATCAGGCCCTTCATCATCCACGAGGATGGCGTTTCGCTGGGATGCACTCGAGCGGATACAACAATGGCTTTTTTCTTCTGCGAAAATTTACACATAATCGAAAAAGTTACTTATAGGCGAAACTACAACTACCTAAATCTTAATTAATTCTTTCTGTTTGTTCAATTCAATTCAATTCAATCTTAGAAGCTATTTAAATGAACCATGATAACCAAAACTAACCGCAAATTAGAAGAAAAAATGGGTTTACCATACCGCAACCACTTTTTTACCTTTTTAGTTAGTGAAAAATGTTTGTTTGTTTTACGACCCTTTCCTAAACTAAAGCAAACTAAAGCGAAGTACATAAACTCAAGACTGAAAACTGACAGCTCAAAACCACAACCACCCTTAAGTAGAAAGCTTTTTCCGTTCCAAGCCACAAAAAACAATTAGATACACAAGCAAGCCAACAGGCGAAAGGGAATGTGCAGAGCTCTGTGACACAGGAAAAGATGGAAGGACACTAAAGGATTACCGCAAATAAAAGAAAACTTTTGCTTGTTTTTTGAAGGCAAATATCGTTCCTCAGAATAGTACATAGTACATAGTGTCCTTTCCACATCTAATTCAATAACAATGAAGAGAATCTGCTGCTTCATCTTGAAATCAACTAAAATGTCCATCATAATGTGGGGGAAAGATACCACCACGTCCACTACGGATGGACGATTTATTGTTTGGCATAAATCCAAACCGAAAAGGACGTTCGTGAGTTATTGAATCGTATTTTAACCAATTTCCGGTCTCTAAATTAAAATGTCATACCGCAGCTTGTTATTATTTGTAGATTGAATGATGTGCACCCTATTTTGTGGTTTGTGGTTAGGTTTGATAAGGATGCTGGCGCATCTTCGATGTTTACTTTGATTGCAGCTTGATGTTAAGATTGTTTGAATTTTGGTTAAATTAAGTCCTTTCTAACAAAATCCACTTAATATTTTTTTCTTTTCTGGAATGGGAAGACCTTAAATTGCCCAATACACGCAGGAAGTTACAAATATTTTGAACAATCGAATTAGAGTGAAACAATTAGTGACGAGAGCTCGATATCGATGTCGATGTCGATAGGTTAAGTTATTTATTTATCGTGATGCGTATAATAAGGCTTCGACCCATAGAATCCGTCGCTGCCGTGCGTGCGTTAAAACTTTTAAATTCACTCATAGGCCGTTCCATAGAACCCGTCGGAACCTTGACAATTGTGTTTTGTTTTGCTTTTTTTTCAAATCTGTGACAAAGGGCGATGGGGATTGCCATATCAAGAGAATAATCTGGTTTTTGTTTTTTTTCGTTGAGTTGAGTTTGAAAATGTTACGTTAAATAAGGACAAATCGTTTAAGTAAAGGGTGTTTTTTTTAGAGGTATAGAACTTGGAATTGAAATAAAACACAAGAAAATCATTTTAATGTCCATCAATTTGGCTTTATTGGAAGGATAATTTTATGCCATTAATGATTTCGGGCATGCGGACGCCGCGGCTGGTTCGAGGTCCAATTTTCAACCACTTTTTTTAAGCATTTGGGGCTGTATGTCGGCAATAACGCCACGAATGTTGGCTTCCAAGTCCCCTAACGTTTCTGGTTTGTTGGCGTTGGCGAGCGACTTCACATATCCCCAAAGCAAATAATCCAATGGTGTCAAATCACACGATCTTGGTGGCCAATTGACAGGTCCATTCCGCGAAATTATGCGCTCATCGAATGTTTCCTTAAATAAATCGATTGTGACGTGCGCTGTGTGGCATGTAGCGCCGTCTTGTTGGAACCACATGTCATCCACATTCATGCCATCCAATTTGGGAACAAAATAGTCGGTTATCATGGCTCTATACCGGTCTCCATTAACGGTAACTGACTCTCCAGCATCATTTAGGAAGAAGTATGGCCCAATGACTCCACCAGCCCATAGAGGACACCAAACAGTCAGTTTTTGTGGATATAATGGCGTTTCAAGGATCTCATGTGGATTCTCTTCACTCCAAATGCGGCAATTTTGCTTGTTGACGTAGCCATTCAACCCAAAATGAACCTCATCACTGAACAAAATTTTGCGATGAAAATCAGCATCGATATCAATCTCATTTTCGGACCATACACCACAATCACGACGAAATCAACCTGTTCGTGATGAAATGGCAAACCAAACTGAACATAAATGACATAAGAGTTGCCAGATCTGACCACAAAATGTCAGTTTTATCTCTATTCGAAAAACCAACCTCTAAAAAAACACCCTTTACATAACATATACACAGAAACATACACCCGTATTAATAAAAAAAATACTAATACATATGTTTCTATTTTGGTTGGAAAATAAAATTTAGCTTGAAACAAAAAATAGATAATGCACATTTAGCATCTTTTATCGGTGCCCTCAGATGTAAACCCAACTTAGAATGAATCAGCTGCCGTAAAAAAACTTCAGCTTAAAAACGTGCGACATACATAGCTTTTTGTAAACAGTCTTGTTGGTGCAGAGGCTAACTGCGTTGGACCACTAAGCGAAAGGTCGCCGGTTAAAATCCCGACCTGTACCACCTGAATGTTTTTATTCGCTGCCCCAACTCTTGTGAACGTCTGAGAAACATCCAAGAGTTAGAACTGTCATGAGAAGCTTCTTAAAAATAAATTAATTGCCGTTCGGAATAGACATGAAACTGCTGTAAGTCCCTTCTATTTGTGTCAAAAATATATCTTCGCACACACAGTGGTAGGAGAAAATAGACTTTGGGTCCGGTTATGTCAATTGATTTCATCCTATCCCTAGTAAATTTCTAAGCCATAGGAGACTAGACTAGGATCGAAAAAAAAAAAACGATTAAGGAACTTCACTATCTATGTTCAATACACATTCAATCTTTAAGCAAAACTCTTAGGTCCTCCTCATCCTCCTCATCTCAAAATTTCACTGCGCAAAAGAACACTACAAGACTCTTACCTTGATCGAACTTTCACTTACGTGATTATCAACCCATTCAGGGAAAGGAATATTAATTAAAGCTGTTAAGACTAGCAAGCAAGGGAATAACTCTTGCGTTTTGAGGATCAGCTAGAAAATCAGTTGGTACCCAGGTCCCTAGGGCAGCTGCAGATTTTGAAAATTTGTGTAAAAAACAATGAAGCTCCGACTACATGCCACGCTACATGGATTTTAAAATACAATTCTTCCACTTCTTCCCGAGAAAATCTATTTCTATGTACAAACATAAGGAAAGGCTACAGTCCGCTTGGAGCGAACAGTATGATACCCTATCCCTATCCCTATATGCCCCAAAAAAACCTTAAGAAGATGATGGATAGCATTTTATTTCATTCTATAAAATTTAGAAAAAAAAACACATTTTTTGAAAAAACGCCCCCAAAAAGTGGGCGTGGCCAAAAACTTTGTATGGGCGATATATTGGAAAAAATATTGGCTAAATATCTTGTTAAACATTTTTTTTCGGTTTCTATGAAAATTATCGAAGAAAACAGCATTTTAGTGAAAAACGCCCACAAAAAGTAGGCGTGGCAAAAAACTTTATATGACAAACTTATAAAGGAGGGCAGTGCCTACATATCTTGTGAAGGTTATAACCCTCTATCTGTCCATCTGTAGCATTAAATCGGTTTTTTCTAAATTGTGGGCGTGGCAGTGGGCGTATTCCAAAAAATTTTACACTTAACCATTTCGGAGCCCTAGGGAGTATGTGGTCCAAATTTCAGCTTTCTAGCTTGAATTTAAAGGCCTAAAAATTGCGTACGGACGGACGGACGGACGGACATTGCTAAATAGTCTTAGGATTTGGTCCTGATCATAAATATATATACTTTTATGGGTCTACGACGAATATTAAGGGGTGTTACAAACTATGTGTCAAAATTAATATACCCTTAGGATAGGGTATAAAAATAGACCGGAGATGAATTGTAGAACAGGTGTCAGTATATTTTCAGAGGACTTATATATACATAAGTCCTGGCTGTATAGCTATAGCCAATTGGCTATAAAAGCAATCAATGGTACAAAAATAAAATTCAATTTGATTCACCGCTGGGCTCACAGTACAAAGCGTGTCACTGCTGGGGTCCTAAACAAAAGGATATAAGATGGCTAACGAGTTAGCAAGAAAGGGCTACGAAATGGATCATGATAAAAACTGGACCAATAACATCTTACAGTGTGACAGATCATCGCTGATAGGTCATAATTATTTAAGAAGCCGCGCATAAACCGACACGACATTTGTAGAGGCTACGGCAAAAAGAAATTCTCTTCCACTTGCGAAATGGAACACTTGAAAGCAAATTCTAGGAATTTAGTCTTATTTCGATTTTGAAATGGAAATAATGCCAAATATTTAGAACTTGTCTTTATTTCCTTTGGCGTTATTTCACGTCACTGCTAGATAGAACCAACAAGTTCAAGACGCGAAGGAAGATAGAACTTTAGTTTCAAAGAAAGAGATATTGCTTAACCAGAGCGCTTAGTGGGCATAACTGGAAGCAGCGTGCTTGGAGTCGCAGAGGCTGAAAGCCTATCGTGTCTCAGTCAAAGAATGCTATTGAGTGGCTATGTTGCGCAACAACCTGGGAATTATTTTAATGAATACTATTTTGTTAATTTAAAATAAAATGAAAACATAAGGAAAGGCTACAGTCCGCTTGGAGCGAACAGTATGATACCCTATCCCCATCCCTATATGCCCCAAAAAAAACCTTAAGAAGATGATGGATAGCATTTTATTTCATTCTATAAAATTTAGAAAAAAAAAAAACATTTTTTGAAAAAACGCCCCCCAAAAAGTGGGCATGGCCAAAAACTTTGTATGGGCGATATATTGGAAAAAATATTGGCTAAATATCTTGTTAAACATTTTTTTTCGGTTTCTATGAAAATTATCGAAGAAAACAGCATTTTAGTGAAAAACGCCCACTAAAAGTAGGCGTGGCAAAAAACTTTATATGACAAACTTATAAAGTAAGGCAGTGCCTACATATCTTGTGAAGGTTATAACCCTCTATCTGTCCATCTGTAGCTTTAAATCGGTTTTTTCTAAATTGTGGGCGTGGCAGTGGGCGTATTCAAAAAAATTTTACACTTAACCATTTCGGAGCCCTAGGGAGTATGTGGTCCAAATTTCAGCTTTCTAGCTTGAATTTAAAGGCCTAAAAATTGCGTACGGACGGACGGACGGACATTGCTAAATAGTCTTAGGATTTGGTCCTGATCATAAATATATATACTTTTATGGGTCTACGACGGATATTAAGGGGTGTTACAAACTATGTGTGAAAATTAATATACCCTTAGGATAGGGTATAAAAATAAATCTTAATCGTTTTGTAAAAAGGTAATAGGTCGTCAGTTCATACCAAAAATAATGTGGATATAAAACTTTTAGTTTTTTCCGAAATTCCAATTTTCCTGGCAGCTTTTAAAATTTTTCGCACTTGCCAAAGAACAGTATTTAATATTTATATATAAGTAATGTCTTAACCTCAAAGTGCGTTGCACTACTAAACGAGGGGTTCCGCGTTATAATCCACCCAATTCCAGTCTTTATTCGCTACCTCGCTTATTGATCTACCTCCTGCGAAAGCCTGACAAATATTAAAGAGTATGAACTGTCATGAGAAGCTTTTCAAAAATAAACTGCCGTTCGAAATAGACATGAAACTGCTGTCTTCCATTGGTGTCAAAAAGTATATCTTTGCAAACGCAATGGTTGGAGAAGTTGGACTCTAGGTTCCGTATGGGCCGTTAATATTTTTTATATAAGATAAATATCTTTTCCATTATATTTCTTAATTTCAGATGTTTAAATAATAAAAAATAATTGACTTCTGTTTTAGATATTCTTGGCAGTTCTTCGAAAAGAAGCTTCACACGGTATGTTCTTAAACATTTCATCAAAAAAAAAAAAACAATAAACTTTTCATATACTTTGATACATTGTTAGGAATGTACTAATAAAGACATGTAATTATGTTTTGTTATTTTATTGATTTTTGAAACTTATTTTTTAACGAAGAATGTTGCAAGTTTTTTTTAAAGTGTCCTTGAAATAAAAGCAGAGAAAGACAAATTTTATATATTAAGGAGCCATCATATAGCTATCATTGAAATCCATCATTGAACATTTTGTTTTTGTAATTTAAGACCACTAAACAAACCATATTGACGGTATAAAAATAAAGCTTATCACTTATAGAATTTTTCTACAAACAAAAATTACTTAATTCTGATTTAAACTTTTCTATAAATCTATTTTTATTAATTCACTGATAGAAATCGATTTCAATGAACAGATGATAATCGTTTCTACAATTTGGAACACAATCATTCCACTGATGTGTTCGATTCTCAGCTGTCAGTTTTGCTTCCATTGATCAACTCTAACCTTAAAACCTTTACCAGTGGCCTTCCACTGACAGAAATTTTTTAATGATTGCTATAACCGACTTGTCAAAAAAATGAAACAACTATTCCACTGATTTGTTCCAATGATGCATTTCAATGATAGCTATAACTGGCCCCTAAAGTTTGATTTGCCAAAGTAAACGACGTTTTTACAATTCCTGTGCCATTAAAATAAGGTTTCAAAATGCTGAGTAATGTTTTTAAGAAAAAAAAAAGTTTTTATTTTTAATGAAATTAATGCAAAGGTTTTTTTAATTTTTTTAAATTTCTCGTATATATTAGTATACTAAAGAGAAAGTTATTTTATTTTTTGCTTTATCTTTTCAAATAACGGTACCTGCCATACAAATTTTTTTGTGAAAATCACTTATCACTATTTTTCTCGAAAGTGTTTCCAAGGATTTAGATTTTTTTTTGAACTAAGGATACTTGGAATGCGGCCAAAAATACTACATACTCAGTTTTTGAAAAAAATAAAAATCGCTTAGCGATAATTTACAAAACCGCCAATATCTACAAAAATAACGAAGCGACCTCCAAAAAATTTGACTGTTTTTATACCCTATCCTAATCCTAAAAGTATATTGATTTTGACAGAAAGTGTAACACCCTTTAATATTCGTCGTAGACCCATAAAACTATATATATTTATGATCAGGACCAAATCGTACGCAATTTTTAGGCCTTTAAAATTAAGTTAGGAAGCTGAAATTTGGACCACATACTCTCCAAAGCGAAAAAAATGTTTAACAAGATATTTATCCAATATGTTTTCCAACATATCGCCTATACAAAGCTTTTGGCCACGCCTACTTTTTAATTTAATAGAATGAAATAAAATTGCTCATGTTTTTTATACTGTTAAGTCGAATAAATTTGCATACTTAGATTTTTTTCTTATAACGATTTTCTTTAATTTAAATTAATTTCGTTTTCTCAAAAACGATTTTGATTTTTTTGTATTTTGAATAATTATGTTAAATGTGTTTAATGTGCGAAATTACATGAAAATCGTAGGTGCCGTTTTTGGGAAAATCTAATTTTTCAAAACCTAAAAAGTGATTTAAATAAATTTGGGATATGATCAAATGTAACTATTCCTTTTAAGGCGAATTAAAAATGCACATCATGTTGCGGGAAAGTTTCGTATGACGCAGTCGTGCACTTTATTTTTTATACATAAGAATGTTTCGTAAGAATGTTTTAAAACAATTTTTAGGTTATGTCTGCAGTCAGTGTATAAGAGGTAATCACAGTAGCAATTTGTCCCTTTCCATTTTGTATAATAAACATTTTTTAAGTTATTAATCCATATATTTTAATTATATATATATATTTTACGGTCTTATGATCCAACAGAATGATCCGCCGAAAATCGGTACCCTGGTGGAACTCCGAACTGCAGTGTCTTCGTAAAGAAACTAGGAAGCTACTAAATCGGTCTTTAAAAACCAACTCAGTGGAAGACTGCAATCTTTATCGATCGAAACAAAAAGTTTTTAAGAGACTTATTCGCAAGTCGAAAATGACTCCTATAAAAAGTTTTGTGAAGAGGTCGAATCTCTAAGTGCAACTAGTAGGCTTATTAAAGTCCCCCAAAGGAACAGACCAATTAAACTGGATGCAATTCTTAAACCTGATGGCACGTATACTGAGACAAAGGCGGAGACTTTTAGGCTTCTACTTGAGAGTCACCTTCCGGGAAATCAGGTTACTACGTGTTCTTCAGCCCTTCAAACGATGGTGGCTACATTTGAACCGACTAATACCACGCGGCACAGCTGGTATATTGCATCGGGAGTGTTGACTGATGATGCTATCAAATATGCCATTGCATCTTTTGAGAGTTTCAAGTCACCTGGTCCAGATGGAATTTATCCAGTTTTGCTGAAACAAGGTTTAAATCAGGTTTTGCCAATGTTGAAAAGAATTTTCACCGCGAGCTTGGCCTTGGCCTATATACCTTCCCCATGGCGACTGGTTAAATTGGTTTTCATACCAAAAATTGGTAAGTCAGACTACACTCTAGCCAGAAGCTTTAGACCCATAAGTCTGTCTTCCTTCTTACTGAAAAGTTTGGAAAAACTGGTTGAGCTGCATGTGCGCAAAGTTGCTCTTCGATCACATCCTCTCTCTGAGATGCAACATGCCTATCAGCGCGGAAAATCCTGCGAGACTGCGCTTCAAAACCTTGTTGGTAGGATTGATGGTGCTCTTGACCGGAAGGAGTACGCGTTGGTCATTTTCGTCGATATTGAGGGTGCTTTTGATAATGCGACCTTTGACAGTATGTGTAACTCAGCCAGACAGCATGGTGTAGATGAAACTTTGGTGTTGTGGATTAAAGCAATGCTAATGTACAGGACCTTGGTAGCTGATGCAGATTGTGGCAAGTGCGTCATAACAGGGGTAAATAGGGGCTGCCCTCAAGGTGGTGTTCTGTCTCCCCTTCTATGGTGTATGGTGGTAGACTCTTTGCTTACGGCTCTCAATTTTCCTGGGAACTACACTCAAGCTTATGCGGATGATGTCGCTGTTCTTTCTGTCGGTTCAAATCTAGGGGCTGTCTGCTCTCAAGCGCAGATTTGATTGATGTCTGGTGCACGAGTAATGGGCTTTCAGTGAATCCTCTTAAAACCACGGTTGTTCTCTTTACGAGAAGGAGAAGGTGCTTAAAGGTGTCACCATCCCTATATCCGATGAAGTCATATATCTATATATCGAAAACCGATAAAGCGCTGTTGACTTTCTGGCAGGTAAAAGGCACTTCTGGTAAGAAATGGGGCTTGTCTCCGAAACGGGTCCTTTGGATCTATACGGCCATGATTAAACCGCTACTCTCATACGCATCAGTTTATTGGTGGAACAGGCTTTCGCAGAAACGTGTTACTGCTTCTTTTGCCTAACTTCAAAGTACGGCATGTCTCGGCTGCACAGGGGCCTTCCCTAGCACCCCGGGCTCTGCTCTAGATACTTTGATGAATCTTCCTCCCCTTGATTTATATATCATGGGGTGTACGCTAACAACCATCTTTCGCTTAAAGAGAGGTGGTTTTTGGTACCATGCGCACTGGAATTTTGAAGAACTTGCTCGAGAATTATCCTTTAAACCCCTTCTTATGGATATGCCGTCTGATGCAATGACACCAGAAATCCTTCTGCGAAAAAACTACCTCGTCAACTTTCCACAGGTAACGTAATGGATTCGGTCAACTCTGAGGCATTGATTGAATGCAATCGTATTTTCACAGATGTCTTCAAAACTGGACAGGGGTCTGGTGCTGGAGTCTTTGTGGAACGCGATGACATAAGACTGTTTTCCATGCGAAGATTTTTGCCATCCTAATGGCTATGCGCTATATTGTGAACAACAGATGGAGGGCTAGAGGCATTTGCATCTGCAGTGATAGCCAAGCTGCATTAAAAGCGCTTCTAAACCCCTTTTAACTCGTCCAAGTTAGTGCTAGAACTTAAGATTCACTGTGTTCAGTCTTCCGACCAAATTCAGAGAAAGCTTGTCTGGGTACCAGGTCACACTGGCATCCAGGGAAATGAGATCTCGGATGAGCTTGCTAGGCAAGGTTCAGAAGAAGTTTTCTCAGGACCCAAACCTGTGTTGGGTCTGCCTGCATCTTTATTCATGTCTTCTATCGATGTTTGGGTTTCTCGTGGACAAAAGATTCGGAGCCTCGATTGCGGTGGATGTAGACAGACCAAACTACTGCGCCCGGACATTTGCAAAAGGTCAGCATCTTTTCTTCTATCTCTGAGGAGAGTCGACTGTAGGCTACTTGTAGGCGTTCTTTCGGGCCAGCAAGCTTTTGCTAAACACTTAAATGTGTTGGGCTTAAGCGACACCACCACCTATCCTGCTTGCGGTGAGGAGGATGACACAGCAGAACACTTTCTCTGCAATTGTCCGGCCTATGCTCGCATCAGGTGGCGGATCTTCGGGGCTGACGTGGTGAGTGCCGAACATCTAAGCTCTTTATTACTGAAGCTCCTTCTCGTTTTTCTTCGAAAGACGGGAAAACTAAGTACATTAATGTAAGGTGTCTGAATAGTAGTACAATGGACCTGTAGTTGTGTCTGAGCGCTCCATCGGATAGTAGCAACCTCCGACACAAAAAAAAATAAATAATAATAATGATGCAACCCTACAAGCGAAGTTCCGATTCCAACCAAAACTTAACTATTCACCATTAAACAATGATAAAACTACGAACCCCCCCAAAACAAAGGAACTTCATAACACCAATCCACTCACCTTCATAATTTCTTCGTCTGTAGTGGGTGCAGTCACCGTTAAATAGTAAACATTATTACCAGCCAACGATCTGCAAAGCAGTCTTAATTTGCAAAATTTCGATTTAACCGGATGCTTCTGAATAGCCATTAGATAATCCTGTAAAGGAAACAAGAAAAAATATTATTACAAAATTCATTAACATAAACCATTCTAAAGCTCCTGTAAAGCCAGCAGCAGAACAACAAATAACCCACCTGTAAATCACTATACGTATACGGATAGCTGTGCGCAAAGTAAACAGTGTCATCGTCATGAGGAAATTCAATATTAAATGTCAACGTATACGACCAATTGTCCTCGTCCTCCTCATTTGAATTCCTGCACAGAAAGGACATGAAATATCACACATAAAATAAACACAACACCATAACAATTCATATCAATTCATCATCATTATTGCCAACTTGCAACCGAAAATATAAAATTGTTCGCTTGGAAGGATGCATATACTCGTACACATTCGCAGAGGATGCCATATAGTGGACATCAGAGGATGATGATGATGATGATAAAAGGACCGACACGGATGTGTGCCTGGGATATACTTACTCATCATCATTGCGGTAGTAGCAGATATTCTCACCACAGCGCCTCCAGCCTTGGCCGATAACTCTAGCTTTTGTCGTTGAGTACATTAAGGGTCGCATACCCTCGTTATATAGGCTGTCGGATTTCACCAGGTTCACAATGGAGAATCTGTTGAATGTAACAGAACAGAGAACTTTCGTTCGTTAGCTTGGTAATGAATAAAGGATTATTTTTATTGTTATTGTGTAGTTTTGCTCCTTTTCAAGAATTAATTATTAAATGTGATCTATGGGCTACTCCTACTCGTTTACAGGGGGGGGCGATAAAAACAACATTGTTAAAGGATAAAATATGGTAAAATTGAATAAATTCCCTGGAATTCAAATTTTGTTGCTTTAGACTTTATCTCCTTGTGTGAGATGCTAAAATTTGTTTCCCCAGAAACCAAGAGAACGAAAAAGTAAATACTAAAATAATTTTGTTATACAAGAAATATTTTATTTATTCATTTTTTATTTTTAAATACAACTAAAATACCGCAAATTTAAGTGCGAATTTGCCAACAATGTCTCGCCGTTTCCTCTGTCTTCTGAAGTTGCGGCTTTCCTGTGCTATTTCTTAGGGGAATACCCCTTCGTCGGATTATTTCATTTTCTTTGTTACTTGTTGTTCCTTGAAACAAGTCCTTGCGCCATCCTGATACGCGTTGGTACAGACACCTTGATCTGCGAGCAAATCCAAATGCAAAGTATATTGTCAAAGATTTCGATGGAATGTCTCGATGCATAGCTTCCAAGCTTGAGAAGCACCACTCTAGGTCGTATTGATTCGGATAGGTTTCGGTTTTGTAGGGTCCCATGCAAGTTACTGAGCCATCAACGACTTTACCAATTCTCACTGTGTATTTGCATTCTTCAGAGTTTGCAACTATGAATATGCCACGTCTGATGTAGTTTCCTTCGTGAATATCTCGCAGGAACCAGTAGAGTCCTCTTTTGCCCCACAGCAGGAAGGCGTCTTCGATTAAATCGTCAATAGTGAATTCGAATCCATTGTTTGTGTTGATCCTTTTAACGTATGTTTTGTGATAAGTTTGACAGTGATGTAGGAGTGTGTTAACGTCACCAACCCACCAGCACTTTGCGATACGGCACTGAGTCTCCATTGTTGAATTGATTGATTGATTTCAATATGCTTCTAGTTTGGTGTTTGAAGTTAAACTGAATTCACTGTCTAACAGGCTTGGTATTTATAGGGAAAATCTAATTACCTGATCTGATCTTTTTGGGATAATTTTGATATGCACCCACTCAGGTAGAGGGTTATCGAAAAGGGTTACACAATCGAGGTAGGTAAATTAGGAGGGCTTTTCGCGGAAATCTAGTGGTCATAAAATGGGAATATATCAGGTAATAATCCGGCACAATATTTATTACACTTTAATTTTATTAATTGCAAAAGGAGAGGATTATGTTGCGTCAAAAGGTGCAACAGTTTTGCAATACCTGACTTATTGCAACCTTTTATTGTTGAGCTATAGTCGTAAATATTTGCGAAGTGAACGTAACATTTTAAGGTCCTGTGGTAGATGCGTGGATTATGTGGCAAGTAATGAAAAAAATAAGAGCTGTCTTTCACAGGAATAACTACTATCTACCCATTATGACATGCCGAAATCAAGATTAGAGATTTGACAGTAACCTCTTCAACGGATGGGACGGAAACACGGTATACCTAAAAGCGTTCTATTAGGTCCGGTATTTTCAAGAGCTCATGTAGTAAGGAGCAAATGCAGTAAATGCAGTAATGTCTTTGTAAGCAAGTCTCAGCATGCATACATACAAAAAATGTTAGGAAACATCTCTGCATCACGAAGTGAGCAAAAGAGATGCCGAATTTGTTCTAGATGCCGGATGAGGTGTGAGATCCTTAAATGATGATGAAGATAATCAACAAGCTTGGAGGAATAGAACTGCCACTTAAATATTGAGAAACGCATTAAAAATAAGTGAATTAGTGCTTAAAACCAGCTATAGGGCATTTCTTTTGTACAGTCATGGTTAGACCCATACTTTCATCTGACGTTACAGCGTGATAAAAGTAGCAAACAAGGAAACCTTACCACAAGTACACCTCGTGACAGTAGACACCTTTTTGCATCTTCCACCGCTTGACAAACAAATTGAATCAACAAAGCTAATTTAGAGCCTCAAATTTGGACATGGGACGATTGTAGCTGAAGCCCCCGTGGTGGATTTAGACATTTCGTATTATATCGTACGCGGGAGGGATATAGTTATTTACGGCGATAGCCAGGCTGCACTCGAACCACTAAATAATTGTTACATCAAATTGGGTGTCAGGGCACTACGGCATATATGGCAATGAGCGAGCTGGCTAGAGGAGCTAGTGATGCAGGAAATGTAAAAATCATGTATTGCTAAAGAAAACATCGCGTAGGTGACCTGATATAGTCAAACTCGGGTGGTATTATAGTATCCACAGAGCTTTGCCCACATTTCCATCATCAAAGATCTAAGGAAATTTGCATGTTAAGTCAGGACATTATGTTCGAAGAAGACAGGCTTAAAGACTTGGTAATGCAAATTTTTTTTAGGAAATACAGAAGTAGTAGTTAGCTTAAAACTTTGGGAGATACTTAATTTTTGCAACCACGATTTTTACTTTAAATTTTTCATCAGGAATCGCCGTGTCCCTTTCTTGGTGCTTATTGTTGCATAAGAACTTACTTTAGTTAACTATGGCACCAATATCGACAAAAATGTTACTTATCACAAAACGCTTCAACCAGTTATGGAATAGGTACTTGAGTACGTCCACTCCATACCAAGAGGCAACGAACTAAATTAACCTCTTCACTATAATACTGGATTAGCATCAGAATATCGATACAACATTTATCTTTATTTGGTTTGATGTTAGATGTTTTTCGCCAGGCTGTGGCCTATGGCAGCAGTTCCTCGGTGGCCCGAGAAATCCTGGGATTGTAGGATTTTAACTCTCTTTCTGCAGGCTGCAGGTTCTGCTCATGCAATTTCGTTGCTCCGCTCAGGGGTATGTGCACGTCAGTATGAAGATGCAAACTAAATTTTTGGGAGGGGACGTACTGAAGTAGCTTTTCTATATACGGATATACAGTTCCTATCATGTAGCGTCCAAGAAGAACAAACGAACTCGTGCAAATCAAAACTGGTATACAAACTGGCCTATGTGCTTACAAGCTCTATAAGTGGGAGAGACATTAGACTAGTTCATGTCAAAGATTCCCGTGATTGAAATGCTCAAGACCCAATCAAGGGCTCACAACGGAAATATAAGGAAGGGCAACAATCCGCTGGGAGCCAACTGTTTGATATTCTATCCGAATAATATGCATATATATGTAGTACATTCTAAAAATGTATATAGTATATACATTTATTTTATTTCATTTAAAGTCATATTATTTGCGAGTAAATCTATACCTCCTCAACTTAAAAAATGTATTTGGAACCCAGCTTGTAATAGCTTGTGTTTTTTTTAAATTGATTTCAATCCTGCATAAAAGAATTTTGGAAGGTGGTGGACAAAAAAATAGGTAAATAAATTTTTTTCCGGTGCAAACATCCGGATCAAAGATCATATTACGATTTATGCATCAGGATCTAAGAAATCTTCTACATTTTAAAGGGCACATGAAATATGGAAATCGTGAACAACCTTGAAAAAAAGGGCCGAAACCGTCAAAAAAAAATTTTAAAATTGGTATGACACGATGGCCTACATACGAGACAGTAATTTGGATGAAATAACATTCATGAATAATCAGAGCAGTTACTCTACAAATAAACCGACAAACGTTTAGTTTTTTTTACAAAAAAAATGGAGACTTGCCTTGATTCAAGTTCAGCTACGGAATCATTTGTTTAAAGTACTCTAGAATGTCTCACAAGAGCTGTATCTGAGAAATTCAGATCCGAAATGATATCCAAATTTTGATAGTCTCACCATTTAAACAGTAAACGGGATATGCCTGTAATTGTTTATGACTCTCACATTTGTTACACAGTTAAA
This sequence comes from Ferdinandea cuprea, assembly GCA_963576555.1. NCBI lineage: Eukaryota > Metazoa > Arthropoda > Insecta > Diptera > Syrphidae > Ferdinandea > Ferdinandea cuprea. The sequence goes on from OY754958.1 coordinate 136,251,425, forward strand.
ACCCTTTCTGCCTTTAACTTGTAACTACAAACAATCACCCACGTGCGACAATAACATTTCTAGGGTAGACATAATGACCCTTCTTGCAGAAAAATTAAACTCACACAAGTTTATTTAATGATGAAAATTCGTCATCAAGGCAGCTTTAAGAACACCTAGATTACACAAAAATGACACCAAAAGCTTTTTATTTGCCTCAGTTAAAATGGACGGTCTGCAGAAATTTGTTGAAGTAGAACTGGTGAACCCAGCAGGGGAACCTGCCGAGATACAGTCAAAAAAGTAAAAAAGGACCTTTTTTGTAAATGTCTATAAAATCACGTATCAAATTGCTGTTGCTATGAATTTTGACTTATAGGTCCTTGGAACATTGGAACATTAAATGCTGCGTCATTTGTCATTTGCGTAGGAAAATGGCATAGCTGAAATTTCGTGCCTTGTCATGTTTTAGAAGCTGCCATTTAAATGACACAACATCCAGAAAGTTTAGTCATTTGTCCTAGGCGTCATTAAATAGCGATCGCACGGTCATTTGTTTCCGTCATTTAAATGGCACAAAATTCATGTCATTTGGTCAGCCATTTTCATATCAGCCCAAAAATGGCGACCACACGAGCGTAATTTAAATGACTGCTTTGTGACATGATTTTTACGTCAGAGCGTCATTTAAATGACTCACAAAAATGGCCGTGTAATCGCACCTTTACCCTTGATCGTAACATGCACGGAAATACAAAAGAAGAAGCAGAAAAAAAGTACCAAAATCTCCTGAAAAATTCTTATACATTAAAACCACAGCGACAAAAGCAACCTTATCAATCAACCAAACTTCAGCAAAATAATTATATCTAGCTCAATTCGTGCTAACTTATTGCCAATTTAATTTGCGTTCAGGGGCGATACATGACTAATACAGCCGAGTGCAAGCAAAACCAACACCACCAAACGAAAGCCGAAGATATAATACAGAATATGTATATTTGCCTAATTTTTATCAGTAGATCCAAATTTCTCGCTCTTTTAAATTATAAAAAGGCTTACTGAGTTACTCTGATTTTAGGCAAAGAGTGTCTGAAATGTCGCCACTGATCAATCTCCGTATCGACCTTCTATTTCTTGAATACCTCATACGATTAAAGCTTTTTATAAATACAGTCTTTGGCTATGTGTGCAGGTAAAAGCTGTTTAGTTTTTAAGCCTAAAATTCGTGCAAAAGACCTTTTCTCCATCCACCCATCCATTTAGTAACTTGGGTATCCTCTCTGACAGCTCGGCAGCCTTTAATTTAGTTTTGTAAAATGACTTCGAACTAGTCGTATACCACCACAAGCAACTCTCATCTCATTTAAGGGCTAGAATACAGAAATTTATTCCAAGAGGGTCCAAATACATTGGTAAAATGTGTCCTCCAACATCTCACTTATACAATGATAGTAGGATACTTAGCAATAACCGAAGGAGTCGGAAAAGACGTCAATCAAGCTAGCAAAGAAGGAAATATTATTGGAGTTTGGGATTTGGGAGCGTTTTATGCATTTTTCCCGCTGAACTTTTTTGCCAAAAATTATCGTCAGCTCCTCGTCATTTATAGAAACTGAATCCTACTAAATAATATCCCACTGTTTGCATATTAAAGTTGGGAGATTAGGACAATAGTCCCCCAAGGATCCTAGAACATTTTGTTTAACACTCGTACTAATCCTTGCTCTTCACATTACGTCGAGCATAGTTGTGTAAATCTTAACACGCCTACCTTGAAGGCAAGTCTACTTGAGACAGCTCGTCATGAGGTAGTGGGGACCATTGAGAGAGAACTATGTGTTTGACAAAAAAGGGGCTTTCAAAAATGTTCATACTGAATCTGTCTAAGAATCTCCCATTGCGTTGGGTTCGTAGGCTTCTTGCTAAGATCTTTAAGGCTAAACTAGGGAAAAGTCTCTAAATTGTCTCTATTATCGATTATGGTTCTTAACAAAATTTTGTCAGGACTTGATATGACGGAGTGGTTGGGTATTTGGACTACGTCATTGTATCGGGAATGTTGGATGAAGTGATCATGTTTGATCATGGAGAGTGCCTTGAGTATGAAAAGTATTTGGACGGTCAAGAAATGCATCTTTTTGTATAGGGGAAGAAGTTAATCTGTGAAAATCAGTAGTAGAGTATATTTTTCCTGAGAATGAAAACTGATATTCAGTTCAAAGAGAAAATTCAATTTTTTAAAGAAAGAAAAAAATCATATTTTGTTTACCAAATTTTAATGCCTTAAAACTATTTATCAAATTTAATTTTAATATAATAAAATAAACTTCTTAGAAGTTCGTGTCAATATCTAAGTTACTACTCTGACCGCAGCTATTGATGCAGTTCAAAAGTTCACATACTCATCGTATCTTCACTGTCATCAGTATCGTCAAGTTCATCAATATCGTCGCTTTCATTGGTATATTCACTATCATCATCGTCGTCACTATCTTCATCATCACTATCTTCATCATCACTATCTTCATCATCACTATCTTCATCTGACTCATCCAGGGTGCATATCGGGCAGTTGGGCCTATTCCATTCATTTTCGTAGCAAGCCATGCATCCGTTTTTGATTAATTTTAATTGCTCACGATCAAATAAGCTGTCAGTGTCTGTGATTAGTTCCTTATCTTCATAGGGGCCGAAGAACACTTGCATTGAGTCGGATTCTGAATTTTTATTGATCCTTTCAATTTCCCAGAATGACCAAACCAAGTCATATTGATGGCATCTATTCGACTGCACTTGATATGGTCCAAGATATGTAATACATGCATCACCGTACCGTCCAACTTTCGTTGTGTATTCGCAGATTTCAGAGGAGTTGTCGATGGCAAATATTCCTCGTCGAATGTGGTGCAGGTCCACCGAAGGATCCAGCAGGAACCAATATAAGCTGGTACGGGATACAAGCAGGAAAGCGTCTTCCATGATCTCGGAGAATAAAAAGTTGAATCCATTGTCCTCGTTAATTTGCATGATGAATTCTTGATGGTTGGCTTCGCAGTGTTTAAAGAGGTCCGTGGTGGCACCGATCCATTGGCAGTTGGGAAAACGGCAATCAGTAGTCATTTTTGCTTGTTTTGCTGTTTATAAACTTTATAAAAGGTTAAACTGTTAAGCTTGCAAGTTGAACTTGTTCTGAAGTATGAGGATCGATGTTGGTTAATTTATAGGGCGCAAGTTTTCCTACCTGCTTTAGGTTGTTGGATTTGGGGATGGTAATTTACCTAATTAGAACGCAGGTATATTATGCAATTTTATTATAGATTGCAAGGGTTTTATGGGGTTAATCCTTAGTTGCTAACTTTTTATTATTGTTTTATTACAGGTACCATTTTTACCTATCAATTCGATTGAATTTGTTACCTAATCTTTAATCCGGTCTTACCGGCTAAGGATTGGCTTTAAAAATTAGAAAATACTGCAAAATTAAAAATTAATCCTTTTCTCTAGAAATCTGATCTTAAATCGTTTTTCTACGGTGCACCTAAAACCACACTTGAACGCCATGCTATGACTTAATTCCCTAAGCTTGGGTACAATATCATTTCCCAGTTTTTTTCAGCTAACAATAGTGTTGATAATTTTTCCAAACATATGGGAAACAGTAAAGGACTCCGATGTCCTGAAGTTATCGCACCATTTAGGTCCAACATTTTCAGAAAAATCTGTCGCCACTTAAAACAGTATATTTAACAATATGTTAAAGCGGCGATGCGAGGAAACCATTAAGTCGATGCACCACCAAATGCAGTCACTCAAGTTTGCCGAAGTTTAGATAGAAGAACAGTGTCGTTAACATTTCTATGCTTAGACAAGTTTAGGCACTTTTAGAACTAAAAGACTTTGGGTACTTATGCAACCAATTTGTTGTTGTTTCAAATGATTCATTCATTGGTTTTCATTATTTTAGCTTGAGACACATTTGTGTCCATCTCACGCGCGTTAAACGGTTAAACAACAATAAGTGTTTAAATACAAATAAATTTGTACCAAGTCGCAATGTGCAGTATTGTCTTTTCGCACGGGAGCGAATCCTTTATCAGTTCCAACACCAACATTGTTGTCCGCTTTGAGAGACGAAAAAGTCGCTGTGACACTTCTTGTTGCATTTCTTACATGGCAGCTTTTTGTATTGCTGTTTGCAGGAAACTAATTTTCTTAATTTTTTAATTACTTCCTTTTTCCTAACGGTTTCGTTCAGACACGGCAGCCTTTTATCCTTCCAGTTATCAAGACCAAGCCCTCTGGCATCCGCTTTAGCTTGATCTTTAAAGCGGGACTCGAAGATCCTCTTGGCTGGAGCATGCCATTTGGCATTCGCTTGATATAATCGAGTAAATGCAGTCAACGTTTATTGTATGTTTTATGAGTTCGCGGTATCTATCTATATTCTCTCTTCCATTTGCCCTTTTCGCACACATGATCAAATATGCGCCCCAGTATTAACTCTTTAACCTTTCCCTGCTTATCCACCAGCACTTGGCGTCATTTGGAAGATTCTGTAGAGCATCCACTTGGTCTGTCGAGTCAGGAGTTTTGAACCCATTTGCTTCGCCAAACCAAAGTGGTAGCGCTTTCCTAAGGGTAATTATTTGGCGCATCTCCACTGAGATGTCATTCGTAAAGTTTATGTTTACCCCGGTAGGTGTTTTCCTTAACTACTTCGAAGTTGCTGCTATCAGCACGGTTGCGGTTTTTGTAAAATCCTACCAAACTTGGTAGGTTTTTTCAGCTCTGATAGATTGGTACGTTTTAAGTTTTCTGTTTGCAACGTTTTCCATCACTTTTTCGAACATTTTGGGCGGTATAGTGATGATTTCGGAACTAATGTTTTCCTTAAGCTCGTCAATCTTTTTCAAGTACAAACGAAAAGTGGTTTGGAGGGGTAGAATGTGAAGATTTGACTGACATTTTTTGAACCTCAAGCAAATCCAAGTCCAGGGCTTTTTCACACATTTGTGGGCAGACATATTGACGCAAAATTCACTGATACCTATACCTGTCGACTGTTTTGCCTTCCAATGTTCCAATGATGGTTTTGGCGACCCAACCAGTTACTTGTTGGTCATTCAATGGTGTTTGATGAATACCGTTCCCTACATGCCCAATTGTTTGTTAATGGCACCAGAGAGCCTAAAATGGGCCTCGTCGTTCATTAAAATTTGCTTCTAAAAACTATGTTCAATGTTAACGCTTCGAGCGACTATTTGGCCGTATTCGAAGCGACGCGGGTGGTCTCTCGGAAATATTATTAGAGTCAATTACACTTTATGCAGAAACAAATGCAAACCATTCTTTAAAATGGTGGCAAAATCTCACTCTCTCTTTCCGCTTTAACCAGTTTATTAGAATGTCTGGGTAAACGTTGATAAACGACATTTCGACAATCTCCCACTGTCCTGAACTCAACAAAATTTAGCACTTGTTGGCCACGATACACAACCGACTATTTGGTTTGGCTTGGTTTGGTAGGTTTTATTGAAAAGTTCGGTAAGATTATTTTCTTCGCGAGTGGCAACCGTGGCTACCAGAAGTGACATGTTAATGTTGTCACTGCTCGCTGATGATGTCACATGTCAGTAGCTGGATTGCTCTATTGAAGATAGTGCCTTTCGTGTTGACACCTGCTCAAGAACAAGATTGAAGAAATCACACAACAGAGCATCGCCTTGCCGAAATCCGGTGCATGTTTGAAAGATTTTAGATGAGCTGCTCCCAAACTGCACATTGCACCGCGTGTTCTCCAGCGTTACGCGACACGATTGGATAAGTCTTGTCGGGTGTGAAGTAAGTGCAAAAGCTTTCTACACAGTCGATCGGAGGCCACAATGGTACGTGTCGATTAGTGTGTTGCAGAAGGGTTTGAAACGTTCACAGAGTCAAAGTACTCTGATAGGATCTTATGTGCAAAATTTAGCAGCTATATGCCTCGATAGGTCTTGCATGATATGTCTTTCCTTCCTTTTTGGCCTTTCTTGTGTGTGGTGCTAGACGTGGCCTCTAAAAGTAATTATATGAGTTTTTCCGAGTTTACAAGTATGTTGGAATCATCCGGAGGCATCTACTTAGTCGGTCGAACCAAGAGCAGTCAAAAACTCGTTCAACTACTGGGGTGTTCGGACGATATTGACATTATCGTCTGCTTCCAGAGTGAGGTAATTGAAGAATGGCGGATTTGGTTGGTGATGGGGAAACAAGAACAACAACTTTACCTCGTTGTTAATATTTGCTCCGCAAACGCCACCTCAGACAAAGTTTATCTAAGATTTTCCTTTGGAAATTGCTGCTACAATCTTACGTCAAATAGGTGAAATCTCTATCCTGCCATTTCTTCTGTAGCTTTGGTGATTAAGCTGAGTGCTAGACGAAAAACCGGTAGAGGGAGCAGATACTGAAGTCAGCTTCTTCAGGAAGAGGCGCAACCGTTTAGGTCTCTAATTATACTCTGCGTTGACCGATGCTCACTTTTATTATAATTGAGTTGTTGGTTTCCAGACTTTGAAATCCCAATTTTCCTTCAATCATCAGCTTTCGAGAAAATTAATATAAATTCGTTTATGTCAAACTTTATTTCCTTAAAACTATTTACAATTTCATTTAAAAGAAACTTCTAAGAAGTTCGTGTCGATATTGTGTTGCCAAATCAGTTGGTCGAGAGTAGTTGCTGGGGCATTTCCGAAATTTGCCTCAAAGAATGAAGTAACATCTCCTCATCGTCATCATCGATAATGTCAAGCGATGCATCCGGAGTACATATCGGGCACTGAGACTTATTCCAATCGTCCTCAAAGCAAGCTATGCATCTGTTGCCCACCAAGTTGTACTGTTCATCGTCAAACAAATCAATTTCGTCCTGAAAATCGTCATCATAAGTGCCCATGATTACATCTGCATCCTCGTAGGGACCGAAGAACACTTGCATAGATCCCGATGGTGAGTTGTCATTTATCATGCCAATTTCCGTTAATGACCATTGCAAATCGAATTCTTCGGATCCAAGCGGCTTGACTTGACACGGTCCAATATAGATTACAGATCCATCTCCGTTTCGTCCAATTTTTGTTGTGTATTCACAGATTTCAGAGATACCAATGGCAAATATTCCCCGTCGGATTTGGTCCAGGTCCACTGTTAAATCCTGGAGGAACCAATATAAGCCTTTGCGAGAAACAAGCAAAAAGGCGTCTTCCATGATTTCAGAGAATAAGAAGTTAAAACCGTTGTCCTCGTTGATTTGCATGATGTATTCTTGGTGGTTAGTTTCGCAATGTTTAAAAAGTTCCATGATGTTACCGGTCCATTGGCAGTTGGAAAAACGGCAGTCGGTATTCATCTTCAATTTTTGGATTGTAGAATTTTTTAGAAAAAATAGTTGAACTGTTTAGTTTGCAAAACGAACTTGCTCTGAAGTAATGAGGCTGAGGTTGGTTAATTTATAGGCGGAAGAGTTCCTACCTGGTTGATCTTGATTTAGGGATTGGTAATTAGCAAATTCGAAATCATCAGGTAGTACTAAAGATTGAGGGTTTTATTGCAGGTAGAAACATTTGTTTGAGTTTTTAATAATAATATTTGACCAGAGATGGGCTTATTCCAAATTTTCAATTAGGGCGGGAATAACCTTTTTTATGAGTTTATTGTCTTATGCAATGTAACAATAGCAAATTAAGTGTGACGCTTAGGGTTGACACTGGATAATTAAATTAAAAATACAATTTTGCATAATATCATTCTTTTAATCCCTTTAAGTTCTTGGATTCCAAAAATATTTTACTACCTCTATGAAATCCAAAGATGAATCTTCCTCTCGATGAGATGATTTAATACACTTTGTGGAGATTCAACTTAAAACGTGTGATGTCCCACCATATCAGGGCTCATGCAAACTGGCTTAACAAAGTATGCTCATCTAGATCGTACTCTAAATAAAGCGACTGGTATATTATGGACATGCTCTAAACTCTTTGCTAAAAAATGGGGTCTATGTCCAAAAATTATACATTGGACCTACCAAACCATAGTCCTACCAATCATCACTTATTCAGGTCTAGTGTGGTGGGAAAGTAAACAAAAGATATGCACGTATACCACTTCAAAAGATACAAAGGCTAGCATGCATAGGAGTCACGGGTACCATGCGCTCTAGTACTTCTGGTGCTATAGAGGAATTACTCGACCTCACATCGCTACATGCACGAGTTAAGAAGTGCGCTGCAATAAAACTTCACTTCATGAACATATTTAAACAGGACGATCCCACAAGACGCTTAAGAATCCTAGACTCCTTAACAATTATACATTGCCCATCACTGACCATGCCCACAAAAGTAAACTTCCATCGACAATTTAACATCACCATACCTGACCCTCTGGTGCGGGAAACTGGAGGTCTTAGGCCAGACAGGTCGCACTCAGTCTGGCTTATGGATGGTTAAAAAATGTCAACGAATGTAGGCATCAGCAGCCATTACTGTAAAATGTCAGTTCCCCTAGGACACACTACATCAATCTTCCAAGCAGAAGTTTACGCCATCGAACTATCTAACTGCCTAACTATTTAAAAACAATTCACGTCCCATAACAAAGTAACTCCTTACTGGGTCCCAGGACACGAAGGAATTCTTGGTAATGAAGAAGCCGATGATCTGGCACGAACTGGCCCAGAACCCTTCTGTGGATTACCCACAGTAATATCAAATTTTAACTCCATATATGGGTACTCCAAATGCGCATAGCCCAATGGAACTCTATCCAAGAATAACGCAATGCTAAAAAATGCATTGGGCTTGCCAACAAAAAATGCGCTCTTCAGATCGTCTCTATGAGCAAGCGTGATGCTAAGATCGTAACTGACTTCCTAACAGGTCACTGCGCCCTGAACCATCATCTCATGAAAATTGGGAACAACCAGAAACGGCAGAACACATCATATGCGAATACCCTGCTTAAATGCTTGAACAAATGACTCCTCGAACTTCAGGATATTGCTTAATCTTCGGTCTCAACAATCGTAAGGGTCAGCAAAGATCTAGGATTGCGCCAGACCAATACACTTACATATTAACATTCATAGGGAGTTTTTTACTTGGTCGTTCTTACTTGAGTGTTCTTGTCATTATCCCATTTTGAATATAGCAGGAATACGTAGACGAAGTATATGAGGAACGTAAATAACTGCATTTTCGAAAATGGTTTGAAATCATCATGATGGAATTTAGAGTTGCAATGGACATTTCTGTAAACCTCCCTTGTGGTGCTGCAAGAAATTCGTGGCAAGGAACATAATTCGATTATACGTCATCTTCGGGCGTTGAACTGGAACGGCAACATATGTTAAGCTCTTTAAATTCCGATCTCGACAGCATACTTAAATGGGGTTAAACCAACATAGTGGAATTTAATGCTTCCAAAACGCAATGCTGTCTGCTGTCATTGAAGCGAAACCCTAATTCTCTGCCATTATCCATGGATGGCACTTGCATCGCTGAAACCGAAAGACTTTTCATCCTCGGTATGTGCGTTAATGATAAACTTTGTTGGAATGACCACATATTCGATGTCGTAATGTAAGAAATAGTTTACCCCTTCTGCTCTGGCTACAATTTATAAGGCGTTCATTCGCCCCAAACTTGAGTATAATACTCATATCTGGTCCGGTGCTCCAATTACATATTTGGAGCTACTTGACAGGATTCAAAAACGTGCGGTAAAACTTATTGGCGATCGAGACGTAGTTATGATGTCTGTCAAGTGATTACTTGACTCTCTTAGTCATCGTCGTAATGTCTCCTGCTTGTCATTGTTTTATCGGTATTTCTACCACAAGTGCTCAAATGAAATTGCTAGTTGCATTCCACGCCTACAGCAATTCAACCGCAATGCTAGGAATGCACATTAGTTTACCCTTAAGCCTGTATTCGGACGTACATTGAAATACAAGGATTCGTTTCTTAACCGCACAACGCGGATGTGGAATGCTCTACCACGCTCTGTTTTTCCCTCACATTACAGTTTACAGACATTTAAAACCAACGTGCATCGGTATCTTTTCCTAATCCTTCGCTTTCCTAATGCCCGCACTGTGTTACTTCATTATAAGGGTATCCAAAATCCGTTTAGTGCGCGTATATTATAAAAAAGAAATACGTGAAGGGTTTCAGAGCAACTGAAAATATCGGATGTATGTCTTCTGGATCACTTATACCGATGAAAATTGGATGATTCTCCCTATGATACAATTGAGTTGAAGTTATTCCCTTCAAAGTCAAAGCTAAGTCCCATATCCTACACTGAATTCATTCCAAAGAAATTATCTCGTGAGTTGCAGCTACTTCTCTTTGAATGTATTCCTCTATCAATTGTCCTATATAAAATAGACACCGGAATATTTATAGACGGTAACTACTTTAATTTCTCCAAAGAAATTTTATATTTTGTTAGCGGAGTCTTCCACGTTCCCTCTTACCAATCATCATCTCTCAATCAGAATTTTCTCCATCACACTTCGCTTATTTTGTGTCTTTGATTTGATACAGGCTTTGAACGGCTCTAATATACTTAAGCGACATCCCCATACTACTATTGAAGGATGCTTTAAAGGACTATTACAGTTTTCTTTTATAATTCGCATGTGCATAAGGGATTGTTGTCACAGGGTGAGAAACCGATGCACATTGACTTTAAATGTTTGCAAATTGTAGTGGTCAGGATAAATAGAATGAGGCAAATTCCGCATTCGTATTGTGCGGCAGAGGAAAGAATCTTTATATTTCGCAGTACGATTACATATTTGGAGTTACAATACGGATTTGATTGGAAGACAATAATGTGATGTCTAAATACGGCTTGAACATATTCTGGATAACTTTAAAGAGTGTACATTATGTTGTAAACTTCGATAGTAATGCCGATTATCCTGTATGATCTCCATACAGGTTAGGGGGCCTTAAACGATTCCCATAGACATCATGAGTGTTCTCTCTTCTGTTTTATGGTGTATGTTGTTGTTGGCCACTCTGCTAACAGGTCTCTGGGGTTGATGTCGCCGTTCTTTTCAAAGTACGGGTTTTCCTTCCCATTTGTACTTAAAGGTTTTACCTTTTGACTTTAATAATGTTAAATAACTCTACAGAAAACTTTAGTTGTTCAAACATGTTCAATCGAAAACCGATAAAGTAATGTCAACTTTCTCGCAGTCCTTTGAATCTACATATACGTGTTTGGTGGAACAGGCTTTCACAGACACATGTAACTTCCTCCTTTGCCAAACTCCAAATAACGGTCTGTCTCGACTGCGCAGGGGCCTTCCATAGTACGCCGGTCTCTGCTCTAGATGCTTCGATGAACCTCGCCCCGTTGATATCATGGGATTCATACTGAAAACCATCATCTCTAACTTTTGGTACCATGCGCACTGAAATTTTGAAAAACTTGCACGGGAAATATCGTTGGTCTTCTGGATATGCTGTCCGAGGCAATGAAACCAGAAATCATTCTGCGACAAAACTACCACACCAGCTTTCCTTAGGCAACGGACTTGTCATCAGACTTTGAGCCAGGGAAAATGCCATTTTTACAGGTGGCTCCAAAACCGGACAGAGGTCTGGTGCTTGAGTCTATGTGAAATGAGAGAACATTAGACTCCACTATTGCTTAAGGGAATCATGGGTCTGCCTTCCAAACGAACGTGTTCACTATACTAACGTCGAGGGCAAAAAGCGTTTGCAGTGATAGCCAAGCTGCACTAAAATGAGATCCGCGAAGATCTTGCTAGGCAAGGTTCAGAAGAAGATTTTTCAGGACCCCAACCTGTGTTGGGTCCGCCTCCATCTGTAGTCGGGAATTATGATACTTGGGTTTTTCGTGAACACAAGTTTCGGTGGTGCGACAGCGATGGGGAAAATCTGTAGGTGTCTTTCCATTTATATCTCAGAAGAATCGACTGCATGCTGCTCCTAGGCGTACCTTTGTGCCTGTCAACCTGCCGAGGGTCTTTAACCATTGAAAATCTCGTTGAGGTTTGTGAAGTACCTTCTTCGCGTGAGAAGGTACCTTCTCACCTTCTTCTCATGCGCTAGAAAAAAGCAAATTAAAGATGGAACCACCTTGACTAATTCGGCATCTTAAGGCAATTATTAATTAAGCTGGAAGAGGACTTCCATTTTATTAGGAAAACCTAAGGTATGCGCACCGCTGCGTGCAAGCAGTTGCTCCATTTGGTACAATAACAGTAAGTTACATGAATGGATAGTTAATGAAAATATTAAACTTCGTATAAAAGCAAACGCACCACAAAATTTGACAAAAACCAAAAAAATAAAATTTCCAACTCACCTGTAGGTCAAATTCTTCTTCGTCCTTCCAACTCGAAAGTAAAACCACTGCTTCGAACGACTCGTATATAAATCCGGCCTCAGATACAACTCATAATAGGTTTCGGTGATTTTTACTGCCTTGGCCAAATTGCCCGACTCAAATCTTGACTCGAACCACAAGCCATCGTATTCGTCCCCATTGAATGGATGCACCTGTGTTAGGAACTTCGAACCGCCGACACTCGAACGGCTAAACTGTGTTAAGGGACAACAATTATCATTATTATCACTCAAATAGTTTATGTACATTGTGTTGGCCAAATCATAATTATCAAAAGAAGCACCTAACTGGGTTGGCAGTGGCGATAGTAGTAGTGGTAGTGGTGGTGCTAGTGAGCTTGAAATTATATTTGGTAGTGGTGGAGATGGTGATTTTGAATTTTGAGCGCAATTGAATTCGCATTGCTGCAACACACTACTACTAGATAAACAACTACTACTACTATTATTAGTATTTACAATTTGTAGACGTGCCGCCTGTGGCAATGGCATTGGTGGCACGCTAACTTCCTGCGGCACTGGCTTGGCTTCGATACGCTGAATGAAACACTTCGTTGGCGAAGCACTAAAATACGGCGAACTATTGCCCCAAATATCTTCGATATCATCGTCATCGTCCTCTTTGAATTCGGTTTTGTCGGCGAGTTTCACTTCTGATGCGGCGGCGAAATTTGTGATTTTGATTATCTCATCGTCCTCGTCGTCATCGTCGTCATCATCGTTGTCGTCGTTCTCGTCGTTTGAATTGCTCGATGAGCGGCAGTTGTTGAACATCTTCGAAAAACGATGTTTTAGTAGCTTTTGACGACGTTCTGGCGACGAGCCACGACTCTCTGAGGATGAGATGTCTGAGTCTGTTCCGTCGGAATCATCGCATTTGGTTTTGCTGCTCTTGCTCTGTATAGAATGAGGTGGGGTAAAAAGGATGTGATTAGAAGTGTTGGTCAATTGGGGTTAGGGTTAGTCGAGTGAGCATTCCAAGTGTTAGTTGCCAGTTGGATTAGTTTAAGCTGGTCGATAGATTAGTCGCTGTTATGTTGGATCAAAACGTAGAATATGTTACACAATGATGTGGTCATGCACTAGTATTTCGTTTCTGCGTTTTCGCGTCCCGAAATTCCAAAAGGCAACGTGTCTGCATGTAAAATACCATTTTGATAAAATATAATTCTCTCGAAGTATTCGCTCTCTCTGTATAGTTTTCGCGCAAAGGAATGTTGGCAGTTGGCACTTGTTTGATTAGTTTTCGATAAAATAAAATACCCGCACGGATTAAGGATCATATGTCAGTTGTTTGATATGCAATTTGTTTCGAAGTTGTTTTCGAAAGAATTGTAATTCATTTCTTAAAATAGTTGACTAAGACGACGACGACGACGCCGCGCCATGAACTTGTGTGTTTTCATTGCGAACAGGTGAGGTATGAGTGCGAATGTGTGCAAGTATTTAGCTAGTGCACTGAGACAAGGAAGCAGGAAAGTTCGTATCCGTACTACTTGGCAACGAGTGGGAATTTATTTTTTGAGGGTTTAAAACGTGTGTAAAAGTTGGCAAAGTGCATTGAAACAAATCGAAAGTATTCGAAATTATTTATTTTGTATAGCGTGTTGAAGGAGGGTAGGCAACTTAATTTATTTCTATAATTTTCAACCGATTCTAGGAAGTGAGTGATTGAAATTGTCATCATTAAATATTTGTATTTCTTTCATATTTTGAATTGAAAAGAAAATTCTGCTGGTTGATGACAACCACTGGAAACAAAAAATAAATAAATCACAAGGCAAACATACCAAAGAAGTAAATTCTAGATTTTTCGTCTCCCTGAGCAGCTGCATGTGAGCCCGAAGGCCATTCGAGTAGACCATTATTTCGTTCGAAATATCACACAATTTTAAAGGCTTTACAAGCGGCTCACCGAGAAACCGTTCTGCATTTACATTTTCTTGGCTCCCATGCCGCGTATCAGCTCTTTGTTATTCTTTTAGATTTCTTTTTGTAAATTTATACTTTCTAGATTTTTTTCTAGATTTCGGATATGGGCGAAAGCGTTTTTCAAATTTGATGAACAAAAATAAACCATAAGCATCTGATGACCGGCCGTGGTAAGCCGTAATATCTGGCTTTATTTCTTATGGCAGTAATCACAAATTGTTGTTTAATTCAAACCAATACACAGTTCAATGGCGGCAATTGAATATAAGTGGAGCAGTCTTTGTTAAAAACAATTTACAAGCAAAGGGGCTAGGGAACTAAATTTTCAAATGCAGCTATTTGGTCCCGAATTTCGAAGTACTACACTGTATCAATGATTTAAGGAGCCAGATTTATCAGTCAGAGCAAAATTATTGCTTCTAGGGCACCGAAAATCCGCGTATAACCTACACAGACCCATTATAATCTCTCAAAGTTACTGCATGGCGTGCTGTTTACGCTGGAGGCGTGAGAGATGTGCTCAACAATATTCTCCTTCATTAATTGGATAAATTAGAATCAAGCGCTTGATCATAGAAGATTCAGATCTCGAAGCCTTCTGGTGGTTGGGAGAATTAGAATTAGAATTCAAAGGCTCCACGCCCGAAGACGACGGCAACGTATGTTAAGCTCATAAAATTCTGACCTTGACAGCATTTTTCAGTGGGGTAAAACCAATAGAGTGGAATTTAATGCTTCCAAAATACAATGCTGTCTTCTGCCATTAAAGCGAAACCCCAATACTCTGCCATTATCCATGGATGGCACTTGCATCGCCGAAACCGAAAGACTTTTTATCCTCGGTATGTGCGTTAATGATAAACTTCGTTGGAATGACCACATATTCGATGTCGTAATGTAAGAAATATTTTACCCCTTCTGCTCTGGCTACAATTTATAAGGCGTTCATTCGCCCCAAACTTGAGTATAATACTCATATCTGGTCCGGTGCTCCAATTACATATTTGGAGCTACTTGACAGGATTCAGAAACGTGCGGTAAAACTTATTGGCGATGGAGACATCGCAACGAAATCACTTGACTCTCTCAGTCATTGTCGTTATGTCTCCTGCCTGTCATTGTTTTATCAGTATTTCCACAACAAGTGCTCCAACGAAATATAAAGTTGCATTCGACCCCTACAGCAATTCAACAGCAAAACTCTCCATGCTAGGAATGCACATCAGTTCATCCTTGAGCCTATATTCGGACGGACAGGTAAATACAAGAATTCGTTTCTTTACCGCACAACGCGAATGTGGAATGCTCTCCCAAGCTCCGTTTTTTCTGCAGATTACAGTTTACAGACATTCAAAACCAACGTGCATCGGTATCTTCTTCTTTCCTCTAATCCCTAAATTTTCTTAATGCCCGCACTGTGTTTATTCATAATAAGGGTACATTCAACATTATTAACATTCGGTGTTGTGGATAAAAATTTAAAATTTCAAGAAGCTCTCTATAGCATGTACATATATGCTCTAAAAATCTGCGTCTCCTTGCTTACAAAGTTAAATCGACACAAGAACTAAAGCGTAATGACCATGCACAGTGAGAAGATTTCGGTGAATTTGGATCTTCAGAGATCCCATATGTGAATGTTAAAAAAAAAAAACACCTTCTACGTGTCACTATTTGTTGCAGATTTTTAACTCGAGGCATCATTGGACCATACTTCTTATGATAAAGGAGTTATTTCTGTTTAAATTGACTAATATGGTCTACATGCGGTTTGAAGAAGAATGGGCCACATGCCAACGGAACCAATAGGTCTAAGTGAATCCGTGCCGGGAGAAAAACTAAAGAGTATCGACATATTGTCCCTTCTCTGCATTTTCATGGAGCCACCTTATCTACTTTTTAACCTTCTCGTATACTTTATAATTGGTGTTATTCGATTTTTTTTCCAAAAACTGAGAATGCATCTCCAAAATCAGTACTACACTGCTTTCAACGAGAAAGTTATTACGATCGTGCGGAAATTTCGAACTCAAACTGAATATGAGGGATGATATTACGAATATAGAGAGGTCCACAACCATTTTTTTGTTTATTTTTAAGCTTCTGGCTCGCCGATGCGATAGGGACTGCACTTCAACCTATAAGATCTCTCGTGCTAAATGTTGGAGACATAGCTTAGGAAAGTAGCGCATCTATTTTCCTAATGTAGCTGATGATGCGTTCAGCAAAAAAGCCTTTTAATAGCATCAGCGCTAATTATTTCTCTAAGAAAAGTTGTCCTTCTTATTCTGTAAAGGGCTCGGCACTCGCATATGATGTGCTCTGCGGTTTCGTCTTCTTCGAGACAAAGTTGGCACTTCGGTGAGTCGTCTATTTGTAGTTTGTGAAAGTGATATCTTAATCTGTGATGGCCGAGTAGGTATCCAATAAGATTTTTTACATCATGCCTAGATAGATTAGGTATTTTCTTGGTATCGTTTCTGAAGGGCTGTATAACCTTTTTGGTCTGTCTAAGACCTGGGATGCTTTCCCAATAGGAGATGCACATGTTGTGCTCCCAGCTTTTTAATTTTAGATTAATGGTTGATTTGCTTATTGGACAAAAAGGTTCGGGTCCTAAAAAGGGGGTCTTTGAGCCCTTTCTAACCAATTCGTTACAGTTTCGTATGGCGCAATCGTTCACTTTTTTTAATGAAATTAGTTCAGATCCCTTTCTCATGATTTCTCAATATAAACCAAATTTTTGCAAAGATGAGAATACGAAGAAAAACCATTTGCCGAAAGACGTTAATGCAGGAAAGATATCTAATTAACCCGGTGCTAAACTCGGTTGTGCGAACAATCGCCCAAAGTAAAATCGCGCAGAACCAAAATAAATAAATATTTTTTTGGGAGTCTTCAACTTTCATTTTGCAAGCGGTACTCAACTTCGGAGCAAATAAGTCTTCATTTGCATCAACTTTTTTAATATATAGAGAATATATTGGACTCAAATGTAAGTGCCAAACGGAAATACCCTTCAAAAGGGTTTTAAATAAATCTGAAGCTCATCTCTCAATATCTTTCGCACCATTCTACGTTAGAAAGGTGTATAATAACAAACTTACTTGCCTGGCTCGTTGAAAACTTTTTGTGGAACTTAAATTTGTTTAAGTTACATCTCTCCCATACTAAGAAGTTGTTTACAACTATGCTGATTGCATCCAAAGGATCGGTGATAATCTCCTATTTGCAGGGTTTCCCCCGAAGAAGAGAATTACTTGCAGAGTCACGTTTCAGTTTTAAAGTTGTAATTGTAGTTTTTTTGTTTGTTTTGTTGCTGTTCTCTCCCAAGAGTTGCAGTTGAACTCTCTATGTAGCACATGTCCCTGTCCCTGTCCCACGAATCTTTGCAACACACTAAGTATCTGTATCTCCCATTGAAATGTGATTACATTTTATTTTATGTGCATACAAATTCAAATCAATCTCAAACACTCTGGCCAATATTAAATCTAATCTACTATTATTATTTAATAATGTCTACCCAAAAGACCATGCAAGTATTAAATTTAAATACTAAAATCTGTGGTTATGCTGTGAAAATTTAAATCAATTAAATTAATTTTAATAGCCAAACCAAAATTAAAATAAAAATGCCAAAACAACGTAACGTATATGTATGTATTCAAAAACAAAGGACACCCATATGCTTGTGTTAGTTTGTGGGAACATAAAAATACCCCACAATAACGACAAAATGAAGAGCCAATTATCTCCCTCAGAAATGGCTAATTTGTATATCGCCCAACGCCATTCGTAAACCCAAAAAGCTATACTCACATAATTGACAGCACTGACAGGATTATAATTGTAGACCACAATTCCATTCTCCTCGCCTACAGGACGTGGTTTTAGCTCGTTCCCCGTTGGTTGATTGTATGGCTCCGGTGCGTCTGGTACATAAGCTATGTGTTGTATGCGTTCATCCAGTACCTGGAAAATTGTTAATTAAATGGTATTTAAATTTTGCATAATAAAATTGAGTTTTTTTTTTTTTTTTGAAATAAATTTGAAACTCTTTGTTTTTTTATTTTAATTACAAATTTTATAAATTTGATGAACGAAATCGGATTAAAAGGGTTTTAGTGAATTCAAGTTGTATGTACTTACAGATGGGGAAAACAGACTGGAAACTAGTATTAGTTGGTCACAGCTCTGGGAAATTCTCTCCTTTTTTATACGTCAAAGGTTTAGGTTAGTTGGTTGTGAAAAGGGCCGATGCAGTAGATTCGTCGAATAAATTGGGCGGTAAATGCATGTAACGATCCCTTTTACGGCTCTTACTCCCAATAAACTTTCAACTATGGGCTATTGCAGAAAAGATAAGTACCAGGAGGAGTGATGGAAAGGATTTTCACATTTATATTTCAACATTTCGTCGGGAAGAATAGATAACGCACAACAGTTTGAGCAGTAAGCTGGAAGGACCCCGAAACAAGCTGTGCTGAAACAAATTTCTTGCTTTTACAGGGTCATTCATTTCGGGGTTTCAAGTTGGTAGCGCTGGCATTTGACACCTGTCAAACTCAGTTGTCATTTGAAGTGTCATTTACGATAATGGATCGCGTAATAATCGAAAAACGCTTTAAAATTATTAAAACTTACTGCAAAAGTGGTGATTCACACGTAGCCACTTTTCGCACTCACTACGCAAACAATTGGTAAAATTGTGAAGAAATTTGAAGAGAGTCAGTTACGCGGTGACGTGAGGCCTGTGCATCATTGTAATGCACGCTCAGTCGAAAATATTGCTGCTGCAAGTGCTGCTGATGATCCGAATTTATCGATTTCCCGTCTTTCGCAGCAATTTAACGAGTCCTGCATCTCACCATTTGGTCGGCCATTGAAAATCATGACTTAGACGTTATGTGGGTAACGATACGGGGCAACAAGTCAGACAACACGACCAATTATGGCTTTATTGCGTGAGAAGTTTCTTGGTCGGGTAATTTCACGTTTTGGCAACTTTAATGGGCCACCAAGATTATACGATTTGACAACGTTCGATTTTTGTCCGTTGGGCTACGCAAAATGTCGTGTTTACGCGAATAATCCCTGACCTTTAGAGGCAACTGCAACCAGTGAAAAAAACCAAGTATACAAATTTATATACTAGCAAGGTCACGTTAAGATAAACGTACCTCAGGATCGCCTTTTAGGCAACAGAGCAATCGGACGAGCCTCTGCAATTTATGTCACATTAATTAATTTAATATATTTAAAAGGTTGCCGTTCCTCTTCAAACGACATAGGTAAACCTAAAATGTTACCAACGAAGCGCCCTTACCTTAGGGCGGCGAACTTCAGCATTTTAAAGATAAACCCACAAGCTAAATTTTTATGTCAGAATTTCGCACATTGCCAACTTTGCTCCAAAAAGGTAAAACAACGAAAGAACTCGTCTACCCTAAAATGAAACTCATTCTCGTAGTGTAAGCGCACTTTGTACACGTCGATGATTTAAGGGTTTCTTTACTCAAACAACTTTTCGATAGCCTTGTTAATATTGGATAACATTTTTGGCAATCCTTTTGTTTTCTTACACCTTATTTGCCCTTGTCATGCAGTCTCCCATAAACATAAGGTCTATCTAGGTGCCTTCTTCCATGACAATCTTGAAGATCTGTAAACCACTGGCGTTAACGATATCTTTCGCTATATTCAGAGCTCTAAATGGTTTAACGAGTAGTGTATTAAAATTTTAGATTCACGTGGTATAACAACAGACCTCTTTCTGGTCTAAGTGAGTCGGTATCACCGATTGCCACTTCAACTTAACCTAACCTAACCACTGTTCTCCTAAAAGTAGAACTACAGGTCTTGCGAGGCTTACCTCAAAGCCCATACTTTCCCAAAGACAGATAGTCTATTATTTCGTACTAAAGAACGCGACTAGCTATCAATAGCTGTCATTAAAACCATGCTTGCTACTTTCGGGATTGCTACAAAATACACTACAGTGATCAGGAAGCCTAACAAAGAGCTGTGAATGTTTAGTTCCCCGGAGAATTTTTTTTTTGTCGAAGGTTAGATCCGATAGAGCGCTCAGACACAACTACAGGTCCATTGTACTACCATTCAGACACCTTACATTAATGTACTTAGTTTTCCCGTCTTTCGAAGAAAGATGAGAAGGAGCTTCAGTGATGAAGAGCCTAGATGTTCGGCACTCACCACGTCAGCCCCGAAAATCCGCCACCTGATTAGGCCGGACAACTGCAGAGAAAGTGTTCCGCTGTGTCATTCACCGCACCGCATCCCTGGTGTCCCCCAAGTCCAACACATTTAAGTGTTTAGCTTAAGCTTGGTGACCCGATAGAACGCATACAAGCAGCCTACAGTCGATTCTCCTCAGAGATAGAAGAAAAGATGCTGAACTTTTGCAAATGCCCGGGCGCAGTAGTTAGGTCTGTCTATATCCACCGCAATCGCGCCACCGAATCTTGGGTTCATGAGAAACCCAAGAATCGATAAAAGACATGACTAACGATGCAGGCAGACCCAACACAGGTTCGGGTCCTGAGAAAACTTCTTCTGACACTTGCTCAGCAAGTTCATCCAAGACCTCATTTAGTTGGATGCTAGTGTGACCTGGGACGTGGGACCCAGACAAGATTCACTGCGTTCAGCATCCGACCAAATTCAGAGGAAGCTTAAATTCTAGTACTGACTTGGACGAGGTACAAGGGTTTCGCAGCGCTTTTAATGCGGCTTAGCTGTGACTGAAAATTCAAATGCATGTAGCTCTCCACCTGTTGATCACAATATAGCGCACAGGCATTAGGATGGCAAAAACCTCCCCGGAGAATAGTCCAGCAACCAGTTCCATTCTTTATCTTAGGCGGATGTCGGTTACATTTTATTGGGTTCATTCGTATCCGATTCTTAACTCCTCGGAAACCAGTACGAAAATTAATGTTACAAAGCCAAGAGCATAATCATTCAAAGTCAGAATTGACATTATTTCATGGATGCTCCAGAGGCGACTTGAGATCCAGCTGTTTGTTTCGCTAATCGTCAAGGCGGTTATTCGTATACATACAAGTCTATGCTTCTAAGTCATTATTTCTGCGCACAATTGCCGTACACATCCTTACACAATTTGCTTATGGCAACTACGCCACATACCAATCTAAAGCGAAATCCTAGCACTTCACTGTAGTCGCACAGACCTCGCCAAAACCGTTGATACTTTCAAATCTATTTTACCCAAATTCAATAGAAGTCTCTAATTGGTTTCAGTTTCAAAATGTAATTCCCTGTGTAAGCACTAATTTCAATTACTCGTCAGTTTTACGACATCTTCAACAATTTCGAATTACGTTTCATCCCTTTAAGCAACATGTACCGTGTACTACAGCCCACCTTATATCTGTAACCAAATCGATCCACTCACTCGTTGAAACAAATATTCCTCCCTTGCGTAACCGAGCTAAATGTTCTGCAAATCAATTCAGTTCCCCCAATACCGAACATATTGTTCGAAACATTGAAATTAACATGGATATGGCCCTGCCCCGACTCAAACCCCTTCGTAGCCCTAAGTTGAGTAAAAATTCAATTTGCAATTTTCACCAGAAAACCTTTTGTGTAAAACATTTCGAAAGTATGCTCTAGGGAACACCCCTTTTAACCTTCACCTAAACAAACTCCTTCTTGTTCTCATTTATGCAAATTTTCCAATACCAAATCGTCCTTAGTAAGTCGAACACTCGGTGTCGACGAAAGGAGGATGTATCCTTTTTTGTTTTGTGCTCCAGAGAAATCTTCGTGAAACAAAGGATTGAGTTGAATTTCTCTTTTAACTTTTGGGACGTAATTGAAATTGTTCGAGGAAAGCAGTAAAAAAAGGGCTTCACGACCTGTTTGTTTTTTTTTTTTGTTCATCTCGACCTATTTCGCACAAATTGATCAGATTCAAATGCCTAATTCCATAAAAAGCGGAGCAAAACAAATGATTTTAGAACGCCAATAGGTAAGAATCTTTATTATCCTCTTTTGCTCCTTTTGTAAAGGTTGTAAAGTTTGTTTTGTGTGCGTCAATTTAAGGCGGCTTTAAAGACACGTTACTTCATTTGTCATTCCTAGGGGGTAAGCTACCATTTAATACATCAAAGCTTAGCTTGACGACAAAATACACGCACGCTTGCCTGCTTCAATGTCAATAACAGACAAATACGTAGATATTCCTGCGCAAGGAACACTCTCAACATGCTGTACGAACAAAGACAAGACTCTTAACCATAATGGATAGCGTTTCAATTGAAAAGTGTTTCCTTCCTTCCCGGACTATACCACGCAAAAGGATGTCGGCGTAAATAAAATAAAAGAAATGTCCTACAGTCTTTGTCTGTCGTCTTCTTGCATCATTAACATTTGGAAACAAAACCAAATGCAACCAACCACTACCTTCAAATGCAAAATCCTCGAAGGAGAGAAATACTAAAAGAATGCTTTGTATCCTTAAGCTTTTACTTGAGTTTCCATTGTCGACTCCAGTTTCAGTCTGTTGTCTTGCTCAAGGACTCTGGATTTTATTTTATTATTATTTTGTTTCCTCCTCTTCGTTTTTTTTTGTTTTTTGCCTTTATGCATACAGGATAAAATTTCATTTAAAAGTGATGGTTAAATTGATGTTATTTCGGGCTCACAGGAGAGAAATTTCCAAGGATTGATGTTCGGATAAACGAAAGATACAGTCATCAGAGTTAATAAATTTATTTTTCTCTTCCATCAACCCCCAAAACGATGACAAAGTGAGCAATTCTCTTGTATTTGTGGGAGAGTTTTGTTTTATTTTTTTTTTGTTTTTAGTGTTCTTGTCGAAGAGATAAAGATTAATGGAATTTAAACGTCGCGCGGATGGTTGGGGGGACGAGATATAATGGATTTGTTTTCCATGGGAATAGAATGGTTAATGGATTTTTGAAGAGATTTAAAACGGTTATTCTGAAGAAAGATTCTACCGGCTTTTAAGTCGTAGAAAAGGATCAATGTACATTTGTATCTATGACTGTATGTAAAGATGTCTAAAGAGTCCGAAAACACAGAAGATTTTCATTGTTGCCATTTTTCATTTTGAAAGAGAATTTTATTTTTTGGGGCCATTGTTTCCCCAAGATTGGGGTGATTTTTCATAATGAATTTTGGCCTCAAACTAAAAAATGAAAAATGGCCCCAAACAAAATGAAATATGGCCCCAAAAATATGAAAAATGGCTCCAAATCACAGAAATTTTGGTGTTGTTGTTTCCCTATACATTTTTGGGGCCATTGTTCATTTTTGGCCAAAATTCATTTAGCCTTGGAATTCACAGATCTCCGAGTTTGTCAGCTAGAATGTTTTGTGTTGACTTTCCGTCTGAAATTTTCTTTCTACTGCAGATACTTACAGAAAAGAGATTGCAAAATTAATTACGGCAAACTCTTGCTACCAATTAGTAAATGAACCAACTCGAATAACTGAGAATACGAAGTCAAGGCTCAAATAGAGAGAGATTTAAAAATAAGTGCCCACGAAATTATTTTTATTGAGAATAGAAATCGAGAATACAAGCAAAAGCAATTTTAACTAACAGCGAGAAGACTGGGACGAATATATGTACATCGGGGAAAGAAATATGATTTCTGGAATATGACCGTCACGGCTGGCTCGAACCTAGTCTAATCTGGAGGTCAAATTTTCGATGACTTTTTCCAACATTTGTGGCCGTATAACGGCAATAACGCGGCGAATGTTGTCCTCCAAGTGCTCAATCGTCTCGGGCTTATCGGTGTAGACTAGCGACTTTATATATCCCCATAGAAAACAGTCAAGCGGCGTTAAATAATACGATCTTGGAGGCCAATTCACGGGTCAGTGACGTGAAACTATGCGGTTACCAAATGTTTTCTTCAATAAACTAATTTTGGCACGAGCTTTGTGACATGTTGCGCCATCTTGTTGAAACCACAGCTCCTCCACATCGTGGTTGTTCAATTGATGAACGAAAAAGTCAGTAATCATCGCTCTATAGCGGTCCGGTTGACTGTAACGTTCTGGCCAGTATCGTTTTTAAAGAACGATTCAACCAAATACGGCAGTTTTGTTTATTGACTAAACAAAATTCGCTTATAAAAATTGAGATCAAATAGCCGCCATTTTAACTGGTGTTGCCAACTTAAAGTTCTATACCTGAATTCGTTAAATCTAAACGAAAAGATATAAAAAGTAAAGTAGATAATGCGACAAACCAAAAAGAAATGTGGCGCATTTTGAAAAAGTTAATTTTAAGAAAAGAAGAAAGCATGATTAAAGGCCCCGACCCATAGAATCTGTTGCTGCGTGCGTCCGTTTTTTGCCTGACAGCAAGATAGAATACACGTATACTTATGGAAGGTGACCTATAAGCTCAACATTCCACTTTTTCATTCTTTGACAGCAAGGCGAAAAAGCAGCTGAATGCTTGAACAATTGGAAGAACGAAAGCATTTGTCATTGTAGTCAACTTTGCCATATTAGCAGATTTATCGTAGCTAAATGTCCGTTTTCTATTATTTTTTTTAAACTAAAATATATTTTTCAACTAATATAGAACGATATTATTTTTTTTTATTAATATGGGTTGCATTTTTTTGCTTATACGTCCTGATTTAACATAAAATTTGAACACTGGACGACTTATAAAAACACCAGAAACAGGTTATTCTTTTGATATTGCAATCTGCCATCGCCGGTGACAGCCGATTTGACAATTAAAAAACAAAACAAAATACAGCTGTCAAAGTTCCGACAGAATCTATGGGACCGCCAATGCGTAAATTTTGGCATTTTAACGCACGCCACCGATGGATTCTATGGGTCAAAAGGGTTAGCTTTGATAAGTGCAAGTCATAATAATATATTTAACGAATTATTTATTGATAGTGTAACCGAAATAAATGATTCCATCCCAAAAAGTACGATATGCAAAAATTATAAATCAATCAAACAGTAACTTTGTTCGAATTTCTTTGTGTATCGCCTAGTGAAGTGCGTTAATCATTGGTTCAAATTAAAAGCAATTTCGATATCATAGTTCCAGTCCTGAAATCAATTATTAAGAAATCTTTTCAAGAAAGTATTTTCCCCAAATTCTTGGAAAGAATCAATCGTACCAATTGCCAATATGAAAAATACGTTAAGATGCGACGAATTCAGACCGACTGGTGAATGTCCTTCAGTTTTATGAGAAGGTTATCGAAAAAATAGTGCACAAACAGATTTTACAAAAATTTTACTTTGAAAGCAATTGAATCTCAATCCGGATTCAGAAAATCTTACTCACATGAAAGTGCATTAAAGTTTGTTTTAACAAAATGGAAGGATTGTATCGGCAATGGTCAAAGTGTATATTGTGTTTTTCTCGATCTTAAACGAACATTTGAGACAATTGATAGACAAATTTTGATTAAAAAGTTAAGCAAGTAAGGCGTTAAGAATTACGAGCTGAATTGGTTTAATTCATATTTATCAAATAAAACTCAATGCGTGAAATTGAATGGAAAAATGTCTGACCAAAAAACTGTGGTCCTAGGCGTACCTCAAGGCTCATTGCTTGGATCACTTCTTTTCATTATCTACATATATGATATGGTTCAAGTAGTGAGGAATTGTCGTCTTGTACTATTTGCGGATGACGCACTGCTGTATGTTGAAGGAAAGGACGTTGAAGAGTGCCACCGTAAGATAGGTTATACCACTGGCTTTGCCAAAACAAGCTGTAAATTAACACTCTGAAGACGAAATGTATGACTATGAGAAATAACTCTAGTCTTGTATCGAATCTTGTAATTGAAAAAGATTTTATAGAAAGAGTAGATGAAATAGGCATAGTAATAGATAGAAAATTATTAAACAGCATCAGAGGTATTTTATCTAATGTTTAATTATAATAAATAGGTACTTAATGCTAAATAAATTTCAATCAATCAAAGTGGCAAGGTTATATCATTTAGGCGTAGTTACATCTCGAAATTGAGCATTTTCAAATTATAGGTCTATAATTTGGGTTGGGGTGAAAGTAGACCCCACACTAAGCCAAAGTGTAGGGAAATACTTGTTGGCGGAAAAGTACCTAATGGGCCAACTGCAGCACAGCACGGTTTATCAAACATCGGTAGGACAGTGCTTTGGAATATTTTATTGTCAGTCTAATGGAAAGATCGGCTACCTGTGGGGTGGGCGTCATCATCAGCATTTAAAGGGGTTTAACACAGGTAGGAAGGTCATAAACTCTTGAAGGCTTTTATTGAAAAATACGAATGTTTTTTTCTTAATCCTTAAAATACTCCCTCAGTTTGTAACGCTGACGCAATAAAAATGATTTCAAAATTCTTGGAAAAACAACACAATTTTCATTAGAATAATAAAATAAGAGAGTTGATAGAGGTGAGGCTTGAGAATGCTAAATCCCGATTAGCAATTAAGCTATGAAAATAACCCGTGGCAACTCTTTACAACTAATTACCTGCACATAAAATTTGCGTGAATTTGTACTTCGAGTGTTTATTGTCCCCTCTCGAACGTTCTTAATTACCAGTCCGGGTCGTCTTTAAATTCACATTCACCCTCAACCGTACCCTCAGTACAATTCGAACTAAGTTGAACTAAGCATCTTTTCGTTGAACAGTTTCCAACCATCCAATGCAGTCCACCACATGTCGTTTTTCATCCTGCTCTTGGACCGGCAAAATCAATGATCTCTTCGAGCACTGTGAAACTTATCATGTAAAGTTCATAAAAGAAGTCGGCAAGGACAAGGCATTCAGTTTTAGCCTTGATGAAGTATCAAAGGATACTTTTCTATTAAACGGCGAAGGGGGCTTGTACTGGTTTCTCCTTGTTGAGACAGACGACGGTATACGTAGAGGTGTATTCTACATAGGTGACTCTGACATCTGTAATTATACACTTAAATTAGGCTCGATAAGCGACGGATATGTCGTTCAATATAATCCACGTCAAACCCAACCGGTCACATCGGGGAACTACGAATTCAATTGGACGTATTCGGATTTTGCAGTTTTGAACGAACAAATCCCTTCAAAGTGCGTCAAGATATTCTTCGGAGAGTACAACGATAAAGACATTTACACTGGCACATATCAAGACGTCGACTGGTGCGATCCTGAAGAAGTTGAGTATAATGAAAAGTGTTTGGAACAGTTCACCTGCTTTGTGTGCTTCGAATTTATCAGGAGAAATGCGAGATTTTGTGAAAATCGTCATTACTTGTGCAGCGGATGTCTGAAGAAGTTGATTGATCGTAAGATGATCAATTGCCCTATGTGTCGAGGTGATTTCGACTACGATTGCGTTGACGAGGACATTGAAAAATTGCTGAGGTGTGTTAAATTTCCAAAGACTGAGTGATTTGTAAAAGAAAAAAAACTAAAAAATTGTATAAATTGAATATATTTACATTGTTTCAGCAAAATTCAATGTGTTTTATTTGAATTCTAGTCCTAAATTTACTAGCTAGTTTGAGGAATATTTAAACCTTGTAAAGAAGGTGAAGGTGAAGAAAGAACCTTATTTATACGAACATACTGAATTTTATAATTTGAAAATAGCAGCAATGCCCAGGGCAAAGCAGTAATGTTGCATATTATAATATTTGACAATATTTAGAGCCTTCAACTTGCACCTGGAACTTTAGGTAACACAGATATCAAAGTATAGTCTTGCTCAATCAAGATACATATTCGTTTCACATAAAAGTAAAATTCCGTAGAGTTTAGAATGCAAGATTGACTGGAGACTCGGATTTAAAAATCTGCGCAGACGGTTCAAATATGGTCTTGGAGTAAGTGTGGGTGCGTCTAATAGACTTGCTGATACTGCCAGAGTGTTGCGGCAAAACTGCTTGCTACCCCGAGGCATGCCGCCACACAGATTTCTGCAGGCAAAATAAATCCAAAGTCATTGACATACGGGCTGTCATCAAGGCCTCAGCCAATATTAACTACAAATAAATGCTATAGCGTTAAGAATAGATGGCCTTCCTTGAGGTTATCCTGTTTGATTTCAGAACATTCAGGCCAGGCAGCTCTCATTTTGTTGGAAGTGTTCAAGCCAAAAATCTATTCTGAAATCTTAACGAAAGCCAATCACAGACAAAGAAGTTTGATAAACTGTTTTAGATCCCTGAAAAAAGGGCGCACAAATTCTGTTCTTCAGTGATATATACCAAGCGCCTTAGCTTTAGCTATCGATATGCCTCGATAGTTTTTGCACAACGTTGGAGCTTACAGCCCATTCATGGGGTATGGTTTCTTCCACCCACGATGGTTTCTTTGCATGCATCACACATAGCTTCACGCTTTTTGCAGAACATGTCTGCTATCATCAAGGCGTCCCGCTTCAAGTCCAATGGCCCGCATCTGTCCCGACTTTTCATTAAAAGTTATGAGTTATAACTTTTAAAACCCTGTTTTATGCACTCCTTCAAGTAAGAAGTTCAGAAGGACATTAGTCTCCTATGAAAAGGTTTCGTATACACCATTCAAAACTTAAGTTGCGGGTCTGAAGCTCCGTTTGATTGGATTTCTATATAACATTCGGATGTTTTATCGATTGCGGGACTCTTCGATTTCGCTAAACGGGAAAACAACGTAAGTCCTCGTCTTTCCACGAAAGATTTTCTTTCTCTATCTGCCTCTGGTTGGATACTCTTATCTCGATAGAATTGCCGGTAACCGATTATCTTCTTAATTATGTCGCCATATTTTTTTTACCCTGGATACTTCATTTGAAGTTAGATTTCATGAAAGGATTAACTGTGGCATTGCTTTCCACATTGCATTCCACGCTTCTTCCTCCGGTTCCGTTTTCTTCGCAAGAATTGCCAGCCCCACGAGATATTCTTCCTGAGCGCAACTTGCTTTTTAGAAGGGCTGCTAAGAGTGGTACCGCTGGAAGAACTAGTTAGGATTTCCTTTCTTCGCTTCGCTATCGCTGCCGAGAGAGATCGCAGGCCGTTCACATTGCAAGGAACCTAAATGTGCTAAGCTTAAGTTTTAAAGCTATTTGCGATGCTTGTGGAGAATGCGAAGACAATGCCTAGCATTTGCTATATGAATGTCCTGCCCTCATAGCATGGCTCCATCCTCGAGATGCTGTAGTAATGAGTGCTTAACGTCTATGCTCCTTACCTCTAAAATACCCTCTCGGGAAATTTACTTCAGTAAAACAAAGTTTCGGT
Source organism: Ferdinandea cuprea (assembly GCA_963576555.1). Classification (NCBI taxonomy): domain Eukaryota; kingdom Metazoa; phylum Arthropoda; class Insecta; order Diptera; family Syrphidae; genus Ferdinandea; species Ferdinandea cuprea. The sequence goes on from OY754958.1 coordinate 136,281,032, forward strand.
CTGAAAGTACAATTGACCAGTTTCTGAATCTAAGTGCTGCAACGGATGCACACATTTTTCGACAAAAAGGTAAAGAAAAAGTCCTCGCGAGTCTTAAAGTCCGTCCCAGATACCTATACATAAATAAGCTTTGTCCCCTTTTTACCTTTAACACTCACTACCTTTAACATCTTAGTAAGCAGATGGTGATGGGAAAAGTACTACCCTCGCCCGATGAATTGAAACACTATTTACCAGCTTTGCCTCAACACGGAAATGTATGTAGAAATGTAAAAATTGCCAACCAATCTCTTTGAATGAACGTAATTTTCCACCCGCTGGCACTGTATCATTCCCCGCTTTGAATCAATCTCCAAATCGATAGTAACAAAATTACTACCCATTCAACCGTCGCGACAATTCGCTGCACTAATTTTTGCAAATTCACTTTAATCTCGTGTTCCATCGAGAGAACACATCCCCATTGGCCCTTAATGAAACTGTCAACATGGAAATCGTACCAGCCAATTTGCAATCACTAATTAAAAGATCCTTACTTGAAATGGTCGAAACAAAGCGATGTGTCTCCCCAGTTTTTGCCTTCGATGTTCTGGCGTTCGATTAAAAATCGATTTAATTCGACAGGACTATGGGGGTTGCTGCAGTGGCAGCGGGGACTTGTTCCATGTTAAATTAACTTCACAATTCGATGACAATCATTGGGAACACAAGTTCATAGGGGAAATGAAAATTGTAATTTTCCCATTTAAATCCGTACTAAAGCAACAGATCCTGACAAATAAACCGTCCGCAGATAAGAATGTGCGACTCTTAATTTAAATTTAAATTAAAAAAAATCATTTAAAGAGTCCTGTCTGTGTGTGTAAAAAATTTTACTTAATGATTGAATTCAACTGAAAGTAATTTCATTCCGAATGCATCGGGATTGCGATTACAAAAATACAAATTTTAATCACCGCAAAATTACTATTTTTACTTTATTTTATTTGTTTGCTTTCAATTTCAATCTGACAATGACAGCAGCACACACTTTGTCTGTGACTGTGTGCTGCTGTTCCACTTTGATGGAATGAATGCATTTAATGAAATCTTAATTTGTTTTGAATCGATTAAATGAAAACGAATTCATTTCAAATTAAACCAAATCGAGCACATTTTTTTGTCACCAGCCCTAGAGTGATGGGATGGGATTAAATTAAATGCATATCACATTGCTGGTTGATTTTATGTAATTAATCGCAAAGGAATGTGATTTAAGGTTTACATCGAGAACAAAAAACGATGCAAGTATTACTCGCATATTAAATGAAGGGTGTTTTTTTTAAAGGTATAGAAATTCGAATTGAAATAAAACACAAGAAAATCGTTTTAATGTCCATCAATTTGGCTTTATGGAAGGGAAAATTTTATGCCATTAATGTTTAAATATGATTTCGGGAATGTGGCTGCCGCGGCTGACAAATCTAGAGGTCCAATTTTCAACCAATTTTTCAAGCATTTGGGGCTGTATGTCGGGAATAACGCCACGAATGTTGGCTTCCAAGTCCCCTAACGTTTCTGGTTTGTTGGCGTAGGCGAGTGACTTCACATATCCCCAAAGAAAATAATCCAATGATGGTAAATCACACGATTTTGGTGGCCAATTGACAGGTCCATTCCGCGAAATTATGCGCTCATCGAATGTTTCCTTCAATAAATCGATTGTGACTTGCGCTGTGTGGCATGTAGCGCCGTCTTGTTGGAATCACATCTCATCCACATTCATGCCATCCAATTCGGGAACAAAATAGTCGGTTATCATGGCTCTATACCGGTCCCCATTAACGGTAACTGACTCTCCAGCATCATTTCGGAAGAAGTATGACCCAATGACTCCACCAGCCCATAGAGCACACCAAACAGTCAGTTTCTGTGGATGTAATGTCGTTTCAAGGGTGGATTCTCTTCACTCCAAATGCGGCAATATCAATCTCATTTTCGGCCCATACACAAAAATCACGACTCATTGCATCGCGGCTTTAATTCTTGCACAAGCTGGATCTTGTAAGGTCGTAGGAAGAGATCTTTGCGCAAAATCTTCCACAAAGTTGATGGACAAAGCTCCAATTGCTGTGCACGGTGGCGAATCGATTCATTCGGGTTCTCTTCAACACTTGATAAGCTCTACAGCGGCAATTGTTTCTTCGGTGCGCACTGTTCGACGTCTCTGCGGATGCGTATTATGACATAGAGTAAACGTAGTGCGAAAACGATCCATGTTGAACCGAATTAATTGCTCTGATGGACGATTATGCCGACCGTAAAATGAACGGAGCTTGCGGTAAACTTCGCGAACTGAACCATTATTTTCGAAATAAATTTGCACGATTTGCGAGCGTTGTTCATTTGTCAACCTGTTCCTGATGAAATGGCAAACCAAACTGAACAAAAATGACATTAGAGTTGCCAGATTTGACCACAAAATGTCAGTTTTATCTCTATTCGAAAAACCAACCTCTAAAAAAACACACTTTATATACGATTATGCAGATGATGATGACATTTGTGTTAGTGAAGGATCATAAATGAAATAGTAGTGTTGCATTATATTTGCTTGTGTCATGTCATTCGATGAGAACAGGCCATACTAACATCAGTCATATCGACAGTTTAACCGGGAAGATCGAAAGCTGTCGGCGTTGATGAAATTCACCCATTGCTTCTTAAGATTCTCTTACCTATACCACTACCTTATCTTACACACATATTCAACTTAATCATTATGTCAAGTGAATATCCTAAATAATTATCCCAATGCCTAAAAATTCGAATGATGATACATTTAGGCCAATTGCTGCGTTACCCTTCCTGTCAAAAGTTTTTGAAAAAAATACTTCAAAAACAGACAAACTCTGTCTAACTGAAATTAAATTGCTAACTGCTATGCAGTCTGGTGTCCGGAAAAAAACATAGTTGTGTTACCGCCTTAATCAACTTAGTTGAAGATTTACGCCAATCGATGGATGAAGGAAATGTATCGGTACTAGTTCTTTTAGATTTTTCAAAAGCGTTTGATTCTGTTGATCACAATATCACAGCAACAAAGGTGTTCTTTTGAAATAAATGGTTCTTTGTCAAATTTTCTTCCAAACGTAAAAGATTTTCCCCAAGGATCAATTTTAGGTCCGTTGTTGTTCTCCTTGTACATAAATTCACTGCCGGAAAAAAATAAGTACTGCCTTTTAACTATGTATGCGGATGGTGTGCAATTAGACCTGAGTTGCCATCTAGGTCTTTTGGAACATTTTCTTGTATGTCTTAATGAAGGCCTATAAAGTGCATCGAGTTGGTCGAAATCAAATGGGCTTCTACTGAACCCAAAAATATCGAAGTGCTTGATTATATCAAGAAAACCACTCGACCTATCCTATGTTCCAATTGTAATGAATAACGTTGCCATTGAATTGGTTGAGTCAGCAAAAAGCCTAGGTATTACTTTTAATCGCACTCTAGGCGTGGCATCACCATATATACTCTATAGTTGGAAAAATATATATGCGGCACTTCGTTCGTTGAAGGCAGTGTAATATTTCACTCCCATAAAAACTCGTCTCATTCTTGTAAAAAGCTTTATAATACTAATTTTTACGTATGGCTGAGAAATTTATTGGTCATGTAGCTACGAAAGCAAACTTAGAATCAATATCGCTTTCAATAATGCCATAAGTTACATTTTTTCGAAACAAGTGTTAAATATGTCATTTAATAATCTTTATGCTCTGACGTCTTGGTCACGCACTCGCTACACTATCTCTATACAACTCTTACACCCACGATATTCATCGGTTACTTCTGAGCGTCAACTTTACGTAAATAGTATTCGCTTTTGGAATTATTTACCGCGTACGATATGAGAAATAGTTGATGCAACAAGATTAAAAAACTCAATTATTATTCCTATTCCTTTATTTTAATTTTAATTTTGCACTATTCATACTTATATTAAATTATGAGCTTATCACTAATTTATAAGATATTGTATCTTTCTGTGTAAGCAGCCTAAATTCTTAAATAAATAAACATTTTAAATGCAAAAAAAATCAGAAAAATCAGATCCACCTTTTTGAAAATTTTACAGAAAAGGCAGAGAATTCAAAAGCTCGTATTGCAGATAGCAACCGAAATTTGCCACTACCTTATTAGTTTTTTTACGATTTTTGAAAAACATGTAAAAAGGACTAACGAGGTCGATATGACACGTACACGGTTGAGCGGAGCTCAATTTTAACTCATATTAAGTATCGTCCCGTTAAAGTTAAAGTGGTACAGTACCATTTGTAGTATCTGAAAAATTCGTGGTGTACATTTCAGAAATGTAGTTCAATTTTAACCTACAGAAGTAATGTCCCCTTTAATTCAAAGCTATGAAAAATAATACGTTTGTAAACTCATTTACAATGACATTCCAGCTGTCAGCTCTCTGGATAAAGCCACTCTGCTTGCTGCTCATTTTGCGGCTAGCTCAACGCTCCCAGCTTGTGCTTTGACTTCACCTGTACTCGAGCGCGTAGAATATACTATGGGACCAATTTTTTTTCGCACTCGTACAGTGGCAAGAGTTCTTCGATATCTCAACATACAGAAATGGTATTTCCTCTATCGTTCTGAAGAAGTGTTCTTCCATGCTGGCAAAACCACCGCGTAAGCTTTTCTATCTGTCCTATTCTTCTTTTCGATAAAATGGAAATCAGCATTTATCCAGCCTGTTCCAAAAAAAGTCGAATCTTCCTCCCCCTCCTCCTCCTACTGATCAATTGCACTTACATCCCTTCTTTCCAAGGTCATAGAAACGCTGATAAACCGTTAGCTTATGAAATTCACTGGTGATGAAAGTACCCTTAGCTTCGCATATTAGTTTTATGATTCACGTCCGTCATCTTCGGGCGTGGAGCTAGAACGGCAACATATGTTAAGGTCGTTAAATTCTGACCTTGACAGCATTCTTAAGTGGTGTAAAACCAACAGAGTAGAACTCAATGCTTCCAAAACCCAATGCTGTCTGCTGTCATTAAAGCGGAACCCAATTACTCTGCCATTATCCATGTATGGCATCGCCGAAACCAAAAGACTTTCCATCCTCGGTATGTGCGTTAATGACAAGCTTCATTGGAATGACCACATATTCGATGTCGCCAAGAACGCTGCGAAATGTCTGGGCTTCTGTTCTGGCAAAAATTTATAAGGCGTTCATTCGCCCCAAACTTGAGTACAACACTCATATCTGCTCCGGTGCTCCAATTACATGTTTGGAACTCCTTGACAGGATTCAAAATCGTGAGGTTAAACTTAGTGGCGATCGAGACATCGCGAAATCACTTGACTCTCTTAGTCATCGTCGAAATGTCTCTTTCCTGTCATTGTTTTATCTATCCTTCCGTCGAAAGTGCTCGAAATATCAAGTTGCATTCACCCTTAAGCCTATATTCAGACGGACAATTAAATACAAGGATTCGTTTCATAACCGTACAAAGCGAATGTGGAATGCTCTACCACGCTCTGTTTTTCCTGCACATTACAGTTTACAGATATTAAAAACCAACGTGCGTCGGTATCTCAAAATCCCTTTTGTGAGCGTATATTATAAAAAAAAATGTAAATCTTTCAAATATAAACAAATCTCTCTCAATAAATAAAAACACAGCGTTTGATTAGTCTCGGCGATAATTTATCATTCACTACCGAACCCTTCAGGGGCACTATTAGTTTCCTTCCGAACGCTTAACCTTTAGTTCGCTGCAGCCTAAATATTGAAAGTATTTATGTGTTACATATTTATTTGAAGTCCCACCATCATCACATGAAGGACCATTATACGGTGTGAAAGTACACAAACTTCAAAAGGTAGGATGCATTTAAACCAACACTCACTCAAAGTTGCCTGTCAAATTTCTCCCAAATAAAATCCCTTTGATGCTAACAAATACTTAATGAATAATAATGCGCACCACACAGTAGCATACACTCGCTACATTGCAAACGCGAAAAGGAAACTCCAATTGTACTAACAAAAAAAACAGAACTTGCTTGCCAAGCACATACATCCCATAGTTTCACACAAAAACAGTTGCACGCTACGTACCCACCTATATGTACATTTTGTCAAAAGAACGCTTTTCTGCCAAAAGAATATCAAAAGAAAGCAAAGTCGTCAAAAGAACTCAAACGCGATACATAAAGATTGTAATCTCACCCCCAAGCTAGCTAGATACACACGGCCAATTTAGCAGGAAATTTCATGGAAAACTTTCATCTCGAAACCCCACTGGTCTCAGCTTCCCCGAATTGAATTATATTTCAGTTCGCTGGATATGCTTGCTATACCGTACTGCCGTTCATGCATATTATGTATAAAACATCCTTCAGTAGCAGTCGAGTTTAGCTATCAATTGGCCATGGACGGTCCGTGTATGTCTGTGCTGGTGGTAATGGTGGCCTTGCGATGCTAACTGGGCCGCAAATTCTGCATATCTAAGCAGCTCATAATCATAACAAACAGATTATAATTATTATGGAGCATGATTTACAGTTGAACGGGGATACTCTCTGTCTGTACTAACACAGAAAGATACCGAAGGAGCACGTATAAATATTTATATATAAAATATTCACTGTAGCATGAAAAATACTACATTAGATATTGAAGGGATGCTCCCTCATGTCCTCAGGAGTTTGTTTTACATTCTTCTCCTTGAATCAAAATGGTACAAAAAAACTAAGAAAAACACAACAAGCAAGAAACAAATCCGATGACATTTATGATGTCGGTTCGTCGGTTTTTTTTTTCTTTTTCATTTTTTTTATATATTTTCTTTCTGTTTCGCGTCCTTGTTCAATGGCGGGTGTGCAAAGTGTAACAACGTATATAAACATTCACCGAAAACGTTTTACTTACACTTTTTTTGTTTTGTTTTGGTGGGATGAATACCAACCTCCTACCAACCAGTTGATGTTGTTTATTCCTCCACCCGACCGGTATCAAGTGTATCTGCTTTTGACTTCATACATACTTATATAGATTTTTTTTTTGTTTTTGATACACTGTAACCATATCCTTGGGAAATTATTATGCAATAACGGCAAAAGGAGCACCGAGGGGAAACAAATTGAATTTTCACCCAAGATAATGTCGAAAGGATATCCTTACGCCATCACTCTGTCAACTTTGAGTTTGTGTCTCTGTTTCTGGCACACACAAAAAAAAAATCAAATTCAATTTTAACTTCCTCATTCCTTGTTGAAGAATGAAGAAAACGTGTGGAATGCAAAGTGGCATGATGGTGACGATGATGATGATGATGATGATGATAGCCAGGGCTGGTTTTCAAATCATGTACGCAATAAAACAGTATCGACTAATAAAATATTTAGATGTGACGATGTGAGACGGAAGTTCATGTGAATCCTTGCGTGTGACTTGTTTTCTCTGATCCTGTCGCTGGGGTTGATTTAAAAGATGGATTTTTTTTCTGATGTGTTTGCTTTATATACCTCACAATACCATGGCAAATATGTATTGATTGTTGCCAGGTTAATGGATAAGCTCAATCATCCTGTCAATCTGGGATCGAACGGATATCCTTTGTTGATAGTAACAAATGAATACAAATGGGTTGACCATGTATAAGAAGTATAATGTTTTGCAAAGAAAGTGGATCAAGACAGTGCGAATCAATTTGCCTTCTCAGCTATCTCTCTTCCCATCGAATACGGAAAACTTTTGTGGCTAAGAAGAAGTGTTAGACATTACTCTTAAAACAAACACTGATAGTTTCAGGGTTGAAAATTGGAGAGTCCTTTTCGAATCACTGGTGGATTCTCTTTAATATAAATATCAAGGTTGATATTCCCATTCCCTACAGAAACCCAAAAAGGATCGACGGGAAGAAATTCGGTCAAATCCTTAACATTTTGCCCAATCTGAAGTTGAAGAGCTGGACGCTACAGTGCAGACCTTCGAGAATGCTATGGGAGAACCTTTCAGAATATCGCGTCCAGCTAGTTACAGCGGAAACAAACTCTACCACCATGGTGGAACAAAAATCAATAAGATCAGCCAAGACTCATCCCTGTCCAACCTATTTTCAATCCATCGAAAAAAGGAAGGACTCTACTAGTCTCAGTAAGATCCTGTCAAAAGCACACTCCAGTCCATCTTTCATTAAAAAAAAAGAGATGGTACTTGGGCGGAGTCAAGTGAGAACTCCTTCTCAACACCCACTTCCCTGGAAGAAAAAATTACTGCGGTAGCCCAACTGCATTGCAAGTGACGCAACATATACGAGATGAGGTTAAAATAGTTATTAGCGAGTATAAGATTTCCTGGGCTACCAACAGCCTTTTCCCCCGTTTAAATCACCAGGCCCGGACGGTATCCTGACCATTATGTTGCAAAAACATCAAAACAGTATGATTCCCAGGCTTCTAGCCATTTACAGAAATTGTATCCAGCCTAACCGTTTCTCCCAGTCATGGAGACATGTAAGAGTTGTTTTCATATCTAATGTAGGCAAGAGATACTCAAAAACACTTAAAGGCATCCTGGAACTTTATATAGGGGCGAGCCTGATCAGGTCAATATGCCTATTTTAGAGGTAGGTCCACTAAAACAGCACTGCACTATAGAGAGGACCATAAAATAGCATCAATACATGCTAGCCACCTTCCTGGATATAGAAGATGCTTTAAAAAATGTCCATACTGAAGCCATTCGATTATATCTCATTCAGTCAGGTGCAGAGGAGTTCATTGGCAAATGGATAGACTCCGTGCTAAGGACAAGGATTATTCAGTCCAAACTAGGTAATAGCCTCTCAGCCATATCGGTCAGCAGGGGCACACTTCAAGGTGGGTTTATCTTGCCTCTGCTGAGGATCATGGTTCTCAACATAATCCTGTCAAATATAGACAGCGACGGTATTAAAGTGGTTGCGTATGTGGATGACGTGGTTGTACTGGTATCGGGGATATTTTCTGATATGTATAGTGAAATAATGGAAAGGGCGCTGGGTAAGATTAGCGATTGGGCCGCAAGGTGCGGTCTGCGCGTTAACCCAAGCAAAATAGAACTGACGCTCTTTACCACTAAAATGAAAATACCAACTTTCATTCTACCCTGTCTAAATAACCAGGCTCTATCGTTGAGCTAACTACTTTGTGGGCATTCTAGACTCCAAGCTCAGCTGGAAGCTGAATATTGAACATCGGATTCCAAAAGTCAACATCGCATTCTACGCATGCAAAAAAACTTTCGGTGAAAAGTGCGAACTCAAACCAAAGATGGTTCTTTGGATGTACACGGCGGTGGTACGGCCAATTCTCACTTATGGGTCCCTGGTATGGTTGACAACAAATTCAGGGCTACGTCCAAGCTCGTCGAGCAGTGCGGGGAAATACTATTTAGAGCGGGCCGTTCGTTTAGAATCTTTCTCATCTGTGTTCCCGGGCATAAGAACATAGGGGAGAACGAGAAATCCGACGAGCTGGCCAGCCATTTTATTATTTATATCGGAAGCTTTGTACATCCGATAGAGCACTCAAACCCAGAAACTGGTCTATTGTTTTCTCAGACAGATAATTTCATTTAGTTGCTTCGGCTTGCTAGTCGCCCATAGTCTGTTCTCAAAAGTGATAACAAAAATGCCTTTACACAGACATTCGGCCGAACTTGTTTTATCTGCCTGCATTCGAATATTAAGTCTTTGGAATACTCATTTCACAATGGGAGCCCTAGAAAGGAAGGCAGACCCAACACACGTTCAGGTAGTAGGAAAACTTCCTCAATACGGGCAAGTTCGTCGGGGATCTCACTTTGCGTAGTTCCGGTATAACCTAAAACCCAAACAAGGCTCAGGGTGTTCAGTCTTACGGCCGAGTTCAAACATTTGAAAGAGTTCTTGAGTTCTAAAACAGCTTCAGATCAGTAGAGATACTACTCCACCTGTTCGCAGCCGAAGTTTCAGTTTTCAACATATTCATTAGTCAGGTTTTGTAGGGTAATTTTCGAGCAGTGACATACCGGGTGATATTTTAAGAGGTTTAGAACTTTTTTTTAAAAAAAAAACACAAAAAATTCGAAAAAATGAATGAAATATTTATTTGAATCGATAGTTTGAACCTTGCAATTTAATGTTTAAAGATAATTTCATGCAAATGTTGACCGCGGCTGCGTCTCAGGTAGCCCATCCGCTGAGTCCAATTTTGGCATACTCTTTCACACATATCGGCCGGTATCTCACGAATGAATGCATGGATGTTGGCTTCCAGTGCGTCAATCGAAGCGGGCTTGTCCCTATACACATTAGCCTTGGCATACCCTCACAAAAAATAATCTAATGGTGTCAAATCGCACGATCTAGGCGGCCAATTGACCGGCCCGAAACGTGAAATTAACTGTTCACCAAACTCGCCTCGCAATTGCGCCATTGTTTCGCGTGCTGTGTGGCATGTGGCACCGTCTTGTTGAAACCACATATCATGCAAGTCAAGAACTTCCATTTCGGGCAAAAAAAAGTTTGTTATCATCGCTCGGTAGCGTTCACCATTGACAGTAACGCTGCGATTCGCATCATCTTTGAAGAAATATGGCCCAATAATGCCGCCGGCCCATAAACCGCACCAAACAGTGGCTTTTTCGGGATGCATTGGTAGCTGTTGCAATGCTTCTGGCTGATCTTCACTCCAAATGCGGCAATTTTGCTTATTTACGTACCCATTCAACCAAAAATGAGCCTCATCGCTGAACACAATTTTTCGATAAAAAAGCGGATCCTCGGCCAGCTTTCCAAGAGCCCATTCACCAAAAATTCGGCGTTGTGGTAGGTCGGCTGGCTTTAGTTCTTGCACCAGCTGTATCTTAAAAGGCTTTACGCCCAAATCCTTCCGCAAAATTTTCCACGTAGTGCTGTAACAAAGGCCTAACTGCTGGGAACGGCGCCGAATCGACATTTCGCGGTCTTCTGTCACACTAGCTGATACGGCCGCAATATTTTCTTCAATACGTACAGTACGTAAACGTGTTGGTGGTTTAATGTCCAACAAAGTAAATTTGGTGCGAAATTTGGTCACAATCTTCCGAATAGACTGCTCAGAAGGTCGAGAATGCCGATCATAAAATGGAAGCAGCGCGCGATGAACATTTCGAACCGAGCACGAATTTTGATAGTAAAATTCAATAATTTGCAAGCGTTGTTCATTTGTAAGACGATCCATGGTTAAATTGCAAACCAAACTGAAGCTGTTTGACAGTGACACAAGGTACTAAACACACGTCAGCTGTCAAAACCAGTGTTGCCAAAACCAAACCAGCTAAAAAATCACCCTTTAGAAATTCCAGTGCGAGTTGTATTCAAAAACACTTTTTCTGCTCCCAAGATACAAATATCAAAGGGTAAAAGATTCATCAGACCATCAGAGTACTAAAAATCATCCCCTGCGACGTTAGTTGTCCAAACAAAGTGCTCTGGCATACGCGATGGCTTTGTCTTTAAACAATTGGTTCGGTCTTTCTTGTCCTCTCGATCCTCTTAGCTGGAGCATTATTGTCCATTTGCTACATCCTCATTTACAGCTTATAGAGTTGGCTGTTGTATCTTCTGCTCCATTCGGAGGGTATTAACTCTCCTTTCATGCTTATTGTCCAGCACTCGGTGCCCTATAACAGGACTGGCAGAATAAGGGTAAGGAGTTTTGAACCCTTATCTATTTTTATAATGTACGCGAACTAAAGGGATTTTAGATACCCTTATACTGAAGTAACACAGTGCGGACATTAGGGAAGTGAAGGATTAGGAAAAAGGAGATACCGATGCACGTTGGTTTTAAATGTCTGTAAACTATAATGTGTAGGAAAAACAGAGCGGGGTAAAGCATTCCACTGTCGTATTGTACGGTTAAAAAACGAATTTTTGTATTTAACTGTGCGTCAGAATACAGGCTTGAGGGTAAACTGATGTGCATTTCTAGCATGTCGAGTACTGCGGTTCAGTTGCTGTCAAGGAGCTCCAAACATGTAATTGGAGCACCGGACCAGATATGAGTGTTATACTCAAGTTTGAGGCGAATGAACGCCTTATAAATTGTAGCCAGATCAGAAGGGGTAAAATATTTCTTACATTACGACATCGAATATGTGGTCATTCCAACGAAATTTGTCGTTAACGCACATACCGAGGATGGAAAGTTTTGGTTTCGTCGATGCAAGTGCCACCCATGGATAATGGCAGAGAATTGGGGTTACGCTTCAATGACAGCAGTAAGCATTGCGTTTTGGAAGCATTAAATTCCTCTCTTTTAGTTTTACCCCATTTAAGTATGCTGTTGAGTTCGGAATTTAATGAGCTTAACATACTTTGCCGTTCCAGCTCCACGCCCGAATATACGTAACCCACGACTATTTAGCGGCATTGAGAGAAATTGAACCTCTGTAATTGCAAAATTTCAGGTATTCTCCTCTATTTCGTGATGTTACAACAAGAAAAAAAGAAAAATTCTCTCTCAAAACAAAGAAACATTTTGTTTGTTACTACCTATTCTTATTTGAGCGTTTCGTAACGCTCTATGCAAAAACCACGAACCGGATGCCGATTTATTACATTCAAAAGCCAGCCATTCTCTCAAGTCACATTCATTACTCATTTTGAAAATAAATAAAAATATTATTTTTCGTTGAAATTGAAATTGTTTTTCGTTTTTTTTTTTTTTAAATATTTTTAACCCAAACAAATAAGATTTAATTTCAGCAAACATAAACACACACTTTTCCCCCTGTGCCGGTCGAATTTATTACCCGACAATAAAATTTAAGACCACAATTTTCCTCAAGTCACTGACGACTTAACGACGACACGGCAACGACGCGACGACGTTAAAAAAATAAAAACAATTTCGGCCAAGCGCGAAAAATGCAAATCAAATTTTCACAGTATTTTCCAGAAGCCTCAACTCTCAAACACGAAAATGAGAACGAACATTTTCGAGCAAAATACGAACCGAAATACCTGCGTGTGAATAATTTGGCAACAGGCGGCGCGCGGACGGGCGTCAGCCATACAGACAGACACACTTCAGTGTGTCAGCTGTGGGTAGATGTTGGATGACGGTATAAACAAATTTTTATTCGCTAGAAAAATGTTTTCTTAAAATTTTCCTCGCATTTCAAGTGAAAAATATTAAATGTGCCAAAATTGGCTCCGACATGCATGTACTTGTAAGTGGCTTTCTACTCGACACGATGGATGGAGTTGAATAACCCATTTGCACATTTTTGTGTACACAAATTCTCCGTTTAATTTTCTATTGCTCAATCTTTTTTTTAACGAAATTATTTTTAGACTTTCGTTTGATTGAGATGTGTGTTTTTGTTAGTTTGTTTTTTTTTCATCATTATTCACCCGAAGAAGAACATTCTCAAGGACAATAGAAGGATTTATTATTATTATTATTTTTTGTTTAAATAAAATACACCCATGATGCAAGTTATCGAATTGACAATTCACATTAATATCGTTGTTAACAACTGTCAACAGCAGGCAATGATTTTAGGCTTAATTGAATACAACAAATGACTGTCTACGGGCGAAATTAAACTTAAATTTTTATTGTACACGAGAGAGAAGGTATTTATTTATTATTAATGACATGCAGAAATGCGTTGTCGTCGTAGTCGACGACAGTATACAGCGCGCACATATCATGTCACAGACCCGGAGGCCAAGGTTGTACAAGGGGTGGCAGGCTTCAACTTCAACATCAACATCAACCCCTGATGCGTTATTAATTATAATGCGGGGATACACGTTGTGGAATTTATTTTGCTTGAATTAGCACAACGAAATGAAAACTTGCCGCCTGAGGTGAGCTCATGACAAAGGCTATGTGCCTACTTTAATCTGGTTTTGGCGGGAATGGGGGGATTATTTTTTTTTTTAATAAAAATATGTCATGTTTAGTTTGGGAAACTGAAATTTAGAGAAAAGTCCTATATGTACGAGTATCACTTCAAAGGGTAGTCGTTGAGCCTTTAGTTGGAGGCCTTTAAATTTATGTGTCCACAAAATAGGTGGAAATCTTAGTCAGGTTAAACATGCAAATGCTGTCGAATTGGAAACAATGTAAACTTAGAGGCCTGAGACTGTTTTAGTTCTACTCCCATAGATGACAAGAGATCATTTACAAAATTGAAAAGAATGATCGGAAAGCCCTGGGGAACGCCAGCATCTATAAGGTCAGTTGCAGACTTTAAACCGTTCAAAATAACTTGTCCGAAAGTTAGTCTCAGTTAAAAAATAAGAGCTTGATGCCGAGTTCTGTCAAATTCCTTTAAAATAGCAAGCGCAATTATCTTACGTTCACTACAATAGTAAATAGATTAGTTCTACTATTGGATTACTAAGCGAGAAGTCTAAATATCGAATACGACCTTACCGGAAAGTTTTTATTCGATGCCTCAGCTTCTGCGAAAGTCTGACAAACATCCAATACTAGGAACTGTCATGCGAAGCGTCTCAAAAATAAATTACAGTTCGCTGAAGGTTTCTTGTATTCCAGTCAAAAAATATGTCTTTGCATACACAATGGTTGGGGAAGTTAGGCCTTAGGTGCTGTTTGGGCCGTTTGCGCCTAATATTTTTTTATGTCATCAAATCACCAAGGGAGATTATGCTGCGAAAATCGTACTGCTGTTCATTTAAATTATTTGAAAATTCGGAAAGAGTCCAGAAGAAAACATACATTCATCCCTCGGGGGGCATTGGGCGTCAACAACGTCTGCGCGTCATCTTGTTCGGAGTTCTGCAACGCGTTTCAGCTCTCTCCAACTAACTCCTAAAGAGCACGATTCCTCTTCGAATGTTATGTGTCACGTATGCCTAGGGCGTCCCGCTGTTCTACCAGCCTGGGTGAGCGGACTCCAGTGCATGGCGTACTTCGCAATGGAATTGTCCTCGTGCTATAGGGTGTGTCCTATCCACTGCCACTTTCTCCTCCATATGGTAATGTTTATTGGTTCTTGGCCTGTTCTCTGATAAAGCTGTTTGTTGGAGATACGTTGCGGCCAAAAAATCTTCAGAATGATTCTTCAACATTTATTGACGAAGACTTGTAGCTTGCGGGTGTTAGTGGTGTACACCTTCAAGGTACTGCACTCATAAAGCAGCACCCACTCTACGTTGGAGCGGAACATTCGCAGCTTGGTTCTTTAGCTGATAAGCATTGTTATCAGCTCCAGATTTTGGATAGCATTTCGAACGCCAGCTGTAGCCTTCCCGATTCTGCTGCACACGTCCAGTTCGGTATCACCGAGACCTAGATAAAGAAAGTTGTCAACTTTCTCGACTTCCTGTCCGGCAATTTTAAGTTGAGCGCGATTGATGGAAGTACTTAGCGCCTTTGTTTTGACTGTGTTTACTACTACTTTGAGCCCCACTTTGTTTGCCTCAGCTTCTAGAATGTGGGCGATCATATGAAGGTCCATTATCTGATGAAAAGTAGGCAAACATCGTCATGACCCAACAAATTCTATAGTTGCCTTTCGTCAGTACTGCATGGAGTACAGGCTGATGACCACCAATAAAAATAGTGGTGATAGTATGTACCCCTGACGTACTCCACGTTGGGCTTTAAAATCCTCCGACATCTTATCATTGTGTAGAACGTGACACTTACCACCCTCGAATGTAGCCTTGAAAGCCTTCTCAAAGTCAATAAACAGTAGATGTAACGAAGATCTGTACTCAACGCATTGCACTATTCTGATCCGTAAGGGGTTTGTTGGTTCTATGCAGGAGGATCCAGCGAGAGTTGAACTTAGATGTTCTTTGATTCGTTACGGAATTATTTTAGCTACGGCCGGGAGAACGCATATACCTCCTCAGCTTTCACAGCCCTTCAAATTTTTCTTCTTATTTCGGAAGTTTAATGATCACCACTCTTTTCCACTCCTGCGGGAATTGTTCAATATCCCACGCTCTCAATATTAGCGCGCGTAGTAAATCAGCCGAGGCGCCGCTTGAAATAGTTCGGGAGGGATGCCATTATTACCCACCTCCCCGTTTTTATTGAGGGACTTGATTGCGGTTTTTATTTCTATTTTACTGGGAGGCGGAATTATTACTTTGGGCTACTCATTTGAATTCGAGGTCATACCACCATCGTCTAGATGATTTAGTATTGTAGCGAAATGTTCTCTTCATCTCCTCATCCGAAATTAGTAGGTAACCATCCGAACTCATCCCTGGATTTTATATGGAGTTCAGACCACCAATGAGCTCTTTAGTGATGTTGTAAACAGTCATACTGTCCAGAAGAATAGAACAGATATAAAAGCTTACGCAGCAGTCTTACCAGCTATGAAAAACACAGACCGATAGGGAAAATACCACATGGGTCTGCGGATTTGTGTAAGATGTATATTAAGATCTCGAAGTAATCTAACTAACCACTGTACGATTGCGGAAGTGGAATTGTCCGCTAGTTATAGGGCATTAAATACCCAGGCCAATTTAATGTGTACTTATAAATCGACATCAGCATGCATATCGCCGAAGAAGACGCATAGCAAACACAAAAAACTGTTCAGTTCTTTAGAGTTTGCTGATTAACTGTGGTAATTAACTTTGTGGTTATTGAGATGGTCTTACGAAGATAGAGGCGATTATACATTTATGGTGTGCTTATCGGGGGGAGCGGTGAGAGGTGAAAATAAGTCCAATGTGTAAGCAGTTAGCAGAAAAGAACTCGATGTATCTTCATTAATGTGTTGTCTATCTCTCCACAATTTACAAGCTAATAAATTGTTTATATTGAAATCGCCGTCCAATGACGATTCAGAAAAAGGGATACAATTGTTCTTAAGAAATTTGAAAACTCTTCAAACTCAGTTAAATGTCTGTCGGGGTAGGGCTTCTTCAAAGTAATATATAAAATCATTGCTTTAGTCGTGGAATTTTAGCCAAATGACATTAAATTCCAGAACATTGGCCATATTTTGAAAGTAGTTGGTAGAAGGAATACTACCTAGACAAATTCAACGCCTTCGAATCTGAGTCAACGCTAACCGTAGTTCAGCTTAGGTTTTAAAAAATATTTTTTTATGCGACAACCATTAACCCACTGATGTTGCTCATGTTTACTCTAAATTCCCTCGACATCACAACAAACAAACCCAAGAAAAGCATAACTCGAACGCTGCTAAACTGGGACTTGAGCTGAAGATTTTATTCCGGTTTTCCGAAACTACCGCAGGTCTTTTACCCTTACTATAGTATATACAAAATTTACAATACTCGACAGATGTGCAGTTTGCGAGTTACTCAAATAGGGTCAGATAAACGCTTCCCTATGCTTCCCCTAGAATTTAGACCTCTTCAATGATTCTGTATGTCAGCGATCACAGATGAGTAATTATACACATAGTCGACTGAGAGGATTTTTGGCTCTCCCGCCTATCATTTTTTATTTGCTTCAAAAAGGCGCTGTACTTTGTTCGTATTTGTTTTTACATGCAAATCAAATTAAGCCAGCTCACGCATACAATAGTAGTTCTACGCCGAAGAATCCATTTTGGAAAAGATCTCATGTTGACATATTAAAAGTCAGATGATGAATTTGCAACAGAATAAAATTTTGTTGAAAGTTTTCAATTATTATGTATGTTTTAGTTTTACCTAACAAAAATATTTTTGGGGTAAACATTTTTAAGCAGTTTCGTAAAGATTTTGGCAGTTGCGCAAGTTAAACTAAAATAAGGATTTTCATAATTTGTTTGCCGGTAGTTAGACTAATTTAGCAGTTTTAAATTGTCAGTAATAATTATATTATTTTGTTGCTTGATTTGTCGAATGTCGAATGTAGTAAAATAATTAGAATTAAATATTTTTTAAATGGAAGGTGCGATAAATATTTGAGCAGTGAATTATGGAAATATTCCGTAAAATTACTAAAATTGTAGGTAAAATAAATAAAAGCTCAGTGAATAAATTAATGAGTAGCGCGTGATTAGTTAACTGACCATTTCAATAATTTAACATAGTATTTATTAAATTTACTCCTATTTTATTCACCGCTATTCACTATTCCAATTCAAAGATAATAAAGTTATTAAATTTGTTTCAGCATGATGAAATAAATTTAATAACGTTATTATCTTGGAATTGAAATAGTCAAGTCTACATTTTGTGTTTAAAAATGCATTTAAAGCTATTTCGTCGCAGTTTGTCAATTCGCTTGCTTGCTCTCACATGAACGTTCCGAATATGTATGTAAATATATTAAACTTTCATATGTTCAATAAAAACATAATAAAACATCCAAAGAATTTAAAAAATTTAATACTTTGTATTTAAAACTAATCCAATAGTTTTACATATAAATATTTTACACCCAAACATTACTTATTTAGTAATATTCATGCAATAATACAATAATATATACATTTTATCTCATTTTATTAACCAAAATGGAAGAAATATAATAACCCAAGTATGTTTATTTTAAGTCAGATAAAAAATTGAGAACTATTTCTTAAAAACACAAAAAATATTCGCATTTATTTGCAACAACTTCATTATTTATTATATACCTAACTATTTTTTTTTATAAACATTTCAATTAAAATATCGATTAAACTTGAACTACGTTAACTCAATACTTCGTAGTATGCTGAGTCGACTATCTGTATAATTACTCATCTGTGTCCGCGATAGTGGAATGAATTTAATTTTTCGATCGCGAAAGAGTTACATTATGTCCTAGGTGTTTCGGAATTTAACGTATTTTTTGGACAACGTGACAAATGACCAATACAAAATAAATGATAGACAAAAATTGACAGACAACAGCTAACAGATGACCAATAAGAGACAGGTGACAGTTGGTAGCCGAAAAGCGACAAATGATAGATGACAGGTAACGGATGACGGACGACCGATGACAGCTGATATTGGTCATCGGGTAGGTCTTCTAATAATCGCACTCTTTTTTAGTGTGACAGTTATTCAAATGATTAAATTATTAAAGAAAGATAAGTCATTGGATATCATGTATAAGAAAATAGTTGAATATTTCATTAGTGGTACTTTTGTAAGAATAGATGACTCCTCGTTTACCAAATCGGCAGAATATTTTAATTAATTATTTCTCGGTAGTTTTTATTTCCATCAAACAATTAATCGTTTTTGTTGATTTGACGTCAAAAAGTTTTTTTTTATGCTAAAAGAGTATTTCAATAATAAAATGACAGTGGCACAGGAATTACAACGTTCTTACTTTCCTGAAGCCCTAATCTTCTGTAAATGCTTGACGAAAGAAAAAAGCGCGCCTGGTACACGTCCAATTATAAAACAATTTCAACAAACTCGAAACAACCCAATTATTAATTTGTAAACAAAAAAGCCAAACAATTATAATTTATCTGTCGTCCTCATTCTTTCATAATTACAAACAAATTCTCAAGAACTTCATTGATTACCTCGCTCCACTTGCGAACAACTTTCCCATGCCAATTTCAATAAATAAATAAAATACTTAACATCCAATTCGTTGTTGTCGTCGTCGTCGTCGTCGTCGACGTGCTCGTGAAAGCCCACGCACAGTGATTTGTTCTTTTAGTTTTCGAATGAAAAAAAATATATATATATATATATATATCAACAGACACCGACGACACCCCACGCTTCGACCCAGTCAGCAGCCAGAAGAAACACAAAAGCAATTCATCCATAATCAATAGGTATTATGGCAATAATGTCTGAAACGTCATTGAATGGATACGCATCAATAAAATCCAATCGACAGCAGATACAAAAATAGATACAAAACACTAAGTAGAAATAGCTCGCGAAACGGTATACGGATAGACTTCCTGTTTCAGGCTTTAGGTCACCCAACCAAACTTAGCTCTATCATCAGCCCGAATGCTTATGGAATTATTTTTTATTAAGATTGGATAAGCGCATTGATTTTCTATGAATAAAATTGACCTTAATTCCGATGGCTTCCATTGAGAGCTGTCTAGATTGAGGGTGGCGGCAGTAGTAGGATTCTTGATTGAGCGCATCCTACTTATTGTTATCGAGATACAAACTTAAGGGTGGGCTTTGGTGTTGATTGTTCTAGTCTGTTCTATAGTGTATAATCGATGACCCATTAGCCCATTCCATAGATAATGAGAAATAGAAATGAAACTGAAATGGGTGCAAAATTTTACGACTGTCATTAGTCGAATTTTCCGCTTTTGATTTAATTTAGAAAGAACTCATACTTATTCCTAGTGGGGATGTGCCACGAATGCATAAAATATGGAATTTAGGTTACACTCAAATGTTATGTGGTGCGACTCGTTTATGCGAATGATAAGTTGCATTTCGCTTGACAAAAATATATAAATATACGCAAAAGACGCGTGTCACGTTGTGAAAAGTAAAAATTAATTTACGTGGGCATATGTCACACTCACACACGCCCACCACTCCAAATGACTGATGTAGAGTATTAAACGTGAAATGCAAGGGATGGTTGCTGGTTTAATGACTTACTCAGTATTTGCCAAGAAAAAACAAAAAAAACAGAGGTAATTGCCGCCATCCAAGAGTAAATTATACTTTCTTTTTTCGACGAGTGGATTTGTGAGCATTTGACACGTTCAATTTTTGGCTTTTGATGTTTTCCAGGGCAAAAGAAGATTAGCATCGATTTTTATGTGGAATTTTGCGTTTAAACAAACTTTCGAGTTTAGAGACTGCCGGAATGCGAACTAAGGATGAGGTCATTAATCTAAGTCCATTGAATAGATTTAAGAAAGTCGTTTTTTTTTAGAGTGGGAGTAACGAAGTGATGATGACATTTTGTTAAATCCGAATAATTTGAGGCAGATAAACAGATGTGTTTTAGATTGTGATTTTCTGTTAGTTTTAGAAGGGATCATTGGATTAGTTAATATATTTTGTTTGTTTTGCTGTAAAAAATGTGAGAGAACTAAAAGCATTAATCATTAATGTTTATGTACTCACACCAGTGTTTTTGAAAGTGATCATCGGCGACACAATTCCGTTTAAAGTTTATTCAGGTCGAAATGTATTAATAATCGCTTGGAAATATCGCTTAAAGTCGGATAAGAATAGGCACAGCTAATACAACGTATGTGATTCTGAGATGAGCTGAAAAGTTCGAGGTTTCCGGGGAAATCCATTTTTTTTAGAGGTATAGAAATTCGAATTGAAATAAAATACAAGAAAATCGTTTTAATGTCGATCAATTTGGCTTTATTGGAAGGATAATTTTATGCCATTAAAGTTTAAATATGATTTCGGGCATGTGGCTGCCGCGGCTGACAAATCTAGAGGTTCAATTTTCAACCACTTTTTCAAGCATTTGGGGCTGTATTTCGGCAATAGTGCCACGAATGTTGGCTTCCAAGTCCCCTAACGTTTCTGGTTTGTTGGCGTAGGCGAGCGACTTCACGTATCCCCAAAGAAAATAATCCAATGGTGTCAAATCACACGATCTTGGTTGTGAAGTACGCTGTGTGGCATGTAGCGCCGTCTTGTTGGAACCACATCTCATCCACATTCATGGCATCCAAAATAGTCAGTTATCATGGCTCTATACCGGTCTCCATTAACGGTAACTGACTCTCCAGCATCATTTCAGAAGAAGTATGGCCCAATGACTCCACCAGCCCATAGAGCACAGCAAACAGTCAGTATTTATGGATGTAATGGCGTTTCAAGGGTCTCATGTGGATTCTCTTCACTCCAAATGCAGCAATATCAATCTCATTTTCGGCCCATACACAAAAATCACGACGCATTGCATGGTCTCGCGGCTTTAATTCTTGCACAAGCTGGATCTTGTAAGGTCTTAAGAAGAGATCTTTGCGCAAAATCCTCCATAAAGTTGATGGACAAAGCTCCAATTGCTGTGCACGGTGGCGAATCGATTCATTCGGGTCCTCTTCAACACTTGAGAAGCTCTACAGCGGCAATTGTTTCTTCGGTGCGCACTGTTCGACGTCTCTGCGGATGCGTATTATGACATAGAGTAAACGTAGTGCGAAAACGATCCATGGTTAACCGAATTAATTGCTCCGATGGACGATTATGCCGACCATAAAATGAACGGAGCTTGCGGTAAACTTCGCGAACTGAACCATTATTTTCGAAATAAAGCGTTGTTCAGTTGTCAACGTGTTCATGATGAAATGGCAAACCAAACTGAACATAAATGACATTGGAGTTGCCAGATTTGACCATGTCAGTTGAAATGAAATGTCAGTTTTATCTTTATTCGAAAAACCAACCTCTAAAAAACACACTCTTTATAATGCAAAATATTGCAAAGACTTAGGTTAAAGTGGCACTTAGACCAGTATTGGTCCTTTGTTGATCTGGGATGAAGCCTTCCCCTATAGTCATAGAACTAATTGGAGCTTCTGACGAAGCGAAGTAGACGTTTGATGCCAATGTTTGTGAGATCACATGTGTACGTGTAGGGCACGTACAAAGCAGGTTAGGGATCGTTTCCTCCCCCTGTTCGTTCATACAACTTCTGCAGAAGTCGATTGAGAATACACCAAGTCTTGTTCCATGTTTATCCATAAGACGTTATCCAGTGATGACGTCTGCTTAAAGGGATCAAATTTTTAGAGCATTTCAGATCCAGCTTGGGATACCACTTGTCCATCTTAAGTTTTTTCTCCATAGCAGTCAGCCTTAGTGAAAATTAACAAGTAACGAATGGTAAACCAATTCATTCCTTTATCAGGCGAGAGAAGTGACGTGGATTCTAGTTTGGCGAGTTCATCAGCCTTGCAGTTTCTTGGAATGTCCCCGTGCCCCGGCGCCTAGCAAAGCTGAATGTTGAACTGCTCCGACATCTCCTGAAGAGATGATCAAGACGACAAAGATATAAGCATATCCTAGTATCATAGAGGAGACTAGGAAATAATCAAAAGATCGAGTGCCCCAGCAGAGTTTTCGAAGGGAGAAACGTGTGCCAACGGGAAAGCTTATAGCGTGGGATCCAAATTGCGGGCTTCACAATTTGAAAGAACATTTCAGCACACTCCTAAATCTCGTCGAAATTTCACCAGCTTTTTATTATGCGGCACGTAAATAAATCGGCTAAACGGTTTGAATGCATTTTGTTGCAAAGGCTCATTCTTCTCGAATTTCAAACCGGTTTTGGAAAGAAATACACAACAATTCATCAAATTTGAAAAATACCTGAAATCTACAAAAGCAAACACAAGTTCTATGCCTTTTTTGTCAATTTCCATGCAGCCTTTGACTCAATACCACGCAAGGCACTATTTTATAAACTCCACGTCATTGGAATTTCAAATAAAGTAATTAACATTTTAAGGGCAATGAATGACGGTAATTTAGCATACGTCTGGCGAATATATTTTTGGCGATGGCGAATATATTTTTGATGAGTTTGGAACATCTATCGGGGTTAAGCAAGATTGCATAATGAGTGCACTTCTAGATATCCTATACGTCAATGACATCTCAGATTTCGCTAGGGGAGGAATCGAGCTGAACCGAGTAAAGATAAAGAGTAAAGAGTAAAGATTCTTTTGAACGGTGGCCAAGTGTGGGGCTATTTTCCTTTTGAGAAAGTTGAAAGGTTTCTTCGATACTTCCTACAACGAAATTTTCGTCTTCCTAACAAAACACACCTTACTGAATGTTGCATTTGGAGACAGGGTTACCTCCTCTTTTCATGAAGCAGATTAAATCTGTGATTAATAATGGTTATTCAGGACACAGCCTTAAGGCCTAAATTTTGCGCGCTTTTATCATCAATCGGTCGAGATAGATACGTAGAAGATGCTCGGAGTATTCGCAACTTGATTATGATCTGGGAGATAAAACTTACTTCTTAAGTAGACACTTAACCGACAAAGTGCTGATCGCACTTAACTGTATTCCACATCGTCCGGAGCTGCCAATCCGCTGCGATCTGTGTAACAACAATGCAAGGGAGGACGTCTTTCACTTTATAGCGATATGCCCTATAGGAGTTCCATCAGCGATACTTTGAGGCGAGTGTGCGGGAGAACGCTGAACATTTTAAATGGTTATTATGTGTGGAATGCTGTCTGACTTGAAAGACTTGAAAACAATTGCTTGTATGATAAAGAACTAAAAGTCTTAACTAACTAACTAACTCACCAAAAAAAATTTACTTCTAAAACATGCGAAGCTATTTTCGTAACAACATTGACTAAGTAAATGATGGACGAGATATGTGGGATTCCCTACAGCAAACTGCTCTCATGTCCGCATAGCCTCAACGGGCATGTAAAATTCTGGTTGACAGAGGAAGATATGGTAAAAGAAGGCGCCATTCAAAGCACCTCTAATAACAGAGATGATTAAGCTTGTCTTGAATTGGAATGACAAAACAACTTGAATAAAGTCACAACACAAGGCTCTCTAATGTAGAAGCTAGCCACTCATAGAAGGAGAAGATAGTTTACCGAAATTCATTAAAAATGTTTAAAGCCGACTTCCAGTCGATGAGCACAAGATGATGGCTGTTTTGGAAGGGACTTTTAAGGTTTCAACGGCTATACTTTCCAGGAGCGACTCCTAACTATAAAGAATTCACCATCATTGCAGTCGAAGTATCTGGAAAAACGGACATATTCTCCAAAAAAGCGAGACACGGTCGAACCAAACTGGTTACGCTCTGAATTTTCAGAAAAAGAAAGGGGACATCGACTACAGATGGTATATGATTCTTGTCTTTAAGGCGATTTGATGCCTAATCAGTTTAATATTGACGTTGCGAGATTCCTATGACATTATGCTAATGGAATACAGCTGTGGGAACTATTCGAAGTAGAAATACTGTTCCATTCTAAATTGGCCATTGGTTCTTCGGCACTGGATCAGAGAAGTCTGATCTGGTACACCGATGGCGCCTGTGTCTTTGAACCAAAGTCTCGACACCTATGGGAACGTGTCCCAATGTATTGAAGACAGAAATCAATTCCATCAATAAAGGCGCCAGAACGCATTATCTTTTCAGATAGTCAAGCAGCTCTACAAGCACTGTCATCTAATACTAATACAATGAATTCTATGACAATAAAGAGCTGCTACGATGGCTTCCAAACCTAGTCAAGCGCTATCAAACTTGGATGAGTTTGAGTACCTGTCGACCAAGATATTGAAGGTAACGAATCTGCAGACATGCTACCCAGGCTGCCGGCGACTGAATGTAAGTTTTTTCTAGATGATGAAACCTCTGAACACTTCCATTGTGTATGTTCGTCTGTGACACACTTCACGTTTACAAAGTTGGAGCCGATTGCTCTCAGTGCTGCTTGACTGTCCACACAGATGGTTATTTTCATTGCTGGTAGTCCCATCGATATGATAGTCTGTGCTGCTTTCTGAACCGCATAGATCTCAGCTTGAAAGACACTGTAGTGATCAGTCAGTCGAAACGACTGGCTAATAGCAAGTGCTTCTGAGAACACACCAGCTCTTGTATCTTTTTCTGTTGTTAATCAACCGAATAGACCGATATACCTTTAATGATGGTACTTAGTGAGTCCCAGTCCTGTCTTTTGTGTATAGTGATTCGGAAATTTTCTCTCGAAGTCAAACCTGGGTTTCTCGTAATCAGTAAGTGGCATGATTTGGAGGTGAATGCCACACCCAGGACCACTTGATAACTAAGAGTGAACAAAAAAAAAAATCGAATATAACAAAGGGACATTATTCAGGACCCATAAATGCTACGTTTCCTCGTGTAACTACACTTTTTGATACAATTCCCTATATGTTTTTACAGCTGTGACAAAAAGACAGTTTACGTATGTGATTTTAAAGCAACAGCAAAAAACACAGATTATATCCAATGGGGTAACAAAACATACGTTATTAGTCTGTTACACGCATCGAATAATATTCCAAGCCATAAACCAATTATTTCTGAAAGGATTTCTTCCTCCTTATAATGTGTGAGTCTACATTAACATGTATTTTACGAACGGATATGAATGCCAGCCTACTAAAATTAGAAAATAGTACTCATGCATATA
This sequence comes from Ferdinandea cuprea, assembly GCA_963576555.1. NCBI lineage: Eukaryota > Metazoa > Arthropoda > Insecta > Diptera > Syrphidae > Ferdinandea > Ferdinandea cuprea. The sequence continues at coordinate 136,307,124 of OY754958.1, forward strand.
ACTGACTAGCATTCCACTTAATTTAACAGCATCCCTTTAGCGAAGTTTCCATAAAACGAACGCACAGCAACAGAAGGATAATTATGTAAATCCCCCGTACAAATATCACCCCCAGAACGGCAATCCGAGCTGATTTGCTCTCCTATTCGAAGTCATTTTACGATAGAATTAGCAGCAAGCCGCATATAGAATAATTATAGTGTGGACATTATCCATAACACAAAACAGATGCATGAACGGAGAGAACTCATTTGACTCAAAATGAAAAATCAATCGACCAAAAAGGAAGGACTATGAACCCATCTAAAATTCTATCTAAACTTTCTGACCCTCAAAAATATCCATCTTCATCATTTATTCACATTCTTGATTATATTGTTTTCATCCTGCCGACTTTTTATAATCCAAAGTAAATCCACAATCGTCTACAGATACTTAAAATTCGTCAATCTCTAAGCGCTTGCTAATCTAATACCCATTAAAATCCGCTCAGTAGTCATTTATTCTTCAATCTTCCTTCCTGTCTCTCCTTCCGGCTGTTCATAAACTTTCCATCCTTATTTTGAAAACTCAATGTCAAACTGTCAAGTATCCTCGTAAATATATAAATTCATTCGACATTATCAAGACCAAAGTTCCTTTTGTATTCATTAATTTTTCACAAAATTATTCAGTCATTTGTTTTTCATAAAATGAATAATTCCTCAAAGGATCAAATTAAAATGATGCAAAAATAATAATAATGAAAAAAACCTTTAAATATTTAGGCGTAAAAATATTCTGAAGGAAATTCAATTTCCAACCCCCCAAAGCAGCATTTAGCTGCCTATCTGTGGTATTTTGAGGGTTGTGTTTTTTTTTTCTTCTCTTGTATATTCTGAGGACGAAGTACCACCCACATATTTATTGGATATCCATTGAATTGAATTCAATTTGAAGTTATCACATCGAGTTAAATAAAAATAGTTTGTCCTTTTTTGCGGATGAATTGCGCAATTTGTCTGGGAATTTATTTCGAGTTGCCTCACATATTTCTAATAAATTTTCATTTATTTAATACGACAATTTTCCCCTAAGGTACTCTTGATCCATATCGTAAGAAGGTCAGAGTTAAAAAAAATATTTCGAATAATTTTGAATTCAATAAAATAATAGACCCGAAAATTCTCCCCTGAGGTACCCTAAATCCATTTCGTTCGAAGGTCAAAACATATTTATGAAAAAAGAAATGAAAAGAAAACAACAACCCCTCAGAAGCACATCTCTAGGGTTCCCAAGAAAATTAAAATTTATTGCTAACCATTAAACAGGATTTATGTCCTTTAATGTGAGGCCAAACTAATCTAGAATTTTTCCAAATGACTTGCAATTACTTATAAAAGTTTTTTTTTTCCTTTATTTATTTTTACTGTCTAGGAACTCACATTAAGTTGTAAATTACCCTTAAGCTATTCATAACGTATTGCAAGATGAGCGCCGAAATAAATCCGAATGGGGGTGACACAATCGTGCATTTAATAGGCAATATAGAAGGATTACCCAGTAGTAGTAGTAGTAGTAGTAGCGCTGGGTACCTTCAGAGGAAAGAAATGCTTTCCAATACATTCGGGCGGTGTAAAAATACAAAATCAACAATCGCCTGAACGTTCTTTTTGACATCGATATCGATTTCACAACACAATAAGAGAAAAAGATTTATACATTTCTGTTTATCTTTTACCATAAAAATGCCATTGTCATCTAAAAACTTTATTCCTTTCTAAAATGTAACCTGGCACCTTTAATATTTATTTTTATTTTTTGTTCACTTTCAGGACATTCTCACAGGAGGAAGTGTACGTATTAATTCGATTCGCTGTGACCTCTGATATTTAATAGACCAACTTTTCACAAAAGAAAGGTATGTACAGCTCATAGATGTATTCAGATTTTTTTTAGAGAATGTGAAAAGAGCCGCAGCGTGTTTTGCGTATTAAATAAGTTTATAGAATTTATTTTTTTAGGTGGTAAAATATTTTAAAATGCGAGCTATTCCAGCGTGAATTGAATTGAAAAGGTATGAAAAAAATAAAAATATTTGCATTCAGTTCCGTTCGGCATATGTATGCAGAATTTCAAATTTTTGTATATATTTTTTTTTTATCTGGAAAGAGAGCAACTAGTAGGCGTATACGTAACTTTTTCGTTGGATGGCTTATGCAAGGGAATATGGATTATTATTTTTTTGTAATACAGAGATGCGGAGATGATGGTTATGCGATTTGTATTTGAATGATATTTCAATTCGCAAAGGAGGATATTTTTTTTTTTTTGCGGATTAAAAATGTGATTTGAAATGTGAGTATTCCTTGCAGGGCGGGTGAACAAAAATCAATTGTATTGGTCTGTAAGATTGAAACCCCATTCGTACATTACCAGGAAGGTTTTAATAACGATAGTTGTCTTTAGGCAAAATGTAGATACTTCAATTTAAATGACAACTTAAAGAGAGTGTTTAAACATTTTTAGTAAATAGGTTTTAATATTAACTCTTTACTTCATGAATTATGACTCACTTAAAAAAAAAATTGTCGGACTTACTTTTTATACCGTTTTTTAAAGTTATTTGTGAATCAAAATATCTAAAACATAGGCCAGTTTTCAAATAAAGCTACATCTATGCATCGAGTGCAACAGAAAACCGCTGGTTCTTAGAACTGTTTATTTCTTCCGTACATTTAATCAAAAATTAAAAACCATATAAAGGGTGATTTTTTAAGAGTTCAGTTTTTTTATGTTGGCAGCACTGGTTAGTAATGGCGTCCAAACGTCATCTGTCAAAGTGGAGAGTTTTCAGCATACTCTGCCATTTAATCATGGATAGACTTACAAAAGAGCAACGATTGCAATTTATTGAAATTTATTATCAAAATTCGTGCTCTGTGAAAAATGTGAAAATCCGCTATTTGTGTTCAGCGATGAGTCTCATTTCCGGCTTAACGGAAACGTAAATAAGCAAAACTGTCGCATCTGGAGCGATAAACAGGCACATGCCATACAAGAATTACCGATGCATCCCGAAAAAAACGACAGTTTGGTGGTTTATGGGCTTGTGGCATCATCGGTCCACTTTTCTTCAAAGACGATCATGGAAGAAACGTTACCGTTAACGGCGAACGATATCGAGCCATAATACGCGACTTTTTTTTGCCCCAGTTGGCTGAGTTGACACTTTTTTGACATGTGGTTTCATCAAGATGGTGGCACATAACACACAGCTCGGGAAACAAATGGCCCTGTGAGTTGGCCGCCAAGATCATGCGATTTAACGCCTCTTGATTATTTCTTGTGAGGTTATGTAAATCGTTACTCTATGTGGAGAAGCCAACATAACACGCGTAATTCGTGTAGTATAGGCGGAAATCCTCATGGACCATTTGAAATGGAGCCCCGGACAACATTTACATGAAGTTGTCCTTAGAACGTAAATGGAAAAGACCTATTTATCGATTACAATAAAAATTTTTAATATTTGATGCAAATTTGAGTGTTATATTCGATTTAAAAAAAAAAAACACCAAAAAATCACCCTTTATAACCTTCAATGCGGTAGAGGACTAAAACTTCTTTATGCACTTACTCGTGGGATGAGTAAAAAAATAAACCTGAAGTGAGGGTTATGATCAGTAAAAAATATCAACGGTAACCCCTCTGTGTTTGGCAGGCTCATGTTTATACCCTATCCTAAGGGTATATTAATTTTGACACATAGTTTGTAACACCCCTTAATATTCGTCGTAGACCCATAAAAGTATATATATTTATGATCAGGACCAAATCCTAAGACTATCTAGCAATGTCCGTCCGTCCGTCCGTCCGTACGCAATTTTTAGGCCTTTAAATTCAAGCTAGAAAGCTGAAATTTGGACCACATACTCCCTAGGGCTCCGAAATGGTTAAGTGTAAAATTTTTTTGAATACGCCCACTGCCACGCGCACAATTTAGAAAAAACCGATTTAAAGCTACAGATGGACAGATAGAGGGTTATAACCTTCACAAGATAAGTAGGCACTGCCCTCCTTTATAAGTTTGTCATATAAAGTTTTTTGCCACGCCTACTTTTTGTGGGCGTTTTTCACTAAAATGCTGTTTTCTTCGATAATTTTCATAGAAACCGAAAAAAAATGTTTAACAAGATATTTAGCCAATATTTTTTCACCTACTTTTTTGGGACGTTTTTTTAAAAGTATATATTTTTTTAAATTTAATAGAATGAAATAAAATGCTAATGCTTTTCTCCTTGGGACATATAGGGATATGGATAGGGTATCATGTTGTTCAATGTAGTATATGATTAGATTCGGGCGATTGTTCATTTTTACAACTACCGTAAAATAAAGCCAAATTTGACCTTTGGTGGTCTACGGCGAATATTAAGGAGTGTTACAAACTATTTGTCAAGATTTTCAAGCTAAGATTTTTGTAATATGAATTTTCCTGTTTCAGTGCTTCGGTTGTATTCATTCTCGATTTACGTCGGTTCTGTCGGAACCAATTAGTGACTTAAATCGAGGTTTCCAAATTATATTAAGGGGTTATTTTTCATTTGGACGAAGGTGACAAAAATGCCGCACTTCCCATAGATATTCGGTCGAACTAGGTTGTTTTTTCTGTAGCCCGAAGAATCGTGCAATCGAATATTGTGTCTATAGAAAACCCAGTCGTCAATGGAGGTTCTTACTAGTGAAGGGATATGAGCAGACCTAACACAGGTTCATGTCCTGGGAAAACTTCTCGCGAACCTTGAGCAGCAAATTCTTCGGAGATCTTATTTCGCATGACCCGGCATCCAAACAACACTCGGTGTGTTCAGTCTTCCTACGGAGTTCCTAAATTAAAGTCCTAACTTAAAAGTGGTTAACTGACTATGCAAGGACTCCAGACCAGATTGGCTGAATGACAACATGGTGTAGTCATTATAGATCTCCATTTGGAAGACTGATGCATATATGCGTAACGAAGATAAAAGCCTTACGTTGTCACATTCCAGAAAACTCCCAGAACCTACAAAAAATGGGATTTCAGTATCCCCTGAATCGTTGAACAATTCATGTCGAGACGAAGACGACGAGTAGACCTTCAGTAAAAAATTGTCTTTGGTTCTTTCACGATAATGATTAGGTTTACTGGCTTTCACCGAAAATCTATCTTTGCTAATTTCACTAAATTAGCCTTCTCTAGCAAACCTGATTCCGTTATGATGAATTTTTCACCTCTTGTTTAAAAAGTAGAGTTTCAATGACACTGCGGGATGGCATATCCATTACTGCTTTAATGGATATGCCATCTAATGCAAAAATGACCGGAACTTCAGCTGCGTAAAAAATTCAAAGATGACTTTGCCCACGTTCAAGAAGGCCAGGATCTGAACCAGGGTTAAAACGTTATCACAATTTACAGGCTTGTTTCCAAAACCTGTCAGGCTTTTTTACTCAGGCAGCATATATGCTGTAGATCAATAGGCGGAATAGAGGAATTAGTACTTTAATTAAGAATCCGCGGAGAATTTCCTAGCAGTTTTGGAGTCAGAGTGCTTCAGCGAATATACATTGCTTTCGATGACAATAGAGCTCACCCTGATTGGCACTATCGCAACGAGCCAAGCGACGAGCGGCCGAAGAATTGAAAAGTAAAGTGTCTGCAATAAATGCTAATACAACGTGGAACAAATTGGTAACTTCTGATATGTGGAGGAAGCTGTGGCCATGTATGATTAAAGTTGGATCGATGAAACTTCTCCAGTATGACAAAGCACCATTGCCTAAGTTCGTAGGCACCATCAGTATCCATAATATTCTGAAAAGCTATACAATGACACTAAACCCCAATGATGTCCCCTCACCGGCGAAGAGCTAGCATAGTTTCCTTATATTACAACTAAATTATGACCGTCTTCACCTAAAATAATGAACTGCCACGTTTACATACATAATATTGACCTCTTCGAATACAGCTTCAACATATTTCCATGGTTCTTGTTCTACTTTACCTCCATTAAAACATTCATATCTAGTCAAGACCACTTAAGTTTTTATTGCACTTCCTGAAAAGAATACTCATAAATACAATACAACCATTGCAATACGATGGAAATGTTTTATGCCTTTTCCTGTTTGAATGAATGAAGTAGTTAACCGCATTCCGCCACTTGAACAATTTCTTCGCAACATTCATCATTCTAGGAATGCCCATTAGGCCCATCTTTGTTCGCATATGAAATGAGTTCACATCTCCTCATCATTACAGCCCACAACCTCTTTCTTTCAGTTTATCCTTTCATTCAAAATGGGGGGTGGGGTTTTTTTGTTAAATAACCTCCCGCCACTTGTACATTGAAATAGGAAATTTATCTTCAACACAGCTATGAATAATCTCGATATTTAAGAGGCAAAAGCCAACATAAATTCAGTAAACAGCTGATGGAACTCATTTTCATTGAACTGCAACTCACACGTTCACTGCAATCTGAAGCGGTTGCCGTCATCCCATAAATACCAAGCTGCATTGCAGCGAAATATTGCACTCAAAAAATTACGTATACGCCCCACTGACCCAACTTCACCAAACAAAATGCACCCAAAACAATCATAAAACAAGAACGAACACCTCCCCGAATAGATAGATACCCATTCCCATTTCGCAATAATATCCTGCAATCGTTTCTCATCTCCCTCTATGGTGGATGAAAGCTAACGTAACACTGTTAAAGGAAAAATATACCGATGCCACAACAGCACAACATTCTTATGTCACTTGCAGCAGTGGAGTCTTGCATGGATGATCATTTTATTCTCTCGACACAAAATTGATGCTAAATCCGTATCCCCTTGTTTAACTTGTATGTGAAGTATGAACGAGATAGTGGAGAAAAAGGACCTGCACCCGGTTTGTTTGCTCCAGTTATTTTCAACATATTTTCCTTTCTTTTCTTATACATAACATTTTTTCGACTCTTTTTTTTTATGTTGTCCTTTCAATTCGTCTCATTTTGTGCGCCACAGTAAAATGACAAGCGACGAGTGGCTATGATTTTGGTCCAAAAAAAATCCTCAGGACAACAATAACTCTTTCCTTCATGTTTGTACGAGTTCTACATATCTCATTTTGTAAGCGCACAGATTTTGTGTCCTTAAGGAGTGCCTTCTGTGACAACAGCGCTATTGAAAAATGGTTCATGAATGATGTACTCAAACAGTTTATGAGCGAGTAACCGAAACGAAATAAACTCTCAAAGGACACTACTTAGCGCTGAGAGTAGTTTTTTGCCACATCTATACATAGCGATGACGTTTGATGGTGGCCATCCGAGTATTTGTCTTCCAAATGCAAAACTAGCTTCGTGACAAAAAACTAAACAAACATTTGCGCGTGTGTCTCTAAACCTCTTATCTGAAGACTGCCGTAGCATATATGGACATCGTAGATAATGCCAATGCCAGGTAATGGTTTACATTGTATGTGTGTGATGTCGGCTACAGCAAGAGTCACTAGTTTTGAATGTAGTTTCCTCCTCCTTCACATGGACATGGACATAATGGACATTGAATGCTAACTGACGTGCATTTGATATTCATGCAAAACGCTGCCAGCAAAATAGCAAAAAGAAAAGAGGACATTCGAAGACAAAGAGAAAAAAAAACTCATCCTTCCTGTGCGTCCGCTTTTCTTTTTTTTTTATTTTTTTTGTTTGAATCATAGAAACACTAACATATGACATGTATGGCCATATGGTTTTAGAATTGACTTCGTGTCCTTAATGAAATTTTTCAACAACTTTTTAATAAAGGACACACACCACACACAGAAAACATAAATTCTCAGCTTGACCTCGCTCTTAGCCACTTCAGTTCTTTAAATTCCATTTGCAGAGCTACATACATCAGCATAACGGAATCTCTAAGGATTTGCATCCATCCCAACTCGAGTCACTCTCTCACTCATACGCTGACTATTTTGACAATGTTAAGAGAGAAATGAAAACCTTATTTGAATGCAAATTCATTCAGTAACAGCAACTAAGTCGGATACGAGGAGCCGAAATCCCTTTTGGGATCCTTTCAAAATGAAATCTCGTAAATTATTCGTCAGTTCGAAGGAGTTTTGTGAACGTCTGGATCTGGATAATTAATACCAATGGAGAACTTATTACGCCCGTTTAAATCGGTTTTTGGCTGACGGACGTGAAATCTAAACCGTTTGGACCCACTCAAATAGCAAACAAACACAGACACATACCACACCACACCATGCGTTGACAAATTGTGTGCTGAAGTTTCTTGTAATTTGGAAATTTGTCTAACAGTCCTGCTAAATGGGAAATAGAGAATGCAAATGGGGGGAAAGAAGATAGAATCAAGTCAACCTTATGAAAAACATGATTACAACCAGTGCACAGGATGCTTGAGGAAAAGTCGAAGAAAAACTTTTCTGCCTTTCTTGCTGCCTCTGCTGCTGGATGTCATCTCTCTAAGGATGTAATTAAAGAGAAAAAGTTACTTGTACTCGCTGGAGAGGCAAATTACCACTTTCAGGAGGAATGCTGTCTGTGATTAGTTTATGTTGGAGAAGTTTGTTTTCACAAAAGTTGACCTTCAAATTGTTTGTATTTTTTTTTTTCTTTGAGATACGGAAACGTATACGTATATATTTTGTTGTTTTTCTTTTTCTTTGTTATTCCAATTTGTTTGTGTGGTGTTTTTTTGGTTTAGGTAATCTGGGACTTGATTGGAGGATGTGAGCAGAAAATGGTAATGCTATGCTAAGCTGTCCTAAGCCAGCAGAGGATTGAATCGCTCGAAGTTTATAGACTTTTGTAAATGTGCTGTGAGGTTAAGTAATCAATCTTATTAAATGTCTTCCTGCATAAATTTGTGTTTTCGTACTTTTCTGCACTTTGTAGGTATAAGATATAAAGACAAATCTTCGTCGAAGCAAACATAACATCTGCTGAAAGGGGAATTGCAAACGTTTAAATTGAATTTACATTTTTTCCTGGGTTGAGAACTCTCAAAGTTTACACTTTTCAAGGAATGACGAGATTGATCGAATGAAAAATGAAAAAATAAAGAGACAACTTCAAATTTTCGAAAACAAACTTTACTAAAGGAGTAACAAAATCAGGCGCTTTTATTGTACAAATATAGTGTAAGAGGAGTCTCGGAAAGATGGTAGCCTCGAATCCTTGTAAGATGTTAATTGTCTTGAGTCTTTTCTGTTCTTTTATTATTATCTCAAGCGGCGAAGTAGACTCTTTTTAAAGCGTATAGTTCCGGCAAGTTGATCTAGACCTGTTTGCCAACTGTACACCAGTGATATAGAACTGCCAGTATAGAAAGAAGCCTTAATCGACGAACCTTCCAATGTTCTTAGAAAAACGAAGAAGCTCGATCTTATGTAGCACATTTACACAAAGAATTTGTTTGATTGTCTGATAAAATCCGGACAATCGTAGATAAAGTGTGATGACGATTTTTCAGCTTAAAGACAACATTTACATAGGTGCTCTTTAAGAGGACCAAATCCAATGACAAGACTGTTTATAGAGCTTAAGCCTCGTCTTTTCAGTCTTAGCAGATATTTAGATCTGCGGTTTTTTAAACAACAACTTCTAATGTATGCAGGAAGTAGGATCATGCTATATAGTATGCTTTGGATGTAAATATTTTCGTTTGTAAAACTCCCTATGGATGGTCGTGGGCCAAAAAAGTATGATAATGAGCCTTGGCTAGCAACCAAATTGTCAATAACATCTGTCCAACCAGTTCAGCTTTCTTATGAAGGTGATCGCAGCATCAGAGAATATACGCATAAATCAACTAGCTACTTACCATTTTCTCCATAAAAGTATATTTGCAGCAGTTGCAATCGCAAAGATCTATGAAAGATCCACCTTCGGCGAAACATTCGGCTTCGGCGAAAAAGGTCGAACGTTCAGCCGAAGCCGAATATTGAATTTTCCAACAGTTTTTCGGAGAAATTTTCGCATGAGCGATTTTGAGGCTTCGGCCGAAGGTGATAAAAATGGCGAAGTCGGGCTTCGGCTTCAGCCAAAAAATTGGCCTTCAATGTTAAAAAAATAATGAAAATAGCTTACAGTTACAAACTTAAATCCAGGAAGGCTACTACGGCGGGATGGCGTAGCCTTCGAACCATTGAAAGCAGCAGGAGTTGACCTGGTGAAAGCATGCACCAACTTTCTCATCATTTGCCACAAGAAAGGCATCATTCTTCCAAACATTGCATTCAGCCCGCAGAATTGTGGGCCATAATCTGTTGGCGCGAGCAATTGAAAGGGGACTTTAACTAACTTGCAGGGCGCAACTGAATGCAGTTAGCCAAAGAAAAGACTTATTTGCGTTGATCCCCCACGGCCTGCAGCGGCGCAGAAATTAGTAAGGAAGTAATTACATATCAATAACATAAATGTAGTTGTAATTACATTGTACTCATCAATTACACAATTATTTCTAACTTCCGGACAAGATTCCGCCAATTTTATTCTTAAAAAATGTGCATTTGCTTTTGACTTTTTTTAAAATTTCAATAGCTCTCTTGCGTGTGGCGAGTTTCTCGCAGAGTGAAGCAAACTTTTCTTAGGTTCCAATTCATAAAACTGGTCCTAGACAGGAAATATTTAGTATTATGTGGAGAACCCCGAGGAAGTCATCTTGGTACGCTACTATTTCTTATATTCATAGCTGATATGTCTGATATCTTATTAAATTCTGTTCGATTTCTATTTGCTGATGACTTAAAATGCTTCAGATGTATAAAATCTACTGATGATTGTCATCTCTAACAAAATTATCTTCAAGGGCCAACGGTAATTGGTAATTGGTACAAATAGCCAATTACCTTTGAACAACTCTAAATGTGGAAAAAGGGAGTTGCTACTTAGGAATACTCTAGGAATGTTCGGAAGTCTTACCAAAAGGTAAAAATAACGTGTCAGGGTAACAACTTCCGAACAGAAACCTGTAGAGATAAACAGGGAAACATTGTAGTGGAGACACAGTCGGTGCTGAGGATACGGAGAAACCATTTCTGCAGACTTCTAAACGGCACAAACTCCGCTGTCAGGCAGAGCGAACCATTCAATATTGACGATGAAAGAGAAGAATTCCGTCCGCCCGACCAAAATGAAGTGAGGATAGCAATATCTTAGCTAAAGGGGAACAAGACTGCCAGGCAGGATGGCCTACCCGCCGAACTATTTAAGGGGTTACATGGGTTTATTTTACTGTCTTAAGGATATACATTTGAAAAACAATTTCTGAAATTTTCAAAGGAAAATAATCAAAATTCATCATTGTGACGTTATTTCCTTTGAGAGGTGCGTCTGCTTTGACAGTAGAACTCGTGACAGGATCATCAGAAGTGAAAAAAAAAGACAATAAACTAGAATTTGGAATTTTGGAAAACTGGATTTTTGTCCGACCTTTTTACAAAAAAATGCTAATTTTGGTAAAATTTACTCAACATTTTTTTTTTAAATAGTTATGATTGAAAAAAATCCTTCGTTCAAGACCTCGTGAATTCTATCTCGAAGACCTGTGTAAAATTTCATCAAGATCGGTTGAGTGGTTTTCGAGAACTGTTGACAACCGACTTTGAAAACACCAAGAAAACACCTTCCCAAGGCTGTATCTCCGAAACTTTTATTCGGAATGACTTGAAAATTTAGGATAATACTCTCGATATGTTATAGAAATTAATAAGACAATAAAAAAAAATTAAATTTTTTGAAGCTGTGAAACCCATGTAACTCTCTAAGGCAGCAGGAGATGACTTATTTCTGAAATTTGGTCGGATGAACTTATGGCTGATGAATGGATACTCAGCATCATTCGCACAGTTCACAGAAAAGGAAATCCTCTAAACTGCGCCAACTATAGATGTATCAGTCTCCTAAACTTCGCATATAAAATCTTGTCTGCCGTTTTGTGTGAGCTCTTAAAAATAGAAGGACAGTTTTGTCTGGTTATGTTTATAAGTGATATTTTGTCAAATCATATTAAATGTCCTTTTCTTTTGTCTTTGATCGATCTTTATGCTCCATCTCGTCAGCTAAGAGAACGTTGCCTGCTCCGAGAACATGAAAATCAATCGATTTCTTGTCAACTTATTGTTTCGGAACTTTAAGAGGTGGATCCAGATCAGCTATTGGAATATCCCGAACATGTCATATAGGCTTTCATCGCGACAAGCTATACGAATTGACCAAAAGAGAAGTAGCGACTGTGCCTTCAGAAATCCTAAGCTCTTATCATATGTACACATGCATGAAGTTCATTGAATCAACAGCTCAAATATATAACAAAAAACAACAAGAACTTCTTGACAAGATGCCATTCTATCCAAAGATAAATGTCATACTTATATCCACCTCGAGCTAATCCAAACATCATTCCAGAAAAAATATGATCCACATTCACTGTCAAGCGTCACCTGATTAACGTGCTTATTCTTCGCTGTCAAAACAACTGCGAGGCACCTTCGTACGAGTCTGACCCAATCTTCCTCCTACAACACAAAGAAGCGCAGAAACAAAAAAAAACACAAACACTTGTTCATGGCCTCCTTGGTGGTGTTTGCTTGCTGGAAAAAGTTCCCCTATCACTCATACACACTCATTCTAGACGTCAACGAACGGAGGAATAACGACTAAAGGAAACAGACACGAAAGTACAATATCTTTCCCTTCAATCGCCTCCTATTGTTGAACTCTACTCATGTGTGCTGTGCTTGCTCAGTGTTTCAACTTAAAATAGAAGCCAACCTTTGCGTGTTATAAATCTAGGGGAGTTGAAGTGTGAGAAGGACAAAACTGCACCATTTATTATCTCATACTACGCTACTGAAACGGGACATAAGCTATTGTATGACTATACTCGCGCTGCCACCAAGAATGCGGAAACACTTCACCAAATGGCTGGAAGTCGAACAGGATAACGCCGAGAGAAAACCAGGCCAAATACCCATAACTCGCTCTCTTAAGGTGTTATTGACGCGTGAAATTAGAACCAATTCAACGCCTTTTTCGTTGGTTACAAAAAATATTATTTAAAAACACAGAACAAAAAAAAATCGATTTTAAATGGCAGGCGGCAAGGTAATTGCAAATGGCATAACTTTTGATTGGCGTATCGCGCAAAATGACGTCGGAAGGAAGGGTAGGGTTTTGTTGATTTAACGAGTGAAGTTTTCCCGATTGGCAAGCCATGAATGTCTAATTTTACTCCGAATCAGTCATTAATCATGTTTCGATTGTATACAAAATTTTATAAATAGAAAGTTAATTTTATTGAGCAGTTCATTGATGTTTGAATGAAAAAATGTTTTTTCTTTTATGTCATTTCGCTTTTTATGAGGGAAGCAGTTAAAGTTTTTGAAAAAAAAAATTATGCAATTTTTATGTGTTGAATTTAGTAATTGTGTTCGCATTTTCAATATGCTAATGGCGGCAGCAATCATTGTGGCATTATATATCGAAATTAATTACATAGCAATTAAGGATGTAAAATCAGGCAATTCCTTGTCGCTGCTACAAAAATAATAGGGTCATTTAATATGAGATTTAGGCATTTCCACAGAATTGTGGCCATAAAAATGAAATTGTCTTAAAAGGGGACTATTGAGCCTTTGCAAGACGTTGACAAATGAGCAAAGTTGGAAGTCTTTAGAGACTTCAAATTTGGAACAATATTATTATGTGATTTTAAAACAGAACTGAAAATCATTGGTTAATCATTAAAAACAAACAAACCTACATTGAAAGTTGTAACACACAAACATGTACTTAAGGTACGATTACACGGCCATATTTTCGAGTCATTTAAATGACGCTGTGATGTAAAAATAGCGTTACAACACAGTCATTTTAATGTCGTTCTGTGTGGTCGCAATTTGTGGGATAACATTTTTGGCGTCATTTGAATGACTAGGAAAATGGCGGACCAAATGACATGAATTTTGTGCCATTAAAATGACGGAAAAAATGGCCGTGTGAGTGCTAGGACAAATGACTAAACTTATTAGCTGTTGCGTCATTTAAATGGCAGCCTCCAAAAAATTCCAGCCTTGCCATTTTTCTACGCAAATGATAAATGACGCAGCATTTAGTTTTTTTTTCTCGTGGCGAAAGGACGTTATAATTAATAAACTGTTTTCTCTTTGTTGTGGTTGTGGTGTTGTTCGGTACCTATTGAAAGAAATAGAATACGAACCGTCGATGTCGTGTGCCGACAATTTGGACTATTCAGTTGTGAATTTGAATAGTACACAAGGTGCAACGAAGTCGAAAAAATTACCCAAAATGCAGAAGGCAGTAGTGAATCGGGATAGGCAAATTGGCCGTTCGAGGAGCTACGAAGAGGTACTTCCCATTCGGCTTCGTTTTTCTGGAATCTTTCGACAAATAAAACGTAAATAATTGGTCGCATTTTAATCTTTCCTAGCAAATAGTACCCACCTAAATAAACTTACCGGGAAGAACCTTGTAAATAGCGTCAAGAACTTCCGGAATGATGCACGTTATCGTTGGCTGCGATACGCGTAAAAGGAATCGCTGCGGTCGAAAAGTCTCACCAGTGGGCAGGTAGCGCAGCGTGATTACCAGTCATGCTTCCGCTGAAACGCTCTCTCGTATTTTTGTGTTCTGTTCTTCGATGTATGGCTTCACCATCCTCGACAAGTAATCGAATTGATGAGCTGACATACAAAGGACATTGCGATATAGTTCAGGTTCTTCTTCGCGCAATTCGAGTAGTAATCCAGCACACAATTCACTCTTCTCGCGACGGCTCAACCACTTCTTTGGCAAGATTGCCTTCACTACTTTTCAGCACACACGCTCCTCCGCAATTTCCACCATCATCGCAAAAGTTCTTTTTGACTTTTTTTATTTATTATATTTTTTTTTCTTTTTACTGCTATTCAATTTAAATGAAAAGATCGCCGAGATAAATGATGCGAAATCGAAATAATAGGAAAGGTGGCATTTGTCATTTTGATGAGGTAAGTCATTACCATGATCGTCCTTTTTTCGTTCGTCATTTAATGGTATGGATTTAAAGAACGAAATGACGTTGATAGTCATTTCGTGTGATCGCCATTTTTTGCTTTTTCGAGATTCATAGAAGAACACATCTTTCCACAGAAATCATCTACAGTTAGAATTATTTTTAGGGGTATTCTGGTCTAGACGGCCAAATTTAACGTGTTTTTTTCAGGCGTAATTATTAGTTTTTAATTAATTTTTTTGTTGTTTTGTTAATATTTAAAAAGTCAGAAAATTAATAAAAAAAAAATAAAATTGAAAAAAAGTACAGGCTGGCAAAGTAGGGATATAAATAAAATGGTCCCCTTGTTGACATGATTTCGACCCCCTCTGTGAGCAAGCTTCTCATTTTCGTTTGACGGGAGCGATTTGAACAATTTTTTTTTGTAAAAATGGCGTATAGTTTTCGCGACATGCAACAACCAATCTGCGACAAACTACAGCGCAAATAAGTTAGAAAAGAATGTTAACGTAGTTATAAGTGAGAACGTTCGGTAAGTATAGGTTATGGGGGGTAGTTTTGCACAAAATAATCCCTAAACTCTAGATGCATTAGCAAACGAACAAAAAGAAACACAGTAAGGAAATAAGTTACTCCTATAAGTTGCGCCTATATATTCCCATATAGTCGCACTTCATCTCCACATAACGTCCATCAAAATGTCCCTAATTCACGATAAGATTTCCATTTATCTCGCTTGTTATGCAAATTTCAAATTATTTCTGCTATTTCACATGCAGATTTTGCAGCGGTAAAAGTAAAAAAATAAATAAAATAAAAACACTTAGATAAAAAAAAGTGGACTATCATAATCACGTACTAACAGGACCTTCTTAACACAAAATGATATACGAGAACGAGTATTCCAGTCTGTCCCTTTTTCTAAATGGGATATTTCTCTCTCCTTTTTTTCCACCAACACATCACACACATAGACTATCTCATGTTCTTTGTCCAATTAGGTCTTTGTACACGCTAAGGACATTTCAACTATTATACTAGCGCTTAGTCCTGCAATGTGGCTAAACGAAAAAAAAGAGAACCCCTCAATTTACTACAGCCATAGAAGTATATCCTTGCATTCTTTGAATGCAGAATGCATCGCCTCTTACACATGGACCTCGTCCGCCGCATAAATAGAAATCCGTACCGTACCCCCGACACAGCCAGCTACGAGGAATAAATTAAGAACGCAATTAAAAAGGATTTCCGTTTTATGATGCAAGTTCAAAATTGTGTTGGGATCTCTAGTTCTATGTGCCGTGCGCCGGCAAAAGACTATTCATGCCGCAGCATCAGCAGCAACAAAACCCAAATTACTCCTAATGAATACACAGTATTCTCGTGTATTCTCCGCCTGCAAAAACACGCAGACAGGTTACGAATTAGTGGGCTGGCTGCAGGACTAATTAGTGTACGAGCTATTCGCGTAGCTGGTCAGTTTAATGCAATTTTAGCAAAATGCACTCTCTCTCTCTATACTGGTTCTGTGTTCGGGTTGCGGTCCGTTTGTTTGTCCAAGGATTAGTTGGATCACACTTATCCAACCGAAATTGTACCTGACTAAGCTGCGGATAGTATGACATCGTCGACTGTAACACACTTTGTCACAGAGCCAACAAATTTTAATTGTTGAAGTGCTTAGCGTAGTGGAAAAATTCGTCCCATATAAATCTATCTACCAGGACTCGCAAAAGAACTAAAACTGCAGTATCAGGAGACAATCATTAATCATTGAATATGTTTGCAGGTTTCAAGCAGCCACCCATATCGGCGGCGGGCGGCAGGCGGCACCTTATCAACTAGATTATAAATCTGTGTGCCGAGCAGCTGCGTTGGGAATTTCTTTTATAAACATTTTTGGCATAACTTTAAGGAACTGGGATGCCTTTATCCTATTCCTGCCATTAATCATAGTACATTGTTTTTGTTTTGCAAACTTTCTCGAAGGATACATTGTCCATCAAAGCTTGTGAGGTGATTTTAGAGGCAACACGTAATAAAACAGAAACAACAAACACAACGACTTACCTGACACTCTGTCGGCCATCTGGCGGCCTGCTGTGAGCAGTCAGCATCCTTGTCCTTAGGCAGGGCGAAAAGGTCTCGGGGTTCTTTTAGGCGAGCAATCGGTCGGAGGGTTTTCTCATCGGTGTTCACCTCCAATTGATTGGTTTTTAGTCCTTTTGAGAGGAAATTGCTTAGGAATCCTGCAGAAAGAGAAGGAAAGGAGACAAAAAGAATATATATGAAAATCAAATAATATTTCAAAGATGATTGATGTTGATTTATCTATTTATCTCGATGGCTGTAATAAATATTACTAAGGGGAATGTCTTCGAAAATCTGTAAGATGTCACAATTTGCATTTTTTTTTCTCTCTGAAACTGATTTGACATTTATTTACTAATGCCAATTGCCAACAAATAAATGTGTGTCACTCTCAATCATATTGATTGATGTTTGTATGACTGAAATTCAATTTGGAAAATATTATGAAAGGAGAGGAGTACATTCAACAAGTTTAAGGCACTTGATTTTGCCCGTGCATATTGTGTTCTAAAAATAAAACTTTGTAGTGTCATGAGGCCGTTCATGCCCTATACCAGCCACGAAAAGAAAGCATTGACATTAGAAATGTCATTCACTTCGTCAGAGCCTATAATAAGTTTAACGACTAGAAAAACGGACCAAGTATTGACCTAAGTGTGTCCTTTTGTTCTGACAGCCACTTCTACCTAACTTAACCTAGTTTTTTTTTGTTTTTATAATGTACGCGCACTAACGGGATTAACTTATATTGAAGTAACACAGTAACGGGCATTAGGGAAGTGAAGGATTAATTTAAATGTCTGTAAACTGTAATGTGCCTTATAAATTCTAGCTAGGTCAGAATGGCTGAGGAAGCTTAGACATTTCGCACCGATCTTGGCGACGTCGAATATGTATAACGAAGTTTGTCATTAACGCACATACCGAGGATGGAAAGCCTTTCGGTTTCAGCAATTCAAGTGCCATCCATGGATAATAGCAGAGTATTGGGGTTTCGCTTTAATGACAGAAGACAGCATTCTGTTTTGGAAGCATTAAATTCTACTCTTTTGGTTTTACACCACTTAAGAATTCTGTCAAGGTCAGAATTTAAGGAGCTTATCATACATTGCCGATCCAGTTCCACGTCCGGACATGAGGGGCGTAAATCTGGAAAAGAATATGAGAATCTGAGGGTACTGTCATTAGCGAAGGAATGAATTGGATTAGAAGGGAAAGACAGGAGATCATTGATAAAAATAAGAAAAAGTGTCAGACACAAAACAGAGTCTTGAGGGACACCAGTATTTATTTAGTGAGTTGTAGACTCGAATTTGTCCAAAACAACTTGTATCGAACGGTACGAAAGGTAATTTATAATCCAATGAAGAAGGGTATCATCGATCCAAAATGCACGCAATTTTGACAAGAGCGCTTGATGCCAAACTCTGTCAAATGCCTTTGAAATATCAAGCGCAACGACTTTACTTTCACCACCACGGTGAATAGATTGGTTTCACTTTTCGGTTATACCCTTTTCACACCGCATCGAAATCTGAGGTTTCGCCAAAACTCATGAAACCTCCATCGAAATCAGGAGGTTTCCCATACATTTTCGAGATTTCCAAACCCCGATATTGTATGAGGTTTCGATGAAACCTCCTCAGAATCTGGTTTCAATGGCAAGGTTGTCAACGCAAACGCACCTTTTAATACATTCCACAAGTTACACAAAGCAGTTGACCAGTGGTTGACAGATTTTCAACTGAGTTATAACTCAACTGCAAGTCACCTAAGAGTAAGCTTACCGATTTCTTGAACGACGAACACGCGAATTATATGAAGTCATAGGCGTTGTTAGCTTATAGTGGACTTGTAGTGCACTTTGCAATTTGAACGCAATAATTGTTTATTCGCTTTTATTTTTCGATGGCTGACTTAAACGTCAAACAAAACCCGGATTGTGTTCGGTGTGAATGCTTTGCCGCGATTTAGAAATCTGTTTGTGAAAACCTCGAATTTTAGTGCGGTGTGAATAGGGTGTTAGATATGTCCGAAGATCACCAGTGGATCTGTTGCTGCGAAAACCGTACTGCCGATCATTAAAAAGTTTTCGGGATTTAAGATATTTCATAAGCTGGCGGTTTATCAGCGTCCATGACCTTGGAAAGAATGGACGTAAGTGCAATTGGTGAGGAAGATTATTTTTTTTTTGTATAGGGTGGACAAATGCTGTTTTCCATCTTCTCGGAAAGAGCTCTGAAGAATAGGACAGATAGAAAAGCTTACGCAGTGGTTTTGCCAGCGTGGAAGAATACCTCTTCAGAACGATAGGGGAAATACTATCTGATCTATAGATCCTCCTGTGTCCTTGCCGTGTCACCTGGATTTCGGCGAAGGCGTTTAACAGTACCAATCGGGAATTTATTTGGCGTGCCTTGCAAAGGAGAGGCATTCCGAATAAGTTAATAGCAATTATCAGGGCAACGTACGATACGATAGATCATCGATAGAGAAAAGCTGTCTGAGGAATTCAAAGTGGGGTTCAGCAAGGCTGCATTCTTTTAGCAATATTGTTTTTATTGGTGATTAGCGATGTGCTTAATGCGGATTTATCGACGGAAAGCGGAGGATTTCGATAGACTCTTACACCCGAACTCAACCATCTGGAATACGCTGACGATGTATCTCACAGAATAATGGACCTGCACCAAATGACAACAAATGTGGAGAGGAAAGCGGACGTCATTGGGCTACAAAAATTATTCGGCAAAAAACAAAAATGATTCATCTAAGACATTGCTGGACAACCGATTGAGAGAGCAGAGCATGTCCAATACCTTTAATGTATTGTCTCAACTGTCAGAACCAAACTGGCAAAATCTGCATTTGGGATGCTATCTACGATTTGGCATACTAATGCATTTATCTTAAACACTAAACTACGGCTGTTCCGATACAACGTTGAATCTGTGCTGCTGGATGTGCGACTTGGAGAGTAAACGCTACTATCACAAGAACGGGCCATTAACCTGTAGGCACAACTTAACAGCGACAAAAGTGGCAGTGAATTGGTCACACATTCCGAAAAGGTTATAGGTGTATAGCTAACTACGCGACGCAATGGAACCCGCAAACTCAGGATGGCAGAATACGTGGCGGTCCTAGGAGTATATGGCGAAGAAAGAGTTGGGGAGAACCGAGGCACATTGCCAGATCCGCTCACGATGGCGTGGCCGTTGTAGAGGCCCTAGGACCCACAAGAGGACTTAGAACATAAGTAAAGTTAAGTAAGTAAATTTGTGTAACAAATTAAGCCGACGAAATGTGAATAAAACACTTTTTCTTTCGCACCTAGAGATAGTTTTCAAAATCGAATAAAAAGATCAATGTATTTTGATTATATGAAAATAAATTTTTTATTTTATACAATTTCTGTTTTAATTTTTTCTGCACAATTCAACTATTTTCTGGAAATTTGACACAACTTAGCATTTCTTCAATTTCTTCATCGGGGCAATCAGAAGCAAAGTCACCTTGACACATTGGACACTCGGTCTTCTTAAGCTCTATTAACTTTGTCAGACATCCGCTGCACAAGAAATGACCGTTCTCACAAAATCTAGCATTACTCCTTATAAATTCGAGGCACACAAAGCAGGTGAACTGTTCCACGCAAATCTGATTATACTTCACTTCTTCAGGATCCTCCCACTCGACGTCGTGGCAGGTGGTGGTGGTGCAGATGTCCTTACTTTGGATCTCTCCCAAAAATATCCTCATGCGTTTTGAGGTTATATTATCGTTTAGGTATTCAAAATCCGAATATGACCAATTCAATTCGTAGTTCTCCGATGTCTCCGGTTGTGTTTTAAGCGGATCGTAACGTATTAGATATCCATCGGTTATAGCGCCTATTTTGAGTGTATAATAACAAATCGCTGACTTGCCAATGTGAAATATGCCTCTTCTTACGACGTCTTCTGTTGCATCGAGAAGGAACCAGTACAAGCCTCTATCGCTGTTTAGTAGAAATGTGTCCTTTGATACTTCATCAATACTAAAACTGAAGGCGTTATCCTTGTCGACTTCTTTAATAAACTTTCCATGATAAGTTTCGCAGTGTTTGAGAAGTTCACTGACTTTACCGCTCCATGGACAGTACGAAAAATTACATTTAGTCGATTCCATTTTGGGAAGTCGCAGGACTCTTTGCAAAGAAGTTAAATGGTTAAACTGTTCGGATTGTACTGATGATGTGGTGGAAGAACCAAGTGAATTTAAAGGCAAGCGGAGCTGACTTTAAGAACTAATTATATTATAATTATATAGATTCATGCGAACTTGGTAATTACTGATCTTGCCTGAGGGTTTTTTTTCTTAGGCTGATGAAATTTAGAAGGATTACGCCCTGTTTCTGATTACTGATATTGCCTGAGGGTTTTTTCTAAGGCTGATGAAATTTGGAAGGTTTCTCCTATTCTTTTTTTCAAATGAGAGTAGAATTTTTGACAAAATTAGGGTCGAATTTATTTTTATTACATCAGCGTGTTACACTTTACCTGCAAACATTGCAATATAACTTTGTTGTAATTAAAAAAACCCATTTATGATGCAATTAAGATTGCATAACACAAGGTATTTTTTTATTGCACTTTGACGCCCATACCAATCCACATTAATCCCTTCACGATCCTGCCTACCTGCGTCGAACCTTTCGGCATTGTTACCGCTCAGGTAGTCGCGTTCCTTACATCAGATTTAATATAAAATCTCCCACACTATCGCTCTAAGTCAACAATCGCATTCTAATCGACAATCAACAAGTGTCGTCAAAGTTTAAAATTTTCTCTAAGTAAAATATTTTAAAATACAAACAACCATGCAAACTTGCCGCTTTGCAAACTGCTTCTGGACCGGTGAAATCACAGATCTTCTCGATCACTGCGAAACCAACCACAATTCATTCGTCAAAAAAATAGATCACCACAATGGATTCCACTTTCTACTAGAGGACATCGTTAAGGATGCCTTTCTACTCTGCGGCCACGGAGGAGGACTTTATTGGTTTCTCCTTGATCCGATGGATCATGAAATTTGCATTAAACGCGGAATATTCGCCATCGAAAGTTCAGAAATTTGCGTCTATACAATGAGGATCGGCCAGATCGGCGAAAAGAATGTAACATTCTTTGGACCATATAAAACGGAGAAAGATCCCTACAACTACGAATTGGAGTTTGAAGTAGACGCACTGTATAATGATATTCCAACAAGACAGCTTCAGATGTACTTCGGTAATTGTGATAATACTGAATTCGACTATGACTATGAGGATCAAGAGAACACCAGATGGAAACAAGTCTCAGATCAATCACTGGAAGATAACGAGTACATGGAGATGTATAGTGACAATTTCAATTTGAACAACTTTGACTGTATCGCTTGCTTCGACGAGGAACGAAATCATTCGGATTGTCCTATTTGTACAGCGGATATACCAACGGACCTTGCTCTCGATAAAACCAAAAGTGCCGACAATTTTGGGATGGACTTTCCAAATGACGCAATGAGTCAAAATGCTGAAGAAATGTTGTGGAATTATGTAGAGAATGATTCGGACGAGCGATCTGCGATTTTTTGTTAAAGTCGACTGAAGAAGATTTAGACTGAAGGACGTTCATTGAATTTTTCATGATAAAGTATTGAAGTAAATAGCTTTAAGGATCAATTTTTGTACAATAAATAAAATAAAAAAATAATTACATATTTTAATTTGGGTTTTTATATCTCACTTTAATTTTGAATGCTAAAATCCTTTGATAGAAAAGACGGAAGGTTCATTTTAAGGGAACCAACTGTCAGAATAAGGTTTCTGGTAGGACTTATTTTCTAAATTGAAAGTAAAATAATGTCCATAACACAATATTAGACTCAATATTAGATTCATGTATATTCATGATTCATCGTGAGGTTTGATTTTCAATAGGCTGTCATCATGGAAAGACTCACGCCACAACAGCGTCTCCAAATTGTTCAGCGGTATTACCAAAATCAGCGCTCTGTGAGAAATGTTTTTCGTGCTATTCGAGGAATTCACGGTGCGCATAATCGACCTACTGCCAATACGTTTGGCAAATTAGGGTTCCAGTTTACATAAGTGGACCTGTTAGATCATATCCAGCACGTAGTGGTGAGACTATATCAATATTTCTTCAAAAATAAACCAAATCAGAATGTTACCATCAATGGTAGCCGTTATCGCGCCATGTTAACGGACTATGTGCTTCCTGCAGTTCAAGCCTATGGTCTCGGTGAGCTCTGGTTTAAACAAGGCGACTCTACGAGCCATACAGCGCGTGTTGAAACAATGGACTCATCATTTGGTGAGCACTCAATTTCACGTTAAGCTACCGCCTAGATCGTGCGATATCACACCTTTGAACTATTTTTTCTGGGTATATGTAAAGTGTCAGTTCTTTAGGAATAAGTCAGCTATGATTGACGCTATGGAAGCCGACATTACTCGTGTTATTCGCGAGATTTTAGTCGCTATGCTCGAACGAGTCTCCCAAAATTGGACCTTTTGAATGGGCCATCTCCAACATTTATATGATATCATTTTCAAAAAAATAAATAAATTGTTCTTTTAACCGATTATTTAAATTTTTTAGTTTCAAATTTTTACTTTCAAATTCATGCGTTTTATTTTACATTATAAATCAAACCTCACGATGAATCACCCTTTTAGTTGAATTTTAGTTCATTACAACTTTATTTGGGCTTTGTGCAACATTGAATAACAACAATCGAATAAAAGCTGACAAAAAATATAACTATGCACTCCTAGGAATGCACTAGAAATGTTTTACTAAGTCCGGGGTGTCTCAAATTTCGCATGAGGGTATTGAACCGATGTGCCATCCTAGGACGGTACAATTTTCGGCTTTGAATGCAACACTTGTAATCTTAGGAAGCCTTAATTTAGTAAAAATATTTTGTTACTTGAACCTTTGAACATTTACTCTGCAATGGAAATAATTTAACGCGTTTTCTTGTATTTCACCAAATTCGGCTCATGAGGGCTTTTTTTAAGACTCCCATTTTAGAACTAAAAGTAGATTTTTTTTACTTGTAAAAAATGTATTTTAGAAAACCTTATAAATCAGGTTGTTTAAACCACAGCCAAACTAGAGATATAAGAAAAAACCAAAAACATGGATATATGTTGCATAAGGGCATTTAATAATAATAATATATAGGGTGTAGTACACTTCGAGGAGAGGTTTGCTCCCTATTCCAGAGCCCTCTTACAGCTTAATTCTCCAGGAATTATGTTGGAGTGTTTATGCCCTGGCTTTAGTTTTGGCAAGAAGAACCTATTCAGAGCACATCATCCAGTCCAGTTTCTTTTATGAATCTGAGAATGAGCCGTGGATCCTGGGTTGGTAAATCCTTTTCTTGTATTTGGTGTTTTCCCAATTATTTAAACTTTTTTATGTCAGTGCCCCACAGGACTCC
Organism: Ferdinandea cuprea; assembly: GCA_963576555.1. Classification (NCBI taxonomy): domain Eukaryota; kingdom Metazoa; phylum Arthropoda; class Insecta; order Diptera; family Syrphidae; genus Ferdinandea; species Ferdinandea cuprea. The sequence continues at coordinate 136,331,775 of OY754958.1, forward strand.
AGTATATGTTTTGGAGTTTCTGTGGACTCGTTGCCGAATCTGCAAAGACCTTCATCTGATAGCCCTATAATCCTTATATGTTCCCCGAGTTTACAATGCTCCGTTAGAAAACCAGTCAGAATGCGTAGGTTATATTTGCGTAGGGTGTGTTTCCCTATCCCGCAGAAAATGTAAGTTCATATGAAGAGTGTTGCTGCCCATTTTCACGCTAGAGAGTCCGCCGACAGACGGACAGATAATCTAGTATTCTTACATTTGTTGAGACTTTGTAGGCATTCCCGTACAAGTTTGGATTTAATGACAAAGGAGTCCAGTGCTTTGATAGCTGCTTGACTTTTTGACATTATTGCTATGTTACAGTTTCCGTAATTCTTCTCGAGATTAATTCGAACGCATCTTTCTATACCTGGTACTTTTGCCCATGGTTTCATAGGTTTTCGTTTTTGGTCCAAACACTCCTGAACCAGTTCCTTCATTAGTTCTCTGTATACCGCTTTATCATGTAGTTGCTCAGTCCATAGATTGTGGATTTCATCGCTCCATTCTTTTTTGTTCTTGGACATTTGGTTTATTACTATCAAGTTCGTAGGTCTCGACTGAGCTAATATCGATTAGAGTATCTACTAAAATAGTAGAGTATTCACTTTAAATATAGTTTCCCGCGCAATATTTATATTTTCTATGCAATACAAGCAATCGGCCAATTAAATCCGAGGACAATAAAGTAAGCCGCTGTATAGGAATATATATTTTATATATTTTTTGAGTGTAAATGGTTAATTTGTAGTTGACTAGTAGGCTGGGCTAGGCCGGGCATTTAGCAAGACACAAATATATCTTATTTAAAACTAATGCAACAAGAATTGTAAAAAAATGTTTGTGACATGTTTTTTTTAAATCCCAAAGTCCCCTCCTATGTGCTCTTTTTTCCATCGATGAGCGAAAATTTTCACAAAGATTAATTATTTTGAGGCTGAGATGGATGAGGCTTCATCGACGCACATTTTGAAAAATTCGAAAATTTAGTGAAAATGAGTGAAATAAGTTTGGAACTAACATTTAAATGTAGGGAAGACATTAACATTTTTTTTTAAATTGATACGATATTTTTAAAATACACATAATTTTAAATAATCTGGCCTATCACAAAAGTTCCCTTCGGAGAAATTTCTCCCTTAATTTACCCAAAACAATTTGTTTACCTATTTTTATATTCTAGTAAATATTGAATTTTTGTGACTTAAATGAGGTCTTATAGGTATGTAACATTGACTAAATTTAAAATTTATATGTAATAAAAAATGTAACTGTCGAAAATAATAAAATAATTTTGTCTTCAGTTAAAAGTTCCCAAAAGGGGATTTTTATTACCTGGTCCCTGAGTACTGTCCCCTCTGTCAAATTCAAATACAAAAACTTCAAAAATTTGTTTGTCGCGCACATTTTGGTTTTTAAAGCGAACAAAATAACTTATAATTAATTGTAATTGCTATCGCTAAATTGAATTGAATGAAAATTCAGAGATGGCGACTAAGAGACGGATGAAACTCTATAGCAGTTGTAGCTGAGAGTGCCCATATTTCTTCAACAATGATACAAATCAGAATGTTATCGCGACATGCTAACGGACTATGTTCTTCCTGAAATTTAAGCCTATAATCTCGTTGAACTCTGGTTTAAAAAAAAAACGGCGCTACGCTTCTGAAAATTCAAAGATGGCGACTAAGGGATGCATGCAACATTTGGATGAAACTCTGTAAGTTACGTGCTTCAAGAACTTGAAGCGGAGCTGCAGCCAGCCATATTAGCAATGACCAATTGAGTGTGGCGCTGTGATTTATAGCTGAACGCGGCTATCAGCTTGGCACCGGGAACGATTTCCATTTCGAAATAAGTATGACTCAATCAAAAATTTAAAAAATATATTATTATATGTAACGCACATTTTGTAGAAATAACTGTTACTGTTAGTCTGCGACAGAAAAAACTTGTAAAGAATATTTCAGGTATTTTCGAGGGTGGTGGTAACAAATTCTACGAATTTCGAATTTTGTAGCAGTTATTCCACTACGAAGGGAACTTGTAATAGATTTTTCGGGATTAGTGTACATTTTTCTATTACGACGTAGCTCGTGATAGGAGTGAATAAAATGTTTCAAATGCCAATATTGAATACGTATTTCTTTTGACATTCGAGTTTCCTATGCTAAAATAAAAATTTAATTCTAAATGAATATCTTGTGCTAGTGAATTTTTTTGACGATTTTCGGTTAAGTATTTCCAAAACTGCTTTGCAACGAGTAGCCCAAAGCGATTATCATGAAGTGAGGAAACTTCCCCTAACACTGTAGACGCTGTTAGGTGGGACTTGTTGCGTTATTTTTCGAACTCACGATCTGTAAGCCAAATTTTTCACGTTCGTAGAGAAGAAAAAATAATTTGTTATGTATTTGAGAATTTGGTTCGTAGAAGTCCTTTCCCCAAAAAAGGGTAACCAGTGCAATGGGCGTCTACGGAGGTGGAAGAGGCCGGCGTTCTTTACAGGAAATGAAGATCGAGGAGGAAACGAAGAGTAACGCACTAGAAAATGGGGATCTGCCATTTTTTCTTACCAACCTAGATTAACGCTACCTGCGCTTCCCATTAAATTTTAACCACCCTCAAATTATAAACGTTTTTCAATATTAACAGGCAGGGTAGTGTAGGGGCACTTCCAATCATCGTTGAACCTTGAAATTTGGCACAGCAATAGGATTTAACGCAGGTAAAAGCCGAACATTTGTGATTATCCATCCAGGGGGAGTCGCCCACTTTTTATAACTCCGACTTTTTATAAGACTTACAATTATGATTTTTTACAAGAGGGATGATTTTAAGTACAAGCACGAAAGATAGTAAAAAAATTGTTTATTTCCCATTTAAGGGGCGTGGTAGTCGACCCTTTTCTTTAACTCAGCATCCAAAAGACTTAGAATTATGAAATTATACCTGTAGTTATGATTTGAAGAGCAAACACCGAAGCCAATAAACAAACTGTATATTTCATAAAGAGGCGTGGCAACTTGCCGCATTTCCAACTAATTCTATAGCTATGTAATTTTACAAGCAAATCGTATTTTCCTCGAAAAAGTGATCTTACGTTCGGTTAAAATATATAAAATTTCAATACTTTGCGCAATATCCATGTATGAAACAAAATAAATGTAAAAAAAAACGGGTTTGCCTCACAAGTCAGCCTTAAAAAGTACTAAAAGTATTGTAATTATTAAAAATCTCACAACAAGTAGATATTTATGTTTGTATACTTGGCAAAGTGTTGCATCTTAGAAATAGTGAAAATTGAGTTTTTATACACACGTGTTTTATAGGTATATCTTCAAAACCTTTAATTGGAGAACTTGCCAAGCGTAAACATATTCACACTATATACAAAATTTTTAACAAATTAAATTCAAACTTGGCGTCATTTTTTTAGTAAAACAGTACAGTAACAGTAAAAACATGTATGACAGGATAAATTCGTTAATTATAGACGATAGGATATTGAGACCGGCAAGCAGAATCATGTTTGTACGGATAATATTTATGTTGAATATATGTGATATAATCTTTCCCTATTTTGACTAATGTTTCATTATGTTACTCAGGGTTTTCAAAATGTTTCATTAGGCTGTTACCCTTACAAAATTTTTAGCCACGCCATTTTCGAAGTCAGTACACCTAGAGAAATATATTCAGGTTAGGTTAGGACAGGGGTGTGATGCAAAAACCAATCACACAACACTAGGCGCCGAAGTGGGCCTATCGCGATCCCTGGGGAACATGCTGAATTTTCTTAATCGAAACGATAGACAAAAACATTTCCACACAATCTGCAGATGTCTGTATCTGAAGGTCCTAGTCTCTTTGCATGTTTTCGCAAGAGGCAAGAGAGTATTTTTAGGTTATCTCTGCTAAGTTCGAACTCTTACGGCCATAGAGCTTTTGACACCGTATGTCACCTAAGGTTGGTAGTCCTTAGGGTTATTTCCTTAATCGAACCCTTTATTATGCAGAGGGGAGGTCTTATGTCTGCATTCTCACTATTATTGAGAAGCCCCCCTACTCTTGCAAGCTCATCCGCCCGCTCATTTCCTTCAATACCGCAGTGTCCTGGCACCCAGCACAGTCTCACTCGATTCTGATTGCATACAGCCTTGAGCATTGTTCGACAGTTCCTGACTTTCGAAAAAAAAATTAGATGGAGCTTCAGCTCCGCCAACTTATACAAGAACAGGCATGACAACTTCAGAGGTCGAATTATTATTTTCATATCTTGACGTGTCTTGAATGCGAGCGATTTGTGCTGGGTGCAAATGTTTATAGTATTTTTTCCCCCGAGGGAGAGTGATACCTCTTCTAGCAACACTGACCATTGCTTGTCACGATCTCTTTATCAAGGAAGTAAATCCCCTAAATAGTATCAGCGACATCCATTCAAATGTATGTTAACGATGTTCAATTGTTTATAATTTTGTTGGTAAGAAGATAGGAGTTTTTAAATTCTTTGCAACTGTGTTGTGATGTAACCAGCAGAAGACAGCACAATGTCGCTTTCAACAACACTGCAATCGACATGATTTGAAAAGATTTGACTGTCAATCTATTTCAATGTAAATTTTCGACATTTCTTTCGGTCAGCTGTTACGATATCTTTACTCGAAAACTAACTAAAAGGTGTTTTTTTTAGAGGTTGGTTTTTCGAATAGAGATAAAACTGACATTTTGTGGTTAAATCTGGCAACTCTAATGTCATTTATGTTCAGTTTGGTTTGCCATTTCATCATGAACAGGTTGACAAATGAACAACGCTTGCAAATCGTTCGCGAAGTTTACCGCAAGCTCCGTTCATTTTATGCTCGGCATAATCGTCCATCAGAGCAATTAATTCGGTTAACCATGGATCGTTTTCGCACTACGTTTACTCTATGTCATAATACGCATCCGTAGAGACGTCGAACAGTGCGCATCGAAGAAACAATTGCCGCAGTAGAGCAAAGCGTTGAAGAGGACCCAAATGAATCGATTCGCCACCGTGCACAGCAATTGGAGCTTTGTCCATCAACTTTATGGAAGATTTTGCGCAAAGATCTCTTCTTACGACCTTACAAGATCCAGCTTGTGCAAGAATTAAGGCCGCGAGACCATGCAATGCGTCGTGATTTTGGTATATGGGCCGAAAATGAGATTGATATCGATGCTGATTTTCATCGCAAAATTTTGTTCAGTGATGCGGCTCCTTTTGGGTTGAATGGCTACATCTACAAACAAAATTGCCGCATTTGGAGTGAAGAGAATTCACATGAGACCCTTGAAACGCCATTACATCCATAGAAACTGATTGTTTGGTGTGCTCTATGGGCTGGTGGAGTCATTGGGCCATACTTCTTCCGAAATGATGCTGGAGAGTCAGTTACCGTTAATGGAGACCGGTATAGAGCCATGATAACCGACTATTTTGTTCCCGAATTGGATGGCATGAATGTGGATGAGATGTGGTTCCAACAAGACAACGCTACATGCCACACAGCGCACGTCACAATCGATTTATTGAAGGAAACATTCGATGAGCGCATACTTTCGCGGAATGGACCTGTCAATTGGCTACCAAGATCGTGTGATTTGACACCATTGGATTAATTTCTTTGGGGATATGTGAAGTCACTCCCCTACGACAACAAACCAGAAACTTTAGGGTACTTGGACGCCAACATTCGTGGCGTTATTGCTGACATACAGCCCCAAATGCTTAAAAAAGTGGTTGAAAATTGGACCTCTAGACTTGCCTTTATTCGAACCAGCCGCGGCGGCCACATGCCCTAAATCATATTTAAACATTAATGACATAAAATTATCCTTCCAATAAAGCCAAATTGATGAACATTAAAACGATTTTCTTGTGTTTTATTTTAATTCGAAGTTCTATACCTCTAAAAAAAACACCCTGTACATAATGTTTGTATTATAGTGTTAATCCGTAATATAGCGGTTTGGTCCTGATACATACGGACAAAGAAATAAACACAAAAGATAAGGCTGAAAAGCAGCTTATAAGATGTTTTATATTTACATTTTTGAATTGAAAATGGAAACAAAAAATTGAAACAAGTTGTAGCAAAAGAAGACTCGCAAAAACACTTTTTGTTTTTCGACTTTTTCGAATTGTTGCCGATTCTTCAGTTGTCAGTAAACACCACACTAGCCATCCCGGCTCCTTGGTTCTATTGCCAAACGTCAGTGGACGTCACAGTCTGCTTATTTGATTTTACTTACACACTCCAACGAATACTGAGTCGTTATTTGGCGAAATAAAAATAAAAGCAAATCCAATCAAACCGCAATTTCTTTTCGCAACAAATTTATTTCGTTTTTTTCTTTATCCGGTTTTGCAAGGCAGTTGCCGTCTATATTGCTGCCACGTTATTACCACCCCTAGTAAATGTCGGAATTATAGTGTGCAGCAAATGTTATAAAAACCGACTTTGATAGAGTAATAAACTTTTTAACTTTTCTTCCCTTATGTCCTGACAGTGTTAATACTTTTTTTTTTATCTCCCCTCAGTCAAACTTACATACTACCAAGATATATTTGCGATGCACCTAGCCCTTCACTCTACGTCTGTATCAGTCCTTTTTTCAATCTGTTTACCCGCCGAACATATGGAATCTGCTCGTATTCGTATGTGCACGAATGGAGTAGAAGAAAATCCAAAACTTTATGTTTAGTCTTTTGCACTTCATCCCTAACGTGTTCCCGTTTTCGATACACAAACAAAGAAGACTGCAAAAACTTCACTCTCCATCGTTTTGTACGTTATATTCTATGCGAAAGCGAAAATAAAATAAAAACATAAAACAGCGAGGATAGCATAGATAGGAGAAAAAGAGAGAGAGAGAGACATGGTACTAGCGGTAATACGAAGCACTAAATAGTTAATGCGTCCTAGAAGGGCATACAACTTTCTCATTAAAAGCGGTAAAAAGGGCGGCGGGTGTGTTTGTCAAGTGAAATCAAATAAAATGTACAAAAATTGATTAAAATAAAGTCTGGTGTAAAATATCTGCAAATAAAATGTTAAACGTACCAAGTTTGCTGGATGCTGCTGCTTTCAACGCGGCGACGATCGAAGGAAGAGTTTTACTTGTTTTTCTTTTTCAAACACTATTCGTTATAGCAAAATTTTCTTTTAAACACTTGGAAAGAACTATAAAAGGATGATTAACAATTTTCTGTTCAACACAGCAGAGATACAGAAGAACGCAGTCTTTGCTTTAGAAAATTTGCTTCAAAAATTAAGAGATGTATGTTTTTGGACTTAAATATTTTTTTAAAGGTCAGGGTAGGTAAGCATACTCAGTTTTTTTAGTTTATTTTGTTCTGTAGATGGAGTTAAAGTTGGAGGATGGAAATTCACTTTCTCGTACACTTTCATACCTATATTAAGAGAAAATTCTTGCAATCGTGCTTAAATTTGGATATTAATCCAATACAGTCTGTCAACGCCAACATGGGTGATGAAAGCCAAGACCCGACCACCTGACCAAATGAAGTGAGGATAGCAATATCCAAATTGAAATCCAACAAGGCTGCTGGACCGGACGGCTTAACTGGCAGCGGGAGATGATTTGGTAGAGAGCATACACCAAGTCGTCTCCAAGATTTGGTCAGAGGAAAGTATGCCTGATGAATGGAACTTCAGCATTGTTTGCCCGATCCACAAGAAAGGAGACCCTCTTAACTGCGCCAACTATAGAGGTATAAGTCTCCTCAACATCGCATATAAGATCCTGTCTGCCGTGCTGTGTGAACGCCTAAAACCATTCGTCAACGAACTGATTGGACCCTATTGTGCCCAGTAAGTCCACAACTGACCAGATTTTCACACTTCGGCAGATCCTGGAAAAAACCCAAGAAGTCCAGATCGATACTTACCATCTTTTTATCGATTTTAAGGCCGCATTTGACAGCATTTATAGAGACGAGCTATACAGAGCCATGTCTAGTTTTGGCATCCCTGCCAAACTCGTCAGATTGTGCAGGATGACGATGGAGAACTCTCGCTGCTCCATTGAGGTCGGAAACAATCTCACCGAGGCCTTTGATGTCAAAAAAGGATTTAACAAGCCGATGCGCTGTCATGTAACTTCTTCAACATCATACTTGAGAGAATTGTGCGAAACTCGCAAGCCAACACCAGGGGCACAATTTTCCAAAAGTCTGTGCAACTACTTGCTTACGCCGACGACATCGACATCACTGGTGCGTTTGCAAGTATCAGTACAGAGGCGGCAAAAATGGGTTTAGAAGTGGCAAAACGAAATATATGCTGTCAACAAGAAGGAACACACAACATCGACGAATCGGACAGAACGTCACGATAGACAGCTATAACTTTAAGGTAGTTCGGGATTTTATCTACCTCGGCTCCGCTATTAACTCTGACAACGATATATCGTCAGAAATCAAGCGAAGAATTACTCTTGCCAACCGCTGTTACTTTGGCCTAAGGAGGCAATTGATTAGTAAGGCCTTGTCGAGACCCTCATCATCCCAGTCCTGCTGTATGGCGCAGAAGCATGGACGTTATCAAAGGCGGATGAAGATCTCCTTGGTCGTTTCGAACGCAAAATTCTTCGAGTGATTTTCGGTCCCGTTTGCGTTGACGGGCTTTGGAGGAGGAGATTTAACAGCGAACTCTACGAGCTGTACAGCGACATCGACCTGGTCAGAAAAATATGGATTTGTCGTCTAAGATGGCTGGGACATGTAGAGCGAATGGACACCAACGCTCCGGCCCGAAGAGTCTTCGAATCCCACCCGGAGGGACAACGCAGTAGAGGAAGACCTCGCCTAAGGTGGCGCGCGCAAGTCGAAGGGGACCTCAACCAACTTGGAGTGCGCAACTGGAGGCAGTTAGCCATAGATCGTGCTAACTGGAGAGGCGTATTGGTTGAGGCCCAGGTCCACCCCGGACTGTAGCGCCACCTAAGAAAGTAAGTAAGTAAGTCTGTCAACGCGTCGGTCCGTCTTGTCGTCTGACTGTCTTTCCACAGACACACCAAAAGTAGTAATGCGAACAGGAACTTCGGTCCTTCTCATAGAAGACACAGTGTATATGCACATAGAAGCTGAACTTTAGACTTGTTCTAGTTTGACTTTGACTTAATTTATCAAAATGAGTGGCTTTTTCTAAGGTTTTATTGTCGGATGCATAGTTCTGTTTTGTGGGGCTTGATACCCAAAATGCTCTAGTTTTAAGGATGAAAAAAGGACTCCTTAGAATATAAGATCACTCTTCTAATCTTCCAGCTTAAATAGTAAAATAGTACCGCCAAGTTAATTGGGGGTCCGTGGGGTCTTTAAGACTGACATGAGAGCATTTACTGGCTTTCGCTATGAAAACTAGTTAAAAATCACTCCATAGCAGCAAATTGCAGAACAGAACTGAACAGTAGGATGATATTCGAAGCCTGTTGGACTACAATCAGCTAAAAGTAAGAGAATTGATTTGAATGTATTCACTGACTATTGAAAGCTCCAAGAGACTTCGATCAACCGAATGTCTGTACTGACTTCAAAGACTTGACTGAGTACATGTTACTGACTTTAAAGTGACTTCCAATAAAGAAAAGAAATTTATGTAGATTAGTCGGTCTGCTTTTATGATTTATGACTTTTTTTTGCTGAAGAGTGCCCCTTTAATGTATTTACATAGTGCAGGCATTAACAAGATAGGGACCTGGAACAGAGGAGAGATACCGACGCATAGCTGTCTTAAATGTCTGCAAGTTTTAATGGGCGTAGGCAACGTATTCTTTATTCGTATTGTGCGCCTATCTGCAAGGCGTTTATTGCGAGGGAATGGAACTGACTGCTTAATTTGAGCACTTGACCATTTAATAATCGGTTTCAACAATGCAGATGACATTCATGGATAATGGCAAATTATAAGGGTTTCGCTTAAGAGTAAGAAGGCAGCAATGTGTTTTTGAAACATATAAATTCCAAGTTAAAGTCGGAATTTAATGAGCTTAACATACGTTGCCGTTCCAGTTCTAACCGGAAAATGAGAGACGTAAACTCGGAACCTAAGATGAGATAATCAGGGTATTGTCATCAGCGAAGGAATAAATAGGCTAATAAGTAACAAAAATGTCAATAAAGGTCGATCCTAAATGCACTCATTTTCGACAAAAGAGCTTGGTGCCAAACTTTGCCAAATGTGTTTCAAATATCAATTGCAACGTACTTACTTCTACCAAAATGGTGAATAAATTGCTTCTACTTGTCGCTTAGATATGTGATCAAATCACCAGTGGAGTTGTTGGCGCGTAAACCTGGCTGTGCGAACAATCGCCCAAACCATTTTTCTTTTTAGTTTATTCATAATTTGGGTTTGGAAAACTTTGCTCCTGGTCATATAAACGTTTTCGGGATTCAATATATTTCGACGTCTGCATGACAAGGACAATCTAAGAACAATCTGCAAGCCTTGATACTCTTTATCGTGTTAGAAATAAAATATTTGATAACTGGAAGAATAATTCTAAGAGAAGAGTCAACTTAAGTTAATTTTGCGGTTTATTATAATGTTTGGCTATGGAAAAAACTGATCGAAGATGAAATCCAGTGTAATGAAATAACACTGCAACTAAGTATCACTTGCTACTCATATGTCATTGACTCAAACATGTGCTTCGCTCCGGTGTCAGAAATAGCCATTCCACCTTTGCGGTAAAATCTGAGACTAATCTAACTTTAAGTTAGGACAGCGAAAAGAAAATTCAACAAAGCTATACAGATATACCTCGTAATGGATAACGTCTACGCCTGAGGTCGTGAAACCGTCTTTTATGGCAGAGATGATTCCCTCAGATTTTACAATGTCGTTATGGCCTCTACTCAATTTGAGTAGTCCATTAGTACGGTAGCCAAATTTGAAGCATAGACCGAGTTAAATATGTGTCATCAGATTCCTTGGAACCGCTTTTTAAAATTAGAACCTGGGACCTGATACCCACACTTCAGGGGTTAATGAGGCCAAAACCTTTAAAAGGTACTAAGGGAATTTACCTCTTTTTTGATAATCTTTTGAAGACGACGACATCCCATCAAGAACCAAACCATAATAACGTTTGCCAAAACTGTTTCTTTAGCCTATAAATACCTTGTAATTCGAGTAGGTGGACTTATGACCTCTTTTAAAATCGAATATATTTATGCCTTTATGTCTTTCCGAGCAAAATCTTAGACACTTATCTGGAATAATACCGGAGATGAAGACCTCGCCATAACTGGCACATAGAAGTGGATAGGATTCCCAATCCCTGAACTGGAGGTAATTAGTCGACATCTGTAGAGCCTTTTTAGTTAAGGCCCAGTACCGCCGTTGTTAGTAAGCTAGTATTTGGTAGTATTTATACTTAACAACTTTAACCACAACTTTGGTTTCACTCTTCGGCTAAAGATAACCTAATGAAACACGTATCGTTGAAGTTATACATACATATATATACCGCGGTACAAAGCATTGACATCAGCGCTGAGATAAATTGAAGACATTCATTTCTCTGTTATACTGATAATTTATTCAGGACTGAAAACAAACACAATAAACCATGACGTGACCTTATAGAAGGCCTTTAACTTTCTAGTTTCAGCCTAGTCCTATCCATCGCAACTAAACAAAAGGAAGTACCTACTTATCCCCTCAAAATTAGGCGGTAAGATGGCATCATAGTAATCTTTCGAAGTATTGGATTATTTCTATACGAAACTTAAGTTTTACCTTCAATATGGTTCCTCAAGAAAAACGTTTAACTTAAAATTTGCAGAAGATTCTTACAGCTCTCGAAACAAAATGTTAAAACTTCTTTAAGAATGTAATTAACACGTATGAATAGGCAAGATTTTTTAAAGTTTTTTTTTCGATTACAATCGCACAATTGCTGATGTTATGGCCGCCATTTTTAAAATGTTTTTTCAACTTAAATTTTCTTTTTCAGACATTCGAAACCGATCTTCGCCTACTGAATGCCCCAAAATTCAATATATATAAAAGGTTAGTACATAATTTCGTTTCAATTTTTTTCAATTTTCCAATGCGAATAAATTTTGGAAATTTATTTTTTGAATAAAGACGACTAAATTTTGCTGGTGATGTTTTTAAAATTTTCCACACAACATTTTTATTTCAAGAATAATTTGCAGATACTTCGTTATATCCGTTATAAATACACGGATTTCTCTGGGGATTTTTGCACTTTTCCAATAAGGTTGGCGGCAAAATTACTTCCATTTTAACTTCCGCCAAACATTTCAAGCAGTCTTTTTCTATCAATGATATTTGTTTAACTATTGAACAACGAAATTCCCTCAACTCTTACGAACCACAAACTTTTGAATTAAAAAAACCTTTTCATCAAACATTTGGCGTCATCTTGACACTTTCAAGCAAATTTTCAAAAGCAATTCAATTTCATAATTTTTTTTATGGAATTTTAGAATCACACTTTTTAACGTCAAAAATATTTTAAACGCACCTTTCGAATATATATAAAAATTCTCAAAAATTCAAATACCGCTCTATTTTGAATCCCGTTAAACCGAAAACTCGATTTTTAAACCTTTTTTCGTCGTTTTAACCGTTTATTTTTGAGAATATCAAGGACCGTCCCGTTAAAAAACGCACTTTAATCCGCAACCCAACTGTATACGAAGGAAACGTTTCGCACAACGAAATTCGTTTCGTATTTAAATTTTGTTTCGATTGCTGCGCGCTCTTCGGGGGTTGTTTACGGTGTCTCGATTTGTTGATAACTGAAAAACTCGAAACACAGTGTATTGGAATCTTGGTATCTATAGTTTTTTGTGTGCTGTTATTCAACAATCTGTACTGGGGTGCTTGCTTGCTGCCACCTTGTCTCTTGTTGTTGTCATTGTTGGGTTGGTGTTTTTTTTTTAGTGGTATGCAGCGCTCTTTTCTGCTTTAGCAGCTGAGTCTTGTGGGCGGTATTGAGAGCTTTTGGATATATTGTTGTTTTATTTTGAATTTTGAAAGCTTTTCTACATCACAGCACGGCGCGTTACACATATCTTATAAACAGAGGCAACAGCTTTTGCTTTGTTTACGTCGCTCTTTAAAAATTCGGACAGTTTCGCGTAGTTTGAAGAGAGCGAGAGCAGAGAACATGTACATGAATATGATACGTGAGCAAGAGCAGTAGCATATAATAAGTATTGTATCTGAGAATTTAAAAGCGCTTTTAGTGCCTCGATTAATTTCTGGGTGAGCGGTTGCGCTGTAAAGAGATACAATTCGATATCATCTGCGTGGGGTGTCCAAGTCCAATACGAGCAAAAAAAAAATACCCAAAGGTAGGATAGAGCTTTTGCTGCGTGTCTTCCTGTCTTGTACTGTGGCTGTGGTGGTTTACATTTAAATTTCCAGGGATGAAAAACCTTTGGCAAGTGGGTAAGTTTTATTTCTATTGCTTTCTGTTTCTTGTTAAGCTTTAAGTAACACAATTCACTAAATTTATATATTTATATTATATGAGCGAACCCTTGCAAATGGAGTCTCTAGTTAAAGTATACAGTTTTATGTGCAGCTATAGATTTTATAGAGTTTTGGAATTTAGACACAAAAATATACATTTTTAAATAAATAATTACAATGGCTATAGAGATGCTATAAGTTACAACTGTTTTACGTTTAACGTTTCAATGTTTTCGAAGAATAAATCAATTTAAAATTAATTGAGAAGGAAGAAGAATATAAAAATATTAGACCCAAACTTGATAATAAAAAAACATTCCAAGTAATATCTCCTGTAGTTTACGGTTATTCTGTTTATACCAGACTTTTGATAGTCAGAAGACATTCAGCATATATTCTTTTGACCGCGACTGATGGAATTTTTCATCGATAAAGCCAAGCCAAAGCTCAGAGGTCCTCGATTCTTAGCGATGCGAAATGTTGAAGTGTAAAAATTTCTCAAATCCGTCCACTGCCACAAAAGTTTATTGAATTAGGACTTCAGGTCTTTACCAAATAAGGAGGCACTGACCCCCTTAACAAGCTTGTTATATACAATTTTTACAATGCATACTTTTTATGGGATTCTAATATTTTGTATGTAGCACGAAAGTGCACTTAATTTAACTGTTTTTCGTGTTAACCTTTCAATATCTACATAGTTCCATAGTTAGTGAAGCAGCCAACCACGTCGTGCCAACTTCGGGAACTTTCTCCGATTGCGTGGTACAGGCCGCGTCGAATGTCACTGCTGCAGGGCAGGACAGTCTGGGTTTAAATAAGAGCGATAAGGCGGCAGTGGTAGTGATAGTGGTAGTAGTGGTAGTAGTGGTAGTAGTAGTAGTGGTAGTGGTAGTGGTAGTGGTAGTGATAATACTGTCGGGCTGGTCGCTCCCTCTAGATCTGAATGCGTTACTAAGGTAGCAGCCACCACTTAGTCTGTTTGCTCTAATCTAACAACCGCCAGAGGCATAGTGGCCCAAAGGCCTAGTGGTTCAAACTACCAAAACCCCTTTAACGCTGTTTCTGGGCACGGCCAGGTTAAGAACAGAAGGCCTAAAAAGCCTAACTTCTTCGCCAAGCTTGGTCTTCTAAAGAGGATCTATGAGCACCTTCAAGATTTTACAGGCGAACCAAAGGTGCGTCTGCCACCCTATTGCAGGCAACGAATGATCTGCAGATGAGCTGAATCAGAATCTGCGTTTTTATGACCAGAACCCTACTGCAGAGTCAATTGGGCTGCTGATTTAAGGCTTATTAACGACTAAGAAAAATAAATTCGTCTGAACCATTGGGAAAGTGTCCCGGGCTTAAGACAATTCAAAAGATTAATCAAGCCCTACTGCAATGAAATTCTACTATTAAATAAGGTGAATATTACGAAGCTGGTGGGCTTCCTCCCAGGCCATTACGGCTTGAGTAATAATCTTAACACAATCAATCTGTGCCCAAAGTCTAAATATGGGTTCTGTTTAGAGGACAAGGAAACTTCAGAATATATGCTCTGTGAGTGTCCGGCGCTTCATTGGTTAAGACGACGGATCTTCAAAAAATACTTCCGTACTGCAGAAGATTTCAAAAATTCTGGAACTAAGGACGTTGTGGCATTCACTAGGGAAGTCACTCATCTCTTAGGCTAACCTTCCCCGTTCTAATACAATAGACCATTTAGGTATCAGCCATGTGGGCAGGGGTTTCAAAAAAAATCTAGTTGGATGGCATAAATAGTTAAGGCTTATAATAATGTTTAGTCTTTATACTGAAGGCTGGAGCTAAATTATCTTGAGTTTTATTGCTCATTCGCTCACTTTGACCGAGCTGATGTAGGCTTGAAAGAGCTTACGGAGTTCGCGGTTTTACATTTAATATTCGCCCTCCTCGCATAGCGGACCAACAAACTCTGGTTCTTCCTTCCTGGTCATCGACCAGTACTTCGCGGCGTTAAACAGAACTAACCACGTAAGGCTATGTCCTAACTGACAGCCATCGCACCACCGAGCGATGAACATTGGTCGCTTATCAGTGCCACCAGGCTTAGTAAACACCATCGCGCTACTACCCGAGTTCATTCAGGCTACGTGCTAATCGAAAAGGGGTGTGGTGGAATGTTTGCGAGGAGTAACAAGCTAATTTTTTATTTGGAAATTCATATTTTTCTACTTATAAAGACCATTTTAAAAAAAAGAAAAGAAAATCTTCAAATTAAATTTATAAAAGCCAGTCAAAACCCAGAGCTTCGAAGTCAACAGGAAGTATTTTACCAATACACTAGAATGTCGAATTCTTCGTATTTTATTTAAAATGGTAAACGGCGGCGCTACAAAAAAAACCACTTTTCATAGCGTTGGTCCACACTCCCCTTTAAGTATAATGTTAAATTATGAAAAGCTCTTCTAATGTTACTTGACCGATCTCAAAAGATAAATGTTACCAAAGGTGCAATTATACGGTCATCCAAACTTGTCATCCGGATGACATTCTGACGTTACTATGACGTAGAATTTGTACTAAAGTTGTCATCCAGTGTGATCGCCTGTCATCCGGCATGACTTTGAACGTGCCGAATGACAAAGTCCCGCGTATGACATCGCTCGATTTTCCACAGTGCCATCGAAAATCATGACACGTTTTCATCGTTGAAAGTTGATCTAGCAGATGACATGAGATTTTGATCGATGCAGCGACCATCGGTCATCGCTGTAAACTAGGACATAAGGTAAGAGATTTGTTCTTCGGTCAAGAATTTTGAGCACATGTTTTTCTCTAGCTCGGTGTTCTGGATACCCTAATGATGAATAAACACGCTGCGTACATTATAGAAAGTAGAGTGGTCTAGGTTGTAGACTAGGGTATTCACTAACCGTTATCAGTGAACTTTCATAACTTATAGGTAAAATTGTCGAACAAGACGATAAAAGCAGCACTATAATGACCATTGACATAATTGGGCAAGCTATTTCGACATATTTGGGGCTGAAGTTAGTGAGGATTTTTCGGGACCAGTCAGGGATCTGAAAAGTGATCCGGATGTGATCGGATGCGTCTTAGGATTAAAGGCTGGACCTGGAATAGAGGTTGTTTCCGAATTCCTCAAAAGAATCTATTTTTAAGAAAACTGATAACAATTTTCCCAAACGGTCAAAAGGCCCGACCCATAGAATCCGGCAATTGCATTGCGTCCAGTAAATCTTATTTAACGGAAAAAATAAAAAACGTAGAAAACGTCGAGTTTCAATCATTCTCTAAAATTTCCTAAGCCGCTATCTTGTGTAATGTATTCGGCTAAACTTTGAAAAACCGCGATAACACATTCAATGATGCTAGTGCTATTTTCGTCTCGCATAATGTAAAAGAGTTACATGTCAAAGTATCCAGCAATCATAGTGCTTTAAATTCATAGCTCTTAATTATCTTAATTCTAGAAGACGTAAACTTCAATTGTGAGAATGGATGCACTTTAAATTGTTAATATATTAACGACGACGGATGAAAACGAAGGCAACTGGCTTACTTTGGTCGTCTACTCAGTCATATGACTGATGATGATATTACGACTATAGAGAAGTCCAAAAATGTGGGTCCGCCAATGCCGTCCGTCGGTTTGTCTGTCCGGGCGCCGTTTGGCGAAACGGTTCGACGGATTTGCTTCAAAGTTCTTATATAAGGTTCTTGGGGTTACATCTCGGGGCATCTTTTTATTTTTTGCTTTATCTTTTGAAATAACGGTACCTACCAAACAATTTTTTTTGTGAAAATCACTTATCACTATTTTTCTCAAAAGTGATTCCAAGGAATTCGGTTTTTTTTTGTACTAACGATATTTGGGATGGGGTGAAAAATTCTGCATACCCAGTTGTTGGAAAAAAAATCGATTTACGGTAATTTATAAAACGGGCGATATCTCGCTATAACTAATAAAGGGAGCTTTGAAAAAAATTTACAGTTTTTTTTAAACTATAAACTCGAACAAATCTGCATACTTAGATTTTTTAAATAATTTTTTTTTTTTCATATAACGATTTTCTTAAATTTAAATTAAATTCGTTTTCTCAAAAACGGCTCTAACGATTTTGATAATTTTTTTGTATTTCGAACAATTAGGTTAAAAGTGTCAAATGTGTTAATTTTAATTAATTTCTCACCATTAATTTCGACTCATTCTGCGATTCAAAAACGCATCTCATGTACCGGAAAAGTTTCGTATGACGCAGTCGTGGACTAAGCTAAGTCCATACAAGTAAGCTTGTATTTAAAACTACACTCAGTGAGAAGCGACAATGAAACGCATGCGACGTATTGTATGGGTCGGGCCCTTAATAGACCTAGAACAGACCCGGACTCTTCACAAACAATGTGCTACTCAAAAGCTTGCTTAACCACGGTGAACGTCTCAAAACTTTTTGAAACAAACTAATCTAAACATACCAGTATGATTTCCGGCACACCAGATCGCCCGGGGACTAAATCTTCACATAAAGGCAAAGAAGACTAACGAATTTCAAGTCAAGACACACCTTTTTTTTATCGACTTGAAAGCCGCAATCATCTTCATGAACTCTTCATGGCGAGTTTTGAATCCGGAATCCCGCCACATCTGATTAAACTGTGTCCGGCTCATCTGAACTCTTCCAAACATGTAGCCCATAATCGGCAAGGCTATCCGTGTGATTCCTTCAATCTTGTTCTTGAGCAGAAAGTACGCAGGGCAGGTGTCAACATGGAACGTATATATTTATCAAATCATTTCACGATTTGGCCAGTATAGATCGTTTTCGACGTGCCGTGGTAGAGGCTTTTGGAGAACAGGTAAAAATGTAGTGTGGGCCGCCTTCTTGATGATGTCATTGCCCGGTCTTCGCGTTCGCGGGTAGTAATATTCATGGTTACCGAACCGAGCGAAAAAGAAAGTAGAGATATTTAGACACACTTACAACCAAGTACTCTCAACTGATGAATTCGTCGTGGTAAAACAATCCCTGTTGCGCACTTGTAATAAGTAGCTCATGTAGTAGAAGGCTACTTAGGGTAGCCCTAAAGCAAATTTCAATATTCAGATGAGCCTTGGGTTGTCCTTAAATGATGATTGAACAGGAATATAAAATCCGTTTGTCTAAAACGTTTCCACGATTGCAAAGCCTTTCTCTTTAGTATACTCAAGCATACGATTATCTACACGTTAAAAACCAATTGAGCAATGAAAATTAATGCGCGCTTTTAAAATTTAATTTTTGGCGTATTCATAAAAATGAACTCAATTTATTTTAATCAGCACACATTCATTGCAAGGTACATTAACCTAAATTAGTTGCCCCAGTAAAGTTCACCAAACACATAAATCTCCCACAATGACCTTGTCCGTGTGTCGAGCAAAAACAAAAGAGTCCACAATAAAGCTCGAGACAGAAAGCTCCAAAGAAATTTAATTATTATTCTTTTACTTTGATTTGTATTTTTATTTTCAACGATGAACGGTAATATATTTATTTTTAAAATGTTTAACTTAAATTTTGTATAAGTGAATTTTTTTTACTAAATAATCCAAATCCATTGTGCGATTCTTCTCTCATTTGAACAAAGAGAACAAAAAAAGCACAAGAGAGAATCGAATCTATTTATGTGTAGATGCTAGTACATGTATCTATAGAATAAACTTCAACAAGTTGCAATAATACTCGTACAAACAGTGAAGGTGAAATGTTACCCCCTTTGCACTGCATAGTGCCTGTCACCCCATTTCCTACCAAAAAAAAAAAAACTCCCAGAGAGAATAATACTCGACATCGACTGATTGCATTGTAACAGCTGTTCGTTGCAGTTTTTTCTGTTCTATATCTTTTTTTATTAGTGCTTTCTTAGAAGGATATCCCTTGTCCGCTTCATCTCTACCCATTAGGATACATTTATTCGTTTGTTAGGATACCGCACTTTTGTTCGGTTGTATATAGAATTTCTCCGTTTCGTATTTGTCGAAATGAATAACAAAAAGCAGCAACACAGAAAGTTTTTCCTCTTTCTCTACTTTTAATGATATCTAGCATGAGCATAAGATGATGATGGTGACGACGATGGCGATGAAGAGCGAGAGAAAAATATCTTGCTTCAAGGGATCTATTTCATGTGGCGAATAAAAAATGAAAAACTATCAATTAATTGGAAATATATATTCTCTTGTTTCTTTTTTGCTCTTCGCAATGGAATAAATGAATAAAATACAAACGTATACGAATAAACATGCATGCCTGAAGAGGGGGGGGGGGGGGGGGGGCGGTTTGTTTTGCTTTACTTGCAAATTTTCACAGAACAACATTTATCCATATCCGCATTGACTTTGTTTTTTGTTGAGTGGGAGAAAATTGAAAAAGATGCGAATTTGATTTTGTTTTTTGGCAAAATGTTTTATGCAGAGATGCACTCATAGTCATTTAATTAAATAAAAATGTACATAATTTGTTTTTTCTCTCTATGCAAGCAAAATATCAATTAAAATGTTACGGAATTGTGAGTTTTTGAAGAGCAATACTCGTATGCGAATTGTTAAGTCGACTGTGGAAAGCATCTTGGAACTGTATAGATATGGGGACTGGGTGTTCCGAATGCATATATACTTTAGGAAAATCCTCTAAGAGGAAATGCAAAATAAATACTTATCCGTTCATGTTGGCAAGAAAAGATGCATATTGAAACTGCGATTCATTCCATAAAGTTGGGAAGAAAAACAAACAATAAGACTGTATAGATAGATAGATTTATTTATTTAATAAAATTTGATAAAATATTTTTTGAATTAAGAATGCGGACATGGCAATGTTGCCGGTTGTCGGATGTGACATTTCATTATATAATATTTTTTAGGGGCATAGCACTTTAAGTTGGCAACACTATTTTACCTGGCGGCTATTTTGTCAGCTGTCAAGTGATTTCTTTTCAGTTTGGCTTGTCACTTCAACATGAATAGACTGACGCCTGAACAATGTTTTCAATTTATGCAAATTTATTTCGAAAATCTTGGTTCTGTTCGAAATAACGGGTGATCCAAGTAGAGATACTTTTTTCAATAGCCTTTTTTGACAGATCACGTGTGAGTCGTGTCATGCTGTCATGTTATTTTTGTTTAGTATTGTTTGGCATTTCATAATGGAAAGACTTACGCGTGAACAACGTTTACAAATTGTTCAACTTTATTATGAAAATTCACGTTCTGTGAGAAATGTGTTTCGTGCACTTCGCTCAACTTATGGTCAACATAATCGGCCTACTGAGCGTACTATTCGCAACACCATCACCCATTTTGAGACCCAGCATTCATTATTGGATAATATTCGACCGAATAGACCACGTCCAGCACGCTGTGAAGAAAATATAGCGGCCGTAGCTGAGAGTGTACACGAAGACCGTAGAGAGTCGATTCGGCGCCGTTCGCAGCAACTCGGACTGACGTATGGAACGACTTGGCGCATTTTACGTCAAGATCTTAAATTGAAAGCGTACAAAATACAGCTTGTGCAACAACTGAAGCCGCTCGACCTTCCCAAGCGACATCGCTTCGCTCTATGGGCTCTTGAAAAGTTCCAAGAAGATCCGACGTTTTCGAGGCAAATTTTGTTTAGCGATGAGGCCCATTTCTGGCTCAATGGGTATGTCAACAAACAAAATTGCCGCATTTGGGACGAAGAGCAACCTGAAGAGATTGAAGAACTGCCACTTCATCCAAAAAAAACATCGGTTTGGTGTGGTTTGTGGGCCGGTGGAATCATCGGTCCATATTTCTTTAAAAATTATGCCGGTGCGAACGTAACCGTCAATGGCGACCGTTATCGTGCCATGATAACCAACTATTTGATGCCTGAAATTGAAGCTCGTGATCTCGGCGACATTTGGTTTCAGCAAGACGGCGCCACTTCCCACACATCGCATCAACCAATGGACTTATTGAGAGAACATTTCGGTGAGCACATAATTTCACGTTTTGGGCCGGTCGATTGGCCACCAAGATCGTGTGATATCACACCGTTAGACTTTTTCCCGTGGGGATATGTAAAGTCAAAAGCTTATGCCGACAAACCCGCTTTGATTCAGGCCTTGGAAGAAAACATCACGCGTGTCATTCGCCAGTTACCAGTCGAAATGCTCGAACGAGTGATCGAATATTGGACTCAACGGATGGACCATCTGTGACGTAGCAACGGCCAACATTTGATAGACATAATCTTCAAAAAATAAATGCCAAAGAATGTTCTTTCAAATGATAATAAACATTCTTCATTAAATTTGAATTTATCGCACTGTCATTGCTGCTATAAAGTGTAGCGTAGAGGACAACCCGAATCAGTCTATCCGCCATCGTGCACAGGAATTGGAAGATATTTATCTTTTTTACTTACAAAATCCAACGGTGAATGGGCCCAAAACAAGATTGCCACTGATCCCAACTTTCATAAGCGAATTTTCTTAGGCGATGAAGCTCACATTTGGTTGAATGGATACGTAAATAAACAAAACTAACGTATTTGGTTGGAGTGATGATAATTCTCAAGTGTATGTTGAGACACCGTTACATCCACAAAAGCTGACTGTTTGGTGTGCTTTATGGGTTGGTGGAATAACTGGTCCGTACTTCTTTTAAAACGATGCTGGGCAGAACTTTACTGTAAAGAGCCATACCTACTGACTTTTTCGTTCATCAATTGAACATTCATGATGTGCAGGAGCTGTTTCAACAAGATGGCGCTACATGTCACACAGGTCATGCCATAATTGATTTATTGAAGGAAACGTTTGGTAACCGCAAGTTTTACGTTGCGGCCCAGTGAATCGTGCGATTTAAGGCCGCTTGACTACTTTCTATGGGGATATTTAAAGTCGCTAGTCTACGCCGATAAGCCCGACACGATTGACCTCTTGGAGGACAACATTCGCCGCGTTATTGCCGATTAACGCCAACAAATCTGGACTACATCCAACCCAGCCGTGGCGATCTTATACCAGAAATTATATTTATTACTTCATAAAAACTAGTCAATGATAAAGAGCTTTCTTAAAAATATAAAAATCGAATTTCTTGTAGAATTAGACATACCGCGATGAAGTGGTAAATATTTGCAGGTTCTCTTCTGTTGCATTAGTTACAAGTTTTCTGAAGTTCAGGCCTGTGGAGTATGTAATTTAGATGTACGATTTCAAGCCTAGCTTTAAAAATGGTGCTTATAACTTCCGCTGAGTTATTAATATTAAAATAGCTTTCTTCCGTTTTCAGTTGATGGTTTAGGTTTCTATAAATTAACCCGTAGGTTGATGATAATGCTCTCGAAAAGTTTTGTTGATACAGTTTATCATCAATAAGATTCTGCCATAGGTTCACATTATTTTCTCACCAATATCGTGAGAAAACGCCAACTGGTTCCATTCCCTAAGGATGAGCATTAGTTTGTAATAGATTTCGGACTATTTTCAGTCCTTAGTCCTTCTTATTAAGTAGTCTGAATAAGCTTTTAAATAATGGGAGTATATTGGAGGTAACCCAGATTCCACATATACAGCATCTTAAGCGCTTAAAGAAATATCTTTGGACTGCTTCGAATTCGTCAAAGGGGGTGGGGCCAAAGGCCTGAACTCCATATGACTAACAGGTATTGACTGTAGCGTTAAATACTCGATACTTAGAGGCAAGTTCAATGTTTTGGTTAGCGAAAAACATAGGGCACATCATATTTAGTGCCAGCTTAGCTTCTCTGCTTTTTTGTTTTACATGTTTGCCGAAGTTCAAGTTGGATGTTTATATGGCAGCATGCACTACAGTTATTCGCTCGTTATTTAGTTACCGCGTTTCTTCACGCAGCCGCTTCCCCGATCGCCACTCAAAAATCATGATCTGCGTTTTCAGAACGTTAATGTGGAGACCCAATGTTTCACAGTACGTTTGAAGTGTATTTGTCTGAGTTGAAGCGTAGAAGGATTCAGGATCAGCCAGCAGCACTAAAACATGAACAAAGAACCTTAATAAGCTTTCTGCCAATGATTACGGTAACCAGGGTGAATATCAGATATATCGTCGATAAAAAATGCAATAAGACTGTTTGACTTGCTTTTAAGTATAAATCTCGAGGCAGCTGGATGTTTACGGAATGCACACACAGGGTAGATCTGTGAAAATAGTAACTGATTAATCCCGAGATATATATAGAAAGTGCTTTCAAAAACGCTTGAGAAGCTTGGCAAATTTCAGACAAACTCAGGTAAGGCAATGCTTGACATCAGGACTATAAACAAAATTGTTTATCGTGGAACACCGCAGGGGAAATTCTGTTTCCCTATTTTATGGAATATTTAACCCTCCGATCAGCGGTGACATATTAGGCGGTAAATGGATCATAAAGTGTCTGCCGGACAGGGAACGGGAGATGACCAGAAATGTACAAAATGTGTTGTTGTGTGTTACTATATGTGACTAGTATGTATGTATGTGTGTGTGAACATATGATGAAACGAATGTTTTAGTCCGTTTGAAAAAGTAAGGCACCTTAATTTATTACCAAATAAAAATTAATTATGAAGAGAATTGAGGAGTAATGACGGTCTTGTTTTTTCTATGTGGTCAAGTGCCGGTTAAAGGACATGATGGGTTTGTAGATGGGCATATTGTAACTCACCCACAATTCTATTGCAGGCTGTGAATTGGCATGGAACACACCAGCAAACAGCAACATCCCAAGGAAGGCATACCTTTCGGCCTCGTAAGTCATCGACCAAACTCGCTGTTTTTTATTGGGATACGCTTTGTTCCATAGTCGAAAGGATTCTAAGACTTCTCGATTAGTTTTCTGCACGATAATGACAGTACAGAATTGGATAATTCCTCCGCATAGTCATCATCGTTATCCATCCATCCATAATGGCCTCAAACTTAATCTGTTGTTCAATATCGGACATAAAATACGTGAACTAAAGATAAAATTCAATGAACCAGTATTACTAACCTGCAATTTTGTCGACAGAAAACTCAATAACACTTGAAAATAATCTAATATCATATCAAATCAAATCAAATCAAACTAATTCACTTTCGATATTCGCACTATGAATCCTACGCATTAGCTGTGGGTCTTCTCAGACCCATGTGTGTATGATTCACGAAAGTCATTTAAAATTACAATTTTCAACTATAAATATATGGAAAACCTATTGTTTACCGTTACTTCGTGTTCACCTTAGCATATTTGAAGAAGTCATGGACTGCTGCTACTCAAAAATACCAAGAAAAAAACTTAAGCACGTTTCAAACCGGATTTGGTCTGGCCACAGTCATACGCTCATCGGAGGGTTAAATCAAACAAACAAAAATAGTGAAACTATAGAATCCGCTTCATCAGAACTATTTATGTGGACGAATACTAACGGTCTTATAAGGTTAACAAATGTTTCCCATCGAAACTGAAAGGCGTCCGCCTTAATATTTCAATTGAAGCCTGGGCTAACTCCAAACTGAAAAATTTAAGCGGTATGCAGAAGGGAGAATAATAAATGGCAAATCCTTTTACGCTTACAGAAAAGATTTTTTAAATAGGACTTACAACCGAACATAATGCGGTGTCAGGAAATAACGCCAAGCAAAATAAAGCCAAATTCCAATAATGTGGCATTATTTCCATTAAAAAATTGAAGTAAGACCAAATTCTTAGTTTGGCTTTATTACGTTTTTAAAATTCTAATTCTTAATGATTTCGTGATGGTTATAAAAGATGGGAGGGGTATGCTGCCCCCCTGCAAAACCCCCTTCTTGGTTTCACTGTTAGATTTGGAGTAGGCACGAGATTGACCTTATGCAACCTTTTTTTAAACCCAATAAAGCTTTGCATGAACATATTAATTCGCAAGGGCAGCGAATCCTATTGCATTCGATTTTTTTTTTTGCTTTATTTACATTATTTCGTTTTGCATAGTGAAATAAGTAGGGCCAAATTGGTATTATTTCGTTTCTGAAAGTGAAATAATGCCAAATTTGGAATTTGGCTTTATTTCCTTTGGCGTTATTTCACGTCACCACATAATGCATGGGTTATACACCGCGGTTCAGTTGTTTTGTGGGAAAAGGTTACTACTTAATCTTTATAAATCTTAATTTTTTTAATCTTTAAGCAACGCTTTCGAGTCCTCCTTTCTGATCGCCTGATCAGTTGATCGACTTAAATCTGAGGGATACCTTTGTATATAAAGATTATTCCCCCACGAACGGTCGCTCTGGAGCCGGAGTTAACTCTGATTATGACTATCGGATCAAATTATCTGAATGCTTAGGTAGACAAATTACTGTCTTAAAGCAGAGACAGAAATCTTCTCGATCGCGCTGCAAATATTCTTTCAAGTAAAAGAGTTAAAGGTGCTCCCATGTATATATGCTCAAATAGCCAAGCTGCTATTTAAGGCTGCTCTGCTGCTACGATCACCTCCAAAATTGTTTGAGAGGCTATAAGCAGGCTGAATAGGTTAGGTAGGTGAAGCTCTCTTTCTCTTACCTGGGTTCCCGGTCATCCCGGTCATTCAGGGTAACAAAAGACCGCATGCTATTGTCAGCATTTGTTGACCCACAGCCACCAATAGGTGGGAAATTTGCAATAGCAAAAGCTGTAAGAGCGGGTTTTAATGTTGGAACCTGGCAATCAAAAAATTTCAGTAGAAACATTTATACGAGATGCGTCTTCTTGGTATCTCTATATTCTTTGGTAAAATGGATGCAGCACGTTGAGAGTGACCAACAACACCACAAGCAAGTTACAAACGTTAGTTAACAAGCGTTTATGTAGCATCTTAAGGATTTTCTCTGACGAACATCTTTACCAGAGAACGGGAAGGGAAACTATAGCTACATTCATTCAATATCACGGAATGAAAAGGTGGCGCTAGCCGAATTATGGAATGAAACCTATTAACCGTGGGTGGCAAAATATTGAAAGGTCCGAGGAGAACGGTTGAGATGAATGTGCCACCGCTGGGAAAATGTTGGAAAGAACTAAGTCACCTTGCCAGAAAACGTCCAACAAAGTACAGAACATTACTAAGTATGCTACTCTCTAATCACGAAAGACCCAATTATAACTTTTACAAAACCTTGGAGGTCCTTATACCTGGCAAACGGCACTGCAATCCTCTCAACACTATTCCATGTTTCATTCAAAGGCTTATCTTTCTTAGATGATGGTTTGAAAATGAACAAAGAAATAGGAGCACGAGTCTCGTCAAAAGGTATAAACCAGTACTACTGTCTGAGATCTACCATTTTAAGAGAGCAACTAAGACTCTCATAGTAATAGGAAATAAGGATTTGCGTGGACCATCAGGCAGCACTCAAAGCGAGGTAGACCGAGAAAGCAGATCGGCTGGCCAAATGCCACCCTGCCGCACAGCTAAGTGCTTCATTGTAGTTTATAGTCCGCCATTGATAGTAAGAAGTCCGACTGATGACCTGCAAGATCTGGACAACTGGAACTAAAAGTTAAAGCTGATTCCTAATGGTCCCAATAAACCATTGCACAACATTCACAGTGGCTGGTAGGTGCTTCCCGTTAACGAATGCCAACCGTAAGTGTACTTATTTACAAACCTAAAACAACTAAACAACCAAAATTGCTAACCACGAATTGCGGATAAATTTTCGCACTAATCGAAAATCTTCCTCCTCCGTATATTCTACCCTCTCACAGTGAATCGCTATAATTTCCTTTGCCACTCGACAAAGTAAACGATTTTCTCTCTCTGAGCAATTTACACGTGCCTATATCCCTTCGGTCCTAATCACACCGTAAACTCTACCCGCATTGCTACTCAATTTAGATTGGCACTGAGCCAATATTGAAACAATGCCTCCCCCAGTCGTTGACTCATTGGTGCTTGATCAGGCAGATATTCCTATACATGTTTGTTTGTATCCTTGGATTCCAATTCCAACATCGATAGATAGCGATAGATAGCGATAGATAGATAGAAAACTCCATCAAGTCGTCTTAGATTACACTATAGACCCATTCCACACAAATCAGCAATTTCCGGTTGCAATTGATGAAACAAATGTGATTGATGTGGAATCGACCATAAATTCTTTGACTAATGAATAATTAAAGGATTCATGGCACTTCTTCGTTCTTCTGTGGCAGTGGTATGTGATTTTCTGTGAATATCCGTTCAAAGATGTAAGTGTGAACTTTCACCCACGTTCAACCCGACGCACGGGTGTTGGCTGTATTTGCCATCCTTGGAACGTGGAACAAATTTTTGCGAAGCAAAATGTATAGCCTGCAGACAGGCGTGGGGCATGGCAATTTGGCAAGTTATTAAATCGGGCAGACATGTGTATAATGTAGATACATGCAAGCAAGCAGGTCATATCCTTTAAACTGAATGTACAGGACCAACGTCAGTTATTAAAAAAGAAACAAGTTTCTCTATCGCTTTGTGTGTCATGTTTCCTGAAAAGTACCTATACCTACATAGTAACGTACAAGTTGTACTAAAACTGTATATATTTACTTGGTTATGTTAGTCTGTAAGTCACCGAACCCTGTGGCAGGTGCGTGTGGAATAAGTACTTAGAAATCTATGAATATGTATGCGCCCCATATGTTTACCTCGAATAGGATCTCATGAATAAAAGTGCGCTTTCAGAAAGAGCAGACATTTTCAATTTAAATTAAAAGCAGTAGGTAGCAGTGCAGTGCAGTACTGAAAGACGAAAACAGTTGAGTCATGCTGTTTAATACTTTCCGACTTGCCATCCCTGGAATGTCAGGACAAATACAACAAAAAAAGGAAATACATAAGTAAAATGTAAAAAGTATTCTTCTGAACCACAGCTTTGGCCGAGATATAGAATCCCAAAAGGGAATTGTCGGTTGGTAGTATCTACAAATTTTCTTGGTCAAACTTCCAAAAGTATTCTAGTGTAATTTCTAATTTCTTTTCATTGTTCATCAATTTTATTAATGGCTCAAAATCATTTTCAATATATACCCTACCAACCTGCGAACTCTGCCCTTAATCATCATTTATACGAGACTGCTCAACTTTAGTTAGGTTAGAGTTCCGTCGATTATCTCGATAAACGAATATCTCGAGGATATATTCATCTTCGGCCAAAAGTTTGTACATTATTCGAAATTTTGTTATCTGGTTGCCTCTTTTGTGTGAATAAAGTTTGTCAATTGACATTTGATAGTCGTAGAGAGTGGTCGATAACAATTACTTATAGAGAATCTAATGCCGCAACAACGTGAATGTACTTTATGGTGCGGCATTTTGGTCGGCGGGTTCATTGAGCCATATATCTTGGAGGACGCCCTTCCGATTTCTTCTTATGGGGATACTTGAAGGAAAAGCTGTACATCAACAAACGAACAACAATTCGGTGGTTAAGGACAAAATTAGAAACGAAATAACTACACCAGAAGTCTGCGAAATAATTATGTTAAATGTGATTAAAAAAGATCGTCTTTGCGTCACGGCCAGAGGCACCCACTTGACCGACATAATATGTTCCCAATGCAATAATAGCCAAGTCCCCCGCACTGAGTTTCGGTCGGACCCAACATTTCTCGGAAACTATAAGGTGTAAAAAGCTGAAATTTGAATTATGGCTTAAACAGGTGGAGAAATATATTTTTTTTCTTAATTTCATGGCCTAGGCAAGTTAGAAGCACGTTAAGCTTACAGCGCCATCTATATTGGAGTATTTATGGATACCTCAACAATAATAACCTATATTTTCAATGTTTATTGTTTCAATGGATATTGTGTATTCCTTTCTTAGATATTATATAATGAGCCCACAAAAAGTAGGCGTGGCGAAAAACTTTATAATTAAAAAATGTGAAGGAGTTCAGTGTCTACCTTTTTTGTTAAGCTTCTGAACCTTTATCTCTTCAACTACAGTTTTAAAACGGTTTTTTCTTAATTGTGGGCGTGGTATTGGGCGTATTTTAAAAATTTTAACACAACAAACGAGCTTGAAGACTTGAATAATATTCTTAGCAGGAAGATGATAGTACATATAAATGATTTTTAAAATCTCTTTCTTTATTTTTCTAACTTTCAGATAATAATTTTATCAGTTTTTACATCTCAGTAGAACCTAGTAAAGAATATATATTCTTTAATTTTGTAGAAAAATGAAAATGAAATAATGCCAAATTAAGTATTTGGTCTTATATCGCTTTTGTAATGGAAATTATGCAAAATATTTAGAATTTGGATTTGTTTCGTTTTGCGTTATTTTATGTCACCAAATATTATATATAAGGGTTTTCAAGGCTTCCATGTTAGAGCTAAAATTATTTTTTAATACATTTTAGTGCAAACTTTTATTATACAGGTCAAAGAGCATGTAATTTTTAATCAGGAAGTACAGAAATTCTATAGCGACGTCGATCTGTTTCGAATAGAAAAAGTATTTCCCTGACGAAGCACGGGATTGAGCTAGTAATATAAAAAATTAAAAACGCAAAGTAAAAAATCATACAACTAAGGATTTTTTTGATGGGAATAACTCAGAGTGTCGCCTTTGGGACTTGAATTTTGAAAAATTTTATTATTAATTTCCGTTTATTTTTTTAAACAGGATTTTTAATCAATACGCGCTATAGTTAAAGTTCTTCCTAAGTAATGTGTAAACAAATTTGTCACAAAAGAAAAACACAGATGAACAAATTTGATGAACTGCATTATGTTCAAAGGAAATCAAATTAGAACAAAATACCTCCCAATTACGATTCGGAAAATCTTTCCATGTTACCAATTCATTTCACTTTGGGAAGAGGGTACATCTATTTTTATACCGATGGATCAAAAACCGATGATGGGATGGGGTGTTGTGTATTCTCTGACACACCAAATCTTAGTCTCTCATTCCGTCTTCCTGATCACCAGATAGAAATAATGACGATTAAAGAAGCCTTATCTTGGCTAAAGACAGACAAGTCAGCAAATAGACATGCAACAAGACTTGGTGCATAAGTTATATGGACGTAGAGGAGGAGGAAACGATCGCTCACCTGCTTTGTATATGCCCTACTCACTCCAGGAGCCTTCTTCTACGATACACATGTGATCTTAAACATCGACATCAAAGGCATATTTCGCTTCGTTCAACGACTAGAGGGAAGCTTTATCCCAGATCCCTGAGGTATCACAACGGACCAATGCAGGCCAAAGTGTGTCGGTTCTTATGCCGACAGCCTCTTCAACCTAACCTAACCTAACAGTACCTCTTCAACCGCATACATGGGAGATACCGCGAAGTTTAATGCATTTATTCGCGCAGGATAAGCATGGACGCAGCAAGTCTTTGCATCCCATACATAAGTCACTGCTGTAGTTGCGTCGACGAAAAATTTGGGTGAAACGTTTAAATAAACGAATTATCAATCTTAATAATAAAAAAAAATAAGGTTTATAAGCAATTTCGTAGATCTAACAATGACCGTGATCTTTACAAAAAATATCGAATATTGCAAAAGGACTTCTATACTCTGAATAAATTCGTCTACAATCAGTACTTACTATCTGTTGAGCGTGATTTAAAATCTAATAGCAAAAGCTAAATTTGATTGCTTAAATGGCATTCCTAATTTAATGCGTCACGATGGCATATCATCTTCTGATCTTTTAGTTGTATGTAACTTTTTTGCTAAACATTTTTAATCGGTTTATTTAGATAGCTCTCCAAATATAATAAACTCTCCAACTTAATAATGAACTAATAAATTGAGGAAGCTTTAACTTAACTTAAGGGTGATACACGACTAGATGTGGATGGAATTGACCCTATTATTTTACATAGGTGCGCCAAGGTATTTGCAGTTTTTAATCGTACCCTTGGAAAGGGTGAGTTCTTAAACAGGTGGAAGCGTTCGATAATCACACCAATTTATAAATCGGGTAGTAGGCTGGAAGTTTCTAACTATCGTCCTATTTGTAAGATTAATACAATTCCTAAACTGTTTGAAGAACTGATCTATGTAAGATTATCCCAAATTTTAAAAAGCACAATTTCCCCCTGTCAAAATGGGTTTGTTACTGCACAAATTATTATGTTTTAAATGGTCTTGAGAAACGGTATCAATTTGATGCTGTATATACAGATTTCTCCAAAGCATTCGATCGTGTTAATCATGACATCTTACTTATAAAGTTAAATAAAATTGGTTTTTACTCTAATTTCTTGAACTGGATTAATGCATACTTAAAGGGTCGTATTCAATATGTCCGTATAAATAACTATCTTTCTTCACCTATCAATGGCACACCGCAAGGAAGCCACCTAGGCCCCCTTTTTTTCTTATTGTTTATCAATGATATCCCCAACGTATTTGTAAATTCTAAGTGTCTTATTTTTGCGGACGGTCTAAAAGTTTTTCGGTGCATAACTGCACCAAACTGAACATGACTGCACGTTATTGCAGGAAGATCTCAAGAATTTATCGAAATGGTGGTTGATAAACTCCTTACACCTTAATATTGCAAAATGCCAAAGTTTAACGTTTTGCCGTAATCGTTCACCTATTAATTTCTCCTATAAGATAAATAGTACTTTTCTTTTAAGTGTTACCATAAACCATAATTCCTTCCTCACGCTGGTTTTAAGCCTGTCTTTTATCCCGTTTTTCTTTTCTTTATATCCTACTATAAAAAGTACTCTCAATAGCACTAATTGCGGTTCCTGACGGGAGCTAGACACTTAAACCAATCAACCCAACGTCTGTGCAATTAATGAGATTTACACTCCTCGCTGTACGATTAGTGGTTTTAGCTGTGCTTTGCCGAGCCAATCAGTCAATTGATATGCAACAGACAACTAATTAGAGGTCTTAGTGAGTCATTCCACATTGAATTTGATTGAACATTTTGAATTGATGCAGTTCTTTGTTGTTAGATTATCACCGCAATTGTGTTTGTCACTAATGACACTAGACGCTGCTTCAATAGCAGCTATATGGATGAGTAGATGCATCTGCTCTTACCCCCATTGGTATGGGAAAAAATTGAGAAACTTTACATGCGTGCATTCAACCACATGTTGAAATGTTGATTTATTAACCTTAGGTGGCCCAATTAAGCCCCCTTCTGAGGGATCATTAAAAAAAATTTCTGTAATGAACTTTTTTTTTCTGAAATCAGCGACTAATTTTGATTCATATTCTCAACTCTGTGACTTCAATAAATTCAAATAATCCCATTACCCGACCGAATAAAGGTAATCGGAACTCACTTCCACAGCTCCTCCTAATAGCCACAATCTCCCGTGGAAAACTTGACATTTTACCTTAATTGGTTCATTATTTCCATCTTCCATAGATTTGTTTTATTAAAAATAATCAAAAAAAAAGAAAAAAACTCACTTAACTTAAATGAATGACGCCACCTACCTTGTCCTGTAACAGGGCAAACAGGAAACAATTGCGCTTGCAGAAATTGCACTCGTCCTTGGAGACCAAAAACACTGCTGCTGCTAGCACCACACCCAGCAAATCCTCCTCCATAGTAATTCATGACGAACTTTCAGCTTGAATGCACGTCAAATGCTAAAAAATTGGTAGTTCCTTGCCGCCATTTTCACTTAAAAAAAAAAAAACAAAAAAAAAAACTTTCTGGTTTTAACGAACAAATTTCATCGACTTGTGCCAGTGTGTGCTTTTGTTATGCATCGTCAAAACTTCATCTTTTGCCAGATTCGTTCGCTCTGCTCTAAGTGAACGTTAAACTTTTCGATTTCATCATCCGGTGACCGAAATTGAATTATAAAAACTTTTCACCCTCACAATTTGATTTGCGCATATTTTTTATTTTCAATTTTTTTCCCGAGTTTAATTAGTTATTATCCATCTGGTGGAACTCCAAAGAAACACTTAAAAACTAAAGAAAACTTGCTCAGGTCCACGCAAACCGTTTGACTTTGAAAACTATCATTTGTTGACTAATTCAGTGACGGTTGCTGATTCTATCAAAAAGTCAAATGAATTCGAAGTGAATTTCGTTGGTTTTTCTTCTATTTTTTTCTTGTTGGTTTTGTGTTCTACCAATAACTCGAGAGAAGCGAAACAACGAACGAACGTGCCTCCCCCCCAGTACTTTGCCATGACAAAAAAGGTGAATTTATAAACAAAAACAACTATAAACGTAGTTTGTTTTGGAGGAGTATCGAATTAGAATGGTGGCTAGATAGAGTTGGGGCGGAATATTATTTGTAGGGTAAGATATTGTGGAACCTTTTCGGCAGCCGGTTGCAAGGAATATTATTTATTTTTGCTTAATTTCATCGAATGAGGTTGTTAGGATGGTTAAATACCGATAGAAGGGTACTTCTTGGTAACCACATAGAAGACAAAAAATACTCGCTTAGTATCTATGGAGAGGGGTATCGTATCTACTTGATTTGGGTTTTTTTTTTTGAGGGTTCTCTAGCTTGTGACTTGAAGTAGGTTACGAATCAAAAATAAATGTGAAATTCTGCCAAACTGTAGTTATAATTTAATTATAATTCATTTGTGAAGTTTTCAGTTGGGTTAGGTAATGCGGCATTGAAACGAGGACAAAACAAAGGACATGTTTTCCAAGAAGAAACAAATATCTTTTCATCGGTTGATGGGTTTTGTTCGATGGGAAATGCGTCGTCACAAATCAATAACTTCTAAAAGAATAAAGTTTATTTTAAACGAAGCTCGTTAAGAAAATAACCTATGCAAACATAGATATATTTAGGACATAACTCTGGTGGACAATTGTATGTCAGTCAACTGCCTGTCAGAGCAATGTATTTTTTTTGAAAATGTCGCAGAGAAATAACTTCACAGCAAGTGGGGAACAGTCTCCCTTTCCTAACCATTGTAGTGTTTCCTAAATTATGGTTATCAAGA
This sequence comes from Ferdinandea cuprea, assembly GCA_963576555.1. Lineage (NCBI taxonomy): Eukaryota > Metazoa > Arthropoda > Insecta > Diptera > Syrphidae > Ferdinandea > Ferdinandea cuprea. Next base: position 136,366,246 of record OY754958.1, read on the forward strand.
AAGTTTTGTCCTGGCTAAAGAATAACGGGGTATCCGTAAAGGATATTCGAATTTTTTCGGACAAGTGTCTGGATTCCGTCTCGATTAACTCTTTAGTAGCCTTAGATTTCCGATCATCTCTAAAGGCAGTGCCTGAGAAGTTCAACATTCAACTGTACTCGGAGTGCTGCGTGCATAGAGACATTCCGGGTAATTGCAAGGCTGACGAACTCGCCAAACTTGGAACTCCCCTCTCAATCTTTCCTGGAAAAGGTTCCTTAGGCCTACCAGTTTCCACATGCAAACTCTTGTTAAAACAAATGGGCCGGTGGTAAAGCAGATTTGGCATAAGCTGGATCTAAGACGCTCTAAGAGTTAAAATACCCCCAATAGATCGCACATTAGTGCTATAATTGGTGTCAACACTGGCCCGTGTCTGATAGGCAGGCATGCAATAAGGCTTGGCACTTATTCAAATGACTTCTGTAGGACCTGTATGGATGAGGAGGAGGTAGAGACTACTCTACACCTTCTTTGCACATGCCCTGCTCTGTCTCTCAGAAACTAAATCTCCATCTAGGAGCTTACTTCTGCCTAACGATCTCAACTCGACCGACCCAAGATGTTTCTCACGCTTTATAAGCAGCTCAAAATGGTTCAATGAGTAGGCATGAACTTCAGATCCACGTGGTAGCACAATGGACCTTACAAAGGCCTCAGTATGTCCGAACCTCTATCCGACTGCCACTGAACAGAAGGGCAGATGGTCTCATATCGATCGCATTCCTAAGGAGACATACTATTTAACATTTAATATTATGTCACAGATCGATATGTATCTAAAAAAAGTACATTTAAAGCAGAAATAAACCGAAAACAACGCCCAGATATATGGAAATACTAGCTGGCCCGTGCACGCCTTGCTTCGCCTGCCTGTACACATTCTGAAGATCCATACGCACACCCGAAATATTAAGTGTCTGTCTCGCGGATTTGTAAATTGTCATCGCGAAACAAATTTTAACAGCAAACTGTAAGCGTTTAAAGTTAAAGAAATATGTCAATTCTCTGATCGCTTACTCCTGTTTGCTTAAAATTGACTATACTTCGATGAAATACATACAATAACAAAAATCAGATAACAGATGTAAGATAAGGTACAATGAAATAGAGACTCAACATCCAGTATCATTCCAACAATGTTTGTATGGCCAATAACTTTTGGTAGAGTTAAATTGGACAGACAGACACACAACTTTAAGGCTTGATTAGGCGCACAAACTCACTTCGGCTTAATCAGGCAAATAAATATATACATGCATAAAACAGAAGAAGAAGGGAAATAATTCGCTCGTGCTTTTGTATTACTCGCGTCATGTCCTGTGCCCACACCACAGTATTTGAATGTGTTCTAGACCTCGAAAGCAAATTATAGAACGAAACATCACTGAGATCGATTTGAACATCTTGGTCATTAACGTTTTAATAAAAAAGGGAGTTTTGCACAGATTTTACTAAAATTTCTAGGCTTTAAAAGCACGTTGACATATATAAAATTGGGCTTGAAATATGCGTAATTCAAAGCTCTAAAGAATGAAATAAATTTCGTTAAATTAGGCGCAGGAGAAGTTCAAGTTACTTTACGCTATTTCCAAATCGATATTTCCTAACGCTAACATGTTTCTTCTTTTTGCGTTTTTGAGGCATCCGATATCATTAAAAATAACAAAACTTTGTCTGATGCTTAGCTTCTTTAACCATTATGTGTGTTGATTGAAGAAGAAAGGACCTAAAATTTTATGTCGATTCCGAGCGGCAAATTTAAGAAACTTCTCATGACAGTTTCTACTCTTGAATCCTAGAACTTTGGAAGGGGTGGGGCAGCGGATATAAACTTTAGAAAACTAATCACAACTAATCACAAGATTAAGCGGATTTAAACCTAGGTACCTGGGATGACTTTGAATAATAAATAGTCCAACGTACTAACCACTGAGCCTAATTTCAGGCAAAGTGATTTTAAAGCACTCAGACTCGGAAATTGCATCGTCCATTGTTCTTTCAGACAGACATGATATTTTATTTTTTGTAATTTACCCAATATTTTTTAGTAAGCTAAAAAGTTTTCTCGCTGATAAAAAGCTCTAAAGATTTGAGATGTGAGGCACTCACCACGTTGGAACCTAGAACCTGGTTTCGAGCAAATGCAGGACATTCACAGAGAAAATGCTACGCGGTGTCTTGGCCTTTTTTACAAGCGTCGCAGATGGTTGTATCGCTTAAGCCTAGTACATTTAGACGTGCACGTTCTTTACTGATTACTAATAGCCAAAATGCTGCAGACGTTCCACCGAACCTTCACCAGCAAATTCATCGAAGATCTCATTCCCCGTGATTCCAGTATGACCCGTAACCCAAAAATGCCTCAGGGTGCTCTTCCAAACAAGTTTTAAGATGTCTTTAGTCTTGAGGGAAGCCCCGGTTCAACCTAAACATACCGTTCCTTGAAGTTTTCGAATAATGTATTTGCATTAAAGCCTATTCCACATAACTTGTTTAACATAACTTGTTTGGTCTTACTTGCTATTGGGAATTACTCCAAGATATTTAGCTTCTCTTGCTAGTCTCTTAAGAGAAACCCGTTGCCTGTTCACCCTTCTCATAACATATCGGCCGCAGTCCAGATCTACAACCATCGTCCTGCTATGCAATATCCACGCGTCTAGTGATTTATCTAAACCATTTCATTTAGCGGAGCTCCACTAGCTGTAAAAACTCGCAAAGGCACCCGCAATATCAATAAAAATTAATTGAAGATCAGATTCATTTAAAGATTCAAAATGAATGGTGATTGCATTATTCAATCTGAAGTCTTTCTTTGAAGTCAATGAATTAAATGATTTTTAAGATAATTCAAAAGAATGAAATGTCAAAATGAATGCAATCTTTTACAACTCTGTCGGCTAGTTTTGACCGGAATATTAAACTTGTACGATTTTAGTAAAAAATTGACTGGAATTAGTTTCCAAAATAAACATTATTAAGCTTATTCGACAAATGCTGTGTTTTGCGTAGGTACACTTTTTTTGTCTAAAGGTTGATGTGGATTGATGTTTAAATGGAAACCAAAATTTGCAATGCCTCACACCATCCATCACACTCAATTATACCTATACAAGAAACATATGATACCGAAAAGAGCACTGCGTTGTCGAGATCTTAAGTTAGTGCAACAGAACTCGACTGGACAGACTGGTTGTCTCCAAAAGCTGTCAAATTTATATTCAGTAAATGTTTAAGTGCCATGCTCTGTCAAGGTTTTGACAGTTAATTTGTTTCAAATTTCTTTTAAGAATTTATTTGAATTATTTTAAAAGAAAAAAGAACAAAGACAAATTTCTGACATGTCTATCAATCAAAAAAATTTTACATTTTGAGGTTAAATTTTGACACACCGCTGCAAAACAGAAACGTATACCGTATTTTATTTTATTTCTCAAGACCACTTGTTCCCCATTAAATTCCTATTTTAGTTTTTATTTATGGATTTTCTTATATATATATTTTGTTTTTCATTTAGTAATTTAATTTTCATGCAAACATATTTTGAAAATGTTGCAATTAATTTTCATAATAAAGAACATAAATTTTTAACACACGAACAAAATTCAACAATCTCCATCTGTCGTTATCAATCAGATGCATTTAAAAATTTTTAAAAAAAAAAAAGAAAGAATTTATTGTAAACATTTTCACTGCCACAGTTTCTTGTTTAGCTTAAAATTTACTTAATTAATTCGTGCAAGTTCATGGGAAAAACATGAAATATATTTCAACATTGATGCTTGGCATGACTTGGCGTTGTACCTACACAGGTGGTGGGTGTTGTGATTTTAGTGTTCTTTAAATGTTTTATTTTTTTTCAACATGAAAAGGTAAATATTATCAAATGAAACATTTCAAAGAGGAGAGCTATTTAGTAAAGAAAACGAACATTTTTAAATAAATTAAATTTAAATAAAATTTTTCATATTTTCCGCCTGCAAATGTGTGTTGTATAATTTTTGTTTATCGCCTTTGAATTACTATAAATATGTTTCAGTAGACGTGTGGATAGAAAAAAAACACACACACGAATTTATAATGTTTTTTGTGATGGAACATAAAGCATAGACATATATTTTTTTTTTTTATATGCAATTTGCGTCACATCTGTATATTTAACGGTTAATTGATAATATATTTTTTTATAGTTCACGTTTAAGGTTAATGCTAGTGGGCATAATAAATTGCTTTTCGAACGATTGGTTGTTGTTATGAACTCAATGGAGAGAATAAATTAAAAAATAATAATTTCACTTAATGGATTTTGGGTGCAATATTTCATTAATATTTTGTAAATAAATTTAATATATTTTAAAGATAGAAACTTATTATATTATTGATGTATTCAATTATTGCGTAATATGTGTTATAAGTGTGCAAAAGAGTAGCTAAAAATTGGTCAGCATGTGAAAGAGAATTTGGAAAATCCACACATTAATCAACAAAACCATTCTATGGTTGTCATAGAAATTACGGCCTAGCCCATGTTAATAGAAATTAAGGTCTTACTATATTATACTCGTATTAAAATTACAAATCGCTTGTATTGCATAGAAAATGTAAATATTTCGTTAGCAAACTATATTTTAAGTCGATAGGCTTATATCGATTTTAGCTGAAACTTACGAATTTGGTCGTAGTAAACTTTAGGTCCCTATAGACGAACAACTGAACTTTACGAAATACTTAAACTGCCCTAAAGCAGCAAAACATTATTTATAAAACTTAAGCAACGTTGCTTAAGCGATGCGTAGCCTAAACCCCAGAATATTTCAATATAAATTAACAAAGATCTGCCAAAAGCAGCTGAGTTTCGATACCCTTAAAGCAAAATGTAGTAGAATCTTATTTTTTCGGTACTAGTTTGGTAAGTGTCCTTACTTATTAAGACACAAACCTCGTTTAGTAAGTACACAGAGGAAAATCTTTTATAAATTAGAATATCAGCAAAGTTACGTCAAGGTTGCGTTATACGATGTTTAACTAAGCAACCTCTGAAAGGTGTTTTAAAAAAATCTAATAAATATGATGATATAAATTCATGTTTTTCATTTCTAGTCTGGCATTACAAGTTTTCTTTGGCAGTGGGTGTAACCATCTCAAAAACGAAACATTCTCGGAGCTGCACTATATTTTGCATTTTATAAAGTGTGTTATACCCTATCCTAAGGGTATATTAATTTTGACACATAGTTTGTAAAACCCCTTAATATTCGTCGCAGACCCCAAAAAGTATATATAAATATTTATGACCACGACTAAAATCTAAAACCATTTAGCAATGTCCGTCGGTCCGTCCGTATCAACTTTTGAGGCCTCTAAAGTTATGCTAGGAAGCTGAAATTTGGAACATATACTTCCTAGGGTTCCTAAATGGTAAAGTGTTAAAATTTTCAAAATCCGCCCACTGCCACACCCACAATTTAGAAAAAAACGGTTTTAAGGCTTAAGTTAGAGAGATAAAGTTGTACAACCTTTACAAGATATGTAGGTACTGCCCACCTTTATAAATTTGTCATATAAAGTTTTTTGCCACGCCTACTTTTTGTGGGCGTTTTTCACTAAAATGATGTTTTCTTCGAAAATTTTCATAGAAATCGAAAAAAAAAAATGTTTAACAATATATTTAGCCAATATTTTTTCCAATATATCGCCCATACAAAGTTTTTGGCAGCGCCCACTTTTTGGGGGCATTTTTTCAAAAACATATTTTTTTTTCTATAAATAAGGATAGGGTATCATACCGTTCGCCCCAAGCGGACTGTAGCCTTTCCTTATGTTTTTATAGAGCTATAGATCTTTAAGTTGGCAACACTATTTTAACTGCGGCTATGTAGTCAGCTGTCAAGTGATTTATTGTTTGTTTGGTTTGGAATTTCAACATGAATAGACTGACGTCTGAACAACGCTTCCAAATTGTGCAAATTTATTTTGAATATCATGGTTCTGTTCGAAATACGTATCGCGCACTACGTCCATTTTACGGTCAACATAATCGTCCATCAGAGCTATTAATTCAATTAAGTATGGAACGTTTTCGCACCAAGTTTACTCTAAATTTTAAGTGTGTACAGAAGAAGTCATTGATGCTGTAGAGCGAATCAGTCTATCTGCCATCGTGCACAGGAATTGGAAAATTTTTCTCTTTTTCTCTGCAAGTCTTGCGTGCTTACAAAATCCAACAAGAATTGAAGTCAAAGGATCACCTAGCAAAGCGTACATTGGGTGAATGGGCCCAACACAAGATTGCCGTTGACTCCAATTTTCTTAAGCGAATTTTGTTTAGCGATGACGCTCATTTTTGGTTGAATGGATATGTCAATAAACAAAACTTGCGTATTTGGAGTGATGATAATCCTCAAGTGTATGTTGAGACACCCAAACTAGGCTTTTGATGCTGTATGGGTCATCTACGACTAATATTTATTTTTTATTTTTTGAGTAACCAAACATAAATTTGTAGTTCGATTTATATAAGTAATGCATAAAGAATGGCATAGAGGTGGCCATCCTGAAGATTTAATTTCATCATGTGGTTTATTATATTCTGGACATAGTTTCCGTGATATTGTACAAGTAGTTATAAATTTCTACCTGTTATTGTCTTTCATTCTAATATTGTATTCCACTCGTTCTCGTATGTCCCTGTATCCAGGAACCCAGCAGAGACATACTTTGTGAGACAGGGGTGAACCAGCTTGGATTTGATTGCAATAGCATTACTATAAGCCTTGGTATTGTCAAATTGTTACAGTACGGGCCGCTTTCGCGATTGCCAGAACCTCAGCCTGGAAAACACTTTTATGATCAGGGAGTCTAATGGAATGACTGTTGGCCGATTCTCAAGACGCTTTGGCAGGTTATGTTATCAAGTCTGTCACGAATATAGATGCTCATTAATTTTTCAAAGGTTTTCAGAAAAAAATAATGTTAAATTTATGGGTCTAAAGTAATTGACATTGTTGGGGCTGGATTTTCCTGCCTTGGGACTTTACGCCAGGCTTTTGGAATACCTAAGTTCAATCGTAGTTCAAGATTTCTTATTAGCTATAATTATGGCCTTAGATTCCTGTAGCATCTCGTCACCTCCAGGGGATTTGATGGGACTGAAGCTATCTATTGCCCAGATTATCTTAAAGAGATTAATGATATTAAGGTTCTATTCATCAGGCTTATGCTTGTCTCTTGCAGCTAAATTAGTTAGTTATGTGGTATCTATCAAGCTTTCTTCCCCTGATTTAAATCTTGTGGAAGCAGTCTTGTTGGAGAAATAGAATACTCAATTTTAAAGCTGATGCATCGTTCAATGTAAAATAAAAAAACAACCTCTGGACGGACTAAAATAGACACTACAAACTTAAGAGGCGACCTATGTTTCTTGCTTTCTTTTAAATCGCATAAGCAAGTTCTTCGGCTTCCATTAGGTCCCAATGTAAACCTTTATCGTTCCCCATAAAACATATCTTCAAATCAACGAATCTCAAAGGATCAACAATATACTACTTTTCAACTGCCCGCCTCACATAAAAAGAAACTATGTTCTTTTAAACAGAAAAGTAATTTCCCCAAATGTCAACTGGGGAATAATGGTTTATCCATTTCCTGAAAATGGCCCAGGCTGCCTGCATCCTTCCATAATTTAACCTGCAACCCTCTCCTTGTATTAAGCCATGAATGCTAATATTCTCGCCTCGCAATAGAGCACTTTGGTACAGAGAAGCAAAAAAAAAAAACCTAAAAACCTGGAGTAACAACGTCAAGTCGCACCTGCTGAAAGGTACTTTGTCCGCCATTGTTCCTCCCACTTTGAGTAGAGCTGCGAACAGCAAGTACAAAAACGACACCGTTAAACCAGTGAGGGTTGAAAAATTATCTCTTGGCCATGAAAAAAAGCCCACCCATCCTCAATTCACAGGAAGAACGAAAAAAATAGAAAAACATTCCACAACAGAACAAAGAAAGAAAGAATAAAAGGAGAAAATTCTTAGCTAGAGAAATTGAAATTTGTACGAAGACGACTAAGGCAACCGTAGAAAGGTGCAAAAATAAAATGGAAATTTTTATTTAAATATTCACGAGACGAGGCAATGAGCGTAAAGCGACAAAGAGGTGCTTCTGCCGGGGTGGCCGGGGTCTGCTGGTTTCTTTTTATACACCGAAGGTATTCCGCAGAAAATTGGTCTGTCCCTGAATGGTTTGGGGATTCCACGTAGTTTTTGATTAAATTTACAATTTTATTCATAAACGCTATTAACAGTTCGCACAAGGAGGTTAATTAGGTAGTTTTGTTTTATGCAAAGAAAAAACACTGACGTAAAATAATAATTTTATTTCAATACTTAGGCAATCGTGTAGAATGTGAATTCATTATATTCGATGTTGGAGTGCACTTTGGCCAAGTGGCGTTATCATCGGAGCGAGGAGAGAGAAAAAAAAACGCGCTCTCTTCTCGAAGAAAGGATAAACAAGTTTGAAAGTTTTATAAGTACTTAGGAGTAGTACCATCTGTGTACAACTGAAAGTCTACTTGTTTACGACTGAAAGGATACTGAACGAGGTGCCAAGAGAAACCAACTAGAGATGATGTCGTGGTAGCAGTGGCAAGTACGAACTGATGAAAATTTTTACAAGTTGTATTCTCTAGCGAAGGACAGTCTCATTTGAGTCAAATATTTGCATTCTAGTTGGAAATAAGGAAGTTGCTGCCCAAATAGGATTCTCAGAGCAGATTATGCAAGTAACACTTAAGGGAACATTAAAATATTTATTGTTGTCTCCTAATTAGTGGCATCAGACGTTGTTGTTTGCAGTGAAAATACTTCTTGAGGTTATATTTCGCATTTTACTGAATGAAAATGGAGTTATTGCAGCCATAAAATTTTAACATCCATTCAAACCGTATCAGTAGAGAAATCAAGGAATATTTAGCAACGGACTGGCTTCGCGAAACCGGAGTCTACTCGAATGGATAACAATATCTGTCGCCTTACCAGAGAAAAAGCTTTTTCTTAGACAGAAGTTAGTGGTCATCACTAGAATCCGACCAAAGGTTAATTTTTTGGACGGAGCCGAACTTCGGCTTTTTTATCACCTTCAGTAGAGGAAAATGCCAAGGAACATAAAATATAAATATTATTTCTATACGTTCTACACTGCATCCGTAGAACTTTAAATACAAACTAACATTCATAGATGCAACTTCCACTACAGAAACGAAACGCTTCCGGAATGACTCCTTTAGGAGCTTTTGGCTCCTTGTCGGGCATTGGGCTGCCTTAAAATCAAAATGGCTATCCAATTTCTTAAAAATGTTATATTTATAATGAACAAAAGTAATAAGTAAAGTTCATTCCATTTAAACTTTATAACATATATACGTTCCATACATATTTTGCACATCTCTATTTGCGCCATTTAACTTTTTTTTTCAACTAGTGCTTATTTCGCGAATGGTAACACTTAGCTCATGTCTGATTTGACAGATAATTAGTTTTATCCTTCCGCTGAACGAATATAGTTGTGTATACGCTTAAACAACGCTGGGAAATATTGCGACATAGCGACATAGAGAAGATGCCGATTTTGCCAAAAAAATCATCTTTTCAGATGAAGCTCATTTTGATCGCATTTGGGGCACAGAAAACCCGCACGCATACATTGAAAAGCCCATATACCCCAAAACGAGTCACTGTTTGTTACGGATTTTGGTCCAGAGGCATAATTGGGCCATTTTTCTTCGAAAATGAGCAAGGAGTGGCCGTTACAGTCAATGGCTATCGTTATCGGACCATGTTGAACGAATTTTTGTTCACAAAAATTGAAGAGGAGGATATTGGCAACATTTGGTTTCAACAGGACGGCGCTACATGCCACACAGCCGAAGCTACACTCGATTTTGCGCTCTGTTTTTGAAGATCGCATTATCAGCCGCAGAGCTGATGTCGTTTGGCCACCGAGGAGCTGCGATTTGACACCGTTGAACTATTATTTGTGGGGTGCCGTAAAAGGATTGTTCTTTTAAATAAAAAAAGAAATTTGAGAAAATATTCAGTAGTTTTTTTTATAGCATTTTCAAAAAAAAAAAATGTTTATCCACTAAAGTAATTTTTATTTTATTTAAAAGAGAAACTATACCTCTGTTATCTATTCTGGACCATCCGACTTCTTCGGTGTATGCAATTAGAGGGCGCTATATTAAAACGAGGAAATAGGTTTGACAGCTAGAATTTGTTGTGCCTATAGGTAAGTACGACCAAAAATGCTGTGTTCCAACATCACTCTCACGTCTTTAAAAACGGCAGAGAAAAAATTGCATGCGTGGCCATGTAAACTAACCAGTATGCCGTTTTAATTTCGAATGGGCATAGATAATGCAGTTTTTCTAAGAAGAATTTGTTTTTTGTCTGGCTAAAATGGATTAGTAAGCTGCTTAACGATTTTTATTTCTTGGTAAAACGTTAGTTATTTAGCTGCAACCAATTTAATTTTTTTATTAAAATTTTTGTAATAAGAAAACCGAGGGAATCTGCGCTCAACTGGGCACCTTTTTGAAATTGAAAAACAACAGCACAAGCGAAAAATTCTCGGTTTCCCAATTCCCATCGCTCGTATGTAAGGTAAATGCTGTTATTTGCTTTGCCGACGTCTATTGGTAGAGCAGATAAAACCGCATCTTTCTGATCAAATAGACTTGCACCGCCGTTAGGCATCACTTCGTGAGGATTCGATGTAATTCGATGAGCATGTAAACTACAACCATGCAACAAGTCAAGTGGACTACTTAAATCGAACTATTCTATAAGCTTCAAGTTGTTTTATCTGAATTCAATGAATACTTAATTAACAGCTTACCTCTGCACTCCTGTTAATATGCGAACCACAAATAATAAAAGAAGGTACTCTGCTGAAGGTGCTTAGCTCAGAAATCAGAACGGCCTATCGCTGCAAACAGATTGTACTTCCCACTTTTCTATATGACTTGATATCAAAATTTCACTCCAAAGAAGTATAGATCAATTCTTTATCAGGGTTGTGGTTGTTTTTCTCAAAACTAAGTTTTTAAGATTGGGAACCACTGTCATTCAAAAACGCTCGGTGAATTTTAATGAAGTCTCTGCCTACCCCTTTAGACAGCCCTCAAAACAAATAGGGACTAGTGCCATGGCTATTTTCGGAGTTCTTTGGAGCTGATCCACAGCTGCTGGCAATAATAGGAATAACACATCTACTGGTCTGGTTCTAGTTAAAGAGATAAATCTTAGCGATCTCGACCTAAGGACCCTACTCTCTGAAATCCCGCCGTTCGAAAATGCACCAACTATATTCACAAATCAAATATCAATTGTGCAAACATCCATATACTCATGGACATACAAGTGGCTATGTATAGTCAAACTCACTATAAAGAGCCCTCTGCATCGATTTAATGGACGTCAACCAATTTGCTGCACCCCTAAACCACGTATTAAATATTGCAGCAACAATTCCGTCCCGAATATCGTACGTCAAAAATTGAGTCCAGTAAAAGTTAATTTTTCCGTGATTATGATATGAAACGACGATTCGGCTTCCTATTGAGTTCTTTCTGAAAACTCGTCCCTCACTACGATAAGAAAGAAAATCCAATATAATAAAATTGCGCCCTAATAGCCATGAAACAACAAAAACTTCTGATTGCCAGACCGCACTGAACTTGTGGCTTCGACAATAAGGGAAGCCTCTTAAATAATACGTCAACCAAAAACAGCATAGCCATATTCGTCAACGGTCAGGCTGCGATCAAGCTCCTTATCTCTACCAGGACAATTTCTAAGCTAATTTGAGGACTGTAGGGATATTTTGGGCAGGGCGAGGCGCCGATTTAGAATCACTCGCATCTGGGTTCCCGGGCATAGGAACATATACTGAAATGAGAAACCCGACGAGCTGACCAGACATGGCTCCTCTCTTCCCGAATTCTGTGCGGGGGTAACCCCCCATTAGGTTTTTTGAAGGGGATAACCTCATCGAACTTCACGGCAAAGGCAGAGTCTGGGTGGAGTAGTCTGACGAAGTGCGTCATCTCCAGAAAGACATGGCCCAAATACAACCAATCCAGAACCCTTAGCCACATAAATACATAGAAAGCGCGCGGTCGTCACTACGCTAGTGGCCGTCAGCACGGGCCCCTGAGCATTAGGCACACATGCTGCAAAACTCGACATTCCCCATAACACCGACTGCCGCAGTTGGAATGACATTAATGAGGGAGCAACAGTGTTTTACCTTCTATGCGGCTGCTCGGCTGTAGCAAGAGCCAGACATCGAGCGCTTGGAAAACCTTTTTTCAAATACCTTTCAGATATCTCAGGTATCGGCCTCAACGATATTATCACCTTCCTCAACTCCACTGAGTGGATTTGAGTTTGTTTTTCTTCCATCCACGATCACCATTTTATCCACAGTTTCCTATTGGTTGTGGTTTCAAAACGGCGCTATAGCTCTATTTGCGTGTCCGGGCTAGTGCCAGACATTGACCACCTTAACTTCCTGTCTACCTGTAGCTTCGATAGCGCAACGCATAATGTGCTTGATGAGATCGTTGACCTATGTTCAAGTTGTTTTTTAGGCGCGTCCTACGAGTTAGGGAAAAACACTCACAGTTTCATAACTCTACGATAAGCTGAGCTCTTTTAAAAAAAAATTAGGTGGCAGTCGGTGAGGGCGACTCACTTAGACCAAAAAAAAGGCCCTTTGTGATACCACGTGGGTCTAAATTGTTACTACTCTACTCGTTAAACCATTTGGAGCTCTGAATATAGCGAAAGAGCGGTCAAGCAGAGGTGAATGTTGAATTGCTTCGACATCTCCTTAAGAGAGGATCGTCATATAGGGCGCGTCTAGCGATTTTAAGACCGCTTGGCTGTCCTTGATACATAATTGCATAACTTATGTCAAACAATTATCATTATTTAAGTTGTACGAAGTTTGAAGACCGTTTACCGCACTATCTTTAAACGATTGATTAAATTAAACTTCAGGTGTTCCACAAGAAAGTCATATAGGACCCCTGCTTTTTGTCCTTTTTGTTAACGATATTCCATCTAATATCCGAAATTCTTCTTCTTCTTAAAAATCTTTCGGTCTATTTAAACTGCTGAGTTTGCTTGTTACTTCAAGATGATCTCAATAATCTAGTCAGTTGGTGTCAACGAAACTTTCTGGACTTAAATGTATCAAAATGTCAAAGCCTCCAAAATTGGAACTGCAGCTTTGGAAAATGTAACTGTACAAAAAGACTTTGGTGTTATACTTGATCCTCAACTAACTTTTAAATTTCATAAATGCCTTATTGTTAGCAACGCATTTCGAATGCTCGGTTTTATTAGGTGTAATACGACCGAATTCTCTGACCCTTATGAACTGAAGGCTCTATACTTTGCATTTGTACGATCGAAATTAGATTATTGTAGTATTATCTGAAATCCTTACTACCAAAATCATTCATACAGATTAGAAAGGGTCTAAAAATGTTTTACGAGATTTGTTTTTAAGAAGCTTAGGTGGAATATAGAAACTCCAACCTACTTAACTAGATGCAACTTCCACATTAAATGCCCGGATTTGCTGAGGCGGATAAACTTTTACTTTCCCGCAAGGAGTGTGCATATGGGATTTCATCTCCGTGCTCAGTATCATAGAACAAATTATGGCAGTAATGAACCAATTGAACTAAATTTATTCATTCAAACTTAAAAACTGGTTACGCCATTATGTTTCGGTGTCGTAGACTCTTTGTGTTTGTGTTAGCATGAATGTATTCTTATAGTCATGGGAGCACATTTTGCACCGGCAAATTTCAGCTCGTGATTGTTGCTTGCAGTAAGCATTCCACGACACCGATCTGATAGTTTATTTTAAAATTAAAGGTATGGTCCACTAAGTTTGCTTATTTGAGAACGTTGGCAACGAAAGTTTTCACGCGATCATATTTAATCAGACCTATAAGGTTTACTGGTTAAAAAAATGTATCTTTCATTTTCACTAAAATATTTAAAAACCAAAAATCCATTTACAATACTCTGACCAAGCACATTTCCTCAAAGTCATTTCAAAATCATGAAAATGATAAACTGGAGTGTACGTTTCTTAGAAACGTGTGTACACTTTTACCATAAATCTCTGCAAATGAATAACAATGCACTTCCCTTGCAGGAAAAAGAAAAGAAAAGGAAATCCTGTGGGATTGAATTTGCTGCTGCAAAAATTTCTCAAAACCAACCTCAAGCATTGATTTATACACAATTTTTTAGACAAAACAAGGCACTCCACCAAAACCATTTATATAAAATGTCCCAACATACATACATGAATCCTTACAAATAGTTCTCCTTTTATGTTCGTTTTCAAATTGAGACTTATTTTACCAAGAGACATTCATTTTCTATCTGCCCGACCAATCGTCCACTTTTCCACTTACCAGTGTGAAAATCTTCCAGTGAAAGTTCAGCATCCATTCTAAAGGATTCGCAGTCCACCCGGTTCCACAGAGAAGAAGATCTAACAAATCGACAGGAAACCACTCACAAATCACCATCGAATATGGTGCCCGGTTTTATTTTTATACCCTAACACTTGAAATAGATAGTTTTCCACATGAATCACTTTTCTACATCGGATAAGTAGATGAGGACTACTGATTTATATGCAAAGCAGTGTGCTTATTTTAAACTCGAACTACAACAACTTAAAATGAGAACAAAAAAAAAAACGATTAACCTAATATTTGAACTCCACTGCACCGAACTCGCCGCCCTCTTTTGTTTTAAAGTTGAACCAACTTTTTCAAACTTGACGGTGTTTGATCAATTTAATGCGAGGAGAACGGTGAGCTGAAATTTATTTTAAATCAACAAAAAAAACACCAAACATCTTTAAACACTTTAAATTGAGACGGTAAATATTTCGCAAAAAACCCGGCTAACCAAACACCGACCGTAAATCCGCGCCCTTTCAATTAGAATGCCATCTTTCACGATTCTTGTATAATTGTCCTCGTTGTCGTGTCGTATGTCTTCGTCGTCTTGGTTGTCTCTTCGAAATGTTTTTCCACTGTTGTTGTTGTTGTTGTTGCTGTGTTTGTGTTGTACGGTGCTGCACTCTGGTGGTTAACCCCGAATAGAATAAAGAAAAACCAACCAAAGACTGTTATTCAATAACAAAGAAATGAGAAATACCAGCAGCAGCAGAAAAAAAAATGGCAACAACCCTTGCAGTGCGGACTCCACCGAAAACATATATTTATAACAGAAGTCTCTCCATGGAATAACCATGCTGACGACAATGATAAACCACTGCCACCACCTAAACCACTGCTATAAGCAGAGGGTGGGAGGTAGTGGTGGCAGATGGAAGCCGTTTGGTAGCAGTTGCTCGTAGTTGGAGCGCTTTAGTATGGATTCATAGGTGCACTGTGCTAGGGGCTGACTGCTTCTATAATAATCTAGCCATCTGGGGAGGGGTTGGGTGGCTGCGGTTTGCTTTTCCTAAAAATAGAGCATTTATGCAGTTTTTTCTTTTGCCGATTCATTGAATTTTTTTTTGCATTTTGATGCATTTTTTTCGACGTCGTCATCATTATGTTCTAATAATTCCGCTATGACTAATAAGTTTGGTAATAGCAATGAAAATTTTGGGTCATGGCAGTTTTGAGAGGAGTCATTTGCTGGTGGCAGTTGAGCTTAACTTTTATTAATTTGAGACGATCAAAATGTTAGCTTGGAGTTGTGGGCACTATTTTAAGTACTTTCTGTAATCTTTGTAGAAGGTAGGAATGTCGCTTTTTATTTGTGTTATTGTCAGCACACCCTCAGAAGATGCCATTTGAAAATGACTGATAAACTCACATGATTAAATGGTTAAGGATGCAATTCCTTTGCACAAGCTCTTCAAACAAGGTTTCATCGTTCAGTTTTTATGCAGAAATATTTCAAAGAGTGAAAAGATAGGTGTACCTCAAGGTTATTTTTTAAGTCCCATTTTATTTATTTTTTTCCTGTAAGCGCCATCTTCAAACAAATTTGATTAGCAAAGCAACAGTTTTCTTAGGGTGAAGCTACGAATGAAAGCTTTTAAGTGTTGCGAGGCAGATTTGAACCTGTGAACCCAACTAAGCCACAATACCCAATTGTTTTAGTTTACAGCCTTGTTAAGATAGTTTCCCTGCAACTTCATCTAGCACACATTTACAGTGCTCATTTCAAGCTAATTCGATTCTCGGTTATGGTGGCTTCATTGTCAGCAAAGAATAAGTGATGCACTTTAGTGTCCGCCACTTTTTCTTCAGATAGAGAATCGAGGAGAGCAAAAAAGGCACAGCTTAGACGCTTTGCTGGTGGACACCGAACTCTGTGGTGACTCGAGAGGGGTATGTAACTCTTGAAAAATGCAATTCTTAAGACAGCTAAGATTTTCTTACCAATGCAATTTTTTTTACTTTTACTTGTTTTAATTTGAATATAGAAATTGTCAGCCATTGCATGGGCGAAAATGCCTGTTGTGAAAGTTATATTTGAGAATTTCTTCATATGTCTTACCTCTTGATTTTCGCAAGAGGGACAGTGATAAAACTCTTGGTAGACGAGGAGTATTTTGAGAGAAAAAGCTCGTTAAAATCTGTCTTTCTCATTGCTAGTATCGGACAAGGGCATTAGTAGTGAATAAGACTTTCTGTAATCTTTGTAGAAGGTAGGAATGTCGCTTTTTATTTGTGTTATTGTCAGCACACCCCTCAGAAGATGCCATTTGAAAATGACTGATAAACTCACATGATTCAATGATAAAGGATGCAATTCCTTTGCACAAGCTCTTCAAACAAGGTTTCATCATTCAGTTTTTATGCAGAAATATTTCAAAGAGTAAAAAGAAAGGTGTACCTCAAGGTAATTTTTTATGTCCCATTTTATTTATTTTTTCCTGTAAGCGCCATCTTCAAACAAATTTGATTAGCAAAGCAACAGTTTTCTTAGGGTGATGCTACGAATGAAAGCTTTTAAGTTTTGCGAGGCAGATTTGAAACTGTGAACCCTCGCTTAGTAGTCCGACGCACTTTACCACTAAGCCACTATACCCACTTGATTTTGCTTACAGCCTTGTTAAGATAGCTTCCCTGCAACTTCATCTACCATACATTTACAGTGCTCATTGCAGGATAATTCGATTTTTTGTTGTGGTGGCTTCATTGTCAGCAAAGAATAAGTGATGAGCTTTAAGGTCCGAGAATTTATTTTTCAGTTGCGCCATTGTAACTGCTATAGTTTAACCAAATATTTCAGCATTCGATACAATTTGTCATCCTTCTCCATATGAGGTTGGCTTTAGGAATTTTAAAGAGATATTTGCCCTCACAACTTCAATCGAAATGTAAACTGGTTTCGTAAATAAGAAGTCTCGATCTGAGCCTTGCATGTCCTGAAACCCAATTCAGGTTAAATTTGAGCTGAAAAAGCAAGATCAGTAACTTGCGGTATTCAAAACTTAATTTTGAGGTTATATCGATGGAGGCTTATGATTCTGTGATTTTGAGATGATTAGAGACTTAGAGCACATATTACCACCTACTCTAGAGCCCGTTTTGGACTCTTTTGGAACCATTGTTAGATTTGAGCCCCCAATCACCTGTTTATTTTTTCATTCTAATCTGTTAGGGAATTTTACTTTAAAAAATTTTTAAAAACAATGAGCAGCGTTTCGCCAAAAAGCGTCCGATAGGCCCATTTGGTCCTCTGTTGTGCGTTTTGGCCCTTCGCCCTAGGCCACTTGGAAATGGCTTTCAAATCTAGAAATTCTACTAGTTAGATATGTTTTGACATTGCCTTATATTGAAAAATGTCAAACCTACGATGTTGCATACTTAGTTTAATTTTTTTGTGAAGGCGTTCGGTTTGTTGAATTCTATCCTCCCGACGAAAATTAAGAGAGGGCCGGATGGTCTATGATGATTTGAAAAAGAGCATTCACCAATTCACTTCCAAGATTTATTAAGAAGAATGTGTGCCTGATTAATGCAACGTAAGCATCGTTTGTCCATTTTGCAAGAAAGAAGTCCTTCTAAACTGCGACAACTATTAGATCGTATATCAGACTATACATCGTATAAAAGATCTTGTCTGCCGTATAGTGCCAGCGGCCGAAACCATTTGTCAACAATCTGATTAGACCCTATCTGTGCGATTTTATACCCGGTAAGTCCACAGTTAACCAAATATTCACACTAAGGCAGATCATCACTAAGGCGAATGCGTTGACGGGTTATGAAGGAGATGATTCAATGATTAACTCTACGAGCTATACAGCTCCATTGACCTGGTCAAAAAAAAACTGTCCATTGCGCATTTGAGATGTAGAGCTGATAAAAACCAACGCTCCAGTCGGAGAGACAACGATGTAGAGAAAAGGCCCTCAACGGGCACATCAACAAAGACGGAATGTCATTTCATTTAAAATATTCGGTTTAGTTTCCATAACTAATTGGTTGCGAAATTAATTATTACTGGTGTACCAATGAGTATGTGATTAATCGACACTGCTCTAAGAAATTCAAAGACCTCATATTGGGGGTTGGTTGGATTTGATAGGCTGCAAAAGGATCCAAAATAAATATATAAAAGTGTAAAAAATATTCGTCTTCTCATTCGTCACTAGCTGAAGAAATTCTGTTTCTTTTAATACCTAATGCACTAAAGATACGATCATCTGCTATATGACACCCGCTCATAGAGTGTCATCCGTTAGGTCATCCGAGTGTAAGTGTTTTCATATGAACTTTCAGCAGATGCAATCGTGTCATCCGATGTTAGATTACACTCTGTAAAATCAGATGACGCGTTCAATGGCATGCCGGATGACAGGCGATCACACTGGATGACCACTTTAGAACAAATTCTCATAGTGACGTTAGGATGCCATCCAGATGAGAAGTTTGGATGACAGTCTGATCGCACCTCAAGATAGGTAGGTTATAAGCCACGTATAATGGATCTGTACTTCCCAACAAAAGCTCTGTATTCTACAAACTTCGAAAAGTGAAGATTCCAAAGACGAAACGTAACTACATAATTGGTATCAGAAACCAATCAAATGTGAATTACAAGGTACATGATACGATTTACGTTCACATTTAGGTGTGCCTGGACTCTTATCAGCTAAACTGACAGGTAAAATTCTATATCATTAAGAAACAACAAAATAGTGTGAATATGCACTACGAGAAGAAACTCTCAAGAAACTCATTCTCTTTCACTACATGTTTGTTCAACAACAACTAATTCGCTGGTTTATTCAGCAATAAAAATTCAAGCAAACAACTCGGCGGATAGGCTCACAAAGTCATCATACTATCCTCTTTAGAATACTGCAGAGCATGTTATGAACTTCCGAAGCCCTCTTCTTCCCGTCCTCTTAGCTATACCATACCGTATACAACAACCTCAAACAACACTCAAACGAGAGAGTGTTGTATATGTTTGGTCTTTTTTTCTTATAGCTTTGCTGTGTGTGTGTGCTCGTTCTTAAACACTAAGGACTCTTTTTCGTAATCAAAATAAGTGCCGCATATACATAAAATATCATTGCAAAAAAACATACTTGGCATTTATGCCTCTCTTTCGACTTTATTCCTCCTTCGTCGTCAGTGTCATTATTACTAGCACGCGAATTATGCCTTAAGTCTATAATGACACACCGTCTCGCACGTCCTTCTTTGTGGCTGTGACGTTTGCTTTTTTGACTTTCAAATCATGGGGCGGGGGTTAGCGCTTTAACAGATTCATATACATAGTCTGCCTCTGCACCTTATAATGCAGTAGTAGTGCTCGCTTTAGTTTTTCATAAAGTAGAAGGTTAAAACTACCTAATTATGGTAAGAAAAAAAATATGTGAGCACACGATTGCTCGGAGACAGTGAAATCTAAAAATAACCAAACCAAAGACAAAAAAACCAAAAAACAGACGTCAGACATCAGCTATAGGACGAGTAATAGTCGAGGTATCAGTGGTTAATTTCAGAAAGGGTAATAGATATTGATTTAGGATCAGCTATAACCTTTAGGCTAATAAAAAAAGCAACCAAAAAAAAAGGTTAACACAGAACCGTTAAAAGGGAAACACTCACTGATTGACGTCAAACGGGCTTGTAATTTGGATTTTCACCATTTGTGACGAACATAAATTTGTGTTTTATTGTTTATACGAATTATGGAATAATCTAGCAGGGAAGAAACAAATACCTATGTAGGTAAACGGTACAAGGATAATTGAGTGTGAGTTTGGTTGCTTAACCAAATTAAATAAGGATAATGTAATCGAATCGATCGCCAACGAAATTATGTGCTTGTTTTTTTAAGTCTGGCTTCCTTTCAAATTTGTCTTTTGCCTTCCACAATTGTGGATGTCCTTAGTGCTAAGTTTAAGGTTTAGATTACGCATATGGATTAACTTTCAACATTTAACAGATGAAAAGAAGTTATAAATATGTTAATGTGGCTCTGTTGAACAAAAGTAAACCTGTTGTCAGACGGAAAAATTGGTAACGAAGCTACAACAACTAGAGATTAGTATTACTTAAGTTTTGGATCAAATTAAAGTGAGCCTAGTAGAAACGGTCCAATAATTCTATAGGCTACATCCTGAATTGGATTAGGCAGACGACAAATAAAACTGTACATCATCGATATTATCGACGTTTTACTTTTCCTTTTAATCATTAACATATGTACATGCAGAAAAGTACAGGCCCCAAGATAGATTGGGGTACGCCCGATTATACATTTTTGAGAGCTGAATGAGTATTAGCTTAGGTAAATTTTTATTAGTCTTACAGCTCTCTGGCTGAAACCGAAATAATATCCCGGCATACCATTTCATGGTCTAGTCTATCGAAGGCTTTTGAAAAGTCTAGCAAACAAAGGATATTCGATCACCAAAATATCAATTCTGCACGAACAGATCGTCAAAATTTATGTCTTCAATTTAAGTAAAAAAAAGTCGGTTCACATGGCTCTGTCACGACCACCGTTGACCAAAACGTTGTTCCCAGCCTCATTTTCGAAGAAAAATGGTCGAATGATGCCACAGCTGCACAATTCTCACACTCACGGCTACAGGAGCCACATTCTCTTGCGTACAGCAGGAGTGGTGTGTGCTTCATTTCGGTCAAAACTCTTTTTCAAAAAACTTACTGTTTGGGCTACACAACACTCACTTTGGAAATAAGTTTTCAATATTTCCCAATATTTCTGTCAAGATTTCGAGCGGGATACAGCTGCCCGTCCTTGAATCTTTGAAAAAGGTCCTTGAACCCTTGAAAAATTAATTTTTTGAAGATATCCATTAAAAAAACCTGACAATTTGATGTTGCAAAAAGTTTGGGCTCCATTTGAAGGCTACGAATTGTCCGTCATTTCACAAAACCGGCTTCTGTGAGGATTTACCGCTATTAAAAAATATATCTAAGGCCTTAACGGATCATACAGGACCTAAAGGACGTAAAGCTAAGCTTCTGCATTCATGGTGGGTGCGGAGATATATTTTTAGAGACGATTGGAAGAGACTGAAATTTATTTCTAATTAGCTACTCATGGCAGTTCATCTTGTTCATTTATCAGACGTTCGGATATTTATCAACGTGAGGCGGCGAATAAACACTTTTAGGTGGTACTGCTATTAGACGAACGATAAACTGTCTGCGCACATCTGCACGTGGACTTTGCGCACTTTGTGCCAAAATAACCATTTCGAACGAACTTGCGGAATCAGAGGAGCTTGTTCAAGCTTGCTTCTTCCCAGAGTTAATAAGAGTAGTCTTCCCGAACCCGCTCTACTCACCGTCCAATAGGAATCTGTCAAATGAATAAATTGACAAATATCTGTACAGACAAATAAAACTCTGAGGTTAGGACTCTGAAGTGATAAATAGCCATTAAATGCTAAATAAAAAACAACCAGGGGTATAATTGGAACTTCAATTTCTGCCGATATACATATAAGATGAGACAGAAGTTCCGCATCAATCTATTCTTTGCAGTTTTTTGTTAAAATTGAAGCCAGAAAAATTCGCTAACTCGGGTTCGCAGTTCGATTGCGACAGTCACCTCTATCTTTCCCTTTTTGAAATATTCGACATTGGTTGTGATATTCGATGACGTTACACATTCTGACTATTTTATCGCCCAATTTCCAATCATAAATATATCATCTACCCAAGAGAACAGGTAACAAGATCACGTAAAATGAAATGGATCGACCCATATCGTTTCGAAATTTTAATTTCTATCAATTTTTAACATTAAAATTTAAAATTAAATATAAAAGAGACAAACACATGAGAGCAATCAATACAAATAATAATAATTACTCACTGCGTACATGGTTATTTGGAGATCCGATGGCAAAATCTTTGACATCCATTGCTTATTTATGCCACAAACGAAAAACAAAATTGCACACAGACTCACAAAAAGGTTAATACAAAATTTATTTTACAAATTTCACAAATTGTTACAAAAATTACCGCATATTATATCACTTCTAATTGTTTATTTTGTATTAAAAACATTTTTCACTTAAATGTCACAAACTCGAACAAGGAAAATATAAATATATGGATAAGTGATTGTAAAAGTAACAAGTAAATTAAAAAAAAAAAATGTACATCAAACATTTATGTGTGGAATAATGTGAAATGTATTCAATATGAAATGAATTTAGAGTCATAGAATCCTCCTCAATGAATTATTTTATTTGTTTGCCTTAGATTGTGAGATGTTCCGAGGACATCTGAGTGCAAATTCATAGCAACAGCAATTTGTTATGTGATTTTATAGACATTTACAAAAAAAAGGTCCTTTTAATAGGATTCAAGGACCTTTTTAGATGTTCCAAGGACCTCCGAAGGTCACATAGCGCATTTGGTTCTACTTGTTAAACGCTTTCATTTAAGGTCCATATCATGGGGGTTGAGAGGAAAATATTAATAATATCTTAATGGTTAATTTTTTTTACACCGCAATTGAGGCAGGCTGATATCCTTATACAAGGTAATCCTCCTATCAGAAAGTGCTATAAATTTTGCGATTGGCCCCTAAAGTCAGTTTTGTTTTCACATTTGTGTAGTAAACACATGCGAAATACACGTTAATAAACAATGTTAC
This sequence comes from Ferdinandea cuprea, assembly GCA_963576555.1. Lineage (NCBI taxonomy): Eukaryota > Metazoa > Arthropoda > Insecta > Diptera > Syrphidae > Ferdinandea > Ferdinandea cuprea. The sequence continues at coordinate 136,389,516 of OY754958.1, forward strand.
GCTACACTGCTCCAGGACGCGGAATATTGGTGACTATTTATTTGAGCAATAATCGGTCGGTGACTTTGGCACAACGTGAATTTCGTCGCAGATTTCCTAGCCGTCCAACGCCTACTGGTGAAACACTGCGACGTTTAGCCGCTCGCCTCGAAGAGACTGGCACAACACGAGATGCTGCCAGGCGTGGCAGACCCCGGAGTAGCCGTTCTGCAGAGAATATTGCTGCTGTAGCCGAAGATGTCATGGAAGCGCCGTCGACATCGACCAGACGACGTGCCACGCAAATGGGTATCAGTCGACGGTCTTTACAGCGAATTTTGGTACAAGATTTGAAGATGTTTTCGTACAAAGTCCAGACATAGCATCAGCTGTTAGCTGGTGACCGCCAATCGCGTCTAACATACGCTCAAGCCATCCTTAATCACCACCAAGAGGAAGCTGATTTTTCATCAAAAATAATCATGAGTGATGAGGCCCATTTCCATCTTAGCGGGTACGTAAATAAGCAAAATTTACGCTTCTGGGGCGTGTAACCCACGAAGAGCCATTACACCCGCTCAAAGTCACTGTACGGTGTGTTGTGTTCGCTGGAGGAGTCATCGGACCTTTTTTCTTCGAAGACGTCGCGGGCCAAACGGTTACTGTGAATGGTGAGCGCTACAGAGCAATGATCAACGAGTTCTTTTTGCCGCAACTTGATGAATTGGGATTGGAAAACATGTCTTTCCAACAGGGCGGTGCAACGGCACACACTGCACGTGCCACAACCGATATGCTGAAGGATGCATTTCCCGGGCGCCTAATCTCCCGTTTTGGCGATTTGCACTGGCCAGCAAGATCGCCTGATTTGACCGCTTCAGACTTCTTTTTGTGGGGCTTTGTGAAGTCGCGGGTTTACGTCAACAAGCCTCAGACTCTTGCAGCTCTTAAAGACAATATCCGTCAAGAATGTGAGGACCTATCGCCGGAAGTTTTGGCCAAAGTGATGGAAAATGCCATAAAAAGGGCTCAAATGACAATCAACTGTGGCGGCGGCCATTTACATGACATCATATTCTCGACTTGATGTAAAATAAATTAAAAGACCAAATAAAAATAATCCACAAGAAGAATCAAAGTTTTTCATTTATTTTAAATTGCAGCCAAAAAACATCGGAAGGTTATTTTTGCGCCACCTTGTATAAACATAGGTTTAGTATAGGTTTAGTATCGTACCACTTTCGTACTGGTACGAAAAGGCACGAAACTTTAAGATCGTCTTAAGCACATGCTGATTCGCCGTCTCCGCAATTTCCACCATTCATCGCAAAAGTTCTTTTTCTTTTATTTAAAAAGTCGTACTAAATGACAACAGAAGAATGCCACTACATCTGAAAATTTTATTAAGAATACATCTCAGAACGCTTTTCTGTTTGACATATGTAGTTGATTTATTTACCGTTAGTAAGGCGATTCTGTCTATAAAATCGGACAGCACGGGCATGGACAACATTCACACAAAATTCGTCAGATTAATTTTATCTTATATTCTTACCTATGTGACGTAATTCCAATCCATAAAAATAAAAAAGGAACATAATATCAACCCATTACAATCTTACCGTTTCTGCCCAAAGCATTTGAATCAATTACTAGTGCTCAAGTCAAAGTTTATATTGAGTCTAACACTTTGTTAACTCCGATGCAGCCTGGTTACCGTTCTGGTCATAGCTGTGTAACTGTTTTGCTTAAAGTCACTGATGACATCCGAGAAACTATTGACCAAGACAAAGTTATTCTCGTAACCTTAGTCAATTTTTTCAAAGCATTTAATCCCGTTCGTCCTGATATACTTTGCAATTAACTTGTGTCTTACTTAAATTCTTCAAACCTTTCTTTAAAATCAATATTGTCTTACTGAACGGAAGAGTTCGATCCGTCTTTCACAACCAGTCCTTATCGTCGGCCGTACTTGTTCATTGTGGTGTGCCCCAAGGCTTAATAATCGGTCCTTTGTTATTCTCCAAGTTCTTGCTGTTTTCATATCCATGCTGACGATGTAAAAATTATATTCATTTTCCTATTGGTTTGATGGACGACGCTGGGGATAGAATGAGTGAGGTTAAGTGGCCTTATGATAATAGACTTCTCTTAAATCCTTCTAAAACAGAAGCCATCTGAGTTTACAAACACTTATTTTCATCTAGTCTTTCTCCTATTTTATTTAATGTTGTTCAGATAGAAATGATGTCTAAAATAAAAAAAAACCTAGGCCAACCAATAATCTCACTTGGAGTGACCACATTAATACTGTGATATCCCAAATTGATGGTGCTTTGTCGGTACACGTTGCCTACTACGGTTAAATTAAACTTGTTAAAGGCTTTAGTCGCAAAATTAATCATATATGGTTGTGAATTATTCGCAAGCACAGATGCCAACCAACTCCAAGCGCAAGTTGGATGTTTGTCGTATAAAATCGATCGTATCTGCTCTCGAACAAATAATTGGATGTAGTCTGGAGCAATTTTTTAAATTTTAAAACTTGCGCAATGATGATAAAACATGTTAAAGCAAAACTACCAATTTATCTGTAGTGTAAAGTAATTTTCTCCCAGTCTTTTCGTTCTTGTGGTATCAGACCTCATTTTTAACTTTCTCGTAAACATTAGTATACTAAAGAGAAAGTTATTCCGATCCGAACTCAACCTGAGTATGAGAGACGATTTTACGACTATAGAGAAGTCCAAAAAAGTGGCTCCGCCAATGCCGTCCGTCGGTCTGTATGCATACGCATAACTTCTTATATAATGTTTTCGGGGTTACATCTCGGGGCTTTTATTTAGTATTATTTTAGTCCTTTTTTGTAATAAGGATAATTGGGATGGGGCCAAAAATACCGCATACTCAGTTTTTGGAAAAAAAATCGATTAACGGTAATTTATAAAACCGCCAATATCTCAAAAACAAACAAAGGAAACTCCAATAAAATTTACTGTTTTTTTGTACTATAATGTCGAACAAATTTGCATACTTAGATTTTTTTAATTAACTTTTTTTAAAACTAACGATTTTCTTAAATTTTAATTAATTCGATTTCTCAAAAACGGCTGTAACGATTTTATGTTTTTTTATTTTGAACAATTATGTTAAAAAATCTTATTTTTTAAAACCAAAAAGTGATGTAAATAAATTTGTTACCTTTCATTTTCATTTTCGATCCAAAAACGCATCTTATGTACCGAGACAGTTTCGTATGACGCAGTCGTGCACTTTATTTAACTTGCACGATTTCACGTAGGCAATTTTTCTTTCACGCCAATCAAATTCCCCTTAGTATAAAAACCAAAGTAAAGCACAGGAGTTTTTTGTCCATCATTTTTGTTGATATCTAAGTACTCTTTATTGATGTTTTTTTTTCTTGTTTATAGTAATTTAACTTAACTTAAATTTAAAATAATTATTTTAAAATAATTTAAAATACAATGTGGAATGTTCTACCACGCTCTGTTTTTCCTGGATATTATAATTTACATTTAAAACTTACGTGCATCGGTATCTCCTTTTTCCTAATCCTTCACTTCCCTAAGGCCCGCACTGTGCTACTTCATTATAAGGGTATCCAAAATCCTTTTAGTGCGCGTTCATTATACTTACTTTACTTTTATAGTTTTAACATTTTTTTCTTTTCTTTTATTTTTTATAAACTTTAAATATGTTCCAATGTAACGGGTGATTTTTTGTAATCATAAATAGGCCTTCGCCATTTACGTTTTAAAGACTTCATGTAAATGTTGTCCGCGGCTCCGTTTCAAATAGTCCATTCGGAAGGTCCAATTTTGCGTCACTTTTTCAAGCATTTCGGCCTGTATTCCACGAATTACGCGTGCTATGTTCACATAGACTAACGACTTTACATAACCCCACAAGAAATAATCAAGAGGCGTTAAATCGCATGTTCTTGGCGGCCAACTCACAGGGCTATTTCGAGAGATAAGCTACTCACCAAATTCATCCTTCAACATTTCCATTGTTTCACGAGCTGTGTGGCATGTGGCACCGTCTTGATGAAACCACATGTCAACCAAGTTCAACTCAGCCAACTGGGGCAAAATAAAGTCGCGTATCATGGCGCTCGATATCGTTTCCCGTTGACGGTAACGTTTCCTCCACGGTCGTCTTTAAAGAAATATGGACAGATGATGCCACCGCCCCATAAAACACACCAAAGTATCGTTTTTTTCGTGATGCATCGGTAATTTTTGTATTGCATGTGGCTGTTCATCACTCCAGATGCGACAGTTTTGCTTATTTACGTATCCGTTGAGGCAGAAATGAGCCTCATCGCTGAACACAGTTCTTCGATAAAACAACGGATTTTCACATTTTTCACAGAGCACGAATTTTGATAATAAATTTCATTAATTTGCAATCGTTGCTAGTTTGTAAGCCTTTCCAGAGTATACTGAAAACTTTTCACTTTGACACATTACGTTTGGACGCCATTACGAACCAGTGCTGCCAACCTAAAAAACTTAACTCTTAAAAATCACCCTTTATATCCCCATATTAACTCTGCATTTTTTAAAAAATCAATCAGAATCAAATCTGTTTTAGGGTTCATGGTTTATTTAAACAATCCCCATCTGATCCTCCTACCCCCTTGGCTACGGCCTTTGCCGTAAATAATGCTTTACTTTGGTCATTTTCCTTTATTGCTCAAAATGTATTTCCAGCCATTTTTTTTCGAATAAAATAAAAATATTTTTCATCATATCCCTTAGTTCCATCAATTTTGCATATGACTTTGTAGTGGTAATTGCTTACAGTCCTATTACCCGCAACCATTTTCAGTCACTCACTCATAGTGGATAGATTTGAATTGCAAAATGAAAAACTAATTTGGAAAGTAAAAATCAGAAAGCACAGTAGGTACAGTTAGTACTTGTGTCCAAACTGACCTTGTCAATGAGTGAAATGGCAAGCGAGAGAGATGTGAACTGCTGAATTTTTTATCTGTGCAAGTCAACAGAAAAACAGGAAAACAGAAAATCAGTTTTCAGTTTCACACAAAAAAAAAATTTCATTCAGTAAATACGGCATTTATTCTGCACAAAAACTATGAACTGAAAAAGTAGTGTCCTTCACCACAAAAGCAACGTAACTCACCCTTATATCCACTTAACCACTGAGGATTGTCATACACCGGAAGTATTTCCTTCTTTTTTCAAACTGATTCAACCACCAATCAGTGCCTATCGAATCGATCCCCGTAGCGATAAACATGTCACAAGGGCTGTAGCAGGATATGTCTTATTTTTTTTTTAGCTCAAGGAATCCAACGAGTCGCTGAATGAAATGAGTGGCTTCCAAGATGTTTGCAAGGAATAGTGGGATTTTGGATACCCTTATAATGAAGTAGAACAGTGCGGGCATTAGGGAAGTGAAGGATTAGGAAAAAGGAGATACCGATGGACGTTGGGTTTAAATGTCTGTAAACTATAATGTGTAGGAAAAACAGAGCGTGGTAGAACATTCCACATTCGCGTTGTACGGTTAAAAAACGAATCCTTTCATTGTACGTCCGAATACAGGCTTAAGGGTGAACTAATGTGCATTCCTAGCATGGCGAGTAATGCGGTTGAATTGCTGTAGGGGTGGAACTGGCTATTTCATTTTAGCACTTCTGGTGGAAATACCGATAAAACAATGATAGGCAGGAGACATTACGACGATGACTAAGAGAGTCAAGTGATTTCGCGATGTCTCGATCGACAATAAGTTTTACCGCGCGTTTTTGAAACCTGTCAAGTAGCTCCAAATATGTAATTGGAGCACCGGACCAGATATGAGCGTTATACTCAAGTTTGGGACGAATAAACGCCTTGTAGATTCTAGGCAAATCAGACGAGGTGAAATATTTCTTGCATCGCTTAAGGAAGCCTAGACATTTCGCAGCGTTCTTGGCGATATCGAATACATGGTCATTCTAACGAAGTTTGTCATTAACGCACATACCGAGCATGGAAAGTCTTTCGGTTCGGCGATGCAAGTACCATCCATGGATAATGGGAGAGTATTGGGGTTTCGCTTTAATGGCAGAAGACAGCATTGTGTTTTAGAAGCATTAAATTCTAATCTATTGGTTTTACCCCACTTAAGAATGCTGTCGAGATCAGAATTTAATGAGCTTAACATAAGCTGCCGTTCTAGCTCCACACCCGAAGATCAGGGAAGTGAATCGTAAAACAAATATGCGAAGCTAAGGGTATTGTCATCAGCGAAGGAATGGATTGGATTAGAAGAAACAGACAGGAGATCATTGATAAAAATGAGAAAGAGAGTCGGAAACTGAACGGAGCCTTGGGGGACACCAGCATTTATTTGGTGAGTTGCAGACTTGAAACCGTCCAAAACGATTGGAATTGAACGGTCCGAAAGGTAATTTCTAATCCATTGAAGAAAGGTATCATCGATTCTAAATGCACGCATTCTCGACAAAAGTATTTACTCTTTGTATAAATTCAGTTGGTAAACAGATAACATGTGGATAGAAACCTAACACCGACGAAAACATCCACACACCCATTAAAATAAAATAAATCCAAATAAAAATATGCAAATCACTGACATTTTTCATAAATAAAAAAAAAAAAAACCTTGAACTTTCCCCATGCATGACATGTTATAGTTTTATCCAAACTTTAATTGCAGTGGCTTGCAAAATACAAACTTTTTCCCCTAGATTTAAACGTAATCGCTTAACGAACTGGAACAATTTTACCATCGAATAATCTGGCTTCAAAATGCCGGTTTCCCCCGCCAAGCCGAGAGTCGCCTGCAAATACCATTCTATCCGAAGCACTTTCCGAGAAGAATTTTAAATTCGAAAAACATGAGGCAGCTATGAAAAATGGAAAAAAAGTGAAAATCCAACCAGAACACTAGCAAAGCACCAGTCGAGGCCGAGGCGATAGGTACCTACCTACATACATATGCTAGAAGAAGAGCCAAGTATTTCAAATCGTTTATTCTCGCACCCGTAAATGCATACAATGTGAAAGGTGAACCTGCAAGTAACTCCCACGCAGCTTGGGCATACACACTACACATCCATACTGCTGCGAATTGAGTAGCACAGCAGCGCAGTGTAACTTGGTTTATATTTTTCGCAACTGTGCATTTATTACTTTCGTCCTTCTACGTAAGGAGTGAAAAATATTGCTACAATATCCTTGCAGGTCGTAAAGCTTGTATACATATTTCATTGGATATAGTGAATAAGAAGAACACATGCTATGTTATATTTGGGTAGTTGCTTCTGGTGGAGTACGGCGATTTGAGTGTGCCATACACATGCCCCTTCAAGATCGACCTCCACATAAATCTAGAGATGAGGGAAATTTGTTTAAATTTGCTCTTGCTGAAGTAGGTGAATACGTACGTATGTTAGGTCGAACTTGAAGAGATTTCATAAGTTATATTTCTTTTTCCATTTTATAACTGACTGACGTTCAATTTGGAAGGATTGCCCTTTTCAGAAAACGAATAGAAATAATTTGAATGGATGTATGAATTTGAAGGATATGTGAATTGTGGTCTGCTCTCGTTTGTATAGTAGGTACCTACGTATGCCCTTTTGCTGCAATTTTCTAAATAATAAGCTGATTTATTTCAAATAGGTATTTGTTGGCAGTGCAGTATTGTTCATTCACCTTGTTATCGTTGGCTGGAATAGAGTAGATCGGGATTGTGGTAACAATTTTAACTCGAACTTCGAATGGGGCTGAATGGAAGGATGGATTTTATTAGTATTTCAACATATTTATGCGTAATGCGATTTTTCAATATATTTTTTACATATTATACTCAGTTTGACCTCCGAAGTTTGCTTTGAACACATCCACCCAGAATTTCAAACGCACATCTAAAGTTTATTCTGAATGCACCCATCGAAAATTTCAAATTACATTCGCTTGAAGCTATCAGCTGAAAAACATCAAACTGACGCTAGATACCGTGAAACTGTTTTGATCTACTACTCCTCTTCTTTGAATTTTTAAAAGCAAAAAATTTCTTCATTACTTTGGGATTCCTCTATCCAAAGTTTGCTTTGAAGACACATCTACCCAGAATTTCAAACCCACATCTATAGTTTATTCTGAATGCACCCATCGAAAATTTCAAATTACATTCGCTAGAAGCTATCAGCTGAAAAACATCAAACTGACACTAGATACAGTGAAACTGTTTTGATCTACTACTCCTCTTTTTTGAATTTTTAAAAGCAACACATTTCTTCATTACTTTGCGATTCCTCTATCCAAAGTTTGCTTTGAAGACACATCCACCCAGAATTTCAAACCCACATCTATAGTTTATTCTGAATGCACCCATCGAAAATTTCAAATTACATTCGCTAGAAGCTATCAGCTGAAAAACATCAAACCGACACTAGATACCGTGAAACTGTTTTGATCTACTACTCCTCTTTTTTGAATTTTTAAAAGCAAAAAATTTCTTCATTACTTTGCGATTCCTCTATCCAAAGTTTGCTTTGAAGACACATCTACCCAGAATTTCAAACCCACATCTATAGTTTATTCTGAATGCACCCATCGAAAATTTTAAATTACATTCGCTTGAAGCTATCAGCTGAAAAACATCAAACTGACGCTAGATACCGTGAAACTGTTTTGATCTACTACTCCTCTTTTTTGAATTTTTAAAAGCAAAAAATTTCTTCATTACTTTGCGATTCCTCTATCCAAAGTTTGCTTTGAAGACACATCTACCCAGAATTTCAAACCCACATCTATAGTTTATTCTGAATGCACCCATCGAAAATTTTAAATTACATTCGCTTGAAGCTATCAGCTGAAAAACATCAAACTGACGCTAGATACCGTGAAACTGTTTTGATCTACTACTCCTCTTCTTTGAATTTTTAAAAGCAAAAAATTTCTTCATTACTCTGGGATTCCTCTATCCAAAGTTTGCTTTGAAGACACATCTACCCAGAATTTCAAACCCACATCTATAGTTTATTCTGAATGCACCCATCGAAAATTTTAAATTACATTCGCTTGAAGCTATCAGCTGAAAAACATCAAACTGACGCTAGATACCGTGAAACTGTTTTGATCTACTACTCCTCTTCTTTGAATTTTTAAAAGCAAAAAATTTCTTCATTACTTTGGGATTCCTCTATCCAAAGTTTGCTTTGAAGACACATCTACCCAGAATTTCAAACCCACATCTATAGTTTATTCTGAATGCACCCATCGAAAATTTCAAATTACATTCGCTAGAAGCTATCAGCTAAAAAGCATAAAACTGACACTAGATACCGTGAAACTGTTTTGATCTAATTGTTTTGTTTAAATAAATTTGTTGTGCTTATTTTTTTTAAATAGACAAATATATTAGTAGGTCTGAAAAGCGAAAGTATTATTGAGGCTTAAATGTATTTTATGACTATTATGAGGTACTAATATACTTATGTGTCGTCCGGAAAGAAAGGTTCGGCAAAGAAATGCAATAATCAGATCCAACGAAATTGCGATTTTTAGAGATGGTTAGTTTGCCTCAGAAGATTCAAAACTGAGAGTGTCTAGCGACTACCGGACACTAGAAGTGTCTTCCAAGTAGTACTGTCTTTAGGGCGGCTAAGCTATTGCAAATGAGATCGCTATCCGGAAGAGTTATCTTCCTCTACATCGATAGCCAGCCGGCCGCTCTCAAGGCAATATGATCAACCGACATCAATTCTGATATAGTCTGAAGCTGTCGAACCATGCTTAAAGCATTATGCAATCAGAACCGAGTGAGAATGTGCTGGGTGTCAGGACACTACATGCAAGCATAGAATGGCTGCTCATTAATAGCGAAGTTGCAGACATCAAACCTCCCCTCCGCATAATAAGGGACACTATTGAAGAAAATACGGTAGGTCTTCCAATCTAAGTTGATCAATTCTTAAGGGACACGGGAAACCCAAGGCCACTTTTCGCCAGTAAAAGATCTATGGAGTTAATATTATTAAGCAGGGATGAGCTTTCTCAGTCTTCCATTCTTCCTCCTCTGGAAACACCCAAACAGGCTCGGATTATCGGATACGGATTCTGCGGACATCTGCAGGCGGCTGAGGATTAAGTCCTCACATATGTACCTAGTTAATGCGAAGCAATAGCGCGTAGTCGAAGACATTTTTTGGGAAAGCCTTAGGCAAAATAGATGGTATGGACTACTACAAGGGCCTTCCGTACCATCTAAATTGGTTGCCTTATCAAGGAAAATGTTTTGGTTTTTCTGCCTTTTGAATGATCGCGATGGGCGTCTTAGTGCCTAGTGTTCTGTGATGATTTTATTTTTACCACACCTGTGTTTAACTGTGGGTGCAGTGGCTTGGTGGTTTAGTGCGTTGGACCACTAAGCCAGAGGTCGCTGTCCCGCCCTGTACCATCTGAAAGTTTTTATTCGCTGCCCCACATCTTGCAAACGTCTGACAAATATCCAACAGAAACAACTGTCATGAGAAGCTTCTCAAAAATTAATCGTCGTTCGAAATCGCCATTTAATTGTAGGTCACTTCCATTCGTGTCAAAAAATATAACTTCGCACACACAGTGGTTGTAGAAGGTAGGCTTTTAATATTTTATTTCTGTTTAACCTAACCAAGCTTCAGCCGCAACAAGACCTTGGCCAAGCAAAAGATTGTAAGTCATTATTTTCATTTTGATCGTAATAATTACTATTAAGAAAAGTGCTACAAATGGCACGCCACTATATCTAATATAATTGATTTCTTAGTTTTAAAAAGAAATCATTAATTTTTTTTTTTTTGAAATATAGGTACTATAGTTTATATATTATAATTATGCTGCACTTAATCATCCGAAGGGTGGCAGCACTGCTCCTCACTACTTCCACTCCTACCACTTTTCCCCAAGGATCGCTACAAAAGCTTAGCAGTTTACATCCGCCTACATCCGCTACATCTTCTTTGTTACTTTAAATGTAATTTCAGACACTTTCTAGCCAAAAATAAATCAGAAAAATGTTAACCCTAAAATCATGATTTTCATGTAGAAAGAAAACAAAGTTGTTTTTGACATTTCAGAGATCTCTTTCAAATCCGTCAAACAGTTTCGCCATAAAAGTCCCGGACAGACAGACCGATGGACTGCTTTGGCGGGCCCGCTAAAACATACGTTAAGACCGCGTAAATCTTTTCGAAATAAAAAAGAGTAAAATGGTATTATTGTTGAGTTCTGAATTTGGATGGGAGCATTTATCCACGTAAATAAAACGGCGGCATTCAATACATTTTACTTTTTGTAGATATTTATTGATGTTTCGTACTTTTCATTTATTTTTTAAAAAGGAACATAATCTTATCTAAATTAGAAAAGGCCCCGATTTGGACATTTGTAAAAGAGTTGGGGCCAGGGGTCTTAAGGTTTCAAAAGAGGGCATTTGGATCCTTAATGAAACCTGCCCCTTAAATACAATTAATATGGACTATAGAGTCGCTCTAGCAACTTTTAAGCCTTGTAAACATTATCTTTTGTTTCCATTCATTACATTTGAGAATGTTTAATGTGAAACTGTAACTGCAGAGAGACAGTGGAGAATGGCAACTTTGAGATTTTGCTTTTAACATTTGGATCTACTGTCATGTATCCCTTCTGAATGCAACACATAAATCATCACAAAACCTAAATGCATCAGTATCTAAGAGTTCCAATCGCATGCCTCCAATAATCGTCCTACGCATATTACTCCTGATCACACATATTCCTAAGTTTTCTTTGTTACAATTTACCACCCGTTTTTTGCTAACGACTGATTGTATAACCTAAAGGACGGCTTGACTGTTATATGGTGATATCGAAGTGGGTTATTGACTTCGTTAGCAGTAAACCCTTAACTTTAAGTGCAGATAGAATCTGCAATTGGAAACACCGCAATTATTTGGATGCGTCCATATCTGCCAGTTTGGATTCCAATATTGAGATTATTCAAAATTGAACAGTGACTACTTACATTTACTTCTTGGTTGTGCCTCGCCATCAAACAATGGCTTCATTTGTGTATGAGTCTGACTACCATGCCATAGACATAGTGTATCATTTTCAGACAAAGACAAAGCTTTAGGCCTTAGTATTAAGATTCTGTGTGGGTGCAGTGGCTTAATGGTTAAGTGCGTTGGACCACTGAGCGAGAAGTCGCCGGTTCAAATTCCGACCTGTACCTGAAAGTTTTTATTCGCTGCCCCACCTCTTGCGAACGTCTGACAAACATCCAAGAGTAAGAAATGTCATGAGAGGCTTCTCAAAAATAAATTGCCGTTCGGAATCGGCATTAAACTGTAGGTCCCGCCATTCGTGTCAAAAATATAACTTCGCACACACAGTGGTTGGAGAAGCTAGGCTTTAGGTCCTGTATGGGCCGTTTACGCCTTATATTTATTTTTTTAAGATTCTGTGCACTTTCTGAGGGACAAACGTCGACTCTGACCATTTGCTTGTTGCAGTTAGATTCAAAGCTCCACTATCTCTGCTCCACAAGAAGACGAAATTCGACGTTGAACATCTTAGCATACCTGTTGTACCCAGAGCCTACAAAGAACGTCCAAGCCCAAGTAAGAAATTATCTACTATGCATTCGCATACCACAAACGGCCGTCGATGGTCTATACCAGTACAGCTTTTCAAATACGTAGGTGATACTTTCGTAATGTGTATGCATTAAATCATCAACTTCAAATTGGGTGGAGAAAAGCATGCCCGATGACTGGGCCATCCGCTGTACAGCCAATGTTATGCCTTGAAAGAACTATTGAAACATATCCATGTTTAGTAAAGGATATTAGATCCCTTCAAACGTACTTTGTGAATGTCTTAAGCCATTCGTACTAGTGCCGTGTTAGAGGCTTTAACGGCTATTGAAGAGCAATCGAAATTAGTCGGTCTTGAATTAAATGACGACAAGACGAAGTATCACACAAACAAAAATCTGTCTATCGCTTACGATAAGAAGTGATGACTTAAGCTGCAACTTGGAGATGATTAAGGAGTTCATCTACCGCGGGGTAAACATAAACTCTACGATTGACATCTTAGTTTGGATTCGACTAAGAATTACCCTAACTCACAGGGCCATTTCGAGAGATAAGCTGCTCACCAAATTCATCCTTCAAAATTTCTATTGTTTCACGAGCTGAGTGCCATGTGGCACCGTCTTGATGAAACCACATGTCATCCAAGTTCAACTCAACCAACTGGGGCAAAAAATCTATAAGATATCGCGTATGGCGATATTTATGTATCCGTTAAGCCAGAAATGAGCCTCATCGCTGAACACAGATTTTCTCATTTTTCACAGAACACAAATTTTGATAATAAGTTGCAATAATTTGCAATCGTTGCTCGTTTGTAAGTCTTTCTATGATTAAATGGCAGAGTATACTGAAAACTTTTACTTTGACAGATGCCAGTGCTGCCAATCTAAAAATTTAACTCTTAAAAAATTAACCTTTAGTAGCGCTAGTCCTTCTTTATCTTTCTGATTTCGTCTTTTTTTCGAATCGTGTATTAAAAACAATCTGTCATACACTTTTAAATCGGGAAAACCTTTTTACTTATCATCCTTCCCATGAAAGCATTATCATGAACGTCATTGAAGCAGTTACATGAAGATATTCCAAATTACCTTGAAAAAATTTCTAGAAAATTTCCCCCACTTAGCTATGCCCAAGTCCATGCAAAGCCTTTTGCACTGTGACCTTTCACGATATGAACATTTTCCCAAAGCACCTACTTTCGACAAAAAAGAACCTCGTTAATCACTTCAAACGACGGACGGCACAAACGCCTCTGCGAAAGAAAGAATATGCTGAGTAAGTGCATTTCAAGAATTTTCACTTAAATATTGATTAGATTAGATCCTTGAATGTAATTGTGTAGTGATTTTTCCGCTGGCCGCCCTCATTTGCGCGCAAAACATACTCTTACACACTCGAAATGACCCTCGTCCTTTGGGTTTACGTTTAAGTTTTCCTTGCAAGGCGAATTCCTTTTCACTACAACATGCGACTGTTGTAAACGACACAAAGGACTATAATATTGTCTGGCAGCTCTAGCTTAGCAACCGTTGTCAGACCGAATAGTCATGCATACCACACACAAAATCAGACAGATTGATCGATAATCTAAATCGATTAGCATTCCGTTACACACCTATACAGCTGGGCATAATGGTGAGTTGGTACTATTCAGTTTGGCTTTTGAATGAAGTGTATGCTACTTGAGTAGCACGCGCTCAAATCAAAAAGCGACAACGCGTAGGTGTATTGTTATCCTTTCTTGTAACTCGCTGGTTATTTTTGTAATTATTTTTGTTTTTATTTTTATTTTGATATGTCTGTTTATTTTGTTCTCATTGCAGCACTCGAACGCATTGAACACGGAGAGCTTTAACTTAGTGGGAACAAGTGTTTGTTCGAAAGGATTCCTTTGTTGTCGTGTCGTTAACATCACATATAAGCATTACACATTCGAAGGATAACGCCAGAAGCAATAATGGGGAGAAAAATAACAGTGGCGGTCACTACACTCAACCAATGGGCACTGGACTTTGAGGGCAATTTGGCGAGGATAATGCAATCAATACTGGAGGCAAAGGAAATGGGTGCATCGTACAGAACCGGACCGGAACTGGAAGTGACGTGAGTTTAATAGGGCGGGGTTTTTTTTTTTTTTTTTTTTTTTAATACTGTTATGTGAATTTTGTTTCATTATATAATATGTATGCACGAGGTGGTGATGTTGGGTGTACGGTGGGTGTACATAAAATATTAATCTTGAGCTTGAAGGTGATTAAGGCTAATTTATTCATAATATGTTACTGCGACAGTGGCAAATGTCAAAGGTCCTTAAGTCTGAGATTTTGCTGAAAGATTGAACGGAAAATATTATTTTTATATAAAGGGTGTTCTTTTTAGAGGTTGGTTTTTCGAATAGAGATAAAACTGACATTTTGTGGTCAAATCTGGCAACTCTAATGTCACTTATGTTCAGTTTGGTTTTCCATTTCATTATGAACAGGTTGACAAATGAACAACGCTTGCAAATGGTGCAAATTTATTTCGAAAATAATGGTTCAGTTCGCAAAGTTTACCGCAAGGTCCTTTCATTTTGAATGGCTACGTCAACAAGCAAAATTGCAGCATTTGGAGTGAAGAGAATCCTCATGAGACCCTTGAAACCCAATTACATCCACAAAAACTGACTGTTTGGTGTGTTCTATGGGCTTGTGGAGTCATTGGGCCATACTTCTTCCGAAATGATGCTGGAGAGTCAGTTACCGTTAATGGGGACCGGTATAGAGCCATGATTACCGACTATTTTGTTCCCGACTTGGATGGCATGGATTGGATTCCAACAAGACGGCGGTACATGCCACACAGCGCACGTCACAATCGATTTATTGAAGGAAACATTCGATGAGCGCATAATTTCGCGGAATGGACCTGTCAATTGGCCACCAAGATGGTGTGATTTGACACTATTGGATTATTTTCTTTGGGGAAAAAAAGTCGCTCGCCTACGCCGACAAAGCAGAAACGTTATGGGACTTGGAAGCCAACATTCGTGGCGTTATTGCCGACATACAGCTCCAAATGCTTGAAGTGAAGAAAAGTGGTTGAAAAATGGTCCTCTAGACTTGTCTTTATTCGAACCCACAGCGGCGGCCACATGCCCTAAATCATATTTAAACATTAATGACATAAAATGATCCTTCCAATTAAGCCAAATTGATGGACATTAAAAGGATTTTCTGTGTTTTATTTTAATTCGAAATTCTATGCCTCTAAAAAATACACCTTTTACATATATTAGTTTATGAATCGATTATCAGATTTCTTAGCTTTTGTGAGTCGTTTTTAATTCACACCTAACCTTAAGTGATTTAGAAAACTGTCAACTAGATTTTTGTGGTCAGAAATAGACGTGTCTTCTAATTTGAATGACAAAATGCAAGCAAAAGTAACAGCTAATGCATACAGCGTGCTATTGAAGTCATTGAAGTCACTTACTACCCTACTTATCTAGATCATGGACCAGTAAATAGTCCCCGCCTTCAATCTTCTGCGATTCAGGGCGCACTGCTTCCAGTCATTAAGACTGTGATTGTGACTATGTTTTAGTCTTTTTGTCATCTCGATTCAAAAATACACTTGGGTCTTACATAGCTCCCACTATTTTTCTAAATAAATTTACCTGACTTTCCCTGACTAATTTGAAAGTTTTCCCTCTATTTTTCATATTAGGTTTGTTCTTTTAATTTTTCAAGTAACTTCAAGTAACTCCTAAATTTAGACGAGTGGGGATAAATTCGTTCAAATTCTCTTAGAAAATGCAAATTACCAAAAATCAGCAAATAAATTACGATTGACAGGAGAAAAAAAAATTATGTTTTCTTAAGGTTTTGAGGGCAAAAGGCTAGCATCTTTAGGGACTTGTAAAAAGAGTTCTTAACTCGCACCTTAGCTGATCGGCGTTCAACACGCGTTCTTTCTCACGCACACATACCATCGGAGACGTCCACGTCGTCAAAGCTGTTTCCACTGGTCTGGCACCCTGTATTGGTTGCAGCACCTGCATCAATAATTACAAGTGCACCTGCAGCACCAACAATTGGTTCTTTCTCGGCTCATAACCGGTGGATGAGTTGATGAGTCCTTGCTGGAAGAAGCACCAGGCATAATGGAGACAGATCGCGGGTAGACACAAGAGCTTGTGGGAGGAATGTTATATCTATTAACGAGCTTCTTCTTGCTTTCGGATCAGAAGAAAAGTAGACACGTTAATGATGAAAGGGTCAGGTTTGCTTGCATACCTTTTCCTCTTCCACTGCCCCTTAGTAAAGTTCAACACAGAGCCCCCCACTTCAGGAGCTCTAGAGATATCCTGGGTCATACCGTCAGCAGCGGTGCAGTGAGTAGCAACCTCATGTCGTCGGACATAGAGTCACAAGAGTCGCTTACGGAATTCGAGCTCTTGCGGTAGTCCTAAATAACGGATGGCTTTTGGCAATTTTTCTCACTCATTGCTTGTGTTTGAATAAGTATTAGTGTTTGCAGTCAATGCGATGGATATAATTATTTTGTGAAGGATCAGGAAGTTAGAGTCGTAGAAAACATGTAAAATGTCTTCGGGGAACATTCGATATTTAAGAGCCCATTCCTTTTCCATGTTGCTTATTTATTATTATTATTAAAAAAAAAGATTTAAATGACCAACAGCTGTTTCAAAAAGTGTCCGACGAAGTTTCTTGTGCAGAAGTTAGTAATTTTCTCATTTGAAAGGAAGTTATTTACTCACTCTTTGCTTCTCACTTTTACTTTATTTATGAGTTAAAAAAAAAAGCTTTAAGCAATTTTTAGTATATAAAAATATTTTCGAATGTATAAATGCTTAATTTCTTTTGAGATTACCAATTATTTTACAATTTAAATATAGCAACATGAATCGTAAATGAAAATTGTTTTCTATTCAAATTTTGATCTCGATAAATAGTCAGATCATATGCATTTGTTGATGAATATAAATTCAGGATCCATATAGATCATTTCTGATAATTAAACAAATTCCTTTTGAGGCAAAGTTCAACGAAATACATATTAAATTTATTAAATTGTAAAAAAGTATCAAAATTTTCCCTGACCGCTTTCGAAATTCCCTGACTTTCCAGTCCGGTGGCAACTATTCCTTAATATCTATTCAATCAATGTAACTGAGCCAACGTAGTCGACGTATTTCGCATCAACATTTAAGTACAGCTTATAATGTTCGAGGTTTTGCCTTCTCTAATTAGAAATTTCGGATTTAGCTAGAAAACGATCAGAGCCGGGTGCCTTGTACTTGAACTTTCTTTTATAGATAAGAAGCGTTTTTATACTGAATGGCGGTAGTTCTCTCTCTGAGTTAACACTTTTTCTCTGTAAATGTACCTGCTTAGCAGCTATTGAAACTGCTACTGAAGAAGCAAATAGTAAATCTAGGTATGTTGTATCGATCGCGGACTCTTCGATCTGATTCAAATGAAATACTGCATAAAAATGTTTTCCTTTAGAATTTATCATTGACGTCCTCGAACACCACTTTGACATTGTACTCTGTACTGACTCCGTGTATCATATTTGAATGCCCAAACGAGCATAAGTGAATCATAATCGCATCGCCTAAGTCGCCATTCCATATAATGAGGGGACGATAACTCATTGGACCAGGAATCAAATGAATTTGGCACACATAAGATGCCTGCCGCTAAGGGATAGAACCATATAAATAAAAAGGAGAAACTCCGGGTAAGCCTCTTACTTTGTAGTTGATATAGGTAAGAGGAACCTTAATAGAAGAAAGCTGCTGACAAGAAGGCCTCCGTTAGAGGTGTCATAGAAAGCACGTAATTGCAGTAAGCAACAATATCATCCGACACTTTTTTGAGTCAAAAAAATTCAAAATTTTGCGGAAATCTTTCTTTGATCACTTGATACTTACCTTCTCTTTATCCAGCTGTATAATTCTCCCTACCAATGCTACCTAATAAATGTAGTACGACAAAAATCGTAGCGTATGAAATATGACTAAACCTAAAAATTGTAGTTCTTTTCACTTGTAGTTTATACGCCTTAAAAATGTTAAAATGAAAAACCCGCTAGGTACACAAATTAAAAATCGGCTTTCCAACGCGGATAATCAGATTCATATTTGTTATGCGGGTCTGTTTTGTCCATTGTTCTAGAAGAATGGCCCTGAAAACGCCAACAATACGATCTTAGTTGGCGAAACAATGCAGAGAATCTCTGAGCAAGATTTCCGACAGATGCAATCTCCTTATTTAGGGTTCCCGGACAGCGTATATGGAAAACCTACTTCAGTACGTCTTAATTATCATACTGGATTAGCTTCATTCATTTAGAACTTCGATAAACCATTTATCTTTGTTTGGTTTGATGTTAGGTGTTTTTCGTCAGGCAGGCGCCTATGACAACAGTTCCTCGGTGGCTACGCGGAATTACAGGATTTCAACTCACTTTCTGCGCGCGACAGGTTTCGTTGCTCTACTGGTGGTATTTGCTTTTCGAAAAGACTTGTTATGACATCTGTATGAAGATACTAACTTATTTGTTGGGAGAAGACGTACTGAAGTTGCTTTTCCATATAAACTCCCGGGCACAGCTCCACCTCAGGCAACAGCAATGCGGGTGAACTTGTAGGAAAAATAACAGCTTTTTAGGAGACCGATCACTAGCCACTACCTTTAAGACTGGAAACTCTAAAACCCCTGCCTGGATCCGTATTCTGCCCAAGATACTAAATCTTATAATCCTATCCAAGACTTGAGTCTCCCTTCAGCAAGATGACCTTAATATTTTTCCCACTGGTGCCTTCAAAACTGTATAGAAGTGAACACACCCTTTACTCTCTAATCACAAACACAGTTAATCAATTCCTTTCGTTCAACCTTTTCGTAATCTTTTCATTTTTTGCGACAGAGAGCTAAATTTCCGTTCGCATATTAATTAGATGTCAACGGATTTTCCATCCATCCAGATGACATCAGTTCCTACTACAGCACTCATTAAAAAAAGGTTCAGGACTTTAAAAATCGCGAAGTTTCTTCATATCTTGGAGGTCTCATCGCGGATAAGAGTTCGAACTACTCGTTGTGGAAAGCTATGAAAAGTATCTTCTTCTTCTTCTTTTTCTTCTCTCCATTTAAGGACGAGATTATGATCAGGATTACAGGGATCATAACCCTCCCACTTCACTGCATTCCTACTGGTCCGCCTGTGGGGTTCGCCGGTTCGACTTCAAAATATATCTGCAGGCATCCCGATTTTGGATCACTTCATCATTGAGGCCAATCAAACGCTGGTGTTTCTGCATTTGTATGATCCAGGGGTTTTTAGGCCTGCCTCTCTTACACGATTGTAAGGGATCGTTGACTGCCATTGCCTTTTTAACAGGGTTCTTAGGATCCTCCTTTGAACATGACAATATCAACTGAGTCGGTCGCGCTACAATTTTTTTGAGATGGGTTCTTTGACTTGAAGGCTTCCTCGGATTCTGGAACTGCTTTGTTACTTTGTTAAAGTAATGAAAAGTATCAAAAAGTTAAAATCAAAAGCGCCTCCTATCAGAGAAAATAATGGCGAAAGGCGACAAAGAAAAACCAACATTTTTGCCGATCACTTTGAAGACACATTCAAGCCCTTTGATGGTCAAGAGCTAATCGATTATAGCATCTTAGCGTGGATACCGGATAATTTAAAAGATCCTCGATACGATTTAATTAGTTCATAATGGTCCCAAAGCCGGGATTGAAACATAAGCTTAAATTGGCCTTTCCCAGGCAGTTATATGAGATACTTAGTTCTTGTCTAGCGGACAGACTCTTCCGTATTAAGCACGGAAACGAATAATGAATTATGAATTCCGAAATCGCGGCAGGAGTTCCACAAAGAACCGCTCTGGGTCCGATTTTATTTTTAATCCCTACTTCAGATATTCCACAAAAACAAGGCACAACTGTAGCTACGTTTGCGGATGATATAGCTATATTGGCCGTAGGTAATACGAAAGAATCAGTAACGAACAAGCTCCAACGGGCTATCAACAGAATTTTTGAGTGGACAAAAACTTGGCGTATTGTCCTCAACGGAACAAAATCTACTCACGTTAATTTTACTTGCAGAAATGTAAATACGCTACCCATTTTTATAGACTCCGTAAAAATTGTGTGCGCAAATAATAAAGTGCTAAGAAGAATTGTAAACGCCCCCTGGTATATCAGAAATAGTGATATCCTCATAGATTTGGATGTGGCAACCGTCAAAGATGAAATAAGATGCCCGTAAGCAGCGAACTCGCCTTCGCGGTCATTGCAATAACGAAATGATATATATTTTGAATTATACAATTTTAGTACGCCGATTTCAACGGATAAAAGCAATCGAATTAGAGCATTAAAATTTAAGGGCTTGGTTTTGGCGGTACAAGCAGATATCTTCGAAATAACCTAGTTGTAGTAATTTGAAGGGAGGTGTATTTAGTGAGTAAGAATCTCACACTATTATGAGAACGTGCGGTCAGTCCTCATAGTAATTTTTTTTTTGCTCATCTAGATCTGCCCTGGAGCTATCCAATATAAAAAGGCGCATTTATTGAATGTGTTTCCGTCGTTTTCTGGGTTTAAATTTGGGTTATTAGTAAGATCGTTACAGAACGGTCAAATAATTAAATTTCCATTCTCAAAAAGCAACAAAAAAATGTACTTCTTCTTCCAAAAAATTGTACCCATAGTCCTCAATGATGACAACAACAATTCTGAGAGTTACATCGTGATTACCTCTCATCTGTCGTTAGTTTAAGTCTGAGAGGCATATTTTGTACCAAAACACAAAAACATTAAATTCTTACAATTTATCACTTACACCAAGCAAAAACTTCTTATTCCAGTGGCTACAGCTGCGAAGATCACTTTCGTGAACCTGACACATTCCTTCATTCATGGGAGGTGCTCCTGGAGATCATGATGTCACCAATCAGGTAAATGCCTTCTTAAATCAGATTATACAGTTTTTAATACTTGTTTTCTTCTTCTAGTGACAACATTTTGGTTGACGTAGGAATGCCAGTAATGCACCGTAATGTGGCCTACAATTGCCGAGTGGCTTTTTACAATCGACGCATACTACTCATCCGTCCAAAGATGTCGATGTGTGATGACGGTAATTACCGAGAATCCCGATGGTTTACTTCGTGGACAAAGGTAACACTTCCTTTCATACCCAGCTATCGATTTAACCCACTAATATCTTTTTTTTTTTTTGTTTATGAAGTCCCTTCAAACCGAAGACTACTTTCTCCCTCGAATGATCTCCGCACATACAGGTCAAGACACTGTTCCATTTGGCGATGCAGTGATTGCCACCAAAGACACATGCATTGGCTATGAGATATGTGAGGAGCTGTGGAACGTACGAAGTAAACACATTGACATGTCTTTGTCCGGCGTGGAGATTATCGTCAACGGTTCCGGTAGTTACATGGAGCTAAGAAAGGCATACATTACCACCGATTTAATTAGGAACGCGAGCTTCAAAGCTGGCGGGGCCTATTTGTTTAGCAACCTTCGAGGCTGCGACGGTCAACGAATCTACTTCAATGGCTGTTCGGCGATCGCATTAAATGGTGAAATTATCGCGCGGAGTAAACAGTTCGCCTTGCAGGATGTCGAAGTAACCATAGCCACCATCGATCTCGAAGAGATTCGCTCCTATCGAGTCTCGCAGAGATCACGCTGTTTAATCGCCGCATCAGCACCCACCTATCCGCGTATTGTTTGCGATTTTGAGATGTCTACGCATAACGACATCTTTAAGTCGTCTACCACACCGATGCAGTGGATTTACCAAACGCCCGAGGAGGAGATCGCAATGGGTCCGGCGTGTTGGTTGTGGGACTATTTGAGGCGATCCGGTCAAGGTGGATTCTTTTTACCACTTAGTGGTGGTGTGGATTCCAGCGCTTCGGCGACAATTGTCCACTCCATGTGTCGCATGATAGTCAATTCAGTGCAGTCCGGAGACGCACAAGTGCTGCATGATATTCGAAAGATCCTCGCTGATTCGGACTACACCCCGGACAACCCTGCGGCACTGTGTAATCGTGTTCTAGTGACGTGCTTCATGGGAAGTGTCAATTCTAGCAAAGAAACGAGGCAAAGGGCATCGCTTCTGGCCAATCAGCTGGGCAGCTACCACATCGAAATAAGCATTGATTCGGCAGTGAATGCTTTGCTGGGGATTTTTAATGCCGTCACAGGACTTACGCCCAGGTTCCGAACTCAAGGTGGATGCGCACGTCAAAATCTTGCACTACAAAACATTCAGTCACGAATCCGAATGGTTCTGGCGTACATTTTCGCACAACTCATGTTATGGGTACGAAACCGACCCGGGGGTCTGCTGGTTCTTGGCTCTGCGAATGTTGACGAATCTCTACGTGGTTATCTTACGAAGTACGACTGCTCTAGTGCGGATGTTAATCCAATTGGTGGCATCTCAAAGACCGATTTAAGAAGGTTCTTAACCTACGCCAAGGACAAGTAAGGATGATTTTAATGTTTTCTTTTAATTGCAAACTAATCTGTTGGTATTATAGGTTCAATCTTCCTGTCCTTGCGGAAATTATTGATGCACCTCCCACTGCTGAACTAGAACCACTTCAAGATGGCCAGCTGATGCAAACTGACGAGCAGGATATGGGCATGACTTACGCCGAGTTGAGCGAGTTTGGCAGACTGCGAAAGCAGGCTTGTTGTGGACCATACAGCATGTTTTGTAAGCTAGTCGCTACATGGAAAGGAGACTTGACACCTAAGGAGGTTTGTTTACAGCTTTACTAATGGAAACTTTGACAACAATTTAACGTCAATTGTTCGTAGGTCTCTGACAAAGTGAAACATTTCTTCCGTTGTTATGCCATCAATCGCCACAAGATGACTGTGCTAACACCTTCTGTGCATGCAGAGAGTTATAGCCCGGACGACAACCGTTTCGATCACAGACCCTTCCTGTACAGAGCCAACTGGAGTTGGCAGTTTAAAGCTATTGATGATGAGGTAACCCAACCTGTTTCCATAGTATATATAAAAAATATTTAATTTTGCATTTTTTTTTAGGTGGAGAAACTAACACCAGTTTATACGCCCTCTTCGAGTCACATACGACCGAGTTCCGACGACCTTATGTCGCACACTCAAGAATCCGAGTCAAGTCATCGTTCCTCGCGCATCGATTCAAAGAATTCATCGCCAATATCATGTTCTTCAATGGAGGGTCCAAAACCAAAGCCCAGTGGCTACTCGAAGGTACACGTGAATGTGCTGGGGAAGATCAAGGATCGAACTGGAATTCCAGTTTAATGTGTGCAGCGAGTTGTTCAAAGTTACATACATACATATATTTTTCTTAAAGAATTACTGAAGACTTTTGATCTTCGACTTTGGTTGTTAAAATTTGTGTTGCCTAATAACTTTTGTACTGAAAAACTCGCACAATTTTACTGCTGTTAAGTTAGGATTTCGTATGAGTCAATACTGTTGAATTTTGTTTGTTTTTTCTTTCCTTAATTTTGTTTAATAAACTTTTTGTCATGATTTTATTATTTGTTATTTTTTCCATGTTTATATTGCTTGTTGAAGATTCTTTCCATTCCGCGGGTGTACTGGTGGATGCGATTGTTAAGACTCCCTAAACTTTTTGACGTGTGCTTTTGAGTCGCAGCGGCGCCTAATTACTACCTTACTACATTACTACATTTTAGTTGCTATTTTCTTACTGCGTGTGTTCAACGCAGGAGCAGTCAAAACGTTTTTTTTTCTTGCCGTATCGAACAACAATCCATTAATTCTTATAACCCAACACACACTGAACGCAACAAAACGTTTTAAATCACTGTCATTGCCGATTATTGCATACTTCCTTATGGCGCAACACACACTGCTTATGACAAAGCAAAATAACAAGGTGAAACAAAAAAGATGCTCGGTTGTCGATAGCTGGATCGTTGTTTTTCCGAAACAGATATTTGTTGCTGTTGCATTTTTTGCATTGGCTTTTATATATTTGTGAGTTTTCGTGCTCAATGGACGTAGGCGCAGAGAAGTTAATATATTTAATCGAGGCTGGAAGCCCAGTAAATATATGATTACAAAGATAAAGACCATTCAAATAAAATTATTATTATTTACTTACCGTAGTTTTTTAAATAACCTTTCACCAGAAGTTATTCTTTCGATAGTTGGTATCTTGTTTCGCAATTTCATTTTCAATTAGTAATCGAATGTTTCAATCTTCATTCTTGTGAAATTTTTAATTTATCAGGGTAAGTCCTCAATTCTGCTATTCGGCCCTAGAGAGGTATCCGTCGGAACGGAAAATTCTCTGCAACGCATACTCTGTCGGAGACCCTAATTACATTCGAGGTATCCGATTTCGAAAAAGAATAATTAAAATGCGACGACGCATTGATCTGACATGCGACAAATGTAGAGATGTATGAAATGTAGCGATATATGTCGACCCATATTTGTATTTGCAGAACTTTAAATTTGTATATGTTGACAGGGGGGGGAGGTATTTCATACTTAATACTTTTTTTAATTTTTTTATTTATACTTGCTTACATCTTTTAACAGCTTATCCGAAAATCGGAAAAAATTCCGCGACCACTTGCTGTCAGAGGAGATCGGACAAAAAATGGTGTGCAACTGTCACAAATGTCACTGCTAATGCAGATCATTAGTTGTGCGTTTTTTGCTGTCGGAACAATGTTCCGAACAGATGTTCCGAAGAATACCTCGAAGCAAAAATCCTCCGAATCGTAGGAAATCGGAAATTTTCCGTTCCGACGGATACCTCGGTAGGGCCGATTAGGTTTTTGATGATGTCATCTACATGCATTACGTTTTTGATTGTAGGAATGAACCAACCACTCTCTGCTTTGTGCTTCATGAATCTCACAAACTTCAATCAAATTAAATAAAAATGGCACAAGTTAATCCTCTGTATCGGAAAATTTCCGTTCCGACGGATACCTCGGTAGGGCCGATTAGGTTTTTGATGATGTCATCTACATGCATTACGTTTTTGATTGTAGGAATGAACCAACCACTCTCTGCTTTGTGCTTCATGAATCTCACAAACTTCAATCAAATTAAATAAAAATGGCACAAGTTAATCGTCTGTATCGGACCACAATACCACATACTGAAAAACACTATGAAGAAGTCGCAAACTCAGTTTTGTTTCGTCTCTACGCACACCAGACGGAACAAAAAAGGGAAGTAATTTTTTTTGTTACACTGTGCTTCGGTTGGTGTGTGTTGATAAAAAAACATGTTTTCTTGCCTGTACATCAAAAAACGTTTTGACTCTTCCGGTGTGTGTTCAGCCTTAAGTATTTGCAATTTTTAGCACCTTTTTACGTGCTTCCATTAAAGCAACCTGTTTCTTGATTAAGTTTATCCATCAAGTTCGTTTTGAACTATGATAACATTTTGAAACTATTTATTTGCCATCAAATATCACTTTTTCCATACCAAAAATCTATTCGTGGCTGAAGTCATAAATATGAAATTCAAATCTGGTTTAAGCATAACATAATAGAGGTAGGTTTTCTGACTAAAAGAGAAAAGCTGGAACCCACCGCCACTCTATTGGGTCCGCCAAATAACTTTTTTTTTTGAAAATGCTATAAAAAAAAACTACTGAGTATTTTCTTAAATTCATTTTTTTATTTGAAAGAACAATCTTTCCGGTTAATAATGGAAAATAATTTCATTCAAATGGCGGCCTCGGCTGGCCATGCTGTAGCCTACACCATCGGTCCAATTTTTAAGCACATTGTCGATTGTGTGCAGCTGTATATCACCAATGGCTTCACGAATATTGTCCTTTAAAGCGTCAATTGTCTCTGGCATGTCGGTGTAACACTTGTCTTTTACGGCACATTTTCGATTGTGTCCAACGGTGTCAAATCGCAGCTCCGCGGTGGCCAAACGACATCAGCTCTGCGGCTGACAATGCGATCTTCAAAACAGGGCGCAAAACATCGAGTGTAGCTTCGGTTGTGTGGCACGTAGCGCCGTCCTGTTAAAACCAAATGTTGCCAATATCCTCCTCTTTAATTTTTGTGAACAAAAATTCGTTCAACATGGCCCGATAACGATCGCCATTGACTGTAACGGCCACTCCTTGCTCATTTTCGAAGAAAAATGGCTCAATTATGCCTCTGGACCAAAATCCGCACCAAACAGTGACTCGTTTGGGTATATGTATGCGTGCGGGTTTTCTTTGCCCCAAATGCGACAATTTTGCTTGTTTAAAGATGATTTTTTTTGGCAAAATCGGCATCTTCTCTAAGTCGATCGCAGGCCCACTTAGCGAAGCGAAAACGCATTGGATGGTCAGTTGGCTTCAACTCCTGAACCAATTGGACTTTGTATGGCGTCATACCAAGATCTTTATGCAAAATTCGTCTCAATGATGTCTCCGAAATGTTCAATTGTTGAGAACGACGGTGAATTGATGTTGATGGCGCTTAACGCACACTTTCTGCCACAGCAGCAATTTTCTCGGGTGTACGCACTGTTTTTGGCTTTTCA
Organism: Ferdinandea cuprea; assembly: GCA_963576555.1. Classification (NCBI taxonomy): domain Eukaryota; kingdom Metazoa; phylum Arthropoda; class Insecta; order Diptera; family Syrphidae; genus Ferdinandea; species Ferdinandea cuprea. The sequence continues at coordinate 136,416,741 of OY754958.1, forward strand.
CGCTTTGGTTTATCAATGAGGATGCCAATTTCTTTAACTTTTTTCACAAGATAACGAACATACGGAGCTGACGGTGCTTCTCTTCTTCCAAAATCCGTACGCAATTTTCGCACACATTCTGCAACATTACCATGATTTTCAAAGTAATGTCGCAATATTTCCCAGCGTTGTTCAAGCGTATACACAACCATATTCGTTCAGCGGAAGGATAAAACTAATTACCTGCCAAATCAGACATGAGCTAAGTGTTACCATTCGCGAAATAAGCACTAGTTGAAAAAAAAACGTTACATGGCGGACCCTTTACTACCGTCTAAATAAATTACCATTCATAATGGTTCTGCAATTGTGGAACCTCACCTTGAGCAATCTTCAATTCCTGACACGTTGCAGCTAGCCGCAGTTTTGCGTTTTCTTGGCAAAGAAAATTTGCAAAATTCAATTGCAAGATGCTGACATCGCTTTGGGGCAAAACACTGTATCACACAATTTGACTAAATTGCTAAGGATTTTGGGGAATCGAATTTGTTTTTTGGCATCCATTCGCATCACTCAGTGGTGGACCATGACTGCTCACATCTTTTCTCAAATTTTCCCATAAAACTTCTGTGACACTCGATCTCTTTTCCTAAAAACTCTTAGAAGATTTTCAGATTCCTTAGACTTTTTTAAAATTTAATTTCTTGCTCGAAATCGAAATCGATTAAAGTGAAATGTAAAACACACAAATTCATTTTCGGTCGATTTCGATTTCATTGTTCAATATATATTTATGTGTTCCCAGCGTGTTGCGTTAAACAGTATGTGTGGGCACAATAATTTCATGATTACGATATTCATACCCCAACGCTTAGCGCCATAATGTTTACTCTTTAAAGCTTCATGTCATCCTTTAAAAATGTTTAAATTAAGAAGTAATGCAGCATATTTAGATACAAATGAACTGAATGTATTTTGTTTTAATTTGAAGGCAATGTTGGCAAGATAGGTTAGATTAATTGGTTCACGGGCAGAGAGAAACCTCGCACCATCACAATGTGAATCTCGATTGATTGCAAGCCAACCCAACGCATTTATAAATCCTAGCAGAAAGTCTTTAAAGAAATGCATTTCTAGTCTCCTGTTTCTGATATGGCAGAGTGCTGTAAAAGTGACAAAGTAAAATTTGAGTGACCTAATGCACATTCTCATTACCGAAACATCGGCACAGACTTATCTTATTTGAATGTTATATGAACTCATGTTCACATCCAGTGATAGTACTTACAAAAGAGAATTTTTTCAGCTAGATTTAGTTCAAGGGATAATCTCATCCTTAGTAGTCTGAAAGTTTGATTGTACTGCATTGTCCGAGGATTTCGGAGTAGAATTCTGAACCCAACGCCAGTATCCATCTTTTGTGTATACAGAAGTCTTGTTAGTCCTATGTCTGGTGTTTCCAGAAAAGAAAAGAAAAGAAGTATCGAATAATCTAGTGAAGTTCAAACAGAGGATTTTGAGGACTATGCAAACTCTCCCCTACATGTATTTTTTTAGAATGCCTGCGTGTCCCGTCGAACCATAGCCATGGACCTCTGTTTTAAGAAGATTCCTGTATAAAAATATTAATGGGTTTAAAGTTGAGTATGGCTTCTATTCCGGCTGTTGGACAGGCCACTTTTTTAATTTTCTTCAAAGTCTTGAGATTACGTGCCACCAAACCAATTAACCATATGTTAGTACTGATCATAATATTCCCACCTTAACTGCATCCGTGATGGTTCCTCGCCAATTCGACATTAAAGTAAGTAAGTGGACGATATTTTTTACGATAGAGGCTGAAGTTTGGAATGTTGTCTACCTAAATCTCAAACAAAAATCATCAAAAACAAGAATTTTTGCTGTTATCATTGTTCTGCTGCTATGTTATATTCTTTCGAAAACCACGTAGATGTGTTCATTTTCAGTGCTCCAATGAAACAGAAGAATTTCCTTTAGTTCTATTCAAGCACAATGGGGTATCTTAACAATGATGAGGCTGATAATATTTAGAAAGGAATCTTTAGCTCATGAACTTTGACGATAATCCTGAATTCGATGTCAATGTGCTAATTCGACAATATTATGACAAAATTTCGACTCAGAAATTTCTGCTGAGAAAGAACCTTAGGTTTTTCATAAAGACCAAGACCTTTAGAATTTATATAGATTTAGTTGCACCTTCCATTACCGCCGCATTGCCTACAATCAGTGCCACGATGTTACGTATACGCCACCCTTTCAACTTATCGAAATTACTTTAACTATGGTTTATACAAGATCAATTACTTACATCACAAAACAAAGCACATATTCATATCTATTAATAAGAATATATAAATAAATATTTTACAAAACAAAACTAGATCTTAGAAAGTTAACAAAAACGAATATGCCTAAATGTTGGCCTGAATAAGAGAAATTACAATTCAATTAGCTTTAAAATATATAGGAAAATATTACATCTACAATAAAATAAAAACCAAGTTAAAATACAATAAAGACGATATTAATAATAATAATAATGTAGTGTACAAAATATGTCTATTAAAAATAAAATAAAATATATATACAAACAACATAAATCTTCCTAATAATTATCATTAAACGAACAATGTAATAGATCTAATAGAAGTGGATAATTGACAAATAAGATTTAATTTTTTAAAAATATATAAAATTAACTTCATATACATTTGTTTAGTAAAAATCTGATTTAATATCTCTAAAATTAGCATACACTTATTATCAAATAATATAAATATTAGTTCCTGTGCACAAATTGGTTTCTAATTGTCTATTTTAACTCTTCAAAGTAGCATTTAAATATGATTTAAATATATTGTAATAGGTATTGCCGTTATCAACGAATATTGTAACATCTCCTTGTAGATCATACTGTTGACTAATTAACAAACAAAAAAAAACTTATTAAACCAAGAAAAACCGAAATAGATTATGTAGAATTTTCCACGTATTGTTACAAATAAAATCTTTTTAAAATGGACAATGTTTTTATTTAAGTTATACGTGCCACTAAACATCTTGACTAAAGTCAAGGAGTGTACCTTACTAACAAGTCAAACCATTTTAAAAATGCCATGGGAAGACATATTTAGTTTTCTCTGATAATACATAAGCCGTAGATGATTACTATTAACGGTCACTGCTGCGGCAAGGCAGCCAACCGCCACCACACACAGGACCAAATATCTGTTGAAGAATATTCCTTCAAATCCCTTTCCTGCTAATCGCCTCGCTTATCAGCATCCGATTCCCTTTCACCGAAAACTTTCATTTTGCATTCCGTCGAGTGAATGCGTTCACGCTGCATAAGTGCACAGTATTACCGACATTTACGACGTAAATCAGATTCACCTCAGCTGATAGAAAAAATGTGATTGGTGAACTCGATATGTAGCAGAATAGGGCTGATAATGTCCATGATCATTACGTCTGAATTCAAAATATATATGGACTACATTACTACAGCTGTGCGAACAATCACCAAAGTAACAATCGTCCAAAACAACATTATTATAATTTTTTTAACATTAGATACAAGGAAAAATTATCGATCCCTGGAATTCACAATTCAAAAGGCAGAAACACCTTTATAATTTCGCTGGTAAAGCAACCAGTTTCCCTGCAGAGATCTAAAAGGCCCTTGAAGTCCTTGCCATCTATTTCCTCTAAGTTTTCCAAGAAAGAATTTATCCAAACAATTTCTTCGACTGCGCGCTATTGCCTCACGTTCACATAGTTATGTGTTATGTCCTCAGCAGCATGCAGATCTCCGCAGTATCTGCAGATATCTGTTTCCGCAGAAGACAGTGGCCTGTCAGAGTACCTGTTAGTGTTCTAAGCTTACTCCTGCTCAGTTTTATTAACTCTATAGATATTTTACTGTCGAAGAGTGGCCATAGAGCCTTAAATACCCTGTGTCCCTCAAGACTTTTCAACCTTACATTGGCAGACATAGTTTTTTCCTGAATCATGCCCTTTATTATGCAGAGGGGAGGTATGATGTCAGCAACCTCACTGTCAACAAGTAGCCCTCCCATTTTTGAAGGGGCTTTAACCCGATCTAAAAAAAAAGCTCCCGGGAGACTGACTCGAATAGGATTGCACCTAGTCTTCGAATCGAACATACTGATTTGCTTCATCAGACCACTTCAAAATCAATTAACATCCCTAGTGATGTCAGTTCAGCTAAGCGATTTCGCTATGAATTTGAGTCGTATGCAGATCTATTACAAATGCAGCGAGACGTGTGCGTTGCATAATAATAAAGCAATAACTGTATAACTCGAAATAAGCCCAAACATTTCACTGTATCGCATGATCAACTCATTTCTCGTTTTCATTACATACGCTTTGTAACACACTTTAGCTCCTAGAGTCATGAATATCTGTACATATTTGAATTGTGTTTGAGTATTCCACTATGTAGTTTATGTATAATGGAATGTTCTGGTTCTTAGGTTATTTAATCTAATTTGCCCATTTTGCGACACGGCCATTTGAAGCTCTTTTGCTTTCAGCAGATCGATATTAAATAGCAGGTATAGCACTGGACTCAGCACACTACCTTGGGGTACACCAGGGCCCTATTTCACCAACAACTTTTCACTTTACACTTTGCAACTTTTGAATTTATCTTACTAAACGCAAATTTGCAAAGAGGAAAATATCCCCACTTTACAAAATTCGAGCACCAAATACAAATGTGCAAAAATGTGTAAGTTTGCAAAGAAGTCTCCCTATTTTTTTCACCAATCAAATAAACTTCGCATTTTACATTTGACATTGTGCAAAGAAAACAGTTGAGTGAAAAGTCCGTTAAAGTCATTTAAAAAAAAACTTAAATCAACCGTTTAAGAGCAAAGCAAAATTGGGGATGAATTTTTAATTTGAAAATAATTCTTCAACTATGTAATGCCTAAAAAGGCTTACACACTGAATTAAAAAAAAAACGGTCCATACAGGGCCCAGCTTCTCCAAAGCACTGTGTGTGCGAAGATATATTTTTTTGACATAGAAATTTTAGGAAGGAACCTACAATTTAATGCCGATTCCGAACGGCAATTAATTTTGAAAGTTTCTCACGACAGTTCTTTCTCTTGGATGTTTGTCAGACGTTCGAAAGAGGTGGGGCAGCGAATGAGAACTTTCAGATGGCACAGGTCGGGATTTGAACCAGCACCTCATTCTTAGTTGTCCAACGCACTTAACCAGTAAGCCACTGCATCCACTTACACACTGAATTGGCGTTTAGAAAAAGTCGAGACATAAGATGAAGATTAAAATCTTGATTTACAAAATATCAGAATGTTTAATCGTATTTTCTTGCACGCTAATTTATTTTCGATGACCGAATCTCGTGACTTTCTTCGGCACATCGAAAACTATACAGTACATATACACACATATGTTTCACTTTGCAACTTTGCAAAGCGCTATTCTCTTTTAGATTTTAGATTTAATTATTAGAATTCACTAAAATACCTCTAAACGGTTACATAACATGGTCGAAGTATTTAAGCGGCCTTTATGCAAAGTTGCATAAATTCTTATTTGTAAACCATTTTCAAATCCACTTTAGTTATACAGGGCTTTTGTCAGATAATGTACCAAAATGGTGAAATCTATTACATTTAGTTGTCCGAATTTGTAAACACATCTTAGCTGTTTGTAAAAAAACAAATTGAATGAATTTTTTGAAACTCGAAATTTTCGTTTGAAGCGTAATATGCATCCGAAATATCAAAATCTCTACCAAACGCTTTTAAAATCTTCATTGATTGAAATAGCAACGTTGAAATAGTTTTTACTTTGCAAAAAGTTTTATTGAACACAAATTCGATCAACTGGCTACCCACAAGAGAAACAGGAAAATAAAATTGCATTTCCATATAAAAACACAGCTGTAATAAACAACCTTAAAACGCGTTAAAGTTAAACAACCTCTATGCAACGTTGTACAGGTTTTATAAAAAACGCTTTTGCGTTTCGATTCATTTAAAGACGTGTATAATTAAACTTTTAACTTAGCTAAAAAAGTGAAAGTGGTTGGTAAAATAGGACTTTTTTTTTAATTTTACTTTATGTTGAGTACTCTGACTCTTCTTTCATTCTAAAGAACCGACCTGATATTTATACGACACCAGAATTAATGAATACTGTTTCGACTTACCATTGCTGGGCGGTTTGTCCGGTTTTGGTATTATTCACCCCGATTACCGTTGTCGTTTCCGACTCAAAAACACACGACTCTTCCTGACTCCCATTATGCTTGTCGTTTTCAGCCGACAAACGTCGGATAAAAATTTAAACGACTTTTTGTAGTAGATTTTAAGTCGTCTCCCGACTCTGTCTATTTTTTTTTTTTTGTGAGAAAGTTTGGTCCTGACAGGTCAGAGGTGATAGTAGATGATGCGTTTATTCGTTGAATGTTTTACCAGTGGAAAATCCATGAGAAAAAAAAATTGTTATCGTGTTAAAAATTAAAAAAAAATCGTTTGAAGACTGAGACCAAGATCGAAAAATATTGGAATTCAATTTCCGTGACAATTAATAGCTACGGGCCTCCAACAACAGATGGTAATGGATTATATCAGTTTTGTATTTTATTTAAAACATAAGTTTTCTTATGATTTGGTCCGATTTAATTTATTAGGTGAATTTAAGATACCGGGAAATCCTGTTTTGTCATAAAAAGATAATATGTTCCTCAGTCATATTGGCTTGTATCCATATATGCAATTTGATAATGCTTATTATCTTTTCAAAATATATGCTAAGTGTTGGCTGTGCTAGTTCTAGTTTAAAATAATTTCCTACACCGTTTTGACATCCTCCTGCAAGGAGTCTTAAAGTTGCTGCTAGCCTTAACACAGACGGCACTAATCGAAATGCATTCGGAAAGTATTTGATCTTCAATTTGTGCTCTAAAGTCATTTGTCTACCCACTTTGTTCAAGTTCATCATCCTCTCTTTTTGAAATATAGAACATTTCAATGCTATTCATTTGAAAAAATTGTCCAACTTTTATTTACTTGTTTGTCTTTATTTGATTTCAAACTAAAAACAGAGACCAACTTGACACATAAAGACCAGTGATGCCAATCTTTCTCAAGGCATTCAAGTCGGGTTCAAATCTACTACAAATTCCTCGAGTCGGGAGGGATGAGTAATAGAGTCAAAACGACAACGACAACGCTAATCGAGGTGATTATAGCCTCCGAAAACTTTCACATGCTGGAATTTGAACGAAAAATTCCCCAAGAATATTGGTCAGCTATGTTTGTAAAGAGTGGTAACATTTAAATAGCAAAATTGAAACAAAAGTTTGTATTGAAGGTACATTGTGAAGTCATCTTTAACCCTATTATGTTAAGCGAATAGACAAGCGACATTATTTAGAGTGAATTATAAAAATTGACAACAAAATGCGCGTCGACACCTCACTGCCTAATTAAAACTAACAGCATCTTACTTGCTGCTTTCTGCGTTGACATTTGCGCAAACTTTACAAAAGTGAACGAAATGCCATTCCAGATTTTCCTGTAACATGTTCTAGAATTCACCCTTACAATGTTCCTTGATAAACAGAAATAAAAACCAAACAATTTTTTATATATATTTTGTTTTTAATAATTTTATATTTTTATTCATTTTGTGTTCTTCAGTAAATATTTAACTCTCCTTAAGGAAAAAAAAAAAAAACAAAAAACATTCTTACTTTTTGTTTTTCTTTCTCACTCTCGCTCATTGCATTATTAAATAATAATAATAAAAAATATAACTTAAACTAAATTTATAATTTCTTACATTAATATTATTAAGCTCTTTAATCACTGAGCGAATATTTAATAATATATTATTTTAAACTGCAGTAGTTTTTTTTTCCCAAATAGAATATAATATTCGTATTTTGTTTAAATAGAAAAAAAACAATAAAAAACCGTTATGTATAACACAATAAGAAACTAATTTTGATTTAAAGCCAAAGTAGTATATTGGAAGATTTTAATAATATTAAATTAAGTTATAATTCTTTTAAAAAAATTAAATAAATATTTATTTTTTTTTCATCTTATGCATGTCTTTTTATAGTATATATAATTTTCTACTAACTAAAGTCTTTCTCTTAAAATTCTAATCGTATTCAGTTAGTTGGTGGTTTTTACTTTTTAAAATGTTCTTTTGTGTGTCAACTTAGATGCTAAATTTTTATTTTATAAACAAACAGGGAGACCATCCATTTTTCAAAAAATATATACCTTCCTCAAAAACTTACTTTTACATAAATGTGTGTGTGTTTTTTTTTTTATTTACTTATGTTTTTCCATCACCATATTTGATTGCACAATTTACCCGAATTGTAGTTAGATTTTTTGTTTATTTTTTTTTCTTTTTATTTTGTTCTTATTCAGAGTTGCCGCATTCTTTAATTGTTTGTAGAAAGTTTTGCCGCTTCTATTGCCCATAAACAAATTTTCAACATATTTTTCTTTTTCTTTTATAGATTTAAATGATTTGTTTTAACAAATAAAACAAAATGTATAGGTATAAAAATATTTCTTACGACTAAACAATTAAGAGATTCAATATCAGTACAGTTTGCGATCGATAGTTTTTTATATCATATTTTGTTTTTTCTTTTAAATTAAACTTAAAAACTAATTAATTTACTGGATAAATTATTTATACACGAGCTGGATGCGTTCATTTATGGACAATAAAAGCCGGCTCTATTGGAGAGCTTAATTTCTGTTCGATGATTTCAAAAAACAAATTCATTTCTTTTTCATAATTTATTTAATTTTAGTTCTTAACGAATAAAGTAAAAAAAAATGTTTTAACAAAATTCATTTGCTTGTAAAAAAAAAAAGCAAAATAAAACAATATAAAATTTCAATTTGGAAAATTGTACATGATTTCTGTTTTGGCGCGTAACTAAAGAAAGCAAAGCTAAATTTACAATAGAATTTTTCTTAAAGAAAAATAAAAATTAAATAAACAAACTTCAATATTTAACGAAAAAATAAACAGGTTTTTCTTTAAAAAAAAAAACAAAAAAAAAAAAAAGCTCTAAATTCATAATACGTTCCACAAACAGAATCCACTCTCGATAAACTCTCTTCCATCGAGAAAAAAAAATAATAAAAATAATAAAGCACATTTTATTTTTGTAAAGAATGTCCAGCATTTCTGTTCTAATTGTGGACCGGCATCGGCAATTGTCCTAGCAAATTGTTCGCAAACTGCGAATTTGTGAATTTAAAATGACGCTTATCGTAGAACTTCAGTAGGGCCGGTGAATAGGGATGATTTTCCTTCAAATGGATGTAATGCACTTCTGGTTCACAGGTTGTATGACCGCACTCCTCACACACATACATCTATAGAAGAGAAAGCAGTTTGATAAAAAAAAAAAACTTTTAGGAGAAAAATATCCTTCTTAACAAACCTTAGCTCTACGCTCCTTGTAAGCGTATTGATGTTGCACACTGTGCACTTTGAGGCAGTGCGACTCGAGCGAACACCGCTGCGTGAAACTCTTTTCGCACAGGTTGCACTTGTACGGCCGGACACCGGTGTGCGTTCGTGTGTGCCGCTTCAGATCGAAGGTGTCGTTGAAGCCCTTGCCACAGAACGTGCACAAGTATCGCTTGATTTCCGAATGACATTTCATATGTCGATTCAGCAGTCTTTGCAGGGTGAATGTCTTGGAACAGATGCGGCAAATAAATTTCGATGGATCATCTTCACACACGGTAGCAACAACCGATTTGTTCTTTTCATCTTCACGAATGCGATGACCGTGGGTGTTCTCGATGGCGAGGGGATTCTTGATGCCATGACCACCGTTTACGAATTCTAATTGCACCTCGGGCGGTAGTCCCAACTGGAAAGAGAGAGAGAAAAAAATGCAATGGAAAATTAATTAATGCTAATTAGGAGTATTTTGTGGAGATTGAACTTGAGCGGAGAAAAATAAAAGAATGGACGTGAATAAGGAGTAAGAAACGGAATAATGTGAAAACGAGAGCTCTGCTTTTACTAATTGAAAGGGGTTAATTTTAAGCGGGCAATCAAAACACGCTAATTCAGAGTAAAACGTTCAGTGGTTTATTTTAGTGTAACCTTATCACAAACGTATCAAAATGTCGAATAGCGGCTTTATTATTAACTAGGATTTCATATTTAATTCTTTGTCTCGCACTTCTCAATGGATGCACGCCGTTTTAACCCACGCGATAAATAAATGGCGCCTGTGTTAGCTCGCAAACTTCTATAATCAAACCTGACGGGGAAATAACTCCCCGAAATAAAATCATTAAAACCGCAGGATCGAGTTGAAATCAAAGCAGCTAAAGTTCGTTAATACAGAGAATATAACGAAGAAGTCCTCCATTTGAGGTGAATGGAGATTTAAGCCAAACGAGAAAAGCTTACACAAATGCCTCCTTTGGTAGACTGCTCACGTTCAGTCAGACGTTACAAACTGCAAGAGTTCAAGGCCTTTCGTGACCTAGCGCATAACCCAACCAAGCGTATTGTGTGAGCCCATAAAAGTCAGTTTTAGTAATGCCCGTTCTCTAACCAACTCCGAAATATTACAGTGTCAAAAGTTCAAATATCTGGAATCTACGATCAACAGCGAAGCAACCATGGATGACGACATCAATCATCGTGTAAGGGAAGGGTTGGTGAACTGGCAGGAAATCTCTGCAATCCGATGTGACCGAAAAATGTCCCCTAAGCCGAAAGGAAGGCTCTACACCGCAGTTTTATATTCGGCGCTCACATACGGTTGTGCTGTTAGTCCACAGTGTTGGAAAATGTACAAAATGTATGAGCGCAAATTGCCAGCAGCAGGAGTAACAAAGCCTGATCGAATAAGAAGTTCCAAAATCCGAGGAGCTTTCACGTCACGTTCAAATGAGTTCGAATGGCGAACCCCAGCACGAAAAAGAGGCTAAGTGACGAAGTGATACGAAACCGGCAGATATTTTTTCAGGTCGAATCGGCAAACCCCACAGGCGGACCAGTAAGGATGCGGTGAAGTGGGAAGGCTATGATCCCTATTATTCTGATAATTACCTCGTCGATATAAAGGAAAAAAGAAGTTATGAGGCCAAGCTAAATTATACAGCAACATTTCGGCATTTTGGGTAGTGGGAATTCACAAGGGAAAATGCCTCTAAAGTGCCTTTGTGGTGAGGTGAACATTTTGGACTGGAAATGCACTTTCAGTCACGAACTACAACTGACTTATAGTCGAAAGAGTTTACACTGGGAAACCGTCTCAAATACTAAAATCGATTTAATCCATCCAAATCCTTCAGCCTCCCTAATACATAGTGTCTTCGAGACTAAAGTCCTGGTTTCTGGCCGTAGGAAAATCGAGGCAAATGAGAGAGCCGATAAACTGGCCAACGATTGCTCCGTTCTACGCGAATTCACTGTGATTTACATCAAATCAAAGGCCGGTTCTAGGTAAAAGAATATGACATTGGCCAAGTTGGCTGAAAGGCTTGTTTGGCCAAGCTCCGCATACCCTACAATACTTACTGCTGTTACTCCGGGAACACATCTGAGAGTGAACGCTATTCTCTCTGTCGATCTCCAGCTTTAGCCAAAACAAGATATCGAACTTCGGATTAACAGAAACCTCACCAAATGGTGGTTTGACTTTGAACCTCTAATCTTGTTGTTTTGGAAATGACGGAACGTAGAACGTTAATGAAAGCAATTTTAAGTTTTCTTTGTTTCTAGTACAACACTAAGACATAGAATTTATCCTAAAGTGGTCATCTAGTCTGAAATAAACAAGCATGTCACCCGGACCTTCCATATAGAAGAATCGGCATAACCGAGTTTGTGCCAAGACAACTTTGATTCTTATTGATAGTCAACCACTAGTGAGGCAGAAAAACCGAAGGGCGGTTTTGGCATACAGCAACATAGAGCAACATAGGGTAGCAAATGATACTTCAAAGTTAAGGTTTGATTGAAAGCTTTTTAGATTAATTGCATTTTTGGTTATGACTATGTCCTGTTTTTTTTTGTTGGTTAATTAGCAAATGATTTTTCTTCTTAGCCCACTGAACATCATCAAGTCTAGATTGCGGACGTCATCCGCATGCATGATTGCCTTGCAACATTTCAAAGATTAAACGTCAAATAGTAAATCGGCAGATGAACAAGAATTGACCACTGTTGGATGAGAGAAAAGCAAAGAGCTGAGAGTTCTTAATGAGGGCCACGGCAGTTCCCAATAGAGAATGCCTCTTCACAAGCGGAACATAGGATACTGAGGCAAGACCCGTCAACAAAAAAAATTAAGCATCACCAGCGCTGAAGCAGGTTCCTTGCCAAATTTCTTCAACTACTTTGATGTGATCTAAATCAAGATAAGGACAAAATGGCAGCAATTGGTCAAAGATCTTTTGGAAAACTATTGAGATAAAAACAAATATTGAAGTTTGACGACTTTATGGCGAAAAACAAACCCGCATTTTTTGGGACAGGAATAAACACTTCGAAAGGCGGGTATCGTATAGCTACAAACTGGACTTTGTCCCTTGCCATTTCCAAGGGTGACGGAGTCTTTCTTAAACTTATTAATCCTCCCAATAAATGGAAAGCCCAAGTATGCATTACCAACAAGCGATAACCAATAAACTCTTCGGTCTCTTCAGTCTTCAAACAATTACGATGCGGATTCAAGTCTATACTACATTCGCCGTTCAATCCAGACCGCTGAATATGCAGGTTAACTGGAGAAGAATTGACGCTCGCATATCTCTATGCGCACCGCGATGATGCTGGCTAAATTGTTCGCCCTATTATAAAGCATGAAATCCCTTTTCTTGCACCTCACACAGGTCCACGGATTCAAATGAAAACCATCCGAAAACCAACCCCCTAACACATCTACATCTATATCTACAATTTACAAAGAAAAAACCACAACACACAACAAGAGGGAAGACATCGCACCAACAACAAACAGCACAACACCACAACAACACAAGACACCAGCACTCTTACAAGAGGGAAAAACATGAAAAATATTACAATTTCTTTGCCAGGAACGCACGTCCTCTCAGAAAAAGGAAATATTTTAGATGCTTACCCTTTGCTGTATTATATGGAACTTGGTCTCGTGCAGTGGCGGTATATGTGGCGAGAGTGCCTGTATGGCAGCGCCACCGACACCGCTCACCACAATACCGTTTGTGGTCGTTAACTGCTGTTGTTGGTGGTGTTGAGCTTCCCGCTTGAACTTCTGTTGGAGCTGCGAAGACGTTAGACTTACACTTTGGATGATGGGCTTGGCATCGACCGGATCAAGAGTGCCAGTTGACGCATTCGACATCTGGTGACTACTGCTCGAGGAAGGTGATGGCAGCGACAGATTGCTATTGTCACTGCCCATGTGATGGTAGTTGCTGTTGTTCAACGCATGAGACAACATTCCCTGGTGATGATTGTGATGATGGGAATGTTGTTGCTGCTGCTGTTGTTGCTGTTGCTGCTGCTGGTGTTGTGCATGTGCGTGTTGTGAATGATGATGATGGTGTTGAGGGTGGGAGTTATGCTGCTGATTTGAGAAATGATGCTGCTGCTGCTGTTGCTGGTGATGATGATGCTGTTGCTGCTGCTGCAGATGCATGTGAGCCTGCTGATAGCTCGGCGGTGGCGGTGTTGATTCTGGATACAGTTTGCTGCTTTGCAGGTGGAACCGTGTCGAATCGAAGCAATTGTTTCCGCCGCCACCGCGACTGCTGTTAGGACCTGGAGTATTTGTTATTTGCTGAAGTAGATTCTCATGAAAAGCGTCTATACAGCTGGCCGCATCGACCGGAGTTATCGAGTCGGGAGTCAGCGAAGGTGTTGAAGCCAATTCCAAGTCCTGGCCGGGACTTGGCGAGTCTTCACTCGGCAGTCGCTGTAGAAATGAGCTCAAGTCCACAGCATCGGACAAAGTGTCTAGAATGTGATCTCCAGGCGATGAGAACGTCAGCGTCGCTGTGAATTGAAGTGGATCAACCACCTCGGACATTATTGAGTCGTTCACATCGTAGCCGCCGCCGTTGCCATTGCCATAGCATCCCTGATTGCCGCCGCCATTATGAGAGAGGATTCCCTGATGCGAAAAATTACTAATGTCGATCTTGGTGTCGTACTCGATGTCGGGCTCGTCCTTCAGAATGATACCGTACGCTGCATGATTGAACATGGGATATTTTGAGTTAAGACCATTAATATTATTACCGTTTGTTGAATTATTACCCTGGCCGTTGGCGAACGCCGCCGTCGATCCGAGATGAGTCATCTCTGGCGAGTTCCCCTGGCCGCTTCCACCCGCACCGATACCACCGCCCATACCTACACCATCGCCGCCACCACCCATTAGATAGGCGGCTGCGTTTTGTATCAAAAAGTTGCCATTCGCCGCGTTATACGAGTTCATACTGTTGCCCACGCCTTGTGCTTTTAAACTTTCGTAGAATGGGGGCAGGGACCCCGTCGGTGGACTGTTCGGACCGTAATTTGAGCGCCCGTCACGTCCACCACCCATACCTCCTCCGCCGCCGCCTGTACCACCGCCCAGGCTTCCGCCGTTACCCGTACTACTGCCGCCGCCGCCTCCGCTGCCAAACTGTCCACCAACACTAAAGCTCAGACCAGCTGCTCCTCCGTTTTGGTGACCGCCCGCGGAACCTTGACCAGAATTACCAGCTCCGCCGCTATTCGATGACCGTCCGTGACCTGCCGCCGCCGCTAGGATGCCACTCAACTTGGCTAATCGTGGATTCGCGAGTACAGCTCTCGCTGCCAATATCGCACTTCGTCGTCTCGCCTCGCGTATGCGCCTCTCACGCTCGGCCGCCTTCTCTTCGTCTTCGAACTCGCTTCGTCGCTTCGGTACGTGATAGTCGATCGGTTGATCTTGCTCTGGACCCAAATGAGCCAGAGACAATGCAAGCGGAAGGCGGGTATCGTGTGATTCACTGGGCTTTGGTGTTCTCTGTATCACCGAACACCTTACTGCCGGTTCAGGCGGTGGCGGTGGACTGGGACGTGTTTCCGCTGGTGGCGGTGTTTTTGTCGTTCGCAAACTGAGCGGTTTCTCCTCTGGTACGAGTGGTTTCTCGTCAACAATTAACTTGCGATCCTCGGAGTCTGAGTCGGTATCGGAAATACCTTCTACTTCGCGAACTGCGGCCGGAACAGAAGCTACAACCACCTCAGTGGGATACTCTTTGCGTTGGGCTTGTGTGAGAACGTGACCACGACTGCCATACGGATGGTCACCGCCGAGTATTGATGAGAAAAATCGCCTCGGTCGTGGCGGAGGCGATGAATGTACTGTGGGTTCTGCCTCTGTGGACGCTGCTACTGTTGTTGTTGTTGGACTCGCGTCGGCTGTAGTTCGACTAATGGGCAGGGTAGGCGCTGTGGTTGCTGTTTCCAATGTGGGACAACTATTTTTGGTGTATGTGGTGTGTGGGTGATGGTGTGATGGTAGTTTCGGTTCGGGGGATGCTGGCGGAGCCAAGCGATTATCCTCGTGGAAGATGTCACGAACTGAAAAGATAGAGACAAAAAAACGAAACGGTTTTAGTTTTTTGGTGTTTTTAGGAAAAGGACTTTTTAGGGAGTGTGCTTTGATGCGATGCTACCTTAGAGAGCTGCAAGTGTAAAATTTTATTTATTTAACAAACAAACTCTGAAACTTCGGCTATGATCGAAGTGAAACTGCAAAAATATTGCGTTGCCGTTGGCTTTTGTGCAAGTTCATTTGGTTTAGTAATAACCAAAGTTTCCACTGTTTAACGAAATTTCATGGAAGAAATACATAATTTCTACTGCGTATTTTAACAACAAGCTCTGATAAAATAAACCGTATATAAGGGTACCCGCAATCAACTTTAAAGAGGCGCTCAAAGGTTGACTGAAGTGCCGTTGACTGCTTCCCAGATACCTATTCCTTAACATTGCCCAAGACCTCCTCATTTTGGACGTCTACGAATGTAGAAGTGCAAGGAAACATCCCTTGTATCAGAGCCCTATACTTTTTTAGGATTAAATCTATTGCTCACGACTCAACCGACGTAGCGGCTTCATCATAAGGTGAAAGATCAATCAAGGAGCTTTTTTAAGACAGCCTAAACAGTGCACAGATAACAACTTCTTTTTTTTTTTTTTTCTCTCTCTTTGTCGTGTATGAGCTGGTTTTGTCGTGCAGATCTTCTACAAGAAATCAAGGCGGCCCGGATACAGCTCGGATACCCCGCCTCTTCTAAATAGTGATGAAAACACAGCGCAGGGAATTGCAGAGAAGCACCATTTCCAACAGCTGCTAAATTGTCGAGAGGTAGGGTAGGATGGTAGGGCAAGAGAACCCGTATTCATTCAATTCTGAAGCAGATAGTGCGCAGGGCAGTTGTTAACATGAAAGGCGCTACATAGAACTGTTGGGTTATGCGGGCGAGGGCATAATATATGACCCTCTGTACGAGGAAGTCAAATGTCGTGGAGGATACAACAGCGAACTGTAGCTGTAGTAAGATGTTGATGTAGTCTAAAAAGCAAGAACTTGAGCTAAAGATTTACTTGTAAGATTTTAGAAAAGTCCTAAATTTGTTTGCTATAAACTTTCGAAATGAGAGAAAAAAATGGCTGGACTACGCAAAGTTTGGATAAACCAAATATTACAAAGGCGTTAGAATCCACGGGATCCGGGCTTTAGGACTAATTTAGAAAGGAATGTCTAGTGTCAATAATAATAACTTCTTTTTTGTTGGATAAGCACTGTTCATCTACAAAAAAGTAAACATAGGCTTTTCCCAATATTCTTTTAGCAGTCCTAATGGAAACTTCATGTCTAAGCGCTGCGGCTAGGCTACCCTACCGATAAGAGTGTGCATTTCACTTAATAGACGATTGTCTCTAGTCTCTTGTGCGGGAGTTTGCCGACTTTGTGTAAAAAGGAAACAAATTTGTAGAAGCAGTTTACATCGTCTAGGGGCCGAGACCCAAGGACACTCTTAAGCAAAATATGTTCTTAAACTAAGACAACCTAAGCAGTTTGCAAATCGGTTATGTATTTTTATTTACTGACAAATTAATCAGAATCATATAACAAAAAATATCCTTCATATCCCACGACCCATCGTGTGCATTAATTTTGTTGATAGGCAGATGTCGCTTTCCTGAAAACGAAAATTCTTTTTTTTTCCCAAAATAACTGTCCATCAAACTGAAAACAAGCACCTTTGTTCGAGATGATTGCCCATGGCTTGACAACAAGACAAAAAAAAAAGTCCTTTAACAACTGTGCAATTTGTATGGGGACAATACTGCGCAAAGGCGACCTAACTGTTGTCGGCCATGCCTGAAAAAAAAAGCTGTCAAAAGCAATATAATATGCACGTTTCATTTGCGAGAATATTCTTAAAAGAAAATTTTAAGTTGAATCAAAATGAAATCTCTTCCCCCGACAACCGCAGGAAAATAAAAATATTTGCGTGAATTACAATCCCTGTTCACCATCATACAAACCGTTCCTTTTATCACCAACAAAAAAAAAACTTTAATTAAGGTCAACTGTTTTACAGTTTTATCCAATTGAAGAAATTTACTTCTTTTCACTCAACGGTACAAATTCTAACTGTTTGAAGATTTTTTAATCTAAAAACAACACTTTTCACTTTATAAAAAAAAAATAAGAAAATAACTTTGGAGAAATAAATTAGCCTCACAGATCACTTCGACAATTTCCAAACGAATAATGACAAAAACGGTTCATTTGGTGCGGCGATAAACCTAGCGGCATGGCGTGATTGACAACTTGACCGATGGACCAAGATGAGCTTTCGCCCCGCTTTGTTTACGCAACATGTATCCTGTTTATGCGCACAAACGGTGATGTTGAGCCAATCCGTTTGACATAACTGCCTGATGGCGCGGTTATTTGAAAACACCAAAACAAAATTTTAAAAACCGAAATACATTGGTTTTTCAAAAAGGATTCACTCGACAAACAACACAAATTACAGCGACTACTATCACAGAATTTAATTATCTTACATGCAGCGTCGAACAATTGTAATTGATGACACTGCACAATTGTGAAGGCTTCGGATATGACGTAAACTGCATCCATATCGATTGTTGGGTGGACTGGTTGTCCTTGCATTTTGTTGAATCATTTAATTCCGAAAGGATATGCAGGTATATAATTTGCTTTGTCAGGATAACGAGAATTTTAAATTTCAAACTATGTTTTATTTTTGGAAGTATGTATTCACTTCACGTCCAACGAATTCGCGTTATGATGACATGTGCCGGTGTCGTCGAATTAAGAAGTTTACAGTGATTTGTGTACAACACATAAGCGACAGCGCGTTGTGTTTTGAAACGGAATTCAAATTGTAATAGATTGATTTCGTTTCGGGCGGTTGGCTGGTCACGCATGATGAATGCAAAAAAATGCCAATAACTCGACATCTGCATAAGCGGTAAAAGCAAATGTTATGATTTGGTTGGCTTGTCAAAATGCAATTGAATTAGGTTTGTTTGTTAAGCTTTTCCGAGTTGATTTGTCAAAGTATTTCAATTTTCAAAAGGAAAATGTATGGTACGTCGGACGCGTTCATAGAAACAGAACACCAACTTCGGCAATCATCGCTGAGAAGTCTGACAAACTTTTGCGATATTCATAAAAGCATCTTAACATTTTTCAACTAAATTTTTTTTTATTTTCTTTGGTCAAATAATGACCATTTCGCTGTCAAATAATCTTATTTTGCAATCGAAAACTGTCAGAAATTGCATTTATACGACCATTTAGCGTGCAGTCTCATCCTACCTTAAGGCGTGCTGGCCAAATTGGTAATTTTGTACTGAAGCTTTGAGTGTGGGCGAAATTTATTTATGAATTTTGATTTATGATTTAAAACAACTTTAACCAAGATATAATGTCTATATCAACGTCAAAACTTTTCTATTAACACAAGTGAGATTAAAACTTCCTCAGGGGTAAAATTTTAAGGAAGACCTTTCTTTTAAGCCTTCTACCCTTATCCGCGCAAACTCAACAATATTCCTAGCTTTGAATAAGAACATCGACCAAAAAGTTTGATTAATGATTTATTGTAGTCTTCCATCACTCAGAACTTGAAAAAATAACCCACCGAGGTCAACACGGTAACATACAGTTTTCCTATGAACAACGAAACATTTGTTCTATTCCCCCGCCGCCGGCTGTGAGTTACTAATTGAAAAATCTCAACATGTTTGCATGACAAGCGAACTGAAGGTTATCGCATACATAACATAGCATAACGTGTAACGATCATAATTCACATGGTCTTACTGCCATTACAGTTCACCTTGACCTTAACTTATAGCCAACTCTATGACACCTATTTTCTTTCGTTCAACCAAAGAGTACAACTCAAGTTTAATTGAATTGTACCACTCTTGATTTACTTCAGAGTGACAGATGTGTCAATTTCAAACACCTCAGTAAAAAAAATTATAAATTTGTTTTTTTTTTTTCAAATTTTATTTTAACATCATCATAACAACAGCTATTGCGGACAACAGTAGCAAAGCAACACAAGAGGGCTTGCTAATCCAACCGGTAAGCACTTAATTCGTTTGTTGCATACGTTCAAGTCCCATGCGGGTGCGAATACTTATATATCGGTACTGTAAACAGGTATATACATTCGGTGAGCATACAAAAATGTATTAATTAGGCATTCACGTATTCTATTCACGTTTTGACGACAATATTTCCGTTAAATACATTAACATATTTAATTCTATTGAATGAGAAGAATTTTTTTGTACACCTCCTCCCTCTCAAACAAAGCAGACATATTGCAAAAAAAAAAATTGTCAAATATCAAAAAAAAAATTAAATATTCCCAAAAAATTTTTAAATAAAGCATGACATTTCGACAGAAATATTGTTGCATCCTACCGTTGCTTATTTACAAATAGGCCCACAACATTATATGCCTAACCTTGAATTAAATTATTGATTTCTGTTATTCGCATTTAAAATATTATTTTTCTTAAACAACTCATAAATAATTTATGATTTAAAAAAAAATTAAAGCTTGTTTTAATTATTTGATGTCGAGTGCAATGATCTTTTTCGAAATTATTTTCGAACAAGCAGAAAATGAAAATGTGAACGGAATTTTAAATTGTTTTAATTACATTTGGATAGTTTTATTGGACGATGTTTGTTTTAGTGAATATTAAGTTTTTTCCAAGAGAGAAATAAGGAAGCTTGTCGTGGGGGAGGAGTCATGTTGGGAGTGTATTTTCATTATGGAAAATACTTACTCTAAAATATTCAAAAATACATTGAAATGCTGTGAGTGGTGGAGCCTAAATTAAGTACATCTATTGCTGTAAAAACGAGCAAGTACACGTCAAAAGGAAATTGCCATTTCGCAATCGGATAAACAACGGAATTGTTTTTTAGAGTTGATTATTTTTTGAGTTTGAAAATATAACAATTAACTCATTTGAAAGTTGTTACAATTAAGAGATCTCTCGCAGTCGGCATTAGTATGTATATGATTGCAAATTTGTAACCTCTTCAAAAAATGATCGTCCTCCTGACACTTAATTTTTCAAGATTTGTTCAAAATGTTCAATGATGTTCAAAAACCATTTGCTGTACTGTGTTAAAGACCCCTCTATGTCAAACTGGATTACTTTTTTTTTTGAATTTTCTGTTACACACAGCAAACAAAACTCATATCCAGTTCGATTTTTAATCTTCTCTTTGGCAGATTCAAAATTGTATTAATCTCCTGATTTAGGTGTAGTTTAATTTTTAATCTGAGCTTAATGCTCGCT
Source organism: Ferdinandea cuprea (assembly GCA_963576555.1). Taxonomy (NCBI): domain Eukaryota; kingdom Metazoa; phylum Arthropoda; class Insecta; order Diptera; family Syrphidae; genus Ferdinandea; species Ferdinandea cuprea. The sequence goes on from OY754958.1 coordinate 136,437,669, forward strand.
GAAAAGGTATCTTGTGACAAACCCGCACAGCAGATGGCTGTCAATCGGCGTTCAACAAGTTATTGAATTGTAATAAAAATCCACTTAAATTCGCAGATTTTCCCAATACACATCTCTAAATCGAAAACCTATCGACAAATAGGTACATAATCCTGCAATACAAACAGGATGACAGTCGATAGAAAATTAATTTTACTTCATTTTGCGATCGAATATCTACTTCATAGCTGACTCAAGAAGGCTTAATTATTTCAAATCACCATATACAGACTTTGACGTGATACAAAAAAAAGAATAAAAATAAATAAACTCCGAGAAAACAAGTTGTATTCGCAACGACATCACACAGTTTTTATTACCCCTCTTCCGCCACACTTCTGCATCCAGGCGAAGTTGTTCTTAATCGACATTTGTTTTGTTTCTTTATTTTTTTATGGCTTCAAAAACCTTGATCTTGATTTTAAAGTTGATTTCAATGCAAACCTAATGTATACAGAATTTGCATAAGTATGCATTTGCAACGAAGAAACATGTTACGGAATTCCTTGCATTCAATTAAATGAAAATAAATGAATTTTTGTTTTAATTTCTTTATTCTCCGTCCATGCCGTTGCACATTCTACCTTAAGTGCAATGAGATCGTGCCTTTAAGGTGAACCGCAAAATAATGCAGTGTAATTTAATAGAAAAAGCTTTTCATCGATGCATTTCAAAGCTTTCGCCGTGAATTTTTATTTTTAATTTTTTGACAGTTGAATTTGTTTTGATAAATGTTTGTGTGTTGCTGAGGAAGTTTAATGCAAAACAAGTGGGAAAATAATTTCCCTAGTGAGTTAATAAGAAATGCAAATTAAATTCTACCCACAGTGGTTTCGCAAATCCCAAGTGGCAAAACAAATGCAATAGGATTCTACTTGGAAATTTTATATCCAGTCTGGTTTACCTGTTGCACATTATTTGTATGCATAAACATAATCTTGGATCTAGTTAGGCACTAGGCAGAAGAAAAGGGAATACGAAAGTCAACTCAGCAGACTCTAACTCAACCCCCGAATGGATGCACACAGAACGAAACAAGAAAAGGGCATCATCCAGCGCGACCGGCATAGGTAAAACGCAATTTTTTCAAAGAGAAAATACCCGCATGCAGCATAATAGCTGTATAGATTGTAGAAATGACCGTGAATTGGCGACTGGAATTTTTATTTGTATTTTTTGTTCTTACCTTTGGCAAACGAAGGCACAAACAGAGTGAAAAAAAGAAGGATTTTTGTTGTTCTCTCTCTTTTGCTGCTTCTGTTTCTAACCCTCTTCTTAAAATGTATTATGTATCTGAATACCTGTACAATGGAAGATTGTACGGGTAAAAGGTACGAGTAGATGCAACAGGTAATCAATTAACGTGGATTGTAGAGGTTAAGGAATAAAAAAATAAAAACACATTTTGTAGAGGAAGCGAAACAGGTTTTATGTGTGGGTATACGAATATGAGAAAAGCAGAAGAGAATCATTACTGGGATTCTTCTAATTAGAAACAACCTAAGCAGAGTTATATTTTTAGTGTTTTTTTTTATATTTCTGGGAGGAAATATTGTGCTAATTATAAATAGACGCGTAGTGGTCATTTGACAAGGGGAAATATATGTATTTTATTTATTTGAACAGACCTACACGGTTAGCGGGCTTAGAGTGAAGTTATGGACGCAGGTTTCTGATTTTTTTTTGCTTTTTCTCAAAGAAAACATATGGACATATTGTGGAAATGAAAGAACATATGAACGTTGATGTTTATGCGTGTTGGAAGGAATGATCGAATAAAGCCGTTGTTTAGTAATATTTGATAGACGTCAATGCAGAGTCTTAACTTTTTTCTTACTCCATTCTATTTGCGTCATAAAACATGTCGTTGACACATGAAACATCATGATCCAAATGCACCCTTTAATTATTCAAAGAATCTCGCCTAGGTATTTGAGTACAAACTACGCGAATAAAAATTTCATTGACGTCAAACTGAAATAAGTGGCAGCCCAAGTTCACCACCACACAAGAAAGCATTAATTTGCGTCACATTTTTTCAAAATGTCACATTAATTAGTTTCTAGGAAATATTGTTATGATAGTAACTCCTTCACTGCAATGGAGTGGCATAGCTTGTCAAAATTTAATAGAAATTCACAAAGCCAACAAGAATATAATGCAAATTTCACGTTCGTCAGAGTTAAACAACTTATTATCGGCCTTTCCCAAAGAATCCGGTGTATCGGTTATAATGGCAGACATTTTGACGTCTTTGTCGGAAAGGATTGTGATATAACATACGTCGTATGCGATGACAGGTTTTTATAACTGCTATTTTTTCATTACAAGCAGAACGAGCTTAATTTTAAATGAGAAGGCAAATTTGCGCAATTGTTTTGACAGCTGGGTACATTCTATTGATTTTATCGATATGAGGAAATCCGTTGCGATGAAAACGGTATTGTTGGCGTACAGAATGGGACCAAAAAGATTACCTTGTCTTTCCGTCATATCCGTTGCCTTCCATTAGCGGGGCTACGACCAAAAATTAAAATGAAATTAAGATAAACACCGATTTTGAGTTTCAGTTCCCATCGTATCTGAGAAGATCTATAGAAACAGCAATAGGTGTGTAGTTGATTCATCTGTATGTCAGTTATGTCAATATTTCAACGCAACGGATACTTTTATTTTATGCGTCGGCGTCAAATTTTTGAAATGTCATATTAATTAATTTCTAAGAAACATTATGACAGTAATGGCCATTACTAAAGTGACACACTTTGACCTTAACATATATGTGACATGAGTCACGCAGTGGGAAGAAAGCGCACCACATCGACAACGACGCCGTGATGTTATGTCACGAAAACTAGCTCAAATGCATAAATAAATGAATGAATGAAATTCTTCAGTAAAGAATTCAAAATTATACATATTCGATACGCCATTTATTAACCGGAAAACACATCAGCCATTGAAGTCATCGACCTAACTCGCCCGGTAGTTTATTTCTTCAATTTGTTGGTCTTGCATTTCTATTATTTTTCTATTTTGTTCAATATTTTGTTGTTATCCAATTGAGGTGACAAAACAACAACAAATATAAAAACACCACAACTTTGAACATAAATTGCCATCCCCCTCCTGTCAATGGGCTTTTTTTTCCATACCGAATGAGGTAAAAATGTAAATCGCACATGTTTTGCCGTGTGTGTGCCGCCCGCAAGATATTCTCTCTAAAAAAGGTAAAAAAACAACCTCCGAAGAATCTAAATATTTACATCACACCTACGTGACCAGAGTGATAGCGTATACACCGCAAAAACCTACCCACATGTCAAACAAAGGTAAAGTGCGCGCGAATTCTGTTAGTTTTTTTTTATTTTGCTGTCATTTTTGTGTCTGTTGTGTTATTGTTTCTATAAACTTTTTACAAAACTGTCGTCAGAAGAACAGCAAACAGGCGCGCAAAGGTGCAACAAAAAAAGAAGACACAATCAACATGGTTGCGGGCTATGTCGCCGGGTTTTATTAATTTTCTATCTCCAGGAAGACATCGCTTGTGTCCACATGGCGGAGTATTCCATTAAAAATGTCCTCATCAAATATTCCGTTCACGATTAATTGTATCATAATGTACATAGTGGTGGTGTGGATGTAGAGTGGACTATCGCGTTTTTCATACAAGACCTATGTTTGGGGGGAACATTTGATTGTCGTGGCTACTGTCATTCTTTAAGGTAGAAGCAACAGCAACAGTCTATATGCACATACTCGTTGTACTTTTATATGGATGGTTGGAATTGGAAGTCAACTTGGATAATTTGCTATTCGTGATTCGAATAGGCGAATGTGGGGAAAAAGGCTATTGTCCTTTTTGTAATAGTATTGTTAAGTATTGCTATCGCGCACAGGTGACAGCCTTCATGAAAATGTGTTAATCTGTTGAATAACACTCTGTCTCCTACATTAGGAAAAGTAGTTAAAGGCAAATTGTCAATTGTTCTTATTTGACATATGGATTTTTGAGTGATAAATTGTGATTTGATACTCAACTTGCTTTGCTCTACCAATAACTAACCTAAAAATGTAAGCGGACTCTTAAAAATCTCAGTGGGACCACCAACTGAACCTCGCCTAATCAAAACGTTTTCATTAGTATGGAAATATGGGAAGCTTCGATACTTACTAGAAGGAATTACAAGGGTTTCAATGGCCGCTTCCAGAAAATGTCTCTGGCTCACACATATTGACAGATAGGAAATATAAGAGAGGATTTAACGGCAAATTTTAAATGTTTTTAGTGGATTGACAGACAGGGATGTGAAGAGTTGTTGTCGAGATGTTTTTGGCAAATGCTTTACTGAATGCTTCCATTTATTTTGCAACTTATTAAATAGTGTTGTTTCTATCTTCACTGGCATTCTGATAAATATACATATAAATACTGGTCAATGAATAAATTTGAAGTATTCGAAATGCCAAACACACATATTAAAAATTAGCGTGCACCTCGCAGAAAAGTGTCATTCAATTTATCTAACCCTAATTGTAAAAAATAATTTGCTACGAGAACGTAACTTAGATATATCCAACCTGCTATTACTGCTAATTTTTGTTTATCAAATTTTCGATCAAAAGATTGAAATTTGATTAAGTTGTTTTGTGTTGTAGCATGAAAAGTACATGTACAATCACTTAACTTTCTCAAAGAAATATCAAATCTGAACTTTGAAGTAGAACATCTTTTTCAATTCGAATTTGATATGACTGATATTTCAATTTTCATAAGCCTGACATCAGGCAACAAAATGTACACATGTGAAGAAATCATTTCAAATGTGCTTTAATCCAAATCAGTTCTGTCGAAGTCAAGTGACAGTTTCGTGCAAAAACTTAAAATTAAGAATAATTATAACAAGTTATTGTCGGCTACTGTATAGACAACTTGTTAAAATTTGAGTATAGGTCTTCATTCTTCAGACAAATTGACAGAGTAATTTGTGTAGTTTGAATGAATGATTGTTCTTCTTTTTTCGAACTTCAATTACACTGAAATTGACCGCAAACGAAATTCCAAAATCTCTATTATTTTGTACTACTGAGAGAAAAAATAGTTTTTTTTTTTACTTTAATTTGTAACTTCTGAATCAAAATGACGGAGTAGTTCAACAACATATTCGAAAAAGTGAAATTATAAGCAACTTCGAATAAGTTAGTAGGCATTCGAACAAATTTAACTACCAAATGTTTCGAAAAATTAACAACGTTTTTTTTTCCAGCATCTGAGATGTCAGAGAGACTTTTGTGGTATTCGTATTCGCGTTTGCATTTGTGGCAACATGCACATTTTATGGACGCACCTAAACAATTACAACGCTTGTATGTTTGTATACAAAATTTGCATTTGCGAATTGAAACAGCAAACAAGCACAAAACAGTGATACTATGTATATTCTGTGATGCATAGTTGCATTTCCATACGTGTCCAAGTACTCTTCATTAGAATCGGTTTAGAGACAAACATATCACACTGACGTTAGAGACGACAGTGAACAACAAACAGGCAAAAAATAGCGAATAGTGCACACACCAGACCCATTCGACTGTCACATTTGCGTTGGTCAGTTTGTCACCGTGACAATTTATTTGCGTGTGTGTGTGTGTAGTGTTTGCATTCCGAGTATTTGCTGATTTATTTCGATATTTTTAATATTTATTTTTAGCTTCAATGCGTGAAGAATAGCAACAATATTGCTGCAGTGCACTACCGCGTTTTATTCATTTACTGTACAAAAATTTAGGTCAACGAATAATAGCCAGTAGATAAGGCTTGTAGTGATGATGTTAGTAATGGTGGTGTTGGTGGTGGTATTTGCCAAAGTGATGTTGACGTTTTATGACAGTTGTTGTGTTTGCGTTTTAAGAGTTGGTTCTTAAAAAGGTACCCTAGACTGACAGATGGCAGCAAAAAAAAATAAAAGAAAAAAAATGAAGGTAACTACTAATTAACCCAGAATAACGTATCAATGTATCAACTGCAACAAAATTGTGTACAAGGTCAATACACATGACATACACATATACACATTGAATCAGTTACAGTTGCATGCAATTCTCTCAGCGGCAAAAGTGGTTTGTTGTACTGTGTTCTACATTACATCTCTCCAATACACACGATGAGCTGTTTCAGTTTATTATTTTTTTTTCTCCATTTGTTCCACTTGGCAATGCACTGTTATTATTAGCGTATTATGTCAATGCTAACCTTGATCTGTATATAGAAGTTGGTGTAGGCTTTGGAAGACTAGTATAGGTAGGTATCCACATGGAGATGTGAGTCTCTTGTTTTTTTCATTTTTTAATTTTATGACGGAGAAATATAGTTGAGCTGAGCTTCTGACAGTTGATTTGAATGGTGTCAGTTTGATTTGACAGAGAGTGTTTGTTACTTTCGATCATTGAAAATGACAAGAAACTGTTGATGTTAGAATTTGTTCTGAATAGAACAGTTGTGTGTGTGGTTAAATGGATCAAAGGGAAGTGATCTCATCTTTGAAGAACCAATGTCAAATTTAAAATGACAGATGGAGGTGAAATTTACAAGTTTATAGATTGTTCTTAATTGGATCGTCAGCGGTCTTTCGAGAACATGTTTTTTATCATTCGAAAGATTGTTTGTTCGATGACAGGCGGAAAAAAAACTAGCACATGCGATTTGTTAGCATTTTTAAGTGGCAGATGGATTCGAAAAAGATGTTGGTTGTTTTTATGGCAACGAAATATGAACTAAATTAGCATTCAGTCATTTAAGCTCCAAATTCAAAACATATTAATGTGTCACGCTTACTATATGGCAGCTGCAGCCTTGTTAATTTGAATGCATTTATCGCTATCGCAAGATAATGTATCAAAAAAGAGCACTTTAAGCCACAGGAAGTTGTATCAATTCCAAGGACATCACATATCATATACTCAGCCGCTGTAACCCTTGTGCCGCTTCTAAGAAACCACTCAAAGTCACACCTTTCCCCAGCTTGAAAAATAAAATAAAACGCGAATGCAACTCAATTTCTCGATAAAACCGCCAAGCATACACAAGTATTAGAAATTCAACAACCCTTTTTTGCATACACGACAGCAAACAAGGGCGAAAACAACATGTTACTCTTCAAAGTGAAAAGGTGAATTCTAAGGCAAATTGAGTATCGACAGGATATGAGGAACAAGATGCAAAATGTATATCGCTCTAAGCAGGTGGTAAAGGAGTTGAAATAAAAAGGAAGAATGATCTGCGGCTAAGAGCTAACACTGCTGCAGACGCAAAGTGTCAGACGCACATTGAGATGTCCGCCTATAATAATAGATCTAAGGGTGTTATTCTTTTTTTTTTACTTATCTACGACTGAAAAAAGGGAGCGTTTTCTGCGCATTCAAAAGGTTAAACAAAAATGAAAAGAACGAAAGAAGATTATTTGGCGATTGTTAAAATGTTAGGAATTAAGACGTCAAGCTGTTAGATTTTAAGTTTTTTGTTTCCTTTGATAATCTCTCAAAGATAGGATCTGTCTGAAAAGAATGAACAATGGGATGGAACGTCTAACGCCTTTGAGTAAATATAATGGGCGAGCGGTTGTATTAAAGGCGTCAGCTTTGGGTGTAACTTGGAAAAGGGTTGAAAGGCAACAAAAGACGGTATATTTGCATATTTGAATGGTTGTGCAAATATTAGGCAATGGGTGAGAGGAGAGCGCACTTGTTTGCAAAGGGGATTTGTATTTCGCTTCATACTATATGGAATGGCTTTTCTGTTCAGCTGTACAGTTGATAGATATGTGCATTCAAATCGGTTGTCAGAATTGGTTTTTTAATGGAGTTCCACAAGTGTGAATGTTAGGGCCCCAACTTTTAAAACATTTATTTATCCGAAAAGGAATGCAACCTTTAGCAGCTTAAAGGTACATTTTTTGTATACTATATACAATTGACGGGGAGTGGTCCTTTTTAATGGAGTTCCACAAGTGGGAGTAGTAGGGTCCTTTGTTTCCTATAGCGAAAGCTGTAGCATACTTTAGTAAATATAGTAAGTTAATCAAATACTTTGTGATGATTCAAAGGCTTGCTTTGCAACGAGATTCCACTTATGTGAATAATTAGAAGTTCACCTCTCCTATCAAAAGACAATTTCGCAAAACTGTTTCATCGCTCGCCCTGTCAGTAACCTTTACTTAAGTGCAAGATTAATGATGATTCCCCCATCAAAAAATACAACTGCATATTACTCAATGTCATTAAATATTTACGCCATACGATGACGACCGACCACAAAGGCGACGACGACACGTCAGGTCGTAACCCCAATTTCTAGCCACTGTTGATGACAATTCACAACTCCGAACATCACATGACGTAACTTCTCTTTCCATTTACCCTTGAAAGCCGGTACAGATCTAGAGCACCAACATAGCTCTTTTCATCGAGGTGATGTTGTCTTTTTTTTTACGTTTCTCCTTCGTAATTTTTTTTTTTTATTTTTGCATTTCTTCAACTTGTGCATTTATTGGCATTTTTCTTCCACTTTCGGTTAAAATTTTTCTTCTTCTTATTTTATTTTTACATCATCGAACACAAAATTTCATACACAAAAGATCCGCCGACTGAAAGTGTTGTATACCAGTTTTGCGCTGTTCGACACACTGTCCATCTCGTGTTTTCACTGACATCATTTTTCTGATGGTTGTTCTCTTACATAACAGTTATACTTATGCACAACGACGACGACGACGACGTCAGCCAACATAACATTTATGGTGGCAAAGAGGAAAACCATAATCGATGTATCTGCCAAAAGAAAATGCATGCGATGAATCTGTCGATAAATAAAACCAAAACTCGAACTCAGCAGCGAGCGCTTTAAGTGTCCATAGATACACATCTATATGCCGCTGAGATACTGGATTACTTGTATTCTTGGAATTAAAATGCGAAACAAGTTCAAAGCGCAAAAATAGAAGCACAATTCCACCGAGAGAAATAAAAACAAAATCTGAATAAGTGGAGAGAACAAAAAAAAGCATACCTAAAACTTGTAGCTTGTATTATTGTAGAACTTAATTCAACAATTCGTCGTCGTTGGAGTACACTCCAACTAGTGTGCTGTACCGCAGCCGCTAAGCTCACTTGAGTATGGCAATTAACCTTGGTCTTGGCATGGATTTCTTACTCGCCTCTGTAACTTCAGATGTAAATAAATTTTACAATGTTGTATTACAAAAAAAAAAGTTTAACATTCAATGGATGCCGGACGCCGAACGACAGCGGGAACACTTGGTGGGCGTCAACTGCTTCGCACAGTTAATGACTCTCCTTAATGGGACTTCTTATCTCGAACTTGCAGTTCATTTAAAGATGAATGTTAACATAGTTATGAATTAAATACAAACAAAAAATAACTGGTATAGCTTTTCTTTTAATCAAACCGCAAAATTAAGATTGTATAAATAAATCACAAAAACCTATACACATAGCCAATCGTGTGTATCTACACTTACTAGGTTTACATATACAGTTTTTGTTTAGCAAAAAAAAAATAAAAAAATAAAAACTTTTAGGTCAGGGTTGACTTGTGATATTGTCTGGGGGCCTGTTTATGTTTGTTACTCTCCGGCTTTGTATATTTGGTTGTGGTTGTCTCTCGCATTTCATTCATTTAGTTTTGGGTTTGTTTCGAGTCGCGGCGGCGTAATCAGTGTTCACTAGGATGGTGGATGACAGTTTTTTTTTCGTGTTTTTTTTTTTAACCAGTTTTATGGTGGTTTGCTATCACCGCTCATCAATCTATCTATCTATTCACTTATATACTACATACCGGCTGGTATAGTCGTAATGTCGGCTTTTCAGTTTAATATATTTTTAGATATACATAATCGTGATATTTGCAGTTACTGTTAACGACGACGACGATGTTGATGATGATGATGATGATATTGAGATCTCTTCGCACGTGTGCTTGGCTGATTTAATGCTTCGTCACTGTTAAAACTGTTATTTGATGTTTGTTATTTATTTTCAGTTGGTTCGCAACAATATTTGGGAACTTAAATGACTGTGTTTTGTGTATGAGATTTTTGTTTTTGTGAAAATAAATAGGAAATTAAGTCAGAAGAGCTGAAATAAACTTTATAAAGAAACAACAGTTCAAGGTTAGAGCAGGATTTTTATTGCACGCAGACATCGTCTAGGCGGTAATATGTATTTTTGTGTGTACATACATATATCGTAGGCGCGCAAGTCCGTGATTAGTTTTTGACATTTTGTTGATGTTTGCCAAAGAAGAGCTCGTTTTATTTTCGGAAATGTTAATCTAATCTTGATGGACGAAAGAGTTTTACTACGAACTGGTTTTTTCTGTTTTCAGTTTAAAAAGGGGTAGCAGCAGTGAACGGTTGTGTTCGGCGTCTTTTTAGCATGAGAATGTCGTGATAATTTAAAGATGGTTAGATTTGTGTTGGATAAAGGGTGTGGAATTGTCCATCTGGGAGCTTTAATTTGGCGGATCTTTCTTACATAACAAGACTCTTTTGTAAAATAAAAAGCTGGTAGGATGGAAACCCTCCTAGATTAGTGTGGTATCACGATGGTATTAGTGTGTCGACCATATGCCGATTGGCACATCAACTTAGGACATGAAAATGACTATTTTTTGTAGCAAGACTTGCGTAATTATCATAAACCATCTTTAGTGCTAAAATCTTTGAAAATCAATAAGTGGTTCTCAACTTTTTTCAAATTGATTGGGCTATACAAAAGGGAGGGGGGGGGGGGAAGAGGATAAAAATTAATGTTTTTAAAAATTACGATGATTTAACATAACATGACGTATTAAAAAAAAAAAACGTATTCTTTTCTAATTTTTTATTCTGCAACATTAAGAAATTCATTTAAACAAAATAGCTCAAATATATGCAAATTATTTACCAAAATAACGGTTCTCGTGACTAAGACAACTACATGGAATCTCATTAGAATTATTTTCACAGAAATCATTCTGAATTCGTTCACTAAATTGAGAAACTGAAAAACATAAAAAATGATTCATAATGAATCTAGTTGAGTGCTTTAATTTGATTATCTAATATAAGCATAGTTAATCTTAAGCAAGGGAAACATTTACAGTGTTAAATATATTCTAAATTGATTCTATAGAATTCACACTTTTTGGAAATTCACTTTTGTAAAATAAGTCGCATAAGGGCTGCAAAAGCTTCACCATTGTGTGTTAAGATGGATTGTGATTAAGATGTTAGAACCTACCCTCAAGGTGTTGTAGAACTTTACGTGAAAAATTGCAATATTTTAAGAGCTCCTTATAGTTTCAATCTTTTTAAGCTCAAATGAGGAGGTCACATGGAATTAAAGATCTAAGGAAATGGAGGAATGCAACAAACTTTCATACCCAACATTGATGTTCATGCTCTCTTAGTAGCGTAAGTATGCAGTTCATTGATGTATATCAATCTTATAAATAAAATTTTGTTTATTAGATTAGTTACATTCTGGTAGATAATGGAAGCTCTGAGGAATGCATAAAAAAAGGATTCAACTATTAATGCAAACCACACAATTTGGGGCAGTAATAATATAAACAAACCAAACTTGTAAAAAACTAAACGCTGGGATTATCAAAAGCTCCAAAGTCAAGCAAAAGTGCTTAATTGTGTCACAAAAACTCTATCCAAAACTACAAATTATGTGGTAAACTATTAAGACAGACACATTCTAAGGGTGATTTTTTTAAGCCTAGTTTTTTTTAAAATCGAATAAACCACTCAAATTTGCATCAAATATTCAAAATTTTTATTGTAATCTATAAATAGGGCCTTTGTCATTAGCGTTTTGAAGACAACTTCATGTAAATGTTGTCCGCGGCTCCGTTTCATTCATTTCATTCGGAAGGTCCAATTTCGCGTCACTTTTTCAAGCATTTCGGACTGTATTGCACGAATTACGCGTGTTATGTTATCCTGTAAGGGTTCAATCGTGTTCGGCTTGTCAACCTAGACTAACGACCTTACATAACCCCACAAGAGGCACTAAATCGCATGTTCTTGGCGGCAAACTCACAGGGCTATTTCGAGAGATAAGCTGCTCACCAAATTCATTCTTCAAAATTTTCATTGTTTCACGAGCTGTGTGGCATGTGGCACCGTCTTGATGAAACCACATGTCAACCAAGTTCAACTTAGCCAACTGGGGCAAAAAAGTCGCGTATCATGGCTCGATATCGTTCGCCGTTGACGGTAACATTTCTTCCACGGTCGTCTTTGAAGAAAAATGGACCGATGATGCCACCAGCCCATAAACCATACCAAACTGTCGTTTTTTCGGCATGCATCGGTAATACTTGCATGCCATTTGGCTGTTCATCACTTTCGTTGCTCGTTTGTAAGTCTTCCCGTGATTAAATGGCAGGGTTTACTGAAAACTTTTCACTTTGACAAATGTCGTTTGGAAGCCATTACTAATCAGTGCTGCCAACCTGGAAAAATTTAACTCTTAAAAATTCACCCTTTCTTGAGCGCAAACGACATTAGGAAATTACGAATTAATTACTCTGGCATTTCAAGGCATATTTCCATGACAGCCACTATCAACAAGTGATTGGATGCTGTCAAAGAAGACCTAGCTCTTTCGTACAAACGCAGATGTACCTCAAAGAATACAAAGGGAATACAAAGGGATCACTAAAGTTTCCATAATTTAAAAGAAAATCAAATAGCTATTTGCAAACACATCAAGCTGTTAGTATTGTACAGCGGTTCGCCCTAATTGGGAACAGTTTTTAAAGGGAAATCAAGTATGTACAGTAAAAAAAAAAGAAATAGATTAAAGTTGAATTACTCTCTACCCGCAGAATAAGCAAAGTTGCAATAAAAACAAACTTCCAACAATGTCAGGTAATTTTTTCATTCACTACCCCCCGAAGCCGATTATATTGAATAGTTTTGTGTCTATAAAGATTTGCCAAAGAAAGGAAATTCTCTTCCAATATTATACCTGCTTATTGGTAAATTGAGATGATTGCCCGATTAGTCCTGTTTGTTCCCATATCCTTGTCTACTCAAATTACGTGGCATATGAGACATTTCCACAATCCACACAGGTAACAAAATATGTCCTCGAAATAAATTAAATTCTACCTGTAGGACTCTTTCATATTGGAAACAATTCTTACAGATGCTTATCCTTTATGGATTTAATTCTTCCTAAATTGTTATCGATTTTGTTTCAAATGAAAAGAAAGTGAAAATTGCGCAAGCATTTTTAAATTATAGTCCTGACCGTTTTTGCTTCAATTGCCTTTTTCCATTTTTATGTCTTTCGCCTGGAATTTGTTTTTTAAGTGCCTGTATTGTTTCGCTGGTGACTGTTATATTTATGACCTGTTAAAATGGATTTTTAAATTGATAATTCAGGTTTTGGTTTTGGTTTTTTTTTCTTACATTTTATTGGGTCGTGGGTAGTGCTGTTTGGTTGGAAGAAAGAAAGAATGACAGACAAAAAAAAAAAAAAACAAAATGACATCATTCCTAAGGGGTTGTTGTATCGACTTTTAAGTAGCACAACCAGTACCAGAATTTCGCCTAAAAAAAGCCTTTGAACTTTACTTTCATCTGGGTGTGTATGGAAAAATATGCCTTCAATCATGTAAGTGATTCATTAATCTTTGTATGTCAGACATCTTGGGTTCTATGCATAAAAGGTGCTAATTGCGTTTTCGATTTTTTACTTGAATCGGTAATTGACTTGGTTCAGTTTGCTTAAACAGAGAATGAGAAAATGTCGGAGAGAAAAAAAAAACGGATCCAATTGATATAAAACACTTTTCGCTTTATTTCATTGTCAAGGTTGGAAAGGCCGGAAAACTCTTAGAAATAGAGTGGTTTAATGAACTGTCTCTATTTATCGGTGGCTATTATTTCATTTCCCTAGAGGAAGGGATATATCAGATTCCGAGTGGATGGTACCTGCATTTTGTGAAAGGTGAGGTGATTTCCTGTTGAAAAGGGTTTTATTTTATAATTGAGAAGTCCTTACTGGCGGAATGATCAAATAGATAGATAGATAGATTTAGTAGGTAGAACTAGAATTAAGAGTGCAGGCGTACCTTCTGCACGTTTTTACCCCTCCGGCTTTGCTTCGAAGAAGATAGACCATCCAAAATTTGCCACCTGACTCCAAACTACATTTGGCAGATACTTAATTCTGCAGAAATGTTTCGCGACCACGCCTTTTGTAATTTTTTTTCCTTGCAATTGCACTTATTCTAAGTATGAATGTGCAGAGTTTTTTTTTCTGTTCAACAACTGGACTTCATTCCAGATGTGTTCGAAACGGGAACCTAACGCTTCGTTTCTTGTCAATGGTGCCGTGTCCTCGAGGGTAACAAATAAATTTGATAGCCATTTTCGCCATTCCGTCTTGTTTGTTTGGTTGGCAAATACTGAGGAAAAAAAACCCTCAACTATCACCTGTTCACCATTTGTCTTTTGATCGCGCTAGAACTTTACTTTTGGAATACTTGAAATTATTTTCCCTTTCTGTTTGGTTTGTCTTCACATTTTATTTGTTTGGTTTTTGGACTATTACCAAACACAAAACCAAACCAACAAAAAAAAATAAGAAGGAAGAATTTCGCGAAACGTAGATACATCAGTCAGACAGGTGTGGACTATTGTTCTTCCTCCAAAAGAAGAAGCGAAAAAAAACCACCAAACAAGAAGGGCGGCTAACAACGAACGAATGGAGCGAGAACAAAAAAGTGAAAATGATTTGTGCACGATTAAAGACCTTTACAAAAGAAGATATCTTTTGCAAATTATCGAAATTCTTTCTGCTCATCGCCTGCTATGCGATACAAATTAATAGACCATTTGTTTAAATAATCATTGAGCAAATTAATTTGTGTTGTGTATTTTGCCGGAGGATAATAAATTGTTCTTTTAAATGCGGGTTTCAGGTGCTTTTATTTTATTATTTTATTTTTTTTTATGTCGAGGGTTCTTCTCTCACTCTAGTTCTCATGAAATGATAAATAGTTTCATCAGTTGTGGAGCATAATACAAAAAAATAAAAAAGCTTAGAGAATTTATTATTTCTTTGGACAATTCTGCCATTCATTGAGAATTCTCCATCCGGCAAGTTCTCATCTATTTTTTTTTTGTTATTTTACCTCCGTAGATGGGTACCACATCAACCATATTAATGCTCCACGGTCTGTTGGGAATGGATTTTCTGATTCTTCTTGGATTTTCTTCCTTCTTTCAACGCAACCAACCAACGAAGCATCTATTTTTTTTTCAATGTAGCTGTCTTCGTCTCTCCTTTGGCATTTACTTATTATATATATTAGTTAGTGGTAGTTTGTGAAATTGTAGTTAGAACTTGTATCTGTTATTTTCTTTGCAAGTCAGATACACTCCTGAAGGAAATAAATTGCACCAAAAGGGAGTTGATGTTGTGATTGGATGGAAGGTATTTTCTAGTATTTTTGCCATCTTCTTTCACACTCTGTGTTCATTGAACTTGTTGCGGAGGAAAAATCCAATCTAAGAAGGCAGCTCAGAGTAATTATAAGCAAAACCATTTATCTTAATGAATTGCTTGTTTGTTTGTTTGTTTTGTATGTTTAAGAGTTAGATTCGTTTTTTTTTTGTTTTATTGTATAAAACACAGAAAAGCTGAGTGTCATTTGGCAAAGTCAATTAAATCCTCCAACACGGGGTTTTTGATTGGTGTTGTGCCATATATTAATAATTATTGTTGTTTTGTTCAACATACGACGCCTCACCACCTCCATAGAGTGGATACTTGCTATATGGGAATGAAGTACGAACACCGGTTTAGATCTTAAATTGACATGTGATTGGGGCTTAAAACGATTATTATTATTTTTTTTTTTTTATTTTGTATGTTTTTTAATTAGAGGAGAAATAAATAAAAAGAAATATCCACTTTTGAATAATAAGGATGATGCATTGGGGAACATGGGGCAGGTGTTCATTTTACTGGCAAACTTTTGCAGTTAAACATATTTATTGAGCTACAACAGCAAATTGATTAATACTTTATATCTTTGCTTCTTTTATGACTTTCGTTGATGTGTGCAAATTTATGTTGTAAACAAATGTTGTCCCGTATACATATATTGTTGAGTGGGAGGATGTAGTCTGCTGTTTGATGAGATCTTTAAGGTCATCGGCAATATTTTTTTGTGGAAGCAATTCTATTAAGTTTTTCCGTATATAATAAAAAGTTCAACGATCAGGGAAGTTGCTTAAATGTGTTAATAATTAAACCATACTAGTACATTCAAAGGAATTCAATTAGTGCATTCGGGTTGAGTCGTGCGGATTTTCACTGAAATAAATTTAACTTTTATATATGATGATCCTTGCTGTTCAATTCGCTACTACACTAGTATCCTAAGGTTAAAATAAAATCGGGAATAATATGGGTCCGCCATCTAACGTTTTTTTTTTAACTAGTGCTTATTTCGCGAATGGTAATACTAGCTCATGTCTGATTTGACAGATAATTAGTTTTATCCTTCCGCTGAACGAATATGAACGAACAACAACAAGGAGTGGCCGTTACAGTCAATGGCGATCGTTATCGGGCCATGTTGAACGAATTTTTGTTCACAAAAATTGAAGAGGAGGATATTGGCAACATTTGGTTTCAACAGGACGGCGCTACGTGCCACACAGCCGAAGCTACACTCGATGTTTTGCGCCCTGTTTAAAAAAAAAAAAAGTTATTTGGCGGTCCCTATATTTCGTTTTGCGTCCGAAGTATACTAGGATTTAGTTGAAGGATTACTAGTAGTGATTGTAGTAGTGTGCGCTGCCATTTTCTGATCTTCTAATCGTTAACAGCAAAATATCACAAATTATTTTTCTCAAGAAAATGGCAATGACAGTTGCTATTAAAGAGGTTGCCATAGAGGCGACTAGACACGTTTAAAAATAGAAAATATTTTGGGGATGGAAATAAGTCGAGTTAAGGAACTAAGACTTTTAGGCGAGGAGCATAGGATAAGATACTGTCGCCGAGTTCACAGACTTCGAAAGGAGAACTAAGACATAAAGAGCGTTTAGTAAAAATTCCACGCTGTAATATAATAATTTGGGAACAAAATTGTAGTAGCATCAAGCAATAGATTGGGCTTAGTACGACAGACCCAGGGGGAAGTGATGAAAGATATGTCTGAAGACACTCCACACTTTCCATGTCATTTCCCAGCATAGTGTCACATAAGAAAATCAGATCCTGGAAGTATTTTTTTCAGGACTTAAAATAACTTTATAACTAATCTGCAAGGAAATGCTAAAAATAGAAGACAAGGCAATGAGGCTCTAAAAGTTTAAAAAAGATGCTTGTTCTTATTACGTTGTCTTATTCTTAAAAAGTACCTTCGACAATTTCTATTGAAGGACGAAGTTCTTTAGACATCTGCTGAAGTACTGCCTGTCAACTTTTTGACAAACGAAGAACGCTTTCTTGGTTTTATAAAGTTTCAATTAATAAAGCAAAATGGATGAATTCTTTCGATAACTTATTAACCCTATGAATTTAATAACGCTTTAAGGTTTCAATTTATTTTACTGAAAGTCTTAAATAAAGCATTGATAAGACTTTGGTAAAGAGTTTGCTTCTGCTTAACGCTTACACAAGCTTTAAATAAGCCTCAACATATCGACTTGTTTTTTTTTATTTATATTGACCCGAAACTCTAAAAAGCTGAGAGGGGTAGAGCTTTCAGGCTTAGTATTGGGATCATTCGAAAAACAAAAACCAATTAGATGCCTCTGAATACTGACCAAGAGGTGCCATGTCGAAATGCTCACAGTATCACTCCAAGTTATTCATAGACCGGCCTTTTTATAATGGTATGAAAAACATTTAAAATTACGGTATAACTTGTGAACAGGAGCTTCTCAAATTTGCCATTCTAAAGCGATATATATGTAGACCGCATTAAGGTTCCCTTAAAATTGAAGAGAATGCTTACAAGATTATAATACTAAGCGAAGAGGCAATTTCTAACTTTAGTCGGAATTCTATGCTTTTTATTTTTGAGTGACCGATCGCAGTAAATAAAAATTTTAAACATTTAAGTAAATCATCTTGGACTTAAATATTTCGAAGCTGGGAGTAAATATTTTAAATCATGACCATCAGAACTACACATTAAAGTAAGAATCATGAGATTGCCTTAAAATTTACTGTAGGCTCATGGACTATACCTTCTGAACTATAATAGTTCCACAAACAAGTTGAATCCATTTTCTCTAAAAAAGTTATTAGGCCTAAACATAAAAGTAAAAATTTTGTTCTTTTAGATTCTAATTTAAAATTAAATAGATAATACTTTGTTCTATAACAAATTTAATAAAATATTTTTCGGTTTCGAGGAATATTCATTTTAGAGGAGAAGCTCAATAAAATATACTATATTTTGCTAACTTTTTGTTGGACAATGAAAGTTGAAGAAAAGAACACCAGAAATTCATCTCTGATCTTTAATGTTAAAAAATAGCAGCAATACAAGTTGTCGTCGAATAAGTTAAGACCTACAAATTCTCAAATTTTCACTTTGGTCAGATTTCAATAAGGAAATTTCAAGTTCTGGAGTCTTGTCTGTTGGTAAAAATATTTATAATATAAGTTTTTATTTTGAGAATTTTCGCCAATCAGAAATCTAGACCTCGCTCTTTATAATACATAGGAGCAAGGTTAAATGTGATCCAACCAAAGGCTGCCCTCTAAATGTGTAAATCTGAATCACGCAGGGCTCAATTATAAAAAAAAAGAGAGAATCAAAAGTTTAGCGAGATTTATAGAAAGACTTAAGAAACACTACAACTCTAACCACGTAAGTTTGACCAATTAGCCACAAAATTTGAAAACCAACATATTTTAGGAAGTAACTTCTTGGCTAATGGGTCTAATAGCTCTAAGGTCTGTTGTAGCAAATATACTAGAAGAGTGCCTATACCATCTCTTAAATGGTTTATATCGAAAAGATTATATTGAAAAGACTGAGATTGAGAAACCAGAACATGATTTGTGATTAGTAATTTATAAAATAATATCAGATGATTGAGTAGGCGTTAGCTAAAGTTGCTCCTCCAATGTAACCAAGATAACTGTGCGCAATGCTATTTTTTTTGTGAGATATATTATATCCTTTATTAAATGAGAGAAGAATCTCTGGAAAGGCGAACCTATAACGCCTAATAGCGCTCTGGGCAGCTTTCGGATACTTCTTTCAACTTTTGAATTTATCTTATTTTAATCAAAAATCTAATGAACGGATCATTTGTATCAATTTGCCCTGGGTTCATACGTTTTAAATGCTCAGAAATGTCTAATAAACCTTTTTGTATTGGACTAGTCCCTAACATTTTCTTTAGCCTCTCACCCACATGCCTTTTCCCTCTTTCTCAAAAAGGCATCCTATATAAAACTCACTCCCCAGCATCTCATCTCACAAAAAAAAAATCTATTAATAGGATACCCCACAGCGTTGTGTGGTTTTAATGCCACCCAAAAGGAGGAAAACAAGATTTATGTTCGCGCACCTCCGAAAGAAAAAGGTACTCTCATCCTTCTTTATTCCCATACCGAGCAAGAACCTGTAACTTCTAGGGAGTGCCAACAACTCCAACTCGAACTCATGTTGATGGTGCACACAAAATGTTCTCAAGTATTCTTTTCAAATGCGATTTTCTTTCCAAAACATCGGCAACATTTCCAAATAATTTGCAACTAAAGTTTTGTCACACTACAATCAGAAATCAGGTTTTCTACTCAACTCTTTTGTTTTCATCGTCAAAAATGCCCATCTCGGGGGCGCATCGCACAATCGCACAATTTCTGTATGAGTTCTGTATTTATTTTTTTGAAAAACTCACCTTGTTCATCATCATCACGTCGATTGAATCGCTTTCTCGCCACCAATGATAAAGGTTCATTTGTATTCGCGTCAACTTCATCTCGGGATCGATTCGATAAGCTATTGAATGAATTTGATTTTTTCGGCGGTGGTGTTGATGGACTCAACGGTGGTACTAATCTATCCTCATCCTTATGTTGGAGTAAATTTTGTGCTTCCAATAATCGCAATTGCTGCTGATGCAGGCGATTTTTAATTAAAAATATTTTCGGCATTTTGTTGGAGTTTTAATTGAGTTTGTTTCTGTTTTTTTTTTTTTTCTATGGGCGGGGGGTTTTATTTTTTGAGATTAGAAAAATATCCTTTTTTGCAAATAATCCAGTGTATGTGTGGGTTTAGATTTAATTTAATTTTTTTCACTTCACTTTTTATTCATTTTTTCATTTCTTTAATATTTTCTATAAGAAAATATTTTTTTTTTCTTTTCAATGCTCACTTTCGTTTAAATTTATAAATGTATGCACTGATTTTATTTTTTAAATTCATGTTTAATCATATTATTATTTTTTTCTTCACTTTGATTTAATAACTCAACTGTAAGTATGATTATTAATTTTTTTATTTTTTTTTTCTTAAAAATTCCTTTCTGGTATTCCTGTTGGGTTTTTCTTCGAAACGAAACGAAACGAAGATTACGCGAACGAACCGTCCAACAACCGCGCTAGAAGAATACCAAAACCACAGACAGAACACACTGAACATAAAAATTCCTCTTGGTTTTTTCTTTTTTTTTTTTCTTCACTTCTTCTTCTTTATCAACGTTCTACACTCGGCGATCGGAAGGTATACATGTATCCAACGAGAATGTAACGATTATCATATGTTCTACCTCAGAATAGAGGTGTATACAACAAATCTGAGAGGAATAATAATAAAATAAATAAACAAATAAAAAAAAACAAAAAAACTGTATTCCTGAAGCAAGAAAAACGCGTGTGTCCTCGTCGATGGATCGTCTCTTACTGTATTCAAGCGGTGTTTACTCAAAGCCAGTTAGTCTCCTTTACAAAACACACCGTAGCGCGGAAAACAGCAACAACGACGACAACGAAAAGCTGTTCTATCTCCAAAGTATAACCGAATGATCATCGGTGGTAGAGCAAAGCAAAAAAAAATATACACATTTATGCACACACTTGCAAAGCGCTGATCACACTGCGATGATTCGTCGCAAATGAACAGCTACCTTAGCAGCAAACGGCACCGCACAGGCACAACATCGATCGTCTTCGTAGTGCAGGTTGTCCGCGGTAAAATTTAACACACATACACTCAAGAAGCACGTTTGTGCCGTTCTTTTGGTGCTTCATTTACACTGAGCGTCTGTAACGCACCACATATCATCTATGAAGTCTCACATCACATCCAAACTCCAAACGTTAGAACGAAACAGAAGTACAGAAAAGGCAAAAACGAACTAAACGAACCTGTGTAAAACGGGTATACCTGTGTTTTTTATTTTTTTTTTGCTCAGTATACCAGGATTTGCGTGTCACAGCCACTCACCACCAACATCACCATCATCATCATCATCATCTTTATAATCATCATCATTATCATCATCGTCGTCGTCGTCGTCGCATCGCTCAGAGTCAAGGTAGAGGTAAACCCCTAAGCCACGATCAGGTATTTCTCTTCTTCTTCGTAACACTCATACGAGTGCAAATGCATTTCAAAGGTACACACCACACAGATACGGCGATACCAGTTCTAGATACTCAGCTGAGTATAAAACCGCTTCTAACTTCAGTGTGTGTGTGTGAAACCAGCGAGAGAGCGGCGAGCGAAGCTTTGCCGGTGGTCAGCACAGCAGCAGTGTGTGACGTATTTTTTCAACTCTGTATAACGTTTCTTTTGCCAGTGTGCGCACAGGTGTAGTGGTCATTTACAGCTAGGTTCTTGTATGTATTCCACAATGCGTGATCGCAAAGCTAAACAGTTGACTGAGTGTACGAGTGCCAGCAGAGCGAGAGAGGTACAAATAAAACCGCTTCGTTTATAGCTTCTCTTTGGACTTCACTCTCACTAGAAATTGTTTTTAAGTTTTTTCATTCTCAGTTCTCACTTCTCACCTGTTGCACGAAGAAGATTCTCTTCAGACTTGAAAGCTTCTTTTTTGTATAGGTTTTTTTTTTGTTTTATATATTTTTGAATTAAAATTTTTGGCTTTGAAAAATCTTAACTCGTTAGAAAATTTAAAAAAAAAATTCAAACAAAATATTTCGTTTTTGATCCACACTTGTTCTAATAGGATCCACAAAATCCTTAGAGTCACTCTATCCACTTTATGAGTGGAATACCTGTTATACCTGTTTCGGTTTTTTTTTTGTTGTTGTTTTTTTCAAATACTAACACTATTATAGCGAAGAAGTGAAGTGCTCAATCAGAGTTTTTGTTTCCTTCATTTTTTCTTAATTCTTATTTGCTGCGCCCGTGCTCTTGTCCTTTACCTTCATTCGTATGCAGAGAGTGGTCTTGAGACTTCTTTTTTTTTATATATATATATATTCTTGCGTCTTCCCTTTATCGGCGGTTGAGCTGTTCCTTTTGTGGATAGGTTTTGGTTTTCTTTTGGCTCTTCGATGGATGATAATAATAATAATAATGGAATTGCAGGTAACTTTGCGTTTAGGCATTAGGTAGCGTTGCGTAGCGTGGAATTCTATAAAGATATAGAGAATACAACAACAACAAAAAAAAAGATAAATGTAGGAAAGAGTATGAGGGTATGTAGGGTTGGTTGGCGTGCCAAGCAAAAAAAATAAAATAAAAATAGCTATATGAAGGAGAATGAACGGATGCAGAAGTAGTTATGTTAGGTTGTTGATGGTTGTGCGTTTTTTTATCTTCCCTGTAGGGTTACAACTTTGCGTGGCTGAGATTTAATAATAATTGGAGAGAAGAAACGTTGGACAGGTTTTGTGTTCTTTTTTTTTTGCAAAGTTCTCTTAATGGAGATTGAATGTGAAAAAACGTTAGATATTTCAAATGCTGCTGTTGTTGTTTATAAACAAATTGGAAGGTGCAAAGTAGGTTAGCAATGTCAAAACTGCAGTGGATGTTATTTGCATTTGTATTTTGTTGTTGCTTGAGAAGATGGCTTACAAGTTGATGATTGGAATCTACTGTAATCTTCTTCTGTTCGTGTTCGACGAGGATTGTAGGATTTTTAATTATTTTTTTAGTTTCAGCTCAAAAGCGTATCGTTGCATTTACTTGATAGAGGACATTTTAGGCCTGTCTCTTCTTCGCACTTGTTGAGGGAGGTTTATGTAAGACTCATTTTTTCAAAATGACAATGCTAACTGAGTCAGCATTGTCTTCTTCGAGCTATGCTGCATAGAAAGAAAAGAGAGCACGCAGTCTCCCAGCTCAAGGAGATCGAAGGAGATCGAAACAACATCCGGAAGTTTTATAAGAAAGTCAAGCAACTGGCTGCTGGCTTTAAGACCGGAACGCAGGCTCTTCCCAACAGCGATGAAAACCTTGTTACCGACGCGCAGGGAATAGTAGATGTATTTAAGCAGCATTTCCAGCAGCTGCTAAACGGACAAAATGTAGAGAGAGTTATGGGGCAAGAAGAGAACCCGCGTCCAGTCAATGAAAAACTAGTCCCTCCGCCCAGTATAGAAGAGGTTGGCTTAGCTATAAAAAAGCTAAAGAAAAACAAAATTCCGCCGGCTCTGATGGTCTACCTGCAGAACTTTTTAAATACGGAGGTGATGCTATGGTAGGGCGCATGTACCAAATCATCAACCAAGTTTGGGTGGAGGATGCATGCCCGATGACTGAACCATCAGCTCCATATGTCGAGCTATCGAGGCATATCCCTGCTTAATGTCGCATATAAGATCCTATCCAACGTACTGTGTGAATGTCTCAAACCTTTCTGCAACACACTAATCGGCACGTACCAGTGTGGCTTCCGGCCCGGCAGATCAACTGTAGACCAAATCGTCACACTAAGGCAAATCCTGGAAAAGACCAACGAGTTTCAAGTCGAGACACACCATCTCTTCATCGACTTTAAAGCCGCATATGACAGCATTGATTGTCAGGAGCTTTTTGTGGCGATGGCCGAATTCGGGATCCCGTCAAAACTGATCCAGATGTGTCGCATGGCACTCGATAACACGCGATGCAATGTGCAGTTTCGAACATGCATCGCATTTCGGCAAGGAGATGCGCTGTCGTGTGATTTCTTTAACCTTGTTCTTGAGCAGATAGTGCGCAGGGCAGGTGTCAACACGGAAGGCACTATCTTTAAAAGATCAGTCCAAATGCTGGGGTATGCGGACGATATAGATATCATCGGTCTATCCCAGCGTGCTGTGATAGAGGCTTTCACGGCTATTGAAGAACAGGCGAAACTAGTTGGCCTTGAAGTTAACCAGAACAAAACTAAATATATGCTATCAACAAAAAAACAATCATCTGTCCACCGACTAGGACAAAATGTCACTGTTGATAGCAACAACTTCGAGGTAGTTAAGGAGTTCATCTACCTCGGGGTAAACATCAACTCCACAAATGACATCTCAGTGGAGATCCGTCGAAGAATTACTCTAGGAAACCGCTGCTACTTCGGTTTGGCAAAACAAATGGGTTCAAAACTCCTAACTCGAAGGACAAAGTGCATGCTCTACAGAACCCTTATCCTGCCAGTTCTGCTACACGGCGCCGAGTGCTGGACGATAGCCAGGAAAGGAGAGTTAATACTGGGATCCTTTGAAAGAAAAATTCTTCGACGGATATTTGGTCCTGGGTGCGAGGAGGAGAAGATACAACCGCGAACTCTATGAGCTGTACCACCAAGATGTGGATGTAGTCCGAAAAGCCAAAACTCGTGGACTACATTGGCTCGGCCACATCGAGCGAATGGACAACAACGCTCCAGCCAAGAAGATCTTCGAATCCCAGCTCCCGGGTTCGAGACGACAAGGAAGACCGAACCTCCGTTTTAAAGACCAAGCCATCGCTGATGCCAGAGCGCTTGGTCTGGACAACTGGAAGTAGCGTGCTCGGGATTGCAGAGGGTGTAAGGCTGCCGTATCTCAGGCAGGGACTCTTCCCAGGTCGGGAGCCCGTTAAGTAAAGTACGTACTCAGAAGCGGTTGTGGGTGCAGTGGGCTAGTAATTAAGTGGACTACTAAGCGAGGGGTCGCTGGTTCAAAACCCGCTCATACTTAGATACAATATATCTTCGCTCAAGCAATGGTTGCAGAAGCAAATCTTTTGGTCCTGTATAGACCGTTTACGCCTAATGTATTTTATTATATTAATCAGCTTTGAGCATATAGCCTTTTTCTTAGCTTAAAGTAAGTTATACGTTTTTCGTTAACATAATGTCGCAAGCACAATAATTGTAGTTATCAACGGTTTCCTCGCGCTTGCGGGAATGATTTCTGAATTCAAAAAATTCTAAATGGTTCTATACGTGATTTGCATTTAGTGTACGAGTAGTCTTAAAATGAAAACTTAACGTTTAAAGTATCTTTTTTTGCCTTACTAAAGAGAATACCCGAGTTCACATACGACCCAGTACCAAAAGTTTTTATTTGCTGGCACCAAACTCATGCGAAAGTCTGACAAAGATTGAAGAATAAAACCAGTCATGAGAAGCTTTTAAAAAAATTTCAATCAAGAAATGGCGCCCAACGATGGCTTTCACGAATAAAATAGGTTGGTTAAAAGGAATCGCAAGATTCCGAAAGTAAGAACGAAACTAGGTGAAATCACTTTTCCATCAACCCTCAATCGTTTTCGATTTCGTTAGTAGCAATTTGTCTTGCGATCGCTGGCTGGATCAGCTGCGAGGAGGGCCGCCTGTAAAGCAGCCCAACAGGGTGGTGTGCTGCCCCCCTTCTCTGGAACTTGTTAGTAAAGAAACTCCTCCAAAATGCTCTTAATAAGCAGGTCAGTTGGGCGGCTCGGTGTGGCGGTGAATGTCAACCCTCGAAAAATTGAAGTAGGCATTTTCTTGCTCTCACTTTCTAGGGTCTGATTTTAGATAAAAAGTTGAGCTGCAAACCTAATATTGAGGAATGAATATAAAAGCTACAGTAGCACTTTCTTTTGCAAAAAAGACTTTGGAAACAGGTGGAGACTTCAACAGCACACCACCCACTGGCTATACATGTCTGTCATAAGACAGATACCTACGTGCAGAGTAGTTGTCTCGTGGACTGCCTTAAAGCGATTAATCCCAATAAACTAAGTGCAAAGATTAGCTTGTCTTTGCATTGGAGGAGTCCTACGCACGACTCCTTTCGCTGATTTGAACATTCTTTTTTACCTGACACCCCTCGATATTTTAAGTAGACGATTACACCATTCCCCAACTTCATTTCGAAAAATCCTTCCATGTCATCAATCCATCGCGGTCATTCTGGGAAGAGGATGCAATCTTGGAAGACACAGAGGATCACCGACTAATGGAATACATTTTAGTATCTTCTTCAGTTTTTCTAAAAATTGTAGCATGTTCCAGGCGGAAATAATGGCGATAAAATAAGTCTAATTTTGTCTTACCTTTTCTCTGACAGCCAAGTCGCAATCAAGTCCTTGGAATCAGTCTCTGTGACGCCTTTAGTATCGCTGGACTATTGATTATTACTACAGGAGGTGGCGGAGCAGTTAAATATTCACTTTTGCTGGGTGTCAGAGCTCAGGGACATTCCTTGGAATTGGAAGGCTGATGAGCTCGCAAAATTAGGAACCTCCATAGCTCTCTCACCTGATAAAGGAGATTTAGGTATGCCGTCGCTAAGGCTGGCTGCTTTAGAGGGAAAAAACATTAGGTGGACTAGTGGAATACATATACCTAGCGACGAAAGAGATCTGGCCTAAGCTGGATGTAAAACACTAAGGATTTGATCTATCTAAGAAAGCTGCACATTAGCACTACTACAGGTGTCGTCACCGGACACTGTCTTATATGTAGACAGTCTGAAACGACTTTTGCAGAAGCTGTATGGAAAAAGAGGAGGAGGAAACGATTCCCCACATACTCTGTACTTGTCCTGCTCTTTCCAGCAATGGGAAGCTACATCTCTGAGCCTATTTCCACTGAAATAACAATTATCTTAAAAAATTGACGCTAAGCCTCATCTTCGCTTCAAATTGGTCAGAAGCTCAAATTGGTTCAACGAATAGGTCTCAGTGTATCCGTCTTAACCTAACCTAACCTTGGTAAAATTGTGCTTATTTTTTATATCGTTTATAATCCAACTAAATAATAGGGGACCTAATGTCTTAATGTAGTTTTAGCTCGTTTGCTGATACTTTTCCTAATAAAATTCACCTTAGTTCACTAAAATTTCATTACAAACCTAGAAATTGACTCCAATTACTGTTGTTGCAATTACAAATTTTCAGTTAAGTAAGTTGGTGTTAGTTGTTTTTTTTAACCTGGAGTTGGAATTATTAAGAGTCATATTCCCAAACTCATTTCATTAAATTGATATTATACTCAATTCATGGGCCCCATAATATGGAAGTATTGTCGAAAGATCACCTTTTGAAGCTTTGGAAAAGTGGTACCAGTGCTCATTGGAGAATATAGCTTCCGGTAACAAAGTTAGGAATTCTAGTCCTAGTATTGCCGAATCCGAATAGAAATATTTCAAAGAAGTTGATCAAATGACCCGAGTTATTAAGCTGGACAACCATAAACGAGCCGCTTTATTTTTACTGATATGAATTCTGCCTTTGCGGTTTGACCCGAACTTGTCTGTCTGTTGAACGGGTGATGTCTGATACAAGGTTTCTAGAGAAGTCCAAAATAATTAGTCCTTCAATTCGCCCTATCGGTCAGTTTGTTTGATTGAATTTTGACGGATTCCTTTAAAGTTTTATTTTCAATTTTAGAAATAAAATCTAAAATCAATTTTATTTTTTTTATTGCGTATTGAAAGTTCTTCAATACTTCACCTAACATAGAAAATAGTTTTAAATTCACTCATTTTCTCAAACCAGACTGTAACTATTTTGGTTTGTTTTTGCAGTTGAAACACATTCAGTAGGGTCGATTAAAGATACTTTACAAAAAAAAAAACAGGAAAAAAGAATTGAAGTAAAAAACGTTCAGGGGTTAAAAAAAAATTTATATGACAAACTTATAAGGATGACAGTGCCTAACACTCTATCTCTTTGACTTTAGCTTTAAAACGCAATTTTCTAAATTGCGGGCGTGGCAGCGAATTAATTAATTCTTCACATTCTGTCAGAATACTTGTTTCCGTTAAAAGTGCCTCCAAAAGGGAATCAAAAAGGAAAACCTAATTGGTAAAGGACAGGAAATAAAAGCTTCATATCTAGTAAAAAAGGGGGTTATCGGTGCCTTTTGTAGCTTCTCATAGTGGTTTAGTACTTAGTGTTTAAGTGCGTTGGACCACTAAGCGAGGGGTCGCTGGTTCAAATCCCGGCCCGTACCACCGTAACCTTTTTATTCGCTGCCCCCCACTGGCAAATGTCTGACAAAAATCCATGATTAATAAATGTCACGAGAAGCTTCTCAAAAACAAATTGCCTATCGCAATTGGCATAAATGTAGGTCCCCCCATTCGTGTCAAAAATATATCTTGGTTGGTTAAGCTGGGCTTTAGGTCCTGTATGGGTCGCTTAGACCTTATATTTATTTTATTTATTCATAAATATACATGAGCATAGAGTAATGTTCGTGTCAAGGCTAGTAATTCATAGAGGAAAAGGCTCCGCCCTGCATTCGGCTCGACCAGCGTCGCAGATAATTCTATCACTTTAGGCTAGCCCATTTAGGTGGTTTGCAAAAGCAAGATGACCTTAGAACTCAGAATGTAGACTAGGCGCCTGCAGTGTAGTCTTTTCTGGGTTTTGACATAAAAAAAGATGACTGTCGGTTGTGGCAATCAAATATGATGTCTATAGGAGCCTTAGTCATCAACAATGGCCCCGATGCCGGCAGACCAAACACACTTTCAGGTTAATGAGAAAACTTCCTCGAACTCAGGGTGTTAAGAGCAAGTTCACGGAGATCTTATTACTCGTAATTCCAGTATTACCCAAACAAGGCTTCGGGCGTTAAAAGAGTTCTTGAGCTAAAGCACTAACTTAGAAGTGGTAATGGGATAGAATAAAGCCTTAGCTGTCACTACAGACACATATACACCATTCAACCAAAAATGAGCCTCATCACTGAACAAAATTTTGCGATGAAAATCATCATTATTTTCGAAATAAATCTGCACGATTTGCAAGCGTTGTTCATTTGTCAACCTGTTCATGATGAAATGGCAAACCAAACTGAACATAAATGACATTGAGAGTTGCCAGATTTGACCACAAAATGTCAGTTTTATCTCTATTCGAAAAACCAACCTCTAAAAAAACACCCTTTATTTAGGATTATTTAAGGCATATTTAGCTAATGGGGACGTTGTCCCATCATTCCACGAAAGCACCAGCACCTGAACCCTGAACTGTGATTACGTTTTCCTGGCTCAGATCTTGACATTCTTGGCATAATTCGACTTTGAAATGTCTACAAAATTTCCGGTATCATTGCATCAGACGTCATATTCATTAGATATGGGCGCAGGATATATTCGCACAGTGTCATCGAAACTCCATTTCGAGTTGTACCAGAAACCACGTATTTTTAATATCCTTGACAGAGTGGTGACGTCCGATTTTAAATTACTCTTTCACTAGAGCCGCCTCATTGCCTATTGTGCAGAAAGTTACATCCTCTAGTGTATCTTTGACAAATTTGTTTCCATCAGAAACACTTAACCAATTTGCGCCTGCATTAAGCAATCTACCAATAACAAACTCAAACACCACTTCTCTATGACACAACATTGCTCGCCTCATCGCTAGCATACCTGTCGCATTCCTGTGCAGAAAATCACAGGCCTTCTGCCGCAATTGGTTATGCTCAGCTCATATTCATGACTTGATGCTTGTGTCGCATCCTTTTTTAATCCGCAACGAATTATGTGCGGTTGTTAACATTTAAAATTGTTTCTTGTTTTTTTTTTGCATCTTTGCATGCTGCATTCCACAGTGAATGGTCATCTGAATGGTCAGAGGCAATGGCGGGAAGCCATCCTCCATCCGGACGATGATAATGGTTCACTGAACTAACTTTGGCCATCCATCGCCATCGTTGGAACTGAGGCAAATTAATGTCGCAAATTTCATGTTATACACTCAATCACTGCATTTAACTAGACTAAAAGTGCAAACTGTCAAGTTGATGACAAGGGCACTTGGTCGGTCTCCACTTCCCCCTCAAAAATACATCACAATTCGTCATGCCATGGCTGCTGATTAATGGTGATCGCCCGGCAAGGTAATCCTCTCACGTCATTTGTTTCAGATTTACTTCAATAAGATAATTAATTATTGAAAAGAAAACCCCTGCCCAGCCCAACGGAACAGCGATCACATGTGGATGAAGGATTAAGTCGGTTGACAAGATAATAGCGAACAATATTTAACAAGATTAAGATTAAGTTATTTACATTTCCATGGATCATGTCGATGGTTTTGGGTGTTATTTTTTTTTTTTTGTTATTTATCTCTTCATCGACGGAGGTCTGTCGTGGATCGGCGTGGAACAAATATACGCAGTTAAGACACCGACTGGCCTTACTAATAGTTTCGTGTTTTGTTCATATTCACAAATCATGTTCACGGATTAGCCAATGCATTCGAGACTAGATCCGGAGTTAGAACTCGAGGGGAGATCGCCACATGTGTTGTAGAATATTTATCTGGAAATTTATGAACGAAAGCTGAGTCGAGTTTGAGACACATTGTATGGTGCCTGATGACTTGATCTTGTTCCCCGGGCTAGACTATGCATTTAGCTAATTTTATTAGATGCAACTGTTTGTGCGTCGTTGGAGAGGTTCGGTTTTTTTTGTTAAATGATAATGAACTGTGTCGGGGAATATAATCTATAGTTTATTGATTTTCAAGGAGAAAGATGTCGCTTTTGGCCGAGGCTAGTGAAGCTATCATGGAGGTAAAGCTGTTGTTGTGATTATTCTGTTATGTGTTTGCTTAAAAAACACATCTTTCTTTATTTTGTGTCTTGTTGTCAAGTTTTTGAATTTTTTTTTTACTTCGAACCACATAATAATGCAACGGTAATGAAAACTAAAGTTGAATGAGTTTTTGGGTAACCCAAATAGCAATAGCATTGTGTTGGTCAATGCTGATATCTAATAATAAAAAAAATGGTTAGAAATGCTTCTACCAATGACGGTTGCCAAACAAGCTGCTTTTATTTTTACTACTTACTTAATGACCTCCCGACCCGTGAAGAGTCCCTGCCTGAGACACGGCAGCCTTCCATCCTCTCCCGGCTACGCTTTATGCGATTAAGGGGTGGAGTGTCTCGCCTTGAAATTCGTTGGTCTTCTCCAGGATTTGATTTAGTGTGAAAATTTGTTCTATGGTCAATCCGCCGGCCCGGAAGCCACACTGGTACGTGCCGACTAGTGTGTTGCAGAAGGGGTTGAAACGTTCACACAGTACGTTAGATGGGATCTTAAATGCGACATTTAGCAGGGATATGCCTCTATAGATATAGGATCGCCTTTTTTGTAGATGGGGCTTATGAAGCTGATGATCCAGTCATTGGGCATGCCTTCCTCCATCCAAACTTTATAGATGATTTGGTGCATGCGCCCTACTGGGACCACTGGTTATTGGCATCTGTGGTAATTGAATGCACACTGGAGATATATATGCCTAACGGCGAAATTGAAATAAAATTGTTTGGCGGTCATGTAAGGTCAATAAGGCCATGTTTTAAATTGTGAACAAGAAAAATGGTGTGTGCCGACTTCAACGAATAAAACATTTCAATCAGCCCTGTTTCAATGTAACCATGGTTTTTGTTAGCGATTTTTGAATCGAAAAAATATTTTTGATTAGTCTTTAAAAGACAATCAGCAAAAATCAAAATACCATTGAATTTGGACGAAAATATCCCTCCTTTAGTGAAATGAAAAGGTTGGGAAATCACGTTTTAAGGTAACCTGCTACCTAGGGCGCATAGTTTGAAAAAGTAATGTGTCTGCAGTTCTTTCGGTTGCTGTCATTTTGCATTGAATTTCGTTGTATTTTCAAAACGTGCTATTACTACGGCTTTCCTCGATGAAAAACTCATAAACAGATTGCACAGTTTCGAAGAAAGACTCTACTTCCCGTACATACTTATTTACTTAGGCGGCGCTACAGTGCGCGGTGGACCTGGGCCCTAACTCATAAGCACGGTCTTTGGCTAACTGCCTTTCAGTTACGCACTCCAAGTTGCTTGAGGTCCCCTTCCACTTGTGCGCGCTCGAAGGCGGTTCCTTCCTCTACTAAGTTGTCCCACACGTTTGGAGTCTATTCGATTCTGCGGACGGAGTGTTGGTGTTCATTCGCTTTACATGTCTCAGCTATCTCAAACGGCCAATGCGAAGTTTTTTGATCAGGTCGATGTTTTGTAGAGTTCATCGTTGAATCGTCTCCTCCGTAACCCGTCAACGCATACGGGACCAAATACCTTATGAGGAATTTTTTTTCTCGAAACGACAAAGAAAAGCTTTTGAAAGAGTCCATGCTTCGGAACAATAGAACATGGCTGGGATTAAGAGGGTTTTATATAGAGTTTCCCTAGTTGTTCTGGAGAGGGCTTTACTACATAGTTACCTTCCCAGCCCAAAGAAATAGCGATTGGCAAGTTTCACTCTTCGTTTGATTTTTGATGAGATGTCGGTTTCGTAGCAGAGTCGAGGTACCCAAAGTCCCTTACTACCTCAAAGTTATAGTTGTCGATTGTGACATTCTGACCGATTCGCCAATGTTGGATGTCCCTTCTTGTTGACAGCATATACTTTGTTTTACCCTCGTTTACCGCTTTTGTTTCTATACTCGCAAATGCACCAGTGATAGTGATAGCTCTGTGAGATTCAAGTTATGAGAAATGCAATGGAAGAAATGCATTTGGAGTTATATCAATGATTCTGTTTTGCAAACTATATTGGGCACCGCTAATATTACTGCTGGAGATCAATATCCTTATCTTTCAGAGAATCAGTAACAAGGTTTCGAGACCTGACTTGTTCAATTTAAAATGACTCCAAAAGTAAGGATTGAGCTGTGCGAAGCTGAACTTACAAAGATAAAACTTAAAAAAACTGTCTTTGGAACTTTACATACGGAGATATCCGTTAGGGGCCCCAATTTTAGTCCGACAAACATTCGTTTTGATTATATTAGAATCGGAGCCGAGTTGGATGAAATGAAATTAAAATATCGGATTCGTAATCGACATTTTTTATCAAGATAACGATTAAGCAACCTTACCATAGTATCGTCAGTGGATTATCTACCACAATCAAATATAATAAGCATACGGACTTTTTTCTCGCGTATTTTGCATTAAAAGCTTTTTTGCACAAAAAAAAAAAAAGTGTTGCACGTCGAAATTCTCTCTCGGCAGCACTGGACATTCTGTTTTATTTAAAACCAAGCAGACAAAGCTTGAAAGCAGCATCGCAGTGGACGTGATATCCGCTAGAGTTATCCGAATGTTCTCTGACAGCTTAGCGGCCGTAAAATCGCTAGACTCCGTTTTTCTAAACTCTATAGTAGCCCTAGAATGCCGATCCTCTCTCAAGGAGATGTCGAAGCAATTTAACATTTATTCATTGGGTGCCGGGGCATAGAGATATTCTAGGGAACTCTAAGGTAGTTCCGATATTTCACCTGATAAAGGTGCCTTAGACATTCCAATTGCAACACGCAAACTAATGATAAAATTAGAAACTATTTAGACAACTAACCTTTGGTAGACATGTGGCACAACTTGTCTAGCGACAAAGCGGATTTTGCATAAGCTAGATCTGAATCGCTCTAAGTGATTGATCTCGCTAAAAAGACTGCACGACAGCTCTAAAATAGGTGTGGACACCGTCTTATAGGCAGGCATGTACTTAAACTACTCTTTCAGGTCTGCCATGGACAAGGAGAAAGATGAAACAA
Organism: Ferdinandea cuprea; assembly: GCA_963576555.1. Taxonomy (NCBI): domain Eukaryota; kingdom Metazoa; phylum Arthropoda; class Insecta; order Diptera; family Syrphidae; genus Ferdinandea; species Ferdinandea cuprea. The sequence goes on from OY754958.1 coordinate 136,471,738, forward strand.
TCCTACTCTTTTTTTGCACTTTTCCTGCTCTCTCCCAGAAAGATAAGGCCCACCTAGGTGCCCTCTTCCATGACAATGTTGAAGATCCGTGAACTATTGAGTAGCAAAAATTTATATCCACGTGGTATCAAAAGGGACCTGTTTTTGGTCTAAGTGAGTCGACCTCACCGACTTCAAACTAACCTAACCTAACCTACTATGTTGAGGTCGCGCTTCTTAAACGGACAATTGGACCAACATCAAACTAACTTTACTGAAGCACTTACTTAATTTTTTGTAATTTTTTTAAGGACGAAACTTATGGAAGTTACACAATAACCGCACTAACTGGAGATTACGGTTGGTTGAGACTCCGGACCCTGATGGTCTATTGTAATTAGACTTCGGCCAAAGTTGGTGCAAAAACTTGAAATTTTAAAATGCTACTTTTCTTTTAAAATGTTAACTAAATAAAGCCTTGATCAACTACAGACCTAAGTAAGCAGTAATGGTAGTCAAGCCATCGACAAAACATACCTGAGCTCTAATTTCATTTATGTTAGAACTGAAAAAGTGTTTTCCATGCAGAAACAAGCAATAGAGATGCCATTGTCTGGCTAAAAAACACCCTTGCACTTTATTCAAAAAAAAAAAAAAAAAGTTGCAGTTGCTACCGAACGCGTTGCAGTGCCAACTTTTTTTTATCCTTGAAGCAAAAATTCGCAATGTCACTTAACTCTTGTAAAACTCATTCTAAGAAATTTCACTGCAAATATCGTCTTCTTCGAACAAGTAATTAAAAATCCTTTCTTTATCCCTATCACTCCTTTTCGTGGCACAACACATATAATATAATAAAAAACACAAGGATGAGTTATATTTTGCTAAAAAACTGAAAAGTTAAAAATTGCATCCCGCCACTGGTCTCCGTAAGATCAGCACAAAAAGAAAAAAAACCGATTGCATAAAGGGGTTTTGCCTTTCAAAACTGCCTTCGCGCAACTGCAAAGGATATGCATGATTGTAAAATAATAAAAGAAAAAAAAAAACGTACCGGTACCGCGACGTTTTATTGTTTTACAACACACCATCACGCTTAGGTCATAGATAGATCCTTTAAATAAAAAAAAAACCTTAAACAAAAGGCCACTGAACCAGGTAAGCAGATCATGCGAAAACTTCCGATGACATAGCGCAGATAAAAACTCCAAACAACAGACGGGTTTTAAATTGCGAACTATTACGCAAAGGGTTGCCGAATATTTAGGGGGTGCAGCAGGTACTATTTCCTCAACATTGACTACCGATGAGTATTTTTTTTTTTTGAATACCGTTTTAAGTTCCGCTCATTGTAAATATAAAAAGTCTTTGCCCGCTTGATAGTTTTTTCCCCGAAAATCATTTCATTAAAAAATCATAATATCAATAAAAAATAAAATTATTTTTGAAAGTAGTAACTTTTTGTTGCTTCCATAGTTCCCCGGAATTGTCTGCTACAATGGCCAAAGTCTACCTTAGAGACAGACCATGTCGGCTAAAAACTTAAAAAAATTAAATCAAATAAAGCACATACCGTAACCGCACAGTGCATGTCCAATGATTAGTGTGCCAATGTTGCTCATTGCTTCCCATCTTGGTGAATAAAATTTTTCTTGGGAACACTCCCGTTTCATGTTTGATGGGGAAGAGTTTACGACTTAATTAAGAAAGTAATGTAATATTAACGAAACCTTAATGAGATGTGCATAAACATTCATATGTCTATCTGCGGCTGACTCGCGTAGCTGTGGATGTGGCTGGTTTCTGGATTGAGAAGAAAAAAAGACGAATACAACTTAAACGGGGAAAAAACAACCAAGAACAAGTAGCCGACGATGGTTGGAGCTAATGTCAGAACGAAGAAGTTTGTTCATAGAATGTCCATTCACTATGAAGTTGGGAGCGTCTTGGTGATGGTTATGGGAATGTGCCAAGCAAGGCTGCTCTCCTACCTAGATATTTCTGTTGTTGTTTTTTTTTTCCTGGATAAGTGCTTGCATAATGATTGCAGTTTTAAATGCGCATTATGCGACTTGTCTTAGAGGTGTAAGTGGACAACACTGAACAAATAATAATATGGACACTTAAGCGGTGGATATTAATGTTTCATGAGAATTCGCAATGGGGCAGGGTTCTCATTTGTTTCATTGTCGATGGGTAGCTGCTTTTTGTAGCTTGTATTCCAGTTTTGCTAGACGGTGCGAATTTTATTAAGTTGGAGTTATGTAAGAATTAGTTTTGCTGATTACCTTTAGCAACAGCTAAGCTTACCTTTCACGAATATTCGAAAGCTTACTATGTGGATTCGGAAGCACCAAAGACTGCGAGGAAGTTAATAAGGGTGTCGCAGTGGATTTGTTGTTAGTGTGTTGGGCTTGGGACATTCGTTGCCCCACTTAATGCAAAAGTGACATTTAAGAGTGGCCATAGAAAATATCACCGTTCATTTACTCACACGAAAAATACATCTTCGCACCTATAAGCTAGACTTTAGACTTTCAGGCTTGGTCAGACTATTGCCAATCTATCGAAACACTCAAGGACTCTGCTAGACTCAGCAAGATCCTATCCAAAAGCACAAGTGGATGGTACTATTTTTTTTTTTTATAATTTGCACGTGCAAAAGGGATTATTAGCACCCTTATAATGTTATAGTAACACGGCACTGGCGATAAGGAAATGAGGGATTAGAAGGAAGGATGAGAAACCGATGCACATTGATTGTAAATGTTTGTAAATTGTAATGGTCAGGAAAAACAGAGTGAGGCAGAGCATTCCACATTCGTATTGTACGGCAGAGGAACGAATCCTTAAATTTCACAGTTCGACCGAATATAGGCTTTAGGGTGAACTGATGAGCATTCCTGGAGTGGCGAGTATTGCGGTTGAAGAGTTGAAGGGGAGGAATGCAACTGGCTATTTCGTTTGAGCACTTGTGATGGTAGTATCGATAGAACAACGATAGGCAGGAGACATTACGACGATGACTAAGAGTGTCAAGCGAATTCGCAATATCTCGGTCGCCAATAAGTTTTATCGCGCGTTTTTGAATTCTGTTAAGTAGCTCCAAATATGTTGTTGGTGCACCAGACCAGATGTGAGCGTTGTACTCAAGTTTGGGACGAATAAACGCCTTGTAGATTCTAGGCAGATCAGACGGGGTGACGTATTACTTGCATCGCTTAAGGAAGCCTACACATTTCGCAGCGTTCTTGGCGATATCGAATATATGGTCATTCCAACGAAGTTTGTCATTAACACACATACCGAGAATGGAAAGTCTTTCGGCTTCGGCGATGCAAGTGCCATCCATGGATAATGGAGTATTGGGGTTTCGCTTTAATGACAGAAGACAGCATTGTGTTTTGGAAGCATTAAATTCAAATCTATTGGTTTTACCCCACTTAAGAATGCTGTCGAGATCAGAATTTAATGAGCTTGCCGTTATAGCTCCACCCACGCCCGAAGATCAGGGACGTGAATTGTGAAACAAATATGCGAAGCTAAGGGTACTGTCATCAGCGAAGGAATGAATAGGATTAGAAGTAACAGAGAGTAGATCATTTATAAAAATGAGAAAGAGAGTCGGAGACAAAACGGAGCCTTGTGGAACACCAGCATTTATTTGGTAAGTTGCAGACTTGAAACCCTCCAAAACAACCTGGCCCGGACGGCATCCTGCCCATAATGTTGCAAAAACATCAAAACAGAGTGATACCTTGGCTTCTAGTCATTTACAGTAATTGCCTCCTGCTTAACCATGTCCCTCAGTTCTGGAAACATGTAAGAATTGTTTTTTTTTCACCCAAGGTAGGTAAGAGTAGTCACGAGTCTTCGAAGGACTTTAGACCAATTAGCTTGTCATCTTTCGTACTTAAAACATTCGAACGTATCATAGACCTCATTAAGAGATAGGTCCACTGAGACAGCACTGCACGAGGTAGTGCGCACTATTGAGAGATCCATCAAATATACAAGCAATATACGCTAGCCACCTTCCTAGATATAGAAGAAGCCTTCAACAATGTCCATACTGAAGCTATCCCAGCATCTCTCATCGCGACAGGTGTAGATGAGTTCATTGGCAGATGGATTGTATCCATACTCAGAACAAGGATTATTCAGGCTAACCTAGGTAACAGCATCTGAACCAAATCGGTCAGCAGGGGCACCCCTCAAGGTGGAGTTATATCGCCTCTGTTATGGATTATGGTTCCTAATAAAATCCTGTCAAACTTAGACAGCGAAGGCATTAAAGTAGACGTCGGATGACGTAGTCGTACTTTTATCAGGGATATTCCTGGATGTGATCAGCGAACTCATGGAAAGGGCGCATTTTACCTAATCCGATCAAATGTTTTCTTGCGTTCTTCCGATTTTCGTCTCGTATTTAAACTTTCGCCTCTGCCCTCAGCTGTTGACCGAACATCAATTCGAATGGAGTCCTACCGTACTTCGTTAAAAAGAACACATTGTAGTTTTGGAATGAACTTGCAGATACCATTTCAGTGGGACCAGTCTTTTACAGCGTAAAAAGCCTACCGGATGGCAGCTTAACGCGATGTACTTCGCGTTTTAACTCCTCCAGTTAAAGAGCCCAATGAGCAACTCGGCTATAGAGCCCCTTCTTGGCCATTGCGTTCTTGAATGCATTGGAGTTGGTGAAACTGTCGAATCTGAACCCAAGCAATTAGATGTGGCGTTTTTTTCAGAGCCCTGATTATAGCGAGCACTTCAAGATCGCTTGATATATTCTTTTCCGCGCTGTTAGTTTTGAAGCTTGGAAAAAATAATGGTGGTGATAAAGTGTTGGTTGCGACTGAGCCCTTAATGGGCGAATGGGAGTAATAGGAATTCAGCCACCAGGATCTTCGAATCCCATCACTCAGATACCAGAGTGCTTTATCTGGAAAATAATAAGCAGTATGGGAGACTGTCTTCTCACAGGAAAGCAAGTTAAGTAAGTCTTTCATATCTAAAAACGACCCTTTCCAGAAGAAAAACTAAGAACAACGGTTGCAATTATTGAGTTTCATCATCGTACGACTACACAAACTTCGTGTGAATCTGAAGCATGTACTCTTTCTATAAAGCGAATGGTCAGCCTTGGTCGTTCTGGGAGTCATTTTTAACTTTCTCGTATACTAAAGAGAAAGTTATTCCGATCGTGCGGAAATTCTTAACTCAAACTGAGTATGACTATAGAGAAGTCCAAAAAATCCGCCAATGCCGTCCGTCGGTCTGTCTGTCCGGGCGCCGTGTGGCGAAACTTCAAAGTTCGTATACAAGGTTCTTGGGGTTACATCTCGGGGCATCTTTTTATTTTTTGCTTTAGCGTTTGAAATAACGGTCCCTGGCATACATTGTTTTTGTGAAAATAATTTATCACTATTTTTCTAGAAAATGGTTAAAAGGATTTTGGTAATTTTTTGCATTAAGGATAATTGGGATGGGGCCAAATATTCTGCATACTCAGTTTTTTAAAAATAGATCGATTAACGGTAATTTATAAAATCACCAATATCTCGAAAAATAATTAAGAGAACTCAAAAAAAAAATAATATATTTTTTTCTTCTATAAATCTGAATAAATTTGCATACTTCGATTTTTGAAATAATTTTTTTTAAATTTCTTTTTCACATAAGGATTTTCTTAAATTTTAATTAAATTTGTTTTCTCAAAAACGGATCTAACGATTTTGATAAATTTTTGTATATTGAACAATTATGTTAAAAGTCTCCAATATGCGAAATTATATCAAAATCGTAGGTCCCGTTTTCGAGAAAATCTAATTTTTCATATCCTAAAAGTGATTTAATTAATTTGTCTCCATTCATTTTCGATTCATTTTGGGATTCAAAAAACGCATCTCATGTACCGAGAAAGTTTCGTATGACGCAGTCGTGCACTTTATTTTCGTATGATTTTCGTCCTGTGTTGAAGGAGAAGATTCGAAGACGAGCGATATCAGCGATATCGTTCTGGTGGGACATGTAGAACAAATGAATGCCAAACCGTAATCCAAGGGGACGAGAAATGCAATACCTCGCCTTATGTAACGCGCACAAATAGAAGGGTACCTAAATCAACTTGGAGTACGCAAATGCCGCATTAATTGAAGATGCTTATTAGTTGAGGCCCGGACTGTAGTGTGCCGAAGTAAGTTAGTAATGAAGATGAAACTAAGTTCGCAATAGAATACCAACAAAATAAGCAACTCGCTGCAACATCGCGTGGCAAGACAGCTGCTAACCCGGAAGACAAAGTTATATTGCTTCATAACGCGGCCACTCTTCTTCGAATCTCCACATCGACATTTGATATTTTTCCTATGCATATTTTAATCGACGTTGCTCAGACCTTAGCTGGCATATGCCATATTTGCTCAGTACACTGACATGCAATTACAACCCATTTTGCTGTCAACTTAGGCACCACCATACATTTTGCCCACAAGACCATGACCATGATTAAATGACAAAAAAATCCATTAACAAGTATTGCCAATTAAAGTTAAATGCATTTCTCTGTTGCCAAAAGGACACCACTTTGCCCAAAACAAGCCTCACATTAACATTCCAGTCAAAACGAATTCCACCTTCATGTCACATTCCATGTAAAAAAAAAACAAAAAAATCGCATACTATATTTACTCAATTACGCCTCATATCCTATGTCAAATATCCATTAGCGTGGCACATACCACTCCAGACATACCTACACTTCAAAAATCATCAATCACCGACTTGTACAGCCACAGCCACTTCAGCCACAAAGTAAGATAACTTCTTTGAGTTCTTTACACATAAACTTATACAACATATGTATATGACCGCCTAAACTTGTATAAAAAAATAAAATAATTTGCTTCCGAGAACAATAAATGCATTAACAACAAAAGCTCATACAAACAACCGACACATTAAATTTTTTTTCGGGAAAGAAACAAACAAAAGCAAAACTCACCCCACAGCTGGCAGGTTTTTTTTTTTTTTTTGTTTTTATTTGAACATAATCTGATTGACGTACTATGAATGAATTGTTTTTTTTTTGTTTTGTGTTTGTTGAAAGAGATTAACAATGTTCTATTATTATCTGCGAGATCATTTTTAGAATTACAACCAAGAATCCAGTTTGCGTCTCAACTCTTTCGTATTATCTTTTGCTAACGAATTAAAGAACTCGAATAAATTTGAATGTGCGCTTTAGCAAAACCCACAAAATAATACAATTTAATGGACCGTAACGACTTCCCAAGCTGTCGCCGCACATCAAAGCCAAAGAAAAGCTCAAAGTGGACAAGTGAATGATTTGAAATTTGTAGGCGGACGGACAATCGAATGTGTTCCGCTATAAAAATAAAATTTTTCTAAAATTAGTAATAAAAAATGGGGAATACACTTTACGGTGGAGGAGAACAATATCTGTGAAATAGCGGGTCATAAAAAAAACTTCTGTGAAATTAAAAAAAAAGGAAATGTTGGCTAAACAGTCGGTTTTGTCAATGGGTGAAGTAACAAAAGACGCAACAGCCCACACGTTCTGAAAGGAATCATTCAAATTTATTCAATGTAATAAAATCAGTCTTTTACACATAATTACATTTACATGACAATATCGGATGTAAGTGGATATGCACCTGTTTGAGGTCTCATTGCTATTGTGGAAGCTAAGCGCTTGTTTTGAGGTGCGTTTTCTGTTGCGGTAGATAGATAGATGGTAATTAGTTAAGAATGCTCATTGCACTTCATTAATTGAGTGGTAAAGGTGGTTGAGGTGAAAAAGGATCAGATCTTTTCGGTTTGCATGGGATAGCTAGATAATGCAAAGATTTGGGCGAAACGGAATCAAATTCTGCCTAGATTTCCACAACCACTTCAAGATCATCCAAAGGGAAAAGATTTTGTTTGAGCGGACATGTCGGGAAGTCTAGCCAAGACTAAGCAGTCTACCATTAAGGACTAGTTTGCGGCACCAGGAATTATTCTAATCAGTTTGGTCTAATCGTGCTCAATACCACGTTCGTCAAACAAAGCCTGGACCTCTTCACTTATAGCAGTGGTGGTAATAAAACCCATATTGATTTCCATTGGCACACCCTGCATTTAATTATAGATTTTTATTAATAGAAATAATTTGAGAATGAAGAGTACAAGATATATGAGTTTGGACAGGCTCATTAACACAGCTAAAAAACGTCGTTGCGGGCGAAGGAAGCTATGGTAGTGATATGTTAAAATAGCTTGAAGAAATATCTTCGTAGCCTGCTGAAAACGACAAGCTGATATCGACAAAACAATTTGAACAAGGGCACAACAATCTTTAAGAAAACCGTACAGGAATTTATTATTGTTTAGGGTATTCGCTCGTCAAAGTCCAGTGGCTGCATTATTGTGAGGGGCTTTTAAACACAGAGTTCAGATGACCATACTTCGCAATACAGCAGCAGTAAAGAAAGAGTAAAGGAGTAAAGAAGTCTCTACGCCAAAGAATCTATTTCATAAGCAATATGGATAACAATCGGTTCAGTTGATTTTGCCATGTTCTAAGGAACGGCCATATCAATCAACCTACCTAGAAACGTTGAAGAGAGGCAGGCAGGTACCACCTACAGATTTTGTTTCCTGCCCCAACTCTAATAAGCATCCAAGAGTAAGAGCTGTCACCGACTTCAGAATAGGGGACTGACTACTTTGTCGACTCCTGGAAGGGTGAAGAAAGAGATGTAAGGGTTCCACCCAGTTAGTCCATTCACTCACATGGATAGGTCGTTGACCAGTGTACTCCTGCTATATGTAGTTGTAATTCGGGAATAATTTGAGGTCGCATGGACCCCTAGCAGCTGTCTTTGATTGGAGAAGCCTTGCGGGAAGCGAGCGGCACGGAAAAGCTATGGTGGGATGCACAAGCTTCTTCAACAGCTAGCTTTCCTTCTGTGGTGAAAGTGATTCTTCCCTTCGATTGTGAAATACCAATGGATGCCGTCTCCTTTTCGGAATGTTTGGAGCAAAGAAAGAAGGCTTTCTTCACCCTTACGAGCTCGTATTCCAAATGACGGAGATGTTCCTGGTAGTATCAGTGGAAGGAATTCGACTGGTGCGGAAAAGTGTACTGTCAATACAGTAAGCTACAATACCTTATGACAGGTGGCCAAAAGGCCCAAACCTTGTCCCAAAAAAATACTGGGTCAAAACTTTTGTCAACAGCTTAAACAACTGAATACGAAGTGTAAATGGCCCATACAGGACCTAAAGTCAGCATTTTTTTGTACGAAGATATTCTTACTGTTGGATGTTTGTCAGACTTTCACAGGAGGTGGGGCAGCGAATAAAAGGAACGCTTCGGATTTGAACTCCTCACTTAGTGGTCCTACGCACTTAACCACTTTCTTACTGCTATCTTGGTAAACGCTAGACGCTAGATACTTTAACTCGATTACCATCTGAAAATCGGTTTACTGAAGGGCTAGACATATCTGCCAAGACCCTTCTTAAGCTCAGGTCAAGACAAAAGGTAGAGAAGGCCGTTTATGCCGTCAATTCAACTATTACCAGCTGTTTTCAATTGACATATCCGGTTAGTAAGCCCCCGGACAGGAAGTAGGCTCCATGCTAAAACGACGACCTGTGCGACGGCTTTCAGAAAAGAAGGTTTCTGAATAGGTCACTCAAGATCAAGCTGCTGAGAGTCTTGAAGAGAATCATTACAGAAAGCTTGGCACTAGCCTACTGGTCCCATCTCCCTGGCGAATGGCTAGAGTCGAACTTTTCTGCTAACGTTCAAGGTATTGATGGGCAGCCCTAAAGATGTTTGCATGTTCTATTTTATAACTCTGTGAAACGGGTAATGGTGGTATTTATTCTTTGTCAACTTGTAAAATTTTAAATCAATCGGAGTTTCATTACTCTACCATTAACGAGTCAGGATAAACTTTTTCAGAAGTAAAAAATAAAGTTAAATCTATGAAAGTTCTGCTGTCACATTTATTGCCTTGCTCCGATTTATTCTATATTTGTACCTCCTCTGAAGTTCTGATAAGCATCCATTCTTAACACTCGTGCTGCGAATACAACAGCGCACTCTAGAATAATTGTGAGAATTGGGAAGTGTTTTTTATGAGTATACTATGTATAGTCACAGTTTAATTCCATCGACCGCTTAATTGTGATTTTGAACGAAACACCATCAATCGCACTTATGGTTCGGTAATGTTCTCACTTGAAAAAAAAAAATAAAAAATTGCTTTCGGCAGTCTCAATTTTATTGTCGTGATGACTTAAAGACCTCTTCGACGAGAATGTCTTAATAAGTAATTTGAGAACACTTAGCCAGCCAATTTTCGTACGCCAACTCATTTCTCCTGGCACTTAAGTGGAACTCTTTAAAGTATTCTTCCTAAATACCATGACTCAGACACTTGACTATTATTATAATATTTTAAGCACTTTTCGCAGGAGAGGCAAAACTTCTGTTTTCGAATAGCGCCTCGAGATACCTACTATATGGGTAGGATGGTTTTGGTTGGTTTTAGTCTTGAATTTTTGCAAAGTGTCTGCCTGTGGAAATAGTTTATTTTTTTTGTATGAAATTTAATTAGTTTTTTGTTTTACCATTAAAAAGAGTTTTGTATTTTTTTTAGAATGAATAGGCCGTCTACAAAAATTAAGTGATAACCTAAGCCGCAAAATAGAACTTGGCTTAGCCTCCCAGAAATTGCGTGAGTTGGGTTTTAAGTTGTAAATCTATCAGGAGTTCATACATCGATAGGAAATGCCCTTCTCGGTACAGTGACAGAGAGGATTCAGGGAAGGAAATGATGATAGCAAAGGAAACTGAACGTTATAACGAAGAGATGAACAAAAGTTTAAATAAAAAAAGGACTTCATCAATCAGAGCCATGTTAGCTTGTGCACCAATGCTAGTCATTGATGGCCTTAGTGAAGAATAAGACGAAACTGGCAGGCATAGTGATATATCTTGAGGTCAAACTGCCAAACCCCACATATAGTAGCTCGAGGCGGACTTGTAGGATACTTACTAATAACATAATCCCGTCTTTTATAGAGGAGAAGGTAGAAGTAAATATACAAAGCCTCTGTGATCCTCCTTGTAAGAGCTCGAAGATTTAGGCGATCGTTTGTTGTCGTGCAAGGATCTATATGTAAAAGCTCCAAAGCAATGCCCTAATTCAAGATCGAATTCAATCCACTTGTTTCGGCTGAAGCTAAACATTCGTTGCAATATGAAGTTTCAAAACCGCTCATCTTAGCTCTTTCAAACATGCAGCGGGTTTTGTCAAAGAGGTGGTCTCCTAAGACCTGTGTAAACTTGCTTTGGAGCAGATATTTTATAGGGCAGGTATCGATACGTAAGGCGACGTCATCGGCATGTCGTGAACAGAGGCATTCACAGCGATTGAACAATAGAATAATCTTCCGATGAATACTTATAGATTCCATTCTCTGAAGTCCGAGTCACTTTATAAAATATTTAGAATTAAATGAGATATCTTCACATTGAACTTCAAAATTTAATACTTAGTATATTTTCAAGACTTTGGTAAAAAGTCCTTGAGGTGAGGTGAGAAACAGTCAGTTTCAGTTTCGGTTTTGGTGGCGCTTACAGTCCGGAGTGGACCAAGTCTCTATAGCCACACCTAGATGGTTGAGGTCGCCACCCTGTTGTGCATGTTACCTAAGGAAGGCTCTTCCTTTGCTACATTGTCTTTCCGGTGTGGACTCAAAGACTAGTCGGGCTAGAGCTTTGCTGTCCAAATGCTTTTTAAGTGCCATTTCTTAGCCTCAGCTTTTGACTAGGTCCGCCTCGCTGTATAGCCAGTAAAGTTCATAGTTAAATCTTCTTCTCCTCACTTCATCAATATAAACTGGACCGAATATTGCCCGAAGAACCTTTTTATGAAAATAGTAAAGAGTTCATCCCTCTGCACCCTACAGCAGGACTGGGTTAACAGTCTTATATAATATAACCTCTAGGTCTATGAGAGATGGCTTTCTTAGCTGATGTCATTTTGCCACAAAAGGTTAAGTGCGTTGGACCACTAAGCAAAGGGTCGTTTGTTCAAATCCTTCTCAAAAATAAAATTTACCGTTTGCATTCGGAACCGGCAGTAAAATTTTTTCCCTTCATGTCAAAGAATATATCTTCACATACACAAGGGTAGGAGAAGCTAGGGCTTAGATATACCGCATTGGCCTCTCACCGGACCCTACATGTAGACTTTGTTTAGAGAGTGACGAATCCTCTCTTCGCATACTCATGGAGTGCACGGCTCTCTTTCGTCTCAGGAAGGACATCCTTGGTGAGGAAATCATATCACCAACATAACTTGCTACCCTGCATCCAGAGAAGATTCTCGTCTTCCTGACCTTCTCCGGAGTCAAACATTTGCATTAGGACCCCTCCAGGGAAGACACAATAGCCTCTATAAGGAACCGCAGTGCCAGGCCCCATATAGGCTTTTCCAACTTGGCATCTACCGTAGATCCTGGGCCGCTTACGCCTATATTTTCACTCCACTTTTTACATTTTAATTTTTTTTTTGCAAAGGTTTTTAGTATTTTCTGTAGAAAATTTGCTGCTACGGATTCAGCTCATTTGCGCTTTAAGGTATTGGAAAATCGTTTTCTATTTTGAAGTCGGCCCAAATCGTCGATGCTAAGACAACTTTCCCGTTGACAGCATATAATTTATTTTGCCCTAACTTATCTAACTTACGTAACTTACTAAACCTAGAGACTAGAACCTCTAAGGCCACAAACATTCTCTGTTTTCATTTATTCGTTTACTGGATAAAAACGTGCTGGTTTGGTGGCCAAGAGCTAACACTATCAGAAGATAACTAACTAAGCTACAACACCTTGCGTGTGAATGCATTACCGCTGCAATGGAAGTTTTGCTCTGCCTACAAAGAGAGGCATCTTTTGCATTTCTTTGCTGTAAGTGGAGGCAGAAAAGCATGTACGTTCTCATTGGATGGCAGATCTGATGATCTGATGGCAGATCAGTATCGGCGAAGGAACGAGAGGTGCGGGGTTCAAAACGCTTCTGGATGATCTACCGGCCACAGGGCAGGAGCACTCGGCTCCATGTGCTCAAAACATATTTTTGGGCTCCATTTCCGTGTGCTCCTTCCTGACCGCCAGGAATGTAACGGTTATGGGTGGAATGGTTTAAGGCCGAGCGATACTGTCGTGTACGCAGATGGTTCACACATGAACGGTCTCGGCGGTGCCGGAGTCTACTCCAATGATTATCGAATCAAATTATCTGAGGCCTTAGGTAGACAGACTACTGTCTTTCAGGCGGAGATCTTTGCGATCACAGCTGCTACAAATATCCTTTTAAGGAGAAGAATATAAGGCGGTGTTATGTATGGACACACCGGTATCCAGGGCGATGAAGGGGCTGATGCTCTGGTTCAGCAAAACTCATTATCGGCATTTGACGGCCCACAACTAACTATAGGGTGCTGATCATCTGTTCACAATAGTAAAATTACTGAGCGCTTACGTCTACAGCAAACCGAGTACTACCATGATTTGTCATTGTTAGTTGACGGTCACAAACTGAGCAGATCAAAATATATGCTTGGACTGAGAAGATTTGACTTGAAAAGCCCTAATTTGCCTTTTCACTAGTTCCAGTCCTCTCTACGGGCCTATGCGAGTGCTTTCTAGAATACAATGGACCTTTAGTTCTAAGTGCTTGAGATGACTGCTCTCATAATTCTTTACAATATAGTGCTATATAAAGCAATTGCTGTACTTTAGGCGGCGCTGCTGATAGCTTTCTGCGATCTTCCGATTTTTACGGAGTAGCAAGATTTCACCATTGTCATCCTATACAGACGAACATCTTGGCAGGTGTGCCGAAAGTTGACATAGTTCGTCCCTCATGTCGATAAAAAGGTTGTTTGTTCGTTCTTAAAATACCGGGTTTTTCTACATCTCGAAGTGTATAAATTTCGTCGATGGTAGGGTCAAAAGTCCTAATTGTGCTTGTGATATTTTGCAATCTTTGAGTTCTTTTATAAATCTTTTACATTCTTCAGCTTTGAAGACTTTAGACAGCTTAGAATCGTTTAATTGTTGGAAGTACATCTCTGCTGTCTCTATTAGCTCAACAATCTCAAAAGTTACTTAAAAGTCTCCCACTCTTTGAAATCTATTACTTTTTACCAATATAGACCACCAGAAGACCATTCATTTCCTAATTCACATGGAATAATCAATTAAAATCCTCAAAAGAAAGAAAAAAAAAAATTAAAATAATTATTATAAACGCTTAGCGATTTTCTATCCAAACATCCATGAAAACATTTAGCGCAAAATTGTTGTTTTGTCTGTTTTGTTATAATTCACACACACAAATAACATTCCGAGTAATCAATTTTAAATGAATGGCTATGCGATTTTGTACCGCAACTTTAGTGAATACCCTTACCCTTACCTTACCCACCACCATCGCCATCACCATCATCATCACCATCATCATCATCCATGGCATACATTGTCAGCTCAATTTAACAATCCATCAATTTGTCCGTGTAGAGCAAAATGATTTGTTACGTCACATCGATATAATAAATAGCGTAACAACAGCAACAAAACACCGGTACACTCGTGGTTAACATAATATAATATATATAAATTCGGTCAGTGAACAAAACAGAGCAACAATGTTAAAGAACAACAAATCGCAGATAACTACCATGCCGTCATACTTCACGTGTAATTGCAGATGGATAGATGATAGATAGTTGGATGGATGGATGGATGGATGGACAGACAGCCATACACCAGCGGAGAGCAACAAGTGAAGTCATATGAGTGCTCGCTTAGAAAAATACCGCGTGTACTCACATTTTTCTTCCAAGTATCTATTGTGTGTGCGTTCGTTACTCATGGTTGTATCTTTTGATATTAACTCTGCGGTGAATCGTACACAAAAAAAAAACGAAATATTAAACGTTCTTTAGATAAATTGGTAATCGGTAGCTGACTTTTGACTGTATACCGAGACTGTCAGGCAACTTGACAGTGAATAGGAAACTATTTGTTCTTTTAAGACAGCAACTTTGACTGTTTTGTAGCCCGAAGGTTAAACAGATGGGAGAATATTTTGTGTTATTTTTTTTTATGGTTTCTTATGATGTTGACGACGACGCACGACTAAAACTATACATTTTTTTTTGGTAGATAGAAAGCGAATGTTCGTTGGGATTTAGTTATTCGTTTAGAATATTAGCCTAAGGATTTGTAAAAATAAAATGCAGATACAAATAAAGATATTATTAGTTCCTACTTGGACTTGCTTTATTTTTTAACGAAATAAGGATACACTTCCTTCGAACCTAGACGATCTAGCATGTCGAAGATCTCAGTTCTCCAGGACCTAAATAAAATAACCCTCGGGATGGTCAGACTTCCGACCAAGTTCAAAGTAATATTTCAGAGTACCTAGTGCAGAGCCATTCTTTGGAGTAAAGTTAGCAATGTAGATGTCGTTGTCAATTTCGTTGTTGCGTAGATCCATAACACATCTTAATCGCGACTTGCTTGGTCGATAAAAGCTTTCAATAGAGGATTCCTTCAAGATAGCTGCAATGTGAAGCTTTTACATCTGGTATTTGTTAGCAATCCATTCGCATGTCCAAAACCGATTTGTTAGCAAGCCATTCGTATGGCCAGAGCCGAACATTAACTAGGCCTCATCATGGAAAGAACAACGACTAGAGAAGAGAAGCATTGAGTGTGCTCAATAAAGTCGACGACCATGCACTCTTACAATGGAGAAAGAAGGCCGTCTTGTAGTCATTCCCTGTCAATTCATATGGCAACCATCGTCCTGCTCTGAATGGATCCAACCAGGACCGAAGAGACTCCAAGAAATTTGGAATTGACCGGTTTCTCAGCTGGGCCAAGATTAAATCTAGACCCGATTTGATCGTGGTCATGTTAGAGTTTGGGATGGAAGGCAAGAAGTTGTTGGCAAGAATGGCAATGTTGAATTTCTCTAGTCTCCTTGAAAGTGGGTTTGTGTATGACTGATGAAGACGGCTTACAAGGCGGTGGGCCATTGGTAAGTTCTTTAGCTTTAGAGGTACGTGACATTTTTGGCTTTTTTGATGGGTTACCATTACCACTTGAGTTCTCAGAGCGGTCTCTCTTCTGACAGGGCAGTGTATTTTTGGCCTTGACTCTCGCTTCGTCAGGAGACATTGCCTAAGCGATGATCCATTTGAAATGCTTCTTACCGGCACCGCAAAGTCGGTCGCATTCAGTTGGCCTTGTTGGAGTGGCGACAGGCTCTGTGTTGGCAGTGAGGGTGTTAGCCTCTGAGAGGGAGTTGGACCCAAAGTCGTCGATATCACTAATGAAATCTGTTCGGAGCTCGCAACTAGCGGCTCTTCTATCTATAGCCATTCAGCCCTCGGTGTTGCTGTTCAACCACTGGCTTGGTACGGATGCCGAAGGCCACCTGAATAGGAGGCATACCGATTTAGGACAGGAAAGGGATTAAGGATGGGAACGGTTCTTACCTCAATTCTTAATGAATCGCTACATGCGATTGAAGACACATGAGTATATCCTTGGCTAACTAATAAGTATTAGTCATTTCCAGCGAGCGCAAACGGGGAGTACCAAAGAAGAGGATTTTTGCTCACCTTATGACATATGATATTTTTCAACGCCATATCGTCTAGCGGAGATGCACAAGCTGTAAAAGGCACTTAAGGCCTCAATATCAATGAAAATACCAGAGCTCTGGGTATTTCACATTAACTCTTGATCATTCCAGCAATGTTCTGGAGCGTCTCCTATAGAAATTCTCTTTTTGATGTTAAATTTCGAGAAACAAGATGTTGTTCGTTTGTCCTTAAAATTTGATGGCGTGTTTCCCGTTGGATATTGAACCTGCACTTCTCGAGTTGCAATGGAAGCAACGTCCAGCTGCTTTTTTGTTGCTCTTTGGTTAGGGCAGCCATTTGTAGAGAAATATGGTTAGCAGGGAAATGTGTTTTAGGCAGGATACTATAAGTCTGCCAGGATAACTGGAAGAATTGTGTTCACAATGAAATTGATATTACCGCGTATTAGGCACGGACTTTTCCGCGTCCGTGGAGGTTGTTGGTAAAAAATGTGGGATATCGCATTATACAGTACAAGTTCTTGACAAATTTTCTCTATATACGCATAACTAAATGTATTAATCGATATAGGGTTAAACAAGATAAGATAACTTTGTTAACTTCCATCTACAACTTGTCATATGTAAATCAAATAGCTGTCAAATGTTCCACATATTAATTTTTTGTTTACCAGGTGTCGCTGGAAACTTTTCCATTCGTCAATATAGGTTATTATTGTTGAGGTGCCTATGAATACTCCAACATAGATGGCGCTGTAAGCTTAAAGGGCTAATAGTTCTCCTCGGCCCTGAAAATAAGAAAAACAAAGATATACTTACTCGGAAAGCAAATGCTTTTTAAGGTCCCTCAAAACTCGTCGTTTGCAATGTCTCGAGTGAAAAGTTGATGTCGACGTATTTAAAGGATGGTAGTGTACCATAGCGTGAGGTCGATTTTGATATATTTATTCTCTGAAGAATTTATATTTTTATAAATCGAAAACAGACAAAAAAAAACTTTAATACGGCTGAACAGGAATTATTGTCGCACGGAATAAAAAAACGCAAAATTCCAGGGCTATCACCAATCAAAGTGCCTTGACTTCACGGTTCCAAATTACGGTTTGCTTACGAATGTCAATTTGCCTCTCAATGATACCATTACTTCAGTTCAGTAAGTGGAAAATTCAATTCTGAAAATGTATGCACAGCGGAAGAAAATATGGAAAGTTTGTTTTCTTCGGCGGTAGAATCAGTCATATCCTTTGCTTATGTACCTTTCATAAGCAGGCGTATATTCGATAAATACTGCACTTAAAAATCTTGTTGGAACACACGGGACGTATTCTGTCAATTTTAGTCGCAACTTTCAGAGACGCAAATTAACATAAAATAATCTTAGTCGAGACACATTATCTTTTTATCGACTTCAAAGCCGCTTATCATCGTCAGAGGCTCTACTATGGCCGAATTTAGGATCCCGGCAAAACTGATCCAATTGTGCTGTGTTACGCTGGAGAATACGCGGTGCAATGTGCAGTTTGGCAGCAGCTCATCTGAACTGTTCCAAACATGTGCTGGATTCAGGCAAGGGGATGCGCTATCATGTGACTTCTTCAACCTTAACAGATAGTAAAAACAAAATTAAATGAAGTTAACGAGGAGAAAACCAAATACATGCTTTCCACAAACAAGCAAACATCTGTCCACCGGCTAGGACAAAGTGTAACTGTTGACAGCAGATACTTCGAAGTGGTTAGGGAGTTTACCTATTTCGGGATTAACATTAACTCCGCAGACGACACCTTAGTGGAGATTCAACGAAGAATTACCATAGGAAAGCGTTGCTACTTCCGTTTGGCATAACAAATGGGTTCAAAACTCCTAACTCGAAGGACGAAGGATAAGCTATACAAAACGCAGATCCTGCCAGTTCTGCTCTATGGTGTTGATTGCTGGACGATAAGCAGGAAAGGAGAGTTAGCACTGGGATCCTTTGAAAGAAAAATCCTTCGAAGTATTTATGGCCTTGTGTGCGAGGAGGGCGAATGGAGGAGAAGATACAACCGTGAACTTTATGAGCTGTACCAAGATGTGGATGTAGTCCAGAAAGCTAAAACACGCCGACTACATTAGCCCCAACCAAGAGGATCTTCGAATCCCAGCCCCCAGGTTCGAGACGACAAGGAAGACCGAATCTCCGTTTCAAAGACCAAGGCATCGCGGATGCCAGGGCGCTTGGTATGGATAAATGGAAGCAGCGTTCAGAGACACTTCACGGGTCGTGAGCCCGTTAAGTAAATAAGTAAGTAGTAAGTAAGCAGTGCCAGCTTAGAAGTTGTAAAATTAAATGAAGTGAAGTATTTAATTGCAATTTATGTGGAATATTTTTGTATCGAAATATTCTTTTCAAACCAAAAAAAATATTCCACTTTTATATACGATTATTTTTCAAAAAATATATTCTCTGCAGCTCTAAAATATTTCACGAGTGGACTGTTCCTGGACTATTTCCACGACTGTCACACTGCCCATCAGTCTGTCGACCGATGAACATGTCACGTGCTCTCTACTATCCCATATTCTTACTCGATTCAACTGGAAGGATTGAGTGCCCTCCTCCAAGAAAATGGAAAGGAAAGATGAAACGAACTATAATTGATTTTGCCAAGAGCTGAGTAGAGCGGAGTCTGAGAGGTAGGTAGTTATGTGACTACAATAAGATAGGTATAGTTCGTGTCAACTGGCTTTGCCAATTTTTAAAAAACTCAAACTTTTGGAAGGCAACTGGAAATGCCGTTACTAGACAAAAAAAAACAGGCAGCACAAGCTGCAAGAACAACCCTCATTGCAGCATTACGAACGGAGTCAAATGAAGTGTGATTGGCTGTCGATCAACATGTCACGTGTTCTGTACCAGGCTATTCCACATTTATTAGATTTTTCAGACTTTTCGAATTTAAAATTGTAAGGAATGATTGCCCTTCCAGACAATGACAGGGAAGGATAGCAAAGGGTTGAAATAGTGGAGTAGCTATTTATAGTTTTCTCATTTAAATTTAATATACTTTATTTAATACATGTAACTTGTCATTTCTATCCGACTTCAAATTTTTTTTTGTCTCCCTTGCCCACTTGGCTGACACTGCGACCAGAAAGGTCTATTGTATCCTAAAGGGATATTACCCCATGAGACTTGTGATTTCCCTGATGAAAGTCACGACGTCCTTAGTTGCAGAGTTCATCAACTCTGCTGTTGAAAGGACCTCTTTAAGGAAGACTCTTCATGCATTCACATAGAATGTGTTCAGAGGTTTCCTCGTCCTCTAGACGGAATCTACACTCGATTTCTTGGAACAGGTTAATTTTGTTGAGGTGATACCTCACATTGCAATGACCTGTGAGGAAGCCCTCCAGCTTCCTAATATTCTCCTTACTCAAGATAAGGATTTCTTTATAGGAGTAAGGCCTAATTAATCTTTTAGATTGTCTCAAACCCGGAATACTTTCCCAGCGGGTGAGACAAAGTTTTGTTTCTACTACAAGAAGTAAGTCGCTTTGGATGATGCAAACATTTTCATAAAAAAACCGCAGCTCTCCTTGTGCCCATAACTTAAAAATTACTGGATAAAAGCCTACGATATTTTAAACGGACCATTAGGATGACCGTAACATGAGTTCCAGATTGGAGTCGTCCAAAACCTAAAGATTTCACACCGACCACCGATCATGGTAGTGCCGGCTGCAAAATTATCATTCGATGTTTCCAAATGGTGTTATTTTTTGATTTTATTGAGCAAATCGATTAAAACATTCACATCTGCTTTGGGTTAAAGAAAACCATTGGTATGCGCGACATCAAACGCACATTAATAAATAAACTGACAATCTACGATAGCATATAGATGTTTCAATTACTAGCTTCTAACGCTGCTTTCCACTTTTGTCACTAAGTGACTATCTCAATTTCAATCTAGTTAATAGAAATTTACGAGACCAAATTAAGTTTGTTACGTTATGCGTGCAATTATAATGAAAATGCCGTTAAAATCAAACATTATTTTCAGCAAATAGTGTCATCAGCAGTTAGACCTCTTAAAATTGTTTACCACCTCGGGTACTAATAGTGCTGGGATCACGAAAACAAAAAACTGGCAAATCGAGATATTCATGGTAAAAAAGTAAAACTTTGAAATGGTATCGATTATTAATTGTACTCATTATTAGTCAAAACAAACGGTTTGCGTGCATGTACAGCAAGTACCACGCACAGTTACCTTGTTACTGCCACCAACTTGGATTCCATTAATTTAGAGGAAAGGTAATTATATTTTGATTCTTCCCAGATTAGGTGACAAGATTTGCGGCCGTCCAGGCGGAGTTAAGTAAAAAAACCAGAAAGTAAAGAAAGTGCGTTGTCTCGATAGCAACTGATGGAGTCCATTAGTTGGAAAAAGAGTTTGGCAGCAAATCTGTTGTTTGTGTCCATCTAACGGAAGACAGCTTGTCAAACTTTTAATAATTTGTATGACAAATAAGTCTAGTTTATGGAGCTGTCCTTAGTCGTCGGTGCAAGTAGGGTTCAATGATCGTGAGATTGTGATGAAGACACAAAGTATGCAAGTGAGGAGTGACAAAGTATTAAATAGCCGGATGTAGAAGTACTCTTGGAGCGAAAATCGGAAGTTAAAATGGCATTTGTATTATACCGATGTAATCGGTAGACATTGCTGTCATTCCGAGGCTTGATGCGGACTTGTAAACAAAGAAATAAGCTGAGAAAGAAAGTGCACTATTTGAAAAGAAGTATGTAACATTACGGTAGTTCTGTCAGTTCAGTTTTGTATTAGCGAACATTAAGGTCGTTTTCTCAACAGCTTGACGGCCTCAACCAGTTCGGTCCCTCGCTAGCTGCCTTCAGTTACGCACACCAAGTTGGTTGAGGTCGTTATGCAATTGTGCGCGCCACCTAAGGTGAAGTCTTCCTCTGCTGCTTTGTCACTCAGGAGTGGATTCGAAGACTCGTCCGGCTTATGCTTTATAGTCTATACGCTCCATCTCAGCTGTTGTATTTTTTGCTTTTTGACTAGGTCAGCGTCGCTGTATAGCCCGTATAGTTAGTCGTTGGATCTTCATCTCCATCGTCACAAACTGGAACGAATATCACCGGAAGAATCTTTCTCTCAGAGCATCCCAGAGGGTTTGCATCCGCTTTTCACAGGTTCCATGTTTCTGCTCCATACAGCAGTACTGCGATGTTTAAGGTCTTATGTAATATTTTCTTGGTTCTATGAGAGAGGGCTTTACTTGAGTGATACTTCGCTTCATTTCCGCGCCGATGTAATTTTGGGAAGTGATAGTGGAGACCAGGTAGACAATGTCTTTAAGTACTTCGAAGTTTATTTTGTGCGAGTCGCCGATGTTAAGAGTCCTTTCTCATTGAAAGCATATACTTCATTTTGTCCTCATTAACTACCAGACCCATCTTCCCCGCTCCTTTTTAATTCTTGCAAATTCGCCGCTGACATCTTGCCGCGTTCTCCCAATGATGTCAATATAAAGGGCATAGGCAAGTAGTTGAGCGGACTTTTAAATGATCATACCTCTTGGGTTGGATTGTGAGTTCTGCACAATTCTGTCAAGTATAATGTTAAAGAAGTCACATGACAGAGCGCCGCCTTTCCTGTATTCTTTTTTTGACATCAAAGGTCTCGGTTGGATCTTTACCGACATTGATGCAGCAGCGAGCTTTCTCCATCGTAATCCTGCACAGAAGGACGAGTTTTGCAGGGATGCCAAAACTAAGCATGTATTGCTCGTCTCTAGGCGTTCAATACCACGGGATTCAAAACTGCGTTATTTTTTGTTAATTAAATGCCAAACCTGCTATCCGTTAAAAAAAGACGTGTCACTGTTTTAATTAATCGAAATATAAACTGTAATAGGAAAACCTTGTAGGTTTGTGGTTTCATTTAGCTCATAACAATTTGCAGGTGCACATTTTTGATCTAAATATTGAACTCACATATAGTTTTAACATTAGCCCAACAACCGGCTTAAAATATTTACAATACGTAACATCACTAAGGAACTGCTCCAAAATTCCAGAATACACCGACGAATATATTACACCACCCGCGGCTGAAACTCTCATTCCATGTTTAGAAATTTTGGGTCCTTCTTCCGCTTCATCGTCATTAGTTTCTGGGAAATTAAAATGTGAAATCCCCGCCTTCGTACCCAATTCAAAGGCCAAACGTTTAAACCTTCGGAGTCTTCGCAATACCAGTAATGATGCACCCAAGGATATTGTTGAACCTGTACAAAGTAAGCTTAAGCCGATACTGTAATTGAGTCTATTCGAAGACTTAAAACGGTTTTTGTTTTTCATTTAAAACTTCTACTTCATGTGCTGATATCCCGCATCATTTGGTTTCGAAAGAACTTGTTCCAAATGAGAATTCAATTAAATGCACGAAAATAAGCAAACCTGACGGATATGTTGCCTCTTTTGAAATGATTGCGTCTTCTCCCTACTTGATTTACTTTTAAGTAGTAATGTATTGCCCCAAAACATCCTAGCTGAAGAATTCACCCCTCGTTATTTTAAAAAAAACACCACTTAGACCATCCTTCCGCTTTAAAATAAACTATCATGGCTGTCCCTGTACTATCAAAATGTCAGGGGACTCCGCTTAAAAACTGCCAGGTCCTTGCACATGCCATCTTCTTCATGATTGAAATATGGTTTAATGTAATGAAGTTATTTGTATACTATTTTAGTAAGTCATTTAGTAACTCACTTCTACAAAATGATAAACATTATTTAAGTTACCTGAATAATTGTGCCCAAATATCTGTCAGTAATTTTTCATTTGATTTCGATACAATTTCAGGATTTGCCTTCTCTTTAAATGACGACTACTCGTACGATTCCGATGGGATTGCACTGATTGTTCTTAAAAAATTTGGTCAAGCCCTTGGTCCTCATCTTAAAAACTTGAATTGTCCATAAGTAGAGGCAAATTCCCTCATTTATGGAAAAGTGCGTATATCACACCTGTATTTACGAAAGGTGGTATAACTAATTATAGACCAATCTCAAAGCTTTCGTGTATTCCATAGCTTTTTGAGCAAATTGTCAGCGAAAAAATAATATTCCTATATCGCAATGTAACTTCTAACTTCTTTAAGGCTTTTGACAATGAAATAATCGAACATAAGCTCAGTGCTAATGGTTTTCCACCGGTTTTTGTCAAATGAATTAACTCATATCTGAAGCAAAGGGATTACCGAGTCAAATTTAGAGGTTCGTTATCAGAATCTTTCTTTGCTCAATCAGGTGTTCCCCAAGGAAGTCATATGGGACCCATATTGTTTATGCTAGCTATTAATAAGGTTAAATCATGTATTAAACATTGCAATATTTTAATATGTGCCGATGGTATGCAAACTTTTAAATCTTTCAACAACCAGGATGACAGATGGCTGTGCTATGAACTGTTTAATACTTAACCCATCTTAATGTCTACATATGACGTTCTCGAGAAAATGAATTCCTTTCAGCTTTCATTATTCTTTATCTTGTCATATGCCTTGCCATGTCGATATTTTTAAGGAACTTGGACTTTATTTTGACCCCAAACTTACCTTTATGGGAAATATCAATTTCATTGTGGATAAGTCAAATTCTATACTAGGAAGTGTGCATAGAATTTGATGACCCCTACGTTACTCAGGCATTGTACAATTGCTTCATCCGTCCGCATCTACAGTACGCTACAACATTTAATCAAATCGAATTTCATCCATACAAAGTAGCCTTAGTCGATTTGCACTAAGATGTCTTCCATGGGAAGATCTGTATAACCTTTGCCCCTACAGTCAATGTCTCAAATTTCTGCAACACAGACCTGATAGTGTATTTAAATATATGTAAATAACCGAATACAAAACTTCTCAAATAAAGCTACAAAATGACTCTCTTGGCGACAGATGCTCTTTGATACCAAGCTAAGATTTTATTAAAGCTAAAATGCTCTAAACCCAGCTTTGAAAAAGGATAGAAAAATTTCCTGCATTGCCCTACAACGAAAAATAATATAGACTACGCGTAAAGACTAGTCGCCACTTCAAGGTATGCGCTTTAAGACAAAAAGAACGAACTCCCACTGTGCGATCGTCGACCGTGACTAAAATAGTTTAAAATGTAAATTACATTGTCTGCGGCATTTAGCAACTTGCTATTTTGACATTGTTGTGTGTACGTTTTTTGTTTGTTTGTAATACCACTGAGCACTGAACTACCCATGCCTTGTCGTAATCTGATACATGAATAAGCACCGACGCAACTAAATAGGCTTTAAGTGACTCCATTTGATAGGCATATAGTGACTTGCCGTACCTATAGCCACATTTATTTCTAAACTGATTACTCGCGGAAAACACTAATTCCTTGGACTTGAACAAGTTGAAAAGAAAAACGCGATACAATTATAAATCAGGAAGTAATTACTGGGCTGCGGTTTATGCCACAGAGAATCAAAACTCATTATCGGGCCGAAGTTAATTAATTTGCCATTCAATGGAACACAGAATTAATCCGAAGACTTGACTATTTTGAGGTTTAGGGATTATTTTCGGAAATTTTAATAATTAGTCTTAAATACTTGACCACGAGCTTTTAAGGCACGTTTAACTACAAGGCGTTGGCAAAAGCAAAATTGTTGCGTTTTCTTTGTTCTTTTCCGCCGTTGCGTTGCTCGCTGCTCTGACCGCACAATGTAATTTAAATGTGTAAAAGGAAGCTGTGCTCAGAAAATAGTAACAGCTGACGGAGAATGTCATGACGAATTGTTTTCAGATTCAAGGTCATGGGAATGAGATTCTATAGTGGTGGTATGGTGATTAGTGAAGTTTATAGCGTGACGCCTCTCACAATCGTTTTTCGTCGCGCACTTTGCCATCACACTACCACCGAGCGTAATTATTGTTAAATGATTGTTCACAAACGGTTCAATTACAAAACAGATTGTCACGCAAAGACTTAAAGAGGTCTGGAAGTGAAGTTAGCCCATACGATCTTGGTGCATATCGAGTTCCTACATTTGAATCATCAAGAATAATTTATTGACTGCTAAACTGCGAAGACTACACAAATTCTGATGAAAGTCAAGAATTCCGTCCACCCGTCTAAAATGAAGCGAGAATAGCAAATCTAAACCAAAATCGAACAACGGTAGCCCTGTTAGGGCGGTCTACTAGCCGCATTATTATCCTTCGCCGTTTTGAGGGAAACAATTCTTCGTAAGATATTTGGTTTTGGAGGAGACCATCATTCAACGAGGAATTCTACGAGTATGTACAGCGACAACAGCGTTTGAGATGTCTGGAACATGTAGAGTGAATGAACACCAACGATCGAGCCCGCAGAATTTTAGCCTCTAATCCAGAGGGACAAAGCTGTAGGGGAAGGCCTCGCCTTAGGTGGGGCATACAAGTAGTAACCAACCAACTTGGTTAGCCAAAGCCAGCTCTTATTTGATGAGGCCCACGTTCATCCAAGGCTGCAACGCCGCCTAGGTTAGGTTAGTTTAAGTTGAAGTGGCAGTCGGATAGAAGTTCGACATACTTAGACCTATGTAAGGTCCATTGTAATACCACGTAGATCTGAAGTTCTTGCCTACTTGTTGAACCACTTTGTGCTGCTTATAAAGCGAGAGACACATTTTGGTTAGACCGTTAAAATCATTGTCGAAGTAAGCCCTTAGATGGAGATTTCGTTTGCGGGAGAGAGATTTCCTCCTCATACATGCAGCTCCTACAAATTCGACTAAGCGCCAAGCCTTGTTCCGTGCCTGCCTATCAGACAGTTTCCAGTGATGTCACCAATTTAGCACAAATCTGCGATCTGTTAATGGGAAATCAAACTCTTAGAGCCTCTTAGAACCAGACAAGTAGTACCACCTGTCCATCTGTGGTCCGTTTTTTCTATTGCATCCAGTTTTATCAAGAGCTTGCATGTGGAAACTGGTATGTTTAAGGAGCCTTGTACAGGAAAGATTGAGAGGTTAGTTCCAAGTTTGGCGGGTTCGGCAGCCTTGCAATTACCCGGAATGTCTCTATGCCCGCAGCACCTCGAGTACAGTTGAATGTTGAACAGCTCAGCCATTGCCTTTAGAGATGATCGGCAATCTAGGGCTACTAAAGAGGTAATAGAGAAAGAATCCAGACACTTCGTTGCCGCCTGACTGTCCGAAAAGATTCGAATATCCTTTACGGATACCACGTTATTCTTTAGCCAGGACAAGACTTCCTTGATTGCCATAATTTCTGCTTGGAAAACGGCTACATGAATTGTTGCCTCAATGAACAATGGCCCCAAACCAAAAATAAAAATGGCCCTAAAAATGTATATGGGAAACAACAACACGAAAATTTCTGTGATTTGGGGCAATTTTTCATATTTTAGTCTGGAGTCAAAGTTCATTATGAAAAATGACCCCAATCTTTGGGGAAAAAGTGAACAATGGCCCCAAAAATTAAAATTCTTTTTCAAAATGAAAAATGGCCCCAATGAAAATTTTATTTGACTAACTACTGCAAAATAAAGAACAAGCTTTATTATTTTTTTTAAAATTCTTGATGATTTCGAGATGGTAATGGGATTTGAGGGGGCATGCCGACCCCTGCAACCCCCCTGATTGGTTTCACTGTTAGATTTGGAGTAGACGTGAGGTTGGGTATATGCAAACTTTGTTTATACCCAATAAATAGTTGCATATGCCCAACCTCACACATACTTCATTCGACTATATTTGAAATAACTTCCAATGGGAAAAGTGGTATTTTTTCCCAAAGTTTTTGGTCATTTTACATAATCAATTTTTGGTTTGGGGCCAAAATTCATGTAGCCTTGGAAAACACAATAATGATTAGGAAAGGAGACTAAGATTTAGTCATAATGCGATATATGTTTTACATTATTCTTTCTAGTAGAAGAATTGTTTCGAAATATGTTGATGTGGAACAGAGATATCTCTCGGCTCGGTACTCTGTCCTTGCTGTCGCAATATCTATCGCAATGCTAAACTCCTAATTATATGCTCTTTTGACGATGTGCCGCTGTCGATAGACTCTGGGTACTCCATTGCTGCTAAGGCGTTCAACATTAAATTGCTTCTTCTAAGGAGTTTGCAGAGCCGTTGGACAGTTGGGTTTTGTTTTTCTGTCGACCCTGAGAATCCAGATTTTGACATCGTATACTTGATATGCTCCGTGCACACGTTCGTAAAACTCCGGATAGAGTTTTCAGCTTCGTCGGTAGAAGAGTGTGCACATTTTAGGCTAATGGTTCGAAATGTAGCTCTGATGAGAATCACATCAAGGCGACCAATAATTAAAATTATAATATTATTGAAGTCCAGTAATTTTTGACATAAGCCGCATCCTGACGTTTCGTAATGAATATCGCAATTAAGTCTTTTTTTTATCCTGGATATCGGTAGTATCTGCTCTGTACTGTTTGAGAAGGGAGGAGAAGAAGATCCTGCGTAGGAAGAAAAGAGAGCACGCAGTCTCCCAGCTCAAGGAGATCGAAAAGTCCCGCGACCGAAACAACATCCGGAAGTTTTATAAGAAAGCCAAGCAACTGGCTGCTGGCTTTAAGACCGGAACGCAGGCTCTTCCAAACAGCGATGAAAACCTTGTCACCGACGCGCAGGTAAAAGTAGATGTATTTAAGCAGCATTTCCAGCAGCTGCTAAACGGACAAAATGTAGAGAGAGTGATGGGGCAAGAAAAGAACCCACGTCCAGTCAATGAAGAACCAGTCCTTCCGCCTAGTATAGAAGAGGTTGACTTAGATATTAAAAAGCTAAAGAACAACAAGGCCGCCGGATCTGATGGTCTAATCGGCACGTACCAGTGTGGCTTCCAGCCAGGCAGATCTACTGTAGACCAAATCTTCACACTAAGGCAAATCCTGGAAAAGACCAACGAGTTTCAAGTCCAGACACACCATCTCTTCATCAGCTTTAAAGACGCAAATGACAGCATTCAGGTACTGCAGTTTGGCAGCCGCTCGCCTGAACTCTTTTAATGATGCACCGATAGTGCGCAGGGCAGGTGTCAACACGTAAGGCACTATCTTCAACAGATCGGTCCAACTGCTGGGGTATGCGGACTATATAGATATCATCGGTCGATCCCAGCGTGCCGTGATAGAGGCTTTCACGGCTATTGAAAAACAGGCGAAACTAGTTGGCCTTGAAGTGAATGAGGACAAGAATAAATGTATGCTATCAACAAACAAACAACCATCTGTCTGAGTTCATCTACCTCGGGGTAAACATCAACTCCACAAATGACATCTTAGTGGAGATCCGTCAAAGAATTACTTGGTTTGGCAAAACAAATGGGCTCAAAACTCCTAACTCGAAGGACAAAGTGCATGCTCTACAAAACCCTTATTCTGCCAGTTCTGCTATACGGCGCCGAGTGCTGGACGATAAGCAGGAAAGGAGAGTTAATACTGGGATCCTTTGAAAGAAAAATCTTTTGACGGATATTTGGTCCTGTGTGCGAGGAGGGCGAATCGAGGAGAAGATACAACCGCCAACTCTATGAGCTATAACAAGATGTGGATGTAGTCCGAAAAGCCAAAACTCGTCGACTACATTGACTCGGCCACATCGAGCGAATGGACAACAACGCTCCAGCCAAGGGGATTTTCGAATCCCAGCCCCCAGGTTCGAGACGACAAGGAATACCGATCCTCCGTTTTAAAGATCAAGCCATGGCGGATGCCAGAGCGCTTGGTCTGGACAGCTGGAAGCAGCGTGCCCGGGATCGCAGAGGATGGAAGGCTGCCTTGTCTCAGGCAGGGACTCTTCACGGGTCGGGAGCCCGTTAAGTAAGTACCTAATGTTTGAGAACAGCTTTAGCTATTGAGTAGGACCAGGGCTGTATGATGTTCTCCAATTCCATGTAGTTACGTCAGTTTGCCATTAGAGGTACGTTGTTATCCTAGACTATCTGCATCTCTCCCATAGGTTGTGGGCTATATCTAATAGTTTTTTATGTGTTCGGGAAGTTACCCCGATGGCACAACTACCAATACGATTGCCAGGCTCTGCACTCGATGCTATAACAGCAGGAAGGTAATTCTGGCGCGAACCATGTCGGAGATGTGAGAGCTATACTTGCCCCATTAAAACTCAATCCCAACTCTTTTCAATATCTGGTTTTATATTGGAAATTCAAATGCCACTGGGATTGAAATATGTCGAAGCTGTTCATACATATGGGGATAACGTTAGCTCGAACTGACTGGAACTGTGAGCGCCAACCCCGATTATGTCCTTAGAATTTGTCTACTGCCGCCTGGAAACAGAAGAAAGTGTCACATTACGAAGGCCTCCACACTCTAGTGGAAGTACTAGACACCGAGCGATCACCAACGCGGATGTGTAGACTGAATTGGCTTTGATAGATTGTCCTAGAGCTTTTGCAACAAGTCATATTAAGTGATTGGCTAGAGATTTTGATCTCGTTAAACTAATTTAGCTTATTCCGATAGATGGCGCAGAGAACTATCCAAGAACACTCAAGTGGTAATAAATCGAAAAAACAACAGTACAAATAAAAGTAGCACGAGTCTGTCACTGTTCTACAATGAACAGCATACCTATTATTATTTAGCCGGCGGCCCTCCGCTCGGTTCATTATTAAGGGAAACCCGCCTTCAAGAACATAATTCCCCATAAATACTATGCAATCAAAAACTAATCGCATAATTAAAAACAGACTCCGCGAACAAATGAAAACCCTTATCGTGATTGAAACGAAATGAAATGAATGTGTAATTTTCCACCCAACAACAGCACTTATACTCAACCTGTCATCTATTCATCTAGTATCTCAAAAAATCGCTTGTAATTTCCAGATAAACTTGAGTCGAGACAAATTTTCTTTCATCAGACACCCGAACAGCGAAACAACACCAAAGCAAGGTACTCCACCGACCGGAGACCGCACAACAGCAGCAGCAGATACAAAAACCATGAAGCCGGCAAAATTTGTGTTTTTTTTATTTATTTTTTTTCGTCCATAATCTTGGCCTAGGCCTTCAAAACGGCTACCAACCACCTGAGAGTACTTGCTCATTGCCATTGTCTTCGGTGGTGGTGGAGTTCTCTGCTCTTTTTTTTTGTCGTGTTTGGCTCAGTCATCCATCTCCGGCGGCGCGGCTCCATTACCGCAAGTACACGGCAACAACAGATACAACAATATTCAAGTTCATGTGCCTAGCGTGCCGCTGCGCTGCCTGTTGTTACCTAGTTATCCATTCCGCCTATTCCACCTTCCTACATCTTCGGCTTGTGTCCCGGTACACAATTTTGTGCTTTGTGATTGTGTAACGTACTCGTAGTCGTACTTTATCTATTCCTTTTAGCTGTGTCTATTGTTTGGCGGTTTTTTTTGTTTCTTTCGTCTTTCCTCTTTGGCTGAGGTTTTTTAGTTCGTGTATCTACCTACATATGAGATCACATGCGGTTTTTTTGGGGCTTAGTTCGGCGATGGACGCGGGGGGCCACGGAGGACTGATCGTTGATTTGTAGGAGATTCAATGGAGTTAGATGGCTATTATGCGGCACTTACACTTGATAATCGGTTTTTTTTTTCTTTCTTTTGTTAAACATGTTTATTATTGTTTTTTCTTTGGAATGAAAATATAGGAAATAATATGGTGGAGGATTAATGGGTTTCTTTCTTGATACGAGTTTTTTCTGTTTAGTTTAATATGCAATTAGTTGAGCATCATTAAATTGAAACGAGTCAATGATATTATTCTAGGAATGCGTTTTCCGCCGGAAAATAGTTATAATGGTGTCAAAAGTGTGCTAAGATATTTATTTCTAGGAAAATCGTTGGGGGTTTGCGACCTTTTATATTTCAATATTGAAAAGCAGTTTTAGCCAGTCATTTGGGCTGGTATCGGAGGGTACGACTTGGTTGGAGTTTTTCTTAAGTATGTGCGCTAATTCGTTATTCTATTTTAGGAAAACCTGAGAGACTCCAAAAACAAAAAGGTAAAATCGCAAATCGTCAATATTAACAAAATCCTTCTAAGTAAGGACAGGACTTTGACAGACCATTATCTTGCAGAAATGAATGGAATGCGAAGGACCCCACGAAGAATAAAACCTTACAAACCTGCACAGATAGATCTTAGATGGACTGGGGAACCAGTGCAGGAATATTCACGGCGGAACTCAATATACACTGCTCAATCAGGCTTCCTAACAGCGGCTTCAAAGCTGAGGTTCTGGCAATCGCGGAAGTGACCGGCAAGGTGTCATTGTTCATTGACAGCCAGGCAGCTATAAAAGCACTTTATTGAAATAAAGTCCAAGCTAGTTCGCGGCTGCCGCGAAGAGTTCAATGTTCTGTGCTCGCAGCACAAAATGGATCTCTGCTGGATCCCTAAACATAGGGACAAAGCCAGCAATAAGAGGGCTGACGAATAAGCAGGGACTAAGACCGAGCTGTTCAATTGATCAATCTTAGGAAAAGAGTGCAGAATAAGATTCGTAATAAATCTAACAACAGGTGGAGAGAAATAACGCCCTGGGAGGTACCACGGAAGCTTTGAACAGAATATGCCTGTGGCCGTCCCAAAAAAAATTCTACAGTTTGACAGTCATAACGGTTTTAGCTGGAAGGGGCCCTAATGGGCCATAACTTTCTAAGACATCATGCAATGAAGTTGAACCTGAAGGATGACGATATATGCAGAGGCTGTGGTAACGAAGAGATCCATGAGGACACTCTTCACTTCCTCTATCACTGCCCGAGGTTCTGCCACTTGAGGAATAGAAAACTTGGAAGCCACTACATCCATGACTTAGAAGAACTGTCTGATCTTTATAGGTTTCTGAGGATATCAGGATGGCTGGACGGCTGGACGGCTGGACGGCTGGACGGCGTCGGGTAAAGGTTCATGAAGACTAACGATCTTTAACAGCCCTCAAAAGGTCACCACAATGGGTCCTCGGGAACCTAAGCTTGGCAAGGCGTTAAACTAAGGTTACGGGTATTCGGTGGTAATATATGTGACAGTAATGTTTGTCTGACCTTCAGCTATAATTACTTGCAATACAATAAAGCAAGCTGCCATATGATAATTTTACAAGTATTGGAAAAAAGCTTCTTAATCGTAAAAATGGCAAATCTAAGATGCAATGAAAAAGAAACCATTCGGTCCTATAAGGCCAACCCAACTGACAAAAATCGAAAAAAGTTTAAGGAGCTAAAAAAATCAAATTCTCCTTTGACCAGAAGTTGAGGCAAAAAATTCTACAAAGTCCAACTAGTAGTAAAAACAGAAACTAGAAAATGGGGCTTCGTCATCCAATCAATTCAATTCAGTTATCTGCTTTGCAAATAAAGCAAATCTGCTTGCTGCAGCTAGCTCAACGGTCTCATCCTGAATACTTCTTGGAACAAATGCCCTTCTACACTAGTTCTGTGCCAAGAGTACTTTAGGATCTCAACATTCACAAATTCACAAATTCCCAGACCATATCGTTCTGAAGAAGTGTTAAGCTTTTTTCATCAGTTCTATTCTTCGGGGCTCTTCCTGAGAAAATGGAAAAAGGCCAATATTACATCTGTTCTTTCCGAGGTCATGGAATCGCTGATAAACCACCAGCTTATGAAATATCTTGAATCCCGAAAATTTCTGAATGACTGGCAGTAGGCAACAGGTTATTTGATGATATATCTAACCGAAAAGTGGAATCAATCCATTGCCCATGGTGGTGAAAGTATGAGTTTAGCTCTTTTTGTCGAAATTGCATTTGGAATCGATTTTTATCAATGATTTTCTGTCTGTCAATCAGTTCTAATCCAATTCATTGCATCGCTGATGACAGGACCCTCAGTTTATCATATTTGTTTCCTGCGGTTTCCGTAACCTATCTTCGGGTGTAGAATTCAAACGATGCTGCCTGCATTGAAGAGAAAGCTTATTACTCTACCAGTATCCATGAATGGCACTTGCATCGCTGTAACTGAACGACTAGACTTTATCGGTATGTGCGTTAATGACAACCTACGTTGAAACAACCGATGTCGATGTCGCCAAATGTCTAGTCTATATTTCAGTCCTTCGGATCTACCTAGAATTTATAAGGTGTTTATTTGATCGAGTTACAACCAATGCAACTGACTCTCGTAGTCACCGTCGCAATATTAGCAGTATACAAATTTTAATTAATCAACGCAATATGGCATACAATACATGGAAACGTTTTAGATTTGAGTTATTCTGAAAAGCCTATACTGACTTAAAAAATAAAAGTTGTAATTGAGAGCGGAGAATCGAAAAAAACATTTTTATTCTTCGCGCACGAATCCTTCCTTGGCTGGTCATAAGCTTTGGAAGAATCTAAAGGATGTAGGTGGTGGTAAACATGTGAATAATATTTCATATAACAGTAACATAACTCTGATGAGTTGAATGA
Source organism: Ferdinandea cuprea (assembly GCA_963576555.1). Taxonomy (NCBI): domain Eukaryota; kingdom Metazoa; phylum Arthropoda; class Insecta; order Diptera; family Syrphidae; genus Ferdinandea; species Ferdinandea cuprea. The sequence goes on from OY754958.1 coordinate 136,505,935, forward strand.
AAAGTTCACGTCTCTTTCATCTTGGGCACCAAACCATACCTGAATCTTCTCAAAGTTGGAAGCCGACAGCCTTTCTTCTGATGGTTTCAGCTGGATTTGACGACATTCATCCAGAATTTTTAAAGGCTACTCTTCCCTTTACCTTAAAATCCATTACTGTATTAATGACTGGAGTTTTTCCAGCCAGCAAAGATTATACCTATCCAAAAAACTAAAGATGAATATCGACCAATAGCTATTTTGACATTTTTATCGAAAGTTTTTTTAGGCAGTAGTTGTGAATGGTAAAAACTATTCCTTTCTTCTGCTTAGCAGAGGTGTTCCGCAGGGATCAATATTGGGACCTCTGCTATTTACCATGTACAGATATGAATGAGCTCCCGTCGATTGGTTTCAATTCGTCAGCATACACGTTGCTGACGAAGTTCAGCTTTGGTATAGTTGTTCTTTGGGACTAATTGAAAATGGAGGATGTGAGATAAATAAAGAACTTTGTAAAGTTTTGCACTGACTTTGTTTAAATCCAACCAAGAGCAAATGCTTAACTATTTCAATTATGGACCACCCAAAGAATAACCCAAATCAAAACAAGAATGGTACTTGCTAGGTCACTATTAATCTAAAATTTGATGACAAATAGAAGTCAGTTTACGCTACTCTTACCTTGTTTCGAGTTCAAGATGAGACTTAGGCAACTTTAGCTCACACCGAAGACTATAATCGAACCTATGGAGATATATAAAGATTTCCATCTGTGTTTTCTTATCTTCCTTGCCATTATAGCTTACATAAACATTTAAAACCAACGTGCATTAGCGGCATCTCCCTTTGGCTAATCCTTTCCTTCCCTTCCCTAATCCCCGCACTGTTTAACTTCATTAAAGGGGTAACAAAAAATGCTTTTAGTGCTAATTTATAAAAGACGTTATATAAAATCTAAATACTCCCACTGGATGCTGATTCGCTTGGAGGATGAAGACATCTTTATTTTTGACAATTTAAAAAAATCATATAAATTTCAAAGAATTTGGCATATAATTAAAGTCTTTTGTTTTTCAGTTCAGAGGAGACCTGGCAGCAGCGCCATCAATGTGTTGTCAATGATTGCTAGTTGATAAGGGCGCTAAGTTTTTTTTTTAAATATTAGTTTTTCTCCTTTATTTCAGACAATTTGGAGCCACTCTTTGACTTAGTAGTCAGCGCTCTGCTCTGAATGGAAAATAAAAAAACCTGTTCTGTTGTGTAAAAAAAACATGCGTATTCAGCATTTAAGATGACTAGGCCTAACACAGGTTAACCAAGTAGGCATTTAAAGGTTTCGTGTTAAATAGTACGTACAATTGTGCAATTCGCCGAAAAATGATAACGAATTTTTGTAGAGCGGTTTCATTTTTAACTATGGAAGGAAGGTCGGCGGAGGGAAGGCGGTCTGTCTCCCCCGGGTTCATGCGGGAGGATTCTTTTTTTGTTTTTTAAAAAACTTCAAATGAAAATAAAGTTTATTGAAATAATTTGGCAACACTTATAAAAAAATAACTATAGCAGTTTAAAGGCAAAACCATGTTTTTCTTTAACAATATTTTAAGAAAAATTTGTTTAAGACTCCAAATTTTGAAAAAGAAAAATAAGTGTTTTAATTTTTTTTTTAATATTTTGAAAACAAATTTCCTATCGCTTAAACAGAAGATGCTAAAAATGCAATTACTAATTTTTGCGTCAAAATTATCGTAATCTTCCCAAGAAAACTTTTTACATAGAATATTTGCATTTTTTGGTGCTCTCAAAGACCATTGAAGTTCGGTATGACATAGCCCAACGGTAGTGAAGAGCCGATCACTTATTTTGTAGATTGGATTCAAATCTTTGGCTATGCCCTATAAGCCATGCATCTTGGTTAGTAATTTTGTGCAGCCTCGAAAGTGGCAACACCTGCTCAGGCAACCTCCTTTATCATAAGTCGTTTAAACTATACTTTCAGATGCCTTCACTCAAAAATGCAGAATTTTGGCATTTTAGTGTTCAGAAACATATTAACGTAGTTCGATTCTAAGCACGGCGTGCATCTCAAGTGGGATGGTGGCTTTATCCACAGGCTCTGGCATGGCAGGGGATGATATTGTTTAAAGTCTTGCCAAACTTCGTCTGATCGTCCACCGAACTATTTTATTATTTGCTAATTTAAGTCTTTAAATCGTACAGATTGGCATATCTTTCATCTGATCATCTGATCATTTTAACATTGAGTGTAAAACTGGTCAATAACCTAGAGCCAGCGAGATTGACTGCTAAAGCAACTAACTGGGAAGACTTTAGGAACGAAATTGAAGAGAATGTTGAATTGAGCGTTCCACTTACGACACCTTATGAACTTGAAGTTGAAGATGAAGTTGATCGCTTCGTTGAGGTCGTTCAGCTCGCCTCCTGGAATAATACGACTCACTCAAGGAAACGCCGGCCAAATACGGTTTACGATATCCGCCTGAAATAAAAGAATTGGTCAATGAAAAACGGAAGGCGCGTAAAAAATGGCAACAGAGTCGCGCTCCGCAACATAAAGCACATTTAAATTATTTGTGCAATTTGTTAAAGACAGCTATTAAGGATTTTAAAAATCGTGCGATAGGTTCTTACCTTGAAAGTTTAACAGCTAAAAAAGATTCCAATTATTCACTTTGGAAAGCTGTAAAAGGCACCAAAAGGCCCAAAATCCCCGCGCCGCCAATAAAAATAAATCGAAATGAATGGGCAAGGGAAGACAAAACAAAAGCTGACGTTTTTGCCGCCCATCTCGAAGAAACCTTTAAACCGTTTGATGGTCAAGCGGCTCCCTACAGTACCAATAGTGGGATGGAATAACTATCTGACGACTTTACACTCACAAATGCAACACTAAGGGAACTAAAACGTGAAATTGAATCTCTAAAATCTAAGAAAGCTCCTGGTTATGATTTGATCACCGTAGAAGTTCTCAGAGTTCTACCTAGAAAAGCATTAATTAAGCTTCTATATATTATAAATGCTGCGCTCAGATTAAAACACGTGCCGAGCCAATGGAAATTGGCGGTAGTCATTATGATTTTAAAACCAGGAAAACCGCCAAATGAAGTAAAATCGCTTCTCCCAGTCATATCCGAAGTTTTCGAGAGGATATTATTAAGGCGACTACAACCGGTTATAGAAGACAATAATCTCATCCCTGACCACCAGTTTGGGTTCAGAACCAAGCATTCGATCATTGACCAAGTGCATAGAATTAATGAGGTAAAAAAAGATATGCTCAAGCGTATTCCTTGACGTCTCAGAAGCCTTTGATAAGGTTTGGCACGACGGCTTGAAATTTAAATTACGACAAGATCTCCCTGTAAGTCTATATAATGGTTTAAAATAGGCTCTTCCGTGTTAGGCATGGAAACAAATACTCGGAGCTTAAAGAAATTTCGGCTGGCATACCGTTCTATCTATCTTTCTGTTATATACTCGCGATATATCAAGAGAAGATGGCTTTTATACAAGCAAGTGTTAAAACCGGTGTGGACCTTACGGAATACAACTTTGGGGTTGTACCAAGAAAACAAATGCTAATATTTTACAAACTTGTCAAAATAAAGTGATTAGAGAAATTGTCTAAGCTTCATGGTATACTAGAAACGACGATATCCACAGGGATCTCGGAACTCCTAAAATCGAAGCTGAAACTAGAAGCTTCGCGCGAAAGCATAGAAACCGACTAATCGGACATATCAACAGTACAGTCCGACTAATCGGACATATCAACAGTACAGTCCGACAAATTTTGGATGAGAATAGTTTATTGCGCCGACTACAAAGAACGAAACCTTTCGACTTGGCAGGATAATGATTAACCGCGTCCTCATTGCGGAACATTCAGGATTTTTCAGTGGAAAGTAACCTGTCAAAAGTTTTTTTTTTATTATTTCTTGATAGAAAAATTGCTTGATAAGTTATATCTTAGTACCAATATCTAACAGTCTATAGACAGGTGCTGTTTTTAGTCAGTAAAAATCTGACACAACTATGAGCACGCGCTCGCTATCCTCATAGTGTCTTTGGAAGATTTTCACCTACCCTCGGAAAAAAAAATCTTTTCTTTGGCTTAAGCGTGAGTTCTCTTAAGTGGTAGAATCATATCGTTGCTTAACAAAAACGTCTTTCAGGCCCAGTATAGAAGAAACCAGAATATATGTTTTTTTTTTTGTAAATTTTTATAGCATCCATGTTTTGCATCTAAGCAGCTGGAAGTGTTTCTTCCAGAAAACTTCTCATCGCTGCACACCTAACTCAAAGAAGAAAACAAAACAACAACCGCATATAAAATAAAATGCTATGCTGCTATCCAACAGGTGAACGTATGCTTTAATTTATCAGAACAAAAATAATAATAAATAATCTAAGAAAAGCCACTCAGCCATGATCTAGCAGCGAACATGACTTTTTCTTCCCTGGTAAAATGGAAAATCGTGACCCAAAAAATAAAAAATCCAAACGTCTTCCTTTCGGTTCCATATCATTTCGTATTTCGAAACTTCTTCCACACATGACAGAGCAATCGTGTGGGGTAATTTATGCGGAACTAAGAGTTGATTCGTTTTGCAAGCAAGCAAGCCAGTTTCCACCATACACACAGAGGTCCTTAATCCTTCCTCTCTAAACCATACAAAAACAGATCTCTGTTTTTCTTCTAATCATTGCTGCTCTTGTACCAAAGAAAAAGAACCCCAGCTAAGAACGGAAAGAACTAACAAAAAAAAACAAACCTTAAACCTCTTCGTGATATCAACCAATTGATTTTCTTTTCCACCACCACCAGAGATCACTCTACTGAATCGCAAAAAAGAATGGAGTTTTTTTTCTCCCATCTCCATCTCTTCTAAATTATTTTTGCAGCCGCAACTAAGAGAATATAAAATGAAAGCAAATCTAGGAAATTCTACCCACAATGCTTGTGCTTCTGCAGCGTCTTAACAGAGCGCTATATCTTTTCCTCTTGCTGCTACTGTATCTTTTTTTTTGCGCGCATAAAATTACACCATGAGCCCATCGCCTTTAGTCTGGTGTAACATGAAATCATCACAAGTTCTTATGTTCTTTCGACGAGTCGGATTTCCCACAGTCTAGCTCCGTTGACCGGATCTAAATTATAATAAAAAAAAAAAAAAAAAAACAAAACAAGCTACCAACTTGAAACAAGAAGCAGAAGACAGTAAAAATAAATTGTCACAGAGGAAAAAGAATGAACTTCTCAACTCAAAACATCATACTATCGTCTCGTGTATGTGATGGAAGATGTTTGAGGCATTCCCTTTTGCCACTCGATTAATTGTGCTCGCGCACTCTGGTTACGTCGAAGACAAGTTAGTCTCTGTGTATATAGCTGAGCTGGCATTGGCATCGGCATCAGCTTTTGTTGGTATAAAGGTGATTGCTCAGGTAATTACTCTTCTTGCCACTAGTGGTAGTAGTACACTTGAGCAAAATTAAACAAAACATTTTTCTGTTCATTATGTATTAAATAAAAAAAAAAAATTCTCAGGAATTATGCAATAATTTCGTTTTCTTCATCTCTGTTTGTTTGCCTTTCTTTTCTGTTTACGCTCTCGTCCGACATGAGATGTAAAACGTGATTCGGCCTTTTGTTGTTCCTTCGAAAAAAAAAAAAAAAAAATAAGAGCGAATTTTAAGTAATTCTTGGAAGCTAACAAGAAGTGGGGATTTTTTTTTTATGAAGAAACTATGTATTCTGAGATGAAATATATTTGAATTGTTAAGTCTTTTATCGGTGGAAAAAATGTATGTAAATACAAGGTTTTAGGAGAGCTAAAAATATGCATTTTATTTCGATGATATTTTTTCCAGATTTTTCATAATTCAATCCAAAAGAGTTGTCATGCAAACTCGACATTTTATGTCGTTTCAGTGAAAATTGTGCCGCAATAAGACAGAAAACATAATTCGCTTATAGAGCTAAGACCTGACGCACAAATCTTAAACTAGCTATATAGCAGCAAGTTGGCTTCGACATTCTGGACACAGACAACACCCGAAGGAAGGTATGTCGAGATCTTTGCTGAGGTTAATAATCAGCGCCAGCTTGTAGATGAGCCCACACGGACACCGGACATTAGGGGTCAAAACGCCAATACTCTGGACTTGTTTCTTACCTCTCACCCAGATAAGTACACCATAAATGTATTATCGCCTCTAGGTTCGTCAGACCATTGTATCATATCGGCGAATTTCTCATACTCCAGCCACACAGTTAAAGAACAAGCTCCTGAAAGAACCGTATGGCAATACGAAAAGCCAATTGGGAAGCTTTAAAGGGTTTCTTAAGGAGTTTTAACTGGTCGTTGTGTTCCTCAACAACGACATGGATGCCGCTGCCGATGTGATTAAAAATGTAATTCACCTGGGTATAAAACGCTTTATCTCTAATAGGATTACGTGTCTTAAGCTGTAAATAAGCTATAAGGGCTAAAGAGGTAAGTTTTCGGTCCTATAAAGCCAATCCAACTGAGGAAAACCGAAAAAAGTTCAAACGAGCAAGAAATGACTGCAATCCACACATTACTCGTGTCAAATTCTTCTACGACCAAAAGTTGAGGCAAAAAATACTACAAAGAGTCCCACGGGTAGTAAACATTTTTGGTTGTTTGTCAAGAATATTAAAAATTCGGCCTAGTCATCTATCCCGACACTCATTTGCAATGGCAGTCCAGCTGTCAGCTCTTTTGATAAAGCTGAAAGCTGGGATGTCATTGCAATCTGCTTGCTGCTTATTTTGCGGCTAGCTCAACGCTCCCAAATTGTGCTTTATCTCCCCAAGTACTCGAGCACGTAAAACACTCCATGGGACAAATCCACTTCCGCAAACGTACAGTGGCAATAGTACTTCAAGATCTCAACATTCACAAATCCAGATGGTATTTCCCCTATCGTTCTGAAGAGGTGTTCTTCCACGCTGGCAAAACCACTGCGTAACCTTTTGTATCTGTCCTATTCTTCAGGGCTCTTTTCGAGAAGGTGGAAAACAGCATTTGTCCAGCCCATCTAAAAAAAAAAGTCGAATCTTCCTCTATCTCCTCCTACCGACTAATTGCACATACGTTCCTTCTTTCCAAGGTCATGGAAACACTGATAAATTGTCAGCTTATGAAATATCTTGAATCCCGAAAACTTCTCCACTGGTGATTTGATGATATATCTAACCGAAAAGTGGAACCAATCTATTCAAGATGGTGGTAAAAGCAAGGTCGTTGCGCTTGATATTTCAAAGGCATTTGACAGAGTTTGGCATCAAACTCTTTCAAGTCTGGTTTGAAGTTTGCAACTCACCAAATGAATGCTGGTGTTCCCCACAGCTTCTATTTGTCTCCGACTCTCTTTCTCATTTTTATCAATGACCTACTGTCTGTCACTTCTAATCCAATCCATTCCTTCGCCGATGACAGTACCCTCAGCTTTACATATTCGTTTCCTGGGCAACGCCCCTCATCTTCGGGCGTCGAACTGGAACGGCAACGTATGTTAAGCTCATTAAATTCCGATCTTGACAGCATTCTTGAGTGGGGTAAAACCAATTGAGTGGAATTTAATGCTTCCAAAACACAATGCTGTCTTCTGCCATTAAAGCGAAACCCCAAAACTATGCCATTATCCATGCATCGCCGAAACCGAAAGACTTTCCATCCTCGGAATGTGCGTTAATGAGAAACTTCGTTGGAATGATCACATATCCGATGTCGCCAAGAACGCTGCGAAATGTTTAGGCTTCCTCAACCGATGCTAGAAATATTTCAACCCTTCTGATCTGTCTAGAATTTATATGGCGTTTATTCGCCTAAAACTTGAGTACAACGCTCATGTTCGGTGCTCCAATTATATATTTGGAGCTACTTGACAGGATTCAAAATGTGCGGTAAAACTCACTCACTCAGTCATCGTTGTAATGTTTCTTGCCTATTGTTGTTTTATCGCTATTTCCACGATAAGTATTCAAACGAAATAGCCAGTTCCATATCACTCCTACAGCAGTTCAACCGCAATACTCGCCATGCTAGGAATGCACATCAGTTCACCCTTAAGCCTATATTCGGAAGGACAGTGAAATACAAGGAGTCGTTTCTTAACCGTACAATGCGAATGTGGAATGCTCTACCACACTTTCCACGCTTTGTTTTTCCTACACATTATAGTTTACAGATATTTTAAGCCAACGTGCATCGGTATCTCCCATTCTCGTATATCTTTCTCGGTATCTTTTAGTATCCCTAGTAGCTATAGACAACCGCGTTCTAAATAGAATGGTTTCCGACTTCTGAAAATTCATCTTCAACTTCCAGTCATCGCAATATCGCTGAATATTATCAAATTCACGCTGCAGTAGAGTTGCAATAACGTCGATCTTTGGACCTTGCATCAAACCAAATGTCCAGTGACTTCCTTTTACTTTGGTGATTTTATTGAATATTTCAGTTAACCGGGAATTTAGGTGATAATGAGCTTTGATGTTGAGCACTCTACATGTCAACACTTAAAGCCTAGATCCGGGTTCGAGAAGAGCTAACAACACAAACAACTTCTCGTAGACATTTAAGCCTAGCACATTAAGGTGGTTGGCGAAAGCGTGGTGGCCCGTCAGAGTACCTACTAGAGTCCCTCACTGGTGATACCAAAAATAACGCAGACTACCCAGAGAAATTTAGTCGAACTATTTTGATCTGTCTGCAGCACGAAGAATTGTCTTATTGTGCCTACAGAAGACCCAGTTTTAAATGAAGGCCTTACTAGAGCAGCAAGTTGTTCGGATATCTCATTTCTCATGATTTTAGTATGACTTGTAACAAAGCCAAAAAAAAGACTCAGATAGTTCATTCTTATGTTCGAATTCAGAAAGTTCTTGATTTGGAGTACTGACTTAACTAACTATGTGCAGCTTTGCTGTCACAACAGATACAAATGCTTTGACTCCTCCCCCACCTGTTCTAAACTATATATTGCAGTGATTTCCGGTTGGAAGACCGACCTATGCATATACTCATATGCCTTACGAGGAGAAAAGACTAACGTTGCCACTGTCAGGTTTGCTCCCATTTTGGTCAGGTGTGCTAGGAAAGGCCGCAATGCAACCTTACTATACCGTTTTTAAGAGTAGTAATCAACCGATGCATATGACAGGATTGGCCTAATTATTAAAGGGTAAATTTTTGGTTGTAACCGTTACCCCATGTTTTGCCAACAAAAATTCCTGCACTGCTAGGAAACCGATAATGCCTTGATGTCTTCGTCTCAACATGCTTGGTTCAAAGGACTTTTTTTTTATCAAGAACTACCCCAAGATTAAACTAATCGGCAGTCTAGAGCCTTGATAGTTTAATTTCAGCTTGACTAGTCGAGAGAATACGCTATAATAGTCGGAAAGACGGAAGGTTAGATTAAGGTTCAGTCTGTCTGTTTGTCTGTCTGTTTGTCTGTCTGTCTACTTTAGTCATGTCCGTGCACTAGAGTTGTAAAAGAATCCACACGTCCACTATTATGAAGCTTTAATGCGAACAGTCACACTGGCCCCTACTGTTTGCCTACTGAAGAAATCGAGGGATGTCAAATAAAACAAAATGTCCGGCGATATAAAGACAGTGGCCGACTGCTTAACAGAGCTTTTTAACAGAAGCAAAGCGCTACTGCTTCTTCAAAGGAAAGAGTTGGGTTCATGCCATTAATGGAAGTAGGGTCAATATGTCAAATTCCACATTTCCTTAAAAAATGACTAGTTTAGTTTTGTGGGGGTTAACACTCATACCTCTGCCAATTCGTTCAATTTAAAAGTTATTTTTAAGTGTTAACGTAATTTTTTGAGACATTGATTGTCCTCTAATACCTCTAATATCACAAGGAATTAAACTCACAGCATATACAATACCCAATAGTCATGAACCTATTAGAGGATATGTCAGGAAAGTAAAAATAAGTATGTTTTCCTGGGCTTCAATCGCGTAACATTGAAACGATTTTCCTCTCTATCACATCTGAAGCAATAGATCAGAGACAATCTCTTTCGATCGTGTCCATTTTACATGACTCCAGCTCCTTTCCAGCAATTCGATGCGTCATATATTTCTATATAATAAATTCACAACTCTTCCCCTATTAAGTCTTTTGTCACATTTTCTGTAATAAGTTGGTTGAGTGATCCCAAAAAAAATGTTTCTTTGCAAAAAATTGTATGATTTATGCCGATGAAGATGTTGGTTAGGTTAGGTTAGATTAGATGGGTTGGCATGAAAGAATAGTTTCTTTCCTGTCACACTTAGGTCCTTGTTGGCCCATTCTAATGCCCTTAAATGGGGGGATACTCCGGTATTGTGGCCTTCATTATGGTTCTTTCCCTCCGCTCGTGTTTACTCAATTTTATCAAGCCATCCCTGCAAAGATTAGGGATCTGACAATTCCTCAATGTCTTGGAAGAAGAAACTTCCAAGTGTTCTACTCGTCAAGTGACAGAGGCCCGGGCAGTGACAGGGATAGTGAGGGGTGTCCTCGTGGAGCTCTTCATCGCTGCAGCCCCTCTACAAATGTCGTCATTCTTGAGATTTAGTTTTATCATGTGGCCTCTCAGAAAATTATGACCAGTTAAAGCACCAACCAGCTTGGACAGCGACGCTCTTTCGTACTGCAGAAGTGTTTGGGTTCGGTTTTTATTATATTCTGGCCATAGCTTCCGTGATATCTCACAGGTGGTTAAATATGTCCACCTATTATTGGCTTTCGTTCTGATCTTGTATTCCACTCGTTCTCTTAGGTTCCAGAGCGGTGGTTTGATCGACTGAAGTGCCAGGTCGCGATCCATTTCGGATCCTTTTCTTGCTAGCAAAGACATACCTTTTACCTTATGCTGTGAGCCAAGAGCCTTAATCTCTAGGTGGCAGATGTGAACCAGCTTGGAAGATAATAAAAATAATCAATAAATAATTTTACCCTACTGTACTAGAAACGATTTTAATCGTGGTATTTCACCATCTAAACCACATTCCAACCACATTCATAGGTTTGACAAAACAAAAGAGTTGCCACGCGAACTGGGAATTTTAAACATTCTTCCCACACACTCAAACCCAACCGAACACCTCGAATAATCTACCATTGCACCTCATTATTTCCCACATCATTACGTCAATAATCTGATTACATAATTGTTCTACATCATCATCATCGCCGCTGCCGCCGCCATGATCATGTAACTTTGCTACGAAGAAGGTTCTATCAAAGCATGAGCCGAGGAAACCATTTCACAAGAACCCGTAACATAGGTTTTGTTTTTCTTCTTATTCAACTGCTATAATGTTGTGATATAAGAATCTCATTGCTGTGCAACAACTCTTCTTCATTTTCAATTTCATTACTCAACTTAGTTTCAATGATTGAATAAAAGATCAACGCACAAGTGAATCTCCCTCTCTCTCTCCCTTTCGGCTACCATTCACTTGTTGTGCTGCTTGCTATCCATAAGAACATTGTTGTTCTTTTTGTTCGTCTTCGTCTTCGTCTTTTTTTCTTTCTGTGTGTAGTTAAATAAATAAATACATATAAACTCATCATGAAGCCGTATACCGTTACCTATGACGTTTTTTATTTGTTGCTTACGTACCAATCCCAACTGAACTGCCGCATTCACTCACACATTATGATAATCTAAATATGAAGATGACCAAATGTAACCAAAGAACAAAAACAAAAAAAAAAAAGTGTCGTCCACAACCAGTACTGGTTCGAGAGCTATCCAAAAGGCGGTTTTTTTTTCACTATTTGGTAGGGAAAATATTAATTTGTGGTACCGACCTACGTATCTCTACCTGAAATCAGGTGAATAGGACAAACGTAGAGATGGACACAGTTTCGGTTGTCATATTGAAATGTCACGTTCAGCTTTCTGTTTGTTTGTTTGTTTGTCTGTTTGTTGTGTCCCGGTTCGATACTCCCTGTAGGGATGAAATTAATATTTCAATATTAGCAAGTCTAATCGTGAGGTGTTTTGTTGGTTATGGTGATTTAGTCTTTTTTAAATTAGATGGTGTCTTCATTTGACTTGATTTATTTTCCATAAACACTTTGTTTGTTTTGTGTGGAATGAATGATGTCTTGAGCATTATAAATGCGCGAACGACGAGCTGTACAGTATGAGTGACAATAAGTTTTCCATAAGATGAGCCAGAGGCTCCTTCCTTATTTGATGGTATTTCAAATGATTATCGCGTTTTTCAGAGTCCAACCGGTATTGAAACCGTAATAGCCATAAGGCAACATTGTAGTTGCTGACTTAATTAAATAAGTCTTTTTTGCTACACTTGCTTGCAGCCAGTTAGGTGTACGTACGTGCCTTTGTGATTTATGCAAGATGTTCGATGCTAGAAGATTCCTATAAATGGTTGAGTCTGAAATTACCTACAGCTGCAGTATTTGGACAGTGTGCATTTTTGTTCCATGACAAGAGTTGGTTGAAAGCAGGAAAAGCTAGATTTAGTATTTTAGCCATTTAGTACTCGCGTGAGTGAAATGCGTAAAAGGGAAGCAATAACTTCTGGTCGAAGATTACATTGTAATAGAGTAGTAGATTCAATCAGATGGTTTTTTTTTTAACTCAGGTCTAATGTTACAATGGTGTGGAAAGATTTTAACGTTGTCAAAACCGGCTGCCAGATTTAGGTAGCCACCAACCCTGCTGACTCGTAGCCATGTGGAATTCTGCATCCAAGCTGCATGCAAAATCATACACGTCCTATGATTCAATAAAATTGGTCTGGACAGTGCTACCACATATGCTTGTGCAAGGATCTACGAGACACTCAGTTAAATTCGTAGTTGGTTGAAATACTGGCTACATCTTGTAAATACTTAGTTAGAAACGGTGCTGTGAACAAGGCCAACATTTGGCATTATTTCACTTTGATAAAGTGAATTAAGACTAAAGATTCTTCTCTCCATTTAACGACGAGATTATGGTCAGGATTACAGTGATCATAACCCTCCCACTTTACTGCATTCCTACTGGTCCGCCTGTGGGGTTCGCCGGTTCGACCTAAAAAAATATCTGTAGGCCTCCCGATTTTGGATCACTTCATCATTGAGGCCAATCAAATACTGATGTTTCTGCCTTTGTGTGATCTAGGAGATTTTAGGCCTGCCTCTCTTACGCGATTGTAAGGGAACGTGGATTGCCATTTCCTTTTTGACGGGGTTCGTAGGATCCCTCCTGTGAACATGACAATACCAACTGAGTCGGTCGTGCTCCAATTTTTTGCGAGATCGGTTCTTTGACGTGAAGGCTTTCTCGGATTCTGGAACTTCTAATTCGATCAAGCTTTGTAACTCCTCATCTGAGCTGCTGTCAACTTACCCTCATACTTTTTATACATTATCCAGCATTGTTAACCGTATGTGAGCGCCAGATGCACAACTCCGGTGTAGAGCCTTCCTTTCAGCTTAGGGGACATTTTTCGGTCCACCCTACGCTTACACGATGATTGATGTAGTCATCAAAGGTTGCTCCGCTGATTGAACATTGATCCCAGATATTTGAACTTTTCACACTTGGGAACCACCACCACATTCAAATGAATGTCCGGAATGGGTTGACTTGGGTCAGAGAATGGGCAGTTCAGATACTCTGTCTTTTTTTGGCTAATACGATACCCATTCCCTCTAAAGAATCTACCCAAACATCAAGTGCTCATTGCAGGGAAGTCTGATCATCACTCGTCAGCATCACTTTTCCCTGAAGCAGATAATCTAGGACCGTAATAAAGAGCAAACGACTAAAAACACTTCCCTGGTGTACACCGACTTTTGTTGGAAATTCATCGGTGACTCCTGCGGGACATCTGACTTTTGTGTTCGCTCTCTTGTATATGTCCATGATCATCTGTACGTAGGTTTCAGGAACTCCTCGTTGTCTTAGCGCTTGCCATATCAGATCTCTCGGTTGTATATCGAATGCTTTTTCAAAATCAACCAGAATCATATGCAGAAATAAGACCAAATATTGCCTTAGTTCTCTTTATGAAAAGGTAATAAGGCCAAATACTGTGAGCTGGAGTACAATACTGTCCTGTAATGAAAGAAAAACATTGTTGCACCGTTAGTAATGTCAATGAGTAGTTTTAATTTTTATAAAGCTATCAATTTGGATCGAAGTTTGCAGCTTTAAATTACATGAATGCATAAACAATGGCATACGTGCTTAGCAACAGGTCAAAATTGCAACATTCGCTGAATTTAGGAATACAGCTTTATTTGCGCTCGGTGTTATTTCACGGCACCCGCACATTTGGTCTGGTTTCGCTTCTTTAAAGCCCAGTAAGGCCAAATGATCTCTAAGCGCAATAAGGCCATAATATATGGCCATAATATATGGCCTTATTTCACAACACTGCTAGAAACACGTTGAACTCTGAGCTGTAGTTGAACAGCCGCCATCCGATTCAATACCACCATAAGGGTTTTAGGAACCCATCATCGTTAGAATGGTCTGAGATTCTTTCTGCGAAGATGGCAGTCCCAAATTGTACATTAATTTAGTTGGTAAACCTGCTCCCTTCTCCATCTATGAAATGCATGTAGGTAGTTTTTTTTTTTCCTTAAAAGGTCAGAGCATCTTTGGCTACCACGATATTCATAATGAGGGTCGGGTTGCAGGTTCAGAAGAGTTTCCTTAAATTTTTGCAATGGTGAACCCATTGATTTCTCCCAATAGCTACTTCTACTTTGGCTGAAATGCAGTGATAGTTGACTTTCACTAGACAGCTGAACTATTAGTAAGATGCACCTTAATATCTTTAGAATAAAGGACATCATCAGCTTGGTAAGCTTGGGATGTCAGAGATGTGATTGGCTATAAAAATCATAGAACGCGTACATGAAAAGTAGATCCGTCGACACTGCACTGCATACCATAGATAGCAGCCTATGCGACTGGATTGGAACCATGACACGCGACGGATTAAAAGTTACCTATGAGGAATATGTATTGGACGGAAAGTCAGTAGGGGAACACCACAAGGTGATGTCATCTCCGCGCTCATATGGACTGTACGAGCTTTTGGAGTCACTCTAGAAGGAAGTCTTCATCGTGAACGCATATACGGACGACTGGTTTCAGGCGAATTTCGCTCAGTCCTAAGCAAGTCGATCGCACTCCTCATTGTTGCTAACTGGATCGGTGGACGGGGACCAGGCGTTAATCTCTCTAATCTTGCTGTTTACCAGAAAAAAAATAATTCAAATCTTTAAGACCTATCAATTTCCACTTCAACAAGTTGATAGTCTGGAGCATTATTTTAGACTCATACTTTGCTGGAGATAGAATTTATATTAATAGCGCGTAGGTGGCGCTTATTTTTATTTTATTTTTGTGGTCTAAACCAGAAACCACCCATCCAAGTAGATATAAACCAAAAGACTTGTGCGCTGATGTATGATGAAGAAAGACAAAAATATCTGCCTGTTGCAGAACATTCGGCAGCAGATGCCGAGTCAAACCGCATATGGTTCACTGGCTGTACACTGCAGTTGTAAGACATATCCCTGCTTTCGACGCGATTGTATGATGAAGGCCACGGAAAGGAAATGCATTATATCTAAACTCATAAAAGCCTAAAGGTGGGCTTGTATGGGTGAACAGGGTCCCTAGGGACAACACCCACTGCAGCTTTGGAGATACTACTTAATATCACGCCTTTGGACATCTGGTCCCAAAAATTTGCTTTGCCACTGATATTCTGGGAAATGAGGAAGCCGGCAAGCTTGCGAAATCAGGGTCAGAGTTGATCGCATCACTGGCACATGAATCAATTAGAACACCGCTTAGTTCTATTATACGAAAAATTGATATTGAGTCCTTGAGTAGAACTTACCTATGCTGGACACAAATCGATATGTGCAGGCATACAAAAGAGCTATGACCAGCGGTTAACAGAAGGAGATTAAAATTCATGATCGGGCTAAGTCCTCACAATGCACTGCACCGTGGGTCGCCATCCGAAACGGATAAATAGTGTAAGATTAGGAACCATCGGCAGGTACTTTTGCGATGAGCTGGAGGAAGTAAGCAAAGTCCAGATAAATCACCTTCTTAGATTTTTTTAAAAGGACCTTCTTAGATTTTTAACTTTCTCGTATACATTAGTATACTAAAGAAAAAATTATTGCGATCGTGCGGAAATTTCGAACTCAAACTGAGTACGAGGGATGATATTACGACTATAAAGAAGTCTAAAAAAGTGGGTCCGCCAATGCCGTCCGTCGGTCTGCCTGTCTGTCCGGGCGCCGTATGACGAAACGGTTCGACGGATTTGCTTCAAAGTTCGTATATAAGGTTCTTGGGGTTACATCTCGGGACATCTTTTTATTTTTTGCTTTATCTTTTGAAATAACGGTACCTGCCATACAATTTTTTTTGTAAAAATCACTAATCAATTTTTTTCTCAAAAGTGTGTCCAAGGATTTAGGTCTTTTTTTGTACTAAATATGTTTGGGATAATTCGTTTTCTCAAAAACGGCTCCAATGATTTTGATAATTTTTTGTATTTCGAACAATTATATTAAAAGTGTTCAATGTGCGAAATTACATCAAAATCGTAGGTGCCGTTTTTGAGAAAATCTAATTTTCCAAAACCTAACATGTGATTCAAATACATTTTCGATTTATTTTGCGGATCAAAAACGCATTTCATGTACCGAGAAAGTTTCGTATGACGCAGTCGTGCACTTAATTTTACTAGAGAATCGGTTTTTTTTTGTATTTTTTCAGGTGGTTTTGTTTAAGGAAGGAATATGGACACAATGGACCCAAATTTCTGGTCTATGTGAGCCTTGTTCGGTTTAAGGCCTTTCTTCTTTCCAAAAGTATTTTTTCTCTCTTTTTTAAAACTCAATTTAGACTGAGTTTTGACGCTGGAAGTTTTGTGCTTGCCTGAAGGGCTTAGGCAGCACTGAATTCTGAAGTTATTTTAAAATCTCTTTTGATTTCGATGATCGGCTGAATGACGTTTGTATGACAGAATCCACTACCTTGAAGTCAAAGAAAAGTGCTGCTCGTGTGTCCTGCTTGCAGCACTGCGCGCTTCACTGCATCTTCACGCCATACGTATCTTTCACAGGTCCCATTCCTGCCCTTTCTTGTCTTTTATTGTCCTTTCTTGTGAACAGGATAAGGTCGGTCTTTTTGTGGATGTTCCTCAACTTACTAACTAATAAAAGTCTGAAAGGTATATTCCTGTCATATAAAATACACCGAGTAAAAGGTGTATACACGCGCGGTCCGTCACTAAAACAAGCGTCAATACTAACTTTTGAGAAACATTTTAATGCCCTTTTAAAGTTATCGTCTATCGAACTTTCCCACTCGTAGGAAGCACTTCCTCAGTTTAATTGATTGGCAAGCTGCAAACCAACGACGTTCAGTCTGAATTCTCTCTGACTGCGAACTTGAACATTTCTAGCCAAAATCGACGTTTGTCTTGAAACTGGTAGGCGGAGTATTTTGTCACCTGTAAAGTTGCACAGAAGTGGCCATATAACTGTGCTTAATTTATGCGTTGAAAGACTATCTTTATACCATCTGCTGACAATGAATTCAAAAAAAAAAACTTGTAATTCATCCGATTTAATTGTTTTCATCAGCCAAAGTTTTCATATCCAAAGAGTGAGCAACACTTTGAAAACTGCCAACAAATGGAGTCATTCAATTATTGTCATACATTTTTGACCGTGGTAGTCATATCATTTAACACCAAAATCCGTTCCACTCATTTACAGATCCCCAAATATGAGCTCAGCATCGGCCCCACCTCATCGGAGTGAACAAAAAAAAGAAAAAAAAAAATAATAATAATAAAGAAACCAAAAGTACTACACTCCACCGCTAAGAGAGACAAATAACCAATTTTGTACCAGTTTTGTTTACAATACAAAACGTTTGTCTTGTCTTTTCTCAAGCCCCCTACGCCCTCCACTTCAAATCGCATCCACACCTTTTTGAAATTTTACAGAAAAAAAATATTATGTATTACGTAGTTGAGTGCGCTGTATTTTCTGACCGTCTCTCCCTTCCCTTCCATATATGACCACTCGAATGGATGGATGCTCCACAAGAGCCATTTACCAAAACATTGTAACCAAGTCGCGCATTCATGTTGTCGTCGTTACCCGGTCAGCGAGCCTCGTCGTCGTCGCGCAACACCAATACACACGTTAATGGAAGCAAGCAAAACAGCGCGATCACTTACCGCCTCCATTGCCTTAATACCAACCAACGCCGCCGACGACGCCACCATGATCAATCTTGCTACCAACTTGTATGGAAGACGTGTGTATTTTCCATGTAAGTGGGCAGACGTCGTCGTCGTCGTCGATGAGATTTTTGGTGTGTCTCTGCCTTAAGGTCATCGTAAGAGGCAACGCGCGAGGATCCAGAGGGGAGCACACACACAAAAAGGTGAATCGATCACTTTTGTTTATTTACCGTAATCTATATGTATCTCCAATGGAAAGGGTTTTTTATTTGTTGTCTTTTTCATTCCATTTCTTGGTAGAACGGGAGAAAAACGAATCCGATTTTGTTTTCATTGCCGTGATTAACGAAAATAAGAAAAAAAAAAAAAAACCACAATGAAAATATTACACACATGCGACGAGTGTGTGTAGGCTGAAGTCCGGATGGCGTTACAAGATGCTCGATGGAATTACTACTTAGCGGGTGAATCACTATATGGCCACATCTCATATTCTCAGATAAACGCGAACAATATGTGTGACACATTCAGTTTGGTGGGTCATGTGATGATACAAAATGATGAAATGTGATAAAAGATGGGAAACAAAACCTACTAGAGTGACGTTCATGATAAGCTTTCGAGTTCTCGTGGACTTGGGAATTTTAGGGGTAATTTGGCAAATTATTTGAATGATTGAGCAGAAATTGTTATTATTGAAGAGATTATCATATTTGACTACCTGGCACGTGTTTTCCAAAAAGTAAACACTTTTGAAGAGAATTTAGTTTTTGCTTTCAAAATACAACTTCAAAAACATTTTTAATGGTCTTAAAATAGGTGTGATTTATAGCTTCGTGCTTCTTCTTTTAATGAAGGCAATGGATCACTCTCTTTCACACCTGAGTTCTTTGCATAATTCAGCTGTCTTCTTATTTTCATAATTTTGATCTACGGATCTCACAGACCTTCTTTTCAAGAATTCATACCAATTAATCAATTTAATCACCATTTTAGTCACCGATTTTTTGGCATATTTATTTGTTGTTCGGGAGAAAAAATATTCTTACTTCCTTTATTTGCAGCTGTAAATATAAAAAAAAAGAAAAAAGTCTTTTTGACAAGCAGGGAATACTTTAAGTTTGTAACACTATTGTAACTGGCGGCCATTTTGTCAGCTGTCAAGTGATTTATTTTTAATTTTAGTGCGTACAGAAGAAGTCATTGCTGCTGTAGAGCGTAGCGTCAATAAACGTACGTATCTACGTACAGATGATCGTGGACATGTACGCGGGAGCGAAGACAAAAGTTAGATGTCCCGCAGGAATCACCGATGAATTCCCAATTAAAGTCGGTGTTTACCAGGGAAGTGTCTTAAGTTCTTTGCTCTTTATTACGGTCGTAGATTATCTGCTTGAGGGAAAAGTGACGGACTCTAAAGTGCATCAGTTGTTCATTTACAAAAAGTATGAGGGCATGATGATAGCAGCTGAGATGAAGATGCTTCGCATGACAGCAGGAGATCGAATTAGAAGTTCCAGAACCCGAGGAAGCCTTCACGCCAAAGAACCCATCTCGAAAAAATTGAATTGGAGCACGACCGACTCAGGTGGTATTGGTGGTATTGTTTTTCTGTGGGGATATGTGCAGTCGCTAGTCTACGCCGATAAGCCCGAAACGATTATCACTTGTAGGACAACAACCGCCGCGTTATTGCCGATAGATGGACACAAATGTTGGAAAAAGTCGGATTGGACTACATCCAATGCAGTCGTCATATTTAAATTATAATGCCAGAAGATTATCTTTAGAATAAAGTAAATTTCATGTCCATTTAAAAAATCAAATTATTCCAAAGTTTATGGAACCTCTATAAAAACAACCTTCACTTACTTTACTTATGTCCTATATCCCATTGTGGGTCCTAGGGCCTTCTACGGTCTTTTCCTGTTGCAGTGCTTCCTTATCGACGGTTCTTCGCCTTGTACTTCTAGGCCTGCCGCGTATTCTGCCATCTTGAGTTAGCGGGTTTCATTGCATCGAGTGGTTAGACCAGTACAGCAGGGAATAGTAGCTATACTATGTACGCTTCTCATGTAAGTAAGAAGAGATCCACCCAGTATAGAAGATAATGGCTTTGGTACAAATAAACTAAAGGACAACATGGCCGCCGGGTATTATGACCTACCAGCAGCGTGTGGAGCGTATGGACCAAATCTTTAATGCGATCTTGCAGAATCAGAGGCATAATGTTACATGAGGTCCTATCCCAACACGCTAATCGGCCACGTACCAATGTAGTAGAAGATACATTGAATTTCAAGTCGAAACACACAACCATCTCCAAGAGCCCTACATGAGGATAGCCAAACATGGGATCCCGCAAAAAATGTATTCAGCTGTGTAGCGTGACGGATTTCGACAAGAAACATTCTCGGCAACTGATCCAACCAAGACCATCATCAAATTCGAGACTGAAATTTCGTTTAAAGGACCCAGCCACCGCGAATGCCAGAGCGTTTGTTCTAAAAAACTGGTAGAAACTTGTGGGGTTTCACAGAGGATAGGAGGCTACCTTTGGACTCTTTCTGATTTTTTTTTTTCAGAGGTAATACTGCGTTCTGGAGCTTTGAACATAAGGGATTGCAGTGTAAGTTATAATTTCAAATATCCAAACTGTTTATATGTTATATGTTAAAATGACGAACAGAGAGACTGTCATGCTGAATGAGGAATACAAATAAATAGCTGCACAAGAAGGCTAATAAAGTGAGTAATATGCTTAAATTAGCATCGACAGCGTTTTCAAGTGGATAAATAATTTCATAGAAATTTTGTTTGAGATTTTGCCTACTGAAACAAAAGGGAATTTTTCCAAAAAGGTATCCCTACGAATTAAAATTACTTACTTACTTAACGAGCACCGAAGTCATGAAGTATGTCTGCTTGCGACAAGACAGCCTTGCATCCTCTGCGATCTCGGGAACACTGCTTCCAATTTTCCAGACCAAGTGTTCGGTTTTGTTCGCCTCGAACCTTAGGGCTGGGATTCGAAGATCCTCTATTCTTCTATGGTATTCTTATTTACGTGGGTGCGTGGGTGCAGTGGCTTAGTGGATAAGTGCATTGGACCACTAAGCGAGAGGTCGCCGGTTCAAATACCACCTGAAAGTTTTTATTCGCTGCCCCACCTCTTGCGAACGTCTGACAAACATCCAAGAGTAAGAAATGTCATGAGAAGCTTCTCAAAAATAAATTGCCGTTCGGAATCAGTATTAAACTGTAGGTCCCGCCATTCATGTAAAAAATATAACATCGCACACACAATGGTTGGAGAAGCTAGGCTTTAGGTCCTGTATGGGCCGTTTACGCCTAATATTTTTTTTTTTTTTTTTTATTCTTGTTTACGTGTGTTGGATTTTTAGACTACATCCACACAGCTCGCGGTTGTATCTTCTCCTCCATTCCTCGAATTGGCACACAGGACGAAATATCCGTCGAAAATTTTTCTTTCGAAGGAGCCCAGTATTAACTCTCCTTTCCTGCAGAACTGGCAAGATAAGGTTTCTCCTTTGAGTTTTGAACCCATTTACTTCGGCAAACCGAAGTCGCAGCGGTTTCCTAGGGTAATTCTTCGACCCGCCTTCCTCCATATGCCATTCGTAGAGTTGATGTTTACACAGATGAAATCCATCCAACTAACTAACCTCTAAATCGATTAATACAGAAAACAGTGCTACCAATTGTAAAGTTCCTGGATATAGTTCTCCGATCAAACACCCTTTACGTATCGGCGTATAAGCCGTTGATGCTTTCATTGATTGAATGTTTTCAAAGCATCAATCTGTACCTTCGGTCTGTCAACTTAAGGATTAAGATTCTTTTGACGTCCATTGCCAAGGCCGTAGTATGTACCAAATCTTTTGACCTGATTGAGCGTAGTATAGAGAAAGTTTATTCCAAGCCTTGTACCTTTAATTTGATAGTCTGAAAAGCTTTAGAGGACATACCCTAAGGCAGGGTATTACAAAAGGAATACAATATTGATTTTTGAGATATGTAGACAGCGTAGTCTTCGTTCCACTTCGTGCCTCCTTAAATTGTGGCTTCCGCGAATCTTTCTCGCTAACTCCTCCCCCTTGTAAAGTAAATTGAACTAATCTAAAATCTGTGTGATATTTATCTGCAAATTTGCATTTAAAAAACTATAATTTCGTCTAATTTTAAGAATTTTATTATATAAGAATTCAAATAGATGTAACAAATCAACATCTACCACCTTTTTATCCAATAAAAAAAAGGTTGCAACTTTGTTTCACTTATCATGATTTCGAATCCCCATCAACTTCTATCTTATACAATGCGAACTAATTAAAATGTACACCACGCCCAACTACTTTCAAAAGCTAATTCTAACAAATCCCACAAAAGCATTCTCAGAATCGCGCATGCAACAACACTGCTCGCATTTTGCTCGCGATCTCCACCCCACCGCGAGATACAGAGATGCTCATTGAATTAGTAAATTAAAAAGTATCTATGTTAAAAAAATTCATTCATGAATTATGCAAAACCGTTTATTGCACGTGAAACTAGAAACAGAGAATACTCCATTAAACTGTGGTGGGTGACGCTGCTGCTATGACGACGACAAAACCTCAAGCTCAATTCAGCAACAAAATCATAAAAAAAAAAGCTTTTCTCTAACGTATACCGGCTTTGGGCGCCTTCTGCACTCGGAATTAGCTAGTTAAAGCTGCTACTTCACATTAATCATACTCGCAACTTGTTTCGGGGTATCTATCGCGTGCACACGTTTCGAAGTGCGAAACGACGCGATTATCTATGAGTTTAACCAATAAATGCCGTTAGCCTGCGATATAATTAGCGTGTGTAGTTGGAAATATTTTCAAATTAGAGTCAATTAAAAGTCGCAGTAGTCCAATAATGAATCTAGTTGCTTGTTGTGTGTATGTGTGTGTGATTTTTTTATGGTTCATTGACTGAGTGGCGAATATTTTACAATGAATGCATAAGGTCTTGTGGGTTCGGTTGGTTTTCGCAATATATCTCTGTTGAGATGGTGTAATGTGTGAACTAGCTTTATTACAGTTTTTGTGTAGCGCGTGATTTCATTGAGAAATTGATGATGCCAAGAGGGATACGATCGGGGCCGACCTTGACCGTTTGGACCAAAGTTTTTACTTTCGCAAGCGAAGATGAGCATGGTATTGCAAATTGTGCTTTGACACCTTATGTAACATTGTTATGCGAACATTTTGGCGATACCGAAAAGAAGTGTGTACAAAGTTTTGTGTATTACCAAATAAAATGGGGGCAAATGTTAGCTCTACGATTGGAATGGGCAAAGCTGATGTTGGACGTAAATTAGATCCTGTCCAGGTAATGTAATGAACGACTCAAGCCGTTTTGTAAAATAGTAATCGAAACGTATTAGTGGGGAATGCGGCCCGGCAAATTGACCTAATTTTCACACTACGACAAATCCTGGAAAACCCCAATCAATTTCAAGTCGAGACACTTTACATTTTTATCGCATATGAATTCATCGTCGGGAGCTCCAAATGTCCGAATTCAGGATTCCGAAAAAAATGGTGCAATGTGCATTTTGGCAGCAGTTCACCTGAAACATATGCCGGATTCCGTCAAAGAGATTCTCTCTCATGCGATATTCTAAGTCTTATTCTGCAGCAAATACTGAATATTGCAGGCAGTATTTACTTCCATAACTCGGAAGGCCTGAGCCGTACAACTAGGTACTGGAGTTTGCGGAAGATCGGTTCTACTCTAGCAGAAATAGAAGAGGAACTGGCCAGTCACGGCTCTGATCTGAACCCACTACTAGCAGTCGGAGAAGTGTAACCGCCTTTCAACACCGTTAAGAGTTTTATCGACGGTGTCAACTAGCAGTGGCCTCAATATTTTTTATTTTTTATTTTATTGACACCAAAAGATACAAATTCCTAGTCTCTCTAAAACTAGTTAAATCCGGGTGATCGTCGGGGTATAAACTGGGACACTATTTCATTGGAAACATGGCAAATGATTTCTGCCGAAGCTGTAAAGATGAAGAGGAGATAGAGTCTGTGGAACATCTCTTATGCCACTGCCCAGCTAAACAAAAACGTCACTTGTCTTTCATGGGAGCACAGTTCTTCGATAGCTTGGACGACTTATCTGGTGTACCTCTATCAGATTTAAGACGATTAATAAACAGATCAAAGTGATTTTCTTAGTCGAATGTCCTTACGGGTTTAACTAGGGTATTCATGGCTTCTGGGTGAAATTTTCACGTGATGAAAAAGTGTCCCTCCTTACCTAACCTAACCACGTGGAAGATATCGACATAATCGGCTACTCCCATCGTGTCATATTAGAAGCAGCATATAGAGACATCAGAACATTGTTTTTAGAAAGTGGCAAGAGATAATTAAAGTTACTCAAGCGAAGATGTTATAGCCGCTATGCCACGTCCGGCTATTGACTGATGAGTCACGGATCACGGTAACATGTACATACCATCCTTCTTCAAGTTGCTGTGCATTTTTGTCTACAAAAATATTCCTACTAACCCATTTTTGCCCGACAGCAGTTCATCACCTTGATCCTTGATGGCTCATATAAACTGTTTCTTTTATGACTTATGTGGGACTTATGTCCCTGCGCCTTCATCACCAGTTAAATTTCTTAAGAAATAGTTGGTATGGGCCCAATCCAGAAAGTATGTAAGCCAAGAATTATTAAATCATACTACTCTTCTACAACAATAATGATACAGCTGATGGTGAAAAACCAAGCAAATTAGACAGCTTCTTGCATAAATTGAAGTGATCGACGGTATCAGTCCAAACAAATTAAAAAGGTCACTTTGTCCTCCTCCAGAGACTGTCTTATCTCTTCGACTACGTTAATGATCGCAGTTGTGCAGCTGTGATTCTTCCCAAAGCCAGACTGCATCGAAGAAGGTAAGCAGTGAATATGGTAGTTAATTGACTTCTGCAATATTCTCTCAAAGAAACGGGGTGGCCCATTTTCTTGGACACTCAACTTACCTTATCTATCAGAGTGAAGTGTTTGGGCATCACACTCGGCCCGAAACATATATTTACGCATCACAGAACCTACGCTAGAACCTCTAAGGCCACAGACATTCTGGAAATGACTATCCGGGGTAATGAAAAAGCCCACGCTCTTGTCAGCAAGGGCCCATTATTAGCCTTTATTGGCTCAAAACCATCCACAAGTGAAGTTATTGAATTTTTACGTCGACAACATACCGAGCTGGTAAATCTTGCATCATGCAGATATTCAAAGTTGTTGATCCAAGCTCTAACATTCTGCAGATCTATTTATGTGCTACGACTGAAGAGATGAAGCTTATGATCCTCAACTGGTCTTGTAGCAGACTGCCTATCCTTGGCAAACACTTCAACCATAGAAAAGATCGCAATCAGATTCGCTTTGCCAAATGCACTGGCAGGTTTAATTTGGACAGCCTTTGTCGAAGTACAATAAACCACTGGTTGTTAAGCGATTGTTGTCTTCGGATAACCCCTTTTAGCCCGACAAGTCTTCGAATCCACCACTGAGGGACAATGCAGCAGAAAAAGACCCCACCTTAGATGGCGCGCACAATTTGAAAACGACCTCAACCAATTTCGCGTGCATAACTGGATGCAGCTAACGAGAAAGCGAGCTGGCTTGTTGGTTGAGGCCATTCATTATTTTCCTCTACTTCGAATTCTTCCCAAGCCTGGCTCTGGAACGGGAGATCTTCATACGAAGAATCTAGCTGGCGGATGGTTCGAGGTACGCCTATTTGAGAGACTATTTTTGAGACTTGATTGATATTCGGTTTTAGAGCTTAACTCTTTAAGCCATATGAGCGCGCTTTCGACTTCAGAAATCAAAACTTGGAAACCTTGGATAGTGTTGAGGATGTCCAATCCATATTGTCTTTTAAGCATCATTCGCAAATTTCGTTAAGGAATGTCAGTTCACGGAAATATTATAAATTATAAAATATTATTTGAATAGTTTTAATTCTAATTTTATTTGCAAAGAATAAATTCTTAAACCATTTCTTTGTTTGAACTAAATGCGATAAACAAAAATCCCCTCAAATGTCAATAAAAAATATAAACAAATTTAACAATTTAAAATCAAGTGAATGCCCTCTGAAGAGATAGTATGCGTGCCATTACTATTTGGTGTAGGAGTAAAATAAAAATGACTACCTTGTCGCACGTACTGCTGCATAATGCTTTTAGTTTTTTTAAATTAATTCAGCTATTTTGCATTGAAATGATTTTTTAATACAACCAATTTGCATGATGGTTGGTATGAGGACATACATAATTTTTTTTTGTAGCTATAAAAAGATGTTCGTCATCAAATATTATGTGTATTAATAAATATTTTATTCATTGTATGCTAAAATGATTTTTTATTGAGTATTCAAGTGGAGAGGATTAGCGAGTTCCTTGAATCTATGGGGCGATTTCGTCTAAAAATATAAGATGAGTCAAGGAAACATAGTTGAGAGTTATATTTTTAGCTTTTGGGAATGGCATTCTCATATTTCTACTGTCACTATTGATTTGGTTCACTTTGGGTCCATTGTCTCCAAATTGGGACCAATAGATTTGAATATAAAAAGAAAACGATTTTTCTTGTGTTAAGCTCCGACAGTTTATATTGTTGAAATCTTCAGACATTTTGATCGGGGTAATGGCCTAGGACCAACTCAGAAAGTTCCATCACATGGCGGGTGTAAGGGCATCACCTATCACATGGTATGGAGCCATACTTAAGGATCTTTCCATTGAGGAAGTACCCAACAGGTAAACGATAGAATCGTCATACCGTAGAGCTGAATGCAAAGTAATGGAATCCTCGGAATGGGAGCCCAAGAATGATGCCAGAGGGCACATCAGCGTCTTTGGTGCAGCAACAAGCGAAATTGGATATAATTAATGGACCCGGTTGAGATGTCGATTTTTTAACTACATATAAAGAGTGATTTTTTTAGAGGTTGTTTTTTCGAATAGAGATAAAACTGGCATTTTGTGATCAAATCTGGCAACGTTTTCTTAAACTTGTTAAAAACGGGTCCGTGGAAATAAAGAGTGAATTTAGAATATACTCATTGGTTTTGACGCGCGATATTTTACGAGAAAAACTTTCTCTTTAGTTTTTAAATTCTTTGTTGCGTGGCTCCTGCTCTATTATGGCTGAGCCATGAATTAAAACTTTGTGGATTGTAGGTGACATTGGGTAGCAATTATATTTTTCCACATATCGTCGCTTGAAAAGCAAACTGACATAAATCAAAAGTCATACATTTTCAGAAATGCTGCTTAAAGTTTTTCATTACTTTAAAAATTATTTTTTAATTTTAATTCCAATAAATACCAAAAAGTTGTAGAACAGAAAAGTATTATTTTTTGTCCTTCTTCCAAGTGGTATATAAAAGTTACAACGAAAAGCCATTTTATAAAAAAAAAATTTGACTTATGTCATTTTGCATCAAAATAGCTACTTATTAAGCAAAAGAAATTTGAAAAAGTGTCGTTTAATTACATAAAAAGTACCTATAAAGTTAAATAAAACCAGCAATTTTTAAATATATTATTTATTATTTTATTAAAGAAATAACAGGGACAAACATTACGGTTATGTAAATCTTTTTTTTTAATGAAGCAAAGAAATTAAGTTTATTATAAAAGTAATAAAAAATAAAAATAACAAGATAAATATTAGTTAACAAATATATTACTGTTCAACAGTTTCTTTTTTATACCCTATAGGGTATATTAATTTTGACAAATAGTTTGTAACACCCCTTAATATTCGTCGTAGACCCATAAAAGTATATATATTTATGATCAGGACCAAAATCTAAGACTATTTAGCAATGTCCGTCCGTCCGTCCATATCAACTTTTGAGGCCTTTAAAATTATGCTAGGAAACTGAAATTTGGAACATATACTCCCTAGGGTTCCGAAATGGTAAAGTGTTAAAATTTTCAAAATACGCCCACTGCCACGCCCACAATTTAGAAAAAACCGTTTTAAGGCTTAAGTTAGAGAGATAAAGTTGTACAACCTTCACAAGATATGTAGGTAATGCCCACCTTTATGAATTTGTCATATAAAGTTTTTTGCCACGCCTACTTTTTGTGGGCGTTTTTCACTAAAATGCTGTTTTCTTCGAAAATTTTCATAGAAATCGAAAAAAAATGTTTAACAATATATTATGCCAATATTTTTCTCAATATATCGCCCATACAAAGTTTTTGGCCACGCCCACTTTTTGGGGCCTTTTTTGAAAAAAATAATTTTTTTCTATAAATTTCATAGAATGAAATAAAATGCTATCCATCATCTTCCTAATGCTTTTTTTCTTTGGGGTACATAGGGATAAGGATAGGGTATCATACTGTTCGCCCCAAGCGGACTGTAGCCTTTCCTTATGTTTTAATTAAGTGTTTTACATACAATATTAAATTAGTTGTATTAAAGCAAAGAAATTAAGTTTAATATAAAAGTTATTAAAAAATAAGAAAATAAAAATTATTTATATGTCAAAAGTTGACATATGGGACTTCAACTGAGGATTAAAATATCCAGAAGATGTATTGGGCATAGATGTACCAGCTGATTCTGTAAACATGTCAAAGTCGCTGCCGAGAGATGGCAAGACTTTGTTCTGCAAGTAGTTTTCACACTATAAGATTATTTATAAAGGGACAGCAAACCAAAGATCCGCATAGATCAGATAGATAAAAAATAATTATTACTTACAGTGTTCTCTGTTATGGCATCAAAATCATTTTGAGTGACATTTTTAAGTGGTTTTTCTTGGCGGAATATCGTCCATTCCTGAGCATTATTTTTTTTTTACTGCGTGCTAGTCTTACCAGTAACTCTGATCGATTAGTTGGCAATCTTAAAAAAAGGGTATTATCTATTATTATATAAAATAATACCTAGGTTGTTGTTAAAGTGACACTTTTTAAAGTAATCAAACGAAGTTTGCAGTTCATCAACTAGTTTTGTTCCAAGGTAAAATGACATAAAGCATATTGAAACGTTTTACCACAAAAATAATAAACTGCAATTTGGGAGTAAAATGACCCAAAACCTAATTTTTCACGATTTCATATAATTTTCAGAGCAAAGTGTTACAAATGAAAAGTTTCAAAAATAGAAAACAATACTTACCGGTTTGTTTCAGTGCAGTATGACATATTTTTTTTGTGACTTTTTTGCAGTAACAAACACAACCACTCACAGTGGCAACTAACGCGGAACTAAAATAAAGTCATTTTGCTGGAAAAAAGAACAGGGATGTCCCCTTAAATGCAAAACGACACTAACGCCCTCACGCTGTCAGTTCAAGAGTTATAGTTATGACGGTTTGACAGAATTTTACAATTTTTTTTTGCAAATAGTTCTATATACAAAACTCAAAATCGCCAAATTTTGACTTATGTCAGTTTGCTTTTCAAGCGACGATATTTTTGAAACCTGTCCACATTAATTTCGTAGGTACTAGCTATAGTTTGCATTACAATATAAAACCTTTTTATATATCTGGATCGCTGAATCATCTAACCGTATTTCCATTGTTGCTGCTACCAAAGCCAGGTTTTGGCTTATGGATTACTAATCCCATCTCAGTTCTTCCTCTAATTGAGCTTGCCACTTAATCGGAGGTAGTTTCTAACTAAGGTGCAACAAACATTCGAAGAAACGTATCCAGGCATGGAGCATAGATAGTCCGAATTCTTATCGAGATATTACATGAATGTTGGTAATTTTTTCTAAGTCATTGAAATCTTTGGACGTAAGTCCACATACAAAGCATCTTTGTGTTGATTTTTTGTCTGTTATGGCATTCTAAATAGCATAGTTATCGTAACATGCATTTCGATGTTATTAATTTTATATGTCACATCCTGTAGCTCCTCAATTTGCTTGCGCATTATGTCAACCTCGTTCTTTGCTAATTCTGTTGTTTCATGCTGAAAGATAAACTTACTTGGTCTGCAGTATCGTATTGATGAGGGTCTTTCATTTTGCCAAATAATCAGTTGCTGCTGTTCTCCTTGGTTGTTTGATAATAATGAAGATACTAGTGTCTTTGGCATTTGCATCAAAAACATGCTTACTTTGCTGAACCATCTAAGCCCCACTACATATCAGCTTTAAATTATTCAAAGAATCCGTTTATTGCACTTCCAAAACTTCCTTTTGAGCATCTAATAGCCGATCTAATAGCATCTGTAACAGTAATATGTTCTTTCTTTTTTGGCAAGTTGTATTTTTTTATAAGACGGAAACTTGGACTTATCATTCAATCTTATTATGTTGTATTGGTGTCTTGCTAGTTTGGCTTCAACAAACATCAACAGAGCTTCTCTCCTAGAAAGTTGTTTTTTCTTAGCGCCTTCAAATTTCTTGTATGCCAACCTATATTTTGCAGCTCTTTTGGGCGAATTGGAGGTCAAATCTCGTACAAGCCTAGATTCTTCCACTTGCCCTTATCTATCTCAAATCATCAGTTTTTAGGCGTTTACTTCTTTGCGAAGCTTTATCGAAACTTTTTCTAAGACAACCATTTTTTTTTCTGGAATTGCATAGTTCTTGAAACTAATTGCCGAATCAAGCCAAGTATTATTAGAAATAAGAATCTTATCCTCTTTTCTATATCATTTTTGCCATCTTTTTTTTAAATCGGACATAAAAAATGTAATCCGCTTTCGCAACATAGGCTTAACATGATCCGCACATTTCGTTCGAATTTCCTCAATTTTGAAGATGTGGTTGCCGAAATTAAATTGCCTGATTGCTTCATATGTTCAAATAATGCAAGCCTCGTAATAAAGTTAAACCTGATCCTATAAAAAACAAAAACAAAGTAGAAGCAAACATTTAAAAAAAAACATTTTTATTTTAGTCCAAACAACAAGCACTTTGAGAAGCGATATCTTTAAAAACCGCAAAAAGTCTCACATTTTTATTAAAGTTCCGAGAAAAATACTTAGCACACAATCAAAAATATTAGGGCCTTTTTGAGGGTCATTTGCTAAAAGTAAGGGCCACTTTTCGTTGAATAGTTAAATTAATCCTGTCTTTTAACCGGTAAATGGAAATCAGAGCGGTCTTTGCCTAACATCTTCCAGTTGCACAATCTAAGTTGGTTGAGGTTTCACCTGTGCGCGCCACTTAAGGCAAGGCTTTCCTCTCCTATTTATGTTGTTCCTCCGTTTTAGAGTCAAACATTTTGCGTTTTATCATTTGCTCTACATGTCGCTCGCACAATACGGCAGACAAGATCCCTATACGCGATGTTGAGGAGGCTGATAACTCTATAGTTTTCGCAGTTTAGGGTGTCTATACTTTCTCGTAAAAGGGACAAACGATGCTAAGGTTCCATTCATCATTCATACATTCTTCGGACCAAATATTGAAAATTAGTTAGTTTATGATTTTTTCCGAGTCATCTCTTGTGGCCTTAAACAGTTCAGCGTTATAGACAGTCCGTCAAAGCAGCTTTGTTACACTTTAGTTTAAAGGATAAGCAACCTCACTTTATTTTGGTGCGGTGAACAGAATTTAACAATGTCGTGCCGCTTTTCAGGTAACCTTACTTCTTCCACTATATTTAGCCAAGATTCTGTGAAATAATTACATATAATGAAATTTTTATCAGACCCTACTTCAGTTTAAATGGCCCTGCTTTTGTGTACATACTACATATAGCATTGATTTATGTCACCACTGTTAACGTTCTTGTGGTTTAATTATGATCTATTCTCCAATATAGATGGCGCTGTAAGCTTTAAGTCATTATATATAGGATACGGTTTTATCGAATACGAGACAACGATTCACACGACACCTTTTTTTATTCGATTTATACAACTACAACTACCAAAATACAAACTAATTTG
Source organism: Ferdinandea cuprea (assembly GCA_963576555.1). Taxonomy (NCBI): domain Eukaryota; kingdom Metazoa; phylum Arthropoda; class Insecta; order Diptera; family Syrphidae; genus Ferdinandea; species Ferdinandea cuprea. The sequence goes on from OY754958.1 coordinate 136,538,198, forward strand.
TGCGAATATTGACGTATAAATATATACGGCGAAAAATTGCATGCATCCTGGATTTTAGCGAATAAGTTCTGTGTGTTAGTTAGTTTTCCTATCACCTTATCAGAAATGATATAGAATTCACTGGAAATCACATTTCTAATAAAATAAATTTCTGCACTAGCCAGACTACCTGGTAGTCGTCCCCCTCTTAGTCATCTATGGAAGAAAGTGTGGTCCACTTTAATGATGACTCCGTCCCCAGGGATGGTCACTTTCGAGCAAAGAACTTACAACGCTTCCCTGCTGCACACCGACTTTGATTGGAAACTCTTCGTTGACTACTGTGGAGCACGTAACTCCCACCGTTCATTGGCATGGCCTCCTTGTCATAAGGCCACCCTTATCAAATTTCACGAATGCTTTTTTCAAAATCAACCAACAGCATCTGGTTATGAGACAGGCGTATTATTTGCCGCAATGGGACGTCTAAAAGCGGTTCAACGATCTTCGTGGTATGTTACATCAGCTTGAGAGAATGGTGATTTTTCGCGTATCTTACTGTCCCTTGTGAAAATTAGAACCACCCTCCTTTTTAAACTCAGGTGGTTTCTCATTTGTCCAAATCGGGTTATATGAAACTTATTGGCCTTTATGTCAGATAGTTCTTCATAGACAGGAGTGGTTCCTAGACTGTATAGCGGGTTACTGTTCCTTTAAGAGTTCCTCAAAATACTGTGTATTTTTCTTTTTGCTCTTGAAATTTGGACTACGAATTTCCTTGTGATCAGTGTTTGCGACTAATATTATGACTGCTTCAGACTACTGAAAGGCATGTTACGGTGCTTCGAGGAGACATCATAAATCATTAACTACGTCAATTATAATACATCATCAAAAATAACCAGTTCCAGCACGGTTTAAGGCTGACACACATTCTAAATTACGAAAACCTTCCTCATGACAACGACACAAGCTTCACACACCTTCTACTTCAAATCTAACAACCCCATTGTACGACTAAGAATATTTGAATTGCTCACGTTCTTGTACTTATGACTTCTATACAACAACTTCCGCCTGTAATTACTCACCTCGCTAGCACAGTCTCGTTCTCATTAGCATACTCTCGGTTAGAAATCAAATTTAAAATACCTCCAAACAATATTCCTTAATGAATAATAATAAAAATAAAAATAAAAGTTGCACGCATGCGGTCTGATCTAATCAGACACAAAAAAAAAACAAATTCGCACGCCTTACATAACCGAAGCAACGCTACACGTACGCATCTGTCATTCAAACAGAAAATTGATTACCAAGCCCCAAATAAACATAAAACCATGCATGTTATGTGCCTCAGCAATTAATGTTAATTCGAAAAAAAAACGTTAAACGGCTAAAATATAATCATTAAGGTAACCTTGTCCTTGAGTGGGGTTGTTAGCCAAAAGCAACCACCAACCAGAAAAAAATACTCATACTTTCGCACGCGCATTGCTAACCGTACCCAGCTCTGCTGAATTAAGAATCGATCGGTTCTAGAATCCACAGAAATCTATTTTAAAAATACCACTTCAGGCGCACAACTGCTAATGGAACCGTATTCCGTGCCAAGCTAGACCGATGATGGGCTCTTGGTATCTTGGCCTTAAGCATGTTCCCGATCAACTTATGTTGTAAGCGGATTACAATAAGTACTCCTATCTATAGCTGCCAATACAAAGTATCCGATAGCCTGGTGGACAATTAACCGCCAAAGTGTAGCGTGGGAGTCGACGACACCGTGCGAATTCCACACGATTCCATGCGTGGGTTCTTTCCATTCTAACCAAATTAAATTATACCTAACACATTAATCGTTAAATCAGAATCAGAAACTGCTGTGGAATGTGTATCCATGAAATATGCATGAAGACGATTGGCCATAACAATTAAATGACCAACTAACTAGGATATAAAGATTAAAAGATATTCCAGGCTGCAAAGTATACACAATAAAAAAAAAAAAAAAACAACGCTCGGTAATTAATTTATTTATTCATCGGTTTGTTGCAGCGCGACGGTGGCGGTGGCGGTGATTTCAATAGAATTTCGCCATTGAGATACCGCTCCAAGTATATGGTGTGAAACTGGACTATAAATGAGTGGAAATTAATTAAGATTCGATTCGAGTGGTGGCAACTTGTCTGTGCGAACTGATTAACTACGTTTTCTGCACCATTTTTTTCTGTATTTGCCATAACAATTGAGAGTGGTATAATGTTATGAAAACAAGGACAGATACAAATGCGTCCAAGTGGTTATTAGACAAGTTTTTCAGACTACATTTAATCGATTGTTGTTTTAGTTAAGTTGCGGATTAGTTCATTAATAACAAAAACATACATCTGGTTCTGCCTTAAGAAGAAATCTGATTTGGAACTTAAGATTTTTTTCTTATTAAGCCCCTGCCCACTTGGTTGACACTGCGACCTAAATGTACCTATTGTATCACAAGGGGATGATAGCCTCAGTGACAAGTGACTTCACTAGGGAATGCCACAACATCCTTAGTTGAAGAGTTTTTGAATTCTGCTGATGTACAGAAGTCTTTATGGAAGATCCGTCGCGTCGGGCCGGAAATTCCCAGAGGATTTGTTTCCAAGTTTCGTCACCCTCTGGACAGAACCTACATTTAGTCTCTGCCACAAGTTAATTTTGTTAAGATGTTACCTCGAGCCGTAATGGCCTGTAAGGAAGCCCAACAGCTCCCTAACATCCTCCATACTTAATAATAGGATTTGCTTATAGAAGTTAGGCTTAATTAATCTTTTGCATTGTCTTAAGCCCGGGACAATTTCCCAGTGGTTCAGACGAAGTTGTTGTTCCCAATCGTTAATTAGCCTTAAAGCAGCGGTCTAATTGACTTTGCAGTAGGTTTCTGGCTCCAAAGAAACCATCTCCAAATCAGATTTCTCGGATCTAGTGTCGGAACACCATTTGCCCACTTAGACCAGGTCTAGTATATTTCAACCATAGATTGCTAAACATGTACTCCGTAACCATAATATCAGGGATTAAGTATTTTCAGGTGACCCGCCGGGGTACCGCTGTCAAAAACTCAAAGACTCCTATCGGTGCTCTTGAGGATTAGTTTAATCTAACCGAAGCCGTGCCCTTAAGTTCGAGGAGCTTAGCCATAGGTGCGTCATCTCTTGCCAAAACGAGGTGAAGGAGTGCACCATCCTTTCCTCGTTGGACAACTATCCAGATGTTTTCGTTTAGGTCGGCATTTTGCGCATTTAGGGTGGCAAGCACTTTTTCGTTTGAGAGTTCCAGGCTCTGCGGGAAGAAACCACGCACGCTATGCGGCTTAGTGAACGATCCCTCTACTACCCGCATCAGGTGTAGGCCACATTAGAGTCTGATATTCTAAAAGTTGGAGCCCATCCACTCTGCTGTTGCACTGTCTGAACAGACAAAAATAATTCACTCCGATTTAAGGTATGAACCCTAAAACTTGGGCCACACGCCACAGTCGTTCAGCTCAATCGAGGTGTCATTTGCTCTGTGCAAAGGGGTTTATTCGACAAGTCGGTCGGACTTACTAGGCTTGCCACCTAGCTTAGGGTGGGGACCTCAGCTATAGGAACTTTCCTGAACTTCTTGGTGGGCGAATCAGGGAGAGTTTGGTCTGCTGACCTGACTCTTTTTTGCTTAGGCCCACCATAAATAGCGGCTCTTGACACGACAAGTGCACGTATCCTGCTTAGGCCATTCCGCAAAGCGTTTTTAAAGCGTCGCTTTACATATCCACCCTGCTTTAATTGCAAGCCCGTCGAGACTCTTCCCGATGGTGGTGCATCCTGATCTTTCAGATGCGATGCTGCAAGTATCAACGAAGGTGGAAGTGAATAAATCCACATAGTCTTCTTAAACATAAGGGCCCCACATGGCATCGCCTTCAGAGCAGACCGAGAAGTTGAGGCCATATTGCTCCCTAAGACGCAAGGTCGAGGGACTTTGGATATCCTTATAATGAAGTGACACAGTGCGGGCATGAGGAAAATGAAGGATTAAGGAAAGCGAAATACCGATGCACATTGGTTTTAAATATCTGTTCAACGCAATTCAATTGACAAGGATTATCAGAGTCCTCAGAAAAACAGAAAGAATTAGCAGCCTCACATGCTTCAAGAGATAACTTTATACGTTTTCTCCTGAGCACGACCTGCTTGCCAGAAGGACAACAAGGTGGAGTGCCGCAGTACGTAATAGTCAAGATATCCCGTCTCTTACTCATGTCTACAGAAGTGAGCGCTGTCGTAGGAGGCGATTCTCTGCCAGTACAAGATGAGAGCTAAGCCCCGTGATAACACAAAGCACCTTCTGAAGAAGCGTCTTGTCGTGAACACAATCATAGGAACTGTCTGTTCGTTTGTGCTTGTTTTTTTTATTCTGTCTGACTGTCTGTTTGTATGTCGGCATGGAATTTTAAATTGTAATGCTCTACCAGAACAGAATCGGATTCCTTCATAGCCGCCGTAACGACCAATATCGAAGAAGACCCAGAAATGTTGATTTGACGCCGATCAACTGAAGAGGGCATCGCCAGTGAGTCAACCGGTCTTGCTTTGCGGTTTTATTTTGACCAGTGAACTCACGCTAATTGGGCGCTGGAAATATTCGCCGGAGATTTGGATTGTGAACCTTATTTTTTCGAAATAAGAGAAATATATTAATATCTCAGTATAGGGCGATGTTAACCGATATTCTGTGGCCAGTGCTCGAAACATCATCTTGCGGCTAGCGTTTATCAATTGGCTGCCACGATCATCCGACTTGATTTCACTCAATTATTTCCTCTTGGACTTCTTTAAGTCCTTAGTCTACGCTAACAATGCATGGACTTGGACGAGCTCTAGGCCGTCATTCGAGGAGCCGCGTCATCAAAAATTGGACCGAGGCGGTCATTAAAGAGATATGCTATTTAAATTTAGCTTAGAAAGCCTTAAAAACTATTCTAACAAAAAATGACGTCAATGTCATATAAAAATGCCAAAAATTCCCAATTTTATGGTAGCATTTTAATGTGATGAAATAGAAAAGCAATAATTGCAATTTTAGTCTCAACTTTAACTAATTTGAATAGACAAGCCTCCAAATTTACATGCATTTACACCTATTAAGAAGCAAATGCGGCAATTAAAAATCATATAAAAACAACCAGGTTCAACTATGTTGTATTTAAATTTGCGCCATTAAAAAATGGTTTTTCTAATTTTGCACTAAAAGGTGCGTATTGCCTTTTAAATATGCGTATGAAAAGAAATCCGTGATTAAATAGTAACTTAGGTAAACCGTTAGTCGATTAGTATGCCAATAACTAGTTTTGGAGCTGCACAAAATTAAGGGGAGATTCAGGCCTACTTTTTGGAGGACAAGCTTTGAAGTAGAACTTGGGCTCTTATCTTTTTTTGAACCTAATTGCATTTTTAAACAAATTAAAAGTAAATATGTAAATAAAATCTAACGTAATTATGCAAATATATTAAGTTAAACAGAGCTAATACATTTTTATTATTCTCTTAATTTGAGTGGAACAATATTCAACCGCTTTCGAAGAGTCTAGATCTTATTTAGAAAATTCTACGTTCTTCGCCCTCACTACTTGGTTTCCTTCTCATTCTAAGGAAAAAGCGAGAGTCTTCGCTTGATTTCTGAGGAGATATCGCTGATGTAAGAGCAAGGCCGAGCTAGATAAAGTCTCATGCGACCTTATTATAGCTTTAAATTGCGCGGATTTGGTTTTGCTCTCGTTAACCGCTGGACCCATTATAGCTTATATGTTCGTACTCCCGCAAGCAAGTAGGTACTAAGCCCCTACAGGACATCTGGACTAAGCCAAAACGATAGACATGCATATGATCTCGATACACACACGTACCCAAAACAAGAGCATGCTACCGGTATGTTGTCTCTGCCTAATGGAGAGTGCTGGTATGACAACCTACTTGCTAACGTCGGAGGAGAGAAGTCTGCTTGCGTCAATCATAGAACCCATTCTGCTGTAATTATGTAAGAATTGGGTAAACGCCCTCAAGCAAGATATATACCGACACAAAGCAACTCGCTTCGACAAAGAGAACAGTAACAAGTCGTTGTCGCTCGGTATTGGAACTAGTAACTATTGTTGTTACGCGAGTGCTACCCATCGATCTTCTGCAAGCTGGAAAAAGCATCGCTTATGTTAAATGGTTTGTTCTGACTGATAGCGGAATTCTTATCGTTACAATCTGCCGAAATAATTTTTCCAACTCCAATCACTTTATTATTTTTATTTGGTGAAAATTATGTCGAGCAAAGTTTGACCAAAGCAAAGTTTGCCAAACTTGTTAGTGGCGTTTGACTAAATACAAAGATCAACTGCTTGTCCGTCAATTTTTGCACTCGTTAAGTCGTAAATTACACATTGCTAAATAAAACCATACAATTCGCTTACATGACAAAATATCCGGACGACGGTGTCAAATTTCTATGGCGAATACCATTTAAAATCAGTAATTTTCCTTCGGTTTGAGTAGCTCAAGTTGATTTAAACAATTCCGTTCTAAGCGGTATCCAATCGTTTCCAGTTTTCAAAAGTTATCCATTTCTCTTCATAATAATAATAATCACATTCATAATCTACAGCTGACTATACAATCAAGTATCATCATCTATAAATAACAGATTAAGTGAAAAATGCGTCAGCGGTTTCTCCCAGTCACTTTCCAAAACAAGTCTTAAAAGCCTACTACAAAAGACCAAAACACAGCACTTCTACATACCCCTCAAATCAACAGGACCACTCACTTCGCAGTTAGAAAAAAAAGTTTCCCACCCTACCTCATCCTCTCTCATCTGGGAGCCAGAAAAATATTCCCATTCCATTAGACCCAACCGTACAATCCGAAAATTACCCAAAAACCAAAAAGCACTCCAAAACACAATACGCAGCAAGTACCTTGCTCATTATACATAATTCCAATTTTGTATATTATATTTCGTCAAATTAAAGCAATCAACCCCCATGGATGGATTGTCTGGAGTTGGATTGGAGCCCCATTCACCTTCCACGCTAGCTTTAAGTTGATTCGTTCGCAAAAAAACACACAGAAACACAAAAACAAAAAAAAACAAAAAAATCAGCAACACCCTCATACACCTCCCGCTGATTCGTATTTCCTCTTTCGCCAATTTTCGACTACACAAAGCTTAGGTTACATCACCTAAAAAGAAACAATCAACTTTTTGACAAGCTCAAATCCAGCCAGAGAAAAAAATCAACCAACCAAACATCACCTCATGCGAGATACGGAATTGTGGAATTGTTCTCACTTTAATTACCCGCAATTCACCAAAAATAAACGAGCTGTACTTTCCGAGACTCCAAAAAACATCTCAAAATTTATCCAACCACAACAACAAACATTCACTTGAGAACGCAATTAAGACGGAATACAATATCGGGACTAAGGTGGTAGTGTCAGTGTTAACCGCAAAAAAATGAAAAAAAAAAAAAAAAAAACCAAGAACTTTTGATTTCTATACGTCTATAGGTTAACTAATGAGTAATTCGACAAGAAAGACACGACGAAGCAAATGAAGTCACCAACAGCAGCGCAGCAACAGAGTCCGTTCCGTCAGTCGGTCGTGCAGTCATTCACGTCGGTATCGTTTTTAGCCAAAAAAAAAAAAAACAAAAAGTTGAAAGTCTTCTCATTGTGTGACGGAGTTCCGGCCCGCTCCCTTCAAGTTGCCATTCAATTGGTTGACGTTGAGCTGCTGCCGGTCATTCCAGGGCACTGTGGATTGTGGATTATGTGTGTGCTGTGCTTTGCCCGTTTAAAGTCATTTTTATGTTCGAAATATTTTTGGGTGAACGAGAATCAAATTCACACAAAAAAAAAACCAAATTGCAAAACCTGCACACACACACTAGAACGCATAAAAGATTCAAAGTTACTCGCTCTGGGTCATTGAATCTTTGAACAAGTTTGGGGCTGAATAACCTTGGGAACGGAATCTCGGTTCATTTTTTTTTTGTCAGTTTTTTTTAGAGTTTTTTCTGAGTTAGATGGTGATTTCAACTGCTGCTGCTGGTTAGTGGTGGTAACTAATGGGTCTTCGAGAGCCATTGAGAGAAGATGTGTTTGTTCTGATGTTCGTCTAATTAGAGACATAAGCCGGGCTTTAATAGCTCAAAATAGCGTGAGGAGGTACTTGTCTAATAGTGGCTAATTGGGGTTTTACCTGCCTATCGTCAGCCAGCAATTTATACAATATATATTTGTTTTGAGTAGAAGCAGTGGAGTTTCATCCTCACGATTCTGTAAGGCACGACCTTGATAGAAGGGTTTTGCAAATAAAATTTTTGGCTTAATGTTTGCCGAGTTTGAATTCTAAATAAGAAAAGTTCGGGAGGGAGTGTTTTGTTTGAACTTAGGGGAGGCCCTTACACAGCTATAAAGGGGTAGTTGATAGTGATTGCGCTGGGAGGTATTAAGATCAAAGTAGTTTAGAAGGTTTGGACAAAATGACTTGGCGTTTAGGAGTGGGCAGAATCGCCATTGTTCATGAATTTTTCTTTTCTAATATTTTGTTAATTTGGTTGCTTTGGGTTGCCTAACATCCAAAGATTTCGCAACTACCCCCAAATATTTTTCGCATTAATAGAGCGACTTACAGTTTTACTTTTGTTAGAGTTTTAAAATTTGTTAAAAAATATTTGAGTATAGTTTTGATTCCTAGACTTGATTTTGGTAATCTATCGCACTAACCGTGTAGCCAGCTATGCTGAAACAACGTTTAAGTCAGTTTTTGCCAACACTGAAAAGAACTTTCACCGCAAGCTTGGCCTTAGCCTATATACCTTCCCCTTGGCGTATAGCTAAAGTGGTTTTCTTACCAAAAATTGGTAAGTCTTACTATACTGTAGCCAAAAGCTTTAGACCCATAAGTCTGTCTTCCTTCTTGCTTAAAAGTTTGGTGAGACATTTCAAGCTGAATGTGCGCAAAGTTGCTCTTCGATCACATCCTCTCTCTGAGATGAAACATGCCTAGCAACGTGGAAACCTGCGAAACCGCGGAAGTCTGCGCTTGTTGGTAGGATTGAATTTTCGTTGGACATTTTCGTCGATATTGAGGGTGCTTTTGATAATGCTACCTTTGACAGCATGTATAACTCTGCCAGACAGCACAGATGAATCTTTGGTGATGTGGATTAAAGTAATATTAATGTACAGGATGCTGGTAACCGAGGCAGATTGTGGCAAGTGCGTTATGACTGGGGTAAATAAGGGCTGCCCTAAATGTGGTATTTTGTCTTCCCTTTTATGGTGTATGGTGGCAGACTTTGGAAACTATGATGATGATGGATGAGGATGATGTCGCCATTCTTTTTCTCGGTTAAAACCTAGGGGCTGTCTGCTCTCAAGCGCAGAGATCCCTGGATTTGATCGATGTCTGGTGCACTAGTTTTCAGTGAATCCTCTTAAAACCACGGTTGTTTTCTTTACGAGAAGGAGAATCGTCACTGGTCTGTCCCATTTCGTGCTTAATGGATTCACTATCAGGGTATTCAGGGTACGACCTTCTATACGCAGAAGCAAATGATAAACCATTTAAAATAAATTGGAGAAAGTATTTTCAAGGATTTTTGATGGGTTTTAAGGATTCAATGGGTTTTTTTTAAAGAAAAACAACTAATTTAAAAAAGTCCATCTGTTGTTTCTATATTTGGGAATACGAATAGGATGACATGCGCTATTTAAGGCTACAATAGTTACCTCAGTCACAAACTAACAAAGCACGGAAATTTCTTTAAATTCTTTGACTGCTTGCATAAAATCAAAAGAATTCATCATGTCCTTAGATGGAACTCACCGTCGTTGATAGTGAAGAAGAAGCAAACCAAGATGTAACGACAGTTATTTGCAGCACCAATGAACGTACTATCCTTTTTGAACCGTGTAACCACTTTAAACTATCAACCCTACCCTCGAATGCCGATGCTCACGTCGGTAAAGTGAAATAATTTTTCACTTGATCTTTAAAAACGAGGGGATCGAATCTCTTCATGCAAATTTTGATATTTCTGATCCGCGCGAAAATAGCGGCGGATTTGTGTTGATTTCTGTGCTGCGCAGTTGGTGAAAAAATGCCTGAACAAAATGTATGTGTTTTTTTTTATTTTTATAACAAATCGAGTTCATTAAAATAATCAGTTGAATTTAGGATTAAAACAACAATTAGAGAAATCAATTTAGGGAATTTCTGAAAAAAATCAAGCAGTTTCCAGACATCGCGAGAATCTCGTAGAATGAAGAAAAAGGAGAACATTCAAATTTCATGTTTGGAGTGATCAGAAATCCAATTTAAAACAATAAGGAGCTTAAGTTGGTGGACAAAATAAAAAGTTCTGTTTTACTGCCTACGAAGAAAAAGTGATTGCGTTGATCCAATCGAACGAATCTGTTGACGGCATAACATGCGTTCGTTCATTTGGAGAAGAGCTACCTCCAACGGTGTCCCCCAATTGTCAGAAGATGTCATCAGAGATTCACAAGTCAACACTCTTGAAGACGATGTAGTAAGTTCAAGAAAACGGCCGGCCGAAGCAAACGAAGAGAGCCTAACGATTTGAGAAATCGACCTCTCCAAGCTGATCTTTTTGATGAACAAATAAATATACATTATTCCCCGCTTAATTAACACTCGCTTAATAGATTTTCCCCGTTAATTGAACCAAAAAAGACAGAACGAATATTTCCTATATAAGTTATTTGCACGGTTAATTGAGTCCCGCTTAATTGATTTTAAAAATGATAAGCAAACAAACTAAATACGTGCAAAATTATCGGTTAATTAATCCGCTGTAAACAAAGAATTATAACAAAAATAGGCAAATTGTAGCAATTTGGCAGCACTGTTTTCACATTGAAATTGACAGCACTGCACAACAGATGACAGTCAGCTATATGTAGTTTGTCATTCTAATTTTAGTAGCGCGGTCCTTTTGACAACAATACTAAAATAAACGAAGATGAGTGGCAAACAATACACAAGTTTATCCATTAAACAAAAATATACAAATTGCAAATGAATCTAAAGATAAAAGCAAGACCGAACTGCGTACGGTCAATAGAATTTTACGCGATGTGAAAGAAATTGAAAAACGATCAAAAAACTGTGGATTATCTCGCAAATGCGAAAGACTCGGTCGTGCAAAAACTTGGGACAAGCCGTTTTAACGTGGTTCTGTCAAATGAGGTCTTCAGGAGCAGCTATTTCTGCGAACAGTGTGATGGAGAAAGCAAAGCAGTTTGCGATGATGTTGAACCATGATTTTATTCTCACTGCAGGTTTTTTGAAATTCATTTCTTCCTAATTTAATATCAAATTATGCGGCTAACGATATTTTCAACGCCGATATGATGGGCCCATATTATAAAGCCTTGCCCACATCAACTTTAACAAAAAGAGGATCCGATGTGCGGGGTTTCACATCGTCGAAAGAACGACTAACATTACTTTTCATATGTAATTCAACGGGCGATTACAAAAAAATCATTTTCATTGGAAAGACCAGAGAAGCAAGGTCTTTTTTAAAAAAAAACGGTGCCCTTGCAATATTTGTACAAAAAAAGGCTTGGATAACCCAACATTTATGGGCCGAAATCTTATACTCATTGGATGACGAAGTGGTAAGGCAGCAGCGAAAAATAATTATTTGCGTTGATAGTGCTGCCTGCCATAAAAAGTTGGACAATTTGAAAAATACGAATGTCCAATTTCTATCACCAAATACAACGTCCATTATTCAACCTCTCGATCAAGGCACTCTTCACTGCTTTAAAGCATTCTATCGACAAAATATTGTTAGGAAACAAATTGCAGCTATCGAGTCTGGAAAACTAATCGGAGAATTTTCCACTTTTCCAGCGCAATCACAGCTTTGCAAGCAATGCATATTAGCAAGCATTGCCTGTGGCTTATAACACCATCATCAATAAGAAATTGATATTTGGCTGACTTACTTTCGCAAATTGTTTATTTTAAGGCAAATTTCATTGAGGAAGAAGAGCAACAAGCTGAAAGCAATATCGATGTCATAGATAGCGTCATTGAGTACGAAAACAAGTCAGATTTTAATGTTCATGTGACGTGTGATGACAATTCATCGTGTGATGACAATTCATCGTGTTATGAGGAATTTACAGATGCAGACATTTTAGAGACTGTAACGAAGAAGAAGTTGAAAAAGAAGAAATTGAACATAGAATACCGTCGCCTACCGAGATTCTTCAGTCTATCCAAAATCTCCGGGCATATTTTTTACCACTCAACAAATTTACTATTGAACTGGAAAATATGGAAGTAGACGTTATCAAAACTAATAAAATGCAAACTAAAATAACTATTTTTTTTTAGTACGTATGTAAAGGGTGTTTTTGTTAGAGGTTGGTTTTTTGAATAGAGATAAATCTGACATTTTGTGGTCAAATCTGGCAACTCTAATGTCATATATGTTCAGCTTGGTTTGCCATTTCATCATGAAAAAATAAACAACGCTTGCAAATGGTGCAAATTTATTTCGAAAATAATGGTTCAGTTCGCGAAGTTTACCGCAAGCTCATTTTGGTTTGAATGGCTACGTCAACAAGCAAAATTGCCGCACTTGGAGTGAAGACAATCCACATGAGACCCTTGAAACGCCATTACATCCACAAAAACTGACTGTTTGGTGTGCTCTATGGGCTGGTGGAGTCATAGGGCCATACTTCTTCCGAAATGATACTGAAGAGTCAGTTACCGTTAATGGAGATCGGTATAGAGCCATGATAACCAATTATTTTGTTCCCGACTTGGATGGCATGGATTGGATTCCAACAAGACGGCGCTACATGCCGCACAGCGCACGTCACAATCGATTTATTGAAGGAAACATCCGATGCGCGCATAATTGGATTATTTTCTTTGGAGATATGTGAAGTCGCTCGCCTGCGCCAACAAACCAGAAATGTTAGGGGACTTGGAAGCCAACATTCGTGGCCCTATTGCCCACATACAGCCCCAAATGCTTGAAAAAGTGGTTGAAAATTGTACCTCTAGACTTGTGGCCACATGCCCGAAATCATATTTAAAAATTAATTGCAATTGATAGACATTAAAACGATTTTTTTTCAATTCGAAGTTCTATACCTCTAAAAAAAAATCACCCGTTATGGACATTCACATGGATTATATATGTTTTCCTATTACAATTCTGCAAAAATTGAAGTGATATTTTTTGTTTTTTTTCCAAAGAAGAATTATTTATTTTTGTTTCATTGTTACATGTAAGTTTTTTTTAATAAAATACGTTTAAATACTTTGGTTTAATTTTTTTCTTTTTGATGTTCACTAAATACGGGTCTTCTAAAGGTAATGTATTTTAATGCTAGGGGGCATTTTAGTTATTGTTTTTAGTGTTCAACGGACACAGCATTGTTTAATTGTCTGACTGGCTCAATTAAGCGCAACTCGTATAATTCCTATAGAGACTCAATTAAGCGGATAATTGATCGGAAAAATACTACAAGATATCTTCTACAAAGGGGTCGCGAATGCTTTGGTTCGTTTCACTTGTTCAAATTTTCCAGATTTGGCATTATTTCACAGCTCCATTTCAACTCCCTAAAATGTATTAAAAATAAAATGCTTTCGATGTACGAAATCGAATTGTATTACCAATAAATCACCAAATTTGAATATTAGTAAAGCTGCTGATGTAATTCATTCATGAAGAATTCCTTCATTAGGTGTAAAAATTTATATCGCTATAGAAATTTTCCTTGGTGACGTGAAATAACGCCAAACGAACAGAGGGTTGCGACAGAGGGTTGAAATCCCTTAATCCCGCGTAGGGGGCCACTCAGGTATTATTTCCATGGGCGCCTGGTGTTTCACTGTTGTTAAAGGCTCCCCATTTAAAATTTGGCATTATTTCCTTTGGCAATATTTCACGTCGCCATTTTCCTCCGCCGCTAGAGTGTAGAAGCGTGCAGTTTCCTTATGTTAGTTCTTGGATTTTGCCTTGTTTCCTGGACTTATGTCACGTCCACACTCTCCTCAGCCATTAAGAGCATCCAGATGGTAATATTTCCAATTTTTTTAGCCTACAATGATGAGGTAACACAAGAATTTTTGACTTTATCTAAGATTTTTTTTTAGAACTGACAGATATAATATTAGATACCTGCCACAAATATTTGTAAGACATGTGTTCTCTCATATAACTAGAACGTCAACCGGTCAATGGATTAGAACAGTTAGTTTCTCTATATGTGTAAGAAATCACTAATATTCCTCCATCCAAACTCCAGCTGTCACCTTCTTTTAAATCATATCATATTATTCCTCATGTTAAACAAGCCCCAGATATGTTTGAACATGAAATTCTCCTGTCATGTTTATTTATTTTACAAAATATTCAACGGTTAACTCGTCTTCGATTGGGGGAAAAAAAGCCACCAATTAATGAACTGATATCTTCACAATTCCTAGCACAAGTGCATAGATTGCTAGTCGTTGCAATCTATTCACGTGATCGGTCTTAACCTGTGTGCCTTGCCGCAGAAAAACCCGTAACATCAATCAGTAAAAATATTGTAAATCAGTTCACTTCATTGCACCCGGTAGTGTAAATCAAGTCCATTCCAGGATGACTTCCTCGTCCCGATAGACATCGTTCAGTAAAAAAAAAATTAATATTTACTCTCTTCTTGCGCGCTCCTCCTCCAAATGTTGCATAGCTTAAATTATGAGAGCCTTATATGTAAGTAAAAATGCGCCTCCTTTCGCCTCAGCCATCAACTACTCACAATAAAAGATGATTAATCGATGAGCCTGTATCTAAGATGGCACGAGCATCGTGTTATGTTCTTTGGAAAATTGTATACGCCTGGCTGGCGAGAACAGTTGCCGCCATTTGTCCATCTGCAAGACGAACACTAGGCCATCTTGCTGAAACCACGACGACAACAATTTGTATTATTTGTTTCTGTTTTTTTTTTCTTTCTTTTGCTAACCAAAGTGGGACCAAGTTCATTCTTTCTGAACCGACCGACCAAACAGCCTTCTATATAGAAGTCGTAAATTGTTATCCTTGTAGCAGAAGCCTAGGAAATGTACCTCCAACACAAGTGTTCCACTGAAACGGACCACTGCACTGAAGGTGTAGATTATATAAACTGGATTTTGGGTACGCGCTAGTGGAGACAATGTATCTGCACAACCTTGCGTGGTTCCATTCCATTGCATATCAGGAAGTAATTATTTCGTCCCAGCCGCAATAGAGATAGAGTTGGAAAGCAACACAACAAAAAGTATCTATCTATGGCTCAAGAAGGCAGGTACTATACATAAGTGATGACTTCATAGCATTGGCCCGAGGTCTTAGGCGTGTAAAATATATATTCAAGTTCAGTGGTGAGCCAAACTGGAAGCTGGACGAGAAATTCAAGACCTCATTCGAATTCCACCAACAATTTGTGTAACGGCACGATGAGGGGTTGTATCGCGCGAATTTGTTTCAAATGCAGTTTGGCGGGCAATTGTTTTTTGGTTTGAGATCAATAAATCTTGGAATTAAAGGCAATATCGGTAGCCTACTTTAAGGTGTCGTTGGTATCTTTGGTATGAATTTATGAATTCCTCGCACCAACCAACCATACACGAACAGACACAAAATTGATGACAAATAAATTAATTATTCGCGATTCAAAAGGGGAGCGACATTCTTTCGTTTTTACACAAAAATGAGCAACAAAAACAAAAAAAAAGAGATGAAAAAAACCAAACAATCAACTTGGAACTCCCTGCGAAGAAGCAATTTAAATCCGTTCATTGGCCCCCGGTTTCAGTTCGGTTTGTGAAGATTTCAGTTTGTTATGTTCAACATTTTGGAGTTTTTGTTTTACGACAAAAGCTAATTTGACGCGAGTGATTTACGCGACACCATGTCCTTGAACTAAATTTAGAGTTTTAGTTTGGAAATCGTAAACCTGTTGTTGTTTGGTTGTGAATCGGAAGTCCGTTTAATTTTCGGACCAAATTTGGGATTAATGAACTCGCTGGCGCTAGCCATTTTCAGAATTTGCCCCAAATTAGTCTCTTCCTTGTACCTCAAAAAATACTGCGCTGGCAATTTATATCCATCGTTAACGAGCTGTCCAATATCAATTAACGTAATCACTCAATTTCTCTTCTTACACACAATGCCGTTTCTCTGGATGTTACATATTGTGTTGTTGTCCCCCTCCCCCCTCCTGTCGTTGGACAAACCAACGTGTGTCCTCAACCCAACTCAACTACATACCTATACTGTTGGCTGACATAGCGCACTTCTTGAAAAGTCATTTCGTTGATATCTCAAGATCTCCATCTCCATCGTCAAATCGTCTCGGACCTCGGACCTTGCCTTCTTCTCTTCATATATCCTCGCATCGCAATCGTGCGTCGCGTCGTTGACGGTCCAGAAGCAGCAATTATTTATCTCACGTGTTCGCCAGTTGTTGCCATACACAGCTCATGTCCGCCGAACTCATACGGAATTTTCTGCAAAAGTTCATGAGCCATGCGAGTCCGGTTTAATTTTGTAATAACAGACAGGGCCTGACTGCTATTGGAAGCTCCCAGCAATGGAGCGGCAAGAAGCGCATGTTAACCCTTACTCCCGCATCATGGCAAATTAATCGGAGTGCGGATCACGTAAGGCACCGAAAAAAAAACAGACGCAGCAACGAAAAGAATTTCGTATTCCTGGGGACAAACTACAACAACAGATCGAGCCACACTATCAAAGAAGTCAGTCAAAAATGCTAATTCGGTTGCTGTCCGCTTCGTGGTCGCGTCTTCGTTGTTGTGTCGTCGTGATGGGGCTTCGCATCGCACAGCACAACACAGCACAGCACAGCACATTCTGAACTTCATAAATTCTGGTTCGGGGATTCTGAGTGCGGAATACGAAATTAGGCCATGCCAGGCTGATTCTGCAGCAATGGTGAGTGGTGAGAGGCTTTGGAGCAGCTCGTGACGTGCCAATGGAATTCCTTGTTGTTTAGTTGTTTAAGACAAACGATTGATTGAGGAGTGTTCCGTGGAATATCTGATTTGGGGATAGTGAATTGCGCATTGTGCGAGGTTGGTAGCTGCTAGGTATATGGCGTTTACAAATTAAACTGTTAAACTTTGGGGGGAATTCACAGAGCTATGCGGTGGTGTCCGTACTTGGGTATTACCGAGATAGGGTGTCAATAAAACCATTTTTCAGCGCAACTTGACACGAGTGATGAAGTATGTACGGAATTGAGTCCAATTTTAAAACCTTTTCGGAATCTTTAGAAATGACTATGGTTGTCGGGATGATGTTGGAGCTGAAAGTAGTATTTTCAATCGGATTTCAGCAGCCATTTTCAGTAACTGAAGCGAAATCTTTTCACATCGAAAACATAAGTTTTTTTTTTGCGTGTGAAAATCGTCGAAAAGCACCGCATCTGATCTTTGCGAAAGCGTGGGACTTCAATCCATTAAAAACACCCGGAGAAGGAATGAATTATGCCATCCTTCAAATATCGCAATTTATTTATAATACTTAGAAGTCTGTTATATGGATCTGCCTATTTAACAATTGGCGATCATTCTAGAGCCGTGCAGATATAGTTAATCACTCGTTTCATGTGATCTTTTAAACCTTAGGCATGTATCCTAGTTAACTAGCTCGAAGGGATTTACCCTTCTCAATCGCCGAAACTAGGTTATTGATGTCGTAGTAGGTAGGTAGGTAGGTGAAGTGGCTGATTTTCATGGCTACCATGAAAACGCAAGTAGCGTTTTGATGCCACCACTCATGATGACTTAAGGGGAAGGGGTATTGATGGAATTGAGAAAAGTTATGATATATTTAAGACCCATGTCCGAGGCAGCTGAAAGGTCGTCTAAGAATGGATTTCCAAATGTCCTGCGTGTAGTCTTAACCAAAGCCGGGCATTCGCATTGGAGATGAAAGACTGTGTCACTCTTATTGGCGTTGTTGCAGCTGTGGCAGTGAGTAGTGTTTGGTATGTACCTAGGTTAGGTTAGGTTAAGACAGGGGTGTGATGTAAAAACCATCGCACAACACAAGGCACCGAAGTGGGCCCAGCCCTATCTTTGCGGAATCAGCTGAATTTTAAAAAAAAATTGAAACGCTGGCAAAAAACCCTTTGAATCAACCAGTTACCCCACAAAAGCCAAAAAGGCCTTTGAAGGTTCATACAGACCTATCAGTCCAACATCTTTTGTTCTTAAAATAATGGAAAGACGGTGTGTCAGTATCTGCCACGGTAGTTAAAGGCTGCCCTCAAGGAGAGGTACTCTCCCCACTCCTATGGCCACTAGTTATTGACAATCTGCTGGTCAGCCTAGAGAGACGTGGCGATAGCGCCATTGGTTATGAGATGGCTATAATTATTAACAGCAAGCTAGGTGCAACCATTACTATAGTATTCGAGAAGCATTACTACAAGTCTTAGGTCTATGGTGCGAATAGAAAGGACTTTCCATAAATGCTGTGCCCTTTTACTAGGAAAGATTGGTCAATCTCCACCCAATCACTATAAAAGGCATCGTGATGAGTTACTCCAATGAAGTCAAATATCTTGGTATTATTCTAGATAAAAACTTAACTGGAATTCTCATATAAAGTCCGCCACGGAACACGCAACTAGAGCCATGTGGAACAGTTGACGCTTGTATGGCAGAGCTTGGGGTCGTAGTCCCAGATTGATACACTGGCTGTATACAATGATGGTCAGACCCATCAAACATGACCATGTTTTACTGCTACCCTGATATTATGGTTAGGGAGTACAAGTTTGGGAATCTTTTCGAGATTAATCCATTCTACCATCCTTTCTAGGTGGGAAAATGGTGTTCCGACACTAGATCCGAGAAATCTGATCCGAGAATTGATTTCAAAAAAGGAATTAAAGGTGCCAGAATACACATCTTCTCGGATGCAGCACTATCGACACAGTAAAGTGCTGCTAGGATGCCTTGCAAAACCTAGCCGGCCACAATAAGGTCAAACTTGGATGGGTACCTGGTCTCCAAAGTATTTCAGGCAACGAACAAATCTGCAGACGAGCTGTCTAAGCAGGATCAGAATCTGAATTCTTAGGACCAAAATCCTATTGCAGAGTCAATTGGGCTGCTGCTTTAAAGCGGATAACTGAATGGGAACAACAACTTCGTCTTAAACACTGGGAAAGTGACCCAGGCTTAAGACAATTCAAAAGATTAACTAAGCCTTACTCCTACAATAAAAAAATAAATATTGGGCGTAAACGGCCCAAACAGGACCTAAAGCCTAGCTTCTCCAACCATTGTGTGTGCGAAGTTATATTTTTGACACGAATGGCGGGACCTACAATTTAATGCCGAATCGAAGGGCAATTTATTTTTGAGAAGCTTCTCATGACATTTCTTACTCTTGAATGTTTGTCAGACGTTCGCAAGAGGTGGGGCAGCGAATACAAACTTTCAGGTGGTACAGGTCGGAATTTGAACCAGCGACCTCTCGCTTAGTGGTCCAAAGCACTTAACCACTAAGCCACTGCACTGTTTTTACTCCCACAAGGAAATCCTATTATTAAGTATGGAGGATGTTAGGAAGCTATTGGGCCTCCTTACAGGCCATTGTGGCTCGAGGTTTCATCTTAACAAAATTAACTTGTGGCCAGAGACTAAATGTAGGTTCTGTCCAGAGGATGATGAAACTTGGAAACAAATACTCTATGAATGTCCGACCTCTTATTGGTAAAGACGACGGATCTTCCAAAAGGACTTCTGTATATCAGCAGAATTTAGAAACAAGGAAATACGTCCTATTTTACCTTTAATATAATTATTATTTTTAATCTATCTAACTTACGGCGCGGCGCCCCTCTTTACTTTCTACGGCAAACCGTGGGGCACACTTTGGGAACCTCTGCAGTAGAGAGTTTAGCAATTTTTTGCACTGACCTTCATTTCAAGGTTGTACACAATTCTTAGTGAAAGTAGCGCCCATAAAATATAGAAGCTAATTATTGTCAGATATCGTCTTAAGCCTTTGGCAGTACGCTTCTTGAATTAATGAATTGCTTAAAAAAAAGAAAACAAAAACAATTTTTTAGTATGAATTTGCACAGGTTGATTTATCAGGGCACTTAATTAATTTAAAAGTTAATGCTCGGTCTTCGTCTGAAACGGAATTAAATTGAGAATGTCGTGGGTGAATTAGCTAGTAAATCGTTTAAAAGACATAGAATGAAAACTGATGACAAGTTTTTTTTTTAAAGTTGTCGCGGTAAAATTTACTGCGATAAGAAACGACGCTATTCAATCCGCTTACCCACACCCGTCGAATTCTTTTTGTCTGAAGTTCTTAGAAGTAGAGGGGCAGCAGTAGGTTTCATAAGCCCTTGGACTACTTTTTGGCAGGCCTGGTGAATCCATTTTCACGGGATATTTAATTGACAAAGACTAGGGTGATAAGTTGCCTAGAAGGCTGGCAAAACAGACGGACGGTCTGGAGACTTCCAACGGTCCAACCAGATGGCCCAAAACGGGTCAAGGCAGACTTATTTGTTGTGAACCAGGGTCGAGCCACAGGGGCAACTTTGGTATAGCTGAGGGGAGCGCGGCATGCTTGTGGTTGTTCGGCTCAGCTCGTCGGACGGGGGTGTTTCTTGTCCAATCAATATATATACCCCCTGCTCAACAAAGTTTTATCCATGCCAAACATAAAAAAAAAATAAAAATAAACAATAGTGGAGAAAGTTACTTTACGTAGACCTCGGACGGACTAAAAAGATAGGAAAATGAAGAAGAAGGAGAAACGCAAGAAAAGGGCTAAAAAATAAATACCCAAGAAAGATGAAGGAAAGACATCACGAATCTAACCTAACTAACCTAAGCTTACTCTAAACTTATAATTCAAACACCTCAGAAAAGCAGACATCGTTAGGCGAAAAAAAAACTGACAAAAAAATTTAGGAAAAAACCATTAGGCCTGCCAATCTGAAGTAAAGTCTTGAGGAACACAGGGTATCCAAGGCTCTATGGCCACTTTTCAACAGTTAAATATCTATGGAGTTAATAAAATTGAGCAGGTATAAGCTTAGAACAACAATAGGAGTACTGACAAGGCAGTGTGTCTGTGGAAACAAGCAAAGAGGCTTGGATTATCAGGTAAAGATATCTGACGATTCTGCGAAGATTTGCATGCTGCTGAGAATATTTACTGCGAAGTCGAAGAAAGTTGTTTTCGAAATCCTTTTTTGAAACCTTAGAGGAAATAGATAGAATGGACTTGAAGGGCCCGATATGATTTTGTGAAGATACGAGTTGCTTTACCTGGGATTTTTTTTAGGTTTTTCTGCCTTTTGAATGTGAATTCAGCTGGTTCCACAGAGATCGCAATAGACTCCTTTTGACGCCAAGTGCTGTCTGATGATTTCGTTTTCAAGACACGTACCCCACTAATTAGCCTACCTTAACACTACTCAAAAGATTTTAATATCAGCTATAACCAGAAAAATCTCTCTTCCTGTATCCTATTCGGCGTCCATGTAATCGGATCTATACCTGAACTATGCCATGTTTATAAATCTCAAATAATTAATTGCTTTCCTACATTTCTATCTCACCAAATAGCTAGGCCCACAGGCCGTCACCTTTGTATCTGAAAAGAATAGACTTAAATAACTTCTGCTATACAAACATAATGTCTGGGTATACCTTTACCTACTCGTATAATACCCAGCCTAAGGCACCACGAAACTATTCGCAACAGAAGTAGTTTATCAACGCTAAACTCTCACACTAACTTCTGTGATGAAAATATATCAATGCTTAGGCAAATTAATTTCGTTTCGCTCTAAACTAGCTATGCCCTCGGGAAGTAATCAGGGAACCAACAAACAAAGACTAACGGATTTCGGAGAAGAAAAATGTCACCTGATCTGAAAGTTATCACTTTGAACTTCAGTAGAATAATTTGCCAAATTTGTGAGTTCATTAGCAGAAAGTCAAAGGGCAAGACAAATGCTAATGGACATAATTATAGGCTTTTATTCTCCAATTCCAACTTCAACTTAAGGGTAGCACACACCACACTTGCTTTGAACTATGTCCCTTTTAAAAATTAATTTACTAATTTGCATTTGATTGACGGAACAACAACAGAGAAAAAAAACAACTTCCACTTAACATAAAGATTAAGTTGATGGTGCCAAACTATGATTTATTACAGCCTAAGGTGGGCTTTAGTTTGTTTTGTTTTTTTTTTTTTTTTGTATGATGAAGCTTTAAACAGCTATAAATACGTCATCTTTATATCGGATTTTATCGATAAGAGGCTTAATTTCACTCGCGCTGATGAAATTAAATAGAGATTTGTATTAAAAGAAGGAAGTTTTGTAAACACACTAGTTAACATGAGACAGTTATCAATCAAGATTTGTTTTAGAAAGTCAGACCAAAAAGTAATGTGCTTGTGAAGGAAAGCACTTTGGGGCTTAGATTGACAATATTGTTTATTTGTTTGAATAAATTGGGAACGGTTTTATTAAATTTGTAGGGAGGTTTGTATATGCATTGTTCTGAGACGAGTTTTAAGGGAAACAAAAGGTGACTTAGGGTTAATATCTAGCGTATATAGGAGGGTTTTAAATTCAACACCCGAAAGCATTCTGAATTGATCTGAAAGAGTTCTATTTGTACTTCCTAATTACATGGGTTTATTCGGGGAAAACAATTCTATTTTCAACAATTTTTTTTTACATAAAAAATAAAATATTTTATTCAAACTTTTTACTGTCTTAGAGATATACATTTGAAAAAGAATTTAAAAAATTTTAAAATTTGCTCAACATTGTTTTTTTAAATAGTTGTGATTAAAAAAAATCTTTCGTCCAAGTCCTCGTGAATTGTATCTCAACGATCTGTGTAAAATTTGTAAATTTCTGGTAAGAGAGAGAGAGAGAGAAAAGGAGCAAATCACGAAAATGTCCATAGGTTTGTAAACACTGTTTGGTATACGGACGGAACCAAAATAAATGACAAAGTTGGAGGCGCGAGTATACAGTCCTTGCACTTATAATAACCTACACGCTAGTATGGACATAAGCAGGTCCGTATTTCAGGGGGAAATCCATACAATAGAACTCTGCACTCGAGAGAATTTACAAATATTCACAACGAGCTTAGCCAGAAGCATTCTGAACTTCTCTGAAAGTATTCCAATTGCAATCCTCTTGACGTAAAAAGAAGAGAAATTTGCTGCCTAATTAAATCCGAAATCAAAAGTCTCTCAAACACATAAATAGTTATCCTATATTGCGTGTCGCACCAATATCTGTCTGGTTGGTAGCAAGGTCCAAAAGAGTGCAGGCTCTCACCGTGAGATAGGCCGTGCTATGAACTGCCATAATGACTAAGTCACCAAGAATGCACTGGACGACATCGTTTTTCAAAAACGTCGAAACGATCTCATCCGATAGTTTTCATTTTACAAGATTTGGCCCCCGCACTTCTCCATCGACTAGCTATTATTAACTGTCCAATAAAAATCCCCAAATGGCAAGTCAAATGTACTAAGTACTAAAGGTACGATTACACGGCCGGCCAATTTTGCGAGTCATTTAACTGACACTGTGACGTCAGGAAAAAATTGCGCACTATAGCGACAATTCGTCATTGGTAATTGGCGAAAAATGGCGATTGTCATCAAAAATCAAGCCAAAATCAAATGCCGGACCCTACGAGTCATTTAAAATTTTTTTCTTTGAGGTGCCATTAAATGACGAGCGAAAAAATTACGATCACATGGTAATGACATGCCTTATCAAAATGAAAAATGTCACCTGTAATGACCAATGACGAAATATAGCTATTGTCATTTAGTACAACTTTTTTAATGAAATGAAAAAAAAATATTATATTAAAAATGTCCAAAAGAACTTCTGCGGAGACGGGGTATGTAGCAGCGTGTGTGCTGAAAAGATCACATGGTAATGACATCAAGATCATCTTTGATTGCAAGCCAAGCCACAGATGTGATCCAAAACTAAACTGATTGTTTCGTACCTTTTCATACCAGTACGAAAGTGGCACGATACTAAACCTATCCATAAATGTTAATACAGGATGTTTTTTTTAAAAGGTATATAACTTCGAATTGAAATAAAACACAAGGATAATTTATGCCATTAATGTTTAAATATGATTTCAGGCATGTGGCCGCCGCGGCTGGTTCGAGTAAAAACAAGTCCAGTGGTCCAATTTTCAACCACTTTTTCAAGCATTTGGGGCTGTATGTCGGCAATAACGCCACGAATATTGGCTTCCAAGTCCCCTAACGTTTCTGGTTTGTTGGCGTAGGCAAGCGACTTCACATATACCCAAAGAAAATAATCCAATGGTGTCAAATCACCCCATCTTGGTGGCCAATTGACAGGTCCATTCCGCGAAATCATGCGCTCAACGAATGTTTGTTTTAATAAATCGATTGTGACATGCGCTGTGTGGCATGTAGCGCCGTCTTGTTGGAACCACATCTCATCCACATTCATGTCATCTAATTCGGGAACAAAATAGTCGGTTATCATGGTTCTATACCGGTCTACATTAACTTTAACTGACTCTCCAGCATCATTTCGGAAGAAGTATGTCCCAATGACTTCACCAGGCCATAGAGCACACCCAACAGTCAGTCTTTGTGGATGTAATGGCGTTTCAAGGGTCTCATGTGGATTCTCTTCTCACTAAATGCGGCAATTTTGCTTGTTGACGTAGCCGTTCAGCCTAAAATGAGCCTCATCACTGAACAAAATTTTAAATTTTAAACTTTTTTAAACTTTGCGAACTGAACCATTATTTTCGAAATAAATTTGTTGTTTATATGTCAACCTATTTGTGATAAAATGGCAAACCAAACTGAACACTAGAGTTGCCATATTTAACCACAAAATGTCAGTTTTATCGACATTTAAATGACTTCTTTGTGACGTGATTTTTACGTCACAGAGTCATTTAAATTAATCGCAAAAATGGCCGTGTAATCAAATCTTAAGGACAAGCACTAACTCACATTCAATGATTTAGTCTTTAGTCATATGACAGGGACTAACCTAAGTGCAGTACCATATGACGTCCATATATCCTAAACACTTTATCTAGAACCAGCAACTTTTGAAATTTGCTAAAGAGTTACATCTTTCCAGTTGTATCCTCAACCTATATTTAATCGTTTTAATACCACCTGCTCTGAAAGAAAACTTAGTTTATATGGAAGTGATATAAATTAGTTTATCGAATCCCCAAAATGGTAATAACAGAAAACTTCTGTCCCGACAAAGGCCAATTATTCCAGATTTTGTTCAAGACAAAACCAGCTTAGCTATTTTACAAAAAAGGCGTCAAAGAACTCCTCTTGGTTAATACAAACATACTTCGTGCATCTACGGCCAGCTCATTTGGCAAAGATTTATGGGCATTTGTTTCATTAGATTTCATGATATGCCTTCCACCAAGGCACAACGTCAAATGTGAAGAAGAAATTCGCCGTGCCATGCAAGCTATTTTTTATGACACACGCTTACGCCAACAATGTTCGGATTGTGGTATTTATAGTTCCAGTTTGAGCACTGAAGTCGGGATTATGTTTGCCAATAGAATGGCGGAAAAAAATAATTACACCCGGTAATCGATGAAATTTGAAATTGATATTGACAAGGCCGGTTGTGGCTGAACTGCGCAGTGCATGGAGCACATCTTCTTCGTCGTCGTCGTCGTCGTCATGTATAGAGATACTTCTTTCCAGTTATTCCACAGATTGTGTCATATTGCTTTTGGCTGAATCCTGTTAGAATCTTAATATAGGCGCGATGAATGCATCCAATCCAATCCAATCGAATCCAATCAAGAGGTCACTGGATGTAAATTGAAACTGTGGTTTAGTCAGATACTTCTAATCACATAGTCGGCCGTTGATTGGCTTTAATTTAGAATGGATAAAGAAAAGGATACCTAACTGTGTAAATTTTAACCCGAACATGGTTCGGTGTATCCGCATTTAATTATCCGTTAAAAAATTTTGCATCCTTTCCTTTGCTTAGAAATGACATCATTTGAGCATTTGAGGTGTAGCCACTCACTTGCCTTATGATTGAACTAGCGGCTGCAGCAGTTTAAATCAGTCTGAAGTTGGTGACAAATTGTTTCGCTACGTCCATTTGTCAAGTTCACACTACCATTATTTAGGTAATCGTATAAAAATATACAATTTCCGTGTTGCGCAGTCGCAGCAATAAATCTCTGCGGTTAATTATACGTTTAAAGTGAGTAGGAGAGCACAGACGAACTTGTTAGCGTGTGATTAATTGGATTATGGAAATGGAATTAATTAAAAATTGTAACTGAGTACTGAGGCATGTAATGTACAGTCAACCGTAAAAATCGAATGGTACTTAAGTTATTGGTAAGATTTACGTGAGTAAAACATTTCACGGAAGACTTCAGTAGGTTTTTGAAGTACTTTCCTTCCAACAGCCGCTGGGTCTATTTGTTTTCACAGAATTTAAGCAGCTTCCTTAAGAGTTTTTGATATTTGTAAGGGAACGTTGATTGCCTTTGACGGGGTTCGTAGGATCCCTCCGTTGAACTATTTAGTTAATTTCTCATCTGTGGATAGAATCCTATCAACCTACTTGTTTTTCTAAAGAATGCAAAAAAATTGGCAATATGGATCTGCATCCTCCATTCTTTTAAAGAATTATCCAACAGATCAAGGAAATAAAGATAAGCTAGCTGAGTTCGCTTTCAGTCAGGGTTTACTAAAAGGATTACAAAATTAAAAAGAAATTGAATTAAAAATAACTTTAAAAAAAAACCAAAAAAAAAAAAATATTAGGCGTAAACGGCCCATGTGTGTGCGAAGTTATGTTTTGACACGAATGGAGGGACCTACAGTTTAATGCCTACGGCAATTTATTTTTGAGAAGCTTCTCATGACATTTCTTACTCTTGGATGTTTGTGCGCAAGAGGTGGGGCAGGGAATAAAAAACTTTCAGGTGGTACAGTTCGGGATTTGAACCAGCGACCTCTCGCTTAGTGGTCCAACGCACTTAACCACTAAGCCACTGCACCCACAACCAAAAAAAAAAAAAAAATTATACAGTACTGTCGGAGGTTTCTACTATCCGATGGAGCACTAAGACACAACTCTTCATCCATGCAGACTTTATTACGAGCGACGAACTTGTCGAGTTGTAGGGGCTGAGTAAGGGCAAAGATTTTTTACAAAACTTCCCTAGCCGAGTCCCGAAATTAAAGGACTCTTCTTCTCTTTCTATCTATCTATCCATCTATACTATCCCATCCTTTTTTCTCCTGGGCCGGATAAAAGTTTCATACGATCCATGCTGAAAATATGCCAGGCTATGTCGCAAACGGAGTGTCCGAATACCTGGCGCCCTCTTGATCAGCTACCCTTGTCGGTATAATGCGGATCTTTGTAAAGAGTCCCCTCTTTCTCCGCTACTTGTGGGACCCAATATGAACACAGCACAAACAAAAAAAAATTATAGACCGGTACTTCTTTAAAGCCACTGGAACAGCGACCGTGCAGTGGTGAGACTGAGCCTGCTCGCGGTCCATCCATTATCGGAGGATACGAAGATACTAACTGCGTTCAACAAAGCTAAAGCCAATTAATACAACAAATAATTAAGAAAAGGAAAGGGAGCTTCATGGAGACTCTTTTGTGTCAAAAGAGAAGAGTCCTCAGCAGCACCTAGGCTAAGAAAAATCCTTTCTACTAATCCGGTAATGCCTAGCTCTTAAATAAAACCGGACTAGACAAACAATTCCGAGGTAGGTCCCATGTTATCGGAAATGACAACTTAGATATGTCGATTACTCTTACAAATCATGTGAGTATGATCGGATTATAGTCAGGCGCTGCAAAACTTCAAGCCATGCAAACCAGGATCAGAAGGCATAATACTAACCGAATTACAAACAAATCTCTGATATTATACTACCAATGCTAGAGGTAATCATGAAGAGTTTTTGTAACTGGTCCGTATTCCACTGTTACACCGAGAAGTAGTACTCAAAGTGGTTGTCATACGTAAGCCTGCCAAATGTTCTCACATAAATCCCAAAGATCCAGACCTATCAGTCTATCATCTTTCCTCTTAAAAACTCGCGAAAGATTGATAGAAATCCATTTCCGTACTAAAATTGAAACGAAACGTTTGTCTACGGCTCAACATGCGCATTGTAAAGGTAAATCTGCGGAAACCACCATCAAATGTGCCAATTCAAAAAGAGTACACAATAGTTGCCTTCTTGAACATAGAGGGCGCTTTTTACAATGTACACTTTCATGTTTGAAGGTAGATGCCGCACTTGGTGAGGTAATAAACTCAAAACTGGGTGTGTCATCTGCCAGAAGATTAGTCAGTAGAGGAATCCCGCAGTGTGGGGTCCTATCCCCCACTTTTCTGGTACTTAGTGGTAAACAAGCTGCTTATACGCCCAGAGTGGGAGGGCTGTAGAGTGATCGCCTATGCAGATGACGTTGCTATTGCCTTAAAAGAACTCCTTCCGAATGCTCTTAACAGGCTTCCAAGCTCCCTCTATTAAAGGTACCAGCCCAGTCTTCTCTGACGAAGCAAATTTGGTCTACAATATTTGTATTAAGCGGTTGACCGCTTAGCTGTTTCAATAGATCATTTATTTGCAGTAGTTTCATTTCAAAATCGGAAATATTTACTTTAATGTGATATAAATTTAAGTTGGGGTGATGGAAGACCCCAAATTTGTAACACTTTTTCTAGTCTAAAGTGGTTTGATTTTTTGAAACAGGAAATCCCCGACATACATATAATTGGGGTAACACATGCTGACGAATGACTGTGTGCCATTTATCTTGCCGCCACTATATGAGAAAAGGAAATTTCCAAAAATCGTTCCAAACACACTTCCGAATTCAGAGCACTAAAAAATCGCAAACCAGTAGGCAACATTGTTGTTGTGATTCTGTGTTGAATCAAATTTTGGTCACATAGTCTCATACCCTTACAACTGAGAACGATACTTTTCGTTTACACGTGGTCGTCTATAATCTTACCCTGAGCAATACTGCATAATTGCATTGTCTAATAAAATATAATCTACCAATCCATTTTAAACTAAGACCAGTATAATTTAGCCTGACTTTGTGAATTTGTTGGCCGTTAGCCAGTTCATCAGTTGCACATATAGCTTCTACACTCAATCCTCTCCATTTGAGAAGTAGTCAAATTATATAATCGCACGCATACCAGTAAATCGCTACATAACCATAAAAATAAACTAAGCATCGCGCCTACATCTCCTGTAGATTAGAGAAAACAGCAATCATCTCGTCTGACCGCAAAACAACCTAACCCAGCCCAGCCTCACTCGGCGTATTCCGACGCTCCTCTAAGTGAAAATAATTTCAGCCTCTGGTTACCGATATCTTTGCCCAAAGACCTAGTGTGCTATGCACAACGTTTACAGCGCAAAAGAAATGTTAAGATGCCCGTCCAGACAGGTCGTTTCGCATAGAAACACGCGCACCGGGCATCCACGTCTTCCACGTCCACCAGACGACGACGTCCGTCAATTTAAAGGTTCCATTACCACTACTACAAGCAGCGAAGGCACCATACAGCAACCACCATCACCGAGCAGTCCCGCATGTTATGCGGGTTAAATAGCCTTTTAACTGAAATGCAAGCCATAAAAAACCTCACAAAAGTATCTCTGGATCTGTCTGGATAAGTGTATCTCTGTATCTTTTATGCATTTGGCCATAGAATGGAAGAGTAAATTTTGCACCTTTGCTCCTTTTCATCCCGCTTCTTTGCGCAACTTCTTCCACAGTCCTAGGCAACACAAACAATTTACGCGAATTCCTGTTGCATAAAATTGACCGTCGACACTCGGACGCCCCCCATCAACGTACCCAAGTATCCATGTGTGAGACGACGACAATCATGGCACAAGAACTTGGCAAACCAGTCGGGGTGCTTGTTCATTCCCCAACCGCCATTCCTTTTGGACGATTAGAAAATGAAAACCTTTTTGCACGCCACTAAGGCACTGGGTTCTATGTCTGTATGCATTCAAACTTCGCTTACACCCCTCACAGACAAGGTGGGCTAAGATGGGGCCCTTCTCTGTTCTTCACTTTGGTGTGCGGCAGTAAAGTCTGAAGTGAAATGCAATCCGAATGAAGGTGAAACGATTCAAAGAAGGAAAAGGAGAATGGTACCCCCGGCTCCAGAAACACACACACACGCACACAAAAGTAAGTTAGAATAATTGATGGAACAATATTTTAACCGGTTAATGGTGTTCATTAATTTCACAAATTTAAACATAGTATATACTTGCGGGCAGCCATTAGGCCAGTAAACGTCGAATTGATTGAAGTCCGCCACACATTCCAATAAGGCTCAGCTCATGGGAACTCTGAGAGGGCAAAATCTATGGATCATCATCGTCATGGTGGAAGAAGGAAATTCAAATTAAAAATTGGTTATTTAGTGAATTACCGGAGCGCTGATGATTACAAATGGTGTTAGCTAGCTAGTACTTCAAGGTCGGGCGTTAATTCGATTCTTCACATCGTCGTCGTCGGTACCTACTGATGCACACGATTTTCTTAATTTTTTGGGCGCATTAGCGAAGGTTGTGGCCGATGGCTTAATTGGTGTGAGTTATAAATCAAAGGGTCTAAGGTCACACGTAGGAAGTGTTTTGTGGCGGTGATAACCTTCCGGTGCATTATTTTCCCTTAGGTTTGTCCGCTTACAAATGCCTCTAATTAGGGCACAGATGGCGTTATAAGCTCATGCTGGTGCGTGTAATTACGATGAGCTTCGAGGTCGACGGGGTGGGTTATCATCGTTTTGAGTAATTATAGTAATTAATCAGCCGAAATCGGACCGATGATTGGGTTAAAGTTGAGCGCGTCGTAAATTTCGATAATCTCCGTCCACTTAGTACGGAGTAACAAATTATGGCCCAGAGATTTTTATAATCTGTTTTTTTTTTCTCTTGTTAGATTGAATTTTCTAGTCATTGTGAAGGTTTTGCGGTTGAGTCTTATTACGCAGTTAAAATATTTCGTATAGACCTTGTTTGTGAATGGAAATCCATAGAGCCATCGGAAGTACAAACACAGCACCTTTATAGTCCAGAAAAGGAAAAATACACATAACGAGTCTTAACAAAGGATGTGGATAGTCTTCGACAATCCAGTTTGCATCATCAGATGAATCATTTATTTTTAGCTAAAATTTATTTGATTTTGTTCTGGACTCTTGTGCTTTGCTCTCAAGAAGCAAATAGTTTGTTAAGTGTTTCAGACGTTAATCCTGCTAAGTCTTCAGTGATAAATAAATTCAAATTTTGTTCAGAGCCAAACACGCGCTTGCACTTCTATTATCACTTTGGGTAACTTGTAAGTGCTGGGCCAGCAAAAACGATCGAACGGGTTCTGTTCGAAGTTTTTGGCGCTACTTATTTTTTATGATATGAATACTTCAAAAAACAAATTGCTCGGATCGTTTTCGATCAGACTGTGGTAATTTGCGAGACCCACACTTTAAGAACCAAAATCACAAAACCAACAAACCATAAATCCTCAACAACACACACCATCAACAATAATTATATTCTACAACTTAGCGCTATAATATGTAACCACACGTTGTTTTTGGTAAAGCAGGTGCTTCTGCTGAATGTTGAAAACTGCCTAGTTGTAGTATAATAGTATGTTGAAGGGAGCTGTTCTTAGTGAGTAAGAATCTCACATTATTATGAGCACGCATGGCCGATTCTGTGTCTCATGGAAAATTTTCCACCTACCCTCGGAAATAACAAAAACAAAATTGTCTACAGCAGTACGGTTGACACGGGTAAAGGCGGACGACCAACTTCGAACACCCTGTCATGAAAGAGCTTTCAACGGCAGTGGCGAGCGGTCTTAAAAGATAAACCCCCTTGCATCAATTTAAGAGACCATATGGGCGAGAAACCCAGGTCAAAGAACGCAAAAACAATAACACCAGTTCCTACATCAACAACGATATTCACAACTCTTTTGGCTAAGTTAAAGTCTTTAGGTTTTCATTCCTGAACACTAAAATGGTTTTTTAATTACCTACCTGACCAATAGAAGGCATAAAGTCGATGGATTGACTTATGGAAGCTATTTCGGGTGTTCCACAAGGCATCCATTTGGGACCGTTGCTTTTTATATTATTTATAAATGACGTTCATGAAATATTTAAATTTTGTAAGGTTTTGACTTTCGCGTTTTCAATCAGATATTAATAGATTATCGGAGTGATGCAATCGTAATGCTTTAAATGTAAAGTTTTTTCAGCATATCGTATTAGTAATTCAATTTTACATAATTATTTTATAAATGATCTAAAGCTTCAACGTTTTGATGAAGTGAAAGATCTTGGTGTCATATTTGACAATAAGTAAAGTTTCTATTTGCATTATGATTATATCATTACCAAGTCTAACTCATTGTTAGGCTTCCTTAAACGTAATAGTAAAGACTTTCCACAAATAGCCCTAAAATTATTTTTTGCTCGTTAGCCAGACCTTATTTAGGGTATTATTCTGTAATTTGGGATTCGCTATATGCAGCTCACCAACTTAGATTCGAAAGAGTTCAAAAAAAGACATCCGAAGTACGTGGTTCGTAAATTAAATATGTTCGAAGAGCTTCAGACGCGATGCAACTTCCGCCATATTTTTTTCGCGATATTCTAAATTACGAGAATTGATCATTCTTTTAAATATATATGCTACCCAAAGGTCACTGTGGGTTAGAAGCTTATTTTATAAAGATAGGCACAGAGCTAAGTATGGTAATACTGTGCCAATTACTAGGTGCATAACCACATTTAATAAATTTTGCAATAAAATTGATTTTAGTTTGTCGCGAGATTTTAAAAAGTCCATTTATTCATTCGGCCTTACAAATACTCAATCACTAATGTCGACTATTAGTTGACTGCCAGTTTAAATTTAAATGTACAGCATGGTACCAATAAATAATTTGACCTCCACCTTTACTAGTGCGGGGACTTTTTTTTTCAATCTATTACATTTGCTGTCAAAGGTATTTGTCAAAACATCTGACATGGTACTTTGAAATTAAGGTGCAGAAACAAAAAAGAAAAACATAAGGAAAGGCTACAGTCCGCTTGGAGCGAACAGTATGATACCCTATCCCTATCCCTATATGCCCCAAAAAAAACCTTAAGAAGATGATGGATAGCATTTTATTTCATTCTATAAAATTTAGAAAAAAAAAAAACATGTTTTGAAAAAACGCCCCCAAAAGGTGGGCGTGGCCAAAAACTTTGGATGGGCGATATATTGGAAAAAATATTGGCTAAATATCTTGTTAAACACTTTTTTTCGGTTTCTATGAAAATTATCGAAGAAAACAGCATTTTAGTGAAAAACGCCCACAAAAAGTAGGCGTGGCAAAAAACTTTATATAACAAACTTATAAAGGAGGGCAGTGCCTACATATCTTGTGAAGGTTATAACCCTCTATCTGTCCATCTGTAGCTTTAAATCGGTTTTTTCTAAATTGTGGGCGTGGCAGTGGGCGTATTCCAAAAAATTTTACACTTAACCATTTCGGAGCCCTAGGGAGTATGTGGTCCAAATTTCAGCTTTCTAGCTTGAATTTAAAGGCCTAAAAATTGCGTACGGACGGACGGACGGACGGACGGACATTGCTAGATAGTCTTAGGATTTGGTCCTGATCATAAATATATATACTTTTATGGGTCTACGACGAATATTAAGGGGTGTTACAAACTATGTGTCAAAATTAATATACCCTTAGGATAGGGTATAAAGAAGTAAATAAACATGAATTCAAGTCGGGACGAAGATATTTTTATGGATTTGTTGCTAGTTGACGAATCGGCAACCTCTCGAAAAAGGAAAAATTATAAAAAACCAATTGACCCATTTTTAAAATATGACGATCAGGAGTTCTTTGTGCACTATATTCAATTTAATTTCCAATGGATTCAAGTAGCCTTATAAGGAAAAAAAACACAATTTTACAGAATTCCACAATTTCCCGAATGTATAGGAGCAGTTGATGGCACACACATCAAAATAAAAAATCATGGTGGAGAATTTGGTGCTCGGCATAGGTGTAGAAACAAATGAAGTTCTGTCAATGTGACTTGTGTTGCCATCGTGCTTTAAGTGAAATAGTTTTTTTCATACCTTTCAGTGCTTATGATTTTTCCGAAATATATGTGACACTGTGCTTGGTTTTGTGTAGAAAACAAATGTTGCAACATATGCGGAAGGCCTACCAGAAGTTCTGATCGCATTAAGTATGTTAAGAAATAACTTGGAAAATTTGGAACCCATTCGGAACGGAAAATGTACACACTTCGAATTACTTCTATATACGTTCAGTTAAACACTAATTTGTACAAAAGGAAACTGTTTGAATTTTTTGCGAAAATTCACAATTTGTATCTTTTTCCTACGCTAATTGGACTATTTCTTCATGTTTTGTATTTTTTATATACGTTTTTATTTGATAAAGCCGAACAACAAAAATCATACCTAATTGCTCCGACTAACACTATTTACTCCAAAATATATTACTATACGTTTATTTGATACAAAAATAAATGAATGCACGGCAACATTCCGTTGCAAAATGAATTATGACAGAATGAAAATAAGAGTTAATGTTAGACAATAGAAAGCCATGTTCTGACCATTAACATTTAACCCTACAGTTAGGGATTATCAGACAACTAAATTGGTTTATTGGTACATGGATTTAAGAAAGGGTACAGACTTTAAGTTAACTGCCAGACTAAATTTGATTATTAGAACGGCAGATCACCTTTAAATTAATACAATTAATATTTATTTAAAATAGTCTATAAGATGAAGATCAGTAGATGAAACTTGCTTAGTCGCGCAACAATCAACCGTAGAGGGAATCGACATTGAGAGCTAACACTTATGCTACGTTTCCACCGTGCACTAAGATTAATCTGCCCTTAATCTGCCTTTAAATCTTAAGATTACAAACCATACAAATTTTAATCTGCTAAACACAGGATTAAAAAATAATCTTGAAAGAAACTAGGTTTGCCTGTAAGAATTGGCTTGTGAACACACTCAATACCAATTTAGCATACCTGGATATGTCAAAAGTGACGTGGGTTGCTGAGAATTGAGAGCGATAAAGCAATTTGACAACCAGAATCTGGACGTTTTGTGCCCAAATTTGAGAGCCAGAGAGCGGGTTAAGAGAAAACTCCTATGTTTATCTCCTTTTTGTTCGGTGGAAACGTATAGAGATTTATTGTTAATCTTTTGCCTTTAATCCCGGATTATCTTTTGGTGGAAATGCAGCATTAGAACGTAGTGTTTTGTGTTTTGCTCTGTGATGGTGTTAAAAACAAACTCCCATAACAACAATATCAATAACAACTTCAACACCACCGGGTTAAAATTATGTGTATTAATTTTACACCTCCTTCTCCTCAAAAACTCCTAGGCATGTGCTCAGTTGGAACATCAGCAAATATTGTCCCAAAACTAAAATCAATCTTCATTAAATTGTTCTTTTTTTTAATTTTTGGTTTAGTTTTGTAGAGTGCTGCCATTAACTTTTATTCGTTGGGGACATTTTTGCGTTTTAATAATTTCTCGATTCCCTCAAGCTTTGGTTTTGTCGAATGGTTTTAGTGTTTGTGAACTCGTAGGAGTAGGGTCATTGTCGTGCAAACTTGTCTCGGTTCAAATTCGAAGTTGCGGCGAATTCAAATGAGGGAATGAGACGAAGGCGGTGGCACACTCCAGTAAAGTAACATAGTGCATGCTAGAAAATGCTGCAGTGAATTCCGTAATGGCTGAATGTGGGGCATGTAAGAGGTCATCAGGTTGACCATAAAAGGAAGGCCTTTAGTGTTGTCTGCCTGTCACTTCAGACACATATAACTCGACCCTTTCAGCTGTTTTTTTACAATCTAATACATTTAGAGTAGATCTTTGCATTCTAGGAAATGTCTCATTGCAAGCTTAACATACCGTTCTTTGGAGTTTAGTGAAATAAGCAAGATTTTTTTGCGTGATGATTTATTACAGAATATATCTTTTCTACCGATTTATACCGTCGGATTAGGCTAATCCGTCTTTCAGGATATTTTAAAACTAAATTTAAGTGATTTGTTTTTTATCAATAAGATATTGACGGCAGCATACGCGAAGAACATTCAGGGTTCTCAAAAATACATCTGTACTTGTTGTCCAAAGTCCGCTTTAGATATTTAAACTTTCAGCCAAACTATTTAATATAAATGCCATAACTCACCTCAAACTCAAGAGCTAACTAAGTCATGGAATAAGAGTTAACTCACGAGCAACTATTCTGACGTTCACTATGCGCAGGCATTTGACTGCTCTTTCGTTTTAAAATTGGAAAGTAGACAATAAAAATGGAGAATTATGGAAAAAAAAGGAAGGAGAGATGAGAAATTTCTGTAGGAAATAAAATAATTTTAAATTTGAGTGCTATAAAATTGCTAAACCACCTACGATGGTGAGTTAAGTTAACTCACAGGTGAGAAACATCAGTTAGCTTCAAATTCAGTTTTTAATAACATTTTCCACTTAACTCATTGCCTTAGGGTAGCTCATCGTTAACTCAAGTTTATTAATATGAGTCCATATTTTCTCTTTAGTTCATTTAAATATTTTTAAATTTCACTTATAGGAATTTTATTAGATAGAATAGAAAGCTATTTTATTCGTTTTGAACTTTTGAACTCAAACTGTGAATGAAGTATTCTCGAGGTGGCGCAAAAGTTGTCACCCGAAATATTTTCTTATGATTGAAAAACTTGAGTTGGTTTTGCTTTTGGATTAAGTTTATTTGACGTCTTCAGTTGTGTTTTCATTATGTCAGGAAAATTAAATATACTAAGTGGACGCCGCCAGAATTGAAGACCACTCGGGCTCGAACTATTGCATTTTGCATGACTCTTCTGGACCGATAACTTCCGGCTTAAAGTCTTCGCAATTTTGAAGGATATTCTCTTGAGGGCTGGATCGGTTAAATCGGTAAGATCGCCTAATTTAGCCGATCCAGACTTTTTTTTGAGGATTTTGTTTATGTCACAAGTCTTTATTAACAAGCCTCAGACTCTTGAAGCCCTCAAAGATCCGTCAAGTGCCAGGCGAGCCGGAAGTACAGAATTTTTGTTGTGGCTCGTGCTCCATCTTATTGGAACAAGAATTTCTTTAGCCCCAATTCTTTCAATTGAGAAAGGCGAAAGCCGTTGAGCATGAATCTAAAGCGTACATTTCTCTAAAAAAAAAGGCCCGATGACCTCCAACCTAAAAAGCACATCATGCAGTAACTATCAGCGGGTGTAATGGCTCTTAGTGGGTCGAAATTTCGTTATTCACATATGTACCTAGAGATGGAATGGGCCTCGGCGCTCATGATAATTTTCGAAGAAAAATTGTCTCCCTTGTGGTCAAGATTTAGGATGGCTTCAGCTTGGCGGGCAACAGATATGCACAACATGCACTTTGAAAGGGAATATCTACGAGTTATTTACCAAAATTTTGTGTAAGGGCAGTCGATTGACGGGGCGACACAACACAGTCATATTAATCTGTTAACTTCACAAATGTCAAAGTAAAAGGTGGACCATCTAGCGGTTTGTTTTTAAATCATAGGTAATTTGGACACTGACAGCTGTTTCCCGCTCGAAATAATGACGGAAATTAATATCATACCTCCGCGGACCGAAATGAGTCCCTTTTGCGCTTGAACAATGTTGGGTAATATTTTAAACTTATTTCCAAAGTGAGCACTGTATAGCACAAATAGTCCGTTTATTTTGAAAAGAAGTTTTGGCCGAAA
Source organism: Ferdinandea cuprea (assembly GCA_963576555.1). NCBI lineage: Eukaryota > Metazoa > Arthropoda > Insecta > Diptera > Syrphidae > Ferdinandea > Ferdinandea cuprea. The sequence goes on from OY754958.1 coordinate 136,576,261, forward strand.
ACGGCGCCTGCTGTACGCAAGTTTGTGCAAAAAGTTAGTGAGACTGGTATGCTGGTGGACATCACTCATGGTCCCAAATGCCAATGTATCCACAGAGAGCGACAGTTTGGTGCGGGTTTGTGGTGTGTCGGCATCATTGGATTATTTTTGTTCGAAAATGAGGCTGGGAACAAGGTTTCGGTCAATGGTGGGCGTTACAGAGCCATGTTAATTTAGGATAACGCGCTATGCCACAATCGATCTTTTGCGCACCGTGACTGAACTGGAGCTGCGATTACGATTAGGCAACCGTGAAGGACCGATGTTTTGTCAACAATTCGGATAGGATTCAATTACTTAAAGCCAATATCTTCTAAGCAATCCGTGAGCTAAGAATTCATTGAGGGGCTTGCCAAAATACTTGTTTGATAATATTATAAATTCGACAAAATATATTCCCCCCCTCCCCCCTCCGCCAAAGAAACGAGTAAAAAAATGCACTCTATAGCATGATGTCTTCTATTTGCATTTCGAATAAACCGTAAACAGCACCAACCAATCATTTTTAGTGCAATATGTATTAGTTTAGAACCTTACCAAAATATGTAGTCCTTCTCAAGTCTTTTGCCACGCCTACTTTTCTAATAATATGTTGTTTTCATCGAAAACTTCTATAGAAAGCGAACAAAAATGTATAACAAGATATTTAGCCAATATTTTTTCCATTTTCGGACAAGGTCAACTTTTTGGGGTTTAAAAAAAAAATTGCATCCATCATGTTTTTAACGCTTTTTTCTTTGGGGCATATAGGGATATAGATATGGTATCCTAATGTTCGACCACAGCGGACTGTAGCCTTACCTTATATTCTTCAATTAATTTCCACGAAATTGGGAAATGGTTAAACGATGAATGATGAAATGACAGACCGAACTGAATATTTGACAGCTGAATATCATTGGCAACTTTTGACAGCTACTGTAACATAATAATCGGAAAAACTATTATTGTTATCTGATATGTAAATTCGAATTTTTATGTTGTATTTATTTATTTATTTATTTCATTTCATCATCAAATGAGAACATTGTTCTCACTGTTCTCGATAGATTACCTAATTACAAATTTTTAATACTTAAGTTCTACCACCAAGGGCTAACGCCAAAATAAGTTTGTTTTTAAACGAGTCCCTGCTAAGATCAAACTCAAGTAGACTGCTAAACTTGTTACAATCTTTAAGGCACCTCGAAATTGGTTCATTACAACCATAATTAACCCAATGCTAAGGAACATAAAATAGTTAACGATTTCAAAGTATTCTTAAAGGAGCATAGAAATCAATTATCGATAAAAGTAGAGTGCAATCGATATGATAATTAATCAAATCCCGAATAAACACAAGCGAAATGTATTGTCTACGTTTAAAAGCAGGTAATATGCCAAACAGTTTGCATCTTGTCTCATACGTAGGCATTTCCAGGGTAGTTTCCGAAATACTACCCTAGTAAAACGTTTTTGGATCCTTTTAGTTCTAATAGAATGTACCTCATAACAAGGATTCCATACTATACTACAATATTCAAGATTAGACCTGGAAAATGCAAAGAACAGCCATTGAACAGTATGAGGATCCTGAAAGTCCTTTGAATTCCGCAATATAAAGCCTAAGATTGAATTACCTTTAGCAACCAAAAAGGCAATATGCTTACAGAATTCAAGTATTTTGTCAAATATGATTCCCAGATCTTTTTTTTGGTGAGATAATGGATAAACGAGAGTTATTGATCACGTACGTAAATGAAACTGAGAGAGGTTGCGACAAAACGAAATTCTTTGACACTTAGAAACATTGAAGGTCATCATTCTGACACCACATAAAAAGTCTTCCAAGATCTTACTGTAAAAGGATGCAAACATACTCAGAATGAATAGGTCGGAAAACTTTCAAATCATCGGCAAACATTAAACAATGGGAGTTCACAAATAGATCAGGAATTTCATTAATAAACAGCAGAAAAGCAAAGGACCCAGATGACTTCCCTGTGGGACACCAGACGTAACATACACTGGTGGTGATGTTATGTCCTTAATGCGAACATATTGAATACGATCCGTAAGATATGAGCGAATCCATTCAAGAACATTGGAATGAAATCCAAACCTATTAAGTTTGGAAATAAGTGAGACGTGGTTTACATTGTCAATAGCCTTAGAAAAATCCGTATAAATTACGTCACACTGTAACCCTTTCTCAAGGATATTCAAGACCATGTGAAAAAATAAGAGATAGTTGAAAATAAATTTTTCCAACCCTTCAAAAACTGACCAGTCTACAGAGACAAATTAAACACTAAACATAGAGGCACAGAAAAAGCATAGGAACAATTTTGTAAAGTAAAGTAAGTAAAACTGGTGGGATGCCCTCAAAGTCAGGATTTTTATCTAAATTAAGAAAAAGCAATTTGAACTTCCTGGAGGGAGCACTCTAGGCTCCCAACATTTAAAAAATTAACCGCTTGAATAAACAGATTAGAAGTGGTTGGTAAGCATTTTACAAATGGTTAAAAGGTCGGAAAACGATATATTATTATGACGCATACAACTAGGAATACCATTAGATTGGTTTTTGCTATTGCTAAAGCTCCAAAAACGCTTACTGTTGGTTTTTAAATTGGATTCAACTTTGTTTATAAGGAAATTTGTTGAAAACATCAAAATCTTTTTGTAGCCTTCTATAAACCAACAAAAGTTCAAGATCGTTCCTTTGACCCTTGAAGTTCTTGTTACGTTTATCGCAAAATTTATTACATCAAAATAATGGAACCTATTTGCCAAGTCACCAAGGCAAAAACTACAATACATTGATATTTTTCTAAATAGGGACGCAATAGCCAATGTGCCTATTTTAAGCAGCACTTCAACACCATTAAAAATACTTCAGCATCCACTCTTAGTCTCTCTCCCTTGGACAGGATTAACAATTTCATACGTATACTAGTACCACAAGGAGGGTGTATATCATATTCCCATTAGTCCCATGCCAACCTTAGAAGCGCTTTGTGCACATCGTGATTTTCATTTTCCTTTGGCAGTGCAGCGCAGCGCACTATCTGCACGGACCGCAACAATTGATTTGTTTACCCATGGAGGATAGAAGAAATGATGATGGTGAAGGCAAGAATCCTCTATCCGATACCTGAAATACCTGTCTCAGCGTCGTCGTCATCATCGTCGTCGTCTTGGTAACCAAGTGAATGCACTCGGAGCACAGTTGTGCCAAAGCAGCAGAATAATATTATTACCTTAGAACAACACGAATTGCAGGAGAAAAGGGAATACATTTTCAGAATCTGCCTTTGCTCCATGTTCTGACTCCGAGTAGGCCCCTCTTTTGGATTATAAACATGCATTCGCGCTATAACGAGTAACTGTACTCAAATGAAAACAAAATGACCCCCCCCCCCAATCATTGTGGTTGGTGTTGGGTGGAAGGTTTCTGGACCTCTCATGCGAAAGGAAAAGAGTTTTGTTAAGGTTATTTTTTTTTTTTAATTTTCGGAAGAAATCTTTTGAGGTGAAAGAAGGTGAATATGAAAGGTTACAAAATTTTTCCCAAGGATGAGCTATGACCTCAGGTCATAGGTTGATTCAGATAATATACTGTTTGGATTCACATGAACCTTTTTGAAATTGATTTTTCATAATTTGTGATTGAGATCTATGTTTTTTTATTTCTTGAAAAAATTCCATGCAACTTCCACACCGGGACTAATTGACTCATTTACACTTTCCTTAAAAGGATAATTAACATTGTGGACAATTTGTTGCAGTTGTCGTTTCGACATTTGATAAGCATTTACGATCAACTTAAGAGTTAAATACATTGCAAAATGTTATTATATTAGCATAAAGTATTTAGAAAAGATAACAGCAGCCATGCAGCAGTTATTGGGAGATAGATACAAAATATTACACTTTTATCGATGTTAGTCCATAAAGTAGTTAGTCCTAGTGGTTATGTTGAGGTGGCGGTTTTATTGAGACACGTACAAGAAACTGGCTTGCTAACTTGTACTTCATCCATTGAGGCGGCTTAAACACGATCTTTAGATAGTGATTATACACGAACAAGTTATGTATTCTTGGCTAGTTCATTGAAAAAGCTATAAAAACATGAATATTCTCGTTTTTGAACGGTGGTCGTTGCTTGTATAGGCATAGGATACGATTTTTAGTGCCCATTTCGCATTAATATAATGTTGGTAGATGATGGTAAACTATGCAAACTCCTGTTTGGAAATTACTTTATTTTGAGTCCTTTAAACGATGACAGAATCGACTATGCGAGGGTATTTCTGGCCAATAGGGTAGGGTAGGACTGACTGTAGTAATATATTTGGAAGTAATATACCCGGGGAGAAGTTTAGGCCATTTGGTGAGGTGGAACATTTAAAGGGCTTGGGATCTAAACCAAAAAAAAAAGGGGATTTTAACATGATAAACTCGCGCATGATACTAGAATCAATTGAAATAATGGGATCAACTATTACTACTTACTTAACGGACTCTAGACCCGTGAAGAATCCCTGCCTCAGATACGGCAGCCTTCCATCCTCTGCGATCCTGGGCACGCTGCTTCCAGTTGTCCAGACCAAGCGCTCTGGCATCCGCGATTGCTTGGTCTTTAAAACGGAGGTTCGGTCTTCCTTGTCGTCTCGAATCTAGGGGCTGGGATTCCAAGATCCTCTTTGCTGGAGCGTTGTTGTCCATTCGCTCGATGTGGCCGAGTCAATGTAGTCGACGAGTTTTGGCTCTTCGGACTACATCCACATCTTGGTGGTAGCTCATAGAGTTGGCGGTTGTATCTTCTCCTCTATTCGCCCTCCTCGCACACAGGACCAAGTATCCGTCGAAGGATTTTTCTTTCAACGGATCCCAGTATTATCTTTCCTTTCCTGCTTATAGTCCAGCACTCGACGCCGTATAGCAGAACTGGCAGGATAAGGGTTCTGTAGAGCATGTACTTTGTCCTTCGAGTTAGGAGTTTTGAACCCATTTGTTTTGCCAAACCGAAGGAGCAGCGGTTTCCTAGGGTAATTCTTAGACGGATCTCCACTAAGATGTCATTTGTGGAGTTGATGTTTTCCCCGAGGTATATGAACTGCTTAACTGCCTCGAAGTTGCTGCTATCAACAGTGACATTTTGTCCTAGGCGGTTGACAGATGATTGTTTGTTTATATTTAGTCTTGTCCTCATTCACTTCAAGGCCAACTGGTTTCGCATGTTCTTCAATAGCCGTGAAAGCCTCTATCTATATCGTCCGAATACCACAGCAGTTGGACTGATCTGTTGAAGATAGTGCCTTCCGTGTTGACACCTGCCCTGCGCACTATCTGCTTAAGAACAACATTGAAGAAGTCACACGACAGCGCATCTACTTGCCGAAATCCGGTGCATGTTTGAAAGAGTTCAGATGAGCTGCTGCCAAACTGCACATTGCACCGCGTGTTTAACACTTATCAACACTTATTAACATTTTTAATCGATCCTTCTCGGGCGGAGTTTTTTCGGAGCAGTGGAAACACCAATCGAAAAAGTTAAGGGTTCAAATAAATGCGATTACTTTAGGCCAATTTACTCCCTTCCGTTGTAAAAAAAAATATTCGAGAAAATAGAACACGGACAGTTGGAACAATATTTTGAAGATAACAAACTCATTGTGTAAAATCAATCTGGTTTTCGGAAAGCACATTCAAATTAATCAGCATTAAATATAGTAATAACACCCTGGAAGGAATCTCTCTCCGTTTTCTTGGACCTTAAGAGAGCTTTTTAACAATAGAATAGCTGTCTAAATATGGCGTCAATGGCACTGCGTTGGAATGGTTAAGAAGGTAGGTAAATGACAACTATTCGGAGGTTTTCCCACGATGTAAGGCATACCATAAGGTTCAATCCTCGGGCCAATTTCATTATTTACACTAAAAATATAAAAAAATGTATTACTCATGTTTCACTAGCTTTATTTGTCGACGACGTACTTTTATACATTCATTCTTCATCGAAGACTCCAGTGAAGAATGTCAAAGGTTAATGATCAAAAACCTCCAGCCTTTGGTTATTTAGCAAAAAATTAAGACTAAATGTCCATAAAACGAAATACCTAGTTGTCAATGATGATGCAAATTTAAATTTATCAATTGATACTGGAATAATTGAGCAGGTTACAGAAGTAAAATATTAAGGTTCTTATTGTATTATTGAATTGTAAATAATGTAAATAGCATTATTAGCTAGTAAAATCAATCAATCAAAAATACGACCTACTGACACAACCACAATTTAGAAAAAATTCTTTTAAACCTATAGTTAAAGAAGTAAAGGGCTAGTATCTTCGCAGAATATGAAAAGACACTTATCTTAAAGCTTTTGGCTATCCATCATGTTTTTACCGCATATTTCTTTGGGCAAATAGGGATATGGGCAGAGCACTGTAGTCCTGCCTTATGTTTTTCGACCCGAATGGATGGGACCTGCAGTTTAATGCCAATGATAGTTTTTACTCTTGGACGTTTGTCACACTATCGCAAAAGGTGGGGTAGCGAAAATTATCTTTAAGGAGGTACGGGTTAGATTCGCACCCATTTATTGTCATCTGTCATATAATTTCTTCTTTCTTGAAACACGGGGTGTCGGTCTTTCTTATCGTCTCGACCTTGCAGGCTGAGGTTTGACGAAAATCTTGGGTGGAGCACTGATGTATTTTTTTTCGATGTATTTTCCATCTTAATAGTCGTCGCCTTTTCTTTTATTCTTATCGCACTCGAACTGGTTACCTTTTGTCAGGCTTAAGTTAGGTGATCTTCTTAATCAACTAGAAGTTTCAGCCATCAACAGTTGAATTTTATCCCAGCTAGTGAAGATATGTTTGTTTTTTTCCCATTCACTTGGTTTTGTCGTCTTGAATTTCAAGGTAAAAAAATTCCCTGGGAATGGTCGGGAATAGATTGGAGGACCTATTTCCATATTAAACAAAACATAGAGATTTTCAAATTTGAATTTGAGATGATCACACAGTACGCTGATTAGCATTTTATATGCCACATTTAGCAGCAAGATCCTTGCAAGATATTGAACCGACTTTATTGGAGATAGGGCATATCTAATGGTCGAGTCATAGGGTATGCGTTGTTCCATTGTATTTGCTTGATTATTTGTTGCTTGAGCTCTGACAAAGCTTATCCACCATATTTTATGCTTAGTTCGGGTTTTCTCTACGGTGTGGCGAACATGGGTTTTCATCTTGCCTTATCATTCCGCTAAACATAATGAATGAGCAGCTGCTTGAAAGGTGCTTACTATTTCCTGCGAGTCGGTCACAAGGTTTTCTTCTCTGTTTCTGTCTATAAGCCAGCAGCAAGTTGACGTGTCCAGGGGTAAAAGCTGTTATTAGCGATTTTTTGGGCTATTAGCAGTGTTGCCCCATATGTAATTCATTATGTCGCAAAAGCATCAGAGAAAGGTGCTACTCTGGGTACTCGCCATCTGTATACCATGTCCCCCAGTCTTGGAGACATGTTCGAGTAGTTATCATACCTAAGGTAGGTAAACGCAGTCGCTAGTCGGTTAAGGACTTTAGATAACTAGCTTGGCATGTACTGAAAACATTTGAGCGTATTAAAGACTCTAGGTTAAGTCAGGACGTTCGACATGCCTACCTCAGATCTAGGTATACGGAGACAGCCCTGAAGTTGTGCGCACTATTGAGAGCTCCATTAAACACAACCAATATACGCTAGCCACCTTTTTGGATATAGAATGAGCTTTTAATATTGTTCATACTGAAGCCATCCAGGAATCTCTCATCGAGGCTGGTGTAGAGGAGTTCATCAGCAAATGGATCGTTTCCATGCTACGAACAAGGATCATTCAAACAAAAACAAGTAACAGCCTCTTAACCAAATCTTTAAGCTGGGGTACGCCTTAAGGTGATCTCGCCTCTGCTATGGATATTGGTCCTCAACAAAATCGTGTCGATTCTAGACAGCGACGGCATTGAAGAGGTTGCTTATGCAGACGACGCGGTTGTACTGGTTTCCGGGATATTCCGGATTAGTGAAATCATGGAAAGAACTGATGCTCTTCACCACCAAAACCAAAATACGAACCTTCGGACCCCCCCGTCTAAATAACCCGATTCTCTCACTATCCCCCTGCGCTAAATACTTGGGTGCCTTTCTGGACCCTAAGCTCAACTGGAAGCTGAATATCGAACACCAGCTGCGGAGAGCCAACATCGCTTTGTATGCAAAGTGGAGGGGTAGTGGTTCAGAGGAACTGCGTACGTTCTTATTCTTCCGGGTTGCCAACTCTTCCAGCGTCTTCCAGAGCGGAGGTTCTGGTGATAAGGGAAGCGTTCCTCTCTTTCCGAATCCTGTGCGGGGGATTCGTACCCCTCATTCGATTTTGTGAAGGGGATAATTTCCTCGCTTTTCATGACGCAGGCAGAGTCTATGTAGAGTAGTCTGACGAATTGCGTCATCACCAGAAAGACTTGGCCCAAATACAAATAATCCAGAACCTTCAGCCTCATACATAGGACGTGCGCGGACGTCGCTAGGCTAGTGCCTATCAGCACGGGCCCTGGGCATTAAGCACACGCGCAGCAAAACTCGGCATTCCCATAACACCCACTATTATAGTTGTAAGACGTTAATGAGGAAGAATCGAGCGCTACCTTTTACACATCTCAGATATCGGCCTTAACGATATAGTAATCTCTCTCAACTTCAATGGGTGGATTAGAGTAGTTTCCATCCACACCCACCATTTTGTTTATAATTTCCCATGAGTTGTGGTTTCAAAACGACGCTATGTTTTATTTTTGTCTTTTTATCATACCTGATAATATCTGTCGTTGTGATGTTTCGGGTCTTGTTTGGTTTGAAGGAAATCAGTATCCAAGGTTACCTCTGCTTCTTCCATAAATTTAAGCTTTTCACATGGTCGGGAAGTTATTTCGATGGCACAGCCCCTACCGTAACGGTTCAGGTCGTGGGGGTTGACCAGGACAGCAGGCCGTTAGTTTCTGTGCCTATTATCCATTTCTGGAATTTCAAAGCTGCCATTGACCCAGCTTCGCCACCATCTCTTTTTCAGAACCCTGGCCAGTCCTGAAAATCGTTTACTGACATAAGATCCAAATATCCAAAGATCCAGAAGGCATCGACCATGTATGATCGTCTAGTGATGCCTCATTTTTCTGAGGTATTGACCTTTAAGACTCAATCAGCCTGTCATCTTGATGCTTTTTTCCTTCTGGTCAACACTACCGCTTATAAGTTTATCAACTCCAGTACCCGACGGTTGCAACGGGGCCATATTGAAGTCCTTATTCTAAAAAATCCAACCCCCCCACTGGCTCACTGAAAGAAGGTCTTGTAAGTTACAGGTTACAAAACAAAGCTTATCATTAATGGTCAAAGCTTCAATAAATTTGATAGACTTTTGTCTCTGGCGGGTTTTTTTCCCTTTCTTCTATCTTATGGAAAATTTCGATCAACAGAATTCAAGTAGGCATAGTTCAAACACTAGTTATCGCCAATTTGATGAACCTCCGCAAAAAAAATTGACACTCGGGGGTCAAATTTGAATTACAAAATATCTTCTAAAAGTTGTTTTGATCTCACTTTTTAACAAAAAATCCCATTCAACTAATACACCTTGAGGACATTTTTGGGGCCGAAAAATGTTCACTACACATGTGCATCCTTCTATAATTGTTTGTCGGCAGCACCTGCAATTTGAAATTGCCAAACATGATTGTTAAAAATTTCGTTCAATTTCAAATGAATGCAACTAAATACATGCGCATGCTGTCCAATTACCCAAATAATACATCATCTCCCATGAGCGATCCAGCCCGCAATCAAGTAAAACCACAGAATAATTTTCAAGTAATCGCAGCAAAAAAAACAACCCATCTCCTCATTCACTTCCACTTTCAGCAAAAGAATGCGTTCTGACTGCTGAACAAGAGAGTGTCCTGCACAAGAAATCGCCCGATTGCCCTACAGCTCTCAATCACCACAACCATCATCATCTGCATCGATTGAACGAAGAGCTTCGTTCTGATCGAAATTAACCAAAAATATCCAAATGCAAAAAAAAAAACCAAATGCCAGCCTAAAAAGGGCTCAGAAAAACAAATCGAAGAGAGGAATCTTAAAATCGTGTCCAATTTGAAGGACCCTATCAATTGTCTGCAGATACATCCATTTGGCGCGTAACACGAAAACCTCCCCATTCACTAAGTGCGACGGATATCTCTGTACAAAAAACCGATACACAGACTTAAAGTATCAAAGAAGATGGGTAAGGGAAACAGCAACAACAACAAAAAATGAAAGGGGTCTCAATATGTTGGCCCCATTATTCTTGACTTTGATTGTACTGTGTACTGCCCAGCCCAGCGGAGCCCCGCAGTGGGATAGGATCCCATTTAATTTTAATTCTGCTTCGCCGCATCATTCGTGTGTCGCTGGTATACGCGAACTAAGTGGAGGCAACACAAAGCAATTGCTTTGCCTTTGCACCATCAAAGGATGTGTTTTTTGTTGTTACTTTGTCTGATGATGGTTAAATGCGGTGAAGGAACTTACTCAACCGGTTTTCCCTTTTCAAATACAGTTGATTTCCAGGAATCGACTGAGGTTTGGGTCCATTGTGGAGAGGAGAGTATTCTCACAGTACACACTCACTCGCGTGTCGCTGGCAGAATCTCATCATGTAATAACATTTGAAAGATAATTCTGATGTTTAGCTGAAGCTGGTTGTGATCAATCTTTTTACTGGCCAAATCCTGTTTGAAGTTTGAATCGTCCAAGATGTGTGGTGTGCTCTGATCTGAGATAATGACGTTCCAAATAAGTTTTACATCCTAGACATTTAGGCAGCAGCGTTAAGAAAGCATAAAATTTGCATCTCAAATTAAATTTTTAAATTAAAACAAAACAAGAAATAAATTCCAGCCACGCCCACTTTACATACAAATAGATATATTTTTTTCCTCTTAACATGTGTCAATCCAGGTGTATTTGGACGAATTAAAACAAAGCGTTGAGCCATCTTGTCGCCACATAAAAATTCCCACAGCTCTAATCCAGTTTTGACGTCAACTCTTTCATATTTCGACACTATAAAACTTTTTGTTTCACACATTTTTGATTGTTTGGACATGCAAATGGTACACATTCCAATTTTTATGCGTTTATGTTTAAGAAGGAAACAAAAAAATACAACACAACACAACAAGCGCGTTAAATGATTTAATTAATAAACAGTTAATCGATTAGTATTCCACTTACCAGTTCTTTTATTGTTTCTGTTTTTTTTTTGCCACCTAAAAATACTCTCATCAACTTTAGTGATGTTCACAGCTAAATGCTGTGTTTATAAAATGAAAATAAAAAGAAATAGCTAGTCGCCCAATTAAAAACCAATTTATTTCGTATTTAATGAATTTTTGTTGTGTGCTTGTGTTTTTTTTTTTTTTTTAATATGAATCTCGCGCCGCCACTTTTAATGTCAAAAGATTGCAATACTTCGATATCTTAAGTGTTGCACGGTAATGAAAAACGTTCATGGTAACTTACACCATTTGACTTACATATATCTGTCTGGGCTGTTAAAGCCCTTCCCCTAATCACCTTCGCCTATTGTGTTGAGTAGCACACGACAAACTCAACTGCAAACAAAAGACAGTCATTGTCTTGCAAATGCGAGATCCAGCAGATCAGATATGACACTACGATCTAGATATTCTATAGCTCCAATTCATAAATCAAAGATTATTTTTCTTTTTTTTTTTTATGTTAATGAAAATGGAAAATCCAGATTAAAGCAGATAAAGTATCGTCCGCTGGCCCATTCATATAGGGTGCCATATTGAAAATGTTGACCTTAATATAAGGTGCCACACATTCATCTTGTTATTTTGCGATCGGGCTTAATTAACTCTCGAAATGTGATACTTAAATTAATTTAAAAAGTGAATATTTATGATGGAGGCTTCGTTTTGTGCCGTCGTCGACACTGACGACGCCGCCGTGGGGCATATGAAAGACAGTCTTCTGTCTGTCAGTTTATTGGTCAATTTTTATGATTATAAGTAAGTTAATTATTGCTAATATACGACTAGATATCTTTTCTTTGGTATTAATATATGCAATTTTTAAATTTAAAAAAAAAACGAAAACATTGAAAAAAAGAGAGGGGGGGTCATTGAACTCGAAAGTTGAAATGTCGTTGTTGGTTAGAGACGAGTTTGTATTTTTTATTTATATTACAAGAGCCTTTCACACTTGTCATTTCGATCGCCGAGATCGGGGGACTCCTATTGGGTATTTTGAAAAGTTTAAGTGGGGATTTACAGACTCTCAATTGGATAGCTCATCGAGAAAGGGGAGTTACTAGATGACAACAAACTATTATTCACGCGACAGTGACACAAACAGTGACATAAACATTAGGGAAATTTAGCCAACCTTACATTCGGATTGTATGCGGCGGCAAACCTGAGCAAACCTTTACGCCACTTATCGGCTTTTAGGCTTCGTATCAATAAAATGTCTACTGCGGAAATATGCAAAGGGACATGCCGTTGGGGGCAATATCGCGTAGTCGAAGAAAATTTTTAGGGAGATACTTATTAAAAACCCTAGATAGATGGTGGTGGCGAAGGTTTCTGTAAGATGTGACTGGGCCGAGGGTGAGATGCCTCTGCCTCGAGAAATCGTCTACTGCATCTCTTAGGAAAAGAGCCTTAAATTGCAAGATAACGATCAAAAAGTTGAGGGAAAGACCGACTCTTGCTGACAGTGACAAACAAAGACTTCAAAACGCTCTCGATTTTTTGCAAAGTCAGTCTTTGGTCAGAGGCGAGCCTTGTGCTGATGCGCTGATGCGCCCATCTACGCCTGTGATATGCCGCAGCATATCGGGGCACAGTTGTATCTGCCTCCAAAAAAGAAGTCGACAGTAAGAACGCTGACAAATCGGCGATATGCCCCCCGACATAAGATAGTGTCTGTACGGTCGTTGCGAAACCTATTGAACCGAAGGTCAGCACATGTTCGGAATTAAAGAAATCGTAGCTGTAACAGAGGCAATCCTGGCGGACAACGCTAAGACGTCAGGTTCAGTAGCCGAAGACTCGCTGAAACTGCGCAGGAATGCGCTCCGACAGTAGAGCCGTAAGCCTAGAATCTTAAAAGGAGCAAAAGTAATCCTCCTATCAGAAAATGCTATAAATTTTGCGATTGGCCCCTAATGTCAGTTAATAAACAATGTTACGCTACACTGCTCCAGAACGCGGAATATTGGTGACTATTTATTTGAGCAATAATCGGAAGATGATTCAAGATGATCATTCATTAGTGATGATTTCCATCTTAGCGGGTACGTAAATAAGCAAAATTTACGCTTCTTAGGCGCTGAAAATTCGCATGTAACCCACGAAGAGCCATTACACCCGCTCAAAGTCACTGTATGGTGTGCTGTTTTCGCTGGAGGAGTCATCGGACCTTTTTTCTTCAAAGACGTCGCGGGCCAAACGGTTACTGTGAATGGTAAGCGCTACAGACCAATGATCAACAAGTTCTTTTTACCGCAACTTGATGAATTGGGATTGGAAAACATGTGGTTCCAACAGCGTCCTGTGTTGGAAACACAAGAAGAATCAAAGGTTTTCAATTTTTGTTTAAATTACAGCCAAAAAACATCGGAAGTTTATTTTTGCGCCACCTTGTACGAATTTACTTAACCGCGCACCAAATAACCAATATCACAGGGTGTGCCAAAGGTTTTCAATCGACTTTTGTGGGAAAATGTAGTTTCACCTTCCGCCCTGTGGAATACAACTACTGACATCGACGTCGACCCGTGAAGAGTCTTGCACTCTGTCCTTCGAGTAAGGAGTTTTAAACACATTAACCTCGATAAACCGAAGTAGCAGCAGTTTCCTAGTGTAATTCTTCGCCGGATCTCCACTAAGATGTCATTCGTGGAGTTGATGTTTACATGGAGATTGATTAACTTGTTTATAGCGTGTATTTAGTCTTGTCCTAATGTATTTCAAGGCTAACTAATTTCTTCTGTTCTCCAATAGCTGTAAAAGCCTTAGGCCCGGTAGCACACTGGGTTGACCGATGATGTCAATATCATCCGCGTACCCCTGTGGCTGGAGTGATCTTTTGAATATACCCGCATTGTGGGGTCCAACATGATCACCTCATGAAAGGAGAGAGAGAGAGAGAAAGGGAATATAGATTGAGTGTAGTGTCCCAATATATATGTCACTATATTCGATTGTTTTTAACTGTACAAAGTAGAAAGGTACGATCGTACCTCACAATGACGTAGAATTGTATAGAATGTAGTCATCTCATGTGATCGACTGTCATCTGGCATATCATTGAACGTGTCAACCAGGTAATACGATTTTTATGTCAATCAGATTACTGATTTGTTTGACCTTGTTAGCGTTTGTCATCGCTATTAGGATTGAATGAACAATTTTTTTTTGACAGCATGCCATCCGTCAGATTGAGTGGCTAACATACGTATGAAGTTTTATGCGACTGAGTACGGAACTCGAGTAGCAAAAGAAAAACCTTTCCACGGCGCTTTTGTGGTGGGATCAATATCGTAGTTGAAGTTGCACTCCAATAAATAAACCGATAAAATAACACTTCCGAAATCTCACACATCGACATTTTATTTAAAGGGATAGAGGTCTGTACAAAAATTGAAAATAAATAAATTACAAATTGTCATCAGTGTCATCAGTGGCATTAGTGTCATATCGTGTGATCGCCTTTCATCCGGCTTTGTCATCCAGGCTTTTTTACCGAATGAAAAAAGTGGGACCCAGACAAGATTCACTGTATTCAGCCTTCCGACCAAATTCAGAGAAAGCTTGAGTTCTAGAACTAACTTGACGAAGACATATTTTGCAAAGTTTTTTAAAGACTTTCTTACCCCTTATTAACCCGGCTGATTTTATAATCCTGGCAATATTAGTATACCCATCAATATTTGCGAGAGTTTGGTCGAAATAGCAAAAAAGACTTTTTGTGACGAAATGAATCTTTAAATACTTTTAACAAACTTTTCATCAATTGCGATTGGCCAAAGAACTCTGCAAAAAATTATTAATTTTGAACGATGACAGTTTGTATTGTTTGAATTGTTGGTGTAGGAAATTGAACCCAGAAAAGTCAATCTTTCAAGAGAGTCAAAAAACTTGCTTGCAGCTTTAAAATCATCGTTCTTAGACTTACACGTTAGATCCAGAAATTTGCTTAAAATAAAAGTGCATCACTACGTAAGAAGTACACTTTTCTGGGTTACGAGGAATCCGATCTGCAGCGATGATACATTTTGATTAGTATAACCAAACTACGTTTACGGAAAGTATGAACTTCTTTTGAAAGCTATCCGATGTCCTCTAACTAACCCAAAATCACTGTATAATTCTCTCGATCTTAATAGGTAATGATATAAGATACCAGCGCATGTTGCATATACGATTATTCGGACGTATACAAATACTCTACCCTCTTGAGCCACACGTCGTAGGTATTAAGTGAAGCCATCTTGACAAAAATGTATCTTGATCTCGTTTTAATGTTTCCATATGCTGCTCAGATGAAGATGGCTACACGACAAGTAACGAATGATTTAATTCCTCTGATATCGCTCAGATGGAACAGCAATTGAATTTAATTCACTTACCAAATCGCATGTTACCACCAACAGTCAGATGGCGGTGGTTGGTGCGCACTCCTGTAGTAATCAACTAATCTCTGTTTGGCCGAAACAGAACAAGACGCAAGAATGATGACAGGAGCTGAGGGAAAAGCTGCTACTCGCTCTTTGCTGCGACTTTAGCCGCAAAAAAGCAGCCAGCCCGAGCTCCAGCTTCAGTCAGCATCATCAGGTCAAGGAACCTGCGGACAAAAGTGGAAATATTGGTTTTGATTTCAGTGTTGCACAGCCACTTGTGGCGTTTGTTGTTGCTGCTGCTGGCAGTTGCCTATACTCTGGCTGGTTCCTGTTGGCCTGTCAGCCAACTGAGTTGAATTACTGAATTTTCTGCCAAGATTTATTGCATTATCTTAAATTGCATCTAGCCAATGTTCCTGTTGTTTTGGTTTTGGTTTTGGTTCTGTTTTCAGCACAGCGATGTTGTGTTGTTCTATGTGGCAGCGAGGACGTACGGCGCGGCGCGACGGCGGCGCACTGTGGAAGCAGGAAGTACACATGCCGGTAAGTTGTTGGTCCAAATTTAGAGCACACTAAGCGGCGCACCAGCATATCAGTTGCAGTTTGCATTCCCGAGTGCGATGTATCTGAATTTGTATTGGCCATAAAATGGATGAGGATATACTATGTATATGCGCAGCTCTGTATTTTTGTTTTAACAAGTTTTCGGAAATTTATATCTGTTGAACAAAAATTGTTTAACGATTGAGTACAATGAATTAAAATGAGTCGAGAGAGTTTGGAAAGCCGTAACGGTGCTGCAAATTAAATGGATTTATTTGGTTGCAACTGCAAGTCTTGATCCGCAGCGAAAAATGGGGACGAACCGGCGGCTCATAATGGGACCTATCGGTTGTTCTTAAATTAATTGAGTTTTAATCGGGTTTAAGCGGATGCACCTCCTTCTAGATTGGAATCCGTATTTGGCTGGTAGATAATAACTCACAATGTGGGGGGGCCAGAGGTCTTCCCAATTTGCCATAATGTACGATGGTGAATAGGCTTACCCACAACAGCCACAGTTAAATGGGTGGATCTAGATGTCGAGCATCCTTATGCGAATACAATGGAATACCATTTGCAGTCGTATACGAGTGGCCAAACAACGTACGCCTGCAAAGTTCAAATAACCGACGCATTTCGAAAGGTTGACAAAAGGTGAATCCGATACATGGTGCGGAAAACAGTGGACGGTACTGTCTTCTGTGAACCTAATTGATGCCAAAGTGGCATTGTGGACTTGGCCTATTTGGAAATTAAACAATAGCTAGCTCTGGTGGAAGTGTGTCATGAAACGGCGGCGGTTTTCAGGTATACCGAATGTTGGGATGCTTAATTTAACTGATGAAATGCGAATGTAAGGTCAACCCAATTTTTTTTTTCTGAATAAACAAATAACATTTATGGTTAGCTAAGGCAATGGAATTGACCAACATCAATTCTTATATAGTGAGGGGCACAATGCTCAAGGCATTATGCAGTCAAAATTGGGTGCGTGGACACTAATGAAATTCCAAGAAGAGGATGGTTACCCGATAAAAGTGTGCTTGCTGTTATCAAATAGTAAGCGACACCATCAAGGAAAAAACCATAAGGACTGCCAACCTCAGGTGGTCAAGTCTTGAAGAACGCAGAGTATCGTGGTGTAAGAAAGGGTAGTTGACTGGATCAGGAGTGATATGCCGCAGCCTCTAGTCTTGAGTAGGTCACAACCTGAAAAATCCGATACAACCCAGCTTAAAACACGTCTTGAACTGAGCAGGTAGCGAAACAGAAACAAGAGGAACTTTGTTCCTAAGTCCGTCATAAGTGGTGAAGAACCACTCCTGCACGAGGTGCCACTGCTTTCGACTGGATATGACGGATCTAGAGGGGAATAACTAGATAAACCTCGTAATTCCGGGTGTTAAGCAGTCGTGCCCATGGAATCCACGGAACGTGTGCTGGCACTATCTTATGATGTCGTTTATCGGTGAACTCTATATACCTGTTTATGAGTACAGAACAGCATCTTCTTCCCCATTACTCGTGGGTACAAAGGGACTGGTGTAAATGAATCGGGCACCAAGAACTTTCACAAAACCGGTTCTCAAACAATGAATAAAATGTCGGAGGAGCTTTTCTGGAGGATGATGACAATCGATCCATTACCAGCTCACCCGAATTCTCAAGAGCTGCTGGAGCAGATGGCCTTCAGACCGAGCTTTTCAAAAGTCATGCTGTTTCCTCGGGCTAAGAAGGCTTCTAAAAAGTAAAGCCCTCTCTCATAGAACCAAGGAGATATTATATAAGACCCTTATCAACCTGGTCCTGCTGCATGGTGCAGAAGCATGGACCCTGTCAAAAGCGGGTGAAAACCTTATGGGTCCTATACGAGCTATACAGCGACGCTGATCTGATCAAAAAGCTAAAAGTACAACGGGTGAGATGGCTGGAACACTTGGAGCATATGGTTAATAACGCACCAGTCTGACAAATCATCGAGTTCACCCCTGAGGGACAACGCAGCAGAGGAAGACCCCACCTAAGGTGACGCGCCATTTTATGCCATTAATGTTTAAATACGATTTCGGGCATGTGGCCGCCGCGGCTGGTTCGAATAAAGACAAGTCTAGAGGTCCAATTTTCAACACCTTTTTCAAGCATTTGGGCCTGTATGTCGGCAATAAGGCCACGAATGTTGGCTTCCAAGTCCCCTAATGTTTCTGGTTTGTTGCCGTAGGCGAGCGACTTCATATATACCTAAAGAAAATAATCCAATGCTGCCAAATATTCATGATGAAATGGCAAACCAAACTGAACATATATGACATTAGAGTTGCCAGATTTGACCACAAAATTTCAGTTTTATCTCTATTCGAAAAATTAACCTCTAAAAAAAACACTCTGTAGATTGATTTTGAGCTGACGGTACCTCTTTGGTTACAGATATAGTACTTGTTTGTCTTGTATCTGTGCCTTGTTTGTCTTGTATCTTCTACAGTTGCTTGTGCTTATCGCTGTATCCCAGGCTTTGATTGCTGCATGACTGTCTATAAAGATCACCATAGTTTTATTACCTATCGGTTCTGTAGGAGTCTTCAAGCTGCCTCTCGGATAGCTACAACTTCCGCCTGATATATGCTACAGTGGTCCGGCACTAGCAAAACGACATTTAACTCGCGGCAGTTTCTGCAATAGATCCATATACCTTCATACTACAATAACTTAAAATCGGTCCTTCATTCCAATTGGATTGGTGCGAGATGAGGGTGTGATATTTTATCCCGATGTCAATGGATGGAATTTTGTAGTTCGTCTTGTAAGGAATGTATATTGTTATCAACGAAATACTCATGTGTTCGGTGTTAGATGCCAAATATATCATTTGGAACTAAGCACTGTGCCAAAAGTCGGTGTGGACCTTAAGGCGCCTGTGGGCCGTTTGCGATGCACATCTTAAATGCATTAACTTAATGTGAACTAAATACCTTCATTGATGACTTTTACACAATTGTATGGCGTCGGTGCAAAGGAAAATTTAGGGAAAGTTTATAGCATAATAATGGAGGGTTGCAAAGTGATCTATTTTGCGGATGACAATGCTTTTCATTGTCAGGCAAGCACCTCAGTTCTATTTTTGAAAGATCTCCTCCAAAATGATATTAACAAGCTACTGAGTTGGGCGGTTTGGTGTAGCCTGGGTGTCAACATGAACTGAACTAGTCCTCTTCTCAAGGAAATATAAAACTACTTATATTGCCCCTCCTTCTATAGACGGCGTAAGCTTAACTTTCCCTGATAAAGCTAAATATCTAGGTCTGATTTGATTACAGATAAAAAGTTGAGCTGGAAGCCTTATATCCGGGAAAGAGTAAGAAAAGCTTTTCGCTTGTAAAAAAGCCATTGGGAACTGAGCGCACATCAATCACTGGCTAAAAATATCTGTTATAAGACCGATACTTACGTATGGAATGCCTGTCTGGTGGAGTGCTTTGGATAAAGCGACCAATCGCAATAGAATAAGCAAACTCCAAAGATCAGCCTGCCTATGCATTGGAGGAGCCTTACGAACGAATCCCTCTGCTGCCTTAGACTTTCTCTTTCACCTGACCCTCTTGATATTGTTAGCGGATAAATGGCAGCTAACACAGCTGTTCGTTTCAAAGCTACGTCACAAAAGACCTGCAATGCTATTGGCCATTCTTCCAACCAAAATGTAATAGGGAATATCCCCAGTAAAATCTATTCCCTTATTCCCCAATCCCCCCTTAGTCCCTCCTTCCGTCTTCCTGATCATTGTAGCGTTATCCAGGCAGAAATAAAGGCGATTAAAGAAGTCTTATATTGGCTAAGAGGAACGTCTGTAAACTCTTTAGTAGCCCTAGATTGCATATCGTCTCTTCAGGAGATGTCGGAGCAGTTCTAACTTCACCTTTGCTGGGTGCCTGGGCACCGGGACATTCCTGGGAACTGTAAGGCTGATGAGCTCGCTAAATTAGGAACCACAATAGCCCCCTAATTAGATAAAGGAGATTTAGGTATACTTTAGAGGAAACAAACCTTAGATGTGCAAGTGCTATCATATGTCTTGCGAAAAAATCAATCTGGCCTAGCTGGATCTGAAACGCTATAAAAATTTGACCTTTCTAAGGACGGAACATTAACTCTACTATAGGTATCATCACTGGATACTGTTTTATAGGCAAACGTGCAACAAGACTTGGTGCATCCTCGAACGACTTTTGCAGAAGTTGTATAGAGGAAGGGTAGGAGGAAACTATCTCACATCTGCTTTATACATGCCCTGCTCTCTCCAGAAAAAGAAATGCCCATCTCGGAGCCTTCTTCTACGAAGACTCATGTGATCTCACAAACATTGACATCAAAGGTCTACTTCGCTTCGTTAGAAGCTCTAATTGGTCCAACGAGTAGGGGGAAGCTTCATCCCATATCCCTGTGGTATCATAACGGACTAATACTGGTCTAAGTATGTCGGTTATTATGACGACATTGAAAGTAAAAAAGTAATAAAGAAATCTTTAAAAATATTTTCCTGTTTGAAGACCTACAGCTATAGCTTAACAGCGTTCAAGAACTTAGCCGATATCGCTACTATAATCAAAGATAGATATCGCTGACGAAAAAAAATCAATGCCTCCTGAAAGTAAGTCAATTAGATACATCATCCATCGGCTGCAATCGAATTAACCTTCAGATTCTTGAACTTTCATGTAGACCCGTTCATGCCCTAAAGGTAACATTTGCCAAGGTGCTACACCTCTTAATAGAAATTCGTTCATCATTTGTGTCTTCGTCGACATAAAAGATAACCGTTTTCCAATGAAACAAACACAATAGATACTGTTTTGATCGTTTGTCATTCCATAAAAAACTAAAAAAAAAAAAAAAACCCAATCTGACACTTTCTATAAATCAATTATTCAATTCAATTTAATTCAATCGAGGACCATCGCAACAAAACAACACATTTAGCCATAATGTTAACCAAAAACCAGCACTTTTTCATTCACAACGATTAACACCTTATACCACCGAGAGGAGCCATTATCATGCTAAGCGCACCGATAATTTTTGATTCATTAGATACAAATGTAAATTGAGGGGCATCGATTCCAATTTGCTTGCACAAATTTTTGTACATCTAGCTGCCACCCGCTGCTCATCCACCATTAGAAGAATGTCCCCACAATCATGGACATCCACAGTATGTTTCATTAATAACCAATCAATTAACACAGTGTGTAAGATTTATGCAAACACATACGCAAAACAATCGGAAAATAAATTCTCGCTCATTAATTTCCCCACCACGTTTCGTATAAATACAGTAAAAATGTTGCGCCGACAAAATATGTCAAACACATAATTCGATTAGAATATATCAGGGAAAGACAATAAACGCCGAAGAATGGACGTCACGTGGAAACAATAGAAGACCACAAACACTCACACACTGGCAGCCCATAAAGTTTAATAACATTTAAATTTACACGCAACACAATGGGGAATGGGGCCCAGCAATCGAAGGGCTATCAAAAAATCGATAAATCTCTTGATGCGAGCGACAAACAAGGATGCACTTTTGTAACTCCCCCTTGGGGCCTTGGGACCTTGGGACCTTGGGACCCCCAAATGGGCATTGAAATGGTCATGTACATGGCTACGAATACTAAAAGAACAACTCTTTGTTAATTGGTAGTGTCTGCCGCTTAGAAGATACTACTGACCCACAAGATGATAACGAGAGATAATGACGTTGATGATGACGACAGCGCTGCGTGTGACGTTCTCATGAGTATCAAGTGTATCCGTAACCGCACATCAAATGATATATTCCCTCAAAACAAAAGGCCACTAATTCCCAAAATATGTATGTGATTGCTTCATTTGCATATATTGAAAACAGCTCTCAGATTTTGGGTTACTGAAGTGCATGTTGCTTGGTAGTTTACCCAACTATGCGCAGAAGGAATGAGGTATTTTCGGCTGATGTTTTACTATAAATACCGTTTTAATTAGTTAAGATATTTTGGTTTGGGGTTTCTGTAAATATTATATTGAATATTGGTTTCTTTTTACAGAAGATCTTGTGTAATTGATAAAGAAATTGGGTCATAACATTGCTAAACATTCTGAGTGAATAGGCTTTAGGGAAATATATATTTATTTTCAATCTAAAACATGTTCTAGAGTAATTATTTTCATTGGAGATAATATCAAAGCAGTTAATGAAATACATTTTTAATTATAATTTGCTAAGTTCTCAAAAGTCTGGCTTTAGAGCTAACCACAGCTGTTCCTCGGCTAAGGTCAACTTACCTGAGGAAATAAGGCAAGACTTTGACAAGAACACTGTATCGCTTTTGTGTTTATTCGATTTTTCAAAAGCTTTCGATAAGGAGAACCATGAAATTCTGCTCTGGAAACTCAAACATTTTTTTTAGGCGTTCGGTCCATAATTCTTCAAAGACAACCGTTCGTCAACGGCGAACGATATCGAGCCATGATTCGCGACTTTTTTTTGCTCCAGTTAGCTGAGTTGAACTTGGTTGACATGTGGTTTCATCAAGACGGTGCCACATGCCACACAGTTCGTGAAACAATGGAAATGCTAAATGCTGAATTTGGTGAGTGGCATATATCTCGAAATGGCCCTGTGAGTTGGCCGCCAAGATTATGCGATTTAACGCCCCTTGATTATTTCTTGTGGGGTTATGTAAGGTCGTAAGTCTATGTGGACAAGCCGAACACGATTGAAGCCTTAAAGGATAACATAACACGCGTAATTCGTGGAATACAGACCGAAATGCGGGAAAAAGTGACGTAAAATTGGACTTTCGGAATGGACCATTTGAAACGGAGCCGCGGACAACATTTGCATGAAGTTGTCTTTAAAACGTAAGTGGCAAAGGCCTATTTATCGATTACAATAAAAATTTTGAACATTTGATGCAAAATTTGAGTGTTTTATTCGACTTTTGACAAAAGCTTCGCTTAAAAGATCACCGTTTAGTGGCATTAAACCAAAACCTTTTTTGAAATTATCTGGCAATAATCTTCTCCGGTTGTCTCTTAGAAGGGCCTTTAAGGAGCTAAATGATCTTTTCATTTCAGCTGAAACGAGTGAAGCTAATTTAAGGCTTTCAACATTAGTAACATCAATATTTTCTGAAAGTCAATCGTTTTCAGGCCCGTATTTGCATTAAAAACGGTAGTAAACTTTTTCAAAACTTCTTTTGCTTTGGACCTATTTGCTTTTTTCAAGTTTCGCTGAACATTCTTTAAGGGGTTTCAAACTTTTTACTGTCTTAAGGATTTTTTTTTTGGAACAAAATATTCAAAACTCCGTCACTGTAACGTCATTTCCGGTGATCACTCGGAAAAAAGGTGCGTCCGTGTTGACAGTAGAACTCGTGACTGGATGATCAGAAGTGAAAAAAAATGGTGTTTTACTTAAGACTATAAACTAGAATTTGGACGAAGAAAAAAAAAAGGAAAATTGTTAGTTTGAAAATTGGATTTTTGACAGACCTTTTTTTTTTAAAGAAAATGCAAATTTTGGTAAAATTTGCTCAAAAATTTTTTTTTAAATAGTTGTGATTGAAACAAAAGTCCTTCGTCTTAGTCCTCGTGAATTGTATCTCGACGAAGTGTGTAAAATTTCATCAAGATCGATTAAGTGGTTTTCAAGAACTTTTGACAATCGACTTTGAAAACACAGTTTCGAGAAAAACGCGTTTAAAGTTTGAATAATCTCAAATAAATTGAGTTTTGATTCAATTGAGTGAGCACCTTCCCCAAACTTTTATTCGGAATGACTTGAAAATTTAGAGTAATATTCTCGAGATGTTGTAGAAATTAATAAGACAATAAAGCTGTGAAACCTATGTAACCCCTTAAAACTGGAAACACTTCCCCGATTGATGCTCCTAAATAAGAAGTATAATAGTTAAAATTACATATACAGAATTTAAAAAATACCTCTTTTTCGTAAGTTTTCAAAAACATTTTTTTTTTGGGTCGACTAAAAATCCCAAATTTACTTTGATATATGCCAGCTGCACTTGTACTGCTTCATCCTGAATCAATTCCTTCGCAAACACAACAC
The DNA here is from genome assembly GCA_963576555.1 of Ferdinandea cuprea. Classification (NCBI taxonomy): domain Eukaryota; kingdom Metazoa; phylum Arthropoda; class Insecta; order Diptera; family Syrphidae; genus Ferdinandea; species Ferdinandea cuprea. The sequence goes on from OY754958.1 coordinate 136,600,677, forward strand.
AGCTTGCGTCGTCTTGTTTTCGTCGTCTTGTCATCTCCTTAAAAACAGCAATCCGGGATGGACTTTTTAAAAACATTTTCTTCATATTAGACACAAAAGTGTCATGCTTTCACAGACTCTATGTACATCGTGGGTTACCATTTCGGAACCATTTTGGAATATAATATTTTCAGTGATTTGCCACTGTGACGAAGAATAAAACATCCTCTCGCTTAAGTTCATCTGGCCACAGCAACCGCATTGAATCGTCAAAAAGATGGGCACGTTATCAAAATCCTATCCCTGGTAATAATACATGAAAATCATTCTCTATTAAAAACGATCGCACAGGGAGTACCTCAGGGATCAATATCAGGACCGATCTTATTTTGCATTTTTATAAATGACCTTCCAAATTCTTGTAAATATACATCTGTTCATTTATATCCAAATGATGTGCAACTTCGTGTTGCAAGGTAGTTTCATAACATCGATGAACTGACGGCACTTATCGATGATGACTTAGAGAGAATTCACAGGTGGTCTGTAGAGAATGGACTACAACTCAATCCAGACAAGTCACAAGTAATCCCCATATGTTACAAACAGTTCCAGATGTTTGTCTTAATGATAATAAAATCAAAGTAGTCGAAACAGTTACTAGTCTAGGCTTTGTCATAAACCGTGCCCTATCCAGTTATAATCACATTGACATTGTCGTTGAACGGATCTACGGATATTTTCGTAAATTGTAGCTTTCTGTTTATTTTACACTGAAACTCGCCGAAATCTGATAACAGCCTTAGTATTACCTCTAAATACACATGCTGAGGTTGTCTACAGCACATTCGACTCCTTGTCGCAACATAAACTGCAAGTTGCTTTTACTGATGCGGTACGATATGTTTATGGACTTCGTAGAAGCGACCACATCTCCGTTTACTCTTGGGAGCGCTCTGCAAGATTACGTCAATGCCAGAAACTGTATATTCTTGACAAAATAATAATAAACGGTTCTACTTTCCTCGGTCAAATAGAACTTTAAATGTTATCTATTTTCGATAAAAAAAATATTAGGCACAGAACCTAAGGCCTAGTTTCTCCAACCATTGGGTGTGCGAAGTTATATTTTTGACACGAACGGCAATTTATTTTTGAAAAGCTTCTCATGACATTTCTTACTCTTGAATGTCTGTCAGACGTTCTGAAGAGGTGGGGCAGCGAATAAAAACTTTCACGACGCACCTAACCACTAAGCCAGTGCACCGACTATTTCTATTTTCGATAGGTACACCTTAATTCCTCACGCCTTAACTTTATTCACGCTATCAAACTATGGAAGTCAAAAGTCGTGATGCTCGTTGAGGTATTCACCGAACACTGCATTTTTGGAAATATGGCTAAAAAGCGAAGGCCCTTTGCAAATGACTTCTGTAGAAGCTGCAGAGACGAAGAGTCCGTGGAACGCCGCTCATCCTGCATTGCAGCATGGAAATTTTGGACGACTTGGCTAGCATTCCTATATCCGACATAAGACTACTCCTTAACAGATCGAAGTAGTTTTGTAGCCAGATGTCGCTTCACGGCTTCCGGCCGAAATTTGCATCTGCTGCAAAACTGCATTCTATTGAAGTACTAATACGAAATGCCAAAAAGATTTCTAAAGCATTACGATTGCACCCCCATTGTCAGACAATCTATTAATATCTGATTCAAAACGATTGCAATCAGTTACATTATTTATCCGAAAAATTAATTTCAAATCATCCGCGAAAGTCAGAACCTTACAAAATTGAAAGATTTTATGAACATCATTAATAAATTATATAAATAGCAACGGGCCCAAATGTCTGCCCGAAGTAACTTCTATAACGCGAGAAGTCAAACCATCGACTTTAGCCATTTGCCACCTTTTATTGGCCAAGTAATTTAAAAACCATTTAAGCATTGAAAATGAAAACCCAAAGACTTAAGCTTAGCCAAAAGAAGGGTGTGATGCATCCTGTCGAACGCTTTTGTAAGGTCAGTGTAAAGAACATCAAATTGTAATCGTTCATCAAAACTATTAAATATATAATTAGTCAATTAGCGGTTGGGCCAGATGAGATACCCTGTGAGTTCTGGAAAAAGATGGGAGACATTGGGCTCAAATGGCTCATGAATTTTATCTCGAAACTCATGAGAGGTGATCCAATGCCCAATCAGTGGAGGGAAAGTTAACTTATTCCTTTACACAAAGAAAAGGGAGATACTCAAAACTGTGATAATTACCGTTCAATTAAGTTGATGTCACACACCATGAAGATCGTTGAGCGGGTATTAGATGGTCGCCTAAGACAAATAAAACGGCTGTCTGATGACCCGCTTTTTCGCGGGAAAATTAACCACAGATGCAATCCAAAGTACAAGGATCATAATGGAAAAGCATTGTGATTCCTTAAATGATATGCATATGATTCTGATTGATTTTGAGCATTCGATAGACAACTAAGAGATCTGATATGGGTAGCGCTAAGACAACGAGGTGTTCCTGAAATCTACGTACAGATGATCATAGACATGTACGAAGGAGCGAAGACAAAAGTCAGATATCCGATGAATTCCCAATTAAAGTCAGTGTTCACCAGGGTTCTTTAGTCCTTTGCTCTTTATTACAGTCCGAAATTATCTGCTTGAGGGAAAAGTGACGGACCCTGAAGTGCATCAGTTATTCTTTGCTGACGATGGAGCCATCGTAAGTGATGATCAGACTTCCCTGCAACGAGCACTTGATGTTTGGGTAGATGCTTTAGAGGGGAATGGGTATCGTATTAGCCAAAAAAGACAGAGTATCTGTACTACCCACTCTCTGACCTAAGCCAACTCATTCCAGACGTTTATTTGAATGGGGTGGTGGTTCCCAAGTGTGAAAAGTTCAAACGTCTGGGATCAATGATCAATAGCGAAGCAACCGTTGATGACGACATCACTCATCGTGTAAGCGTAGGGTGGATGAAGTGTCAGGAAAACTCTGCCATCTCCTGTGACCGAAAAATGTTCCCTAAGCCGAAAGGATGGCTCTACACCGCAGTTGTGCATCCGGCACTCGCATACGGTTCACAATGCTGAAAAATGTACAAAAATTATGAGGGCAAGTTGACAGCAGGAGTAACAAAGCTTGATCGAATTAGAAGTTCCAGAATCCGAGGAAGCCTTCACGTCAAAGAACCCATCTCAAAAAAATTGGAGCACGACCGACTCAGTTGGTGTTGACATGTTCAAAGGAGGAGTCCTACGAACTCCGTCAAAAAGGGAATGGCAATCAACGTTGCCTTACAATCGCGTAAGAGAGGCAGGCCTAAAAACTCCTGGATCACACAAATGCTGAATTTTTTAGATATTTTTTTAGATCGAACCCGCGAACCCCAAAGGCGGACCAGTAGGAATGCAGTGGAGTGGGATCATAATCTCGTCGTTAAATGGAGAAAAGAAGATCAAACTATATAACTCTTTACCCACTCGGATTAAAACAAACACGAATTTTGCAAGATTTAAGTCCGCATGAGGCGAACAGTATGATACCCTAAATTTAAAGGCCTGAAAAGTTTATACGAACGGACGGACATTGCTAAATAGTCTTGAGATTTGGTCCTACTAATAAAAAAATTTTGGGCTGATTTTAGATTGTTAAAAATAACGAAAAACTGTAAAAAACAGTTTTTAATTTTCGACACCAATTTTCGTTATCGTACTCGTGCAGTTGGTAAAATCCGGTCGCGCGCGACCGAGAGTCAAAAAATCTTCTCATATATGTCTCACGCATACAAACGGGGTGAGTAGTTATGAAACGCAGGCTCGTGTGCAGGAGACTGCTCGACGATCCGAGACATCACATTATCGAATCGAGCAATTATCTTTAAATGAAGAACGAACATTCTCCAATCGTTCCGTTGAAGTGTCAACACCTGACTTACAAATTTACATAAAAATTTGACTTCACGATTTCCTTTGATGAACAATACCCTTCTAGAAAATAAACAAAGCTTCTTATACAATTTTAGGATATTTGCATTACAAAAGTTGTCTTCATTTGTTAGAACACTTCCAAGTCACCAAACTGCTACAAAGCGATCTGGTTGATATAATAATCTATAGATTCGGCCTAATTTCCTTTCGTGGATACATAATATACCCATTCATTACCGAACAGTAGAACCAACCAAATTAAAATTCACATAGACTCAGTTCCGGCTGCAAGCGCAGCGCTCTCAAGAGCAACATGATCTCCATGAACACCTTTTTCCCAGCCACATTCACACAATTAAGTAATTTAAATCACACGTCCATATGAATGAATAGATTCATTTCGATTGAGATATATTTATAAATATTTTATCAATACAAAAAGATATCATGTTAATTAGTGGACAGAACCGAGAACTGGGTCAACTGAAGCTGATTCCACATAAATCCTTGTTTTCCTTGACACTTCTGCCTGATCGTCTTTCAATAGAGTCTCCTAAATAGGGTGCTCCCCTCCTCAGGAGCACCTAATAAACAATCTAACAAATGAGCAGACGACTCCACCTCTCTGGCCTAAAGTCTATATGGGAGAATCCAAAAAGCAAACAACAACGAAATTATTTGCATATAAATTCCCTCGTGCGACATTCGAAAGTATCTGGAGCATGTGACCATAATCACGGCGCGTATTGCCTGAAAGTGGTCTGTAAGTCAATAACCCCCCGTGGTCAATTTGTCGCATTAATTTGTTTGGAAGACGCGCTCACTTCAACGCAAAACAAAAAAGAAAAAACAAGCGAAGGGCGAGAATGTGAGGAAAAAAAAAAGTAAAAACACATAAATATCTCATAGATTGACGAGTCTATTAGGCGCGAGATAGGTTGCTTGACTCGACTCGAGGCTCTTTCTTTTTAGTTTTTTTTACCCAAGGCTGACATTAGTACGCACATGTCGTGCGCAAGCATTTAAAACAAATTCTTTTCATGGGAGTTTTGCTGTTGCGGACAAAGTACGCAGCGGTACCGTTCTCAACTTGTCGATGGTTCTCGGGTATTTTCGGTTCGAAATAGCAAGGAATTCCAAAATGAATACCAACATTAATTCTTGTCCGAGATAATAGCAATTACTGATTGGAAGCTATTGTCGTTCGGTTCGCTTCGCGCCGACAAATGAGATCTATGGAATTTAAATTAGCCTGCTGAGCTTTGGCTTTGATTGTGACCGGCATTTTGTTGGTGATACTCGCATTCATGGATATGGAGAGAGTGAGTTTGGGAACGATTTATTACCGGGGTGCTGCGATAAGGAGCTACTTGAAAGGTAACTTATCTTGAGTTCTAAGGTAGCTTATTTGTCTAAGTGATGAATAGTTGGTCGGTATCTCACTTGGTGATTAAAGAAAACCATCCCAGAAACGGTTCCTTGTTCACTAAAAAAAGCCCTCAGCTCTGTTTAATAAATTCTCAATTGCACGTGAAAATCACCTTGGACGTGACACGCTTTTCATCAGATTTTTTTTAACGAGTATGTCTGCCTTCGGCCTGCAGGAAGTGACCTACCTGAGTCGTGTTAGTTGATTTACGCTAGTCTACGGTTGATATTCTTGTAGGAAGCACTTCCGCGGATGTTTTATTGAATAATTAATTTTATTTAATCCAACCTTAAAGTACCCATAGTACCCATTTTTGTCCATAAAAGCAAAGCCCTCCAGCATTGAACGTTTTTCATTGCTTCCCTTCCCTTGAGCGAGAGACTCTAGTGGTTCTACGCTGTGTACTTTTTGAATTCGTAATTCGTGAATTACACTCTACCCACAGCCAAAGTGAACTGTTGACAGTAAGTACGTGTATCATCGTAGACGGTACGTGCAATACCTTCCAAAGAGAATGAAACTCCCAAAAATGTTGTAGGTATAAAAAAAACAGCAGAGACACCGGGAACATACAGTGTATTACATCACGTACACACCACCTTAACCCAGTGAATTACATAAGGCGAAAGAGCGCACTCATTCTTGGATACCGGCGGCAACAACAATATGATTGTGAACCTCAAAGAATCACATACACAATATTCAATTGCTGACGCGACGAAGGGTTACATAACTTTGAACCAGACCTGGGTGTCAAATGGCAGTAACGGTTCCATGCTACTTAACGATTTCATAATTTTGTCACAAATTGCCTGTTGTTTTTGCTTTTTTTTTGTCTCTGATCTTGTGAACTCATTTTTCTGTTCTTGGTTGAGTGAGTCGCATTTTTCTGCCGTGAGAAGCAATTAGTTGAGAAGCTTAGATGAACAAGAGTGCAGGCTTAATGAACCTATAAAGTTGTCGCGTTGAGTAGGTTAGGGAGATGTTGGTGGCGATGTAGATGGCTATTGGTTCGCTAATTATTGTTTTACAAATATGTTCGTTTTAAGCGGTCGATGGTGTAACAACCAAGCTATAGCTTCTTTTAACACTTATCTTAAGCCCTTAGCTGCATGATAAGGGTCTAGCCACAGGGGCAACTTTGGCACAGGTGAAGGGAACGCGGGTTGCTCGTGGATGCTCCGCTCAGCTCGTCGGACGGGGAAGTTCTTGTCCCCTCACTTTATACCACCTGCTCAACAAACATTTTATGTAAGGGGTAAAAGTTACTTTACGTAGAACTTGGACGGAGAGAAAAGATAGAAAAGAGAAAAGAGAGAATTAAAAATTTGTTTATACCAATACCCAAGAGAGAGAAGGGAAATCTACGCGAAACTAACCTAACTAACCTGCGCTTAACCTAAACTAGCCTACGTTTAAGAAAAAAGGAGAAACCCTAGCTAAACCTAAACTGACTTAGAACTACCCTAAAACTATCTTATCCAAACCGCAACTTAACTTCCCTGAGTCTCCCATGGATACCAGGTCGCTATGAACCGATGACCTGCCCGCTGTTATTGGCAGCGGTAAGCCTGCCCATCCTTATGTCTTTCGACACATCCGTAGCTATCACTCTGGCCAATGTAGGGAGTGATAGCCCCTCGAAGGTAAAACATTGTGCTAAAAACGGTCCCACGAAATCGTCGTGGCACAAACTCAGTCATAACCAATCATTGGAAAAAAAATTCAATAAAACTATTTTTGTGAGCTTGACATTGAAACTAGTTTCTGACAAGTTTGTGATTTTTTACTGCGCATGCTCGAACGAAAGGATGTATCGCACATTTTAATTTTTTTTGCAAAAAACCGTAAAATTTAGAAAATTTAACCGCAAAAAATCGCAATCACGAAAGACAAAACAATATTCATAATTCAAAATATTAAGGGGGAAAAAATGGTTACACGAGCGGGGCTACCATCACCCCGACTCAAGTTATATCAAGTTAAGCTGAATATTTACAATTTTGAGGTATTACTACTCTAAATAATATAACTTCTTAAGTATTAGATATAGCTACAAAAATTGCTTAACACATTTTGCGGACCTAATTTTTTTAATTTTTATGAGTCCAGAAAAAAGTTAAGACGACTTAGGTAAAAATGGAAAGGTTTTCTTTTCATATGCATTTTTTGATACAACAAAATGTGTGTGCAATAAATGTTTTGAGAAAAATGCATATGAAAAGCAAAGCTGAAAAACGTAGTTTTTTTAATTTTTACTCAAGGCGTCATAGCTATTTTTGTGGGCCAACCATATTATGATATCTTTCAAAAATTGCAAACCAATTTAAGTCTTAAGAAACAAGGTCCCAAAACTGTACTGAATATTCGTTTGTTATTGATTCGAGCGGAAGCTCGTCCACCTAGTTGACAAACATTAAGCTAGAAAGATAATACCATATATTACCTTAACTATTGGCAAAAGGGTAAGAGATAGTTTTTCGAAACGTATTAAAAATCTGATAAGATTTTAGCGGTGTGACACTAATGCACAAATTTCAAAATGTGTTTTAAATTCCAGATCAAATATAAATGTTATAGAATTTGTGATATAGGTAAATACATTTACATAGTTTTATTTGATGGTTGGCAGTCTGTTTGGAATGTGTACGAAAATAAGTACATTCGGCACATTTTGGAGCAAAATATTTAGGAATTCGTCGTAAGATCTCAATATCGTAATTAATTTGTTATATTATTTTTGCAATTCCACGACTACTATGTGAGTGTTACTCAGGTTGAAAGTTTAGTATTATTTACAACTCAATCGTGTGTAGTTGTACGCTGAAGTCCTGAAAATGAATATAGGTTTGATCTTTTCCCAACGACAGATTTGGGAAATGTCCTAGACACCTTAAAGTTGACATCAAAGAATACAATACTGAAGGTTTTTCCTTAAATCGTCGTTAACTGGGTTTAACTTTGGAGGTAGACCCAAATGATTTTTTTTGTAGAATATGTCCATAAATTGTTCATAAGTCGATATAGTATATGTCTATAGTCTGAGAGACATAAGTTTAAGTTTCCTCAATTTAATGGTCAAGCGAAGTACAAAAAAAAACATCTCACTTAAAACAATAAAAGCCAAACTTGTGAAGTGTTCTCTTTCTGCCGACAAATTCGAATACCTTTTCTTGGAAATATTTAACGGAAAAAATAAATGTATTATTGGCTCGATTTATATTCCTTCAAACGTTGCCCACCACAGAATTGTTAGTGATGTATTGGAAGACATGTGTTCACTAGCGCCTAAACTTATTTTATATGGCGACATCAACATGAATTTGCTTAACAATAATTTAAGTCAAAATTTAATAGAGGTGGTTACTTCGTTTGATATGTCTTTTGCCAATATGTCGCATCCAACCCACTATATGCCATATAAGACACCCTCGTTGATAGATGTGATCCTAACTTCTAAGTGATCCTAACATGCTTAAACACTACTCTCAGCTGTCCTTTCCTGTTTTTTCCCATCATGATCTTGTTTTTGCAACGCTTGACATTCCAATTAACACCTCTTTTTGTCCACAAATCATAGAATATTACGATTTTAGGAGGGTTGATACAGTAAATCTAATAAGTGAAGTCAAGGTTCAATAATTGGTCCTTTGTTGTTCTCTATGTTCATTAATGATTTACCACTTGTTATACTGACGATGTACAAATTTATATTCACTTTCCTGTTGGATTGATGGACGATGCTGTTGAAAAAATGAACGAGGATCTAACTTCCATTGTTAAATGGTTTTCAGATAATAAGTTCCTCTTAAGCCCTTCTATCAATTGGAACTTGTGCTTTATTTTTCAAAATTTTGAATGGTAAACAACCTGTTTATCTTTATAGTAAAATAGTTTTTTCACATTCGCTTCGTTCTAACGGCATCAGACCCTTCATACACACATGTACAGTATCACATAGGCAATTTTTCATCTTTGCCATTCGCCTTTATAACCAACTTCCCCTCAGTATAACAACTATGGTCGAGCACAGACGTTTTTTGTCGTTAGTTTTTTCTCACTTTAGTACGCGTCATTGATGTTAGCCCCATTTTACTATATTTTAATTTATAAGTTTACAGAACTTAAAGAATTTAAAAAAAAATTCTTAAAATTACTCCATACAACCCTTTCATTTTTGTTCATTTCATATTCATAAGCACCCGGCTTCACAAAACGAAGGCAGGAACTTAAGTCTAAACTAAACTAAACTGAAAACGGCTTTTCGGCAAGGCAACTGAGACTGAGAGAGAATTTTACGAATTCCAAATTGCGCATGTCTCTGTCCACAAAATCTGACTATCAGAATCAGACACAAGTTTGCTGATTATTTGAAATCGTGTTGGAACAGCCTTACGATAGTTTGACTTTGAGTTTGTTCGTGTTGGAACAGCAAAACTAGAATGCGCATGATCCTGACAGTTTGTTGATAGTTTGAGCTCCTTTTGGAATAAAGCCACATCTGTATTCTAATCTTTAAACTCAAAAGTGAAGTCTAGGATTTCTTTAGTTAAGTCACTTTTTCTGCATCAATACAAGTCCGCTTCAAATAAACATACTAAACTGCTCTTGTTACAGCAGCGTGATCCCCGGTTTTTTGACCTTCCACGTGTAGTATGTTCTTGTTATTTTATTATTTTTAAATTATTAGTTTTCTTCTTCAAGTTTAGACACACCTTAATCGTTTTGAAAGCCGCATATGATAGCATTCATCATCAGGAAGTCATGACAGACGCTTCTACGACAATTGGAGAACAAATAAATTTGTCTTGAAGGATCTGTATCTGTTGAAAGCAGAAACTTTAGGGTGGTTTCTTACTCCGCTTAGAGATAGAGATTCCTTAGTAGAGATTCCTTAGTAGAGATTCAGTTAAGAATTATTCGAGACAACCGGTCTACGAAATGTATTAATGTATTTTTGTAACTGTGTCTAGTAGACAGTTATGAAGTTTTAGCATTTAGAATAATTACCTTTACATCAGGGAAATGTATAACTTGAGTTGGGTTGATACTACTGTACCACTTCTTTCTCGCCTGAGCTTTAGGAATATCAATCAATAAAATTAGGCTTATTAAATGCTGCCAAAAGTACACAAGTTTTTTATATACTCCTTAAGGTACGATCAGACGGTCATCCAAACTTGTCATCCGGATGACACCCTAGCGTCATTATGACGTAGAATTTATCCTAAAGTGGTTATCCCGTCAAACAAGTTTTCTGACGTCAGCATGTTATCCGGATGACAAGTTTGGATGACCGCCTGATCGTACCCTTAGTGTCCCGAAATGATAGAGGGTAACATTTTTTTTATTACGCCCACTGCCACGCTCACAATTAAGAAAAACCTTTTTTATGCCTAAAGGTGATGGATTAAAGCCCTAAAACCTTCACAAAATATGTCGACCCTGACCTTCCTAACAAATTTGCCATATAAAGTTTTTAGCCACACCCCTTTTTTTAGGGTCGTTTTTTTTAAATGAAAAAAATTGTTTAACACAATATTTAGAGAATATTCTCCACAACCTTTAACCTTTTGCAACATTATAGGAAAGTTGCCGTCTAGACCCGGTGACCACTGTTAATTTTCCCAGAAAACCTATTCCTCGCTAAAAATTGATTTAATTTCTTCTAAGTGAGCAAGTGGCGTACCCTGCAGACTCACAGAGTTGATGCGGTGCTCCCTGCATCCCGGGAACTGTGTATTCATGAGAAGCTCTAAGGACTCTTCCATGGATTTTGTCCAGTTTCCTTCTGATTTCTTTAGAAAAGAAGGATTTCGAAATGTTCATTGTCATAAAACTCGAGCACATCAATTTTGCGGACATTGTTGTGGCGTTAGATGGTCCATTCACACGAAAAGGCAAAATAAAATATACCGGGACTATAAAGACGCACCCTGTAGAAAGAACAAACCTAAACGAAGTTAAGGAAGGAACCAGGAAATCCACAAGAGTTTTGCAGGGAGGGTCGTATTGCTCCTTTTTAACCAAATTTTATGAAACAAAGAAATCTATCTGTCTATCTATCTGTTTAGTCTGAATGGTGAGCAAGCATCGGCCGATAATGTTCTTTTAAATCTAATTACGTAACTTTAAACTTGTTTAAAATGATGAAATTAAAAATAGGTTCCGTTTTAAGGTTTTCATAAAGAATATTTGAAAAAGCGTAAGGGCTGGCCAGGACCTAGTGCAAGAGGTAAAATTGTGATGTATGGTGACCCTATACTCAGCATACCCAAAAAATTACCTTCTAATTGCAGAGTTAGGAGAACCGTCAAAAATCATGATCTTTTGATGTGAGGCTTTGCGTTGCTGAGTTAATATGTCAGGAAAAAATCTTTTAAAGGAATAGACTCTTTATTACCATGTGAAAATTTACATCCACAAATAGTGACTGTTTGGTGTGGTTTATAGGCTGGCGCCGATGACGCGAGCCGTATTTCTTCGAAAATGAGGTCGGCCAAGCAGTTACCGTGAATGGTGTTCGCTATCGCGAGATGATAACGGACTTCTTATGGCCACCAATTGAGAATATGGACCTGAACGATATGTGCTTCCAACAGGATGGTGCCACCTGCCACACAGCCAACGAAACAATGGCTGTTTTGCGCGAGAAATTCAATGGGCGTGTTATTTCACGTCGCGGCGATGTTAATTGGCCGCCACGATTATATGATTTGACACAGTTGGACTTCTTTCTTTGGGGATATTTAAAAGAAAAAGTTTGTCTGATAGAGGTAAACCACCGAAGTCGTGTCCGATATTTTGTTTCACACATATTTGTCATACATCCTTCTGTCTTAATAATAAAAGATAATTCTCTGAAAACTTTTTATTTTATTTACAATTAAAATCGCGCGTTTTTGTTAACTTACCTAGACATCTCTATACCCGATTCGTTCGATATCCAAAGCGGTAATTTATTTTGCCTATGCAATGCAGTGAGTATGGATCCCTCACGGACGTTGTATTTTATGTGTGAATGCGCTCTCGGAAACAGCCTTCTACAGTCAAGAACAATTTTAAATACCCAGAAGCCAGGTCCTCCACGTTTTCTTCTTGATTCCATACTGCATATAGAGCATGATCATGAATCATGTTCCTCCTGCATTCCATCTGGTTTATATTTGAAGGTGCGAGTTTTTGTACTTCCATGTCGGACATTCGCCATGATGTTATACTCATACTCACAGCTTCACTTGACAATGTTCGAAAGTCTCATCGCAGAATCCTTTGAACCAAGTTGATCCGTCCCATGTTTCTTGTCTTGTTGTCTGGATGTTTGGGTTTTGCGAATTCAAGTAACTACTGTCAGATGAACGACAGAGTGTTGGTGTATCTCCGATGAACAAAAAGCTATTAGCTTCTGCCTAGAGAAGTGGGGTAACATTGCATGTTGCATGTATACCATTTTTTGTTGGTGACTTTAGTTGAAGCACAACCACAAGTATAGAGTAGTAATCTTCTCAAAAGATTTAGACCATACTAGCCTGATCGTATCTTTGATTATATCAATTTGATTCTGTCCATCTTGGAAGACACCGCAGTGGTATAGTAACTTTGAATTATTCAGCAATTAAATTCCAATTGAAACCTGCTTAAATTCCATGCCAAAAAAAGGCTGTATGACCCAAATAGGTTATCGGGGATTTCAACTTCATACAAATTATTATTCTATTTAATATTTTACGTTTTCTAATAGGACATAAGCTATCTAATCAGTGGACAAACCGCTAAACACGTTGCCGTTGGCACACTTCTCCGAATGATATTCTCTGCAGATGTACGAGGAATAAAATTTAATTAATAAAATAAATATATATCCCGTGGGATAGCTACATTCAGAAAGAAATTCAAAGTCCGAACGCTGTCATCACAATCATAAAATCTTGTTTTTTATTTCAAGTTTGAGATACATTTTGCCTTTCACATCTTTGACACTCACGTAGTGCATTGACCATTATACAGATACAGCATGCTGCGCAGCAATACAAACTGTTCATACACATAATGGATGTGTGGATATTTTGCTAATTACCCTTTTACCCCCTGGGGTTTAATCTGTTCATAAAAAAAAAAAAAATAAAAATAAAAAAAAACTCCAACGTCAATTTTGTCATGTGCACAACCAAATTTGAGGTGAAGTGCAAAGTTATTAATAAAATGAAATGTATATATATATGTATGTGCTTGTCGCATGAAATTTGAACAGAAAGTAAATGTACTTTTACTATTCCTGGAAATCAGGTTGATAAATTTTCTTCAAATGCTTTTTGGCTTTTAATTGTTGTATCTGCTCAATATCTGTCATCTGAAGACTAAATTGAAGACCAATGGGGCTATTTTTCACAGTTGATCAAATTCATTATAGGTAACTTATGGCCTTTGATGTCTTACTTTAGGATACAAAATATTGGCCAAATGTTTTTAGGATAGAATACATCGTCAGCAATGGTTCGGGTAAAGAGTTGTGCTATAATGTGTTTTTTTTTTCAATCTTCTTCTTGAGCTGAGGCACGGGTCAACTATGGAGACACTATCTTCAACAGATTGGTCCATGCGTAAGATATTCCGAAATAGAAGCTTTAACGGCTTTTGTAGAAACCGCTACACTTTTTGGGCCTAAAGTAAATAAGGACAAGACAAAATCTATGTTAGCAACAAGTTTCTTTTCAGCACCTAAAATAGTCGACATTGAATATTAAGGGGTATGTTAGTGCCCAGCAGTTCCTGGATTACAAAGGTCCAAAATTAACAAAAATAGTGACTTAAACTATGAAGCACTTCCAATCATCGTAGAACCTTAATATGACTCAGTAATATCATTTGCGGAGTAAACCCAGGGAAAAATCTAACATTTGTGATTACCCATCAAGGAGGCGTGGTAGCAGCTCCCTTCCTTTAACTCAGCCCGATAAAAACTTCGAGATATGAAACTACACGTTGAGGTAGGTTTTGAAGAACAAACACCGAAACAAATAAATAACTCTGAGTATTATAAATAAGAGGCGTGGAAACCACCCATATATCCAACTCATTCTAAAATTATGCAAATTTTCATGTCAGTAGTTGTTTTTTAGATATATAAACTTGAGAACCTTGAAACGGGGTGATTACTTTCGGTAAAAATTCCTGCAGTTTTCCAAAATTTCCTTGAATAAAAAAAATCTTTACAAAAATTATATAAAAATAACTCAAAAAAACCTAAATGTTAAAGAAAAGCAAAGATATCTTGAAAAGTCAGAAACAAAAAGTACCGAGATCTTAAAAAGGAAGTCCAAGCTGGTAATTATGAAAAATTTACAAATGGCATTAAATTGAAATTATTAATCCGTTTTTAAAAAAGGTAAAAGTTTTTCTCCTGTCAATCGCTTTTTTATTATTTCTGTCAAATATTCGGCCGTACTAATAATCAAATTTGTTCTGGCAGTTAACTTAAAGTTTGTACACTTTCTTAAATCCATGTACCAATAAACAAATTAAGTTGTCGGATAATCGTTAACTGTTGGGTTAAATGTTAATGGTCAGAAAGCCATGTTTATGTCTAACATTAACTCTTATTTTCATTCTGTAATAATTCATTCTGCAACGGAATGGTTGCCGTGCATTAATTTATTTTTTGTATCAAATAAGCGTATAGTAATATATTTTGGAGTAAATTGTGTTAGTCGGAGCAATTAGGCTACTTCAAGGCTACTTGAATCCATTGGAAATTGAATTGAATATAGTGCACAAAGAACTCCTGATCGTCATATTTTAAAAATGGGTCAAATTGGTTTTTTGTAATTTTTCCTTTTTCGAGAGGTTGCCGATTCGTCAACTAGCATCAGATCGCTAGAAATATCTACGTCCCGACTTGAATTCATGTTTATTTACTTAATTTCTGCACCTTATTTTCAAAGTACCATGTCAGATGTTTTGACAAATAGATTTGACAGCAAATGTAATAGATTGAAAAAAAAGTCCTCGCGCTAGTAAAGGTGGAGATCAAATTATTTTTTGGTACCATTTCAAATATGCTGTACATTTTAATTTAAACTGGCAGTCAACTAATAGTCGACATTAGTGTTTGATTATTAGTAAGGCCGATTATATTTAATTACTACAAACTTCTGAGAGAATTTATTCCCACACCTCGAAATTTAGTAAGTTACTTGAAAAAGTGTCGGATTTCGACAAAAAAGGCAAAAAAATATGTTTGGAAATTTCTTCAAGTGTCTACCAAAACATGTAAACAGACACAATTTTAAAACTTGGATGAGAAAGGAAACCAGGTGTACTAAATACATCCATACGCCTGCAGATAGTGCATTTGTATCAGGAATGATTTAGCGAGCGTGACTTCGAGCAAATTAAGGAATATTGCGACGACTGGAAGTTGAAAATCAACTTCCAGAAGACGGAAACAATCCTGTTCAGGACCCCATTGGCTAATGCCACTAGGGATACCAGAAAAAACTGGAAAAAATTGGCCATTATTGGACAGAATGGGCAGGCATTGGCGGTGAAAAACGTGGTTACTTTCTTTCAATCTACTACAATTTAAATCAAAGTTGTTATCAAACAACAATAAATGTCGAAATCAGTTTTGTAGTTCTCAAAAAAAAAAAAAAATTCCAAATCAAATATTAAAAGTAGTTCGAGTGACGAAGGTTTATTTCCCGACTTGGAAATAATTAATGCATTATCATTACTTTGAAATCCCATTATTTTTTAGTTATTTTCGGAAGAAATAATGGATCTAGTCGAGACTGTGGTACAGAAAAGCTATACATACATCTGTCAAAATCGGTTTCTTCGTATATCAGTAGGTATTACCGTGTGGTAGTAGTAGAAGGTATTCTAGCACTAAGTATTGTTGCTCTTGATACCCGTGTCAATGTAAATGCGTTTTTAAAGCATTTTTAGTTTCATTAATTAATTGATTAACAAATAATTCTGTTAAAGCAATTATACATAGAAAGGGTTTAGTATTGAAATAATATGAGCAATCCTTAGAAACTTTTGTGCATTTTGATTTCCAACTAAAGCTCCTCATGTTATAAAGGGTGATTTTTTAGCTGGTTTGGTTTTGGCAACACTGGTTTTGACAGCTGACGTGTGTTTAGTACCTTGTGTCACTGTCAAACAGCTTCAGTTTGGTTTGCAATTTAACCATGGATCGTCTTACAAATGAACAACGCTTGCAAATTATTGAATTTTACTATCAAAATTCGTGCTCGGTTCGAAATGTTCATCGCGCGCTGCTTCCATTTTATGATCGGCATTCTCGACCTTCTGAGCAGTCTATTCGGAAGATTGTGACCAAATTTCGCACCAAATTTACTTTGTTGGCCATTAAACCACCAACACGTTTACGTACTGTGCGTATTGAAGAAAATATTGCGGCCGTATCAGCTAGTGTGACAGAAGACCGCGAAATGTCGATTCGGCGCCGTTCCCAGCAGTTAGGCCTTTGTTACAGCACTACGTGGAAAATTTTGCGGAAGGATTTGGGCGTAAAGCCTTTTAAGATACAGCTGGTGCAAGAACTAAAGCCAGCCGACCTACCACAACGCCGAATTTTTGGTGAATGGGCTCTTGGCAAGCTGGCCGAGGATCCGCTTTTTTATCGAAAAATTGTGTTCAGCGATGAGGCTCATTTTTGGTTGAATGGGTACGTAAATAAGCAAAATTGCCGCATTTGGAGTAAAGATCAGCCAGAAGCATTTCAACAGCTACCAATGCATCCCGAAAAAGCCACTGTTTGGTGCGGTTTATGGGCCGGCGGCATTATTGGGCCATATTTCTTCAAAGATGATGCGAATCGCAGCGTTACTGTCAATGGTGAACGCTACCGAGCGATGATAACAAACTTTTTTTTTGCCCGAAATTGAAGTTCTTGACTTGCATGATATGTGGTTTCAACAAGACGGCGCCACATGCCACACAGCACGCGAAACAATGGCGCAATTGCGAGGCGAGTTTGGTGAACAGTTAATTTCACGTTTCGGGCCGATCAATTGGCCGCCTAGATCGTGCGATTTGACACCATTAGATTATTTTTTGTGGGGGTATGCCAAGGCTAATGTGTATAGGGACAAACCCGCTTCGATTGACGCACTGGAAGCCAACATCCATGCATTCATTCGTGAGATACCGGCCGATATGTGTGAAAGAGTATGCCAAAATTGGACTCAGCGGATGGGCTACCTGAGACGCAGCCGCGGTCAACATTTGCATGAAATTATCTTTAAACATTAAATTGCAAGGTTCAAACTATCGATTCAAATAAATATTTAAATTATTTTTTCGAATTTTTTGTGTTTTTTTTTTAAAAAAAGTTCTAAACCTCTTAAAAAATCGCCCGTTACATATCGAACCTTTTCATTCGATGAGTGTACCAAGTAGGAACTATTAATATGGATATATTTATATTTATATGCATGTGGGGGATGTGATTTTTAAATAAATAAAACACCACAGATTCAATATTTTAATTTTGTTTAGTTCAAAATGAATTAATAATATAAATGCAAAGAATTTTAATAGCTATGGGTGCGGAGTGATAATGACTGTTTCTTGATGGGCTTTGAACTACTACTCAGCTTTGGAAAAAGAATCAATTAGAGGATTTGATGGTAAATATTTTTTAAGATTTGTTTGCGCATGCGTGTGTATTGTTTTGCCTTATATCGTCAAATTTATGATCTTCATCGTTAGTATGGACTGCGTCTAGACATGTTGTAATTTATTTATATTTTCTATTTCGTGCGTTGGTGTATTTGTTCGTCATCGTTATCGTTATCCGTATTGTTCCTTCCGAATCCTACATGTATTAAAATTTATTGCTTATTAACCTGATACCTTTCAGTACATTTGTATATTAAACTACCTACTTTAGGTACCATCATATTGTACAACAGGTAACACTTGCTTCGAAATGTCAGTTTATACTTGTGTAGTTACGACTTAAACATGGCTTTCCATACATAAATTTTATCCTCTCAGTTGTGACTAAGCTGGGCACTAAATTCTTTATTGGTACATGATTTGTTAAAAGTGTGAAGATTTTTATTTAAGCATTCACTAAATGTGATTATTAGTAAGGCCCATAGATGCTTGTCTTGCTGGAGCTAAGAAGGCTTTTGCTCTGACAAGAAGACTGTTTCATAGCAGTCAACTTGCTTCTAGAGTTAAGGTCATATGCTACGTGGCCCTAATAAGGCCCATCATCGCTTATGGCTATCCATTGTGGTTCAATATAGCGCCGTCGTATATGGAAAGGATTCGGGTTTTCGAGAGACATTGTCTTAGGTCATGTCTCGAGTTGTTTCGAACACCTGAACCTGAGTACATAAAATATTATCCCAACACGGCATTATATGATGGGGCTCACTTGAATAGGATTGACAATTTCCTCATTAAGGTGACTCGAAGGCACGTTGCGAGGGCGATGACCAGCGACAATAGACTGATCTTCGGGGCATACTACCCCAATGAAGCACACATGGAGAAAACGCTCCGATCTGGCTTTGTTCCGCCAGAGGCTTTTCTCCATATTAATAAAAAAGGGCTGGTACAGACGAGGGATAGTATCCCCGGTACTATACCACCGCTACCGCAGAGCGACTGATAAGCGGCTCACCTACGACGGGGACGTCGCTAATGCTCCCGAGCTCCTTCGTTTTAGTACCGCGATAGGGGGGAGGGATCAAATTGATACGGACACGCAATTCTCCGAATATTGGTGGCTTGCGGAAGGAATAAGGGAAGAGATACACATACCAAGTGCAAGTTTTTAAAAATTTTCTTGCTAAAATCATATTTAAAAATAAAAAGGTATTAATAATTAAGGCGAAAGGTAATAGCAATAAGTGATATAGTTAAGCTTAGAGTGTCCGCATGAGGACCATTAATCTAGTATAAGTATCCTGTTAATTTTAACTTAGATTTAATCATTTCTAGTCTAGTATGTAAGATCTTTTGGAAATAATAAAAATGAATTTAAAATTGGAAAATTGAATTGATTTAGCGAGCAAAGTGGAATGTATAGACATAACTTTAACAAAACATAATAGATGATATTACGACTATGCCAATGCCATCCGTCAGTCTGGCTGTATGTCTGTCTGTCTGTGTGCTCGGGCGCCGTATGGCGAAAAGGTTTGACATATTTGATGAAAGTTGGTATATCAGTTTTTTGGGGTTACATCTCGAGGCGTGTTTTTATTTTTCGCTTTATCGATTGAAATTACGCTACCTTACATATAATTATTTTGGGTGAAAATCACTTATCACTTTTTTTCTAGAAAATGCTTCGATAGATTTTGGTCTTTATTTTTACTAAGAATATTTGGGATGGGACCAAAAATACTGCATACTCAGTTCTTGGAAAAAGATTCGAATAACGCTAATTTATAAAACCGCCAATATTTCAAAAACTAATAAAGGGAATTCCGAAAAATCTGCGTACTTTGATTTTAGAAATATTTTTATCTTAACTTTATTTTTCCTATAACGATTTCCTTCAGTTTAAATTAAATTCGTTTACTCAAAAACGGATCCAACGATTTTGATAATTTTTAACAATTATGTTGAATGTGTGCAATGTGTGAAATTACATCAAAATCGGAGATGCTGCTTTTGAAAAAACTTAATTTTGCAAAACCAAAAATGTGGTTTAAGTGCGATTTCATCATCATCATCATCAATCATGTAGCGAGAAAGTTTCGTATGACGCAGTCTTGCACTTTTTTTTTCTCTTTCATGAGACACTATGAAGACCGCGCTTGCTCATAATATTGTGAGATTGCTTACTCGCTGAAGCTTACTCGTTGCTGATTCAACCGTTTTACTCAAGGTTAATATAGCGGTATCATCCGCAAACTTAGCTACTGTTGCGCCTTCTTCCTGCGGAATATCTAGTTTAAAAATTAAAAACGAAGTTTCGGCTTTCGACGGGTACAAACGTGTTGCTTTTCTTGCTCTCAATAAGTTAAAATTATGGTTAAATTTGTTTCTTAATTTTTATTACACTATGACCATAAATTGTGCTAAATGTAATAAAGTCGTCACCAAAGACTTTATTTTGTGTGGCGGTATTCGCGGTCTAAAATTTCATGAAAAATGTGCTATTTTATCTGATAGTTCCTTGAACTTATTTAAAGTTGAGCATACATTTTTCTCGGAAAAGTGCTAGTGTTCCCGTACTTGGTTTAGTTTGTAAAGTTGTTCAACAATTGGTTGAAGAGATTTAAACATTGAAAAACTGTGCAAATTTTCATCAGACAGGGGCAGCAACAACAAAGCCCATTTCTAATAATAAAATAAATAAAATAAATGTGCATAATGCAAAAAAAAAACAACAGTCATTCAGCAATTATGGCTAATGATGATCGTGATCGTAATGATGATAATGTCACTGTGTCAGTCAGCCCAACTGAAATTTTAACAATGTCGGTCAACCATTAAGTCTGCAACGGATACCTGATCAATTGTAGAGTGCCCTGTTCTGAATCCGAATTGGTGATCCGGTAGTAGTCGGCGTTTTTCGATAATCGGATGTAATCGCTTTAAAATGAGTTTTTCAAATATCTTCGACATAATTGGCAAAAGCGATATTGGAATACAGGATTTTTTTTATTATATGGAGGTTTTCCTGGCTTAACAACCATTAAAACCTCAGCTATGTTCCACTGTCGGGGGACATACAAAAGCCTTATCGAAGCGTTTTTGAGATAAACAAACTAATTAGTGCTTTTCTGTGCAGCTGTTTAAGAACCTGTCCCTTATTGACAGAGTTGGACTACCGATACTTGTCTTATTTGATATTTATTGTCATATACCGTTGGAATAGCATCTTCAAGTAGCGTCCCACCGTCTCTTCAAGGTGTTCGGCAAATATTTCGGCCTTTCCCTTGCCTCCTTTCGCCCTATCCGAATTATTTTTTCGGATGGGTGGCACTTGCATCTTTGGATTTTTCATGCCTTTCATAGCTTTCCAAAGCGAATAGTT
Source organism: Ferdinandea cuprea (assembly GCA_963576555.1). Taxonomy (NCBI): domain Eukaryota; kingdom Metazoa; phylum Arthropoda; class Insecta; order Diptera; family Syrphidae; genus Ferdinandea; species Ferdinandea cuprea. Next base: position 136,622,066 of record OY754958.1, read on the forward strand.
GGAAGTTTTATTCGCAGTGAGGCTTTCGAGATACGTCACGATTTTTAAAGTCCCGAATCTCTTTTTAAGTTAGCTGGTAAAATTTTTTAGAATCCTTTTATCCTACAGAGCACGAGATTGCTGCCATTTTTTGCGTGCTTTTCGTTTTTACTTTACTAAGCTGAAGTACGTTCCGCGCTGAACTTTGGAAGGGATGAATTGATTCACTTCGTCTTCGAGTTCGTATGGTATTCGACTTTTCTAAAGGAGTCCCAATTTTTTTGATAGTCAGTCTTGGGCGGTTCCTTTTTGGCGCCAACCGCAGGTAGTATTTATCAGAACGAACGGGGAATGGTCTGAAGAGAGATCAAAACTTTCATTAGCGAAGTCAAAAGCATGGCGTCCTCGCGCATAAAGACTTCTAAGCCAGGAGTAGGCCAAAGAAAAGTGATGAAGAGCGTGTCATTGTTAGAAATGCATTTCAATTGGTTTCATTTTATAAAACATTTCAAAAACACCTAGTTGCGCAGTTGATTTTTCTGTCAAAGCAAATCTTTTTCTTGGCCAATTTTTGTCAAATGAAATTGGTAATGCTTCTCGCGTCTATATCATTTCAACCCCTTTTCTAAATGAGAATTATGAGAATATCCTCAAAACTCTGGTTTTCATTGATAAAGTGGCTTTGCAAAAATATTTCTAACGATTAAACCTATCAGCAAATAAAAGAGTGGTGTAGCGAACTGCAGACTTCAAACACCATTTTCAGGCCGAGCACCGCTTGAACACATAACCGTCATTCCATTGATTATCTAACGCCAGCAACAACAACAACAACAGCAACTAACTACCGCTGTGCTCGCTCGCATCCATTCGCAACGAAATCCAAATTGAAAATGAAAGACCTTAGAAATCCAGTCTCGATGCTGGTCACGAAATAAAAAGTTATTTACTTGCGATTTCGCCCAAGCGTAAGAATTCCCACTAAGAGAACCGTTTCCGTTGGTAGAGCTGTAATCTTACAGCACTTTCTTGTATGCTGCCCGCCGTCCATACAGATGAACAAAAGCTCATCTTAGAGTTCTCTTAATCATACTCTCATACCTTGGCAAAATTCACCTGTTAAGCTTTTCTTTTTTTCCTCCACCATTATGAGAGACAGAGAGAGAGAGAGAGAATCTACTCTCGAGGTGACTGTGTTAGTGTATTACTCAACAGTACAGCAACACACAAGCTCATCACATCTATGACGACAATGGCAATGACCTTTTACCACATACAGAGGCAAAATTGCGCGATTCCTTTCCATCGGCTTGTTCGTTGTCGCTGCTATTTGAGTTCTGGAAACCTGAAATGATGGTCTTTGCCAAAGCAGAAGATGAAAAAGCAGCAAGAACAAGAATACAAGAAACGTGGTATGGTGGTGGTGGTGTCAAAGAAGAAAGGGTTGCCCGCCTGCCTTTGCGGGCTAGCAAAACAAATCAACAAACTAATCAACCAACCAAATCTACTGTGGTAGGTTGGTTCGATTATGGCTCGATCGTTTGGGTTGGCTATCTCGCTGTGCGGATGATGAAGATGCGACGACGACGACGACGACGACGACACGACGACGTTTCGAAATCCCCACCTTTTTCTGAGTGCAAAGTCAGGTTTATTAATTTAAATAAATTATTATTGTTATTAGCGGTTGAGATATGCCCATTTGATGGACCAGCTTCAGTCTGTGCGTCTTCTCCTCTTGCTGGATGGACTTTCTTTGCTTCGATTACCTTTCTCCATCCAATGAGCGGTGGATGAAGTGATGACTGAATTAAGTTGATTGTCTCTATGATTAACACATCCTTGGGATGTGAAAGGAATCAGGTTTTTAGAAGGCGCCCTTACACGGTCTACGTCTTAAATAGGAATCAGAGACACATAATAATGTGTATATCGTGAGGAGCTCTCTTTTTTGCTTAGATAATACTTCAGCAATGAAAAAGGCTGTTGGAATGCCTTACATTTCAAAGAGCAAAAGGAACCCAAATATTTCCATATAAAATTGTGTCATTTGGTCCTAGGTAAAAACCCCCAAATATTTTGTGACAATTGCCACGAATTTTCTTTTTTTTTCAAAATTTTGTTGAGCCTTTTTTTTTAAATAACCCCAGAAAAAGTGTTTTGGGAAATATGCCCAAAAATTATTCCAAAAAACTAGCTTTTTTGGGCGTAATTTCCATTTAACTTTTTGGTTCTTTTTCCTAAAATTTGGCGTAATTTCCTTTCTAATTTTAGCTTTTTTTCCAAAACACTTTTTGGCGTAATTTCACGGAGCCGATTTTTCCTACCCAATAAAGAGGTATTTTTTCAGATAGTCAATCAAATCCTTGGGATCAGTCTCTAATCAGGACCGTAGATTGCCGATCGCCTCTTAAGGAGGTAGAACAGCAGTTTGTTTGGTGCCCGGAATTAAAATGCTGATAATTTCAGGCATTATGTCCGTGGACCTTATTTTAGCCAATCAATTAAGAAGCACCTCTCTTATCTGGAAAAAGTGATTTGCTATTTGTAAGGCTGGATGCTACTCAGAGAACAAACCTTGGGTGGAAAAGTGTCTAACGACCAAACAGATCTGGCCAATTCTCGATCTGAAAAGTTCGAAAATGACTAGATCTCTCTAAGAAGCATTCAAGTAGCATTCTATGAGACATTTGTAGAAGTTCAGAAACTAAGAGTTAAAAGAAAAGCTTTCTTTCTCTGAAGAACTTAGTGATCTTTCTGACATATGCTTTAAACTTCACCATCGCTTCGTCAGAAGCTGGAATTCTTTTAACGAGATGCTTTTTCCTAGATACCTGCGGTATCACAACAAACAAATATTGGCCTAAGTGTGTCGTTCTTATGCTGATTTATGACTACCTATCTTCCTACCTAACCTTAACTAACGGCAAGATAACATAAATTTTAGTTAGCTATTCAGTTGAACCTCTAAAGATCGGCAGTTCTTTCGCACTTTGGTTGACGAATTAGAGGGGGCGGCGTATCAACGTATCTTTTCTTCATTCTGACCGTAAGCTTTTGGTCCATAAGCCTTAACATAAGCACTACAAGAAGTAGCTTACTTAGGTTTGTAAATATTTTTCAAGTGGCTCACTGGATTCTTCGCTGCCCTTCCTCATGAAAATCTTCTCAAAATATTGACTTTCAGAATCGGAATATGGCGGTAGGTGACCTCCATTTGTTTCAAAAATTGAATCTCGCACATCTTGGTTGAAGAAGCTAGTCTTTAGGCCCTGAATGCTGTTTAGATTTTACAACAGATACTTTAGGTATCACATCCAGAAACATTTTGTCGAGAACGAACCTCTCTCTGTCTGTTGCTACCCTGCATTGTGTTCAAAATACCCTTACAGGTCGATCCAAATGCTGCTGATTTTGGCATATAGTTCAGCGGTATAATGGAACATTTTTTTAGCATAAGAAATTTTTGTCCTTTTTTTGGTGACATATGGCTTGTTGAGCTATTCACTCGGCTATAAATTTTGAAGCACTAAATTTTACTTGTCGCCACAGATTTATAGTGTAAAGTACTTGGCCGAAACCCGCGCAGTTCTTCTTTTCATCAGATATCGATCAACCTTAAGATTCATACTTCTCAATTGTGTGATTGGTCACTTCTTACTACAGCCAAGGTACATATGTGGATATGTCAGGTGTCACAGCAACGTAGACGATTTAACATTGAACCGCTAAAAGCTGCCAGAACCTCTTCCTGTCGCGTATTCGAAAATATCTTAAAATGTCATTTGCAGGCAGCATCAAGTGCACCAAACGTGTTATCTCATGCTCCTGCTTCCTCAATACAAAAGCATAAGCATTACTTGCGATTGTAAAAATAGGGAGGGACTTCTCCAAAAGAAAAGAAGTAAGTTTCGTCAATGGAACAGAACAGAGATCTGTAGAGATGAACAAGAAAATCTAAGTAATGTGAAGTTAGCATCGTCACTTGACAATGAAAGTAAAAAGGGTGGAAGGTCCACATATCGTATCATGTGTTCGTTGATCATCGTAGATTTTCTAAGCTGCATTAAGCTGGTATAAGTCTCCTGAACATGCCCCAGAAATCCATTTACTATTTTCAAATCCTTCTTGATTATATCAGATCGACATCCTCTCAGAATCAGAATAAAATTGTAGACATAAAAGGTGAGAAGAGTTAGGTTTCAAGCTCTGTATGGTCGAGTTATAATTTACATTTTATTTATGTTTACAAGGAAAACAAAGGGTCATTCATTTTTCGATTTCGAAAGTAAAGCTAAATAAAATTTTTTTTTTAGCTTCTGACTCGCCGATGCGATTGGACTGCACCTCGACCTAAAAGATCTTTTGTGATAAATGTCAAAAAAATTGTTTAGGAGAGTAGCGCCTCTACAATCCTAGTACAGCTAATGATACGTTCAGCAGAAGAATTATTTATAGCATCAGTGCTTATTACTTCTCTAAGAAAAGTTGTGTTTCTAGTTCCGTATAGGGCCGGGCACTCGCATATGATGTGCTCTGCGGTGTCGTCTTCTTCAAGACGAAGTCGGCACTCCGATGAGTCGACTATTTTTAGTTTATGCAAGTGATATCTTAATCTGTGTTGATCAGTAAGGTATCCAATAAGATTTTTTATATCATTCCTCGAAAGATAAGGTAGATTTTAACCCATTTTGGTTTTGTTCCTGGTAGTACTGACTTGGGTCAATAATTGGCGAGCTAAAGGCTCCAATGGATTCGAGACGTTGTTCCTTATTTAGTTTGGTTGTCGCGGATTCTTAAGTAGTTTTCTTCCACCATATAACAGAAGCGTAATCATTGATATATAGATCCAGTGAGTGATCTTTGGTGAGACACCCCAGGTTTTTTCATACCTGCGGCGGCAGGCCCAGAAAGCGTTAGGCGTTGTTTTTTTTTATTTTATTATTAAGGTCTGAGTTCCAATTCAGTCTTTTACCTGAGATCACTCCCAGATATTTTACCTCGTCGGAATACTCTATGAGATAACCATTTATGGAAATAAAAATATAAAACACTTACAGCGATACATTTTTTATGAAAATTTTATTTCAATATAAAGTTTGGAATGCACGATTCAACCTGGACGATGAAGACCAATTCCATCCACCCGACCTTAACGAAGTGAAGGTAGCCATATCTAAGCTTAAGTTCAACAAAGCCGCGGGAGCAGATGGCCTTACCATCGAGTTATTGAAAGCGGCAGGCGATGATGACTTAGTTAGGAGCATGCACCAACTCATCCCTAAAATATGGCCGGAGGAAAGTCGAAAAGTGGTCGATGAATGGAACTGCAGCATTGTTTGCCCGATCCTAAAGAATGGAGACCCTCTGAACTGCGCTAACTACAGATGTATGAGTCTTCTTAACATCGCGTACAAGATCTTATCTGCCGTAATATGTGAACGCCTGAAACCTTTCGTCAATAACCTGATTGGTCCCTACCCTATCAGTTTGGCTTCAGGCCAGGAAAGTCTACCGTCGCCCAAATATTCACACTACTGCAAATCTTGGAGAAAACCCAAGAAGCCCAAATCGATACACACCACCTTTTCATCGATTTTTAGGCCGCCGATGACAGCATTTATAGAGATGAGCTATACAGCGCAATGTGTAGTCTTGCCATTCGAAAGGCACTATCTTTCAAAAGTCTGTCCATCTGCTGGCCTACGTCGCCGGCATCGACATCGACTGGCGCGTTCGTGAGTATTGAGATGGAAGCGTCGAAGATGGGTTTGGCAGTCAATTAGGGCAAGACAAAGTATATGTTGTCATCAAGAAAGTACACACAACACCGACGTCTCGAACAGAATGTCACTATAGACAGGTGGTCAAGGACTTTGTCTACCTAGGCTCCGCAACGAACTCAGGCATTGATAGCAGCGCCGAGAGTAAATGAAGAATAACTGTTGCCAATCGCTGTTTCTTTGGGCTAAGAACGTAATTGAGTAGCAAAGCTTAATTGCTCGACCAACTAAAGTGATCCCTTAGTTCCCAGTCCATCTCTATGGTGCAGGCGCATGGACTCTATCAAAAGCGGATGAGTTGGTTGTTTTGAGAGGAATTTTTGGTGAATGGAGGAGGAGATACAACTACGAACTTTACGGGCTGTACAGCGACTTCGAATTTGCCAAAAGAGTGAAGGTCCAACGACTGAGGTGGCTGGGTCATGTAGGGCGAATGGACGTGAATACTCCTGCCCGGAAGATTTTTGAATCCACACCCGAGGGACTGCGCAATAGAGGAAGACCACGACTCAGGTGGCGCACGCAAGTGAAACCAACTTACCGTGCGAAACTGGAGACAGGTGGCTAAAGATCGTTCTGGCTGAAAATGATTTTTGGTTGAGGCCCAGGTCCACCCCGCACCGTAGCGCCACCAAGTAAGTAAGTTTGGACTTTGCCATTAAGTGCAGAAGGAGGTTCGCTGCATGCGATTCTTTTGAGGTAATTTTTAAAAACTTTTTCGCACATTTTGGGCGGTATCTTGGCCATAACTTTGTAATGATGGTTTTTATTACGTCTAGAGATCGGGGATTATTCGCGTAAGCACGATGTTTTGCGTAGCCCCACAGAAAAAATTTAACAGTGTCAAGTCGCATAATCTTAGTGGCCAATTACACGACGGAAAAACTTCTTACGCAATAAAGCCATAATTGGTCGTATTGTTTGATTTGTTGCCCCGTCTTTTTGGAACCACGTATTGTCTAAGCTAGGATCTTCAATCGACGGCCTAAACAAATTGGTTATCAATCGAACATATCGCTCCGAATTGACTGTAACCGTCTGTTCATTGGCATCTTCGAAGAAAGACAAACCAATGGAACTTCTCGACCATAGAGCACTCCAAAACGGCAACTCTTCGATCACTTGTGGGTTTTCTGAGCCCTATATGCGGCAATTTTATTTGTTTATCCACCCAGACAGTGAGAAGAAAATGTTGTTCGAAAAATCGATGTTCAACGTCTGCTGTTCCAACACCCAAAAATAGTATCAACGACGGCGCTGTTAATGGTTGGCAGGCTTCAAATGTTGCGTAATTTGAACTTTTTACTCCATAGTGAGGTGTACGACACGTTCAATTGCTTTAAACGCCGGAAAATCGACAAATTCGGATCATTAGCAACAAATTCACTTGCAGCAGCAATATTTTCGACTGAGCCTGCGTTACGACAACAGCAACGCTTCCATTCTTTTAAAATTTCTTCTCAATTTTACTGATTGCTTGCTTGACGACCATAACCATCGCGTACACCATTTGTAGTAAGTTTTAATAATTTTAACGCGACCCATTATCGTAAATGCGAAAAATTCGACTAAATATGTGACACTTCAAATGACAGGTGTCAAATGCCAGCGCTACCAACTTGAAACCACGAAGTGAATGAACCTGTAAAACAAAACAAGTCTCTATCTTGCTAGTAGCCCAACTTCTAATAATTTTAAACTACGAATTGAAAGGAGATTGTATTATGTACTTAACTTTCTAAATAATGGCATGGCTTAATTATGTATGTATGCATTATTGTATCAATTTACCATTCAATTTCGCACCACGAGCATGGTCCACTTGACGATCTACCTCATTTTGCTATGATCATTTGAATTTGTACCATAAGAAAAATATTAATTCGCAAACTTTTTATAAACCAAAAATTCACTGTCATAAACCGTTAACTGCTAAAAAAACCAAAAAAAAATTATTATCCTCCAAAATTTTATTAATTGCGAATTTTTTTATGGCAAAACCGATTAATAGAATTTTTTTTTTTCATTTTAATTAGGATAGCCACGAGTTTGTATTCATTTTCATTTTTATCGTTTAATTATGAAAAAATTATAGCAATAGAGGGAAAGAATGAAACGTTTCTTTTATGACCAATTTTTAAGAAATCACATTAATAAATTTTGTTAATTTCATTCGGGGGAAATCCTGATCTTTGGTTTTTTTTTTTTTGTGATGGTTTGGATCAAATAGCATAATTTGCTGTTTTTTTGTTGAATGTGCGCATAAAAATGTTGTAACAGTAAGTTTTATTGTGACTTGTGATTTATTGCAATTGACATGAAGCAGAAGTAGAAGAATAATTGTGTGCAATTAATTTTGGCGATGCAATTCATTTCGTTCCATAAGCTGCGCACTTTAATGTTGTCAATTGGTATGGGTTGCTCTTTTATCTCACAGCTTCAATAAATGTCAAACTTAGACAGGTAATAGTTCACAGTGTTATATCTTGACAAGAGGGTCATCATTATTTTCTATCGATCTATAAGTGTGCCTTTTTGGGATAATGGAATAACCTAAGCAATAGCAAAGCGTACAGACCTACGGTACTCCAATTATTATTATGCGAATTATATGGTCCGCCATTTAACGTTTTCTTTTTTCAACTAGTGCTTATTTCGCGAATGGTAACACTTAGCTCATGTCTGATTTGACAGATAATTAGTTTTATCCTTCCGCTGAACGAATATGGTTGTGTATACGATTGAACAACGCTGGGAAATATTGCGACATTCCTTTGAAAATCATGGTAATGTTGCAGAAAATTGCGTACGGGTTTTTGAAGAAGAGAAGCACCGTCAGCTCCGTATGTTCGTTATCTTGTGAAAAAAGTGAATGAAACTGGCATCCTCATCGATAAACCAAAGCGTCAAAAGCCAAAAACAGTGCGTACACCCGAGAAAATTGCTGTTGTGGCACAAAGTGAGCATGAAGCGCCATCAACATCAATTCACCGTCCTTCTCAACAATTTAACATTTCGGAGACATCATTGAGACGAATTTTGCATATAGACCTTGGTATGACGCCATACAAAGTCCAGTTGGTTCAGGAGTTGAACCCAACTGACCATCCAATGCATATTCGCTTCGCTAAGTGGGCCTGCGATCGACTTAGAGAAGATGCCGATTTTGCCAAAAAAAATCATCTTTTCAGATGAAGCTCATTTTGATCTTGGCGGGTATGTAAACAAGCCAAATTGTCGCATTTGGGGCACAGAAAACCCGCACAGCCGATATACCCAAAACGAGTCACTGTTTGGTGCGGATTTTGGTCCAGAGGCATAATTGGGCCATTTTTCTTCGAAAATGAGCAAGGAGTGGCCGTTACAGTCAATGGCGATCGTTATCGGGCCATGTTGAACGATTTCTTGTTCACAAAAATTAAAGAGGAGGATATTGACAGCATTTGGTTTCAACAGGACGGCGCTACGTGCCACATTGCCGAAGCTACACTCGATGTTTTGCGCCCTGTTTTTGAAGATCGCATTATCAGCCGCAGAGCTGATGTCGTTTGGCCACCGCGGAGCTGCGATTTGACACCGTTGGACTATTATTTGTGGGGTGCCGTAAAATATAAGTGTTACGCCGACATGCCAGAGACAATTGAAGCTTTAAAGGACAATATTCGTGAAGCCATTGGTGAAATACAGCCGCACACAATGCACACAACGCACACAATCGATAATGTGCTTCAAAATTGGACCGATCGTGTAGGCTACTGCATGGCCAGCCGAGGCAGCCATTTGAATGAAATTATTTTCCATTATTAACCGGAAGGATTGTACTTTCAAATAAAAAAAGAAATTTAAGAAAATATTCAGTAGTTTTTTTTTTATAGCATTTTCAAAAAAAAAAAAAGTTATTTGGGGGTCCCTGTAGAATAAGTACAAAATTAAAGATCTGAAATGTTCACATATATATAAGACCAAACTTCATAGATAGATAGATATCTTTATTTTCAGCAAGAATATACAGTCTTAAAACTACTATTGCACAATTTACAGAGATGCGGTTATTACTACCTTACTACTGAAATTGAATATTGTTCTTAACTATTATATAATTTAATTTTAAATACTGAATATTGGAGGAGAAACTGATGGGAAAAACCTCTATACAAATGAGAGGAGTGGTGGAGGATGACCTTGATTTCAGGTAAGCGTGAACGTGTTCTTACATTACGTTAAATACAATATAAAAAAATTAACATAAATATGAACATGAAGATAATTAACAAATATAAACAACTTAACAGTTATAAAAATAGTTGAGTGTACAGAAACAAATAGTTTAACATATATTAATATATAAATGACCACATGAATGATTTTCGTAAAAAAAAAATAAACAAATAAATAAATGAACAAATGAATAATGAATAATGAATAAATAAATAAATAAATATATAAATAAATATATAAGTTATAAGGCAATAAAGAACAACCCTCAAGGATTTCTATTAGATAGAAGACCTGAAATCAAGTGATTGTCCGATGAACTGCACGACCTATTTTAACAATTCTTTCGCTTTGTAAAGATGCCAGTATACTATGCGAGGAATTGCTATGCTGGATTGCTTGTGGACTGCGATAGTGCACTTCGTCTTAGGTAAATATGCGGAATCTTCCAAGCGTTGATATTCGCAGATGGGAATAGCTTGCGGAGGGCAAGAAACATTGCCGTTTGCAGTGATAGCCAAGCCGTACTAAAAGCGTTGCTTAACCCTCTCACCTCGTTAAAGATAGTGCTCGAATACAAGCTAAACACATGTGGAAAGTGCCGAACACCTAAGCTTTTAACAAGCGTAGCTACTTCTCATCTGTCATCTGTTCATTAAAGTAAGGTAACGAAATGGTGGTACAGTAGACCAGTATTTGTACTTGGCCGTAGCCACCTCCGACAAAAAAAGAAAATGTAGAAAATGCCTTTATAAATCGGTTGGACAATCCGCTTCATTCTCCACTATTTATTTTATTTTGTCTGTGACGTTTTGTCAGCTTTGTGTGCTTACTCAAACGCTTGCACGAAGATATAAAAATTTAAATTCTCGAAAGGCTTACTGCAAGCACTTTCCTCGCATAGTGTGAAGGCACCTTCATGGTATCACCTTCCGGATCAATAATGCTCTGTTAAGAAGAAGGTGGATGAAAGTAATTAAGGCGGATCGAAGGGCGATATAATTGGGACAGGGATGAATGGAGGAGGGTTTAAAGAGGGAGATAACTACTTCTGGAACTTCTGGGACTTACTCTGGCTCTACCGGGTCAATTTAAAAATTCCTTTTAATATGAAACCTTCACTTTTGACCAAGTACAGGTTATCTAGATTATCTTATATTATATGCCCCCTCTACAAGAAAGGCGATCCTATGTCTTGCAAGAAATATCAAGGCTCATAGTTGTAATTCCAAGAATTTCCAAGGTACTGTGTGAACGTCTCCAAGCCTTCTGCAACACACTAATCGGCACGTTCCAGTGTGGCTTCCGGCCCGGCAGATCGACCATAGACCAAATTTTCATACTAAAGCAAATCCTAGAAAAGACTAACGAATTTCAAGTCGAGACTCACCATCCCTTTATCGACTTTAAATCCGCATATGATAGTATTCATCATCAGGAGCTCTACGTGGCGATGGCCGAATTCGGGATCCTGGCCAAACTTATCTAACTGTGTCGTGTGACGCTGGAGAAAACATCGAGTGAATGGACAATAATGCTCCAACTAAGAGAATTATTTTCGAATCCCAGCCCCAGGTTCGACACGACAAGGAAGACCTTGATCAATGAGGTCAATCGTGTCCCCTTCTGGATAAGTAGAGGTTCCTTAACGAAATTGTCACCAGCGAGCGGAGTCACGGGCATAGCCGTGATTGGTTGTTTTGTTCGGTATATATTGCAAGAAATGGAATACAAACCATCGCCGTCAAGTTCCGACAATTTGGAATATTCAGTTGTGAATGTGAGTGTTGTGAATTCGAATAGTACAATGAAGTCAAAAAATTACCCAAAACGCAGAAAGCACGAAAAAATGGAAAATTAGCCATTCGTGGAGCGACTTAGAGCAGCTTCCCATTCCTGCTTCATTTTTGGGAATCTATTGTCAAAATAAAGCATTTCAATCTTCACTAGTAAATAGCACAGAGCACACACATATAAACGTCACGAAATCGAAATAATGGGAAAGGTGACATTTGTCATTTGATGAGGCAAGTCACTACCATGTGATCGTAATTTTTTCGCTCGTCATTTAATGACATCCCTACGGAAAATTCTGCATGACTCGCAGTGTTGTCCTCCATTTGATATTGGGATAAAAATTACGATGATAGTCATTTCGTGTTATCGCCATTTTTTCGCAAATGACCAAAGACGAAGCGTACCTTGAATGTTACTCTAATAGTCTCTAATAGTTACCTCTAAGCCAGCACCGTATATCTTTTTTTTGAACCAATATATGGTCAGGATAGTTAATGGTCATGTATAGCTTCCTCGGTTTGATATAAGAATTTGCAGAATTTCTTGGCTCTTCAACTGATTTGGATATAATTTAATTTTTATTATTTTTCCCTTTTTTAAATTTAAATTAAATTAGGAACTACAGTCACGCCACAATGTCACTACAAAGTAAAAGTAATTTATTAGAGTTCACATACCTTCAGCCATCAACCTCGGTGGGATTTGCTTACAGGTTAAACAAGACAAGAATATTTACATGCCACCTACAGGAGCCACAAACGGTTGTTGTCTGTACTTTTATCTTGAAAATCAATGCAAAAGTACACACAATTATAACCAGATAAATCCCGTTTATTCAACGTCTTCAATTTATCAATAGATTTAGTGTTTATTAATTTGTAACCAATAGATCCTGTCTCGAATACTTTGTAAATATATTCCACATATTTATAGATGCGTGACAATCTGCATCTACATCTTTCTATTAAAAAGTATCTTACAGCAATGCTGTGACATCCTGATTGGTTAATTGCAATTGCGTGGAAATATGACGTATTTCTTGTTCTGCAGTTGTTGCAGTAGATGAGGAGAATCCAAGTAGCTCCCCTTGTTTCTATGCATGAAACCAAACCACACTTACACACTGCGATGACAAATAACTACATAAAGTCGGTCTTGCCAATTATATATGACCAAACGATATACTATTGCATAAATGGATTGTGTCACTGCCAGTGTGCCAGTAGCGATGGCGATAACATTGACAAATTAGTCAAAACCAACAATTACAAAGAAAAACAACAACAAACAACAAAGATACCAAAGTAGCCGACATTAATGGTCCCCATTTATAGGGTTGGATTCGAGCTTAAACACGATATTCCGTCCAATTTGAGGTTGAGTTCGGTTCTTTGGTCTTGGACTTGGCATTGGCGAACAGCGACGATCATTGCCCGCAAAACTAAACAGACACTAAATGCGGTTTGTTAAATGTCTATACGGTAGCAGCAGTAGTGGTGCTGGCGAATCACTCCCTGGAATTAGGACAAGTCGCGCATATTTAATTATGACATGCGTGACACAATTTGACGGTTATGGTGCGTTAAAATGTTCTTGGAAGGGAACGACGAACGATTGGATCGGAATACTTCAGTAAGTGTTTTTTTTTTTTTTAATTTTATTTTAGCAAAAGATTGATTGAAGGGGAAGATAGCAACACAACCGTTTACGGGGATGACTTCTTCCTGTCTTTAGAAGTGCGTGCTGGATATTCCGGGTTTCTAATGAATATTTATGTTCTCAAGAATGCGAATAGATTGGAGTAGATGGATGAATAAATGTATATGGATGGTGACCATTGTAGATGCAGAAGTACTTAATTGCTGCGATGGTGATGAAAGATATAAGAAAATTGCGAAGGAAAATCACTTTGCATTTGAGCTCTGTCGCAAGTTTGACATTTAAAGATGACTTGCGCGACAATTTCCAAATGAGGTACCGTTCCTATACCATCGTAGAGTAGTCCAGTAGCAAGGCATTACTGCTCAAATACTACCAAACTTTGGTGAACCTGGATATGCTAGGAGGATTATAGTATCCAAAGAGTAGTCAGCTCAGTTATCTTATACTCTGCTCCGGTTTGACTCGCTACAAAAGAAACCAAGAGAATACTGTCGTCCGCATACAGCCTATTGAGAAATTATAGACATAGACAAAACGAGTACATTTGGATAAGAACTACCACCTTACGCAGTTCCTGTGTGGTCACGGCGCGGCGGCTATAGCAAATACTTGCACCATTTCGAACACGATATTTCCCCTTTGAGCGCAGAATGCTCAAACGAGGAGGAAGATACGCAGCAAGCCGTTTTTCGCAGTGGAAAATTCATCTTCACAATCCAACGTGACTCATTGACTGAATATTGTGGAATACAGTGGGAGGAAAATTGGATGGAAATCGGCACACTTGTGAAACTAGACGAGCTGAAGCAGCAAATACAAGAAGCATGGCATAAATTGCTAACCATCTCCACGAAGTAATACCTAACGACAGTCTCGGGGGAGAGGTACCTTGCCTATACCATCGTGGACATAGTGGTGTGGATTAGTACGTAGGCGCACTCCTAGCATCGAATATTTTGGCTGTTGCAAAACCTGCATGTTGACGGCACGCGCTACCGCATCTTAAGAATCTACCAACGCACAGATTCTCAAAAATTAGGTATTTAGAATATTCTCCAAGAAGATGACTCCATTCATTGCGCAGCGAAGAAGGTGTTCCGCTAAACCTGTATACTGCGTGAAAAGTCCACTTTTGTTGTTATGTAGTGCTCAAAACTGTATCGATACGTTAAAGAACTAGATTCACTGTAACTCTCGACAAGCCTTGGCTTGTAAAGTTGAATTTCATTGATTTCATTTGAATCTGTAGAAATTCTGTAAAACACTCCTTAAGTACAAAAGCCAAGTTTGAATTAATTTTCTTTTCATCGCCGCTTGTCAGCTCAGAGATTGGATTATGTTCAGGCTTGAACAAATTTTGTTCTCCGCTACCGTCGCGTCAGTTCGATCCAAAACAACGATGCCAGTCGCTAAATGAGTTCGTCTCATTTACATATATGATCCTGGAGCTTTACTTACTTAACGGGCTCCCGACTTGTGAAGAGTCCCTGCCTGAGATACGGCTGCCTTCCACCCTCTGCGATCCCGAGCACGCTGCTTCCAGTTGTCCAGACCAAGCGCTCTGGCATCCGCGATGGCTTGGTCTTTAAAACGGAGGTTCGGTCTTCCTTGTCGTCTCGAACCTGGGGGCTGGGATTCGAAGATCCTCTTGGCTGGAGCGTTGTTGTCCATTCGCACTTTGTCCTTCGAGTTAGGAGTTTTGAACCCATTTGTTTCGCCAAACCGAAGTAGAAAGCCTCCATCATGGCACGCTGGGATCGCCCGATGATATCGACCAGGAGTTTTAGGACTTTTATCCGCGATTAAGTAATTGGAAATGAGTTTAGCTTAATGTCATTTAGAAGCACATGCATTTTTGTCCTCATCTCTACTGCCTTCCTAATTAGGTTCTTATACGAAAATGTATACAAAATTTTCAAGTGATCTTAGAATTTTTAGGAATTTTAGCGCCAGAAATACTGCTTCCTATACAAAACCTTAATTTTGGCTCACAAAGTCTTAAAAAATCGGCATAGATTGTCCTGAGAAATAATTTGAAGTTTTATTTGAAATGAAATGCTTTGAAGGGTGACAGCATAGTTGCCATCACCTTATAAAGCGTTGAGATCTGTCTTCGATATATTCTAGCACGGAACAGAAAAAATAGCCACGAAGTTATCCCAAAACCTCTTAGTATGAAATTAAACCAACATTTGTGGACCCTTTTCGACATGCAGCTTTTGAAAACGCAGACAGACCAACGAAGTTGGAACACCCACGTGCTTATACTTCTCCTTCAAACGTCTGAGTCCAAATTCTAGGGCTAAGTAACCCATGATGCGCTTAACAAAAAAGTGGATGCCAAAGCGATGGAAAATTGTAAGAGACCTCTTGCATTAGAACTTCTGGCTTGACATTTCATACCTAGTATTGGGGTTTTGGAAATCCTCTTGATATTGCCGAGCCAATGTAAGCGTTTCGGTTTTATACATCCAACTTTGGCATTTAGCTCTTGGAGTCTGGACTTTTGAAGCGGTTTTCTAGAGCACTTCTATGTTAGAGCTCTTGATGTCAGGGAAATGATTTCTTAAGCTACCTCGTGGTTTCTGCTATCAGTGGCATTTTGTCGTAGTCCGTTAACTGGTTAGTGTTTGTTACTGATAGCATATATTTAGTCTTCTCCTTATTTACTTCAAGACTAACTTAGTCAACCGTGAAAGCTTCTATGTAGGCTATGGGTTGAAGTCAATAGCCTCTGCTTATAACGGTGTAGCTACGCGTATTTATTGAAGATAGTATGTTACAGAAGGGTCTGAAATGTTCACATTGCACGATTGATAGAATTTCATAAGCAGTTAATGTATGGCGCAGTTAATCTATTGATCTTTAAATAATGGGAGTGGCAGTGAGCATATTCTAAAATATGTAAAACCTAACCATTTTGGGACTAAAGCTTCCTTTCTTAAAATTTAAGGCGCGAGTATTTTTTATAAATATTTATATGGACTGGCAACTCTGTGCGGTGGCTTTACTCTAGACTACCTCTTTGATAGTGTCACAATACGCGGACCTCTGGCTGTTGGCGTCTGTGTCTAATAAATATAGATTGGAAAGTTTCTTACTCAGGATCTGGCTACCTTTAATTTCGAATATCTGCCTCTGGTAGTTCGCAACTTCTTCTCACTAGGCCAGGTATAAGTATTCCAGTATATAAATTACACAAAAACCCACAAGGATGACGTTAGGTTAGGTAAGGTTAAAGTGGCAATCGGCGAGGCCGACTCACTTACAATTAGACCAAAAAGTGGTCCGATGTGATACCACGTTGATCTAAACTTTTACTACCCTACTCGTTAAACCATTTGGAGCTATGAATATAGCGAATGAGATCTTTAACGCCAGTGGTTGACAGATATTCAAGATTGTCAAGGAAGAAGGAGCGATGTGCAGAAGCTGACTTACAGTCTTTCTAAAAAATCAAACCCATTTCAGATCCAGCTTAGGCCAAACCCGTTTCTTCACTAGATAAGTTGTTCCACTTGTCTTTCTAAGGTTAGTTTTCACAATAGCTTCCGATTTTAGCTTTAGTTTGCATGTAGCAAATGGAATGCCTAAGGAACCTTTATCAGGTGCAATATCATGCAGTGTGGTTCCGTGTTTTGCTAGTTCGTCGGCCTTGCAGTTTCCTAGGAATCTCTATGCCCCGGCAGCCAGCAGAGGTGAAATGCTTCGACATCTCCTTAACAGAGGATCGGCATTCTAGGGCCACAATATATATTAGACAGATAGAGTCTAGTGATTTTAAGGTCGCTTGGCTGTCAGAGAAGATTCGGATCTCTCTAGCGGATATCACGTTTCTTTTCAGCCAAGACAAGGCTTCTTTGAACGCTTTGCCTTCCGCCTGAAACACACTGCATTGGGTAGACGAAATGAGAGACTAAGATTTAGTCTGTAAGAGAAAACGCCACCGCCAACCTTTTCATCAGTCTTTGATCCATCGGCGGAATGATCTGGATGGAATAGTGACTAGAAAATATTTTTGTCAAACTGATGCTGAGGTGTGGTGTAATCTATGTTTCTGGAAAGGGTCTTAAATAGATTGAGAATAGCAGAGTGGCCAAATTCTTTTTGGAAAAGTTAGCAGCTAATTGTCTGCTTAAGATGTCAAGTGGTATTAAATGAAATAGGATGTCGAGGGAGTGTTTAGAAATACACAACTCATGCATAGACAGGCTGATTGCTGAACTTTGCTGAATCTATCGCAATATCTAAGGCTGTCCACCAGGCTACCACGCCGTACAAAGGTATAGCTCTTACGACCGAGGTATAAAGCCAATTTGTAATGTGGGGTTGGAGACCTCAACAGCTTCCTTGCAAGAAAAAAGTGCAACTGTTGCTTTCCTAACTCTTTCTTGCATATAAGGTTTCCAGCTTAGTTTTATACCCAAGATTACACCCAGATATTTAGGCTCGTCAGAGAAGACTAGGCTGGTTCCTTTAATACAGGGAGGGATAATAATTGATATTTTGTACTTCGTGGTGAAAAGGATAAGTTCGTTTTTGTGCGGGTTGACCCCCAGACAGCAATGGTTTGTCCAGCTTATAAGTTTGTTAAGAGTATTCTGAAGTAGTTCTTTTAAGGTATTGAGATGCTTTCCTGAGACAGAAATAGCAACGGTGATGAAGCGTTCCATCCAAAAATACCTCCTTTTTGCGTGTCTCCAGAGATAAACGAGTGCACCCACCAAACTGCATGCTCAACATGCATGGCTGCCACATGGATCGTTAACCTGTTTGAAATAAAAAAAATTGCATTTCATTTGGCTGATATTAAATCGACAGTCGTAAGTAACATTGACATTGAAGTTAATACGTTTTTCTATTTTAACATTCGCTTTAGGTTTAGATGTAACTACCTTCTGTTGCAGTAATTCGACCTGCAATTTTGTCACCCCAAACCTTACCCCTATCCCTAAATCTCGTCTTGGTGGCACAATAATCATAAATCCGTGTTGTTTTTTTCACAAGGAATTTAAATCTTCGATTAGTCTGTCACACATTAAACTTTCTCCATGCTGTATTTTTATCTCTTTTTTTTCTAAACTTTTATTACATATTAAAGCTGTAACTACGATTCGATGTCGTCGTCCACTCCATCCAATCCATTAAAATCGCATTTCTTTGATATCACACACACAAGCCCCATTCCATGAACTTTTTCCCAAGCTCGTGGAAAAACTTAACTTTATCTTTTGTCATTCCCAATTCCCCAAATTGCACTTTTAGTGTTAAAAAAAAAGAATCTTAGAATCTAATCTAATCGCACTCTTTACAAGACATTTCCATCGGCACGGCATTAACTAAATAAATGTTTGCCCTGATCATGTACCTCTGCTCTTCCTAATCAGCTTTACAAAAATATGTAAATTTTTCCCCAAAAACGCAATCAATAAACACTTAAAAAAATGTTTCTCCCGAATTGGTCCATTCCAGACGACAATCAACGGCGCTACATATGATACCATATGATACCATAAACAGCTCACTGCTAAGCCGATCAACTGAAACCCACCACCACAAGACTGTTCCTCCTATGACGCGCTCTTAAACAGCTCTAAACGCCCACGTTCGACATCTTACAAATTACATCGGTTTCTATTTCCACTCATATTTCAATGCGGCTCGCATGGAATATTAAATTAACTCTTAAGTAAATGCTAATCTCCTGTCATCACAATAATTAATTAAGTTCCACTTTTATTGGTGAAATAAAAAACAAATATTCCCCTAAACATAAAACATATTTTACAAATGAAAATTAACATTTTGCTTTGTCTCTGTTTTTGATTGGAATTTCACCCCGGGCTCTGATGGAGCTTTGATACACTAAGTTTTGCCATCCCTCCTCCCGCGGATCAGTCAAACTCAAAGTCGAATTCGATTGAAGATTGATACTGTTTTGTATCGATCAACGTTTTGAATGCACCCTACAGGAACACTGGAAGCCACTTAAGCGCTTTCCTCTAGTCGATTTCGAGGCTTGACATACTTGGGGCCACTTGTCATCCTCTCGTCTTATCGATCTTTGGCTTGTCGCAGACCATTAAAGCGATATATTTACAAAAGAGGTGCATCAATACTCAATAGTCCCGGCATCGGTAGATTAAAATTTAATTTGTCTTCCTAAGAAGAGACGTACATAATTCTAGGTCATAAATTGCCGCAGCACACCGTTCCGTTCGATAAGTTAATTGCATCGCAGTGACTCTGTGCCATAGAATGAACATGGCCACTTACTCGGGTTGGCTGAACCTTGAGGGGGACCTTTGGAGATTGATTTATACTGCCGTTTAGTTGCCCTCCATTATGGAAACATTTATTTATTCACATTACTCTGATTCTATCGATGGTTGTTTTGCTGGTCACCGTCATGCAGGTGACATTCCGGATTCGAGTGAGAATATCTAGGTTTTTTTTTGTTTTGTATCTTTATCGTTGAAGATGCAGAGTAGATTTGCATTCTCCTCTGTCACATGCTAATGAAGGAAGTTACCTAGTTAGTGTTGTATGGAGGAAACTTGCGGCAGTGAATTCAACCTATAAGTTACAGATCGTTTCGGAATATGGATTTTTGGTGTGAACAAGTCGGGACTTCAACTCCATATCCCGGTTGTAAGACCGATTCGGAAAGATTGTCTGGCGGGACGTCCTTAGAGAAAGCGATTTATCGCGACAAACTAAGCAAGGGCCAAGTTCAGCTTGTTTATGCATAAGTGGAGTACTGTATATTTTTAGTAGACAGAAATATAGACTGCACCATACTCCAACAGCAGTTTGATAAAAAAATTCTAGCTAACTAAAGGATCTGGGGGGAATTCCTTTTGGGAGGATGATGGATACATCCACTTCTACACAGACGGTTAAAAAACCGTCTCTCTTCCCGTCTTCCTAATCATTGTAGATTTTTCCAAGCAGACAGTACGTCGACCAAGGAAGTTTTGTTCTGGCTGAGGAAAACCGAATAAAGTTTAAACGAGCCAGAAATGACTACAATGCCCACATTAGTCGTGTGAAATTTTCCTACGACCAAAAGTTGAGGCAAAAAATACTACAAAGTCCCACCGTTAGTAAAAACTTTTGGTTGTTTGTGAAGAATATTAAAAATTCGGCCTCGTCATCTATCCCGATACTCATTTGCAATGACAGTCCAGCTGTCAGCTCTTCGGATAAAGCCAATCTGCTATGGGACCAATCAATTTTCGCAATCGTATAGTGGCAGGGGTTCTTCGAGATCTCAACATACATAAATTCGCTGGTTCATTAGGTATTTCCCCTATCGTTCTGAAGAGGTGTTCTTCCACGCTGACAAAACCAATGCGTAAGCTTTTCTATCTGTCCTATTTTTCAGGGCTCTTTCCGAGAAGATGGAAAACAGCATTTGTCCAGCCTGTTCCAAAAAAGGTGAATCTTCCTCTCTCTCCTCCTACCAACCAATTGCACTTACGTCCCTTCTTTCCAAGGTCATGGAAACGCTGATAAATCGTCAGCTTATGAAATATATTGAATACCGAAAACTTCTTAATGATCGGCAGTACGGTTATTTGCAGCAACAGATCCACTGGTGATTTGATGACGTATCTAACCGAAAAGAGGAACCAATCTATTCACCGTGGTGAAAGTAAGGTCGTTGCGCTTGATATTTCGAAGGCATTTGACAGAGTTTGTCACCAAGCTCTTTTGTCGAAAATGCGTGCATTTGGAATCGATGATACCTTTATTCAATGGATTAGAAATTACCTTTCGGACCGTTCAATTCAAGTAGTTTTGGACGGTTTCAAGTCTGCAACTTCCCAAATAAATGCTGGTGTTCCCCAAGGCTCCGTTTTGTCTCCGACTCTCTTTCGCATTTTTATCAATGACCTCCTGTCTGTCACTTCTAATCCAATCCATTCCTTTGCTGATGACAGTACCCTCAGCTTTACATATTCGTTTCCTGAGAAATACCCCTCAACTTCGGGCGTCGAACTGGAACGGCAACAGAATTCAAAAACGCGCGATAAAACTTATTGGCGACCGAGATATTGCGAATTCGCTTGACCCTCTTAGTCATCGTCGTAATGTCTCCTGCCTGTCGTTGTTCTATGGATACTACCAACACAAGTGCTCAACGAAATAGCCAGTTGCATTCCTCCCCTTCAACACTTCAACCGTAATACTCGCCATGCCAGGAATGCTCATCAGTTCACCCTAAAGCCTATATTCGGTCGAACTGTGAAATTTAAGGATTCGTTCTTCTGCCGTACAACACGAATGTGGAATGCTCTACTTCACTCTGTTTTTCCTGACCATTACAATTTACAAACATTTAAAATCAATGTGCATCGGTTTCTCATTCTTTCTTCTAATCCCTCATTTCCTTAACGCCGGTGCTGTGTTACTATAACATTATAAGGGTGCTAACAATGCCTTTTGCAAATTATAAAAAAAAACATAAGGAAAGGCTACAGTCCGCTTGAGGCGAACAGTATGATACCCTATCCATATCTCTGTATGCCCCAAAGAAAAAAGCATTAAGAAGATGATGGATAGTATTTTATTTCATTCTATTAAATTTACAAAAAAAAAAAGTTTTTTTGAAAAAACGCCCCCAAAAAGTGGGCGTGGCCAAAATCTTTGTATGGGCGATATGTTGGAAAAAATATTGGCTAAATATTTTGTTAAACATTTTTTTTCGCTTTCTCTGAAAATTTTCGAAGAAACCAGCATTTTAGTAAAAAACGCCCACAAAAAGTAGGCGTGCCGAAAAACTTTATATGACAAACTTATAAAGGAGGGCAGTGCCTACATATCTTGTGAAGGTTGTAACACTCTATCTCTCTAACCTTAGCTTTAAAACGGTTTTTTCTAAATTGTGGGCGTGGCAGTGGGCGTATTCAAAAAATTTTTACACTTAACCATTTCGGAGCCCTAGGGAATATGTGGTCCAAATTTCAGCTTCCTAGCTTAATTTTAAAGGCCTAAAAATTGCGTACGGACGGACGGACGGACGGACGGACATTGCTAGATAGTCTTAGGATTTGGTCCTGATCATAAATATATATACTTTTATGGGTCTACGGCGAATATTAAGGGGTGTTACAAACTATGTGTCAAAATGAATATACCCTTAGGATAGGGTATAAAAAAAAAAAGAATAACGTGGTATCCGTAAAGTGTATTCGAATCTTTTCGGATAGTCAGGCGGCCATCACGTGTCTGGATTATGTCTCTATTTACTCTTTAGATCATCTCTAAGGAAGATGGCTGAGCAGTTCAACATTCAACTGCCCGAATACAGTTGAATGTTGAACTGCTCAGCTGCTCTATGCTGCGGGAATAGAGACATTCAAACATTTGAAACATTTGAACTACCCTCACATTACTGCTACAATTGGTGTCATCACTGTTAATACTGTCTGATAGGCAGGCTTGGCGCTTATCCAAACGACTTTTGTAGTAGCTGCCTGGATGAGGAGGAGGAAGAGACAACTCTACACCTTCTTAGCGCATGCCCTGCTCTCTCTCAGAAGCGAAATCTTCATCTAGGAGCTTACTTCTGCAATAATCTGAACTATCTAAACTCGACCGACCCAAAATGTCTCTTACGCTTTATGAGCAGCTGGTAGGTTCACGGTTCAACGAGTAGGCGGGAACTTAAAATCCACGTGGTATCGGGCCTCTATCCGACTGCCACTTTAACCTAACCTGACGTAGTGTAAAGCTTCAGTGTTAAGCTGGAATGATATTTTTTATTTTGCAAAGTGATGCTACTTAATACAATCGTATAAAGAATTTAGTTTTCCTAATGTTGTCCTTGGTAATTACCAAATTAAGTTCCGAATTCATGAGCGTAACCGTTTTTACTGAAGATTTAAAAGAAATCCATTGAAATATTATAGCTGGTAGCTCGGAATAAGGTTTATCTCCTCGAAAAACTTAACCTTCCACTAATCTCAAGGAACTTTGGGAGAATATAAGAGACATTGGTATATGATTGGAGATAAAAAAAAACATGCAAAAATGCACGTCAGGTAGGCAGATAGGTTGGCGGATGCCCGTATGACAGTAGTCACAGCTCACTTAGACCAGAAATTTGGTTCCATTGTGTCCGTTTGTGTACCTTCCTCGAACAAAAACACTTCAGGCTATACAGGAAGAAACCGCTGTTAGAGGCTCAAAAAGTCGCATAAGCTTCGTACCATTCTGATTTGTATACAAATCTGAGAAGGTCTTTTCGCTCGACTTTGCTGACATCCTCCAGGTCATTATAGAAGTAACTGCCGAGGGTCATAAGCTGTATGCTACTTAGGCCCGGACATTCGCATAGCAGGTGACGAACAGATTCCACGTCCCTGCAGCGTCTGCAAAAGTCATTGTATTCCTTACGGTTTAGCTCGATCATTCATTTTGATCTCTTTTTGTTAACCGCTGTTGGGTCCAATGTAGGTTAGTTGAACTCAAGGACTCAATTTCGATTTTTCATTCAATGAGTGCCAGTTATCTCCGACCCCATCTTGCGAGCTTGTCCGTTTTTTCGTTTTCCGGGATAACCAGCTATCCAGAACAGGGTTACTGAGTTTTTAGATGACATCTCGTCTAACGAATTCCTACATTGATTCTCAGCCCTTGATTGGCTTGGCTGTCAGAGTAGATGGTGACGGTCTTGTCTGCAAAGCAGTGCGTAGCCCTGTTTTTTCAATAGACACTTTCTTTATCGATTATTTTCATTTAAATATATATATACAGGGCGTTTCTAGATGCCTTTCTGCTTTAGTGGAAATCAAAGCTGCTCTGTAAATCGTTGGCTAAGCGCAGCATTCCTGAAATGGGTTCATTGTTGAAGCCAAAGTTAGCGAGATGACAGTTCATATTGAAGAGTGCTACCAATGATTTGAAGTAGGGCTGGACATTTTACATACTCATTTAAAAGCTAATGGATGAAAAGCCATCGTCAGCCATCTAACGGCTCTTTTAGGCGTCTGGATATTATTGGGTAGGTTAAATTGGTGATACCATGGAAGTCCACGTAGGACGAGGCGGAGAAACCTTCGTTGAACAGCCTCAATACGACGGGAATGTGAGATGTGGTACGCGGACGCATATGGGAAGCATATTCGAGGAAAGGCCTTACGAAGGAATATAACATTTTTCGGGTAGATAGGTAAGATCGTGTGGGTGCTGGAGTTGCGATTATTTTCAAGAATGGTATAAAGTGTTAGCTGAAGTGTACCTCAACATATGATAGCACTATAGAATACGTCTTTATTAAGATTTCGGAAGAAGAGGATAAGCTTTTATTGTGCAATGTTTATAGGCCGAACAGGAATATTGATATATCCGCCTTCATATCTTTAAAGGAAGAAGTCTGCCTGTATCCTATCCCAACATAATTCTCTGTGGGGCTTTTAATTTCAATATTTTGGTAGATTGTTCACTGCTCAATGACTTGTTAGCACCACCACTGCAACCCATTTTTCTAGTAACACATAATTTGGCTAAAGTAAAGTTTTATGATCAGCTGTCTACTCACGCCTACTCGAAGCATGATTTACTTTTCATGACTTTTGACTATAGAGTAACCCCTGTAGTGCTAACTACCTGTGAAGTATTAAGGAAGCTCTGGCCAGAATACAACAGTGGACATCAAGCTTCTACAGTTTGACAGGTCATCATTGTCTAAGCTGATAGAGGCCCTAACGGGACATAAATTCCTAAAAAATCACGCAATGATATTAAACCTCAAGGATGACGACATCTGTCGAGGATCTGGTGATGAAGAGGTACATGAGGACACACCTCACTTCCTCGGTACCCGTCCGAGTCTTCGTCACTTGACTAACAGAACACTTGGAAGCTACTACTTCCATAACTTACATGAACTTTCTGATCTTTATAGGTTTCTGAGGATATCAGGATAGTTGCATTGCGTCGGGTGAACGAAGCCTTTCCATCTCCAACACCAACCCGCACCAAAAAAAGATCATCAAAATGGGTCCACAAAAAGACCTAAGTGTGGCAAACAGCAATGGATAACCCCCGCATCATAATGGGTCCACAATGACATAAGTGTGGCAAAGGACAGACCTGATCTGCCGACCTGCAAATCTAACCTAGCCCCTGTAGTGCAGAATATGAGTTCTTAAGCATAATAATCATGCTCTGTTGGAGGAAGATGTCAGACTTTTGATCTAAAACGTAATATGTTATCTACCCACATTTTATCAGCAAATACATTTTTTAAATGAAGCCATTTTAACACCCTTTAAAGGTCTGTTCACATGAGAGCGAACTGCGAATAGGCGAATCGCGACCAAATCAATTTTAATGTATATATGAATAGAAAATTTATATTGCTTCTACCACAAAACCTTGATATTTAATTGATCTAACATCATCTAAAAAAACTGAGTCTAAATTGAATTAAATAGCAATATGAACAATTACAAAAATTTTCCCGCGAATTGAAAAATTCTTGCCGCGAACTGTCCCTCTTTATTCACAATCCACATAATACAGACGCGATCCACAAATCCGCGAATGAAAAATTCGTTCGAACATAACCTTAAAATTGACAACATTTTGCTGCTAACATTTACAAATCAGATTCGCTGGTACCTGCGACCCAAACAAATTGTCATGTGAAAGAAATGTCAGAATTTACGAATATTCGCCTGTTCGCAGTTCGCGGTTCGCTCTCATGTGAATAATCCTTAACAGAGTTCCACTAGTTCTATGAAAACCTCTATACTACTTATAAAACCATGGTTCGCCCATCATGTTCGTCTGCATTTGATCGTGACCAAGCATTACAATATATATTTCCGCCATCGTAACCCAGTTGTAGAGGCTATACGTACTGCAAAGCGCAAATGTACTTAAATAATTTAAATCGCTCGCTTCGCGGAAGAAAACTTTGGAATAACCTTCCCCAGATTGGAGTTGCCAAGAGTAAAAATTGTCCGTATTTTTATGGACTAATGAGCTCAACAAGAAATGCACCTCTCTGCCAGCACTCAATTTAGCCACAGCTGACAATTTCTTCACCAGTGAGTGCCGGTTTGTCTAATTTCGGTTCTAACTCTTAGTCAGTTGATAGCACCAAAGTCGTTCAATGTTTTCTGTCCGTAAAATCAAACGCTATTGGCCTTGACTAAATGAGCCTTAAATTTGTCAAGATTATACTTCCTATTAGTCTACATACATACATAACCCATATTTTTAACACCTTTTAACTACAGCGGAATATCCAGTGCAGTGGAAATTTGAAAAAATAATACCAATTCCAAAAAAAAATCATAGAATGTTCGGTACGATAATTTTAATCGAATAAGCCCGTTCCTAGTTAAAAATTAAACAACTTCGGAAGGAGTTAGGAGTTTATTACCAGAATGTGTCCGTTGTGAGAGTTGATTGAATGTGATTTTATGAGTGGCAGTGGGCTTATTAAAATGCTTACACTTAAACATTTCGGGCACTGGAGAGTATTTGTTCTAAATTTCTACTTTTAGCTCAAACTGTTAAGGCCTTAAAGCCAATGAAGGATGGACGGACATTGCTAAATCGTCATAACATTTGATGCTGATCGGATATATACAAGATTTTTTAGGCCTACGACGAACTATGTGTCAGAATGATTATAGCCTTGGGATAGTGTACAAAAAATACACATACATATTTAAAAAAAAAAACCTATTTCTATATATCAAATAAGTAGCTAGTCTAATAGCAGCTTTAATATTGATGAAAAAAGTCGCTGTTATGCAGATTGCTTTAAGACCATTAAATCAATCCATTGTGGAAAAAGGCTTCTTGACAATTACGCTTTCATTGTTCTTATTTTTTCGATATATCCCTTATGGCTTTTTCCGAACTGTTTCCGAACTTATTTAAATCTAGAGCCGAAATTACTCAAACCATACCTTATTATTTCTTATCATGACTGACTTGATGGTAACCATCCTCTTTTATGGCATGCTATAAAGAAAAAACATTATGCCTTGGACTAAGCTATCGAATTGCGTTTGCAATTCATGTTAAATTATCCGAAACTAGTTACTGCATCCTGGATTTTGTTGAATTTTAAACCGCAGCATAGTTTTTCGCAAATCGTAAAAATGTGTGATTTTTTATGCCAATATTTTTGATAGATCTACCAAATCCTTAAGAAATAAATTGTTAAACTGCGGCCCGGAGAAATGCTGGCAAAGGCCAGAGAAAATAGTTATCATCATTCTAAAAACTTACCGTTAATAGCCCACATCTACCTTGTTCGCACTCACAAATAGGTAATCTTCTTCAGCAGTTGTTAATCGCACAAAATTACACCGCGGCCAGCAACCCTTATCGCACGCAGTACATCTTAACTTCAACTCAAGAGCTCTTGAAATTAGCGAAAAGTAAATCCTGCACAACTAATTGCTTGTTAACAAGACGCACAAACAAATTCGTGCAAATTTGTTGCCCGAGGAGGAGATTCCTGGCTTGGCTGCACTTTAAAGCGTAGCCTCATCTTTCCTCTTAATTAGCCAGAAATACTTTGCCAATGCCTTGCACCTAACTCAACCTTGCTCCATAGCATCACGTATACTTTTTACTGGATGATTACAACGAACACACACACGCACACCAAAGCGGAGCAGTGCTTTGCGCACACGCAAAAGCCAAACATAGTTAATTTGGACGTGTGCGCGCGTAACCAGGAAGCCGTGCGGCAAAGAACTTCCATTTCGGTTGTGGTCACCTCCAAAACAGGTGCCACAGAGGAAATCAACCCGGCACCAGCACCATGTACAGATGGCCAAAATTTTTAAAATCAAATTCTGAATTGAATACGAATTAGAATGGCACTCCGGAAGGATGCATATTTTAGGCCGCCCTGACGAAGTCTATTGTTTTGATTTTTTTTTTTTCGACTTCGATTAGGTACCCCACAGCAAGAACCACCTGCGTCCGAATTCACATGACACCGTGCGTCGTTGTCGTCGTCGTTAATTAACGCTCGACTGAGAACGTTTGTGTGGCATTTTATGCGTGGACTTCATACATAGGTCGATTCGAAGTTCATTGTGTTAATTTGTGTATAGATGTGGATACTTTTGTTTGCTTGTCTCATTGTTTTTGGCCAAACCGGAAAGTGCTATGACATCTAACGGGGCTCATAGTGTGAATTTGTCATAATTTTTTTTCGTAGGTCATACTCGATCGCATTTGCCCCAAAATTAGATGTTCAATGCAAGCGTTCGATCTGGGGGGTAACGACCTACTGAAGTGTTTGTCATCCGCCGGCCGCCAATGACAGGGTGAATATCTTTTTCGACCAATAGTGGGGGGAATTTTTTTGTACAACTTTTATGGGAAAATTATGCCAGAGAAATTTTGCAATTCCAATTAAATATGCATCCGCAAATCGAATTGATGAATGTATCTATGCAAAGTGGCCGCGTAAAGGAATGAGTTAGTTTGTTTGGTGAACTTTGAGAGATACCAACAATATATTTATGCAGCAGCACTCTTATTATTTATTACGATTCTCAGCGAGACATTAGTTTTTTTTTTTTTTTTTTTTGAATTAATTGGACTTTGAAATTTTCTCTCTAAAGTCTATCTAATTTTAGCGATACGGTCATCTTTGGATAGTATGCATAATACCGTTTCTTATCTTTTAAATGAAATTATTTTCCTTATTTATAATCATTGGAGAGGCATTCATATTCATAAGAGGGGTCACGAAAGATGGATGCTACACATTAACGCCTGGGGGGAAAACAAAAACAAAAATATTCCTGCATACAGGTTCATTAGGATTATTTATATTGGTCGTGTTAATTTTTGTTGTGTGTTTTCCGAAAACATGTATTTGTTTGGGAAAAACAATACCAGGGACTAATGTGCGTTAATCGCTAGGAATATATTATCTGCATTCAGGTGGCATCGACTGATTTCAAATGGGAAGGATTGCGTTGATTTGTCAATATAAATTGTAATTAGTTATGGGCCCTGAAGGGCAGTAGCAGCTTGTATGTGTTTTTATTCAAGAAATCTAGATGGGGTTGATAAGATAACGAAGTTTTTTTTTTTTTTAATTTTATTGAAGCGATAGGGTTGAATCCTAAGAATTCAACCCAATGAGCAGTTTCCATCATTGCACTAGAATTTGTTGGGTAGACATTACGACTTTCCTTAGGTTGCTTTTTGAAAATGGGCATGCGGTGCCATCTAACGTTTTTTTTTCAACTAGTGCTTATTTCGCGAATGGTAACACTTAGCTCATATCTGATTTGACAGATAATTAGTTTTATCCTTCCGCTGAACGAATATGGTTGTGTATACGCTTGATCAACGCTGGGAAATATTGCGACATTAATTTGAAAATCATGGTAATGTTGCAGAATGTGTGCGAAAATTGCGTATTGGAAGAAGAGAAGCACCGACAGCTCCGTATGTTCGTTATCTTGTGAAAAAAGTGAAAGAAACTGGCATCCTCATCGATAAACCAAAGCGTGAAAAGCCAAAAACAGTGCGTACACCCGAGAAAATTGCTGCTGTGGCAGAAAGTGTGCGTGAAGCGCCATCCACATCAATTCACCGTCGTTCTCAACAATTGAACTTTTCGGAGACATAATTGATACGAATTTTGCATAAAGACCTTGGTATGACGCCATACAAAATGCAATTGGTTCAGGAGTTGAAGACAACTGACCATCCAACGCGTTTTCGCTTCGCTAAGTGGGCCTGCGACTTAGAGAAGATGCCGATTTTGCCTAAAAAATCATCTTTTCAGATGAAGCTCATTTTGATCTTGGCGGGTATGTAAACAAGCAAAATTGTCGCATTTGGGGCACAGAAAACCCGCACAGCCGATATACCCAAAACGAGTCACTGTTTGGTGCGGATTTTGGTCCAGAGGCATAATTGGGCCATTTTTCTTCGAAAATGAGCAAGGAGTGACCGTTACAGTCAATGGTGATCGTTATCGGGCCATGTTGAACGATTTCTTGTTCACAAAAATTAAAGAGGAGGATATTGGTAACATTTGGTTTCAACAGGACGGCGCTACGTGCCACACTGCCGAAGCTACACTCGATGTTTTGCGCCCTGTTTTTGAAGATCGCATTATCAGCCGCAGAGGTGATGTCGTTTGGCCACCGCGAAGCTGCGATTTGACACCGTTGGACTATTATTTGTGGGGTGCCGTAAAAGATAAGTGTTACGCCGACATAAGTTTAACGTTTACTCACTTTTGACGCTCACCGTATGTAGGTATATGTGCCTGCAAGGTGTATAAGAGCCAACGATTTATTTTCTTAAATGATTTATTTCTGTGGGCTATGTTGTGTCGGTCTACATAGTACATAACCGTTTTCTCGTTCTTCTCAATAAAAAGACACAGAATGTCTGGTTCTGTAAGAAGCGTCAATCTCACCACACCACAAACTGCGATCTTGAGTTAGTTCTATTCAGTTCGAGCAGTCAACTGTCAACTAGCGTCTTCGATAAAGCTAGTATTCAGTATTTGCTGTAGACTCATCCATTTTATTTTTGCTATCAGACCAACAGTACCGTATGTTGGATTGTGGGCAAATAAAGGCTAACAATCGACTTTCCATGCCAGCGTTCAATTTTATGGTTGTCTATGGTCTTCTCCACTACCAATTGTAGCAGTAGAGCTTGCTTTGATACGCGTAGATGTCCGAGTAGCGTATTCCACTCACCTCCTTAAGAGGATATTGTTATGATAGGCGACAGTAAGTACTTCCTTCTGAAAGACACTTGTTTGTTTGTAATTAAATTGGGCAATCTCTAGAGTAGACCCCTGCTCCAAAGGCATCTCCGTCCCATTTCAGGCGAAAGGGAAAAATTACCTAATGACCTATTGTAATGGGAACCTGACTTCTGAGATGACACCAAAACAGCCGCATCAGTCCACCATTATGCTTATATTCAGTGAACAGAGCTGGGTCTCCGGGTGACGAAAGTAACGAGTTAAGACATTTTTGTAACTTATAGTCATTCGTTTATTTGGAATTTCTGCTCTATGAAAAATTAAAAACAATTTTTTGCCTCACATAACCCACATATTAGGCAAAGACACCAGAACTTGCGAAGATGTAAACAAAACATTCACAACATATATGTACCTAATCCAACTAAAGAGCAATGACATGCGAGTGCCTCGGATATACACACTCATAGATACTTATCGCGTATTTTGCTGAAATCATAAATCATCAGATTGACGTAATGGCATCAGTAATAATAACCATCATTTCCATCATGCTGCTGCCTTCAAATCATTTGGATACGTAGCAAGAGCAGATATCTAGCTAAGTATCAAAGGCACACGAATATTGTTAATGAGATTTTTGCCGGGCCAGCAAAGCTGTAAAGCTGAGTCGAGGTACAAAACAATGGAACAGGAAAAGAACGAAACGTTTTTTGTTTTGTTTAATTACTTTCATTGTGTGCACTTTGCTTAGATAAGAATTTTAAAAACAATTACAAGTAAGAAGATCATTTACGATGGAAGCAGCCGTCAAAGCAAGGTAGGTATCTTTTTAAGTGGGATTGGAGGTGGTAATGCAGGAGGGGTATAGGCGTTCAATTGTGCGTTCAAAACGTGGGTACTCAAGGCAGCAAGCAGTAGTCAGCCAGTGGAAACGCTAGAGATTCCTAGAAGTGATATAATTTATTTGTTTATTCCACGTAATTATTATTTTTTTTCTTTTTTTTCAAGCTAAGAACATTTAAAATTGTTAGTAGGTTTTGAGGGGGAAGTTTTAGGCTTGCTAGGCAAGTGAAGCGGTGGGGCTCACAATAAGCACAGCTAAGACAAAAGCCCAAAGTGCTTCTATCACCCGCGCTCAAATCAACATTGCCGGACAGGAAGTCAAGGAAGTGTGGTCTCGGCTAACTGTAGTGGCACCGGACTGAATGTGTTCAACAGAATCGGGAGGGCTTAAGCTGCGTTCGGATTGCTATCCGATATCTGGAGAAGCAGTGCTATCAGCTTAAGAACCATGCTATAACTGTTCCGCTCCATCGAAAAATCGGTGCTGCTTTATGGGTGCAGTACCTAGAAGGTGGACACCACTTACACCCGCAAGCTGCAAGTCTTCGTAAATAAATGTTTTAAAATTATCCTGAGGAATTCTGACCGAATTTTGCCCGAAACCGTATCTCCAATGAACAGCTTTATCCGAAAACGGGCCAAGAACATATAAACATAACTATTCGAAGGTGAAAGTGGCAGTGGATTGGACACACCCTACGGCACGAAGACAATTCCTTTGCGAAGTACGCTATGCACTCGAATCCGCTCGCAGCGGGACGCCGTAGCCATAGGTAGGAATGAGTTGAAGAGAGCTGAAACGCGTTGCAGAACTCCGATAAAGATAGCTCGCAGCCGTTGTTAAAGCTCTATGCCTCCGAGGGGTTAAAGGACTAATGTTGGTATGTATGCGAAAATTTTGAAACTAACTAGCTACCTATGGCGAACAGGAGGCGCAAATAACAAAAATAATGCATAAATAACTTAGCCCTTAAGGGGGTCTTACAATTAGTTAAAATGGACATAATTTTCAAGTTTCAATATTTTAAAGCTTGAATTCTGAGAACGTTGAAATATTTTGTATATTTCCCAAGTGTCAGGCGTGATGTACCCAAGAAAGTCTAGTTGCCGATCGCAAAAAAAGAAGGGGTGCACACAAATCCACTGATAAGCGAAAAAATGCTTAAGACATATCCAAATACCAGAGAGAAATAAAGATTCCAAAAGTTAAGGTTAGGTTTACGAGTCAAGAGAGCTATGCCACACTTTAGGTTCTCATGGACCCATTTGGTAGCCATTGGTGTTAGAGATAGTTACCCGATGCGGTCCAGCCATCCTCATATCCTCTGAAACCTACAGTGAGTCAAAAAAGTATTGGCACACTTCTATTTTCAATGTTAATTTCGACATAACTTTCGATCAGATGAAGTAATTGGAAAAATTATGATACGATTTGGTGTAAGGAACATTTTATAATGTACTTAAACCAAAAAAAAAGTATCCCATATTTTTTAAAAAATAATTATTTATGAGCCCCTAATAATTGGTCGGGCCTCCCTTGGCTTTAATGACTGCTTCTAAGCGTCGACGTATACTTCCCACTGCGTTGGAGGCTTCCTAAGTGGTAATATTTCCCCATTCTGTGCGCAAGGCTTCCATTAATGATGCTTTAGAGGTTATATTGTATTTCCTTACTTTTTTTTCCAACAAGTGCCAAATATGCTCAATAGGATTCAAATCTGGTGACTGTGGCGGTATTTTTAGTTGTTTGCGATGGTAAATAAGCTATTGTTGGACCAGATATGAAGCGTGTTTTGGGTCATTATCCTGCTGAAGCAACCATTGCTGATCCTTACATAGCTTAATCCCAACTTCTCAACACTTGGGAATAAGTTTTCTTTTAAAATGTTCATGTAGGCCAACTTGTTCATTTTGTCGTCTATTGAAACTAAATTACCTACTCGAGATGCCGCGAAACACCCCCACACCATAACATTTAAGTGACGCTGCTTTCTTGTAGCTCTTTTTTGGGCTTTCGCCATATTTTTTGTGAGCCATCTGAGCCAAAAAGACTCTGGGCTAAATACGACATTACTCCAACAATTCTCCGGCATATTAACGTGGAGTTTAGCGACCTCTTCTTTTTGTTTACCATCGAAAGAAACATTCTTCAAAAATAATCCGTGTGCCAATACTTTCTTGACTCACTGTGTAAAAGGATCACAAAGTGAGATATCAGAAGGTTCATGTAAGTCATGGAAGTAGTAGCGTCCAAGTGTTCTGTTCCTCAAATGATTGAGACTCGAACAGTGACAGAGGAAGTGAGGTATGTTCTCATGGACATCTCATCACCACATCCTCGACATATATTGTCATCCTTGAGGTTTAATTTCATTGCATGATTACTTAGGAAGTTATGTCCTGTTAGGGCCCCTACCAGCTTAGACAGTGATGACTTGTCAAATTGTAGAAGTTTGATGGTTCGGCCACAGTTGTATTCTAGAGAGAGCTTCCTTGATACTTGAATTTTTAGTTGATACTACCTGTGATACTGAATTGCTCGATCATGATCCATTGCAGACCCATATCGCGTTAATTCGTCAGCCCACTCATTGCCAGCCTTGTCACTATGTCCAGCGATCCAACAGTGATTTATGTCGTGCTGCGAGCAGTGAGCCTTAAGCTCTTCGCTGCAGAGTTGAACTGGCTTGGATTTTATTTCAATAGCAGAAACTGCTTTTATAGCTGCCTAACTATAAATGGTAATATCATTTCGTGGTATTGCCAACAATGACACCTTACGGGCCGCTTCTTTTTTTTATTGGAAATTCAAATTCTAGATCAGTTGTGCGTTCAGCGCTCACATACGATTCATATACTTCGCTTGGCAGCAGGAGTAACGAAGCTTTATCGAATTAGAAGTTCCAAAATCAGAGGAAGCCTTCATGTCAAAACTCAATTGGCATGGCAATGCACAAACGAGGGACTATACGAACCTCTTCAAAAGGGCAATATGAATCAACATCAGTGATGAAGTGATACGAAACCGAGAGGTCTGCAGATATTTTTTTGAGGTCGAACCGGCGAACCACACAGGTGGACCGGTAGAAGTGCAGTGAAGTGGGAGGGTTATGATCCATACAATTCTGAATAATCCTTGTCGATAAAAGGAGAAGACAATATGTAGCCTCCTTTGTTGTTCAAGAAATGGCCTAGCCTCTTAGCCCTTAGCCAAAATAACAGTAATAAGAGATTATTATTTTTCGTTTGATATCTGAAGCTATGTCGATTTCAAATGTGAAAGCTGAGCCGAGGTGGACAACGTTCCTTAAAATCTTTTGTCTATTAATTTTGACAATGTCCCGAGTTTAAATGTCTCTTCTTGTTGCTCCTCGTTTACCGATAGACCTATTCTTGCAGTTTCTCTTTCTATACACTGGCAAACGCATCAGTGACAACTGCACATTTTCTTGAAGTATGATGTCAAAGAAATCTCATGACAGCGCTAGTGCGTCGTTTTGCTTAAATTCTTTTTTGACATGAAAGGTTTTGGTAAAGTCTTTCTCGATTTCTGAATATAGCGAGCTTTTTCATCTTGCACAAACGGAGTTTAGCAGGGATGCCAAAAAGCTTGTCGCCTTAGAAACTGTCATAAGGTGATAAGTATCGATCTGAACTTCTTAAGTTTTCTCTTAGATCTGCAGTAGTGGGACTAATATTTAATTAGTTGGAGACTTATCTCTACCCCGCATTCATTTCACTTTGCCTTTACTGTTTTTAGTCATATATACTTACGAACTCCGCAAAGTAGTGGGTAAATTCGGAAACGCATCACTGCGCAGTTAATGCTTAATCAACCATGCAATACATGCATAAAACGCAAATATTTTGCATCACTGAAAAGGCATTAAGTTAATTTTTGTTAAGTTTGCGTTACTGACGTGCAAATGTCAACGATGTCATCAAGAAAATTGCAGCGGGAACAAATTGTGCTGTCAAAAGTATTTATGATAAAAAAAAAGAAACAGAAAGAACAATATCTTTGTAGAAAGAAGAACAATGAAAATTCGTTGTTGAATTCGTATACCTCGTGCATTGTACGAATGAAACGAATTTTTTCAAGTGGTTGATGTCAGTTGATTGACCGTGTAAGGACCTCTTAAAAGAAGTTTCGCTTTCAGCGTGCATAAAGCTGAGTAGGTAACACCCGCTTCAGATAGTTGTCAGAGCATCTTCGAGGAGAGGCACGCATGTAGTACGACGCGAATTATGTCCAACGATTCAATAGTAATTGTTCTTATATAACGGAAAATTAGTTTATGGTACTTAGGTATAATTTCACTCGTAGTTTTCTCAACTGTAACAGAGACTAACATACTAGTAATTTTTGCCGTAAAGTATAGAACGCTGCATATAGTCGACTCCTGGAAGGGTGCTGTTAAGACTCCACACTGCTCGTCTAATCACCAAACAGATGAAACGGTCGTAGACGAGTCCTGAGGGTATGATTTGAGAAACCTTGAGGCTCAACGGACTCCGATAGCGGCTGTCGCTTGATGGGCGGCTATCCAGAAGAAAGAAAAATGTATTTTGCAAGAAACAAGCCGCGCTACGATAGGTACCATGGTAGAAGGTATCGTTAAAAAATGAAAAGTATTT
Organism: Ferdinandea cuprea; assembly: GCA_963576555.1. Classification (NCBI taxonomy): domain Eukaryota; kingdom Metazoa; phylum Arthropoda; class Insecta; order Diptera; family Syrphidae; genus Ferdinandea; species Ferdinandea cuprea. Next base: position 136,658,726 of record OY754958.1, read on the forward strand.
AGCTGGCTGAAGTTACAAACCCCTACTTTTCTAAAAGCTCGAATAAGAGGAAACGCACGAAGAAAACTCACTCTATCAACTCGAAAAACTCCAAAGACGGGATCCTGCAACGCAATGGTCGAGTAAACAGCTGAACTCCTACAAAGGTGCTCAATTCCGTTCAAACGACGTTCGCAGACCATTATGAAAATCTTCCATGGGAGGTAGCTGCATCTTATGCCTCCATTCAAGTGGAGAGCTGTAAAATGGCGAAAATATTTTTAAAGGCTTTTATGAATTTTCTGAAGATCTAGCTTATCACCTAAAAGAGTCCTATGGAACTACGTGACCTGTTTCTATAAAATCTTTCTCTTTCCTGATATTTTTTTATGGAGCAACCCGAAAGATGTAACTGGAGACCTGCGTGGATCGATAGAAGTACATAATGTGTCTGTAGAGGCTGCCAAGCTGCACTTAAGACTTTACATTGTCTCTTAACCTTTTCAAAGTTATTACGTCAAATAAAGAACTCTTCGAACTTGATCGGAAGACGGAAATCTGGATTAACCGAGAAATCTTCAACGACCTTGTGCGTCAATCATGGGGAATGTTTTGAAAATGTGTTGGATCATCCGGTAACGCTATTAACGCCTGGGCCTCTTCTTGCCACACTATTCGATGGTATAACCGCATGTCTACGAGAAGTCTGCAAAAAAAGACTGCATGCGTCTGACAGGACACTGCACTTTTGAAATAAGGAATTGATGGATATCAATTTTGGCACCTGTCGCTGTAACAAACAACAAACTATCATCGTCAACACAAATGCCACATCAATGTATGTTTTTGCAACAAATTCTCCATCAACTGACCCACAAACTTGTGGCATCATTTAGTCGCAAAGTAAACAATCAATATGCCACAAGACAAATTCTTCAACTTCACACAAAGACATAATAACTATAGATGAAAATAGAAGATAATCAAAAGAATTAAAATGACCTTTTTCGTATTTGGGTGGATGTAGGTAGATATCTACAGATAATTGTAGAAAAATATTTGCACAAAATCCGATCGCCGTCGTCGCCTTGCCGCGCTGCTGGTGTATTTATCTTATCCATATTCATCAAGCGTAAAATTGGTTACAACACCATCCATCGCGTATCTACTAAATACTTTATGTGTATATAGTATATTCGTATGGTCAGCATGCTAATTGATCGTATCCATTAACATCTCGTGAGATTGTTGCTTTTTCAGATACAATAATTGACCACATCGTGCTAAGCTCATGATTGCTGTGATACTCGCTCGCTTGTTGTATCTGTTTCATCTTTGGGATTCTTAGGATTGCGCTACTATCATCAGAGTGTCGTGCGTATAAATATTTGTCCATTTAAATTCAGGGATTTTTTGATGTGTGTTTTTTTTTTTTTCATCTCTCACTCTTGACGTCTTGCGTCTTAGACCTATACTATGGAGAAGTACATTTTTATGCAGATATTAGTGAAATTGTTTATCTGTAATCGTACACCATTGAGAGATATCGATGTGACCTAATTTTTGGTGTAAATAAAGATGATGAACTTATTTTGTTTGCTCGACGGTTACATCAGAGAATTCTAATTTATATGTTGATGTGACTTTGGACATTGGAATACCGTTAAAAGTTATTACCTTCAAGGAAATAAAATTAAATTCGTCTTTTAGGCATTGGTAATATTTAGATAGATACACAAAGTTTCAGTTTCAATTTGTAGTTGCTAATGATGGGCATGTTGGATGTGTGTATCTGAGGGCAGTTACATATGTTATGTCATTGCAGTGTTAGCGTTGAAGAGTATTGAAGGTCAAGGCGGCCTAAAAATGGATTCAGTTGGATAGGTAGTGCTCGCAGAAGAGGTTTATTGGAGGAAGGAAGTTGAGGGAGTAGTACTCACCTACTATTCGGGTTTATTCCCATTACTGCCATTTTCAGCATTATCAAGTACATAGACATGTACACATTTCTTGGGAAAATTTGTTTTCTATTGGAGTAGCTTCTAGCAAATATTTTCAATGATAAATTGCTCTCAAATTGTCGAGATTTTCAGCTAAGACTTGAGCACTCGTGACTGACCTGATAAAATCGTAGCTGGCGTGCGTGCGCATTCACACATCGGACGTCCTATAGAAGACTTCAGAACTTTGACAGTTGTGTTTTGTTTTTGTTGTTTTTTTTTGGCCGAATCGGCTGTCAAGGGTTTTCAAATTGTATGTTAAATTAAGACAAATCGTTTGAATATATAACGTATAAGCAAAAACACATATGTACGCATATTAGTGGAAAACATATAAAGGGTGATCCATTTCGAGGTTCCCTCCTTTTTAAAGAAAAAAACACAGAAAATTCAAATTTAATGGAGAATGTTTATTATCATTTGAAAGAACATTCTTTGGCATTTATTTTTTGAAGATTATGTCTATCAAATGTTGGCCGTTGCTACGTCGCAGATGGTCCATCCGTTGAGTCCAATTTTCGATCACTCGTTCGAGCATTTCGACTGGTAACTTGCGAATGACACGCGTGATGTTTTCCTCCAAAGCCTGAATCGAAGCGGGTTTGTCGGCATAAGCTTTTGACTTTACATATTCCCACAGGAAAAAGTTTAACGGTGTGATATCACACGATCTTGGTGGCCAATCGACCGGCCCAAAACGTGAAATTATGTGCTCACCGAAATGTTCTCTCAATAAGTCCATTGATTGATGCAATGTGTGGGAAGTGGCGCCGTCTTGCTGAAACCAAATGTCGCCGAGATCACGAGCTTCAATTTCAGGCATCAAATAGTTGGTTATCATGGCACGATAACGGTCGCCATTGACGGTTGCGTTCGCACCGGCATAATTTTTAAAGAAATATGGACCGATGATTCCACCGGCCCACAAACCACACCAAACCGTTGTTTTTTCTGGATGAAGTGGCAGTTCTTCAATCTCTTCAGGTTGCTCTTCGTCCCAAATGCGGCAATTTTGTTTGTTTACATACCCATTGAGCCAGAAATGGGCCTCATCGCTAAACAAAATTTGCCTAGAAAACGTCGGATCTTCTTGGAACTTTACAAGAGCCCATAGAGCGAAGCGATGTCGCTTGGGAAGATCGAGCGGCTTCAGTTGTTGCACAAGCTGTATTTTGTACGCTTTCAATGTAAGATCTTGACGTAAAATGCGCCAAGTCGTTCCATACGTCAGTCCGAGTTGCCGCGAACGGCGCCGAATCGACTCTCTACGGTCTTCGTGTACACTCTCAGCTACGGCCGCTATATTTTCTTCACAGCGTGCTGGACGTGGTCTATTCGGTCGAATATTATCCAATAATGAATGTTGGGTCTCAAAATGGGTGATGGTGTTGCGAATAGTACGCTCAGTAGGCCGATTATGTTGACCATAAGTTGAGCGAAGTGCACGAAACGCATTCCTCACAGAACGTTGATTTTCATAATAAAGTTGAACAATTTGTAAACCTTGTTCACGCGTAAGTCTTTCCATTATGAAATGCCAATCAATACTAAACAAAAATAACATGACAGCATGACACAACTCACACGTGATCTGTCAAAAAAGGCTATTGAAAAAAGTATCTCTACTTGGATCACCCGCGATCAAACATCTCTCAAGCAAACATGCCAAAGAAGCAGATAAGACGCTGGAACTCTTCGAACATCGATATTCGAGAACAGTTAATCGAAAAATTAAAAAAGAGCCCACATTATGCATTGCAATTGGATGAATCTAAAGGGTGTTTTTTTTTAGAGGTTGGTATTTCGAATAGAGATAAAACTGACATTTTGTGGTCAAATCTGGCAACTCTAATGTCATTATGTTCAGTTTGGTTTGCCATTTCATCATGAACAGGTTGAAAAATGAATAACGCTTGAAAATCGTGCAAATTTATTTCGAAAATAATGGTTCAGTTCGCGAAGATTACCGCCAGCTCCGTTCATTTTATGGTCGACATAATCGTCCATCAGAGCAATCAATTTGGTCGTTTGGAGTGAAGAGATGAGACCCTTGAAATCCCATTTCATCCACAAAAACTGACTGTTTGGTGTGCTCTATGGGCTGGTGGAGTCATTGGGCCATACTTCTTCCGAAATGATGCTGGAGTGTCAGTTACCGTTAATGGAGACCGGTATAGAGCCATGATAACCGACTATTTTGTTCGCGAATTGGATTTCATGAATGTGGATGAGATATGGTTCCAAAAAGACGCTACATGTCACACAGCGCACGTCACAATCGATTTATTGAAGGAAACATTCGATGAGCGCATTATTTTGCGGAATAGACCTGTCAATTGGCCAACATGATGGTGTGATTTGACACCATTGGATTATTTTCATTGGGGATATGTGAAGTCGCTCTCCTACGCCAACAAAGCTGAAACGTTAGGGGACTTGGAAGCCAACATTCGTGGAGATATGCCGACATACAGCCCCAAATGCTTGAATAAGTGGTTGAAAATTGGACCTCTAGACTTGTCTTTATTCGAACCAGCCGCGACGGCCACATGCCCGAAATCATATTTAAACATTAATGGCAAAAATTGTCCCTCCAATAAATCCAAACTGATGGGCATTGAAACGATTTTCTTATATTTTATTTCAATTCGAAGTTCTATACCTCTAAAAAAACGCCCTGTGCTTATGTTTCAGATTGTGCGCAATTTGTGATATTTGTTCGTTTTGAAGCAGAGGAAAACAATGAAGAAGAAATTTTATGTTGCAACCCCTTCCTGTTAATACTACTGGCCAGTGTCTGTAGCTGTCGGAACTACGAGATTGATTCCACAAAATGTTAAGCTATTTGTAGCGCTGGTGCTAAAGCTTTGACGGGCAACAAAAGTGGACTCATTGTTAAATTAAAATTGATAATTCCAAACGTTTCATGGCCACACTGCTTTCTTCATCGACAATTTCAAACAGCCAAGGTCTTGCCTTCCGAATTAAATGATGTGCTTCAAATTTGTGAACTCTATTAAAGGCAAATCTTTGCAAAGTCCGCTGTTTAGGATCATATGTAATGAAATGGGTTCGCTCCGTCAAAATCTTCTTCATCCCACGGATGTCAGATGGCTGTCAAAAGGAAATGTATTGACACATTTTGTGGAATTAAAAGCTGAGTTGTAAATGTTCTTAAAAGATTCAAAATCCAATCCCATTTGGCTTTTAAAATTACCATTTCTCGCAGATCTTTTTGAAAACCTAAATATCTTGAATAAAAGCCTGTCTGTCTATCCGGGCACCGCATGGCGAAACGGTTCGACGGATTTGCTTCAAAGTTCGTTTATAAGGGTTTTTGGGTTACATCTCGGGGCATCTTTTTAGTATTTGCTTTATCGTTTGAAATAACAATACCTGCCATAAATTTTTTTGGTGAAAATCACTTGTCACTATTTTTCTAGAAAATAGTTCCAAGGATTTTGGTCTTTTTGTGTACTAAGGATACACTAGATGGTACTGCTTACTCAATTTTTGGAAAATTCGATTAAAGGTAATTTATAAAACCGTCAATATCTCGAAAACTATCAAAGCGAACTTCAAAAAATGTTAATGTCTTTTTTATACTATTAAGTTGAATAAATTTGTATACTTCGATTTATGAAAGAATATTTTTTTAAATTTTTTTTTCATACAACGATTTTCTTAAATTTAAATTAAATTCGTTTTCTCAAAAACGGCTCTTATGATTTTGAATAATTATGTTTAAAGTGTCCAATGTGTGAAATTACATCAAAATCGTAAGTGCCGTTTTTGAGAAAATTTAATTTTTCCAAACCTGAAAAGTGATTTAAATAAATTTGTCCCCATTTTGCGATTCAACGCGTCTCATGTACCGAGAAAGTTTCGTATGACGCAGTCGTGCACATTATTTTTATAGATTTCGCTGCAGATGGCATGCCGAGAATGAGATTCAATTTAGCAAACCAGGCTTTACGATTGTTAGTACCGTTCGCCACTTCATACCTATGTGAACTCACCTTATCTTCAATGGTAGAAATAGAAACTAGGAAGAGAAATAGGCTTTATTCGGAAAATGTTTTGATTCTGAACGTCTCAATTATAAAACCAGGACTTGAACTTTTATTAAAAAATAAACAGACTAAAAAAAATTGTGTTTTATTTTTCAATTCTTTTTTTTAGTCTTACCAGATTGGGACCACTACCCTCCGACTAATTTTTGGCGAAATAATGGTATACACTATGTATCTACTAAACAATATAATGTTTAGATTAATTTCGATTCCTTCTTTTGCAATAATGATAATTAAATTAATTAAAAATAAGACTTAACATCTTACCTCATCGCATAAAAAAAAGAAGTCAATATAGTTAACGCCTATAAAGCTACCCGCCGATATCGGATCTGCCTTAAAAAAAATAAAATAAATAAATAGGGATGCGCTTCAACAACACCCAATTCTAGATACACTTGTAAATGATTTTATCAACCCACACACCGTATAGATGGTTGCAATGGTCACTTAAGCACATTTTATGATCGATCTAGTCAATTTTTATAGTCGCAATTAATGAATTCCAACCACCTACAGTAGAGATTCTTCTTGTTAATGTGAATTTTATTGACTTTATCGATTCATTGTTGACCAAATTAGAAAGGAATGCTTTCGTTTTATCACGAATAAAACAATAAAAAAAACACAAGACAACACTAATAATGCTGATAAAGCAGTAAAACACGACAAGTTAATCGCATTTTAGTTGTATCGCGATACATTCGATTATTGGTTTATTGCATTGACCAAACATTAATTTTGAATTAACACCCCAATATTGGGCGGCGATTTACAATCTAACACCATAAAAGTTACTTTGGCTTTAGTGAATTTCTAAGTGAATCAATCAGACGATACTTCGATGTATTTAGTGTATAAAAGGAGAAAGGTTTTGTGGTGACATTCGATATCCGTACTCATCCTGTTTTATGAGCTAAGTCAGTGATACCGCTATGAATCACTTAGACGCTGAAAACATGTACACAGTTAAGTGGTATTTTATTGATCCCTAATACGGACGTAAAAAATAAAAAAACTAAAATTTGGACACATTCTTTGGATATTTTTTAAGAATTCAACAATACTTTGAGCCCGATTAGAAGGTGTGTGGTATGGGTAAACAATGAGTATTTTTATGATCATTTTGAAGAGGATTATGTTAGGCTTACAGGTGCAGTGCTGTGACAAAGGAGTTTTTATATGGTTTTCAGGAGTTGTTAATAAAAACTTAAAACCACTGTTGAAACGTTAAACTTTAAAGGCGTTCTAAAAACTAAAGATGGAATGTTGATATTTCTAAAAAAGAAAGCCCTAAACCGATCAGTAAAAACGTAGCAAATTGAAAAGATTACTATGATCCCCTTATCCGAATCACAAATCACAACTCCGACAGTAATACAGAGGATTAAGTTGCTGTTTTAAAGATATCGAAGAAGCTTGATTGGGAGAGTTATACGTTTAGATGCACAAATCCTGTAGAGTTTTGCCAATGTTAATTGCTATCGTAAAAGTTGCAGGTTTGGTTTGTAAAATATAATGTTTTCTTTGTACCAAAGGTTAAGCTAACGTCTAACCACAGATGAGTAACTATACAGATAGTCGACTCAGCATACCTCTGTCCCTTTGAACCCGCAAAAAATTTTTAAAAATGGAGAAAAAATCCTCTCTCAAATGTTCTATCTGTGAATATGTGTGAGCCAGCCAAATAAAGTACGGAGACATTGATGTGTCAAAAATATGTCATTAGCACTGGCAGTTATGCAAGAATTCCAATTGGCAACAAAAAACAGCTGATTATAGGGGATGTGTTGGGGAAGTGCTGCGAAGTATTGAGTTAACGTAGTTCAAGTTTCATTGATATTTCAATTAAAATGTGTATAAAAAAAATAGTTAGGTACATAATAAATAATGAAGTTGTTGCAATTAAATGCGAATATTTTTTGTGTTTATAAAAAATAGTTCTAATTTTTTTATATGCCTTAAAATAAACATACTTGGGTTGTTATATTTTTTCCATAAATTTTATTCATTGAACTTTTATTTATTTTACCTACAATTTTAGTAATTTTACGGAATGTTTCAATAATTCATTGCTCAAATATTTATCGCAACTTCCATTTAAAAATTATTTAATTTTAATTATTTTACTCGACATTCGACAAAGCAACCAACAAAATAATTTAATTATTACTTACAATTTAAAACTGCTAAATTAATTTAACTACCGGCAAACAAATGATGAAAATCCTTATTTTATGTTTAACTTACGCAACTGCAAAAATGTTTACGAAACTGCTTAAAAATGTTTACCCAAAAAATATGTTGGTTAGGTAAAACTACAATAATACATAATAATTGAAAACATTCAACAAAATATTATACTATTGCAAATTCATCATAAATCGTCACATGATATTACGATGTTATTGGACACAGCCCAGTTTTGACTTTTAACATGTCAACATGAGATCTTTCCCAAAATGGATTCTTAGGCGCAGAACTGCTATTGTGTGCGTGAGCTGGCTCAATTTGATTTGCATGTAAAACCATATACGAACACAGTACTGTGCCTTTTTGAAGCAAATAAAAAACGATAGGCGGGAGAGCCAAAAATCCTCTCAGTCGACTATCTGTCTAATTACTCATCTGTGCGTTTAACTCCTAGATTTTTTTTACTTGAGAACTGAAATTTCTACAGAACTTCCGTCTTTGGAAAGAACTGAAGCTGTTAAAAAGACAGCAATCCATACCGAATAGTTTGAAATTAGTAGCTGCTGTAAGGTTTTTAGTATAAGAAAGTTATCAACTGAGCTTTAAAAAGGATTACAAAATTGGCATGGTCCCTCTTAAAGAAGTACTAAAAGCCTTAGAACGGCGCCTCTGCCTTAAATTATAAAATTCAACTGCACGCGGGGTGAAGAACGACGGGCAAAAATATACTATGTAAATGGAGCCAGCACGTTGTTGTACATGAACCAAGTGTGTTTTATGACATTTATCATATTTTCGTAAAAAGTTCCCTGCACCAACGTCTGTTTTTCCAGCAACGTCATTTGGCAGTTGTCCCTTTTTTCTTTTGTCTTTTGACTTACAGCTTCTTCTGTGGCGGTTAGCTGCTGTATTTTCTAAACTAATCTATTGACAAAGTAAAGGAAAAGGAATATGCACACAAACAGTAGCCAAGAAGAAAATAATACAGGATCCGACATCTAACGTTTTTTTTTTCAACTAGTGCTTATTTCGCGAATGGTAACACTCAGCTCATGTCTGATTTGACAGATAATTAGTTTTATCCTTCCGCTGAACGAATATGGTTGTGCATACGCTTGAACAACACTGGGAAGTGGGCCTGCGATCGACTTAGAGAAGATGCCGATTTTGCCAAAAAAAATAATCTTTTCAGATGAAGCTCATTTTGATCTTGGCGGGTATGTAAACAAGCAAAATTGTCGCATTTGGGGCACAGAAAACCCGCACGCATACATTGAAAAGCCGATATACCCAAAACGAGTCACTGTTTGGTGCGGATTTTGGAGTGGCCGTTATAGTCAATGGCGATCGTTATCGGGCCATGTTGAACGAATTTTTGTTCAAAAAATTGAAGAGAAGGATATTGGCAACATTTGGTTTCAACAGGACGCCGCTACGTGCCACACAGCCGAAGCTACACTCGATGTTTTGCGCCTTTTTTTGAAGATCGCATTATCAGCCGCACGCCTGATGTCGTTTGGCCACCGCGGAGCTGCGATTTGACACCGTTGGACTATTATTTGTGGGGTGCCGTAAAAGATAAGAGTTACGCCGACATGCCAGAGACAATTGACGCTTTAAAGGACAATATTCGTGAAGCCATTGGTGAAATACAGCTGCACACAATCGATAATGTGCTTAAAAATTTGACCGATCGTGTGGGCTACTGCATGGCCAGCTGAGGCAGCCATTTGAATGAAATTATTTTCCATTATTAACCGAAAGAATTTAACTTTCAAATAAAAAAAAAAATTGAGAAAATATTCAGCAGTTTTTTTTTATAGCATTTTCAAAAAAAAAAAAGTTATATGGCGGTTCCTATATAATAATAATTAATAACAATTCCAAAATTCAAACGTCAAACGTAATAAATACCCATTCACAATCACTTTTCAGAATAGATGTAAAATTTATCAATTGACATTCATAATACATTCGATTGTTTGATAAATTGTATCGTATATCAAATGTCGATCTCTGACAACCCTAATACCTCAACAATATAAGGCGGGTATAATTACAGCCAGTGGTTCATTGCTAGTCTTACACCCTATTTACACCGCACTAAATTTCGTCGTTTCCACAAACAGATTTCGAAATCGCGCCAAAGCATTCACACCGAACACTACCCGGGTTTTGTTTGACGTTCCAGTCAGCCATCGAAAAATAAAAGCGAATAAACAATTATTCAATTATTGCGTTCAAATTGCAAAGTCCACTATAAGCTAACAACGCCTACAACTTCATATAATTCGCGTGCTGACTCTTAGGTGAATTGCATTTGACTTGTAACTCAGTTGAAAATCTGTCAACCGCTTGTCAACTGCTTTGTGTAACTTGTGGAATATGTTAAAAGGTGCGTTTGCTTTGACAACCTTACCATTGAAATCAGATTCTGAGGAGGTTTCATCGAAACCTCATACAATATCGAGGTTTGGAAATTTCGAAAATGTATGGGAAACCTCCTGATTTCGATGGAGGTTTCATGAGTTTTTGCGAAACCTCAGATTTTGATGCGGTGTGTAGTTCGTTTCAACTGGCTTTGCACATTTTTAAACACGCAATCTACCTGGAAGGCAACTGCAAGTGCCGTCACTAGACTACTGAACTTTACTTTGCATGGTCAATATTTCGGTATGTGTTCTGTTGTGGGAAACACATGTACTATGCACATGTTTACAGAAAAACTATAAATAAAGTAATAAAATATAAATTTAAAAGACACGAAATTTTATTATTGATTTCCTTACAAATTAATTATACCCAAAAAATTGTGTTAGTACCAAAACTAGCATGTCGAGAGCATGGAGGATTTAAGTCGCCCTCGAGAAACAGCTTGCAGTCCTGGATCAAAACAAAGACAATTTTATTTACCCATTAGGAGGATTATAGAAAAAAAAACCCTGAACTTATTCATTTGTAACATTGATTTCAATTTAAGATATATATGTAATGAACAATTTAACTGTCGAATATAATAAAATATTTTTGCCTCTAAGTCAAAAACTCCCTGTCTCGGTACTGTCCCATTAGTAAAATTAAAATACAAAAACTTTAAAAATTAGTTTGTAACGCATATCTCGGTTTTTTAGGTGAAAAAAATAATTTCTATTTAATAAATTTTAATTGAAAGAAGGCGACTAACGGACGCATGTAACATTTGAATGAAACTCTGTAAGTTATTCTTGCAATTATTTAAATTTGTTCATTTCATTGGTATCTTCCGCAGATTTAGAAGAAACTTCAGACTAAACACCTTCTAACGCGTGCTTCTTAAAGCTGAAGGCGGCTACAAGTTTGGCACCGGAAACGATTTCGATGGAAACTTGTAATAGATTTTTCGGGATTCGTACAAATTTTTCTATTGCGACGTAGCTCGTGATAGGGGTGATTAGGCAAATAAGGGAATACAGAGAACAACATTATAGAATAATATACATTGACGAAAAGTGTGTCCATAGTTTGCACACAAAAAGATTGGCTAGGATAGATGGCAGCATCAAAGTCAAGACTAAGAACTGCAGACTTGTGAATAATCTCGACGGTCCTTCATTCATCGTAATGGATAACGCTGCGTATCACAGCAAATTAGAGAATCGTGCCCTAACATTATCATCAACAAAACTAAAATTTGTACAGCGTTTAAGCGATAACAATGTCACACACAGTCCAACAATGTTTAAAGCTGAGTTATTCGCCCTGGTTTTAAGAATCAAACATCTAATCGATGATATGAAACGAGCAGCAGGCTATGAAGTTCTTAGACTTGCTCCATATCACCCGGACTAGAACCCAATTTAAAATTTATGGGGATTTGTAAAGAGTAGAGTAGCGGCAAAGAATACAACTGTTCGATTGGACAACGTAAAAAAATTAGTTGAAGAAGAATTCGAAAATATCACAGTGGAAGAGTGGTGGGCAACTTGCGAGATAGCTAGAAGAATAGAAGAAAATTACATGAGCAGATTCAGCAGCGTTTGGAATCTACGAATCTACGAAAGAATAGTATTAAGACCAGGAGAAGATTGATCAACCGATGAAATGAGCGATAATGAAGAAGACATAGAGTAACCATTAGATTAGATTAGATTAGATTAGATTGTGATTGTGTTGGAGGTGCTATACTATATATCCCAGACCACTGCGGCTTCGTATGGGCCTATTGTTATATAACCTAAATAACGTTGACGGGTTTGTATAAAGCCCTTGCAATCACATATTATATGTTTTGCTGATTCCTCGTCCTCGTTGCAAAATCTACAGGTATTGGCTATAGCATGTGGCTAGCCGAATCTGACTTCTACTGAGTAGTAGTAGTTGTTTCGGTCTCCTTCCAGAAATGTAGCTTTTTCTCTTTTCGCCAGGTTTTGATACAATTTTTTATAGTGTTAATAGGTAGCCCGCAGTCCTTTTCTTGTAGAAAGATTAAACTTATTATTTTTTGTTGTTAAAAATGTTATTAGCCTTTAAATCTTTATACAATTAATTCAAAATTTAAATAAATGTGAATACATTATTCTTTAAATAATTTACAGCAAAACAATTCTTCTCACAACTCTCATATAGAATAAAAATTCCCATTTTCAATCGAAGAAACAGGCAGCTTACGCTGCAAGTAATTTGCAAAAACACTCTTTGTGCAGAATACGAACCGATTCAAACGATAAAAAATCAGTGCTAATCAGTCCCATCGACCGATGAACATGTCACATGCTCTGTACCAGGCTATCCCATGTTTTTACTCGATTTATCTGGAAGGGTTGAATGCCTTCCAAGAAAAATGCAAGGAAGAATGAATACTTAATACGGCTGACTCACTGGCTAAAGCCGGTGCAACAATACCACTTGTCGGCCCTGAACCATTCTGTGGTGTCAGCAAAAATCACTTCAGGAACTTTGTTAAAAACTTATCCCTGACCGAATCCAATGAAGTCTGGCTCAATTGACATGGTCAGAACTGTACCAAACATTTCTTCACCAAATTCCACCCCAGGAAATCCAAATTCCTAACTAACCTGCACAGGAATAATTTAAAAATTCTGACAGGAATATTTAGTGGTCACTCTCTCCTGAAAAACACCTTCTGTGACGAAGCACCTGATAGTGACGAATCCTCTTTTCACATACTCATGGAGTGCCCGGCTCTATTTCATCTCAGGAAGGACATCCTTGGTGAGGAAATCATATCACCAACATACCTTACTACCCTTCATCCAGAAAAGATTCTCGTTTTCCTGACCTCCTCCGGAGTCAAACATTTGCTCTAGGAAGGGAAGGCACAATAGGTTCTATAAGGAACCGCAGTCCCAGAGCCCCATGTAGGCTCTCCCGAATTGGCATCTATCTATATATCTAACTACGTATAGGTAAAAATATTAGAGCCAATCTTAGATCCCAAAATGCTCTTTCTTTATATAGTATAAGTGATATTGCCTACCCGGCAGTGTTGGTTTGTCCATTTTAAGGTTTCTTTACCCGTGATGCAACTCTTCCATTGATACGGCTACATTCAGCTATGACAGAATCAGCTGAAGTCTTGTTTGGGTTGCACTTACTCGAGTAATCGAGGCATAACCTAATAAACGTAGTCTGGGAACGTCCCAAAAGCTTCTTCAACCCTTATCTATATGAGGAGAAAACGACATTAATTATGGTACCAACAAAAAAACAAACATCTGTTCACCGCATAGTTGATAGCAGCAGATTCGACGTGATTAAGAAGTTCATCATTACGTTGGATGAACCAACACTTCTTTAAATTCTTCTACCTATTTGGACCTGTGTGCGAGAATAGCGAAAGGAGGGTAAGATTTGGACAATGTAGCTTCTCCTGGCTGGAGCTCATTGAGTCCCAGCCTTTAGGTTTAAGACGACAATGAAGGCCGAATATCCATTTTTAAGATCAGGCCATAGCGGATGCCGGAGCGCTTGGTAGGTATATAAATATATCTGAAAGTAGCGTGCTCGAGATCGCAGAAGGTGGAAGGCTGTAGTGTTTCATTCAGAGACAAAATTGTAGCATTAGGAGCCGAGATATAAACGGATTATCTTGTTTTTAAGACCAATTTTTTTTTTTATGATTGAAAAACTTTGGATCTGCTATTGGATGAAAATTCGGGCCCGTTTTATGACATTTCCATCACTATTGCCAGAACTTCCAGAGCAGACGGATATGCGCTTCAAGAGTTTACAAAGCTTATTGACATAGACTCGTGACTTAAAAAAACCCCCACCACAAGATGTTTGAACGGTTAAATCATACGATCTTGACGGCCGATTCAAATCGCAACAACGAAAAATTTAGCGACCGGAAATCCAGGCCTCAGATCTTCGGTTGTGGCTCGTGCAGAATGCGCTGTTGCTCTTTACTGTTTCACATGTTCCCCAGTCTTAATTTATCCAAATGATGATGAAAGTCGTTGAATCTTTGAAAAGCAGTCAATCGGAGAAAAATACTTTTAGTCGGCACTGGTTATTGGCAGCTGATGATGGCATGCTGCCAGCAACCAGTACTGGCCTTATATAACAGTTATTGCAGTAACTTCGGGTGTTCCACAGGGTAGTCATTTGGGCCCGTTGCTATTTATTTTTTTTATTGATGAAATTCATGAAATATTAAATTTTTTTTTGGTTTTGACTTTCGCTGATAATTTGAAAATAATGCAACTGATTGCATTTATTTTCAATCAGATATTAATAGATTGTCGGAGTGATGCAATCACAATGCTTTGGTTTTGATAAAGTGAAAGATGTTGGTCTCATATTCGACAATAAGTAAAGTTTCTTATGCATTATGATCATGTAATTACCGGGTCTAACTCATTGTTAGGCTTCCTTAAACACAATAGTAAAGACTTTCCATAAATAGCCTTACAACTATTTATTGCTCGTTAGTCAAGACCTTATTAAGGGTATTATTCTATAATTTGGGATTCGCCATTTGCAGCTCACCAACTTAGATTCGAAAGAGTTAAAAAAAAAATAAACTTTACAAGTAACGTGGTTCATAAATTAAATATTTTTGAAGAGCTTCCTAATCATGGCAGAAGGTGTAATTAAGTTGGCTTGCAAGCCCTAAGTTTCAGACGCGATACAACTGTCGCCATATTTATTCGCGATATTCTGAATTATCATACCAATTTCACCAGAATTGATATTCCTTTTTAATATATATGTATGCTCGCCAAAGGTCACTGTGGGTTAGAAGCTTATTTTTACACAGATAGGCATTGAACCGATTATGGTAAAAATGAGCCTATTACGAGGTGAATAAGTATATTGAATGAATTAAGCAATAACATTGATTTTTGCTTATCGCGAGCAGATTTTAAAAAGTCCGTTTATTCATTAACTTTAAATTATTATTTATTTGAAATAGTCGATGAAGCTTGCTTAGTCGCGAAACAAACAACCGTTGCGTAAAGCGATACTGAGAGCTTACACTTTGTATTTTGCTCTGTGATGATATTAAAAAAAAAACAATTAGCTACTACTATGTAACTGTCATTTGCCAGGATGTACACACTCGTAATGTATATTCGGAAGCAATTGTCATGTTCAAACAACCTGGCTACGAGTCATTTCACCGATAGAAAGTTGGTAATTATGCTCGCTCTTCACTCCGAACATACTAAGCAAACATTGGCTGTGTTCCCTAAAGAAAATACACAATCTCTCTTGGATTTTCCTAGTTCATCTCGAGGACTAATTGAATTTGTTTATACAAAACACGAGTATTGAATCAGCACTTAGCGCAAATAGGCAATACTTTGTTGTCAATGTCTTCATTGAGGTTCAATGCTGCAAAAGTCATATCCGTTTATGTTAGAACCAAAAAAACATTATTCACATGTTCACCTTTTAGTCGCACATAAGTGAGTCTACTGAGATCCTCCTTCACCGTACCACTACCACCATCTAAGAAACGTTGTGACCTAATTCATGTGCTAAATGCAAAACATCAACAGCCCGGCCTAAAGAACACATCGACCTCCACCTCCATAAAAACACTCCACTGGCAATTTTGCACTCTGCGTGCACAGGATAGATTTGCAATTGAAATACCGTGTGTTACCTGGAATGTTCTTTGAGCACCACTCTGTCACCTGCAGTCCGACATACGTCGCTTGTGGCATTTGCCTGACAAAACATTTGGATTAGAGTTAGAGAGAAACATTTACGTACGTATACGGGCACTGAGTTGCTGGCCTCGCGCCCTGTCCGGCCGACACAACGTCGACAACGACAATATTGATGAGTGCATTTTATGCATGCAAAAATGTAGAGTTGAGGGCGCTGCGCAGTCGCGCTCGCGCTTCGGACAGACGGCAATTCGATGTGGGTGAATGAATGAGTGATTCTAAGACTCGAATTAACTTGAACCCCTTCTGCAACGTGAGTCTCGAATGAAAACAAATAAAATCAGATAGAAAACATCTATCTACATAAATGCGTGATTGCGAAATTGTGTATCTAAGAACGGGTACATTAATTGCTTGGATTGTATATATTTGACGGAGAAATGAAGTTAACTTTTGCGCAATATTGTGGAACAATATCCATCAGGGACACATTCCTTATTCTTGGATTGGTAGAACAAAGTGAATTAGCACTTACTTTAGTTACCATAGTTAGGTTATTTTAATGCCTTCATCAATAATTGTTGGATGGGCTAGGTGGAAGTGTAGCGAAAGTCATCAGATACACAGTAGCATGTGAATAAAAAAGATATATAAATGGTGATTTTTTAAGAGTTAAGTTTTTCCAGGTTGGCAGCACTGGTTAGTAATGGCGTCCAAACGTCCTCTGTCAAAGTGAATCATTTTCAGTATGCTCTGCCATTTAATCATGGAAGGACTTACAAATGAGCAACAATTGCAAATTGTTGAAATTTATTATCAAAATTCGTGCTCCGTGAAAAATGTGAAAATCCGTTGTCTTATCAAAAAATTGTGTTCAGCGATGAGGCTCATTTCCGGGTCAACGGATGCATAAATAAGCAAAATTGTCGCATCTTGAATGATAAACAACCACATCCCATACTAGAATTACCGATGCATCCAAAAAAAACGACAGTTTGATGTGGCATCATCGGTCCATTTTTCTTCAAAGACGATCGTAGAAGAAACGTTACCGTCAAAGACGAACGATATCGAAAGAGTTGAAGTTGGATGGCATGTGGTTTCGTCAAGACGGTGCCACATGCCACACAGCTCGTCAAACAATGGAAATGTTGAAGGATGAATTTGGCCCTGTGAGTTGGCCGCCAATGCGATGTAACGCCTCTTGATTATTTCTTGTGGGGTGATGTAAAGTCGTTAGTCTATGTGGACAAGCCGAACACGATTTAAGCCTTACAGGATAACATAACACGCGTAATTCGTTTAATACAGGCCGAAATGCTCGAAAAAGTGACCATCCGAATGGACCATTTTAAACGGAGCCGCGGACAACATTTAAATGAAGTTGTATTTAAAACGTAAATGGCAAAGGCCTATTTATCGATTACAATAACATTTTTGAATTTTTGATGCAAATTTGAGTGTTTTCAACGTGTTGAATACTGGTTTAGCTGATATGAGCGGATGTGTTACGCTTGAAGTTCGATTAAGTCGAATAAAATAAATATTAGGCGTAAACGGCCCATACAGGACCTAAAGCCTAGCTTCTCCAACCATTGTGTGTGCGAAGTTATATTTTTGACACGAATGGAGGGACCTACAGTTTAATGCTGGTTCCGAACGGCAATATATTTTTGAGAAGCTTTTCATGACATTTCTTACTCTTGGATGTTTGTCAGACGTTCGCAAGAGGTGGGACAGCGAATAAAAACGTTTAGGCGGTACAGGTCGGGATTTGAACCAGCGACCTCTCGCTTAGTGGCCCAACGCACTTAACCACTCAGCCACTGCACCTACAAGTCGAGAAATTATTACAATCCGTTAAGTCATTGTGTTTTTCGTCGATAGTTACAATTTGTTCATGATGAAGATATCGAAGTTATAAATCAATAACAGCTCTCTATCTCCCCAGTACCATTTAAGTTTTGCACTGCCCAACCTTTTGCGAAAGTCTGACGAACATCAAAGAGTATAATTTTTCATTAAAAGCTTTTCAAAGTTTCCTTTCGGAAACGAAAATTGTTGGTCATTTTGATTCGTTCTAAACATGAACTTCACAACCACAATAGTTGGAGAAGCTACGCTTTAAGCTCTCAATGACGTGTAAAGGCCAATTATCTATTTATTTTATTTTAATGCAAATCTTTCGATTACGTTAGTAGGTTGTCTTGGCTAGTTCTTATAACTAGCTCTTTCTATACCCTATCCTAAGGGTATATTAATTTTGACACACAACACCCCTTAATGTTAATAATTAGGAAATCCTAGGACAATGTCCGTCCGTCCATCCGTATCAACTATTGACGGCCTTTAAGTTTATGCTAGGAAGCTGAAATTTGGAACATATACTCCCTAGGGTTCCGAAATGGTAAAGTGTAAAAATTTTCAAAATACGCCAATTGCCATGCCCACAATTTAGAAAAAACCGTTTTAAAGCTAAAGTTAGACAGATAGAGTGTTACAACCTTCACAAGATATATAGGCACTGACCTCCTTTATAAGTTTGTTATATAAAGTTTTTGGCCACGCCTACTTTATGTGGGCGTTTTTCACTGAAATGCTGTTTTCTTCGAAAATGTTCATAGCTCAGCGAATGTCACAATCAATTTATTGGAAACCAAGTTGGGAGAACTTGTTATCTCACGAAATGTTCCAGTCGCTTCACCGCCTCGGTCGTGCGATTTGACGCCATTAGACTATTTCCTGTAGAGCTACGTCAAGTTTATGCGACGATTGATGAACTTCGTACGAATATCGAACGTGAAATTGCAGCAGTATCGGCCGATATATGCTTGAAAACCCTCGAAAATTGGGTTCAGCGTCTGGACTTCTGCAAGCGTGCCCGTGGTGGCCATGCAAAAGAAATCGAGTTCCATATATAATGGCATCGAACGTACTTTCACAGGAATAAAGAATTTCATTGATATCCAAAACCGTTTTTGTTTTATTTAAAAAAAAAACGTTTGTAGCGCTCTTATTGAAAAACCCGATATTAAAGGTCTTTGCACCTCACATTTAAGGATATCTTGCCTGAAACGCTGCCAGTTTCTCCTACACATATTTCTAATCTTTATTAAATTTTTAATTTTGAGTAGCAGGTTTAATATTTTTAAGATGAATACTAGCTCTTGAACCTACATGTATAATATGCGTTTGTAGAAAATCTTAACTTCCTTGTTTCAACATTCGTCGCCCAAAATCCAGTGTTACTGAATTCCAGCAACCAAGTTTTTCTCTCATTCATTAAACTTTGTTTACCAAGTCAATTTGCATAACTCGGTCAATCACACGCAATAAAAAATAAGAACGTCCACCTGAAGTCGATAAACTTAGCACGTGCCCCGCTCCTGCTCTTCAACCACATTAATTCGCCAATTACCAATACACCAAAGAGAACCAAACCCACCCAACAGCAACAACAACAACAACAACAACATTTGCCAAGATTGAAATATCTTTTCCATCGAATAAAATATAACACCACCGTGTGTGGTGTAAAGGTAAGCTATAAAAGATAGGCAGTTAAGTTCGGTCTACCCTTTACATGGAATTTAATGCCGACACTTCATTGACCAACTTTGGTGGTTGCTTGATGGAGGCGAGCAGAAGACGGCAACCCAAGCCCCAATGCCGCTGTTTACATTACTCAGAACAAATCCGAGCGGCGAAATCACCTTTATTCATTTCAATGCGGAAGGGTGACTATATGCGGGTTCGAGCCACCAATGACTATGGCTTTCCGGGCATCTCATTCTAGTTATGTGAATATTCTTTTTTTGGTAAAAATGCGCACAACTTAATGGTGCGACCCAATTTACAAGTCTGGTCAGCCAGAGTTGTTTACACAGTTAATGCGGCGGGCAGCCAGCGGGGCCGCGGCGGCGCCCACTTCTCTTGAAGCTTGAACGGATCTGTGAATCATTTCGCATTCGCAAGGTGCGTGAACTTGTTGGAGATGATTCTTTGGCTTCCTTTGAGCCATTGTAGTGGTTATTGTCGTATTTTGCTTGCTGCTCACCTTTGCGTCATCGCCGTTCGTTTTGTACGTTGTTCTTTCACTTTTTAGCCATCATTCTATCTATTGCGTCGCGGCGTCTTGTTTTCCTTTCGCTGATGGTTGGTTCTACAGAGACACGCAGGTACTTTGTGCCTATGGATTATTTGCTCTGTTTGCTTGTCGATGTTTCTATTTCGGTTTCATTTATCCGTTGCACGTTATGTGAATTTAACGGTATTTAATGGAATTGATTCTATTGCGTAGTTCTAATTGGGTATCTTTTAGGATTTGTTTACTGATTGTTATAGCAAATTTAGGAATAAAGAAATGCTTAGGTATGTCGACGGAGCCGATGAATGGAATGTTGTGGGTAGACTGTTGTTGAACTACATAGTTGTCAATGGGTTCTTTATTGGAATTTAAATAATAAAATATTTACTAAGCGATAAATTAGGGCATTTTGTGATCACTGCGGATGCAGATACACAGTGTTAAATGGTATTTATAGAGGGTGGAGGTGCGATACACATGTGTATTGTGTTGGGGTACCTGTACCTACTTTAGTGTTTTCTATGGAGTTGGGACCTATGCTTTCTATGATTTATGAAACTTTGTGTTTTCGTGAAACTATTGTTTGAATAAGGACCGCGAGATTAAAGTAGATTAGCTAGCGGCAGCTAATTGCGCTGTAACGAGAAATGTTCTTAACTTAACACTTTAAATAGCAGGTGGCCAGGTATTGAATGGCTGCGTTTACTAATCCAGTTAACCCGACCCATTAAAGGAATATATTTTTTTATGTCTAGACTTCTGATCGAAGCATGTTTATATAGAGAGTGCTGCTTTCCATCGCACATTATGGACACATATTTTGCTAAATTTTTGGACAGCATTGAGCCCAGACTAAAATAAACGAATTTACCGCATTCCCAAGAAATCCGACGTTTGTGGGCGCAGTGGCTTACTGGTTAAGTGCATTGGACCACTAAGCGAGAGGTCGCTGGTAAAAATCTCAAAAATTAATTGCCATTCGGAATCGGCATTAATCAGTAGGTCCCTTCCATTCGTGCAAAAAAAAATATATATCTTCGCACACACTGAGGTTGAAGAAGCTTAAAGCAATGCTAATGTACAGGACGTTGGTAGCGGATGCAGATTGTGGCAAGTGCGTCATAACAGGGGTAAATAAGGGCTGCCCTCAAGGTGGTGTTCTGTGGCTTTCAGTGAATCCTCTTAAAACCACGGTTGTTCTCTTTACGAGAAGGAAAATCGTCACTGGTCTGTCCCATCTCGTGCTTAAAGGTGTCACCATCCCTATATCCGATGAAGTCAAATATCTGGGTGTAATCCCCGAAAAAAAAATTCGATGGTCCAAACATGTCGAATCAAAAACCGATAAAGCGCTGTCGACTTTCTGGCGGTGTAAAGGCGCTTTTGGTAAGACATGGGGCTTGTCTCCAAAAAGGATCTTTGGATCTATACGGCCATGATTAGACCACTTTTCGCATACGCATCGGTTGTTTGGTGGAACAGGCTTTAGCGGAAACGTGTTACTGCTTCTTTTGCGAAACTGCAAAGAACGGCATGTCTCGGCTGCACAGGGGCCTTCCCTAGCACCCCGGGCTCTGCTCTAGATGCTTTGATGAATCTCCCTCCCCTTGATTTATATATCATGGGGTGTACGCTAAAAACCATCTTTCGCTTAAAGAGAGGTGGTTTTTGGTAGCATGCGCACTGGAATTTTGCTGCATTAAAAGCGCTTCTAAACCCTGTTACCTCGTCCAAGTTAGTGCTACAACTTAAGCTTTCTCTGAATTTGGTCGGAAGACTGAATACAGTAAAACTTGTCTGGGTCCCAGGTCACACTGGCATCCAGGGTAATGAGATCTCGGATGAGCTTGCTAGGCAAGGTTCAGAAGAAGTTTTCTCAGGACCCGAACCTGTGTTGGGTCTGCCTGCATCTTTAATCATGTCTTCTATCGATTCCTGGGTTTCTCGTGAATACAAGATTCGGTGGCGCGATTGCGGTGGATGTAGACAAACCAAACTACTGCGCCCGCACATTTGCAACAGGTCAGCATCTTTTCTTCTATCTCTGTGGAGAATCGACTGCTTGTAGGCGTTCTTACGGGCCCCCAAGCTTTTGCTAAACACTTAAATGTGTTGGGCTTAAGCGGCACCACTGCCTATCCTGCTTGGGGTGAGGAGGATGACACAGCAGAACACTTTCTCTGCAGTTGTCCGGCCTTTGCTCGCATCATAGGTGTCGGAATTTCCGAATGCCGAACATCTGGCACATCTTCGAAAGACGAGAAACTTAGTTTTCTCATTAATGTAAGGTGTCTGAATGGTAGTACAATGGACCTTTAGTTGTGTCTGAGCGCTCCATCGGATAGTAGCAACCTCCGACAAAAAAAAAACAAAAAAAAATCCGACGTTGTTGTTTCTGTTTCTCACAATGCTTAAGAGCAACTTGCCCGGACCTCCTTTTGGAAGACGGTGAATTTTCTAATGCTGTAAGCTCTACTCAAGGCGGGACATCATATCAATTCACGTAAATTAGAATTCGTCGTATCAGATCTGTCCCTTCTCCCAAATTTTTAAAGATTTTATCGCACTCGATATTTGATATTCGATCTAGGATAGTGTTACCAACAGGGGTATTTTGGCCCGGCGACTCCTAAAATGTGCTCAAATCTCCTGGCTGCGGCTTAGCCGAAATTTCTTCTGGCCGCAAGGTTTTAAATATTTATAATTTCTTTAAACCTAAAAATCGTTTACAGCGATTAAAAATTTTTAAGTATTCGTTACAGTGATAAATAGTTCGGCAAATGTATAAAGAACAAAATGGCAAAGGGCACATTAGGTCTTATTTAACCTAAGCTAACACCATTTTCACACCACATTGAAATCTGAGGTTTTGCAAAATCTCCTAAAACCTCCATAGAAATCAGGAGCTTTCTACAGAAGCTGGTTTCAATGGTGAGGTTGTCGAAGCAAATGCACCTTTAAACACATACTACAAGTTCCACCTAGCAGTTGAGAAGCGGTTGACAGAGTTTCAACTGTGTTGCAAGTCAATTGCAAGTCACCTAAGAGCAAGCTTACCAATTTCTTGAACGATGATTGCGCGGACTATGTGAGGATATAGTGGACTTGCAGTGCACTTGCAACTTGAACGCAATAATATTTTATTAGGTTTTATTTTTCGATGGCTGACTGAAACGCCAAACAAATCCCTGGTATTGTTCGTTAAATGTTAGGTTAGGATAGTCATAAAACATACGTATACGGAATACGCCAATTTTTGGCAGTAAAAATCTCCGGGCCGGGCCTTTGATAGAGTTGGTAACAGTGGTCTAGCATGACACATAGATGTTTCTTCTGAAGGATTGTATTTATTTTGGTTCTGGTAGTGAAGGGCATCAATTCCATTTTGCCTGTGTTTACGCCAAATCTACACCTTGCGGCCAAATTACCAATATTACCTAGCGCCATTGCCATCCAA
Source organism: Ferdinandea cuprea (assembly GCA_963576555.1). Classification (NCBI taxonomy): domain Eukaryota; kingdom Metazoa; phylum Arthropoda; class Insecta; order Diptera; family Syrphidae; genus Ferdinandea; species Ferdinandea cuprea. The sequence goes on from OY754958.1 coordinate 136,682,635, forward strand.
ATATCCCCGATGTGACTACAACCACGTTATCTGCGTTTCAAAGCAACAGCTTTGATTCTGTCGAAGTCTATACTAGACAGACCATTTTCCGTAAGCGATCGACCTTGAGGTAGTGGTATACTTCATAGGCTCATTTAGCCTAAAAAATCCGTGACCACTAATCAAGATCTGCTTCAAATCCCGACCTGTACGACCTAAAAGTTGTTAATCGCTGCCCCACCTCTTGCGAATATCTGCAAACATCCAAGAGTAAGAACTGTCATGTGAAGCTTCTCAAAAGTTAATTGCCATTCGGAATCGGCATTAAACGGTAGGTCGCTTCCATTCGTGTCAAAAAATATATCTTCGCACAACACAGTGGTTGTAGAAGCTATGTTTTGGGTCCTGCATGGGCCGTTTACGCCTAATATTTATTTTTTTAATCCTTTTTATTTGGAGTTGAAGAAGTTGGCTAGGGTGTTATACTGATATAGTTCGCAGAACTTTATGCAGAGCACTGAGGAAAGTGTGTTGAGAATTGCTTAGGGGCGACCTGACTAGGATACACTTTGAAGCGTTTTGGGTACTTAAGAGGTCAAACTAATAAAATTATCTATAATCCTTCGCGGGCTTATGACTGCGCTTGCCTTCTTTTGGTATAAAAACTACACGTACATGTCTCCACAACTGGGGGGTAAGGTTAAGGAGGATACAATTACAGTTAATAGCTAGGCGACGCTTAATTTGATGTTTCTGCAACATCATAAGGAGGATGCCGTCCAGATCCAGTGATATGCAACGGCCCAAATATTGACCATGTTTTTGATCGATTTGACCTCTTCATAGAGAACAGCTTGCAAATCCTGAATATTTGCTGAATTTCTATAGATTGACAGTATTTGGACCAAGATTTGTGTCTACAATGATCTTATTGATTTTTTGTAGAATATTTGGTAATGCTTAGGTTGAAGATGTGCATCTTGAATATGGTTGTGTGTTAGGAATTTTGTTCGGTACATCTTACTGGTCATGACGCCTTTCTTGCTAGTTCATAGCCTTCGCGAAGGTCCAGTGCTGCTGTGTCCTCAGTTCTTCAACTGAGTCGAATTTGAAACTAGAATTAAAGATTTGACCAAATTTGTCATAGTCAATTCCTTGTGGCATTCTGTAGGAAACGGATGTATCTACCTTAGGATTAAATTGAATGCACCCATGACTTGATTTAATGTTGAAGATTCTTAAGTGTTAGACCCCCGGTGTTTGTTTTACGTACACTTTCCGCAATTTTTGGGATAACATTTTCGGAGTCATTTAAATGACTACGAAAATGGCCGTGTGATCGCTCTTAAATGACGCCTAGGACAAATAAATAAAAATGAAAGCAATGCACAAAATCCACTCTTCTCGCAAAGGCTCATCCTTTTCTTTTACCATATATTCCACTTTCGTCGGTTGGGCTCGTAATCAAGATCGTCTTCACTGCTTTCCACCAGACGCTCTTGCTCACTGCTATTTAATTTAATTAAAATTGGAAGGGTACGATTTGTCATTTTTATGAGGCATCCCAACGGAAAATTCTAAATTACTCGCAGTGTCTGTCATTTGATTTTAGGACAAAAATGACCATGATAGTCATTTAGTGTGATCGCTATTTTTTTCGCAAATGACCAATGACGAAATGTAGCTTGAATGTCACTCTAATGCGACCTTTTTTTCTGATGCCACTTGACTTGCAAAAATTACAGTGTAATCGTTTTTGGTATTTTGCGTCTTTAAGACCGCCTAGTAGAAGCCAATGGAAGTTCTAGGTTTCATGGAGATGTCCTCGAAAGGATACGCTTAAGCTTTACGCCCTATGCACGAGACTAAGATGTCCTTTGAGTGCACACACTTAATGACCCGATATTATCGGACAATTTATGCTTCGCAGATTAAACTTTTGAGTTTTAGACAGAAGTTTCCATCTATCATGGCAACATGCAATTGGTCGTTTGCCACCGTGGCGAGAGAGGCCTCATCTTGGGACCATTTTTTCGCGTCTCTTGTTTGTTTCTCTCTCTTGAAATTTGACCTTGTTCTCCTGGTCTCTCTTGTGTACTTAGCCAACCGTTTATTATAGACAATCTGGCCTATGGCTGTAAAATTGAAATTCTACCTTAGGGGCGCATTATCAGGATTCTCGCTGACTAAGTAGATGTGAATGAACGATAACCCGTAGGAGTAATGTGGTTAGAACTCACCAGGTCAAGGGCCAGCATTTCGTCCTCCGAAGACGTCCCAAGCCTGTAACTGTCTGTCACACACAGGAGGAGTGGGAAAGGAAAAAGGCAGACCCCAATACCTTATTCGAGTGTTCTCGAACTATCATTATCTGCTCTAAGACACAACTAATTTAAATATTAGACAAAGTAATTTTCGTAGAGTGGTAACGAATTGCAACCTCTTTACTTCAAAAGTATATTTACATTTTTCAGCTCCTACCAATATTGACAAATGAAGTCACTAGAGGTATACAAAAACACCTTGCATAGATATTAATAAATCAATCTTGAAAAAGAAGATAACTTCCTGAATCTGCGATAGCGAATGCACAAGAGAAGTTCAGCTTTTCACACTGACATAACCACCTTGCTCCAATGTTTGCCCCTAACTTGAAATGTCTGGATTATAGAATTTAACTGTTAAGATTAATCTTGGCAGACGCGAACGAATTAATCGCATGATATAGCTTCTGGTGTTGAGTGTGATTAATATTCCAATGCATATGAGTACACAAAACGGGACCTTCAAATCCAATCTAAAATCTAAAGCGACTAATATGCACTAAATCGCAGTCATTAAGACTCATAAAATTCGTTCTCCTTCAAGTAAGTTGACAACTTGCATTAGGTTGGTACTGCAACCAGACACAGGCTTGCTACCGTTTGCAAACTCATACTGTGCTAATCAATCAGGCTTATACCGAATGAAGATTGAATCTAGACATCTGCGAATAATATCCAGCTTTCAGTATTTAAATACAGGAATCGCAAGTTTCAGGCATGGTTTTTATGATGGCAGTCGAATTCTGGTTACGTCCGTCCACCATCAAAAGGTCTGCGCTCCCATGGTAGATGTGTTCATTTTTACGACATCTTTCACCGCATTCCAATTGAAAGATGCTTACTATGTATATCGGATATCGTAGGATTATGCACTTTATGTGGTGGCACGGCCCACAGAACCACTTCCATAGAATTTCATCGCGATTCTCCATCAATAGATACATCCCAAATCGTATGCAGATAAATTTATTTCACTTTATTATCGCAATCACAATGATTTATGTGCCACGGCACATCGCCTGCAGCGAACACCTGTTAAGGCAATTTCGAATTTGTCCACCACGTTCATGTTCAATGTGGCATGCCAACCTCGGGCTGTGCCCCCGTACCATGCCATCAGCCATATTTGCACAGAACCAGCTAGTCGCTCGTTCCCACCGGCCATTTATGCATATAAACCATGTTGATGGTCAATTGTGCACTCACGGATGAGATCGCGATCCGAAACCCATCAACTGTTGTTGTTGAAAGAATCCGCAGTAGCCTATTCTAATCGATATCTAATTGCAGATGTATGAGTATGTGTGTGTGTGGAGAGTGTGTGTGCGAACTATTGAAGAATAACTCTGTTCAGCTTGTCGTGACTGGGGAACTTCAAAAGCCAGCGCAAGCCCACAGATCCATAAATCGTGCCTCGAGAAAGAACCTATCAATAATTTATCCACTGCTCGAGTGATGACCATCGACCATCGGTGGCCAACCATCATCATCATCATCAATAGCACCAACAGCAGCAACAGCAGAGGACATTCTACCGCCCAGCTTTTTGGAATTTATTCGCTGAGATACATCCTCAATTTGTACTTGACTGGGCTGCATGCTTCATGCTCTATCCACCTGGTCAGATATTTTAAATGGACTTCGTCTGTCGACTCCCCATGGAAGTCGTAAGACTGCGCCGCGCCACCCGCCGCTGCACACCGATCGCTCATCATGTTTGCCATTTCGATCGTCACGGTCAAGTGATTAGATGCCACCATAAACTTGGTAAATTGTGAAAATTAATAAACTATCCGGCGCAGCCGAGCCGAGCCGAGCTGAGCTGTGTCTGTTCCGTTCAGTTTCAGTCGGACCGATGTAATTGTTATTAATATTGTCTCATAAATTCTCCCTTTTGGGTATGGTCCTGGGCGGCGCGCGCGATGCAGATCAAGGAGGTATTAGCCGCATGAGTGATGGCGAGTATCTGCACAGTGGCAGCCTAACCGATGATGGTGGACCGTTCTAATGCATTGACGGCCATTTGTTTGGGGGGTTTACGGTCAGAGTCAATTAGACGGACGGATGCGCGCTTGCTGTATCTGTCTCTGACGATTCGTTTGGACAAAGATACGCGCCGGAGCCCGAGTAAGTTACCCATCAAATGTTGATGATTATTGCGCCTGGAATTATGGCTAACTTGTATTTAACTCGCATGCGAATTCGATTCAAATGGGTGGTATCAATAAACAGATACTGGTAATGGACAATTAGTCGCGTTGACGAATTGACGATGTTGAAATTATGCATGGGTAAACGGCGCGCGTGGTTCGATAATTTTTTTTTCGATTGAAGTGCACTCTTGAACATGAGTACAGTTTAATGAAAATTGCGCATCGACGTAACGATTGTTTTTATGACTTAATGTGGAATTAACATGTTTTAGAGGAAATGAGTTCGACGACTAATTAGCTAGATATTTTTTAATTATTTAATTTGCACATCTGTTTGCTTATTTGATGACGGGCAATGTCAACTGCGTAGTCGGTGATTTTTAATCCGCTCTCGTTAAAGATAAGATAATGGAAAGAGCTCTAGTTAAGAGTGCTATATATTAATAACTTAAGTGGAGCCAAGCTGGTTTAAAAAGAGATATAAAAGCTAGAGAAGGCTTTTGCGATACTTTGAGCGCAGCTTCGTTGATATGTCAATGTTTTGTACTTCTCATTGGCTTGTTATCAGTCAAAAGCGGACCGCTTTCTTGTCATCTCACCGGCCCACTCGTTACTGAATCCAGCACATATTCGTATTGTGCTGTGAGCTAATAGCCTTGAATCATTGACGTCAAGCTTGCTACTTCCATGATTGCTAGGTCCTTTGCTGGGAATATCAGTATAGCGAACAGGGAGTGTGGTGGAGCTCTGAATGTTTTGTTCCTCTGAGAACGATCAAATATAGCATACGTGAATAAAATACAAACTTAAAAAAACTCTCCCAAAACATATGAGATCCTAAGCTCTTATTTAGCGGACAGACTCTTTAGTTTAAAACAAAGAAACGAGTATGTATTCGGAATTCAAAGAAATCGCGGCAGGAGTTCCACAAGCAAGCGTTGTTGGCCCGATTTTGTTTTTTCATACACTCGAGATATACAGGCGTATTGTTCTTAACGGGACAAAATCCATGCATGTTAATTTTAGCTACAAAAATGTATGCAATCTTTCCAATTTTGACTCGGTACAAACTCTGTACGCAAATGAGGCTAAATACTTGGGAAAATTGGAGAATTAGCCAAGCTCAGCATGCAAAACAAGCTGCTTTTATACAAGCAAGTTATAAAACCGGTTTAAACGTATGGTATACTACTTTGGGGTTATACCAAAGTAAGTAAAGTTAACATATTGCAGACTTTCCAAAAGTTCTTAGAAAAATCATAAATGCGCCGTGATATATCAGAAACGCCGATTTTCACAGAGATCTAGGTATAACTACCGTGGAAGATTAAGTACGAAATTTCGCGCGTAAACAACGAACTCGCCTTTTGAAAAGTACAGAATCAATCAGAACTGAACTGAATTTTCAATTCGAATCCAGCGTGCGATATGTGTAAATTTATGAAAGAAGTCAGCTTGGCAAAACAAAACATGGGTTAAGAACATTGAAAAACCCCCAAAAGGTCAATGATCCCGGACTTACCACCCGCCCTAGAAAATCTACGGAAAGTTCCAAGCCTTTAAAATAAATTAAAAAAAAAACCTTCTTCAATGCGAGGACTCAAATTTATACTTCGAATTTCTTCATGCTTATAGCGCGTCGAATAAGCAAAGGACAATGTTCCCTAATGACCTATTCTACAGTTCAACAAAGATCCAACTGTAGATATACCTAGTGATTTGTATTTGTAATTCAAAGTCCAAGTACGGCGACAGAAATCAGGCGACAGAAAAAAACATTGTAAATTCAATTTTGGCGCCAAAAATATTTGTACAATTAACAAAACGTATTCTTATCCATTAAATTCGACTATAAGTCATTCATTTTATCAACCATCTTCAGTGGTCAAAACAAGCCTTTTATTTTCGTCATTCGCTTCGTTGCCGTAATTCCACTCGGTAGCAGTCTCAATCGCTAAAACTTTCATCTTATCGTTGTCGTTGAAATACAGCGCGGTCATAAACCCCTTGTGGTTTAAGCCACTAAGCTTTCGTCGTCCAAGTTGCTACCAGTTCGTGTTCGGAAAACGCTTCAATATTTTTTGAAAGAACGCGGATTCTAGATTGACATTTCTAGAACATATTAGTTGCAAAGTTGTGTGAAGAGGTCAAATATGTAAGTGCACCTAGTAAGCTTGTTAAAGTCCTTCAAAGGAACAGACCTTACGTCGTTTAAGTTAGTGGTAAAACTCAAACCTTCTCTGAAATAACTCGGAAGGCTGAACACAGTGAAACTTGTCTGGGTACCAAGTCACACTGGCATTCAGGGCAATGAGATCTCCGATGAGATTGCTAGGTAAGGTTCAGAAAAAGTGTTCTCAGGACCAGAACCTGTGTTGGGTCTGCCTGAATCTGTAGTCATGTCTTCCATTGATAATTGGGTTTCTCATAAACACACGATATTGCAAAAGTCTGCATCTTTTCTTCTATCTCTTATGAGAATCGACTCTCGGCTGCTTTCAGGCGTTCTTTCGGGCCACCAAGCTTTTGTTAAATACTTAAATGTGTTGGACTTAAGCGACACCACAACCTGCTTGCGTTGAGGAAGATGACACAGCAGAACACTATCTCTGCAGTTGTCCGGCCTTTGCTCGCATCAGGTGTCGGAATTTCAGTGCAGACGTGGTGAGTGCCGAACATATGGAATATCTTCGAAAGACTGGAAAACCAAGTATATTAATGTAAGGTGTCTGGGTATTACAACGGACCAGTAGTTGTGTGCGAGCGTCGGATAGTAGCAACCCCCGATAAAGAAAAAAACAAAAAAAGGGTAGATGAATCCATCTTGTAGCTTAGCCTATAAAATAAGTCACTCTGAGGTCAATAAACAATGTCTCGATCATCAATGTTCCTTTCATTGACGAGCTGATTATCACATTACGTTGAGGAAAAATTTATCCGAATTCGAAAAAGATGCATAGTTGGTAATAGTTTGCCGATTTGCCCCACCGCTTTAAAAATATGTCCGCATATGAATTGTTTTCAAATTGAAATTATCCGAGGTTTGATATAAATGACCTACTTCTTACTTAGGCGTCGCTACAGTCCGGGTTGGGCTTGGGCCTCAAGCAATAAGTTCCTCTAATTAGCGTGATCATGGCCTTCAGTTACTTCCCAAGTATGTTAAGGTCCTCTTTCACTTGTGCGCGCAACCTAAGGGGTGGCCTTCCTCTGCTGTGTTGTACCGTTGGATTAGAGTCGATGACTTTGGAAGCTGCAGCGTTGGTGTTCATTTGTTCTACATGTCATCTCAAACGCCCAATGCGTAGTTTTTTGACCAGTTCGATGTCATTGCAGTCATAATCGCTCGCATACAAACTGAAGTTGTCCTTCTTAAAATTGAGTTTTTATTTGAAAGCACATTGATGCTTGTAGAGTTACTAAAATTTTAAAACATTTTCGGCGCTTCTTACAAATACCTAACGGACTACGAGCAGCTTACAACTTCAACTTGGGGCGGATCTATTTTGTTTAGCGACTTCTGGGCAGTCATTTCGTCCGCACTTTGCAAAGATTAGAAAAGAAAATAGAAGAACGTCTCCTCCGTACCCCGTCAAAGGATACTGAACCAAATTATTAAGTTACTAATTGCCTAACTTTTCATTCAATCTACAATCTTAACCCTCCCAGAACCAAAGTTAGATCATCATAATGAGATCTTATGGCCAAAGCATGACACAGCTCAGTTCATTACTTCCGTTCTATACAAAAAAAAATAATCAAAACACCTTGCCAGGTACTGATCATTCGCACGCAGTCTTCTCAAGAAGTTATTATTCACTGTTATATCCATATTTGAAGTATCTTTATGAATCGATGGAAATCGTAAGACAAAATTTAAGTGTCGTTGATCTTTTGCAAAGACACATTGTAACTTAAAAGTCGGCAAAACTAACTTCCGGGCCTAAATGAAACCAGAAATGATTACATCCTCCAGCGGCTTTTTAGCTCTCGTAGAAACATACTCATAGATTTCATATTAATTCAAAGATGTATTTTAGTAGGAAGAAACTTGTAATTTATTATCAACTTATTACAGTTGGCTTTTAATCTTGGTCAGTGAAATTGTAAAAATGTATTTCATTCTTATTCGCTGTATCTATTTAATGTGAAAATGGTAATAATAGTGTTTGCCATAAAAACAATTGGAAATTCAATTGGAGAAATTTGATACCCAATAAAAATGAATGAAGTTTGTCGAGTGAGGCAGAAAGCATATTTTATGAGGCACCCCGCGGTGATGAATTGGTGACCGAAAGTGTTTGTTTATTTTTTTTTTATGAAACTTTCAATGGAAATGTTATGCCGCTAACTCAGCAACGGGATCTGATAGTTTTTTTTTTTTTTTTTGGGGAAAAATCTCTAAAAATCTTAAAAATACCTAAACCTTATTATCATAAACAAAATCAGTGATGATAATAAAACGTGTCGATTGAGCTGCTAAGTTAAAAATAGCAAATATATTAATGATGTATTAGGTACGCACGCAGTGTGGGTTCATTCAAAGTGTCTACTAGAAACTTCTCTAGGTATCGTTATAGCCTAATTTTAGATAAGAATACGAAACCAAATCTGTGTCGTGTGTTTTTGTTGTTGTCATAGATTGCTGAAGAGCTTAGATGTTCGGCACTCACCACGTCAGCCCCAAAAATCCGCCATCTGATGCGAGCATAGGCCGTACAACTGCAGAGAAAGTGTTCTGCTGTGTCATGCTCCTCACCGCAAGCTCGACACGTGGTAGTTTCGCTTAAGTCCAACACATTTAAGAGTTTATCAAAAGCTTAGTGGCCCAAAAGGACGCCTACAAGCAGCCTACAGTCGATTCTCCTAAGAGACAGAAGAAAAGATGCAGACTTTTTGCAAATGTCCGGGCGCAATAGTTTGGTCTGTCTACATCTACCGTAAACGCGCCACCGCATCTTGTGTTCACGAGAAACCCAGGAATCGATAGAAGACATGATTAAAGATGTCGGGTCCTGAGAAAACTTCTTCTGAACCTTGCCTTGCGAGCTCATCCTATATCTCATTTCCCTGGATGCCAGTGTGACCTGGGACCCAGACAAGATTCACTGTCACTTCACTTCCGACCAAATTCTGAGAAAGCTAGAGTTCTAGCACTAACTTGGACCAGGTAAGAGGGTTTAGCAGCGCTTTTAATGCAGCTTGGCTGCCACTACAAATGCCTCTAGCCCTTCCCCTGTTGTTCACAATATAGCGCATAGCCATTAGGATGGCTCTGCAAACCCTCCGCAAACCCTATTACTGTGCCAAGGTTATACGATGATTGCAAGTGCTCCATAGATCTGATGATCTGTCAGTGAGACAGTGGTTACTATTTTGGCTAATTTTGAGGCCTTATAACTCCGGAACTGTTCATGTTAAACAGTTAAATTGGGTATGGAGCCTGCTGCTGTGCCTCCCAATAAATCCTGAAAATTTTATGTCTCTAGGGTTGTTGTAAGCGAAGTTTGAAAGGGGTTCTAACGGGTGATCCAAGTAGAGATACTTTTTTCAATAGCCTTTTTTGACAGATCACGTGTGAGTCGTGTCATGCTGTCATGTTATTTTTGTTTAGTATTGTTTGGCATTTAATAATGGAAAGACTTACGCGTGAATAACGTTTACAAATTGTTCAACTTTATTATGAAAATTCACGTTCTGTGAGGAATGTGTTTCGTGCACTTCGCTCAACTTATGGTCAACATAATCGGCCTACTGAGCGTACTATTCGCAACACCATCACCCATTTTGGGACCCAGCATTCTTTATTGGATAATATTCGACCGAATAAACCACGTCCAGCACGCTGTGAAGAAAATATAGCGGCCGTAGCTGAGAGCAACTCGGACTGACGTATGGAACGACTTGGCGCATTTTACGTCAAGATCTTAAATTGAAAGCGTACAAAATACAGCTTGTGCAACAACTGAAGCCGCTCGATCTTCCCAAGCGACATCGCTTCGCTCTATGGGCTCTTGTAAAGTTCCAAGAAGATCCGACGTTTTCTAGGCAAATTTTGTTTAGCGATGAGGCCCATTTCTGGCTCAATGGGTATGTAAACAAACAAAATTGCCGCATTTGGGACGAAGAGCAACCTGAAGAGATTGAAGAACTGCCACTTCATCCAGAAAAAACAACGGTTTGGTGTGGTTTGTGGGCCGGTGGAATCATCGGTCCATAATTCTTTAAAAATTATGCCGGTGCGAACGCAACCGTCAATGGCGACCGTTATCGTGCCATGATAACCTACTATTTGATGCCTGAAATTGAAGCTCGTGATCTCGGCGACATTTGGTTTCAGCGCCACTTCCCACACATTGCATCAATCAATGGACTTATTGAGAGAACATTTCGGTGAGCACATAATTTCACGTTTTGGGCCGGTCGATTGGCCACCAAGATCGTGTGATATCACAACGTTAAACTTTTTCCTGTGGGAATATGTAAAGTCAAAAGCTTATGCCGACAAACCCGCTTCGATTCAGGCTTTGGAGGAAAACATCACGCGTGTCATTCGCAAGTTACCAGTTGAAATGCTCGAACGAGTGATCGAAAATTGGACTCAACGGATGGACCATCTGCGACGTAGCAACGGCCAACATTTGATAGACATAATCTTCAAAAAATAAATGCCAAAGAATGTTCTTTCAAATGATAATAAACATTCTCCATTAAATTTGAATTTTCTGTGTTTTTTTCTTTAAACAAGTAGGGAACTTCGAAATGGTTCACCCTTTAAATGGCCTGAGTTGGTTCGTGTAAATAAAGGTGTAGTGCCAAAGTTGCTAATGAACTTGGCTGGGCACTACCGTGCCCTTTAATTGTACTCGTCAAACCCTTTCATTTGATGCCCATATTAATGCGGTTAAGTAGAAATCTTAATAACTGCCTAACAAGATTTAATTGTCAATCAATTAATTAATTAAATTATAATGAAACTAAATATGCTTTCAAAATGCATTAACATGACACCCGGTAGTACCTAGATGTATATTTTTACCAAACTCGATTAGATTCATTATTTTATTCTTTTAAAAATAACTAAACAAAATGATGATGCGGATTGATTAATTATTTCGTCACTCGAATTCATTTCAATATTTAATTTTGCAATTCGTTTTTTCTTTTTTGGAGAACTACAAAAGTGATTTTGACATTTAGTGTCGTTTGATAACATCTTTGATGGAAATTGTAGTAGATTGAAAGAATGTAAAAAGGTTAAAGTTACTTAATGAATAGATGAAATCGTTTATTAGTAGGATTCTATTAAAACTCACAACTATACTTTAAAGTTGCACAAATTATAAGCCTGACTATCCAACATTAAGTCGGTAAAAGCCTCCCTAAATGTGGTCATGTCCCATTACAGGTTTAATTTGAACTTTATAAATTTCAATTGAACTTAACAGTTTTCGTTGTGCATAACACTAACTTGTGTATGACGCTTTTATAGACCTGTTTTACAACCATTAAAAGCTTGTTTCCAAAAAATAGATAACAAGTTTATTAAATTCAAATGAATTTCCATGAATGATTTATAGTCCAGTGGAAACGGCAATTAGTAGGTACATCGTTCGTGTTGCTCATATGTCAAAACAAAACTCAGGACCATAAACAAATTTATGTTTGTCTTTCAATTTATGCAAATATGTATCCGTCCTAGAAACGGAACTCAACTTCAGTACGCTCAAAAAAAAAAACACTCAAGTCGCATGTGGCGGACTAATAATTTATTGGCCCAATATTAATCACAGTCCCCAGGAAATGTCATCTGAATAACTATGGGTTTTAAGACTCCCTATAGGCTGTGTTTCTGTATACCTATAGTTGGACGGATGAGCCTAATTGTGGGATTTATGTTGTGGACATCATTCCATCAAATCGGGTCGCTGAATCACGCAGACTTTAATTTATTCTAAATTCATAATTAACTGTACATGATCAACTTCCAAAAAATAATAATAAAATAAAAAAAAAAAAAAAACAACCCAAAAATTGGTCGTCAGGAAATGGATGGCGTCAGAGGATGTCAGTCGTTCACATACGACCATTTGCATTTGCATAATTCAATTAAACTTTTTCCTATTTTTATGAGCAGCTCTTGTTGCTCTTTCCCTTTGTAACAATACTAAGTCTATAAATAAAGATAGGGTAATGAGCAAAAACTGGTGAATAGCAAAAAAAAAACTAAAGCTTAATGCAAACGACAAATTTATGATCATTCACACAGCAATGGAAGTCGGTTTTACTTCCGTGAGAATTGCTCAGCCGCGAGAAGTTGGTTCTCATAAACGGGCGGCAATTTTTTTGCCATCACTCCTTCTGCTGATTATTCTTCTCTGGATTTGATTACTTCGTGTTTGCTTATTCTTGTAAAAAAAAAAAAACATGTGAAGGTGTAGTGGACTGGACGGGTGTGCTGCTGCAGCCTGCAAGTGATGTGGTAGGTAAACGCCAATCATGGCAAGTGGTGTGAGAAAATAAATGACTCATATGTACGAGCAACGTGCAGCTATGGGGAATTCTTCGTTACTCAGAATGGATGCCATTTAACTAGGTTAATGGTGACATTGGAATTGTGCAAAAAAGTACAACATGCATATGTCGGCGCAAGGACATAAGTCCCGAAATTGTTATTCGGGAAATTTGAATTGGGACTTATGTCTCACCAAATAAATATTTTTTTTTAAAAAAAGCTTAGAGAATTTTCAATAAAGAGCACGCAACAAGAATGTATGGCCATCCAACCAAGTTTTTAGTTCAATTTTTAAGGGGAAATAAGACCACATGAGTTATGTGGTTTTATTTGAATGACTACTGCGAAATAAGGCCCGCCGGGCTTTGTAATGGTTATGAGTGGGACATAAGCCTAGGGGACTGTGCAACTAAGGAAAGTGCCAAACGTGGCACACCGCAAGAGGGAGTCCTATCTTCTCTATTGTGAAACATCTCGATAACAATGGAATCTGCGAAATCTGAACTATTCAAATGCACGGAACACCACTTATTCGGTTCACTATAAAATATAAGGTATCTAAATGGGACTCACGGAAGCTTAGAGGTGTCCGCCTTAATCTTTCAACCTAGCCCAATTGCCTGGGTGAGGTATTCACCTCCAAATTGAATTGGAAACGGAATACTGAAGAAAAAATGAAGAAAGTACTTAATGCTTTTATGTATGTAAAAAACCGTGGAAACAAAGTGTGGCTTACAACCGCACGTCGTGCACTGACTTTACACCGCGATTATGAATCCCATTTTTACCTACAGTTCAGTTGTCTGGCGGGAGGCGGTTAAAACCAAATCCTATTCCTAAGAACCTGAACAAGGTTGAATACTTGATATCTTTGATCGGAAGAGACATATGTCACTCACTGACTACGAGAAGCCCAAGTTATACTTCGAGAGAAAGAATCACCCAGCACCATCATCAAAAGTATACCATCGACACGGATGGTTCAAAGACTGAAAAAGATGCGGGAGCTGGCGTCTTCTCAGGGGCGCTTGATATTAAACAGTCTTATCGACTGACTGATCTCCGTAGTGTCTTTCAAGCTGGTTAATAAAGCAGCGCAGACTATCCAATCGATGGAACTACTAGCAATGGAAATAACCATCTTTGTGAACAATCAAGCAGCACTTAAAACAATCAGCTCCAACCTTATAAACGCGATGTGACTCACATATTACCTTTTGGAACTCAGGGCTATACGTCATCACTCAGTTCTACACTGCTCCTTGACACATTGGAGTGGAAGGAAACGAAAAAGCGGACGAGTTGGCCAGATACGGCTCTGATATGAACCCACTACTAGCGGACGGAGAGCTGCTACCACCTCTCAACACTGCTAAGACTTTTATCGGCTAAGGCTAAGGAACAATGGAGCAACACCAGCTAGGGCCTTCTCGGTTTTCTTGTTTCGGCTGTATACGCTGATTGACGATAAGCCAATACATTTCACTGTATCGCATTTTCAACTCATCTCTCTTTTTCTTTATATGCGCTTTCCAACGCAGTTTAGCGTCTAGAGTCATGCCCAGATATTTGGCTGTATTTAAGTATTTCACAACATTGGTGTTTATGGACACTGGAATGCGTAGTACGTTTTTATACTTAAAATTAACATGGAACGACTTAAGATCAATCAATCTAATATGCCACTTCTTAATCCACATTTAGACATACCATTTATTGCTATTCGCAGCTTTTTTGTTGCTATTTCCACAGTTGCACCTGCAGCAAGTACAGCTGTGTCATCTGCAAAAGTTGCTATAGTGGCTTCTCCACTTTCAGGCAGGTCGCTAGTGAATGAGAGGTATAGCACTGGACCTAGCACACTTCCTTGTGGTACACTAGCTTTAATTTCTCTTAAGGTTGATTACTCTGTCTCTTGTTTAATTGTAAAGAATCGATCTGATATATGAGACACTCCAGAATTGTTGAATACTGATTCAGACTTTATCGAAAGCCTGTGCTTTATCAAGAAATTTTAGAGAGCACACATTTTTCTCTTCAAATGCTTGATCGATCTTAACAGTGGTTCTATGCACTTGATCATTTTTAGAGTGCTTATTTCTTAATCCAAATTGTTGATTTTGGAACAGCGATTTTTCATCAATTCTTTTTTACAAGCGTTTTACCAGCATTTTCTCGAATAACTGTGACAACCTTGGTAGTATAGATATTGGGCGATATGAGGTTACTTATAATTTGGTGGTTTTTCTGGTTTTGTATCATTATTAGCTCCGCGACCTTCCACATGCTTGGCACATATCTTAACTTAAATGCAGCATTAATAATCTGCGCTAGGTTTTTAAGACATTTCGTAACCCTGGGGCCCTACTTCTAGCGGACGGAGAGGTGCTTCCACCTTTTAACACCGCTAAGACTTTTATCGACGACATCATCTTACTATAGAGCAATACCAGCGGTGTTGCATCATAACACGAAGCCTGTGGCCTGTTGTCGACATCAAAAGATCAAAATCCCTAGTCACTCTAAATAGAGATCAAATCCGGATGCTCGTGGGGGTATTGAACGAACACTGCGACATCGGAAAAATGGCTAAAAAGCTAAGGCTCTTTGCAAATGACTTCTGCAGAAGCTGCAGAGACGAGAAGAAAATCCGTGGAGGATTCCGTGGAACATCTCCTATGCCACTGCTTAGCTCTACAAGAACGCTTCGTAAGCTTGGACGACGTGGCTAGGGTACCTCTATCAGACCTAAAACATTTCCTCAACAGATCTAAGTGGTTTTGTTAGTTGCATTTCCTTGCATGTACAAACAGGGTACTCACAATGGGCCTTTACGGCCTCCGAGTGAAATTTGCTTCTGGTTCAAAACAGCCCTCCTAACCTAACCTAACCTAACCCTCGGCCTTCTTTATGTTTATCCATTCTTAAATTTCTTTGACAAGTTCGTTAACAGTAAACGACCGAATAGGTCTATCCTCTTCGCACCTTACTTCGATTCCTTGATAATTTTTATATATATATTTAAGGTTTAAAGACCTCTTCTACTTCTGCAAAAGTATTCGCATTTTCTTAGCTGCTTTTAATGTGAGCAATTGGCCTATTCATTTTATTTGTTGCCTTCCAGACTGAGTAGTCTTCATTTGTAAGACTAGTAACGTAGGTTTTTATTTAATTCTCTTATAGAAATTCTCAGTACATTCTTTAAGTTGTTCAATGTGGTTTTTTTCGCTTGGCGACCTTGTCTGTTGCCAACGTTTTCTAGCTTTCCTCTTTTGATTTCGCATATTTCGCGACGATTAGAGTTTTGTTTAGTCTTGTTTGTTCTGCTGCAACTCCCAGCCCACGCAGCTGTTCCACTGATTTTTCTAGTTGGTCTTCTGTTTCTAAAGCTGCCGATCATTGGATACTTTCTTCTAACTGCATTCTAAAGTAGTTCCAATTAGTCAGTCTATTAACTAGTTTTGGGCTATGCTCTCTGATTGTTATTTTATCGCCAAGTGTAAGAAGTATTGAGTAATGTTCCGATTGAAGATTCTATAACAAATTTGGAAAGTACTAAATGCAAGTTCCCAAAACCAATTGCCAAATCCCGGTGGGAATAAAATAGGCGGACGCATTCCTGTGAATGTACGGGTGATGGCTGCTGTCAACACATAACAAAGTAATTAAAACCATAAAATCAAATATGCCATTTCCCCAATGTTATAAAATATTAGGACTAAACAGGCCATACAACCACTGTATGTGGGAAGATATATATTTTGACACCAATGGAAGGAACCTACAGTTTAATGCTGATTCCGAACGTTATAGGACCAATTAATAGCAAAAGCAGTCTTATGGCTTAAGTTAAAGTTTTAAAAATAGGAACATATTTTTTTTCTCGATTTGATTTCAACAACATTTCCCACAATTTTATTTCGTAGTTTGTAAAAATTTCTAAATTTGTTATTTTGATATGTCAGATGTCAGCCGGAATGTAATATATTTTAGTAGAATTTATGTCAGTGATGCCATTTTCAAACAATTTTTTTAGGAAAACAATCAGTTAGTTATAGTACGTAGAATCATTCATTATTAATAAGAAAAGTTAACAACCGGATAAGTCTTTTAGCAGTGTGTTATCTAACATAACACATAGCTAACGAGGGAGTAGAGTTTTATTATTAATAAGTATCTATGTCACCTATGTATGTGGCAACTTTAATGGTGATTGGTCAAACAGTATAGAAGTCGATCTGCTGCAGCGCCATATATTCCCAAGTTACTACAAATTGAATGGTATTAAAGGTTTACCTTCCTTTAAGCTAATGTGCAACTAACAAAAAAATTATAAAGAAAAAAAACTATTTTTAACTATGTTTTATACTTCCAATTAAATTTGAATGCAAATTATTTTGACAACTATTCGCATTTTTATATTCATCAATTATCTTAAAGTTACAACTTTGAAGCTTGCTTTAATCGCTATTTTTGGGGGGAAATTTTAGTTAACATCATTTTAGTTAAAAAAAACTATTCATTTTGAAACAACAAATTTTCTGAAGTTTGTCTTGCTAGAACATGCATTTGACCACTGTGCGACGAATGGAAATTTCGAGTCCCCATTTTTTTAAATTATAATTTATAAACATTTTGAGTTCGAAATTTCAGCACGTTTGTAATAACTTTCTTTTTAGTATACTAAAGTATAAAAAAAATAAATATTAGCCCTAAACACCCCATACAGGACATAATACGCACCATTGTGGGTGCGAACATATATTTTGTTTGACAAAAATGGAAGGATTCCAATGCCGATTCCGAACGGCAATTTTGTTTTGAGAATCTTCTTACTCTTGGATGTTTGTCAGACGTTCGCAAGAGGTGGGGCAGCGAATAAAAACGTTCAGGTGGTACAGATCGGATTTGCACGGAGGACCCCTCGCTAGTCCCACGCACTTAACCACTAAGCCACTACTAAGTTATACATGAAACAAAACTCTAAATAACTTGAAAAAAACACAAAATGTCCATAGCCATTTTTGCTACCTTAAATAGTGCATGCATTAGGCTATCAAATTTATTCTTGTTTTATATGTTTTGGTAATCCTATATACAGAATTTTTGCAACAAAAACGAATATTTTAAACAGCGCAGTTTCTGTTAGTGATAGGAACTATCGACTTATTCGATAGTAGGTAAATGTTCAGTTATTCGATACTACCAAAGCACTCATTCATTAATGTTATTTTCGTTAAATCACTTTTTCACTCTATAGTAACTTTGAACGATTTCAGTTTAAGTATTACTTTTCACTCGAAATCGAAACCACAACTATTTTCCGTTCAATTACTTTTTTTAAACGATAGTTGACTGAACGATTTTATGCATTTCACTAATTTTTTCATCTTGTCCTTGTTAGAAATTTATAAGTTACTTATTGGTAGAAAATTAAGAAAAATATCGTTATTGTGATTTGTAAGAATAATTTTGATTTGACAATCGGTAAGATTATTATTCAAAATAAGTTCTTGGGCTAAAGGTTTCCTCCATTTTGTCTTTTATGTTCACATTATTTTAATATAGCTTAATAAGTTTCATGCATGTTTTAACTTTGTTGCATAAAGTTTTCTAGGTATTTCAAAAAAAGTCTTGTTTGTATTGTATTTAAAACTATTTGTTTAAAGTATTTTTTTGTGAATGTTATTTTACAATATCACAAAACGGAATAGAGTTATGAGCTGGATTTAGAACCGTGACGAATTCACATTCTTACAGATGCAAACTTTTTTAAACACATTGTTTTTCTTTGACGTCGTAAGCACGTTATCCCGACGACATAATCTCAAATCTAGAGGGTCAGGCGCTGACTTGGACAGCAGGCTGGTAGTACCGTTGCCATTAACCCACTTCGTAGATATGAGAGCAGTCGTTAGTTCATAAAGGGTTTACCTTCACAAGTCCTTAAACCTCGTACTGACATAATGACCGTTTAATACATCCTTAATCCAGTCTAAATAATCCATTCGACATAAGTTCTCTTGTTGAGGGGAACATATTAAAACGCATTCAGGCTTATAGTGTTGCTATTATCATTCTGTGCAATACTAGCGCTTACAAGTTTAGCCAGTGAAGTCCGGTCAAACAGGGGTTATCACGGAGAGTTAAAATATTAAGATATTATGATAGCGGATCATAAGTTAACCCAGTTATAGAATTCGTCGCAGGCTCAGTTAAGCTTCAAATTAATGAGTTAAACTCCTTTTAAGGGTCAAAATCTGCAGTTAAATAATTATTTTTTCCTTAAAACCAAGTCAAACACGATTTCTTATCTCCATTTAACAACGAGATTATGATCAGGATTATAAGTCCGCTGTGGGGTTCGCCGATTCGACCTCAAAAAATATCTGCAGGCATCAGAGGGACGATTTATATGTTAGTAATGAAAACAAAGTTGTCAGAAAGTCACGGGTTAAGTAAAGATAATGGTATCATAGTTCCAACTAAGCGTAAACGTGCAAATGTTTTTATAATGTTCTGAAATTGGGGGCGCCATTTTTATTTTTATCAATGACAAGACATTTCCAGAGATTGACTTAAAAAAACCATTGCCATTGAAAAAACGACTTTCACTAACGAGAAATCAAATTTTCGGATTGTACTTTTTTGCAAACACGAATGGTAACTTTTTGTGTTGAAATGTAATTCTGATGATACAAATTATGTCATGAGATTACATAAAATTTTGCTTACATATGTGTACAAGTTTTGCTATTTTCAAAACACCTCACGAATGTGAACATTTTTCTTTTCAAAACGAATAAACCCTTATAACGTGTCTGTAACCCAGCGTTTGATAATTTCAACACATACTACAGTAGAATATCGAAAAAATTCACATCTTATGAATATTTGCAAAACATAAATTTGTATGTCAGTTTTAGAAATTTTTAAATGAAGAAGCCAAAGAAATTAACTTTTTCTATATAATTTTTTTTAAATAAAAACTTTTGATAGTAATTTTAAACATTTTTTTGGAACGGAGTGAAATATAAAAAAAAAATTGGGCACGCTTACATGGAAAACCGTTTGTTTACTTCGTTTCTGTAATTTTAATACAATTGAAAATAAAAAAAAATATGTCCGAATACATGTAAAAAAGTGTCAAGCACTAAAAAGGCTACTAAGAAGTCAACTTATTCTGATAGCTCAAACTTGGTAAATTTTCTGAGCATCAAACGAATTTGTACTTTATTTTGTACAATATAGCTTTGCCTTATACAGTATTGTGCAAAACTTTTCCTACTCTCATGTAAAAAGTTGTCTCCCACTTTTAAAAATACTTCCCGGTAAACTGTAAATATATTTATTTACATATTTGCATGTGTCCTCAAAATCACCCAAACAAAGTTTTTAATTTTCATTTATTAACAGTAAATAAAAAAAATAAATCAAAATCAGTTCAAAAAACAGCTGTTCAATCCGATGGTCTGTTAGCCACTCCTTGACCATTTTTGAAGTATGCTTCGGGTCGTTGTCATGTTGGAATACCCAATAAAGTGGAATATTCCATTCGGCATACGGCAGCATCACATTTTCCAAAATATCCTTGTAAACAAAACGATCCATTATGCCCCCTATTTCATGAAAAGGACCAACATCATTACCAGAAAAGCATGTCCATATCATAACATTTCCACCCCCATGCTTCAGTGTACTTTTACAGAAGCGTGGATTAAGTCTTTGCTTTGGCGTACGCCTAACGTATTGTTTGCCATCAGTGTTCCACAGGTTAAATTTACATTCATCACTTTTCCACTTGCCGACTGACCAATTAATATATTTTTTAGCAAAATTCAACCTATAAAGTGTTTTAAAGAAAAGATTATTTCAATTCAAAAAACTATTTTATCAATAAACCTTTTCTGTACATGCTTCTTCGTAAGCATAGGTTTCTTCAACACTGAATAACTTTTAAGTACTGGAGTCAACGTTCAAATTCAAAGTCGACAATATTTCCCGAGAGGAAATAAAGGGATTTGATTTGATTAATCTCGTTATTTTCCTATCCTCCCGAACAGTTCCTTTACGCGGTAGCTTTATAGTTTTTAATCAAACGTGAAACTATAGATTTATTAATTCCGAATATTTTTGCAATATTTGACTGTGATACACTATATAGGTTAATTATTTTTAATTTGAAGGTTTTATCAAATTTAGCCCGCTCCATATTGAAAATGACTGTGAATGACTACCCGACCGCAATCTCTACCCACAATTTAGCAAAATTAACTTTACACATTGCGTCATGGAATGGAAAAACCCACTTTAAAAATGCCGCTAAATTTGTGGTAATAACAAGAAATGTTTTAGCAAACTCGAAGTTGCTTAGGTTTTGCACAGCTGTTTTTTGAACTGATTTTTATTTTTTTTTATTTACTGTTAATAAATGATAATTAAAAACTTTGTTTGGGTGATTTTGAGGACAAAGCAAATATGTAAATAAATATATTTACAGTTTACCGGGAAGTAAGTGGGAGACAACTTTTTACATGAGAGTAGGAAAAGTTGCTTAGGTTTTGCACAATACTGTAGGAAAGCCTTACGTGATAAATCTTCCTTAAAGCTCGAGATTTACCATACAAATTTTAATCTATTAAAAACAAGATTAAAAAAAAGCTAGGTTTACTTGTAAGAATCGACTAGTGAACACACTCAATACCAACTTACCATACCTGGATATGTCAAAAGTGTCGTTGGTTGCTGAGAATTGAAAGCGAGGAAGCATTTTGACAACCAGATTTTGAACATTTTGTGAACGAATTTGAGAGCCAGATGCCCGGAGAGTGGGTTGAGAGAAAACCCCTGTGTTAATCTCCTTTTTTCGGTGGAAACGTGGACAGATTTATTGTTTTTTTTTTTTTGTGGAAATGTCTTCACAATGAAAATGTTCTTGCGCAGTCCTTGGCATACGTTTATCGTACCTTCATTTTGCGCACTTATTGAAGAAAAATCTTTGTATATAAAAAACTGACTGTAACTTTTTCGGGTGAATTGCAACTGTGTAACTTTTATAAGTGATTGTATCCCAAAAGTTACAAATGTAACCAATTTCCCTTCCCTGTAATGGACACCCTGTGTATTTAAGCGTAACAAATCAATTAACGAATCGGCAACACCTCTAAGAAAGGTCTGTCTTGTGTTGAGATACAACACAATGGGATAAAAGACAAATAAATAGAGATTATTATGTAAATCTTACGTTTGGCCATGTCAGGCATTGAACTACAAACAAAACAACCTAACAAAAAGCCTATAGCACTTTTATTCCGTTAAAATTACCAAAAATAAAACTATACCCCCTTGTAGGTCTGTGCTCCAGGATACGTTCGATCGAATTGAAATATAATTTTGTGTAAATTAATTCCACACACATGCTGGCTTTCGAAATTCTATTTTCCTTCTTCTTTTTTTTTTTTTTGTGTCGATCATTTCAATCAAAATATGTTTATTAGGCCGACGAGACCGCAACATTAGAACAATCAGTGTGGTTTTCCAAACTCGATAAATCCAATCCGAAATAATTTATTATTATTGCAGACGTAAACCCACAGAGTTACCACTCAAATCAAATCAAAGAGTCCACCTCTCAATTTGACTGCATCGATTTGTTATTAGTGAAATCCATGTGGATCGAATTAGTTTATTAATATTTACACGCCAGTCCAGAAGCGATTAGTTAAAAAATAGATAAATTACTGCAAAAATGGGCGGTGCTAGTGCCACCTGCCGACCATGGGAGCGAGATGTCTGACAGAAATTTTGGGGCGGGACAATAAAATGAATTTGTTCTCAGAGAGAGAAGATTCTTTGATTTTGATTAATTCAATGAATTGTGCGCTGCGATATTAGACTTCAGTTAGATTTAAGGTGAATTACTTGTTATTTGGCGCAAGAAAATGAGGTATTGAATTTATTATTTTAATGAACTTATGAACCCATTGGGGAAATAATGGTTTTTAAAAGGTACAGTTGGTGGGAATTTAGAAACTTCTTTGGGTACACGTTTGAAGCATAACAATTGCGAAATTTTCTCACCCGCATTATTCGGCAATTAATTAGTATTAAAAGTGAATTCATTAGAGAAACATAATTAACAGGATGTTAGATAGGCCAACAAACTCAAAACGTGGGTCAGTTTGCTTACCAGAGTGCGAAAAGCTGTTGATTTTTTTTAACGAAATATATCTACAGAGTTAACTGATAAAGAGACTTATAAGAGTGATCCCCCCCACTATAACTGGAAATAGTGAAATAGTAAATTTAACACTAGGTTTTCAAGGCTTAGGATCCACACAGCAACCAAGCGATTTTCCTATGGTCAAACCATAGTGGATTCACAGATCGATTATACTAAGAAACACTCAGTGGTTCTAGTATCGCAGAATTATCAAAGAGGTAGCATATGTACGCGTTTATCGGAAAAGGATGACAGATGATGCACAGATCGAAGCAGATATATAAGAAAGAAGGATGAAGTAATAGAATACAGTTTCGCATTCGCTCAGATTAAGGCGATCGCGATCCAAACGAAAATTGGTGGCAGGAACTGAATCTGAAAGTAGGATTTGCGAAACAGGGAATTGAACCAAGTTCCAGAATTGGGAATAAAAAATGTATTCCAGCAGCATTAAAATGCCCATCATATAGAGAAAATGAACGAGCAAGAAAGCTGAAAGCTTTACATAAACTCAATAGAAGACTTGTCCTGCCAAAAATAAAGCATTAGTGCCTTAAGTAACTATCAAGGCATATCCCTGCTAAATTTCGCATATCAAATCGTATCCAGGTTAGGTTAGGTTAAGGCAGGGGTGTGGTGAAAACGAAAACATCACACAAAACCAGGCACCAAAACGGGACCATCCCGATCGCTGGGGAACCAGCTGAATTCACATATAAAAGGCAGAATAACCTACACACTTTTCCTGGTAAAGCAACCAATTTCTCTATAAAAACCTAGAAGGACCCAGAAGCCCATGTCATCAATTTTCTTCGACTACACGCTATTGCCTAACAAACACACAGTATATGTGTTATGTCATCAGCGGCATGCAGATCTCCGCAGTATCGGCAGATATCCGTATCAAATAATCCGAGCCTCCTTGCGTGTTTTCGGAGGAGACTGTGCCCTGTCAGAATTAATATTATTGTTCTTATTGATCCCTGCTCACTTGAATTAACTCCATAGATATTTTACTATTTAAAATTAACAAAAAAGCATTGGATACCCTATGTCCCTCAAGACTTTATCACTTTAGAATGGCAGACCTAATGGTTTTTTCCTCAACAGTGTCCCTTATTATGCGGAAGGAAGGTTGGATGTCAGCAATAACGAGTAGCACTCATATTCATGTAAGCTTATCCGCCTACTCATTGCTCGGTTCTGATTGCATAATACCTTGAGCATTATTCGACAGTTCCAGACTATATCAGAATTGATGTTAGTTGATTCCATTGCATTAAGTACGGGCTGGCTGTCGATGTGGATAGCAATATCTCTTCCTGATATTGATCTCATCTGCATGAGGACAGCCTGAACTTTTGATTGGAAGAATCAGCTCTGGATCCTTTGAGGAGATACCAGAACCTGTTTCTTCCGCTGTTTCGAACCATCAGTGATCGCAATTTCGTTCGATTTGATTATTACGTTTCTTTGCCCAGTCTTTCATTTCCATCTATGTTACATCATACGGAATGTCGAAGTCGACAAAGGAATGGACTTCATTCAGTATAATTGGATTGCTTTCGAGTTGCTCCGTCGTCAGGAGCTATAAATGGCAAAATTGATTTGACTGACGCTGGAGAATACGCGGTGCAATGTGCAATTTGCAGCTCATCCGAAATGTTCCAAACATGTACCGGGTTTGGGCAAGGAGACGTGCTATCATGGGACTTCTTTAACCTTATTCTGGAACAGATAGTGAGCAGGGCAGTTGTAAGTACGGAAAGTACTATTTTCAACAGATCAGTTGAGCTTGAACATTATCGGCCGCATCAAATACACGCTTTCAACAAACAATCAAATATCTGTCCAAGCGTTAGGGAAAAACTTTACTTTTTAAACCTAGTCCCGTGTACTGGGCACTGAGTGACCAAGGAGTTTTCAAATAAAATTCATCCGGCATCTGGGAGGTTCGGTCTTTCTTGTCGTCTCGAACCTAGGGGCTAGGATTCGAAGATCCTCTTGGCCGGAACATTTTTGTCCATTCGTTCAATCTGGCCGAGCCAGTGTAGTCGACCGTTTTTGGCTATTTTTGGACTACATCCACATCTTGGTATAGCTTATAGAATTCGCGGTTATATCTTTTCCTCTATTCGCCCTGCGCACTATCTGCTCAAGAATTTTTCTTTCGAAGAAACCCATTATTAAATAAAACTTATCGTCCAGCACTTTGTGCCGTATAGCATGAACTTTGTCCTTCGAGTCAGGAGTTTTGAACCCATTTGTTTTGCCAAACCGAAGTAGCAGCGCTTTTCTAGGGTAATTCTTCGACGGATCTCCACTAAGATGTCATTTGTGGAGTTGATGTTTACCCCGAGGTAGATGAACTCCTTAACTACCTCGAAGTCGTTGTTATCAACAGTGAAATTTTGTCCTAGTTGATTGTTTGTTTGTTGATAGCATATCTTCTATGTCTTGTCCTCGTTCACTTCAAGACTAACTAGTTTCACCTGTTCGTCAATAGCCGTGAAAGCCTCTATTACGGCACGCTGGGATCGACCGATGATATCTATATCGTCCGCATTTCCCAGCAGTTGGACTAATCTGTTGAAGATAGTGCCTTCTGTGTTGACACCTGATCTGCGCACTATCTGCTCAAGAACGAGATTGAAGAAATCACACGACAGCGCATCTCCTTGCCCAAATCGTTCAGATGAGATGCTTCCAAACTGCACATTGCCCAACGCGTGTTATCTAGTGTCATGCGACACATCTGTATAAGTTTTGACGGGATCCCGAATTTGGCCATAGCCACAAAAAGCTCCTGACGATGAATGCTATCATATGCAGAAAGGTTTGAGACGTCCACACAGTACGTTGGATAGGATCTTATATGCGACATTAAGCAGGGATATGCCTCGATATTTCTTGCAAGACATAGAATCGCCTTTCTTGCTGATTGTCCAGTCATCGGGCATGTTTTCCTCCATCCAAACTTGGTTGATGATTTGGTACACGCGCCCTACCACAACATTACCTCCGTATTTAAAAGGCTCTGCCGGTAGGCCTCTGCGGTAGCGTCCCTCAATTGATTCGACCGCTCGCTTCTCGTGCTCCTTCTTTTTCCTTCTAAGAAGTCATTGTTCCTCTCTTCTCTTTTTCCCGTAGAGATCGCGGGCAGCTATCTCATCCGCTGTGCGTCATTAATTGATAGACGTCGTTCTTGGCTGCATGTGTCTGGCGGCATTCTAAAGGATAAGCCACCAATAAAAAAATATATATAAACATTGATCTACCGGAAAATCTGAAATCTGTGAAATCCCAATAGACAAATCTATAAAAACAAAAGAGTTGCACTGCGAACTGTATGTTTTAAGCATGCTTTACAACGGAGCATTATGCACTCACCTACTTTCCTGTGCATAAAAATGACCAACAAGAAAAAGTGTTTGTAATTTATAAAGGTAACGGGTCGCATTTACATCAAGAACAAGTGTATCCGAAAAAATGCCTGACCTCAATAATGTTCGATTCTAATCGACTTTCAACTTGTTTTCATACATGATAAACAGTCCAAATTAAACGCCCCACCAAATAGGATATATCGACGTGGTTCCTTGGTCAATTTAAATACATTTCACTAACCGTTGAGATCTTAATTTGCCCCATCGGGCTACACCATACGCCTTCAATGTTAATAATTGAGAGCTTTCAACACAATTTCATTAAGGAGCCTCTTTCCTGTATCTAAAACCTGCAACGAATTAGCACAACTATTAAGCGTGGGTTCATCTGGATTTCCTTCCATCTACCCACTGACCAGTTACC
Organism: Ferdinandea cuprea; assembly: GCA_963576555.1. Lineage (NCBI taxonomy): Eukaryota > Metazoa > Arthropoda > Insecta > Diptera > Syrphidae > Ferdinandea > Ferdinandea cuprea. The sequence goes on from OY754958.1 coordinate 136,709,638, forward strand.
AGCGAATTGTCTTTCTTCCATTAGTCAAAACAGAGGCAGAGGATCCTTTACCATTGGTACTTTGGTTTTTGCCATAGAATTGTTGCAACTTCAAACCTACATGCGCACAAATTGATTTGTATCTTTAATTTATCTATGTAAAAACTGGAATGTTCCCCACTGCCGCGCCGTCACGTCGCGTCTTCGTCGTCGTCGCAACCCCTATCATTAGTTTAATCGAATCGCTTGTACGATATTAATGCTCTGCTCGTGTCCCCTACTCATTTGTTCTGTGTTTTCTGCGTTGTCTTGTCTGTCGGGCCTCGCATTATCTCCTTGGAAGCACAATAGCCAACGAACGAATCAACAATCAACAAGTTTTTGCTTCCTTTGTGCACGTTTAAGGCCAACAAAGGCAATGGGACTATAAAATGGTGTTTGTTATGTCATCCAGGGGGATAAGAATAAGACAACCAGTCTACCCAATGGGGAGATGCAAACTGCAAACTGCAAACTGCCAGCCAGTGGGAAGTGGACTGGTCTTCCCGGCCATCCGGCCGTTCTGTGTTTCGCGTAATTGTAGCAAAATGCCTTTCAATGATTATTTTATTGGCTAAATAGCAAGATGGTGCTTTGGATGCTGGTTAACAATACTGTTGGCCGACTGGGAAACAAGTCCACGGTCCGCGTCCTCGCTCGCATAACCAGACCAAATTAAGATGTGCTCGCGCGTCCATGTCAGTAAAGGTCCATTCGTACAAATGGAAATGTCTGTGTGGAATTAAAACATAATCACTGTCAATAGTGAGTTGTCAGGGCCAACCAACAACAGGAGAATTCCTGTCGGTTCGACTCGGGAAACGCATGTACCTTGAGTAGTTCTCCCTGATTAGGACGACGACGGGCAGTAGTCCGAATGTGGGCTGAAACGAGAGCTGCATTTACCGTAGGTTGGCAGGGAAACGCGATTGCTAAAGAAATGGAAAATGTCAGAGCACTGATATCCGTTAATTTACCATTGGAATGGGTCAATGTCCTGTACGCGTTTGGAGAGCGCGCATTAGACATCATTAGAGGTTCGAGATTCCAATTGGAATCCAATGCTGTACTGCGTTACTTCATTAGGCACGGTCTGTGTGTGTATGTGATTGATTTAGACGCCAGGCGAATGTTTGTCTTTAGCCACAGGGTGTCGACGGGAAAGTGATAGTTTCTGTGTAATTTATTCTGGTGTAATCAATTTAATCTGTTGACAGGTAAATGGTGATAGAGACGATATTTTGATTGATAGCTTTCGGGAGAACTAACACCTGTCAGAAGTTTAATGTCGACGACGACGACGAACAATGATAGATATTGACATGGAGCGACGTCAAACGGTGGTCATTTACATATTAAGAAGCTTTGCGGAAGCTTTGTAACGCGTGATTAAGGCTTGACAGCACTCGGGGGCCTGATGCGAAATACAGATTGACAAAAGTTGTCTTCATTATGCTGCCACCGGTAAACGGTGATTTTTATGTTTTTTTTTTGTTCTACAACGTGACAAGGAAATAGAATGCCTTGTCGCTTACTGTTATTATTCCTCCTCTAAGCTTGATTGGTGTTGTCATTTCTACATAAATTTAACTTAATTCAGAATGATATCTTCATATGACGTTTAGATTGTCACTAAACAGGATTCTCTTTGGAGAATTTCCACTGCTTAATTTTAAATGAATGAAACATCGATGGAATTTGAAATTATTTGCAAACAACACAACCCGATCGATCCATCATTAACATCGATTTATGTTGCTTAAATACACATTTACATCACAAGACAATTACTCAAGACAAATGATTGTCTGTCGGCCACCTTGCAACCATTATAAGACAAAGTGAAATATCTTACTCCAGATACCGGGTCAAGGGTACCTAGCGGATCTGCGCACACTTTACACCAGCAGCGTTTGTGCCAAAAATCATCATTGAATTATGATAAATGTCGACATTCACCGTTCAACGAAAATAGGTATGTATAAAAACAAACCCCCAGAAGCATTTTTTTTTGTTTTTGGACAACCAAGTTATTGGGGGACCTTCTTGTTTCACAACCATAAGCACACCATTAATTATTGAAATCGCTATGCAAACGATCTGTGAATTTATTCCAAAAAAAAAAATATGTTTACACCAAACAATGGCGGGTCACTGATCTCCACATACAGAGTATAACTTTAACTTAAGGGGGGCTTAAAAGCCATATTTCATGCCATCGACATTCCTGCAAAAAAAAAACAAACAAAACACACACCGAATCCATTGGATTAGAATTCGTTTATCAGTTGGATTTCCATTTTTGGTGACGTCTATTGACCTTGGTGGCTGGTCGAGATGGACGGAAAATTAAATTATAACGGAATTTCAGGTTCATAATAAAGTGATTGCATACAAATGGGATTTTTTTTTATTTTGATTTCATTTAGCCCATGATGAAGTGGCCCAAACTTGGACCACATATATTTAAAAGAAAAAAAAAAGATTAGCATAAGCCACCGTGAGACGAGTATATTCGTCATGATTTTGGGCGCGGAAAGCTCTTTATTTATTGCGAACTAATTAATAAGAATGAAGAAGAGATAAGAGTTTTAGGTAGAGCAAAGGCTTAAATAGATGCGCCGTATGTGGAATATTAAAAAGGGTCTAAACATCTAGTTCTTCGAGAGATAAAAAGAAATGGTTGGAAGTGGAACGGAAATTTGTAGACATTAAAAATGGAAGTATTGTAGGTGTAGCAGATTCCACAATGAAGACGGCACAAGCTTCGCTGTAAATTCAACTTTGACGCGAAAAGATACAATATCCGTCAATTCAACCATGATGTAAGTAAGGAATCAAATAATTCGACGGAACTTTTAAAGGCAGTGACTTCGATATGACTTTACGGAAATATTAAACCAACCTTATGTGCGATGTCTCGATCGCCAATAAATTTTACCGCACGTTTTTAAATCCTGTCAAGGAGCTCCAAATATGTCATTTGTGCACCAGACCAGATATGAGCGTTATACTCAAGTTAGGGGCGAATAAACGCCTTATAAATTTTTGCCAGATCAGAAGGAGTGAAATATATCTTGCATCGCTTAACGAAGCCTAGACATTTCGCAGCGTTCTTGGCGACATCGAATATGTGGTCATTCCAACGAAAGTTGTCATTAACACACATACCGAGAATGGAAAGTCGTTCGGTTTCAACGACGCAAGTGCCATCCATGGATAATGGCAGAGAATTAGGGTTTCGCTTCAACGACAGCAGGCTGCATTGCATTTTGGAAGCACTAAATTCCACTCTGTTGGTTTTACCCCATTTAAGTATGCTGTCCAGATCGGAATTTAATGAGCTTAACATACGTTGCCGTTCCAGTTCAACGTAGATATGTCATCAAATCACCAGTGGATCTGTTGCTGCGAAAACCGTACTGCCGGTCATTAAGAAGTTTTCGGGATTCAAGATATTTCATAAGCTAACGATTTATCAGCGTTTCCATGACCTTGGAAAGAAGGGGCGTAAGTGCAATTGGTCGGTAGGAGGAGGGAGAGGAAGATTCACCTTTTTTTGGGACAGGCTGGACAAATGCTGTCTTCCATCTTCTCGGAAAGAGCCCTGAAGAATAGGACAGATAGAAAAGCTTACGCATTGGTTTTGCCGGCGTGGAAGAACACCTCTTCAGAACGATAGGGGAAATACCATCTGGACCAGCGAATATATGTATGTTGAGATCGTGAAGAACTCTTGCCACTGAGTGAGAATATTCTACGCGCTAGAGTATAGGGGGAGACAAAGTACAATCTGGCAGCGTTGAGCTAGCTGCAGCAAGCAGATTGGCTTTATCCGAAGAGCTGACAGCTGGGGTGTCATTGCAAATGAGTGTCGGGATAGATGACGAGGCCGAATTTTTAATATTCTTAACAAACGACCAACATTTTTTACTACCGGTGGGACTTTGTAGTATTTTCTGCCTCAACTTTTGGTCGTAGGAGAATTTGACACGATTAATGTAGGCATCGCAGTCATTTCTGGCTCGTTTGAACTTTTTTCGGTTTTCCTCAGTTGGGTTTGAATTCTGTTAGTTCTGTGAGTTCATTTGAATAAAACATCCAATCCAGCCATTGGTTTAGATTTTGTGGAAGACTTAAGGTTGTGTTTTTTGGAGTGGCAGTCGGTATGGCAGTATGGCGGTATGACAATTAGACTAGAAAAATTTCCTTTGTGGCTCCACGGGGAAATATGCATTCCACCTCTACTCCTTAAACCATCAAAGTAACAGCCTTATATGGTTTAACGAGAAGATTAGTGATATAGCGAAGGAGACTTTGAACATAATTTGAAGGCCTCTACGCCTGCCTTACGTTTTTGGAAAAGATCGGGGCATGTGCATTTTCTCATTTTTATATTTGATCAACTCTCTGTTACTTCCAATCCTATTCATTCCTTCGCCGATGACAGTACCCTCAGCTTTACATATTCGTTTCCTGGGCAACGCCCCTCATCTTCGGGCGTTGGACTGGAACGGCAACGTATGTTAAGTTCATTAAATTCCGATCTTGACAGCATTCTTGAGTGGGGTAAAACCAATAGAGTGGAATTTTATGCTTCCAAAATACAATGCTGTCTTATGTCATTAATGCGAAACCTCAATACTCTGCCATTATCCCTGAATGGCACTTGCATCGCTGAATCCGAAAGACTTTCCATTCTAGGTATGTGTGTTAATGACAACCTTCGTTGGAATGACCACATATTCGACGTCGCAAAGAACGCTGCGAAGTGTCTAGGCTTCCTAAAGCGATACAAGAAATATTTTACCCCTTCTGGTATGGCTAGAAACTGCAAGGCGTTTATTTATACCCAAGACTTGAGTACAAGGCTCATTTCTGGTCCGGTGCACCAATTACATATTTGGAGATTCTTGACAGAATTAAAAAACGTGCGATAAAACTTATTGGCGACCGAGATATTGCGAATTCGCTTGACCCTCTTAGTCATCGTCGTAATGTCTCCTGCCTGTCGTTGTTCTATCGATACTTCCATCACAAGTGCTCAAACGAAATAGCCACTTGCATTCCTCCCCTTCAACACTTCAACCGTAATACTCGCAATGCCAGGTATGCTCATCAGTTCACCCTAAAGCCTATATTCGGTCGAACTGTGAAATTTAAGGATTCGTTCCTCTGCCGTACAACACGAATGTGAAATGCTCTACCTCACTCTATTTTTCCTGACCATTACAATTTACAAACATTTAAAATCAATGTGCATCGGTTTCTTATCCTTTCTTCTAATCCCTCATTTCCTTAACGACCGTGCTGTGTTACTTTAACATTATAAGGGTGCTAACAATCTGTTTTGCACGTGCAAATTATATATATAACAAAAAGGGATGGTTCCCTCCTCCTTCTGGTCCATGCAGCTTCTGCAAAAGTCATTTAAATAAATTCCAAGCTACCTTGCATGTTGTCTAGTGATATCGCAGAACCGACGTGCTGTCTTTTTAGACATTTGGAGTTTTTAAAAAGCTTTAAATTTTTGGTATTAGCTTTAGTGGAGCGATTGGAATGCCTAAGAAACTCACGAGTCTTAGTATACCGTAGACTGGGTATCTTTGAACTCTAGAAAAGCTCTAGACTCAAAATACTCTCTTAAGGAGATGTCGACGCAGTTTAACATTCTATGCAAGGGCATAGATAAATCACACGAAACAGCAAGGTCGACGAACTCGCAAAACCTCAACGTTAACGATCAGCGAATTGCAGTTTTTCGTTCGTAGTGGATAAGTCACCAATTTTGATGGTTTCTTGAAAAGCAAATATCTTCGTCGCCCAAGTCGGTATGCACATTCATAGCCCAAAGTTCTAGTTTGGTTAGGAAGGCAGTTTTGCACCAGATGCAAATTGAACATGTAAGGACAACATGTAACTAACAATTCCACTTCGATCTGCTGACGAATAATTTTATGTCTGATATAGGTACCCTAGTCAAGTCGTCCAAACTTTCGTAGAACCGTTCTCCCATGCAGAATACATGGGTTCCTGTAGAGCTGCGCAGTGGCATGGAAGATTTACTACAAACTCTTCATCTCTGCAGCTTCCGCAGTAGTCATTTGCAAAGGGTCCTAGCCTTTTAGCCGCGTTTCCGATGATGCATAACCGCGACGAGTATCTGGATTTGACTTCTGTTAAGAAAGATAAGAGACTTTGATCTTTTGGTGTCAACATTAGGTAGCAGACTTTGGGTTATGACGCCATCGCTTGGTTTTGCTCCATTGTTCCTTTACCAGTTGTGTGGTGACGCCCTCGATAAAGGTCTTAACAGTGTAGAAGGGCGGTAGCACCTCTCCGTCCACTAGAAGTGGGTTCATATCAGAGCCATATCTGGTCAATTCGTCCGCTTTTACGTTCTCATCCACTCCGACGTGTCCAGGAACCCAGCAGAGTAGACTTGAGTGATGAAGTATAGCCCTGACGGCCAAGAGGCAATGTGTTTATAAGGTTGGTTAATCGCATGGATCTCAGCTTGAAAGACACTGCAGTGATCAGTCAGTCGATAAGCCTGTTAAATATCAAGAGCCACTGATACCTTTCTCAGTCTTTGAACAATCCGTGTAGACATGTAATCAGTGACATGTGTCCCTTCCGATCAAAGATATCAAGTATGCTTGAGTCTCAGCAATCCAAATTTTGTTCTCTATTAATCTGGGAGCGGCTTTGGCTGCCACGTTCTTAGTGAATAGCTCATGGGTTGCATGTTCAATAGCGTATCCAGACCTAGTTCCGGTGTGGATTTAATTGCGCCAGTTAAGCAATTCTCTGCACCTTGTTCAAGTTCTTAAGATAGGATTTTGTTGCAACCGCCTCCCACCAGACAACTGAACCCTAGGTGAGAATGGGTCTCACAATCGAGGTGGACAGCCAGTGCACAATATTCTGTGGTAATCGCAAAATTACTTCGATAAATATCTTGTTTCTTTCTAATCCTTTAATATACGTATTTTTGGAAACGCGTACAGCTGCTTGATGCCTACGGAACTTGATTTCTAGTCCCTAATCATCCAAGTGGTCTTAACAACCGCACAAAGTCGCCATGTTCATGATCTTGATTTATCTACACAACACATACAGAACTGGAACACTTAAGGACATGGAAGATTATAAATTTTGTTTAGTGTTCTACTTTTTGTAGCGATCGTAAATCTACTCGCACATCTACTGCCCCACTGTGAGGACAACAGCCAAGACCTATCTTGTGTTAATGCGGAGCGAATGTTGTAAGTGCACCACCTCTCTGTCATGATAACATGGCTGGATCATTCCATCATTCTTCCGAGGAATTCCCGCCGAAGTGCTGCTGTTGTGACCACTATTTCCAGATAAGATCTTTCTTAATCTAGCATGCGTTCGGGAGGAAACGCAAGACCATGTTCGGCTGGAGTGCGGCAACTGATGATTCCATCGTCGCAGTTATCTTTTCACCTCTCAACCGCTGCGCCATTGGACGCGTGCCGCTTGATTAGCGAAAAATATCACCTCTTCGTCCAATTATAAATTGGTTATCTTTTATGTCTGACACTTTGCAGCTTCGCAACGTCATTCCGGGAGTTGCAATTAGTTGGCCATACATTACTGGAGCACTCGCGCATCGCACGTGTGTGCAAACTTTGCGCATTGGCAAGCTACTATACTATTAAGCCAGAACCAACACACTCTACTCGAAGGCATTTAATTAAATCAATTAATCTCCGAGGCCTTGCTTTGGTTGGCATAGACAAAAAGATGCATCAACTAACGGATCCGGTCGTTGATGCAAAGGATGAAGGGTAGATGGAGGAGGGGGAGTATGACTTAGACAGCGTCATCATCATCATCATCGCCACCATAAGGCTTGGAGCATGATCAACATCATCATCAGCGTCATGCAAGCGTGTAATGCATAAAATTAATTAATTAAACAAAAATTAACTCAGAATCTTGGGCATGACTTGGATTAGATTTTTCTTGCTGCATGGCTGCATGGGTGCTGCTTGTTGTTGGGTTGTTGGGTTGTTTGTTGCTGCTCGTTGGTTGCCGGTTATGAGCGCGATTTCAGGTTGTTTATGTATACGGTGTCGGGAATTAATAGCTCTGAAGTATGTCTCCCATGTAGTTGTGGTGCTGCAGTAAAAGGGTTGCGCAGGGGATGGGCTTAAACTTTGATATCTCTGCTCTTTCGTATATGCAAATTCACTTGAATGTCTAATCATGTGAACTTGTCTCAAGTGCATGACATTATTATGAGATTGTGGCGGCCAACAAGAGGACCCAAGTCAAAGAGTTTTGCACTTAAGTGGTCTCACGTGTTACGTGCAGATATTTTCCACAAAAAAAAATATATAAAATCCATTCTATGGAGCAAAGTTCAATCTCTGATCATGACTTTGCTATGTGGTGAATGAGGAAGCTACTAAGTGACAGGCTTGGGAAATGAACATCATAAATCAGTTGTAGGATTGCAGGATATCATGCCATGCGTACATTCGGTTGTAAATAAGGTTAAGACTGAACAAAGCACAGAAATGTTGACTAGTGGCTGTACCTTAACAACACTTACGGCCTATAGTGAAGAAAAATCATAAATTATAATCTCCTTAAAAATAAATTGGTACAATCTGTACTCTGTACTTTTGCAATGAAGCACTAATAAAGTATTAAATCAAATAAAGATAGCTATCTTTCCAATGGCTGTTCAGAGTTGGAAAATGCCATTCCCTTTTAGGTCATGTTCAGTCCACCTGGGTACATTGAAATGAAAATATATATTTTTTAAATATATAACGGATATCCGGTTAGTATTTGGTATTCAGCCTATTCGGCGTCTTTTTTTGGCATCCTGCCGAACGCCGGATATTCTCTTGGTGTCAGAAAATTAGAAACATCCAAAGCTTGAGTTTAACAGTCTTATTTTATTATATGTCTTAATTATGATGAATGAAAAAAGATTTAGGGTATTGTAAGGTGAATAGGCTTCGCTTTAACAATCTTCACAGACGGGTCCAAAATGGGGTGGGTGCAAACGTCTTTTCAGATGAAGTGCACATGACCTTATCATTCCGGCGGCCGAAATCATCCGCCGTCTTCCAGGCGGAGGTCCTGACAAAAAATTCTGGTTAATAGAAAGTCAGCCCTTCTTTTGGCGATTAAGGCCGTCATCTCTACCAAGACAACTAACAAACTCGGCGAAGAGTGTATGGAGGTACTGGCCAGGGCAAGCCGCCAGTTAAGAATCACTCTCATCTGGGTTCCTAGCCATAGCAACATACATCCCAACAAAAACATATATGTTAATAAATAATAATAAATGATGTTCTTTTATAGAAAAATCGCTTTTGCCTTACAAGTCAGCCACAAAAAAGTACTGAGATCTAAAAAAGAATGCCAAGTTTGTATTGTAATTGTTAAAAATTTCACATATAGTATTTATGTAGGTACATTTTTATACATTTTGGAATGGATCTTCTGCTGTGCGTTCAAATAAATCCAGAAAATTTTATGTCTCTAGCTTTGTTGTAAGCGTAGTTGGAAGGGGGATCAAAATGGCCTCAGTTGGTTTGTGTAAATAAGGGTGTAGTGCCAAAGTTGCTAAAGAACCTGGCTTCCTTCTCACCAAGGTTGTGTCAGAGTCTAGGTGGAGTTGGCACCAACACAACAAACCTAGGACCCTTGACCTCATTAACAGAGGGGATGCGGACGTTGCTAGCCTGGTGGACGGGGGCCATATTTTCATCATATTTTTCTTGCTGAACGGACTTTTCTGAACAACTTTGCCGAGCGCTCTTAACTTTCCAAAAACGTTTTTTGGCGGGCACTTCAGCCTGAATTATTCATAGGAATTTAAACCTAAGCATCGAAATTATAGATGAGTTAGTAAATTTGATCGTCTGCTATCTATCCATACCCCTATATACCCCAAAGAAAAAAACATTATTTTATTCTATGAAATTTATAATAAAAAAATATTTTTGAAAAAACGCCCCCAAAAAGTGGGCGTGGACATAAACTTTTTATGGGCGATATATTGCAAACAAAATTTATTAAATATCTTGTTAAACATTTTTATTCAGTTTCTATGAAAATGTTCGCTGAAAACTGCATTTTAGTGAAAAAAAAACACAAAAAGTCGTCTTAACTTTAGCCTTAAAACGGTTTTTTCTAAATTGTGAGCGTGGCAATGGGCGGATTTAAAAACTTTTAACACTTTACAATTTCGGGACCCTAGGGAGTATATGGTCTAAAGTTCAGCTTCCTGGCATAAATTTAAAGGCCTCAAAAGTTGATACGGACGGACGGACGGGCGAACAGACATTGTTAAATAGTCTTAGGATTTGGTCCTAATCATAAATATATATACTTGCATGGGTCTACGACGATTATGAAGGGGTGTTGCAAACTATGTGTCACCCTTAGGATAGGGTAAATTTAACAAATGCTTTAAAATTAACCAGAATTTAACCAATTACCACGTTTTTATTTTTTATCAGAAATTAAATGTGTTTAAGTTTTAATATGATACAGGATTTTAACAGGATTTCTATTTCTTGAAAATTAACTTTAAGAAATCTTAAGTTAGCTTGAACTTGAAGTTCCCTTGTAAACTATGAATTGTAAAATGAATATGCTGAATTGTAAAATTAGAATTTCTTATAATGTTGATCCAAAAATTGAGAGCCCTGTTAATTCTACCTGATCCTTGGTCAAATTAAAACGTTTTACCATGTGGGTTTCCTACATGCAAAACTTGATGAAGTTTTTTACTTTTCTTTTCCAAGGCTCACTGGGAAATTAGCACTACATCGAGTTTAAGTTCACTTCGGTTCAATTGAAAAATTAATAAACAGAATTTTAAATTAATTATTTATGTAAAATTTTTATTTGTCGTTATCATTTAAATGCATCCCGAGGTTCATCCTTCAAAGTTCAGTTTTAATTTGCGTTTCCTGAAGGATATCATGAAATTTCTTGAAAATGTTTGCTGAAAACAGAAATTTGAGTGATTTTACTCAAAAAAGCGATCTGACTGTGATCAAACATTTCATGGATAAGAACTGTTCGAACTGCTCGGTGGTATACTTTTTGAGTCACTTACATTCTATATTATATTAAAATTTTTAAAAAACTTCTCCGAGTCCATTTATGCCATGATTGATGATAATGATTGAACTTTAAATAAAATGAGCAGAAACAGTGTAATATCAAGTCTGGCCTCAGTTTAAGGGTAGAAGAAATTTTAAGGCGCAATTGAAAAATCAAGAAAATCTGTTTACTTGATCTTAACGATGGCTTCAGGTTAAGGGCCAATAGAAATAATGGTAATTCAAATACGAACATGATTTGCTAAATAACATTACAACAACTCGAGCTCCAAAGAGGCTATCAGGGTAAACGGGATGAGCCTTCGATTTAACAAAGCCCACCCAACTGAGAAAAAGTGAAAAAAGTTTCAAGCCAGAAATGACTGCAATGCCCACATTCATCGTGTCAAATCTCCTATGACCAAAAATTGAGGCAAAAAATACAAACTTTTGGCGTTTGTTAAGAATATTCAAAATTTGGCCTCGTCGTCTATTCCGACACTCATTTACAATGACATTCCAGCTGTCAGCTCTTCAGACAAAGCCAATCTGCTTGCTACTCATTTTGCGGCTAGCTCAACTCTCCCAGAGTTTGCTCTATCCTCCCCCAGTCCGCTGGTCCAGATGGTATTTCCCTCATCGTTCTGAAGAGGTGTTTTTCAGGGCTCCTTACGAGAAGATGGAAAACAGCTTTTGTCAAGCCCATTCTAAAAGGAATCTTCAACGGCCCTCCCTCTTCGTATCGACCAATTGCACTTAAGTTCCTTCTTTCCTCGGATTTGATGACATATCTAATCAAAAAGTGGAACCACGATGGTAAAAGCAAAGTCTTTGAGCTTGATATTTCAAAGGCATCTGGGTCTTTTGTCGAAAATATGATGATGGATTAGAAATTTTCTTTCGGAACGTTCAATTCAAGTTGTATTGACCGTTTCCAAGTCTGCAACCTACCAAATAAATGCTAGTGTTCCCCAAGGCTCCATTTTGTCTCCGGTACTCTTTCTCAATTTTATAAATGATATCCTCTCTGTTACTTCTAATCCAATCTATTCCTTCGCCGATGACAGTACCCACAGCCTCACATATTCGTATCCGGGGCAGCGACCCTCATCATCAGGGCTGGCAAAACCTGACTTGAATCTTGGTGCAGCATAGCTAGATAGATTCCATCCGGACCAGGTAACTTGAAACCCTCAAAAGATTCAATAGCATATTTGATAGCGTCATCAGTCACCACTCCATAGGCAATGTACCAGCAATGTCGCGTAGTGCTAGTCGGTTCAAAGGTGGCCAAAGTTGCCGGTATAGCTGAAGAAGACGTATTAACCTGATTTTCCGGTTAATTAGTCTCAAGGAGAAGACTGAAAGTCTCCGCCTTTGTCTCAGTGTACGTTCCATCAGGTTGAAGTATTGCATCAAGTTAGCTTGGTCTGTTCCTTTGGAGGACTTTAACAAGCCAAATAGTTGCACTTGAAAATTCGACCTCTTCACAAAACTTATTTATATGAGTAATTTTTCGACTGGCGAATAAGTTGCATAAGTTGGTAACGTGGTAATCATTTTTATCGACGAAATACGATTCAATCTCACTTCCGGCATGAAATGGTGGCCTGCACGATGATTTGTGGATGCAATGAAGTCTTTTGAAGCTCATGTAGGTTTGTTGCTGTCCAATACGGAATATTGTACTTGATGTCGAAGCTATTAAACCAAAAATGAGCTTCAATAAATGCTCTTAAAATAAGCGGTCTAAAATTTGCAACCTCCGACCCAGTTTGAGAACATCACCATGCTTAAAAAATAAGCCCAGACTGACGATTTGACAACGACCAAACCTAAAACAAGTTCAGCGTTCCTTTAGGTCAGTGACCCATAATATTCGTTTTATTCAGGCGATTATTCTTTTGTTCTGTTATTTTGCCTTACTGTTTCTTGGCCACATCTTTCTATATATGACACAATTTCCTTCTCCATCTCGGATTTGGCTTACTTCAGGAATTTTTTCAAGATTTTCGCTCTGACTCCCGCAAGAAGAATGTGAACTGAACTGGTGCCGTAGATACGTAGTGTAAAGCTGAGCCTGTTCCTTTTCTATAAATCAGAATCCATAAACCAAATCAGAGTAATTTTGAACTAACCAATCCGAGCTAGCTCATCTCGTCATTTTAGCTCTAATTTTAAGATGACGCAATAATCTTCACATCCACAGCCTCGATATAATTTTCCTCTGGGGCTATGTTAATGTATTGTTTGATTCTGCAACATGCCTCGCGGATAGCAAGTAGTTCCGCTTGACCGACAGTATCCGGAACTCTTTATTTTATAGTTCTTCAGATACTCAGAGAACATACGCTAGATATGCCTCCCCATAGTCCATTTTCGAAATTTAGATTGTTAGATCTGAGTTTCTATTCCCCAGTCCATCTCGCCATCCTCATATGTTCTGAAAATAATTTGGGAATAATATAGTCCGTTGAGGGCGGTACAAATTAAAGGCCAGCACCCAGTCTTTCTGAAGGTTAAGAGGTTAAATATACAAGAGGACTGTTAGGCACCTGATGGTTCAACAGACCAATAGTTCCGTTCCCTTCACTTATTATTTGCAAAAAAAAACAGAAAAAAGGATTGCATCTAGCTCCACTTGACAACTTTTAACTTCTATTATTTAAATTTGAAATGTCCTTCGCCGTTCATAAGATATACTCAGGAATAACAAAGACGTTTTCCATCGCTGAGTATGTCTCCAAAAAAAAATCACTGCACAAAAATATGTCAAAAACTGGAGATGCCGGGGATCGAACCCGGGGCCTTTCACATGCAAAGCGAACGCTCTACCACTGAGCTACATCCCCTTGTTATAGAAATACACAAAATCCTACTCAGAGCTAAAGTCGGATTACAAATCTTCCACAATGTAAAAACTTAAATTTATTACATAAAGTCTCGACTTTTGAATGCTGAGCGGAAAAAAACTACGACGTCATTTATTCCATTAACCAATAACCTTGATGTGGAAAGCAAGTCCAGTTAATTCATATACCCAACTCATTCCGCACGTGTTCGCCATACACCTCAAGCTCGAGTCTAAACTACCCAACCAAACTACTGCCTAACAGCCAGCCCTGCGGGTGAAAATGCAAATTCAAATGCCATTCACCATATAAGGTATCTTCATTTCCAGTTGCTCCGACAAGCAATTTACCCACCCACCACCACCACCAGTGAGGCCAGTCTAACCAAAGCCACATTCATTCATGTCCACGACTCCGAATGACGCAAAGTCCACCCCATTAGCGAGAACAAATTTGTTGCTAAAAAAAATCCCAATCTCAAGTCGTCGGTCGTGTTCATCGTCTAATTCGCCATTCACGTAGCCAATCAGCCAAATAAATTGCAACTTAATTAAAGCCAACTTGAAACTGTCGCAGCACTGCCATTTTGGTCTCACTTCGCGCCCGCCAGCCAAGTGGAAGTAATGTGGCCTCTGGCCGCATGCAAGCTGATGCAGAACCGATTTCGTCTAAATTTGACGAATGACACAGAGTCGAGGTGATGACGATGACGACAACAGAATGCCGCCACTTGGCCTTGACCGTTTGCCATTACCGGAGCTCCATCGCGCAGAGAGCTCAAAAGCGGTTCTGTTCATTTCCATGTTAGGCAGTCAAGCGCATTTTCCACGTCGAGTTTGCGGAGTTGGTCATAAACTTGGTTGGCTGCTTTGAATGTTGTAAAATTGAAAACGTTAATTGTGTGTCGTACGGGCGCAGATATTCTAAGCACACTTACACTGTTGCACTTGATCCGCATCGTCGTTGTCGTGGTCGTGGTCGTCGTCGACTCGACGTCAATAGAGCTCTCGCTGTACTGCAATCTGTCAATCATGAGACATTCCATGGTTGTTACATGAAGTTGCAGCTAAATTATGGTACAGAGAGTATGAAGAAGGCGCGTGTTTCTTTCGGTGTGTGATGTATCTGTGTGCTGGTGGAGGAATATTTGTTTGCACAGCAAATCTTGTGGTAATTGTGGTCTGTTTGGCAGATTAATGACTGACAGTGTGGAACGGATGGGGTATTAAATAATTGAACGTCGAGAATTGATGGTGCAGGGCGATGCCTGGCCTGGAGTGGCATGGGATGAATGGTGATCCGGTTTATTATTGGATTGCTGCGTTGATGGAAATTGATGGGTGGATGCTGTTTGGATGGCCGTTGTCATGTAGCACGTGCTATTGAGACGAAAATTGCGATACTGCTCCTCGCCAACTACCGTTCTATAGCGCTCTGATAGCGCAGCGATGATGGTGTCAAAAAGTGATTTGTGGTTTACTCGGAGTTAATCAGGTGTTACGTAGGATGAAAACGAGGATACTCCCTACTTGTCAGGAATTGAAGGCAGCTTAGTAATTTATAGGAACGACTCAAAGGGTATTGCTTTTTCCATGGCAGATTGGTTGTTAAATCGAATGAATGATGAACGAAAGAAAACTTTAAATTTAATTCTGACAGTGAATATTGAACGTTAAATGTTGGCTCAATTATCTATTCTTGAAGTCACAAATGGTTTCCATTTATTCAATAAATAATAAACCCAATATCAGCAACATAACTTCAAACCGAAAGGCTTTCGATCTTCGCTATAGTGCGTTAGCTCAAACCGTTCAAACCGAAAGACTTTCGATCCTCGCTATAGTGCGTTAGTGTCCGCCTTCCTACCGCTAGGGTGGTCGACGGTGCGGAGGCTTAGTGTTGCAATGACTCAATGGGCTATGCTGTCGAGGATTTTTGTCTTCAGAAGGGTCCCCCATGGCATACTGGCTATTGACGAGCAACTAACTAAGAACCACCCATGGGGAGCAAACCTCATTAACAAAACTCTATTAACTCCAAGGTGGAACAGCATACGCTGAGGGATGCATGGCCAAGAGAGTGCTTAGCCGTTAGAATGCGAACTCCGAATACCGGGCACGGGCGATCTTCCTTTCCCGGATTCTCGTGGGAGAAAATTAATTCTCTAACAAATAAAAACAATCAGGCAGATGCCTCTGTAATCGCATCAACGTCCGATATTGCTGTTGGGCAATCAGAGGGTATGTCCAGTCAGGAAGCTGTTAGGCGCCCGACGGCCGTCAATCTATGTGCTCCAGAGAACCGAACCCCAATCAAAATACGGAAGGAGATGTCTTGTGGACCCCCTCCATATGTGATCGTTACAGAAAGGAGAAGTGGATCAGTCTACCTCCGACTTTGACACATGCACCATAATTGATAACTACAGTGTAGCATCCGAAAAGTCGGAATGCACTTCCATTGGGAAAAATCTCGGAGGGCTGCAGATCAAACAAGGTGGATATGTGAAGCTAAGCGGTTTCCAGAGAAGACTATCAAAGAGAAGACCAACAACAAGAGTGCTCTACCCACTCCTATGGTCACTTGTCATTGACAACTTATTAGTCAGTCTAGACAGACTAGGCTATAGCGCCATAGGTTATGCTGATGACCTGGCGATTATTATTAATGGCAAGCTTAGTGCAACCATAACTAGTCTCATGTATGATGCATTGCGACACGTCTTAGAATGGTGCGAAAAGGAAGGATTATCTATTAATCCTAGCAAAACCATTCTAGTGCCTTTCACTAGAAGAAGACTGGTTAATCTTAAAACTATTTCTATGGAAGGTACCTCAATGAATTATTCCAATGAAGTCAAATATCTGGGAATTATCATAGATAAAAAACTCAACTGGAATTCTTATATTTTGAGTCCCCATGGAGCGTGCAACTAGAGCCATGTGGGCCAGTAGACGCCTGTATGGCAGGACTTGGTGCCTTAACCCTAGAATGATACTGTGGCTTTACACAATGATGGTCAGACCCATAATTGCCTATGCCGCTATCGTCTGGTAGCCCAAAACTCTTGAACGGACAACGACAAATAAGCTGCAGCGTATTGCGTGTCTGGGCATCACAGGTGCCATGCGCACCTGCACAACAACAGCACCAGAAGCCATTGTTGGGTTTTCACCACTACAGATCTTCATTAAGAAGACTGCTGCTAGATGCGCCATCAAGCTGCAACTCGAATATAAGTTCGAATTGGAGACCACGTGGGTCACCTGAGTATACTTAACTTAATCCCATGGGATATGTTTTACTGTATCCCTGACATTATGGTTAGAGAATACAGTTTTGGGAAACTATTCGAGGTTGAAATACTGGACCGCTCCAAATGGGCTAATGGTGTTCCATCTATAGATCCGAGAAGTCTGGTCTGGTACACAGACGGATCAAAAATGGAATCTGGAGTTGAAGCTGGAGGCTTTGGACCCAACACCACGATATTTCAGGCTGAAATCCATGCCATGAGACCTGTGCTAATTTGATCTCCCGAAAAGGTATTAAAGGTGCCAGAATATCCAGAATGTCCAGGTCAGTAAAAAGCTGCTATATTGCTTTGCAAAACCTAGCGAAGCAAAATAAAGTCAAACTTGGATGGGTACCGGGCCACCATGTTATTGTAGGCAACGAGCTTGCAGACGAGCTAGCTAGAGCAGGATAGGAATCTGTCCTTCTAGGACCAGAACACTACTGGGTTACTGCTCTAAGGCTAGTTAACGTTTGGGAAACAAAACATTGTCTCACCCACTGGGAAAGTGTTCCGGGTTTGAGACAATCTAAAAGATTAATTAGGCCTTACCCCTATAAAGAAATCCTACTCTTGAGTAAGGAGAATATTAGCAAGCTGGTGGGCTTCCTCACAGGTAATTGCAATGTGAGGTACCACCTCAACAAAACTAACCTGTGCTAAGAAATCGAGTGTAGATTCTATCTAGAGGACGATGAAACCCCTGAACACATTCTATGAGAATGCCCGGCCATAAGAAGAAGAGTCTTCCTTAAAGAGGTCCTTTCAACAGCAGAGTTGATGAACTCTGCAACTAAGGACGTGGTGACTTTCATCAGGAAAATCACACGTCTCAAGGGGTAATATCCCTTTTAGATACAATAGACCTTTCTGGTCGCAGTGTCAACCAAGTGGGCAAGGGAAATACAAAACAAAACAAAAAACAGTGTCCGCCTTTGTTGGGAAGACCTCAGATTCGATAGTGTCATATTTCTCCCATTGCCATCTGCTTGGAATTTATTAAGTCTATTCCCCCATTAACTTGAGAAGAACGCCCATGTCTGTCAGGGGCATCAATATTTGGTGCGACTACCCTCAATTTAAAACGGTCTATGATACTTATTGGTGATCGAGACATCGCAAAATCGCTTGACTCTGTAGTCATCATCGCAATATTTCTTGCTTACCGTTGTTTTGTCGTAAAAATATAAGGCATAAAAGGTACATATAGAACCTTGAGCCCAGCTTATCCAACCAGTGTATTTAGGGAAATGTATTTTTGTATTACCCCTGCCCAATTGGCTGACACTGCGACCTAAAAAATCTATTGTATCAAAAAATAAATAAGAGGCAAATGACTCCCCTTTTAAAAGCCACTTAGTTCTTAGGTGCAGTTTGTTAATTCTGCGGAAGTCATTTTGGAAGACCATGGTCTTAAGCAATGACGGGCCGGACACTCACAGAGGATATGTTCGAAAGTTCCCTCATCGTGGAACTTTCATTCAGTACCAGGCCACAGATTCACTTTATTAAGATGATATCTCAAGCCGTGAGGAAGCCCACCAGCCTCCCTTCTAAATAAAGGGTGATTTTTAAAAGAGTTAAGTTTTTCAGGTTAACAGCACTGGTTAGTAATGGAGTCCACACGTCATCTGTCAAAGTGAAAAGTTTTCAGTATGCTCTGCCATTTAATCAGGGAAGGACTTACTAACGAGCAACGATTGCAAATTATTGAAAATTATTATTAAAATTCGTGCTCTGTGAAAAATGTGCACCGTTTGTTACGACCATATTATGGTCGTCATAATCGACCTGGTGAATTAACAATTCGTGCTGTTATCACCAAATTTCGCAAAAAGCTTACTTTGTTGGAAATTAAACCATCGACGTACAGTGCGTACCGAAGAGAATATTGCAGTCGTAGCGTCCAATGTTAATGAGGATCGTGAAATGTCAATTCGTCGCCGTTCTCAGCAATTGTTACTCAACCACATGGAAAATTTTACGTGTCGATTTGGGTTTGAAAGCTTTTAAAATTCAACTTGTGATGACCTACCATAACTCCATGAAAATCCGCTGTTTTATCGATAAATTGTGTTCAGCGATGAGGCTCATTTCTGGCTCAACGGATACGTAAATAAGCAAAACTGTCGCATCTAGAGTGATGAACAGCCACATGCCATACCAGAATTACCGATGCATCCCAGAAAAAGCGACAGTTTGGTTTATGGGCTGGTGGCATCATCGGTCCATTATTCTTACCGTCAACGGCGAACGATATCGTGCCATGATTGGCTGAGGTGAACTTGGTTGACATGTGGTTTCATCAAGACGTTGCCACATGCCACACAGCTCGTGAAACAAGGGTGAATTTGGTGAACAGCTTATCTCTCGAAATGGCCCTGTAAGTTGGCCGCCAAGATCATGCGATGTAACGCCTCTTGATTATTTCTTGTGGAGTTATGTAAAGTCGTGAGTCTATGTGGACAAGCCGAATACGATTTAAGCCTTAGGATATCATAACACGCGTAATTCGTGGAATACATGCCGAAATTCTCGAAAAAGTGACGTGAAATCGGACCTTCCGAATGAACAATTTGAAATGGAGTCGCGGACAACATTTACATGAAATAGTCTTTAAAACGTAAATGGCAAAGGCCTTTTTATCGATTACAATATAAAATTTTGAATACTTCGTGCAAATTTAAGTGTTAAAAAAAACTTTGCTTAAAAAATCACCCTTTAGTAGTATTTCCTTGTAGGAGTATGGCTTAGTTAATATTTTGGATTGTCTCAAACCCGGAACACTTTCCCAGTGGTTAAGACGAACTTGTTGTTTCCAATCGTTAACTAACCCTAAAGCATCAGCCCAATTGACTCTACAATAGGGTTTTGGTACTTAGAACGCATATTTTGATCCAGCTCGCCTGCAGATCCGAAGCAATACTTCGGAGGTAAGATACCCATCCAAGTTTTATCTTGTTGTGTTTGGGTATATTTTGCAAGGCATCGTAGCATCACTTCACTCTGCCGGTAGTGCTGTTCGACTATCCGATAAGATATGTTTTCTGGAACTTTAATTCCTTTTCGCAAAATCAAATTTGCACAGATCTCAATGGTATGGATATCCGCCTGAAATACGGTGGGACACATTCCCATTAGTGTCGAGACGTTCATGTTGGGTCCAATGACACCAGCTCCAACTCAAGTTTCCATTTTTTATCCGTCGGTGTACTAGATCAGACTTCTTGGATCATTCCGCCATTTGGCCATTCAGAACAGTCTAATATTTCAACCTCGACTATTTTCCCAAACTTGTACTCCCTAACCATCATATCAGGAATGCAATAAAACATGTCCACGTTTGGGATTTCTTGACCCATATAGTCTTCCATCGAATTGAACTTATATTTGAGTTGCAACTGAATAGCGCATCTAGTAGCCGCCTTCTTAATAAATGCATAGCTCTAGTTACACACTCCGTGCCATGTTTATGTTTAGATTGGAGTTCATGTGAGATTTCCACTAGCTTGATACTACGAAGATATGTTTTTTTGACACATGTGAAAGGAACCTACAGTTCGACGTCGATTATAAACTGTTCGATTATGCTTGTTTGGTTCAATTAAATCCACACCGCAACTAGATTTGGAAACACTATTCAACCTCCAACTCATTGAGCTATTTACTAAGAACGTGGCAGCCAAAGTCGCTCTCAGATTGAGAGAGAACAAAATTTAGATTGCGGACACTCAAGCATACTTGATATCTTTGATCGGAAGAGACAAATGATACTCACTTATTACGAGAAACCCAGGTTTGACTTCGAGAGAAGGACTCACCCATTACCACCATTAAAGGTATACCCACTTACACGGATGGTTCAAGGACTGAGAAAGGCGCGGGAGCTGGCGTCTTCTCAGAAACACTTGCTAATAACCAGTCGTTTCGACCGCCTTTCAACACTGCAAAAACTTTTATCGACGGCGTCACAACACAACTGGCTAAGGAACAATGGTGCAATATCAGCGATTGCGTCATAAGTCTGTGGCCTTGTGT
This sequence comes from Ferdinandea cuprea, assembly GCA_963576555.1. NCBI lineage: Eukaryota > Metazoa > Arthropoda > Insecta > Diptera > Syrphidae > Ferdinandea > Ferdinandea cuprea. Next base: position 136,730,946 of record OY754958.1, read on the forward strand.
TGACACCAAAATATCAAAGTCCCTTATATCTCTTAACAGAAGTCAAATCCAGATACCCTTTGGGGTTTTGCAGCATCGGGAACATGGCTAAAAAGCTAGGGCCCTTTGCAAATGATTTGACTGCAAACACGTATGACTCCGCATTCATGTAGTCATACTTATCCAATCACCTTTGGCTACGGCAGTAGCTCGGATTCTGGAGGCCCAAAAATTAATTGTACCAACAAGCAACCATTGTCGCTCTATGTCCGTTTTTCAGAGCAAACTGAGCATGAGTAAGGCTGCTACTCACTGCACCGCTGCTGAACGGTATGACGCAGGATGTCTCTAGGGCTCCTGAAACGATTGGCTCTGTGTTGAACCTTCCTTACTAAGGTAGTGCCCGTGCACTTGTCATGGATAATGCAGGTGATGTAACCAATAAAGGGTGCAACCTCAGTGGACAAAGCTTCGTCGATGCGGACGTCTCAGATGGTAAGTGTGCTAAGGCGCAGATTAGCTAAGGTGCGAGTTAAGAAGCAAAGTTTCTCAAGATCCAAGCCTTGTGCCCTGCAAATTTTAGTTCTTCTGTCAATCGCTTATTTATTATTATTACTTTTTCTGTCAAGTAGTATAGTTACTACAATTTACTACAAAAGCGTTCCTTTATATACTAGGCTTAAGTCATACAACTGTGTGTGTCTGTTGTGGAAAAGCCGATGAGAACATGAAGCATTTCGTCTGTGTGAATGTCCTAAATATAAATAGGTAAAATGGTCATCAAAGCATCTAGAGTAGCACCAGGCAACCTGAACATATCTTTCTTTGCAATTTAGTGAAATTAGCATAAACGTATTTGTGTGAAAGCTTATACCAACAAAAAACTGACGCATATGATAGGATTGACCTATTCTTTGTGGTGTAGATCCATAAGACTATTTTGGGTCCCCATTTTTCCTAAAAGAACGACGTCTGTTTTAATAGAATACACCGAAAGCCCATTTCCAGTACCATTTACAGTTTCTTTCTTATGTCTATCTGATATAGACGAAAAAGGTATGGTGAGCGTCGTCTTCCAAAGAGTCGCTCATACTTGCAGACTTGTTTTGTGGTTCCATCGTCTTTATTAGTCTAGTTTTTGAGAAAGATGGCTGTCACTCTTTACTTTACTTTTATTGCCTGAGTAAGTTGCTCCAAATCTCACAGAAGATGGCATTCGTTCTTAAATTTTTTCCGTTTGACCGCTTACATTCGCCATGAGCCTACTGAGTGATAAGACGGTCATTACAGCCAGAAAGTGAGTTTGTAGTCTCAAACTATTCCAAGATGTTCTGTTGTGAAATTTGACTGCAGATTTTATCTGAAATTGAACAATCGTCGAGATTTGTATTCTGCTTAGCGAAGGCCTTTGTTTCCATATATTTCACAGGTCAGGTCCTTAGATCGAGACTGCGCTGCCCAAGCAGGAATTTTTTTCTTTAGAGTCCCTCCATGCTATCGTTTGTAAGCTCCAATAACGCCCTATTCTAAACCATCCGTAGGAGTTTAAATTGTATCCTGAAGGTATTATCAATGGCGATGAATACATAATTCCACCTGGCTGAGTTGAGGGCATTTCCCTAATAACTTCAGTGATTGCTCTAAATGTAGCCTTTTCATTCGTACTATCGGACCTGCACGAGGAGTCGCAGCTTATGCATCTTCCATTAAACATACACTGGGGTCTGAATGCTGATGAGGAATCCGGGTCTTCTTTGACTGGATATCCTTCAATATTTAATGCATTAGTTGTCTTCTGAAACCAGATACTTAACATCTTCATGTCCTTGCTACTGTTAAGATTCGTTTAAAGCTTTTAACAAAAAACCAGAATTTGTATCTGTCACATCACACATGCGCCATAAAGATAACCTCACTAAAGTTAGCGAAATCCTTTCATATCCTTCCGCGTTTCATCTATTGTAGAATTTAAAACCAATTTGCACTACTTGCACTACTCCTACATCTTCCATTAAACATACACTGGGGTCTGAATGCTGATGAGGAATCCGGGTCTTCTTTGACTGGATTTCCTTCAATATTTAATGCATTAGTTGTCTTCTGAAACCAGATACTTAACATCTTCATGTCCTTGCTACTGTTAAGATTCGGTTAAAGCTTTTAACAAAAAACCAGAATTTGTATCTGCCACATCACTCATGCGCCATAAAGATAACCTCACAAAAGTTAGCGAAATCCTTTCATATCCTTCCGCGTTTCATCTATTGTAGAATTTAAAACCAATTTGCACTACTTGCACTACTCCTTGAGAACTGTCAACACAACATTGACCTGCTGAGATAATTTACTTAAGACACCTCTACCATTGAAACTAATGACGAACCTTTTCGTTTCACAACTAACTGCTATTGCTCATATGTACATAGATGGCTCACACTCAATTCTTAACAATCATACCGGTCGGGCGGTCAGTCATTTTAAATTCACTTTCGATTTGAAACGGAAGTATCAATTACACTTCGACCATCGTATGTCATACATAATTCACTGATCGCGAACTCACACACGTTCTCATTGGCTCACTCATCCGGTGTGATTGAATGCAATTCAACATTTTCCCTCCACTAGTCGTCAGCTATGTTTGCGGTACCCGGTAAAAAATAACAAAAAAAAAATACAAACAAACAGAACCGACCGAAGCGGTCACATTAAACCCGCAAATTAAATTAATTAAAATAATTTTGCATAATCGCTTGTGTAGATAGTTCACGATCATAGCAATTTTCCACCCCCGAACGTCACGACACGAGGGGTACAACCACTCGTATAAGTCACAATCGGAAACTTACAGGAGATCTGCGACTGACTGCTGTTGTTTGTGTGCAATTAAAAAAATACAAAACAATACAACTTTGAGAAGGTGGCAGAGGTGGAGAGGAGCCGAGACACTACGGCTTGCTCCACAACACAAAGAGATCAACAGCAACTGAATGGAAGCCAATCCAGGTCGATTAATCATTTTCAAAGTCCAGATGTGTATCCAACGTGTCTGGGAGTGACACCGCTACCATGTGAAGCAAGTAATAGCTTTGACAGCGATAGCGATTCGTTTCACTGCATGCTTATAAAGTTATAGTTTGGCTTTGGAATTGCAATTCTCCGAGAGTGCTTTAGCCGATCGCTCTGCGCGCCGCTGTGTGAACGTTCACACACTGAACGACTAATGGAGCGTCATTAAAGCGATCGTGATGGACATGTTTATCCATATTCATTCATTCATCGGGGTACTGCAACTTCAAGTGGGGTGCAACTTAGTTATAACACGAGTTACGATTAATTAACCCAACCCAACCCAAGACTTTTATTTTCAGCGGTTAGCTAAGAAAAAAATTCTATCTATGAATCATCTGTTGCTGGAGAGGAGATAGTTGTATCGGATTAGTGGACGGTGAAATCGGAGATTTTATTTATGGTGGTCCCAAAGTCCACGTATCTTCCCCAACCCTAATTACACTTAAACGTCAACAATTTGCACAAATCGATCTGAAAAAAAGTTTCTCATAATTTCGCAGCAATTTGGACCAAATTCCGAATGTGATCTCCGATGGACAGCGATTCAGCATTAATTTGAGCCTCGAAACGGAATGCATGGCGAAAATTGAAATTAATTCACCCATGATGATTCGCATGCAAAGAAAGTCGGGAAATATTTTAGAATTTTGTTGTTTTTCTTTTTCGCTAAATCATGGGAACTAAGACTAAGCAGTATCGTGAATTTGCCACCGAGTTCCGCGCACAATCGATTCCATCATTCATCAGAGAGTGCAGCACGGCACGTATTGCAGAAGTGCCATCATCTTCATTCTGCCAGGAGGCTAATTTCCAATTCAATACCAAAACAGCACGACATTGATGCTAATGACAATGACAACATTGTCGGGCGTGTATGCATGATATTTCGGGACTTAAGAGCTACTGTCTTAACTGTCAGGAGTGCGGCGAGTACTGTTTACTTAGATTCTCGTCTTTCAATCTTTCCCACGTGAGTGATCCTGTGTGTCACGGCCGCTCAAGATCGCGCGCACAGTTAAAATTCAAAATCATCAGCAAAATGGCATAGACATTCCGTGAACGTCTTCCCATCATCATTGTGGCGACAATAATGATCGTCTTGCTTGCTAATGCCTGGCAATTTTGTAATCATCATCATCATCATTGTTATTGTTATTGTTGTCGTTGTTGTCGAAGAGATCTGTTGTTGTCGTCGTCGTCGTCGTCGTCGTCAGAAGGAACCCCATCATCGCTGCCATGGCAATGAAGATGGCTTAAGCTTTTGTAGTTTCATCTAGCGGATGTGATTGCTGATTGTTATGGATGCAACGTTCAGCGAACAGCGTGAACATTGCAATTATTTTCGCGCACATCAATGTTCTGTGCTGCTGTCAAGAGTATTAGGTATCTGACTATCTACACGTTGTTGGTAGGTATAGGTACGAGTGAAGAATGATGCGCGGCTGAGTGAATGTAAATTGCGTTCCGATGAGTGTTTAGCATGTTAGGCATATCCTATCACTTGACATGGTTCTAGAGATTGACTACGTTCGGATGGGATAAAGACGAATGATTGAGGGGGAGATACTCTTGGAAAATAATTAGAGGGCTTGTAAATATTTAAGGTTAGGAATTTGTCGATGTGTCAAAATGTGAGAAGAATGATATCGCGACATAACATTTCACATTAACAAGGCATTTATAGCTCTAATCTGTAAGCAGGTTGGGGTGATTTCGCCTCTGCTATGGATATTGGTGCTCAACAAAATCCTGTTGATTCTAGACAGCGACTTTATCAAGGTGGTTGCGTATGCGGACGCCGTTTTTGTAATGGTGTTAGGGATGTTTCCTGACGTGGTTAGTGAAATCGTGGAAAGGGCGCTGGGTAAGATTAGCGCTTGGGCCGCAAGGTGCGTTCTTGGCGTTTACCCAGGCAAAACAGAACTGATGCTCTTCACCACTAAAACAGAAATACCAATCTTACGACTGACCGACTAACCAGATTCTCTCACTATCCATTCTGGACCCTAAGCTCAACTGGAATCTGAATATCGAACACCGGTTGCGGGGAGCCAACATCGCTTTCAATGCATATAGCAAAACTTTTGTTAAAAAATGGTCCTTTGGATGTACACATCTGTGGTGCGACCAATACTCACTTATGGATCCCAGGTATGGTGGCCCGCCCTCTAATTACCAAGTTAAGCCGAGTCCACAGAACGGCTGCCATTGGGAGCAGAGGAGCGATACGATCAAGCCCGACCGAGGCGCTAAATGTGATTCTTGGTATTCTTCCTCTGGAGCTGTACATAAAATCATATGCATCCTGTAGCGCAATATCCTTGATTCACTACCCAGGAGCGTAGGATCAATATCTGCTGACAACATTCCAACTAAACTTAACTTCCAGAAAACATTCTCTGCAGAGTTTCCTACCAGAGCGGAATGGAAGCCAGACACTCTAATTAAAGAATTCGCTCTAACAATCTTCACTGACGGGTCCAAAATGGACTATGGAGTGGGAGCGGGACTTTTATCAGAGAAAATGTGTACGTCCTTATCATTCCGACTCGCAAACTCATCCAGCGTCTTCCAGGTGGAGGTGCTGGCGATCAGGGAAGTGGGTAAGATACTCTTAAATAATACGTCGACCAAAAAAATAGCCATATTCGTCGACAGTCAGGCTGCGATCAAGGGCCTTACCTCAACCAGGACAAATTTCCAGCTCGTTGAGGAGTGTAGAGAGATTTTGTCCGGTTAAGAACCACTCTCATCAGGGTTCCCGTACATAGGAATATAGACCCTACACCCATTTGTGAAGGGGATAGTAGACGAAAAGATGACGGATAGACGAATTGCGTTATCCAGAAAGACTTGGCCCAAATACAAATAATCCAGAACCCTTAGCCTCATACATAGAACACGCGCGGGCGTCGCTAGGATAAAAGCCATCAGCACGGGCCACTGGGTATTAGGCACACGCCCTGCAAAACTCGCCATTCCCCATAACACCCACTGCCACAGTTGTGATGACGTTAAATAGGGAGAAAGAGTGTTTTACCTTCTATGCGGATGCCCGGCTCTGGCCAAAGCCAGACATCGATCGCTTGGAAAACCTTTCTTCGACGAACTTTCAGATATCTCAGATATCGGGCTTAACGATACCATCACCTTCCTCAACTCCACTGGATGGTTTTGAGTTAGCTTTCCTTCCATCCACTTTATTTATAGTTTCCCATGAGTTCTCTGGGATATTTGGAAGACTTTGTCAGTTTGGGACCATTTGCCTAGTAATGCAGAACTTTCTGCTTACTTGATATTTTTTTAGAATCTTCAATGTTTCACTCTTTTCCATCTCCCTTCTCATTATACTTGATTTGAAGGCTCAGTTTACAAAATATCAAAGTAGCTGTACAGATGGATCTTATTTCTCCGCCACTCGTAGGATCTAATATAAACCAAAAACACACAAAAAAACAAAAAAAAAAAACCCAAATTTGTGATATGTTTCCAAGACCCGACAACCGTGCTTTTTACCAGAAAGATCATGTAGCGTGGTGCAGTGATCAGACTCTGGTTACTTGGGGTCCACCCAGTGCCGGCAACAACCTCGAACACGGGTAGGATTGTAACACTATATGACCCATCTACTGGCATTGAAAGAATCCAATAAGTACCTCTCTAAGCGGATGTCTTTGAATAATCGCTCCCTCGAGGGCATATTATAGAAAAACGAAAATTACCCCCGGCTCTGAGGATCTTTTAAGTCATTCTGGAGGAACATCAAGGTGCAGTGGTTTAGAGCTTCAGTGCGTTGGACCACTAAGCGAGAGGTCGCTGGTTCAAATCCCGACCTGTACCACCTGAAAGTTCTTATTCGCTGCCCCCACCTTTTGCGAACGCCTGACCAACATCCAAGAGTAAGAACTGTCATGAGAAGCTTCTCAACAATGAATAGCCCTTCGGAATTGGTATTAAATGGTAGGTGGTTGGAGAAGCTTCCGTTTATGCCTAATATTTTAACGGAACTTCAAAGTCACGATAAAATACTCTCCAGACATCCGACAAGGACTCTGCCTTTAAGCGTCAGAGATCAACAGAGTGAACCAATCCTAGGTGCAGAATATTGATACAAAACCTCCACATCTCAAAGATCCTTCAGTGATGTCTTCAAAAACCAGATTGTGGTTGCAGTGATTGATTGCCGCTACATCGATGGTAATGTTTAAACTGTTGACTATTCAGTGCCTGCAAAGATATGAGATCCTGTAATCCTTACAAACTCGCTATGGGAAGCCTAAATTAACTTCGGCTGGGTGCGAAGCTCTAGGATATTGCGAAAAAGGATATCCCCTGCAGCCTACGGTCTCGAGCCTGGATCACAATTGCTCCGCATATCACTTGCCCATGACTGGAAATTTTGCTAAACAGGAGGAGTGGGAATCTCCCAATCTCATATCAACGCAAGCAATCAGGAATGCCTCGTTTCTTTGATGACGACCAACGGCGTACTACGACATGGGTTAATTAGTTTACGAAAAAGGATGAGTTGGAAGCAGGTATAATTTGCCCTTTCGCTCTATAAGATATCTAGAAGTATTCTTCCTGCCCATCTGAATTGTCTGCCTCCATAGTCTACTCTTTGTGAGACATAGAGACAGAGGACTATCTCAATAAGTTTTTTGGAGTGTGGATGAACCTCTCGGCTCGTCTCATGTATGTTCCTCTATCTGATTGTAGCAGAAATGCTGCAACTAGGAAGCTTAAATTCTCCTACGATCAAAAGTTGAGGAAAAAAATACTATAAAGTCCCTCCGGTAGTAAAAACTTTTGGTCGTTTATCAAGAATATTAAAAATTCGGCCTCGTCATCTATCCCGACACTCATTTGCAATGACATCCCAGCTGTCAGCTCTTCGGATAAAGGAATTTAATGCTTCCAAGACGCAATGCTGTCTGCTGTCATTGAAGCGAAACCCCAATACTCTGCCATTAGCCATGAATGGCACTTGCATCTCTGAAACCGAACGACTTTCCATTCTCGGTATGTGTGTTAATGACAACCTTCGTTGGAATGACCACATATTCGATGTCGCCAAGAACGCTGCGAAATGTCTAGGCTTCCTAAAGCGATGCAAGAAATATTTCAGCCCTTCTGATCTGGCTAGAATCTACAAGGCGTTTATTCGCCCAAAACTTGAGTACAACGCTCATATCTGGTCCGGTGCTCCAACTACATATTTGGAGCTACTTGACAGGATTCAAAAACGTGCGGTAAAACTTATTGGCGATCGAGACTTCGCGAAATCACTTGACTCTCTTAGTCATCGTCGTAATGTCTCCTGCTTGTCATTGTTTTATCGGTACTTCCACCACAAGTGTTCAAATGAAATTGCCCGTTGCATTCCACCCCTACAACAATTCAAACGCAATACTCGCCAAGGCTAGGATGGACATCAGTTTACCCTTAAGCCTGTATTCGGACGTATAGTGAAATACAAGGATTCGTCTCTTAACTGTACAACGCGAATGTGGAATGCTCTACCACGCTCTGAATTTCCCTCACATTACAGTTTACAGACATTTAAAACCAACGTACATCGGTATCTCCATTTTTCTAATCCTTCTGGATTACTGGAATCTACCAACGACAAGTACTGGATATTTAATTTCCTCTTTAGAGTAAGTAAAAACTAAATCTGCTATTTCGCGTAACGCTGGACTAAGAATAGGAGTAGCTTTCTTTAAACAAGCTCTATACCTGATTGTTCGCAGGACAGGTATTGAAATGTTGGACTCTGTTTTTAATCAGTTTCGTTTAGCTACTTGAGTATGCGAATTCAATTCATTCCATAAAATTTTAATTTATAAAGATGAATTCTTGCAAATGCTTGTAGATCAGTATTCAGTTCCAATAAATTTAATGGCGTTTCGAAGCCATTAATTAAAAAAAAAACAAAAAGCTTTCTATTGCAAATTTTTATCTTAATAATTAAAACGTTAAAAATCATTCATACATAATGTAATAGCCTTTCAAATATTTACACCGAAAACAATAACTTAAGCTTAAATAGTTGAATAAAACAAAAAAAAAAAAAAAAAACAAGCGCGAACGGAACGATTATTCAGTGGCCAGCGCTATCAATGAAAAGCGTTTCATGTTTTTTTTTTTTTTGTCTAACATTGGTCGATTTATGTATTTATACGACCAGCGATGACCATTTATATAATTTATTTCATTTAGATTCGATGTGTTGATAAGACGGTACCATCTGGATGCTGTTTTATTGACAGTCTCTGGTCTTTCCATTAAGTGTGCCAATTAATATTCGAAATGGCAGTCCCACGTGCGGAGGAACATGCCGTCAAATTTAGTTTTTATTCTAATTCTCCGCTAATGATGAATTGGTAACGAATGCGCTAGGGCTTTGAGATACAAGAAAGAGCACCTTTTGATCGGTGGTTTAATTGCATTCTTATCTTACCTACTTTCTAAAAAAGAAAACAAAAGCAACCTTTGGAATTTCACAGAGGCGATTAAAGCCTTTCAATTTGAAATTGGTGTTCTTCGTGAGTGCTGCAGACTGTGATTGATTTGTGGGATATTTTTTATGTTAATTTTTTCTTAAATATATGCACTTTGTATTTATAACTTATCTGCAGCCGATATAAGTACACGAGATCGTCAAAAATTTGCCACATGAATCCCTTTTCGCTATCAATAGGTCTGTTTCTTTACTTTTTGTAAAGGTTAGGTTAGGTTAATACAGGGGTGTAATACAAGTCATCACATAACACTAGGCACCGAAGTGGGCCAATTTTTAAATCAAAACGGTAGACAAAGATCCTAAAAATTTTCCCTTTTGAAGCAACCAATTACCCTACAAAAGCCAAGAAGGCCTTTGAATTTTCTACCGCCTATTTCCTCAAAAGTTTTGAAGAAGTATCTCCATACGAATTTTCTACGACTACGTGAGATTGCCTTACATTCACACAATATTTGCGGTATATCCCAAACAGCCTGCAGATCACCAAAGTATCTGCAGATCTGACTGTATCTGACAGTGCGAGGCTCCTTGTATATTCTTGCAAGAGGCGATGACCTAGTATTGTTAGCTTATCCCTGCAAAGTTTTTTAAGCTTCATGGAGCTCTTACAGTCGAGAAATGTTAATAGAGCTTTTGACACCGTATTTCCCCCAAGACTTGACCACCTTAGGGTTATTTCCTCAATTGAATCCTTTATTATCTGTCAGCAACCTCACCACTATTGAGTACCCATCCCACTCTTACAAGCTCATCTGCATGCTCATTGCCTGCAATACCGCAGTGTGCTGACACCCAGCACAGTCTTACTCGGCTCTGATTGCATAATGCCTTGAGCATTGTGCGACAGTTCCTGACTATATCAGAATTGATGTTAGTTGATTCCATTGCCTCAAGTGCGGCCTGGCTGCTGATGTAGATAGCAATATCTCTTCCCGATATCGATCTCATCTGCATTTGCTCAGCCGCCTTGAAGACAGCCGGAACCTCTGAATGAAAGAAGGTACTGTGTCTTATAGACACTCTTATTTCTGGATCGTTTGAGATGATCCCAGCCCCTGTTCCGTCTGTCGATCTCGAGCCATCCGTAAAAATTGCAATTTCGTTTGATTTGAAAACTGCAGCTCTTTGCCAATCCTCCCTTCCCGGATATATAACATCATACGGAATGTCAAAGTCAACTAAGTGGGCGATTTCTTCCGTTATGATGATTCCCTGGTACCATGTCCAAAGCTGCTACTCTTAAAGTGACCCACTGTAGCCAGTCAGTTTTCTGATTTGTAAATCAAGCGGTGTTAGATTCAGAAAGGTATACAAGCCGTTCTTTGAACCGCCGCTAATTTTCCGCATATCATTTTCTTCTCTACTGATTTGCACCATATTAGTGCGCAGCCAGTGCACCTTAGTAGGTCTTAAGCCCCAAGTTTTTCCAATTGTTCTTTTGCGGATAAAAGGAAAATATTTTTTTAATTCTTTAAGATTTCAATTTAATTTTCTACCTAGAAATACGCCCAGTATCTTCGCACCATCCGAAAGGCACAATTCTACTCATATGAATTTTAGGAGCTTGAATTGCGGTATCTTGTATTTTCTGGTAAAATTAACTAGTTCCGTTTTTGAAGGGTCTGCCCTGAGAACGCAGCTTTCTGCCCAAGTACCGATCATCATCAGTGCGACCCCCATGACATCACTTAAGGTATTTAAATATTTTCCTGCACTATTATGTCCACGTCTTATACGTGCACAATAGTGGTGATATGACTCCCTCCTGGGGGTTTCCTAGGGTTACAGACATTCTGACGGAGCTTTGTCTAATAGAATAGATAATTTTCCTACTTGGAAGCATGCTGCAAACGCAGTTTGTGATGTTCTGTTGCATAGCTGCGTCCACTAGAGCGCTTCTAATGGCGCTACACTCAACGTTGTGGAAGGCTCCTTCTATGTTAGGAAAGGCCGCCATCGCAATCTACGAACTAAGTACAGTTGCCTCCAAGACCATCGCAGAAGAAGCAAGGTCATAATTATGGGGGATAAAAATTCGGTCCTCAATAGGCCGCAAGTTCTTCCAGTTTTCCATACCTACCGCCTTTGCTAAGGGTTTCTCCTGTGGATTAAGTTCATCACTTATATTTCAAGATGTTACCGAAATACGGCTTCCATAAAAACTTTTCTATCGTCGTCCCGCCAAGGGAGGACTGGGAAAAAATATAAACCTAAACCATCAAAACATGATCTCGTCTGGTACACGGACGTATCTAAGATGGAGTCAGGGACTGGATCTGGAATCAATGGAGAGTCGCCTCAAGCGAACTTTTCAGTCAGCCTTGGCAAGAACTCATCCATATTCCAAGCAGAAGTCTTTGCCATTAACCAGTGCGCTAGAATTAACTTAACTTCTAACACACAAGGTAAAACTATATTTATCTTTTCAGATAGCCAAGCAGCCATCAAAGCTCTTAACTCATCTGTCATAAAATCAAATCTTGTTCTGGAAACCTTCATGGCCATCTATGAACTTGCTACGAAAAACTTAGTCATTCTTCACTGGATCCCAGCTCACAGGGGTTTTGCTGGCAATGAAGCGGCTGACTCACTGGCTAAAGCCGGTGCAACAACACCACTTGTCGGCCCTGAACCATTCTGTGGTGTTAGCAAAAATCACTTCAGGAACTTTGTTAAAAGCTTATGCCTGACCGAATCCAATGAAGTCTGGCTTAATTCACATGGTCAGAACTATACCAAACATTTCTTCCCCAAATTCCACCCCATGAAATCCAAATTCCTAACTAACCTGGACAGGAATAGTCTAAAAATTCTGACAGGAATATTATTCAGTGGTCACTGTCTCCTGAAAAACACCTTCTTTGTTTAGAGAGTGACGAATCCTCTCTTCACATACTCATGGAGTGCCCGGCTCTCTTTCGTCTCAGGAAGGACATCCTTGGTGAGGAAATCATATCACCAACATACCTTGCTACCTTGCATCTAGAGAAGATTCTCGTTTTCCTGACCTCCTCCGTAACAAATCCCCCGCAGCACCGAATTTCTTCCTGTATTTATCTACGCCCGAGTACTACGTACCTCAAAAATTATTGTAAAATTGACTCCCTAACGCTGGAAACTTCAAACTACCACATGATAATATACTCGTTAAGCCACCCAATAAGTGTTTTATTCGAAAGCCATCTCGTTAAGGCATTCCTCCTGAATGACGCCCAATTATGGACGACAAGTGGATGACAAACCCAGACCCCGCAACTATGTAAACAAGGATAGAGACTCTCAAGCCAATATAAAACTCCATCATCCCTAATGTCCGTGATTATACGCGCAGTAAATCGTTCAAGCCGTCAATCTTTCTCATCTCAAAGTTCTTGTCCATCGTTCTGGCCTTAGATAGGTATACGAACGAAACGAAACCAGATCTATAGAATTTAAAAGAAAAAATTGCATAAACTTCGCCTAAGGACGTTTGATTTAATTGTAAGTCCCCTGCACAGTATCTTCAATTGCCCAAGGTTGTCTTGTTAATTAAGCATTAATTGGCGACAGTCTCTGCTGGAAAAGAGCCAGTCTTCAAGGAGAAGATTCTCCCCATTGAAACGGTACTGCTGGATGTAGGAGGCACGCATATTACACATGCTCTGCGGTGTCAAACTGCTATGTAAAAGTCTTGACGCTAGTGAAGCTTTAATAAGTCTTAAACTAGATTCTTTCCTCATTCTTTTGACATCCAAGCATTTGCGAGTCAAACAACGACAACTATACTGATGGACAGTGTGTGTTTGTATTTGTGACGTAACACATTTATGGATACATCCACACGCGGCCATTCTTGGCAAAAAAAAAGACTCAACTTCAAGAGAAGGCACAAAACGTACATATATAGTTGATACTTGTATTCGCCGGAGATGCCTCCGATGATGGTGTGGAAAAATTGCCGGCACGCGATGATTAATAATTTTTCTATATTATGGTCTCAATAATTGCATAATTTTGTTAACTGTTCTGTTGTGATGCGAAGAGTTGAGTGTGCCGCTGTTCGCTGATGCTGTTTATATGCTGCTCTAGAGCAGCACTAATTGGCTAAGCTTCCTCGTCTTTGGGGAGAAGATGGTGTGTTGCTCTATGGCGAAGGTATGCAGTTTGGTATGTTTATTGGCTAAGATGCGGACAGTGTTATTGATGGTATGTGTTGTATACGCTGTTGTTGACTTATTGAATTGGACAACTTGATGGGCAACATTTGTCATTCCGTTGGCAAAAAGAAATAACATTTTATTGTTTTAAAGCGAATGACCTTTGGCCTAGTTTCAGATATTGGTTATCTATTGCAAATTAACTTGTTTAATAGCGGAAATTAAACCGACGAAGATTCTAGTACTTATTTTATATGGAATACTTGAAAGCAGTTACAAGGATGGTGATTGCGATTATATGAGAACACAAGCGTTCTCACTTTAGCATAACACCATAAACTCCTACTTCTCATCTCCCCGTGCTGGGTGCCTAGTACCTCGACTGGAGATGGGGTAACCAACCCCTGTGGAAGGTCGTTGGTGGCAGCTGACGGGGGGAGGAGCACTTCTCCTATTTCCGTACGGCGGCGAACGAATTCTACGGATGGATTAACGGCGGCGTCTACATTTCCATTTAGGTTGAACAATACGATATAGCAGGAAAGGAGAGTTAATACTGGGATCCTTTGAAAGCAAATCCTTCGACGGATATTTGGTCCTATGTACGAGGAGGGCAAATGGGGGAGTAGATACAACCGCGAATTCTATAAGCTGTACGAAGATGTGGATGTTGTCCGAAAAGCCAAAACTCGTCGACTACATTGGCTCGGCCACATCGAGCGAATGGACAACTACGCTCCAGCCAAGAGGATCTTCGAATCCCAGGCCCCAGGTTCGAGACGACAAGAAAGACCGAACCTCCTTTTTAAAGACCAAGCCATCGCGGATGCCAGAGCGCTTGGACTGGACAACTGGAAGCACCGTGCTCGGGATCGCAGGGGGTGAAAGGCTGCCGTATCGTAACAACGAGATTATGATCAGGATAACAGGGATCATAACCCTCCCACTTCACTGCATTCCTACTGGTTCGCCGGTTCGACCTCAAAAAATATCTGCAGGCCTCCCGATTTTGGATCACTTCATCATTGAGGCCAATCAAATGCTGGCGTTTCTGCATATGTGTGATCCAGGATCTTAGGCCTTCCTTCTTACGCGATTGCAAGGGAAAGTGGATTGCCATTGTCTTTTTGACGGGGTTCGTAGGATAACTCCTTTGAACATGACAATACCACCTGAGTCGGTTCGTGAAGGTTTCCTCGGATTCTGGAACTTCTAATTCGATCAAGCTTTGTTACTCCTGCTGTCATGCAAAGCATCTTCATCTCAGCTGCTGTCAGTGGAAAATAATAAAGGAAATGTGATATGTGTACCAGTGTTGCAAAAAAGTACCCGATAGGGCAAACAAAACGGCCGGTTTTTTTTGGCTGTTAGCTCTGGGCCAACTGGAAATGGCCCTCAAATCTTAATTTTCTTAATTCTAATTTTAGTCATTTATTAGGCTTATTACAAGCTATATTACTTATATACTAACTTAAAAACTAAGATTTACGAACAAATATGGGAGGAATTGGGAAGGAGATCGAGTTTGAGACCGGCAGTGATGCGGCTAAATTAAAAACCGTAAGTTTTGCGTTTACCTTTCACAGCATACGAGAGATTGGTTCGTTGGAACCATAAGAGGTCTGGTGGGTTAGTAAATAAATAAGAGGAGGACAACGTAAATTACGAGGGTTAGTGTTGAAGAAAATAGATTTGTAAATAGACGCGAGATCGATAGAACCTGAGAGGAGTCTATGACTGAAGAGAATGTCTGCTACGTCCCTGCGTTCTTCAAGAATATTCAAGTTTATAAGTTTAAGGCGGTCTTGATAGGGAGGCAGGATAATAGGGTCGTTCCAGGGTAAACCTCGAAGATTGAATCGAAGAATGCTCTCGATTTTGGATACATGAACTCCATGAAAGGGCGACCACACTTGACTGGCGTATTCGAGAAGGGTGCGGACAAAGGAAATGTAGAGAGATCTTGTCACATAAGGTTAGGTTAGGTTAGGTTGAAGTGGCAGTCGGATAGATGTCCGACTCACTTAGACCTATATAAGGTCTATTGTGATACCATGTGGATCTGAAGTTCCTGCCTACACGTTGAACCATTTTGAGGTGCTTATAAAGCGTGAGAGACATTTTGGGTCGGTTGAGTTTAGGTCATTAAGATCATTATAGAAGAAGGCCCCCATATGGAGATTTCGCTTTCGGGAGAGAGTAGGGCATGCGCAAAGAAGGTGTAGAGTAGTCTCCTCCTCCTCCTCATCCATACAGCTCCTACAGAAGTCGTTGGAATAGGCGCCAAGCCTTGTTGCATGCCTGCCTAACAAACAGTGTCCAGTTATGACACCAATTGTAGCACCAATGTGCGACCGATTAATGGCGGCCTGACTGTCCGAAAAGATTCGAATATCCTTTAAGGATACCACGTTTTTTTAGCCAGGACAAGACTTCCTTTATCGCCATAATTTTCGCAGACAGACAGCCCGACGAACGGCATTGGCGGACCCACTTTTTTGGACTTCTCTAAAGTCGTCATATCATCCCTCATACTTAGTTTGAGTTCAAAATTTCCACACGATCGCCTTGACGCAATACGATAAAGTATACGAGAAAGTTAAAAATAGGCGACTGAAAAATATTTGCGAGAAAACTATTTCTCTGTGCAATATGCTTGTGTCGTGCATTCTCATCGTCCTTCATCCCAAACGGGTTAAACACGATATTCTGTTTTCCTAAATGGATTGTAAGAAAAGGTATATCCTTTGGTCGTCGTGCTATTATCGTGTGGATGACTGGGCACTGTGTTGGACTGGTTTATGAAATTAGCTGAGCAAAGGATTTTAAAGTTCTTGATAAAGAAAAGCAATAGTAAAAGCTGTGAGAGCGGGTTTCAATGTAAGAACCCGTGATACAAAAATGTTTAGTCGAAACATTTATATGAAATGCGTCTTCTTGGTATTTCTATATTCTTTGGTAGTAGGTACTTATCCACCTAAATCGCAAGTGAAATGAACTGAAAGACAGCATTTTTTAGGCATCTATCGCCACTGCTTGAACGTTAGTCTCTGTTAAACGGAAGCATACAAAACTATGAACTTATTTTCGATATTAAGTAAATAGAATCGTAATTTCTTCTCTTTATCGTTATGGCATAAAAGGGTTTTTAAGATTTCGTGAATTTTGTTCCACTTTCTTGTTGACTTCACCAACATCGTATCGTATTCGGTCACATCAGATGGAAGAGTTTTCGTATCACAACATCCAAGCTAAGTGGTAAACGGTTAACGTAACTTGATGTCGTCGTTAACGGTTCCATAGCTGTTGATTCTAGTTGCTTCCAATTTTTCTACTCAAATCTCAAATCTGAAATAGAATCAGAGAATGAGCAGTAAGGAGACTCTCGCCTATATGTGGAGTAAAAGGTGAATAAACCAAAAATGTGAGTGCGTTGGTTTGATGGTAGAGTGCGTTGAATTACTAAGTTCAAATCCGTCAGTCATTGTCTTTCGATTTCACTGCTTGAAACACTGCAATATCCCATTCTAAATATATCGATCCCGAACACGCAACCCCGATGTGTTGATCTTTGAAACGGAGGTAAAGTTTTCTTTGTCGTCTCAAACCTGGCTGCAGGAATTCGAAGATTCTCTTCGCTGGATCTTTATTTTTCATTCACTTGATGTGGCCGGACCAATAAAGTCGACGTGTTTGCACTTTTTGGACAACGCCTACATCTTGGTACAAGCTCACATAGTCCACGGTTATTCTTCTTCTGCAATCGTTTCACAATAGTTGAGAATCTGCTTCCCTTTCCTGCTTATTGTAGAACAGTGCCAATTTTATTTCAACTCATTTTTTTTGTTAAACCCAAGTAGCATTTCATCGTGAAATCTCCATCTCCATGTTCTTGCGGATTTGATGTTTACTTTAAGGTACTGGGAGTTACCATATCGAAGTTTTGCTATCAATAGTTCTTTACTTGAAGACCAACTTAATTGCCTTCAAAGCCTCTTTCAGAGGACATTGAGAGCAGCCGATGATGTCGATATCGTCCGCATACCCCAGTTACGATCTGTTGAAGATAGTTCCTTCAGGTGCGTAGGCCTGCCGTGCGCACACTCCAGATTAAGATTTAAATAAGTTATAAGAGAGTGTATCTCCTTGATGGAATACGATTCATGTTTTGAATAGATCAGATGAATTCATCACGGTACGCTGTTGGACCAGTTTTTCCGAAATCCCGAAATCAGCCTTCACCATGTTGAGCTTCTGAAGATGAACGCTACTTTACTATCCTACATAGGGCTTTCAAGTCTGTCATGACTTAAAGTTCTTTGCTGCGTGCCAAGCAGGATCTCGACAATTCCCAAGCAAGGTTTCTTTACCCATATTAAGTTGATGTTATGTTGCATGTGCATGCACTCTACCGAAGTACATATTACCGCCGTGCTTAAAGATTTCCACTGGCAAACCATCATAGCAAGCGGGCAAGACATTTTAGCTTTTACTTGAAGATTAAACCACTTGCATGTTAGGGTATTTCATTACAGAAGTAAGCTTCAATTTGGTAAAGTTGCATGGTCAATCAACACAAAAAAGAGAGGATAGATATAGCAAGAGCATTTATTAAAAGCTATAAAGATCCAGCAGAGTCTACTTTAGATTAGTAGAAACCATCTTAGAATTCCATAATTTAAGCAGTGTTACCAAGCTTTAAAAATATGATTTTTTCCAATTTCGGTGTTGAGGAAATGGGGTGTGAGGAGTAGAGACAATTTTTGACAAGTATCATGTCTCGTGTTTTCAGTGGCATCAACTCTTCTGCATTTAAGTCTCTGCGAGTTGTTGAAAAAAATATTTACATTTTAGATTGAAGAACGAATATATTGATTTATTGGATTATTTTTTTTTTAGAAAAGTGCGCGGCACCGGTTGATGGAAAGACTGTTTTATTGAGGATTTGAAACAATTGAAAGTTTGTTAAATTCCAAAGTCCAAAAAGGCGACTAGGCCAGACGGTCTATCCACCGAGAGATTTTCAATGATTCGAAAAAGTGCATTCACCAACTCACTTCCAAGACTTGATCAGAAGAATGTATGCCTGATGAATGGAACCTTAGTATCGTTTGTCCATTTCACAAGACTGCAATAACTGCCAAACTGCGAAATCAATTAGGTAACAGTCTTCTAAACATCGCATATTAGGTCTTGGCTGTCGTATTGTGCGTAGGCCGGGTAAGTTCACAGTCACCCAACAACTTCAGATCGATAGTCACCACCTTTTTAACGAGTTTAAAGCCGCATATAACACAGTAAGAAACTTTGCCTACTCTTGTCTGCTATCACATATGAAAATGTCATATCTTTAGACATCAGCTGTTTTTTGTGCGAAAATAAAAATAAATTTTATACAAGACCCTTATAATCTAAGTCCTGCCCTATGGACTGGACGGTTTAGTTTCCATAACTACTTGATGGCGAAATGAAGTATTTTTTTTATTTATGGAATTTTACAATTTCAGACAAAAATACTGCATGAATTTAAACTTTCAACGTAGGGTGGCCCAAACTTTTAGTAAATGGCCCTCAAATAGGCCTCGAATATTTTTTTCATCGTAGCGCTGGCTGCTACATAGTCATTATTCAAAGGGTGGTAAATATTCGAATTGTCAAAGTATTTAACATTTAATCTGCCGGCAACTACTCCTGGTTAGTTAGTTTAACTAACTAAGTAACCTTTTTTTTATTTCAAAACACGTGTACAATATCTCATGTTCTTAGCCAATAAGGTTGGCATTTTATAAGCCGTCACTAGATTGACATTAAAAGAAATTTGGTACTACTTATGCTTAATACATACATACATACATAGACACATTATATAAATCTAAAAAAGATTACGCTTGCAATATACGGAACTAAATACTTAAAAAAATTCCCTCGTTCCTGTAGCGCAATGCATTCACTGTAGAGTACGTCCCAACCTCTGCCAGCATTCAAGATTCCTCTATGCCGAGTGTTTGGGCACCGAACAAGTCACTATTACTTTAAAAAAAAAATTTGTAACGCACCGCCCTGAGCTTTTGACTTTATGCGGCCTGTTGCTAAACTTCATTACGAAATGCCCCATACTTAACAAAATTCGAGGTAACCTGGGCTCTCATCGCGATTCAACTAATGGTTCGTGTAACTTTTTGAACTGTCAAATTCGACGATTCAACGACTGTGATTGAACGATTGCTGTTAAACAATCCTTTTATACTTAATGATTTATTGTTTAGTTTTCTTTGAAATTTTTTTATATTAAACACATTAAAACAGTAAATAAATATTTAAAAAAATGATGCGGTATTACAATGTGTTGTTTTTTGATGACGAAGAAAGTAAAAATCCTGTCGGACTATTGCGAATGCGAAGGATGCTTCGAGATAGATCGGATCCTCCTTCACTTCCAACTAAAACGTTTAAATACCTTAAACTACTTTAAAACAAATGATTTGCTAAAGTGTATCTATTCTCCATTTTAGTTTTATACAACGCTTTTGCTTATCTAAAGAGGCTTTTGTGTTAGTGTTTGAAACTGTTAACCTAAGGAGCGGCTCACGGTCAACATACATTCCGCCGATATAAGGGCTTTGTGCTACATTGGAAACCTTAGCTGGAGGTGGCTACCAATGGTTAACTGGTAACGACTTTGGCATTTCTGTTGGCCAAAATACCCTCTCGAATATAATTAACGAGACCACAAATGCGTTGGAAATAAAGCTTTGTCCAAAGTGGAAAACATGGTATATTGGCAACGAAATAAGAAAGGAAGAAGCTAAGCAATGGTTTTACCAAAAATATTCAATGCCAGGAAGTACTTATAAATTTTCATATTTTCATAAAATGTATAAGGCATTCTATTTGCCTTGATGTTACCGATGCTGACCTAGTGGGTTAATTTATAAATAAATAAATTAACTAAAAGTTATTCAATACTTAAATTTTTTTGTTTTTGATTTTTCTACAACAAAACAACAATTTTGAAAAAGTGACAGCATAAATAAAATGTTCGATGTCATCAACTGTTTTCAGTAGTTTTCAAACTGTTGACAGCTTAGACGATGGACGACGAGACGGATCGATGCGATTGCGATGTTACACGAAGCTGAGTTTTGACGACGTCGTTTACTACAATCATTTGGACGATGATCGTCTTAAAAGTTACGCGATGAGAGCCCTGATAATGAGTTTATCTGCTCTTAAGATGGTTTTGCAAATCAATAATTCTCTGACTTGGGTCGGAAGACCTGACCTGCACTGACCCTTTAACTGAGCTCCGCGTTACTTTGGGATGTCAAGGCTTGTCTGCCAGCATTACTGGTAAGAGTTTTCACTGACAACTGGTTCTCCGACAGACATACCATCATTTTTCGGTCGTCGAGCAGACTAAAGGGCCAACCATAATAGACTTAAGTGGGATTAACCTTATGTCGAAACCGAACGAAAAGTCCACTCAAAAGTTGTAGTTACCTATAATGAACTTAAACAAAATTACGCAAATCAATGAAACTGTCAAACATTTAATACTCAAGCCAAGTCAGTTGTCAAATTTCCTTACTGAACGTCCCATTTAATTTAAACTCTCTTAAGCCCACTCAAGTCAACGAAAATTTGACGAAACTGAGCATAATCCCATTATGGTCATGCTGTACTGTTTACGAGTATTTGGATATCTCATTAAGCTAGCTTAAGCTCATCAGAGTCTATTATGGTTGGCCCTTAAATTGTATATTTCCACCAAATGCTTATGGAAACATTCAACGGGCATTCCTTCGGGTAACCACTCATACACATTATAGTTTTTCCTTTGCATTATAGTTTACAGACATTTAAAACCAACGTGCATCGGTATCTCCTTTTTTCTAATCCTTCACTTCCCTAATGCCCGCACTGTGTTACTTCATTATAAGGTTATCCAAAATCCCTTTAGAGCGCGAACATTATAAAAAAAAAAACCACTCATATGCAAAGTACCTCGATATGCAAGGCTAAAGAACAATGCAGGACTTCGCTGAATGCCTCAGCTTCTATACCTTACCTTGAGGTAGATGTTAAACAACTCAGATCTTCCATGTCGCCTGGGAGTGTACAAATAACAGTAGTTAAGGGAGTTATTTGGTGCGATATTATTTTTACAGAAACAGAACCACATCCAAAGAACCTAAGATTATCTTAAGCATCCATCGAGGTATGGAGCTTAATTTGTGTTTTTTTAGATCAATTGTAGGACAAAATTTCTTCAAAATCGCATGATGGCCAGTCAACCTAAGTGATTTCTCATTTAATGTCATGGTTTATGCTTCAAATAAAATCGGTATTAACTAAACGATCGGTGTTCTCTTAGAAGGAGAAAACTATAATATAGTGAAGATAGTGGTAGAAAACTGTTTTAAAGTTAAATACATGTGTACCGGAGGAGATGTTACTTTAACCAACTGGTCTGGTGATAATCAAAACATAGATACTGCCCAGCACAGTGTACAGTTCATAATTAATTTCCCCCGACTTTTTGAGATAACTAAATAATGTACAACGGTAGATAATCGAAACACAATAGATACTAACATAACATCAAACCCTAACACAGCTATGTATCTCCAATAAAGGTGTTCATAATTGCCTCATATGAGCATGTAAATCTACCAACAGTTATATCATAGATTCTACAGTTTTCCCATAAACTCCTAACTAATAGAGTAGCCCCCGAGCAGGCACACCCTAAATTAAGTTATATTTTTCTAAATAACGATCACGTTGGTGCATCCATTTGTGGTTAATCAAAAGCATAAAAGTCCACATTAACCATATAAACGGCTAAGAAAAAATAATGTATATCAATTTAAAATTTTAATTTCTTCAAAGAAACTACATATATGTTTAATATATGTGAACAACGCCACAATTATTTATTAATAAATATTCATAAGAACACCTATTTTTCTGGTGCTGCTGGTTGTTGTCCTAATCAAATTGAGTTTAGATTATTATGATACTTGTAAGTCACGATTTGTTTTTTTTTTTTTTTTAACTGAAAAACATAATAATGTTCCGCTTTCTTCATGGCAGCGGTGATAATCTATTAAAAAATACAGCAAAAAAGTAATTAATTATACCTAATCCGAATACAGAAGAAAAAAAATCTCCTTAATTCACAATTCTACTGCCTATATAGCCCAGTTTGCCAATCAAGATGTTCATGAATCTCAAAAATAATTAAATGCTTTCTATTTGAATATTTTTTTTTGAAAAGAAAAAAAATTAAATCTAAATTTCACAAGAAAAGTCGGTGACTTGTTAATTTTGCGAAGAAAAAAAAACTTTAATGGCATAGAACAGCTTTACGTTTGTCTTAAGCGATTTAACTTTGCTTATCCGGGAAAAAAAATTTCTATTTCTAATGTAAATTTGCTAATTGTTTAAAATTTTTGAATAACAACATTTAAGTATTTCAAAAGAATTTATTAGCTCGTAAAACAGTTGACTTTATCACAGTTATTGGGGATAGTTTATTTTGTTTTATTTTTATTTTAACGAATTGATTTCGATGGGTTTATCGGTTTCGTTTAGTTGTCTAATTTGTTTTTAACTACCGAATCTTGTGTTTTATTTTTTTTACCTACATAAGAGTTTTTTTTTTCCTAAAAATTTATCTTAATGAGCTTAATAGATCGTTTGGATATCGATTAGTGTGTGAGCGCGCAGTAAAATTATAAAATTAAGGCGATTAAACGATGTTTTTTTTTGTATCTCGAACAATCGATTAGATGTTGTTAAAAAAGAAATATAATCATAACGTGTTCGATGTGATCACATAAATTTTAGTAATTGTCGCTTTTTTTGTTAATTTGGTTTTAGGTAGGTACCTATTGTTTACGACTTTTGAAGCCACCATAGCCTGAAAAAAAACCTTTCTCTTGAAAAGATTGTATTAATTCGATGCCCCCCCCCCTTTTCTCTGGGAAGCTTTGTAGATTTTCTCAAGAGCAAGGGTTAAAAACCTGGTGGACCGATGTTTTGATTGCAGGAATCAGTAATTTATGTTTCAGGATGTGATTAGCTATAAAAGCTTCGGTATATAAGAATAAGGTACTAGCCCTACTGACTGTTAGCATAAGACGGACACGAGATCCAGGATAAGGTTACTTCCTACTCGTTAAACCAATCAAAGACATTTCTTATACCAATATTGGATTCAAAATGGATCTCTCGTTTTGGAGAGAACAGCATGTGCAAATGTAGGCAATAGTTTCCTCTTTCTCTTCGTCCAAGTCCGATCAACGTCTAGTTCTTCGCATTCTTGTCTATGAGAGTAATGCCAATTATTTGCCTATTGTTCAGCCAGCGATCATGAAGTCATTATTCGGCAGAAACAAAACTGATCAGCCTAACACCGAACTCACTAACTCTTACAATTTGCATTGTTGGATAACCGGTTGAGAGAGTAGAGAGTTTCCAATACCCTGGAGCTATTGTCTCAACGGATGGCGGAACCGAACTGGATATAGCCAGACGGATATGCAAGCCAAAAACTGCATTTTGGGATGTTATCCAGATTTTGGCATAGTAATGCAATTAGCTTAAAAACCAAGCTACGGCTGTTCCGTTCCGGCGTTGAATATGTGCTGCTATATGAATTGGAGTGGCACTTGGAGATTCACGAGGTAGCTGCAAACGTTCGTTAATAGGAACATCTTAAGACTTTTCTAGCTGAACCGGGAACGGGCCATGAACCTATGGCACAACTACGACGAAAGTGGCAGTCACACCGGTTCGTACATTCCGAAAAGGTGACAGGTCAATACCTAACCCGATGCAATGGAACCCGCTAACTCAGGATGGCAGAATACGGCGCGGTCCTAGGAGTATATGGGGAAGACTTGTCAAGAAGGAAGCACGGGAACTGGGACTAGTCTTTCGAGTAATATACCTGTACTGTTATTTCCTGGTTCTTCGGCACAATCTTTTAGGCAGGGTTACTGGGAAAGGGTTCTTGAAGTTTTTGTAGGGTATTTTTTTGGTTAAATCTTATTACATCAAGAAAATGCTTTTGGATAGCGTTCCGAAATCTGCATCTGCAACTTGCTCCCAGTTTTATACCAATGCGGCATCAAAACGTCGAAGGATTCATCACTTAATAGTCTTAACATGAAAGGAAATGCTTAGCGTGATATACATTCCATCGGAATGCAGAACAATGCTGCATTTCAATAAATATCACAGCATGCACATATAAGCCAAGTCTGCGCGTGCTGTTTATCAACAAATATGTTAGACAAACAGTTCTCAACTATACGTTTGTATTAATGAAATGTAAAATGTAAAAGTTGAAAAATGAAAAAATTACAATGTGAAGTGAAGGCAGGTGTGCAATGCTGTTTCACATGACTTGCCATAGCCCGAAATAGTAGAAGATGTCTCTTCTTCTTCTTCTGTTTTATAGATGATCGATTTGCCACATTATTTTGTATATTTTTTGTGGAACCAATCTGTTATTCGAAATTTTGCTAAGGTTTTATTTTCAGTGAACCGATGCCTACTTGTTGCTGCATTAAAGGAATGTTGGAATAAGTATTTACTCTCCCTAAAATACAATCACGTTCGACAATATTGACTCTGTGTTGTAGTGTTTTGTCCATAATTCGTTGTTAGGGTTTCAGGCTGCATTTGGATTCTTGCCGAGCAGTCAGACTGATTGAACAATTTGACATTCACATCCCCATCATCTAAATAGATCAGTCAATTTCCGATAACCGGTCACTTTGCATCAAATACTTAATAATAACATAACAAAATATTTTATTCAAAAAATTCGTGGCTATTATTTCAGGCCTATGGAAAGCGGTGGTATGGAAACCAACCGCCATAAAAATTGCACAATCTACGAACCTCGGCGAAATATCAAAAAGTTCGTTTTAGAGTTTGCAACAATTAGTTGATTAGTCCTAAGTTTTAGCGTTAATAGTGGGAATGTTTACTTTTTTATATACATATATTATTAATAGAATGCTGTTATCAAGCAGAAAATGTGAAAAAATACTTGAATATCTTGATATTGAATAAAACAAATTTTTAAATCTTATCTTGAATATAGAACCATTTTTTGTGAGGTGTACTAGTGTCCGTCCAGAGTGGCCACAAAATATATTTTGTTAAAATCCATATATTTACTATCGTAAATCAATAAAAGGACTAAAAAAGCTTACAATTATTATATCTATCCAATAAAATCGAACTTTCTTTCGAAGATTTTCGGTTAGCACTAGTTAAACCACTAAAAAGCTAATTCCAAGCGCAACATACATAGATAAACATTATCAGATTGGTTCTATAAAGAAGTTGCTAATATCTTGAATATCTTGATGACAAAAGCACAGTTAAGGAATAAGGATCAGATCAATATCTTACATATTATAGAGCTCCTAAGAGATTCTTAGACCATAGCATTGCATGACTGGAACGACAGATCCACAAACCATTATATTTTTATCTTATTATTAAAAGGTTATCCTGAGTCTTAAGAGGTTATTCCGATACGACGATATTCCATTATCCTGATATCGGTGGAAATAAGTGTGGGCTCATGAGTTGTACCACGCATTCCTGCAGCTTAACTATGGCTTGCTTTAAAATGTTAGAAGCAGCGGATCTTACATAAGGTTGCTTTCTATTCGATCGGACTTATTGTTTAAGTAGAGTCTTGTTGAATCCTTTGTATGATATGATAGAATTACCCTAGGAATTACCCTATCAGCTGTACCACACCGAGCGAATGGGCAATAATGAAGCAGAGTGCCCAGGATCGCAGAGGATGGAAGGCTACCATCGTTTCTCAGGCAGGAACGGTCGGGAGCCCGTTAAGTAAAGTAAAAATTATATGTATGTTCTTTCATTCCAGATATAATAACAACTTCGCCCAAGTGATGAAAGAGAACCTACGGGGTATGGCTAATTAAAGCTATAAGCTAAGTAAGCATAAGTACCTCCCGCAGCCCAAAAGACCTTCCGTCAGTTCCATAACTACCTCTTCTGATACAAATATGTTATCTGCCCTTTCTTTTCCAGTATAAATGCTATCTACCTATCTATGTCTTCTGTCGGGATATATATTTCACCACGAAATGGAACATTAGTTTCGCCAATGCAAATTTCTTCTTCCGGAGTATAGGCTTCTTGGAATTGCAATTCAAAATTTTGACAAGCAATCATTTGTTTCGATAATATTATCCTACTAAGTAACATTTCGAAGCGATTTTCGGCGAGTAAGTTTCTTGGCGAAAAGCTAGTCCCTCAATTGGGCAAACGAACAAGGCCCATCCACAAAATTAATCCTAAATATGTTCGAATTTCTTCAGGGTTTGTTTTCGTCCTTCTTTCGTTTTTGACGTGCAGTACTTGGGTATTTGTTTCGCTAAAAATAGGCCTAGTTATTTCATCACTGACGAAGAAGTTATAAAAATCGACTCGATTTTTTTCAATAAGTTGTGCGCTAAAACCAGGATCCATCACTCATAAATTCGTTACCTAATTATTTTCTTACTCCATCACCAATTTGCCATGCGAGGTGCTGTGTCGTTGATACTGGTCTATCTGAACCTCCTTCAGTTTCACCTTCCTAAAAGTCACCTTCAAAAAGTTGACGTAATTTTCCAGAGAAACTGAGCTTTAAGTATGTCTTCTTCTTTCGTCGTCCCGAACATAATTGATATCATTAAAAGAATTATTAGATAATCCCTTGCCTTCTTCACTTTCTGACTCACTCAAATCTTCAAGTACTCTCTCCAATTCTGCTTGACCTAGACGCCTTGCCATTTTATCAAATGAAAATGAAGCAAAATTTCCTGAGGCATTTCAAAAAATAAAATAAATTATTATAGTGTTTGCTTTAAGTTCGTCCTGTCGGCCGCCTTTTTTTATACACTTCTGGTGTTCCGCAGGGTTACCATTTGGGTCCCCCAAAACCCATTTTAGGCCATCCATCCTTTCTATGAACGGTCTTCAAAGGGCCATTAATCACTCCTCCATGTCTCTATCTACCGACGATACGAAATATACCAAAGTGATTTCCCCTAGTATTCTTCAAAAACATCTTGATATTTTTTCAATATCAATTGACACCAATAACAATTTGTTAGTCCTCAGGAGTCTAGTGCCAAACTATAACCTTGTCACGTAAGTGCATCCAATTTGTCGTTTAATCTCTTTGCGACTTTGATGGGGAGTTCATTTTACGATGAGGTTTTTTTTGGAGCAAAATCATCACTGGGTTTTCCGAATAGAGATAAAACTGACATTTTGTAGTCAAATCTGGCAAGTCTAATGTCATTTATGTTCAGTTTGGTTTGCCATTTCATCATGAACAGGTTGACAAATGAACAACGCTTGCAAATCGTGCAAATTTATTTCGAAAATAATGGTTCAGTTCTCGAAGTTTACTGCAAAATTTTGTTCTGTGATGAGGCTCATTTTGGGTTTAATAGCTACGTCAACAAGCAAAAATGCCGCATTTGGAGTGAAGAGAATCCACATGAGATCCTTGAAACGTCATTACATCCACAAAAACTGACTGACTAAATTGTGGGCGTGGCAGTGGGCGTATTCAAAAATTTTTTACACTTAACCATTTCGGAGCCCTAGGGAGTATGTGGTCCAAATTTCAGCTTTCTAGCTTGAATTTAAAGGCCTAAAAATTGCGTACGGAGGACGTACGGACGGACGGACATTGCTAAATAGTCTTAGGATTTGGTCCTGATCATAAATATATATACTTTTATGGGTCTACGACGAATATTAAGGGGTGTTACAAACTATGTGTCAAAATTAATATACCCTTAGGATAGGGTATAAAAATACAAAATTTGGAGTTTTAATAGTGTTGATTCCGTGATTGGGGTTTTGTACTTACATAACGTTGTTCCTATCTTCTATTTAAGAATTCCTGTCGATTGCTGCATTTATGTTTCTTCTGAATGTTAATAAATTTAGATCCGTTTTATTAAATATTTTTGAACCGACGAAATATAATAAACTTAATCCGTTCTTTTTCATATATAGGGTTTAAATTTGATTTGTTCAACATTTGCAAATTACCTTTATTTGTTGAAATTTACTTATAGAATAAGAATAATATTCAATTCTGACTGGTGTTCATTATTCACCGAAAACCATTCCTTGATTCAATGTATTTTACATTACGTTATGAATGACGTTCATTATTCAATGAACAAATTCTTTGTCTCAAATATATAATATCGAAATAGCTGAATGTTTACAATTCATTAAAGCATAAACCCGTTCGTTAAAATTAGGATGCTAGGGGAAAACGTTAATGAACACTCA
Source organism: Ferdinandea cuprea (assembly GCA_963576555.1). Lineage (NCBI taxonomy): Eukaryota > Metazoa > Arthropoda > Insecta > Diptera > Syrphidae > Ferdinandea > Ferdinandea cuprea. The sequence continues at coordinate 136,760,025 of OY754958.1, forward strand.
TTCATTGAATCAACGAATTGTAAATTAAATAACAATTTATTTTAATGAATCTGTACATTAAACTAAAGAATTCGTACATTGAACCAATGAATTACCTTTAATGAACGAAAAATCGTAAGTTTATGAAAAAAATTGTTTTCAGTGTATTTCAAATTAAAAGGTTATGAAAAATCTTGGTGACTTCCTTAAAATTTATTTTGAAACAGCATCACGCTAGACAACAAACAGTGACAAATCAACGCAAAATGTCCTGATGACGGGCTAGTATCGATACAGATCATAGCCCCACCCGAAACAAAGGAGAAGTCTTAAGCATCATTAAACGACTCATTTATTTCGACTGGCCGTCATAAAAAATTCCAAAATTAAAATCAACTCCCCTGATGATGGACTACGAAATTCTAGAATTAAAATTTCCAAACAAAAGAATAAGCAATCTTCAAGCTCCCCATAATGTACACTATCACTTTTCTTTCTGACAGCTTTTCACTTGAATTTCTAAATTTCTAAATCCTCATCTCCGAAACCCGTCCATCATTTTCACAGATACCGTTGAATCTGGCCACACAAATGTTAATGTAAACATTTTCATATGGCACCAAACAATGGCTCTTCCCATTCCCATTATACCGCCGAGATAGTAATTTCTTCGATTAGGAACAATTCCAGCCACGGCTAATATCTTTTTCCATTTTACACAAGTCAATCAATGGTTTGCGAGAAGGCGGAATACTCCTCATATTGCATTAATTGATTTTTCCCCAAATACGGTGTACGGTCTACGGTTTAGCAGAGCAGAACCTTCAATTCAGATCATAAATCATGCATCGGCCGGACGGATAATGTTGCGGTCTCCAACTCCAGTATCTCGATTCTCGAGTGAAGGGCCACAATGTATTCATTATCGGCGGTTTTCCTTTGGATACGCAGTCAGGTGCATATAGTATGGCGCATGCCGCCGTCACTATACTATATACGTCGCTGAACATCCTCCTAATCAAGAAAATCACAGGTCCGTTAAGACGGTCTTGGAAGTTCTCCCTCTGGAGTTTGGATTTCAATAAAAAGTTCATCGCACCACAGGTATTATCGCAGCCAAATTACGCAGCATAACGACGCGACAATTCGATCCCCCTGGATTCCATGGAATTCAATTGACAACTACGAAAGAAGGTTTATCTAATTCACTTCCAGATGGGTTCTTTCTGGTCGCAAGCCGATATTATTCTTTTACGCTAATTACGGTAATTGCGGCACAGTGCGACCAGCCACAGTGGAAGTTACTGCCCCAAGTAAGCCCTTGTTTGTGGTGAACACTGAAGCCGCTCTGCTGCTAGCCTATGTTGTGTCATTCTTGGTAATGAATTGTCGCACGGTTCGTCATGGCTGTTCCGCCGATGACTGCCATCTACGAGGTAATTCCTCCGATCATGCAGACAAATGACTTCAACACGGAATTACAAGTCGCCCAGATGAAAGACCTGGACAAAAATGCGGCAAATGATAGTAATTGTCAATCTGTATTCGGATTCGGAGGCCCAAAGTTTAGCTGCTCTCTGTATGTTTGTTGTGTTCACATTCAGGGAATCGATATCCGAATTGCGGAGAATGCCTTCGGGTGGCTTATGGCATGAGGCCAATGGACAGAAATAATGGTATTTGTTTGGGCTTTATATTGTGATGTTTTGATGGATTGTGACCGGCATTAACGGTCATCTATTGATGTGGCATTAGAAATGTCAATTTGGCAGGCTATTCTCTTTCGATTTGTTGATTGACAGCAGAGAATCAAATATTGTTAAATCGAATCTTTTCAAAGGGCCACTGAGCGGCTTTGATTTATGATGGAAGACTTTCGCGGATTAGAATAGATTTAAATATGTATCGAATGAACTCCTAGAAATTGACGGCAGGGCAGGGTTAATGGCCCTTGTCCAGAATTCCTGTCCTATTGCACAAAGTGCCTTAAAATTTGCAAAACTATATTATTTTCGCCCAGATCCGTATGCTTTGCTGTGATGTAATCCGTTCGAACCGCACAATGCGTAAACATTTTCAAACTCTATTTCAGGTTTGTGATTGTGTTGAATCGCATCATCGTATCTGATTGTGCAAAATTAACTAGCTATTTTGTATTCAATTCACGAGTGAAGAATTTATCTATAAAATTTGTGGAATGCGAACTAGTGTCATATTCTGTATGGGAGGAATAGCTATACGGTGAATTTTGTTCCTTTTCTTTTCTTCGCCAAAACAATTTCATTTAATTTGCAAAACTTATGCAAAAGTTATTCCATATTCGTGAGAAATTCCGACAAAATGAGGGCTTGCCAAAAACATGGAATATAAATTGACAAAGTATAATAATTTTGCATACAAATGGCATTCATGAGTAAGAATTTGTCTGCCACGTTTTGTGATCTTGTTTTGGTAAAAGGAATTTTTAGAATTCTGCCGTGATACTGCAATTTCTGCAAAATATGAGACGAATCTAGTGCCCTTTAATTCAATTGAAGAACAAGCGACAATAGTTGGCTGCTTTGCCTTTCGCGTAAATCATCCATGTACCTAATTTCGGCAAGGAGACGCGCTATGATATGACTTCTTTAATCTAGTTCCGGAACAGATAGTGCGAAGGGCAGGTGTCATCACGGAAGGCAGTATCTTCAACCGTCCAGGTACTGGGATTTGCGGACGATATTGTCATGCGCGATATCGGCCGCTCCAAACTTGTCGTGATAGGCAATTGAAGAACAGGCTAGTTCCGGCTAGGACAAAACGTAACTATTTAAAGTAGAAACTTCGACTATTTTCCTAAGTGTAAATATGAACGACGCAAACGACACCTACACCTTAGGGCAGATTTAAAAAGAAGAATTACCCTAGGAAACGGCTGCTACTTCGGTTTGGCAAAACAAACGGCTTCAAAGCTTCAAACGAAGAATGAAGGAGTAAGCTATGCGGAAGACACAACGGGGTACCCTATGAGATGAACCAAAATATGGATTTAGCCAAAAATCGTCGACTAATTTGGCTCGGTCATATCGAGCGAATAGACAATAGCACTCCAGCCAAGAGAATCTTCAAACCCCAGGTTCGAGGCAAAAACGAAGACCGTACCTCCATTTCAAAGACCAAGTCATCGCGGATGTCAGAGCGCTTGGTCTGGGTAAATGGAAGCATCGTGCCCGGGACAGTAGAGGACGGAAGGCTGCCGTGTGCCAGTCAGAATTATTTTTATACCCTATCCTAAGGGTATATTAATTTTGACACATAGTTTGTAACACCCCTTAATATTCGGCGTAGACCCATGAAAGTATATATATTTATGATCAGGACCAAATCCTAAGACTATCTAGCAATGTCCGTCCGTCCGTCCGTACGCAAGTTTTAGGTCTTTAAAATTAAGCTAGGAAGCTGAAATTTGGACCACATATTCCCTAGGGCTCCGAAATGGTTAAGTGTAAAAAATTTTTGAATACGCCCACTGCCACGCCCACAATTTAGAAAAAACCGTTTTAAAGCTAAAGTTAGAGAGATAGAATGTTACAACCTTCACAAGATATGTAGGCACTGCCCTCCTTTATAAGTTTGTCATATAAAGTTTTTTGCCACGCCTACTTTTTGTGGGCGTTGTTTTTACTAAAATGCTGTTTTCTTCGAAAATTTTCATAGAAAGCGAAAAAAAATGTTTTAAAAAATATTTACCCAATATTTTTTCCAACATATCGCCCAAACAAAGTTTTTGGCCACGCCCACTTTTTGGGGGCGTTTTTTTTTTTAAAAAAAAAAATTTTTTTTTAATTATTAGAATGAAATAAAATGCTACCCACCATCTTCTTAATGCTTTTTTCTTTGGGGCATATAGGGATATGGATAGGGTATCATACTGTTCGCCCCAAGCGGACTGTAGCCTTTCCTTATGTTTTTGTTTAAGCTTCTGATTCGCCAATAAGATGGGACTGCACCTCAACCTAAAAGATCTTTTATGCTGAATGTCAGAAATATTGCTTAGGAGAGAAGCGCCTCTATCTTAGGTAGCTGATGATACGATATGCAGAAGAATTCTTAATAGCATCAGAGCTTATTACTTCTCTGAGAAAAGTTGCTCTTCTTATTCCGTATAGGGGCGGGCACTCACATATGATGTGCTCTGCGGTTTCGTCTTCTTCAAGATAAAATCGGCACTCCGGTGAGTCAACTATTTTTTCATTTCCCTCAATTCCCTCGTGACCGGGAATACACCAGATTTTGGTTTTGTTCCTGGTACTGATTGCCTTAAAGGTTTGAAAGCAGTGTCATACTGGTTTGGAGTCAATAATTGACGAGCTAAGGGCTTTTATAGCTCCTTGACTATCCGTGCCTTTAATACCTGAGCTGTGAATTAGGTTTGCGCATTTCTTAATGGCGTGGAGCTCTGCCTGAAATACACTGGGACTTTTTCCAATAGGTTTTTTGTTTGATCTGTAGATACCAGCTTCCACCATAGAGACCATTTTTGAACCATCCGTGTACCACATTAGGCCGTTTTGGCAATTAGGTGGGTTGTTTCCAACCCATGCTTTTCTGTTTGTGATTTTAGTAGAGAAACCGTTATTAAGGCATAGTGTTTTTGATGTTCGATCTGTTATCGCGCAGATCATGTATAGTTCGGGGATTTCCGATAGCAGTTGCATTAGTTCGATGTGTTTCCCAATGGTTTGCTCTTTAAAAAAAAACCTCTTCAATAAGTGTGGTCCCCTTTGATTAGTTGTTTTAGGTCCAATTCTATTTATGTGTGCCATCTAAGGCCCTATAGGTTAATTTCAGTGGATAGCTTATTAAGTTCAAAGTTCATCAGCTCTCCTCCAAAACTCGTGAACACAAACTGACCAAATATCTTAAGAGGAATATTTCTCTCAAAAATAACAAAGATATCTTTATTCGACTTACAAAGATTCCGTGCTTCTAATTCATATGGCGGTATGCTTGTATGTTTTTAAACAGACTTTTAAGTCCCTGGGCTTTTTCAATCATCGTCCTAGATAAAGGGGCTAGTAAGGCAGGGGTTTCATGATGGCGGTCATGTGAAACACAGAACTATACTTGAGGCACTTCTCATGGCTTCTAAACATCTGGTCAGCACTTGTTGCTGGCTATAAAGGACTTAGCGAACAATGCGATGGCAACCGTTCAACGTTATCTCCTTAGAGTATTTCTCCGTTGTACTATCTGAAATATGCCTACACGTATCTTGACCACAACTGATCTATGTTGGCTGCTTGGAATTTTCGGAATTTTTGCCTTACGTCAGAGTACCGTGTATGGGGAAGACAGAAAGGAAAGTAAGCATGCCAGGAGATGGGGGTCTCAGTTAATGTGTATCACGCACCGCACATACTGCGCGAATGTGAGCATTTGCTCATTGCGGAAATATAGATTGGGGCAACATCTTCTTCAGCAATGTAGAAATTGAAGGAGCTGTGGGCTGATAAAAGTGAACCATTGTGTTTTTATAGAGAGATAAATTGCTTTAGGGAATTGCTGTAGGATTTTTGGCTTGTTGGTTTCATTTTGTCGACTTTTGAATTTGTTTCTCCCAGGGATCCCGATTGGCCCACAATGCAACTTAAGTTAGAACAAGTTTTATTCCAAAATACTTGTTTTTAGCTCAAAGCACTAGAGTTAGTATCATGGCATCCAATTTGGAAAAGTGTTTCATTATCAATCGAATAACTCCTCTGCCTAATCCATGCCCCAACTCTAAATACTTAAATATTCTTTTAACATATTTATTGCATCCTCCCTACACTATCTAGGCAATTCCTTCATAAATTCGATCTCTGCTTCGAAACGTTCATCTCTCTCTCTCTCTCTCTGGCTACAGATACGTACAGGAACATATTTAGTTTCACTAATTTAACCTCTTTGGAATTACTAATGCATAAAACGTTTATCGATTATTGTTTGTCACTGTTTTGACTAGGTTGCTTAAGCAGCTATTACCATTAAAGTCTGGACATATCAGCAGAATGAAGACATTTCGAAGGCATCACTAAACGATTTTGTTTGTCTAAATCTCCTTCACTTAGGGCCGACCTGAATAATCACATAAAATATGAACATTAACCTAATTTGAATTCGATATCTAAAAGGAAAATTGTTTATTGTACTCCTAAATTAGATAAAGTAAGATGCGTTTCAATGTTAGTTTAGATATTTATCACCTAAATGGGGGACATTATATTAAACTGCAACAAAAGGAACTTACTAAAGACAGACAACAAATTTGTTCATATATTTGGTCCCGCATTTATGGTACTTTTCCGTGATATATGTGATAAATTTAGACTTTGTGTATTTGTGAAAGGGTATGTAGTACACCAATACTAGTATATATAGAGATTGAGGGATATAGTTGGTTTTAAGATCATGTGACTAAACAAGAACTTGGGGCCGTTTTATTCACAATTGTTCTACTTGTAGAAAGCTACAGAGTTGATCTAAGTTCGATAGTTGAACGGCAAGTTGAAAATGTGTTTAATCACTGTTTTGAATCTCGGACTTGAAGTTGGAAATCTAAAGTTTCCTAGTATGCTGTTATGATAATTTCCCTGGGATATTTGTGACAGCTGACACATAATATGTCAGTTGTCAACTCTTGGTTTGATTTTCGTTTGCCATTTTTGTTATTTGATTGTTTAATTTATTTTGCGCTTAGCTCGGTTAGTGTTTGTGGGATTTTACGATGGAGTTATCGGCACGGTTTTCATGTATATCATATCTATCTATCTATCTATCTATTTTCAATCCCAGCGACAGCAAGAGCAATACAAATCATGTGAAACTCGGCATTCGCACTGCTCTGTAGTTAGCCTGAACTGCACCCATCAAGGCAAGCAGCTTAAGTTAGACGAATAAGTGAGACTTATAAGTCCGATCGAATAGAAGGAAACCTTTTGCAAACGCCGCGCTGCTTTATAACATTTAAGAGCAAGCCATAGTTAAGCTGCCAAATTGCACGGTACAACTCATGAGCCCACATTTATTCCCACCGATTACACGATAATGGAATTTTGAAATATCAGAATAATCCCTCTTAAGACTTCAGATAACCTATTGATAACAAGATAAATTAATATTAATTTTTAATGGTTTCTGGATCTGTTGCTATAATATGTAAAATATTCATATGATCTGATCCTTATTCGTGAATTGTGCTTTCTTCATCAATATATTAACAACTTCTTTATAGAACCAATCTGATAACGTTTATCTAGGTATGTTGCGCTCGGAATTAGCTTTTTAGTGGTTTAACTAGTGCTAACCGAAAATCGTCGAAAAAAAGTTCGATTTTATTAGATAGATATAACAATTGTAAGCTTTGTTAGTCCTTTTATTGATTTACGATAGTAAATATATGAATTTTAACCAAATATCTTTTGTGGCCACTCTGGACGAACACTAATACAACTCACAAAAAATGGTTCTGAATTCAAGATTAGATTTCAAAATTTTTTTTTATTCAATACCAAGATATTGAAGAATTTTTTCACATCTTCTGGTTGGTAACAGCACTCTATTAATAATATATGTATATAAAAAAGTAAACATTCCCCTACCATTAACGCTAAAACTTAGGACTAATCCACTAATTGTTGCAAACTCTAAAACGAACTTTTTGATATTTCGCCGAGGTTCGTAGATTGTGCATTTTTTATGGCGTTCGGTATCCGTACTACCGCTTTCAATAGGCCTAAAATAATAGCCACGAATTTGTTCCTCTGAATAAAATATTTTGTTTTGTTATTATTAAGCATTTAATGCAAAGTGGTCGGATACTAGTGACTGGCCGGGTAACTCACACTGAATTTTATCTAAATATCCCTTGGCTTTTGAATCCATCTGAATAAGAACTGGATACACAGAGAAAGACATATTATCTTCCTTTTGATCATCTTCTTCTTCACCATCTTCACTCCTCGTACCATATAAACTGATGATTTGACTCTTCGTGTGGCGAGTTAAATTGGTTGTGTTTCCACAATACTTGGGATTAATCATGTACTCTAACAACTCAACAGTCAAATTGTCAAATTCCAACTACCATGCAAGTATATTAGAGAATTCCTGCTTCGTATTTGTTTAAGAGCATCGTAGTCCACTAAATATCTAAACCGAAGGTAACAATTTTGCTTTACTATTTATTTATGAGTATATTACATGAATAAACGTGATGGCAACCAAATGGTAAGCTGGTAACCCTATTCTTACTGTTTGCTCGTATAAAGCCTTCTCTCACTTAAAATTAAATTGTATAGTGTATTTCTTGATTAATAAATTCTACCTGTGTATTATTCGAAATTTTAAGAATTTTCTTTTTGCATCGTTTCAATTCCGCTGGTTGTGTTTTTGCTTTAAATTAAGAAATTTAAGAATAAAGTTTCTATTATTTTTAAAAAATCCATTGCCCGATTTTGGAAAAGCTTTTGACAAAGTTTGTCATAGCACACTTATAAAAATGTTGTCTGCCTTAGGAATGCACTAAAATCTACTTAGTTGGTTAGAGTCCTACCTTATTAATCGCATTCAATTGGTAAAGATTGATAATTAGCTTTCATTGCCAATAAGTGTTTCATCGGGGGTTCCACAGGGTAGTCACCCTGGCCCACGTTTGTTTCTACTTTTTATAAATGATCTACCTAATGTAATTAAATATTCCGAATGCCTTCTGTTTGCTGACGACCTAAAATTATTCCGCGGTATTAAATTCAGATAATGACTGTTGCCTACTTCAAAACGATGTTAACGCCGTGGTAAATTGGTGACAGCTAAACAATCTTTCACTCAATATCTCAAAGTGTCAATGTTTTAATCTTTCCAGATCAAGGGTAGCAGTACTCTATCGATACTCTATAAAATCTAACTTACTGGACAGAGTAGACTCAAAAGGCGTTATTCTTGACACCCGCCTTACATTTAAAGACCATGAGCACTATATTGTATCTACAGCTAATTCGATTGAAAAGCTAGGTTTCGTAAAAAGAAATTCAAAGGATTTTACAGACCCTTATACACTCAAATCGCTATATGTATCATTAGTAAGACCTCACGTTGAGTACTGTAGCATGATATGGAATCCGCACTATGAAATTCTAGAAACTTTACAAGATATCTGATTTTTCAAATAAATTGGCGAATTAATATGCCTACCTACGAAACTAGATGTGCTTTGATTAATCTCAACTCCCTTCTAAGTCGTCGCAAATGTTTTTCCGTTATGTTTATAAGAGATATAATCCATTATAAAATGCAATGCCCTAAATAGTTAGCATTGATAAGTTTTCCCTTCCGATCTCGTCATCTTCGTAGTTAATCCCACTTCTATGAAGACCTTCAGCTAGCCAACTAATCTCCTTTTAGTTTTAAGACAGAATTAGAAAACTTTTTATATTTTATAAATAAATATGTAATTTAATATATAGTTATTTATTTTTTATTTTTTTTAGCTTTGTCTGTTTAACTATATGATTACTATTATACTGTTATTAGTATATAAGAGTATTATTCGCTCTGTTGATGAAACAAATAAGGAAATAAAACATACTAAATTGGTCTTATGATGCTTGGTTCAGCATCTCCAATATATTATACATTTTTAAACTGCTCCCAAACTATCCAAGAAAACAAAAATTTTTCATGGCTCATTGCATTTTGGCCTACCCAATATGTATTTCCACAGGCCGACTGTCGAATTTGGAATCCACTCAGAAAGTATCTCATCATATGGCTAATGTTTGACTATAAAAGCAATATGGGAGCGCTATACTCGGAAATCAACAACCCTATTCTCAATCTTAATATTACATTGATGACTAAGACACATGTATTTCTGTAATAAACTTCGAGATCGAAGAATTTCAGTTCGGTTTGGTTAAAGATTGAAGCTTATTCAATGAGGTGCCATTACTTTTCCGCAGAAAGAACTATATGTATCTCAATAATAGTATTTTTGGGAATAAAAACAAATTGCTAATATCTGATGGATATTCCGATCAATACAACTATACGGTGTCCATTCTACTGCCATGCAGATACCTTACTTTAATGATAAAGAGCTTAGATATTCAGCACTCACCACGCCAGCTTCGAATATCCTCCCCTGATGCGAGCAAACGCAGGACAACTACACAGCAAGTATATCGCTGTCCTCACTAGAAGTAAGGCAGACGGTGGTGTCGATCAAGCCTAAGTCTTTATCATAAGTTTGGTGAACCGAAGCCTACGAGCAGCCTGCAGTTAGTTCTTCAGAGACTAAAAGCCCTCCACCGAAAATGTATTCACGAAAAACCCAAGTGACTTCAGATACAGCAGACCTAACGCAGGCTGGGGTCCTGAGAAAACATCTTCCAAACTTTGCCTAGTAAGCTCACCGGAGGGGTTATTTCCCTAGATGCCAGTATGACCTGGGACCCAGACAAGAACCACTATGTCTAGTCTTCCGACCGAGTTTAGAGAAAGCTTGAGTTTGAGAACTATTTACGATGAGGGTTGAGCAGCTCTCATAACTCTCTGCAGTTGCAAATGCTTCTTTTCCTCCACCTGCTCCTTATTATAAGCGCATAGCCATTAGTATAGCAAACACCTTCTGTTGGAAGACAGAGGCATGGATAACTAAGGGGCTGCGGGGTTTCATATTCTCGCATTCCAAAAAGATTCCAGCAGCAGACAATAATGGCAATGATTTGAAAATTGAACTCAAAGCTGTACACCGATTTAACGGCACACGAGAAAAGACTCCTTAAACGTCCTTGTTCCTTTTAAATAAAAATACCCAAACATACTTTTTTGGATAAACTTAATTCGTTGCTTCTGCGCATAGGAGATAGATTTAAATTGAAAAAATGAAATGAATCGACTTGGGTATTTGCTTTATGGTGCGGAGCTGCTTTTAATCACATACTCTGCTGCCTTCATTAAAAGTCCCTGTGGGACGACTCAGAATATAACTCACAACTTTCTATGGCTTTGAACAATTATTTCCGTTTGTTTCTAACATATAATGCTAGTTTCATAGTTAACAGTGTATTTATGATGCATTCGAACAAAGCTCATATTAATATAAAGATACCATCAATTAGCTCGGTCGCTGTTTTACATGCAAACTACCTCACTCATTCGAGGCCCTCCGAACATTAACCCAAGCTTCAGCTATTCCTCCCTCCATTCACACTCTCTGAAAAAATGCCGGCCAATGCAAATACAATTTTAAAATTCAGAAAAGGGTTGTCCCCAGACCCACAGCTGCCGCCGCAATCACACACCGTAAAGTATTGTGTTTTTTTTTTTTTTGTACGATGATTAATGGAGTCTTCCAGAAATAAAGAACCTGTGACAATCCACAAGAGTCAGCTCCAAAACACTATTAACTCTCGACAAATACGCATTAGCTTAGACCAGAATTATGGGCAAGTTGCTTAATTAGTATTCCCATGAGTGACTGCTGCAAACGTCGACGATCAATTCGACAACGAACGACGTATTGCCTCCAACTTTGTTATGTGGGTACATCTATCTGTCCCATAGCCGTCTAAATACAAGGAACGCCGAGTGACCTACTTTTTGTTTTTAGCTTAAGAAGACGATCGCGCACAGAAAATTCCGAAATTCCATTAGGGCTCCAATCAGGAGTCGCACGACACCGACGACGACGCGACGTGGTAATCAAATATTGATTTCCCGATACTGACCGCTGATTAAGTTATAAACATCACAACACTTGTGTAGGTACGAGTACCTTTCCTACTGAGAAATATTTGAATTTTCAGAAAGAAAAACAAAAAAAAAGCCTTTCAGTATGCATGGGGCGCTATAATATTTTTATTTATTTTTCCAAACACTAATTGCCTTGTTTGGCGTTTTTAAGAAGACGACCGGCGCTGACAGGTGTACAATAGTTTTTTTATGATTATGCGATACACGGGCATCAGGAAGGGGAGGGGAGTTTAATTTTAATTATAGAAACTTCAGCGATAGTAATCTATACGATCGTTGATCGTTGAATATTGAATTTCATTGTTCTAATGAAGCGATATCCATAAAATCAAAATGAAGTTGACCTGATTTTCCTGCCGATTCGAGACAGACCAGTGCAACTAACTCAGAGCAACTGCTAGAAAATGGCTTAATTAGAAGTTATTATATGAAATAGTGTCTGACACTAATTGAATTCGATTAGGGCGTTTGAACACGGACTCTGCTGTTTTGTCCGAGGTGATGAAAGAGTATCTATCACCTGCTGGTGGAACTACTGACTCGGACAAAGTTCGAAAACAATAAAGTGATCAATTTTATGTCTTCAAGTTGGCACTTTTCGTGGGAAAATTAATTGGATCAGCTTATCGGGGTTCGATTGACGAAGATTTGTGGCCTTAAAGTCGATGAATCTAGTTTTAATTTTTCTTAATTTTCTGAATTGCATTAAACCGGTAGCCGTCCGAGGGAAGTCCATAAAATTAAATGGCTGGGAAGGAAATTGGTGGAAATTTGACTAACTTATGGATGGGTAGCAAAACTGGAAGCTGGCCTTAATGGTAGAACGCCTTTTTAGATAGACATCTCTGTATCTTTATTAAGCACACTTACGGAAATAATAAAGTTTTTTTTTGTTTTAATGAAATGCGTTGTCGGTCGTTGAAACGAGTTGGAGCCTTAAAGGTATTTAAGCATTTTTCAATAGACTAAACCACTTTGTCGATTTTCAGTTTTATGAGAAGCAAAACGACTACACCCAATTTTTTAGGTGTTAATGTTGTTCAATGTAAGCACTATGTAATTAAATTGTAGCTCAGTTGTAGTCTTCATGTACATTCGACACGCGAAACAATTTTAAAACCAAGCCAGTGATGACGGGAAAAGGGGGTACCAAACTTGTGATAGGGCACAATACTGGACAAAATGGGTTTTGCATTATAACGGTACTTTGCAATAAAGAGTTTCATATTTGTTTCATGCTCAGATACTTTGGAATTCTAAGCAACATACATATATCTGTGTTTAAAATTATGTCCAGAGCGTTCTTGCAATAATTTTTTATAAAACCTCCACGGGATTTGAAGTAGCAAAATTTTCTTTTCCATTTTATTGTAGTGGGAAATTTGTGGTGCTGTGGTTTTTTTCCCCTTAAATTTCATATGAACCTTCTTGGTGAAATAATTTTTCGTCATTATGGGATAACTTAGTATACTTAGTTAAAGTTTAGACCAGAACTAAAGTAAATGTCTGCCTAAACTCCTTAATATTTTGTTATTTATTTCACTTGGTTACGAATTACGATTACTTTTTTATACAAAAACCGAAAAAAGTTATTTTGTTTTGTGGTATTTTTTCCAACACGAAAAAGAATAACGTGTATTTGTATCACGTCAAGTTTTTTTTGTAAAATACAATGTTGGCAAAGGTGCGATCATATGGTCACCCGAGCGTGTCACCCAGATGTGATGTGATATGAACGAACTTGTGTAATTGGGTTGTCGTCTGCGAGCGATCACACAGTGTCATCCGTTAGGTCATCCAAGTGTCATTTTGTCCCAAAATGGATGATACACTCGCTTTGTCATCTGTTTGAAAAGTCTGTATGACATAGCCGGACGAAAGGCGATCACACGATATGACGATATGAAAAATGTATCACACCTTACCACACCTATATCATCGAGAATTTTCAGAATAGCTGTGAAGCACTGAAAAACATTGTTTTCTGTAACCACCTTTATTATAATAGCCCAAGAATATAGGGCGGTTAGTCATAATGGAGGATAGCCCAAAAATTTAAGAACATTTATCCAAAAATTTAGATTAACAATCGCCAAAATATTTAGTTCTGTTGTCAAGACTGTGCGAATAATCGACCGAAATACGAAAATGAAAGGTCGCCCAAAACCATATTATGGAGATTCCAACTTATAGCCGCTGTACCTGACCGCTTCTCAATACTATAGGATGAGCCGTACCTTGCGCCTGCAGAGAAAGAGACGAAGTTCTTTGACCTCGCTAAGCGGACCAGATATGTAGGGATCTAGATCTACTGTTGTCATAGACGCCTGCCAATGAAGAATAACACCTACCTTAAGCGGAAAAACGATGTTACATGAGCGGTACCTGCCAGCAACAGAAACAGAGTTGAAATGTAATTGAAGTGTAACCCCTTCTCAATACGAAAGAATGAACCGTACCTTGCGTCTGCAGAGAAAGAGACGAAGTTCTATGTATTTGACGAAGTAGTGGTTGACCATGGCAATGCTGCATGCAAAAAAAAAATAACAATCGCCCAAAACTCAATTTTGTGCAAATCGCCAATCGCCCAAAGTAAAAATGAAGAATCGGCCCCAACCTTTTTATGAGCTCTCATTCCATTATTTTGAAGAAAATAACCGCCCGGGTCATTCCTAGTAGTCAACGACATCGTCATCAATTTGCTTTACATAACTTTGTCTACATCGTGTCGTCCATCGTCTTTAAAGTAGCCTGCACTATCAAATCAAAGATGGCGCTTTTACAAGCCTTTTGGAAAGCAAAAAACATTTTTTGAAATTGACGAGATTCAAATATGATCTTAGACATACATACATATAGATTTAATTTTTTTTTTTCAAAGAAATTTTCTGATTTTGACTTTTTAAATCACCTTATAAAATGTTGTTATGTTTCAATGTCGCGGTTCATTTCGGCCTGGGCGATTGTTTTCGCACAGACACATAAAAGTAGAGCTATTACCAAAGCTTTCACAAAGTGTGGTTTACCCTGTCGAACCCAGCAAGTTAAATCTAAAGTTTAATTTCCTGTTTCAGGTTTAGCTAAACTTTTGGATACAAAAATATTTTCATCCAAAATTGAGCTTTATTTACTTTCGATAAAAATGTTCAAAAGGTATACATACCTACCTTAATTCCCTCCAGTAACCTTAGCTGATTCAACGAAATAACAAGTTGTCTCACACGCTCGGTCTTTTTGATGTCACTCCGCACAACGTAGAAATAAAATCTATTTACATTCACACTTACCCATTCTGGAGTAATTATCTGAATCTATGAAGTAAATCCCACCATTGAACTCGGTCTTAAAGCTTCGCTTCAAAAACACGGCAATTCTTACTCATCATGTATATCTTATGTCACCTCTCAATGAGTATTAGGTAGAGATATTTTTTTGATCCCAAACATAGTGCGCATTCAAGTCTGTGAAAACCATTTACAGTTGGTGTCAGCCATCATAACACTCAACTCCGTAATCCGCTTATGTTCAATTAAACTACATAAATAAGTCATTGGTACTGTCTCATCCGATTATTGCCTCGATGTCATTCCCTAATCGCGTCTTAAATTGTAGCAATTTGCTGCGAAAGGTGTTACTTCATAAATACCTTCAGAATCATAACTTCATTGACAGTTCAATTATTATTCTAGATACATAGGTAGATAAGATTGTCAATTATAGAAGAAAATTATTAATTACATCATGATCGATCTTAAGTCGGTCCCGTGAAATAAATGAAACAAATCAGAGCGCGAAAGTATCGGATGATTAAATAATTCTTAACGGAAGCTACCTTCTCCTTAGTCATCCCAACTTAACTCCAATTTCAAGGTGACATCTCTTCAAGTTCAGCAGCCAACACCCAGACCAGATTCCAATGTCAAACCCATGTTTGTGTCAAATAAAATTCAAACAACAAAAAATTGTCAATTGAGTCTGTCTGTGACCTTGTCCTGAATTTCTCCCGAAAATAAAAGTGAAACAAGATCACTATCTCGGGGAAGACTATTTGCCAGAGCAATGAGAGTAATATTGCGCAAGAGTGTGTATGTTTATTTATTTTTTAACTGTGCAGGTTTCCTAATGTGTATTATGCGCCTATTATGTGGAAAAACGAAGATTGAAAACAAACAGACATCGCATTCGCATTGTTGTGTGTATCTACAGGTGTCATCATCATCAACACCATCGTTGTCCATTGACCGTGGGAGCGCCAGCCAGTACAAAAGGTACCTCTACCTACCTACCTACCTACCTACCTACCTAGTAAGTGTATTTTCCTATGCTTCGTGTGTCGTTGACTGTTGTATTTGTTTTTAGCGGCGACACACCCAGCGCAGTGTACCCATATATCTACACTTAACAAATAAATGGAAACACAAACAAAAGGTCACAATCACAACACAAAAGCAATTTGACATCTTCTCTCGTTCTCCGATAAGGGAATGGAGAGGAGACTGGCTGTGAATGTTTACGCGAAGATTTATGGGCGACTTGTTTCGTATAAGTATTCCCGTTTGCGGAGTCTCAAAATCTCCTGAAATGATGAATATTTACTTTACGATTTCTTATGGGGAATTGAACATTTGCTGATTGAGTTGGTGATAGCAGCTTCAGCATCCATGCAACATTGTAAGATTTAAATAAACAACACTTGTAGCAGGTGCTGACAATGCAAGGGATACGGAAGACTGGATGTGAATATAATTTTGCTAAAGATTTAGTCTATTTTTCCTTAAGGGATATATCACTGGTAGAATGTACAGCATTACTTTATCTATCTTTGAAGTAAAAACGACAACAAGGGGGTAGGGACACCATAAATGTACCAGAAGTCTATTGCAAGGAGAGCGACCTACTGTGAGTGTCAAAAAAAAGTTTACACCTCTGTGTTTCATGTTCAAAATTCAATCATAATTATACCCTATCCTAAGGGTATATTAATTTTGACACATAGTTTGTAACACCCCTAAATATTCGTCGTAAATTCTAAGACTATTTAGCAATGTCCGTCCGTCCGTCCGTATCAACTTTTGAGGCCTTTAAATTTTTGCTAGGAAGCTGAAATTTGAAACATATACTCCCCAGTATTCCGAAATGGTAAAGTGTTAAAATTTTTTGAAATACGCCCACTGACACGCCCAAAATTTAGAAGAAACCGTTTTAAGGTTTAAGTTAGAGAGATAAAGTTGAACAACCTTCACAATATATGTAGGTGCTGCCCACCTTTATAAATTTGTCATATAAATTTTTTCACTAAAATGCTGTTTTCTTCGAAAATTTTCATAGAAATCGAAAAAAAATGTTTAACAATATATTCAGCCAATATTTTTTCCAATATATCGCCCATACAAAGTTTTAGACCACGCCCAGTTTTTGGGGGCAAATACAAAAATTAACGCAAAAATCAATAATAATAATTTTATAAATAGAAAACAAAAAATACTTCAAATTTAGAGTACAAAGAAAATAACGAAAATTGGCAATAAGCCTAAATTTAATACTTTGGTTGTTTCCCTTTTGCCTCTATAACGGCCTTCAACCTCCTGGGCATGGATTCCACCAATTTTTTCGTGAAATCGGGTGGAATTTTTTCCCATTCTTCTAATAAAACGGACTTTAGTGAATCTGCACTAGTTATGACCCTTTTTCGAACTTGCTTGTCAAGATCCTCCCATAAATTCTCGATGGAGTTAAGATCTGGGGATTGTGGAGGATGATCCAACTGCTTCGGCGTGCAATACAATATCCATTCTTTCACAATTTTGGCGGTGTACTTGGGGCCATTTTCCTGTTGGAATATCCATGCTTGATCCAAACTCAATTTTGCGACGCTAGGTTCTAAGTTTTCCCTCAAAATATTTAAATAGTCAAACCAAGTTCCCCACATCTGTTGCCGCCATACATCCCCAGACCATAACCGATCCTCCCCCATGTTTGTCCTCAGTGGTAATGTTGTTGGCCCTCCAAATTTTTGGTGGCTGTTTTGATTTTAAAATATTAAATTTTCTCTCGTCACTGAATAATACATTTTTCCAAAACAAACTGTCCTTGTTTTCGTACTTTTTTGAAAACTGAAGTCGGCGCATTTGATTGGTTGCTGATATGTGTTTTTTTTTCGCGGTACTCTGCCATTTTGTCCTTTATTATGTAGTACTCTTCGAATAGTACTTGCACTAACGGGAACACCTGACTCTTTTTGAATGTCTTCTGATATTTTAACAGCAGTAGCAGATGGATTTTTCTTCACTTCACGCACAATGGATCTTTGTTCAGATTTGGAAAGACGCTTGGGTCTACCAGTCCGTGGACGATCTTCCATTTGCTTAAAATGTTTATATATTTCAATAATTTGTTTAACTCCTTGAAGGGTTATGTCAATAATTTTTGCTATTTCTCTTAAAGATTTTCCTTCTTCTTTAAATTTCAACAGAAGTTTTCGGGTTTCAATAGTCGTTTGCTTACCCATTTTAACAACACTTTAATTGTAAAACGCTAACGGTACTTCTTTTACAAGCAAAGAAACAATTAATGAAATCGAAAGACAGCCTTTGCCGTAAGGATCCATCAAATAAACAAAATACACGAAACGGCATTTTTCGCGTTCCATTCAATTCACAGTTTGCAAACTTTCTTTTGACGCCTAAAATTTGAAGTATGTTATGTTTTTTGTTTATAAAATTATTATTATTTTTTGTATGTCGTTCGATTGAGAATTAAAATAGAAACGAACATGTTAAACTAGATGTAAGATAAACCTTAAAGAAAATTTATAATTGAATTTGGAACATGAAACACAGAGGTGTAAACTTTCTTTTGTTTTCTTTAAACAATTCGGTTATTATGGACGACCTATTGTGATACCCTTTTGGGGTGGATTGGATAGCCGATTTCGTGGCCCACTTTGGTGCCTTTCCTCATCATGGAGACTCAACGTTGCCCTCGAGCCTGATTGCAAATTAGGACATCGGAAAGTTGTTTAATATCTTGGATGTAATGACTTGTTGGGAGAATTCCAATTGGTACTTAGGTCCGGACCCCATGCCTTCCAAAAAATGTGGAAATATCATGTCTTGGTATTGCCATGCTTACTAATTCAATCACGAGATTGACCGGACTTTATTGTAGTACCACTACAGCTATCAGGAGCTTGATAGAGCTGTGAAAGTCTAGTTCCTCTGAGAGGAGTCCATCGTAGATGCATCTGTGAAGATGCATATCGATTTACTTGTCTTTGTTTTGAGGTCGGTCGCCAGCCCAGCTAGGCCACATATATGTATGTGATTAGGTCCCCATTTCGCAAAAGATCGGGTTTAAAAAGCAAATGCTGCCTTGTGCCATTACTATTAGTTTTCCATTATGTTCCATTTTACACTCTAAACCACCTTCAGAGGTATCCTTTCAACAACTTGTGGTATGTTTGTTTTATTTGTGAACGTGACCACAAGTTAAGTGTCAATAATGATATGACTAACCGTTCGCTTATAGTTTGAGACATTTTGTATAATACTGAGTTTAATGCCACAGCGTATACAAGAACAAGTTGTGAAAAAGCTAAAGTATTAAAAGGCTGTCGGCTATAATCGTCTACTTGCAGAGCTTCCCAAATGCGGAAGTGATACATTGGTATACGAAATCTTTTCAACCAAGTATGGGTGAAGGAAAGCATACCCGCGATTATATGTTTTGCAAGAACTATCAAGGCATATTTCTGCTAAATGTCGCATAAAAGATTGGGATGGTTAACTTCTTGAACCCTGCTGCAACGCAAGACTCATGTAGACGAAACGTTCGCACTTACATATGCAAATTCTGGAAAGACCAACAAATTTCAAGTCGAGACACACCATCATTTCATTGACTTCGAAGGACTAGTTTTGGATCCCGCTCAATCTGATTTAACTGTATCACGTGACGCTAGAGAATACGCGGTCCAAGGTGCAGTTCGGTAGCAGCTCATTTGAAATATTTTTAACATCGGATTTCGGCAGGGTGATGTGCTATCATGTTACTTCTTTAAACTTTTACTTGAGGAGATAGTGCGGGTGTCAATACGGAAGGCAACACAATCAACGGATATATCCAGCTACTGGGATATGTGAACTATATTCACGTTCATAGAACGCTGCCAAAGGCTTTCGCGGCTACTTTGGAATCAATTCTAGTAACGAAGTGTAATTTTGACGTTTTTTTTGTACCGATTAGACCCAAAAAATATTTTTTTTTTAAAATGAAGACCGATACTTTTAGCTGTCAGACCAGTTTTGTCTTTTTACTCACCCAGAAAAAATGTTTTTTTATTTTTAAATTCGATCAGTTTTTGAGAATCTTAAACCAAACGCAAAATTCACACTTACTCACACTAGTGACCTGCTTCTTTGTCAATATTCAAGGAAATTTCGATAAGTTTTCGGAATAAAAATAACTACTATTAGTCGGAAAAGTCGGGAATTATACAGACGACCAAGTGAATCATTTATCTTTTGTACAATGGAAGATCACACATAATTCAATCGGACACAAAAAGATCGCAAAGTTATTAGTAATAACTATTTTTTATTGCCATTTTTTCGAAAGTTCATCAAAGCCACATAACAATTATATCGTCAATAAGAAAACTGCGAATTGCTAACTAAATCGACACGAGAAATATCAAACGTTTTGGTGGTAGTGTGAACACTTTTTAAATTACGCTTTCGCTTTCCAGTGGTGCTGAAAAATATGATCTCCAAAGGAAAGCGATATTAAAATAAAGTATACGACTGCGTCATACGAACATTTCTCTGTACATGAGATGCGTTGTTGAATCGCAAAAAGAATCGAAAATGAATAGTGACAACTTTGTTTTTTATCACTTTTTATATTTTGAAAAACTAGATTTTCTCAAAAACGGTGCCTACGATTTTGATGTAATTTCGTACATTCTAACATCGTTAGAGCCGTTTTTGAGAAAACGAAATTAATTTAAATTTAAGAAAATCGTTATATGAAAAAAAATGATTTAAGAAATCTAAGTATGAAAATTTGTTCGAGATTTTGGAGATCGGTTTGTTAGTTTTCGATATATTGGCGGTTTTATAAATTACCGTTAATCGATTTTTTTGTCAAAATCTAAGTATGTAGCATTATTGGTCCCACCCCAAGTATCCTTAGTACTAAAGAAAACCAAAATCCTTGGAACCATCTTCGAGAAAATTAGTCATAAGTGATTTTCAACAAAAAAATTGTTATTTCAAACGATAAAGCAATAGCTAAAGAGATGCCCCGATATGTAACCTCAAAAACCGTATATACGAACTTTGAAGCAAATCTGTCGTACCGTTTCTCTATACGGCACCCGGACAGATAGACAGATAGACAAACAGACTTTATACGAATGAAGATACGCCGTAGTGCAACACGTTCAATTACGCCTGGAGATCGATAAATTTGGGATCATCAGCAATACTTGCAGCCGAGCGAATATTCATCTCAAGTTAACCTTAACAATACCAAATTAGGAAAATAAATTTAGAAACCTATCAAACAAATGCGAAATATTAATATTTTTTTCTTGATTGAATTTGGCATAATTTAATTAATAAAAATTGCAAAATATCACGAAATAGTGGGCATAATTTTGATGACATCAGTTAGCAGCTCTGACATATGGTCTCCTACTTTGGGGGAGAAAAAAAACAAAATAAACCTACACAGAATCTATTGCTTTCAGATCAAAGTGCTACGCAATATTGTTAATGCGCCGTGGTACATTGCTGGTACAAACATTTAGTCAGAATTTAAGCTGGTCAGAAAAATTTACAAAAAGGCATAAAGTTAAATTTCGCATTAACAAAAATCTTGGGAAAGGTTAGGCCCTAGTATATAAATATATCAGATTAGCAAGATTTAGAACCTGGATTAACTGCTAAATAGACAGTTCCACTTAATAGGCTTCTAAGTATTAAATATAAATTTCTGATAAGTTTAACGACTAGATGCGATAATCTGATGGATGGAACAAGTCATTCCTTCGCAGGGTTTTTTAGTGGCTCGAAGTCCCACACTATCACAAAGATCGCATGCGATTTCCACCCAGCTACAAAATAAATATGTATGTATAAAAATATACTAACTAGGGTGCAGATGATTTCAAGTGAAGACTTCATAACTTTCGAAAGAATAACTTCGCTAAATTACCAAAAAAAAAACGGCAGGATATTCCAAATTCAGCAAAAGTTAAGAAAAGGAGATTTAGCTATACTGCGTACAAAGTTTGGCTGAGAGACAACGAAAATGCAATCATACTTCGGCTTCAGTAGAAGATATATTGCTTCGACAATAAAGAAGAGGACTATAAAGGGTATTATCATGTATGACCTTTAAGGACAAATAGAATAAAGCTACGTTAAATGGCTTCAATTCGATATGGGTGAATGTTGTAGTACGGAGTCCAAACTTGTGAAGCATACTCAAGATGCAGACGGACGAAACAATTGTACAATGCCTGAGTAAAATGCCCCAAATTCTTTGGGCCACCTCTAGGTGACTTTAGCATAGTATTTGACTTATTCACAATGAAATTGGGAAGTGGTAAGAAAAGGTAAGTTTGTGGTCAAAATAAACTCCGAGATCCTCAAAACTATGGACATTAGAAAGCATATGATGAGATAAAGAATAATGAAAGCTGGAAGGAATGCGCTTTCTTGAAAATGCCATATGTCATATGACATTTGACATTTAGATAGGTTAAGGATTAAACCAGTCAATGTACATATATACAAGCGACTGCATTATTACCTTCTAAGGAATTTTAACACACACGCAAGAAACATAACAGATTTGTGACAGTGGAACGGTTTTGTACCAACCCATGCGCTTTATTACAGATACATAGAATTGCAACATAGATATATTATTTTTTCGTAAACAATTTGCTCAAAAAGCTTAGGAATACACAAAAGCTTTGAGATTGGTCTGTAATTAGTTATGTCACCCTTTCCACCCTTTTTAAATACAGGTGTGACATACGCACTTTTTCTTAAATCTAACAAGTTCTTTAGATGTGGACCAAGGTCTTGACTACATTTTTGTAAGAACAATCGGTACAATCCCCAATACACAAATTTTAAATTGTGTCCAAATCAAATGAAAAGTTACTTAAAGATATTTGGGCACAATTATTCAAGTGACTAAAATAATTTGTATCAATGTGTAGAGGTGAGTCACTAAAACACTTCCTAAAATAGTCTCTAAATAAATTACTTACAGCTACAGAGTCAGAAACAGTACAATTCTTATAAGAAATAAAGTGAGCGATTGCATCGTACGAAAATTTCTCTGTACATGAGATGCGTTTATGAACCGCAAAATGAATCGAAAATGTATTTAAATCACTTTTTAGGTTTTGGAAAATTAGATTTTCTCAAAAACGGCACCTACGATTTTGATGTAATTTCGCACATTGAACACTTTTAACATAATTGTTCGAAATAAAAATTATCAAAATCGTTAGAGCCGTTTTTGAGAAAACGAATTTAATTTAAATTTAAGAAAATCGTTATATGAAAAAAAAATTATTTCAAAAATTTTAGTTAGCAAGTTTGTTTATCTTTATAGTAGAAAAAAAAACTGTTAATTGTTTTTAAATTCCCTTTATTAGTTTTCGATTAATTGCCCGTTTTATAAACTACTGTTAATCGATTTTTTTCCAAAAACTGAGTATGCAGAATTGTTGACCCCAAAAAGACCGAAATCCCTGTAACCACTTTTGAGAAAAATAGTGATAAGTGATTTTCACAAAAAAAATTGTATGGCAGGTATTGTTATTTCAAAAGATAAAGCAAAAAATAAAAAGATGCCCTGAGATGTAACTCAAGGAACCTTATATACGAACTTTGAAGCAAATCCGTCGAACCGTTTCGCCATACGACGCCCGGACAGACAGACAGACCGACGGACGGCATTGGCGGACCCACTTTTTTGGACTTCTATATAGTCTATCATCCCTCATACTCAGTTTGAGTTCGAAATTTTCGCACGATCGCAATAACTTTCTCTTTAGTATACTAATGCATACGAGAAAGTTAAAAATAGCTGGGTACCCATCAGATTTTTTTCTTTGAATTCACAAAACCCCAAAAAACGTTTTGGGTCATTTTTAAGAGAGCGCTCCATTTTACTTACATAGTTAAATACTTTTCAAAGTCCGATTGACAAACACTTTTTATCTAAATCTTCCAAGCCTTGTTGCGTTGATTTCTTATACATTTAAGCACTTTAGTGTACCAGGGCTGGAAAATTTGCCCATTTCTGGTTAATTTTACAGGAATCACTTTATTCGTACAGTCATTCATGAAAGTACAAAATTCTTCGTCAAAGTAAAAAGTCTTGCTTTCCGAAAGTCAGAAGAGTGCGAGCGTTCATACAAAGGATTATTTTCGTACAAATGTTCGCCTTGATCAATAAAAACATCCCGAGAAGGATTATATAGGAAACGCCAAATAACTTCTTCTTTTTTTTGAAACAGAGCGCAAAACATCGAGTGTAGCTTCGGCTGTTTGGCACGTAGCGCCGTCCTGTTGAAACCAAATGTTGCCAATATCCTCCTCTCTCTTTTCAATTTTTGTGAACAAAAATTCGTTAAACATGGCCCGATAACGATCGCCATTGACTGCAACAGCCACTCCTTGCTCATTTTCGAAGAAAAATGGCCCAACTATGCCTCTGGACCAAAATCCGCACCAAACAATGACTCGTTTTGGGTATATCGGCTTTTCAATGTATGCGTGCGGGCTATCTGTGCCCCAAATGCGACAATTTTGCTTGTTTACATACCCGCCAAGATTAAAATGAGCTTCATCTGAAAAGATTATTTTTTTGGCAAAATCGGCATCTTCTCTAAGTCGATCGCAGGCCCACTTAGCGAAGCGAAAACGCATTGGATGGTCAGATGGCTTCAACTCCTGAACCAATTGGACTTTGTATGGCGTCATACCAAGGTCTTTATGCAAAATTCGTTTCAATGATGTCTCCGAAATGTTCAATTGTTGAGAAGGACGGTGAATTGATGTTGATGGCGCTTTACGCACACTTTCTGCCACAGCAGCAATTTTCTCGGTTGTACGCACTGTTTCACTTTTTTCACAAGATAACGAACATACGCAGCTGACGGTGCTTTTCTTCTTCCAGAATCCGTACGCAATTTTTGCACACGTTCTGCAACATTACCATGATTTTCAAAGTAATGTCGCAATATTCAGCAACCATATTCGTTCAGCGGAAGGATAAGACTAATTATCTGTCAAATCAGACATGAGCTAAGTGTTACCATTCGCGAAATAAGCACTAGTTGAAAAAAAAACGTTAGATGGCGGACCCTATATGACGATTACTTCCATAAACTAAAACTCCGGATTAAAGAGTTCCGCGTCTAAAATACTGGCATTAAGCCATGTTTCAGTCAAGGTGAAGATGTCATATGCAAAGATTTGGGAGTTTAAGTAAAGTCCAGAAATGTGGGAACTACATTGAATAAATAGTGGAAATTCGCCGAGGGTCGGTCAACAGAGAAGTAACTGCTCGTTTCCAATTGTCAGCAGTATCCAAATCTTCCGACATTGTTGTCCACAACGTCAAAGCAATCCCTTAATCCGGGGCGGCATGCCAGTCTGCTTCGCTTAAACTGTAATTTAGCATAGCCGTCAGATTAAATATTGTCTTATATATCTAAACAAAATATTGGCTTAATGTTACTTAGTCAAATAAGTTTAATTACATTTTTCAAAATAAATTCCGTATTTATTTGAATATGCTTTGATTAAAACTTAATACACTAACTTGGAACCTAAACCCTTAGTACGGGTTCAAATGGAGGCGCATCTTCTACGGAAAAATGTAATTCTTTTCTATCTCTAATCTCTAATTTATAAGTGTTTACGGCGATATATCTGATGACAAGGAGACTAGTACATCCTACTTATCCGCCACATAGGCATGACCAAATTAATGCAGTAAAAAATTCGTGTACATAATTAAGACAAATGGCTTACATGAACTGTTTGCTAAACTTTCTGAAACTGGATGCAAGCCATTCATATTCTAATAAGA
Source organism: Ferdinandea cuprea (assembly GCA_963576555.1). Taxonomy (NCBI): domain Eukaryota; kingdom Metazoa; phylum Arthropoda; class Insecta; order Diptera; family Syrphidae; genus Ferdinandea; species Ferdinandea cuprea. The sequence goes on from OY754958.1 coordinate 136,785,906, forward strand.
CACCTGCGTTTGAAATATGTATTAGAAGCGAGCGCGGCCCCACTAACAGTATCGCCACGGGGAATCCCTCTAATACCTATCTAGATTTACAACGTTTTAATGTTAACAATTAAGGGTAATTGGTTGCTTCCCTGAGCACAAAATTGTAACGTAGCAACCGCATAAGTCATTCCCCATTAGGAAGCGTGATGATATCTGTACTGATATCCCATAGTGATAATTGCTTCCCTATAAAACTTTCCAAAACTCCCTCTATCTTGGCGTGATAAAAATTCCACACCTGCTGTCTGCAAAGCCTAATAGCTGTCCCTTGCCCAAAGTAGCTACCCATCTCACAAAGCGTACATTCATACAAAATTTATGACGCATAATCCATAAAATTGCTTTCCACCTCTTTAGTCTGAATAGTTAAATGGCATATTAAATGCAACACATCCCACGCACAGTAGAGTGATTTAGTCGGCCTACCAACGTGCTTAGCTCATTATACAATAGTCTGGCACCATCAAGATTAGAAATTTACCCCAGATCTGCATACACACATTCTTATCGATCTAATTATAATTAAATCGCCTTAATTGCTCTTGGAAAAATATGTGGTACATATGTATATAATTTAGATCGGCGTGCGGTGGCGTTTTCCCCTTATTGAGAAGCTGCTCAATCGTATTATCACCATAAGCCCAGTGATCACACTTAAGCATCATCAAGCAACCTACTCTCGAATATTTTCTCGTGAGCTAATTAGTTAATTAAGATATTAACGTCATCGAAAAGATGGAGAGCTCTATCGTCGATAACCGGCACTTGCTGGCTTGCTGGCTGAGGCCTAGCTCTTGTAATTTTAACGAACACAAAATGTTAAGCAGTGGTCATAAATTGTGGTCCCGTGGGTCAGAAAGATCGAAGTTGCACTCTGGGTTAAGTGGTCTCGTTGCAGGTGGCAGATGTGTGTCCGAAAATGAGTACAGCTCACACGAATGTAGCCAAAAAAAAAAATGTGGAGAGGAGATGAAGATGAGCATAGTCATTGATCAAGCAGATCAGTTTTCGGCGGTACAGGTTTGATTGGTTTGGCTTATGCACTTCGGGCTGTGAAAACATTAATATTGATGACGACTACGGTGGCGGCGGCGGCGCGCGGCGGCTTCAATAATGATGATGATGATAATAATATTGCAGCAATGCATGTGTACCAAGCACGGACATGGAGTTTGGTCGTATCCGTGACTGGGTAACATCAACGCAAGCGACGCGACGCGACGTTACTATAAAGCGCTGCACAAAACGAAGTAATGACCCATTGTCTTACTATCTTACTGTCTTACTGGCAATGCAGGCTTACGGCACTGCATCGCAGACATTATTACATTGCGCGTCGTTCGCGATGTGGATTTGATTTTATCCGAAAGTGGAATTTCGCCTCATGGTGCTGTTCAATGGAGGCGCATGTCCGCGCGAAAAGGAAGAAAAGGTTTGCGATTCCAATTGTGGCATTAGTGTGTGCATAATCGGCATTCCGTGAAGCAGATTCGTATCTTTGGCGTTTCGAATTTTGATGTGGATATCGTCGTTTCGGGTTATTATGAAATTGTTTCGAATCCTTTAGACCTTTAGAGGATAATTTAATTACATATATCATTGGTATATGTTGGGTCTCGATAGGAGTTAGTCAGGGGAATGTGTGTCGGTGATTTTAATAGGCTTGTCCGCATAGAATTAAGAAGCCTCTAAGAATAAGCTAGTTTGATATGATTTCAAGGATTTTACAAGTAAGAATCGGTTTATCTGAAAACCATCGAAGGTTGAAGCTTTGTCCGGCGGCTGACGGAAATTGATTTGCAAGTGCCTAGGTGGCTTTTCCAAGAATTTGACTAGCTATTTTATAGCAACAAAAATGTCTCATGAAGCTTGACAGACTAGAAATTTGCTGAAGTGAAATGGACCAACGAGTCTAAGTGTGCTTTTAGTATTCAAATAGCCCCGATCGAGTGACAGAGACATTTATATTTGTTATGGGTTAAAAACCCAAAGTGATGTTGGACTCTAATTGCACTAAAAACAACTCCTTGATCATGACCAATCAACTAGTGATCGACAAAGATTTTATGTTCAACGTTAAATCGGGTCTTAGAAGGTTATTTTTTTGCAAGTGCAAAAGGGATTGCTTACACCTTTATAATGTTGAAAGTAACACTGCACGGGCATTGCGGAAATATGGAATTAGACGACAGGGAGAGAAACCGATTCACATTTATTTTATATGTTTGCAAATTGTAGTGGTCAGGAAAAACAGAGTGAGGTAGAACATTCCTCATTCGTGTTGTGCGGCAGAGGAACGAATTCTTATATTTCACAGTTAACTGGTCGTTGTGCTTCCTCAACAACGACATGGATGCCGCTGCCGATATGATTACAAATTTAATTCACCTGGGTATGAAACGCTTTATCCCTAACAGTATAAAGTGTATCATACCTAAGGAAAACGCGTGGTCTGACTTGAGCTGTAAAGAAGCTATCAGGGCTAAAGAGGTAACTTTTCGGTCATTTAAGGCCAACTGAGGAAAACCGAAAAAAGTTCAAACGAGCCAGAAATGACTGCAATGCCCATATTAATCGTGTCAAATTCTCCTACGACCAAAAGTTGAGGCAAAAAATACTACAAAGTCCCTCCGGTAGTAAAAACTTTTGGTCGTTCGTTAAGAATATTAAAAATTCGGCCTCTTCATCTATCCCGACACTCATTTGCAATGACACTCCAGCTGTCAGCTCTTCGGATAAAGCCAATCTGCTTGCTGCTCATTTTGCAGCTAGCTCAACGCTCCCAGATTGTGCTTTATCTCCCCCAGTACTCGAGTGCGTAGAACACTCCATGGGACAAATCCACTTCCGCACCCGTACTGTGGCAAGAGTACTTCAAGATCTCAACATTTACAAATCCGCTGGCCCAGATGGTAGTTCCCCTATCGTTCTGAAGAGGTGTTCTTCCACGCTGGCAAAACCACTGCGTAAGCTTTTCTATCTGTCCTATTCTTCAGCGCTCTTTCCGAGAAGATGGAACACAGCATTTGTCCAGCCCGTCCCCAAAAAAGGCGAATCTTCCTCTCCCTTCTCCTACCGACCAATTGCACTTACGTCCCTTCTTTCTAAGGTCATGGAAACGCTGATAAACCGTCAGCTTATGAAAAATCTCGAATCCCGAAAACTTCTTAATGACCGGCAGTACGGTTTTCGCAGCAACAGGTCCACTGGTGATTTAATGCATTTTTAACCGAAAAGTGGAACCAATCTATTCACCGCGGTGGTGAAAGTAAGGTCGTTGCGCTTGATATTTCAAAGGCATTTGACAGAGTTTGGCATCAAGCTCTCTTGTCGAAAATACGTGCATTTGGGATCGATGTTACCTTTATTCAGTGGATTAGAAATTACCTTTCGGACCGTTCATTACAAGTTGTTGCTTTACATATTCGTTTCTTGAGCAATGCCCCTCATCTTCGGACATTTTGAACTGGAACGGCAACGTATTTTAAGCTCATTACATTCCGATCTTGACAGCATTCTTGGGGGGGGGGGGGGTAAAACCAATAGATTGAAATTTAATGCTTTCAAAACACATGCTTTGCATCGCTGAAACTGAACGACTTTCCATTCTAGGCCTTTTCCATACAGGCCTTTGAGTGAACTGATGAGCATTCCTGGCATGGCGAGTATTACGGTTGAAGTGTTGAATGGGAAGAATACAACTGGCTATTTCGTTTGAACACTTGTGATGGTAGTATCGATAGAACAACGAGAGGCAGGATAACTACGAGGGTGAAGCCATTTCGCAATATTTCGGTCGCCAATAAGTTTTATCGCAAGTTTTTTAATTCTGTCAAGAAACTCCAAATATGTATTTGGTGCACCGGCCCAGATATGAGCGTTGTATTCAAGTTTTAAATTGAAATAAATGCCTTGTAAATTCTAGCCAGATCAGAAGGTATTATAATTCAAATATGGGCTAATATGCTTTTTAACCTACGAATAATATTTCGTACATTTAAGACATCGTCTATCTCAGAATTGATATGCATTTGCAAACGCTCATTGTGACGCATTGCGTGCTTTTTAATCTTAGCTGCTATGAGGTCAATCTGCAAATTTCGACGCAAGTCACTATTTCTAATGTAACACGGGGCTCTACAATTGGGTCTAACCTTTTAAGAAGGAGTTTCGCGAACAATTTTGAAAATAACGGTGAAATTGGCTTATATGAGGCAACTTCTAATAAAGGCTTACCTTGTTTAAGAATAACAATAATTTCTGCTATCTTCCAGTGATGTGGGACACACCTTTCTTGAAAGCAAGCATTAATTATAAGCTTGAGTCTTAACAATGCAGTTGTAGTTCCTTCAAGCAGTTATAAGATCATAACCTTGTGATTTTAAATTTTTTTATGAATACTAGCCTCGATCTCTCTTATCGAAACATAAGGAATTTCTTCTTCGTCAACTCTTTTATAGAAATCAAGGTCTTTTAAGGTCTGGAACTAAGTACAAAGAAGCAAAGCCAAATTATCTCCGTGGATTTGAATGAAATTTACTCAACTTTTTTAAAACATATTGTACCTGGTCGAAGGATCGGAACAATTTACTATTGCTTTTTTCCTGAAAATTCGAAAAAAAAATTCGGTCAGGCACTAATATTCGGGTGAACTGTTAAGAAGTTATGATAGTCACCGTAGAGGACTACTTACTTATGGAACAGGGGCCAATACATATAGCAATAACTTTTAATTTGATTAATATGTTCTTTTTAAATTTCGGTGAAATCAAGTTGAAGCATGTCATAATTATGTAGTATTGTTAGGTTAGGTTAGCTTAAGGAAATGCGGTGCATAGGGTTTCCTGCGGGCCCATCGCGATCATTGGGGAAGCGGTTGAATTTGTACTTAAATGGTACACAAAAAACCTAAATATTTTCCCTTTTAAAGCATCCAAGGGTAGGATAACTACAAAAGCCAAGAAGGCCTTTGAAGTTTGTTCCGTTTATTTTCCCCAAAGGTTCGAAGAATTGTCTCCCTAAGGCTATACAAGACGTTTTTTGAACCGCCGCTTATTTGGCGCATATCTTATAACCATGTCAGTGCGCCATATGTCAGTATGGGCCTCAACCCAAATTTTTAATTCTTACCGCAACATTAAAGATTCCAATTCAATTTTCTAACCAGAATTACGCCCAAACACTATCCCAAAGGGACAATTTTACTCCGTTGAATTTTGGAGCTTGAATTGCGGTATCTTGTATTTTCTGGTAAAAGTAATGAGTTTCATTTTTGAAGGTTTTGCCCTGAGACCGAAGCTTTCTGCCCAAATACCGATCGTCCTCAGGGCGACCTCCATGACATCACTTAAGGTATTTAAATATTTTCCCTCTAAAATTATGACGACGTCATCTACATATGCCGTGGTACTTATACCCATTGTCCTTAGCTTTTTGAAGATGTTATTAATAACCAGAACCCACAATAGTGGTGACATGACTTCCCCCTGTTGGGTTCCTCTGGTTACAGACATTCTGACTGAGCTTTGTCCAATGGAACAGTTTATTTTCCTACTTGGAAGCATGTTGCAAACCCAGTTTGTTTGCGTCCACCATAGCGCTTCTCATGGCGCTGCACTCCACGTTGTTCAAGGCTCCGTCTATATCAAGAAAGGTCGCCATGGCCTCCCCAACCTAACGTTATATACGCAATTTTTAGATGGTGTTTAAAAATGTCCATACTATGCCGAATGACTACTCTCCGGTGCTTTTTGAATCATGGTCGGTAGAATACCATCCGGACCGGGAGAGTTGCATGGCTTAAAGGACTGTATTGCCCACCGTACTTTTTCTCTATTTATGAGAACACCTATCTTATCTTCGAAAAGAGAGAAGTTGCTTTTCCCGTTGCTCCGTAGCATGTCAGAGTCATCTGATAAAGTGAATCCAGGAAAGTGGGTCTCCACTAAGGTTACCAAAACCGCTTGACTGCTCCCAGTCCAGTTTCCGTCGTTTTTTTGGAGGTAGCTAGAAACGCTAGTATTTTTGTTACTTTTTTAAAACAGAAAAAAGAACATTTCAAAATTCTTGTTTATACCCTTTCCTAAGGGTATATTAATTTTGACACATACTTTGTAACACCCCTTAATATTCGTCGTAGACTCATAAAAGTATGTATATATATATGAGCTGGACCAAATTCTACGACTATCTAGCAATGTCCGTCCGTCCATGCGTAATTTTTAGGCCTTTAAAATTAAGCTAGGAAGCTAAAATTTGGACCACATACTCCCTAGGGTTCCGAAATGGTGTAAAATTTTCTGGATACGCCCACTGCCACGTCCACAATTTATAAAAAACCGTTTTAAAGCTAGAGAGATAGAGTGCTACAACCCTTACAAGATATGTAGGCACTGCTTTGAGACAAACTTTGTCTTTGTCCTTTGTCTTCTCCTTTATAAGTTTGTCATACAAAGTTTTTTGCCACGCCCACTTTTTGAAGGCGTTTTTTCAAAAAATATTTTTTTTTTAAATGTAATAGAATAAAATAATATGCTATCCATCATCTTCTTAATGCTTTTTTCTTTGGGGCGTATAGGGATATGGATAGGGTATCATACTGTTCGCCCCAAGCGGACTGTAGCCTTTCCTTATATTTTTTCGTGACTTTGACTGCACCTAATCCCTTAATATTATTTTCTAACGACATATGGAGCAACCGCGTATCAAACCGAGCCAATCTATCGTATAAATATAAAGCACTGCACTGCACATTCATTTTAAGTTTGCTGAGATAGTTGCAAGTACAACAATTTTCGCAACCGTAGATCGAAATTGGTGTTATCAAAGTCTTCACAAGCAATAGACGTATTATAAAAGGTGTAATCGACTGAGTTACCCATAATGTACGTAGTGCCCCAACATTCTGCCAATAAGTGATACAAAGAGAGTTTTTTTCGTAATAAATGGGACCATTACCCAAAAAAAGCAAAGGAAAAAAATCAGGATTTATACTTGGGGTTCAAAAGAAGACTATTTAACTGGGGCTAATTTATAATGCTCAATGGACATTTTGACGTCATCTGCGTAAATATGAATAGAGCAGTTTTAGATAATTCATTGAAATTAATTGACGTAGATCAAAAACAATATAAAACTATGTATTAAACGCTGAGGAACGCCAGAAACATTAGGCAGAAAATCGGATAAACAATTTCCAATTGGGACTGCTTGTTTCCTATTACTCAAATGAGAATAGGATAGCCTAATAGCACGTGCTGAAAAATTACGGTCTTACAAAAACTTCTCATACAAGTTAACGTGATTGACTGTGTTAAAAGCTTTCGAAAAATTTTGTTTGAGTAGTATCCATTGTCTTCCAAAAGCCTGTACCTATACCATGGGTTATTCTACCAAATCACTACCGTCTCCGACGACAAAGCCCGTTAAATCATTGCGAATACAGCCTCCGCAACACCGCCATATATGACAATCTAAACATGATTTAGCCAACTTTTAAAATCTTTAATCCAAGAATAAAAAAACAAACCATTATAACTCCAAATATTTTTGTGACCAAATAATTTTTACAATCCCATAACTTAAAATATAGTCCCGTTTAGCATACCCAACACCTCTGCTTCACATCTAAATCTATAAATTTTAAGACAGTTTCATGAATAAAATATCACTTCACTACAGTGTGGTCCAATGGTCGCAATCACAAATCAGACCTCCCTTCATTTCTAATACATTCTCATTTATAACAACATTATCCCAGAACAATCTTTAACACCTATCTTTATACGGAAACACAAAATTTTTACAAGAGAAACAGAAATTAACGAAATGATTCGCATTGTTAATCGATACCAATGTGTATTTCAATCCATTACGAAGATTTACGATATTACATTCATTTAATATTAATTATGTATTCGGTATGTCAAACTTGGTCGAATAGACATGCCAATTCATATATTTATCGATTAAACTAACAACACAGTGTCACTATTGTATCAATTGATTTATTTCATATCTCATTTAAGTTCAAAGGATTTATTGTCGTCATTCATATTGCTTTCTTGTTACCAAATTCTGAAGACTTTTTTTTCCAGAAAAATAATAATTAATGTTCTTTGGAGACAAAAAATCTTGGCGGCAATTGGTATTAGCATTTATTTTTTTTAACGTTGACCATGAGACCGAAAAATATTAGATTTAGATGAGATTACCTAGTTTGGGAAGACCTGCAACCATGACTGACGTCAAAGATGAACTTTTCTTCGAAAATAATGGAGGATAACAAATCTCGTTTTGACATCTGATTGACGTCAAACAAATTAATTATTAATTCATATATATTGAATGAAGCTATAAATAGAACGTGATTATGGGCGAGAATCATGTTAGTTAAATAATTTTATTTTTAGCTAGCTAGATTCTTGTTTTTTGTGTTTGCTTATTCTCCTACACTTTTTGCAAGAAACGATTTAAAGTCGACTGTATCTATGGCTGCAATATTAAATATTTAAATATTAAATTTGCAATTGCATAATGTAAGAGATAATAGTTGTTATGTGGAAGAATTTAACTTAAATTAAAAATTTAAAGTCAGCTGAACTTACGTTTTCAGTTGATTTCGTAAGAGAATAAAATATTCATTGAAATTTCTTAAGACAATTAATGGAACACAAAGAATTCGAAGCAATTAATCAAAGGAGTGTGGTGCGAAAAATTAAGCGGCACAAATTGAATCGTTCTTTTTTTTTCAAAACGTGACATGTGACAAATTTGTCAGGAGACGAAAAAAACTGATTAATTTCTGTTTTCTTGGGCTATAAATAAAGGGTGTTTTTTTTAGAGGTGAGTTTTTCCAATAGAGATAAAACTGACATTTTGTGGTCAAGTCTGGCAACTCTAATGTCATTTATGTTCAGTTTGGTTTGCCATTTCATCATGAACAGGTTGACAAATGAACAATGTTTGCAAATTGTGCAAATTTATTTCTGATTTACATCGCAAAATTTTGTTCAGTGATGAGGCTCATTTTGGGTTGAATGGCTACGTCAACAAGCAAGATTGCCGCATTTGGAGTGAAGAGAATCCACATGAGACCCTTGAAACGACATTACATCCACAAAAACTGAATGTTTGGTGTGCTCTATGGGCGGGTGGAGTCATTGGGCCATACTTCTTCCGAAATGATGCTGAGGAGTCAGTAACAGTTAATGGAGACCGGTATAGAACCATGATAACCGACTATTTTGTTCCCAAATTGGATGGCATGAATGTGGATGAGATGTGGTTCCAACAAGACGGCGCTACATGCCACACAGCGCACGTCACAATCGATTTATTGAAGGAAACATTCGATGAGTGCATAATTTCGCGGAATGGACACAACTGTATTATTTACTTTGGGGATATTTGAAGTCGCTCGCCTACGCCAACAAACCCGAAACGTTAGGGGACTTGGAAGCCAACATTCGTGGCGTTATTGCCGACATACAGCTTGAAAAAGTGGTTGAAAATTGGCATAAAATTATCCTTCCAATAAAGCCAATTGGTGGACATTAAAATGATTTTCTTGTGTTTTATTTCAATTCGAAGTTCTATACCTTCAAAAACACACCCTGTATAAGTTAAAATATATATGCGCCTCTATTAAAAATTATGCGTTACAGTTAGACTTATCACGTTTCACGTGTCAATGCAGATATCTCTGCTTTGCAGGAAAAAAATATAAAACGATTTTTGGAAACATGTGGACATGTCACGTTTTGAAAATAAACGATTCAATTTTTTACTTGGTGTATATTGTTTTGAAAAACAGCTTAACAAATTCAATTAAATCCTTGCAAGTTGGCACACAAAAGTTAAATTGATTAGTTATGTAAGTGGTGAGGCGGGCTGCCACCATTAACCATTTAAGGAGGGAAAAAGGTATAATTACGTTGCATTTTAATGGATAAACGAAATAATTGGACATGAGTTTCGTTTGGGCCTTAATATCCCTTCGAGGTCTACGAACCTTACGTAATTTAGAATATCATCAAATTTAACCGATAGAATGTTTGGAGAAAACAAAAATTATTTAGTATGTTTCTTGTTCTTTGTAAAAAAAAAATTAAAAATATAGAGAGTAGGGACTACAATTGCTTGTACCTCTAAGAAAATTCAGACTTTGATTAACAAAAACATTTTTATTTGTAGACTTATTAGAATCTATTGTATACCAGAGTATAAATTAATAAATTCCGCATTGATTAGGTATTATAAATGTAGATTTAATTATTAAAATATATTTAAAAAAATAAATTTTAAGAAATCTTACCAAAAACTGTAATTTTTGGCACAGTGATAATATTATTGGAACCATTTTTGTCTTTTTTGAGGAATTAAATATAATATTAAACTTTTCTAATAATAAAAAAGTAAGTTCATTTTCTAAATAAAAGCAAATTAAATATTGATGTTTAAAATGATTATTATAATTATAATGATTATTAAAATAAATTTAACAATGTGCTGAAACGAAATCCACAGCGAAAAACGGTCGGAAAATACGCAGCCAAAAAGTACAACTATTCGCAGCGCCAATAAAAATAAATTGACTTGTTCGAATAAAATGTTACTGAGTGCGGTTTTAGGTCCGATTAGTTTACAATTGCGCAAACATTCACACAACGGCAGATTCTGGAGAAAACCTAAAAAGTTGCGATCGATATTTACTTTTCGATTATAAAGCCGAATATGATAGAATCGGTAGTATACGACCTATATAGACCCATAGCAGTGTTGTTTCTACTACGCTATCCTATTTGAAGGAATTGAGCCCATTAAAATTCGGTTATAGCCACCGATATTTCAAAAACAAAGAAAGACAGTATAATTTGACAGAAAAGGTAGAAGATTGTGACAAGTTTGAAGTTGACAATGAGTGGCGAGAACAAGTTGCATCAATTTCAAGTGATGAAAAATTGTTGTTGAAGACCTAAAAAGTAGAAGGTTTTTGGAGGAAGATTTCAAAAATTAAAAAACATAATGGGTCTAAATGTTTTTCAAATTCAATGAAAGTTGTCAAATATTCCTTATCGTTACCTTATTCCAACGCAGAATCCAAATAATTTTTCTATAGTAACGGATGTGAAAACTAATAAAATAAATAAAGTAGACGCGACTGCTTAAATGCAATCGTTTTGTTCACTCGCTACAAAAAATATGAGCCTATATAATGTATTAGCTTGTTCTGTTTTTTTAGTCATTTTGAAGTTTTTTAGATTTACATTGTAATACCTTTTATTTGATTATTCACGAGTTGTACAGCTGTGATTTCATATTACTGAACTATGAAATATTTTTTAATATTTGTTTGTTTGCTGCTTGTTTCGTTTCGCGCGCTGCTGCATCATGTTCGGTATCGACAAAACCGAGGCATTTGATGTCAAAGAGGATTTACACAACTTCTTTGACATCATACCTGAAAGAATTGTCTAAAACTCACAAGCCAACACACAAGGTACGTTATTTTAAAGTCTGTTCAATTACTTCCATACGCCGACGATATTAATATTAGTGTAACTGGTGCGTTTACGAGTATAGGAACCGAAGTGACAAAAATTTGTCTAGCAATAAACGATGCAAATCAAAGTATATGCCGTCAACAAGAATTGACACGCAACATTGACGGATCAGAATGTCACAATCGGCAGCTATAACTTGGAAGTAGTAAGGGACTTTGGGTACCTTGCCTCTGCTATCACATCTGAAAACAACATCTCCTTAGAAATTAAACAAGAAATATCGCTTGATAATCGATGTTTCTTTGAGCTGAGAAGGCAACTATGTACTAAAGCCCTCTCCCGAACAACTAAGGAAACTCCGTATATTACTCTTATAATTTCAGTCCTGCTCTAAGGCTCCGAAGCATGGACTCTTTCGAAAGCGGATGAAGATATCCGGTCGTATTTAGAAAAAAATTCTTCTTAAGGTATTTGGTCCCATACGCATTGACGGGATATGGAGGAGACGAGATGAACACCGAACTGGTAAAAAAACTGTCCATTGGGCGTTTGCGATGGCTAGGATCTGTAGAATGAACGAATACCAACGCTCCAGTCTGCAGAATCTTCGACTCAATCCAAAGGGACAACGCAGTAAAGAAAGCCCTTGCCTTTAGTGTTTCGCACAAATGCAAGGGGTCCTTAACCAATTTGTAGTGCACAACTGGTGTCAGTTAGCCAAAAACCGCGCTAATTGGAAGCTTGTAGGCGAAGCAACAAAGTTGCGTTAGCGGTACTACAACGTTATATCGTTTTGAATCGAATATCCATGGACTTTATGTCATCCCTTTTCTAATCTAATGAATCCCGTGAATGTATATTAATTTTGACACATAGTTTGTAACACCCCTTAAAATTCGTAGTAGACCCATTAAAGTATATGTATATATTTATGATCAGGACCAAATCCTAACACTATTGAGCAATGTCCGTCAGTCCGTCCGACCGTAGAGAGACCGTGTGTTAACCCCTTCTCAAGATATGTAGGAACTGCCCTCCTTTATAAGTTTGTTATATAAAGTTTTTTGCCACGCCTACTTTTTGTGGGCCTTTTTCACTAAAATGCTGTTTTCTTCGAAAATTTTCATAGAAAGCGAAAAACAATGTTTAACAAGATATTTAGCCAATTTTTTCCAACATATCGCCCATACAAGTTTTTGGCCACGCCCACTTTTTTTTCAAAATATATATTTTTTTTTTAATTTAATAGAATGAAATGAAATACTATCCATCATATAGGAATATGGATAGGGTATCATACTGTTCGCCCCAAGCGGACAGTAGCCTTTACTTATGTTTTTGTAGTTGGGTTCACGAGAGATATTCCTATTTAGTTGGCCGCATAAATTTCATTGAATAATGGAAAGATTTTGGACTTTGGAAAACCAACGAGTATTTTTTCGTCTCTATACAAGCGCATAAAATGTCCCTTAGGAAGCTTATCGAGCAGGGCTGCTTTAAAATTTTTAAAATGTTGAATTTAAAAAGGACAAAATTAATAGGTTAAATTCATTTTAATGTATAATGCAAACACAGATTCGACTTCTATTATAACTTTTTAAAATATTTTCAACGGTGCCAACATACAAAAATAAAAAAAAAATCGCGCTTTCAATTTTCACTGAAGCTAAACTTGGTAAAAGATATATTTCCATCATACAAATTAGTACAGGCAGAGAAAACAAAATCTTATCCTGATGATGTGAAAGTTGCGGAAACTGAAGCTGAAGTACCTTTACAATCACTCTTAGACCATACAGCGATTCTTTTGTTACAAAGTCATAGTCCTGTAATCCAGTCAGAGGGTTTAAAAAATTTTAAAAATGAAATTGAAATTGTTTTCCAAATGTAGCTCGAGCCATACACAATTCAAACAGAAATTGTTATCTGATGCGTCTGATGACAAATACATATTTTTGACTTGCCTTATCCCACTACATTTAAGTAGCGAAAAAAAGGGTAAGTCTTCAGTTTTTTGGCGAAATCCTAAGCAATCTTCGCCCAGATTTAGTACACCTATAAGCCGTCATTATAAAAAAGAAACAACAGAGCTTGCTATTTCAAAAAAGAAGAGAAGATTGACAGTCAAATTGAATTACTCGCTCCTACAAAGGTCTTATTAGATGGCCACACAATTTTCGTTACTAACCAACTAATATTAACAATGGTAGATGAAAAAATATGTAACTCACTTTCTGGCACTAAATCTTCATTGAAATGCTATTTATGTAATGCCACTTCAAAAGACTTTAACAATCTGAAAAACGTTTGTCGTATACCGAATATGTGTCTTTTGGAATCTCCGTTTTACATACATACGATCATTCGAGTCATTGCCTCACTTGAGCTATAAGCTACCAATCCTTTGACCAACAAACTAAAAAACTATCCAAGTGCAAAGAGAGCTGGGACTTTTTGTGGACAAGCCTAAGTCGGGTTTTGGCAATTCAAAGGATGGTAATGTAGCGCTAAAATTCTTCCAAAATCATATAACTTCTGCAAACATTACCAAAATTTATGCGGAGCTAATTCGATGAATTTCCATTATTTTGCAAGCAATATTCAGTGAAATTCGAATAAATCCAGAAAAGTTTGAAAAAAATATTGTTTGGAGACGGCTTCCTATTATCTTGGATGCCTATACAATTTTAATTCACCGCTCTATCATAGTACGGGAGGCTTTATTACCGATCGGGATGTTAAGTGAAGAGGCTCAAGAGTCAAGAAAAAAAAGACTTTAAATCTTCCAAAGAATTTTTTGACAGGAAAACTTCCAGAGTTGCCTATATCACCAATATTATGAACAGGTTATTTATTTCACCTGACCCTTTGCTAAGTCTTTTGCGTAAGCTACCTGTGTTCGAGAAAAACATGGTTGATATTGATGTTATTAACATGTAAAACTTTATTAAATTAACGGGTGATTTTTTAGGAGTAAAGTTTTTCGGGTTTGGCAACACTGGTTCGTAATGGCGTCCAACCTTCATCTGTCAAAGTAAAAAGCTTTCGGTATACTCCGCTACTTAAAGAAAGACTTTTAAAATTCCACCTGTGATGACCTACCTAATTTAATTTTCATCTAATTAACATCTAATTTTTGGGGAATGGGCCTTAGAACAGCTGCATGCAAATCCGCTGTTTTATCCAAAAATTGTGTTCAGCGTTAAGGCTCATTTCTGTCTCAACGGTTACGGAAATAAACAAAACTGGAGTGAATCTGGAGTGATGAACAGCCACATGCCATACAAGAATTGCCGATGAATTCAGAAAAACTACAATTCGGTGTGTCTTATGGGCTGGTGGCATCATCGGGCCATTTTGCTTCAAAGACGACCATGGAAGAAACGTTACCGTCAACGGCGAACGATATCGAGCCATGATACGCTTTTTATTTTGCCCCAGTTGGCTGAGCTGAACTTGGTTGACATGTGGTTTCATCCAGACGGTGCCACATGCCACATAGCTCGTGAAACAATGGCTTATCTCTCGAAATGGCCTTGTGAGTTGGCCGCCAAGATCAAGCGATTTAACGCCTTTTGATTATTTCTTGTGGGGTTATATAAAGTCGTTATTCTATGTGGACAAGCCGAACACGATTGAAGCCTTACAGGATAACATAACACTCGTAATTCGTGGAATACAGGCCGAAATGCTCGAAAACGCAAAATTGAGCCTTCCGAATGGACCATTTGAAACGGAGCCGCGTACAATATTTACATGAAGCTGTCCTTAAAGCGTAAATGGCGAATATTTGATGCAAATTTGAGTGTTTTATTAGATTTTTAAAAAAACAACCATTAAAAAATCACCCTTTACAAACATAACTTTATTAAATTAGTTTTGCGCATCGTTTTCTTCATCACAGCGAAAGTATGCGCCGTCCTCACATTCCAAGGAAAACATAAAGAAAACACTTCTCTCCTCTGTGAAATTGAAAAATCACAGCATTGTTATCGAGGCGTTTTGGAAAACTTCGGGAGGTGCTTTCTTTTTTTATGCATCTCAAAGGACTTGTCCAAACTATTATCGTGCCCAAGTGGTAAAGCATAATCGTACGTAATTCGCGTCATTTAGATTGCATTCTTTTTTACTTCAACATTCGTATTACTGAAAAAACTTGTTCCAGGTGTAAAAACAGAGAAAAGTTGAAAGTTCCGTCTACATATCCGCTCTTAAAGTGAAGATCCTTCCTACCTTCCTAATCAAACACAAAAATTACAGCATCTGACTGAATTCCTTTCATTCTAATTCAAATCCATTTTATCGCAAAAAAATATACTTATATAGAAATAATCCTGTTTCCCACGACTACAAGCGAGCGAAATCAAACAAAGAGCCGATAGTTTCCTTTCCGGAATATCAGATATCCCTGATGCTCCTCCTTCCTCGTATCGAAACACGCAATGAATAGAAAAATTCATAAATGCACACGCACATCCTGTATAGGGAGTTCGCAAAATTCAATCCTACACGCATAGTACCTAAATCCTCCAAATCGAGTTCGACTATATTCATTGCGACAGCCTTGATAACCTGACCTTTGTGCAAAAATATCAAACAATGGACCATCGAGAACAAAAGATACGAAATAGAATTGAAAGAAAGATTTTATTTTCAAAATAGGATTTCAACACCGCACTTGAAAAGGGAGAGTCTTTTGTTTGTTTGATAAAGATTAAAAAATAAATCCTTATGATCATCATCATTTCATTTTCTATTCATTTATCCATTTATCCTTGGGTGCTGATTGTAATTACACAACAGACAATCAGTGTAATCAGTTTATGGGCTTTAGTGTACAGGTAAAAAATAAGACAGTGGTCATGTTGTGATGTCCTTTTACGTCGTTGACAGATACATGTTTGATGAATGTGACCACGTTCTGGACATCATGCGAGGTACCTGAACCCGTAATGGAGACAGTGTTCTTGTGATAAGAATCTTAGCGAAACTGAAAGTGTATAAATGAACGATAAGGATGTCGAAATGCGAAACAGGTACACCATTTCTTTTGAACAACGAGGACTTTGCGGTTAATGCCACTTCAACTAAAAAGTACAAAAGGTAAATAAATCATACGACACGCAGCCGCACCTATAAAAATACCTGCAAGTCCAACTAATTATGCGAAGAAACATCAAATTATAACTCTCCACATTAAAGAAGGAAGCTCAAGTGACTTAAGTCGTCGTGTAGCATCTAGCAAAACCCACGCACTCTCTTTCTTAGTGATTTATTCCAACCTCGGTCATTGCGACCGGGCAACGCTCATTCACATCACACTGACAATTTAATTGGCCACCACACCCAACCCCACCACATTTGTATGTTGGGTGGAGGAAAAACACTTCCGTCCTCCTCTGAGTCTGTGCGGGTGTTGCTGATGATCATGGTGATCGCAGTGTTTAACAGCAGCACTTTACTTTACGTCACTCGCGATGTTTAAACGGCGAAGAACTCAGAACTCCGAACACAGAACACAGAACTCACCTTGAGGCAGCTACTTGTAGAAGATACCGGTCGCCTGAATGCTGATTAGATTTTTCACAGAGCGACGCACTCACATGCTAAGTCATGCTGGGCACGTCATCATGGCCGCCACCAGGATCCATAGAGGAGCCATACCCTCAGCACTGGTCGAAGAAGCCCCCAAACCTGCACCACAGTGCGGAACCTCAGCGGACCGTCGCGAAAATAGTGACTTCTTGCCCTAGTGCTCTAGAGCACCATAGAGCTCTTGAACGGCCAGCAATAACCGTCATCATGGTCTCCGTCCTCGTCGGTGTTGTTGTTGTTTTTCTAGGCAGTTGGCAGTGAGTGTATGTGATCAACCTTGATGGCGTCCTATGATCATGTGCGATAGTCACAGCTAATATGCGTGCAAAACTGCATACTTAAGCTGGAGACTGGGGAGTTTGGTAACCGGTTGCTTGGCTTCATGGTGTTTATCTCTCGGCACTAGACCAAGCCCGCCTGACTGGATGACTGAGTGACTGAATGACTGGGGTGCGCGTGGAATAGATGCACCAACAATGTGGCTGCAATTGCTCTTCTCTTTATGGCTTGTGGGTTTTGCTCGTATATGCACACACATTTGGCGTGTTTACTTGTCATTACATGTGAATTAATGCCAAGTCCAAGTTTGCAATAGGATAGACTCTTTGCTTAACGAGCAGCGCTATAGAAGGAGAGTGCAATGACTTTGTTGCGTCGTCTTTGTCGTCGTCGTCGTCGTTATGCTGGTACGTGCACGAAGTATGCTTGCCTGCATAAATCTCGCTGGGTAAGGTGCACTGAAAAAAATTAAAACGCTATATTGGGAAGAGGGTTTCGTGGATAGGGGATCCATTAGCAGTGGGTAACCTTGTTGAGGATTCAACAGAAGTCATCGTTACCAAAGATCTCTTATATAAATTGATGATGGCTGAGTCTGGGTTGGTGCACTGAAACAGATGCGAAGTTTCATGGTCAACTTATAGTAGGACTGATAAAACATCAAACTGCCAGAATGTGCAGCAAATTAAACGACTCAATCAATTCTCAATACACGTGACTGAGATCAAGAGGAGGCGCCTACTTACACTTGGTTGAGGTTTGTTTCTGTTTTCTTCTTTCCATTTAAATTCGTGTTTCAGACGTTTTTATGCGGTTTATGTTTTTCGCGCAGTTTAGTTCCGCAGTTTATTTTTTTTAATAAATGCCTATCATTGTAGGTTAGATCGTTTGACATCGAAGAATAGTTTCCTTTCCGCCACACTCAGGTTCTTGTGAACTCATTGTGATACCCTTCAGTGGGGGATACGCCGGTGTTGTGGCCTTCTTTGTTGTTTCTTCCCTCCGCTAGTGGTTCACAATTCTATCAATACATTTTGTTGTCTTGAGAAACCTTCAAATATTAGAGACCGAAACATCTGACAATTCCTCAATGTCTTGGAAGAAGAAACTTCCAAATGTTCTATTCCTGAAGTGCCAGAGATAGTGAGGGGTGTCCTCGTGGAGCTCCTCATTGCCGCAGCCTCTAGAAATGTCGTCATCCTTGAGATTTAGTTTCATCATGTGGTTTCTTAGAAAATTATGACCAGTTTAAACACCAACAGGTTGTAGTGGCTTAGTGCTTAAGTGCGTTGGACCACTAAGCGAGAGATCGCTGGTTCAAATCCCCACCTGTACCACCTGAAAGTTTTTATTCACTGCCCCTTCTCTTGCGAACGTCTGACAAACATCCAAGAGTAAGGAATGACGTGAGAAGCTTCTGAAAAATTAAACTGTAGGTCCCTCCATTCGTGTCAAAAATATAACTTCGCACACACAATGGTTGGAGAAGCTAGGCTTCTGAATATGAAATTAAATAAATAAATAAAAGCCGCTTAGCGGTCAATGAAAATGGTAATAACATTCCGTGGCATTGTTGAAATTGATAACGTACGGGCCGATTTCATAATTGCCAGAACCACAGCCTAGAAAAAACTACTTCGATAAGGGAGTCTAAAAATAGACCGGCACCTGTTCCACAAAGTCCATGTAGGGAAACATATATTCGGAGCTAACGTTTTCTCCTACATTCATTTTCAGAATCTGTGCGTGCCCTACGAGACCGGGGTTCCAGCTGACTATTTGCCTGATACTCAAGAGTGAAAGCAGAAGTAAAATTCTAATGAACGCCCCCGTCCCGTTTAAACACTGTCAGGCCTCAAAGTACGTTAACTGCTCGTCGCCATTAAGTTGGTAGTATATGCTCTAGCACATAACCCCATAAGGGTCTGTGTCAATCTCACTGCATGCATAGATAACAATGGGATCGCTAGCTGACTCCACAACCGAGCATTGATGGTGGCTTTGAGTGGGGACCCAAAAGAAATGATTGCAACCAAACAAAATCAACAATATATAGAGAACAAGGTCAATAGAGAGAACCCATTCCGGAGGAGATTGGTGAGAAGATCGCCGGCTAGACAGCTGCCAACACCACAGAGGTGTCCTGCAGGAGAAGTGGTGCCTCACGGAAGTACGAACACCTAGCCCTCTGGGTTCAACAGATTAGGGGAACATATTAAAGCCCTAGTGGAAATATTGGAGGATGGTAAAAGACGCTCAATTCACCAGCTTCAAACGCTTTATGAGCTCTCGGCGATTGAGATGCACGACAAAGAAACAAAAAATATGAAGTTTTTCTCAAAAGCAATGCCTTCCAAACATTCTCTCAAACGAGTCGCCAAGGCGAAGAAGGCATCCTGCAGTGAAGTAGAGCCCCAGAATTAGAGCAATTCCGGAAACGGAAGAATTCTAAAAAGCCACCGAAACCGACAAAGAATGAGCAGGACGCGAGGGACAAAAAACCGCCCGAATGGTGAACAAAGACCAGGTCAAGGTCGATGGCAGTGCTTGATCAAAGGTTCTTAAAAAGAAGCCAGGAAAGATCGAAAAAGAAAAAACGCTACCGGACGCAATCGTGGTGGCAGGCAAGGGAGAGCTTTTATACGCCGAAATACTTCACAGTGTCAAAGGGGACCCCAAACGCCATAAATTGGGTGAATCGATCACAAAGATCAGAACTCAGAAAGGTGACCTACTGTTCCAGCTGCGCGAATCTGGTGACAGAACCGAAAAATTGAGGAGTATAATCGGTGAGAATCTTGGCACAGTGGCGGAGATCCACGGTCGAAAGACCTTGACGAAGTCACTAGCTATCAAGCGAAAAAGGCTAAAATAAGTTTGGCGAACGTAGGTGTGGCAGAAACGTTCCGAAAGGCAGGCAGAGCACATTTGGAAAGCATATGCCACACGACACCAGCACGCGGTTTTCGCAACTAAATACAAACATATATTTAAAGGAACCTGGAGGTCAACAAATCACACGGTAAAGATCGAGGTAACTAATACCTACCTCACTGGGTATATTAAAAATGACTCAAAACAAAATGAAGAAATTCCTTAAAAATTCAACACACTTTGCCAGAACTTTTGGCGATCGCATATTCCTCTTTCTCTCAAGATGTCCTTTGAAGCCAGCATCAAATTCTGAAGATCTTCAGTAAAGGCATCTGATGAAGAGAACATGCAGTAACACAATTTAAAGATATAACTTGGTAGAGAGCATTCACAATAAGAAAATTAGGCGTTAGCGTACCATATAGGATCTAAAGCCTAACTTCTCCAACCATTGTATGTGCTAAAATATATTTTTTGACACGAATAAAATGGATCTACAGTTTAATGCTTATTCCGAACTATCGGAATATTCTTTAGAAGCTCCTTATGACAGTTGTTAAGGTGCGATCAGCCGGTCATCCAAACTTGTCATCCGGATGACATACTTACGTCACTATGACTTAGACTCTGTACTGGATGACAACTTTAAGTCAAATTCTATGTCATAGTGATGCCAGAATGTCATCCGAATGACAAGTTTGGATTCGCATCTCTATCGCACCTTTAGTCTTGGATGTTTGTCAGACTTTTGCGAGAGGTTGGTACAGGTTGGATTTGAACCCGGTGCCCCTCGCTTAGAAGGCCAATTAACCACCAAGTCGCTGCACTCTGAGACAATACACTAACTTTTTTTCAAGAATGTAGTCGAAACAAAGTATGCCTGCTGAATAAAACCTGAACAACGTTTGCCTGATTCAAAACAACAGAAAGCTCAACTTTTCAAAATATGAATACAACTTTGGGAGTTTCTTTCACTTTCTTCAAATGCCTACAAGCCTACACATTTCTCTGAGTGTAACTCCACTAATACCCCAACTAATACCTACCTCGACGTCACGGTACGCGGACATGAATGTACGCTTGCGGTGAGGCACTACACTATGTTGTTCTATAACCTAGTGGAACAAGTATTCCAAGCAATTCCAAGGCTCTTCAATGCCTATTAGCGTATCTTCGCTTTTCCGCGGTTTTTCTGCGTGTCGAGCGATTAAAATGTCGCCTTGAGCGCCAAAGCCTAGCAATACCAAAAACCAAGCCCAAACAAGAAGCGGCTTTTTGGCAACAAATCTTCTCTTTCTCATCATCATCATCCTCATCATCATCATCAGTGATGGGCTACGAAACTAATTAATTGAGAAAAGGATTACATTTGTCATACAAGACACGCACACAAACCAATCACACATATACACAACAATCTGATGCTTACACATGACAGCAGCATATCGAGCGAGGGGATTAATGATACTGACATTCACGGTAGAAGAGTAAACAAAAGAGGCGCTTATCTCTCGCTAAGAATCAGGAAGTTGTTCTAAGCCAAATGGAATCGGTCAAAGGTCCGATAAAACACGCACGCACGCATGCATATCTCTCTTGGATCGATAGCAAGCAAGCGGTACTCGAGGAAGCGCTTAGCAATTATCAATCACACTTCATGGGATCGGGTAATTGGAATCGATCTGTATCTTGGACTCGGAGGTATTATCAGCTCAAGTCTGCACCTTTTTCTCGCCGATCGTGTGGAACTCTAGTGGAAAATGGCTTTGCCCCTTCATCTTCATGTATAATATCTGGTCGGAGTATGTGATCGATTGTGCCGTTGACCGTTATTTAATAAGGAAATTCCATAATTTGCCTATAGATAGATGCGACTACGAGCGGGTAGGTAGACTCTATCTCTAACTCTAGTGCACTGCCGCTGCTGACTTATTCTAACGCATTTGTACGCGCTGTTTCTTTTTATTTTTCCTCATCAAACGATTTGAAATTGAAATTGCAGTTTGACTAGCGAGTATGCAGATGGATTTGCATGAATGTATGCGTGCCTTGATTCGTGCCATCAAGTATGCAACTAATCAATGTCCTGCTGCGCCGCTTTTGATTAGCGGCATAAACGGGTTATATCTGGCTTTTGGTTAGGGATTGTTTGCTTTTTAGGTGATTTATTGAATAAATTTAGCATTCGTATAATCTGTGAATTTGAGTGGTTTCCCACAGTTAATAAGCAAATATTCAAACAGGAAACAAAATAGGTAATGACGAATGAAATGTGCAAAAACCTGCACGCAACTGTCATCCATCGTCGTAGGCTATGTTGTGAGAAATTCTATATTTGCTATAAGCAAATTCTTTGATTCATCGACATGTACGCAAAAGTAGTCCGTTTGGCCGAAACATGCATCCTGCCTATCGATTATGGATTAGTAAATAAAAATAATTCCGCAGGATTTCCATCAAAATAATAGAAAAAAAAAGATATTAAATTTCATGAATCCTCGCCCAACACCTGTGCTACATTCCCACGATGAGAATGAGCAGGAGCACCCATAAGGTTCGCTCCGATCGAACCCCAATCAATCGTGTGAAGGATTTTCCTTACTGTTCCTTTTGTTTTCTGTCGTCGAGAAAATCGTCGAAGATCACGTTTTTCTCTATCTTTTCCTTCCTAGGCCTGTGTGTATGTGTATGTAAAATTATGGATGGGTGACACTCCCTTTGGTGCCGGAGGCGCTGCGCTGCGCCGTACATTTCATTGATGGGTATATCCTGTAACAGGTTTTTGATGAAACGTGGGAAATGCACATCAGTGCAAAGGGGTTTTCCAGGTTGAATAAATATGAACCTGTAAATGGGTGCCATGCCATCACCTTTGTATAGTCCTCTTTAAATGTTTGTTTCTTTTGGTTGTGGCTGAGACGTTTTTAATCGATTTGATCCAAGAGGGTGTTGGTTTTATTGGTCTGTTATCCTTTTGATTTATTGAATGGGTACACCGTGAGGGGCTGCTTGTGGTTATTTGATTTCGATTCGTTGCGGTTTCCTTCCGGATATGGCTTAGTACCGTTTCATTTGATGATTTTTAATGGAAAATTAACCAGATAAAAAATATTCTCATGAGCATTGTGATGGATTGCAAATAGGATTGTGGAAGTGAAAGAGTTATATGTGCATAATGTTCTATGATAATGGATTTTCTATTTAAAAAAATCCCACGTTTGAGTTATATTATAAGAAAATCTTAGAGTCCCATTAAAATTGGCCAAAAAGTAGGCGTGGTTAAATACTTCGTATGGGTAGAATGTTGGGAATTGTAATGTGTAAATATTTGGCTTAACATTTTTTTTCTAAGCAAATTTTCGAAGAAAACATCATTTTGTTAAAATTCGCCTATAAAAATTAGGCGTGGCAAAAACTTTGTATGTCAAATTTGTTATGGAGGTCTGTCCCTAACTATTTTGTAAAATAATTTTTTTTTTATAATTTTACACTCTACCATTTCCGAACTCTAGGAACAGCGCTGACGGAATGGTTTCTTTAGGAGCTTTTGGCTCCATTGCTGAGCATTGGGCTCCCTAAATATCAAAATGCCCCCCCATTTTTTCAATGTTTGATTTATTCAAAGAAACGTAAGTACATTTTAATGCCTTATTCCAAAAATACAATTTCCTTCTATTACAATTTGATAAAAAAAATTTCTTTTCATACATAATTTGCACATCTCTATTTCGAGTATTAAATGCACTTCCCTAATCCATTGTCAATGTCAAACACGGTTCATGAAGTTTATGCAGTTTTCCTAGGAACATTTTTTTTTTATGTCTGGCTAAAACGGATAAGTAACAATTTTTATTTCTTCGTAGAGAGTCAGTAATGCAGCAACCAATTTGTTTATTTAAAATGTTTAATAATAAATCTTAAGCAATCTGCGCAGACAGAAATAATACCGTCTCCGGCGCTGTCCTCACAATCCAAGGAAAAAAAATCAACAAAACGGCCAAAGAAGATCCGAAACCAGCATCTTCATGCACCAAATATTTGATGCCTTTTCGGTGGCTCCTCTTTGGCTTAAACGGCTCCCCAAAATCATCCAATGGGTTCCTTTTTGAAATTGAAAAACGACAGCCTTAGTTCCTACCCATCGGTTAAGAAGTACAGCTGGAAGTAGGAAAACCAGGTACGGAATTCTGGCGGATGTGGGAATAAGCTCCTTTACATGTAGTTTCAAAAAAATGCATAAAATGTTACTCTCTCATATTTATTTACTTAGAAATGTTAACAACTGCATCCAGTGGAAGTGAGACTACTGCTGTAGAAGAAGACTCTTATTTGGTTCGTATGAGGCCAAAATAGAACAGAACGGTGGCAGCTGAACTAAGGAAGTGGATAGAGGACTTTGCTGAACACAGGAAGTTTAAGCGGGAGTACAGCAAGGCTAAACTGGAGGTATATAATGAGCGGACTCTTGAAGTGAAAAAACAAAGGGAGTAAAAGCAACTGTTATTAACAACACTTTTAAATAATAAAAACACATCAACCTACTTCATTCGATTTTATTTTTTTACTGTATTTACGAAGGATTAAAGCGAAACATCAATACTCTGTCATTATCCATGGATGGCACTTGCATCGCTGAATCCGAAAGGCTTTCCACTCTCGGTATGTGTGTTGAATACAACCTTCGTTGGAATGACCACATATTCGACGTCGCCAGAATTCAAAAACGTGCGACAAAACTTATTGGCGACCGAGATATTGCGAATTCGCTTGACCCTCTTAGTCATCGTCGTAATGTCTCCTGCCTATCGTTGTTCTATCGATACTACCATCACAAGTGCTCAAACGAAATAGCCAGTTGCATTCCTCCCATTCAACACTTCAACTGTAATACTCTCCATGCCAGGAATGCTCATCAGTTCACCCTAAAGCCTATATTCGGTCGAACTGTGAAATTTAAGGTTTCGTTCCTCTGCCGTACAACACGTATGTGGAATGCTCTACCACACTCTGTTTTCCTGACCATTACAATTTACAAACATTTCAAATCAATGTGCATGGCTTTCTCATCCTTTCTTCTAATCCCTCATTCCCTTAACGCCTGTGATGTGTTACTATAACATTATATAGGTGCTAACAATCCCTTTTGCACGTGCAAATTATAAAAAAAAGTGTTCACACATGAGTCGAAAGCTTAAAACTTTGTGCCGATTGCAACAAATCCGCACTCAAACAGACATCTTTCCCCATAGCAATTACAGTTTTACGAAGTCTGTTCAGTCGGTCCAAACATTCCGCGATCAAAAGTTCGTTAAAATTGTTTTCTTTTCGGATGGTCGTTAACTGTGACCTCCAACCGAAGGGCCCTTTCTTTGACCCTTTAGATACAGGAAGTTTTTTTTAGAGGTATAAAACTTCGAATTGAAATAAAACACAAGAAAATCGTTTTAATGTCCATTAATTTGGCTTCATTGGAAGGATAATTTTATGCCATTATTTTTTAAATATGATTTCGGGCATGTGGCCGCCACGGCTGGTTCGAATAAAGACGAGTCTATAGGTCCAATTTTCAACCACTTTTTCAAGCATTTGGGGCGGTATGTCGGCAATAACGCCACGAATGTTGGCTTTCAAGTCCCCTAAAGTTTCTGGTTTGTTGGCGTAGGCGAGCGACTTCACATATCCCCAAAGAAAATAATCCAATACTGTCAAATCCCACGATCTTGGTGGCCAATTGACAGGTCCATTCCGCGAAATTATGCGCTCGTCGAATGTTCCCTTCAATAAATCGATTGTGATGCGCGCTGTGTGGCATGTAGCGCCGTCTTGTTGGAACCACATTTCATCCACATTCATGCCATCCAATTTGGGAACAAAATAGTCGGTTATCATGGGTCTATACCGGTCTCCATTAACTGTAACTGACTCTTCAGCATCATTTCGGAAGAAGTATGGCCCAATGACTCCACCCGCCCATAGAGCACACCAAACAGTCAGTTTTTGTGGATGTAATGGCGTTTCAAGGGTCTCATGTGGATTCTCTTCACTCCAAATGCGGCAATTTTGCTTGATCACGTAGCCATTCAAACCAAAATGAGCCTCATCACAAAATTTTGCGATGAACGTTCGCGAACTGAACCATTATTTTCGAAATAAATTTGCACAATTTGCAAGCGTTGTTTATTTGTCAATCTATTCATGATGAAATGGCAAACCAAACTGAACATAAATGACATTAGAGTTGCCAGAATTGATCACAAAATGTCAGTTTTACCTCTATTCGAAAACCAACCTCTAATAAAACACCCTTTAAAAGGGATAAAAGTCTGGGCTCTGTCTACATGTGTTCTAAGTTCTTTAAGCACTGGTAAGTATCTACAATCCATTTTCCTACACAAATTCCATTTAAACAAAGAAATACATTCTTAAATTTTTTCATTTGAAAAAATTTTATTTTACAGTATGGAATCTGAAACAGTAGATTTTACAATACTTTTGCGGATATATTTTTTGTAACCGATTATTGTGCACTAAGCAACGTTTGATCGGTTCCCAGCAAGTTAATTACGAATACCCCAAGGGAATACCGATTAAATACCAATGGTCAAGTAAGGATAGCAATGTTGGAACGTTCCATTTTCATTTGACTACACACCGCATTGAATTTAATTAATTCGTTCGAAGTGGGTTGGTTGCCCCACCAAATGGCGATAAAATTTATTCTCAATCGATTCACTTTAAAACTTCTCTCTGTAACTTGAATAGAATAGAATTTGTTGCAAGTTCTTCCTTGGAAACTTTGCCCATCTCATGCAGTCTTACCAAGACAAAGTAAACGCACATATCTCAATCTATCATCAGCTGCGATTGTAAACATCAATTAAACTCCCATAACGGCCTCATAACTAAAAATGGGTATATTAATCTTTGCCATGTAGCTAGTTGACCAGGCATAAGCGAGTTGATTAAACCCGCCAGATACGACACTTGCCGCCGCCTCTCTAGATCATCTTCAGTAGCAATTTGCAATTAAAGAGGAGGAATTCCTTCGACCCACTCGTCCATACAATTTCATTACACCATCATCATCATCCTTTCGACAATGTGTCCAGTGTTCTTCTTCAACTCTGGTGTGCAGACTCGATGACAACATGGAGTCTTGTTTCTTGTTTTTAGATTTCTTAGAACGCAAACACATTAAAAATGTCCACACAATAAGGCTGGCTTGTGCGGTGAGGATGTTACGCCATCAACGAGCGTAACAACAGACTCTGAGCCTACGGTTCGGTGGGGTCTTCGGTCTTAATCGAGATCGTAAAGCGTACGCGCTGGACTTCATCTTCATCCCGAAAAAAAAAACACCACAACAACAACACCATCATCGTCATCATCGTCACTCTCGAGGTAAGACAATATCTGTAACTTAATCCCTTCCAAGAGTCATAGTAGCCTCATCTGAACGTGCGTCGTTGTTGGTGTTGTTTCGAGCCGGCCGGCGGGGAAACGCATAAAGTTGCATCTGTGGCTTCTGAGAATGCGTTGATGGTGTTTTTGTTGTTACCTTCAAACCGTTTTAATTAGTTCTTCCTACTGAATGGGAGTACAAGTGTTGCCTGTAGTAGGTAATTGCGAGCGGGACTGGGACGGCACAGTGATTGGACTGTCGACAGAACGAGTGATATCAGCGTGAACTGACATGGTCATTTTTCGCACACTTGAACAAGGCTTTACACCGATGTTAACACTTCGGGTTTTGAGGGAAGCTGTGGTGACGGCAACACAGACTGGAGTGACGGTACTGATGTTGCTTGCTTCCTAGCTTGGGTTACATGAAGTGGTTGCAATTTTACCAAAGCAGAGGTTATATTTTGCAAACATTTAATTAGTTGGAATAGCAAAACTCTTCGCTTATGGCATGCAACGTATTTAACACTTAATGGTGACTTGATTGATTGATTTTATGGAGTCAAAGCATGTGTGATTGCAGAAATAAGATGGTTTGTATCTGTAATGAGGAATGGTAACTGCAGATATGTGAGGTGCTCTGCACAATTTAGGACACTTTAAACAATAGATGCAAGACAAGTCCGTGAAGTTTTGTGTTCACCTGTATTTCAAATGCACCTATGACATGGGTGAACCACTTACCTACTTAAATGGCTTCCGACCCGTGAAGAGCCCCTGACAGATCTTGTTAATTCCTAAGCTTCTTGTATAGCAAAGCCAATTCGTTGTTGCAAGATGGGTGCCGTGACTGGTTCTTCGTAATACATATGACTCACACTACATGATGTCCGTGAAGCAGCTGCAGCGGATTTTCTATCTTAGATGCCTTCAGATACCTTCAATACTTTGGGGGCGTTTTGTAACAATATGTAGTTTTCGTCGAAAATTTCCTTAGAAAACAAAAAAAATGTATAACAAATTATTTAGAGAATACAATTCGCAACATTCTGCCCATATAAAGTTTTTATCACTCCCACTTCTTGGGGTCGTTTATTTTTTTTAAAATAAAAAAAAATGCTTATTATTTCGTTTTTACGTTTTTCGCCATGCCCACTTTTCGACGAGGTTTTTTTTCAAAACGGAAGATGCCGATGCACGTTGGTTTTAAATGTCTGTAAACTATAATGTGAAGCAAAGACAGAGCGTGGTAGAGCAGTCCACATTCGCGTTGAACGATTTCTTAATCGTATTTCACTGTACGTCCGAATACAGGCTTGAGGGTAAACTGATGTGCACTCCTAGCATGGCGAGTATTGCGGTTGAACTGCTATAGGGGTGAAATGCAACTGGCTATTTCGTTAGAGCACTTTTGATGGAAGTAACGATAAAACAACGAGAAGCAGGAGACATTGCGTCGGTGACTAAGAGCGTCAAGCGACTTGGCGATATCTCGATTGCATCGCTTAAGGAAGACTAGACATTTCACAGCGTTCTTGGCGATGTCGAATATGTGGTCATTCCAACGAAGTTTGTCATTAACGCACATACCGATAATGGAAAGTCTTACGGATTCAGCGATGCAAGTGCCATGGATAATGGCAGAGAATAAGGATTTCGCTTCAATGACAGTAGACAGCATTATGTTTTGGAAGCATTAAATTCCACTTTATTGGTTTTACCACACTCAAGAATGCTTTTAAGGTCAGAATTTAATGAGCTTAGCATACGTTGCCGTTCCAGTTCAACGCCCGAAGATGAAGGAAACGAATATGTAAAGCTGAGGGTACTGTCATCAGCAAAGGAATGGATTGGATTAGAAGTGACAGACCTCCTATCATTGGTAAAAATAAGAAAGAGAGTCGGAGACAAAACAGAGCCTTGAGGGACACCAGCATTTATTTGGTGAGTTGCAGACTTGAAACCGTCCAAAAAAACTTGTATTGAACGGTCCGAAAGGTCCATTGCAGAAGGGTATCATCGATCACAAATGCACGCATTTTCGACAACTTCCTTTGAAATATCAAGCGCAACGAATAGATTGTTTCCAATTTTCGGTTAGATATGTCATCAATTCACCAATGGTCTGTTGCTAGGAAAACCATACTGCCGGTCATTAAGAAGTTTTCGGGATTCGAGATATTTCATAAGCTGACGATTTATCAGCGTTTCCATGACCTTAAAAAGAACTGACGTAAGTGCAATTAGTCGGTAGGAGGAGGGAGGGGAAGATTCGCCTTTTTTTGGGACGGGCTGGACAAATGCTGTTTTCCATCTTCTCGAAAAGAGCCCTGAAGAATATGACAGATAGCAAAGCTTATGCAGTGGTTTTGCCAGCGTGGAAGAACACCTCTCAGAACGATAGGGGAAATACCATCTGGGCCAGCGGATTTGTGAATGTTGAGATCTTGAAGTACTACACGGGTGCGGAAGTGGATTTGTCCCATGGAGTGTTCTACGCGCTCGAGTACTGGGGGAGATAAAGCACAATCTGGGAGCGTTGAGCTAGCTGCAAAATGAGCAGCAAGCAGATTGGCTTTATCCGAAGAGCTGACAGCTGGAGTGTCATTGCAAATGAGTGTCGGAACAGATGAACAGGCCGAGTTTTTTGAAGTTTTTCACAAACGACCAAACGTTTTTACTACTAGTGGAACTTTGTAGTATATTTCGCCTCAACTTTTGATCGTAGGAGAATTCGATACGACTAATGTGTGGATTGCAGTCATTTCTGACTCGTTTGAACTTCTTTCGGTTTTCCACAGTTGGGTTGGCCATAAATGACTGATAACTTACCTCTTTTACCCTGACAGCCTCTTTGCAGCTCGAGTCACACCATGCATTCACCTCAGGTTTGATACTCTTTATCCTGTTAGGGATAAAGCGTTTCATACGCAGGTGAATTATGATTGTAATCATATCTGCAGCAGCATTCACATCGTTGTCGAGGAAGCACAGCGACCAGTTTAAACTCCTAAAGAAACCATTTAAAGCTTCCCAATTGGCTTTCTCGTATTGCGATACAGTTATTTTTGGAATGTATTCTTTAATCTTGTCGTTGGAGTACGAGAAATTCGGCGATGATTTAGAATGAGCCACTTTTTCAATTGGAAATGCCGGTGCCGTGAAACGAGGCCAAGTTAAATAAGTCAAACTTCAAAAAATTGGTCTTATTTCACGTTTGGAAAGTGACCTCTGTCGAAAATAATTTAAGTTAGTTTTTCCAAATTAATAAACCAAAAATGTTTCCAGAACAGTAATAAACAAAATATGTAAATTTTGAAAACATTTAATATTTAAAAAGAAATTGGAAATTGATATAAAATTTTGGTTCTGGAAATAAGGTCCCAAGAAATAAAGACCCAAAATAAAAATGAAATAAGCACCCAACATTGGGGGTTTATTTCATTATGACATAAAGTTATTTATATTATTTCAATTATTAAGAATCGTCAAATGGAAAATAGAGGGCATGCTGTTCTTTTTGGAACATGCTGCACCCGTGCTTCTTTGGAGTTAAAATAAATTTCACTGAAATTATTTAAGGCGGAATAAATTAAAAATATTTACAGGCTAATAAAAGTTTGCCGGGTCAGCTAGTACTTTTATATTTCTTAAAAATCATCCGATCTGAATACATCTAAAAGTAAAGGTAAGGATTATGATAGCGAATCATCGGATGATTTTTAAGAAATATAAAAGTACTAGCTGACCCGGCAAACTTTGTTTAGCCTGTAAATATCTGAAAAAATGTCTTTCAGTTCCATTCTATCAAGTTCGACATTTCCGTTGAACCGCTACACTTTGGTACACCTTTTCATCTAGTATTCACATATTTAAGTCACATTATTTTTTTTGATCACCAGGAATTATAAAGTCCCGAAATAGGACCCACCGAAGCTGAAAGGTATCCGCGTCAAAGCCCCGACTCATAGAATCGGTTTTTTTGTTTTGCCTGACGGCAAGAAAGACCCCTCTATCATGGTATTCATTCCGATCTTTTTCCGATCGCTACGATCACCTGTTCGGAACATTACTCTGACAACACGTAACGCATACCGTCAGTGTACATTTCAAAGCGATAAATAATTTATTTAATAGTATGTGCTAATTTTTTGTTAACAAATAAATTCTTTTCGAAAAAAATCTAATGAAAAGACGTGCACTATTAAAATTGTATTTTTGTTAACCTAATTGAAAAATTTAACATATGTATGTTTGAGAGATGAATCTGACAAATGTCAAATTAATGCGTTCAAGTACGTTCGGAAAATGGACACTGTGAATGTAAATGAATGTCGTTTTCGTTTGGTAATCCGGAAGAGCTCTCCGATCCGGGATGGCTAATCGAACAAGCAAATATATTTCATTTGAATTTGAAGTGTATTTGTCGTTGTATTTGTGGATATGTAATTCCAACCGCCTCACGACAAATAGTATTAGCCATTGTAATATGTTTACATTAAACCCAATATTATTTTATTACTTGTTTAGTTAAATTTGGTAATAACTTTCAGCTAATCTCGGCAAAATTGAAGAATTATTTAATGCATCACCAAAAAATATGACATTTATCGATTATGACGTTTATGGTATTTGAATGTGTTAGTGTTCTGGTTTTGATTCTGAATTCAAAGTCAGAAGCGAATTTCTCTTCTTTCCAGGAGAGGAACTGCCATTTTAGTACCAAGCGAAGAGTTTCAGAAGAGTCCGGAAGTCTTCCGGATTACCAAAGAAAACAACATAAGTCTGTATTTGCGTTGAGGAGAAAATTCCTCTCTGAACGGATACTATGATAGGGGGGAGAATATACATATACTTATGGAAGGTCACCTATAAACAACGCATTGACGGTGACGGAGGCCAATATAGCCCAAGTTTCTACTTTTTCTTACTTTGACAGCCAAGTGCAAAAACATATGATTGGTTGAACAATTGAAAGCATTTGTCATTGCAGTCAGCCTTGCCATAGGGTAGCTAAATGTGTTTCTTTCAAGCTAAAATTTAGTGTCCAACTAAATTAGAACCATATAAGTATTTTTTTTCTCATTAATAGGGGTATACATTTTAAAATTCAACGCTTTAACAGAAAAACATATATCAGATTATGTTACTGATAAAACAATACAAAACACAACTGTCAAAGTTCCGACGGGTTGAATGGGACGGTCTATGTGTGAATTTTAAAGTTTTAACGCACGCACGACAGCGACGGGGTCAATGGGTCAGGGCCTTTAAAACGAGGCAAAGTTCCTGGGTGAGGTATTCACATCCACATTAAACTGGAAACGAAATACCGAAAAATGAATGAAGAAAGGGCTTGAGGGGACTTGAGAGCCAAAGTCGCTTTCAGACTAAAAGAGAACAAAATTTTTGAAATACCGAAGAATGAATGAAGAAAAAGCTTGAGAGGACTTGAGAGCCAAAGTAGCTGCCAGACTAAGGAGAGAACAACATTTTCGAAATACCGAATGAAGAAAGGGCTTGAGAGGACTTGAGCCAAAGTCGCTTTTAGACTAAAGTGAGAACAACATTTTCGAAATACCGAAGAATGAATGAAGAAAGGGCTTGAGAGGACTTGAGAGCCAAAGTCGCTTTTAGACTAAGGAGAGAACAACATTTTCGAAATACCGAAGAATTAATGAAGAAAGGGCTTGAGAGGACTTGAGAGCCAAAGTCGCTTTTAGACTAAAGAGAGAACAACATTTTCGAAATACCGAATGAAGAAAGGGCTTGAGAGGACTTGAGAGCCAAAGTCGCTTTTAGACTAAAGAGAGAACAACATTTTCGAAATACCGAAGAATGAATGAAGAATGAATGAAGAAAAGGCTTGAGAGGACTTGAGAGCCAAAGTCGCTTTTAGACTAAAGAGAGAACAACATTTTCGAAATACCGAAGAATGAATGAAGAAAGGGCTTGAGAGGACTTGAGAGCCAAAGTCGCTGTCAGACTAAGAAGAGAACAACATTTTCGAAATACCGAAGAATTAATGAAGAAAGGGCTTGAGAGGACTTGAGAGCCAAAGTCGCTTTTAGACTAAAGAGAGAACAACATTTTCGAAATACCGAATGAAGAAAGGGCTTGAGAGGACTTGAGAGCCAAAGTCGCTGTCAGACTAAGGAGAGAACAACATTTTCGAAATACCGAAGAATGAATAAAGAAAGGGCTTGAGAGGACTTGAGAGCTAAAGTCGCTGTCAGACTAAGGAGAGAACAACATTTTCGAAATACCGAATGAAGAAAGAGCTTGAGAGGACTTGAGAGCCAAAGTCGCTTTTAGACTAAAGAGAGAACAACATTTTCGAAATACCGAAGAATGAATGAAGAAAGGGCTTGAGAGGACTTGAGAGCCAAAGTCGCTTTTAGACTAAAGAGAGAACAACATTTTCGAAATACCGAAGAATGAATGAAGAATGAATGAAGAAAAGGCTTGAGAGGACTTGAGAGCCAAAGTCGCTTTTAGACTAAAGAGAGAACAACATTTTCGAAATACCGAAGAATGAATGAAGAAAGGGCTTGAGAGGACTTGAGAGCCAAAGTCTCTGTCAGACTAAGGAAAGAGCAACATTTTCGAAATACCGAAGAATTAATGAAGAAAGGGCTTGAGAGGACTTGAGAGCCAAAGTCGCTTTTAGACTAAAGAGAGAACAACATTTTCGAAATACCGAATGAAGAAAGGGCTTGAGAGGACTTGAGAGCCAAAGTCGCTGTCAGACTAAGGAGAGAACAACATTTTCGAAATACCGAAGAATGAATAAAGAAAGGGCTTGAGAGGACTTGAGAGCTAAAGTCGCTGTCAGACTAAGGAGAGAACAATATTTTCGAAATACCGAATGAAGAAAGAGCTTGAGAGGACTTGAGAGCCAAAGTCGCTTTTAGACTAAAGAGAGAACAACATTTTCGAAATACCGAAGAATGAATGAAGAAAGGGCTTGAGAGGACTTGAGAGCCAAAGTCGCTGTCAGACTAAGGAGAGAACAACATTTTCGAAATACCGAAGAATGAATGAAGAATGAAGGAAGAAAGGGCTTGAGAGGACTTGAGAGCCAAAGTCGCTTTTAGACTAAAGAGAGAACAACATTTTCGAAATACCGAAGAATGAATGAAGAAAGGGCTTGAGAGGACTTGAGAGCCAAAGTCGCTGTCAGACTAAGGAGAGAACAACATTTTCGAAATACCGAATGAAGAAAGGGCTTGAGAGGACTTGAGAGCCAAAGTCGCTTTTAGACTAAAGAGAGAACAACATTTTCGAAATACCGAAGAATGAATGAAGAAAGGGCTTGAGAGCCAATGTCGCTTTCAGACTAAACAAAGAACATCAAATCCAGATACTCGTCGGGGTTTTTCATTATCGGAAACGCGGCTAAAAAGATAGGACTCTTTGAAAATGACTTCTGCAGAAGCTGCAGAGACGAAGAGTTTGTGGTAAATCTTCCATGCCACTGCCCAGCTCTACAGGAACTCCGCTCATCCTTTTTAGGAGAACAGTGCTTTGAAAGTTTGGACGACATGGCTAGTGTACCTCTAGCCGACATAAAACTATTCCTCAACAGATCAAGGTGGTTCTGTTAGACACATGTCTTTACATGTACAATTAGGGTAGGGTACCAATGGGCCTTCACGGCTTACGGGTGAAATTTTCATTAGGTGTTAAACTGTCCTCCTATTCTAATAGATCCTAACATAGCTCATTTATAAAATAATCATGCAAAATTAAAGTACTAATACGATATGCCGAAAAGACTTCCAAAGCATTACGATTGCACCTTCCATTGTCAGACAATCGAATCAGAAAATCGAATGCAATCAATTACGTTATTTATCCGAGAAAATATTTTGAAATTATCCGCGAAAGTCAAAACCTTACAAAATTGATATTATTTCATGAACGTCATATATAAATATTATAAATAGCAACGGGCCCAAATGACTGCCCTGTGGAACACCCGAAGTAACTTCTTTAACGCGAGAAGCCAAACCATCGGCTTTAGCTTAGCCAATAGAAGGGTGTGATACACCCTGTCGACATCAACCTGTAATCGTTCATCGAAACTATTTAATATGTGTATAATTAGTCAACAAAGCACATGATTTTCGTATTGCAGAAAGTTAGTTTTCTACAGGTGTTCTGAAAGAATGTTTCCATTTATTCAGGAAGCTCCCAGTTATTAGAGACTGGCTTAAAATATTTTAAGGAAAAACATTTTTTTAATTTTACCATTTGTACACTGACTGTACATTGTGCACTGACTCAAAGAAATCAACGAACTCTCAAATTTCTACGCATGTTAAATTTTTCCTAATCGCAACTCTACCTGCCGGAAATAATTATTACTAACATGATAGGTTTCTGCATTTACTTCACATCCTACCGCCATCTTCTTTTAAAATCTGCACTAAACCAATCATGTTCACGAACTTATTTCGAAAACACAGTCCGTGCACAAACCAAAGAACTTACTCACCGAAAGATGGCAAACCTATCGCTAGAACGATTTCCCTTTGAATGCTTTGCAGACACAGGGTTGTTAAATGTAAACAAATAACACTCGCATTGAACCACACACAAACCAAACCCACACAGTGAAATATTGGAACAAAAAAAAAATCTGTTGATTTCACTCCCACACAAGCGCAACCACCTTTCAAGCTGCACTAGTGTGTGTAGGTTTGCAAGGTGAATTTCAATTTTTCATTCCACCCGTGCGCACGCACACATCCATCAATTTCAGTTTATCCCACATCATCACGGTTTGTATAATTCATTCGAGTAAAAACCGTTGTTACGTTTGGTTCACGTTCGCCCGCGGTCCGTCAGCAAAGAAAACCGAAAAAGAATCGTTTTTTGGTATACTATAAAAAATTATTATTGTGCTCTCGTGTGTGTGTATTTTTGTGTCCATTCTTGGTGGTTTCACGCGTTCACCTTGAAAAAAGAAGAAAAATTCAGTTCAAACGTCTCTAGTGGTAGAAATCGAGAACGCGCGAGTGTTTTTTTTTGTTTGTGTTTTTATTTTTGTGAAATTTGCTTTTCGAATTCCGTGCGAAGCAGCATCGAAAGGGGGGAAAAATAAGAAGAGAAAAGTCAGATTCAAGTGAAAAATATCGCTTCCTGTTTCCGTCGTCGCGTCGTCGACTCGCATAGTCGTATACCTTACCTACCTACCTTTCTCTCTGAAGTGTCAAAAGTGAAAATGTAAATAAGAAAAAGCAGTGCTAAAAGCGAAGAGAGGAAAAAAAATTGTATATTTGTTTCTTTTTCTTGTTCTGCGGGTATGCAATGTGCAATAGTGAAACATGTCAAATTTTAAGCAGTTATTAACCTCGGATAAACGCATACACTTGGGATTACTTTTACCACAATACCTACAAATTGGAAGTCCACCTTTGACAGCTGCTGCTGCGATCGTCGTTGACAGAATTTAAGAAGAAATTAATAATTTATAACCTCCCACGATCATCATTTTCCTTCTGCCCTCATTTTCCGCACGGTTTTCTTTTTTGTTTTAAACTATTTTTCTTTTTTTTTTTGTTCCTTTTGGCAATCGCGTTCGCTCGTACTAAAAAAAAACAGCACCAACAACAACAACAAATCCACTCTCTGTCAACTGGTTCGGTTGGGAGAAGACAGGTTTTTCTTCGCTGCGCTACTCACCACACCTGTCTGTCTGGCTTTTTGTCAAATTCATTGCATTTTACACCAACACCAATGCATGTTGAGGGAAATTTATACTGATCTTCCAGTGGGAATTAAACAAAAAATAATATTTAGTGGTGTTTTACCGTTCTTTTTCGTGGTGAAATCTTATTGTATGAGTGAATTTAACACTCATACAAGCGTAATTATAATCATATTTCGCTACTCGACTACTCTGACAAGAGGATGAACATTCTATTTGCCTATGTAAATTCTCGCGAAAATCAATCTGCTGACCTCTCAATGAAATAGTTCAGCCGGTACGATACACAAACGTCATTGTACGATTTAATATTATAAACAAAATAATAGAAAAGAAATACCTACCACTGCGGGTGTTCGTGGTTTGTGGCGAATACAAATGGAAAAGATGTCAAAATTATTTTGGATACAACGCATACAACAAAAATCGATGCTGTCACTACTGTTTGGATATGTATTCTTTATATGCGCACAGGTGAGTTTTATTTAACAACAAAAATTGTACTCATACTCACGGGTGTGGGGAAGATATGAAGATGATTTCGTTTGGTGTATGGGTGTTTCGTTTTGACAGATAAACATTTTTGTTTAAGATGAATTTTTTGTTTTGTTTTTTAATCTGAGCAGGAACATTTAGCACGTTTAGCGTGATCAAGGTAATTCGATGAATCAGAAATGTGACTTGGATGACTTTGCATCGCTAATGCGTTGATCGTTATCATGGTGGGTTAAGAACAAGTTCTTAAAGGCGATGCTGTCATTTCAGAAATTGGCTTAGTTCAGGAAGTATGACTATGACAGCTAGTTTTAGGATGAGTGTGGACGATATTCTTGTTGGGAAAATTACCTATTCTTATTAGTTTTTTTTTTTGAAGATGCTCCCCGAGTCTTCGGATTTTAATAAAATAAATGAAACAAGATTTAATCCATAATGAGAGGCTTGGTATTTTCGAGTTTAAAAAAAAAATGGTATAGCAGAAAAGGCAAAACAAATTCACCACAATTTCGGACCTCAAACATGAAGGAGAGAGGATTAAGTAACTGATTCCGCAGCACGTTTAAAGCCTTTTATTCGCCTTTCTTATGAATATTTGTTGCTGCGCTGCACAGCGCTAATTTCTGCAGAGTACAGGATTTTGTGTAGCTAATGTTCTACCTCAGCGATGCAGGTTATACTTCAAACGAAATATTCTACTTCCTTTTACTAGCCAATACTTCGATACTTCCTCTTTCGTAAAAATACTTCACTTTTTGTTGACTTCATATTTTACTTTTCAATTGGGAACTCACATTATTCATCAATGGACACCCCCATCAAGTAGCCGAAAAATTGAACATTTATTAAGAGATAATTACTATATTTTTAGTCATAGTAGAAAACGTCAATAAGATTTTAAAGAATTTTAAGAGTATAAAAAAAAATTTAACAGCAGGTGTTGCAAATTGATTAAATCAAAAAAAAATAAGTGCTACCGGGATTTTTTGGCATACTCTTTAAGTGCAATTAATAACATAAATTTAGAGTTTCAATCTGAATCCCCATGTTTCCACGTTCTTTTAAGGTCTTTGGAATTATATTTTAAAAACGTTCTAAACAAATTCATCGATTTTAAATTTCAATTTAGAAGCAATTAGTCAAATATTGGTCCTACAGCTGAACTAATGATACTAAATGCTGACTTGAATGAATCGGAAGTTAAGGAAATAAAACACCATTGTCAAGAATTCTACATTACCCTTTGTAAGCAAATTATTAAAATTAATTGAGTTTGAAGACCCTGTGTTAAGGGCTGTTCAGACTTTAAATCATTCTTCCTTGGGAGAAAGTCTGTTGAAATTAATTCGACTTTTTCCAAACTTTGTCAAAGACGATAACATCGATGACTTCTAATTTTGGACGACTTTCTACCCAAAGGAGATAGTCTTGAAGTCTTTTGGCATTCGATTTATATACCCTAGTTATATACCCTAATTTAAAAGATTTTGTAGGAGCCTTTTTGTGTCGTTCTCATTGTAGTGCAACTACTGCGAGGGTCTTTTTCCAAACTTAGTTGATAAAGAGTGAAGGCCGAAACAAGTTAAAAGTTAGCACTGTTTATTCACTGATGCTTGTGAAAGAAATTGTGTCTCCAAACGGTTTCAAGAACTGGGTACCGCCAAAAGATGTTGTATTAAGATAGGTACTACAAATCTGAAATTAAAACTAATGTTTCATTCTCATTTACTTATTGTATGATAACTCGCATATATGGATTCAAATCATTTTGAAAATTAAAACATAAGGAAAGGCTACAGTCCGCTTGGGGCGAACAGTATGATACCCTATCCTTATCCCTGTGTACCCCAAAGAAAAACAGCATTAAGAAGATGATGGCTAGCATTTTATTTCATTCTATTAATTAAAAAAAAAATGTGATATGTTGGAAAAAATATTGGGTAAATATCTTGTTGAACATTTTTTTTCGTTTTCTATGAAAATCTTCGAAGAAAACAGCATTTTAGTGAAAAACACCCACAAAAGGTAGGCGTGGTAAAAAGTCTGTTTTATATGACAGACTTATAAAAGAGGGCAGTGCCTACATATCTTGTGAAGGTTCTAAAACTCTATATCTCTAACTTAAGCTTTAAAACGGTTTTTTCTAAATTGTGGGCGTGGCAGTAGCAAAAATTTAAAGGCCTCAAAAGTTGATACGGACGGACGGACGGACATTGCCAAATAGTCTTAGGATTTGGTCCTGATCATAAAAATATATACTTTTAGGCGTTACGATGCATATTAAGGGCTCTTACAAACTATGTGTCAAAATTAATATACCCTTAGGATATGCTATAATTAAATGTACCTCATACCGTTGTACGTAATTGTTTGTAATGATAAAGACTGATTAAAAAATTAAATTGTTTTTATATAGTAATATAGTTTGACATAAGAAATTCAATTTTTATTGTGACACTTCACTTTTCAGCAAAATAGTCTTATTTTTTCCTGAAAATACTTCACTAAAAAATTTGAAAACGGCATCACTGTAATCTACCTACTTATGCCACCTTCTCTTCCATCTAGTTGTCGACCTCAAGTTCGTACACTATTTCTTACATAGCCAGCCATATGTGTTTCAATCCTACGAACTTATCTACAAATTTTACTAACAATATCGTCAGAAAAGTCATAGTCCAGCCATTCGGTCATCTGACAACTAAATTGTTAGATTTACGACAATCGTCTGAACACACAAATTTTATTATTGTCAGACAATTGGGTCACGTCTTACTCATTCTGAATTGTCAGATGCCCATGTTTTCGACACAAAATCAGAGTTGTGGTTTAAAATTTTATTAATTTTACCTTTTATTTATTTTTGTTGTACCTGTGATGGAAAAGAAAAGAGAAAATATTGTGTAAAATTGTAATTTACTGCGGTTGTCAATGCCTACATAAATATATAAATATATGGAAGACAGCTTCGTCCTTTTCCTTAATGTGCGTATCAGTTAACAAAGCCATTCTCGCTACAAAATTTAAAGTCGTGAGTCTGGATGACCCTGATTTTGTTAAACCCTAATCCTGTACTTCAAAAACAAAAACACACATGGTATTTGTGGGTTAAATTTGCCCAATACATTTTCAAATTGCTGTAGTAAGTTTTTATATACTTTATTTAATACCTTGTGATTTTTCGGAGCCATTTGGACATACATTTTGTGACGCCAAACGTCTTTTATTTCCAACTAGCGAAAGTTTCATTTATTTCCTTTTTTGTGTGAAGTAAATTCTTTATCACATGTGATGTATCTACCATTTAGGGTTTCAACTTCGAAGAAAGCCTTCACGTCAAAGAACCCGTCTTGAAAAAATTGGAGCACGACCAGCTCAGTTGGTATTGCCATGTTCAAAGGAGGGACTCTATAAACCCATCAAAAAGGCAATGTCAACCAACGTTTCGATACTAGCCCGAAGAAGTAGGTCTAAACCTTCCACACAGATATAAGGATTTGATTAGATATTGCAACTACTTTATGAAGTCAAACCGGCGAACCAGTAGAAATGCCTAGAAGTGGGACGGTTAATATCCCTATAATTCTGATTTTAACCTCGTCAATAAAAGAATGGATGTGTCTACCTTTTATGAGGCCTATAACTACGCGATATCCTTGATTTGGTCCGGGTCTACAGACTTTATGCTTTAGGTATAAACTTACTCGAATGACATGGGCCTATAACATAATCCAACTCGTACTCCTTGAACAAGAGGAAGTCTATCAATTAGGAGTTCCGTAACTTGTACTATTCAGCAAGTGTTTTATTGTAGGCATTGTATTACAGGCTCAAGGCAAACAACTTGTTTTAGTATATTTTAGAGCCTATACGACTTATTATTTTCTGGATAGATGAATTGTATTTCTTGAAAGAACATCGCTGGTGATATGATACCAACAGTTCATCTACAGTGACCCACACATCTGAATTGAATGTTTCCTGTTTATAACATTTCCCTCTATTTCTGAAATTCCATTTTGTGGCGATATTATTTCGAGCTAGTCCTTCATTCTTGGCACACTTTTTGTCGCTCAATATTTTTTGAAACTTTCCAAGACTAATTGTAATTGTTAGCTGTAAAAGTTTTCCTTCCCTACCAGTTATTCTACAAATTGTCTAAAAGGGCTTTCTGTAGGACCAAAAAATACCAGCCAGCAAAGGTAGCCCAACATATATTTGCTAGAAATCCCATCAACTATACTTTACGTAATCTAGTTTAAAAAATAAAGCAATTATTCACAACATAAGTTAAAATTTTGACCCACGAATTTGAATATTTTTGTTCGGCAAAAATCGTATCATAAAAACTAATATATGAAGATATATGATAAAAGTAAGTATATTGCAGTTGCATTTATTAGCTAAAATAAAAGTCAAGAAATTTCAAATAAAAATATTCAAAAACACCCGAAATAAGCCCTGTAAAAGGTGCGTTTGGGCAATTTTGACCGATGTGTACAGGATAAGGGTTAAGTTCTTAGTGCTTCTCATTGTAAAACATATCACACATCACATTTTCATACAATCAATTTCCAGATCAATTGAAGGCACCTAAATCATGAGATGCCGAGTATTGCAATCCTGTCTTTTTTCCGTAAAGTCCTTGAAGTGAAAAGTGCAATCAGATTAAACTCTATTTATAAAAAAAAACAATCTTCTTACAAAAGGTTGGCTTCCCAATCGAGCATAGGTCTCCATAATTTATGAATACTTTCGACTCGGTTTAGAAAATAACATTATGTCTTGACGACTTTTCTCTAAATCTTTCAACTCTGTGAATAACTGCATTCCCCTAACAAACTAAGAAGTCAATTTTATGGTTTTAAGAACTCTCTTGATCGACAAAAAACTATTCACCTTGGTCAGGAACATTTATTTACCTTAAATCTACATCCTGTGCACCTAGGTTCTGTTTCGGGCCCGCTTCTTTTTATACTTTCTACCAACGATAACTCAAAAAGGTTTAAGTAATTGCAAGTACCATTTTTACGCAGATGTCGTTTAAGTGAACACGACCTTTCCTAATTCCAGACTTTTAAACGTCTGACATTGGCTTAAGAACGCCTTTAACTTTGGAATTGCTGCAAAAGCGTGAAGAGTTTGCTGGCAGAAAGTGTAACTACATGCAACACCAGTCTCGGTCTTGTGACTGAAACTAGGGAATATTGTGTAAAATGACTGACTTAATGCTTTAAGAGAACGTTATTATTCCCGCTCATAGTCTGGCAAACATTTATTTATGGCTGATTTGTATTTTCGTAATTTTTTAAGGTTATGATTTCTCTTTGCTGCTATTATGTATAGGATTATGTAGCCGGTCCTTGGGTCACGCATGTGATCATATGTTGTGTCATCGAACATACAGAGAAAGTATAGGCATGAGGACCTGATATTATGCAGCGATGCAGGCACAACAGATAGAAATACAAATCAGAAGGAAATGCAGTAAGGCTTTCTTCTAAGGGCGGACATGGTTGCT
The DNA here is from genome assembly GCA_963576555.1 of Ferdinandea cuprea. Lineage (NCBI taxonomy): Eukaryota > Metazoa > Arthropoda > Insecta > Diptera > Syrphidae > Ferdinandea > Ferdinandea cuprea. Next base: position 136,829,332 of record OY754958.1, read on the forward strand.
TTCGGCAATAAACTACCCAATTTTTCCCCGAAGGGGGAAGTATGCATTTTTTCACTGCAAAGCAAAGGAAAAGCACTATGACAAATATTGGAGAAAACATCAAAGTATTCTTCAGCTGCAGATATCCGTAAGTAAAGGGAACGCAGTGAGTTTCAACGTCCATTAAATGTGTCTAGAGTTAAGAAGACTTGAGTGTGAAAGCGAACTATGTCCAATAATTATAACAGCGCCCCTCTATAATCAATTAATTGACATTTATTCCGCACTACAACAAAACACATTAAAGTGCAGAAAGATAGTCAGATATGGCTAAAGATCCCTCCGTGATGAAAAGTCTAAGCGGTACCATGGAGAATAGGCGAACAAAATCACTCAGTAGTTGATAACCCCAAAGTTTAATTTATTCAGCGCTGAGTCTTTTTTAAATCCTCAGTGTCTAATCAAATAAAATGTTTACCCGCATAGGTAAACAATGATATTAACATTAAGCACGGCCATAAAGAATTAAGGTGTATCTACATGATATGTTAGGAAGATGATCTTGACACATCTCCCGTATAAGGCTCACTCAAACCTTTTGATCGTTGGTGATGCCTCAGTAAACCAAAGTTCGGTATTCAGTAGAATTTCAGAATGAATTTCGGACCTAAGCCACTAAACATGTTATGCCGGTTTAGATATTGTTCCCCATCTCAACATCACATGGAGCTTTTACATTTTACTGTCTTAACCATGTCTCAGATCTAAATAGCATGAAACTTAAGCCTGAAATACAGTGGGACACACTCTCACTGATACCGATATAAGGTAAGGTGTGTAAGGTGCAACAAAATCCTGGTTTAGAATTTTATCTGTCAGCGTTTCTGACCAGTCTTCTAGGGTCCAATATAACAACAAATATTTTTTTCGGAATTGAGGGTAGCTTTTGTTTTCCTCAAAAAAAAAATGACATAAAAGGATTTCATAGATCGAAAACCTCGAAAATGTTGATTTTGGATTTCGAAATATTGGCGACAAACTCGACTTAGAGAGATCCAATCATATGTACATACATATTTAGCTCAATATGGCCTCGCAGATAGCACCGACGGACTAGGTTAAAATATATATGGTGGTAGTTGGTAAAATACAGGGTGCGCCATCTTAGGTGCATATTTTTATTTGATTTGTTCCATTAGAATTTATTTGGACTAGTTTTTCAATATAGCATTAATTAAGTGGCTGCCTTCATTGATCACAGCAAATTGTGCCCTTTTGCTGCGTTTTCTATTTTGACTCGTATCGCGATGAGCATATCAATGATCTTAGACTTGCTGGACTTGGTAAACCCACAAGAGGAAGTCCATAGGGGTCAAACCTGGGTGACCAGTCAATGTCCCAATTTTTTACAGCACACGTCCAGAGAATTTCGCGGTGACGTGAAATAACGCCAAACGAAATAAAGCCAAATTCTTAACATTTAAAATTATTTCCATTCCAAAATCGAACCGCCTGCAAAAAGACGGTTGAAATCACTTAATCCCGCGTAGCGCGCCACTCAGGACTGGCAACAGTCCATAGGCGCCTTATTTAAAATTTGTCATTATTTCGACTGTTTCGCCTTCAATAACGACAAATGGTTTTGGTGCAAATGCCGGTCCGGCCCAAGCATCCGGTTTTTTTCACCCCCCCAAAAGCGGAAAATTTTGCTTATTAATTGCGCTCTCCGGCGCGAAATTGACATCGTCGGTTATCAAAATTTGCTTCCAAAAATCAAGTTGAGTATAAATCTTTCGAGTGTATTCCAAGTAATGTAGACGGTCTGTTGAAAATATACTTTGATTCAATTGCACTTTTTACGGAAATAAATGCGCCGCAAGGATGACGCCAAAATGCTGAGCGCGGTGACGATATGAGAAACGTGGCTTCTCGACTATACTCTCTTTTACTGCTTCAACCAGTTCATTGCAAAGGCATTTCAACGATCTCCCACTGTGCCGTGCTCAACAAAATTCCACACTAATCAACGAATAGTGTTGTCAGACGTTGCTTGTTGGCCACGATATTTTCGACTATATACACGTTGAGTTAACCCAACTGAACGGACTATTCTTAATTTACAATTTTACTAAATTGACTTTTAAAAAATATGTCTACTCAAGAGTCATTCGGTTGATAAATGTCAAATTTTATTCAATTTTTACATATCGACATTACAGACATGAACTTTCATTGGGGGTCAACAATGACCCCATTCATTCATTCAAAGGGACAAACAAATGTAAGAGAATGTGCTCTTAGATGAATATCCCAATCAAGGTTAAATGCTCGATAGACCAAAAGTTCGCCTGCACTCTATGATTACACCTCACAAGGCCGGCAATTTCTGCGATAACAATGTGCTATCAATTGCGATAGTACATCAGTGACGTATATCTCCACCATTGTGATCAAAATCTAATAGCTATCAACAAAGTTATCTCTTTTCCCTCATATGACGTGTAAAATAACTAAAATTTCACCTTAATTGCATTTCAACGTTTTGTCATAAATCACAGTTATTAGGAAAAATCCATTCATAAACAAACAAAAACCATTAATACAACCCCATCAATTAATTGCTTAGCTTTTATTATGAGCTATAAAAATTCTGTTTTTTTCTTATCTTTATTATTTTGATGTCAGACAGAATGTCTACTGATTTACTATTAGCAAACAAAAAAAACGAACATAGAATCTTATAAATAAAAGCTGAAATTCATACATCACCATAATAATTAGGTAAACAATTAAATTTAAGACTCCAACAGGCAAATACATACCTATGGCGTATAATCTCGACAACACAATGAAAGTGAAAGTAATTATATATTATATACATTGATCGCGTTAGTTAAATGAAAATGTATATCATTACAGTTCCATTAAATGAAAGATCGGATTCTTTTGTGCCAATGGATGGAGTAATATACGCGCGTTGAGATATTACTCTTTGTTGCTGTTTTTGTTGTTGTTGTTGCCGGAAAAGAAGTAAAAGTCCAAGCGCTAGTCATACTTTCGAACGAAATTGAAAGTTGGTCAATTATTTGAGAAGAAAAAAAATTCAGTAGCTCTGATATACTTTTTGTATATAAGTTTGATGAACAATTAAGATTCGTTTATATACATACATACATGTACCTATGATTGAGAAACACTTAAAGTGAGTTGAATCATGCCCCAGAGTTGGGGTTATCGTACTCATTATTACCTAACTTGTGATCGTAAAAAAAGCTTAAGCTAGGATCGATTGACGTTAAGTCGGGGAGTAGTGACAAATGGCTTATTAAATAAATATCTACTCTAACTTAGTGACACATAATTACTGTTTGCTTGTGATCGAATCCACACCTCTCGCTGGGGATGTTCAATACAAATAAGTACACAAGTTTATAGGCTCTTAAATTTGTGGTTACGATTTGCAACAGCAGTTAATCATTTTGTGAGAACATTTTTTTGTAGTGGAGTAATTAAATGCAACAGAAATAGTAGATACATTTCTTCGATTCTACAGCAATAAGTTGCTGTTGCAATGGGGAGCAGAATTAACAAAATTTTGCCGGAATATAGATTTAGGTTAGGTTAAGCAGGATTGTGGTGGCAGAACAAACTTCAGAAGTCATCAAAAAGAAAACAGCCAGCCAAGGAAATTAGAAGGGATTCTGACTGGGCCATAAGGCCTTGTATCCCCGGTAACCAATCTACCTTAGACCAGTCGTCCTGATAACGCTTGCCATTAACATTCCTTTTACCATGCATAGGAGTATTTTTTTTTTTTACTATATCGAAGTTCTGTTGCTGTAATTCTCCATGCCCAACACTTATCTTTGCTTGCTCAGAACCTTCTATGTTGCCCAACATAGTTAAAAACAGTTCTGCGTGCATTGAGCGACAGTTCCAAACTCGTTGGATTCCAACGCCTTGATGGGGATTATAAGAGTTAGAGAAATCGAAGATCAATTTTTGCAGGTTATCGAGTAGCTTTTTTGAGAATATAAAGAGAACTACTATTTTTTTGGGGAATTTTTGACTACCGTAAACCTACGATAAGAAGAACCAGTTCTAGGCTTTTTTGCAACAACAATTTAACATCTGATTTAAAACTGATAACATTAAAGGTAAACCTAAAATCATTTTCCTTATAGAGACAAGAAGAATCCAAGGGTTTTAGGTCCTGTGAGATGATGTTAAGCCAATGCATGTAAATGGCCTTACAATACCTTTTGTCGTTCGTTTACAATTATACGTCAAAACCCCTTCTCTATTTGAGAACGAACGTTGGGGTACGGAATTCGAATTCTCTTGATCGACCGCCTTCTTAGAAAGCTTGGTGTACGATTTAAATTTTTTGAAATGAAATTATCGATTTTAAGTCAAGTTTAGAGGTGAGACAGTAAACTGTTTTTAGGTGGAGCTGGGGGGTTTTTTTAACATGTGAACCCAACCCTCGGTCAGTCACACCACAGCACACACACTTCTCTTGCAGGCAGTAATAATTTTGTGGTAAAAACATGTACATAAGTATCACCGTTATGAAGGTTAATGCAACCTTCACCCGACATCAACTTTTTTCTCAACCAAATTCAAAAGATTCTTCACTTTTTATGCTTTATGTGTCTGATTTAGTAACATCTTAAACTGTCAGCTTAGACTCATGGGACTTAAAAGCTCAATAATATCAATAAAACATTTAAAATGGAAACTCTACGCAAGATTGATGCCATGAATCAATTTTAAAGAACATAAAACGTGTTCAAGGTTAGCTAAAAAGCCAAGAAGTTGATGATCCTACAACACCACATCTAAAACGCCTTCGAAATTTTTGTTTTGAGAGGCGTGAGACGCCTCCATAAACCCTACTTAGCTTTTATTGAGATATATTCTGTGAAAATAGTAAAAATAGCTCTACTAAATCAATCACAAGCTTATTGCTATTGAAATCTCCACACACATAATAATATGGAGGATATTTCATCCAAATCACTAACGAACTACAAATTTATATAATAGATGTTACAACTTCAGATTAGTCCTTTACTATTTGATTAAACCACGCCATGCGTCAAAAAATTTCCAACACTTAGCTGTCAAATTGATCTCATTCTCTTAGAAACCGACGACACTTTTAACATTTATTTTTTACCAGATTAATTTTTAGTCTTGGGTTGAAATGCAGCTTGACATTTTTATGGTTTAAAGAAGGCTTCAAATATAGCATATTTTCTCACATTTATATCACAATAGTATCCACTTTAAATAGCCTCAATAACGAATTCAAACAGAGCTGGTTTGCATGCGTACTCCTGTGGAACCCCATCCATAAATAAATTAAAAATATTACCTCAATAAAAAATGCATATTCCCATCTACAACACTCTCTCGCACCAATATTTATTTGCTTGACCATCTTTAATTTATCTGCTGTACACATCCAACTACTTATACACTCATTTCCTCCTCCCCACGCCATACACACTCCATGACACTCCATCAAATTTGTACGTGCAGACATTTAACAATTTGTATCTACCTTCGGTCACGTTCTTTCTCTTCGTCGTCGTCGTTGTCGTTGTGGTTGTCTTAGTCGTAGTCGTTGACTCCCTTCTCTCGCTTATTTTAATCTACAAAAAAAAAATTAAAAAAACTTATTTCTATTCACCATCACCACAGATGTACATATATATAAGCGCAGCATTTTCATCGTATGTCAAGCAACAATGAAATCTAAAATAATTTATAAATAATTAACACACATGAAGCCATTTAGCCGTCATCCCACGTCGCACCCTCTTCATCGATGTCGTTTTTGTCGTCTTCATCGTCATCGTCATTTGACAGTACCCCATTCGCCATCAAAGAGCAATAGCGAGAATTTTATTTAATTCAGAATTATGTACATCAACAGACTGTACACAACCTCTGTTACTACTGCTGGACGTTGTTATTTAGTTAGATACATAAATTTTGGCGCGAAATCATAATTGTTTAGCTTTCGATGGCAGAATGTCAACGGATGGTTTCACTGCGAACGATTGCCACGGTCGCTGGCGGACAAAATTCTATATGAACCCAAGCCCCTCTATAAATAAATATGCCGGCTCTTGCCTCATTTGTTGCTCAGCTTATAAGCGAATAGAATAATATTTTGTGCGTTCTATAGCGATTCAAATTTATTTAATGACAGCGTTTGACAGCCACATGTGTGCCCCCGAAAAAAAAAACTAGATCAGACTCAAATATAATACAAAACGATCAAATGATATTTCCAAGTTCCCATGATTATAAAAAATTTATTCTTTTTCCCCGAAGACATTGAGACAGTTAGTAATAAGCTAATGTATGTGGGACTAATATTACGGACGAGGGAATTATTTTGGAGATTTGAAACACTTTGGTGGCATGTGAAATGTCAAACAGGAATTTGTCACATTTCATTGATGTCACTGAGGGAACAAAATTGAAGGATTGACATGAAGAGTATCATTGATAAATGTAACGAATTCAATTGTTTTGTAATTGGCTTTGGCTTCAATCAGTTGTATGATTCTAACCTTTCAGTTAGGCGATTTGACATAATTTTTATTTGGTATAACTCCGGTGGGAAACAAAAAGCTGGTTGTGTTTTGTTTTGTTGTGAGGCTAAACCAGTAATTTGGCAATTGAAATTGACGTTGAAAGAATGACAAAATTACTATACAACAAGCTGATTAAATTTGGCGCTTATTCGGGGGCGAATATTTGTTAGACCTTCGTTTGAGGTCAGAATGTCAGTAAATGTCTTGTGCTCATAAATTGTCCCTTGCTTTACTTTCAGAACTGTTTAAAGGATTACTATACCAATGATGATTTCGCCAGTGTGGAGTATGTCAAGATTGTTTATTCAAGCTGTTTTACCTGGTCAACAGGGTGCGGTCGATTTTTAAATTGATGTTATCATTTTCCGGCCGCCCTCGTCTTCGTCGAGAAGATCTCTCCCGTGAAAATGTAAAACGGTATAATTGCAGAAAAGTTTATTTCGAAAAATATGTATTTTAAGATTGCAAGTTTTGTAAAAGTTGGTTCAAGCAGGAATCACATAGAGAAAAAGTAAGAGACAGTAAAGAGTGTCGTAAAAACTTAAAACCGTCTGATAGTCTGTAGGCGGTTTTACCTTTTCACGGGAGCATTTTGAGGAGATCACTAAAAATATCTAACTTATAGTCAGCATAGCCCCGGTACTATAATTGTACAATTTTGGGAACTGTGTACAGTACTACTTTTAACAGCTGATCGTACCTTTACTTATCCGGCTCCCGATCCCTGACGGGTCCCTGCCTGGGACAAAGCTGTTCAAAATGGGCGGGACATACTACAATCAAGTGAAATGTCATGTTTTCTATCGAGGATCGAGGTATAAAATAAGGCATAGGCCAACTGGGCCGTTTGTAGAAGCCTTGGCATTTAAATTAATACCTTAGGAACGAGCTTTTAATATCAGCTTGATCATATCACGTCGATTGATATCTTCAAAGTAGTTCGGAACGCCAGTGTAAAACAAATGAAAATCGCGACTGGATTGCACAACTCGTGAATTTCGTTTAATGGTTTGGTTTTAATTTAATTTAATTAAGATTGTAATACCACTCTAACTGTACCATTCAAAGGTTAAAATCAGTTACAGAATCATGTCAAATATCTAGCCATTTCTTCACCCTGTATGTAGCGTGAATATTCTCGTAGGAAATTCTTTAAGGAGCCCAATTTCAATGATGTCATGTAAGATTAGAAATGCCTAGAAGAGATTATACTTTCGGTGCGGTCAAGATATGAAGCGTTCGGGCAAAGCTGGTAAAAGTAAGTTTGTCAAATAAGTATAGTGGCATTCACTTCGAACATAATAGTACAACCGACGAAGATATGTGTTCCTACCGATAAAGGCCATCACCATACCAAACAATGCAGTTGAACGAAACTGTTAATTCATGCAGTGATAAGAAATAGTTAAGTTTGCAATTCACCGCAGATGCATAATAAACATACGGAACGAGTAGCGTTTTTATGAGCCGTAGCCTCGTCTGCACTGGAGTTAAATTAGCAAATAACCGCAACTTACGTAAGCCACCATAGATATGACCATAGACGTTAAAGAAGATATGATCAGCTGGAGAAAGCTGCCGATTTATACCAAAACACAGAATTGTTACAACATTACCGAATTTTAATTTTTTATATTTTTTTAACTTAAGTGTGTGAATGCAAGTTTGAGTCAGATGACCATGTGGGACATCTGAAAATACTTAATTCTCATCGACAAACAGATATGTTCTGTACAATCCCGGTCACTATGGTTAGGGAATATTGTTTTGGAAGACTTTTTTACGTTGAAATATTCAAACTGTGAAATTGACACTGGACCCTAGAGTTTCTATCTGGTACTCTATATTTTGGTTTCAATACCAATGGGAATGTGTCTGACTGCGTTCCAAGCTGAAATCCATGCCATTGTGGTCTGCGCTGGAATTAACCTCGGAAGATGTATCAATGGCGCCAAAATATATATCTTCTCAGATAGTCTTGCGGCTCTTTAAGCATTGCCGTTCCTACACAATGAACTCTATGACAGTGAAAAGCTGCTTCGATACGCTGCAATCTCTGGCCAGACTCAACTAAGTTAATTTGGGATGGGTCCCAACCCACCAGGGTATTCCAGGCAATGAATCTGCGGACAAATTGGCAGGACCTGGTTCAATATCCGCGTTCAATTGGACTGCTGCTTTAAGGCAGATAGACGTCTGGGAGCAAAACAAACAGGCAATCCAAAGAACTAATCGAGTCTTTCTCATATAAGGAAATACTTATGCTGGACAAGGAAAGTATAAGAAAAACAATTAGCTTTCTCACTGGACATTGTGGCCTGAGATACCATCTTAACAAAATTAATTTGTGCCCGGATTCACAATGAAGGTTCTGCATCGAAGAGGACAAATCTGCCGAACGTATTCTGTGTGAATGTCTGCTGCTACATTGGTTAATACGTTCGATAGCGGAGCTGAACTAAGGACGCACTAGCCTTGATAAGGAAGCTAGCGCGTCTATAAGGATAATTGAACCTATGATACCAAAGATCTTTTTTTTAGCTAATAATTCGCTATTACTTCTACTCAAATGACCAATTAATTCTGTGCCGTTGACATTTCGTGACTGCGCAAGCAAATTGTCCGAGAGCCGTCATGAGGTGGTTGCGGCTTTGTGGATAGTCCTAGAACCCACTCTCCTAATGTCTCCCTCCTGATTCCTTCAGGGTATATCTTTCACCGGTCGGTCGTTGTGAATGTCATGCTCCACGCGACCTGCAACTTGTGATGCGGTTTGTCCCCGCAATTTATTAAAAAAATATTTTTGACTTTTCTTTGGTTTTATGTCCCACGAGTAGGGCGGGAACAGCCACGCCAGAGCCCCGCATTAGCGTGGAAAGGCCATGGTTACTCTCCGAGGCGGCCCTGTTTCGAAGAGGCTCCATTAGAATACAGCCGGTTACCCCTGACTGCAAACCGTCCAATACGCACGGGTCGCTTAGGATTAGCGGAAGGAAGTTCTGGGCTAATCGGTCGTCAACAGCCAGTCTGCAATGGGTGGCCCTTCTGAAGACTAACGTCGTCGACAGAATATCCCATTGATTCATTGCCACGTTAAGCCTCCAAAACAGGCACCTTTAAAAAGGCACAACTCTTTCTATTCTGTCAATAACCTAAAGAGATTTGGGGTTCGATTGTAACAGTCAACACAAAAATCCCGACTACATTGATTGCAATTCTCCCTGCGAATCTTATTGTTAGAGAAAAAACGTCCCCATATCGTCAAAAAAACTGATATATTCTTCTTTTATGGCAGAACTTCCCTTCTCCTGCCTATTGGTGTTTTATCGATACTTCCATCATAAGTGTTTGAACGAAATATATAATTGCATTACACCCCTACCCCATAATGCACATCAGTTCATCCTTAAGACTATATTTTGACGTATAGTGAAATATAAAGCCTGCTTCCTTAACTGTAAAATACGAATGTTAAATGCTCTCTACCACAGTCTGTTTTTCCTTCACATTATGGTTTACAAACATTTTAAACCAAAGCACTGCCCGCACTGTGTTTCTGCATTTAAAGGAGGAGAAAGAGATTTCAATATCTCATTTCCAAGAAAAGTATGGAGTACCTCGAAACTTAATTCTAGGACCATTGCCTTGTGTTCTTTATGTAAATGGTAATGTGTATGGAGGACTTAGTGTGGGTGCAGTGGCTTAGTGGTTAAGTGCTTTGGACCATTAAGCGAGAGGTCGCCGGTTCAAAATCCCGACCTGTACCACCTGAAAATTTGTATTCGCTGCCCCACCTCTTGCGAACGTCTGACAAACTTTAAGAGTAAGAAATGTCATGAGAAGCCTCTCAAAAATAAATTGCCGTTCGGAACCGGCATTAAACTGTAGGTTCCACCATTCGTGTCAAAAATATAACTTCGCACACACAATGATTGGAGGAGCTAGGCTTTAGGTCCTGTATGGGCCGTTTACTCCTAATATTTATTTATTTATTTATGGAGGACTTAGTGAGTTTCGCGCAACCCAAAATGTTAGAAATATCCGCATAAACCTCTATTACTGTCGAGTCAGCTACAGAGCTGTAAAGTTTGTTGCGCCTTTCAACTAAACAAATCATTGTTATTAGTTTCGACAATGTGCTCTAATGTGAAGAGCTTTTTCTGCTACACGACTTAATACAACCCATAGAGCTGCAAAAATCGTATACATAAAAGGTTACATTGCCTTCAGTCAGATAAATGTGCATGCTTATTTAAACAAGCTATGCCTGCCTAACTGGCTAATTGCTCTAAAACAACTCACCTCCCATAACAGATTGACTATACTGGGTTCCAGAGCCCTTCTGTGGACTACCCATCTCAATACATGTGAACACCAAATACGCATTTCCCAATGGAACGATATCCAAGGATTACGCCATGCTACAAAATTTATTGTCCTTACCAACAAAAGCCGCTCTCTTCAGATCCTCTCTATGAGCAAGCGTGATGCTAAGTAACTGGCTTCCTAACCGGCAGATCTACTACATATCTGTGTAGACTCTGTCTCGAACAACTAGAAACGGCAGAACCCATCCTATGCGACTGCCCTGCAATCATCCAAAAGAGGCTTAAATGCTTCAACGAAGGACTCACCGAACCTCAGTCAAATCATCGGCCTCAACAAACGTAGGGTTCACCAAAGACCTAGGATTGTCGCCAGACCAAATCTACTCAACTGTGCAATAACTTGCCTATTCACATTAAAAAGACTCGAAGCACAGATACTTTTAAGTCTTGTTTTTTTTAAAACACAGGGCTAACTGGAACTAGAAACTTTTCAATATGTTATGTCTTGCAAAAAGAGCCGCCCCTAAGGACGAGGAAGTAATGAAGAACATTATAGTCGAAGAAAGACTCAAAATACCCCACAAAGTGATTCCTTATAGCACTCTGGTTGTTTTTGAATAGACAATCTAGGAGTTCCCGAACCATACGAAGGTAAAGATGAGAATGGAAATGTACGAGGGAGCAAAGACAAAAGAGACTAGATACCCCTATTGAGTTACCAAAGAGTTCCCAATCAAAATCTGTCTGCACCAGGAAAGTATCTTAAGTCAATTGCTTTTTATTCAATTAACTGGTTGAAGGATAATGACGAATCCGAAAGTACATCAGGAAGAAGAAAACTTTGCTGTCATTTGTGACCGAAAAATATCCCCCAGAAGTATTGGATAAATGTACCAAAAGTACGAGGGCAAAATGACACCAGCTGAGATAAAGTGACTTCGCCAATCAGCAGCAGTAACAAATGAACAGTAAAAAATTAGAACACGACTAGCTCAGTTGGTATTGCCATAGTTCTAAGATGAAACTATACGAAAAGGCAATGTCAATCATTGTTTCCAAACAAGCGTGAAAGCTTCGGCCCCAGTGACAAAGTGGTAGGAAACGGGGAAGCCTTCAGATTTGCTTTGAGGTCAAATCGGCAAACTCCACACTTCGACACTTAAATTGGAATATTTAAGGACGCTGGAAAATGTTCTTCTTCTCGTCTCTGTAAGTCTTTAAATTTCCGAAACCATCTAAGTATAGGCATATCATCTAGATAGGGACAAATGTGTCAGACAACCAATAGGTGTTGTCTCTAAATCACATTCAACTGTCTTTGTCCGGTAGTATCCAGTTAAAACTTTCAATGTACTCTTTATAGCTTTCTATAAAACAAAACCATTGACCCACAAACAGCAAGTAACTTTGCTCCGCGAAAAAAAAGTGAGATTGTATTTTAAGATGGAACAATATAAATAGCAAACGTCACTTTTACGTATTCGACTTGATCAGTCTAACAAAGTCCAACGAAGCTGTCAAAATTCCAACACCTCGGGCATCTTCCACCAAAACCCATACGTTTCCAGTTTTGCAAAAATTGTTGTGCATGGAGACCCCTACCTACTCCACTTTTTGCTTCTCTTAGTGTATTTTTTATTTTTTTTTGATATAAAGCAAAGCGAAACGTAAACAATTTAAATCTGAGTAAGTCACTTTGAAAAAGCAAAAAGTAGCCATAGCCTAGCCGCCGCGCCGCACCAAACTGACCATAGTCTGTCTGCGGGTCTGGCAATAGAAACAAAAAAAATAAAAGAAACAGAAAAACGAGTGAACGTGGAATAACCAGTTCTTTTTTGTATCCCCCATCACCACACACACACACACACACAGTCATAGCTACACAAAAAGAAAGAGAGATTTATGAAAACCCGTCAAACATAGAATCGAATTGCAGAGGAATAGGTAAATATGGAAAAACCGGCAGCGATTGAACAAAAAAATTAATCCACTGAGAGTGAAACTGCAACTTATAAGTAAACTGCATTTTATTTGATTCCTATCTTTCAACATTATTCGTAAATGATCGTGATTCATGAATCATAATATCGAAGGCGATTTCTCCTCTCACTCTTTCTCTCTCTTTCGGTTGATGGACTAGGATAGGCTAGGCACATAGATCTTGCGATACTTAAGCTTGCTTTCCATCTGATTGATGATCGATGGAGATCACTGATCGTGCAAAATGTATCGCAACTTGATGATGGCTAGCACGCCTCCAAGTGCTCTGGTGTTGGTGCTACACCAACGAAGTAGTCAAATTTCAAATTGGAAAATGTCAAGTTTTTTCAAAAGACATAACAATGTGGGCCAACCGCCGGGAATGGCTGAGTGAATTGATTTCTCATTAACATTCCATTGGCGTGATCGGCGCGGTTTCTGCTTTATGCGCGCTCACACACAGCAGCAACAGCACCCTCGCACTATAATATAATCGTTGATGGTTGATTTGTGTGTGGAAATTTAATTCAATTGTAGTAGATGCACGGTACTGATGATGATTTACTGCACTTTCACATCAATCGAAGGAAGAGGCATTATGCGAAGCGAGATTTACAATAGTCAATTGTCTGTGAATTTGGCATTGTCTGAAGGAGCGAGCATTACTTATGCTGGTCATTGGAGATGAGGACAGAGGCAAAAATGATGTACAGCATGTCATATGGTTGTCACATGTCGGATGTATCTTTCATTTGTGTGTTTTTTTTTTATTACTATTCTTAGAAATTCGAGATGTGCGGTATGCATTGGTTTGCAGGAAATATCTAGTTACGGATGTTTGAGGTTTTACATAATTTTTGGGTGCAAAAAAAGTTAAATTCCTCTCGAATGGCTTCCTGTTTTTGTTTACATTCTTAATTGTTCGAAGTAATTTTGAAACAAACAATTTTTAGTTAGAATGTTGGGAGTCGCTTCAAAGTATTTGAAATGTTGATATTTAATTTGTTATTCGTTGTCATATTTCGAGCAGCGAAAAAAAGGAAAGAGATCTACTTGGATTCACGACTTAACAAAATTTCGCTTTGCAATTATAGACCAATTATGGACTTAAAGGGTCGTAGTTATACCCGCAAAGTAAGTCGTGCCAATAGTCTTCATCACCATTTCGCAGCCGGTCCCGTGAAGTAACGGGATAAATAAGAATATTTCTGCAGCGTAAACCCCATTGAATAGAATAGCGATATTACATCTAGTCATTTTTGACAATTATGCTACCCCATTACTATGTTTGCATTCGTGTGCTTGGGCTGGCATGTTTGGAGATCACCGTTACTGCTGTCGTAAAAAAAAGATCAAAGAACAGATTCAGTTTAAACACCCCGGGATCATACAACACCAACATTAGATTGGCCTAAGTGATTTCGAAGCTGGGAGGCCTGCCGAATCATTTTGGAGGCCAAACCGTGATCCCTCATTTGAGCAAATAGCAACAAAAAGCGGCACTACAGCCGGAAAGACTTAAGCCTGTGAGATCTATTTTTAAATAGAGACTGAAAATGGCCAACTTTACCCAGGTCATCTACTATAGAATCGCTCTTGATACAAGTCCATAATTCTTAGGGTTAATATTCAAAACGCTCTACACGATGTCACCCTAGAGCTCGCGAAATCTTGTAGTTCCTTGTTGAATGGCCTTCCTCTGGACCCCATTAATACATAAGGGACCAAATATTTTACGAAACATATACATATCTACATATTTTGAAATTATTCAGATCCATAAAGCTGAGCCAGATGATCTTCCAGCCATATTTATTGCTCAAAATGGTTTCCACAAACCTTTTCTACCTCTTTCTTACCTATTTCGCCCTTTTTTCCTTCAAGATGAATTTACCTGGGTTAAGAAGAGATCTTCACTCCTATATACTAAAAATGAGCAATGAACGATATAATTGCCTACCACCGTTCTATTGCTAAACTACCTCGTAAAACTAAGAGTATATTATACGAAGCTATTAGCTATCAGTGAAAGTCTCTCATTCCACCAAGCCAACACTTTAACCTTATGAATTTCCTATCTTTCGTTTTTCAGCCTTAAATAAGGGCAACGAGGTCAATATTCAACCGATTTAAGCAAAGCCTTTGATAAAATTTAACATCTGTTGATGTCTTTAAAATTACTAGCCAGTATATGTCTTGTGAAAAGTTCAAATATCTGGGATCAATGATCAACAGCGAAGCAACCATTGATGACGACATCAATCTTCGTGTAAGCGTAGGGAGGATGAAGTGGCAGGAAAACTCTGCCATCTTCTTTGAAAAAAAAAATAGAAGTTCCAGAATTCGAGGAAGCTTCACGTCAAAGAACCCATCTCGAAAAAATTGGAGCACAACCGACTCAGTTGGTATTGTCATGTTCAAAGGAGGGATCCTACGAACCCCGTCCAAATGGCAATGGCAATCAACGTTCCCTTACAATCGCGTAAGAGAGGCAGGCCCAAAAACTCCTGGATCACACAACCAGTGAAACTCCTGGATCACACAACCAGCGAACCAGTGCAGTGAAGTGGGAGGGTTATGATCCCTGTAATCCTGATCATAATCTCGTCGTTAAATGGAGAGAAGATATGTCTTCCTACTCGCAAAATCGTTTTTATATATCCGTCCACCCTCTAGGTTCCTCTGATGTTCCACAAGGCAGCCATCTAAGCCACCTTAATTTTAACCGCTCTATTTATGTATGATCTCGAAAAGTTCATTAAACTCCCTATTTCTTTACGTGAATTATATAAAATTTAATAGCCTTCTTTTCCTCCTTAGCCTTTAATTAGTTTTCCATCTGGTGGCTTACAATTTGTTCTTTTCAACTTTAACATACCTACCCAAACGGCTTATACGGTTAACCTATATTTTTCGTTCAATCTTGGCACTTCGTATCACAGAGAGTATTATGGCTCGGCTTTGTTAAACGTTGGCCAAACCGCAACCGCTATATGACCAGATGCCTCCACAGACATTTTTATTCGCCTACTCATTGAGTACGATAGTACGTCACCCTGGAAGCGTGTACATATTTTTTCCAAATTCTCAAGCATTCAACGTAAAGACCACCTCCAAGCTAATTTTACGCATCCCACAAGGGACCTCACCCTCTGCATTCATTGCTTGCGCAACTCTCTCTAAATGGATTGAGCCTTAATCGGTTTAGACTGGCAATCGACTCAAGATCTAGACTCTATACCGTTTACAAAAAAACAGATGTGCAGTTCATTGTCCTTAATCAACCTAAACTCCTTCTAAGGCTTCCAAGCGGATATCTATGATATTTTTATGGCTGTGCAATATATTGGGAAGAAAAGGCAAAAGGATCTAAGTATATTAGTTTGTATGAACAGTCAAGGCTGCCCCTTAAGTCTTACTTAACACTTTAAACATTTCTAAGTCAGTGCTTGAACTTAGGAACTCTTTAAACTCAGTCGGAAGACTGAACACGCTAAATCTGGTTTGGTTTTCGGAGTAGGGAGTTTGATTCCGCTTAAACCCTTACAGAAAGTATGCCAACTTCTTAAAATCTAAATATAAATAACCTTACCGAAGCTAAGCTAAGCTCTGTGGTGGAAATACGAGATCTGTCATACACTTTTCAACCTTATGTCCAAACCAATCAAGGAACCTATATCAGAATTCAATATATATCGAAATCAAATCTTCCAAAACTTCCTAAAATACAAAGTTAACAAGAAATCACATTTATTTGCTTCACCTTCACCTTCCTTCACATTACCTAAGTGATCTCATCATTTCGAATTGTGTCCTCCTGTGTCGGACAAAATTGTTTCTCTTGTTTACACACTGTGGAGTGTCATTTAAGTGTAAAATAAATTTTGGATCTTACAAACGAACAAACAAACAGAAAACCACCCAACGAATTAAAAAAAACACGTTCTCACCACCCCCTCTGCCCACTTTCCGCACCAAACATATTTGCCAAAGATATTAACACAATTAATTACGATGAAGAGGAGATCACCCACAATCTGTGGAGAAGACGTAACTCAAGCCGATGATTAATAGCCCTGCCACGTATTGAGGTCACTTTGCCATATAATATGCTCGACGCCGTCGTCGTCTTCGTCTTCGTTCTACACACATACACACCCGAAACTAATTTATCATCGTATGCAAAAAAAAATTACGAAGAAGTATAAAGAAACACCGTCTCGAATAAATCACTTAATTTACCACGGCGCGGTGCTCATTTCTGCTGCATTTCTCATGTTGTGTGCATTCAAAAGTCGATGCAATGTATGCGATAACACCACTGCCGAGCCAATGTTGAAAGTATCTTACTCTGCACATCAAACGGTCGTCAATGGCATGTCTTTGTGCGATAAGAATCTATGCATATCGATTGCCATCGATCTGGGGCGGGTGCAGTAAACCAACCCTAAAATATGTTTTTCCTCTTCAATTACCACTCAAAACAATGTTTCGTGGTCGTGAAATACTGCTGTCCAATACCGCATACCGCATCCGTTCTTTGTATTCGGAAAAGCTACATTAAAGCAGTAAACAGCTCCTCATCCGCCCTACTCTAGACTAGGGCGGATGAGGAGTTTCTTTCTGAATAGTTTCGAAAATAGTTTTGCTATTCTGTTCTGTTGTTTTGCGGTTGTGTTTCGCATGCCGACAAAAAATAAATAACGGAGAGACAGAGAATTGCCCAGACCGGCCGGTAGCAATTAATCAAATTGCATCTGAAGTGCCTACTCTTCTGATGTATCCCAACCTCATCAAGTGGTCGAGTCGAGTGTCGAGTGTCGAGTGCACTTTTTCATCTCATTCGTACAAAAAAGAAAAACATCTTAAATAGTTGCTTGATGAGAGAAAACAGTTCAACTTCAAGTATTTGAGGACATGGTAGTTAAGTTTACATTAACCGCTTGTTGGTTTTGTGCGATAATGGAATGCGGTCGGGAGAATTTTGTTACAAAGTTTCACAGTTCTTGGTTCAATTTGATTGCAAAATTTGTTGGCAGGTGATTTTTTTCACCATAAAAAAAAACCGTGATTCATTTTCATTCCCACCACAACATACTCATCGTTGTGATGATGGAACATTTCCATGCAAAACCACTGAGCTTAATGTTCTTGTTGGTTGTTCATGGTTAAGCAATCAATGGTGAAACAGATTTGTTGAGTGCAGATCTGAGTTACGGAGCGAGACGATGTTCTGGCGAAATGCAAAGTTACTAGGTGCATAAAAAACCTCAGGCGCATCAGATGATGGCAACAATGCAAAGGTACTGCTTTTTAATGTGGTAAGAATTTCACAAGAACAAGTGCGGGCCCAAAAGTGTCTCATGAGAAATTGTTCACCTACCTACCTACCTACCGTTAGGATGAGATGAAATCCAGAGTATGGCGACTGTAACAAATTAACTTCAAGTGCTGCCGAAACTTTGATGGGGGACGAGAACTAGGTGGATGATGCAGTGTCTTAGTACAGAGTCAATCAACCTTAGCTTAAAATGTATGGAAAAAGAGAAAAAATTCGACTCATTGTCGAATTAATCTACATAAATTATTTGAATTTAGTGAAGATATTTCCGATGCAAAAAAAGCCTACTGATGTTGACATCTACAAAAGTCTTCCTTGATTTAGAAAGTGCGGTGTTTGTGTTTTATGGTTTTACCCTCTTTGTCTCCTCTGCAGGTTCGGCAAAGTCGTTAGACGGTCCTGCTATTCTGATGACTTACGTGGCCCGTGATTGCTTCCACCACGGATCTGATATTTTAGCTTCTGATGATAGTCTTCGTTGGATACCTCGTTAATTGTCGCTTGATACTTTACCATAAATCTTCTTCAAAGGGAGTGTAAATTCTGCTTTCGGGTTGCCATAACTTTCGCAAAGCGACGTAGAGCTCGGCGTTCAGTTTGAAAAAAATTGAATTCAAGTGGAAATTTTGGTCAAAAAATGTTCGGCAAGAAACCGAGAAGAATATGTGTTTTTGGCAATCCACTGATGATCCTAAACCACCACATCTGGATGAAACGCCTTCGAAAATTTCTGTCCCTAAATCAGTTTATTTTCATTGACAACAAGGCATTAGGTGAACCTTTTGGACGCTTATTGATTGTAATTATAACAATTGGGTCTTGAATACGCGTATCTACTGAGCTCATATCGCAAAATATACGAATTGGGCCGACGAATATGAAGAACGAAAATTTAACGCCCTGCCAAATGCGCTCTAGATGGATCAGACTTAAGGTGTTTGTAGAAGTTTTGCGATTTTACAAGACCTTCATATTTTAAATACAAAACTTCGCCTTTTTTTGGGACTGGCTGAACAAATGCTGTTTTCCATCTTCTCGAAAGAGCCCTGAAGAAAATAAAAGCATACGAAGTGGTTTTGACAGCGGAAAAAACAGCTCTTCATAATGTTAGGAGAAATACATAATAAATCTGGGCCAGCCTGAGTGCGGAATTAGATTTGGCCCTTCGAGTGATCTAGGCTCTCAAGTAAATTAGAAGCAAGCAGATTATCCTTATCCGAAGAGCGGACAGCCGGAATGTCAGTGCCAATGAGTTTCAGGATAGATGCCAAATTCTTAAAATTCTCCAAAGAATACACTTCGTATGGGTTACTCGATGGAAACGGCTTTGAATACGCTGGTACGTTTCATCGAATACTCCCTGCTTATTAAGAAGTATACCTGAACATAAAAGGAGCTTTTCATAATGTCGAAACATCGAGAAGGGCTATCAGCAAAGAAACCCCACAGGGTGATGTTCTATCCCCCTCCTTCTGCTCCAAAACGCTTTTAACAAGCTAGTGATTTAAGAAACCTTCGCAAAACTGAACTAGTTCTCTTCTCAAGGAAATATAAAACTCCTCATATTTACCCTCCCTCTATGAGCTCAACTTTATCCGAAAAAGCGAAATAACTGGGTCTGATTACAGTTATAAGACCGATACTTACGTATGGAGTGGCGATCTGGTGGACTGCTTTAGATAAAGTGACCAATCACAATATAATAAGCAAATTTCCAAGATCATTGGAGGAGCAGCCTTATACACGACTATCCTCGTTATTTTGGACATTTCGTTTCTACTGACTCGATATTTTAAGAAGAGAAACGGTAGCCAACACAGCTGTTCGCTTCAAAACTACGTTACAATGAGCCGACAGCGTTATTGGTCATGCTTCTATCCTAAACATGATACGGAACATCCCTAGTAAAATCGATTATACCATTCCCTAACTTCAAGTCGATCCTTACATTTACCATTCCATCCTGGTCATTCTGGGAGGACGATGCAATCTTGACACAGCATTGGAACGACTTCTGAAGAATGGAAGAGACGGAGGAGGAGATGATCGCTCAGCTGCTTTGGACATACCCTGCTCTCTTCAGAAAAAGGAAGCTTCATCTCGGAGCCTTATTCTACGAAAATTCAAGTGATCTTACACACATTGACATCAATCGTCTACTTCGCTTCTTCAGAATCTCCAATTGGTAAAACGAGTAGGGGGAAGCTTTATCCTAGATCTGGACCAATACTTGTATAAGTACGTCGGTTCTTTTGCCGACAGCCATTTCCACCGAACCAAACCTAACCAAATATGTATAGTGTGAATTTTCTTCCATAAGACGTAACCGAAATGGACTTTATTCTGGGTTATAGACTAATTATTAAATTTCGTGGTCTCTCGCACTCAGAATTATAAATTTTTATATACAGGATCCTGCTCCTTCTAGCTTATCAACCTTCTAAGATCCATTTAGCCGTTTACTGTGTAGAACCTTACGGAATAGGAAATGAAAAAATTAAAAAAATCATCTCCATATTTCGTTGATGATTGAACTTCCGGCTGTGTTTACAAACACACTTGAAACGCTGCATAATTACCTCCCGACTTTTCCGCTTCCAGAAGTATGTGTCTGAGCTTCTTGGCCTCCATTTAAATATTCACGCTTCACGACTTTCATCTAGCTCCTTCCCACAAAAAAAAATTGTAGTCCTTAAAGAGCATAGTGTGGATAATTGCTTTCTAATCCATTCACCATTCACTACTCCTCTTGCTCTCTTACACAAAACCCAGTCCCATTCCATGCTACCAAGTACCACTCCATCTGCCAAAGAAAGACGACTGTAATAACTCGTCGATTATGAAAATGCACCACCCCTGCATCAGTAGCCGTAGATGTAATTACACAGAGACTCTGTTTGCAGTACCACCACCCGGAACAGTGAAAATATTTTCATTTTTCCTGCGCCAGACTCCTTAGACGGGATTTTCTATCTCTCAACTGAATACCAATCTACTATAATACTAAGGCTCATCCACGATGAATATAAATCATATCTCCTCCTCTTCATATATCGCTTGGCAAACTCCATGGGGTGCACTTTGGCCGCCAGTTTTCTCATTTTAGTTTGAGTGCTACTACTAGTACTACTGCTCCTGCAAAAAAAAAAAGCACACAAGGATCAAACTTTAGTCTCTGTCTGTCTGCGAGATTATCTGCCACTGAGCGACTGAAGTGTGGGGGTGCAAGTTCAGTACAACAAATATATATATACAGATACATTATGCCACCATTTTCCACGTATACACTATGACAACCAGACTGCGCCATCAAATAAAACTATGAAACTTTACGTAAAATCAAGTCGCTTCCTATCTCCACCGCATATCTGTCTGTTTCCTCCAGGACTGCGAATGCCACCGCCACCATCATCAGCAGTATTTTTTCGAAAAGTAATTACCCTCAAGTTAAACGCGATGACAATTCACTGGTCGTTGGATGGGGCAGAAAGAGGTAATCACGCGAGTCAATGATAGTAATTCGTGTAGCCAAACGGCAACCATGTATCGCACAACCCCTTATTCGAAGTCATTTGAAGTGTCAATTAGATTAAACTTGTCCGAAATGAGGGATAATTAAAAATTACACGTGTACGTGTGCCGGTCCGGTCTCTGTGACAAAATATTCAATTGTTGACAATGTTTTGTTGCGGCGCTGTGGCAGACTTTGTGTCTGCGTTATGCAAATTATATGCGGACTATGAAGACGGTCCCAGTCCAGCCCTTGATCATTATCAGCAGGGGTACATGTGCTCGAATGATGGTGATTCTGATGGTGATGGTGATGACGGTGGGAATACTTTTCAACCCCCATTTGCATAAAACGAAGCGCAGCAGCAGCTCACCATGTTAATCCACATTTCGTTTTCGACTCGAGCATAGTGTGTGCGCGTTTGAGCGAGTGTATGCATGTGTGTAGCTATTTAGGTTGATTAGATAATTTTTTTTAATTGAGTGTCCTTGTCAAGGGGGATCTGGCACAATAATTTCCAAAGAGGGAAATGAAGGTCTTAAATAATTAAATAACACTCGGCTATTTAGATTTCGTAGTTAATGCGTTCTGAATTATGAATTGAGATAGGCAATTGGGGGGGAAGTATTCTATCGTACTTTCGTACAAAAGCCCGTCCCAAAAAAAAAGCGAATCTTCCTATTTTTCCTCCTACCGACCAATTGCACTAACGTCCCTTCTTCCCTAGGCCATGGAAACGCTGATAAACCGTCAGGTTATGAAATATCTTGAATCACGAAATCTTTTTAATAACCGGCATTACGGTTTTCGCAGCAACAGATCCACTGGTGATTTGATGACATATCTAAACGAAAATTGGAACCAATCTATTCACTATGGTGGTGAAAGCAAGGTCGTTGCGCTTGATATTTCAAAGGCATTTGACAGAGTTTGGCATCAAGCTCTCTTGTCGAAAATGCGTGCATTTGGGATCGATGTTACCCTTCTTCAATGGATTAGAAATTACCTTTCGGACCGTTCAATACAAGTTGTTTTGGACGGTTTCAAGTCTGCAACTCACCAAATAAATGCTGGTGTCCCTCAAGGCTCTGTTTTGTCTTCGACTCTCTTCTTCATTTTTATCAATGACCTCCTGTCTGTCACTTCTAATCCAATCCATTTATTCGCTGAAGACAGTACTCTTAGGTTCACATATTCATTCTGGGATTCACGTCCCTCATCTTCGAACGTGGAACTGGAACGGCAATGTATGTTAAGCTCATTAAATTCTGATCTTGAGAGCATTCTTAAGTGGGGTCAAACCAATAGAGTGGAATTTAATGCTTCCAAAACACAATGCTGTCTTCTGTCATTTAAGCGAAACCCCAATACTCTGCCATTATCCATGTATGACACTGACATTCCTGAAACCGAAAGCCTTTCCATCCTCGGTATGTGCGTTAATGACAAACTTCGTTGGAATGGCCACATATTCGACGTCGCCAAGAACGCTGCGAAATGCCTAGGCTTCCTCAAGCGATGCAAGAAATATTTTACCTCTTCTGATCTGGCTAGGATTTACATGGCTTTTATTCGCCCCAAACTTGAGTATAATGCTCATATCTGGTCTGGCGCATCAATTGCATATTTGGAGCTACTTAACAGAATTCAAAAACATGCGATTAAACTTATTGGCGATCGAGACATTTAAAACCAAAAGTGCATTGGTATCTCCTTTTTCATAATCCTTCATTTCCCTAATGCCCGCACTATGATACTTCATTATAAGGGTATCTAAAATCCCTTTATTACGCGTACATTATGAAAAAAACGACGTCCCACTTCCTTATTTTTAAATTAACTTAAGCCATAGGAATTTGTATGGGTCACCATTATCGTGGCTTTGAGAACTTCATCGACCTTCTTTCCTTAGCTATCACGGCTAAAAAGATGGCTACCAGCTTAGCAACAAGACTGAAAGATTCGTGACAATATATAAGGCATACCAGTATAGTCCTGATGTATCTAATCAAATTGGCAAATAAACTGCAAATGAGGGCTTTAAACTCTCAATACCGGGTAGAGCGGAGTGGACGAATCGCAACGCCGATTATGAAGCCGCTGACTTGTAAAGCCAACATATCGAAGCACAATAAGATCCAAGACAGTGAAAGAATGTCGCGTGTCTCTTAAGGAAATAGCCAGAGAGCTAAAAATCTCTCTTTGCTGGATACCGGGTAGATAGGGATATTCAGGGACTGTGAAGATGGGAATTGGCCTTCACGTCAATGCTCCACAAAAGGTGGATTTTAAGGTGGAACCATTTGAACCAATGCTTCAGAGAGGTAAAAGAAGAAGAAACCAGCATTCACATTGGGTACACATGTAGAATGGAACCACTAGGTCAATACCTGCTTGATGGTCTAAAAAATTTCATTAAAAACATAAGGAAAGGCTACAGTCCTGATACCCTGTCCATATCCTTATATGATGGATAACATTTTATTTCATTCTATTAAATTAAAAAAAAATGTTTTTTGAAAAACTCCCCCAAAAAGTGGGCGTGCCCAAAAACTTTGTATGGGCGATATCTTGTTAAACATTTTTGTTCGGTTTATATGAAAATTTTCTTGTGAAGGTTGTAACAATCTATCTCTCTAACTATAGCTTTAAAACGGTTTTTTCTAAAAAAAATTGTACAATTAACCATTTCGGAGCCTCAGGGAATATCTGGTCCAAATTTCAGCTTCCTAGCTTAATTCTAAAGGCCTAAAAATTGCGTACGGACGGACGGATGGACGGACATTGCTAAATAGTCTTAGGATTTGGTCCTGTATTAAGGGTGTTACAAACTATATGTCAAAATTATTACACCCTTAGGATAGGGTATAAAAAAGGAATTGATTCTCAGAACGAAAAGAGTTACACACCCGCCTCTTGGTATATGTGTGTGCCTAACCGAGGCCATTTCAACCAACAATCTTAACCTTAACATCCTAACACCTTTCTCCCACTTTCCTTATCGATTTTCGTACAATGCCCCCATTAAAATCCTCTCACACTTCGAGCATATACATATGAATGCGCCATGCGCTCTTCTACTTACAACATACCGCAATATTTGTCCTCATTGTTTCGGAACAAGCAACAGACAATGTCTTATTGCGAGTAATATCCAAAGCATCCTCCTCCAACCCCGACCCAGACAAGCCTTTTTGCACAAGAAAAACAAAACACACACACTAGTTGAATGACGCCAACAAAAGTAGTTGAAAGTCCAGACAGAGCTCAAACAATGGTCTCATGAAAAGGCTTCGAAAAAATGTGCACAAGGATGTCCTCCATACCCAATCTCCCAATACCGTCCTACAAAGGACACCGTTCCATACCTCAAAACGGCATCAAATTGCAAGCTTCCTATTTTTCAGGCAGACAAGAGAAAAAGAAGTTAATAAAAAAAGGAAACGACAAAAAAACCAGGACGAAAATGTACGAAGGTGTAACCCGACAGGAAAACCAAAAACAAAACTTTTGCCACGGTTGGGTTAATGTGCTCTCGCCTGCTTATGGATGCTGCTTGAGCAACCCAGGTTCCATTAAAGCAATTAGACATTTTTACCCGACAGAATATGTATATTATTGTTGTCAGGACATTCCAAGCGATGAAAAGTGCACCTGCACTGTATGCTTTTCAAGTGCAGGACTACAGGGATAATGAGCGCAAAATAATGCATGTTATGCTTTTTTTTGTCAGAATCTTGGCACCTGTATCGCTGCTGCTTCGAAGGAAAACTTTTCCGAAAGTTTTTTTTTTTTTAGTAAAAATTTTACAGTAAAACAATGGGCAGCAACTTCAGAACGTTGTTGGCTATTGTTTGAGTACGGTGTTTTGTCGAGAAGTTCGGGACGAAAGTGAAGCAATTCCGGACGGGTTATGATGGATTCGTTTATAGCTGGAAGGGTTGTTTTTTTTCACCTCCATTTTAATAACGAAACACAAAACGGAAGGAAACTATCATAAAATTATTTAAAGAAAAAATACATTCTTAAAGAAATCGTTTTCATTGTTGTGAGGTGTGAGTGAGTGGTACTGCTGCTGCTGATGTTAAAAATAAAAAAAGTTTTAAGAGTAAAACTCATCTGAATGACTTGAGGTGTTAATTGGAAAACTTTTCATTTCGTAAAATACGTTTTTAGAATTTCTACTTCTGCGGTAGAATATTCCGGAGAAACTTTTGTGCGGAAATCCAAATGTACTTTACTCTAGATGGAGAATTAATCCATCAATTGGTACACGGGCTTTCATTAATTTGACTTGAAGAATTGATTGTTTGCAAAATAACTGAACCGATTGCAGGGATTATTTTTTAATTCTAATTATTGAAAGGTATTTATCCTTGTTCCTAGAAATATAGGTAAGGCCTGGGCTATGGATTATAAGGTGGGTGGCGGCGTTCTAGAGGTTAGTGTCTTCGGCAGGTTCAAACCAAACTAGGGAGTTTGGAAAGATTCCCTAGTTTTCCACGACTACACTTATTGCATTACGTTTGAGTGCTTTGCGTTCATTGAAGTCAAAGTTATTTAAAGTGCACTATATGGGTTTCATGTTTGTTTAAGCGTTGTATTTGTTTTAATCCCAGCTCTGTTTTCCTCAGCCCCTGGATTGTTGACTATCTATAAAAGTCTATTATACGGCGTGAAAGCGGGCAATCTTCAATTAGTATGCTTAAAGATCCGATCCTATCTTTGCCAGTCATAGGCGTAACCCTACATACCACGGAGTTTGGAGACCCAGCTGAATTTAACGCTGTCATATAGGCCAAGAACTCTTATTATTATATTTTCATTAGTTCTTGAGATGTAGGTGGTTTTAAAAATTACCATTATTCGAATTTCAAAAACTGAGTATGCAGTATTATTGGCCCCACTCCAAGTATCCAAAATATAAAAGAGGCCAAATCCCTTGGAACAATTTTTGCCCAGCAATCCCGTCAACTATCAATATTTTTGAAATGATAGTTTTCTTAGGGTTGATGACGACATCAATCATCGTATAAGCGTTGGGTGGATGAAATGGCAGGAAAACTCTGCCATCTTTTGTGACCGAAAAATGTCCCCTAAGCTTAAAGGAAGGCTCTACATCGAAGTTGTGCGTCCGGCGCTCACATACGGTTCACAATGCTGGGCAATGTACAAAAAGTATGAGGGGAAGTTGACAGCAGCTGAGATGAAGATGCTTCGCATGACAAAAGGAGTAACAAAGTTCTCTCAAAAGAGATTAGAAGTTCCAGAATCCTAGAAAGCCTTCACGTCAAAGAACCCATCTCGAAAAAATTGGAGCACGACCGACTCAGTTGGTATTGTCATGTTCAAAGGAGGGATCCTACGAAGCCCATTAAAAAGGCAATGGCAATCAACGTTCCTTTACAATCGCGTAAGAGAGGCAGGCCTAAAAACTCCTGGATCACACAAATGCAGAAACACCAGCATTTGATTGGCCTCAATGATGAAGTGATCCAAAATCGGGATGCCTGCAGATATCTTTTGAGGTCGAACCGGCGAACGCCACAGGCGGACCAGTAGGAATGCATAGACGTGGGAGGGCTATGATCCCTGTAATCCTGATCATAATCTCGTCGTTATATGGAGAGAAGAAGCGAGATTTCTTAGGCCCTCTTCGTTCGAAGCCCTTACTGCTGTATTGCATCGTTTGTCAAAACTTAAACATTAAACAAATCACGTTCATCCGCATGTCCTTCTCATTTATTTGGCGGTCTTTTTACTAAATTTTATTACCCGAAACATTTCTATCACAGCAGACATTCACTTGACCATAACATGTCTTTATGCAATTAACTTTTCTCCCTTTAAATTGCATCCATTCGGTCCAGTCAATCCCCCTTGGTTAGAGATACGGGGTTTTTTTTTTTTGTTTTACGATATCTTGTCATTCACTAACAATAAGTGTTATCCGCAATGTCCCGTGACGGGAAAAAATTTCCGCTGAATAAACGACAATGGGAATTAGATCATGTGTTACAAGATGCGATCCCCTTAAGAGAGACACCGATGCGGCAGCATTGCATCATCACATTAGCTACCTGTCAAAGAAATGTAATATCCTTGCCCTTGAAGTGCAGTAGAGAGGAAAATTCAAGCGGTAAATTCAAAAGGGCGAATCAATGACAGAAAGAAAAAAATTGCATTTACAGACCCTTGTACCTTGCCATTGCCAAAAATGCTGTAACAATTCGATTTGTATCTGTGGCCTGGAAGATGGAAGAATACTCATCCCTCTTCGGTTTCATACTTATATTTATTTCTATGGGGAAATGATATTTCGGGAAAAAAGGAAAGTAAACAAAAAAAATAAATTCGAAGCAGTGCACTTGATTAGATTTTGGGAATGGTTGAGTCTCTGTTGTGGGTGTGGGCGGGGTTGAGTCACTAAGGAATCGTGAAAACTTAATCATCCACTCGACCAGGGGTTGCCATGATATAATGTTTGCCAACACTGGAAGAGGGCAAAGGACTTGCATTCTTTGTCCTTAATCCAATGATAGTAATCAAAGAAAAAATTTGGGGTAGATTATATTGTATACCACCTATTTCAGGGCAGAAATGTTACGTGATACAAGGACATTTGTACTGCCTGCGTCTTCAAGGGACCGACCTGTTTATTGCGTTGCATATGGTAACTCGGGTGGGGTTGTCAAAATAATGACAAACAAAATATAGGCAGTGTCTGGAGTGAAGTGAATCAAATACTTTAGCTGTTGGCAGGAATAAAAATTTGTCTAATTCTTTTGAATGCGTTTTAATGTAGTTGGTTGGATTTTTGTAAGACGCGTTGCTTTAAAGTTATAAATAAATTATACTGTCTACCAAAAAATTGTTTTAAACATAAAAAATACATTTCTCTTAAATTTCAACATTCTAAAGCCGACTGTGAAACTTATATAAGTGAAACGTTGCCATACAAGCTTACTACTGCGAGAATTCTTAGGTATGGAAGCCATAAGCACTGTTGTTTTAGCAAACCCAAAGTTTTACAATTTGTCACTGTTCTAGAAAATTGTCACAAGCTTAAGGAAAACTTTGTGCGAAAACTCCTTAAAATGTCCAATTCGTCACACACACAAAAAATTTTGACTTCTTTGGCTTATCACTTGTGAAGATTAGTTTTATGTAAAATCCGCACTAAGGATATATACAAAAACAAAGTGAACGATCGTTCCGTTTAGAGAATTCTTGCATATGGAAGGTTGGTTAGTTAATGAGGTAGGTGGTGCTGTTGGCACCTCAGAACGCAACAAGGTCAATGTTGTCCCATTGTGCTGCCCATAGGGGGTCGACGTATGTATGTGGTTTCCTTCAGTCCTCGTAGATGTTCATTCAGTCCCTTTTTCAATTAACCTGATTTAGCTGGAAGCCTGAATCGACAATTAAATAAGGTTTCCGTAAGGTTATGGAAAAGTTATTTCCTAAATGATGGTCGATCCCTTTCTTGCCAGTTTGTCAGCAATTTCGTTACAATCACGGGAACGTACCGGGATTGATATTATGTTGAGCACCAGGAACCTTAAGCTGTTTGCGGCACGTTTCTATCAGCTTAGATTTTATTTCGACAGCGGATATTGCTTTAATTACAACTTGGCTAACAATGCAAATGATGATATCTTCGCGTGGTATTGCCGCCGTTCAGGCTAATTTGGCTAACTCCCTCACTGACAATTTCTCCTACGTCCTTATTTCAGACATCTGTGTCAGACATATATTAGTCGAGCTGCGAGTTCCTAATTTCCCCAATCTGCTGGGAAATATGCATAAAATTGGTCTGCGGGCGTAGTTAGTCAGAGGATATTGTTGAGGCCAAATATCTGTAAAGAATGTAACAGAAGCTGTCACTACAATGGAGTCAGCAGCAAGCAGTATGGGGCTGATTGTAAATGAGGACAAGACTTGGTCAGAACGTGACAATTGATGTAGTTAGTGAATTTGCCTACCTGGGCACTGCTGTAAATGCGGAAACGTAGAACAGCTCTTGCTAATCGAATAAAGCGCTATAGAGAAGAGCCAAAGAGACACTATACAAAACGGTTATCATCCCGGTTCTCTTATATGGTGCAGAAGCATGGACTCTTATCCAGTCGGATGAAAGCTCCCTTCTTGTATTTGATAGAAAAGTCGTATGCGTTGACCAAGCAAACAATGTTTGGCAAAGAAGATACAACAACGAGTTATATGTGCTATAAAAATTCGTATCCAGCGATTAAGATGGCTGGGCCATGTAGAGCGGATGAACATTGATGCTCTTCGTCTTCGTCGCCTTACCAGAGTGAAGGAAACACCAAGGAAGACCTAATCTCCGATGGAGCGACCAGGTAGAATGAGACCTCCAACTGCTTGGAGTGCGAAGTTGGAGACGGCAGGCTAGGGATCGAGCCGGCTGGAGGGGCATATTAAGTAAAGCCCAGGGGCACCACGCTTTGTAAGCTTATGTTTTAAGTAAGATTCACTAAAATTGGTTGAGTGTGTGAAACATAATGAGCGTGGCAAAGAACTTTTTATAAGACGAATTGTTAAAAACGACCTTTAACTTTAAAGCTTCTCAAGATAAGTTAAAAGTCCTTCTTTGCATTTTTTGGATAAGATAAGCTATCCAGGATAGGTTCCAAATCGTTAGCTTGTTCAGAGAAGATCAGGCTAGTCCATTTAATAGATGGAGTTCAGTCAATGTGTGAAATTAAATATTTCCTTCTAAAGAGGACGAGATTGGTTTTGTGGAGATAACCACCAAGCGTGGTTTTGATATAACGATATTTCACTGAGACGAACAGTGTCGATCTGCTGAATATTCGATAACGTACTAACGTATGCAGGTTTCCTTCTAAAAATTTGACTTATAAGCAGATGCGACAGGTACAAAACAAATATTGTCCTTTCTTCGAAGTAGTGCTGTAGCAGCCAGAAGTATCTTTAATTCGCATTCACCAAGACCGAATGTCTGACCCAGTGACAGCGAATGGCAAAGCGCTTTTTTCTTTTCTTCTAATTATCCAGTAGAAGCAGCGCGTTCTAGATAGCGAAGGATGGTAATCAAACACGATGCTAACTGGATTCTATACTAACTTTTATATTTTCAATCCGCTTTGTGAAACTAAATTTTGAAAACACAGCGAACTGGTGAAACCTTTTTTTGTGTAAAAATTGATTGTAAATTTGTATGTTAATAAAACAAGCCACAGTTTTATATACGAATGAAAACATAATTATAACCACCAAATAGGGAACACACATTTGGCAACACATTTGGTAAGATTTAATTTGTTTTCGAGGTTAAACAAGGTTAAGCAAATATTATTTTTTCGCCTTTGACTATGTACTTGAATTTGTCATAAATATAAAGAAAAAACCGCAAATTCATGTTACCACCATTCACCCAGATAGTAATCAAAGTAACAACTCATTGTTTGTTTACCTGGTTTGTTAACCTAAAATGCATGAAACTAGATTGATGCTCGCCATTAGCTATCTGCTGAGAGCAAAAAAATAAACTGAAAATATCGATGTGACTTTAATTAGCATTTCAATGCTAAAGTCTAAAGTCGAACAATAAACTCGGTGTGAGCACATTAGCATGTGTATGTATATCGCAAGATTCAGATTCTGAGGTGTTGATTTTATTTATTTATTTTTTTTTTTTTTTTGACTGAATACGATGTGAGTTTTACGAGTACGTATGTAGGTAACTGACTGAAATGTGGTTGCGTTACGACATTGCGTGTCATTCGCAGACTCTGATTCATAAAACAGTGAGTGTAGGGTTTATCTGCAGAAGTGCAAGGGGGGTAAATATGTATATACAACATACCATGCTGGCTGCTGCAAAAATGTAAGATCAACGATGGAAGTGCACTTGGCGTAATTCACGAGGTTTTTTTTTCGGAATTATCATTGTGCAAAAAAGATACCTCGTTGCCTAAAACAAATAAGTACCAGCTACACAAAAAATTGCACTCGAGGACTTGTGGGAAAGTATAGTGCACCCCTAAAAATGTTTGGTTTTATGACTGCCAGCTTAAAAGTGAAGAAGGACCCTCTGATTTTGTACCTAATGGAGCAGATCCATGCATATCTACACAATAAAAAGTGAATGTATGAAATATGTACAGTGGTGGCTAATATAATAGGGACAACTCTTTTCCAGAACATAATATTCCTAAATATAAGTACTTCAGGGTTTTCCAGTTACAAATACTTAAGTAGATAGATATTTCTAAAGCTCAGACGAAGGAAAAAGTGGTATAGCAGTGAGGTATATAAATGGCCGTTTCTTTTTTTAGCGGTGTAAAACATTAAGTTGGCAACACTCTTTTAACTGGCGGCCATTTTGTCAGCTGTCAAGTGATTTATTTTTGGTTTGGTTTAGCATTTCAACATGAATAGACAGACGTCTGAACAACGCTTCCAAATTTTGCAAATTTATATTGAAAATCATGGCTCTGTTCGAAATACGCACTACGTCCATTTTACGGTCAACATAATCGTCCATCAGAGCAATTAATTCGATTAAATATGGAACGTTTTCGCACCACGTTTACTCTAAATGATACTACGCATCCAAAGAGACGTCGTACGGTGCGTGCAGAAGAAGTCATTGCTGCTGTAGAGCTTAGCGTAGAGAAAGACCCGAATCAGTCTATCCGCCATCGTGCACAGGAATTGGATATGTGTCCATCCACTTTATGGAAGCTTTTGTGGAAAGATCTTAGTTTGCGTGCTTACAAAATCCAACTTGTGCAAGAATTGAAGCCACTGGATCACCTAGTATGGCGTAGATTCGGTAAATGGGCTCAAAACAAGATTTTCGTTGATCCCAATTTTCATAAGCGAATTTTGTTTTGGGTTGGTGGGTTAAATCGTCTGTACTTCTTTAACAACGATGCTGGCCAGAACGTTACAGACAATGGTGACCGCTATAGAGCCATGATTACTAACTTTTTTGTCCATCAATTGAGCAACCATGATGTGCAGGAGCTGTGATTTCAGACGGTGAAACATGCCACACAGCTCGTGCCACAATTGATTTATTGAAGCAAACGTTTGGTAGCCGGATAGTTTGACGTTACGGACCCGTGAATATGCCTCCAAGATCGTGCGATTTAAACCTGCTTGACTATTTTCTGTGGGGAGTCGCTGGTCTACGCCGATAAGCCCGAAACGATATCGATGGCCGATATACGGCCACAAATGTTAGAAAAAGTCATGAAAAAGGTTAAAAAAATCACCTGGAAATAGACAAAAAAAAAAACGCTGGTATATGGTATATAAAAACTAAGCTTTGAATTTTTATCGACCAATATTCCAACCGAGTAATGTGTGTTCTAACCCATACTGACAAGAAATTGGACAATTCTTACTCTCAGGCAACGAAATAACGTATGGATAGTAGATTACTCCACAGAACAAAGTTACCCGGAGAGCGATGCATTATAAAACGAGCTTTTAAAAACACGCTGGCAGAATTTGGCCTATCGACGGTGACGAGTTATCAAGAAATTCGAGTTGTGAAATAAAAATTACATGTAATTTTCCGTCCTGGCGCTATTGCTAATCAATTTCATTCGAGTTATCAAAGTTCGACTGTATTTATGATCTCCATTCCCCACCGTCCAACCGTCCGTGTCAACCTCTAAGACGTTTAAATTTAAGCTACAAAGCTAAATTTTGCAATATAACCTCTTTTTGGTTAATTGTTAAGTGTTTTTTAATATGCTCGGTGCCACGCCCACTATATAGAAAAGACTGCTTTAAAGCTGTAGGCAGTTGAAGAAATAAAGGGTACCAAAATATGTAGACACTAAACTTCTTAATAAATTTGCCATAAAACGAGTGTCAAACACTCCTACTTTTTTAGGGCGTTTTTTAAAAACATAATTTTTATTAAAAATGTCTATAGAAAACGGAAAAAAAATGTATAGTAAGATATTTAGCCAATATTTTTTCAAGTTTTAACCCATACAAAGGTTTTGGCCTCGCACAGTTTTTGGAGGTGTTTTTTAAAAAATGAATATCATGTTCCTATGGCCCTTTCTCTTTGAGAAAAATAAGAATACTGTTCGCCCTTATCGGACTGTAGCGTTTGCTTATGTTTTCCTCGTTTTGTTAAAGGCAACCACAATCCATTTGTGGGTAACTAATAACCCAACAGTAGGGATGTATTTTCGAAAGAAAATTTGTTTTAAATTTGATGTAGCTCAGCTCCTTAATGAAATAGTTTCAAATACTCAGAGGAGATTAACATTTATTAAGTTATTGAAAATTTAAAAAAAAAAAACATTTTAGCCCACTTTGTAACTTAACTCTTAGAGCACGAATTTTCCAAAATTCCACCTATGCCAGTTTGGAAAAATCTTGGGCTAAGTCCCTGGAATCTAGGTGCGTGGCCTTCGCCTAAGGAGAAACCGTCATCTTAAGTATTTATTTCCACAAATCGACATATGCTTTCCCAAATGAACCTTGCTAAGCGTTGGGGAGTCAACGAGAGCGACGCATGAACAGCATTTAGTGTTCGTATACAGGGTGGTCCGGTTTGGGAAACAGATATTTTGAGATCAAAATTATACTAGAAAGTTTGGCCTACATTTAAATTCGAGTATTTCAGCTGCGGTTTCAAATGTATACTAAAACCATTACTCATAGCCCTACTTGATTCATCGATTTTTTTGCTATCCAATCATAGCATTCAAGTGTTGTGCAATTTTTCGCCTGGTAATTAACACCGCTTCTGTTTTGAGGTCATCTAAACTATAGACCGACTTCAGGTGTTGAAAATTTTTAATTTTATAGAGAAACAATGCAATTCTTCTACTTAAGTCTCAGTAAGCCGTTTTCAAATCATCCACCTATGTATATTTGTTCGAATCAACGCTCTTATATGGTACACTTCTGGTTTGCAATCAAATCACCTCTTCCGATTGGAATCCGAGTCTTGTTTGCTATATAAAACTTCTTAACCTTCGGTTGTCGCTGATCGTAAGCTACTTTAAATTCAGTGATTTGTAACAGCAACTGCGGTTACCCAAATGCAATTTGATACCGAAACACAACCTATTGGCCTACTCGCGCACTCGCCTAGTTATACAACAAAATGTATCTCAACCATAAACAAATAAAAATTGCAACCGATACGAATCCCCCGTTACTTCCTCTGCTTCCTCCATTGTTGCACTGTGCACTGCAACTGCAGAGTCGATTGCACTTCAAAACTATAAACACTTGCACAAAATTCAAATTGCAATTAGTCGCGTGAATTTTCAAAACCAAAACACACCACGCGCGAAAGCCCCAACGAGCAGCGGGAACAACAAAACGCCAACAACAGCACAGCAACAAAAATGCATTGCGCTGCAGTTTTCCGGAAATAATTCCTTAACAAATTATCACAACAATAGGCCGCCGGTACACGGCAACTGGAGGGAAATATCATTTTCCACTCGACATAAAATTGTTGCTAGTGTTTGGCGGGAGCGTGTTAACTTTTGAAGTTTTTTTTCCTCTTTAATGGGAGACTCGGCAGCGGCACTCGAGAGAAAATGCGAAAATGCATAATTTGCGTTAACTATTCCCTTGAAATTTACTTTCAAACGTAGTTTTCTTCTTGAATTTTTTTTTTCGTTTTTTTTTTGTTGTTCCCCTTTGCTGAAGTATTAAATTACATTCGCTCCCGACTGAAAAGAAAATAAAAACAACATGAAAACTAAACTGAACGAGAAAAGACGAAAGAGAGATAATTACGCTCGGTTACCCACGTAATATTCACATTCACATCGTATTGTGGTGGGTGGGAAAAATAGGTAGCTACCTACGAGCTACGAATTTTCCTTCCTCCATTTGCGGGGTAATTGTCTTTCATGAAAGCTTTTTCATTAAATTTCCCAGTGTTAGCTGGGGGGGTGGTAATAATAGTATTTAAATTGTGTTTAATTTGAAATAAAATAAAATTGTCTTATCAACATTAACACTGGAGGCATTTAGTCATTAGAAACAGTTGCTTTGTGGTAAATACGCTAACCCTGTCCACAACGAGGGGCTTCAAATAATTACTTGATTTACTGAAATTGTGCCGCGATTAGGTTTGTAGAAAAGCAAGACAACTTTGATGATTCAGACTAAGACCGAATGCACACGCGTGCATAAAATGCATTTTTTAATTATTTATTCATGGAAAAACATTCATAAAAGACTTTAAAAAAAGTTCGGGGTTTGTGAAAATGTAAACAATGACAAGAAATAATAATAAGTAAATAGATATATTAACTGAAATATTAATACGCAAGTTTCAACTTAAAAAAATATATATAAAGTTTTGCTAAAAATGAACCCAAAAATGACATATTTCATGGTCAAGTCATTCGGAGCAGTGAGAGTTAATTTTTAATTTAAATTAATTAATTGATAAAAGTTTGACTTATACTGTAAGATACAATATCTTTTTAAATAGCGCAAGGTTTAGTATTGTAAAAAAAATAAATGATTAACATTATATATAAAAAAAGATTTAATTTAATATATAAGTTAATGATTGATTTTAAGGGAAAAGAAGAAAACAAATTGCATTAAATAATGAAAATGTAATAATAAGCAAATGTAATCAGAAAAGGACAAGAGAAGAAAGAAGAAACAAAATATTACTAAAGGTTTATCATCAAAGCGCCTCAAAATATTGCATAAGTCTAACCCTGACCCGAGTTCTACATCCTACCATCCTTATGATTTGGTGGAGGAAATTTCACAACCGAATCGCGTGTAAACACAATGTACGATCCGAAACAAGGTCTAACGGTAGCGAAAAGGAGTTGGATCACCACTTTTAGTGGATCGAGGAAGCTGAATTCTATTACAAAGATACTGTGGTTTTCGTGTGTGCAGGATTTTATTGAGCAATATTTTATTTAAAAGCCAATAAATTTTCAAGAGTAATGCCATTCAATATTTCAGAATATGCGGAAATATGGTCATAGCTCCTTAGAACGAAAACATACCTTGCCACACTATTATAATACACAATGCTAAGTTTTCATTTGTACCTGCAATCGGATTAGTAGTGACTTAGCAAGTATCATTCTTGTTTTGGGTGGAGTTAATTTTTGGATGGTCCATAACATTCAATTTTCAATGGCATTTTATGTGATTTATCTATGTGAGCGTTGTGTTGTATACTTATTCCAGATTTGTCGCTGACTCAACAAACTGAATAGGCGTGTTATTGAGCAGTATTTTAACTGGTCGCTATAGTTCCTCGATGCTGCTGCTGATATGATAACAAACATAATTCACTTGGGTATGCAACATTTTATTCCTAATAGGATTAAAAGTATCAAACCTAAGGCGAACGCATGGTGTGAATGGTGTGACTTGAGCCGCAAAGGTGCTATCATGTTAAAAGAGGTGAGCTTTCGGTCTTATAAGGCCAACCCAACTGAGGAAAACCGAATAAAGTTTAAACGAGCCAGAAATGACTGCAATGCGTGTCAAATTCTCCTACGATCAAAAATTAAGGCAAAATAATACTACAAAGTCCCACCGGTAGTAAAAACTTTTGGTCGTTTGTTAAGAATATTAAGAATTCGGCCTCAACATATATCCCGACACTCATTTGCAATGACATTCCAGCTGGCAGCTCTTTGGATAAAGCCAATCTGCTTGCTGCTCATTTTGCAGCTAGCTTAACGCTACCAGATTGTGCTTTATCTCCCCCTGTACTCGAGCGCGCAGAATATACTATGGGATCCATTCATTTTCGCACTCGTACAGTGGAAAGAGTTCTTCGAGATCTCAACGTACATAAATCCGCTGGTCCAGATAGTATTTCCCCTATCGTTTTGAAGAGGTGTTCTTCGACGTTGGCAAAACCACTGCGTAAGCTTTTCTATCTGTCCTATTCTTCAGGGCTTTTTCAGAGAAGATTAAAAACAGCATTCGTTCAGCATGTCCCAAAAAAGGCGAATCTTCCCCTCCCTCCTCCTATCGACAAATTGCACTTACGACCCTTCTTTCCAAGGTCATGAAAACGCAGATAAATCGTCAGCTTATGAAATATCTTGAATCCTGAATCCCAACAGGTCCACTGGTGATTTGATGACTTCTCTAACCGAAAAGTGGTTAGAAATCTATTCACCACGGTGGTGAAAGCAAGGTCATTGCGCTTTATATTTCAAAGGAAGTTGACAGAGTTTGGCATCAAGCTCTCTTGTCGAAAATGCTTGCATTTGGAATCGATGATACCTTTATTCAATGGATTAGAAATTACCTTTCGGACCGTTCAATTCAAGTTGTTTTGGACGGTTTCAAGTCTGTAACTCACCAAATAAATGCTGGTGTCCCTCAAGGCTCTGTTTTATCTCTGACTCTCTTTCTCATTTTTATAAATGATCTACTCTCTGTTACTTCTCATTCTATTCATTCCTTCGCCGATGACAGTACCCTTACACATTCGTTTCCTGGGCAACATCCCTCATCTTCGGGCATTGAACTGGAACGGCAACGTATGTTAAGCTCATTATATTCCGATCTTGATAGCATTCTTGGGGGGGAATGTAATGCTTCCAAAACACAA
Organism: Ferdinandea cuprea; assembly: GCA_963576555.1. Taxonomy (NCBI): domain Eukaryota; kingdom Metazoa; phylum Arthropoda; class Insecta; order Diptera; family Syrphidae; genus Ferdinandea; species Ferdinandea cuprea. The sequence continues at coordinate 136,867,685 of OY754958.1, forward strand.
TGCTGTCTTCTGTCATTAAAGCGAAACCTCAATACTCTGCCATTATCCATGAATGGCACTTGCATCGCTGAATCCGAAAGGCTTTCCATTCTCGGTATGTGTGTTGAATACCACCTTCGTTGGAATGACCACATATTCGACATCGCCAAGAACGCTGCGAAGTATCTAGGCTTCCTAAAGCGATGCAAGAAATAATTTACCCCTTCTGATCTGGCTAGTATCTACAAAGCGTTTATTCGCCCAAAACTTGAGTACAACGCTAATATCTGGTCCGGTGCACCAATAACATATTTGGAGCTACTTAACAGAATTCACAGCCTATATTCAGTCGAACTCTGAAATTTAAGGATTCGTTCCTCTGCCGTACAACACGTATGTGGGATGCTCTACCTCACTCTGTTTTTTCTGACCATTACAATTTACAAACATTTAAAATCAATGTGCATCGGTTTCTCATTTCCCTCATTTTTCTAAACGCCTTTCGTCTAATCCCTCATTTTCTTAACGCCTGTTCTGTGTTACTATAATATTATAAGGGTGCTAACAATCCCTTTTGCACGTGCAAATTATAAAAAAAAAAGTAATTATGAAATTTGTAATGGATTTCTTGGTTGGATTTAAACAAAGTCCATTTGATTGGAATCAGTGCAAAACTTTACTAAGATCTTTATTTATCTCACATGCTCCATTTTCAATAAGTCCTAGAGAACAACTATACCGAAGCTGAACATCGTCAGCATACATTAAAAACAAGTGACGGGAGCTCATTGAGATATATGGTAAATAGCAGTGGTCCCAATATTGATCTCTGAGAGACACCTCTGCTAAGCGAAAGGAAGGCTTTTTATCATTCGCAACTACTGGTACCTAGAAGATAAATAGGAGGAAACAAGTTATATTAAAGTTGATACAAACTGGAAAGTGTCCCTTAGTTTTCTGCATCAAATACAGTAGTTGTCGATGGTGTAAAATGCTTTCAAGAAATCTAAGAGTGTTAGGAAAGTGACATGGTCGACATTCTCCCTTATTTCTTCAACAACATTTATAAGAGCCGTCGTACAGCTATGATGAGGGCGAAACCCAGATTGATTGAACATAACATGTCATTTCGATCCGAACTGTGCGTTGAGAATTTTTTCAAAAACTTTCGATAAAAAAGAAAAAATAGCTATTGGTCGATTCTTTATTTTTGGAATAGGGATGATCTTTACTCTTTACCAGCTGGCCGGAAAGACTCCAGTCATTAAAAAAATATTATAGAGATGGTTGGTGGATTTAAAGGTTAAAAGCGATTGACGTTGTAAAAGCTAGAACCATCATAAGAAAGGCTGTCAGCTTCCAACGTTGAGAAGATTGAGGTATCGACGTTATCATTTAACATTTCATTCAACTCATCACAGTCAATACTGTTGTATGAAATATTATTCACTTTCACATGTTACCAACACCTATAGCCGTTAGATTCATCCAAAGTCTGAAATATAAAACATAAATATAATTTTCCGATTTTCTGATGTCAATTAGGCTTTCCAGAATACCTACGTTGATTGATTGAAGTTTGTATACTTTCATGATTTTTAATTTAATTGCAACATTACAAAGATAGTTTAAATTATCCTGAGTTAATGCAGCTTGATCGTCAACAGATAGCAGTGCAAAACCTTGAGACCAAACTTTGGACATATGCTGCAGCAGCAAGGCGGCCGTCTGAATAAGAGAGTGTCAACTTCGGTCCCAATGACCATACGGACACGCCTCTATAGGCACACCAAGTACGGATTTGTCTTCAGCCAGAATTCCGGCAAGAAGTGAATGGGATGAGAAGACAGTTGTAAGAGAGGATTATATCGCCATATACACTGATGGTTCCGAAGTTGTGCCGACAAATCCCCTCGAAAAAAGCAAATCCTTTAGAAGCAACGACAACTGCAGCGTTTACAGGCGGAGATAGCAGCCATTTTCCAGGCTGCCGGGGAGCTGGCAAAAAACTGCTTTGTCAACAGGACCATCAGAATCTACTTACTCTAACAGTAAAGCGGCCATAAAGGCCATACAGTCGTATATGGTGATGGAATCCAAGAGCTGTGAATCAATGCAGGAAGTCGTTAGATAAGTTATCATCAGATCAGATAAAGGCATCACTGCCACTTGAATCAATAAGAAAACCGCTTAGCTCTATTCCGCGAAAAATCGAAATTCAGTCCTTCGGAATCGGCACTAAACTGTAAGTCCCCCCATTCGTGTCAAAAATATTACTACGCACACACAATGGTTGGAGGAGCTAGGCTTTAGGTCCTGAATTGGCCGTTTACGCCTAATATTTATTTATTTATTTTAGGGACGTATTCACTGCTGTCATCCGGATCCAACCCAAAAAGGCGCTAATTAGAGAGGATTATTGGTTGAGGGCCCAGGTTCACCCAAAACTGTTCACCTTAGTAAACATAAATGAAAGGTTGTCAAATTAGTTATTTTTGGCGTCCACTCATGATAGCAAATGTTGTCCTTCTTCCTATGGCTCAATTCTGTAGTAGGTGAACAAGTTAAAGTGCCAAAATTCCGATGTCCTACCTTTAGGTTTATAAAAAGAGACTGGAATAGACTGGAATTTTTTTTATATATATATATTAGTCAAAAATACAATATTTATATGCGAAGGTCAACTCTGATCATGGATTGGTTGGGTCAATCAGCATCAACTAAATATACAAGAATAAAAAAATGCATTAGCCCGTATTGGATCATTTAGTCAAGCCCGGATAAAGATTAAAAATTAAGTCATTAAACGATAATGAACACATGAGAGCTGCTACAATGCGTACGCAGAACAACAAGCAGGAATTCGCACATCTTCGTGTAAGTGCCTGACAAGCGGAAATCCAGCGAGTCGAAAAAATCTAAAGTTGGAGGGCACTAACCAACTCACCAGTGAGCCCCACTCAGATGATTGGAATCTCTCACTTCATTTACATTTAGGGTTAAAACCCACTTCATCTCTCGTCCAAAATACGCGAAACGACTTCTGGTCAAGAATTACCATTTAGACATTTGAATAAAATGATTGTCCGACAAATAATGGACGCACATGGGTTTTCCCTTTCTATAAAGGTAGGCAATGGTAGACTTTATTATTTTTATCTTTTTGTAACTGAGTGCATTGATTTTTTCAATGAAGAACTAGTCCCTCCGCCCAGTAGAGAAGAGGTTGGCTTAGCTATAAAAAAGCTAAAGAACAACAAGGCCGCCGGCTCTGATGGTCTACCTGCAGAGCTTTTCAAATACGGAGGTGATATTATGGTAGGGCCCATGCACCAAATCATCAACCAAGTTTGGGTGGAGGAAACCATGCCCGATGACTGGACCATCAGCTGCATATGTCCCATCTACAAGAAAGGCGATCCTATGTCTTGCAAGAACTATCGAGGCATATCCCTGCTTAATGTCGCATATAAGATCCTATCCAACGTACTGTGTGAACGTCTCAAACCTTTCTGCAACACACTAATCGGCACGTACCAGTGTGGCTTCCGGCCCGGCAGATCAACTGTAGACCAAATCTTCACACTAAGGCAAATCCTGGAAAAGACCAACGAATTTCAAGTCGAGACACACCATCTCTTCATCGACTGTAAAACCGCATATGACAGCATTTGACGTCAGGAGCTTTTTGTGGCGATGGCCGAATTTGAGATCCCGTCAAAACTGATCCAGATGTGTCGCAAGACACTAGATACCACGCGATGCAATGTGCAGTTTGGTAGCAGCTCATCTGAACTCTTTCAAACATGCACCGGATTTCGGCAAGGAGATGCGCTGTAGTGTGATTTCTTCAATCTTGTTCTTGAGCAGATAGTGCGCAGGGCTGGTGCCAGCACGGAAGGCACTATCTTCAACAGATCAGTCCAAATGCTGGGGTATGCCGACAATATAGATATCATCGGTCGATCCCAGCGTGCCGTGATAGAGGCTTTCACGGCTATTGAAGAACGGGCGAAAATAGTTGGCCTTGAAGTGAATGAGGACAAGACTAAATATATGCTATCAACAAACAAACAATCATCTGTCCACCGACTATTGCAAAATGTCACTGTTGATAGCAGCAACTTCGAGGTAGTTAAGGAGTTCATCTACCTCGGGGTAAACATCTACTCCAAAAATGACATCTTAGTGGAGATCCATCGAAGAATTACCCTAGGAAACCGCTGCTACTTCGGTTTGGCAAAACAAATGGGTTCAAAACTCCTAACTCAAAGGACAAAGTGCATGCTCTATAGAACCCTTATCCTGCCAGTTCTGCTATACGGCGCCGAGTGCTGGACGATAAGCAGGAAAGGAGAGTTAATACTGGGATCCTTCGACGGATATTTGGTGCTGTGTGCGAGGAGGGCGAATGTAGTAGTCTGGGTGTAGTCCGAAAAGCCAAAACTCGTCGACTACATTGGCTCGGCCACATCAAACGAATGGACAACAACGCTCCAGCCAAGAGGATCTTCGAATCCCAGCCCCCAGGTTCAAGACGACAAGAAAGACCGATCCTCCGTTTTAAAGACCAAGCCATCGCGGATGCCAGAGCGCTTGGTCTGGACAACTGGAAGCAGCGTGCTCGGGATCGCAGAGGGTGGAAGGCTGCCGTATCTCAGGCAGGGACTCTTCACGGTTCGGGAGCCAGTTAAGTAAGTAAGTAAGTAGTGCATTAATTTTATTTACATACCACATAGGTAGGTAGATATCTCTCGTTAAACTATCTCAGTTTTACAGGTTACATAATTTTCTAAAAATTTTAAAATTCACAGAAAACATTTTTTTACAAAGTATTTCTTGAAGTGAAGCAAGTAATTAAAAGAACTGAAGTGAAGTAAGTAGCGATTCGATTTCTATAGGTGCACCCACACTACAAAAAGTGGTTAGGTACCTCTGTAAAACTCTATAAAAATGATGGTTAAATAATTTTCACTTCTCTTGTTTGTTCCCCATTCTGAAACAATTCAAATTTAAGTAGTTGCGCGACTTTTTTTTTTTGCTCATTCTTATAGCGTCTTAATATTCTTCTGACCTATTTCCATGGAACAAATACAAATCATTCACGGCCAGTCATGTCGATGACATCAACTCTCCGTCAGCATGTTTACTCATATAATCAGATGCTATCTATACCGGTCCACACCTGCTTATGTCAAAACGCCGCACAACATACAAAGATCCTACATGACTATGAGTGCGGAATGCAAACAAATATAAATTACTAGCAGAGCGCGCGTTCCATAGTCTTTCGAAATATCACGACTACTCTCTTCGCCCTTGGAATTTTTCCAAAAAAAAATAAATCAGAATTATTTATTTCTTTATCTTGTTTTTGTGCTTCGTCAATGGGGATAACCAATCTGACCAAAAAAACCGGCTTTTACTTTTCGCAAATTCTTACTCACGAATGAAGGCATCTAGGTTACTTTGCAATATTACGAGGCTTCCATGCAAATCTAACTTAAATTATCCAATGAAAAGGGCACTCGGTTAGGGTATCTCTATCTCTGCATTTGAAACGGGAAATTGCCGCTTGACAAAATTAACGACAAGAGTACCAATATAAATAAAACAACAGACAAAAAAATAAAGCATCCCGTTTTGGTTCGTGTATCTAGAGATACAGAAACTCGAATTAACCGATTGCTTACAGCTATAAGTGCGTATTGCAACGCGCGTTGTCGTCGTTGTCTGATTTTTCCTGATTTACTGGTTACTCTCTCTCTCTCGTTCCCTCGATGCAACATCAACATCCATCCATTGCGCAACAAAAAAAAAACATCTTCGTCAACTTCTTTGCTGCAGTTTAACATGCAATTGCAGCTGAATTGTACGCGAGGAGTACTTTCTGTTTATATGTAACCGCCGCGCCGCCTTCCATAACACACAACCGGAGGTGCTCAGCTCACGTCTTGGAGTCTGGGTCTCTATTCCACTGGCGTTGGTGCATACACAGCGCACTGGCCATGTGATACTGAACCAAGTTTCCCTTATGGTCGTTTTTTTTTTCTTGTTCCTAGCACCCCTCTGGGTTAATCTGTGTACATCGCGTTCGTGTTACCCTCAGCTAATTAATCTAAATAAAGTAAATCGGTACTTGCCTGCAGCAGCAGCAGCAGTAACAGCGGCGACAAGAGTATACATGGTAGAAAGTATCGCACTGTATGTAGATACACACATAAACGGGAAGCAATTTAATTTGATTTTGTTTTTTATACATTACATACTTATGTGAGATACGCGAGAGTACTCCGTATTCATGTAGAGCTACTTTATTAGCTTCTGCTGTGGTACTTTCGAGTTGTACACTCTACAGAGGCATTTAAGGAAATTAACAGTCAGTCAGTGTGTACGAGTTTGTTTATTTATTTTATGCCTCGATTTGGAGATAAATTTACCATCGAAAAATGTATCTAAATTATGTCTAGTTACTCATCGAAAAAAGAAGTTTTACTCTGTTTTTGTTTTTCCTTCAAAATCGAAATCATCAAAGCATGTCTAGCGAAGCGAATTACAAGTTTATATATAACTCGCATCAAGGTTACTTTAAGATTTGAGGTTATTCATTTTATATTCAACCTAATATGTATTTAGTTTTTACTGGTTTTGAAGCTTGTTTTTGGTATGCGACTGGTTTTTATTAAGCTAATTAATGTATATTAATATTTTTATTTTTTATTTATCAGATGAATAAATAAAAACAGAATCTGCTGACTGCGTCAATCGAATCGCCAGAGATGAAGTGGACACATTAGTATCTGGATTTTTTTTTTAATATTTATTGCCAAAAAAAAATTATTTATAGACAAGAAAAGTGGCGGATATTCAGTTTTAAATACTCACATCTGTTTTTTTTTTCGGAAAAAAACTATAAACTCAAGTTTTTTTTTGATATGTTTTTTTAATTTTTCAATTTTATTAATAATCGCATTTAATGGATTCTCAAATAAAAATTGTCACACTTTACACAAATCATGTACCAATAAAGAATTTAGTGCCAAGGTAAGTCACAAGCAAGGGGATACAATTTAATGTATGGAAAGCCATGTTTAAGTCAAGTGAAAGTGAAATTGACATTTCAAAGCCGGGGTTACCTGTCGTAGTGCAATATGATGGTACCTGAAGTAGGTATTTTAGTATACAAAAGAACTGAAAAGTGTCACATTAAGTTAGGTTAGGTTGAAGTGGTTGTCGGCATAAGAACCGAAACGAACACTTAGTTGGTCCCTTATGATACGACAGGGATCTAGTTGAACCAATTCTGACGAAGCGAAGTAGAAACTTGATGTCAATGTTTGTGAGATCACTTGTAAAGGGTTTTTCTTTAGAGGTATAGAACTTCGAATTGAAATAAAACACAAGAAAATCGTTTTAATGTCCATCAATTTGGCTTTATTGGAAGGATAATTTTATGACAATTTTCAACAACTTTTTTAAGCATTTGAGGCTCTACGTCGGCAATAACGCCACGAATGTTGGTTTCCAAGTCCCCTAACGTAGGCGAGTGACTTCACATATCCCCAAAGAAAATAATCCAATGGTGTCAAATCACACGATCTTGGTGGCCAATTGACAGGTCCATTCCGCGAAATTATGCGTTCATCGAATGTTTCCTTCAATAAATCGACTGTGACATGCGCTGTGTGGCATGTAGCTCCATCTTGTTGGAACCACATCTCATCCACATTCATGCCATCAAATTCGGGAACAAAATAGCTGACTCTCAAGCATCATTTCGGAAGAAGTATGGCCCAATGACTCCACCAGCCCATAGAGTCAGTTTTTGTGGATGTAATGGCGTTTCAAGGGTCTCATGTGGATTCTGTTCACTTCAAATGCGGTAATTTTGCTTGTTGACGTAGCCACTCAACCCAAAATGAGCCTCATTATTGAACAAAATTTTGAAAATTAAAAAAAAAAAAAACAATGCAAGCGTTGTTCATTTGTCAACCTGCTCATGATGAAATGGCAAACCAAACTGAACATAAATGACATTAGAGTTGCCAGATTTGACCACAAAATATCAGCTTTATCTCTATTCGAAAAACCAACCTCTAAAAAACACCCTTTATCTTCGTAGAAGAAGGCTCCAAGATAAAGCTTCCTTTTTCTGAAGAGAGCAGGGCATGTACAAAGCAGGTTAGAGATCGTTTCCTCCTCCTCTTCGTCCATACAACTTTTGCAAAAGTCGTTCGAGAATGCGCCAAGTATTGTTGCATGTTTACCATAAGACAGTGTCCAGTGATGACACCTATTGTAGTGCCTATGTTCGTCTGCTTGGAGAGATCACATTCTTAGAGCGTTTCAGATCCAGCTTATGCCAGCTTAGTGATACCAATTGTCCACCTAAAGTTTATTTCCTCCAAGGCAACCAGTTTTAGCGATAATTTACAAGTAGCGAATGGTATACCTATCTCTCCTTTATCAGGTGAGAGAAGTAACTTAGTTCCCAGTTTAGCGAGTTCATCAGCCTTACAATTCCCAGAAATGTCTCTGTGCCCCGGCACCCACCAAAGGTGAATGTGGATCTGCTTCGACATCTCCTGAAGAGACGATCTGCAGTCTAGGGCTAGTACAGAGGTTGCAGAGACTGTTTCCAAGGACTTGATTGCCGGTTGACTGTCCGAGAAAATGCTGACATCTCCTGAAGAGACGATCTGCAGTCTAGGGCTAGTACAGAGGTTGCAGAGACTGTTTCCAAGGACTTGATTGCCGGTTGACTGTCCGAGAAAATGCTGATGTACTTCGAGGATATCACGATACAAGCCTCATTAATAATAAATAAATTTAAATGCATGTAGTATTCGAAAGGAATGATAACGATAACGACGACGAAAAAACATACCTACCAATGCACAAAATACCATTGAAGAAGCAAATAGAAAAGACAAAACAACACAGAATTAGAGAGTAGTAAATGAACGTCCATCAAGACACACGGGCATTGTCACTCCGCACGCATAGCTATTATAATTCATTTTGAACTAAACATAATAAGAATGTTGAATCTGCGGTATTTTATTTATTTTGAAAAATACTCCCCGCAAATACATATACCTAACCCATATTCATAGTTTCTACTCGGATGAAGGGGTTCGACAAGAATAATATGAAGAGCTTTAGTTGAAAATCAAAATGCACAAAAGTTTCTAGATACGTTATGACGAAATAACCTCTCTATTGGCTTTTATACTTTTACTTTACTCGTCAAACCCTTTAATTGTATGCCCATTTTAATGTGGTCACGTAGAAATCCTTATAATTGCCTAACAAGATTTAATTGTTAATCAATTAATTAATTAGACTATAATGAAACTAAAAATGGTTTAAAAACGCATTAACGTGACACCCGGGTATCAAGAACCATAATACTAAGTGCTGAAATACCTACTACTACCACCACACGGTAGTACCTACTGATATTTGTAGGATCCGATATAATTTTGACAGATGTAAAGGGTGATTTTTTAAGAGTTAAGTTTTTCAAGTTGGCAGCACTGGTTAGTAATGGCGTCCAAACGTCATTTGTCAAAGTGAACAGTTTTCAGAATTCAAAATTCGTGCTCTGTGAAAAATGTGAAAATCCGCTGTTTTATCGACGTTCCTCTAAGTGGGCAGGACCGCATGCTGCCTGTGATGCCTCGTAAATACTTTAATGGCTTAAGATTTGATTACTCTTTTCCCAGCTTAATTATTATCACTATAGAGAGATAGGTCCAGTAGTTGATTCTTGGTTGTGTTCCACATTTTCTGAAAATAAACTTACTTCTAAACCCATTTTTGCCGCCTCTGTACTGATACTTGCAAACGCACCAGTGACAGCTCGCTGTGTTCTGCCAATGATGTCGATGTCGTCGGCGTAAGCAAGTAAATAGTTGCACAGACTTTTGGAAAATTGTGCCCCTGGTGTTGGCTTGCGAGTTTCGCACAATTCTCTCAAGTATGATGTTGAAGAAGTTACATGACAGCGCATCGCCTTATCTAAATCCTTTTTTGACATCAAAGGTCTCGGTGAGATTGTTTCCGACCTTAATGGAGCAGCGAGAGTTCTCCATCGTCATCCTGCACAATCTGACGAGTTTGGCAGGTATGCCAAAACTAGGCATGGCTCTGTATAGCTCGTCTCTATAAATGCTGTCATATGCGGCCTAAAAATCGATAAAAAGATGGTGAGTATCGATCTGGACTTCTTGGGTTTTTTCCAGGATCTGCCGAAGTGTGAAAATCTGGTCAGTTGTGGACTTACTGGGCCTAACACCGCACTGATAGGGTCCAATCAGTTCGTTGACGAATGGTTTCAGGCGTTCACACAGCACGGCAGACAGGATCTTGTATGCGATGTTGAGGAGACTTATACCTCTATAGTTGGCGCAGTTAAGAGGGTCTCCTTTCTTGTGGATCGGGCAAACAATGCTGAGGTTCCATTCATCAGGCATACTTTCCTCTGAGCAAATCTTGGAGACGAGCTGGTGCATGCTCTCTACCAAATCATCTCCCGCTGCCTTGAAAAGTTCGGCAGTTAAGCCGTCCGGCCCGGCACGGGCGTCTAACACAGGAACTTCCTGATGGAGGGCAATCGTTTTTTATTTTAAATCTTAATGTCGAAGCCTTAATTGCTGAACCTGCCAGTTCCTGCTTTTAGCAAAGCGAAGATGGTTGGCTACGCCAATTTCACTTTAATCATCCAAGCGGAGGATGTATATGCCTAGCATAGCCAGATTCTGACAAAAGCCACACAATTCGAATGAAGACGTAAAAGATCAGTCATATCAATTTTGTGGAGAGATGAGCTGCACCCTATGGATCGCTGTGAGCGAACAAAGTCCAATTATGAGCTTTGTCTGCGAAAAGCGTCAAGTCCCTCATTATTGCTTATGGCCTCCTACATAAATTTGATACCAGTAAAGCCGGCTTTAATATCAGCTTGGCTGTCTGATCATATGCACAAGACAGCGCCATTCACTCTTCTCCTTAATAGGATATTCGCAGCGAAAATCTCTACTTCAATGGCAGTTATTTGTCTACCAAAGAATATATAGGGTAGATTCCGGCAGTTGGTTGACGATAGTATAACTCGGCATAAAGCCGATCTATCCTTCTCTGCTCCCTTTTAAGCGGTTAGAAATGGAAATGGAAGATAAACAGAGAAAAACTTCTGCAACATTCTACGGCACGGCCAGAAAATAGAACCAACAATGTTTAGAGCTGATGCAATACGCTCGGAAAGAATTAGTAACTTCCGTTTGCAATGAAAAAATCGTCATCAGCGTATCTGATAGCAGCGTGGCTCTTCCTATCAAATCTTCTCAATAAGGAGTCGACCAAAATATTTCACACGATGGCGGAGAGCAAACCTCCCCGAGCAAAACCTTTGCAAGCTTTTGCGACAGCCCGCTACTGTTAGCTAGTCGCCACTATTGGTGAGTCCACTACAGCCAAGGAAGTGAGTGTCCATCAAAAAATTAACTGTTTCTTCTTTTGAGTGGGAAAGAGTAACTCTTTCTTTCTTTATGTGACTTTAAAACCCTCCTGAGATAAGACAGCGTAGAATTTCACCAATAATAGGATCTGAACTTAGGTCAAAGATAACCTACCGATGATCCGGAGTATCATCTCTTGCTACTCTCCATCCCGAAAAAATACCAAAAGCCACAGCGTTGGCGAATGTTACTCCTACCTAGTACCTAGTGACAAAGGTTGTATAAAGGTGTATTAAGCTGAGTATACGGAAGGAAGCTTAAGAGAGAATGACCGTCGGAATTTTATATCAGATTTTCCTCAAATAGGGTGGTGCACCTTTACGTCCATACTGACAATCGAATGTAAATTATCTTCTCGAGGAAAATTAACTAACTCAGCCGATAATAGTGTAGAAGTAATTCAAACGGTAAATATACAGCGAAACCTCACGTAAATCAAAATTGAATATGGATACCTACAGGTTTTAGAACTACACTCAGACATAAGACTAGCGCCTCGGCCTTTTACTACGTAAATGCACCTACGAGTATTGCTTCTCCCAGGTCTTACGAAAATGGACCCTGGTCTCCTTGTCTGATTGACTGTCAGTTTAGACTCCTTACTCGCAATTATCATTAGTTACATGACAGTGCAAGTTATCAGCCATTTTATGCGTTAACAGCCCAAACATAAAACGAATAGTGAACCCAATCAAATGGTGAATGATTTGTCCTTAATCCGACCCGAAAGCCAACAATGCAGCGTAAATTCTAACGAAAGCAAAACATGGTCCTATTTTTATAAAGGGTGTTTTAGAGGTTGGTTTTTCGATTAGAGATAAAACTGACAATCTGGCAACTCTAATGTCATTTATGTTCAGTTTGGTTTGCCATTTCATCACGAACAGGTTGACAAATGAACAACGCTTGCAAATCGTGCAAATTTATTTCGAAAATAATGGTTCAGTTCGCGAAGTTTCATTGCAAAATTTTGTTCAGTGATGAGGCTCATTTTGGGTTGAATGGCTACGTCAACAAGTAAAATTGCCGCATTTGGAGTGAAGAGAATCCACATGAGGCCCTTGAAACGCCATTACATCCACAAAAAATGACTGTTTGGTGTGCTCTATGGGCTGGTGGAGTCATTGAGCCATACTTCTTCCGAAATGATGCTGGACAGTCAGTTACCGTTAATGGAGACCGGTATAGAGCCATGATAACCGACTATTTTGTTCCCGAATTGGATGTCATGAATGTGGATGAGATGTGGTTCCAAACAAAGCGGCGCTACATGCCACACAGTACACGTCACAATCGATTTATTGATGGAAACATTTGATGAGCGCATAATTTCGTGGAATGGACCTGTCAATTGGCCACCAAGATCGTGTGATTTGACATCATTGGATTATTTTCTTTGGGTATATGTGAAGTAACTCGCCTACGCCAACAAACCAGAAACGTTAGGGGACTTGGAAACCAACATTCGTGGCGTTATTGCCGACGTAGAGCCTCAAATGCTTAAAAAAGTTGTTGAAAATTGTCATAAAATTATCCTTCCAATAAAGCCAAATTGATGGACATTGAAATGATTTTCTTGTGTTTTATTTCAATTCGAAGTTCTATACCTCTAAAAAAACAACGTTTATAACTTTTCAATTTTAACTCATGATTCCTCCAAAAGAGGAACTACACTCCTCCAGATTTCATTATGATAAGCGATTTGAGCTGTATATATTTTTAAAATCACACATTATGCTTCCTGGTTTTCTTTAAAAGAAAATCATCTTCGAAGGGAAGAAGTCAGAGAAGTGAGTACAAGAAAAGATGACTAACGAACACACATACTCGAAGTTTTCCGCCGCAAAATGAAAAGCTAAACTCAAATAAAATTTCGGATCACCAGCGCTTCTTCTGTGTTTGTTTTGAAAGTTCCTTTCATAGCCGCGAAAAATTTAACAAAAAACTTAAACAATTTTAAAGATTTGCGAGGATTTATTTTGATAAATTCACCGCCTAGAAGTGTGATGAGTGTATTTTGTAATTTCAGTAATAAATTATGGAGACATTTCTTGTGAATAAAAATTATCTGCAAGTGGATTGTCAAACCTCTTCTAAGACGACCAACACGCCTCAAAGCGATCGACATTTTTATTCACCAACTGTGTCAACTTGCTGTCAACATGTCAAAATTAGCTTCGAAAAAAAAATCAATCGCCTTTCTCGTATACACATTCGACACGGAAATTTTTTATGCCAAAGTCAACCCTAAGCAATAACTGTTAGTTATTGTGCCAGTTGCACCCCTGTGGGAAAGCAATTTACACTTTTGAACAAAAGGGAGTGTGTCAACGCAGTCTAGCCGGCCATAATAATTTTTCAAAAGGTTTGCAAAATAGAGCAAACAAAAATGCAATTCCATACTTTAGCAACGAGACAATCGATAGCCTTAAATCGTCGAGCCTTTTGAGGTGGAATAAATAATAAAGTAGAAATCTGCTTGTGTCACGTGTCCGGTGCACGTCACGAATGTCCTCTCCTGGGCATATTTTTTCATTATTTTGTTTTAGTTTCAACCCCAAATGAAATAAAAATCCACAAAAGGGACTTTGAAACGACCATAGAAATGTGCTTAGGGTTGCACAAAATATTTCCCCCATCGCCATTTGCTGAAGGAGTATACTTAAATCGTCGGTCTCCCCATTTAGCAAAATACCTCATCATCATCTTTGTCGCCCATATACACCTAGGAACAGTGTTAATCCTTCTATTGACCGTACAGCCATCAGCGAAAATGAGGGAGAGATACTTCTGTCCACAACTTATCCTTCAAAGGAATGTGAAGGTATTACGACCAATTCAATTACCTGGGTGCTGCAAAATTCCTTCAGGGTTGATAGAAGAAAATCCTTAAAACAAACTGACATCGATTTTAGGACTAAAAATCCCTTACACACACATGGACATAGTATTAGTATCTATTATATACCTACTATGTCATTCTGTCTGTGCAATCTTTCAATTTCTTCACATCCTTTGTCTGGGTTATTGTCCTCTAGGGAATGCGTTACAATATGTACCATGTGGATGATCGGATATGCGGCGCACATGCTCGCTCTTAATCCTAATCCATGTGTGCAGATACGATAACTCTGCTTGCATTTTCTATTTGGCTAATTTTGCTATAAGCATCTCTCAGGATCAAGGTCAAATCGATTTTTATATTTTCAAAAAAAAAAATTTACCACTTTCGGTTGATTGGCATTTGGGGTGATGGTGGCAGACTGTTTGCTTTCGTTTTCGATTTCTATTCCGGGTAAGGGTGGCGGAAGATTTACACTCTTTTGCATTTTTTTTTTCAATGCACAGCCGGAAGAGCGAACCCTTGCATTTGGAAAGTCCCAGGACAAATTGATTTTTATCCTTTTTCGTTTATTTATTTCGGTTTTTTATATCTTTTACTTTTGACTCCTCAGGGGGTGCGTTTTTTATATTTTTTTTGAACGCCTCTGGGTTACAAGGAAAGTGAAACCAATTTTATAAACAGCTCGAAGCAATTTAGAGATAAATAATCGAGTTTAGATTTCATTTTTTATTTTTCATTAGAATCGTTATTCAACGATTTTATGGGTAGTACGAGTATGTTTTCTTTTGCGGGGGGGTTCCATCAACAATTACATGGATTGAAAGGCGATTTTATCGTTACTTTATTTAGTGGAGGGTGGAAGGGAGTAGTGTTTAGCGAGGTCGTGGATTAATATCAATTTGCTTCGCTGATTTGTTCTTAATGCTTTTCAGTAAGCCCCCAGGGCAACGGGTCATAGAGACAGAATCGCTGAGGTTTATAATTGAGCTCGAAATTGAAAAGGTATTTGTTTTGTTCGTGGGTTTACAGAAATAGTCCTTTGGAAAGAATTTCTCCTTAATGCACAAATAGAAACTTTATTCTGACAGCAGTATTTACTAAAATTTAGTGCAAGTTTCCCTTTGCCTTCTTATTTCAAGCAATATCGTTTTGGTACGTTTTTAGTCTGGTTTTTGAAAAAAAAAAAATATTCCTTGGAAAAATGTTTCAATTCAATCATTTTAAGAATTCAGAAGTAAAAAGATATGCAATATATTTGATAGCTCTTCCTATATTTAATTCATTTATTTAAGTCACTATGGATTCGCAAGCATTCACTGTTTAAATTTGCATTCAAACGCGTTGCTTAAAAGTATTTTTTTTTATAATAAACGCGCACTAAAGGGATTTTGAATACCCTAATACTGAACTAACACAGTGCGGGCATTAGGGAAGTGAAGGATTAGAAAAAAGGAGATACCGATGTACGTTGGTTTTAAATGTCTGTAAACTGTAATGTGAGGGTAAAAGAGAGCGTGCTAGAGCATTCCACATTCGCGTTGTACGGTTAAGAAATGAATCTTTGTATTTCACTGTACCTCCGTATACAGGCTTGATTGTAAACTGATGTGCATTCCTATAGCATGACGAGTATTGCGGTTGAATTGCTGTAGAGGTGGAATGCAACTGGCTATTTCATTTGAGCACTTGTTGTGGAAATACCGATACAATAATGACAGGCAGGAGACACTACGACGATGATTAAGAAAGTCAAGTGATTTCACGATGTCTCGATCGCGTTATACTCAAGTTTCGGGCGAATAAACGCCTTTTAAATTGTTGCCAGATCAGAAGGGGTGAAATATTTCTTGCATCGCTTAAGGAAGCCTAGACATTTCGTTCTTGGGGACGTCGAATATGTGGTCATTCTAACGAAATTTGTCATTAACGCACATACCGAAGATGGAAAGTCTTACGGTTTCAGCGATGCAAATGCCATCCATTGATAATGGCAGAGTATTAGGGTTTCGCTTTAATGACAGAAGCATTAAATCTTATTAAGTTATTTACTGTATTTACGTCACGTCACAAAAACATTGAAATTCGTTTATAAAAGAATAATTGGTTCAATATAATAAGTTTTTACGGAGTTCAATGGAATATCTTTGTTATTGCCCGATTTGTTCTGGCTTTTTTTTTCATAGAGTTGGCGTTTTCTAGTATTTTTAGGAGCTGGACTTCCCAGATTTCTACACGGGTACAATACATTCATCAGTTGTCAATTTTGTAAGACAACCTCATATGATAGCTACCATAATACATTCTTGCCGAATTTGAATAGATGTTCGGCGACGGCTTGTTTGAAATCAAATAGAGCCGCATAAGTTATTTGATTATTCCATTGTCAGAGAAAGGAAGAATTCACTGCATACATGTCAACCATATGAAAAAATATGTTTTTTTAACATATCCTTGATTGCAAATTAATTCTATATAGACCCAGCATTCCAAACACAATTCAGTAAGTATAGCCACGAATGCATAGAATACCATTTTTGGTCTCATAGAAAAAGCCGTAAAATAAATTTTTATTATCACAAATAACCAAATCAAAGTTCTCAAAGTTTTCACAAGTGAAAAAGAACTTTCCCTTTCCTTTTTTTATTTTTTCAAATAAAAAAAATTTATTTAAAAAAATTACTTCCCCACACTGAGTTGAACTTCAACCCGGCACTTGGAACAATGATTTTATTAGTGAGTAAAGTTGTATTGTAGATTTTATTTTTTTGTACATCGTGGAATATAAGGGAAATAAACAATGTTAAATTTAGCGAACCATAAATGGGCTTGTATGCGGTAGAGTGTTAAGCGTTGATTGCATTCAATGACTTTTTAAAATTTAGATGCATTAAATTCTAGTGACTTAAAAACTACTTTAATTCATGCAGAGCAATCGACTTAAATCATTCTTAAATGTACATTAAATATTTGCAACTGTTTCGTCTTCTTCAAAAGTTGGCACGCCGAATAGCCGGCTAGTGGTGTGTCTGGACCGTGGTGTCTTGTGAGTTAATCCACTAAGTTGTTGATATATTGCCGACCTAGATTTGAGTATCTATTGCCATTTTTGTTAAAGGCTGAATTGTTTGACCAGTCTAAGACCTCGGCTTTTCTCTATTCCCTATATTCCCTATATATTTTATTAGCCTAATTGATTCTTATTTGGAGGAACAGCAGAAGTGTTCATAAAGGCACTTTCTGAACCCTTTTTAAATAGTTCGTCCGCAATTTCATTATCGTCAATATTCTCATGTCCAGGAAACCACCACAGTTTGATCTTGTTCTTTGATTGAGGATCTTTAAAGTATGATTTGCGAACTAAGGGCTGCATGACTCTCTGGGAACACATGAATATTTGCGTCTTTTTATACCCTGTTCTAAAGACACATAGTTTTTAACACCCCTTAATATTAAGTATGTATGTATGTTTATGATCAGGACCAAATCCTAAGACTATTTAGCAATGTCCGTCCGTCCGTCCGTCCGTCCGTATCAACTTTTGAGGCCTTTAAATTTATGATAGAAAGCTGAAATTTAGAGCATATACTCCTTAGGGTCCCGAAATGGTAAAGTGTTAAAAGTTTTTAAATCCGCCCACTGCCACGCCCACAATTTAGAAAAAACCGTTTTAAGGCTTAAGTTAGAGAGATAGAGTATTGGAAAATGTAGGCACTGCCCTCCTTTATAAGTTTGTCATATAAAGTTTTTGTCACGCCCACTTTTTGGAGGCGTTTTTTCAAAAAAACATTTTTTTAATAATAGAATGAAATTAAATGCTATCCATCATCTTCTTATTGCTTTTTTCTTTGGGGCATATATGGATATGGATAGGGTATCATACTGTTCGCCCTAAGCGGACTGTAGCCTTTCCTTATTTTTCTTTTATATATTTGCTCTGGCAACTGCCCACTGCGTCCTTATATGTCCACTTGTAAGGAAAAAGAATGTGTTTTTTTCTCCACAGAGAGAAGCATGGGTTAGCATTAGCAATATCCCACTAAACTGCCTAAACGGCCTAAATTGGTATACGGCTGGCTCAAAAATAAACTCGGGGGTGGTAGCCGAAAAAAGTAACAGTGTTATTTCGGGCAGAGCTCCATGACATAAAGCAGTGCGCATATCCAAAGTACAACTCAGGAATAAAAGGCGCCAACATCCATATATTCCGGACAGACAGCTATAAAAGCCCATAGCTCACCCACTATTAACTCTAAATCAGTATTGCACTGCTTTGACACCCTCAAAAACAAAAACAAAATATTGTGAATTCAAGGTGACGAAAACGCCGACGAACTTGCCAGAAAAGGCTCGGAAAATCCTTTATAGGATGCGAAACATTCTGTGCAATATATTAATCAGCGGTAAATTGGGTTCTAAGAAACTGGAAACACAACAAGTATATCTAACATTGGGAAAATGTTTTAGGTCACAGACAGACTAAAAAAGGTCAACTAACCTTTGAAAAACGATGCCAAATAATTACTAAATATACCAAGGCACGATATGAAAAATGTAATAAATGTTACAGGCCCCCATAAACTGCGATATAACATTCATAAAGTACACAGGAAATCGAAGGAAATTTTGTTTAGGAAAATAATAAGCACCGACAACATAAAGAATTGTTCCGCTGTTAATATCTTCAGCTACATTAGGAAAGCAGCGGTGGTACTCACCTAAGTATACCTCTGACACCAATCACGATTTTTTAGGTGACGTGCATATAAAAAAAATCCAATAAGATGATACGTTATCTTACTAACCGCGTAAAATAAAAACAATATATTTATTTTCAATGATAGAAATATAGTTAGTAAGTCTCTTGCATAGCGACATTGTTTAGTTGCTTTCTATGAAAATGTCTTTCTGCTGTTTTCCTGACCTCAAGTATCAATATGTACGGCTTTATTCGTCCTTTGGAATCAAGATAATCGCCGTTAATCACACAGAGCGTAGTGCGTATTTTCTTTTATCTGAGAATTCGTTGCGGAAATTCCATCTGTCCCTAAAGGTCAACTTACTTATTATCCTAATGAAAATTTGAAAAAACCATCCGTGCTTGTATTTTAAAAAATCAATTACAAGTAATTGATAATGCAATTAAAATTACACTTTGTAGTTGAACATTTTATATAATTAGTGTAATTAAGGTGTAATTGAAATGTAATTGAATATTACTAATTTATATATATTATTTAATTTAGTAGGAATTACTATTAAGGACTCAAAAAAAAAAATTAGTTATAAACATTTCAATTACTTTCATTGAATTCTAATTACATCATCAATTACATGTAATTAAAATTATATTTCTAATAACAATTACTCAATAATTTACGTGTAATTGAATTACATTACCAATTTACTTTATTTGGGCTGAAATGTTATTAGCTTTTTAATAACACAGTGGCCGTACATGCCTCTACTGTTGTATAAGGATCTCTTGCTTGCTGTCTGTCTTTCTGTTCTATCAGTGTTAGTAATTAACACGATGCGCAAATATTTAAGAATGCTTAGTGGATGAGATTCAAAATTCGCCAGTTCCATCTTAAAAGAAACTTGAACGGTTTTAAGCCTAATTTAAGAACTTTTAATATAGAAAAAAAGAGATTCACTTTTATGGCTTCATGCAAAATGCCCCACATCTAGACGTCTACACAAAGAGAGTGTCTACTTTTTAATTAAGGCGAATTAAATTTTAAAAATAAAACATGTTCGTCGTAACGAATTCCATGCCCTGGTGGCATTTTGTGCATGTACAATCGGCAACCATGTCTTCGTCGTATGAAAACAAAAAAACGGCGTAAAATTAATGCAAGCATCCACATGGAATTCGCATTCGTAAATAAACTTTCTTAAATATGAAAAACTCCTTTTTGCCGGATAACCCAGAGAATTTCTACCAAAAACTGGTTTCTGAACGCGAAAACCCAGTCGAAATTCCCCAAACTTCCCGGCAAGCGAACGGATTTCCACACATTGTCTGCTCCCCCACCCATCGAAACCATGTGCCTTGCAGCCAAAGCTGAAGTTAAAGGTTAAATATTTGCATCACTGCCTTTGGATGATCTATCGCAGTCTCCTCCGCTTGCGGAGCATTCCCTCGTGTCATTGTATCCACATTCCGCAAACACATGTGTACGTTTTATCCGCCTTCCACGCCAGAAGATACAAAATCTGATACACACAGTGAAATTGTGAAATGGTGAAATTGATTTAGGAACGATTGGCTGACTCGACTTGCTGGCTGTCATGATTCCCTCGGTACGAGTATTATAGAGATATGCATGCTTGCTTCGATGCCTGTTTGGTATAATCACGACGCTGTTGCCGGACAAAAACTTTCACCCGACCGACTGTATCCAAAGGATATTTTTAGTTAGTGCATCGGTGGAGACTTGCCATCATCTACCACCAGTACCAGTCAACCCGGTCAACCCCTCCTGGCAATCATCCCTTCTACACGAGATCATGAGTTCTATTTTTGTATTGCATCATTGAATATTCATGAAGGATGTTGATTTTTGTTTTTATATTCTCCCGTTCTTTTGATCTGTTTTTTTTTTTGTTTTGGAACTCAGGATACTGTCTGTGGCATTGAAGAAGGATTCTCTTTTTCGGTTGGAGCTAATGGAGGGTTGCACCGATGCGCGGGTGGTGTCTGCTAAAAGCTTTTTCCACTTGACCTTTTCCCCCCGATTAAATAAGGGAAGATATCTCGTGGGTGTGGAGGTCACGTCACGCCTTCGAATCGGGTCTTGTTAATTAATGGAAAAAGGTAGTTTTCTTTTTTTCGATGGTTTAACTGGTGTTGAAACGGGGTAATTGCAAAGCCATACAATAATATATTCAACTACCCAGGGCTTCAGCTGAGCAAAGAGCACAATCAACCAGTTGCCTTTGGTCATTGCAAATTTATGGATCGCCTGAAGGTAATTGTTTGCACTTTGAAAAACCATCTTTAGGGTATTAAGCATTTAAATGAACAAAAAATAATTGCTTTTATGGATTTTTTTTTCTGTTTTTTTTGTCAATGCCATCTTGGTGAATACTGGAGGCGCACTTGTGAAGAACAATTGGTCACAAGAGGTGAAATCTGACTTTGGGAAAGGGAATTGTGTTGAGATGTTGAGTTGAGTGCGTTATGAGCATCAAAGAGAAATAGGTACTAACTTTGTATGTTTTTATTTTTAATTAAGTGGTGGAGGTTTTTCGGTTTTTTTTTTTTTTTTTGCTAACCTCACTTATGTATATATCGGGGCCTGCTTGATGGAGCATTGTTTAACTTGCCCGTCTTTATTTTGTTTGTATAACTGAATTGGAATTATTTAATACGTTTCTTTTTCTTTCTTTTTATTTCAGGTAAGCAAAATTGATTTACGAATAATATGTTGAAGAATAAGCTTTAATGAAAGAAAGTTGGTAAGTGAAAATCATGGACTTGGACGGGGTAGGCGGTGTATTACTTTGAAAAGTGTACTCTTCAAGTGGTGATTCAACTATACTCTTAAACTTGATGTCACTATAAAAATATGTGATTACATTGTTATGGCGATAATGGTTATTGGAAGGTTGATGTATAGTGATGACTTGGCTAGACCCGTCATAATTTAACTTAAATTCATAAATTCTAAGAAACTTCGTCATTGAAAATTGGTCATCGAATTAAAAGGTCTGGGATACGAGGAAGCCTTTACGTAAAGCTCACGTCGTCATAAAATTGGAACATGACTTGCTCGGTTGATCTTGATATCAACAAACCACGTCAGATGCCATTTTTAAATAATAATAAGCGCGAAAAAGTGACGTCTGGATCATTGCATCAAAAACAGCTTTTAATTGTCATAAGTGACCGGGAGGCGTGCAGATATTAGTTGTATAAATGATTTTTACAGGCTTATGCCGCTTCAACCCGAAAAGACGGTTTTTTTTCCAGCGCGGGACTGCCCCGTTACTCATTATATAGCGGGGTCGCCTTGAAACTTAGCCCACTCTACCGATTATTATTCAACCTTTTGGTTAAAGCTCTAAACGCTTAAACGCGTACAGTATAAGCGCGCTGTGTTGCTCAAAATGGTAAAGTTTTCGGCATTTTGGAGCATACTTACTTACTTAAGTGGACCTGGGGCTCAACCAGGAAGCTTCTCCAGCCAGCATGATCTTTGTCCAGCTGTCTCCAGTTTGGCACGCTAAGTTGGTTAAGGTCCCTTTCAACTTCCGAGCGCCACCTAAGTCGCGGACTTCCTTTACTTCGTCGTTCCTCAGGTGTGGATTCGAAGATCTTCCGGTCCGGAGCATTCACGTCAATTCACTCTACATGACCCAGCCAACTCTGTCGTTAGACTTTCACTCTTTTGGCTAAGTCGATGTCGCTGTACAGCCCATACAATTCGTGGTTATATTTGCTTCTCCATTCACCGTCTATGCAGACGGGACCAAAAATTACTCGAAGAATTTTCCTCATAAAGCAACCAAGAGTGGCCTCATCCGCTCTTGATGCAGGATGCCTCTGCACCATAGAGAAGGACTGGGATTATTAGGGTCACTTTAGTTGTTTAGTTGCTTTCTTAGTCCAAGGAAATTAATCTCAGCGCTGCTATCATTGCCTGAGTTCATTGCGGAGCGTAGTTAGACAAAGTCCATGATCATTTCAAGGTTATATCTGTCTATAGTGACATTCTGTCCGAGACTTCGGTGTTGGGTGTCCTTCCTTGATTACAGCATATACATTGTCTTGCCCTTTTCGAAGCATACACGTAACCATATTAATGGGAGTGGGCAACTCTCGACGATTTTCTACGTGTCGTATCTTGAGCAATACAACAAACATTATAGCTAGATGGCAGCACAATCACTAGAGATTTTACTGATTTCCAAGTTGCATGGGCCATAAACATTTCGCCTCCGACCAATCGCCAGGCCCTGGATGGCATTATTCACATTCTGCCACAGAAATAACAAAATTTGCTAGATTACATGGCTTTAGTTGATTTCTGAGTCCGAGATGAGTCTGTATTCCGAAAACAGGTGGATGCGGTCATGGCTCACAAAGGCGCAAAGGATTTTAACTAAAAAAAATTCTCTTGAATTTAAAGAATGAAAGATCGGATATGCGACCGATATTGTAATACTGCTATTGAGAAAGTTTCTTTCTGTTTTTTAGTAAAATTATGAAAAATTCTCGAATGAAGGTAAGCGCCTTACTTACTAGGATACTTACTTAGCCGGCGCTACAGGCCGGGGTAGACCTGGGCCTCAACCAACAAGCCTCTCCAGTTAGCGCAGTCTTTAGCCTACCTAATGCGTAAGCTTTCTCTACTGTGCTGTCCCTCCAGATTAGAATCGAATCTTCTGCGGGCTTGGGCGTTGGTGTTCATTCGCTCTACACATCCCAGCCATCTTCATCAAACGCCCAACAGACTTTTGAAAGATCTTACCGCTTGTGTTGGCTTGTAAGTTTTGCACAATTCTTTCAAGTATGAAGTAAAAAAAGTCACAGGATAGCGCGTCGCCTTGCCTTAATCCTTTCTTGACATCAAAGGTCTCGGCTAGGTCCTTACAGACCTTGATGCAGCAACGAGCTTTCTCCATCGTCACCCTGCACAGACGGACATTGATGCCAAAACTAAACATGATACATACAGACCGAAAATACTTGATTTCTTCCTTGCTTGGTATATAGAAATGACTTAGCTCAACCAAAAACTGAGCGTTGAAACAATTCTCAAAATAGCTTGAATAGCTTTCTATACCTGAAGTAAACCCTGTGAATGTTCACATACGTATTACGACCAATCCAAGTCAAAACTATGATGTCGGGCTCTAATATAAACCTGCTTCATCAATCAATCTCATAGCAAGCGCTCTACGGTTCACACCCACTTCTGCATCTTTACATCTGGACCTTCATTAGGCACGCATCAAATCACGAAGTGCGATAAGTCTCAAAGGGTCTGGATGAAAGTTTGTACCACCCTCAATGGACTTAATAAATTCATACATGAAACATGTTAAAGTACAAGGGCCTACAAGATGGGAACTATCCTATAGACTTTCCTGTCACCAAGTCGAACGGAGTAAAAGATACCCATAATAAATGAAAAGGCAGGCTGCAGTAAATATAATCTCTAATTAAATGCTAGAATGCCGAGATGCGCTAGATTCGCTTAATCAGTTTAATGTTGCCCTGATTTGACCCTGTGGGTGCAGTGGCTTAGTGGTTAAGTGCGTTGGACCACTAAGCGAGAGGTCGCCGGTTCAAATCCCGTCCTGTACCACCTGAAAGTTTTTATTCGCTGCCCCACCTCTTGCGAACGTCTGACAAACATCCAAGAGTAAGAAATGTCATGAGAAGCTTCTCAAAAATAAATTGCAGTTCGGAATCGGCATTAAACTGTAGGTCTCGTCATTCGTGTCAAAAAATATAACTTCTCTCACACAATGGTTGGAGAAGCTAGACTTTAGGTCATGGATGGGCCGTTTACGCCTAATATTTTTCTTTTATTTTATTTGATTTGAACTGATCAAGAACATAGTTTCGTTCTTGCAAAAAAAAATGCCGACAATTTGGCTTACTTGTCAGATTAGATTTCTAAGCCCGGAGTAATCTAATCCGGAGGTCCAATTTTCGATGAATTTTTCCAAAATTTGTGGCCGTATATCGGCAATAACGCGGCGAATGTTGTCCTCCAAGCGGTCAATAGTTTCGGGCTTATCGGCGTAGACTAGCGACTTCACATATCCCAACAAAAAATTGTCAAGCCGGGTTAAATGGCACGATCTTGGAGGCCTATTCACGGGTCCGTAACGTCAAACTATGCGGCTACCAAACGTTTGCTTCAATAAATCAATTGTGGCACGAGCTGTGTGGCATGTTGCGCCGTTTTGTTGAAACCACAGCTCCTGCACATCATGGTTGTTCAATTGATGAACGTAAAAGTTAGTAATCAAGGCTCTGTAGCGGCCACCATTGACTTTAACATTCTGGCCACTATCGTTTTTAAAGAAGTACAGATGAATTATTCCACCAACCCAAAACATAATTCGCTTATGCAAATTGGAATCAACGGAAATCTTGTTTTGGCCCAATTTACCGAATCTACGCCTTGCTAGGTGATCCTCTTCAATTCTTGCACAATTTGGATTTTGTAAACACGCAAACCATCCAATTCCTGTGCACAATGGCGGATAGATTGAATCCGGTCTTCCTCTACGCTAAGCACTACAGCAGCAATGACTTCTTCTGTACGGACTGTACGACGTCTCTTTGGATGCGTAGTATCATTTAGAGTAAACGTGGTGCGAAAACATTCCATAGTTAATCGAATTAATTGCTCTGATGACGATTATGTTGACCGTAAAATGGACGTAGTGCGCGATACGTACTTCGAACACAGCCATGATTTTCAAAATAAATTTTCACAATTTGGAAGCGTTGTTCAGGCGTCAGTCTAATCATGTTGAACTGACAAAATGGCCGACAATTAAAATAGTGTTAACAACTTAAAGTTTTACACCTCTAAAAAAAAACCCTTTATATAGAAATCAAATATTAAAAAATGCCCAACAACAAATTTAGAACACAAAACAAATTTGAAAATTAAATTCGCGCTATGCGTGCCAGAAGAGAATTGAAAATTATCATACGACATTAGTCGTAGCATAATGAAACCTGACTTATTAGCAAAAACAATGTCGATTCCAAACGTCAAAAATTTGTACAAAACATTCGCAGGCTTCGCAATCAATATCAATCAGGAAGAAGAAAGCTTCCCCTCAATATGCGCGCTCCCCAATTCAAATGTTGATTGATTCGCAAACAAGAGGACCTACGTTCCACAGCGTTTCAAATTTATGCAATTTACCACCGGAGCGAATTTTCATAAACACAATCTCACCTGCGGGAGTTAGTTTTGCTAAAAAAAAACACCCATCCTCTTTCGCATAGAAAATATTCCCCATTTGATTTCGGAAAATTCCCAATCGAACTCAAATCCCCGGAGGACGTCGCGTCATCGTCGACAGACAAGAATGCAAATGATTTCCAAAATACTGCTTCAATTCTCTTCGTCGTATCATTCATAACAACAGCAAATCAGTCGAAAGTCCCTGTTTTGCCTCATCAGCGTTACCATATCGACAACGATCACGATTTGACTTTATTTCCAGCAATCATTGCATGGTGTCCCGCCCAATCAGGGAAATTTTACGTTATTTATCTCGAAGGCTCTCCATTCATCGGGTGCAGCACACCTCGAAAGTGTGGTTCGTAATCCTTGTACTGCGCCGAGTCGCGTCGCTTCGCATCACATCACATCACATCCTCATCATCCATCATTTGGAAAATTTTCAAAATCCTCCTCCTTTCAAACCTCGTGCTAAATACCCCCTCAATTCCAGTCCGGGACACACCCACCACATACGTTTCGCCGAGTCCTACAATACTCATTATTGCAAAGTTGACATTGTTGTTGTTGTTTGTTCGTGGGCACCAGGCACTAAAGCACTGCTCTCTGTCGCTCTGTTCTTGCTGTTGAAGAAGGGCTCAACGGCAGCAGCAGCTAACTCTCTCGAGTGCAATGTAAATGCGTCGTATTCAAGTTGTGACAGCAATAGCAACAGCAGTGGGGAGCCGGAGCAGTGGCACGTTAAATGTGCACGTGATGGTGTTGGTGCTGATGATGGGGCGCCGAACAGGAGGATGTTGCAAAAAATAATAACACTCCACCAAGAAGGCATTGGGTACAGAGAGAACGAGAAGCAGACTACACGACAACTGCAGCAGGTCCTTGCACTCCTTAATATCATGCATTATGCATGTGCCTCATGTATACGGTGAATGAATGGTTAGGATTGTTAGACCGGTCATAGTCGTCGACGTCGTCGTAGTCATCGTAGTCACCGGTTGGTTACACAGCCACCTGTGCGATGGTGAAGAAGGGACTAAAAAGGATATAAATAGAGGCCGGAAAGGAAATCTCATTTCAAGGATGTTTTGTTCCATAAAAAAAAAAGTTAAAGGAAACTTCCTCCACTTATGCGAAACTTTTAAAGAAGATCCTTTTCTTGTAACTCCTCTTAAAAAGTTTTTTTTTTTTCTCACAAGGATACACACAGTTTTTCAAGTGACATTCTTCTTTTTAAGAACATGAGTGATTTCTTTTTTGTCAAAACAACAGATGTGCATCAGAGCATCAGAAAAGCATTAGCTGCCATCTCACAACCGCATTTAATTGTCAAAATGTTGTCAGCAAATAATCGAGCCCACCCTCTATGAGTCCTCGAAATGTCAACTCCTCCAATAAATTTTTCATATTAATTAAGCGAATTGAATGAACTTCAGTTTTCAATTTGAATTGCAAAAAAGGACCAGCCGCAGCCCTTCTGGTTTGCATTGCCTGCCTTCATCGTCATCGGCGCTTGAAAATAAACATCAAAAACAAAGGCAACGCATAATAGTGGAGAAAGGGCTTTCTATTGTGCGCTAGGAAACGCATTTGTATACACAAAAAAAAAACGAGTCCTTGAACAAAGCACCACAGGTACAACACAACGAAGACATGAAATGAAAGGAAACCAAAAGCGAACCTGCCGAGGGTGTTTTGATTAAAGAAGAGGCAGGGAAAAGGAAACACACAAAATGTGTGTATGAAATTCTCGACTAGATCCTTTCACTTTCAAAAAAAAAACAGCTACAGCAACAGAACTGCTGTGTTCCTTGTGCAAAATTAATGTAAATTCCTATCCCACCAATATGTACAAAAATTATTTGCGCTAACATGGAAGAATATTCAACAGACACATCAGGGAAAATAGAAAAGGAAATTGAAACTCAAGACGCAGACAGAAGTGAAAAAAAAATCGATATCCTTTCTCCTTTTTTTCGTATTTCTTCGGTAATCAAGTCGACGAGAACGACGACGACGCGACGGCTGCCTGAAATGGTTTCGTTTCATTTCAAGTAAACCGAATGAAATTGGAAAGAAAAAAAAATATATCCTTCAGGTGGGACACACAACACAGTAAATATTTACGAAATGTTAAAGGAAAAAAGGATTCGTTTTACGATAGAGAAATTATCATGCATATGCCCCACAGCTAAAGGGCATATCAAAAGCGAAACGCCACTCAAAATGGTTGCCATAGAGATATGCTTATTGAATGAGAGAAATATATAAAAAAAAAACGAGACGGATTTAGTCAATCATCATCGCCAGACACGTTCGTTCGGGGAAGTGGAACTTGTGTCGTAGTGATTTACTTCAACTTCGGCACCTAATGGACTGGATAATTGATTTACGTTCACGGCAGGTAGTCTTTTGAATTTCGTAGAAGAGTTTCTAGTCCTTGCAGCTTAAATTGGTATACAGACGTTTTAAGGGTATACATTCAAGGATTTGAGTTAGAAAACCTCTGTCTATTTATTGTCATGGGTTGCCAATGCGCCACAGTTCGGGGTGACCCTGGGTCTCAATCAACATGCCTCTTCAACTATCCCGGTCCTTAGCTAGCTAACACCAGTTGTGCACTCCAAGTTAATTGAGGTCGTGTTCTACTGGTGCACGCCACCTAAGTCGAGGTTTTCCTTGACTGGGTTGTCCCTCTGGGGTGGAGTCGAATACTCTGCGGGCCGGAGCGTTATTGTCCTTTCGCTCTACATGTTCTAGTCATCTTAGCTAGGACATGTACAGGTTTTTCACTAGGTCGATATCGCTGTACAGCTCGTATAGTTCGTCGTTGATCCCCTTTTTTAAAACCCATCAACGCAAACAGGGCCGAATATTTTGCGAAGGATCTTACGTTCGAAACGACCAAGAATATCCTCATCCTCTTGTGATAGTGTCTATGCCTCAGTGCCGTACAGCAGGACTGGACAGGATTAGGGTCTTGTATAGGGTGTCTAGTTATCTTGGTGTTTCGGGAGAGAGCCTTACTACTCAATTGCCACGCTTTCGCCAAGCACCTAAACGTACTAGGGTGAAACAACAGTCTGTGACGCTTGTGCATAAGGTGAAGAATTCGCGAGTATTTCCTCTATGAATGTCCTGCCTGTGCTTGAACGGCTCGAGGCTTTCGGTACTAACGTGGTGAGTACTTTATACCTACTCTTCGAATAATGTAGCCTGTCTCTCGGTCTCTCTCACCAGAGTCCATGACATTTCTTACTCTTGGATGTTTGTCAGGCGTTCGCAAGAGGTGGGGCAGCGAATAAACACTTTCAAGTAGTACAGGCCGGGATTTGAACCAGCGACCTCTCGCTTAGTGATCTAACGCACTTAACCACTAAGCCACTGCACCCACCATCCAGAGATTATCGGATCAAATTATCTGAATCCTTTATCTGTTATCGAAACTGCTGCCTTACGCATGCCCTCGAGTAGCCAAGCTGCTATTGAAGCTGGCGCTGCTGTAACAATCAACTTCTAAATAGTAGGTTAGACCATAAGAAAGCTAATAAGGTGCGGCAGATGTTACTCTGTAAATTTAAAGTGGATCTCCAGACGTACCGGTATCCGGAGGAATTAAAGAGCTGGCGCTCTTACCAGACAAGGCTTATCAGCCCATAGCCATCCATGGAATGCTGCTCATATGTCCACAAAAGCAAAATGACAATTATTTACGTATATGTATTTTCAATACTGGCATGCTCCTCCGACTAAAGAGATGGTTTATGTCTTTTCGTCGAGTATCTCAAAATCTAAAGAGTTAGAAGCTGACGAAAAGACGTGACACATTCTCTACGTTTGTCTGGCTTCTGTCAGAACCAAACCGGCTTGGCAACACTCCGTTATCTTCCTCCGTGAAGATAATCTAAGTGCAATTCAACTAGCCCTAGCCAACCGTCTTCGCTTTGCTAAAAGCACTGACAGGTTTAGGAATTAGGCTCCGGTATACACGAATAGCTCTATGCCTAAGTTGAGCAGCCTAGCAAGAGGACAGTGGACCACGGAAATACAATACAATAGTATATTTCAATAGAAACTTTCTCAATTAAAAAAAACCCAAATCTAAGTGCAACTCTTACAATTCCATAGCTTTTGAGAGGGTATCCTTATGTATGAGTCCTTCAACCCCGGGTGCGGCATATGGCTGCTTTGGTCAATACGGTTGGTTTCCACGTTGTTCTAGGTCTACCAACTCGCTGAGGTCCTTGAGGATTCCATTCGAACTATTACTCAACTTATGGCCAATCCAGCGCCACTTCCGCTGTCTAATTTCGACATTCAAAAGCTTCTGACCCGCTATGCGACACAGTTCCTGGTTTGATATAATTTTCGGCCATCGGATCTTAAGAATGTATCGAAGGCAGCGATTAATCTGTAATCTGTAATCTTCTAGAGATGGAGGTAGGGACTTTCCAGGTTTCACAGGCATACAGCAGTACGGATTTGACATTGGATTCGAAGAGCCTGAACTTAGTGCGAAGGCAAATTTGACTGGAGTTCCATACTGAAGACAATATTCTAAAAGCGCTTCGGGCTTTACTTACTCTGCTATTAACATCCAGAACGTTCCTCCATCGGACGATACAAAAATTCCTACATACAAAAGTCTTTTCAAATACTTACACCTACTAGTATTTGATTTAGCTTCACGTTCCTTTACAAAACAAAAACCGCTGTCAACGCGGAAGTATTAAACACTTAGCAAAACAAATTCGATTCTACGTTCACCCAAAAAGACATTGTTAATTCAGCTTCGTTTTCTCTCTGTTTTCTACTCACACGTAAGTATGAGACAAACCAACAACAACGCATATATGTAAAACCCTTTGCTTTACTTCACTTCGGCAACAACCATTTAAGTGATGTTCCACAAGTAACCCTCCTTAGGCCAATATTTGTTTTAATAATAATTCGAGTTTAAGCGTTCGCTTTGTCTTTTCTTTCACGAATTCCCTTTCCCTGCGATGTTTATATTTCGGCTAAACCCATCCTAATTCCTAAAAAAACAACCATCTGCCACGAGTGTCCTTTGTTTACATCTAGCGCACCATCTATGCAGCACACTTCTATCAATCTCTTCTCCACTAAAACAATACCTACACCAAAAGGGTCGAAATCTAAATGATTTTATGACACGCAGCACATTATGCTATCGCTGGAGGAAAGCAATAAAATCCGAATTAAAAAAAAAATCAAAAATTGCACACATACTGTCAATTTGCACGTCATTTCGCTGTGAATGCACTTTCGAGAGTTTCATTGCGCTGAACTGAACCCTCGTGACACTGCGTTCGTTACGTGACATTTTCCCACTGTCATCAAGTGTGAAAGTGTGCGCGTCGCGTCGGCAAAACACAATATGCACCCTCATTCGTATGCGACATCCATTCTGAATCAATTTCTAAAAAAAAAAAAAACAATTTAAAGGGTCCGCCAACCTGGCTATCGAAATGATTGCCTTAAATGTGGTCATCCAAACGAAGGGTTGACACCTCGTTCATTCACTGTTGTGGTGATGTTCTCGAGGTAATTGAGTTTTATAACTCAATTGTGCTTCCTCGCCGAATCAGTTGGCTGGTTGGTTAGTTGTTGTGCGGAACTAATGCCGGCTTAAAGAGTCTTATCATGAAAAATACTTACCAAGCACTTGATGTGTGTCATCAATCAACTTGAGTCACATCCACAAATGATTATTTATGCTTCAAGGATGCGCTCTTAGGACCAACAAATAAATAATTACAATGGAAAGTAAATTTGTCCTCTTTGCGCGCATCTACCCCCAAAGAGGAAGTTCCGTTTTGGTTCGAAGACATTTCAATTTGGATGCCTGGCAGCACTAACTTCTCATTAGAACGAATGCTGTGTTTATCCTATTTTTGGGATTTCTCTTGTCAAGAGGGTGCTGCTATGCCATCCGCCGCGTTACTTCTTCTTCTTCTTATAGTAAAATACTTCGCAGTTTATTTTTGGATTTGAGAGATGCGCAGCGACGCAGTGCAGTACAAAGGGAGAGGGAAATGATTTATAGCCAGGCCAACCTCTTTCTATGGTTCGTTGACAGTTGGACATATGATGTTGTCTTAGAAAACTGAGGAAAATGTGTCCGCCGGGGAAACACATACATATCTCGAAAAATGATTGAAGATTCAAAATTCTTCCGCTCTGTTGGTGGTGCGAAGTTGTTGTGTGCCTAGCTAGCACTGATTACTTTTTACATGTCAACGGAATGGAATCTTCAGAATTCATTCATTCATTCAAATTCTTCTCAAATTTAAGGCCACACTTCACTTTGGAAAATTATAAAGTTCGTCAAACATAAGCTTAATCCTTCGCCCCCAAATGTACACCAAAATATGCCAACTCAATGCTATTGTCCTATCAGTCCT
Source organism: Ferdinandea cuprea (assembly GCA_963576555.1). Classification (NCBI taxonomy): domain Eukaryota; kingdom Metazoa; phylum Arthropoda; class Insecta; order Diptera; family Syrphidae; genus Ferdinandea; species Ferdinandea cuprea. Next base: position 136,900,401 of record OY754958.1, read on the forward strand.
TTTGTATATCGAAATTTAAGCCAAAACTTAGGTTACCCTTGTCAAATGGCTTTTCAGATGCTTCATAGTCGACTGACTACATCTAATATCCTTTTAAAATCCCATGGAAAAAGCACACTCAACAGCTTTGGGGCAGTGAATAAATTTGCCATTTGTCGCCGACCATTACTGCCAAGGGACACAATCAGGACTTACCATAAAAAAAAACAGGATCCATGACAAAGTTCTCCATTTACGCTTCAAAGGATTTACTTCCAAAGTTTTGATAGGAAACTTTTTTTGCGGCGATTTAATTTTCCTAATTTGAATTTGAATCGATATTTTCAACTTCCTAATGTCCTTGCAGAGCAGCAGATAGAAGACACTCAAATCTAAATGGAGGATATATGCAACGCAAATTGCTTCCTCATTTATCTATGGGTACGAGACAATGAGACTCCTCATTTCAGTAGTTACACGGAAATTATCCAATTGAAGTGATACAATGGGAAGTGCATCCTTCCATGCCACAGGAGAATTCAGTTTTGTCGGCCTACTTTTGGGTCACTTGAATGCACTTTTATTACTTCTATACATGCTGAAAACTATGTCTATCGCCGTGATAGTACAATGGGAGGGGTGTCGGGGAAAATGGATGATACAAAGATATTTGTTATAGTCTGGTGCACTCTTAACTGCGACACACACTCGCTGCTCACTCTAATGATAGATAAGAAAGGATCAAAAAAAAAGAAAAATGTGAACACATTTTCGAAATCCCGCTTCGTGTCACTGAAGCCGAAAACACTCGTTGCTAAGGGTGTGAGTGGAACCTTTATTACACGAACGTCATTCGGTTAATGGCTATGCGCAACAACAGCATAGCTCCAACGTCAGCACCAATAGCAATAGCATCCAACATCGTTAAATGGAACTCTGATCCGGAAGCTACCGACAATGCGATTCCTGTGTTCCGCAAGAACGAAAATAAATATATACGTACACCTAGAACCAATATACATATATATATAGGCGCGGGGAGGATAGAACATGGAAAGCTACAAGCAACTGGAGAATGGCCAGAAAATGAACATAGTCGTTGAGGTGGAGTAGTAATAAAAAAGAACAAAAAAAAATTCACGAAAACTAAATGACAACAGAAGATACAGCATGCAGCAAACAAGCGTGGGTGACCTATTAAAGGAAAAAAAAATTATATATATGTATATTCGCACAAACAGGGTTACAATTCACCTTAATCCATGTATCCTTTTGCCAACTCCCTCTACGGCAGTTGAGATATTATTTTATTTTTTTTTTTCAAGAACTCAACTCGTCTTTTCATTTCAGTTCAACCTGTCGTCTGACAGAGTGGATGGGGGAAAGGGGGCAGAAAAACAACGATTGATGTGAAAAAGCGTTGCTACCTGGTGGCCTAGTTTCTTTCGTTTATGGCCCGGTACCCTAAATGGACTGCAATACGAACGATGGAAAGGGGAGCAAGAGTGAGAGAGAGAGACAGGATGCCCTCTTCTTCGTGTGTACCTATTCTGTCAACAGCCTAAAGAAAATTCATATAAAATCTGGCCGAGAAAAGAAAAAAATCTAAATGAAAGGAAAAAACATCCAAAAACATCTTTTGTTCGGTTTTGATGAGGAATGAAAGTGGAGTTTACCAGAGTCTGGGGTCTCATATTCAACAGAGCCTTTTGAATAGAAAAGTTCTAGTTTGCTTACTTCTTTGTTCGAATGGGATAAAAGGTGAATGTGCATTTTTCAAATAGTTGTGAATTGCTAAATGGTTTTAAATGGATGAACTGATTTTGTAATAAGTGCAAACCTGAGTTGGGAACCTTTTGGTAGTCCATGTGGATATTTTACCTGTGGTTGTAAAAAAATGTTATCGGAGGTTAGGAAATATGTGGCCTTAATTTGTACTACTTTGATGATGTTAAACTGGCTACATGAAATATGGCCCCACGAAAATGGCCTCAAAAATTGGATTTATTTTTCCAAATGAAAAATGGCCCCAAAATGATATTTAAAAATTATAACCCTGACATAAAGTCAATGAAAATTGTGTCTATGTCTATTTAGTAGATGCACATAAGGTCCGCAAGGTCCATGGACTCATAGTGAAAATCTCTTAATCACGCGTAGCTTGCGAAGCAACGAAGTTGCGTGAGACATATCTACCGCCTGCGGAAAGGGGATTGAAATCCCTTTATCCCGCGTAGCGATCCAGCCAGGTATTGTTCCATAGGCAATCTGATGAAAAGCACGAGCGGTGCCTGCCGCATATGCAGTTGCGTAAGGTTTAGATCATTTGATTCTGCTCAGCAATAGTACCTGTGTGACTCACTACGCGGGATTAAGATTTATATTTTTGGCGTAATTTTTCATGTAGCCGTTAAACTATCAAGTAAATCACTTTTAGAAAAATACATGTCCGATTTGGGAATCTTGTGGTAAACCACGTGGAAACTCTGAAACTATTGACTTGCTGTTAAAAATAATTAAAATTTGTAAGAGAAATTTTGTAGTCCAATCGAAGCTTTTCGCAAGAAGTTCAACTTTGTAACATATGCAAATGATACTGGCTTTCGAAATCTATATCTGAACTTAATGGTCAAGCATTAAGTTTTGTTCTTCGGAGTGTTCCTCAATTGTTCCTTCGCAATGCACCTTTCCAATAAAAATAAATTTTTAAATAACGTGAAACGATGATTAGAGGAACGATTCAGATAATGATGTTAATAGAAGGTGGCAAAAAGGCAAGAAATTTTTACTTTCTTCAAAGTAAATATTATATTGGGGAAAGACAAAGTCTCCGCTTAGGCAACGACGATAGTAGTCCATTTTACTACGTACTTAGGCGGCGCTACAGTGCTTAAGGGACCTGGCCCTCAAGACGCTTCGCCTTGCCTTAACCCTTTTCTTGATAAAAAAAGGTCTTGGTTGCTGCAGCTAATTTACTTTGTCATCTGCACAAACGGACAAGTTTGATAATGATGCCAAAACTACGTACAGCTCGTACCTATAGATGCTTCAAACGATGATTCGGCGTAGTGTGATTATTTGGGCAATTGCGGATCTATACCGGGCTTAAAACCAAACTGATTGGGTCCAATTAGATCGTTGGACCCTATAAGTCCAAAGTTCTTCCGCTTGGACAATACGCAGACAAAATCGTCTACGCTATATTTAGAAAACTGATTAATACCCTTATAGCCGGTGAGGTTGATTTTGAAGATTTTTCTTTCTTGTTAACCTGGCAAATGAGGTAAAGGTTTCATTTATCATCTTTCAAAGTTTATATATTGCTATTCTCCCTTCATTTTGATTGTGTGGACGGAATTCATTACTTTTATAGTCAGTTTTGAATGGTTCGCTCTGCCTTGAAGCGGAATTGGTGTCGTCTTCGACATCTATCAGTCTCCAGAAATGTTTGCCACCGATTGTAACTCAATTCTTTTGTTTCCTTGTTCATAGTGCCGAAAATTTTTTATAACTCAATTCTAACTTCAGACATTTATATGTGTCAAACCGATTTTACGTTTGCAAACTTTTACATCTATTTAGTAATCGCTGCCATTTTATCATAATAGCACCTCAAAAACGTTACCAAGTTTTGGAAATTTGGTTTCAAGATGATGGTCCTGCTACCCAATTATACAAACTTGGATCCGCTGGTTTTATTTTTGGGCTCAATGGCGAAATAAACCTGCGTCGGGTCTTAATTACATTTTTAAATCGAACGTAAATGAAGGCAAAACGAAGTATATTCATGAGAAGAGACTCTTAGCATCGACGACCCGGACAAAACGTCACGATGTACTGATACAACTTCGAAGTAGTTAATGACCTGCCTACCTGGGCTCTACAACCACTTCGCAAAATTACATCGGCGCAGAGGTCAAGCGAAGAATCACTCTTGTCAATCGGTGTTTCCTTGAGCTTAAGAAGCTTCTAAGAAGTGAAGACCTATTTCATACAATCAAGGAGAAACTATATAAGACCATAATCATCCCGGTCCTCCTGAATGTTACAGAAGGTGCTTGGGGGAAGTGGAGCTTGTTTATGGACAGCAAGGCACCAGCCCGAAGAGTCCACCCTTGAGGGCCAACATACCAAAATGGTGTTAGTAACTTGAGGAAGCAAGCAAGCGCCTCAGAATATAAGCGCCAACTAAAGTACCTAAAAGGTATGTAAGGTTACAAGCAGGAAAATTTGCAATGTGGCTTTATTTCCACAACTTATGCGAAATAAAATTTCGCTTGAATCTCTTGTGATGGTCAGCTGCTTGGCAAAGAAACATTGTGACGGATTTAAGAACGATTTTTTACACTTGAATACTAAAGGGACACTTGATGGCACAAAACTATTGCATTCTTTTCTAAATTTGAAAAATGCTTCTTCAGAAATCTAGATCTTTTGTTAAAGATACGTATATCTACCTCTCTTACTTGCTATGCTATTAGTCTCCAAAATATACAAATGATTATCAAAAACAAAACTCCTTCCCTTTATATGATCTGATCACATTCCCTCCTATTGACCGATTTCTTTTACTGCATACCGAGGTACCTAGGACCTACATTATGTCCTTTTATTTCAACAAAAACATCAATAAAACATCAATGTCCTTCCCATGATAACGAAAGTAAACAAATTCTTCATTGATATTCAAAATCATTTCCTGGCGTCTTGTCCTTTTCCCAATTGACACGAGTATTGTTAACCTCACTTCAAAGCCCCTTCTCCCCCTCACTGTTTCGCAATGGCATCCATTGGAAAAATCATGCACGACATGGGAAAACTTTCTCCTTTTGAATTTATTTGTCATGTTTTCTTTGAATATGTACTTCCTCGTGTATCTCCTTTGCCTTCGCCTGTCCATGGCAGATAATAAAGGACAATTTATCGGCCACCAAAGATTGTAAGACAAATCCCCCAACTTCCTCTCTTAGTATACTCTTCGGATTTGGCTTGCAAAAAAACGAATATAACCAGGAAAATGTAATCAGATTCCTTCTCCCCCAAAGGGAGCAACACATTCCGCCTTACACACAAACCTCACACGTACACAGAGACCGGTGCGGCGCTATGGCGGCTGCTTCTTGTTATTTTGTATCCGCTTCCTTAAGATTCTCAGCCTGTCATACACCTTATTGCTAACGCATGCTATAAATTGAACAGATGGTTGTGCGGGGTCAACTATGCTACAAAGGATATTAACATAAAAGAAAACATAACAAACCCCTGCTGCCACACACGGTGCTTTACTGCCATAAAGCTTTCTGTTTCCTCGACCCAAGCTCGAATCGGTCGATTCACAAAAGGTATTCGATTGTTTGTTCATTCATAGCGGAGGAAAGTTAGTATACGCCAACAACAGAGCGGCATACTCTGAAGGTGTAGTGGTGAATTTACGCACACAAAGGTTAAGAATTCCTTGCAACTGCTCTGTTTGCTCTGATTTGAGTCTGCAAACAAAACCGGTGAAAATGTAATTTTGCAGAAATGGGCAAATATATCTGTGTGTGAGAGTGTCCCGCCAGACGTTTGCGCGTTATTTTTGGTATACCAAAACAAAGCCTTTACGAAGTACCTATACTCTGTACATACCAGTTCAGCGATGAAGGAAACGCGAAACTGTTATTGGAGCTTAGTCGGTGTTGTGTAACCGCAGGGGGGGTTGAACATTCAAATGTATCTGAGTAGAGTGGAATTCCATAATATTGCTACGTCCCTTTCGAGTCTATGGAATTCGAATTCATTATGCCAGCATTGTGTATAACTTGACTGAAGGGTTTACAAATTGAAGAGCCCTCAAGGCATACATTTTGCTTTCTTGTGTGTATTGTGGCCTCTTCAGTTTTAGTTGGCAACTTTGCAATAGATTGAAAGTGGCACTTTGTAGTTGAATCTGACAGAAAGTATGGCTTATAGTTCAAAACTGTTTGTATGGCTGGTAATGTTTTCAAATGCACATTTTACGTTGCTTTGACAGGTATCATGCCATTAAATTGCGCTAAAGTGGACTCATGGCGGGACGCGGGCGTGTCTATTAATGCCTTGGCCACTTAATTTCGGCTCATTAAATGGCTAAGACAAGTGGCGCCTATCATTAAGTTGATATGACTTTCTGTATTTAATGCCAGCTGACCGGCTTAACCCGGGTGTAAATGGGATTTTGGATCGCGATTATTGACGGTTATTTACTAGAAAGGTCGTTTTTAAGCATTTACAATTCTCATATAAGCAGTTAGCCTTAAAAAAACACACCATAGAAGCCTTCACCAAAAGAAGGAAGCTGGATTGGTGGGACCATAGAGTTCTATCCTGAACTATCCTGGACCAAAACATCACTTGAAACTCTCATATCAAAAAGGCCATAGACAAAGCTAGAATTTCCCTCTGGAACGGCAAAAGTTTACTGGGGAATAACTGGGTCCTAAAGCCCAAAATTACATTGTGGATGTACACGGCAATCGATACACCTATCGTTGCATATGCAGCACCATGTTGGTGGCGAAAAAAACAAATCTCTTTATTCAGAAAGAAGCAATGGTACACGCCTACATGCTCATCTCATCGGATGAATTCAAGACAGGAACCCCTCCTGACCTTACACTAGAGCTCAGTAGAGGCATCATAATGACAAACCGATGTCGTATTCGATACAACTTCAGCCACAACTTCAAGATTACATTCTCAGAACGACAAAACTGAGAACAAAATAAACTCACATTTGCTAGGAATTCACTAGTCTGGTGAACCGTCAATAATCGCGTTTCAAGACAGATGACGGAGTAGGAGCGGGAGAGCATGCAGTAGAGCTCTGCATCAAAGAAAGTATTTGCACAAAACCATTCAACTAACTAGCACATCTACATTTTTTCAGCTTTTTTCAGGAACGTCACTGACAAACACATTTCTTAACTTCTAAACTAGTTTGGGACTGTCTCCAACTACTCAACACACTAGCTAGCACAAACAGACTCCAATTAGAGTTCAAGAGGGTGCCTGGAAATAGTGGCTAGCTGAAAGTAACAGAGAGGCTAAACTAGTTCTACCATCCCCTTCTCCAAAACGAACTAAGCAACTCCTCCAACTATCCAGAGGGCAAATACCAACAGTTACCGGATTCTTGACGGGACATTGCAGAGGAAAACAAACACTGAAGACAACACTTCTCGAATATGCCACGAAGACGAAGAAACAGCAGAGCCTATTCTGTGCCACTGTGATTGCTTAGCAACAATACGTCTTTGGCTTCTAGGTAGTATCTACCTTGAGGCAACTTATAATACTGCCTCTTCGGCCGAAGTCTTAGCCGAATGTATCCACTAATCCGTCATCTTAGGCAAATTCTAAACGAGGACATTACAATAGGCCCACTGTGGCCGCGGTGATGTGGGTTCCAAGTCCCACCTTATTTCTCAGTCTAATCTAATCTAATCTCATATAAGAACGCCATTTATATCACTACAGTTTGGAGCTAATTTTGGAGCTTAGTAACACAGGAACTACTCATGTTGAACAATTGAAATTTTGTATGACTCAAGCTATGTTGTAAAAAAAACTTCGACATGAGTTAAAAAAGCTAGTTTTTGTAAATAAGGGTGTTATGCCAAAATTGCTCAAGAACTTGTCTGGGCACTATCGTGTCCCTTGGATTACCCCGTAACGCCCTGGATATGATGAAAGTTGTGAGTGAAAAATTCGGTACCAATTGTTTCCTATGTTTTCGAGGAAGCTCTTTCCAATGGTGATGGTTTTAAACGTGGAAAAATCAAAAAAATACGAAGAAAACCATGATTTTTTCGTGGAGTTTTCTGATTAAAATTTAAAATCGACATAAATATCTGAACTACAAATTTATATTTTTCGGTTATTTTTGTGTCAACAAATTTTGGCACACGAAAATGGACGCCTGACTCTCGGTAACTTCCATGCGTTGACAATCGGGTAGGGTTATGAAGGGCTAAAGATGGGAAGAGATTGTTGTTTGACTAATTCTAAGACATTGTGTGTTCGAGAAAAAAAACTCGTCAATTAATTATAATAATTTTTTGACACAAAAATACCCAAAAATAAAATTTGTAGTGCGGTCAACGAGATAGCGATTTTAATTGAGTTTAAAAGCATGAAAAATGCTCACTATTACATTTAGAGCTTTTAATATAGCGAAGGAGATTTTTAAGATCGATAAAGGACAGGTCATGAAATAGAGTGTAGAGAAAACGGTGCTAGTGATTTTCTAGTTTTTCCTTAGCCAAGACTAATCTAATTGGAATGGTGACTAGAAAAGTTTTGTCAAAAATTTGATCAAGCTGAGGTATGGCATAGGAAGGCTCCTAAATAAACATTGAATTGCCGAATGGCCAAATTCTTTGTCGGTCCATTGCAATGTTGCCTTGAATTAACAGCTATTTGTCTGCGAGTGGTTTCAAATGAAACATTATGTCGAGTGCTGCTGAGGGATAAGTACGAAATGAATCACTCATACATAAACGAGTTTATCCCTCAACTTTTCTTATCTTCTCGCGATCTTACAACCGATATAAATATAAAATTGCTTTCTTGCAAGAAAAGAAAGCTATCATTGTTTTCCGAACTATTTCTATTATTAACGGGGTTCCAGCTTAATTTTGTATCCAAGATTAGACCCAGATATTAAGTTTCATTAGAAAATTAGCTTAGTTGTTGGTACCTTTAACAGAGGGAGGGACAATGTTAGGGATTTGAACTAATTAGTGACCCATCGAAAACGGACGATGTTAATTGTAAATATAACAAAAAGTTTCCAAAGAATTATCTTAGTATTTTTAACTTTCTCGTATACTACAGAGAAAGTTATTGCGATCGTGCGGAAATTTCGAACTCAAACTAAGTATTAACGACTATTGAAATCCAAAAAAGTGGGTCCGCCAATGCCATCCGTCGGTCTGTATGTCTTTCTGTCTATCCGGGCGCCGTATGGCGAAACGGGTCGACGGATTTGCTTCAAAGTTCGTATATAAAGTTCTTGGGGTTACATCTCGGGACATCTTTTTATTTTTGGTTTATTTTTTAAAATAGCGGTACCTGCCATACAAATTTTTCACTTATCACTTATCATTTTTTTTCTCAAAAGTGGTTCCAAGTATTTCGGTCTTTTTTTGTACTAAGGATGTTTAGGATGGGGTCAAAAATTCTGCATATTCAGTTTTTGGAATAAATCGATTAACGGTAATTTATAAAACTGGCAATAGCTCGAAAACAAATAAAGGGAACTTCAAAAATATTTACAGTTTTATACTATAAACACATACTTAGATTTTTTAAATATTTTTTTTTAAATTTTGTTTTTCACATAACGATTTTCATAAAATTAAATTAAATTCGTTTTCTCAAAATCGGCTCTAACGATTTTGATAATTTTGATATTTTGAACAATTATGTTAAAAGTGTCCAATGTGTGAAATTACATCAAAATCGTTTTTGAGAAAATCAAATTTTTTAGAACCTAAAAAGTGATTTCAATAAATTTCTCACCATTAATTTTCGATTCATTTTGCGACTCAAAAACGCATCTCATGTACCGAGAAAGTTTCGTATGACGCAGTCGTGCACTTTATTTATTATGATTGAAAGATCTATGACGATTATGTGTGAAACAAAATATCGGCCAAATGCATTATCTCATCCTTTAGCTGTTGAATTGTTCTTTTCTTATTGACGTACAGTACACTTTTTCTTTTAAATATCCCCAAAGAAAGAGGTCCAAAGGTGTCAAATCACTTGATCTTGTAGGCCAATTAACAACGCCTAGACGTGAGATAACACAGACATTGAATTTCTCGCGCAAAAAAAAAAATTGTTTCGTTGGCTGTGTGGCAAGTGGCACCATGCTGTTGGAAGCACATATCGTCTGGGTTTATATCCACAATTTCTGGCCACATGAAGTCCGTTATAATCTCTTGATAGCGACCCGATGACGCCGCCAGCCCATTAACCGCACCAACCAGTCATGCACAAGTGTTTTCATATTTCCTACAGACCCATTTTTCTGAAATTTGCGTACAATTCTACCGATTGTGGACACATTTGGCCGATTATGCTGGGCAAAAAAAATCAAAAAGTGCACTAAATGCATTTTGATTTGAACGCCCGTTTTCATAAAGGGCTTCAACCATCTTAACGCGCTGCTCAATTGTGTACCTCTCCATGGTTGAATTTGTCAAACACTGAAACCAAGAAATGTCAATTTAAGTTGGGCAAACAACTAGACATAAAGGTGTGGCTCGGAATTAACGTCGTGCATTATGGCTTGGGCCACCCTTTATTTGTAAAGAGGACAAGTTCGGTTTTAAGTGTGTTAATCCCAACCCACTACGATCTACCCAGCTTGATCGGTGCATTCTGAAGGAGTTCCTTTAAGGTATTGAAAAACTTTCGATGACTCTACATCCCTACCCTTATAGACCTCGTTAACCACCAAATTCCAGATATGGGGAAGAGGACCCCTCCTAAGGGTTCCTCTACAGAAAAATCTTTTGGTAGATGACACAGAGGCATCCACCTTTAGAGCTACAGATGTACGCTATCAATGTTAGTACGAAAATGGATATCGATCAATATTTCTTACTTCAAACAGTTAAAAGAAATGAATTATTAGAATACTAAAAAAAAGTCCTTCAATTCATTTCACTACTTTCAGTTATTGTTTCGCAAAAGACTTCAGAAACAGATTTCAATAGAATTTCAATATTGACGTCAAAGTATTAAAGCGATTTCAAAACATATACCGCAGAACTGAAATGATTATTTATTTTTGAAAAGCTCAGCTGTCCTGTAAACCTTCACAGGAGGCATCATAAAATGCCTCTCCATTCATCCAATGAAGGGTGGTTTTCCGTTTTCTTATATATACATTTTTTGTTATCTATTCCTTTGCAGATCACATTTGATGCTGTTGTTATGTTTTGTTTTGATGGCATCCTTTCCATTCCATCAGAAAAAAAAATAAGGACCACCTCAGAAAGGTTAACAACTTTCTTGCCACACACAAAAGATATAATACAAAAGCGCGCCCACCAAGCAACAGTTTCAGTCAGGACGAATAGAGGAAGTTTTTCTGATGCACTTCTTTCTCTGTACATGAACGAATCGCGTGAAATTGAAAAATAGTTCTCTAATGTGTACACGTACATACGTTCATGCGAAAAGACGAAGAATCCTTTTCAAATGCATTCATCTAAATAAAAAAAAAACCCACACACACATGTCTAGCCCAAGTCTGCGGGAGAAAATGTTCAGTATCAGCCACAGAAATTCTATTTTAGCTTTTGTTTAGAATATTTTTTTTTTTCCTTCTAAAACATTCCACACAACAAAATATATGGTTTAGGGTCAACAACCTATACTCATGTTCCTGCCGTGATTCTACAAAAAATCCTTTCTAAATCCAAGCGTAATAGGGATGTCGCAGACGGTGTTGGATTTAGATTGTCTATCTTAATTTTCGTCATTCAATGTCCGCATTATAGAGAAATGGTTTTTATGTGCGAGAGAGAGAAAGCTTTCAAGGACTTTTCTTATTATTTGCACACACATCGTTACTCACTCACTTATTCGATTCGGCAACAAGGAAGCGTCTGTTTGTCCTTGAATGTGAGCATTTTCCATTTTGTGAGCTGGTAATGGTTTTTGTTGTAATGCGCATTCCGATGTCTTTTTGCGAAGGCGCCTTTTTACAAAAGCTTACCCGTGCATGGAAGCTCGTTTTCATTCATTTTCAGGGGTAAATAAAGGACATTTTTAATTGTAAGTATCCTGTGAGAAATGCTTTATCGATTGCAATGAGCAAAAATCAATAAATAACAATTAACTTGTGGGAAACCAATCGAAAGGATCAAAGGATGTTGAATTTATCGCTTTTTAAGTTGCTCATATTTCATGTTTGACCAAAGTCCACTAAACCAGAAACAGGAACAAAAAAAATATATTATCTAACTCAAGGACATGGCATCGTTGTTGCTTCTATTTTGCTAGGGGAAAGAGGTACAAAACTAAACACATAAATCTATAGAGTTGGCGGCGTTGTGTACTCTTTCGGGGGAGACAAGATTTAAAAGATAATATTCAAATCGCGTGCTCTAATTTTGTTGACGAACATTTTTCGCAGTCGCCTTGAATGCGATGTCTTCGAATTTGTGTCAGACTTTGTGCGATTGTTGGTTTTTGTTTTTAAGAAAGTGCATCCTTGACATGGTATCTTGGTGAGGATAAAGTGAACAACACTTTGATACGCAATGAGCTTACTTTGGATGAATGAGATTCTTCGAGATAAACTGCGAAGGCAAAGAAAAATTGCAGGCTAATAAGATGCCCACAAAGGTGCTTGCATGAAAATATCTTCACACATACATTCATCGTTAGTTTGAGCAATTTTAACTTTTGGAGGATAATTAGGTCGACGAATATAATAAAGTATTTCAAGTATTCTATGGAATTATTCTCCAATTAAGCTTCATCGTTAAAGAATGGAATTACCTCCACCAGAATACTATGAAAACTTTATTTTACTGCAGCTTTCGAATAAAATTAGTAAGAAGCGCACAGTAGAGCATCTTTAGGTTATGTTTGCTTATTTGACGATTTGAGACAGAATCAAATTGTGTTGTTTTCGAAGGGTCGAAATAAGTGGACCTGATTTAAAAAAAACACGAGAACATCAACAGTAGTTGCGCTACTCTTGAACATCAATCAAACTTTTTCCAAGCCTTCATGAGACTTTAACATACATTTGCATGTTAAATACATGAGCATGTTAGCTCAAAGGCCAGCTTTCTCTAATTTTCAAGTTGAAAAAGTTAGTTATGGAGTTTCAGGGAGAGAAATAGTGCTCGACCTGATAAAAAGCATGCTCCAAAAAGGTACCATTTTTGTACGGTCTCGTTCAGCTATGAAAATTTCGCAGATAAAGTGCGCATTGCTATTTCGAAGGCCTCCAGACAGCACTAACATCGGCCCATGCTTCTAGCTTTAAAGATTACATACAAGGACAATGATGACGGGTAATGAGCCTTGCTTATCAGAACTGTCAGCTCTTTTGTTACCCCGAACCAGGTCAGTGGTACGAATATAGTTTACAATTTTGTGAGGTTAGACGTAGCACTTTACTCTTCTGCTTAAAAGGATTTTTGTAGCACTGTTTGCACCTTCCGGCTTCGGAGAGACCGATCATACGGCAATCAGGCGTGTAAACAATAGTGAAACCCAGCAAAAAGCCTAAACTCTTCTCACTTATTCAAGGTAAATTGACAGGACGCCTGAACATGGTCTTCTCGGTGGTACAGTAAGCCATATATAAATGTTCTTAACCAAGTATCTCTGACAGCATATGCTGTTTGTAGCGTTCTACTGGAATTCGGAGATATTGCCTTCTTGCACCACATCTACAGCTATGGCCAAAATAATAGCGACAACTCTTTTTTAGTAAGTACATTCAGAAAAAAAAATCGTAATGACAAGAATTTTTTACTTTGGACCAACAATTTTCGTGTGTTAAAATGAGCCCAAGTATTTCAAGTTCTTAATTTAAGAATGGAAGTGTCATCTGTAAAGCAAGAACTTTTGTTTTTAAATTTAAAATACAAAATGTCAAACTTTTAAGAACTTAAATTGTTTTCTCAAAAAAGCCCAACAATTTAATCGTTAGTAAAAATTAAAGACCTAAAATTGTTGCGACAAGAATGCGTTGTTAACAAAAATTAAAAAATAACTTGTTGGCTCAAGAACAGAATATGTCAAAAATTTAAAAAAATAAATAGTTGTAATGGCTTAAAAAATATATCTATTACCGGAATCGAAAACCTCCAAAACAAATAAAGATTATTTTATTAATGAGATATTTAATATACTTTCACTTATTTAGACTTTTTTTATGTCAAAACGTAATTTTGCCAAAAAAAGAATAAAATTTGGAGCCCTTAAACTTACCTTGAAAATAACCTTTGTAATCGATAAACTTTTGTTGGTATGTTGGTACCTATGTATTCAAAAGTGGTATGCAAGAAAAAAAATGCTAAAAATGGTAGTTAACGACACAAATGTTTTTTTTATTCATATTCATAAAAAGGATTTTTGTAGATTTTTGGGTCCTTAACTAAGAATAAGTTATAACTAATTACATATTTCATTAATGTTAGTAGGCACTTACCTGATTAATTTATCTCCATTTATTTAGACCTCATCTGAACTTGATCCTGTCCGCCATCAACTCATTTTTTTTTAAAGATTTCATCAATTTCGTGCGAATTCAATAGATTATTGGAAGCTATGCGACACTCTTTCAATGCTTTTATCCCGCAATAGGATAATCCCCAACTTAAAAATAATTCTAGGGTGTCAGCTTTAACTTACTAACTTAACGAGCTCCCGACCAGTAAAGAGTCTCTGTCTGAGCCAGAGCAGCGTTCCATCCTGTACGGTCCCGGCCACGCTGCTTCCAGTTATCCAGACCTAGCGCTCTGGCATCCGCGATACCAATGTACATATCTTCTCCTCCATTCGCCTTCCTCGAACACAGGGCCATAAATTCTTCGAAGAATTTTTATCTCAAAAGTGTTAAGTATCTGCTCTCCTTTCCTGCTAATGGTCCGGCACTCAGCACCATAGAGCAGAACTGACAGGATCAGAGTTTAGTATAGCTTGCACTTTGTCCTTCGAGTTAGCAGTTTTGAACCCATTTGTTTTGCCAAACCGAAGTAGCAGCGGTTTCCTAGGGTAATTTTTCGTTGAATCTCCACTAAGGTGTCGTTTGCGGAGTTAATGTTAACCCAGAGGTAGGTAAACTCCCTAACCACCTCGAAGTTTCTGCTGTCAACAGTTACGTTTTGTCCTAGCCGGTGGACAGATGTGTCCTTGTTTGTTGAAAAAATGTACATGGTTTTGTCCTCTCCAACTTCAAGACTAACTAGGCGCGCCTGTCCTTCAATTCCCGTAAAAGCCATTATCACGGCACGTTGGGAGCGGCCGATGTTAAAGATATTGCCTTCCATGTTTACTATCTGTTCCAGAATAAAGTTGTAGAAGTCACATGATAGCGCATCCCCTTGCCGGTAAATGTTTGGAACAGTTCAGATGAGCTGCTGCCAAACTTCGCATTGCACCGCGTATTCTCCAGCGTCACACGGCACAATTGGATCAGTTTTTCCGGGATCCCAAATTCGGCCATCGGCACGTAGAGCTCCTGACGATGAATGCTATTATATGCAACTTTGAAGTCGATGAAAAGATGATGTGTCTCGAATTGAAATTGGTTGGTCTTTTCCACGATTTTTGTTAGTGTGAAAATTTGGCCAACTGTGGATTTGCCGGGCTGGAAGCCACAATGATACTTGCCGATTAGTGTGCTGCAAAACGGCTTGAGTCGTTTACACTTCAATATTGTCAATAACTACTTGCTCACTTATTAAACTTTCCATTATAAAGTCACGGAAATGTCACTTTTTAATATAAACTATTGTTAGCACGACCGCTGTTGATTTTTAACGAGTTTAGGAACATATTCTTATGCCAAGAACTAAGTAGTTGTTGTCGACATAACATTTTTTGTTTGAATCTCAAGAATTGATTTTTACTGCATTTGTGTATCTGCTTTTTTAGAAACTAATTTTCATTTTGACCACAATTGTGTTTTTGTCACTTTTAATGAGGCACACCCGGTATCCGAATTTATAATTACAAAAATGCAGCCTTTTACTGCGCCATAACAGCAACTTCTTAATATTAAATAGTAAGTTTTGTCAACGGTTTTATATTCTTTTGATTCTGCTTTTTCTTAACATATTTTTTTTGACCCAAGAACTAGTTCTTGAAAGCAGACTGTCATACAAATCATTGTCATTTCAAATATTTCTATTCTGAATAAAAATTGGTAACTGATAACAACGAATTGTTGAATCAATAATTTAATTTTGAAAGAATAATTTTATTTAAGGCGTACAAAATTTCCGCTTTTGAAAATTATTAAGAATGTCAACATTTTTTTTCCAAAAACTTTATTTTTAAACTGAGTCCCCTACCATTCGATAAAAGTGGATTGCGTCGACAAATTTTACGTTTTGGTATTGTATAACTCAATCGACAAAGGTTCGTGTTATTGTCAAAAAAAATGCTATATATTGTGAATAGAGCATACTTTGAAAATTTTTTGAGATTTCAATATTTGTAGTTTTTTTATGAATAAAATTGAAACAAGATAAAATGTCTTCAATTGAAATATTTTTTGGCGATTTGGAAGAAGGAAACATGCCCAGAAACTTTTATAGATGGCCGGGAATAGGAGGCGATTAAGAGATGCTTCCAATCCTTCATTCAACCATTTATGCCAGGTACGTGCAGGAGGCCCTAAACTACACAGTTCGACGGTGAACGTTTCCCATCTGGCTTTTTCCTTCGAATTCGCGCAAATACCCTTAGCAATATCAAGTTATTTTGTATGAAATAGTGATAAAATTTAAATAAATTACATCTTCCTTCTTGAAAAATAATTTTTTCAGTCACACAATCGAAAAGAAAAATGTAGACTATAAACATCGTCTGTCAAAACGAAAAATATCGTTCACAATCGACATTCGCAATACCGAAGTTCGTTACCAACTATTGTCTATCGATAAAAGTCGTATATCGATAAATAATCGACAATCACAATATTTGCTATTCTAAATCCATTTTGAACAAGGTGATCGAATATCCTATTTTTGATGGACTTTTGAAAAGTCTTCAATAGAATAGACCACGAAATTGCATGCTGCAAGCTGGGATATTATTTCGGTTTCAGCCAGACAGCTGTAAGAGTAATAAAATTTTACCTCAGCCAATAATCCTTTAGCTCTCAAAAAAGTATAATCGGGCGTACCACAAGAATCTATCTTGGGGCCTGTACTGTACTGTGCAGAAATGTCCTTATGTTAATGATTAAAAATAAAAGCGAAACTGACGAAAAAGAATGTTTCTGGTTCGTACATTGATCTAATTGAGGATCTAGCCTGTAGAATTATTCGTCCGTTTCTTAAAGTCATACTTTGAGTGCATCCAAAATTGTTGTAGCTTTGTAACAATAAGAATATCCCCGATTTTAAGGAAAATCAAAAATAAATTATTGCTGCAAGAACTTTTTGTTAAGGCAACGATTTTTAACAACGATTTTCACAATCTTACAAGAATGAAAAGTTCTTCGGATAACAATGTATTTTTTTGTTCTGAGTGTAATTTTCCTAAATGCAAGGCCCCCTGTAACGGAAAGCCTTGCTGTCTCATAATTAGGAAAATTATATACTAAAAAAGAGTTGTTGTTGCTATTATTTTGGCCATAGTCAAATATTGGGTCCATATTTGGGCCTCCAAATCTCCAAATATCTTCATTATTAGTTTTGTCGGAGAATGATTTCTGCTGTCATTGCATCGGAAGACATATCAATAACACAGGACTTATAGGATAATTCTCGAGCAAGTTCTTCAAAATTCCGATGCGCATGGTACAAAAGAGAGATGGTTTTTAGCGTACGGGGAAGATTCATCAAAGCATCTAGAGCATAGTCCAGCGTGCTTAGGAAGTCCCTTGTGCAGCC
This sequence comes from Ferdinandea cuprea, assembly GCA_963576555.1. Classification (NCBI taxonomy): domain Eukaryota; kingdom Metazoa; phylum Arthropoda; class Insecta; order Diptera; family Syrphidae; genus Ferdinandea; species Ferdinandea cuprea. Next base: position 136,918,007 of record OY754958.1, read on the forward strand.
GAGACATGCCGTTCTTTGGAGTTTCCCAAAAGAAGCTTTAACACGTTTCCGCGAAAGCCTGTTCCACCAAACAACCGATGCGTATGAGAGGAGCGGTCTAATTATGGCCTTATGGATCCAAAGGACCCGTTTGGAGACAAGCCCTATGTCTTACGCCTTTACACTCGACAGAGTGCCAGAAAGTCGAGAGTGCTTTATCGAGTGCTTGGACCCTAGAAGTTTTTTTTTTATAGAGGATTATCCGTGATGGTGACACCATTAAACACAAGTTGGGACAGACCAGTGACCTTCCTACTTCTCGTAAAAAAAAACAGCCGTGGTTATAAGAGGATTCACTGAAATTCCATTTCTAGTGCACTAAATATCAACTAAATCTAGGAATCTTTGCGCCTGAGAGAAGACAGTCTCTAGGTTTAAACCGACAGAAATAACGGCAAAGATTCAGAGCCAGATCAAGTAGAGTAGTTTTTATATCATGAACCTAACTAGAATCGTCCTTATGTAAATATCTAGTGTTTTAATTCTAGTGTGCGAATTCTATAGCCGCATTGAGTAGCTTTGAGATTCTTATACATACATATATCTTTCCTTTCTTTTTCTTTTCCAAAACAACATTCTTACTCTTATTGCGGTCTCTGGAAAAGTCAGCTGGTGTCAGGAGACGTTCTTTCGCTCCTTTATTGATTGACATTGCCCTATTGAAGGGGTTCGTAGGGTCCCTTCCTCGGATCTTTGAAACAACATTTCGAACCGCTTGTGGGTAACGAACGAACAACTGGAATGTAAAAACTGCCTTTTAATTTAGCAGACATTTTCCGGTCATAATATAGCAGAGTTCTCCTGCCACTTCATTCAACCATTCTCCTATCCTATCCCATTCTCTGCCAAAACATCCAACCAAACATAAGGTACTCATCGTTGTAAGGAGTTTGAATTCTCGCTTTTGAAAGAAAATGGCTGATATGCTTTAAGCTCATCACTTTTTATTCAGGCTGACGCTTTCCAGGTGTATTCCGACTTTGATTGGGAACTTTTCGGTGACTCCCGAGCGGCATTTTATTGTTGATACAACTTAACATGCTCACGAGTCGTGAGGAGTCCTCACAAAGCCCACAATTCAGACTCTTGATACATACAGTCAAAAATGAACTGATTGAATATAAAACTTTTAACAACAATGCATCGCAAACAACCCTGCTTCAAATGTCATCAAAATTTCATTCCTAAAACTTTTACAAGAAAATTTTAGCCTGAGACAGAGGACTTTCGCAAGCAAAGATGTAATCCTCTGTGAAAAAAAATCCAACAAAAATATAATTGCCAGACCATGAAATAATTATGAAACTATCAACCCGTGACATCTCTGTCTCAACAACTTCTTAAAATAAATTTAACAGTGAAAAATGTACAATGACACTACAAAACTTATCATCCATTCTATACATGCACATCCTAATTGAGAAACTCTTGCAAAGTAACTGAAACGAATAACGAACCTTTCTTTGACTCACACAGCATAAGTCACTCTCACTCACAAGAGTCTTCTTACCTCTCCAAATGACAGACAAAAGTATTCTCTCTAAATTATTTACAATCCACACAAATAAATAAATAAACTTATACACAAATAACTGGCAAAAAGGACTCGTCACTTCAACAAATGCAAACGTTATAAAGAAAATGGAGCTACTTCTTCGCTCACTATATGCGCAACGAAATGGTATCATTTAGAATTCTTTCAATATCCTTAACTGAGTGCATTGGCTGTACTCCAAGTCAACATACCTAGTCCTTTAACTCCACATTTTGTTGATATCTACCATCGTTGTGGCGACGATGCCGACAACGGAATATATGTTTGTGTTTGGCTGCGCTTCTGTTTTAACAAATAAATCACGGTAAACGAGGAAGAAGATCCTCTCAAGTCTGTGAACGTAACTCTCTGCTGTGTCTGAGAAGAACTATGGTCGGCGGAAAAATGGCAGGAACATGTTTTCATTAATTTTTATTGCCTTTGTGTGTTGTCCTGTTGATGGCTGCAATTTAATTTTCTTTCGTTAATAAGAACCCCAGGAGGAAGGGATGTACCAAACTCAAATAAATCATAGTCCTATATGAATTGTGAACGACATAGTCCTGTGTATCCTGTTTAAAAGTAAGAAAAAAATATATATATTTTCTATGATTTATATTTTCTTTTGAAAATCTGGGTCATTCCCGGTGCACACACCGTGAAACCTATACTGTTTTTCTATTACAGATATGAGCTTCAACGTACCTCCGTATTTGAAGAGATTGATAGTAGGTTCGCCACCCCTTCTTTCGTTTGTGAAAAATTCTATGGTTCTGCCTTGAGGTTCTTCATGATTTGTTTAAATTTAAAACGAAAAAAAAAATTGAAATGTTGAAAACTGTTTGCAGACTTTTCCTATTACAAGCAGCCCACGAAGGATTTTATAAAGGAAAGTAAACAGCTTCCTTTGATGGCAAAACGGAAATGTATTTCGCATTTATTTTTTTGCAACATCTAGTCCCGTTTTTTGTAAAAGGGGCATACCACTCTGTATTTTTTTTTGTGTACACACGTTTTGTGGAACTTGTTTGTGCAAAAAATGAAATGTTGCTTCTTCTAATGCTAGGACAACAGAAGGAAAGGGAAGCAGCATAGGAATTCATAGCAAAGCTTGTTAAAAAAATAAAATAGGGAATACGTTTTCGTACATAAGAATTACTTTATAGGAATTCAGCATTTCAATTATTCTTCCCATTATGTTGTGCATGAAAACCATTACCAGGAGGTAGTAAGTAGTACGGGAAGAATTCTGTTAAAATTGGGGAATATTTCCCTTTTTAATATATAGCTTATGACTCTTGTAGCTTTAGAAAATGCTTTGTAAGAAAAGTAGCGTTTCACTATGACAATAAGACCGCAGGTGGGGAATGGCTTAATGAATTTAATAGCGCAAAAATGTTTAACAATTCCTTGGGATTTTTTTTATCCAAAACAAAATGTAAATGTAAAGAAAATTATATTTTTCGGTTATAGAATATTTGTATCGTTCTTCAAAATGTTTTAAGCGGTCTTGAAGCTACAGTTTGTCAAGAAAATATTATATCGTTAATGTGTCAATTTTGTTGCTGTGAATGGAAAGTGTCTTAGATATCACCCATTTTTATCTATAGACCTATATGTAAACTTTCTTCTATTCCTAAGATTTTTGAAAAGATTTTGTGTGATAAATGAAACTTCTCTGTCAAATAAATTATTACAGATTCACAACACGGCTTTGTAAAGGGTGATTTTTTAGCTGGTTTGGTTTGGCAACACTGGTTTTGACAGCTGACGTGTGTTTAGTACCTTGTGTCACTGTCAAACAGCTTCAGTTTGGTTTGCAATTTAACCATGGATCCTCTTACAAATGAACAACGCTTGCAAATTATTGAATTTTACTATCAAAATTCGTGCTCGGTTCGAAATGTTCATCGCGCGCTGCTTCCATTTTATGATCGGCATTCTCGACCTTCTGAGCAGTCTATTCGGAAGACTGTGACCATTGTGACATTAAACCACCAACACGTTTACGTACTGTGCGTATTGAAGAAAATATTGCGGCCGTATCAGCTAGTGTGACAGAAGACCGCGAAATGTCGATTCGGCGCCGTTCCCAGCAGTTAGGCCTTTGTTACAGCACTACGTGGAAAATTTTGCGGAAGGATTTGGGCGTAAAGCCTTTTAAGATACAGCTGGTGCAAGAACTAAAGCCAGCCGACCTACAACAACGCCGAATTTTTGGTGAATGGGCTCTTGGAAAGCTGGCCGAGGATCCGCTTTTTTATCGAAAAATTGTGTTCAGCGATGAGGCTCATTTTTGGTTGAATGGGTACGTAAATAAGCAAAATTGCCGCATTTGGAGTGAAGATCAGCCAGAAGCATTGCAACAGCTACCAATGCATCCCGAAAAAGCCACTGTTTGGTGCGGTTTATGGGCCGGCGGCATTATTGGGCCATATTTCTTCAAAGATGATGCGAATCGCAGCGTTACTGTCAATGGTGAACGCTACCGAGCAATGATAACAAACTTTTTTTTGACCGAAATGGAAGTTCTTGACTTGCATGATATGTGGTTTCAACAAGACGGTGCCACATGCCACACAGCACGCGAAACAATGGCGCAATTGCGAGGCGAGTTTGGTGAACAGTTAATTTCACGTTTCAGGCCGGTCAATTGGCCGCCTAGATCGTGCGATTTGACACCATTAGATTATTTTTTGTGGGGGTATGCCAAGGCTAATGTGTATAGGGACAAGCCCGCTTCGATTGACGCACTGGAAGCCATGGATGTTGGCATTCATTCGTGAGATACCGGCCGATATGTGTGAAAGAGTATGCCAAAATTGGACTCAGCGGATGGGCAGCGGATGAGACGCAGCCGCGGTCAACATTTGCATGAAATTATCTTTAAAAATTAAATTGCAAGGTTCAAACTATCGATTCAAATAAATATTTCATTCATTTTTTCGAATTTTTTGTGTTTTTATTTTAAAAAAAGTTCTAAACCTCTTAAAAAATCACCCTTTACAAGGCAGATCCACTGCCACTAACTTAGCAATTCTTTGCGAAAAAGTTGAATCAAATTTTAAGCTTGGTTTTCAGACTGATATAATATTTACCGATTTTTCTAGGGCATTTGATAGAGTAAATCATAGGGTCCTGATCCAAAAATTAAAATAAAGGGTGTTTTTTTTGAGGTTGGTTTTTCGAATAGAGATAAAACTGACATTTTGTGGTCAAATCTGGCAACTCTAATGTCATTTATGTTCAGTTTGGTTTGCCATTTCAGTTTGCGAAGTTTACCGCAAGCTCATTTTGGGTTGAATTGCTACGTCAACAAGCAAAATCGCCGCATTTGGGGTGAAGAGAATCCACATGAGACCCTTGAAACGCCATTAAATCCGCAAAAAAAATGAATGTTTGGTATGCTCTATGGGCTGGTGGAGTCATTGGGCCATACTTCTTCCGAAATGATGCTGGAGAGTCAGTTACCGTTAATTGAGACTGGTATAGAGCCATGATAACCGACTTTTTTGTTCCCGAATGGGTAGGGCATGAAGGTGGGTGAGATGTGGTTCCAACAAGACGACGCTACATGCCACACAGCGCACGTCACAATCGATTTATTGAAGGAAACATTCGATGAGCGCATAATTTCGCGGAATGGACCTGTTAATTGGGTACCAAGATCGTGTGATTTGACATCATTGGATTATTTTCTTTGGGGATATGTGAAGTTGCTCGCCTACGCCAACAAACCAGAAACATTACGGGACTTGAAAGCCAACATTCGTGGCGTTATTGCCAACACGCAGCCCCAAATGCTTGAAAGAGTGGTTGAAAATTGGACCTCTAGACTTGTCTTTATTCGAAATAGCAGCGGCGGCCATATGCCCGAAATCATATTTAAACATTAATGGCATAAAATTATTCTTCCAATAAGGCCAAATTGATGTACATTAAAACGATTTTCTTGTTTTATTTCAATTCGAAGTTTTATACCTCTAAAAAAAACACCCTGTATATTCGTTTCGACTCCCCTCTGATAGACTGGATATCATCGTACCTAAGTGGCTGTATTTAATAAGTTAAAATCGGTGGTTGTCTTTCAGAACCTATCTTTCTAACTTCAGGTGTTCCACAAGGAAGTCATATAGGAGCCCTGCTTTTTGTCCTTTTTGTTAACGATATTCCATCTTATATCCGAAATTCTTCTTGTCTTTTATTCGCTGATGACCTTAAAATCTTTCGGTCTATTCAAAGCCTCATTTGTGCGAGATGCACTCATCCAATATCTTTTAATTACAAAATTCGGAATGTAGCTTTGGAAAATGTACACTTTAAAAAAGAACCTTGGTGTGATACTAGATCCTCAACTAACTTTAAAATTTCATATAGACTATATTGTTAGTAACGCATTTCGAATACTCAGTTTTATTAGGCGTAATACGAAAGAATTCTCCGACCCTTATGCACTGAAGGCTCTATACTTTGCATTTGTACGATCGAATAGAATCCTTACTACCAAAATCATTCATACAGATTAGAAAGGGTCGACAATGTTTTACGAGATTTTTAAAAAGCTTAGGTGGAATATAGAAACTCCAACCTACTTAACTAGATGCCTTCTTTTTAACATACTTACTCTTGATAGTCGACGCAAGTATTTCAGTATAATGTTTTTAAGAGATACAACTTCCACATTAAATGCCCAGATTTGCTTTTACTTTCCTGCAAGGAGTCTGCGTATGGGATTTCATCTCCGTTGTCAGTATCATAGAACAAATTATGGCACTAATGAACCAATTGAGCGTTGCACCCACGAACTAAATTTGTTCATTGATCGCATTGTCCTAGAGATTCTTTTAAAAATGATGGAATAACAAATTGATTTCTATTATAATAATTAATAGGTTTAAGTTGTCTAAACGGGTTTTTGTAGCTCAATTTGTCGAAATAAATAAATAAATAAAATGGACTGTTTAGAACATAATATACCGTTCAGAAAAAGAAGGTAGACTAGACCTGAAACAGTCAATAGTTAGACCAAAAAGGTAACATTGAGGGATGAAAGAAAAATAAAAAGGACCATAGAAGATAACCCTCATACCAGCACCAGGATGTTAGCCACCGATTTAAAGCAGGATTGCGGAGTTAATTTTTCTCATGAGACCGTCAGGGAAGTCTTGCTTAAGCACATTGTCGGTGATGATAGGAGGTTTTTTTGTACCCCAGCTCAAAGTCTGGACTTAAGCCCGATCGAACAGGATACTGAAAAAGTCTCAGAATCGTCAGCATCCCAGAAAGAGGACGTACGACGAAAGAATTTACCAGATTCGTTCATTTTAGATGTGAGCTAATTCGACATATTGAAGCTAAGGTATTTAGGATTTTTAAGGCTTGCCAGGGTACTACATACGTGATGGTGGCCGGCCGATGAGTCTTTTATAGTCTAAAGACAGCATTTCCGTTGAGGGTACAATGGGCAAAACAAACGCAGATATGTACGCTATCTTTTAAAATCACGACTTTGAACGACAATAGACTATAATTTAAGAGTATGCATCTGAAACATAGAAGCTTGAATCTTTGATCGAGTGTTATGAGGCGATCCAGGTGATACTTTGGTTATTATTATGCAGAATAGAAAAACATGTGACATTTATGACAGTTGCCATTAAAAGATTCATATCATAGGATGCGGACTCGTCTTTGGGGGTACTGAGCAGCACTTGCTTTTCGAGACTTCGAATTCACAAAACAACAACCAAATCGACCATGTGCTAAATCCACGAAAATCGGAAACCTTTTCAAATGTCCGTTCGTCTTCTTCTAAGCACATATAAAACCATTGTCTCATGAAGAACGAAGACGTTTGGGTGTTCGAAGAACCCTTGTGGCGCCGATCAACCACCTTACCTGTAGGACTTTTAGGGTGGGAATTAAGGCTGCTTCCAGCGATAAAAGAAAGATACAATACGAAGTCCCTCAGAATTCTAAATTGTGACCAAATGAACTGTTTTGAGACTCTATACAACCACTTTAGTCGTTCGTTACAAGTCTCTGGACGTAGCTACGAAAATCATGCGAGAAGAATTCAACGAAGCTGAATTCAACGGTGCTGAACTCTCACCGGACACTGATGGTATCGAGAAATTTGTCCGCTTATGACAAACTGAACTAAATGAATGACATCTTAAATAATTCTTAAATTATTTCAGCTACAATCCGCCCAGCTCGAAAAGCATTGTATTGAACAAAATAAAAGAAAATTATGTGCTTAACTCGTAGGAGTATATGTTCCAAACCCATCAGCTCCCTAGCTCAAAATTAAGCGCTTCTAAAACCATGCTCCTGTTATACCTTGTCCACTTAAGAGAGATCGAAAATCGTCTGCGGTTATGAAATTTTGTGTCCACGTCCGTTTATTAGGTAGTCCGCTTAAGGGATAATTATTTCAAAAACTCACATTCTTTCCCGTTATTTGAAATCAGTCTGGTTATGAGAGGTGGCCCTAAGAACACACTGTATTCACACATGCTTCAAAGTTGATAGGAGTCAAATACTCTATGTAGTCGAAAGTTAATTGGCTAAGTCTGATGGGAGAAAAAGCCATCTGCGTGTGCAAGACAAAAAATTCTACTTATTTGAAATGTTTTAGTAAATAAATGCAAAAAAAAAATAATTAAAATTAATATACCCTTGATGGACAGGCTATAAAAAAAAGCAAGTAAAGCTCTTAACTTTAAGCCATTTTTTTCACCATAAATATCACTTCGCATCCCACAAAGCCTGTGCATCAATAAATCAGCAAACGAAAATGGCAATCGATCGCATTGCCATTAAGTCCTGATACCATTTCTGTTTTATCATCCAATAGCAGACTCATCATCATCATGAAATAATAACAACCATTCCGTTTCAATTATAATCATCACCTTCTCATGCTGCAGTGTCAGTCCTGCTCCTCATTTTCAGTCAGATTGTTGATTCCGATTGAACACCCATTCACAATGGAACACAATAAACGACAGGCGGCGCGACGCGACTTTATGAGTCTTAATTGTGACAACAGAGGATTCATTTTATGGCACTGTGTTTGCTGGATTTGCCCCTCGAGGTACATCGTTCTCGTCGTTGTGCTCGTCCTCGTAGTCGTTGTTGTAGTTCTCTCATCCTCCCTTTTACATCAACTCCATCCATAGTCGTCACTAGTCAGTGGGTTGTCTTATATTCTTGTCACCGGGTTACGTAAGTATATAAAACCCAGCAAAACCACACAACCCAAGGAAGAAAAGAACGTATTTCTATGAAGAATCCATTTCCACTGACTACATTGCGGCAGTCAATAGACTGCCTACCGGTAATCTATCTGTTTGCCACGATGAGAGTGAAACGCAAACAAGACCACATTGAAGAGGCAACAATTGCTGCACTACGACGAGTGCAGTGCACTAAGTCTAGTAGCGTATGCCTACGTGGGTCTGAGCTGAGCAGCACCCCCGCCAGTTAGTGCACTATTGAAATGCGTCGCCTTCGCTTTTAATGGGCGGCGGAAGAAGAGGATTCAGATGCACGTTGTCGTCGTTGTCGTAGTCGTTGTCGTCGTAGACGGGTGTTAGTGTCAAGTGCCCGGGAGACTTGTTGGACGAGTGTTGTTTTGCATGCGGATTTTTGCACTTATTAATGATTTGCAACTTGTCTAAGCGGGTTTTTATTGTAATTTATTTTTTTTCCTGTATATAGCATATGAGGCTTTTAATTTATTTACTCATTGAGAATGTTTCTTGTATAATGATTTTTATTTGTCTCCTTTTCTTCTCGTTTCAGGTATGTTATGTTTCGAATGATGACAATTCAACCGGATATGAACTTTATTTTCCAATTAAAGTGAATCGAATGTAAGGCTGAGCAGAATATTCCTTTTATCCTTAAAGTGTATTTATTTAACAATTGTTCTTCCGGCTGAGTGCTTTGCTTCAATCTACTACACCTTTGCAGTTTTCGACATAGTTCCACATGTACAACCTACATACGGCTTGTTGACGTCCGAATAACTTTGCATTTCATGCATCTGTGCGTGGTATCTATAGAAACCGAACTTGTTTGGGTTTTATTTTGATTTTATGTTGTGTATTCCTTTTTTTTATGGAAACCTGTCGGTTGTTGTTTGATTTAGATTTGGATTTCATTTCAAATGTTGTTTCGAAATTTCCTCGTATTTTTTTTTTAAACTTTTTCTGACTTTCTGTGTTGGTTGTCTGTTGAAGGATTGTTTAGATTGTTTCGTTAGTTGAGAATTTAAAAAATGTTTTCAATTTTGTTTCTGTTTAAAGTCGAATTTAAAAAGTGTGTTTTTTATTAGATGAATGTATATATTTTGCAACGAAAATATAAGTTTTATTAAAATATATGAAAAGGCTTTAGATTTCGTGGTTGAACTATTTTGTATCAAATTCATGTTTCTATGGCAAATTTTTTTTTCTCATTTTTTTACACTCTTCCATGAGGACCGGCTGCCCGAGCTCATAATAGTATGAACTAAAAACACCTGGTTATATTACAACCAGGATATTACCGCTCTAGTAGTGGGTTTTGCTAATACATACCGGCAATATCTCTTGGTCGATTACATTGTATGTATGACGTACGTCCAAACCGGCTTGAGACCTTGCTTGTAAAGGGTGATCCATTTCGATTTCCGTACTTTTTTAAAGAAAAAAACACAGAAAATTCAAATTTAATGGAGAATGTTTATTATCATTTGAAAGAACATTCTTTGGCATTTATTTTTTGAAGATTATGTCTTTCAAATGTTGGCCGTTGCTAAGTCGCAGATGGTCCATCCGTTGAGTCCAATTTTCGATCACTCGTTCGAGCATTTCGACTGGTAACTGGCGAATGACACGCGTGATGTTTTCCTCCAAGGCCTGAATCGAAGCGGGTTTGTCGGCATAAGCTTTTGACTTTACATATCCCCACAGGAAAAAGTCTAACGGTGTGATATCACACGATCTTGGTGGCCAATTGACCGGCCCAAAACGTGAAATTATGTGCTCACCGAAATGTTCTCTCAATAAGTCCATTGATTGATGCGATGTGTGGGAAGTGGCGTCGTCTTGCTGAAACCAAATGTCGCCGAGATCACGAGCTTCAATTTCAGCCATCAAATAGTCGGTTATCATGGCACGATAACGGTCGCCATTGACGGTTACGTTCGCACCGGCATAATTTTTAAAGAAATATGGACCGATGATTCCACCGGCCCACAAACCACACCAAACGAGTGAGTAATTCGCATAATTACGGTCTTTTGCGTAGCCCCACAGAAAAAAATTTAACGGTGTCAAATCGCATGATCTTGTTGGCCAATTGCTGAAATTAGGCGACCATGCAGTGAAGCTTATTGTCCTGTCTTGTTGGAACCACATACCGTCCAAGTCATGATCTGGTTGTGAAAAGTTGTAGTAAGTTTTAATAATTTTAACGCGTTTTCGATAGTAAAGCGATCCCTTCAATGGCAAACACTCAACTAATACTATGGCACTTCAAATGACAGCTGAGTTTGACAGGTATCAAATGAAATGAATGACTGTGTATAAAAGCAGCTGGTTCTACATTGTGAGTTTGGCAATTCGACCAAGCAGCCAATGTAATGAATATTTTCTCAAATTTCTTTTTTTATTTGAAAGTACAATCCTTCCGGTTAGTAATGGAAAACAATTTCATTCAAATGGCTGCCTCGGCTGGCCATGCAGTAGCCTTCACGATCGGTCCAATTTTTAAGCACATTATCGATTGTGTGCAGCTGTATTTCACCAATGGCTTCACGAATATTGTCCTTTAAAGCGCCAATTGTCTCTGGCATGTCGGCGTAACACTTATCTTTTACGGCACCCCACAAATAATAGTCCAACTGTGTCATAATAATGATAATGCGATCTTCAAAAACAGGGCGCAAAACATCGAGTGTAGCTTCGGCTGTGTGGCACGTAGCGCCGTCCTGTTGAAACCAAATGTTGCCAATATCCTCCTCTTCAGATCGCCATTGACTGTAACGGCCACTCCTTGCTCATTTTCGAAGAAAAATGGCCCAATTATGCCTCTGGACCAAAATCCGCACCAAACAGTGACTCGTTTTGGGTGTTTGCTTTGTTTGCTTGTTTACATACCTGCCAAGATCAAAATGAGCTTCATCTGAAAAGATGATTTTTTTTGGCAAAATCGGCATCTTCTCTAAGTCGATCGCAGGCCCACTTAGCGAAGCGAAAACGCATTGGATGGTCAGTTGGCTTCAACTCCTGAACCAATTGGACTTTGTATGGCGTCATACCAAGGTCTTTATGCAAAATTCGTCTCAATGATGTCTCCGAAATGTTCAATTGTTGAGAACGACGGTGAATTGATGTTGATGGGGCTTCACGCACACTTTCTGCCACAGAAGCAATTTTCTCGGGTGTACGCACTATTTTTGGCTTTTCACGCTTTGGTTTATCGATGATGATGCCAGTTTCATTCACTTTTTTCACAAGATAACGAACATACGGAGCTGACGGTGCTTCTCTTCTTCCAAAATCCGTACGCAATTTTCGCACACATTCTGCAACATTACCATGATTTTCAAAGTAATGTCGCAATATTTCCCAGCGTTGTTCAAGCGTATACAAAACCATATTCGTTCAGCGGAAGGATAAAACTAATTATCTGTCAAATCAGACATGAGCTAAGTGTTACCATTCGCGAAATAAGCACTAGTTGAAAAAAAAACTTTAGATGGCGGATCCTTTATTTAATTATTTTAGTTTCGCATTTTTAAGTCATTCCCAAATATTAAGCTTCATTTGCGTTCGGAATTTGTACGGAGTCTATAAAAATGGATAGCGTGTTTGGTCTCATAGATTACAATACGCCAAGTGTTTGTTTACTCAAACCCACCACGCAGTCGAGCGGTCTTTGAGATGTCAAAAAATCGCCAATGACATATTCTTCTGCCTCTAGGGCGTTTGCTATTTATTTTTTTATTCGACAAAAATAGGTCGACTGAAGAGCGCTTAGTTCAAAACCAGAGCCCGCTTTAATAGTTTCTTTTATTATACGATATTGGTCGATACAATTTTTTGAAATAAAGCCTTCTCTGTTTTGGGACGATTAACATTTCATTATCTTGGAACGTTAAATAACCTCTGGAAGTGCATGCTTCGTCGAATCGACCACGGCACTATTCAAAGTTGTCATGCAGATGGCCTCTGTACCAAATATTTTGAAAGTCGATTGTTTTCTATTTTTTAGTTTATAAAGCATAAATAAAAACTACATACAGATGTCTTAATATTTACTTTTAAAATTATATTTTCACAGATTTAGTTAATTTGGCGGAATTTACAAAATTTTGTTAACCCTTAAATGTTGGATTACTTTTTCTGAGAGTGGCTACACAGAGTATTAAAAAATCTATTACCAGCTCGCGCGATTTTTTCCCATTTTTAAGCGCTGTTCTTTTTTCCTTTACTAATTAGGTGATTTCCTGTCGATATTTAATTTCGCTTTTTGCGTTTAACCAGCCAGAACTTTGTATGAATCCGATAAATTGGTAGACTTCCTCTTAGAGTAGGTAGGTTGGCGGACGCCCTTATGACGGTATATGGACCAGCAAATTGGTACCATTGTGCCATTTTGGGTATGTTCTTCGAACAAAAAACCCCTAAAAGTATACAAAAGGAAACCGCTGTTAGAGGCTAAAAGTGTCGCCCTCATAGAACCATCCTGATTTTTATACAAATCTGAGAAGGTCTTTTAACTCGACTTTGCTTACATTCTCCAGCTCTTCATGGAAGTATCTGCCGAGGGTCATGAACCTTATGCTACCTTATGAACATTCGCATAGCAGGTGACAAAAAGATTCAATTTCTTCAAAGTGCCTGCAGCTTTTGCAAAAGTCGTTGTTCATTATGCCCAGCCGTTCCGCATGTATGCTCACAGTTCTTCGTTGATTCTAAAGGATTTGCCTATTCCTAGGGACTTACAGAAGATGCCCGATTGGAACCGTCGGTGTATAGGCGATCTCATCATCCCTTGCAACTGACTTCTCGCCCCATTCTTTCTGGTATTCTGGTATTGAATCCGCTGTTGAAAGCGAATGTCGAGGGTAGATAATCCGTAGTTGGTGTGCCTACAGATGCGCTTCTATATTCTCTCTTCAGTTAAGTTTGGAGTCTAAGATAACTCCCCGGTAATTTGCTGAACTGGAAATGTTTAGATCAATTCCTCCTATTTTCGATGTCCTGAAGGTTGGAATTGTCATTCGTCATTAAGTTCATAGGTTTTTAAGGAGGCACCTTAAATTAATTTTACATTGCACACTCCTTAACATTCCATGTGGAACCGTTAACAATTTGCTCAGAGAACGAATCTGAACTGACGATTTATCATTAAAATTTGTATTTTGTTTACGGATACTTTTTCTTATAAATGTTTCTTTCGGCTGTTTGGAGATTTCTACTTTGTGCTGATTGTACTTTTAGCTTTTAGTAGAGCAGTGTGATTTTGTTAAGCTTGATGTGCAGTTGATTGTTTTCCTTCTCAAATAGTCCCGTTTCCAAGTTTCTGCCTTCCCATACTGATCTTAGGCTCAAGATTGTCCCCGTTCCACTTCTTCCACGATAAATCGATAAAAAATACTTACTAAATAAGTACCAGTACAGTATGATTCAACTTCGTCACCTAATTTGGGCAAGTTGATGCGCTATCATGTGACTTCTTCGTGTTGTGCGCAGATTCGTACAGCTACTAGGATATGCGAACTATATCGATATCACCTTTATGCTCCCAGCGTGTCGTCATAACGGCTTTTAAGGATTTTTTAACAAGTTGGCCTTGAAGTAAAATATTACAGAAAGACAAATGAGTCCACAATTAAGGGTACGTGCAAATGTGAACAGAAGAATCTACGACGTAGTTTAGTTAGGTTAGGTTAACCCTTATGTTGCCATACCGAGTACCCGGGTACTATTTCGTTTTCAAATTGCCGTAACTTTGATAATATTAAATATATTTTCTTGAAGTTTTTTGACATCTTCCAACAATAATATTAGAAAAGGAGAGCCAAGTTTATTTATAATTTGAAAAATGTTTCCCTAAAATTTGTAACTTTCTATGGTAACTTAAGTGTTAAAGAGCTGGCGGCACAATGTTGTTTTGCACCCGCCTCACTGCCCAATGCCCAAGGAATGATGACCCAAATCTCGTAAGCGCAATCTATGAGTTTCTTAAGACTAGTTATTAACTGCCGAAACGCCTTTCAAGAAATATACTTTTGATAAGGCGGAGTGCTCAGCAGTGACAAAAGAAGTGTGAAGTGTCTGCATTCATATCTTCTATCATTAGCATTCATTTCTGCATAGGTGTCTCAGATTATTGTATCTGGTAATCATACTCATCATGACTTAAAAAACAAAATGTATGCCCTGCCAAATCTTCATCCTACCAGTTCTGGTATACGGCGCCGAGTGCTGGCCAATAAGCAGGTAAGAAGAGTTAAATGTTGGCTCTTTCGAACGAAAAATTCTTGAACGGATATTTGGTCCTGTTTGCGAGCAGTGTGCATGGAGGAGAAGATACAACCTCGAACTGTAAACCGAAATCATTGAGCGAATGCACAATACTGCTCCAACTCCCCAGATTCATATCAAATTGAATTAAATAATGATTATGACTTTGTTTGCAACATTTCATTGGACAATTATACCAACTTCCAATGATGTGTAAATAATAGAATTATCTGGCAGAGAAACTAACATTCAATGTGAACTTAATTTATTATCCGACAGACAATTCTAATAAGCTAGTATGTATCAATCGTCGGCGTTTCATTTTGAAGCACGAATAGCCTTCGTAAATCCCACAACCACTGTTTTTTTTTTCTTTTACCTTCTATTTTTTTTTGCATTTAAATTCGAATTAACGGCAAATGAGCTCTTTTTATTTACACCTCGTAATAGAATAATATCAAAACTACTTAAAATTTAAAAAAAAAAAAAAAAAAAACAGATACAAAAACCCACACGCGATATTTGAATTTTAACTTCCAGATGTTCCGCTTAAAATCCATATCCCCCTATCAGTTCCAATCGACAAATACAAATCATTTGCATGGTACCGATATAACTTAATTTTTTTATTCATTTCAAATAAAGCACGTAACATGTATTTCCATAGAGAAATAAAAAAAAAAAAATCAAATTACAGATGAAAACACAAAAATAGTATCTAGATATAGATAATAATAATAATAATTTCCCATAATTACGCAAGTATACCTCAGTTAGCAGCAAATTTGTATCGTAATCGGAAATTGTTATGTGGCTTTTCAATCCGAGAAATTGCTTACCATTCGTGCGAAAAAAATAATCGAGTAGAAAACCAAAATCCCCTCTAGCAACGGCTTACAGAGCTAATTATCGGCTTACAATGTTGGTTGTAACGATTTATTGGTATTTTTTTGTTATGTATTGTAATTTAATTATCATATCCAACTGCAACTAACTGGTTGGGCTACTTTCAGCGATTGATTTCTCAGTTACGTAAAAGATACAATCATGTAGTAGTTGTTTTGCGTTTTATTTGAATGGAATTTGTATGCATATTTTCAGTTTTTTTTATTACACAGGTACTTTGTAAAATTTGATCGTGTTTGGTTAACCAATCACCGACAACTCGTCAATCAACTCTTTTACCAAATACAACATCGTCATCGTCGTCGTATCTATTGTAAAATCGAAAATTGCCACCCGTATTTGAATGTCACTCGAATCTTCCATAGAAAGGAGTAGCAATGCTACAAGGATACAAAACTCAACTCAACTCAACGATTATACCCACAGGAACTGTCGTCTGCCTGCTTTGATATACATATATTCTTTCCCCATTTAACCTCATTCAACATTGTACAAGTAAATTGTTCATATATCCTCTGCGGGCGGTGGCAACATTACCAACGCATGTGAAATGTGAATCTTCAAGCTTCAAACACAAAGGTTTGTTTTCACTGCATATTCACTTTGCATATCCTCACCGAGTTAAATAGGTGTTGTAAGATAGTCAAAGGACTCCTATTCGTTGTTTGTTATATTGTGCGGTGACAAAAAGGTGCCATTTGCACCTGTGGGTGTAACTTTAACTGTTTAACAACTTCACAGGTAGGCACTTTGTAAAAGTTCCTTTATATCTTTATATTTGTAAAGAGTTTAGATTTTTTTTTTTTTGGTACGTTTAAGGCGTTGCTGTGTTTGGATCTTGAAGACGGCCGCAGAAGGGAATCAACAAAAAATAAAAAAAAATGCTCAATCGGCAAACAGTTGATATTCTTTCGGCATTGTGAACTGAAAATAATAAAACAAAAAAAAATGTTTATAGAAAGAAAAAGAAAGAGGAATTTCATTCTAAAACGTACGTGATTTAAATGCCAAACAGAGAATACGAATTAACAAAAACAAACAATAAAATAAAAAATATATATTTGGCAAGTTAAAAAAAAAAAAAAAAAACTAAACAAAACCGCTTTCTTGGTTTGTTGCCGTTGTGACTTTTTGTGCGTCGCGAAAGATGCACGCAGAAGACCGAATAAACTAGAAGGCACAAAAACAGACGATAGATAGATAGATGAATGGTGGCGAAAAGAAACTTGTTGAACTCCGATGACCGAGAAATTTTTGTAGAAAATGTATTCAAATTTGTTTTTTGTTTTTTCTATTTTTACTATTTTTAGCAATGAGTAATGAGAGTTTGTTTTTTTTTATTCGTATGGAAACAATCAAGAGGTTGCAAGAGTTGTGATTGTTTGTGTTATGAAAATTGGATTAAGTCAGTCACGGGAGTTTTATTTTTTTTGGTTTTTGGCGGGCGGTCAAGTATTGGGGCAGTATGCCATCGTTGCCGATGACATCGTTGTTATATTTTACCGCCAATCCTACATTTGCACGATTCGAAGCCCACTTTTCTCCAAGTGGGACATTCTGAATTGAATGAAAATGAGGTCTTCTTCTCCTAAGTTTTGCGCTCCTCTGAACTCCATCGCGCTTCTTGAGCCCTTCATAACCTAGCAATGTCAGCTGTTTCAAGCATTTCATTTTGAACATGTCAATGCCACTTGTAATGCTCCTGGTTTTTGTTGTTTAACAGCCTCTAGTTTCGCACAACATGTTTAGAGGACCCCTTCCACTCGTTGTCTGTCTATCCAAATTAGAGTGAAAGATTCTGCGGGCTGGTGTTCATTCGCTTACATGTTCCAGCCATCTTAAATGATCGAGGTCGAAGTCGCTGCACAGCTCGTGGACTTCATCGTTGAATCGTCTTCTCCATAACCCGTTAAGGTATACGGGACCCAATATCTTACGAAGAATTTTTCTCTCAGAACGACCAAGGATATCTTCGTCCCAATATCCTACGAAGAATTTTTCTCTCAGAACGACCAAGGATATCTTCGTCGGCTTTTAAAAGAGTTAAGGTTTCTGATCCATGGAGCAGGACTGGAACTATTAAGGTCTAACATGGAGTCCCCTTCATTATTCGTATGCCTTTTAGTCCAAAGAAACAGCGATTAGCAAGCCTTATTCTTCTTTTACTTTCTGAGGAGATGTCATTTTCAGATATGATAGTAGAGCCGAGGTAGACAAAGTCCCCTAATTCCTCAAAGTTATAGCTGCCAATTGTGTCATTCTGATCGATCCGTCAATGTTGCGTTCCCTTCTTGTTGACAGCATGTATACTTTGTCTTGCTCTTGTCACAAATCTTTCAACTATGATGTTAAAGAAGTCACATGACAGCGCGTCGCCTTGCCTATTTTGACATCAAAGGTCTCGCTTTGATCGATCTGAACTTCTTGGGTTTTCTCCAGTACAAATCGTGATGTGATTATTTTTTCAACAGGTCTAAGAACACACTGTTAGGGTCCAATCAGGTTGTTGACAAATAGTTTCAGATGCTCGCACAATACGCCAGACGGGATCTTATGTATACGCGATGTTTAGGAAACTGGTTTGCAGAACTGGTTTTTCCAAAAAAGCCTATTGCAAATCAAACCTCACAATGAATCACCCTGTATTGAGATCTGAACTTTTTTGGAATGCTGTTTAATGATATATCACTCCTTAACACATATTTTATTGATCCTAACGGCATGACAAAATTTGTTAAAGTAGAACAGCATCAACAACAAACGCAATCCAAATAGATCCAAATTTCCCGCTCTTTTAAAGTTAACATGACTATGCTCGCTGTTAAAACATGTTGAGGATTCAAAAGCAATTCCAGTTTTACATTAAACATTCTCAAATATGATGAATGATGAATGCATTACACGTGTCTATTTCTGTCATGTAAAAATGTTTCCAAGGCTTAAATGTTCCTAAGACCACTGCTAAATGCATAGGGGCATTCGACAATCGGGGTTGTGTCTACAGTTGTTTCGATTTTACACATTTTCCCAGAAACAGGTTTACAATTTGAGTAGTTTTAATATAAGAGTAATTTTTAAGGAGTGAAAGAGCTGAGAAGAGCACATTTTTTTTATGGAAAAACAAAGAGAGGTCTTAAATGACAACAACAACAACTTTGTTTTCTTTTTACATGAAAATCTAATTTTATTTTTGCGTTTGTTTTGAAACTTGCAATCTGCTTTATTTTTGGGTAGACAGTGTCTGACGTACCATTACTAGTCAGCACTTATTAGACTTGTATTTTAATAGCAAAACTTAGCGGGAAGTATTTCGTAGTTGTCGAACTGTGCAATCCTGATATTATGCGCATAGATGCGTTTGGTTGGCAATCTATTGTTCGTAATCTGGTTTGTTAGAAGTAAACTAATCTCAGAGAGACTGATCCGAGAGTTTTTGTACAAGCTTGGAAAAATTTAAAACGTATGGTGCAAACACTAATCCTTGTGGGAGTCCAGTGTTTACTTTGTTCGGAATCGAGGCCATTTTAATGCGTGGAACGAATGGTTAATGCAGATGCAGACCGCCTCTCCAGACGGTATCATACACTGCGAGTAAATGTAACTTAAATCTTAAATTTTACTTGGTAGCCGGCTTCAATATGGGCGGTTAGCTTACACTTGATCCGCAAAGCTTTGTCAAAATTTAGTGCGACATAAAATAAAAGTTCTAAATACAATTCGCGCGTACAAAATGGACCCTAAGTACTCTTCATCTTAATAGTTACACAGCAGCGCGCGTATTAAGGAAATGAGAAACCGAAGCACGTGCTTCACTGTTTTAGGACGAACTAATGACCATTCCTGTAATGTTGTAATATGGTAATGCTGTTTTGTGTTTTGTTGGAATACTTTTGGTGGAAATACGGAATTAAGAAGACATTGCGATAATGACGAAAAGTAAAGCGTTGCATCTCGATCGTCAATAAATTTCATCAGACGTTTAAAAATCCAGTCGAGCCGATGCAGCTATATGACACTGGTGTTCCGGACCAGATATGAGCGCTGTACTAAAGTTTGGGACCTTATAAATGTCCGCCATTTTAAAAGGGATAACTTTTTTTACTCGGTATATCGCAGGGTTGTTGGCGACACCGAATATATTGTCGGCCCATCGAAGTATGTCATAAACGCACATACGGAGAAAGGTAAGTCTTTCGGTTTCAGCGATGCAAGTGCCATAGATATTGCCAGAGTATTAAGGTTTCGCTTCAATGACAACTGATTTCGAAGCATTAAGCTCCACTCTATTGGTCTCTTATTGGCCTACAAGGTCGGATTTTAATGATCTAACGCTGCTTCATGAGAAGCTTTTAAAAAATAAATTGACGTTCGGAATCGGCACTAAACTGTAGGTCCCTTCCATTCGTGTAAAAAAATATATCTTCGAACCACAATGGTTGGAGAAGTTAGGCTTTATGTTCTGTATGGGCCGTTAACGCCTAATATTTATTTTATTAAACATGCGTTGCAGTTCCAATTCAACGACTAAAGATGAGGGCGAATTTTTTTAATTTTTTTTTAATGCCCAGCTATGCCCGCCGGGCTCGTTGTAGATAGTACGATTTCGAAAAATTGGCACTTCAAATGTCTTTTCTTACTATTAAAGCAACGTGTTTGGTCTTTGTTAAAAACGGAACAGCTTTATAGCCTTTTTGATTCGCGTGTGTTTGGACCACAAAGCTATAGATGTGGTCAACGTGAATTTGACTTGAATAGGATTTGAAACACGCAAACTTCTAATCTTACAATTGACTTAAGATGTCTTCCAGGCAGCAATACGGTAAGGATCCTTGCATCTCAAAAACTGGTGCTTCTATACACCGTTACCACTAATCAAATCGCAATAAGCAATCGAAATTAGCTAAACAACAACAACTGTGCAGTGTTTTTGCTAATCACCTTTCCAAAAATCACCAAAGCGTGCACTGCGAGCACACTGAAAAGCAGTCTTTCATTCTCAAATAAACCTATAATTAGGTAAATAAATCAATCACCTCCAGCAGGCATTCCTTGCTCCGTCGACCATAGTCTATCTAGTGTCTGCAGCAGAAAAGTGCTTCTTGAATCAAAAAAAAAAGAAGAATTTCCAAGTCGAGAGGTTTCGTCGGTGCAGTCTATCTCTCTAGACATTTGCCACACAACAAGAGAGACTACCAACTGCTTGCCTATGCCCCCTTGCCAACTTTGGATAGCCATTTCTCCAGAAATTGATAAATGAATTGGGGCATGAAAATGGGAGAAAAAAATTAATTTCGTCTGGCAATTGGCCAAGGAATCAGCACAGCCGCATCATGATTCGAATGAAAAACGATGAATGCACCGAACACATTGAGAACCGGCGCCACCGCCGCCGCCGCCGACGACCACCGATAAGAATTTATGACAGTTGAAAAGTGTGTGGAAACTATCACCTGGAATGTGCCTACTCAGCTGGGTGCTGCTGCTGCTGCTAAACTGCTGATAAGGCATAAAGCTTGACATCTAGTAAATGGAAGAACTGTCAAAGTGGGGGTGCACTGTACACTGCTCGTTGAATTGTATTTTAATTAAAACAACGACGGAAGTGGACTGTAAACGTCAGCTTGTTTTGTTTTCATTTGTTCGTAATGTTTCCTATTTTTCATTCTGTAGTTATTATTTCATTTTGGTCACAGTGTGGGGGTGTGTGCCCGTGCACATTTAATTTGTTTTTGTTTGAGTTACATATAGTATGTTTGTTTATTTTTTTCGCTTTTTGATTGAAAGTACACATTTTGTTGTTTGTTTTGCGTGCTGTGGAGGCTTGCAGCGTTTTGTGAAAAACTACAGAAGGTCGAATGTCAACCATGAAATTTGATAGTTTTATTACATTTGGAATTGAAATTCGTTCATTTAGGCAGAGCTGCGCGGCTTATGGAGTATATACCGTGCGGGTCACTGAATTAGCGTAAAATTGGATCTTTTTTTGCAAAGTCATGAAGAAAAAAGCATATACGTAATAAAAGTCGGCAAAGAGTTTCACCTACCAACGTTTTTAATATATCTGTGTGGGTTTTCGGTTTTGTTATTATTTCTGTTAATTTTTTTGTTCAAAGTTTAAAATTGGGTCACAAGGTTGGAAAAATTATCAACACTTTTTGCTGTTGGTTTAGTTTCGATGTATGTTCTTCTTCTTTCTTTAATTTTGCCTGATTTTATGCGGGAATGATCCTATCTTAAGTATACTTTGATGCATCCCTACTTGATCATATGACATAGTTTGGCATCACGATCTGTATTCGAAAATCCGTGCATTTGGAAAAGATGATCAACTTTTCAGATGAATAGGTTAACTTAGTTTAAACAGGGGTGTGGTTGAAACGAAATCCACCACACAACACTAGGTACCAACACGGGCCCATCGCAATCCCTCCCAATTCGAAATGCAGAAAAAGCGAAACAATTTCACTGGTAAAGCAACCAATTTCCTCGCAAAGACATAAAAGGCTCTTAAAGTCCATGCCATCTATTTCCTCTAAGTTTTCAAAGAAGTATTTCTGCAGATATCTGTATCCGATAATCCGAGCCTCTTTGCATGTTTTCGTAGATGACAGTGCCCCGTCAGAATTCCTGTTCGTGTTCTAAGCTTAGCCCTGATCTGTTTTATTAATTCCATTGATCTTTTACTATCGAGAAGCGGGAATAGAGCCTAAGATAGCCTGTTTCGCTCAATGCCCTGTTCTGGCACCCAGCACAGTCTCATTGGTTCTCACCGCATAATGCTTTAAGCATTGTGCGTCAGCTCCTAAATGTATCAGAATAGATGTTGGTTGATTCCATTGCATTGAGTGCGTCCTGGCTGTTGATGTAGATGGCGATATCTCTCCCGGATATCGATCTCATCTGCATTAGCTCCGCCGCCCTGAGGGCAGCTAGAACCTCTGATTGGAAGACACTGCTTGTGTCCGGTAGTCGATAGATCATACTTGAAGCTGTATAAACGGAAAACTTTGTGTATCATTTGTTAGGAGATCTGCCAAATGAGGTACTCGGTAAGGCGGTAGGAATATTGTATATGCTCAATAAAAGTATTCTACTGCAAAACAAGTATTTTCAAGACCCGCTAACTTTTTGCGTCTACGATTGCTTATACGCAATTAAATTATCTCTTCAAAAGTTACAAACTTTTTTTGCAGTTGTTATTGTTCAAAAATTATAGAACTTTAAGTACTTATACCTTAAATCGTAGATTTTCACATTGAAGGCTTATCACTTGAGTGAGAAATCAAATAGACCCAGGAAAGGATAGGAGTTGCATAGTAAGTGCATTGGACAACGTGCACATCTCAAATTACATTGTTAAAATAATATGTAACTACCTAAGTGTTATATAACCTTTCACTGTGACACGAAAGAAGGGCCTAAGAAATACATCATTTCTGGAGTCCCCCAAGGCTCAGTGCTAGGCCAATTCCATGGAACATAATTAACGAAAATTAAGAAATCTATGCATACTAAAAATGTCAACGATAATCCGGTGAGGTATGCTGATTTAGATCTAAAACAAGGTCCAGCGATCAGCTTATTGTTTTATGAGCGCAGCATTTTAACTACTCCAATTCTGTTTCACCAGATATCACTCTGAGATTCTTAATAGATTGCTGACTCGTTTTGTAGGTGAAGGTGTTTTTCAGGCAGAAATTGTGGCGATAGAAGTGTAATTTTGGCTAAGCCGAAAATTGATCTCTCGGCGGTCTTCTGTTAAGGAGATGTCGAAGCAATTTGACATGCACCTATGTTAGATGCCTGAGTATAGAAATATTACAAGCATCATCATAAATAACCTCATCATACACTAAACTACCCTACCTCAATATATCTCCAAGTAAAGCATTCCAATAGCTATATGGATGCTACTGCGGAAACCAAACTTAGGGAAATACGTGGCACAAATTTTCTACGTCAAAATAGATTTGATCTAGCGTTTGATTTCTCTTGTCAGACTCCATAGTGATGTGAATTGGTGTCATCACTGGAAACTGTTTCATAGATACGCCTGCAACATGTTTTAGCGTATATATTCTAATATCTTTTCTAGAAGCTGCGGGGACGAGGAAGAGCAACAGACTATCCAACGCCTCCTTTGCTCATACAACAAGACTTAGCGTATATTCTAAAGTCCTTTAAAAACGAAAGTTCATTTTACAAGTCGTTCATATTAATCTGAGGTAATGGTATTATTCTCCTAAAGCCATCCCCACACGGCTCGTATCGTCATTGTCACGCTATGTATTTGCCGCCCAGGTACGATAACGATACTGCTTTTAAACCTCACACGAAGCAATTTTCAATCGTCAAAACACAAAGCGTAAAGATATCGAGTGATAAAGACGCATTCGTCTTGTAAAGTTATCCTTGTTATGAAAAAAAGGTGTTTTTTTTAGGGGTTAGGTTTTCGAACATTTTGTGGTCAAATCTGGCAACTCTAATGTCATTTATGTTCAGTTTGGTTTGCCATTTCACCATGAACAGGTTAAAAATGAACAACGCTTGCAAATTGTGCAAATTTATTTCGAAAATAATGGTTCAGTTCGCGAAGTTTACCGCAAGCTCCGTTAATTTTATGGTCGACATAATCGTCCATCAGAGCAATTAATTCGGTTAACCATGGATCGTTTTCGCACTACGTTTACTCTATGTGATAATACGCATCCGCAGAGACGTCGAACAGTGCGCACCGAAGAAACAATTGCCGCTATAGAGCAAAATGTTGGAGAGGACCCGAATAACTCGATTCGCCACCGTGCATAGCAATTGGAGCTTTGTCCATCAACTTTATGGAAGATTTTGCGCAAAGATCTCTTCTTACGACCTTACAAGATCCAGCTTGAATTAAAGCCGAGAGACCATGCAATGCGTCGTGATTTTGGTGTATGGGCCGAAAATGAGATTGATATCGATGCTGATTTTCATCGCAAAATTTTGTTCAGTGATGAGGCTCATTTTGGGTTAATTGCTACGTCAACAAGCAAAATTGCCGCATTTTGAGTGAAGAGAATCCACATGAGACCCTTGACATCCACAAAAACTGACTGTTTGGTGTGCTCTATGGGCTGTTGGAGTCATGGGGCCATACTTCTTCCGAAATGATGCTGGAGAGTCAGTTACCATTAATGGAGACCGGTATAGACCAATGGATGGCATGAATGTGGATGAGATGTGGTTCCGGCGCTACATGCCATACAGCGCACGTCACAATCGATTTGTTGAAGGACACATTCGATGAGCGCATAATTTCGCGGAATGGACCTGTCAATTGGCCACCAAGATCGTGTGATTTGACACCATTGGATTATTTTCTTTGGGGATATGTGAAGTCTCTCGCCTACGCCAACAAACCAGAAACGTTAGGGGAGTTGGAAGCCAACATTCGTGGCGTTATTGCCGACAAATGCTTGAAAAAGTGGTTAAAAATTGGACCTCTAGACTTGTCTTTATTCGAACCAGCTGCGGCAGCCACACGAAATCATATTTAAACATGGCATAAAATTATCCTTCCAAATTGATGGACATTAAAACGATTTTCTTGTGTTTTATTTCAATTCGAAGTTCTATACCTCTAAATGCTTAATGACTCTGCTTACTTGACCTCTGCTGAGCTATTCCGGTCCAAGCTCTTTCAGTTATATCCTTATCTGAATACTACTGAATGTGCTTATGAGCACATTGCAAACTGTTAATAAACTGCAAGCATACAACCGTACAGAACGATAAGCGACAGACACTGCTTGACGATGGTGATCATGCAGCATGCATTCTGGGGGGACGATTACGCGTGGCGAACGAATCGTGGAGAAACGCACTCACAGAAACGCACACCTTTTAATACGAGATGGCAAAAATGAATAATTTCTGCAAATGGCGTCACACGTCAGTCGTATTTGACATTTACGAACTAGGCAGCTGCAGTATATAAATAGACAATTAACGCTGACCTTCGTTCGCGTGTAAATTACTGTCAAGCCATCAAACAGCGCGAACCGCAATAAATATTGTGAAAGAAGCGTTTCATGGCAGCGTAATCTCCCGTTTTGGCGATTTGGCATGCCCAGAAAGATCGCCCGATTTAACCATCTCAGACTTCTTTCTTTGGGCCATTGTCTATGCGCCAACAAGCCTCAGACAATCGCAGCCTTTAACGAGAATATTCAACAGGAATGCGAACCGTTATCACCAGAAAACTTGCGGAAAGTCATGGAAAATTCGTCTGTATTCACACTGGCGGCAGCCACTTCACAGAAAATATTGTAAAGGTTCAATTCAAGACTTCCATCACTCCAAATCATTTTTTTTTTCTATTTAGTAAAAAAGTAATTCAAAAACGAAATTGGATGATTAATTGTACAAGTGTCCGACAACAAATCGTATGCCTCTCGTACATCGCGTCACATATGCTACAAGCCGTGTCCGTATGGCCTAACTAGTAGACCGAGTATGTATAGAGTTTCATATGATTTCAGCCGTGTCGACTTTCATTTTAACCTAACCTAGTCTATCCTTTCCTATAGCACTCTGTCATTGCTTCTCGTTATAGTTTGCAGACATTCAATACCAACGTGCATCGGTATCTCGTACTCATTTGTCTTATTGTTATTTAGCATACCTAAAGTGCGCTCCTATTATGAAATTAAAGTGCACGACTGCGTCACACGAAACTTTATCGGTACGTTTTTGAATCGTAAGTCAATAGTGACAAATTTATTTACTGCACTTTTTAGGTATTGAATTTTTTTCAAAAGTTTCTAAAAAACGTCACTTACTTACTTTTAATATAATTGTTCAAAATACAAAAAATTATCGAAATCGGTAAAGCCGTTTTTGAGAACAAGAATTTAGTTTAAATTTAAGAAAATCTTTATATGAAAAAAAATTTAAAAAATCGAACTATACAAATTGTATAGTATAAAAAAATAGTACAATTTTTTGTAGTTCACTTTGTTAGTTTTCGAGATATTGGCGGTTTTATAAATTACCGTTAATCGATTTTTTTATCCAAAAACTGAGGACGTAGTATTTTTGATCCCATTTTAGTACAAAAAAGACCAAAATCCTTGGAACTATTTTCTAGAAAAATTGTGATAAGTAATTTTCACCAAAAATTTGTATGGTACTGTTATTTTGAACGATAAAGTAAAAAATAAAAAGATAACCCTTATATATGAACTTTGAAGCAAATCCATACCTCAAACCGTTTCGCCATACAGCGCCCAGACAGACAGATAGATAGACTGACAGACGGCATTAGCGGACCCACTTTAATATCATCCCTCATACTCAGTTTGAGTTCGAAATTTCCTCACGATCGCAATATCTTTATCTTTAGTATACTAATGCATACGAGAAAGTTAAAAAAATTAGAATCAAAAACATGTATTTCCCTATGACAGGGCTTATAGTACTGCAAGTATCTAAATATACCATAAATGAAAAATCGGATTATCACTAAAATTAATTACAATAAGCTATTAACAAAATCATTAATCATCGCTGAAAAACCCATTGCTCGGCAATACATAGAGGATGCGGCCGCAGGACTTAGTCCCTCTGGTGTTTATTGGAAAATCGGATTTAATTGAAAGTGGCCCAGGATTACGGCTACAAAACATACGTTGGAGTATATGTAAATCCAGCAGTTACACATTAAAATGTAAAATTAAATTCAACAATGCCATTGAGGAGCTCTAGTGTTCAATAATGGTTTAAAATCTAATTAAGTTTGAGTTTGTAAATTACATGTCAATTGATTTTGGTGGCAATAAAAGCCAACTCTAAGTATTAATTATATTTACGAGTGCGCGCCAGTAACCACTCGTGCGAAACAATTCAAAAATTACATGTGTTGAAATGAGCACATAAAACACAATTACCCTCAAGGTGAGCGAACGTTCAAAATTGTGTCTAATGAGTATTAAGAGGACTAAAACAAATTCATTTCAGTTGAAATGTCAACCGCCTGACAATATTAAGTCAAACCATAGAATTTTAAAAGGATCTACAAGTAGCGGTTACCCCGCCAGCTAGCATCACTTGAATAGTGTTTTCTTTTTTCTAAAAATAGATTCAATAATGAGTGTCGCACTCAAAAGTACACGACCCCACTTGTCCGCCTCGAAAAATAATATGCATTTTATTTTTCCATTTAATTATCACCCTCAGCCATCCTTATCTGACTCCTCCATACCTTTGCTCATCCGATTTGGCCGGCGAACGTGAAAATAAATATAACTACAAAAGCCGAACAACATTGGCAAGTGTCCACAGAAAAACTTTAAACTACACAAGGATGTCCGTAAATGACCATGCCCTGGAGTGTTGTTCCCCCTGTTATTGTCCTGCCCATAATTACCCATAAAAACCATCAGCCCCCAAAATAAAATAAAACAACTGCAAGCACACAAATAACAAGGAGCAAGAGAAAAAAAAAACAGTTTTAATTTTATTTCGTTTGGTGTACCTCCATTTTCACTCCCCAACGCCTCTAGAGAGACAGAGAGAGGAATCTCCACCAAAGTAGAGGCGTGAAAAATATTAATTTTAAGTTGAAGCAAAGGACTCAACTAACAAAAACAACCCAGAAGGACCAACTGCTGCTGCTTCTCATTAATGAAAATCCTTGAAAATATATGCGACGTGTAGTTTTTTTTTTGTTCCTTGTTTCTTGTTTCTTGGGCGGAATCGGATCAGAGGTTTTTGTAATGTTTCTCAACTAATTAAGCGAGTGGTTTGCATATCCAATGAACCTTAAAAGGACGCATAAGAGGAAGGGGGTTAAGTAAATAAATAATTCTTACTACTCATTTTTTTGTTTGCTATCGGTATGCTTATACAACATACGACGACAAGGACTATCATGCGATGTCTCGTGCTGGAAATTGTATTCATCAGGTACAGCGTGGTCATGTTCAGGAAATGTACAAAAGCGAATCCTTTCTTTGTCGTCGCGACTTCTCCTCCTCTGCGAGTTAATTGAATATCATGTTGGAGGAAAAATGTTAAAACTCAATTTGAAGAGTTTGCTCTGAACCGCACGCCAAAAAAATGATTGATGTCCATCCAGGTATTTGCGGTGGCGTATGCGTGATATTTTTTTTTTGTTTTTGTCGTTCGTATTTAAAATACGTTTAGCTCGGCGAGCTTTACGTGAGTTTTTATCGTTTGTTGGATAAAGTATGGGCACCTTGGTGTGCGGTAATCAAGTGGAAAATCGGTTAAGCAATTACCTGCGAATGTCAGCACGCCAAGGGAAAAATCTTTGATAAGGAATTGTTTCCTTATTGCGATTTCACAGAGGTACACGACTTAGTGCGAATAAAGTACATACTTGGTTTTTGAATTCAGAAGTTGGGGGCTAATATATTTTTAATGCGATATATTTCTTAAGACCGGTCTGTTGAAAAACTTTTTGAAATGGTACACTATAGAACACCAAAATTATATTTAAGACATGTAATATTTTATTTTTTAGCTACTGACTCGCTGATGCGATAGGGATTGCACTTCGACCTAAAAGATCGCTTGTACTAAAAGTCAGAATTATTGCTAAGGCAAGTAGCGCCTATACTTTCCTAATGAAGCTGATGATGCGATCAGGAGATAGATTCTTAATTGCATAAGTGCTAATTACTTCTCTAAGAAAAGCTGTGCTTCTTATTTCATATAGGGCCGGGCACTCACATATGATGTGCTCTGCGGGTTCGTCTTCTTCAAGACACAGTCGGCACTCCGGTGAGTCGACTATTTTTAGTTTGTGAAAGTGATATCCAGATCAAGATATATGGCCGGTTAGGTAAACAATAAGATATTTTATATCATGCCTATATAGATTAAGTAAAAGCAGTGTAGTACTGATTTGGAGTTAATAATTGGCGAGCTTAGGGCTTTTATAGCTGCTTGTTTGTCCGTGAATATATGGATGCTGGCGCCTTTAATAACTGAGGTGTAAATTAGGTTTGCGCATTCCTTAATGACGTGGAGCTCTGCCTGAAATACGCTGGGACTTTTCCCATGGGTTTTGATAAATTTTTGTTTGGACCGTAGATACCAGCTCCCACCCCAGAGTCCATTTTTGAACCATCCGTATACCACATAAGGCCATTTTGGCAATAAGGTGGGTTGTTGCCAACCCATGCTTCTCTGTTTGTGATTTCAGTGGAGAAACCTTTGTTGAAGCATAGTGTTTTTGTTGTTCGATCTTTTACCGTGCAGAACATGTCTAGTTCGGAGATTTCCGATTGCAGTTGCATTAGTTCTATGTTTTTACAAATGGTTTGCGCTTTAATTTGTTTCAAACTTGCAGCGTGCAATATGCCACTTTTTTATGAAAATGTGGACGGGTGTGAGTCCTATTATAGCTTCTATGGCCGTCGTGGGACAGCTTCTATTGGCACAGGAAATACCAGTATAGACATGTTCATAGGCAGATGAATACAAATTTTAAAAAAAATAGAGATTAAGTATGCTGTTACTGGAGTTCTTAAATTTGAGAACTGCAATATTCAAAAAACAAAATCTGGTTGAGCTAGTGTATATAAATTTACCAGCAATGCTCAAGGCCAACTACTTTTGGATGAAGAATTAGTTTTGCAAAGTTAGCGTCAGTTTTGTGAAGGACTTTTAAACTAACTGATAAGTGGCTAAAATTTTAAGAAGCCAATCTTAATTATGAAGAAATGACTGACAGAACCGTCGAAGAAGTTGAGATTTTGTTCAAAGCATTTAAGCGAGAACCGGACGAGTTACTTTCTAAATCTTGGAAAAAGTTTGAAGAATTAAGGCTTAATCAGTGGAGCAAGGGCAAGATTGATTTGTTCCTCTGTAGTCACTGCAGAGTTACCAATCATAGTCGATTTGCATCAATCAATCGTCTTAGGTTGAATTGCCAATCGGATAAAAGGTCCGACACAATTACCCCTAGGATGTGAAATGTCTACCTACCTAATCGTTAAACTGCTTATCAAGCGTGAGAGAAATTTCAGGTCCACCATGTTAAGGGCGTTTAGATCACTGTAGAAGAAAGCTGATAGATGAAGAGAGAGCAGAGTTGACATCGGCATTTAAGGGCTACTAAAAAGTTTATAGAGACTGATTTCACTCACTTAATAGCCGCCTGAAGTTCCGAAAGGTATTAAATATCCTTGTCGGATACCACGTTATTCTTAAGCCAAGACAAGACTTCCTTTAATGCCATAGATTCTGTTTAAAGATCACTACAATGATTAGGAATACGGAAAGAGAAACTAATTGCAAAATTTAGTCAAACTGCGAAGACGCATCCACCTACCTCTTCATTAGATTTTGATCCTTGGGTGTAGAAGTGGATTTATCCTTCCTTCAGGTGGGCACCATTTTTACTCTACTGAGAGTATGGTTCGAAACAAAAAGACGGGGATGCAGCTGTTTTTCTGCTAAATATGTCAAATATGACAATGCTGCCGAAGGAGTGCTGCGAATTGATCAGCTCATACATAAGCAAGCTGATCTTTGGGTCTTACTTATCTTAGCCAGTTCACCATCCAAACGTTCCATCTGTCAGTATCGGTTTTACAACCGCGATTTGTGGTCGAGGTTAGGTTTCCTGTTTGTTTCCAATTGCTTTATTGCATGAATGTACTATTGTTCCTTTCCGAACTCTTTCCTATATGTAAGAATTCCAGCTAAGCATCCTATCTAAGCTAAGACCTACATATTTAGTTTTATCAGAAGATTGATTGAGGGGAATTTGTATTTCCTAGTGAAGAGGCATCATCATATCAGCCAATCCTGTTAGCCTTGTTAATAGTGTTTTTTGCCGAAATGGCAATAGCAAAGTCATCTTCATAAGTGATCACTCAGCAGCCCTCTCCTTTCAATCTAATAAGCAATTTATTCACCGCTAAATTCGAAAGAAGTGGAGTAGGAGTAGTTGCTGATAGATCTTCTGGCATAGCTTCCAGTTAATAATCCTACTAGTTAGATGTTGATTAATTAATTCGCTAAGTGGGCTATCCAACTTCAGAGCTGACCAATGCAGCTGACAGCGATGGCATTTGAAGTTGTTAAAAGCGCCTTCTATATCGAGGAATACTACCACTCCTTATGATGAAGGTAATATTCAATTGAACGTACTAGCGAGTTTTTTCCTTCTTCAGTAGATTTGACTTTAAAATATCTATGTTGAGCGATCTGCCATCCTGCTGATTTGTATGTTAAGTCCTTTGCTTTTTTTTGGTGTCCTCGATTGAAGGAAAAGTGACTGCATAAAGTCAGTTATTCTTTTACATCAAAATAATGGAGCAACCCATACTCTGCCCCTTCCAACCGTTAAAAAATGCGAGAAAGCCTTCAAGTCTTTTAATCCACCTTGACAAAAATAGAGGCTTAGTTGTTATGCGAAGAGAGCCTATCAACCCCCTAAACGGTAATGTCAATAAACGATTCTAAACAAGCATGAGAGAGAGAGACTTATTCTAATCCTAAGTTCTTCGAATAAAATGGAAAGATACCAAAGTCTCCACGATTGCTCTGGCAAAATAATAAGTTACAGCTTCCGTCTTAGTATGCTTTATAAAGCCCAAGTAATGGTTTTCCCTTCTTAGATGTTCACAACTAAATATGAATCCTTGGCAGCACCAAAATCCAAAGTAATATAATTTAAACTTTAATCATAAAATGCTGCTGTTATAGCGAACTTCGCGCAATTATAATTTCAAAACTCTTAGTAAATAAATTATAAAAAACTAAAACTAAAAGTCGCACACCGCATTACTGTTTTCCTATTGCACTGAGTGTAACCCATTAAAAAAAAATCTAAATTTACACTTTAACTTCATTTCCCAATGCTCCATTATAGCAATATGCAATAAATTCTAAAGGCAAAAAAAAAAAAACTTCAAAACAAACAAAGCTTCTCCCCATACCGTTGGTAGGTTTTCAAAGTAAAATTAATGATGCTCAACATGTGCACCAGTTCTAAAATAAACATCACACACAAACATTTTTTTAGGTCCACAATTCACCTGAGCTTAACGCACAATCTAAACAAACGAAACAAAAACATTTCTTCTTCTTTTCGGGGTGGGATTGGGTTAATGCACTGCAATAACCATAAACAAATTAACTTAATCATTACTGTAAATATTATAATCCACCTCTTCCAACGTATACAACGTATATAATGTACGCGCCATGAGTAGACATCGGAGTAGAAGGCACAGGTGAATTTTTAATAAATATTTTCTTTCATTTGCATTTCCCAATAAAAATAATAATTCATTTGACATTTGCGAAACATTTTCAAATTTAATATTCATTCTTCCACATGACATATTCTGCGGTTTCAATGACATTCGGGTCCAATCAACTTGAAACCTAAAAAAAATTCAGCGCTATTCGACCAAACAATTTGCTGCGACACACTGCAAGTACTTCGAGTTCGAATGTGTGTATATGGAAATGTACAGCTAAAGTGAAAGTTTGACATGCATATATAGCCGATCTTCCACACCCGTCGTCACGTCACGTCACATAAAATAACTCACCGCTGTGAGTTCTTTTCAATTTGGTTAATCAACCGTGAGTGAGTTTCCGTACACGGAGAGGAGACATTATGGAGACGCACACACAAGAGACCGAGCAACGAATGAAAATGAATTTTGTACCAATAAAGTGGATCCCCAACTGTGTTGTTGCAATGTTGAATGTTCCTGCTGTTCGTTAAACTGCACGTAATGTAGCCTTATTATTTAATGTCCGTTAGTTCACTTTCGATTTTGCATGATTCATCAACTGTCAACGCGATAAATTTGACACTTAACTTCCCTCAGACTCAGATGCTATTTATATATTTAACCTATGAATCGTTCATCTGTGTATCCATCGAAAGCATAATAACCCCGAATGTGTAGTGTTGTTATCCATATCACATGGCATACCATTATTGTGTATTTCCGTCTTTTGTTGTTTTACCGCGGGACAACATATATATATATGTCCATGTTATGTATTTTCAACCGGCTGACTAAGTAGTAGGGTAAACCACATTACCTGTTATTCAATTTGATGAAAATTGCATGCAAACAAAAAAAGATAAAGGTGATATAATTTACAAGAAATGACAAGACTTCATATTTTGACATTACTTGCTGGCAATGGACTTTTGTTTGATGCGCATAAATTTTGGTAACAAAAAACAAGAATTTACCATAAGCGTAATATGCATATTTCACCTTGGATTTGCGACAGAAGATAAACCTTGATACAGTTGTCATTTTTTTTATTTTGAAAAATGAATTAAATTTTTTAACAAAAAAGTGTAACGATGACATAAACGTTGCTTTCGTTTGGAAACGTTATAATTAGTATGGAAGCGGGTTAATTATGCATGAACGAATCTGTCAGAAACGTAACATAGTAGCTGTTTTTTTCTGTATTTATGCGCGTAAGTTATTATCACAGCACATTTTTTTTAAGTTTAGGGCAATGTCAAGATTATTGAATTATTATTTTCGTTGAAGGCAATGCTTTTTTATTTGTCAAAAATGACGATCTGTTGACAGTTTTGATGGGTTCTTTTAATTATCATGATGATAATGACATAAAATTAGAGATGTAAAATAAATTACGTGATCTGTTAATAAATATTGATATTTCTATTGACAACTAGCGTCTTATTTAAAACGTGAAAATTGGCTTTATAGCAATAAATACTAATGGTTATTAAAAATTATTACGCGGCATTAAAATAAGATTTCGAGATTTTTAATAGGGTCATAAAAACTTTGTATTTCATTATAAATGCACCTTTAAACATTTTTTTATGATCTGTCAATGTCGAAACGTTAGTCAACGATTACATTTTTATCATGGTGAATTTCACGAAAGAGCAAAGTTTGTTTAAAATGACCGGGGGGTAAACCGGGGTTTCCTTGCACTATTTCGATAAAGAATTTCATATTTGTTTCATACATTATTGCATTTCACAGCAACATATATCTCTGTTTAAAATTGTTTAAAATTATATCTAGAGCATGTGAACTGTGGAGATTTGAAGAAGCAACATTAAATTGTAAACTATGCGGCCAATTGAGGAACCGTCTAATGTCTAGTCCATGTAATTGTCCAAAGAACATGTGTCTTAAGCGATCTTAATTGACTGTAACATGACGGTTTTCACATGCCGGTTTTCACCAGACCAATAACGCATATCCTGTTTGTTGATGAAGAATTTTTAGTCAAAAATTCGCTTCATCACCCAAGATAAATTTGCGATGAAATTGGTCACATGTCGACTCGGAATTATGGTAATACATTAATGTATACATTATACGTTAATTATATGTATACATTCTTCGTTCGGAAGCTACATTATGATGAAAATATTGTTTTTACTAAATGTTTTGACATTGACATGTCGGTTATTGGTTTAAGTTGGCTTAAGGGTGCGTTCATAGCGAAAGTTCATGAAAGTTCAAAGTTGTCAAGTCCCAACTGGAAAACCCTTGACTTCCCAGTGCGTCATTGGTGGAAATATTGCCATCCCCGAGGTAACACTGGCTGACAGTGCTCAATTTCTTAAATGAACATTCTCATAAACCCTACCCTACCTTTGGTTTATTCAAACGTTTTCTTTTGGAAACCCTACTGCGATGGTATCCATAAGATCAATACCCATTATGTGAGTACAGAAAAAAGCCGCTTTGCGATGTCTAGAATTTCAATATTCCTTCCACAATTAGCATATGTTCGGGGCAATTCAACAACTGCCAGAAAACCGCCTATCATTTTTCTTAATAATTAATTTACTCAACTTGGGATTTTTTTTTGTAAATCGTGCCTGGGGTAATTTTTCATTTTCTGTTTGGCCGCCATTATTTATTATAACAAAATCAATATCTTTCTATATGGTTGCGTACTTTGCTAAGTCAGCTCCTATATTAAGGATAGCTAAACTGTTCAAACGTTCTTATAATTCGATAATTCAGGGAAGCCACTTAGGCCCTAGTTTGTTCTTACTTGCTATAAGTGATGTTGAAGCATGTATAAAAACCAGCAATAGTTTAATATTCGCTGATGATATGAAAATTTATAAATCTGTCAGGATGAACAGATATCTTCTCCAAGTGGTCATTAATAGTTTTGCCACTTGGTTTGATAAAAATAGGTTAGTTTCAAGAAGGCGCATTCTTTCTAGTTTTCAAAATACCTTATCTTAACATATGCTTTGTCATGTTGACAGTTTTAAAGATCTCGGAGTTTATTTTGACCCCAAACTCAACTTCATAGGGCAGATAAACAACACTGTGAATAAATCAAATTCTATGATGGGCTTTATAAAGAGGTGATCCAAAGAATTTAACGACCCCTCAGCTTTTTTTACAATTGCTTCGTCCGTCCGCTGTTTTATCGAAAAATTGTGTTCAGCGATGAGGCTCATTTCTGGCTCTACGGATACGTAAATAAGCAAAACTGTCGCATCTGGAGCGATGAACAGCTACATGCCATACAAGAATTACCGATGCATCCCGAAAAAACGTTAGCTTGGTGTGGTTTATGGGCTGGTGCCAACATCGGTCTTCTTCAAAGACGACCATGGAAGAAACGTTACCGGTATCGGCGAACTATATCGACATGTGGTTTCATCAAGACGGTGCCACATGCCACGCAACTCGTGATAAAATAAAAATGTTGAAGGATGAATTTGGTGAGCAGCTTATCTCTCGAAATGGCCCTGTGAGTTGGCCGCCAAGATCATGCGATTTAACGCCTCTTGATTATTTATTAGCCTATGTGGACAAGCCGAACACGATTACAGGATAACATCACGAACTCAGAATCAAATTATATTAAGCTAAGAAATCACTTCTTCGTCTAGTCGAATAGATTTAGGAGAACCTTTTTCAACTCACTAGGGGAAGGCTCTTAACCTTTGATAAGGCAGCTAAATGTACAGGTAACTTAAATGAAAAATGTGTGTTTTTGGACTTCTTTAGAAGTGTAAATATCAGATTAAATAACCTAAATATGAAATTTTGTTAGTTTTGGAAAAAAGTGACGTGACAACAAATTGGCCATCACTGCGCGTTGATGAATTAAACAAAAATAGATCGAAAATCGTTCCTTTTTTAGTAAATCAAATTCAAATTTAATATATAAAATTTTTCTTATATTAAACATTTATAAAGTTTTATTTTTTATGAAAAACAGAAAAACATGGGGTAATGAAGAGTGGTAATTGGCATCGTGAACTGAATTTTCGACCTTTTATTATTGCTTTTACTGCTGCAAAGCGTGCATCTGCGATATGTTCAAATGGCTTCAGGCATATGGACTCCCAAGTTGTCAAGAAAAATAGGACCAATACTCACAGAATCAAAGTTTTGAACTGGAAAAAATGCTTCACTTTTCTTCCAAAATGGGTCTTCGTCAGCACTCTCCTCAGAAACTTTCTCCATGTCAGTATCCTCATTTTCACAAACCAGCCCAATCCCTGTTTCTATATCAAAAGCTCCTGCTACTACATTTTCAATATCTTCGGCATTTTCATTTCAATCTTCTGAATCTATAACATCTATTTTGCAAATGAATTTTCCAATTTCTTGTTCAGTGAGCCTGGACATTCAAAAAAAAAAAAGGAAATTAGAAGGCTGCGGCAAAAATATTGCCACCTTAAAACATTGCTGAAAGGGCACTGGCAACTATATTGCCACCTATGTACAAAACCACTGAACTTACCGTGCTTTATATTTTTCCCCGAAATCTTTAAAAATTGTTAGAAAATATATCCAGTTGAATAATAAAAATTAATTTTAATAACTAGGACATCGTTATCAAGCACTTTAACAATCTTTAAGAAAAACTCATTAAATTCACCGTTTCCACTGGTTATAGTCTTCTCAAAATGGCTGTGCATTCAAATAAATGGCAATAATTTAGTTTATTCTACTTCAGGAAAGGTGTATGGATTTAGTGGCTGTGTTAATTAGTTTTAAAGTAATCGACGATTTTTTAGAGTGGCAAACATATTGCCACCACCTTAAAAAGGGTTAAAAAACCTAGACAGAATGCCCTAAAATTATAAAACATCACATAGTGCTAATTTGGTTGTTACAGAACGGCCACACCAACTGGCCAACTCGCAAATATTTTTAAAAATACTATTTTATTGTTGACTTTGCAGAAAATACTTCGCTATAACGCTTAGCAACAACTAATCGTAAAACGCAGATTTTGTGGAATGAATTACATTTCTTCGAATTCATTAAAAAACAAAACATGCACATGTCTTGTGCAACTAAAGCTGTATTTGAACAACAACTCAATAATAGGAGAATCTTCTGGGAAAGTGCAGCAATTGATTAACAGTGTTAGGAACATATGTTTAAAGAATTTTTACTTGAATGCACAACGTTATTGAAGATGAAATACAGATGCGCTATTGACATAGAAATCACGTTTTTCTTAAAATCAGCTATTCAATGTAACAGCAAAGTACTCTGTCCGCTGCACTGGACATTCGGTATCATCACCATTCTGTATGACACCTCTCGATGTATTTATTAGTTAGAGCTGCATCACAGTGGTCCCAAAAAATTAATTCGGCACCCTTCCGATGGATGCCGGTGCATAGAGTCATTGCTGATAATTTTTACGTTCATAAACTCACAAAATTGGGAACAACTTTACCGCTCTTACCAGAAAGAGGTGATTTAGGTATACCATTTCCTACTTGTAAACTGTTTTAAGTTTGACTGCTACGGAGAGAACAAACTCCATCTTGAGGCTTTCTTTTGCGAAGATCTAAGGGATGTCCCATTCGCAGTTGGGTTGAACATTTTCCTCGATCCTATGGTATCACAAGGGTCTGAGCTTGTCAGTTTTTGTGCTTGAATCCACTTCTACCTTTGGGACCGACTTTTAAAATTCGTGCTAAAGAAGTTGGTTGAATTTGGACACTTTTTCTAGAAGCTCAACTATCGAACTGGAAGAATCAAAGTTCGGTCTACACACCTAAGCAAGACCATAGCTATCACATGACATTTGATTTCGCCTTCGTAATTATAATGTAGAGGTTTCTAACCAGTCATAAACAGTATGTCAAATAAGTGCAAAAGAAAAACTAGAGAAAGTCTCCCAACCCACTTTAAGAACTCGAACTGATACTTTTGTCGGAGGTTGCTACTATCCGATGGAGCGCTCAAACACAACTACTGGTCCATTGGGTTACCATGCAGACACCTTTAATTTATGTACTTAGTTTTCCTGTCTTTCGAAGAAATATGATAAGGAGCTTCAGTGATGAATGCTCAGCTGTTCGGCACTCACCAGGTCAACCCCGAAAATCCGACACCTGATGCAAACAGACCTTTTGGAAATTTCCGGGTGCAATAGTTTGGTCTATTGGAGTCACGAGAAACCCAAGCATCAACGGAAGATATGACTACAGATGAAGGCCGACCCAACACAGGTTCTGGTCCTGAGAAAACTTCTTCTGAACATTGCCTAGCAAGCTCATCGGAGATCTCATTACCCTGGATGCCAGTGTGACCTGGAACCCAGACAAAATTCCGACCAAATTCAGCGAAAACTTGAGTTCAAGCACTAACTTGGACGAGCTTGGCTGCCCCTGCAAATGAAAATGCTTCTAGCCCTCCATCTGTTGTTCACAATATAGGGCATTGCCATTAGGACAGACGCCTGTTTACACAAGCGGTTGTGATGTCAAATATTATAGATAAAAGTGTTAAAAATGTCCAAAGGGGACAGAACTCAATGTCAAACCAAAGTTAACTTTGACACCTTGCAAAGAGTACAAAATCCTCCTTATAACTTAAAAAACATGATTAAAGTGCTTAAAGCGGACAAAATTTAATGTCCATCCAAAGTTAAGTTTCACAATTTAAAAGCATTTGTCCGCTAAAAAGTGTTCATTCGTTCCTCTCCATTTTTTCCAAATTTAATTTCATCGATAACTCATTGAAATTCCCAACCGCACTTCCTGTGGCGAAAGAATCCTAGCCTCATGCATATCCTCCTTCACCGAGAAAGCGGAACATGGTATCCTATTTCCTGGCTTCCCTGTGTGTTTATCTATTTATCAAGCGTTTGTCGCGGTTTCTGACAAAATATGAACCATGATGATGGATGATCCAATTATTGTTCGACTGCAGTGCACACTCACATCCTCTGCCATACTGCTGCCGCTACGCCTCCTCATACCGATACAGTCTGGCAAGCCTTCTGCAGCATCAAAATGTGGTACATTGTCCTCGAACATAAACTTCTGTTGCACTATAACAGATTAATTGAACGGAATAACTGGATCTGGGTGGTGGGGTTTTTTCTGTTTCGGAATGACTGTGGTTCCTCTGAGTACACCGAGTAGATAGATTCATTTTCGGTTTTTCTCTGATTAAAATTGAAAATTCTTCATTCATCTGTCAGGCGGGAGAGGAACAACAACGGAATCCTTTTGTTATCCTTTCACCACAGCAGCGTGTGCAGATATACTTTAATGCTCGGAATGCATTTCGGTTTTAAATTTTATAAAATGTAATGTTGTTCGCTTACAATAACGAGAGGAATGTTGTCGAGGCATTCTCTTTCTCATAGTCCTTCCAGCCAGGGGAGCTAATGAAATTATAACCTGCAAGTTAGTCTGGCTGGTTTACGGTTAGAGTGCCCCTGCCGCATAATGTCGCTTTGCAGGATTTAATTATTCATTTTAATGCAGGAAAATGTAGGCAAATATTTCTTTCTTGTTTTTTTTTGTTTTTTATGTCAGCGAAAGTGCGTAGATATAGATAATTTATTACAAACTGCATCGAAGTGCGGAGTGAATAAAATTAAACTTAACGATGTCGTCGCTGTTGAAATTTATCGATTTAGCCTGTGGGGAAATGATTTAACAATCCTTTTACGCCTGCAATCAGGTATTATTTTTATTGATTGTGGCAGAAGAATAATGAAGTTGTCATTAAAATTAATGGAGCACAATGGCAGACAGAAGCGAATATCCTGCAGAATGGAGCTTATTGATTATGTTTGCAAAGCTTTAAAAGTGAAATATTTCACAACGAGATCTCTGCGGAGTAGGTATCTACCTTTTATAATATGCTAGATAGCACTGTATCGATTTAAACATTTAGGTAACGGCCTTGGGCGTATTCAACTTTGTAGTTCGACTACTGACTAAGAGCATACCGAGCCAGCTTTTAGTGGGCGTTCTCAACCTCAATTTATTTTATTATTTATTCATCAATAATAAAAAAATGTTTGCCAATTTTCAATGCCAAACTATAATACTTTCTCGTCTCGACTTGACTCAACGATTGGAATCTCGGTACTAGCTGCCCGATCCACAAAATAGGAGATTGCCTATTATGCACCGACTAAAGAGGCATAAGCCTTTTAAACATTGCCAGCGTATTATGTAAACGTCTTAAGCCGTTTACTGACGATCTAATAGGTCCTTATGAATGCGGCTTCAGACCTGGAAAATCTACGATCGACCAAATCTTCACATTGTGCCAGATCCTAGAGAAAACCCAAGACTTTAACCCATCACCTGTTTACGATTTTAAAGCAGCGTAAGACAGTATAAATAGGGACGAACTATATCATACTATGTCCAGCTTTGGAATTCCTGCTCAACTGATACGTCTTATTAGAATGACTTTGGAGAGTGCTCGCTGTTCCGTCAAAATTGGTAGTGATTATACCGAAACCTTCGACACCACCAGAGGGTTAAGGCTAGGTGACGCATTGTGGTGCATCCGTTTCAATTTTGTGCTGGAAAAGGTTGTACATGGCCAGTACAGCAGGCACTACCCTTAATAAATCAACACAATTACTTGGGTTTGCTGATGACATTGATGTGATAGGAAGAACAAAGCGAGCAGTAACAGGTGCTTTCACTACAATGGAGTCAGCAGCAAGCAGTATAAAGTTGATTATAAATGCGGGCAAAACGAAGGCTTTCATAAAAAACACTGCTGTAAATGCGAAAAACAACATCAGCGCGGAAATCAAGCGTGGAATAACTCATGCTTATCGCTGTTTCTTTGGGCTAAATTAGCAGTTGAGGAATAGAGCCCTATCGAGAAAAGGCAAGGAGACGTATTCAAGAGAAAAGTCCTAAGAACGATTTATGGTCCCGTATGCCTTGACCAAGCAAACAAAGTTTGGCGAAGAAGATACAAAAACGAGTTATACGTGCTGTAAAGCGACATAAGCCTAGTTAAAAAAAATCGTATCCAGTGGTTAAGATGGCTGGGCCATGTACAGCGGATGAACATTGATGCTCCGGCGCCCAGGAGCCCACGCTTTGTAGCGCCATCTTAAAAAAGAAAAAAAAAAACTATAATACTTTAAACTTAACTAAATTTTCAACAGTTTAGTACATTAAATTCGCCTATTCAAAACGAATATCTTATCCTCGTCCTTGTACCAAGTAATATACTAAAGGGTGATTTATCGTGAGGTTTGATTAATAATTTAAAATGCAACACCTACATTTGAAAGTGAACTGAGATGGTCCATTCGAAAGGTCAAATTTTGGATCACTCGTTCAAGTATAGCGACTGGTATCTCGCGAATAACACGAGTAATGTTGGCTTCCAAAGCGTCAATCGTAGCTGGCTTATTCCTGAAGACCTTTAGCCCAAAGTTGTGATATCGCCCGATCTAGGCGAGTACTCACCAAAATGATTTCTAAACAAATTCATTGTTTCACGCGCTGTATGGCTCGTAGTGCTGTCTCGTTGAAATCAGAGCTCACCGAGACCATGGGCGTGAATTTCAGAAAGCATATAGACCGTTGACATGGCGCGATAACGGTTACCATTGACGGTAACATTCTGATTTGCCTCATTTGCCACACTCTTAGCTAAAACCGGTCGAGTATAATCCACTTATGTACTCATCGACGTCGATTATGCGCACCGTAAGTTCCTCGAGTCGCACAAAAATCATTTCTCACAGAACTCTGATTTTCGTAATACATCTGAACAATTTGGAGACGCTGTTGTTGTGTGAGTTTTCTCATGATGACTTGACAGACGATATTGATACTGAACCAAAATGACAAAGCAGTTTGATAAAGGAGTCAAAAAAAACCTATTAAAAATTTAACATGCGATGAATCACCCTATACCTGTACATCCTATTTTTTCCCCTATTTTAGTTAAGATATTTTGGTCAGAATATAATTGACATTTCCTGAAAAGCTTAAACATCTTATATCGAAATAAAGATGTTTTTAAGCTGCTGTTATAGTGCAGTCGTAAGAAATAGTGCGAGGCAAACTAATTTAGTTTGATTTAGAAAAATTACACTTGTTCTATTCAATTTTAGTTTTTTAGGAAATAATATAAGAACGTTTTTTAAAACCGCCCGTACATATTCTATACGATCACTGTATTTTTCAACACTAAGTTGTACTTGACCGCGAAAGGGTTTTGTATTGATCCACATAGGCATTATGTAGCATCATGCGCATTCTCGTTCTGCTCAAGAAAACGACATGGAATTTGCGTTTATCTCGTGTGCTCTCCGCCGCCCGAAGCAGAGAATGGAAAAGGAGCAATAGTTTTGGGTGATTTTTTAAGAGATAAGTTCTTCAGGTTGGCAGCACTGGTTAGTAATGGCGTTCAAACGTCATCTGTCAAAGTGAAAATTGTTCTATACTCTGCCATTTAATCATGTAAAGACTTACAAACCACCAACGATTGCAAATTATTGAAATTTATTATCAAAATGCGTGCTCTGTGAAAAATGTGAAAATCCGTTGTTTTATCGAAACATTGTGTTTAGCGATGAGGCTCATTTCTGCCCCAACGTAATACGTAAATAAGTAAAATTGTCGCTCTAAAGTGATGAACAGCCACATGCCATACAAGAATTACCGATGCATCCCGAAAAAAACGACAGCTTGGCTTGGTTTATGGGCTGGTGCCATCATCGGTCCATTTTTCTTCAAAGACGACCGTGGAAGAAACGTTACTTTCAACGGTGAACGATATCGCGCCATGATACGCCATTTTTTTTTTTGCTCCAGTTGGCTGAGTTGAACTTGGTTGACATGTGGTTTCATCAAGACGGTGCCACATGCCACACAGCTCGTGAAACAATGGATATGTTGAAGGATGTATTTGGTGAACAGCTTATCTCTCGAAATGGATAAAATTTAAGGAAATGCTACAGTCCGCTCGGGGTGGATAGAAAATACTCTATCCATATCCATGATATGCCCCCAAGTTAAAAGCATTGTAACAACAGTAGTATTTTATTTCGTTTTCTATGATGCAAATAAAGTGCACGACTGCAATATATGAAACTTTCTCTGTACATGAGATGCATTTTTGAATCACTAACATTTGATCACATACCAAATTTATTTAAATCCGTTTTTTAATTTTGAAAGATTAGACTTTCTCAAGATCGGCTTTAGCAGTTTTTATGTAGTTTTGCATCTTCGATACTTTTAACCTAATTGCTAAAAATTCAAAAACTGATTAAAATCGTTAGATTTGAGAAATTAAATTTAAGAAAATCGTTATATAAAAAAAAATTGTTTCTAAATCGAAGTACGCATCGAAGTACGCAGAGAAAGGTAGTTAAATTTGTTGGAATTACCTTTATTTGTTTTCGAGATATTGGCGGTTTATAAAATATATAAAATAGCGTTATTCAACATTTTCCTCCCGGACAGACAAACAGAGAGACAGC
The DNA here is from genome assembly GCA_963576555.1 of Ferdinandea cuprea. NCBI lineage: Eukaryota > Metazoa > Arthropoda > Insecta > Diptera > Syrphidae > Ferdinandea > Ferdinandea cuprea. The sequence goes on from OY754958.1 coordinate 136,962,770, forward strand.
ATTGGCGGACCGAGTTTTTGGGACTTCAGTTTGGGTTCGATATTTCCACACAACTGAAATGACTTGCTCTTTAGTACGCTAATTTAAACAAGAAAGTTAAAAAACAGCATAAATCAAAAAACCGTTGTAAAAAATTGACCTGGCCATAAACGTATTGGGGTCGAAATGTCAGTTAAGAAAGAGATGCGTTTTTTTTTCAAAACCTCAAAATTGGACTGCTGAAGGTCTTCATTTAACATCTTTAAACATATCCATTTGTTGCATAAGGTCTCTTTCTTAATATTGAGTGGTTTGTGGTGCTTTCCTTCAGCGAAAAATCTTGAGCTTGTTGCTATCTTATTCTCGCGAGTAACGCCATCAGAACTTAAATCTAGAATGGCATCAAGTAGATAAGATAGTCTTTCGCTTAATGTACTTTTACCCGATAATGTGTCTTCTGGTATTTAATTTAAAATAATCTAAGTTGTTAAAAGAATACCAGTATCCTTTCAAACGTAGCTTATTTTCCAATTTCAATAACCTTCAAAAAAATATTCTATAAATTCAGGAAATTGAATTGAAAAAAAAAATGCATTATCTACGTTTAATTTATCGCTGCTTGACTATCCGTCCTTGGCCAAAATATTTAATATGCAACAATGATTGCGTGCAATTCACTTTCCTGGCCCCAGAGTTACATGGACATATACGGACGCACTCAGTTCGCTGTAGGAGGCCAACTCATTTCAATTCACATCAGTCGCCCAGGAAAACAAATCAAAACGTCATGCTAATTGCATTCATTTACTGAAACAACATTCGCATTTGATTTTCTATGAAAACCGCTTACGACTCAAATTCAAATCACTATCGCGCAAACCCACCTGGTTTGGCGCTAACGCGAAACACCACTAGCCACCCTCCCCGAGAAACTTCAACCGGCACAAACGAAACACGATTAAAGCTTTTCAACCATTTTTTTTTTCGCTGCGTTTTCTTCTTCTTCTTTTTTTTCCATCATCAGCAATTAATTTGATGCCATGGCATAAAAATGTAATTTGCCAAGTCACGGAATAACGCGCACATACTATGGGAGTAGTAGAGACTGAAGTACGACTACTATTTCAGGATGGAAATTTCCTGAAAGTTAATTGTGTTTGTTGTAGTAATGGCAGTAGGGATGGGACAGGTGCACCACCAGCTTTAAATAGGTACATGTGTAAACTCGTTTGTTTATTTTAATTAGCTCTCCTCCTGGTTATGCTGGCGGATGTCCCTGTCCTCTGAACTTTCACTTTGACTTTGTTGGAGAAACTTAAACTTACACTTTAAACCCTCATGTATGTTGGTAATTGAAAACCCATTTTTAGCCATCCTTCATAGACACGCCCGCGCTGAGCTTCGCACTCATCTTTCATACCAACTTAAGCACATTATTTTAAGAGAATCCACTCCATTACTGCTGGCCCTCCCATCATCCATTTATCATATAGTATCACTGAAGTGTAGCTCACACTTCAAATCCAATCTTCATTCAACGTGTAGTGTGTGTGCATTAAACCCATAAAAGTAGTGCTACTAGTCTGCTGAATCCTTCCTGCTTTTTATCCTGCCTTCTACACCTACCCCCACGCCCGTCCCCACTGCGATTGTCGTTTATCCTTGGTTCGCTTGTCGTAATGCAAAATGAATATTTCATGATATTCAAATCGACATTTACGTATAGTATAGTTTCTATCATAGCGTTGGCAGCAAAGCTAGGTAGGTATAGCTTATGCTATGTAGGTACGAAAGAAATTCGGAGAGACAGAAAAGTAAGTGTCGCCGTTGTCTGTTAAGTTTGGGTGGTTTTTTTTTTTCCTTTAGACGACGACAGCATTGAGTTTCTGCCAATAGATGAAACTACTGAAATGAATAAAAAAAAATATATATCCTTGAAATCGATATCGTTGTCTTTTTGAACGAGTTTTTCCAGTTGCATAAGGGCTTGCATTTGATTGGTTTTTTATTTTTTTTTTTTCGTTTCAGACTGCACGAGCTGCTGATTTAGTGATTGAGATCCCGGGCAATTTGGGACAGGATGACTCTTACTATCGGCTCGACTATAGTCCCCCTTTTGGGTATCCAGAGGCGAATACGACAATTGCGTCACGGGACGTTGGAGATGAAATACAATTTTCCCATGGACTTCCCGGAACGACATATAACTTTTGGTTATACTACACGAATTCGACACATCATGATTGGCTGACGTGGACGGTCACTATAACAACAGGTAGGAATGATCTTTATTTTTTTTTTCATTTCATAATTTAAGAGCAATTTTAGGAGCCATGGGTATAGGAGTTTTAAGGTAACTCTTTTACTTGGATTAATAGAAATAGCTATTGTCCATTCAAGTCACATAAAGCGTATGTGCTCGGCGAGTTACAATTTTATATGAAACTAGTCAGTTGGTCGTTGCAGTGCTTTTGCAAACGTTTTGGTACCTTTTCATGAGTATCCATGAGTGCTCATAATAGTGTGAGATTCTTACTCACTCAAAACACCTCCCTTGAAAATTCTTTAACTACAGCTAGGTTTTATCCTATCTAGTAGTTTTAATTTCCGTTTTTATACGCGTTTGACAGGCAGCCTCCTAGCGGCGGAAGCACCAGCTGATACCGCCAATTGCTCTCGATTACATCTTATTTTAATAGTTCAAATGGTTTTATCTATTATAGTCGGCGCACTAGATTCGTTTCCATTAGAATTTGTATCATAGCGTTATTGCAATGACCATGAAGCCGAGTCTGTTGCTTACGGGCAAATGTTTTTATCTTCGTCTTCGGTAGCCATACCTAAGTCTCGGTGGATATCACCGTTTCGGATATAAAACGTTAGCGTAAGCAATTCTTCTTAGCATTTTATTTTGAAAAGTTTGTAAAATATTTATGTTACTTGTTTTGGTACAAGCCCAAAGTTGAACACCATATGGCCAAACCGGTCTTAGAACTTGCTTGTTGTTCATTCTGAATGTGGCAAATCGACCAAGCGGCCAATGCATTCGATTTTATGTAATAACGAGCTCTTCCCGTTTCTTCTTTACGTGCGATTTCCATTTAAGTTTCGCACCTAATGTCATTCCCAAATATTTAGCTTCATTTGCGTATGGAATTTCTGTGGAGTCTATACAAATGGATAGCGTATTTACATTTCTGTAAGTAAAATAAACGTACGTAGATTTTGAAACGTTGATAATACGCCAAGTTTTTGTCCACTCAAAAACGCTGGTAATAGCCCGTTGGGGCTTGTTCGTTGCTGATTCTACCGTTTTACTTAAGGCAAATATAGATGTATCATCCGCAAACGTTGCTACAGTTGTGTGATCTTCTTGCGGAATATCTCGAGTATAAATTAAAAAGAGAATCGGACCCAGAACGCTTCCTTGGGGAACTCCTGCCTCGATTTCTTTAAATTCAGAGTAATCATTTCCGTGCTAAAAAGTCTGTCCGCTAGATAAGATCTCAGTATCTCATAAAACAGCCTTGGGAAGACCAATTTAAGCTTATTTTTCAATCCCGTATGTTATACTTTATCAAAAGCCTGGGAGACATCAAGAAAAACGCCTCTAAGGCTTTTCTATTCTATATACCTATAAACCTGGTCGATTGTGGAGTGCTTGATTTTAAACCCGAATTGGTGGTCAAGTATTAATCGGTGCTTTTCGACAATCGGATGTAATCGCTTCAATAGAATTTTTTAGAATAGCTTTGATATTATTGGTAAAAGCGAAATTGGTTTATACGATTTCTTGTCGGATAGAGACTTTCCGGGCCTTGGAACCATTATGACTTCAGTTACCTTCCATTGTAGAGAAATGTACAGTAGTCTAAACGAAGCATTTATTAGGTCTTATGTCATTTATGTTCAGTTTGGTTGTCCATCAACTTTATGGAAGCTTATGCAAGAATTAAAGCCGTAGGACCATGCAATGCGTCGTGATTTTGGTGTATGGACCGAAAATGAGATTGATATCCCAACATTTTTTTCAGTGATTAGGCTCATTTTGGGTTGAATGGCTTCAACAAGCAAAATTGCCGCATTTGGAGTGAAGAAAATCCACATGAGACCCTTGAAACGCCATTACATCCACAAAAACTGACTGTTTGGTGTGCTCTATGGGCTGGTGGAGTAATTGGGCCAAACTTCTTCCGAAATGATGCTGGAGAGTCTACTATTTTCCTACTATTTTGTTCCCGAATTGGATGGCATGAATGTGGATGAGATGTGGTTCCAACAAGACGGCGCTAGATGCCACACAGCGCACGTCACAATCGATTTATTGAAGGAAACATTCGATGAGCGCATAATTTCGCGGAATGGACCTGTAAATTGGCCACCAAGATCTTGTGATTTGACACCATTGGATTATTTTCTTTGGGGATATGTGAAGTCGCTCGCCTACGCCAACAAAATAGAAACGGAAGCAAACATTGGTGGCGTTATTGGCGACATACAGCTCCAAATGCTCCAATAAAGCCAAATTGATGGACATTAAAACGATTTTCTTGTGTTTTATTTTAATTCGAAGTTGTATACCTCTACAAAAAACACCCTGTACATAAATTCTCATTAGTCCCATACAATTGGGGTATCATTACAGCGTTCTAGAATCTGTGTTTCAATACATGTTTTGTTATGTTCCCCGCTTGAGTTTCGAAACCTTTCCTGTCGTATACAAATTTTATTTAAGGTGATGTCGAGCAGCGTTGCCGTTTGGCTCCTTTAGGGGCACAGGACCCCTGGCCACCACTTTTTCAAAAATTATCAAATTATTTTCAGTCAGATTTTATTCTTTATTAAAAAAAATATGAAAAAGTACGAAACACTAATAAATATCCACAAAAAATAAAATGTACTGAGCGCTGCCCGTTTTCTTTTAGAGTTGATAAACGCACCTGCGTTACATTACTGAGATCGATTTGAAAAACTTGGTCAATTAACAAAAAAAAAAGGAGTTTTGCAAAGATGTTACTAAAATTGCTAAGCTTTAAGCGAATGTTGAAGTATATAAATGTGCGTATTTCAAAGCTCTAAGGACTGAAATTTATTTTATGGAATTAGGCGAAGGATAAGTTCACTTCTGTTTTGTTCAAAGTCTATTTATTGAAATACTTGGACTTTCAAACTCAAAATTAGATTTTTTTAAATGCACCAACCTGCTTCTTGTGAGCATTTAATCGTAAAAATACTAAATTCCTTTCATCCATTCGCTCCGTAGGTCCAGTCAAAAGAATAACAACTTTGTTTTATCTTTTTAAATGATTAGTGACACGTTTTTGCTTTTTTGTTTTGCTTTGTTAATGTTTTATCTGAAAGCCCCTTTTTTTAAGCGCGGGCCCATTTTTAAGCCCCTCTATGAAATTTTTCAGCGGCAACACTGGAAGGAAGGAATATTGACTTCCCTTTCTAATGAATTTTATTAGCTTTCGTCTTGTGTGTGCAAAGGGGTGTGCATAAAATATTGCATATTTCTACAAAGACTGCCACTGCACCCAACTAAACTAAGTTATATTTGGACTCGAAGTAACTCTATTCAATAGCAGTTGGCTACAATAATATATAAACCTCATTTCGCATTCATCGCAAGTTAGTCCTAACAAATTGGATCCATATTTAAATATGGCAGACAAACTACAAGAGCTAAAGAATTGATCTTTCGAAAACATCTGTGGTAGTTCAAAGCCATATCTAAGTATATAATCCCTGCCAAGTCACAGAAATACAATTAAGCTCATTTTTTTTATGTAGCCTCGTTATATTTAAAAGGACCTTCTGAATTTTTTCGTTGTACAAATCCGAACTCCGTCGTCGTGTTTCTCGGTTATACATTTTCATCTTTCGCCAGAGTTTTGCATTCAAATTTAAAAAAAAAAGTGCACTCTATTGCATCAATTATTTTCCTTTAGGTATATGGATAACAGGAACAGCATCCTGATCCTGATACTTCATGCTGTCGTCTCTGCCAAGCGAACTAGGTCAAAACTGTGCCGCGTGAGTAAGGAATTTCAAACGGAGTGCATTTCACAATCACGTCATCGACATAAGGATATTACTCGAACTCTTCAACTCGACGATGTCGAAATAAAGTTTAAGGCTTAACATCAATCCATAGACATGCTGTTCAGCATGAAATGTCGCTTGTACTCGAACTGAATGACTTGTGAGTAGTTTTTAGACTCAACCCTCATTAGGGCACGCAAAATGTTTATTGTTATGCGATTACGAGAATTTCATTAAGGACTCGCTAGCAAGAAGTTCCTTCCGTCGCGTCATATAGCTTACACACTTTAGTTGTGTGTGTTTGTGGTTTTAGGTAAACAGAATATTTTCTTACAAAAGTGTCCTTATAATTCCTCGAGGATATGCATGTATGCATGCTTAGTTATGTTAATTTGTATGCGGACAGAATTACGTTGTAAGAAAATCATAAGCATGATACAACTACTTGTAGTATGTAGTTGAGTTATTGTGGTTGTGATGTGACTGCTCCCAGAGGAAGGATTATTCAATTAGAGAGTGTTTTTGCTAAATGTAGGCATATGTACGTTTAGGAATGAAAGCCCTTCTCATGTATGCAATTTCAAAGAGGCATTCTTCATCTGTTGAACGAGGTCAACTATTAAGGCTTTGTATCCAGTTGTTGTTGTTGTTTTTGTAATATGAATTGAGAATGAGTAGCAGATTGTAATGTTACCAAGGATAAGTATTGTCAAGTGGATGACATTAATATTTAGGAATTTGGAAATACAAATGAAATTGATGTCATGACTTGAGGCTGTTGCTTGATACGGATCATTTTGATACTTGTTCTGGATATGTCACTCAATGTCGACCCATGTAAGGGGCCAAGTGACCAAAAAAAAACTTGTCAGAAACTTCCGGTAATAAAATTGTTGGATATAATCAATTTGGTAAGCTAACTAGAGGGTTGTCTTTGATTTCTATAACAAATATAGAAGGTTGTGACATCTTTCGAAGATGATTGCCGATATTCGTTGATGTGTTGCAGATTGCATTCGTTAAGGAAGTGACGACTGTGAAGAGATAGAGGAAAAAAGACAGATTTTACAAAAAATTATTAGAATTGTTCTTACTTAGCTGATTGATCTAGATGCCCCTTCGAGTACAGGTTAGAATATATCAAAGTTTGGCAAGTCCTCCGTAAGAGACGACTAAAATCTATTTCCGACTATAATTATGATTACAAAACATGCTTAAAAATATAAGATAAAACAATCTCCGAAGGCAGGCCCTACGGAATCTGTATATATCTATTTATTGCAATCATTAGACCCCTCTAGATGTAATAAAGGAGTATGTAGATCTCCACCATCAGAATACATGCAAAGAAGAAACTTAGTACGGCGACAAATTTAGGGCACGAACGCCGGGACTCAAAGAAATGTAAAAGCGTCGAGAGGCAAAATTATCAACTTCATTCAACAAGGTCGACAAATGAATCCGTTGAATCTGCTTTAAGCCGAAAACAAAACACTACAAGAATCTTAGCTCCTAATCGGCCCAGTGCGACACGATGATAACCGGATTCCACTAGCGTGCCTATAAACGTTGTCATAGTTTCGGATTACCGTTAGTTATAATTCTTTATAAAAGTCTTCGTTCAATGTATGTATCGTCTTTCAGCAATAATGCGTGGAAAATTAATGTTACCGATCCGATTTTATTATAGCCGTACAAGACCTTACAATGAAAGCCTTCAAAGTTATAGACGCAGTCAATTTAGTAACAGAAAAATTCAAGAAACCGATCAATATCAGGAAATTGTTGTTAAGCGCAGGCTTCTGCTGTTCATGTTAAACTTCGGAAAGATGAAAAACATTGAAAATACCTAAAAATTATTCTCAATAAGTTAGGTTAGGTTGAAGTGGCTGTTTTTCGTTTTAGAAATTCCGAAAACGCTAGTTATAATAATATACAGAATATATAAATAATTTTAGTTAATAACAATAATTACAGTACTTAAAAGTTAAATTTAAAATATCAATAGCATTGACCTTAAAGCAGTCCTGATTTGAGGTTAAATCCAAGTTCAATTGTGGTCAAAATTGAAACGATGCAAAACATTTATCCAAAACGTTAATTTTTAAAGAAAATACTAAAATACTTGCATAAACAAGTAAAGGAAGTCACCTGGCAAACTATCGAGACTGCGAAGTGTCCGGGAAGTGTCCGAGGACCCAGCAGGGTAGCCATGATGTACGCCAGTCTGTAACGTATTTCGCGTTTACAAGGTTGGAACCGATTGCTTTAAGTGCTGTTTGACTTTCCACAAACAGGGTTATTTCCATTTATTGTAGTTCCATGGATATTACTGTAGTAGTCAGACGAAACGACTGGTTAATATCATAGTGCTGGGTAACTCCCAGTCCTGTCCCCGGGTGTAATATTTCCGAAATTTGTTTTCTTAGCCATACTAAGGTTGCTGGTTATCAGTGAGGGACATACATAAGTCCCTTTCGATCAAAGATTTTAAGTATGCTTGCCTTTTTTTTTTTTTTGGCCTTTTGGGCTGATTACTGATTAAGAAAGAAATAGAGGCATTGGCTTGGTGTGTGGAAAGTCTGAGAAAAATCCAAGAGACATGAAAATTTTCTCACAAGTTTTGCAATTCGGAAACGGCTGTAGGTCCTTTCCATTTGTGTCCAAAATGTATCTTCGCACACACAATTGTTAAAGAAGCTAGAGTTAAGGTACTGTATGCGGCGTTCTTATACATTTTTTGTTTACAAAAAGCTCGTTATATTATGACCCAATTTCGTTTCGTTTCGGCGTCACCATTTTTTTGTGACTCTACTTAAAACTAAGAAAAAACTTAAAATTATGTAGGTTCGGTTAGTTTGAAGTGGCAATCGACGAGACCGACTCACTTAGACCAAAATAGGTCCACACTACTAGTTGAATCATTTGGTGCTTTGAATTAACGCCAGTGGTTGACAGATTGACAGATCTTTAAGATTGTCTCCATCTCCTTCTCGTCCATGCAGCTTCTGCAGATGTCATTTGAGTACATGTCAAGCTTAGTAGCATACCTGCCTATAAGACAGTGTACAGTGATGACACCTTCTGTAGAGCTGACGTGCAGTCTTTTTAGAGAGATCAAACCCTTACAGCCTTTCAGATCCAGTTTAGGCTTGACAAGTTGTGCCACTTGTCCACCTAAGGTTAGTTTTCTCAATAAAAATTGTGTAAGTCGGCCTAGAATTAAAAGTCGACTACCCATAATCAATTTTTAACATTGACAATCCGCCAACACTTGTTCTCCTGCTTTACCTTATCTCTTAGTTCTACTAAATCGAAGAAGCTCAGCTCTGCCTTGTGCGAGGGTGTCACGATCATATAGGAGCTGCCTATTTACGTCTCTTCGCCCGACATGGTAGATAAGCGAAACGGCTAATCTGTCCTGTACGAGCCCTTGAAATCAGTGTTACCTTCGAGGATTCTTCGGAGTCATTTTAACTCTTTTTAAAAGTCCGGAGTCCGTGACTCATCTTTCTTAAAATCAACGAAATTAGACTTGTTTTAAAAGTATAGGACTCTTCAATTTTAAATTGTGTGCATCAGTTGAATACTGACAAATTCTTTTGGAGTTAACTCTTTTAATTGAATTACCTAATTCAACTCTTCACGAAAACATCTACCTACTTCGCAAGTAAACGTGGTGAAAACAGAACTGGAAAACTTTATTGATGTTATTTTTCTCTCTCTGTGACATGTTTTGTCGATGTGCTATCCTGTTCCTGTAGTGTAGTGCGCTCTGCGTTGAATTATTGTCGGCAAGGCAAGAAAATTTGTGACCAAATAATAACACGCATTGATGTAAACAATGCTAAGATTTCAGTGATTTATAATTAAGATTCAAATGTAATGAAAATGCCAACAGTTTTGAACTATTTTTCTTTATCCCGAAAAAGTTGTCGACGAATACAAATTACTAGAATTGGAAGCGCAAGCGTTGGATTGTAATTTTAAAAGTTAAACGGAAAAGTTTGGTTCGAGGTGGGCAATTTAAAAAACCATTTGGAATAGTATTTGTTCCAATATTTTTGTACAATTATGTCATTAAAATCTTAGCAATGTACCATAGTAGTGGGTACGCTGAGAGAATATTTTCTAAATGAGCCTTGACAAAAATAAACTAACCAACCTACTTATGGTGGAATCTTGTCAGTCAATTTTCTTTGCACTACATTTACTAGATTACTAGTGAGACTGATTTCCTGACTCGATTTTAATTTAGCCGTACAAAAACAACATTCCTAATAAATAGGTAGTATCTATAGCGGTCAGCTATCTATAACATAATTTACTTTTTTTCCTACTTTAATCAGCGTTAATAATTAACGGTAAAACTTCTTTAAGTTTTTATCGGACCTCCTTTTTTAGCCGGGACTCTGTTTTGGACTCTTTCTGAAATTTTTCAGAGGTATAACTTACTAAGTAGAGCAATTCCTCGGAAGGAATAAAGCCATTCAGGCCCACACTCTTAAAGTAGAAAGCCTGAGTCTAGTGATTTCAAGGCCTCTTGGCTGTCAGAGAAGATTCGGATACCTCTAGCGGATATCACGTTTCTTTTCAGCCAAGACAAGGCTTCTTTGATCGCTATGACTTCCGCCTGAAACATACTGCAGTGATAGGGTAGACGAAATAAGAAACTAAGATTTAGTCTGTGAGAGAAAACGCCACCGCCAACCCCTTCACCAGTTTTTGATCCATCGGTGGATCGATTCATCTTCCGCGAGATCACTTTCGTCCCAGAATGATCTGGATAGAATAGTGACTAGAAAATTTTTGCCAAACTGATGCTGTGGTGTAGTCTATGTTTCTTAGGAAGGGTCTTAAATAGATTTTAAAAAATTCTTTTTCGGTCCACTGTAGTGTTGCTTTTAGGCAAATGGCCGAGTTAGCAGCTAATTGTCTGCTTAAAAGGTTGAACAGTTGAACATGTATGAACTTCTACTTTTAGTTCTCCGCGAAGAATTCATGTTGTTGCATCCACTTTGAACACAATCAGAGGAATACTATTCTATTATAAAGGTTAAGTGTGCGATTATATACTCTTAAAAAATGTGTTGTTGTTGCAATATGTATGCATACAGCTTTTAAATTGCCAACAACTATTTCGTACTATATAAGAAGCCAAATGGGTACAGGAAATAAATAAATATTAGTTTTACTAAAATGAAAGAAACAACTCTACCTCTACTGCAAGATGGTTCCTTTCCTACATTATTCGCCCCAATACACGCTTATATAATACCTATGCCTTTTCGGCTCTACTAGTAACACTCTATCTTAATCCCAACCTCTTTCCACAGTGAGATTTACCTAAGTACAGCAAAAAAAATGTATTTATATCCTTCCAAAGGCACTCAAGTCGCCGAGCTAAAAATAAACTTTACAAGAGAAACAACCAAAAGAATAAAACTGAAAATCCCTAAAAACACAGAGTTTGAAAATAGCTACAAAAGCCAGCCGCCTACAGTGTGATGCAACACAAACTAAATAAAATTCAAGGATTTGCACACAATCTATCCGCACACCACTCGCCTTTCTTGCCTTTCAGTCGTACTGAGTCTGTTTTTGAGGCTTAGCTCTGCTTCCGCTGTGTGGTCCCTTAAAACGGATGTTATTAAAATAAGAAATTGAGAAAATGATACACATAGAGGAGTCTTTATCGTCTGGCCGCAGGACTTTCACTCTTTTCGGTTGATTTATTTATTCGGTTGCTTCTAATTAAATACGAACAAGGATATTTAATTATATCCCTGTGTCCCGCGATCGTTTCACTTTTAAAAAGCATATGATTCCACGAATCATGCCATCCATTCGAGCTAATTAGGAAATATCCTGCGGCGGGATATTACAAGGTTTTCTTGTTTCCACAATCGAACACCCTTCCCTTGGCTGTCTCATAAGAATTTACACCCCACATTGGTGGGTGCACGCTACTCAATCTGCACAGGAAATGAATTAACTGAAAACGGCACACCCCCGCCGCTGATGGGGCCAACGCTAACCATTAAACTTAAGCAGGAAATGGTCAATATGAGGTATTTAGGGGTTGAAAGGTGATTAGCTAAAACACTTTTTCATCCATTCCCGCATCATTTGTTCTCTTGTCAGAAATCGATACATTCTATGATGGGCGCACGGAAATCACCCTCCAGACATATAATCTACTGAAAAACTTTATTTTCCTTTTTTCTGGATTTACTATTTCATTAACATTTTGCTTCTCTAATTTCAGCTCCTGATCCACCCTCGAACCTCTCAGTGGCGGTACGCAGCGGCAAGACGGCAATTATAACATGGAGTCCTCCGTTGCAGGGAAACTTTTCTTCGTTTAAAATAAAAGTTCTAGGTTTATCTGATGCGTACGATACGAATCGTACGATTCTGGTCGATGACAATGCATTTCAATACCACATAAGGGAGTTGACACCCGGAGCTACGTATCAAGTGCAGGCATACACGATATACGACAACAAGGAGTCGGTGGCGTATACAAGTAGAAACTTTACTACAAGTAAGTAAACGGATATTCTGAAAGGGAATCTATTTGTTTGAAACAATTTTTTTTTTTTTGTTTTTAATTACATTTTTTACTTCTCTCTTTGCTTTGGTGGCGGTAACTACTAACTTTAATATTATTCCATTTTTTTTTTATTGCTTTCATTTCTTATCCCTTTCCCGTCAATTTGTCAATAACACTGTCACCATCTCATGCAATTAACAATAAATGAAAATCTTCTTTAAACTCCAACTCATGAACACAAAAAAAATAAAAGGTAGAAGGACACGTCATAAGGAGTTATTGGACATTAAAATCCTTAGAGGTAAACCATTTTATAAAATGCCTACTTGCTTGCTTTCCGTTGTACTATGTGAATTGTCTGCTTGTTTGTTATACTTCCTTAAAATATATTTTATTTAAAAATTTGCTTTATTTTATCAATGCATGTGTCATTTGTAGTTAAAAGTTGTTTTACAAATTTTTGCATCCCCATATCTTTTTATTTATATTTTATAGTGCAAGTATTTTGTCGTAAAAAAGTTTTGTATTTTTTTTATTACTTTTTTTCACAAAGTCACTGCTTTTATTGAGTGATGAAAACCTTAGATTATGTTTACTGGGTTAGGTCTGTGATTCATCAAATCTATTACATCTTTACTAAGGCTAATCTGAGCAATTATTAAGTTTTGCTCTAGCAATTAGGTTAATGTTTTCTGGCTAAAGATATCCCTTTCCCTTCTTTTTTTTAAGGCAACATATTGGGGCGCATTTTGGGTTATTTGAAACGGAGGTTTAGTCTTTCTTGTCGACTTGAACCTGGAGCTATCAATAGTGATATTTTGTCCTATTATAATGCCTATAGTCATTATATTGACGCCACTCATTTTGATAAGTATTGCCGGGATCCCCATTTCGACCATCTTTTTGTAAAGCTCCAGACGATGAATACTATCATATGCGGCATTAAAGTCGATTGCAAAATAGTGTGCCTCGACATTAAATGTGTTGGTCCTTTTCGCTATTTGCCTAAGTGTAAAAATTTGGTCTACGGTCGATCTGGCTTGTCCGAAGTCGCAATAGTAGGGTAGGCAATAGAAGGGTTTGAGACATTCACACAGTACGTTCAATAAGATCTTATATGCGAATACGACATCTAGCGGGGATATGTATCGATATTTTTTTCAGGACAAAGGATCGCCTTTCTTGACCATCACCTCTAGATGGGGCATATGAAGCTGCAGGCTAGTCATCGAGCGTTGTTTCTTCCACTTAAAATTGGTTGATAATTTGGTGCTCTACCAAAACATCACCTCTGTACTTGAAGAGCTCTGTAGGTAGACCATCAAAGCCGGTGGCAACGTTATTCGAAATCTGTTTTTATAGCTAAGCCACCCTTTTCTGTGCTGGGTGGCGAGACTGGTTCTTTATTGACTGGTCGTGGGCTCTCTGCTTGCCCTATCACTCCCTCGACATAATGCCCGCTAAGCAGCTGCTGAAATACATTACTATCCGTTGATGAATGGGTGTCCTTCGCTGTTACGAAGAGCCTGCGTTCCGTTCATAAAGTCAGCAGTTAGTTTGCGCTATCAATCAATCAATTTATATCAATTGATAAAACCACGCAAATAAATGATCATTCATTTTTCGGTTTCGTTACAATTTTCATGAATTTGGACTTGGCCATAACGTGTGAAAAGCAATATCATTCAAGTGGCCGCTTCGGGAATATTCGCAGCAAGCGATTCTTTTGAGGTAATTTTTAACCACTTTTTCACATATTTCGGGCGGTATCTCGGCCAAAACTTGAGTAACGTTGGTTTTTAATGCGTCTAGAGTTTGAGGATTATTTGCGTAAAAACGTTCTTTTGCGTAGCGCCACAGAAAAAAATTAACGGTGTCAAGTCGTATGATCTTGGTGCCCAATTGATGTCGCTGCGGATGGTCAGCGGGCTTCAATTGTTGCGCAATTTGAAATCGAAATGCCAAAATACGCCATAGTGAGCTGTTTAACACGTTCAATTGCTGCGAACGCCTAGAAATCGATTAATTTGTATAATCAGCAACACTTGCAGCAGCAATTATTTTTGACTGAGCGAGCATTACAATGATGCACAGGCTTGAGTAGTCGGTCGATAGAAAAAAACTACAATTGTAGCACGGGAGGGAACGCTGAATACAGTCTGATTGAGATTTAAGAAATAAATTTTAAATAAGTTACATAAAGGGTGTTTTTTTATGACTTTGACTTCAGAATCAAAACCAGAAGCAAATCGTCAAAAGTCAACAAACAATAAAGTCAAACAAGTCAAAATCGAGAAATGTCATATTTGTTGCTGATGTATTTAATAATTCTTAATAATTATTAATTCTTCTTAATAATTCTGACGAGATTAGCTGAAAGTTATTACCAAATTTAACTAAACAAATAATGAAATAATATTGGGTGTAATATAAACATATTACAATGCCTCATACTATTTGTTTTTCCATCCCCTTCATCGTATTCAGATTGGCAGTGAGGCGGTTGGAAATATATATATACACATATACAGCGGCATTTACACTTTAAATTCAAATAAAATATGTTCGCCTGTTCGATTGGCATCCACGATCGGAAAGCTCTTCCGGATGACCAAACGAAAACGACATTAGTCAAATGAAAATAAAATCTTCAGCCGACATTTGACACCTTTCATGCACTTGTTCTACCTCCAAAGTAGGTGCATAAAATATTGTAACAAACCGAGGTGAACAACTTCGTGGGACAGAGATATTGCTCATGAAACTCCTAACCCTGGTAACATTTGATGCAACTCAGTTTTTTATTCGCACCTAGAATAAAACTGCAAATTCTTTGTGCGGCTCAACTTTCCTTTCGGGTAGAAGGAATTTGCACAAACGAATACATTTATTCGATAGAAAATCTGTTCAAAATAATAAATTCAAACTTTTAATGCGAGCAGACAGATTTTTAAAGCAGAATTATTGATTTATAATGTACCTACACTTTTTGGACTGAAATGGATGTATGGTTCAGTTCATCGAAATGCAGCTTCTTTTGTTCAGTGATAGCATAGCGTCATTTATTTTGGGATTTTTGTAAGGAATTATTCGTTTTTGATTAAACCTGAGGAAGTTTTTAAATCCTCTTTTTATTCATTATTTTGCGGTGAGTGTTGCCACACACACTGTTGCTGTAGGCGCCTCGTGACAAAAAGCATCTACCCTGAGCGGAGCAACGAAGTTGCCTCGAAGTTTCCTGCGGCCTGCATATTATATTCATCTGATTGAAAATTTATAAGTTTTTCACCATAAAAAAAAAGGTTAAAACCAAAACTTAAAATTTTTTTAACAATTTAGGGGGTCTTCTCACTTTAAGCCACCACCTTTCTTTACCTTTTAAAGCCTGCTACCGAGAAGGAAAGTCTCCCCCAAATTGCTCAAAAGTTAGCGAACTTATTACTTCTCTATAATTACAGCACATAAACTACACAGCAAGGGTATTTTTAGCAAGCCATGATAGCTTTAATTATTCAAATATTTAAACTGTCTTCATTGCATAGATTAGCCTTGGTAAAAATTGATTTCCTCAAATAAATATTTATTGCAAAAAATCTATTTCTGAAGAGCACTTTTCGAAGCGCATTAAATTTTCATCACTCATAGTCAAGTCATAGTGAAAAATCATAAATGATTTTTTTGATGACGTCATAAAAACATTATTCTTTTTTTAATTCTGCTTGCTTTGTTTCATAAGATATTATCAGTAAAACTTTGACAGCCTTATTTATAATAAAACTCTACTCGCTCGTTAGCTCATGTGTTAGATAGCACACTGCTATCCGGTTGTAAATTTTTCTTATTATTGAATGAAAGGATCTTTATACTATAACTAACTGACTGTTTTCCTTAAAAAAATAAGCTTGAAAATGGCATCAGTGACATAAATTGTATTAAAATATATTACATTCCGGCTGACATCTGACATATACAAATAACAAATTTACAAATTTCTACAAACTATAAAATAAAATTGTGGTAAAATGTTGTTGAGGTCAAATAGAGTTAGCTTAGAGACAGACAGTAAATGCCATATTTACTAAAACCCTTCCATTATTTCGATTTGCTCTAAACAATGCATTTCAGCAGCATTATTTCAAATCTGATATAAAATAATTTAATTACTTTGTTATATGTTGGTAGCAGCCATCATCTGTACGCCTGACTTTTTTGTTCCAACCAACCTTACTAGGGCAATTAATTTCAACATATTTGGTTTTAAGAACTTGCATTTTTTTTTTTAAATTTAGGACTTTCCAAATTTGTTATAGGATTTATTCTTGTTTTATATTTTTGACAGTTGCAGCACTTAAATTAACGATAATTTTTACAAAAAACTTTAGTTTTTTAACCAAGCAAAATCATTTAAAGTTATCAACTTGTTAAACAACCTGCAACAGTGAGTTAGTTTTTGACAATTTTTACGCAGCTGATAAATCCTAAAAAATGATTATTAATAGGAAATTGAGTTTAACTAATGAGCTTACAGTGTATTAGAGTTATCAATCAGTTAAATCAGGATTATTAATAAGGCTGTGAATCTTTAATTGTTATACATTTGAATTGTATGTTGTTATCAACAATGTACAATCAAATAGCACGCTGCATTCATGTATATCACTTTCATATCAAACCCTTTTATTTTCATATCTAATACATACATCTCTCTCATTACAATTTAGAACCAAACACTCCGGGCAAATTCATCGTGTGGTTCCGAAATGAAACCACCCTACTTGTCCTTTGGCAACCGCCATACCCTGCCGGTATCTATACCCATTACAAGGTCTCCATTGAACCACCAGATGCACTGGAGAGTGTCCTCTACGTTGAGAAGGAAGGTGAACCACCAGGTCCCGCTCAAGCTGCCTTCAAGGGCCTAGTACCCGGACGAGCCTATAACATATCCGTTCAGACAATGTCGGAAGATGAAATCTCTTTGCCAACCACAGCACAATACCGGACAGTGCCATTGCGACCCTTAAACGTCACCTTTGACAAGGACTCAATAACATCGAACGCCTTCAAGGTACTTTGGGAAGCACCAAAAGGTGTCAGCGAGTTTGATAAATATCAAGTGTCACTGTCCACATCGAGGCGACAATCGACAGTGGCACGCAACAATGATCCCATTGCCTCATTAGAGTTTCAAGATAATCTAGAGCCGGGTAAAACTTACAACGTGATTGTGAAAACTGTCTCAGGAAAGGTGACATCATGGCCGGCAACTGGTGATGTTACACTTAAGCCACTGCCAGTTAGAAATTTGCGTTCGTTTAACGATGACAAGACAAATAATATGATCATCACTTGGGAGCCAGACCCGGGAAGTACTCAGGAAGAGTACAGAATAAGCTATCATGAAGTGGAGACATTCAATGGCGATGCCAGCACCATGACGACGGAGAGAACTCGATATAATTTGGAGAGTCTGCTGCCGGGAAGAAATTACTCGCTGACCATCCAAGCGGTTTCTAAGAAAATGGAGTCCAACGAGACCACCATGTACGTTGTGACACGACCATCGTCGCCCATCATTGAGGACTTGAAGAGCATCAAGGAAGGTCTCAACATCAGTTGGAAAAGTGACGTCAACTCGCGTCAGGAGAAGTATGAAATTCTGTACTCAAGAAATGGAACATCCGAGGTGCGCACAGTACTAACCACTGAGTCGAGGTTGGTGATTAAAAATTTGCATCCCGGCGCTGGGTACGAGGTGAAGGTATTTGCCGTTAGCCATGGTTTGAGGAGTGAGCCTCATGCCTATTTTCAGGCTGTTTGTAAGTAGCAAATATCCTTTTGTAAATAAGATTTTTAATATCGTTCAATTTCTTCCAGTTCCGAATCCTCCCAGAAATCTCACAATTGACAAGGTAACCAGCAACTCGGTACTTATCCGCTGGGCACCACCAGAACGTGGAGAATTTACCGAATACTCCGTCCGCTATAAGACAGACAATGACAAACAATGGGCACGCTTGCCAAGTGTCAAGGCTACCGAGGCGGATGTTACCGAAATGACTCCTGGCGAGCGATACACCATTCAAGTGAACACCGTTAGCTATGGTATTGAAAGCTCCACACCGCTTCAGATTAACCAAACAGTGCGGCCGAATCCTGTTTCGAAGATTATTCCATTGGTTGACTCAACAAATATTACTTTGGAATGGCCACGTCCCGAGGGTCGAGTGGAAGAGTACGTCCTCAAGTGGTGGCCTTCAGATAGTCCCAGCAAGATTTACACAAAAAACGTTTCCGAAGACAATCGAGGTAAGTTCTTAAACATGGTAAATCATGGTTGATAAAGCAAAAGATTAACCTGACGTTTCTTGTTTGATGTTAATGAAATCCTTTCTTCTTGTAGATGATCCGGAAACGGTACGTGTTCTAATTGGCGATCTAATGCCGGGAGTGCAATACAAATTCGATATCTACACGATCTCCTACGGCCTTACCAGTGATACAAATCATCTATCAACACGGACCATGCCGCTCATACAATCCGAAGTCGTTGTGGTAAACAACAACATTGTTCAAGAACGCGATACGATCACTCTGGCCTACACGCCCACCCCACAGTCGTCATCGAAATTCGACATTTACCGTTTCTCTTTGGGCGATCTATCGATTCAAGATAAAGAAAAGTTGTCCAACGACACCGACCGCAAGGTAACCTTTACTGGTCTGATTCCCGGACGTCTGTACAACATTACCGTATGGACTGTGAGCGGAGGTGTGGCTAGTTTGCCGATCCAGAGGCAAGATCGGCTCTATCCAGAGCCCATCACGCAGATCAATGCGACTCACCTCACCGATACGGAGATCTCCTTGAAGTGGGACCTCCCTAAGGGTGAATACAACGCCTTTGAAGTCCAATATCTGAAGACAGACTCAAATTACATCCAAAACTTGACCACACACGACACGATAACAATAAGCGATCTACGCCCGCATCGGAACTATACTTTTACGGTTGTGGTTCGTAGTGGCACCGAGTCGTCGGTTCTTCGAAGTAGTTCCCCAGTCTCGGCTAGCTTCACAACCAATGAAGCGGTGCCCGGGCGTGTTGAAAAGTTCGAACCGATCGACGTGCAACCAAGTGAGATTGTGTTTGATTGGTCGCTGCCAACCAGTGAAGCGAATGGGGTTATACGACAGTTCTCCGTTACCTTCGGACTGGAGGGCTCAACTCAATCGCAAACCAAGGACTTTGATGCGGACGAAACAAGAGGAACCATCAAGAATTTGCTGCCAGGAAAGACGTACGTCTTCAAGATCCAAGCAAAGACATCGATCGGTTTTGGTCCCGAAAAGGAATGGAAGCAAAAAATGCCAATTCTAGCCCCACCTAGACCGGCTACACAGGTCGTGCCCACTGAAGTGTATCGAAGCTCGTCAACCATTCAGATACGTTTCAGAAAGAACTATTTCTCTGACCAAAATGGAGCGGTATATATGAGAAAGTAAAGTTTTATTTAAAACAAATCTAAAATTACTTTGTTCACAGGTCATAATGTACACGATCATCGTAGCCGAGGACGATACAAAGAACGCTTCTGGCCTTGAGATGCCGAGCTGGCGAGATGTCCAATCGTACAGTGTGTGGCTGCCATATCAAGCCATCGAGCCATATTATCCGTTTAAGAACAGTTCCGTTGAAGACTTCACCATCGGTGCAGAGAATTGCGACAATCGTCAGACAGGCTACTGCAATGGTCCTTTAAAATCTGGAACTACATATCGAGTGAAAGTTCGAGCATTTACTGCACCGGACAAGTTTACAGATACAGCATACAGCTTTCCTATACAAACTGGTAAGTGTATGCGTTTGAATAATAAGCACCCTCCTTCCTCCATTTGCTCTCAAAGAAGGTAAGTCCTTGAGCTTTTGATGTTGCCCTAGGATTTCCCTTCAAAAATAAATCTCAAGTCTCGCTTTAATTGTTCTCTCCTTCCCCTTATTTTAAAACCATGTCTTGCTTAATTTGTATTTTCAAAGATCTCCTGACATCGGGTAAGAATTCAACCTTATTACTTATATTTATTTATCGTACTTTTGTGTGACACAAACCTACTATATTCTATGTTCTTCCAGACCAAGACAACACCTCATTGATTGTGGCGATCACAGTACCGATGACGATCATTCTCATTCTCCTAGTGACTCTAGTCTTTTTCAAACGACGGCGGAACAGCTGTCGAAAGACGACAAAAGACTCAAGGGCCAACGACAATATGTCGCTGCAGGACAGTGTTATCGAGACAAATCGACCGATCTTGATTAAGAACTTTGCCGAACACTACCGATTGATGTCTGCCGATTCGGACTTTCGATTCAGCGAGGAGTTCGAAGAGCTTAAGCACGTTGGTAGAGATCAACCGTGTACATTTGCAGATCTGCCCTGCAATCGGCCCAAAAATCGATTTACCAACATTTTGCCGTACGATCATTCTCGCTTCAAACTTCAACCGGTTGACGATGATGAGGGCTCGGATTACATAAATGCCAACTACGTGCCTGGTCACAACTCACCGCGCGAGTTCATTGTGACTCAGGGTCCATTGCATTCCACACGAGATGACTTCTGGCGCATGTGCTGGGAGAGTAACTCCCGTGCAATCGTCATGCTTACCCGATGCTTTGAGAAGGGTCGTGAAAAATGTGATCAATACTGGCCGCATGACACCGTGCCGGTATTCTATGGTGATATCAAAGTTCAGATTTTGAACGATAGCCACTATGCCGATTGGGTGATGACTGAGTTTATGCTGTGTCGGGTGAGTTTAAAATTCTGTGATGGCCGGCAGGAATCGTATAACTTGTATTTTGTCGTTAGGGAGCGGAACAACGAATCCTGCGTCATTTCCACTTTACAACATGGCCCGATTTTGGAGTGCCGAATCCCCCGCAGACTTTGGTGCGCTTTGTAAGAGCTTTCCGGGATCGGATTGGTAGCGAGCAACGGCCAATTGTTGTCCATTGCAGTGCTGGAGTTGGTCGGTCGGGTACATTCATTACGTTGGATCGTATTCTGCAACAGATCAACACATCGGAGTATGTGGATATCTTTGGCATTGTGTTTGCAATGAGAAAGGGTAAGTAACATTTTGGATTGAAAACTGAGCCAACCTGACCTGCTTTTTCCCTTTAGAACGCGTTTGGATGGTGCAGACGGAACAGCAGTACATCTGCATTCATCAATGTTTATTGGCTGTGTTGGAGGGTAAGGAGAATATAATTGGACCTGCTCGTGAGATACATGATAATGAAGGTTATGAGGGTGAGTTTTGCAGTTTCTAACGCTTTTGTGGTTTTCTTTTCGTAATACGTTTTTACGTTTGTCTGGTGTTGGGTTTTTCGAAGAAAACGCACTTAATAAAAGAGGTTTGTTTGCAAAGTAGGTTAACACTATAACATGGACTGCAGAAGTTCACGTGTTACTATTGATGTGGTGCTGAATGATATGTACACATGGTTTTGGTAAGGAACCTTCAACAAAACCATAGCATTGGTCAAAACTATAACAGAATTCCAATAATAACGAATATATTTTGTATGAAGAAAAGGTAACCAAAGGTCAGCAAAAAATTGTTTATTATGACATCAGATAACACCTCATTTATGGCTTAAAAATGTTGAATATAAACACTGATAATTTTTTGTTCATGGGTATTCCATACGAATTAATACAAAAGAAATAAAATATCAAATATTATAGGAAACACGATGTAAGTTTATGATAGAAACTTTTTATATTTGAAAGTTTTTTTAAAACGATAGGTAGCGAGAAAATCCCCCTAAATCGTAAAATTCGTAAAAAAAAATTGTATTGTTTGGTTTAACCCCACTTTTTAAAAATCAATTGCCCGCTTCAAGGGTTTAAGGGATTTTCACCTTCTTTCCGCAGCCGGGAGGTACCACTCCCGCAACTTCATTGCTCCGCACGGGGTATGTGCTTTTTATCAGGCAGGCGCTTAAAACTTTATTCAGGTTTAAGCAAAAAATTCCTCAAAATTTGAACAAAAAACGAATAATTCCTTACAAAAATCCCAAAATAAATCTCGCTATTGCATCACTGAAACAAAGAGAAGTATACGAAATCCCAACACAAACCAAAGTAAGAGTGGTTGCATTTCGATGAACGCAACCATACATCCGTATTTTCTCGTAATTTCACAGCATAAAGTGTAAATTTTAAATCAATAATTTTAATATTTTATTATTAATTATTTTGAGTTTCTCTATTGAATAAATGTATCCGTATGTGCAAATTCCTGCTACCTGAAAGGAAGGTTGACCCTTTCGCTTTTCGGCACCTCTTTCTTCTTTCGGATCAGCTTCAAGTAAGATATTTCTAACTTTTTCGAAATAGTTTAGCGCCACTTACTAATTCTTTGAGGCTAATTTCCGGAAAACTGATTGACCTGGCTACTCGTCATGCCTTTGATATCTTTCTAGTTATAGCAGCTCTTCTTCATATCACATTCTTCGACTTCCTCAAACATGTTTACTGGATTGGTAATCGAACCTGTTTCAAAGCCATTGTTTTTTAGTCTTTCTGGCCATAGTTTTATCCAGTCATGGTTCATTGCTTCCAAGATTCGCTAATGGAGTCTACTGCCTTATAGGTTTATGTTGCACCCTGGTCCATGATATGCATTATTTAAAATTTTTAAAAATTATTTTTGCGTTTTCTCGGATTGTTATTTGGCTCCTTGGCATTTTTCGTGGGCCGATTATCTTCAGTTCATATGCCCAATAATTTTTTGGATTTTCTCCATAATCTCATAGCTTTTGGGAGTTAACGTTGAACACTTGAGGAGTCGATGGCGAGTTTGATTTTTTTATATTCATACCTACTAACGCGCTTGAAAAATGTTCTCATCATCAATTCGACGGCAAGCTTCGATTCCTTCGCTTTGAAATATATGCCTGTAAAATAAAAACAAACCAAATATATTTGCAAAAACGAATAATAAATTACATAATTAAATACGAATTTAGCAACTAACAATTAATTAAAAAAATCTTGCCGTGTCAAACTTGGGATTTTGACCCCGAAAAATGGTGAACTTGAAAGGCAGAGTAATTCGTGTCAACGTTGACAGTGTTTTGCATTGACGATAATACGACTGACCGTCTACACGTTGACTCAAACAAATCAAACCTTTTTTTTGGCGGTAACATAAAAATTGCGTGTGTTCGCAAAGCTGTATGGTCGTACGTGGTAATCCGACAATTAAAGTTTGGCCTCTAGTTTTATTCTCTTCAGAAAGATGCAAATTAAATCATTTTCTGGCATCGGGTGAGTGCAGGGAGCATTATATACCCCTCCGGCACAGAGGAATAAGTACCCATTATCGGAGGGGTTCTTATCTTCACATTTGATGGGTTTACATGGAAGAATAGTTTCCTTCCTGCCAAACTCAGGTCCTTACGGACCCATTGTGATACCCTTCACAACACGCCGGTGTTGTGGTCTTCTTTATGGATCCTTCCCTCCGCTCGTGGCTACTCAATTCTGAAAGCCATCCTAATGTCTCCACAAACCTGCAAAGATTAGAGAGTGAGACATCTGACAACTCATCAATGTCTTGGGAAAAAGAAGCTTCCAAGTGTTCTCTTCCTCAAGTCTACTTGAATCCTAGCTCTAACCGTGACAGAGATGTTGAGGGGTGTCCTCGTGGAGCTCTTCATCGCCTCAGCCTCTACTAATGTCGTAATTTTTGAAATTTTGGCGATAGTTTTCGTGATATTTCATAGGCTGTTAAAGATTTCCATCTAATGTTGGCTTTCTTCTGATCTTGTATTCCACTCGTTCTCTGAGGTTGCAGAGTGGTGGCTTAATCCATTTCGGAATCTTTTCTTGCCATCTCATTGCCGCTTATGTCCCTGCGTCCAGGAACCCAGTAAAGTCATACCTTGTGCTGTGAGCCAAGAGCCTTAAGCTCTATACAATCATAGGTATGTAACGGGTGATCCAAGTAGAGATACTTTTTTCAACAGCCTTTTTTGACAGATCACGTGTGAGTCGTGTCATGCTGTCATGTTATTTTTGTTTAGTATTGTTTGGCATTTCATAATGGAAAGACTTACGCGTGAACAACGTTTACAAATTGTTCAACTTTATTATGAAAATTCACGTTCTGTGAGGAATGTGTTTCGTGCACTTCGCTCAACTTATGGTCAACAACGGCCTACTGAGCGTACTATTCGCAGCACCATCACCCATTTTGAGCATTCATTATTGGATAATATTCGACCGAATAGACCACGTCCAGCACGCTGTGAAGAAAATATAGCGGCTGTAGCTGAGAGTGTACACGAAGACCGTAGAGAGTCGATTGGGCGCCGTTCGCAGCAACTCGGACTGACGTATGGAACGACTTGGCGCATTTTACGTCAAGATCTTAAATTGAAAGCGTACAAAATACAGCTTGTGCAACAACTGAAGCCGCTCGACCTTCCCAAGCGACATCGCTTCGCTCTATGGGCTCTTGAAAAGTTCCAAGAAGATCCGACGTTTTCGAGGCAAATTTTGTTTAGCGATGAGGCCCATTTCTGGCTCAATGGGTATGTAAACAAAGAAAATTGCCGCATTTGGGACGAAGAGCAACCTGAACAGATTGAAGAACTGCCATTTCATCCAGAAAAAACAACGGTTTGGTGTGGTTTGTGGGCCGGTGGAATCATCGGTCCATATTTCTTTAAAAATTATGCCGGTGCGAACGTAACCGTCAATGGCGACCGTTATCGTGCCATGATAACCGACTATTTGATGCCTGAAATTGAAGCTCGTGATCTCGGCGACATTTGGTTTCAGCAAGACGACGCCACTTCCCACACATCGCATCAATCAGTGGACTTATTGAGAGAACATTTCGGTGAGCACATAATTTCACGTTTTGGGCCGGTCAATTGGCCACCAAGATCGTGTGATATCACACCGTTAGACTTTTTCCTGTGGGGATATGTAAAGTCAAAAGCTTATGCCGACAAACCCGCTTCGATTCAGGCCTTGGAGGAAAACATCACGCGTGTTATTCGCCAGTTACCAGTCGAAATGCTCGATCGAGTGATCGAAAATTGGACTCAACGGATGGACCATCTGCGACGTAGCAACGGCCAACATTTGATAGACATAATCTTCAAAAAATAAATGCCAAAGAATGTTCTTTCAAATGATAATAAACATTCTCCATTAAATTTGAATTTTCTGTGTTTTTTTCTTGAAAAAAGTAGGGAACCTCGAAATGGATCACCCTTTATAATCTTTTCTGATTGTATTACTACGAACATTCTACCTCAAAGTAAAGAATTGACACCCATTTGCGAAGTGGTGCTTTTTATCAAGGGGCACGGTAGTGCCCAACCAAGTTCTTTAGCAACTTTGGCACTACACCCTTATTTACAGGAACCAACTCAGGCCATTTTGACCCCCCTCTAACTTCACTTACAACAAAACTAGAGACATCAAATTTTCAGGATTTATTGGGACGCACAGCTTAAAAAATTTCACAAATAGTATTTAGGTACATTTTTATACTTGGCAAGTTTTTAAAATCGTGAAAATTGGGGCTCTATACGCATGTGTTTTTAAAATATATATATATATAGGGTCCGCCATCTAACGTTTTTTTTTCAACTAGTGCTTATTTCGCGAATGGTAACACTTAGCTCATGTCTGATTTGACAGATAATTAGTTTTATCCTTCCGCTGAACGAATATGGTTGTGTATACGCTTGAACAACACCGGGAAATATTGCGACATATTTGGGCCATTTTTCTTCGGCAAACTAAATATCTTCAAAACTTCAAATTGGAAAACTTGCCAAGTATAAAAATGTACCTAAATACTTTTTGTGAAATGTTTAACAATTACAATACAAAGTTGGCGTTCTTTTTAAGATCTCAGTACTTTTTGTGGCTGACTTGTAAGGCAAAAGCGATTTTTGTATAAAAGAACTTGGCTATTCTTTAACATTTATGGTTTTGGTGTGACATGGATGTATCTTCATACCTATCTGTTTATATAAACAGTTACCTTGGCTTTGTTTGGGTATGCGATTCGTCGGACTTTGCAAATCTGGTGTAAATTTTAGAAATGGTACGCGTATATATCTAAATATCTCAATTTATTCGCAGACGCTACCTAACTTCGGTTTCATTTCGCGAGTATTCAATACTTCCTAAATCCGAACATGTTATCATAAAAATCGCTTTATCTTTTTATTAGTTTTAGCAAAAAAGCAAAAATAAAAACAAAACATATCTACCGCTGCCACACTCACGGTCACTTTGTCATTAACATTGATATGACGTCACTCTGATTTCTATCTTCTGTCACACAAGCTGTCTAATAACATTCTATTGCCGAATTGTTTTTATGCGTACATGTGCTCTCATATGCCTAACAGATTTAACTTCGTGTTATACTTCACACTTGCTTGTGACAGTGATATTGAGGTATACCTCTGCTTTGGCATAGAGATGTTAAGACTATACTTCACAGGATCATTTCTGTAGTCAGTCTTCATTTACTTTTAGAGCAATCTGAAAGAATACTAACCCGCGATGACGAGGTATATCGTTTTATCTGCAGCGTGAGATTTTGACTGTTGTTTGGCGTTTTATACGCAAGAATAGCATGTCGTCGATGATCGCTCGGTATAAAGGATAAAACGACTTCCGAGTGGTTTTTAAATAATTCTTCATGTTTATATATTATGGATGTAGTTGACGCGTGGCGTGGCGTATTAATTAACATAATTTATTGTTGGACTATTGCTTAACGAGTCATGTTTGTATATTTTAAATTTAAACGATATGGCGTATGGAATGAAATGATGATATGTGAGTATGATTAGTTTTACACAAGTGTAAATTATTGAGAAAGTTTTTTTTTGTTTCAATTTTTCTTTGCAAACTTATCAAATAAATCTTTTTTATTATAATACTAATTCGATGATTTTTAATTTAATCAGTTAATTATTTGGTCTTCTAACGCTGAGAGCAATTGCATTCCAAATGCGAATAGAACTTCAAAATAAAAGTACCTGCATACGTCTTCGCTGGTACCTAGCCCCTACAATAATAGAGGTCTAGCGTCCATCAGCGCTGTCGGAATGCTTTATCAGCTTTTGGCTCCTTTGCTGGGCACTGGGCTCCCTAAAAATCAAATTGGCTCCTCAAATTTTTAAAATTATTAGATTTATAAAGAACGCAAATTAACATTACCGACAAAAATACGTTTCACGTATTTTGTCGTTTCACGTATTTTTGCATGTTTGGTAGTGCTGTCGCTTCCTTGCAGCAGACTTTTTAGTATTGTGCATCCCACTTATCCTGCGTGGTAGACTTGTGTGACCATGTAAACCAGCCGTAAATTGATTCACTGAAGTAATTTGATTTTATTATTTAAAATGGAAACAATACCTCTG
The DNA here is from genome assembly GCA_963576555.1 of Ferdinandea cuprea. Lineage (NCBI taxonomy): Eukaryota > Metazoa > Arthropoda > Insecta > Diptera > Syrphidae > Ferdinandea > Ferdinandea cuprea. The sequence goes on from OY754958.1 coordinate 136,990,831, forward strand.
TGTCAATTCTGGAACATCCGTCTTTTTCGGTGTATACAATTAGAGAGCGCTATTCTAAAACGAGGAAATAGGTTTGACAGCTAGATTTTAAGATGCATATAGGAAATTACAACCAAAGATGCTGTGTTTCAACATCACTCTAGCTTCCTTAAAAACGACAGAGAAACGAACTTTCTCTCTAAAGTCGTACAAAAATTACATGCGTGGCCATCGAAGCTAACCATTCATGTTTAAATTTCGAATGGACATAGGCAATGCAGTTTTTTCTAAGATCAATTTATTTGTGTCTGGCTTAAATGGATAAGTAAGTTGCTTACCGATTTTTATTTCTGCGTAGAGCGTTAGTTATGCTGCAACCAATTTGATATTTTTATTTAAAATGTTTAATAAGAAAACCGATGGAATCTGCGCAGACAGGAATAACATCACCGAACAAAAAAGAACCGAAAACGACATGTTCATGGGTTAATCCATTCATGGGATAATTTTTTTTGACTGCCAAAAATCTTCAAATGGGCTCCTTTTTGAAATTAAAGAACGACAGCACTGGCGTCTATCCGCTGAAAGCGGACAAAATGACGAACCTCCAAACCAGATTCTCGTCCAGTATAACATCAACTAAATTTGATATACCTACATAATATAATTGTAGTGTTTAGGCATAATTTTGTGGACAAAGGCTTGAGGAAAAACTGCACAAGTGTATCAAGAAGATGTCGGATTTATATATTTTATAAGCTAAGCGGCTATTGCACCTAGCCAGTTGTAACAAAATTGAATTCTCGTAAGCCCACTCAAGTCAACGCATAATCCCATTATGGTCATGATGCACTGTTTACGAGTATTAAGATATTCCATTAAGGTAGCGTAATAACAGTTTCAGGCTAGTTAGAAAATTTGGTTTAAATTTTGGACTCTAGTCCAACAATCAATTAATTATAAATTTCTTGAACATCTGCTGTAGCTACTGAGTTTAAGCCCCTTGGCCTCATACTTGATGCGAATATTTTTTAAACCCCTTAATCTTAACTTGAATGTAACTGCGTATCATTTCGTTCCTCGAAAACATTGTATTAGCCAGGAATCGTCAAAACCATCACAAAAAAATAATAGTTTTAACCTTCCAAACCCTGTTTTTTGGCTAAAAAATCGATTGAATTAAATCGTCCTCATCCAAGTTCTTCTTTTTGACCACTCCTTGCGATGGCTTTGAGAAGGACTTTGATTATACGAATAGGTGTACTGCAGTTCTCTTAACTTATTAAATAGGAAGAAAAATAATTATAGGACGGAAACGTTCGTCAGTTTGACCGCAAAAAGTATCAACAGAGCTCCTGGGTTCTAATTAAATTTCATGATTGTGACATTCGCATTTCGAATGCTCTTGCTCCCAGTGTTAGAAGACCAAATAATTAACTAATTAAAATAAAAAATGCTAATAATTAATTGAAATAATATTATAATAAAAAAGATTAATTTGAACCAATAAAGTGTTTGTGTGATCTAAGAAAGTATATTCAGTTTGTCTTAAAAAGACAGTTTTTATGACCTTTCCCTACCACGTTTGAAGTATAGATCCTATAAAACTAACTGAAGCGAAACGGTATCAAGATCCTTTTGAAATTATAACTTCTCTAACTTATCATTCCAACTTCACTCTTAAAATGGATTTTGATTTTACTAAATTGTAAGTTGAAGTTCTAGGCTTTTTTAATAGTTCTGTACCCATGTTCACATTCTCGCATTGATAAAATGTAAATTGTACGTCTGGGTTATACGAAAGTCTTGCGAGGTTCTTAAACTGCGTCAATATTTCAGAAATGTCAGACATTCCACATCTCCATCGTAGGACCAGGACCTACTCCCGCGCCTTACATTTTCTCGGTTTCGAGAAGTTCTTAACAGCGTCACAGAACACGGGCACTGGGATAGAAATGTTAAAAACATATGGACTTCTACTCGCTTATTCCTGTCGGACTTGGACTTCATATTAAGGTTATAAGGGCGACGCTATCCAATGCTAAGTCCACAAACAACCATTTTGTATTCATTTTTCAATATATAAATTTTATATAAGTTGATGGCGATTAAGATTTAAGATCCTTCTTTGCTGAACAAAAACAATCTACAATTCAGAAGAGATCTGACGAGAAAGTATGAAAAATAAATCGAATTTATTATACAAAAACATAGAACAACAACCTTACTTTGCAAACAAACATCTGATATTACCCAGCCTTACAGCATTATTAACCTCTTAGTAAACTTAACTAACATAACCAAGCTTAATATATCCTCCACTATTTCTCTCTATCCCTATATTTCCTTTTATTTCCACTGTCATCATCATGTGCTTAACAATTACATGCAATAAGTATTATTGTGTGCCAAAAGACATTATTTAACCAGGTGTTGGCCCCACATTGTAACTAACCCCATGTCATCATATTTTCTTTTCTCCTTCTCCCACGCTGCAATCAAAACACATGGACATTCGTTGCACCAAACACAAAAAAAATACCATTACGCCAACCCCCTTCAAAATATAATAACATAACAAAAAAAACAATAGAACAACAAAACCTAGACGACGAAGATGAAGGCACCGGTGAGGAACTTATCGTAACCGCTGAAGGACATATTGATGGCGATGAAGAAGACGACATCGATCGTGCCAACGACGCAATCATCTATCATGACGAACACCAGCCACTAACTGCAAGTGATCAAGATATCAGCCATTTGGCCCCGTCACCACCCAGCCAATGGAAAGCAGCGACACTGGACAGATGACATCAGCTCAATCAGAACGATAACAACAATAGTGTGGTTATCGTTCTGGTTGATGACAAGCCCAGTTCGATGATCTGCAGCAAAGAAACTCTGCACCATCAGCAACAGCCCGAACGACGAAAGTCACAAATGATTACGTTCAGTTCGTCGGCCTGTGATATCAAGAATAGTCTAAGTCACGAGATAGTCCTAGTGAATAGTACCTTTGGCGGCGGCGGCGGCGGCGTAGGAGGTGGTGGTGTGCACACTATTAGTAATATTGCCCCAAGGCGTAGTTTCGACGAAGAAGAAGTCGAAAATCGCAGTCACAACGAGGAGGACATCTTTCGGCGAAGGTCCTCGTCGCACAACGAAGAAGATGAAGATGATTTCGAGACAAATCTAGAAGAGGCCAATAATGCCAACGATGACAGTGGTGGCGGCAGCTATGAGGATTCGAATCCAATGCAATCGAGCACGGGTGGATCGAATCGCAACAGTTTGGAGAAGGATGACGACGATGACGATGAAGAAGACATCGATGTGATTAGCACGGATGTCAGTTGTTACGATCAATTGCTGGGCACTAAGAACGACGATGATTGTACAATAATCGGGGATGAAGGGGTCATTAGGATAAAAAATGGCGGTGGCACTGGTGAAGGGATCATATACGCTAATCCGTTTCTTGGTTTGTAGCTAATTTGAATTATCTAATAATTTGTTTTATATTTTGTACTTAGTTTGGAATTTGGATTTATTTTTAAAAAAAACTTGTTCCTGTGTGTTAATTTTAATTTATTTATGTTAATTTTAGTAAATTGCAAACATTTTGTTTTATTTTTAATTTGAATTTATTTACTTATTCATTCTGTTTTTTTCTGTAGTTTCTTAAATCATTGCTTTACTATATTTATTTTTTTTTTTTTTAGAAAACATTTTGAACTAAATTTACATATTTCTCTTTAAATTCTTTTATATAGCTCTGCGATCCCTTCACTGATCTTTCCAATCGTGTCTGTATTAGAATTCGCATAATTCTTTGTTGCGTTTCGTCCAAATGACAGGACGTTTGATTTTACAGTATTCTTTGGAATAGAAAGAAACTGAGAAGGTTTATTAGATTTATCCATGCTCTCGGCTGTTGGACAAATTGTCTTTGATGAAATCGAAAGGTACTGCATTTCAACAGGTTCTAACCGTCTATAAGACGCATTTACAGCTCCGCTTATACTTTTTGCTTAAGTTGCTTGTACTTCTTGTACTTTTGCGTGACCAAGAAGCGTGTTTGTTTTCATAGCTTCAATTCATAAATGGACGGTTTTTTTTAACATCCAAACCTTTTCGTACACAATAACTCATCAGATAACAACTCGGCACTACGAATTCGTTAAGAAGCTGTAGGTTCGCTCATTGCACAAACGTAACTACCAACACTTGGTATGCCTGTGCCAAAATATTTTTTTTTTGTTTTCTGTTTTTGTTTATTTATTTATAGCATGGAGCTTATGGAGTTGATTTTTTTTAGGAATGGCGACCAAGCTTTTGCTAAACACTTAAATGGGCTGAGCTTGTGCGACACCACCACATTTCCTGCTTGTGGTGATGACACAGCAGAATATTTCCTCTTCAGTTTTCCTGCCTTTGTTGTTCGCATCGTTGGTGGATTTTCGGGGCTGACGAAGATCTAAGCTCTTTATCAGTGAAGCTCCTTCTCAACTCCTCTTCGAAAGATGGGAAAACTGAGTGCATTAATGTAAGGTGTCTGTATTGTAGAACAATGGACCAGTAGTTGTATCTGAGCGCTCCATCAGATAGTACAAACCGTACACAAAAAAGAGTTTATTTACTTATAAGTGTATAGGAAGTATACCAGACTATGTCCTCTCCCCACTTTTTTTGGATCTTGGTACTGAACGCAATTTCCTCAACCCTAGATTGAAACAGAGCTACCGCTCTGTGCTAACGACATTACTATATCAATTTTATTTATACCGCAAAAGACATCATGGAATCAACTTTAAATTCACTATCTATATTGTCCAAAAACGCTGTTCAAGTTTAAATTCCGGCAATAGCACCGCCTACGCTCAACAATGTGGAGCTTAAATTTTTTTAAACAAAACTAAATACCTGCGAATAATCCTAGACAGCAATCTTAGTTTACAACTGAATGTACAGGACCGCATAAAGAAGGTCGCTATAAAAAAGTCCTTGACTACAGGTGTTGGCCTTCAACCTCTATCGTGCCTTTGCACTTAGCATAATGCGCAATTGAAGAAGTGAAAACCCGTGCAGGGGCCCCACACCAACAGCTGCACTTAGCACAATGCTGCATTTTATTCCAATTGAATTCTTTGGTAAAATTGTTGCATCTAAATCAGCTTTAAGGCTCAGGGTGTCTGATTAGTTTTCTAGTTATCACACAGGACAAATGCGTATCGATAGTAATATTCCTAACAATACAAACACGGATGGGCACGAGAGCGTGCATTTTCTCAAACTCCCTGAGCTTAAGGCGAGTCACATACCACTGTAGTATATTCAACAAAAGTTTTAGTTATCCGAGAAGCAGTTTGTAGACTCTAAGGAAGTCATAAATGGTAAACCAATCTTAAAGCTCTAGAATCGACAAAGAATCTGCCTATGCGATATTCCAGGCAATTGCAGAGAAGATGATATAGTCAAACAAGCATGGAACAATATAGGCAAAGATTGATTGCATCAGTCATCTCAGGTAACATCGTTTCAAGAGGACAAGTTTTGCTCTTTTCGCAACCCATAACCAGCGGACAAAACTTGGTATTTCTGGTGCACCCATTATAACTTCCGATTTGTTGAAAGCATATACATATACCTGTTCGTTGTGTATACTCGTTCACTTCCAAACGAACCCATCAGTCAATAATGCCACACAGCAGTTTTGTCGGGATCCTGAATTCGGCTCTCGCAATGTAGTACTACCGCATGCGTGCCGACGTTCCTTGGTCTTTCGAGGATTGTGAATATGTCTTTTGTAAAGCAACTTGAAATGATCGAAATGGATTTTTTAAACATAATCCTCCGTATATTTGTAAAAGTCCTCTAAGAATTAGTTGTAACTAAAATTTGTGTGTTTCAACTCCTGGACTGCGCTTTATATGTAGATGGCTTTTAAAAAATACCCCACTTTAGCTACAGCACAGAAAATGTTTGCAATTTCTAATCAACCATTTGCGTATTTATTTATCAACAAAAACCATTAACCAACAATTTTACTCTTACAGATGATGAAGGTATTGCGGAATCGGGAATGTAAAAATAAAAGCAAAACAGAAAAAAAAAACAAATGCTACCTATTATAATCTATCTATAAAATTGATATTAACTCCTTAAATCTAAACAACAACAAAAAATACAAATCAATCTAATAATGCATATATACACACTATACATATATATATATGTAAATTTACATAGTTACGTACAAACAAAATGAACGCATATAATGAACGCATTTTTACATTATACAAAACAATTTAACAAATTAATTTAAGTAAATTGTTTTTTATTTAACACAAAATCACTTAAGTTAAAACAGACGCTCAATAGACTAATAATTCCGTGATTTGACAATACATAATACATTACACTCTATCTCTAACTCAAACTCTCCTGACCAAATAAACAAAAAACAACATTCCACTGATTTTTTTTTTTTGCAAATATACGAGAACAAAGAACAAATTAGGAACAAAATAACGAATCGAAATCTATACAAAAACAAATGAAACTAACTCAAATCGAAAGTCGATTGTTTAAATTATTTTATTTTACACGTTTTTTTTTATATCAAATTATTATTTTGTTTTGTAGCCAAGAATATTTAGGTAAATAATTAAATTATAAATAATAAATTTGTATGTTAAATATTTGATAATAACTGTATATGTAATAATTTATAAAATGTATTTTATTAAATATTATAATATAGTACTTATGTACGTAGGTACTTGTGTATGTATAAATAGCAAAGAAACAAAGGAAAATTTAAATGTTTATATATATTAAATTTATAAATGCATATATTATATAATATTATACACCGATACGAAAAATGGTATATAAATTATTATTACACTTATTGTGTTTACGAGTAAACATATTTTAAACAAAACAAAAAAAAACTGTGTACATTTTAACGTAACGTCTAGAGAGTAAACAAAGAAGAAGAAAACAGAAATCGTTATTTGTTTTATTTATTAATAAAACAAAAGGCCAATAACAATTAAACATGTAATATAAATTTAAATTTCGAATGATGGGAGAAGATTTAGTTCAACATAATGGAGAGAGGTTGTAATTTTATTGTGGTTATGTTTGACGATGGTCACGTTCTTTATTGCACTAGCCAGTGAATAGGTTAGGAACTGAGGAGTTTTTGTTTTGCTCTTTCGCCCTCACATTTCCATTTGTAGGATATCGCATCTTTTAAGTTTGTGCATGTAAAAGATTGCAGCACTACTTCGTCACGTTTCATACGCTACGTTTTTTGTCATACGACACTTCTTTATTCTCCCTTAGGCACGCATCGGGGCTTTCATACGATCAGATTTTTCACGTTCCGTGCCGTTTTGTTTTAATTTTCAAATTTCTTTTGTTTTCTTCAAATTTATTTTTAATTGCAAACACGTCTAACGCGACGCAAACACGACCGAGTAGAACCCATGAATAAAGCAAACTCTGAATTTTACGATAGAAGACCAAAAGAGAATACAAGAATCCAACAGAAATTTGCGCCGATCCGTAGGTATTTGGCTATCCCCCACAATTTTAATTCCCTTTATCATCAAACTCATGATACGTACGACAAAAATCGTAGCGTGTGAAACATGATGCGGCATTGTTTTCAAAAATATATGTCGAAACATTAAACTATCACTTAAAATAGACTCCAAACTCCACATTTTTGACAAGCAACATTACATCGTATTAACAGAGACGAAGTTTTAGGGATTTCGAATGCCATTTTTAGAAACTTAGGGGACTATTTTGTAATATCGTGATTGAAGGAAAAAATTAAACGATACATGAGTAAAAGATAATCTTTTTGGAGAATCCCGACTGTCTGCTCTGAAATACCTTGAATTATTTTTAAAACTCACTTTTAAAAGTTCCACTGTTAAACAAAAGGAGATGCTTGTAGGTTTAACTATTACCATATCTGGCTAAAGGTTAGAGTCGTACTTCTTACACCGGCCATTCACTACGTGCTCAACTAATTCCATTTATATAAGTGCATGGAGGAACGGAAATCGATTAAAAATCAATTGTGTTTGTTATAAGGCGTTAACTGCCCGTCCATCGTTTGAGTATTGATAAGGCAAAAACTTGGTAACTCTAGTTGTTGAAATGCATTTTTGGTGAGGTTGTCCAATGACAACGTGTGTAGATACCCTTGTACTGGACCATAACTCATTTCATTGACTCTGACTAAATGTGTTGAACAATAAAGAAATTAATAAAATTTGCTTGACATGCCGCTTTGTTAATTTTGTATGATAAACGGCGACAGAATGAAAAAGTCTCTTCCTTCAAAGATTTTGTACCCGAAACTTCTTATATCCCACGAACTTTCTTTTCTTGTGTTTGTAGAGGAGTATCTCATCTTAAGTAGATAAGTAAAAAAAGCTGAACAATTTTTCATATGTTTTGATCCTTGACAAATTATTTTTCCTTTATCTTACCAGTCGAAACTAATGAACATGAGTTAATTTAAATTTTAGAGGATGTCATTAATCAAACTCCTGTGTGAATTGGTCAATGCAAATTGTCTTGTATTTTCTTCAAGTATTTCTTCTAAGCAATGTCAATGCTAAACTATGACAACTATGTTGATGATATAAAGCATCTAAATCATTTAAATTTAAGTTTATTTAAAGTACGATTGGGCCGGATCTGTAAGAGTCACCTATTAACTCTTGCCACTTTCCCGTGACAGTGAAAAGGGCATATTGCTTGACAAGGTTATTTGTTCGTGTTAAAGGTAATTCACCCACCCAAATTCGAACAACATTTTAGTTTCCCTAAAACGCTTTCATTCTAAAAAAAGGTCAGTCTTATTCGTCTGTAAAGTTTATAAAGTAAGACAACGGAAGGTTCATAAAAGTTATTTCAAAGCGAGCTTTACTGCTCTACTAATGTCTTATTTGAGCAGTTGAGAAGTTTTATTGGTTCGGCCTTATTAGGTATAACTCGCAAACATTTCTGTGATAACATAAATCACTCACTAGCTTTGTTGAATGAGAAAATAGGCAAGCCATAGCGGAACAAATTTGTGGAAAATGTCAGATCAAAGGTAGAACAGAAAAATACAGCCATATGTTAGTTGTCAAAAATAACAACTTCATTTTCGATTGTTGGATAATTATTTGAATTTACAAGTTTAGTATAAATCGTGAATTAATGAACATTAATCATTAACTTACTGTTAAATACTTTTACAACAACCGATTGCTCTTTATCAGAAGATTAAATCTATTTACTTAATCAACAAACAACTTTTCACTTCGACGACCAAACAATTAATTTGCAACCACAACTGATTTTGACGTTTCTCACAAATCTCTTCTACCTCAAAAGCAAGTGCAGAAATTCTGCTCGGAGTCGAGTCCAGGCAAAGTCATTGAACAAAAACCAAACATGAGTTGGGCAGAAATTTTTCTCATTGAGCACGAAAACCTGTAATTTACATGCGTTGTACTGAGCTAGACAGCCTCATTGAACAAAGCTACTCTCTATGTGAGTCAGTTTGATCGACTGACACACTAAGTCTCAAATTATCTTTTCCTTGTTAGCTCGTCAGCCATCTTATTGCTAGTTTCTTCCCTGAGTACAGCAACGAAAAAGATATCCGTTAAAATCGCCAAAATTGTTTGGATCTGCCTTTTTATTGTAGAAATTTCCATTCGAAGAATTCCAATGCGTTTGTTTCCTGACACTTTTATAAAAATCTTTTCCTTCATAAAATTCTTTTACATTGCTCACGCATTTCCATCATTTCGCTCGCATAAAATAGTTTTATGGGGATCTTTTGTATCATAAAAAAAAAACTTCTACTATAGCATTGCTATAAAAACTTCTTCTTCATGATGTGTGTATATTCTTCAGTTTATTTGAATTGATACAGGCAAAAACTCTTATGAACCTCTTATCACTTTCAAAGCTTTGCAATAGTTCTATATGCAGGAAATACTTGGTCGTTGGATATTTTTCGATATAATCATAGCTTCGTCTTGTCTCAAGGAGCCTGAACGTATTTCAGATATTTCTTTGACAATAAATTCTTTTTTACAGTAACACCGACTGCCCTGAAGATTCCTTATTATCTTACACGAATAATCGAAATACAGAATTAGCCCATCGCACAGTAAAAAAAACAAAAAACAAAAACCTCTCCCAAAGAACTTACAAACCTTCTCCCTCCCACATTTATATAATACACGATTTTTACACCCCCTATAACCATACCTACCTAATATCTATTTTATACAAAAAAAACAAAACTTTTCTACCACTTTTACCAATTTTTTATCTAAAAACAAAACAACACATCTAAAAGTCTGTGTAAAATTTTACAAAGAAAAATTACAAACTATAATGTACTTCACAATTTTGTGTATTATAAATATTTTTAAGTAAACAAACTCAAACCTAAGACTATAACAAAAGAAAAACTAATATGTATTCCATTTTCTTTCTCTTAACAAATCATCATCCCAAAGTCTTATTTTTTTTTTTTATAAAATCTTTTCTATCCATAGAAATTTTATATTAAATAAAATTGCTAAATAAAAATTCATAGTAAATGCCAAAATTGTATAAAACATTTTACAAAATATACTTAAAATCAATAAATTCTTATTAAATGTCTAAATTTAAACAAATATTATGCAAAAATAAACTAAATTATTTCCTTGTTCCTTCCATAATGTGCTAAGTTGTATAAAAAAAAAATATAAAACAAAAAATTACAAATAAGGGAATAATCGAAATAAACGCGTAAATAATTGTAACGAAAATATATCATAGAATTAATTAATTGGTAACGAAAATGTAAATCTAGAAACAACAACAATATGATAGTTATTAAAGCGTAAAATAAAATAAACAAAATATTCTAAATGCAAGAAATTAAGTAAATAAAATATATATATATATATATATAAATGTATCTGTGAAATAGTTTTTTTTTCTAACAAATTTACTTAATTAATGTTATTTTGTCATAAATTATTTTATACACACACACACACAAACGTTAAATGTTTTATTTTATTTTTAAATAATTGTTAATTTTAAATTGACACCAACAGATGGGTAAAGCATTTCGCCAGCAGAAAATGATATTAGATTTTGAATTCTTAATAAGAAATGTTCTGCGAAAAGTTTTAAATTTTTTTTGTTTGTTTTATTTTTGGTAAATATGTATGTAATTTTATTGTAAAGAAAATAATGGCGAAACGTGAGAGGTCAATAATAAAAACGAAATATAATTGTATATTCAAATAATAAAGGAAATTGTGTTTTCTTACTGCTTCGTTTCGTAGAGCTTTGTCGCTGAGGCCAATCAAGTGTTGCCGTTTCAGTTGTATCTATGCCTAGATGTTTTGAGGTCCGTCTCTCCTTCGTAAGTGGGGAGCTTTGATTGATTATACACTGCTTTAGTATACGTTTTCTATTTAATGAAGCCATAAAAGTAATTGTTCTCCAAAAAAATGGTACTCACAATTTATTATAATTCTCTAAAATACCGTTTAGGGGGGTTGCATAGATCCATATTTATGTACCATTTTTCCATCTATATGAGTTATACAAAATTTATGTCAGACCAAAAAGACGAAATCTATTGCAATTATGTCGTTTTCGACTGGTAATCCGGAAGACTTCCGGACTCTTCTGAAAGTTTTCGTTTGGTACTTAAATGACAATTCTTCTCCTGGAAAGAATAGAATTTTACTTTCGGCTTTGAGTTCAGAATCAGAACCAGAAGCACTAATACAACCAAACACCACAAACCTCAAAATTGATAAATGTAATTTTTGTTGCTAATGCATTTAATAATTCTTCAATTTTGACTAGATTAGCTGAAAATAACAACCAAATTTAGTTAAACAAATAAAGTTATAATATTATATATAATAAAAACACATTTAAATATCAATTTCCATCCCCTCTATCGTCATCAGATTGGCAGTCAGGCGGTTGGAAATACAATTTACACAAATACGTGTTCACTTCAAATAAAATAAACGTTGAAAAAATCTATTGCAATATTAAACAAATTTAATATATGCTGTATTTTACGAATATAAGAAACACTTATATATGAAAAACTCGCTTATAAGAAACTTAATTAAATTAAAAAACTCATGTTTATACACAAATATAAAGTACAAGAACAAAAAACTACGCCTATAAGAAATTTGCAGCTTCCAACTTTCTTATGAAATTGATGATTATTTTTTAAAAACTACGTACCGAGGTATATAACTACAAAGTTACTTTTTAGACGTCCAATGTACATTTCCAATTTAAATCTGTAGGCAGACAATATTTAAATAATTTGTCTATGGGAGGAAGAAAAAGCTATTTATATTTTTTTTATTTTTTTAACTTTTGTTATTTTGTTCCAGTTTTCAACATGTTTAAATAAATAGAGAAAACAGAAAAGATAGGTATAATATAACTGCGAAAACCGGGATCAAATAATTTTACAATTTTATGAAAATATTTTAACCACATTTCATTTGATAATCATTATTTTGCGATATTTTTATCAAATTGCAAAGGTTTTTCCCAAATAAAATCTTTGTGTGTCTCTGCAGACTTGTAAAAACATTTTTTTTTAATATTATATACTAGGTCCGTAAAATAAAACACATAAAATGATATGTTTATAACACATTTTTTGAGGAAAGTGACTGGCAATTTAAAAATATAGTTAGTAAACCGCAAGTAGCTTTGAAATATAATATGTACAGTATTGTGCAAAACCTAAGCACTCTCATGTAAAAAGTTGTCTCCCACTTTAAAAAATACTTCCCGGTAAACTGTAAATATATTTATTTACATATTTGCATGTGTCCTCAAAATCACCCAAACAAAGTTTTTAATTTTCATTTATTAACAGTAAATAAAAAAAATAAATCAAAATCAGTTCAAAAAACAGCTGTGCAAAACCTAAGCAACTTCGAGTTTGCTAAAACAGCAAACCACAAATGTAACAGCATTTTTAAAGTGGGTTTTTCCATGACTCAATGTGTAAAGTTAATTTTGCTCAATTGTGGGTAGAGATTGCGATCGGGTAGTCATTCACAGTCACTTTCAATATGGAGTGACTGTTCAAAATTAAAAATTATTAACCTATATAAACAAAGTGTATTACAGTCAAAAATTGCAAAAATATTCGGAATTAAAAAAACTATTGTTTCACGTTTGATTAAAAAATATAAAGCTACCGGTAGCTTAGAAAATAATAATGTAGGAGGAAGGCCGCGTAAAACAACTGTTCGGGAGGATAGGAAAATAACGAGATTAATCAAATCAAATCCCTTTATTTCCTTTCGGGAAATATTGTCGACTTTGAATTTGAACGTTGACTCCAGTAAGGTTCGTAGACGGGATCTTGAAGCTGATCTTAAAAGTTATTCAGTGTTGAAGAAACCTATGCTTACGAAGAAGCATGTACAGAAAAGGTTTATTGATAAAATTGTTTTTTGTATTGAAATAATCTTTTCTTTAAAACACTTTATAGGTTGAATTTTGCTAAAAAATATATTAATTGGTCAGTCGGCAAGTGGAAAAGTGTGTTATTCAGTGATGAATGTAAATTTAACCTGTGGAACACTGATGGCATACAATACGTTAGGCGTACGCCCAAGCAAAGACTTAATCCACGCTTCTGTAAAAGTACACTGAAGCATGGGGGTGGAAGTGTTATGATATGGACTACTTTTCTGGTTATGGTGTTGGTCCTTGTCATGAAATAGGGGGCATAATGGATCGTTTTGTTTGCAAGGATATTTTGGAAAATGTGATGCTGCCGTATGCCGAATGGAATATTCCACTTCCTTGGGTATTCCAACATGACAACGACCCGAAGCATACTTCAAAAATGGTTAAGGAGTGGCTAACAGACCATCGGATTGAAGTTCTTAATTGGCCTGCACAGTCGCCGGATTTGAATCCGATTGAAAATTTATTCGGGATTCTTAAACGTCGCGTTGGAACAATACGGTGCAAAAACCAAATGGAGTTGATAAATTTATTGAAAATACAGTGGGAAAACATACCAGCAGCTATTATTTCTAAATTAATTTGGTCGATGCCTCGTAGATGTGCTGAAGTCATAAAAAATAACGGATATTATACAAAATATTAAAAGAGTTGCTTAGGTTTTGCACAGCTGTTTTTTGAACTGATTTTGATTTATTTTTTTTATTTACTGTTAATAAATGAAAATTAAAAACTTTGTTTGGGTGATTTTGAGGACACATGCAAATATGTAAATAAATATATTTACAGTTTACCGGGAAGTATTTTTAAAAGTGGGAGACAACTTTTTACATGAGAGTAGGAAAAGTTGCTTAGGTTTTGAACAATACTGTATGTCAAAACAAAAAAAAAATATTTCTACAAAAAAAAAAACCCCGTAAAGTTTCTGCTGCAAGTTTTGACGAAGTTATTTGCATTAAAGTGGGTCAGAGTACACCAAAGTATGGCTTTCCTTCAATCCTTGGCAACTGATTGTGAGGTAAAATATTGAGATAGACCCTTACACGTTAGGTTGGAGTGAAATTGTTTATTTCTTATTTTAGTAAAACCTGCGAAAATTGGCCAGCAACATAGTCGTCTGCTGGTCGCCATGGTGGCGTTTGTATATTTGTGTGTGTGCTTAAAATGCACTGAACAACATGTGCAGACAGGCATAGCGGTAAAATAACGCTCATATTAAATCTTGTCTTGTTTCGTGGGAAATTAGGAAAAAACAAGAAACAAGAATCGAGGAACATAAGGGCAAATTAAAAATCATAAACCAAACAACTTTGGATAAATATTTTCAAACATAATTTTGCTTTGTTTTATGCACATAATTTAATTAGATCATACGGCTTTTTTTTAAATACTAATACGCTAAGTTTTTTATTAACATGTGTTGAAAAAAAAACATAGGCACCTGTCTAAGTTGGCCAATAATTCTTGCACCACAGCTGGCCAACTTACGCAGGTCTCACTGTACATACATAGAAAAAAGTTTCAGATTTTTAATTTTCCACCAATTCCTTGCCTATAGAAACCAAATCTGGAATTAATTAGACTTTTGTAGACTCTAAACTCTATGTATACATTTTATAAACATATAATAATGTATCAAAATACGGCTTTAAAGGAGGCAATGTATATCTTGTAGAATTTTTTTAATAATACAAACAGAAATCAAAATTTGGGGCCATTACTCAAAACAGACTAAATGGCGATATGGGACACTTTTGGGTAACGCTAGTTATCTTACTCATTGGTTATCAAATTAAGATCAGTCCAATGTCACCGCTAGTGAGTGCCGTGAAGCTTAAGAATTTTGATTATAAATATTGCATGCTACGCCTTACATTCCGCGAGACGAATTGCTTGTCAATTTTTTGGGGCACTTTATCACTTTTGTTCATCGGAACAAAACATCGTCGGAATAGAACATATTCAACTGTTATGAATACACCAAGTACTTTCATTTAAATTAATATTAATATATACATATTATTTATTTTTTGTTTAAAAATCTTTAATAGAACTTATTTTTAATACTAATTTTATATGAATTGGGTTTTAGCATTGTGTACTATCCCACAAGGCACGCGAGGCACGCATCCAACATCTTGAACGTGCACACTTACCGAGGGGCAAACGTCGACTCTGACCATTTTCTCGTTGCAGCTAGATTCAGATTCATCAATCTTGTTCTTGAGCAGATAGTGTGCAGGGCAGGTGTCAACACGGAAGGCACTATCTTCAACAGATCAGTCCAAATGCTGGAGTATGCGGACGATATAGATTTCATCGGTCGATCCCAGCGTTCCGTGATAGAGGCTTTCACGGCTATTGAAGAACAGGCGAAACTAGTTGGCCTTGAAGTGAATGAGGACAAGACTAAATATATGCTATCAACAAACAAACAATCATCTTTCCACCGACTAGACAAAATGTCACTGTTGATAGCAGCAACTTCGAGGTAGTTAAGGAGTTCATCTACCTCGGGGTAAACATCAACTCCACAAATGACATCTTAGTGGAGATCCGTCGAAGAATTACCCTAGAAAACCGCTGCTACTTCGGTTTGGCAAAACAAATGGGTTCAAAACTCCTAACTCGAAGTACAAAGTGCATGCTCTACAGAGCCAGTTCTGCTATACGGCGCCGAGTGCTGGATGATAAGCAGGAAAGAAGAGTTAATACTGGGATCCTTTGAAAGATAAATCCTTCGACGGATATTTGGTCCTGTGTGCGAGGAGGGCGAATTGAGGAACTCTCTGGATGTAGTCCGAAAAGCCAAAACTCGTCGACTACATTGGATCGGCCACATCGAGCGAATGGACAACAACGCTCCAGCCAAGAGAATCTTCGAATCCCAGCCCCCAGGTTCGAGACGACAAGGAAGACCGAACCTCCGTTTTAAAGACCAAGCCATCGCGGATGCCAGAGCGCTTGGTCTGGACAACTGGAAGCAGCGTGCTCGGAATCGCAGAGGGTGGAAGGCTGCCGTATCTCAGGCAGGGACTCTTCACGGGTCGGGAGCCCGTTTAGTAAGTAGAAGTAAGTACGAAGAATCAGGAATTAGCCACCCGATCAACAATTTTATGATGGAGCTATCCGGAAGACTCTTGAGAAATCTCGAAGACCAACCAAAAACAGAAGTCCAGGACCTAATTCAACAGGAGTTTGAACCTACACCCAGGTACCTGAATCCTCATGCCATTACGGATTGGATGTTTGAGAACTTCATACACAACCAGCTGACGCCGTTTTATGAGAAAACAGACAACCACTACAGGGGGTAACACCCTCTTTAATTTAACTAAACCCTTTTTATTCCAACAGGAACAATCTAAATTAAATTAAATTAAGTTTTTATTAATCAATTATAAGATTAAGAGTAGTCATAAGTAACGTTTTGTAAAACATTTGTAAATCAGCCATTAGAAATCCGTCGGGCCTTTTTTGTTTACCTATTGTAATAATAAGTCTAGAAGTCAATTTGTACATATTAGATTAAATAAAAACCCTTTTTACTATTCTACTTTATTATTTAATGCTTGATTTGAATGTCCTTATTAACGCATCTAAAAATGTACGCGCAATGGCTTACGGCTAACAATTTTCCATTTCACGTGTAACGTGTAATATTTTTATTTGTGTAAAATGCCATTTGAAACAAAAAAGCGGAAATACAATCGAAAGAAATGAGTATTCACTTTTTGTTGCCACAGCCACGTATAAAATGTTTAATAAAACAATAAAATTTCATGCAAACTAAAACAAAGTAAAATCGGAACTGCTGCTTGCTTTAATAATTAAATTCAAAACCTTTCAGAAATGAATCTTTGCAAGCATTTAAAAGAACAATTTACTTATGTTGTAAACTAAAAAATTCCTCAGCGCAAATATTAAATCATTGGCCCCTTCCCCCATCCATGGAAAATTATTTAAGAAACCACTCGGAAGTCGTTTTATCCTTTATACCGAGCGATCATCGACGACATGCTATTCTTGCGTATGAAACGCCAAACAACAGTCAAAATCTCACGCTGCAGATAAAACGATATACCTCGTCATCGCGGGTTAGTATTCTTTCAGATTGCTCTAAAAGTAAATGAA
The DNA here is from genome assembly GCA_963576555.1 of Ferdinandea cuprea. Lineage (NCBI taxonomy): Eukaryota > Metazoa > Arthropoda > Insecta > Diptera > Syrphidae > Ferdinandea > Ferdinandea cuprea. The sequence goes on from OY754958.1 coordinate 137,008,513, forward strand.
GACTGACTACAGAAATGATCCTGTGAAGTATAGTCTTAACATTTCAATCCCAAAGCAGAGGTATACCTCAATATCAGTGTCACAAGCAAGTGTGAAGTATAATAGCGAAGAAAAATGTAAATATAGTGTTGTTGGCCCAACAACAACAATACACCCTTATCGGCAAGCACAAGCAAAAGAAAATTTTTAGATTCGTATTCGTTTGCTCGTGCATGAGTCACAGTAAAGGCATGAGCTGTGTATTTATTTATTCAAATCAATTCAATGGCCGAGTCTATTCCAACCTATAGCCTAAGATAAGTACGTATCCAGTTTTTAATTAAATTTATTTAAACTTCGTATTGTTATCAAACTGTGATTTCTTATATGTAGGTATGTATTACCTAGCGAAATAAATATGTTTAGCAAAGAATCTTACTTTAAATACCTAGTAACGTATTAAATAACTATAAACTGGAAATGGAATATGTCCGTTTCAGATTAAAGGTGTCAAGTATGTGAATGTCCCAAAGACAATAGTTTTGAGCAATTAGGTTTAATAGAGTTTTAAAAACGTATTCTAAAAAATAGAATATTAAGTAAAAAAACAAAAAACAAATTGCATCGGCCGGGAATCGAACCCGGGCCGCCCGCGTGGCAGGCGAGCATTCTACCACTGAACCACCGATGCTTGTTGGGAAAGGTCAGCCAAAACTAAAGCAGTTGGTATATATTTAGGTCAATATTATCAGCAGTTCACTGTTTAACGTAGGCTTTTACATTATTGACATTTTCATATGTTGACCAAAGAAACAATTTTTTGCATCTATGAATGTAAATTTCCAATATATTCAATGTTTTGGCAGACGCATTTACTCGGTCAGTTAATTGAGAAGTAGGTATCAGGCATAATATCTTTTTTGGAAGTACATAATTAAACTTATTTAGAATTACTACCTACCTACGTCTGCGAATGAAGTAGTGAGTAGAGAGACAATTAAAATGGTCAGTAGCGTGATCAGTTACGCATTGCTACTCATTTATTATATCGACGGTTAATCCAATTTCGTTGCAAGTGACAGAAGATTAACATCATTTTTGATTCCTCTTTTCGTTTTAAAAATCTGCTCGGAATGATGGATTTTTTTTCCAGCCCGAAGATCAACCATTTCGCGTGTAGGTACATAGATATGTGTCGTTGTGAATCTTAATTTTTGCTAATCGCCTACTTCTAACTTACGGCATCGGATCTCCAAATTGCTTCAGAATAGGAAGAAGGATCATCAGCTTCACGCACAACGTCATTTATAAAATTAACCCTTTTTTCAATGTTCTTGAGTTTGCGTTTTCGTTTTGAACGCCGCACAGGTCCACGATGACATCCCCAGTGGATAATGAATTTGATGGAATATAATATGAACTCATATCAACATCGAATTCAGCATCAGTATATTCACCTAGACTAATACCCAGATATATCGTTTTCAATTGTGCTATAACAAATCAAAATTTCAGTTTCTATACTTCGTTTTCGATTGGTAATACGGAAGACTTCTAAACTCTTCTGAAGGTGTTCGTTTGGTACTTAAATTGAAGTTCTTCTCCTAAAAAGAAGAGACAATTGCTTCTGACTTTGAATTGAGAATAAAAACCAAAAGCATTGAGCACTCACATATTCAAAAATCACATGCGTCATTTCCGTAAAGTATGGAATAAGAAAGGTTACCCAAGTACAATAATGAAAAAAATTGGAACAAAACTGGGGGCTTAACTGAAGACTGTTATGCATAAAAATATTCTTATTGTTAGAGAAAATATCTTAATATAATGATATTTTTGTTATATCAGATCTCTATCCAACCATAATTAAGGAACCAGGAGCTTTTTAATTCTGATGTTAAAGCATTTTTTAAGGATGAGGATGTTTTTATGGTGCTGAAAATCCCTTCGTCAGTTTGCGTCCCTTTAGCAATTCATACTAGTTTCGACTTATTTTGACACATAGTTTGTAACACCCCTTAATATTCGTCGTAGACCCATAAAAGTATATATATTTATGATCAGGACCAAATCCTAAGACTATCTAGCAATGTCCGTTCGTCCGTCCGTCCGTCCGTACGCAATTTTTAGGCCTTTAAAATTTAGCTTTTTAATTACGCCCACTGCCACGCCCACAATTTAGAAAAAACCGTTTAAAAGCTAAAGTTAGAGAGATAGAGTGTTACAACTTTCACAAGATATGTAGGCACTGCCCTCCTTTATAAGTTTGTCATATACAGTTTTTTGCCACGCCTACTTTTTGTGGGCGTTTTTGACTAAAATGCTGTTTTCTTCAAAAATTTTCATAGAGAGCAAAAAAAAAATGTTTAACAAAATATTTAGCCAATATTTTCCTACATATCGGCCATACAAAGTTTTTCGCCACGCCCACTTTTTGGAGGCGTTTTATCAAAAAAACATTTTTTTAATAATAGAATGAAATTAAATGCTTTTTTCTTTGGGGCATATAGGGATATAGATAGGGTATCATACTGTTCGCCCCAAGCGTACTGTAGCCTTTCCTTATGTTTTCTTCTTATTCTCTGTAAATATAAAAAATCGTAGAAACCTAAAGAAGTCTTTTGTCTCATTGTAGACTCTGTAAAGTTTCGATCTTCTAAGTCACAGTAAACGAGATGTTCCATATAGACTCTGCTGATCGGTTGTTTATATATTTCTGATCTTAACCAAATGAGCAACATTTAACATTAGTCTATAATACTTTACCTAATTTTCACAACCGAACATACATATGTATCGTTTCCATGTTTCCAACTTTTTAACCTGCAGTTGCATCCTTCAGTCACCATTTTGTGCTGCAAGACTTCAAAGCCCAGTAAAAAAGTTAGATTTATAGTTTCCCTGTTCTGACCTGATGTTATTTTCGTTATGGTAAAATATGAAGAAATAAAATATTTAAAAGTAAAATATTGAAATATCTAAGATGTGAATAAGCAATTATGTATTTTCTTAACCTAATTCTTAATTATTAATATCTCTAGTGTAGGGGATCTGATATTTCCAATGAAAAGGTTGCAGCGTAAAGTTTGAAGAAAGTTTGCTTATATTAATGTAGTTGAATGTAATGAGGGAATATCAGATCCTTTACCATCCACAATCCCTTATCCACAATTTTCATAATAATCATCTCTGAAAGCGAATTAAACTCAACATAATCTTTAAAACAAAAAGAAAAACACAATAAGCAAGCTGTACAGTCTTGATTTTATTATCTAGTTTTTAGTTTGTTCATTAAGAGTTAGAATTTTGCAGCTCAAACAAGATAATAGTGGGTGCATTTTATATTAAAGCTTTCAAATTAATTGCACCTGGCTTCTCGGCCAACAAATCAGTCAATTCTTGGTCACAGATGAGGAATTAAGCCGATAGACAACTATACTCCCCTTGTAACCGCAAATAATTTTTAAAATGGCTGCAAAATCCTGTCTCAAATCTCCTATCTGTGAATACCTGTGAATGAGGGTCATGAAGTTGGGAGGCGTTGGTGTTAAAAAAATATGTTATTAGTGCGGTAGTTTTGCAGCATTTCCAAATGGAAACAAAAAAAACAGCTGGTCACGGCGGATGTGTTGCGAAGTGTTGAGTTTATAAATTCAAATTTCATAGATATTTTATTGTACTTAAATGTTTATGATGAAACAAGTGATTAGTTACATAATAAGTATGAAGTTGTTGCAATTAAATGCGAATATTGTTTGTGTTTATAAGACATGTAGTTCTCTACTTATTTATCTGCCTTTAAAATAAAAAGTAAAGCTACTTGGATTGGATGGATGAAAACGTATAATAAAATGTTAGAAATTAGTATATTTTATTGTATTGTTGAATAAATAATGCTAAATTAAAAATGTTTGGGTGTAAAATATTTCTAGCTAATAGTTTTGGATTGTTTTATATATATGAAATTCTAAATGTGTTTATTAAACATATGAAAGTTTACATGTAACATATGAAATTTGTTTTCTTAGGCGGCTATAAACATTTTATATCTAATTTTAAGTTAATATGCTGCATCTTCCAATTTATAGTTAGTAATTGCAAAAAAATAAATAAATATTAGGCATAAGTAGCCCATACAGGACCCAAAGTCTAGCTTTTCCAACCCCGATATGCGAAGATATATTTTTTGATACGAATGGAAGGGACCTACAGTTTAATGCCGCCAATTTAAATTTTGAGAAGCATGACAGTTTTCACTCTTGGATGTTTGTCAGACGTTAGCAAGAATTGGGACAGGGAATAAAAATTTGCAGTTGGTACAGGGCGTGAGTTAAACCAGCGACCTAACGATAGTGCTCCAACTGCAAATATCGGTAAAAAAAATTATCCTCATATGCTAAAAATAATATTTATTTGTAAGAACTTCGTCCATTTTATATCAAAAAGCGCTTTAAACCAGTGCCACATTGTGAAAAAGTTTAGTAAAACCACCCATTACCTACGAAATCCGTAATTTATTGTCAACTGAAAAAGTCATACTTCAATATAATTTTGATAATTTTTATTAAAAATTAGAAGAACTTGGTTAAAACATAGCTTTATTCTTAATTTTATAATATTTATTTATGTAATTAGTTTTTTAGTAGTAAGTTCACCGCATATTTTGCATGTTTATTTGACACAACCAAATTGTGAGGTGTAATCTACTCAATTTAATCAACTGCTCCGAACTTCTTGCTATTAAAAATGGCATTTCATGGAAGCGGCCATTAAAACCCACATAATTCCATACATGTGTGCAAGATTCCCATTTGATTTGCACGTAAAAGCTCATAAAAGTGCAAATTATGTTTGTAACAGCTGAGCTTACGTTTGATGCTGAATTGAGAGACACTCTCGGACTATCTGGTTAACTCCTCATTTGTGCCTTTGGTATGGAGTCTGGCCGAGAGGCAAGTTTTTCCACAAGTCTGGGGTCAAGTAAGCGTATGTCTTAGCAATGGCAGCATAAGTGGCCTTGGCAAAGTTAGCAAAAGTACCAGTGGAGCCACGGGCAGATTTGTAACAATCCTCAATTCCAGCTATGAACAATAGCCTCTTTGGAACTGGGGCAGATACACTGTCAGTACCACGGGGAGCTGGTATCAAACGCACGGATACAGAGCCGCACTTGCCTGGACCTAAAAGAACCAAACAAAATCAGACAAACTTCACCGTCACAAAAAAGTAAAGACTGATACTCTTTGTATCATTTGCATTAATAAACAATTAAGTAATATAGACAATGATAACTTACCTTGCATGGAACGGTATGAGGTGTACCGATCTTGTTACCACAGTAACGACGATGAACTGGAACCACCGACAGCTTAGCCAAGATGATAGCACCACGGATAACAGTTGCTAGGTCTTTGCTGCACTTGACTCCCAAGCCAATGTGACCGTTGTGATCACCCATGACGACAATAGCCTTAAAACGGGTACGTTGACCTGAACGAGTCTGCTTGTGAACGGGCATAATTTTCAATACCTCCTTCTTGAGGTAGCCAGGGCCCAATAAGGTATCAATAATTTCAAACTCTTTAATGTGCAAAGAGTACAGATAAATTTCTTTGAGACTGTGAATCTTGCCATCGCAAACCAAACATTCCAACTTTGTGAGTGGAATCCATTCCTTGGCATTACGTCCTCTACAGCGACCACTTCCACGGTCACTTCCACCCCGAGAACCAAATCCTCCACGAAATCCACCACGAGCTGGAGCTGCGGCCGCCATTCAAAAAAAAAAACAATATTTCATATTAGTCACTGATGACGATCGGAAAAGGTTGAAATGAAATGAAAATTTTAAATGTATTATCATTCACCGTTGACCTTAGGATTTTAAGATATCCTGCTAGTGGATATTCATAACTTTAAATAAAAAAAAAAGATTGAAAAATGTTTCAATTTGAAGCCAGTTTAGTTGACGCCAATTTGGATACTTACCTGCATAACTTTCAACTGTAAGCATTAAATACAATTGTGGTCTTGTTTGGTTGGTCATATAATTGGGGCGGATGTATACTTGTACACTTGTTCTTTGCAGAGCGTTTGCATGTGCAAATTTATGCCATTGCGGTTGGACCTTTAATCAAACGTTTCGTTAAGCCTAGGTATGTAAGTATAATTTCTATAATTCTAAAGAACCAACCGCAATGTGCATAAGCTTGCATATGCATAAATGCCAAAAATGCACGAATGCATGTTCATGTACGGTTATGCACTGTCAATGCATAGTCAATGTCAATTCAAATTCGTATTTATTCCTTAAATAGCTAGGTATGGAAAAAACAATTTAAAGAAACCTTTGAAAAATTCTTTCTGGCGTACTTTGCATAGGCTTAACTAAACGGAAAATATTTAACGAATACACAATATAAAAATTCATTTCACAATTGTCGATGCAGAATATCACTTTTGGCTTCTTTTTGTTTTCATATATATTTAATAAACGGTTTACCTTATATTGTTAACTACACATTTTCTTAATTTGCACCATAAATTATTATTTAAACAAAACACACAAAAACGATAAGCGAGAGCCAACAAATTTTTCCGGATATTAAATTTTTAATTTTGGTGAGATTCTATAAGACTACCGAGAACAGGCTGCGTCTTTCAATCAGAGTTTCTCAAGGCGGCTGAGCAAATGCAGATGAGATCAATATCTGGAACAGATATTGCTATCTAAATTGACAGCCAAGCCGCTCTTAAGGCAATGGAATCAACTAACATCAATTCTGATATAGTCAAGAACTGTCGCACAATGCTTAAGGTATTATGCAATCAGAACCGAGTGAGACTGTGCTGGGTGGCAGGACACTGCGGTATTGAGGGCAATGAGCATAATTAATTTTAATTTTGAATTCATTTTTATTATTCTTTTCAATAAAAACTTACAAACTAGACAAAAATGATTAAATCTAACTTAAAATTAACAGGATACGTATTCTAGGTTACTGGTCCTTATGCGGACGCTCTAAACTTAACTATATCACTTAATACTATTACCTTTCGCCCTTAATTAATAATACTTTTTATTTTTTTTCAATATATATATTTTTTTTTTTTTTTAAACTTGACATCTTTATTTATTTAATTTGTGATTAAAACTAAAAGCTACTAGGGCAATGAGCATATTGCAATTACATATACACAAATACAGCAGCAAATACACTTCAAATTCAAATTTAATGTGTTTACTTGTTCGTTTGGCATCCCGGATCGGAGAGCTCTCCCGGATTACCAAACGAAACAAACATAATAATACTAGTAGGAATCCTGACATCTGCAGATAATGTGGTGATCTGCAGGCTGTTGAGGATATACCCCACATACTGTGTGAATGTGAGGCAATCTCACGTAGTCGTAGAAAATTCTTAGGAAGATAAAGGGTGATCCATTTCGAGGTTCCCTACTTTTTTAAAGAAAAAAATACAGAAAATTAAAATTTAATGGAGAATGTTTATTATCATTTGAAAGAACATTCTTTGGCATTTATTTTTTGAAGATTATGTCTATCAAATATTGGCCGTTGCTACGTCGCAGATGGTCCATCCGTTGTGTCCAATTTTCGATCACTCGTTCGAGCATTTCGACTGGTAACTGGCGAACGACACGCGTGATGTTTTCCTCCAAGGCCTGAATCGAAGCGGGTTTGTCGGCATAAGCTTTTGACTTTACATAGGAAAAAGTCTAACGGGGTGATATCACACGATCTTGGTGGCCAATCGACCGGCCCAAAACGTGAAATTATGTGCTCACCGAAATGTTCTCTCAATAAGTCCATTGATTGATGCGATGTGTGGGAAGTGGCGCCGTCTTGCTAAAACCAAATGTCCCCTAGATCACGAGCTTCAAGAGCCCATTGATAAGAGCGAAGCGATGTCGCTTGGGAAGGTCGAGCGGCTTCAGTTGTTGCACAAGCTGTATTTTGTACGCTTTCAATTTAAGATCTTGACGTAAAATGCGCCAAGTCGTTTTATACGTCAGTCCGAGTTGCTGCGAATGGTCTCTCTCAGACTGTAGTAACCTAACCAAAGCTAAGCTGTCTTCGAGCGACTACATAAACAGCTTAGTTGCAAAAATGTATGGTTCCTATAGCATTTCCTGTAAAGGTTTAAACAATATTCTTTTTCTCTACGTAAACTGCATTTGACTTTGTCTTTGACATCAGCAGGTTTGATCACATTTCCGAATACAAATGTGACAATTTCTGAGATGCAGCTTTCATTTGTTTCTTCGGTCCAATTGCTGAATAAGACTTTGACACCACGCAATCAGCTATACGTGCAAAACGACACCAACTAGATTAAACAAATAGCAGCAGTCATCTAAACTACTTTCGAAGACATTGTATCATTCTCTTTTTCCTTAACCGTCACCATGGAAGGTTCTATCAATTGATTTTATATCACTAATTAACATTGTGCACAATAATCTTATACTTTCTTCCTTAATTACATATAATAAACCTAATATTATATTATATTTGTTACCATTCAAATAGAGGATCTTTATTCCTCAGAAAATCTTAACACCAAACGCATTGCCTTCTCGTCAAAGGTGTAAAAGAATAATGACACTGGAATCATCTCTCTCTCTCTTAACAGTTTATAGCCAGTTTTTACCCGCTGTTTTTTCCTAAAGTCCCCGGGTAAGTCTGATTCTGTTAAATGTTCAAGTTAAATCATTACACAATGAACACAATGGCATGCCGTAGCTGTACGAGTTCAATGCAGCAAGTCAACTCTTCCATTTGCAGCATGATTGTGTTCGTAGCATTGAAACCTTGTGCATTTAATGTTTGACAGCTTGCACGTCTGCAACTATATATTGGATTTGCAGCGCTATTGTGGTCCAGTTAAGTTTATTGATTCAGCTGCAATTTGATATGCTATAGTTTTTTCTACGTCAATTCGTTGCTGATATATCCTTCCGCAAATGAAAAGTAAGACTTGCCTTGCTTATCGATATCTCAACAAACCATTATTGTTCATTGATTTCAAGAAAAGTTGTAAAAACTTAAAGGTCCTCTTATTCTTCAAAAATTGTCGTTCGGAATCGGCTTAATCCGAGCCATTCCCTTCAAAAGAATGGCTTTCATTTTTGTGAACGAGTAGCTAGGCTCTTCCAAAATCCTCCGACAACCAATGGTTGCGTATTTTCATTTACGATTTCTATTGAAGTATATAAAACAATTAAACAATTGTATTTCTATGGCAAACAATACAAGATTCTGGTGTACTCTATGCAAAATCAAACCGCAATTTAATCTTTCCCGAAGACATACACCTTCATCTCAAATGTATGCGCTGCGGCCATTTTCCTTTAGATACCTCATTAAGGCCAATAAATGTGCGATTGATCCAGTTACCGTTGTTAAAAATTTTATGAGGGCGTTTTCAACTTTCTTTGATCTATACGTCGCGTTATACGACTGAAAGCACAACGGTATCTGAAAACGGATTAAACCCCAAATAGTCTTTTAAACAACAAATAAAAAGCAATAAACAAGTAGTAGTCTTGATGGTTATAACTTTATTCATCAACTGTTTGTGAGCATTTTGGAACTCTTCAAACAGGATTATGTTCTACAGTGGGTGTATGTAGTATTTAGGCTTCGACATGACGTGCGCCTGGCTTCTCGGCCAACAAATCAGCAAACTCTTGGTATGGGGTCTGGCCGAGTGGCAAGTCCTTCCACAAGTCTGGGGTCAAGTAAGCGTATGTCTTGGCAATGGCAGCATAAGTGGCCTTGGCGAAGTTACCCAAAGTACCAGTGGAGCCACGGGCAGATGTGTAACAATCCTCAATACCAGCCATTGTCAAAAGCTTCTTTGGAACTGGAGCAGATACAATGCCAGTACCACGGGGAGCTGGGATCAAACGCACAGATACAGAACCGCACTTGCCAGTGACCTAAAAGAAACCAACAAAAAACTAAAATTAATAAAGCTCCCAAACGGAACACGCATTTGCTTTGAAATGAAACAAAATCAGACCATCTTGACCGTCACTAGCGCAAAGCTTCCGGTGGAAACCGCAAAAGGAAAGACAAAGAGTATCATCATTTTGAACATTTGCATTAAGAAACAAATTCGATGATGTAGAGAACGACGACTTACCTTGCATGGGACGGTATGGGGTTTACCGATCTTGTTACCCCAGTAACCACGACGAACTGGAACAACCGACAGCTTAGCCAAGATGATAGCACCACGAATAGCAGTTGCTACTTCCTTGCTGCACTTAACTCCCAAACCAATGTGACCGTTGTTATCACCAATAGCGACGAAAGCCTTAAAACGGGTACGTTGACCAGCACGAGTCTGCTTCTGGACAGGCATAATTTTCAATACCTCATCCTTGAGGGCAGAGCCCAAGAAGAAATCAATGATTTCGAACTCTTTAATGGGCAAAGAGTACAGATAGATTTCTTCGAGACTGTGAATCTTGGCCTCGCGAACCAAACGTCCCAACTTTGTTAGAGGAACCCATTCCTTGGAATCTTCCTTGCCACGTCCACCACGGCCTCTACCGCGACCACGTCCACGACCGCGTCCACGGCCACCACCACCACGAGAACCAAATCCTCCACGGAATCCACCACGGGCTGGAGCTGCGTCCGCCATTCTAAAAAGAACAAAAATTTCATATTAGTCACTGGTGATGACGGAACACATGGTTTAAATGAAATGAAAATTTTTAATTTATTTAAGAATCAGACACCTTTGACCATCCTTAGGATTTTGAGATATCCTTCTGGTGGAAACCGCAAAAGGAAAGTAAAATATTCATCATTTTAAATAAGAAATAAAATTGTGAAAAATTTTCAATTTGAAGCCACGCCAGCTGACGCCATTTTGAAAATGGTTAAATGTCACACGTGGTTTGAAGATAAATTTAATTAATTTTGCAAAGAAAACTACTAAAATCCGTTTGATTTAAAGAGCAATTAAGTTTAACAATTAACAGAAGTTTTCATTTTTCACAATTTCATTACACAACATAATATTAATTTACAAAAATTTTAAGAAAATCGATGATTATTGCTTACCTGCAGTTATTAAGTTATATCGGTGTGAAGGGTAAAAACCGAATGAACGAGTATAAGAAATGAAAACTTCCTTCTGCTGCCATTTCAATAAAGTGTAGAGTTTTCTGGTTTTCGAATATGAATTTTTTTTCGAAAATTAAAGATGGCGCGATGACATGATGAGTTTATAAACACATTCGAATAAATCGATTAAGACCTCGTTACATTGTAGTTTTTGTTGGCAATTTAACAGCTTTATTTGTACAATTTTTTTTTGTATCCACTTATATGAATGCGTTGCTTTTTGTTTAAATATCTCATACCAAATCTGCTGCGTACGTAGTAATTAAATCACGCAATTTACTTATCTTTTAATGCTACGTCTCCACCGAACTCTAAACCGAGATTATGCACAAAAGATTAAAAAATTAATCTTTTGGCGTCTCCACCGAAAAAAAAGGAGATTATCATAGGGGTTTTCTTCCAAACCGCTCTCTGGCTCTCAAATTTGCGCTCAAAATGTCCAACATCTGATTGTCAAATTGCTTTCTCGCTCTTAATTCTCAGCAACCAACGTCACTTTTGACATATTCAGGTATGGTAAATTGCTATTTAGTGTGTTCACAAACCCATTCTTACATGCAAACCCAGTTTCTTTCAAGATTATTTTTTAAACTTGTTTTTAGCAGATTAAAATTTGTATTGTAAATCTTAAGATTTAAGGTAGCTTAAGGGCAGCTTAATCTTAATCTCGCTTTAGTGTTCGGTGGAGACGTAGCATAACTCTATTTTGGAAGCGACGTTTAGATTACGCTTAGATTATATGGCACATTTCCTTAGAGTAGTTATATCACCAATTCAGAACATATCCATTTTACAAAAAAATTACTTACTGCAGATTGCATAATATTTTTAATTGCCAGTCGCTGCTGTATGCAGTGATTCTGACCATAGGTTACAAAATGTTTAAGCGAGTAAAGTGTTTGTTGCTGTTAACTGTGGAAAACGCAAACATATTGCACTTTGTAAATTAAGTGTACGGCCTCTCAAGCAAAATCGTAGAGGATTTTTTTTACTCTTTCCTCCAGTTTTGTATTCATTGAAATAAAAGAAATAAAGAAACAAAAAAATAATTGTAGAAATTAGTTGTGGAAAAATGAAATCAAACAAAATAAGAGGAAGCGCAGCCATCACCATCAACAGGAATGTGCCCGCCTCTTTTATTCGCATCAATTAGTTTCAACATATTTGGTTTTGAGAACCTAAATTTTTTTTAAATGCTGCATTTTCCAAATTTTTAAAATGATTTATTCTTGCTTTATACACTTTTCTTTGGCGTGATGTAGACTTCAAACATGTTTATATTATTAAGAAAGTTTACATATTTTTATTACTTTTTTATTACTTAAGGAAAAAACAGTTTATTATTTGAATGGATAAATAAACAATTATAGAGATATTTTTGTTATGTTGTTGTACTGTTGCAACACCTAAGTTAACAATAACTTACACAAAAACCTTCTCCCTTTTCCGTCTATAAGGCTGTAAATCTCTACACGTTCCCACCCAACAAAGAGGAGATGAACATAGGGGTTTTCTCTAAACCAGCTTTCTGGCTTTCAAATTTGTGCACAAAATGTCCAATAGGGTTGTTCGCGAAATATTAAAACGCCAGTGAGAAAAAAAAACAAACGAAAAAAGTGACAGCTAAAATGACGGAGGGAAAATAATAGTGGCAAGATTATTCCGGCGGGTAGAATTCATAGAATTAAATCTATCCAAAAGTTGAAATAGAGTGGTCTTAATTATATTATAATTATTAGTAAAAGATAAATATAATATTAATTCAGTGTTTTAGTTGTACTGTAACAAAATCAGTGCCGCGGATTGTCTAAGTAAATACAAATAAGTTGGTAAAATTCCCGGGAAGAATTGCGGCGGCAAATTGTTTTTGTATGTTTTGTTAAAATAATAATTTATGGTGCAAATTAAGAAAATGGGTAGTTACCAATATAAGGTAAACCGTTTATTAAATATATATGCCAAAAAAATGAAGCCAAAAGTGATATTCCTCCCTCCAATGATTTTTTTGGCACTTCTTTTTTATTTCTCAGTTGACGTTGACTGACGTTGTCGCAAATAACCCTATATCTAGTTGTCAAATTGCTTTATCGCTCTTAATTCTCCGCATTGCATTCAACCAGAGTGAGGAGATTTTTGAGATGTGGTAAAGACTTGAAGTGTCGTGTTTTAATTTGCTAGTGAAAAAAAAAAATATTAAAAAATACTTGGCAAGAAGTAAAAAGAGTTGAATATTTACTCAGAAACATTTTAAACAAAAAACAATTTATCGATTTCCATTCAAAAAGTGAATACAGTTCGTGATTCCAAAGAAATCAGCGGATTAAAACGCGCACGTGCAAAGGTGTAAAGTCAATTGCGCACTTAACCGCAGCCCCTTATGGGGGGCATCACAAAAAAACCAGTGAGTCCCAAGAGGGGAAGTGCTTCTGCATATTCCGCAATAAAAAGTGAAATTAAAGCGGCACGCTTGCTGCTATTCCTAAAAAATAATAAAAAGGAAATGGAAAATACTTCCTTAACCTCAAAACTTGACCCACCGACCGCCAAGAGAACAAAGAAGTGTGGCTCGCCATCACCACCACCAGGCGTCTCATCAATGGAAAGCTCGGACCAAACAGACGAAAACCCATATGCAATTTTGGGTGAAATAAACATCTCTTGCAACTCAAGTCACGGCGCAAGAAGGAGAACGCAGCACAAAATTCCGGACCAGCCCACAATCGCCTGGCCGACGCCAGCACAATCTAAGAGAGGCGCAGCAACACCGCAACAGGAAAGCCCGACCGGAATTCACACCGCCGCAACCAATGATAAAGCAACGAGACCCAACTCCCACACCATCGGCAGCAGTTTCACGGACAGCAAGAGTAGCAGCAAAGACATCACCGGCAGCAGCAACATCAACAGCAGCAGCATAAAACGTACCGGTAAGTTTTGTCCACCAATATTTATGTTTGACGCGGATACAAAAAAACTCGCGAAGGACTTACACGATAAGTCCAAAGTAGTACCATTCAATTTTAAATTTATTTCCTGTAACAGGAATAAGACTAAGCTTTTGGTAGATGAACCGGGGGTTCATCGGGAGATTATGCAATCTCTCAGAAAAAATGACGAAGTGCAAGCGTTTTCATTCACCTTAAAAGAAAACAAAACAGTGAACTTAATTCTCAGGGGGCTATCTTCTGATTTCCTTACCGATGAGGTGTTTAACGAAATCGATAACTCTGTACCGGGTACAGTAGAAAAAGTTTTTAATTTTGAAACTATCAGGTCGAAGAAAGAAGGAATAAATTATAACCTTTTTGTTGTCAGACTCATCCCGGGTAAATCGGCGGACGAGGTATTAAAGATACGATCACTTTTTCATTTTCAAATCTTTTGGGAAAAACCCCATGGGAACAAGGGTGCACTTCAATGTAGGAGATGCCAGAATTTTGGTCACTTGGCCAAAAACTGTGCGAACAGATACCGTTGCGTTAAATGCGACGTAAGCCACCAACCAGGGGGGTGCCCCCTTAATGAAATGACTCGGGAGGAGGCGAAGGCCCGTTGTGTAAACTGTGGCCAAGACCATCCGGCCAACTACAGAGGCTGTGAATCGTATAAAACTTACTCAGCAAATAGGAAAAAGGTTTTCAAGGAAACATTAGAAAGAAAACAAAAAGCTTCCCTAGACCAACGATGCCACTTGCCAACGGTCAACCAGGTTACCGCAGGGGTTTCGTTCGCCGACCTCCTGAGGGATGACAAAGCGGAGACTCAGGTCTTTCCCGAAAGGGTCAAGAGCATTACCAAAAATACCAGTGAGAATTTTCTCAACCAATTCCTTGATTTGTCAAAAAACTTGTTTGGAATGGAGGTTTCGAGCCTATTGGCCAAAATAGAAAATTTTGTAAAGAACTTTAATAACTCAGGCGAATCGTTGCAACAGAAGAGGATGAGCTACTTAAGCATCCTTAATCAAATTCTGCTCAACGATAAATGACTGCCTTAAACCTAGTATCTTACAACATTGCGTCCTTAATTGAACACAGCAGGAGGATTGCATTTATTCAAGAAACCAGACATTTATACAAGAAACCAGACTAAACAGACGACACAAACCATACATTGACTCTTTTAACATTCTGCGTGACGATAGGGGTACCGGTGTCGCCCTGCTCATCAAGAAAACAATGAAATACTCAATAGTAAATATCCCAAATATGCATTTTCCTTCCAAGTTTATCTCAATTAAAATTAAGGCGTCACACGCTAATCTCAACTTGCTTTTAGGAACTCTCTACCTCCTATCCAATAGCCAAAAATCCTGGATTCTCGAAGATCTTTTAAAAATTAAACTTAAAACAGACTCTTTTCATGGATGTATAATCGGAGGAGACCTAAACGCCAGACACACGCATTGGGGAGACTCTTTAGTTAACCAAAACGGTAGATATCTTGAGAGCTGGCTGGCATCTGTGGCCCCCAATATAACAAACCTCACAGCGTCAAGTCCGACCTTTCCCAGGGCGGCGTCATTCCTCGATCATTTCATAATCTCCACAAATCTTATTAATACTCTTTGCCCGAATTACACAATAGATACACTCCCATCTTTCTCGGATCACTTCCCACTAGCGCTTAGATTAAACATTTCGGAGCTAGAAATCACAGCAGCAGATTCCATAAATACCAGGTCATTTAGGAATACCCACTGGCCTACCTTCAGAAGTGATATCGACTCCAGACTCATACCGTTGCGTCTACCAAAACAAGAATGTCTTTCGGACACCCAGATTGACTCCCACATTGATTACTTTAACATTGTCTTATCCGAAACCATCAATTTACACTCGTCAAATTCAACCGCCGAGTTAAAAAAATACTCACTCCTTCCGGAGAATATAAAAGTTCTTTTCAGAACTAAGTCGCGATGGCAAAGGAAGTTGAAGAACATCTTCCACAGATTCTACAACCGCACTAACCCCGATTACAAGTCCCTCTCAAACAGGATCACGCTACTAAAACGTATTATCCAAGAAAAAGTGAAGTTATGGCTGAACGAAAAATTCACCTTTCGCTTATCAAAAATAAAACCGGGCTGCCAGGCCTTTAAACAGGCCCACCAGTTCTTAGGAAAAAAGGACAGATTCGGTTGCAACGAGATTACTATTAATGGGGTATCTATTTCAGGTGAAACAGAAGTGGTATCGGCACTTCAAAATCACTTTGTCGAAATATACAAAGAGGTAGTTCCTAACGCAGACCCTTCCATGACTAGGGAAGTTCAGTCAGTATCCCAACAGGCCAGAAGGTCGATCCCCCAGCATATTTTCACATTTAGCGCAACCGATTCTGTTCTTAATCACACCGCTTCACATATTTTCACTTCCCTCGTGGAAGTTACAGAAACAATTCGCAGAATAAACACCAAAAAATCATCAGGCCCAGACGGGATCCCCAACTTTATAATCAAAAAACTTCCCCCTTCCGCAATTAAATTCCTCACAATACTCTATAATAACTGCCTAAATAACGGCTATTTCCCGAGAGCCTGGAAGTGTGCTCGACTGATCCCTCTTACAAAGAAGCCCAATAACAACAATATTAATAACTTCAGGCCGATTTCACTCCTCTCAAATGTTGGGAAAATATTCGAAAGAATAATCCTGGAGAAACTGGACAACCACGTCGCAGACAGTATTGAATATATCCCAGACCTTCAGTTTGGCTTTAAGAAGGGACACTCGACAGAACATGCACTGCTTAAGGTACATAAAGACATCACGAATAACTTAAGGGACAAAAAGTGCACCGTAGCGTGCTCTTTAGATGTAGAAAAAGCTTTCGACAGCGTGTGGAGGGACGGCCTGATCTACAAATTGCTGCAACTCGATTACCCACGTCATATAGTTAATCTAATAATTAGCTTTCTGTCAGACAGGACGTTCTTTGTGCAATTGCAACAAACCAAATCTAACACTGCCACCGCACATCGTGGAGTAGCTCAAGGTTCTATCCTAGGCCCGCGGTTGTACAATCTGTTCATCCATGACTTCCCACACTCTCTGTTTGTCCGAAACACATTACATTCACAAGCTATCTTATATGCCGATGACACCTTCGCATATACCAGCGCCG
The DNA here is from genome assembly GCA_963576555.1 of Ferdinandea cuprea. Classification (NCBI taxonomy): domain Eukaryota; kingdom Metazoa; phylum Arthropoda; class Insecta; order Diptera; family Syrphidae; genus Ferdinandea; species Ferdinandea cuprea. The sequence goes on from OY754958.1 coordinate 137,025,782, forward strand.
ATTACCCATTAGATGCCCTCAGACATCTGAAAGAACACCTAGGTCTGATTACTCAAAAATGGGGTATCAATATTAATGAGCAAAAATCAGAATGCATTTGCATTAGAAACGCTAGCGGGAAGGGCAAAGAGGGAGTAGTCAGGGAAAGCAAAGCCCTGACACTCATGCTAGGTAACAATCGGATTCAATTTAAAAACAGCTTAAAATATTTGGGAGTCCACTTCAATAACCTGTTCAAATTTAACAAACACGCTCGATTAATAATTCTAAAAGCGCGAAAAATCTCGTATATGTTAATGCCTCTTTTAAAGCACAACACTCTCAACAAAAAGGTTAAAATTCTATTTTACAAAACAATGATAAGACCGATTCTAACTTACGCTTTTCCTGTCTGGTTTTCTATATCTTCCACCGCGGCTAGGGAATTGGAACGCCTCGAAAGGAGAATTTTGCGCGTCTGTATAAATAAAAACTTTGAAACACATAACAAACGCTTTTCCAATGCACATATATACAAAGAATCGAACATCATTCCGCTGATTAAACAAGCAATCTTCTTAATGAATAAATCTTTGAGCAAAATGCAATTCAATGATAACGAGATAATAAAAAATATCTTCACATCTCAAACAAATATAGATACAAATTTATCACAGTATCTCTCTCCATTTAGCCTACTCGCGGAGAACTTTGACGTATCCCCCGATGGTCCCCCCATTCAATTCTATATTAATACTAACACCGGCCAAAACCGGGGTTAAAAACGGTCGCTAATCTACATCCGTAATCATACCCGTAAAAAAAAAAAAAAAAAATATATATATATATATATATATATAAATATATCGATCAATCAAACAAACATATCTATCGGTGGATAAAACTTGCCGATTCCTAGACCTAAGCAACCATAAATGTAATTATTAACTACCATTTAAAAAAAAAAAAAAACACTCTGCGATATTTAAATTTAATGGTAGGAAATATAGTATGGCTGTCTCTAACTGGTAATACGCCTCACGTAATAATCTAAACATAAGAACCAATTACCTTCTAGTCATTAGCAAGATCTAAAATCACTCGAAATAAAAATTAAAACAAGAACTCAAAATGTAACTTTACGTACAGAGAGCACTCAAATACATTCGTTAATTGTTCAAATCAAATAATCAGAGTACAATGAGTGAGGGAATAACTCACACCGCATCGGTTATACCTCACCCTCTCGTAGTTTTAAGTGTAGTATTGTATTGTATATAATATCTATAATTGTATATATTCATAACAGACCATAACGTCGAAAGAGATAGTATTATAGCTATGTTTGAGCAGTAGCTTCTCACAAATGCAACTGTAAAGCCATGTCGGCATTCGATATTAAAAGCGAACAAAAGAGAGAGCCATACATTATAGCCTCATATGTTTCAGTATAATTATACGTTCAGTAGCACAAATGTCAAACTTTTATTTAAAGACTCAATAAAGAAATCTGAATCTGATCTTAATTCTCCGCAACAAACATTACTTTTGTCATATATCCAGGTATGGTAAATTGGTATTGATGTGTTCACAAGCCGATTCATACATGCAAACGTAGTTTCTTGTGATTTGTAATCGCTTGCCGCGAAGAATTATTTATTTTGGATCCGTTTTGGATCTGGTTGGGAATGAGGATCATATTTTTTAGGAGTGCTCTTTCTCTCTCTCACTCACGAAACATATGAAAGTCCGTCCCTTTCTCGCGGCAATTTTAATTACCATTTAAATTTTTTCACTTTTAAGAATGACATAGTTCACTGAGAAAAAAAATTGGGTTGGTGGCCGAAAAAATAATTGGTTTGACGCATTTCTTATGAAATTTCGGAAAATTAGCGTTTATATTGTGATACAGTGTAATAATATATGAATTCGTCAGTAGAATACACAAATCCAGCTAAATTATTATGCGAAGTTCTAGTTCGATAAGATGCAAGATGATGTTTTCATCTTTTTTTTAAAAAAAATATATAAGATATGTATGTATTTTATATAATAATTTTATCCATTTTCTAAATTTCTATTTTGCACCATAATGCTTTACATTGTACTGATCTGACTTTCATTTTTCACATGCAGATTCAACTTTGTTGAAGTCAAAGTACATCTTGTATGGATAGCTATGTAATTTTTGACATGCGAGTGGGCCCATTAAAACGTATTAATGCTTCCCCGCAAGCTTGTATTCAAGTTCGAAGGTCGTGGCCAGAGAAAAGGTAGATCAAAAAAAGAAAACAAATAGAAGCAGCCCTCATTCGAATCGAAATAAGATTATGGAAATTTTAGATGTAATGAATAAAAAAGTATTTGAAAAAAAAAAAAAAAATTCAAAAGTATTTGAAATGATGTCCAGAAAAGGAATCCCTTAGATCTCCTATCGTGTTACCGTTGGTTGATTGCCTCTCTCCATGGCGAAGGTTCTAGAAGTAGTAGAGGATGCAGAGTCATTCTGTTAGATCTTCCAAGTTATTACCGCATGTATTAAAATTTCATCACAATGAGCATTAACAAACAAAACTTATTTATAAAAACTAATTAAAAAGAAAAGTTCATTACTGAAAATTAGGATCTATTATAAACCAAATGTGAACGGGTCCTTACAATAAAACATGTCGATTGGTAAACCTGCAAAACGAATGCACGATGGCTCAAAACATTTTTGGTGGAGCCATGATTCTGTCGTCCAGTGATTTTCGTCAGTCGTCTTCAATGGTCAACTGCAGCTGATGAATTGAACGCCTGCTTGAAATCATCAAATATGTGGCGCCATATGGAGATCCCCTGATTGACGACTAACGTCAACGAGTAATGGTGCAACTAGTTCGAGCTGAAGATTTTTTTTCGAAGCAATTGTAGTTTGGAAAATCGTTTTTTGACATCGCGACCGGATTCATCACATTCCCCACTGATTCCGAATCGAAATAAATAGCTCTTTAGGCGTTTTTTGTTTCATTTATCACCAAAGGAAAGTCAAACTGTACACAGAGTGACAAATATTATCAATCTCATTGAATTGGAGTTGCCAGGTTGATTTGGATTCATAGTCCTTTGTGATACCACAGGGATCTGGGATAAAGCGAGTAGGGGGTTAAATGATTGTGATGAAGAGTAACAATCAAATCAAATATCTAGAAAAGCCGTTTTTTATTGTCGGAAATGATCTATGTATATGAATCAGCCGATGATAATAAAACACTCTGGTTCATCAAACACTGACAGCATTCTAATAGTTTGGATAAATCCTAACGTTGCAATGAACGACTATACTGCTACCAGTATATCTCACTGTACTGCTGCAGTTAGGCAGCATAATATTGAACACATGGTTGAGATTCCGTTTTTGTATCTGCCGTCGTGTTATCATACGCCTACATGCTTATCTATACGAATGAAAGCAAGACAGGAATCCATCCCATCCATATTAAGCATCCCGCTGACAGACAGATGTCACAACTTCAAGGTTAAATTCTCAGAATGACAAAACTGGGAACAGAATAAACCTACATACATTTGCTAGGAACTCACTATTCTGGTATACAGATGGTTCCAAGATAGATGACGGAGTTGGAGCGGGAGTCTATGGAGAGACAATAAACAATAAAAAATAACTCAGTATTTCATAGAGCTCTGCATCAAAGAGAATTTAAACAGACGTGACAGCAAAACGGTACTACATACATGCTATTTGCGCCTTTGAAATCACTTCTAAACTAGTTGGGACTGTCTCCAACTACTCACAACACGAGTCCAATTAATCTGGGTGCCTGGAAATAGTGGCTTCGATGGAAATGAAAAGGCTTATGAACTAGTCAGGAAAGGATCTGCGGCACCATTTACGACGCCTGGGCCATTCTGTTCTCTACAAAGAACTACGCAACTCTCTATCTAACTAACTATCCAGAGCGCAAATGCACGCAGTTACCGCATTCCTGACGGGAGACTGCGGAGTAAAAAAATACCTAATGGCTATGGGAATTGCTCAAGACAACACTTGTCGAATGTGCCACGAAAAGAAGAAACAGCTGAGCACATTCTGTGCCACTGTGATTGCTTAGCAACAAAACGTCTTCTTGAGGCAACATATATTACTGCCTCTACGATCAAAGTCTTAGCCAAATTTATCCACAAATCCGGCATCTTGGGCGAATTCTAAACGAAGACATCACAGTAGGGCCACTGTGGCCCCGGTGATATGGGTCCCAAGTCCCACCTTATTTCCCAATCTGATCTAATCTATCATACTAAAAAAATTATCGTCTAAAAAAAATTTATTTGGGGGTTTTATTAACAACCAATTCGGAAAATCGCATACTAAGAACTCACTTTGACTGCGAATCTTCTTCTATTACTTCAATACTCATTCGATAAATAGGTAGCTACATCATGTGCATTTGTTGTACTGCAAATATGTATGTAGATCATTTCTGATAATAAAACATTTTTGGCCTCTAATTTTATTGTCTGTTCCGCTTATTTATGATTCTCGTGATATTCCATTAAAAATAACAACAAATGCATTGATGTTTTTTTTAAACATATTTGCTTCTAAAAAACAACAACGTGCTTCCAGTGTTTAACAAAACTATGCCCATTGTACCACGTGCAGATACAAACTTAGAATTTATTTCTCAACACCTACCAAGCAGCTGTTCTGTTGTTCAATGAAAAACCGAATACCTAAACCATGAATGAATTTCTCTGACGTAATTATAATCATGCGCAAGCATACCACGAGGCAGATATTCTATTCAATATTCCCGTGGTTGGGTTTGCTGATAAGGGTGTATTGTTGTTGTTGGCTCAACAACACTATATTTACATTTTCTTCGTTATTATACTTCACACTTGCTTGTGACACAGAAAATGAGGTATACCTCTGCTTTGGGATTGAAATGTTAAGACTATACTTCACAGGATCATTTCTGTAGTCAGTCTTCATTTACTTTTAGAGCAATCTGAAAGAATACTAACCCGCGATGACGAGGTATATCGTTTTATCTGCAGCGTGAGATTTTGACTGTTGTTTGGCGTTCGTACGCAAGAATAGCATGTCGTCGATGATCGCTCGGTATAAAGGATAAAACGACTTCCGAGTGGTTTTTTAAATAATTCTTCATGTTAAATTTAAGGTGTAGGGGCGGCGTACCATGTATGTTAGTAATATAGCTTAGGCTGGTTGATTTTGCATTTTGGATTTTAAATGGTTGAATCTATAATGATAATATGCTAACCACAGATGAGGAATTAACCAGATAGTCAACTCTGCAATCCCCTATCACTTTCAACCCGCAAAAAATATTTAATGACAGCCTCAAAATCCTCTCTCAATTTTCCCATCTGTGAATACGTGTGAGCCAGACACATGAAGTTAGATCTAATTTACTAGATTACCCGCCAAAAATAATTGTGGGGAGTTTTGCAATATATCCAAATCGCAACAACAAAACAGCTGGTCACGGCGGATGTGTTGGGAAATAGGAAATTCTGCGAAGTGTTGGGTTTATGTGATTCAACTTTTTATTTTATTTTAATATAAATGTTTATAAGGAAGCAAAAAATTAGTTACCCAATAAAGTTGTTACAATTTAGTTGGAATATTTTTTGCGGTTATAAGAAATAGTTCTCTATTTTTTATCTGCCTAAAAATAAACATTCTTGGGTTCTTGTACTTTTCCATTTTGGTTAATAAAATGAGATAAAATGCATATTTTATTGTAAAGGGTGATTTTTTAGCTGGTTTGGTTTTGGCAACACTGGTTTTGACAGCTGACGTGTGTTTAGTACCTTGTGTCACTGTCAAACAGCTTCAGTTTGGTTTGCAATTTAACCATGGATCGTCTTACAAATGAACAACGCTTGCAAATTATTGAATTTTACTATCAAAATTCGTGCTCGGTTCGAAATGTTCATCGCGCGCTGCTTCCATTTTATGATCGGCATTCTCGAGCAGTCTATTCGGAAGATTGTGACCAAATTTCGCACCAAATTTACTTTGTTGGACATTAAACCACCAACACGTTTACGTACTGTGCGTATTGAAGAAAATATTGCGGCCGTATCAGCTAGTGTGACAGAAGACCGCGAAATGTCGATTCGGCGCCGTTCCCAGCAGTTAGGCCTTTGTTACAGCACTACGTGGAAAATTTTGCGGAAGGATTTGGGCGTAAAGCCTTTTAAGATACAGCTGGTGCAAGAACTAAAGCCAGCCGACCTACCACAACGCCGAATTTTTGGTGAATGGGCTCTTGGAAAGCTGGCCGAGGATCCGCTTTTTTATCGAAAAATTGTGTTCAGCGATGAGGCTCATTTTTGGTTGAATGGGTACGTAAATAAGCAAAATTGCCGCATTTGGAGTGAAGATCAGCCAGAAGAATTGCAACAGCTACCAATGCATCCCGAAAAAGCCACTGTTTGGTGCGGTTTATGGGCCGGCGGCATTATTGGGCCATATTTCTTCAAAGATGATGCGAATCGCAGCATTACTGTCAATGGTGAACGCTACCGAGCGATGATAACAAACTTTTTTTTGCCCGAAATGGAAGTTCTTGACTTGCATGATATGTGGTTTCAACAAGACGGTGCCACATGCCACACAGCACGCGAAACAATGGCGCAATTGCGAGGCGAGTTTGATGAACAGTTAATTTCACGTTTCGGGCCGGTCAATTGGCCGCCTAGATCGTGCGATTTGACACCATTAGATTATTTTTTGTGGGGGTATGCCAAGGCTAATGTGTATAGGGACAAGCCCGCTTCGATTGACGCACTGGAAGCCAACATCCATGCATTCATTCGTGAGATACCGGCCCATATGTGTGAAAGAGTATGCCAAAATTGGACTCAGCGGATGGGCTACCTGAGACGCAGCCGCGGTCAACATTTGCATGAAATTATCTTTAAACATTAAATTGCAAGGTTCAAACTATCGATTCAAATAAATATTTCATTCATTTTTTCGAATTTTTTGTGTTTTTTTTTTTAAAAAAGTTCTAAACCTCTTAAAAAATCACCCTTTATTATTGCATAAATATTACTAAATTAGTAATGTTTGGGTGTAAAATGTTTGTAGTAAATAGTTTGCAATGGTTTTTTATATATATACATATTAAATTCTTTGATTGTTTTATTATTTATTTATTATTTGATTGTTTTTATTCAACATATGAAAGTTTAATGAATATATGTATATATTCAGGTTACGTGCATGGATAAAAATCCTCTTAAAATTATGTTGTGTTAGAAGATTTGTACGTTTAGTCAATCAATTTTCTTAGCTGTTTCTTTTCTAAGGCGGTTTTGAAATTTTTTATATAAGTTAATATGCTTTATTTTAAAATTTAAAGTAAGCGATAGACGGAAGAACGAGAAAAAAAGGTAGCTGGAATGCACTGCATAAATATATTGGGGGTGCATTTTTTTTATCGAAAATTCTTGGTAGTTGAGTACATCACGAAAATGTTTGGTATTTGAGTACATATCATAAATAAGCATGCACATTATGTTACATATATATTGAATTATTTGGCCACTTTTTTTAACAGCCGACTTTATTTGTCAAGTTATAATGTTTTGTAATTTTATTTAATTTGAAAATAAACAAAACAATTTACTACTACTACTACTACTAGGAAGTAAATGCAAATTTTGTTAAGAAAGTGTTTTGATGTACCAAAAATAATATTTGTAAGAATTTGGATTACGTTTTATTAAAAGCATTTTAAACCAGTGTTCAATTGTGTAGAGTTACTTAACTGCTTCAATATAACCATCCATAATCTACGAAATCCTTGCTAGTATAGTTATACTTACATTTATTGTCAACCGAAAAAATATGATGAACTTACTTATTATATATTAGTCACGTTAATCAATATTATTTTGATTATTTTTCATTAAAAATTAGAATAAATTAGTTAAAACACAGCTTTATTCTTAATATTATAATATTTTATTATGTTATTAGTTGTGTGGTAAGTATGTTTTTATCAATCCATATTCACCGCATAATGACCATGTTTATTTTACACACCCAAATTGTGAGTTGTAATCTGCTGAAATTCATCAGCTGTTCCCAACTTCTTGCTATAAAAAATGACATTTCATGGGCGCGGCCATTAGCCCCATATAATTCGATTTATGTGTGCGTGATTCCCATTTGATTTGCACGTAAAAGTCCATATAAGTGCAAATTATGTGGGGCTTATCAGTTCGACTTAGCTTGTAGGCAACGTGAGAGATTCGCTCTCGAGTTGACTATCTGGTTAATTCCTCATCTGTGATGCTAACCTTCGTGCTATTCGGATCGGATAATGAATGGGAAAAAGTAGATAATAATTTTATACAAGCGTTTTCCGAAAAGATAATTCTTTACACGCAAGGTAAAATGATTCAAGTCGATATACACATAGTTAAGCCAAAAACTTTTCTATATCATTTATACATATAAAGGGAAAACAAAATTAGCTACAATTGTCGGTACTATAAGCTTCTTTTAAGCCACCCAACCACTATAGAAAATGTACAATCTACGAACCTCAGTAAAATATCAAAAAGTTCATCTTAGAGTTTGCAAAAATTAGTAATGACAACTTTTGCATATATGTACATATTAGTAATAGAATGCTGTTAATAATCATAAAGTGCGAAGAAAACGTCGAATTTCCTTTTATATATCAATATTTTAAGGTGGCGAGATACATGTTTAAGATTGAGTTTTCAGTACCCGGTAACACAAGAGATATTTAGTCTAAATGCATATATTTATTTCAGAAATTTCAGAAACAACAGCTTACAGTTATAATAGCAAACTAATAAAATTGAACTTTCTTTAGAAGATTTTTGGCAGCATAAGTTAATGTACTAAAAAGCTAAGTCCAAGCGTAGAATACGTAGATAAACTTTATCAGATAGGTTCTATAGACAAATTGCTAATGACGAAAGCACAATTAAAGAATAAGGATCAGATCATACTGAATGCCAATATATAGTAGAACATAAGTATAAATATATAAAGGGTGATCCATTTCGAGGTTCCCTACTTTTTTAAAGAAAAAAAACACAGAAAATTCAAATTTAATGGAGAATGTTTATTATCGTTTGAAAGAACATTCTTTGGCATTTATTTTTTGAAGATTATGTCTATCAAATGTTGGCCGTTGCTACGTCGCAGATGGTCCATCCGTTGAGACCAACGTTGAGACCGTTGAGACCGACTGGTAACTGGCGAATGACACGCGTGATGTTTTCCTCCAAGGCCTGAATCGAAGCGGGTTTGTCGGCATAAGCTTTTGACTTTACATATCCCCACAGGAAAAAGTCTAACGGTGTGATATCACACGATCTTGGTGGCCAATCGACCGGCCCAAAACGTGAAATTATGTGCTCACCGAAATGTTCTCTCAATAAGTCCATTGATTGATGCGATGTGTGGGAAGTGGCGCCGTCTTGCTGAAACCAAATGTTCGCGAGATAACGAGCTTCAATTTCAGGCATCAAATAGTCGGTTATCATGGCACGATAACGGTCGCCATTGACGGTTACGTTCGCACCGGCATAATTTTTAAAGAAATATGGACCGATGATTGCACCGGCCCACAAACCACACCAAACCGTTGTTTTTTTTCTGGATGAAGTGGCAGTTCTTCAATCTCTTCAGGTTGCTCTTCGTCCCAAATGCGGCAATTTTGTTTGTTTACATACCCATTGAGCCAGAAACGGGCCTCATCGCTAAACAAAATTTGCCTCGAAAACGTCGGATCTTCATGGAACTTTTCAAGAGCCCATAGAGCGAAGCGATGTCGCTTGGGAAGGTCGAGCGGCTTCAGTTGTTGCACAAGCTGTATTTTGTATGCTTTCAATTTAAGATCTTGACGTAAAATACGCCAAGTCGTTCCATACGTCAGTCCGAGTTGCTGCAAACGGCGCCGAATCGACTCTCTACGGTCTTCGTGTACACTCTCAGCTACGGCCGCTATATTTTCTTCACAGCGTGCTGGACGTGGTCTATTCGGTCGAATGTTATCCAATAATGAATGCTGGGTCTCAAAATGGGTGATGGTGTTGCGAATAGTACGCTCAGTAGGCCGATTATGTTGACCATAAGTTGAGCGAAGTGCACGAAACACATTCCTCACAGAACGTGAATTTTCATAATAAAGTTGAACAATTTGTAAACGTTGTTCACGCGTAAGTCTTTCCATTATGAAATGCCTAACAATAATAAACAAAAACAACATGACAGCATGACACGACTTACACGTGATCTGTCAAAAAAGGCTATTGAAAAAAGTATCTTTACTTGGATCACCCGTTATTACATCTAAACGCGCTCCTAAGAGATCCTGATACCATATTAAAAGACTGGAATAACAGATACAGAAACCATTAAGGAGTTATCTTAATTTATCTTGAGTCTTAAGAGCGATTATTCCTATACTTCGAAATTCCATTTCTAAGTGTGGGCTTTTGAGTTGCACCACGCAATATTGCAGCTTAATTATGGCTTGCTGTAAAATGTTAGAAGGTAGCGGAGTTTGCATAGGGGTGCTTTTCATTCGATTGGAACATATCGTTAAGTAGAGTAGAATCCTTTGTATCTAACCAAAAAGTTAAATTACATTCAATTATTACATATTTTATTCACCAGAAAGCGGAAGTTTATTTTGGCCTACCCTAACCTATTATATGTTCCATATTTTCGGAATAAAACCTTCGGGTCAACCATTTTGTAGAACAAATACTAAGCATTACATAAAAGTTTCAATCGGTTTAATTATTTAAGTTTGTATTTTGTTAAGTTTAAATTCGGTTAGAAATATCATATCGTTTTTATGTATTTTGTATGCATTTATTAAAAATCAACCAATGTTTTATAACATTTTTAACTACAATATTATTTTTTTATGAGTTTAGTCGAAAACTTAGTGTCCCTATACATAATTGATTTTTTTTAAATCCAGTTTTTCTAAGAAAAATATGGGGTGGCCGCGTATACTGGTTTAAAGGTGGCCGATATTTTTCAATAAATAAATAGTAACGGAAAAGTGCATATAAATAATCATGCAAACATTTTTTATTTTGAACTTAAAATGCCAAAGTTTTAAGAATAAAAAGATAGTCTGACCATATGGAAAAAGAGTTAAAGTGACCGGGTACTTTAAATTACGAAACAAACAATTCAATTTAATTTTTGAAACTTAAAACTTTAAAAAATCGACTTAAACAATTACCTTTTTTGTAAAGAATTATTTAAAAAGTTTTTTTCTTAAAAACATCAATTCGATAACATAAAACTTAGTAAATTAATTATAACCTTTTTTTAATTTAATTAGTTAATTCGTTGGTCTTCCTAACTGCATTCCAAATACGAATTGAACTTTAAAATAAAAGTACATACTCGTTGGTAAACCCTTATAATAATGGAGGTCTATCGTCTATCCGGTCTATCCGTCTATCCGGTTGAAAGGGGACAATTCGGCGATTATCTAAACTATGTTCTGTTCAGTAAATTTGATGAACATACTTTCGTGGACTGAGGCTTGAGGCAAAATAGCACGTGTCTATTTTTTATGACAAGGTTTGTCCAGTGTTTTGGAATTTTTCTTTCAATTTATGAAATTTGTGATTAGCTAATGACTGACATAAACAACGAACTTTTTTGGCTCAATTCCGCCACATTTCCAAAAAAATTTCGATAAAATAATGCGCAATGAAATGGTACCTTCCATTAGCCAGCAAAACATAGTTACACCTTATAGATAAAGAGTCTTCTTTCCGTATTTCTACACCAAATGTGATGAAATGCATTGAAGATGGGAATGGGACTCAACGAACAGATAAAAAAAAGAAACTAAAAAAAATGTATAGAAAATAAAATTAGTACCCGATGCGGAAGAAAACCAAAACATTATTAATTCTCAAATGCGAAGGTTCAAGTTTTCGGAAATAAGAAAAATAGAAGGGCGGACATTTTTCTATCTTCCGACGATATTAGAAACATCATTGAAACATTTTGTAAAAAAAAAATGCCCCCAAAAAGTAAATTTGTTAAGGAGGTCACTTTCTACATATTTTGTTAAAGTCTACTGCATTATTCCATCAACTTTAGCCATAAAACAGTTTTTTCTTAATTTCAGCCATGGCATTGGTAGCGGATTGACGGACGGCGGACTTTGCTAAATCGTTTTCACTTTGGATTCTGATCATAAATATATATACTTTTAGGGATCTACGATGAATATTAATATTTTACAAAATTGTAGACATTTTCTGAACAAATAATGCTTTTCCACAAACAAAAATAAAATGTTAAAAATAATACAAAAACAAAACACTTAACCGCTGACTTTTTTATTGAATCCAATATTATATCAATGACGTCATTTTTATTTCTAGTATGTATTCTGTTTCTGGCAGGCATACTGTCTAACAGCATTCTATCGCTGATGATATCTGAAGTAATTATTATTTGTATGCGTGCTCGGTATGCGACTAGAAGATTTCTCTTCGTGTTATGCTTCACAGTTGCTTGTGACACAGAAAATGAGGTATACCTCTGCTTTGGTGTTGAAATGTTAAGACTATACTTCACAGGATCATTTCTGTAGTCAGTCTTCATTTACTTTTAGAGCAATCTGAAAGAATACTAACCCGCGATGACGAGGTATATCGTTTTATCTGCAGCGTGAGATTTTGACTGTTGTTTGGCGTTTCATACGCAAAAATAGCATGTCGTCGATGATCGCTCGGTATAAAGGATAAATCGACTTCCGAGTGGTTTTTAAATAATATTTCACTTCGAACAAAGTCAGAAACGTGTGCATTTATTATAGCAAGCATTATAAGTAAAATAAATTCATGTTAGTTAGTTTGACTTAAAATTAGATAAAAATTGTTTTTTTGTTTAAAATCAATAGCAACACTATGAAATGAATTAAATAATTCTCAGCTGAAGAAAATGCATCTATCTATGTCATTTTCCCATTTTTCATCAACCGAAAAAAAATATACTTTTTTAGGAATAGGATTTTTACCAAATAAATATTCTTTATTACATCAGATTAAACCAATCTTTTTCAAATTAAATTTTTAATTTCTCTAATTTTTAAATAGTGAGAATAAAATATGTAAAACAAAACTATGAACCTGAATATTTGGCCCTCTTTACCCTTTCTTGACGTTTTGTCGAATATTTTCGGCATAAGTATATGCAATTACAAAGCTGCTGAATAATGTTTAGCCTATTCCGTATTATTTCTCGTTGTTTTGTTTATTAATTAAAATTAAGATTGGGGGATGCATGTTTAGAGCAGCTATTGGACATATATTTAAAATGTCTCTTTTGGGATTACCTTTAGTTAAAAGGCTTGCCTACAAACCTCAGTATTTCAAACAATGTAGATAAATAAAATACTCCAATATTTTAACGCAAATGTTTTTTTTTTGTTTTAGAAATTCCATTAGTTAAAAATTATTACAAAATGAATCAGATGATTCTAATTACGTTCGTGGCAAATGTTCATTTTAAGAAATATGTATGTATGAAAATACATTTTTGTAAATCAGATTGAGATATGCCCATTTTTGTTAGAATAGTCAGAGGCTTTCCAGGTATTTGTTTAAAAGTTTTTTCTTTCTTGAGGTTTTAGGTGCCCCTTTTTGAATTATTTTTAAGACCGATATCATTGGAATCTTAAAAGGGGCTTTAAAACCAAAGGGCATAAAACAGTAATTAAACCCTGTCTCTCTGTGATCTCTGTTTGATCTCTGTTTGGAAGACCGATGCATATATGCCTAACGAGAAGAAAAGTTTTACGAGGTTAATGCTAAGTCCCTATTTATACACATACAGCCTTATACATAATTTTTATTTTAAAGAGTGTATATAGATTTATAAGACTCTACGCAACATTGCATAGAGGTTTTATAACTTTAACGCGTTTCGATGCTGTTAAGTGCCGTATAAATATGTTTCTGTGTAGAAATGTCATCTCTCTCTTAGGTACTTAGGACTCCTCTCATTGACTTGATTGTGTTTGTCACAATGTTTTGCAATTTTCACGTCCTACAGATAATTAAAATGATTCTTAAACATATGTTGCAGAGATACGATAGTGTAGGCATTTGTGTGTAGTTTGTAGCCATTAAGATAACGGAATAAATGATTTATGTTCTTTTCTTAAAACCTCAAAAAAGGTCTCAATAACTCACATATTGGATTTATTAGGATTTTTAAATCCTACTTAATTCATATTTCGAAATCTCAGCAAAGGGAAACAAATTTATTTTTCTACAAACAGCTGAGTGTTTACCAATTTGGATAACTAATTGAAGTAGATTTCGCCTTTTGGTACCTTATTTGACACAAGCCCTGTATAACTAATATGGAGAAATGGTTTATAAATAAAGATTTATGCTACGTTACATAAAGGTCACTTAAATACTTCGACCCTGTATAACTATGCAATCGTTTAGATGTATTTTGGTGAATTCTAATAAATAAAGGCTGTGAGTGTCCGACATTCAAATACTTGTGTTCTTCGTTTGAGCACGTTTTGAAATATCCCACTGGCCATTCCTCGAATTCTATTTTCAAATACTTTATTTAAATGTAACAATCCCAATTCCCAAACAATATTCATGCTCAGTTATTGAAAATGTTTTTCTGGAATTTGTGAACCCTGCTTTTTTGTCTTTCTCAAACTTTTCGTCTATGTTTTCAGGTGTAGATTTAAAAAATTGTTGTTCGTGAACTGCTTTGATGACCCTTTAAATTAAATTTCATTAAATGTTGCTGCAATTTTTTGCAAGGATGCTCATTTTACTACATTTTAGTTTGTTTGAAATATAACCGTTTTGTAATTTAGAAATACCAAACCGGAAAACATTGCACTTCCGTTATATGTTCGAAACTCTCCATTCCATTTTTCTTGTCTCATTTAAAATGTAGTGCAACAGAGACAACTCGATTGTTACTGTCACAAACTGTCACTTGTCAGCTGTCAGCAGGAAATGTAATTTTCTCTTTTTGTTTTGTTTATAAAATACATAGTGCTTGTAGGGGATCCTCCCATTAACAAAGCTAGATAACTACACAAAAATATGAATAATCTTTAAATTCTCAAACCGAACATGTCGCCATGCATTTCAAAAGCAAACTCCCATCTCGCTGCCACAACTTTCTTTGCAAAAACACATCCCGGCGATGTTTGCGGCAGCAATGGCTTGCCACTCACTCCGAATTCCATTGCTATTCTCGGACGAGCACAGCGATTAAAAGAGATTAAGCATTCAAATTTGTGTCAGTATTTGGATATAATACGTGGAAAACATGGTGAGCAACTTTTTAGCAATATGAAAGATAATGCGATGAATGAAGCTTTATATTGCAGAACGCACAATTGTAGTCTCTGAGTACTGTGGTGAAACATTGGAGCAGAAATCCAGAGTTTCCCTTAACACGACACGGATTTTAAGGATTTTCTATCAAATCGCATGCGGAATCGACGAAGTTCATCGTAATAAGTTTGTCATACACAATTTGGAACCTAAAAATGTCCTGGTCGACGAATTGGACAATGTTAAGCTGTTCAACTACGGACTTTTTTACATGACTAATGGCGGTGAATATGTTCCATTTCCTATTGGGTAAGTTGAGGTCAAACAATCAAACCAAATTCATTGATGGAGTTTGTTGTAGAAATATTCGTTATTTGCCGCCTGAACGCCTCCTCGGCGCCAGGCACAACATCAAGAGTGACATATGGAGCTTGGGCATGATTGTTGCGGAAATCCTCTTGGATTGCCAACTCTGGTGCAATTTAAAAATATCCAATGTGGGTCGCAAGATTCTCTCCTTCTGCAAAACGAACAGTGTTTTTGAGAAAATCGCTCGAGAGCACAACTGCCACGATCGTTATCTAGCTCTGGACAACGATTTAAGGGAGATTGTCGAGAAATGCCTATCTGTAGTAGCAAGAAATCGACCGTTACCGGGGGAGCTGATGCAACATGTAATCTTTCAAGACAATCTCGATGTTTGTGCGATCAAAACACTGGAGAAGCCAGATTTCCTTATACTGCGTTGTCCTCTTGAGCAAGTCTACTATCTCTGGCAGTTGGCTGGCGGTGACGTGCAGACGGAACTTAAAATGGAAGGTCTAATCCGAAGTGAGGCGCCTATCTTAGCCGTTCCACGAGTAGTTTGCCTCAGCGGAGCTATTGTGGGACCAAAGAGAAGTCAGAGTTACCTAATGGACGACCGTGTGGTGATTTTAAAGTTGAATAACCTTCTCGAACGGTTAAATGGAATCCCAGCGATGGCATATTTTCCTCTGATTCACTCGCCCAATTTTGTTTATAATTATGGTTCCGGAATGGAACAGTTGCCGCTGATTATTCGCGAAAGGGATACAGAATATCAGTTCCACCGAGTAATGTTGTTTTCGCGACTGTTAAAGGTAGGAATTGATGTGAAAGGTGACTGTCGTTTGATTTTTATTAAGAGTTATGTCTTTTGCTTAGGGCTATCCTTTTACGGGGGACTTGATTGAGAAGGAAGCCGCCGTGGATATACCACCTCTGTTGCGTGGTAGGATCTGGTCGTGTCTGCTGGGAGTGATTCCGAACGGGAGTTATGAAAAAATTGATAAAGTCACTCCAACCACCACTGATCGACAGGTACATTTATGATTTCCACGAATTATTTTTAATGTGAATTTCTATGGCCAGATCGAAGTGGATATCCCTCGCTGTCACCAATACGATGAACTTCTTTCATCGCCCGAGGGTCATCGTAAACTCAAACGTCTTCTGAAGGCTTGGGTGACCTCTCATCCGCAGTACGTCTATTGGCAAGGACTGGATTCCCTGACAGCACCATTTCTTTATCTCAATTTTAATCATGAAGGTGCCAGGTGGAAAAGAGTTTCCAATACAAGGCTAAAAGTTTTTTTTTCCAGAGATCGCCTTCTTAAGTCTGTACAAATTCATCCCGAAGTACCTGCAGTGGTTCTTCCTGAAGGACAACTCAGCCATCATCAAAGAGTATCTCAGCAAATTCTCACAGCTGACGGCATTTCATGAGCCTGTTTTGGCGAAGCATCTCAGTGGAATAAATTTCATTCCAGAACTCTTCGCCATTCCTTGGTTTCTTACAATGTTTTCTCGTAAGACATTCCACATTTCTTTACCATTTATCCACTTAAAAAAAACGCATCTCTCCCTGCAGATGTCTTTCCGCTGCATAAAATCCTTCATCTCTGGGACAAGCTGATGCTTGGCGACAATTCCTATCCTCTTTTCATCGGCATTTCTATTTTGAAACAACTCAAGACCACTCTTCTTGCGTCAGGATTCAATGAATGTATTTTACTCTTCTCCGACCTGCCAGACATTGTGATGGAGTACTGTGTGGTTGAGTCGCAAAAGATGTATCAGACTACACCAAAGAGTGTATCCCACCGACAGCACGTGCTGCGAGAACACGACCCGCAGGATTTCGTAAGAATAAAACCACGTTTAATATATTGTGCACTAACGATGCTCTCTTTTGCAGGACATTTCCGGAGTTACCCTAGCCGAGCTGCAAGCAGAAATGTGTCCACGAATTAGCGCAAAAGATTACTCCTACCTTTTGTTGCATGAACATAACGAAGTGGCCACTATTGACTTGCGCGGTGTTCTAGAGTATTCCAGAGTACGTATTGAGGGAAGCATCAATATTCCCTTCACTTCGGTGCAATTGGGTGACACAAGGTTAGAAGCATTAAATGTGAACAATCTTGAAGCGATGATGATGAGTCGGATTATTGTTATTGTTAGCACAATTCATGAGAATGCGGTTTTGGTAAGAGGTGCATTTGAGAAGGTAGAGAAAATGATTTTAGTTGTTTTTTTGTTTTTGCAGTTCTCGAAATTCCTCATTGAATGTGGAGTGGAACGAGTCTGTGTTCTGCATAAGGGTTTCAGTATATTGCATGCAATCGAGCCGAATATTCTTGTGTCAACGTAAAAGTTATAAAAATGTTTTCTTTTTTTTATCATTCTCATTCGCAATAAATTTATAAATATGTATTCGTCATTATTTTGTTGGTGTTTGTGAATGCCGAAGCCGATTTTTGAGAAGGTTCCCATGAAAGTTTTCCCTATTGTCAGACTCTCGTAAGAGGTAGCAGAGAGTGTTTAAAAACTTTTTAGATGGTACGAAGCAGATTTGTACCTGGGACCGCTTGCTAGTGATCCAACACACTTAACCACTAAGCCACTGCACCCACTAAACGTCATCTTAAGTAAGAATAAAATCATCTTGGAAGACTCCAATGAAAACAAATGTTACGCAATTTATTTAAAAACATTTAATAGTTTTCTTTGATGAAATGCTAATGCAAACTTAGAATAGATGACAGCGCACGGCGTCAAACAAACAAACGGTGAGAGAACGATAACTTTCGCGCCAAAAATGTAACATTTTTTGTATGGAGAGGGGTGTTGGGACTATCTTGGATTTAAACAAAAACTTAAGATGGAAAAACAGTGTATTAAAACACAATGGCAACACTTAAAAAAAAGTGAAATAGCAGTTTTGTTTGAAAGCCAGGAAATCGTTATTTCATATTTGTTTTTAAATTCAGTTTTTCCATTTTTTTTTTCTAGTTTGAGAAATTTTAAATTTACGAAAATGTTTTTTTGACCACATTTCGCAGGTTCAAGGGAATTTTTAAACTTTTCCCTTATTTCGTATTTCAAGACTGAAATAAGTCCCATTTTTGAAGGTTGGCCTTATTTTACTTCAGCCAAGTGAAACAACACCAAACTGGCTTAATTTTGCTTTAAGACAGTGGATTTAGTTTTACGTATTTTAGTCAACAATAAGGGGCAGTAAATACAAGCAGCAAATTTAGTGTTTGGTTTTCCAATTCTGGAAAAAATCAAACTAAAATATGTATTTAACATTTTTTTTTTCAAAATTTTGAGTTTGATGGCAATTTTTTAAAAAACTATTGATGGAAATAACTGAAATTAAAAAGAAATATGAAAGAAAGAATTCCTGGCTTTCAAAACTGCTACTGTACTTTTTTGTAAGTGTTGCCATTAATACACTGTTCTTCTATTTTAATTAACTGTGTACATATATTTATTTTCTACCGTCTTACTGTCAATCTGATGCCGGTTAAGGGAATGGAAGAAAATTTGTATTAGTCATTGTTAATTTGTTGGTATGAATTTAACTATTTTGTAATCATTTTCAGCGACTCTCGTCGAAGTTAAGGAACTACCAAATGCATCAGGCATCAGCAGCGAAAATTGCATTTTTCCATTATGACGATTGTAGTGTTTGAAAATGTGATTGCTTTTAGTTATGATTCTGAACTCATTTTCCATTGAAACGCATATTATGTGTGCAAGCTTCCCATTTGATTTACACGTAATAGTCCATAAAATAAATAAATTACCCAAAAGGGTAATCCGGAAGAGTTCTTCGATCCGGGATGCCAATCGAATAAGCAAACACCTTTACATTTGAATTTGAAGTGTATTTGTGTATATGTACGTATTTCCAAACGCATCATTGCCAATCTAATGAAGAGGATGCAAGAAAAACAATGTTAGCTACTGAAATATTTTTGTATTATACTTTTTTTTTATTTGTCTAATTAAATTTGGTTATAATTTTCAAGCTAATATAGTAAAAAATGAAGATTTGTTAAATGCATCAGCAACAAAAATTACTTTTGTTAACTACAATGTTAACTACAATCAACAACCGCCTTCACTTGCGTTTCAAAACCGACTCGCCATTCACCTCTCGGTCTGTCTCGAACCTCAGGTTTATTTTGCCCAATCATCATGCCGTCGTTGCTGGGCCGAGGACAAAAACATCGATGTGGCAAAAATGCTGAACCATCACAACAAACTGCATTGTTTCCCAACCGGACGCCAAATTGCACTAAGCACGAAGCTTTTTTGAGTGCATTAGCATTGGTTGGGAAACTATGCTGAGCTATTACAACAACCTCGTTTGCGTATGATAGCGAGCATTGGCCCCAAGCCCAACCAGCGACATATTGGTAGTCGCAACACATTTATCCATTTTGACGTTTGTGATGTTTGTTTGAATTAGTGCTTATAGTTTTGATTCTGAATTCAAGGATTCAAAGCCAGAAGCAAATTTCTCTTCTTTCCAGGAAAGTAAGACATGCAGCACCATCACCGCAAGTGTGTGTGCTCGTCACAATTTAGTTATGTTTACTCTTTAACGTTAAAGCGTTGACGAAGCGATATGTATTTCTAACGCTGCGGTGGCGCGTAGTAATGGAGAGTGCCATTTCTTACTATTCGCCATAGGTACTCAAGGCACCGCAGCTGTATTCAAAGGGTGAATATGGTTGATGGAACGCATATATTATACATATTAGGAACGAAGACGATGCACAAAATTTACTTTTACTTAATATTCTCATAAGAGAATTTGAGGTGAATTACATTTTAATTTAACAAACAGCAGTTGTAAAATACATATAAATCCCGAGAGTTCTCGGAAGTAAATAAATCCAGCAACAGAAAACAGACTCCACGTTCAGTTAATAGGTACAACTGCAGAAATACTTCGTACGCAAATACAGCAGACGTCGTCGCGTCGATAAGAAAAAGGTGATGAAGTCAGAGAGTTATGATTATCGAAATCAAGCTGCCGTAGATGGTTACATATGTAAATATTTACTAATCTAAAACATGGTGTTACCGACTTTATGTTTAATATTTTGGAATATAATTTTTTTTTTGTGACAATGTTCTAAGAGTAAGTTTTTTAGTTTTAAGAAAAGCGCTACTTTGGTGTACTTTGAAAAACATTAATGAAAATAACTCGATTAATAGTAGTATTTTATTTGGTTTAGATTTGAGCATTGCAATAGCAATAGAACAAAAAAGCATAAGTGTAAACTTCTGTATCAAGATAAAATACGAAAGTACAGCTTCGTTTTGTATCTTTGGAAATAGTTTCCGAAACGACAAGCCAGACGCTGCACAGTGGGGCCATTGACCATCAAACATGGCAGAAACAATTTTTTTTTCTGCAATTATTAAAACTATCAAAAAAGCATAACAGCATGTCAATCTGTCAAACTAATCGGTATCAGCGATAGTGCAAAGTTGAGTGTTATTGCAAGAATACATTTGCAGTAATAAAATGCATTAAAATATATTACACTTTTACGCAGTGCAAATTGGCAGCGGAAATTTTGCGATTTAGAATTTGGTTTCTGGAAGCGTTTTAAATAACGTTACTCGCTATACAAATAGTTTTTTGAGCATTCATTCTCAAAAACATCTCTACTGAGACACACTCCACCAATTTAGAAACCTTTAATATATACTAATAGTTGATGAACAAACACATCTGTATCTATAATTATTTATCCAGCTAAAGGGTGATCCATTTCAAGGTTCCCTACTTTTTTAAAGAAAAAAACACAGAAAATTCAAATTTAATGGAGAATGTTTATTATCATTTGAAAGAACATTCTTTGGCATTTATTTTTTGAAGATTATGTCTATCAAATGTTGGCCGTTGCTACGTCGCAGATGGTCCATCCGTTGAGTCCAATTTTCGATCACTCGTTCGAGCATTTCGACTGGTAACTGGCGAATGACACGCGTGATGTTTTCCTCCAAGGCCTGAATCGAAGCGGGTTTGTCGGCATAAGCTTTTGACTTTACATATCCCCACAGGAAAAAGTCTAACGGTGTGATATCACACGATCTTGGTGGCCAATCGACCGGCCCAAAACGTGAAATTATGTGCTCACCGAAATGTTCTCTCAATAAGTCCATTGATTGATGCGATGTGTGGGAAGTGGCGCCGTCTTGCTGAAACCAAATGTCGCCGAGATCACGAGCTTCAAGTGCCCATAGAGCGAAGCGATGTCGCTTGGGAAGGTCGAGCGGCTTCAGTTGTTGCACAAGCTGTATTTTGTACGCGTTCAATTTAAGATCTTGACGTAAAATGCGCCAAGTCGTTCCATACGTCAGTCCGAGTTGCTGCGAACGACGCCGAATCGACTCTCTACGGTCTTCGTGTACACTCTCAGCTGCGGCCGCTATATTTTCTTCACAGCGTGCTGGACGTGGTCTATTCGGTCGAATATTATCCAATAATGAATGCTGGGTCTCAAAATGGGTGATGGTGTTGCGAATAGTACGCTCAGTAGGCCGATTATGTTGACCATAAGTTGAGCGAAGTGCACGAAACACATTCCTCACAGAACGTGAATTTTCATAATAAAGTTGAACAATTTGTAAACGTTGTTCACGCGTAAGTCTTTCCATTATGAAATGCCAAACAATACTAAACAAAAATAACATGACAGCATGACACGACTCAGACGTGATCTGTCAAAAAAGGCTATTGAAAAAAGTATCTCTACTTGGATCACCCGTTATAAGGTGTAACTATGTTTTGCTGGCTGATGGAAGGTACCATTTCATTGCGCATTATTTTATCGAAAATTTTTTGGAAATGTGGCGG
Organism: Ferdinandea cuprea; assembly: GCA_963576555.1. Classification (NCBI taxonomy): domain Eukaryota; kingdom Metazoa; phylum Arthropoda; class Insecta; order Diptera; family Syrphidae; genus Ferdinandea; species Ferdinandea cuprea. The sequence continues at coordinate 137,048,343 of OY754958.1, forward strand.
AATTGAACCAACCAAGGACAAACACTGGACAAACCACGTGCTATTTTGCCTTAAGCCTCAGTCCACGAAAGTATGCCTTAACATTATTATGTATGTTCATCAAATTTACTGAACAGAACATAGTTTAGATAATCGCCGAAATGTCCCCTTTCAACCGGATAGACGATAGACCTCCATTATTATAAGGGTTTACCAACGAGTATGTACTTTTATTTTAAAGTTCAATTCGTATTTGGAATCGATGATACCTTTATTCAATGGATTAGAAATTACCTTTCGGACCGTTCAATTCAAGTTGTTTTGGACGGCTTCAAGTCTGTAACTCACCAAATAAATGCTGGTGTCCCTCAAGGCTCTGTTTTGTCTCTGACTCTCTTTCTCATTTCTCATTCTCAGCTTTACATATTCGTTTTCTGGGCAACGCCCCTCATCTTCGGGCGTCGAACTGGAACGGCAACGTATGTTAAGCTCATTAAATTCCGATCTTGACAGCATTCTTGAGTGGGGTAAAACCAATAGAGTGAAATTTAATGCTTCCAAAAAACAATGTTGTCTTCTGTCACTAAAGCGAAACCTCAATACTCTGCCATTATTCATGTATGGCACTTGCATCGCTGAATCCGAAAGACTTTCCATTCTCGGTATGTGTGTTAATGACAACCTTCGTCGCCAAGAACGCTGCGAAGTGTCTAGGCTTCCTAAAGCGATGCAAGAAATATTTTACCCCTTCTGATCTGGCTATAATCGCGAAATCACTTGGCTCTCTTAGTCATCGTCGTAATGTTTCCTGTCTGTCATTGTTTTATCGGTATTTCCACCACAAGTGCTCAAATGAAGTAGCCAGTTGCATTCCACCCCTACAGAATTTCAACCACAATACTCGCCATGCTAGGAATGCACATCAGTTTACCCTTAAGCCTGTTTTCGGACGTACTGTGAAATATAAGGATTCCTTTATCAACCGTACAATACGAATGTGGAATGCTCTACCACGCTCTGTTTTTCCTCTGCATTATAGTTTAAAACATTTAAACATTTAAAACCAACGTGCATCGGTTTCTCCCTTTCTCTAATCCTTTATTTCCCTAATGCCCGCACTGTGTCACTTCATTATAAGGGTATCCAAATTCCCTTTAGTGCGCGTACATTATAAAAAAAAAATTCCGAGTACAATGCTCTTGCGTTGTATGGATTAAATATTATTTCGTTTTCGGTTAAATTTATCGAAAAACAATAAATATTTCGTTTAAAAAAACGCCCTCAAACGGGCTCAAAATGCCCACAACAAGTAGACATGGCGAAAACTTTAAATAGCTGACTTGTAAAGGGTGTCAGGGTACCTAAAATTTTAACTTTAAAGAATATTCGAAAAGAAATATAAATTAGGTTGCACATATAGTTGCACATTTGCTAAATTTAACACAAAATTAAGGGCATTTTAAAGAACAGGCAAAACTAATTGGTCTTGAAGTAAATGAAGATAAAGGTTATAAATTAATAAACAGACCGCCTATGACATAAAGTTACTGTTTAAAGTTACATTAAAGAATGTAAGGTCCATTGTACGAGGTCCAAAAAGATCAAGCGATCGCGTATGCCAGAGCGCTTGGTCTAGAAAATTGATAGCAACATTCCCGGGATCGCAGAGGACGAAAAGCTACCTTGACTCAGGCAGAAACCCTTCACGGGTCAGGAGATTGTTAAGAAATTATGTAAGTAAACTAGTGTCAAAATAAATATATCCTTGGGATAGGGTTTTAAAAGATAATTTAACACAGAACAATTTTAGAATGATCACTCTGCATAGTAAAAACTTCTATTTGTACAGGTAAGTCTACAAACAGAATGTATCTACATACGTGCCTTACAACTGATTCATGAGTAAACACGTTAAGGCAGGCCGTAAATTGTCATAAAACTTATTCAAAAATATGATCCGGTGGAGTTGTGTTCTTATCACACTTTGTTTCATCCAGGGAATGAACGTTAAAGCTTTGTAAATACTCATTAAATTCGCTCCAAAGTCTATGTTTTGATAAAACTACCCAGAATAAAGTGCACAACAATGTCGTGCGGAACTATTTCAATAAGATAATCACACTTCTACAGCTGCAGCGTCATTGGTCAGAGCCATTCATTACTTTACAGACAAAACATATTTAATAAAAAAAAACGTATTCTCCAATAAAAAAAAAAAATGTTCTTGAGGCGAAAAGTGGATTTCATTTCAATTTTAACTCCTTGTACCTATATAATTCTTTCGCAAATATGCGAATAGATATGCAAAAAACAGAGACAGATGATATTTGAAGGACGTTGAAGCGTCATTGGTCAGAGCCATTCATTACTTTACAGACAAAACATATTTAATAAAAAAAAACGTATTCTCCAATAATAAAAAAAATGTTCTTGAGGCGAAAAGTGGATTTCATTTCAATTTTAACTCCTTGTACCTATATAATTCTTTCGCAAATATGCGAATAGATATGCAAAAGACAGAGACAGATGATATTTGAAGGACGTTCATAGGAAATTTATTCATGAAATTATTGAAATTCAATAATTTTCATGCACTTGAAATACCAGAATGTATAATGGACACTTTGGAGCATGCTTTTCACTGATAGAACACCGTGGTTTGATCTATTTTGTACGGAGCAGTGTTACTGTCAAAAAAAACCTCGCAAAAAAGGTCGCTTTTGAGGGGCGTAGATCGATGCAGAGATCACGGTAACTCTGGCGTAAGCGTGTACATAAACATGATTAATTTTAGCGACACTATGATTTACCTGTCTGTAAGGTAACTCTTTTGGATGCTTTTCAAAGCTCTTTTTATTTTCTATAGTTTAGATTTCCAAAAAAAACACCTTTTCATGTATTAAACTTATGTTCGCTTCTCTCAAAACAAACATAGTCGGTAACAAAGATAACAAGGTGTGGAATATAGAAATTTGAAAGCGTACAACACATTTCTCTTAGAAACAAATTTAAAACTTTAACTAAGCTATTATTAGACTAAAGGAAATGAAGTCTTAAATAAAAATAAACCTTCGTGTGGGGTGTCTTACTACAAAAAGAGATAATATGAAACAGATAGTAAATTAAGATAGTATGATCTTCAAAATGAGGCGGCGTCAGGCGTCACACGTCATGTCTTAGCTTACTTAATGTATTCTAATATGTAATACGTATATACGAGTACGTTATAGGTATATTTTTTTATGTATATCTGTTATTTTTCAAAAATGTTGGTTGTTGATTTTTGGGGATTAGTAACTTAAAATGTATCTAGGTAAATATGATACATACATAAACATTTTGTTAGTTATTAAGTTTACTGACCCAAGAAGCTACGTCTGTTTGTGAATGTACTTTTCAACTCATTTACTGTGGAGTGTTTTCACATTTAGTGTATATCTTGGTAAGGGGATAGGGGCTAGGGGCTATCATTGAAAATTTTGTTTTGCGATTTTAAGACACAAACACTATTCGGCCGTACTAATAATCAAATTTAGTCTGGCAGTTAACTTAAAGTCTGTACACTTTCTTAAATCCCTGTACCAATAAACAAATTTAGTTGCCGGATAACCGTTAACTGTAGGGTTAAATGTTAATGGTCAGAAAGCCATGTTTATGTCTAACATGAACTCTAATTTTTATTCTGTCATAATTCATTCTGCAACGGAATTTTGAAGTACATTCATTTATTTTTGTATCAAATAAACGTATAGGAATATATTTTGAAGTAAATAGTCTTAGTCGGAGCAATTAGGTACGATTTTTGTTGTTCTGCTTTATCAACTGAAAATGTATATAAAAAATACAAAGCATGACGAATTAGTCCAATCAGCGCAGGAAAAGTATACAAATTGTGAATTTTCGCAACAAATTCAAACAGTTTCCTTTTGTTCAAATTAGTGTTTAACTGAACGAATATCGAAGTAATTCGAAGTGTGTACATTTACTTTAGAATAGGTACATTTTCCGTTCCGAATGGGTTCCAAATTTTCCAAGATAGTTCTTAACATACTTAATGCGATCAGAACTTGTGGTAGACCTTCTGCATATGTTGCAACATTTGTTTTCTACACAAAACCAAGCGCAGTGTCACATATATTTCGAAAAAATTAAAAACACTAAAAGGTATGAAAAAAATTATTTCACTTAAAGCACGATGGCAACACATTCATGCTTCATTTGTTTTCGTCTGTTGACTTTACCGGTTGTGTTTTTGTTTGTATCTGAATTTAAAAAAAACAATTGACATATGTTACCTTTTTATTACTAAATTATGTATGCTTACCAACATCGCTTTGATATGATCCTTTCCCTAAGTATCGTATTACAACGAATACTATGGTTTCCACCGAAAGTTCTCCTCCGCGATTCGTCCGTGGAGCAAGTCCTTCCCGAACGATTTCCACAATATAGCGGACTGTCGGTTTGTTAAATCTATTAATAATTTTAAACTGTTTACCGATTACTATACACCAACAACAATAAACAAACCTATAGTGCCCAAAGAACTCCTGATCGTCATATTTTAAAAATGGGTCAATTGGTTTTTTCATTGAAAGCAAAACTGACAGCTGAGAATAGAAAGAGAATCGAACACATCAGTGGAACAATTGTGTTCCAAATTGAAGAAACGACTATCGGCTGTTCATTGAAATCGATTTCTGTCAGTGAAATAATAAAAACAGATTTAAAGAAAAGTTTAAATCAGAATAAAGTCAAAGCCAATATTGTTTGCTTAGTCGTCTTAAAATCGCAAAACCAAATTTTCAATGATGCATTTCAATGAAAGCTATAACCGGGGCCTAACCTTAAAACCTATACCATCGGCCTTCCACTGACAGCAATTTTTCAATGATTGCTATAACCGACTTTTCAAAAATATGAAACAACTATTCCACTGATTTGTTCCAATGATGCATTTCAATGTTAGCTTTAACTAGCCTCTTAGAAGTTTTCAGGAAGAAGTATTAAGAGCTTTAAAATAGGGCCAACGTTTGCTGTTGCAACACCGGAGATATTTATTGGCACTGCAACTAGTGACCTGCTATAATACATTGGTTTAGGCGTCAGAGCAACTTGCCGAGAATATAGGGAATCAAGGGAAATACGATTTTGTTGTTGTCGGAAGCTTGGTTTAACCGCTGAAATACTCAGACTCAGAAACTGGTCCACTGTACTTTTAGAAAGAAACTTCCTTGTACAGTAGTAATTTACCCGAATGTAGTAGAATATTGTTGATCTCCGCTAGGACCATGATACATTCCACGAAATCACCAGCACTTGAACACTGATAGATTTTGGAACCTTCCCTTCGTTCAGATCCTGGTCAAAACCAGTTTTGAACTTTTTATGCAGATCAAATGACATATGTATATACATTAAGTAGGGGTCGTACGATTATTATGGTGCTGTATCATTTAAACTCCAAGTTAGTAGTCTTGCAGGATTTTCCTCCCTGATAAGCGAGTGTTGGCCACATAGTGCACATGCAGATCAACTAGTTTGTCTATGCTTTTTATCTATTTTACAACCTACAATATTTAATACGCGTGTAAAGAAGTTATTGCCCAGTGTTCTCTATAATAGAGAAATTTGCAGTGAATTTATTAAGACTGCTTAATTGCTGTTCCCACTTTTTAATTACTTTAACCAACACTGATTCATATATTGTATTCATATTAATTCGTTCTGGTTAATAGAATGTAAAAGAAACTCCTACATGCATCCCATAAATTTCATGACTAATATTTACAGTGACAATATTAGTCTTGTTCTTAACAGACGAGACATTGTATATTTATGTCTTAAGTCACTTTAATCTCCTAACACGTAACTTGCATTGCATCAGCTAAACTAATCTTCCAACTAAGGGTTTCAGCCTTCGGCATTTAGCGTATAATATTTTCAAAAGTGTTTTTATGATTTTTCTAGATATTGCTTTTTGAATGCGGAAAGCATCCAACCAATTAACAAATTCATGATGGAACTCTCCGCAATTAAGGCAAAAGCATCGTTTTAAGGAATTTACAGGTTACATGCTAAATGTAGGTTCCTAAATCGAATGACTGAGACAGCGAAACAGTTTCCTTTTCTAGTGGGAAATAGACTTCTTCCGGGAATTATTTTCGAGCCTGGAAATACTTCTGGCAAGTACGACTCGCTTATTCTCTTTAATATTCCTATGTTCACGAACCCAGAAATGAGTAACTTTGAAAGAACGAGAATCCCATGAATCAATGGCCACGTGCCCTTGCTTTACGAAAATGTAGGCTTAACCTAACCTAAGTTCTTAAAACTTGAGGAGATAGAGTGATTTTTTGCGAAAAACGCTGAAAGTATTTCATTTTGGTAGTAAAAATAATCACTTTAGATTTTCTTGAATTTTCATTATCTCGAGTCTCGAGCCAGGAGAAGAAGATGCTGCGCAAAATAATAGACTACGCCGTTTCCCAGCTCAAGTAGATTGAACAGTCTTGCGACTGTTGCGGGCCACCGCTCTCTAGAATTTAACCTAAATTCTTAAAATTTGAGGAGACCGAGGGCTTTTTTTGAAAAACGCTTGAATTGTCTTTATATCAAGTCTCGAGCCAGGCGAAGAAGATACTGCAAAAAAGTAAGAGATAGACTACGCCGTTTCCCAGTTCAAGTAGATTGAAGAGTCTTTCGACTTAAACAACAATCGGAGAAGCCAAGCAATTCTGTCTTCAAGACCAGAATACAATTTCAGCAAATATGAACATCATGTAGAAAGAGTGGGATCACTTTCACTTTCGCCACCCAGTAAAGACGAGGTTGGGACCTCTAGTTTCAATACCGGGGGTGAGTAAAAAATGTCATCTTCTTCTGCTTAGTCCTTACTCCTGGGCGGAGCTTTCGTATTTCTATTTAAAAGAGAAGTCCATTTGAAGATTTCGGGGAACCATTTCAGTAAAAGAGGAGCCACCAAAAAAGTGAAAATCTTAAAATGAAAACGCTCTATACCTATTCCCATTCGAAATTTACACCTCATCAACAATGTTTTACATTGTCAATGGATTAGGGAAGTGCATTTTGTATTCGATGCTTATATTTGTAAGTCTGTCACGGATATTTGTTATCCAGTTGTAATAGAATGAAAATTTTGTTTAATATTGTGCATTAAAATGTTCTTAAACTATTAATTTTGTTCTTTGGAAATCTAAAATTTTTAAATTTTGAGGAGTCATTTGAATTTTTAGGGAGCCCAGCTTAGAAATGGAGCCAAAAGCTTCTAAAGAAGCCATTTCGGCAGCGCTGCTCGCGGGAGTAAAAAAACACAATAAACAAAACAATCTAAGAAGCACTAAGAACTTAAAACTGATTCTCAAACAACGGTTAGGAAGAAGGAGAAAGAAATTTTCTTAATCTTTATTCCAATAATGAGGGAAGTGAGCGAACGGTTGACATCAACGGTGCAGGAAAATTAGTCTAAGGACTAAGTTCTCACTTAATGGGAACCAAATCCGCTTTAACTTGTGGACTAACATACATATATAAAAAGTTTCCATAAGAAAGTGAAATTCGATCCCACCTTGTATGAGGAAGAAGGCCACTCCCGGTGACTTATTTTCCTTCTGTTTTCTTACTGACAATTTCAGTGTCACAATATTGACAGACGCCCCTATTTTTTTGACTTATTACTTTTTTCTACATGTTTTCTTTGTTTGAAATAGTCACTGTATTGCAAATTTTTACCGAAATTAAACCATATCACAGTTTTTATCATAAATATCAATTTGACTTGAATAATAAAGGAAAGTCCATTCGTTTTGCAAAACTATTTATTTGTAAACATAACCTATTGGACAACAGAGCCTGATATTATATATCAAAACTTTTTCTTGTTCAAAAAGCGTGTGGAATGTGTTAAATAATTTTGTTATGATATCCATATTTCTATATTTGCGGGGTTTCTTTGTACTTTAAAGAAAATATTTTCCTTACAGTCCAAAAAAATTAATTTAACATCAGTTTAGCCAACTTTTTAATAAAAAAAATGTGTAGAACATATTTTACTTTCAAGAATACTGTGAAAAAAGAAACACGCCTAATGGTATCTTTTTCTTAGCCCAGTACAAGCTTTAAGCAGTTATATCTCTCAAACCAATTGTCAGATTCCCGATTGCTAGCTATCCTCACTTTGCTTACGTTACGACATTTTAGGAATATGGTTAGGTGTCCAAAATCTAAAGACTTAAATGAGTGATCAGCGAACAATAGTGTTCATAAATATACTAACCTAATTTGTTGAGCCGATATAATATTTTGAAAGCTTATGAAAATTTTCCACTCCTTAGTAGATAATGTTTAAATGTTGCATGAGGTAGTTGAAATGCAAAAATAATTTAGCATTTATAACTGCAGATGAATTAATCAATTGAGATCAATACGTATACATATGTACATACATAACGAGCATTTGAAAAGAATATGCATTTCTTGAAAATACTCACTGAATTCATACGTATGCTCATCGCATCGATGTCGCTCGTGAAGCACAGCCCTTTCCTATTTCTAAAGTGCAAGCTATATATAAAAATCGCTACAGTTCTCAAAAATTATTTGTTTCACAAAATCTATTAAATGTCTGCTGCGCAATGCAGATCCACGCTTATCTAAGTTCATTTTATAAAAAATAAATTAATTTATTTACAAATAAATTCATTCTAATCCCTGTCACAAAATAGCTATACATGCTATTTTTTCATTGCATCTGTATTAGTTGGGTAGTAATAAATTATGCCCGTGCTCTATATCACAAAAGATACTATTATCAAACAAACGATAAGAACTAGAAATCAACCTGCCAGTTTTCTTTTGAATGAAAGTGGGTAAGCTACATACGAGTATTTATCTTTTTACGCTCATTCAAAATAAAACAAAATGGCGCGAAACTTAATCGTGAGGTAGGTCTTGTTTATACATCATAAACTAATTACTTAAATTGAACCGGATGCGCACAGAGTAAACGGTAGCGACCTGAAACTTAAAAAACATTGCAATATTTTTAGGTAAAAATGTGTTTTGTTTCTAATACATGGTTGAACTTTCAGTGTCCGAAATAAATTCAGAACGGCAATGCTACTCCGAGTTAAATCAATATTTTCATTCAAACACCTCGTTTACAACTGTGGTGTTACATTTGCATTCGGGTCCTACACTGATCGACGCTACTTTTGTTGTATATAAGCGCCTTAATGCGATGAGTTTTTGAAGATGGCTGGAAGACTACGATTAAAAATCAAGTTGAAGATAATATTGATGACAATGGCGTAAAGGTAAGTGTGTTTACTTTGTGACGACGGCGTCGGATCAATCCCAACAAATGAAAATGAAAATATTGTGTCAACCACTACCTACTTATAAAATATGAAAGGATTTCCTTTAAACAAAAAATCAAAATTTGTATCATAAAACTTGGAGTGAGTCAATTGCCAGATGACCATTTAAATTGGCAGTCTCGTCACATAATCTTTAAACATTTCTTTTGACACCCACTCAAAAATGTCATGCTAAATGTATTATATTTGAACTTTTGACTGATATTTTAAGAGCATTGACAAGTATTGCACGCGATACTACACTGCGACGCAGTCCATATATTAACTTATTATATTGTATCTTGAGATTTACAATCAATCAATCAATTGTAATCAATTTGTATATTATTTCATGCTTACATGATTGAGTATCATCCAGTGTTGGTATTTCTAGTACAATTGTAATTTTAAAGCCTAACGCAGGGTAAAAGATAATCTAGTACACTTTTAATTTTAATATTTTGATAGCTTTCACCAAGTTAATCCCACTTGGAGCATTTTGAGGGGAATAGGCGGACCAACATCAACATCAGCTTGAACGCACGCAGGTTCTCGCTACATATTTCTTAGAAACGGCGTATCTCAATGGATGTTAATTTAAATAACTCGCCAAATTCCACACACAGAGAAATGTCAAATTTACACTTGGTTGCGTTGGGATCTATCAAACATGAGCGAAAGTTAACGACAACTCGACGGAACGAAGCAAACTGTCATTATGATCGTAGCATAAAAATTACGTGTGTTCACTTAGTACTGGGCACGTGGCAATCTGGCAGTAAAAGTCAGGACTTTAGGCTAAGCGCATATTCAGAAACGAATGATGCGTGTAATGCGCCGCATCACTGCACGAGTTTGAGTAATAGTCTCAAAACGAATCTCTCGTCTGAAAATAAAGTGTGTGGAACAGTGATTGGAACAAGTACCGTTAATTTTGCGTGACATATGTACGTACAAGTGGTTTGTTCAATTTTATTTTTATAATTTTACGATGTTGAAGAATTTTGAATCAATTTTCTGATAAACACTGAAGACGGTCCACCCATGACATAACATCATAAGTGTCTCAATATGTGCTTTACCCATGAAAATATTTGATCTAGTACTATTACTTACACATTCCTAAATTACCATCACTATTATAACCGATTTATTTCGCGGGTATTTTCAAACTCCATCTAGCAATAAATTGAAATATCAAGTCGAAACAATTAGCATCTTCAATTGAATTGGGGCGATGCGCGATCGTTGCATAATTTGTTTGTTTTGCAATCATATTTCATATTCAATAGAATTGTTGGCTTTATGCGAGTAACGGCTTGAACGTTCACACATATACGGTACTTCTGTGTTCGGAGAACATTAATAATTTAATAAAATAAAAAAAAATTGATCTGGGAAAAACTTCTCAGTTCATACATTGCAGTGGATATTAGTCACGATAAAATTGAACTTTAAAAAGCCGTTGGCGGAAACCGTTTTAAATCGAATCAATTAATAATATTGTTTATTTCACGAAAACTAAATATATAGTATTTTTGTGCTAAATCATTAATCAGAGTCAGTATGGTGATAAGAAAATAAAACGTGGTTTTAAGGACCATGTTTATTGATTTATTTTTTCTCAGCCCAAATTGTTTATTTTGCTTTTGTTTGGAAAAAAAATGGCTGATAGTATACTCATATTTCTTTGAATTCATTGTTGTGATGTGTTTAATGGACTAGCATCAATTCCTGAACAATTAATGTTCATTGATATGTATTTAGTTGATAATGTCAAAAACAACATGCGCAATTTGATAGAATTTGACATATTTAATTAATTAACAGCACATACATAAAATAATGTGAATTTCGTATGTATCGCATCGGTAACCGGCGAAGTTAAATATGAATCGGCATAGCGCACTGGTTTATTTTAGTATATCCTGGCATGTGGATTTCTCTTCGATATAACCACACTTAATAATTAAAAACGTACTAAACGAAACTGTTTAATAAACCGGGTCCATGCCGGCCGATATTCAGTATCCTATTAACGTAACAGCTCAGTCATTGTACTTTTGTGGATAGATTAGCAGCACCCTTTGAGTGGTTGCGGGTCAAAAAAGACTAAGGGAATGATATTTAAACACAAAAGTACCACTCGGCATAAAACTGATCCTGCTATCGCTATTCTAATCCAGGCAGTAAGGAAAAAGGTCCTGAAATCGGCATTGAGTCGAGTGCTCCTCCCCTATTAGCAGGAATGTTATCCAGAAGCGATCTCAACATACCACTTTTAGCCACATAGGCGGGGTTAAGTGATTTTATGGCTTCAACCGAAGTAAATAAAAACATGGGTGTTAAATAGAGCGAAACTTTTATAGTGGGAGTTCTTATCGTTGGACACAAGATGTTGCAGCTAATTCAGATGTCCCCTTAGAGCTTAAGTTCATGGTAAGGAAAGGTCTAAGAAACCAAGCTAACTATATGTATATTCATTGAACAAGACTTGAACGATTAGTTATAGAGTTTTTAAGTCTCCACTCAATCCAAAAAATATGTTGCGATAGTTTGCAGTATGTCTGCAAGCATTATCAGATCGAGATCTCATAATATAATTTTCTTGGAATGTTTTCTAAGCACAGTAACCCGAAACAATCTAAAGTTTAGTGTAAAGCTTGCACTACAACAATGTAACAACGATATAGTCTTTCTTCCATTACTTTCAACTTTGCTCACAACTGACGATGATCTCTTATTTAGTCATTTTCATAAGACTAATGACGGTGCATGTTAATAAAATTAAACTTCCTTAACTCTATTTCTCTCTTCTAGGAGACACGTCACAGATATTTACACTATTAAGGAAATTTAATTCGTTAAGGCATCTACAGATTTGTTTGTTTTGGTCATATGCTTAATTCTGTCTATATGAACCTGTTGGTATGGTGATCAGACCATTTGAAAAGGGACCCTTTTTCCACATTATCCTATTCACGTCAGGGACCCTTTTCAACAGGTTCATATAGACAGTATTAAGCATATGAATCAAAATGTTTTAATGCTTCAAAATCGAAATGAAAAAAATATTTAATATACGTGTATATAAAACTCTATTCTGCATTACATTGATTAATGCGTTGAACTTTGGTCAACAAAACTAAATAAGAACATTTTCAGTGAATTTTGAAAAACTCCAAGATTATAAGCTATCATGCTTCTCTATACTTTATAGTACTATAAGATACTTAAGTCTCACTTGTTCAAAATCAAGACAAACTGAAACATGCTGTTTTTAATCTGCATAATTTTTGTAGGTCAACTCTACCCTTACTTAAAATATTACTTCGCACATTGGTAAGATATATACAAGGCTATTTTTAAGGTGCGATCAGACGGTCATCCAAACTTGTCATCTGGATGACATCCTGACGTCACTATGACGTAGAATTTATCCTAAAGTGGTCATCCCGTCTGAAACAAACAAAATTTCTGACATCAGCATGTCATCCGGAGTAGGAGTTTAAATGACCGTCTGATCGCACCTTAAGGCCTTTAAGAAGAACAGTCGAAACTAGTCGGCCTTGAAAGAAATCACAACAAGGCGCCATAGAAAATCTACATAATTAAACAGTAGAACAAAACGTAGCTTTTGTGCTGGACGATAAGTAGCAAAGGTGAGTTAATATGTTGGGGTCTTCGGCGAATAAATAGTCCTGTGTACGAGAATCAACAAGAATGGCATGAGCTGTACCAAGATGTTGACGTAGTCCAAAATGTCATAACATAGCAACTACATTGTGTCGTCAGCGTTGATGTTGTCTTATGATAAACTCTTTTTAAAAAGTAGCTTTTAGATTCTACAAGTATAGCAAAATTCGGTGTTGAATTGCTTTAAAGCACCATCTCAATCGACTTTTAAAAACCATAATATTTGTTTTCAGAGGATGATGCAGATTGAAAAGAGATTCTCTTTTTATATAAAACTCGGGTTCATCCAGTGGTTAAAATTCGTCCAAATTACATCTATATACTGGTTGTAATTACTAATACTAATCTCTTACGATATAGCATTTATGTTTTAAGCCCGAAAAAGGGGTCTAACGGTTTTTGTTTCACATATTGATATAATGATGATTAGATGATTGTAAGCCATGAGTACCAGATAATCAGTGAAAACAAGAACCTTAATAAATATTCTGGCAAAAATTACGCAACCATGAAGAATATAAATATGTTAAATAGAATAGGGCTCAAAATGCATCCCTGTAGAACACCTACTGCTCACATATCAAACTATCCTGAGAACTATATTGAGAACCATATCGTACATTTGTAAAACATTTCAGAGAAATAAAAGCATTTTTGATGATCCAAAAACATTGTAGCCTTAAGATCAGACAGACTTAAAATATTTCAAAAAAGTACTTAAATACCTCGAGGAGGCCGAATGAACATAAATGACTTCTTTCACTAATTAATGACTTAGTGACTTCATTCTGTAATGAATGCAATCTTAACGACTCACCCTGGGACGAACTTTTACATATGTCAATGTTTTTTAGTAGAAATTAAAGATACTATTTTGAACTTCAGTGTAACAGATTTGAAAATATGGTATAGAATTTTTGTCGGAAGAAATTCAAACGTATGTATTTCGATCAATTGTGGTTCGATTTTACTTTAGACTAATGATTTCAATGGTTATGCATATTTTACGGCGTTAAGTCTCAAGTCGTCTGGGTTTAATTAGCCAGTTAAACTTTGTTAGCTTGTGATTTATTTTTTGTGGAAATAACGTTAATTACAGTTTTCTAACAAAAAGCATTATGTCATTAGTCACATTGATGAAAATGTTTTGTTTTTTTTTTAAGAGGAGAGAGGCTGTGAAGAGTTCTCGTACGTATAAGTTTTATAATTTTTTTAACAAAGTGAGAATAGCATTTTTTTATTTGGAAAACAAATTCGAAGTTCAGTGTGGAAACATCAAAGGTAAATAAATTATTTTTCGAGAAATCATTCGTCTACTGATAAGCATGTCATGATATCGTTGCATGACCTTGGGGCAGGTTCTGAGTATTTTGATGTCCTCTACATAGGTATATGTATTAAGTATTGGTTAAATGTCGTTGTTAACTTTCATTCTCAGTTAAGTAATAAAAGTTTAATGCCCACTCGTCAGTAGTAACTTATCGTTACCACATATATAATTCGTCCCAGATCGAATTTCGTTATTAAGGAATATCCATTACCGTAGCAACACATTGCTAATTCAATCCCATATTTTGCTTAATTAAAAAAGTCAATAAACAAATCATCAACATGTGCGGCGGTATTCGCTGCCACAGCAAACCCCAGCAATACAAATCCGAACAAATTTGCCTCCACAATAAAGCACAGATGTCTCCTCAAATGACTAGAGCCTCCTAGTAACAAAGAAAGTCACCACAAAATAGCCAGAACAAGATAATTAAACAGCTCTGTAGATGTACGTACTTTTCCAGTTATTTTTCCACATGAAATCTTCATCCAATACACTCGCAGGCAATCCCGCGCAGATGATTTTTTTTGTTTTTAGATATACACAGTATCTGCAGGTTGGGGGTGTAAATAAAATACAGAGTTTAGTCTTTTTGGTTTATAGTATCGCTGCTCGGAGGATTATATTAAATTTGAATTCGCTGCTTTTGACTGGGATCGGGTTTGAAATGGTTTTCGTTGTGCAAATATTGACAACACTCCCACTTTTTGTTGTTTGAAGACATTTTATATTTGTTTGTGTAAGAGTTATGGCGAATTGTGCGAGTTTCAACTGTTTGTTCTGACTATTAGGATATTTTATATATTGCTAATACACACTCACTCTCTCACTATAATATATGTTGTGGCATTGGCTGTGGGTATTTGTTTATTGCATTGAATTGTTATTGCTTTTCCGCTGTGAGGGGTTGCAAGCTACGAGGTCATTGCTAGCGGGGAGCCCTCTAATATTAATTGTATCTGAGTTATGGAAATTGACAAAGGCTCTTGACTCGACTCGATCTACCACTTTATTTCATCCCCTACTGTATGGTTGAGTGGTGCTTGTAGTATTGGTAAATGATTATTGTGGTATAAAACATTGATACTGCGACAAATCTTGATCAGTTAGAAGGGAGATCTCTAAGGTGGTTGTTTTTTTTTTTTTTTGGTTTATCGGTTGTTGTTATTGAAGTATTTTTATTTTTGGAGACTGTGCTAGTTTTTCATTTTCGTAATCGGATATGTAAAGTAAATTATTTAATTATTCAAGAATTTGTGTTTGCTTTGAAAGTCTGATTTAAGTTTGCTCTTATTTTAATTTTCTTAAGAATTTATTTTGTTTGTAATTTATATTTTAATTTTTTTAATACGTCGTCGTCGGGTGAAAATAAAAAAAATTAAAAATGTGTGAATATCGTGACAAAAGTGGAGAATCACAAGGTGTGTTTAAAAATATTTTGGATGTGATTTTTTTAAAGTTTAGAAGATTGTGTTCTGTCAGAATTTATAACATATTTTCGAATGTTACGTTTGTATTATCGTTTATTAAACAAAAGTGGGAGTCAGCAAAAAGACTGCTTTAATAAGTCAATGGAAAGATTAGAACACTCTCTGTAGAGGATCGCTATATGTAGTTACCGGTAGTACAGAGAAATTTTACCTTGGACTGTTTCCACCTATTGTGCATTTTTTCCAGGGTATCTTCAACTTTGTGCTCTTAATCTTAAAAAAGTTTTTCATGATGGGGATTGGGAATCTGTACTCATAAAAATGCAAATGGCATATTCAAAATATAACTTCGTACTGATGAAG
The DNA here is from genome assembly GCA_963576555.1 of Ferdinandea cuprea. Lineage (NCBI taxonomy): Eukaryota > Metazoa > Arthropoda > Insecta > Diptera > Syrphidae > Ferdinandea > Ferdinandea cuprea. The sequence continues at coordinate 137,064,518 of OY754958.1, forward strand.
TGAAGGCAATGATTAGATGAAGTTATATAGTTGAAGCAAAATTTTGCTCGCTATAATATCGAATACGAAATAAATATGCACATTTTCTTTTGTGTACCAACTAAAATTAGATTACGTCCCGTTAATGCAATTAACAAATAAATTCGTAAATATGAAACGAACTAACAATTACGTTCAATATATTATGACTTTTATTTGGAAAAGCAACTGAAACTTAAAGTGGATTTTCAAATTATCTTAGCATTTTTAAAAAGATTTGCTAACAGCTTATTATAAAAAAAAGTCAATCTCAAGGCTGATTTAAAGCTTTAAATATGGGTAATTCAGTCTCCTTCTCTCCATTTAACGACGAGATTATGATCAGGATTACAGAGATCATAACCCTCCCACTTCACTGCATTTATACTGGTTCGCCTGTGGGGTTCACCGGTTCGACCTCAAACGATGTTTGCAGTCATTCCGATGTTGGATCACTTCATCATTGAGGCCAATCAAATGCTGGTGTTTCTCTATTTGTGTGATCCAGGAGTTGTTAGGCCTGCCTCTCTTACGCGATTGTAAGGGAACGTTGATTGCCATTGCCATTTCGACGGGGTTCGTAGGATCCCTCCTTTGAGCATGACAATACCAACTGAGTCGGTCGTGCTCCAATTTTTTCTAGATGGGTTCTTTGACGTGAAGGCTTCCTCGGATTCTGGAACTTCTAATTCGGTCAAGCTTTGTTAATTCAATTGGTAATTCAGTATTAATTACAATGGACGTAATAAGCAATTACATTAATTCGAAAAGAAATACCATGCCTGAGGTAATAGAATTCGAAGATGTAAGTGCAAAAGATTTGAAAAGCACGTGTAATTTGTTCGCTGATTTCTTCGAGTCAGTGTACAAAAAGTTGCATGTGCAGTTAAAGGGAAATCATTACTTTATGATTCCTGAAGGTTTAGAAATCGGTGTTTTGCAATTCTCGAATGACGATTTAATAAACGCGCTAAAATTACTAAATTTAAATAGCAACCCTTGCCCAGATTAGACTTCTGTGGTAATATTAAAAAATGTTTATCCTTCGTTTTTAATCCTCTTAAAGTTATTGTAATTGGAAACTTCATCAATGAATTGGAAACACTCTTTCATAACACCTATTTATAAAAGCGGTTTAAGGCAAAAAGTAGGAAACTATCGGTCTATATCAAGGCTTTCTGCAATACCAAAATTGTTATCGCGGTAAAAGAAATTATTTCAAATAGTCAGAATAGCTTTGTTCGTGGTTGATCATGTGCTAATAATTTAGCTTGGTTGACTAATTATATATTTAATAGTTTTGATGAATGATTACAAATTGATGTACTTTACACTGACTTTACAAAAGCATTTGACAGGGTACATCACACCCTACTGTTGATTTAGCTAAAGTCTTTGAGTTTTCATTCTTTAAAGCTAAAATGGTTTTATAGTTACCTGACTGATAGAAGGCAAATGGTTAAAGTCAATGATTTGACTTTTCGCGTTATAGAAGTTACTTCGGGTGTCCCACAGGGCAGTCTTTTGGGCCCGTTGCTATTTATATTATTTATTAATGACGTTCATGAAATCTTTCCATTTTGTACAGTTTGGATAAATAATATTACTGATTGCATTCGTCTTCAAGTAGATAATAATAGATTGTCGGAGTGATGCAATCGCAATGCTTTTGAACTTTGGAACTTCACATTTCTAAAATTTGTTCAGCATATTCAACATTTTAATGAAGTTAAAGATCTTGGTGTCATAATAATGACACGGTTCGTAAAATAACTATGTTTGGTGAGCTTCCTAGTTATGGCAGAAGGTGCAATTTAGTTGGTCCGTGAACCCTAAGTTTCGGACGCCATGCAACTTCCGTCATGTTTATTCCCGATTTTCTTAGTTATCATATTAATTCACCAGAATTGATCTTTCTTTCAAATAGATATATGCTACCCAAAGGTCACTGCGAGTTAGAACCTTATTTTATACAGATAGGCACAGAACCAATTATGATTATAATGAGCCAATTACGAGGTGCATAAGCATATTTAATTAATTTTTGCAATTTATTCATTAAATTAAATTAATATTTATTTGAAATATTCTATAAGATTAAGATTGGTAGATGAAGCTTAAACGCACGGGGCTTACACTTAGAAGACGTAGTGTTTTGCTCTGTGTTGGTATTAAAACAAAGTTGCCATCAATGTATACTCTTTTACGCATATTCGGGGAGCGTTCGGGATAATTTTTCTAAATTGTCCGAGTTTTGCATTATTCATCACATAAATATATGTCTCATATTTATAAACAGCAGGCAATAAAAGCAAATCACAATGTTTTTCATCTGTAAACGTAAACGTAAACCAAACATCTGCAGGCAATGACTAAGGCTACAGCGATTATCGCCAATAACATTGCCCCATTGTATGTGGTATTGATTGTTTGTATATTAAAAAACAATTGCTAACTTAAGTGATTAATGGAATGCAAGTTACAATTCGGCCGCAAAACAGAACCCTTATATAATAGTTTCCGTTCCGTTTTTTTGTGACAAACTAGAAACACCACTGGATTTGAAAGAACTTATGCAGTTTTAAATGCTTTTACAAATAGTATTTTTATTTTTATACTTAACAAATTTTCCATTTTCAAGTTTTTTTAGGAAAGTATTAAGAATCCAAAAAGCTGGAACGAGCCACATTTCTCAGGTTTTTGGAAACCTTAATGATTCTAGCTTTGTTCTAAGCAAAGTTAGAGGGGTTACTCCATAATGCAATCGTCCATAGATATGATACTCTACCGGATTATTCTGGAAATAAATATATAACTATTTCTCCATCTACACTGGCAGAACCGAAAAACTTCGAGGCTTTGCTGAAATTCTCGACGGTGACTATAAGCCGCTTTTAAACAAGACTTCTTTTTCAATACTTATGCAAATAGCTCCATTAAAAGTTGCACCAGAAACTTCATGTAGGTCATTGCTAATGAGAATAAATAGTGCTCTTTGTAACTGCGTTTCAAATATGTCAATATCTAAATAAAGTTGTATTTAGCTTTATTTTATGAACCTAATTTTAATAAAGAAAACAACGATTTGTTAAGTTTGCAGAGAAATGTGCGTTTTGGTCATAGTTTTGTACTCTTTCTTAGATCCTAATTTCTCCGCAAGGTCCATAACTTTAAAATATTTTTGCCAACCCTAACGTAGAATTTTATTTTGGGGTTACAATGGCTTAGTGTTTAAGTGCGTTGGAATACTTAGCGAGAGGTCACCTAACAGGTTTTATTCCCTACCACCTCCAAATGTTCGGTATCGGCATCAAAATATATGTCCCTTCCATTCGTGTCAATATTTTTTTATTATTGGTATTATAATAGAGTCATATTATTGAATTTTATTATAAATATTTGAATTTTAAATTTTCGAACCCTATTTTATATATTTAAATTGTTTAACTCAAGCCCGTTTCCCTTTGAAGATCAAAATAATTTCAGGTGCTGCTAAGAAAGCTTAGTAAAAAATAAGGCGACTTTAAATAAAAAAAAATTATTGGAATCACCTCAATGTCAAAAAAGACAATAGAAGATACTTTGATTTGAAGACAGTTTTGGTTATTAAAATGCTTGCACTTACTTTATAGAGTTTTATAATTTTGTAATTCCTGTTAAAATTGTAATTATAGGACAATTATGCGTGGCAAATATTTTCCAGTAACGTAAATAATTATATTTATTTTCCTAAAAAAATTATTTCTACAAATTATTTCTCAATCCAAATTGAACATGTCTCTCCATCAGTCAAAGATCAAACCAATATTTATTTTGGTGGTACTAATATCTATTGTAATGCTTTGGTTTAATGACTCAACAAATCTTGAACTTATTTAGTATATTACACTCTTTTTCTTTGGCTGGCGATGTACTATTATAATTCTAATTTGCGATTCTGTAGGAAGAGTGCGTTCTCCATTCATCCGTCCATCTACTGCCAATTACGAAGTACTAAAACCCCGAAACCACATGCCATATAAAAACATCCCATATAACTTAAGAAACACATACATACATGCAATTTTTTTAAGCAATCATTTTGACAGATAAACATTAATTTTGGCATAGATTTACTAGAAATTGGCACTTAAGGAGTTTGAGTTATTAATTTTTAAAGAAATAGTCGTTCAAAAATTTTCTTTACGATTATTTCTTACTTTAAATGTTTCCTATGAGTGCATCATCTGCGTTTAATTTTTAATTGTTAAACTTTTATGCACTTAATATCGCACTTTCTATGGAAAACATCATTAAATGCATGTGATCACCACGAAACAGGTTACGAAAATACATCAAAATAGTGGTCTGACAATATGACAGAATGATTTATGATTGAAAAATTTCATGCAAAATTAATAATACCTAAAGCAGATTTGCTGATTATTAATGGTAATGGAAATATATTTGCTATGAAATTACAAATTTTATTTTAATTGTTACAAACAGTCTTTAAATAAAATAAAATATTGGTAGATTTTATTACATGACAAATACTTAAGCCTTATTTAATATTTTTTTTAAAACTTTTCAAGAATCTAAAAAGTTTCTCATGATTTTAGTAAGATATACAAACATATGTTAGACTTTCGCAATAGTTCAAATCCCTAAATGTTTTGAAAAAATTCGAGCAAAGAAAGCGAAAAGTTCAAAATACAAAATTGCAAAACAATTTCATTTTGTGTCTTGCAACTAAAAGTAGTCCAAGGAAAAAAAATATTTTTATGAAAAAAATTTCCGATATGCGCCTAAAACGCTGCTAAGAAAATTCTTCTTATAGATGAAATTTCTTTTATGAATATACATAGTGTAAATATTAAGCTTTTGAAGCCATATGGGATTGTGGTTTTGACTGATAACAAACGTTATCAACTCATCATCTTCAGTCGTGTGCGCTAGTCTGGCTGAAGGCATAATATATTAATGTTTAATATTTTCACTGATTTCGATTGAGGGTTTGTAAATAGCTTATAAAGGTAAAAATATATAAATGAGAGATAAAATGTTCATTTATAGTTAGGTACTTCTCGGATTTTCAGCTTTGTTGACAATTTTCCATTTATAAGTAGCAATCTATTATAGATGAAATAATTTTTGCGTTAAATGAAATGAAATTTAAATTTTTTTAGCAAATTTCTGTTCCATCACACTAATTCTCTTTCATTTTACTGCGATCTTGTGGTCTAATGCGCCTCTTCCCTATTTGTACTTAAGATGTTTCTTATCTCTCTTTAGAGATTCCCTAGCACTATATCTATATATAGTAGCACTATATCTATATAGTTTTTTTTATAGATATATCGTATTTATAACTCTTCGTTTCCATCATACGTATATATTGGTAAATTCGTTCATATGGTATTTAGTTTTAATAACGAAGATTTTCATGGAAATAATTAAGATATCAAATAAAATGGTTGATGCTTATGTTACAGACAAGATCTTTCTAATTTGACAGCATATATTTCCCAAGCCTGAGATTCTATTTATTCAATTGATTGACACATGAAAACATAATTTAACAGGACCTTATGTCTAGCTTTTGAAACCATTGTATTAGGAAGAGATATATTTATGGCATGATTTTTTTTTATTGAAAGAAAATTTGTGAAGCTCCTTTTGACAATTTCTTACCCGTGTAAATTTGTCAGACTTTTGCAACAGGGGGGGGGGGGGGGGGGGGGGGGGGGCAAATGACGGAATTTATGTTAGACACTTTACGAAGATCAAAATAAACACAAAAATAGCAGCTTTTAATTTCAAAACTCTCAGTGTTTTGTACTTTAAAGAACTAAAATTTAATTTAGGGACAGAATTTGATTATAAAGTGAATAAAATATATATGGCTTAAACAAAGTCTGATATAAGCTTACGAGATTTCGAATAAGAGACATCTTCACCACATACGTGAAATAAAAGAAATTACATCGGCATTTTGTATAAAACCTTTTCTTGGCATTTCTAAGCATAAAGAAAGTTTTGGAATAAATAATTTATTATTGTTATTGTAAGAAACTGTGAGTGTGACTAACCTCTGCGTGAGACTAAGCCCATCAGTGCACTTATGAAAAAAAATCAAAACCTGTAAAATAGTGAGCGAAACAATTTAACACCATTCCTATAGGAATGATCCGTTTTCGCACTCGTACACTGGCATAAAAGTACTTCAAGATCTTAGCATACATTAATTCTCTGGTCTTCTGGTTTTCTACCACGCTGGCAAAACCACTGCTAAAGCTTTTTTATCTATTATCCTTCATCTAATATTCTTCAAGGGTCTTTCCGAGAAAGTGGAGCTCAACATTTGTCCAGCCCGTCCAAAAAAATGGTGAAATTCCTCCCTCTCCTCCTACAGACATATAACACTTACGTTTCATCTTTCCAAGGTAACGGAAACGCTTATAAATCGTCAGTTTATGAAATATCTTGACCGGAAACAGTTCCACTGGTGATTTGATGACAAATCTAAACGAAAAGTGGAACCAATTCATTCCCCACGGTGGTTGAAAGCAAAGTCGTTGCGCTTGATATTTCAAAGGCTCTCGAGCTCTTTTAGAATAGATTATACCCTTCTTCAATTGCTTGGAAATTTCCTTTCGGAACGTTCAATTCAAGTTTTTTTGGACGGTTTCAAGTCTGCAAGACTTAGTGAGCCTCAAGGCTCTGTTTTGTCTCCGACTTTATTTCTCATTTTTTATAAACGATCTTCTGCCTGTCACTTCTAACCCAATCCATTCCATTGCCTATGAAAGTACCTTAAGCTTCTCATATTTTTTCCTTCATCTTCAGACGTGGAGCTGGGAGGGCAAAGTATGTTAAGCTCATTAAATTCTGATCTTGACAGCATGCTTAAGTGGTGTTAAACCGGTAGAGTGGAATTTAATGCTTCTAAATCACAAAGCTGACTTCTGTCAATGAAGAGAAACCACAATACTTGAATCGCTGAAACCGATAGACTTTTCATAGTCGGAATGTGCGTTAATGACCACATATAGGCTCCTTAAGAGTGGCCAGAAATATTTCACCACTTCTGATTTGGCTACAATTTATTCATCCCAAAATTATATCTGGTCCGGTGCACCACTCACATATTTGGAGCTTCTGGAAAGGATTCGACCTTATGTCTTGTAAGAACTGTCGAGGCATAGCCCTGCTAAATGTCGCATGTATGATCCTATCCAACTTACTGTGTGAACGTCGCAAACCCTTCTGTAACACGATATTGGCATATAACAGAATGTCGGCCCGGTAGTTCGACAACAAAAACAATCCGTATAAAGACCAACGAATTTCAAGTCTTGATGTGCATAAGCTGTCTGCAAGCATTAGCACCTGCATTTCTAGTGATAATTTCGTTTGAGAGTATTCTTTTCCTCCAGTTCGCCTCAATTCCATTTAATTTTTTTCAGTCACAGAAGTTTAAGGGCAAAAAAGTAGTTTTAATTTGTAGTTTTAAGTTGTAAATACAATCCAAAAAGCCACTTCCGATGATTTCCAAAAAAAAATGTATTACCAAAATTAATCTCAACCTTCAAATCCAACATAATATTTAGGATTTAGAGCAAACATCTTCAAACGACGAAAACAACATACTTTCCAAATTATCGTCAATATTGGACTTCAAAAAACATATGTCTAACAAGTAACGACCTACATTTCTCCCAACACTCGCATCGACCTAATAAATAGACAAAAAAATGCCACGCCTTCAGTTTTTAATACATGCAATTATAACTATTACGCTCAAGGCCATCACATTCTGACATTCCTTCGTCTTGACTACATTTATTTATAGGATGCGAGTCTCTGCATAAAATTCTGGATTGTTCCGCAGAATTTGCCAGCAACCAAGTTGACCTACTGAATCAAGTGTCCAGTTTAATTGAAAAGTGTCAGACATTCATTTCTGTGTATAACGTTTCTCTAATAGAATGCTTCAGATAGTTAGCGTATGCCAACTGCCTTCAATTATTGATTTAAATCCGATCGAAATAGCAGCAGCAACTTTCCCCTTCCAGCAGTCGTTTCACACTCAATTAGGAAATCACGTGCCACATGTACAACTGTAGTATCTCGCATCATGAGTTTCATTTCAACTCGCATACAACTCTTAATTGTTTTGTTACTTAATAAAATCGTTATTTGTCGTCGTCGTTACTGTCGCGAATGTGAGTGTCTTTAACCCCACTAAGCGACTATGCGAAGAGAGTTTGCGAGTTATGCCTCTTATTTGTTTATTGATCCCCATTATCACTATGCATGAACTAATGCATTAGCTCCTGCTTCAATATAACGATTGTATTAATTGTAATTGATTAACAAGCGGCGAGTAACGAGTACAGAAAGGAGAGCGCAAATGTAACTCATCACACAATGTAATCTCTCATTTTCAGATTCAAATGTAACAATTGCCACGGTGGAAAGCGGCGGTAGCGTTGGAACCGTAACGACAACGGGGACAACGCTGGGGACTGATGTCATTGCTGGACAACCCCAACCAGCTAAAGGTTCAGAATACTTTGAAGAGGCTCTACAAGCAACAAGTAAGTACCTCCTCATATCATAGAATAAAGATGTTGATTTTGGTGCGTCGTTATATCAATCAATTTTAATAATAGACGAATGAGGCAGGCGTTTTATTTATAGAAAATACTTTTCTATTAAACAAATAAGTTCTAATGAATTGCTGAGAATTTTTTTTAAAGCTTGACATGGTTTGTTATTTTGTGCCAACAACATTTCGTGCTTAAATCGTGATCTTTATTTTCCATCCGGATGTTATCTATCCGCTGAAATTTAGTAAGGGAAAAATACCAAAAAATACGAAACATAAAAAAGATTCCAAGTACCTATTCGGCTATTGCATTTTGTGTTAAGTTTAATTATCTAAAAAAAATCAGTTACTAGGCTTTAGCGTCAATCTGATAATAATGTACATTATCACTGTTCGCATTATTTCGTGCTTATCTTCCAGCTTCAAGTGAAAGCTGCCACGTACTGGTTTTGTCCATTTGAATTCAACTTGATTCACTGATAAGAGGTTTTTTAATAAGAAGAATAGATGAAGGACGTTAGGCGAAGGAATTATCTTAGGAATATTAATCGGAGACACGGTGTCAATAGACCAGACTGGTTGCTTTAAAATAATTGGTAGTTGGGTCAATAACCATATTCAAATAATGAAATGGTCGATTAACATTTGTTGAATGGTAGCTTTCACACCCGTATATAGGGTTAAAGTTATTGTAATGTAAGTTTTTATCTGTTTAATTCTATTGATAAATGGCAAATGGAAACCACTTTGGAGTCGTCGCTCATACTCTGCAATACCGTTACAATAAATAAATAAATAAATAACAACTTCTCAGGAGGATTACTTTAAACGTACGTAAAAGCTTTAATTGAAGACTTTAATAAAAGTCAGATGTGCAGCTGACTGCACACTTACTGACTTAATGAAAATGAAAATATAACTTAGAATTGAAACTTTTCAAGAGACCTGAACATACTTACTTACTAAGTCGGCGCCAAACTGAGCTGATCAAAATATCTGATTGGATTGACAAATGAAAGCCCTAATTGGCGTTGTGACTAGTTTCAGTCCTCATAACGAGCATCTAAAAAGGATGACAGTTTGAAGCTCGGGAATATGCGAGTGCTGCCTGGAAGATGATGAAACGACTGTGAGTGCCCCGCTTTTTCCAGAACCAGACTGGCTACTCTCAAACACTTTCTGTTCTGCGAACTAGTTGTTCTGTTGTCATTTTGGGCAGCCATGCTGGAGTACAATTGACCCTTAGGTCTAAGTGCTTGACATCCTTTGATGACCCCACTCCAAATACAATACAATACAAGTCGGAGCTACAGTCCGGTAGTTCTCAAATGCCCAATGCACAGCTTTTAGCCCAGGTCGATTTCGCTGCCGTCAAACGCTGAAGGAACTCAATATCTTGAGAAAATTTTTTTCCTCAAAATGAGCAAGGATATCTTTATCCGCTCTAGAAAGGGTCCATGCCTCGGAAACGTAGACTGCAGGACTTCAGTTGTTAAATGTGTGATACTAAGTGATACTAAGAGAGGGATTTAAATCCGACCGGTATCTAAAAGTTTTTATTCACTGCCCCGCCTCTTGCGGGGGTCTGACAAACATCCAAGAGAATGAAGAGGCTTCTTAAAAATAAATTCCCGTTTGGAATCGGCATTAAACCTCCTATTCATGTTAAAATGTCAAAAAATACATCATCGCGACATAATGGTTGGAGAAACTAGGCTAGTCTAGGTCCTGTACAGGCCGTTTATGTATAATATTTTTTTATTTTTATATAGATTTTCCTTAATTATTCGGGAAAGTACTTGAATAAGTTACTTTAATAGATTAAACATAAAATAGTATTACTTAAAAAGTAAAAGTAGGACTACACTTGTTCCGAAATAATTCATTCATAATGAAAACAAAAAAAAAATTAATAATTTTCCACTTTTTGCAGTTTAGTTGGTAAAACAATTTTGTTTGCAAATTTTTAGATATATTTTGTTATTTTTTTTCAAACTGACGAAGTAATTGAGTGAAAAATTTACTCCAACGCAACGTTTGAAAATCAGCAGCTAAGAGTAATAAAACATTTTTAGACTGCAAAATATAACTAGAAGTTCGTCACAGGAGTGGTCGGATAACGTAAATACGCTCTCATAATATATCATTGGCGATTGAGTTCGGAGATCTATGTGTTACAATTGATAGCGGCGAATGTGGAACTGTCCTATAAAAACACGACAGTTTTAGTGTAAACAAGAGCTATTTCGTTCAAGAATTTTAAAAAGTCTACAAACAAAGAGTGAACAGGATATGCTAACAATACTTTTGCTGGCAGGTGTCAACTAAAAGCACTTTTTCGCATATATTTCTGACTAATAAACATAGTATATGCATGTGCAATGACGACAGTAGATACATATATATATTATAATACAATAACTTGAAATGACAGGCAACAACCTGTGTTACTCGACTAAATTAAAATTAAAAAATCTACTGAAAGAATATTCCTCCATATAAACATTTAAACACGTTCTACATGCTCATTGCATTCTTTATATAAAGTCACACGGTTAGCTATAAGTGATGCAACATTTGAATCTTGATGTACAATTACAGCTCAAATTGGATAAAGCAAATCAATTCTAAAATCTTGAGCAATTATCCGAAATAAACATTGGAAAGTCAATCTTTCAATCAACAGCTCAAGACACACAAGGCCTGTGATGGGAAATAATCATTTAATTAATTTAATTCTATTATAGTTACATCATTTGCGAGCACAAACTACAGCACGATTTAATAGTTGAAATGAAGATATTTCGCAAGTAACAAACATCCCAAACAAAAAATTCTGTTGGGAAAAATGAGTGCTTGTAATCTAATTCCATCAAATCTACATGTTATCATTATTCCGTCATGGAGTGATTTCGTTTATGCCTATAGGCTTTAATATTATGATGTTTTCCAATTGTTTTTAAAGATTTTTATCTGAAATTTGTCCTTTGGCTTAATTTATTTTGAGGGATTAATCACCCAAAAATCTCCTATGGGTGGCGTCAAGACAACAACGAATCCCGGAAAACTACGAACATGAATATGTATACGAAGCAAGAGTTATATTCTTCTTTGATTTGATAATATGTCTGAAGGAAAGGAGACAGACCACATAGTTATTGTTTTCTGACAATTGTGCCTTCATAAGAGAGGAGTGTACAAAAATGGCTGCACTCGGCTTTGTGGAACGTTGGTATAATAAATGTTCCAATCTTACGTCACCAAATCAATGTTTACCATATTGGTTAGGCTCATCCTTGAATATGTTCGCCAAGTCTGATTCAAGCTATCCAAAGCAGATTCCTTCGATATACCCTCCGCAGACTTTCGTGGACTGAGGTGTGCATATGTGATGTTAATTTTTTCCCCAACAAACCGTCCTCCACAGAAACCACAATAATCTCCTTAAAATCAACTTTTATCGTAAAAGTTATGGAATCAATGAACCTTGTACTGAGCTAATAAATTTAATATTAAACTTCAATACTGCTTGGGTAAACATGCGTCTAGGTTTCAAACGAAGGTTTATGCCATACCAATGGCTATGCCCTATATTGTGAATAACAGGTGGAGGACTAGAAGCATTTGCATTTGCAGCGACAACCAGGCTGCATTAAACCTGTTTTGGGTCTGCCTGTATCTATAGTCATGGGTTCCATTGGTATTTGTATTTATTGTGAACACAAGATTCGGTGGGTGCGACTTCGATGGATGCAGACAGACCAAACCACTGCGTCAGACGGTCATCCGGATGACATGCTGACGTCAGAAAACTTGTTTTATTTAAACGGTATCACTACTTAAGGATAAATTCTACGTCATAGTGACGTCAGGATGTCAGGATGTCAGCTAATAAATAAATTCTGAAGCACTCCTACTCATATTCCCAATAGTCATATTTGTCGTTAAGTCAAAATACCATCGCAAATGAGTCTAAAGAATACTGTCATGAACATTCTAAGTAAAAGACCATCCGCCTTACTAATAATCAAACACTAATGTCGACTATTAGTTGACTGCCAATTTTTGAAATGGTACCAATAAATAATTTGACCTCCACCTTTACTAGTACGAGGACTTTTTTTGAATCTATTACATTTGCGGTCAATCTATTTGTCAAAACATCTGATATTGTTTTCGCACAGAAGGTACTTTAAAAATATGTTTAAAAAAATAAGTAATTAAAAAGTAACTCAAGTCGGGACGAAGATATTTTAATGGATCTGATGCTTATTGACGAATCGGCAACCTATTGAAGAAGGAAACATTATAAAACACCAATCGATTTTTAAAATATGACCATCAGGATCAGGAGTTCTTTAGGCACTTTAGGTATGCCAGATTTTAGTTCTGTCAATGTGACTTGTGTTGCCATTGTGCTTCAAGTGAATTCATTTTTTTCTTACCTTTTAGTACTTTTTATTTTTTTTTTTTGAAACATACGAGTGACACTCAACACATGTGAAAGGGAAACTATTTAAATCGTTCCTAAATTCTCCGACTAACACTATTTACTCCAAAATACTTACTATCCATTGATTTGATACAAAAATAAATGAAAGCACGGCAACATTCCTTTGGAGAATGAATTATGACAGAATGAAAGATACCTTACATAAACTCTAATTTATGTAAGATATAAACATGGCTTTCTGACCATTAACATTTAACCCTACAGTTAACGATTATCCGACAACTAATTTTTTTTATTGCTGCAGGGATTAAAGAAAGTGTATAGACTTTACGTTTTACGGATCAGGAGCCCGTTAAGTGAAGTATGTAAGTATAGACTTTACGTTAGCTGCCAGACTAAATTTACGGCCGCATATTTAAAAATTTCATATCAGTATTCAGTATTCTCTTCCTGTGGTCGGTCCCTGGAAAATAATTCCTAACATTGTGTTCAAGTTTTTGCCAATATATGACACTAGTTCCGTACATGTATTGTCGATTCCGGAAGTCATACATTTAAATTCTTCATTCCTGAAACGCTGTAGTAGGTCATCAAGGTTCTTATTCAAAAATGTAATGCCGCAGTCGTTAAGGTCGCACTAATTATCTCGAAAATTCTATTGGGAACCGTTTGTTGCTCATTGTTGTGACATTGGGAATACCTTTCATATTTTTTTATGCAATCGAACAACGTATTTGCTGCAACAATTACCCCTAATTGGACGAGAGATCTCTGTCGATATACTGACGAAGTGAGTCAGTCAGCGTTGCCCCTGGGCAGGACGGGAAATATTGTCTTACACTATGTATTTATGGTGCACTGAGTACGGTCAAGGCCGACATGACCGCCGTGTGTGTTTAGGGTGTTGAAAATGTTTTTGATTGTTCCAATAGATGCGAGTAAGCAAAACAAGCAATAACAATAAGCATGTCTTCTATAGATGTTACTCACAATTTTCATTTGAAAAATTGGAAAATATATAAATTTCCTGTATTCAAAATCTTACATCTTAATAAGAGAAATGCTTCCGGGAACGTTTTAATGACAGCGTAAGTTTGTGAAAAAAAAATACTTAATAAGATGACTAATTGTCATAACATCATATGTCTTGCACGTTTCATACACTAATTCTTATTATCTGTTTACCCAGATCTTAGCTTAAAAAAAATATAAAACATGCTTATCCGCATTTGCTAAAGAACATTTGATAAATGTTTCGTTTGCTACTCTTGTCAACTACCTGAGAAATAATTATTCCTTTGATTTTAATCAGATAAGACTACCATAAATGTTTAAATTCAACGCTTTTCTATGTCAAAAAGTCTTTAACAAAAAATGCGTTTGTTTTCATTACTTGTCATTCAACTCTATGCTTATCATACAACTTGAAAATTTAATATTAGCTTTGCTGAATCTTCAATAACACATTCTACAAGAAGATGTCAACAGATTGTATAAAATTATCGTATATCACCCAAAAGTGGCTTGAAATTTTCTGCACCTTTGTTTAAGTAAGTAATCACGCAAGGTCGCAAGCATAAATATATTGCGTGCTCGACAATTGTCCCGATTACCAGATGGTAGTCCAAATTAGTTTGTAGTTATAGGTTAAGCTTTTATAAACCCACTTTTCTTGTCTATGGAAATAATTATTGAATGAGATAGTGGAAAAGGCGTTTGTGATTTACGATAGTTTCTTTGCCACTCCAAATAAGCCTTTCAAGCCCTTAAAGCATGCGTATTAAAGTTCGTTAGTGGTAAGTAAGTTGGATTGCTGAGCGAGGTTTCTCAGGTTCCCATTACCATGTTAAGATTTTCGCTCCAGGGAAATATCTGAAAAACATGTTTGAGTATAACTTGTCATAAGAAGCTCCACAAAAACCTGCCGCTCGGAATCGGCGCATACAATTGTACTAATAGTTTACCTCCATTTGTGCCAAAAATAAAATTTTGTGCACACAGTGTTATAGAAGCCAAGCTTTAGTCCATCTATCGTAAGGGCTGTAAACGCCTTACGTTTATTATTTTAAAGTTTAAAATAAATTCATTACTTAAATATTTCTTTTTCTTAAAAGAGTACAAACCCCTAACTAATAATTATTTATTTTCTACAAGAAGTTTCTAATCAAAGTTTCAAATTAGTACAATAGATTTGTATCACAACCATGAAAATACCCCAAAAATGAAGAAGGAGATCTTAGAACTTCTAAATTTCTGTTTTTTTGTATTGGAAAGAATATATTCAAGTTTAAATCCGAACAAACAAAATGTTTTCCATGCCAATATGAATATTGCCCACAAAACATTACAATTGGATTTTTATGTTCAATAGATTGGCAGTTTAAACATTACATGCTTATTTTTTGAAGGCAAAGGACATGCTTCATCAAACCGACGACGGCGTAATTCGCAGTAGTCATGCACATGACACATGTAATTTCGCGGTTTCTAGATAGTAGCGCTGGAATTTGACACCTGTCAAACTCACTTGCCATTTGAAGTGTCATAATATTAGTTTAATATTTGGTATTTACTACAATAAATCGCTTAACAATCGAACAACGCGTTAAAATTATTAAAACTTACTAAAAATCTGGTGATTCAAACGTAGCCACTTGACCGTTTGGGGTTGAAGATGCCAATGGGCAGACGGTTACAGTTAATTCGGAGCGATATTGTGGAATGATATCCGATATTTTGGCGATTGAAGATGATGACTTAGACTATATATATTGGGTTCCAACAAGACGGGGCAATAAGCTGCACAACACGACCAATTAAGGCTTTATTGAGTGAGAGTTTTCCTGGTCCCGTAATTTCACGTTTTAGCGACGTCAATTGGCCACTAAGATCATGCGATTTGAAACCGTTAGATTTTTTTCTGTGGGGTTACGCAAAAGACAGTGCTTACGCGAGTAATCCCCGAACTCTGGAAGCATTAAAAACCAACATTACTCAAGTTATGGGCGAGATACCGCCAGCGAGAACAGAGTAAGCGTGTACATGACTCTTCCATTAGCGGAAGATATGTAGTTGCCCTTAAATTTTGACAACTTTATTCTCGGTTGTTTTAATGATGTTCTTGATCTAAGGCGATGGTGTATCCTGTGTAAACGAATTATCTGTTACTCTTGTTGGTTATTCACGCAGTGGCAACTAAATTTGCTCTTAAAGATAAGAATATATTTGAATGTTTCACCAACCAGCTGCTGAAATACATTTTCCAATTATTAAATATCTTAATAAAAGCTATTTATCTTCACTTTATACATCTGCGGTTAATAGTGTTGAAGGACTAGTAAGCGATTGTTTGAAAATATTTGTTAATATCTTGAGAGCACCTAAAGTCTTTCTATTGGCGAAAAAGAGTTTGCCTTTAAAGTGTGAATGATGCTTACATCCTTTTTAACTTTCTGGTATACTTAAGTATACCAAAGAGAAAGTTATTACGTGTCAGTCTGCCTGTCCAGGAGCCGTATGACAAAACGCTTCGACGGATTTGCCTCAAAGTTCGTATATAAAGGGTAACATCTCGTAACGCTTTTTTTTGTTTTGCTTTATCGTTTTAAATAACGGTAACTGCCATACAACTTTTTTTAGTAAAAATCACATCATTTATTTTCTCAAAAAACGGCTCGTACTATTTTTATCTGGTTTTGTATTTTAAACAATTATGTAAAAGTGTCCAAAGTGGAAAATTACATCAACATCGTTAGAGCCGTGTGTGACAAATTCAATTTTTCAAAACTTAAAAGGTGATTTAAACGCATGGGGTATGTGTTCAAATGTTACCATACTTTTTGAAGCGATTTAAAAACGCTTGTACCGAGAACGTTTGGTATGACGCAGTAGTATACTTTATTTTATTATTTAACTAAGAGAAAATCACTTACCAGTACCCTTTCAAGGTCGCCAAATGTTTGTCAAAGATTAGGATTTATACAGAAACTTCACCAATTGTGTTTATGTTTGCATTGTGTCAAATTTGTTTCATTCATCGTAACAAGAGCTATTGTGTAATCGGTTGTTTTTCTTAAGTTCGCCGGATGAAATACGATCTTTAATGTTTAGATTAGTTGGTGACTTTTGCGCTTTTCCGGGAGAAAATAGAAACTTGTCTATACACACGAAAGAACTGAAATAAATTAGTATATACAAAAATAGCTGTACATCCGTCAATTGTTTGTTTAAATAGCAGAAATTAATAGCTACAGTGTTTGAGATCTTTAACAAACGTGTTAGGTTTCAAATCAATATCTCTGATAGTTCTTTTTTTCAATATCTTGAATATGAACAAAGAGATTCCTTCAAATTGATAAATGCATAAATTAAAGGCCACGGTAGGGCCCAGCCAAGTTTTTTAGAAACTCATTACCAAATTTTTACTGTTTAACATGAGCGGTTCCTGAGTTATAAGGCCCCAAAATCAAAAATAGTAACCACTGACTCACTGACGGATCATTAAAACTATGGACCACTTCCAATCGTCGTAGAACCTTAAAATTTGGCACAGTAAAAGGGTTTGCGGACAATATATTTTGAACTCATTGTACAGTTAAGACATTTTACATGTCGGTAGTTCTTTTAAAGGCAAACATGGATCTATATAAAACAAATTGTATTTTACTCGAAAAAGGGCGTTTACCTTCGGTAAAAATTTCTACAATTTTAAAATTTTCCAAAATGTCCATGTATAAATAAATCTTTGCAAAAAAGTATTAAAATCACACCAAAAACAAATGTTAAAGAACAGCCAAGTTCTCTTATACAAAAATCGCTTAAAAGTCAGCAATAAAAAGTATTGACATAAAAATAAAAATTTCACAAATATTTAGTATTTACATTTTTATAAAAATTATAAATTTTGTTTAGTAAAGCAATAGTTGAAATCGTAATAACAAGTTTTATACAAGTTAGGTAGTAACGTTATTGCCTCAATAGTGCCAAATAGTAGTCAAGTTGTCGTAAACAGTCCAAAAGTTCTCGATCGATTCTTGTATTTTCTGTTTGTTCTTCTTAGAGGAAATAGACGGCATGGACTTCAAAGTTTTTTCAAGAAAAATTGTTGCTTTAACAGGAAAATTGTTTAGGTTTTGAATGTGAATTCAGCTAGTTTCCCAGGAATCGCGATGAACCCGTTTTGGTGCCTAGTGTTGTGTGAGGATTTTGTTTAACCTAACCTTACATTTTTCATCTTCTTCATATACTCAATCAACAATCATGAATGTCGAAAAGCAAATGAAAGTACAACAGTAACATAAAAAGTAAAGCACGTCATCGGGATCAAAACTTGATTTGGGATACAATTTCAATGGAAACGGTATAAAACCACGATGAACTTAACTTCTGATATTTGGCTTAACAACTCTTAGCACTGTTCTTGACATGGTCTGATTAATATAACGGGATTTCGAATTCACAAATGTAAGCACAAAGCGACTTAGGCTACGGTTACAGTGGATGGGTTTTCGGACGAAGAAAAGTTCGGACGTTTTTGTCAGAAATGATCGTTAGAAAGGAATGGTTAGAGTGAATGCGTGTACTGACGAACCTAATTACCGATGATTGCGGTTGTTTTGATAAGCGATATATTTTAAACTATTACTAGTGTGGCGATGTTTGCCAATCCAGTGACCGTCAATATATGTATTCAGATAGTAAACGAACTTTGATGTTACAAGACAGAAGATATTGTGTTTCCTTAACTATCAATCCCTACCCTAACAAAACCTATGTATTGAAATAACAAATGCACGGTTGCCTTTTAACAGTTTTAAAGACCTTTGCATTTGACATTTCCTATTCCATTTTAAATCCTAAATAACATATTTCATTTATCTTACAGAATTTGGCAAATTCAATTACATTGTCATCCTAATATCGGGACTTATCCTATCAAATGTTTTATTGGAAACTCTGGGGATAAGTTACGTCTTACCTGTGTCACAATGTGATCTTCACTTATCATTCAAAGAAAAAGGAGTACTTAGTGCAATTGGATTTGTGGGGATAATCACAACGTCTCATTTATGGGGTTTCTTAGCTGATACTACGGGGAGAAGGCAAATCATTAGGCCAACATTGCTGATTGGATTTGGATTTACGGTCCTGTCAAGTTTCACCAATAACTTTTGGGCCTTGGTCATCTTGAGATATCTAAATGGATTTTGGTAAGCATACTTGTTGTCTACTTGTTGAGAGAATAACTTTATTTTGGTATAGCATATCTGGGGGTTCGGCGACAATTTACGCCTACCTGGGTGAGTTCCACACCGAAAAAACCCGCTCCAGGGCTATAATGGGTGCTGCATTTATTTTTGGAGTAGGAGCTATGCTTATGCCTGCCATTGCATGGCTTGTAATCAATCAGGAGTGGCGTCTTGATATTCCCTTCTTAGCTATAACCTATAAGCCATGGAGGCTATTCATGGTAGTTTGTGGAATTCCAGGGTTTATTTGTGGATTGTGCCTGTTCAAAATACCAGAGAGTCCCAAGTTTTTGCTGTCTCAGGGGAAGGAAGAGATGACTGTTGAGATTTTGCGGACTATGTTTAAATGGAATACGGGGAAGACCAAAGAAGAATATCCTGTAAGGTCCATTGCTCATCGAATGTGAAAAAAAAATGTAATTCAATTTTTATTTAGATCTCTCATGTGCTGGAAGATATTGATTCATCGATGAGACCCAAAATAGCAATAGTTGCAGCGAACCCGGCCATAGCACTGCTCAAGTCGATGTGGGTGCAAACTCAGCCGCTCTTCAATCGGGAATATGTGCGTACAACATTTTTGATCTGTTCGATTCAGTTCTGGATATTTGTAACCTCAAATGGAATGTACATGTGGTTCCCGCATATTTTGAACAGCGTTGCAGAGTTTATGAACGAAAATCCAAGCAACACGACTTACATCTGCGATGTGGTCTATGCGAAGCAAGCTCTTCTATTTGAACAGGATCACAATAACGGCGAGGAGATTTGCAATGAGAAACTGGAAATATCCACGTATCAACATTCGTTGGTGTTGGAACTCCTCTATGCGGTCGGATTTGCTCTGATTGGAGCCGTAATCAACAATGTGGGGAAGGTTTTGATTCTGTGTAAGTTGTAATGAATAAACGTATTTTGTTCTCCATTCTTTTACATCCTTTCTATCTCATGCAGTCATAATCCTGGCAGCTTGTGGTATCTGTGGAATCGTTACGATTTACGTAAATCTACCCATGGTAGCCATATACCTGTACTTAATCCTACTCCTCTGCGGCTTAGGAATCAATGTTCTTAGTGCAGCTACAGTGGATCTATATCCAACTCGGCTAAGGTAAGCTACCATAACTCTCTTCAGTTTACTTATGATATTAATTTCTGTCTTCCCCACAGAGCAATGGCAGTGTGCATATCCCTAATGATGGGACGTTTGGGCAGCGTGGTAGGTGCCAATATTATCGGTGCGCTGATCAGCAACCACTGTGAAAGTGCATTCCTGGCATCGGGGATCTCCTTGATTCTTGCTGGTGGCTTGGGTTTCCTTATTCCCAAACCTGTCAAAGGCGGTTCTGAGACACCACGCCGCGTTAGTCTTATCTCAATGACGGGGAACTGATGAGACAATATCCAATAGAATTTCTTTTTTTTTCGTTTTTGTATATTTTTAAAGTCTGATATCTTACCTGAGAATTTAAGTTGATTAATTTGTTTTCCTATATCAACTGATAAAATGTTTTCATTTTATGCTTATTATTACTCATAAGTTTTAGTTGGTAGTTAAGTTTCATTATTATGTTAGTAGTTAAGGAAATAGCTTTGTTTCACTGTACTGGTAATAATTGTTTTTTATATTTCACAACAATATATTCAATTGCAATAAAATAGTCTGAATGAATTTATGTAAAAATTGGAATAACTTTTATTTATTTGTTTGAAGCTTTATTTGACTTTAAATCGAATAATGCGAATATTCACAGTTATTCATAGACACAGTGACGAATGAATACGAAACCAGGAGGTCTTCTGACACTTTTTTAGGGTTAAGTTGAAAGGGTTGCGATGTATTAATCCAGTTCATTGTATCGGCAACGCAAAGAGTTTCATGTATTCGACATGCTAACTGGACAAAATATTTCTAGCAGCGGTTTTTTTCATTATATGTTAAATTTTGTCATGTAACATATATCATTAAAATTTTCAATGTATCCGATACCGGGCAACCTGCTTCCAGTTATTCAGACCAAGCGCTCTGGCATCCACGATGGCTTGGTCTCTAAAACGGACGTTCGGTCTTCCTTGTCGTTTCGAACCTGTGGGCTGGGATTCAAGGATCCTCTTAGCTGGAGCATTATTGTCCATTTCGCTGGATGTGTTCGAGCCAATGTATTCGACGAGTTTTGGTTTTTTGGACTACATCCACATCATGGTACCATAGATTTCATTCTCATAAAAGAATTTTTCTTCCGAAGGAGCCCAGTTTTAGATCTCCTTTCCTGTTTATCGTCTAGCTATCGGCACCGTATAGCAGAACTGACAGAATAAGGGTTCTGTAGAGCATTCACTTTGCCCTTCGAGTTAGCAGTTTTGAACCCATTTGTTTCGCCAAACTGAAGTCCTAGAGTAATTCTAGTAACTCGAAGTTGCTGCTATCAATAGTGACATTTTGTCCTAGTCGGTGGACAGATGTTTGTTTGTTTGTTGATAGCATGTACTAATTTAGTCTTGTTATAGATCGATGTTTCTTGAATTGACTTCTTACCTCTCAGTTCAAATTTTGAAACTGATGTGAAGTTCTGGTAAAGTTGAGTTCGCGAGTAAATACAAAACTAAGGTACTTGAATTAACTGACAACCACAATGCGCTTAAGGTACGATTACTCGGCTATTTTTACGAATCATTTAAATGACGCTGTGACGTCAGGAAAAAATGTCGCATTGGAGAAATATGCAAGCTACGATTCGACATTGGTCATTGGCGAAAAAATGGCGATCTCACGAAATGTTATCATTGTTATTTTTGTCTCAAAATCAAATGACCAACACTACGAGCCATTTAGAATTTTTCGTTGAGGTGCCATTAAATGGCGAGCAACAAAATGATGGTCACATGGTAATAACATGCCATATCAAAGTGACAAATGTCACCTTTAATGGCCAACGACAAAAATTTAGCTGCTGTCATTAAGAACGGCTTTTTTATTAAAAAAGAACAAAATATTATATAAAAAATGTCCAAAAGAACTTTTGGGATGATGGGAGATGGCGTATTTAGCAGCATGTGAGCTGGAAAGCAGTGAAGATGATCTTGATTACGAGCCAGAGATGTGATCCGCAACTAAACTGATAGTTTCGAATCTTTTCGTACCGGTACGAAATTGGTAAAAAACTAAACCTATTTATAAATGTAAATATAAGGATATCAGCCTGCCTCCATTACGGTGTAAAAAAAATAACCATTAAGAAATTATTAATATTGTCGATTGTCATTTTATTCTTAACCCGCATGATAGCGGCCCTTACTGATAGGATTTGACAAGTAAAACCAAATACGCTATATGACTTCATACACTCGGAGGTCCTTGGAAACTAGAAAAAGGTCATTGAATCCTTTAAAGAAGACATTTCTGAAGAATGTCAGTACTTGCTTGTTCTACTCTTCAAAACCTTTCATTTAATGCCCATATTATGTGTGTAGGGAAGAAAATTCGCCACGAAATTTTAGCATTTAAATGACTCGCAAAAATAGCCGTCTAATCGTATCTTTACAATGCCCAAATATGTTCTTCTAAAATGTTCAGATTTTATTTAATGCAGTATTGCCTAAGTTTATTTATTTGAAGCTAAAGAGTAAACGTAACGTCTGAAAGAATAACAATATCAATCGCGTAAAGCAATAGCTTGCTCGTGGAAATCCACGATATCAATGTACAGGAATGTGTACAAACCAAATGTACATTTACAAAGTATAGATTCTCTATACTTTCGCTCATTTAATTAAAAATCGAATCCCAAGTCGGCAAATTGACTCTGAAGCCAGGTTAAAAAATGTCATTCTGTTCAACAAAGTCAAAGGATTTCTAAGTGTGCTAAGCTTTGATATTTCTCTTAAGCGCACACTAAAGTCGCTTAAACACAAACAGGAATTTTGCTTCTCCAAGATTCAACAAATAAATTCATCTTTAAATGACTTTGCAAGTGAACTGTCCATTAAATTGTTCCAATGAAATCCACTTAAACATCGCAATTTTTTTTTAGTAAATATTTAGCTTACATTACAATAGGCTGGTTTGCTTAACTAAACGTAACGTATACGTTAATGTACTGGATGTCCACTGAAATTTCACTTCTAATATGATGGGACACTTCCAATCCACAATCCAACAAATTTGAATTCAATTCTTTGAACAATCAAAACAATTGCCAGTGGCATCATCATAAAATATAAATATCTATTAACCTTCTGTATATTCTATAGCAAGCAAGAAACGACATAATATAAAGTATAGGTAAGGTAGGCATTTTCAAGATATTAAATGTAAAATTTAGAAAAACCTAATTTATGCGACTCTGAGGCTGCGTTATATCCTTGTTACTGGTAATGAAATCAACTTATTTATTTTATTTCATTTAAATTTAGTTATATGTTTGCTATGCGAAAAAGACAAGAGTGTGAAGTTATTTTTAGGCTGACGAAATGTCTCCACTTCTGATATTTGTTATTCTGTCATTGAAACATGCGTTTCGCATACACAATAAATACACTTGGTTAGCACAGATAGAATCTTTAAAATAAAACAATAAAATTAAAAAAATCCAAATTTTCAGAGACTAAATTAGCAAGCATAATGGAATAAACAGATTTCCATTTTATGTATTCAAATTTTCTACATATCTATTTAATGATGAAAAATCCACTTCAAGCGGTGGGTAGTCTCTAATCTCTATCTGTCTGCCCGGCGTCTGAATATATTTGCATTAAAACACGTATCCACAGAGTGCGAAAATCTCAATTTCATTTATTGTTATTACCAGAGATTATTAAATCTCTTAAGCGCTTTTGGAATGAATAAACGGGGCAAGTGCACGCAGCTACTCTAAAAATCATTGTACTGCGCAGTTTTTCATTGAAAATTCTTCACAAAAGATTGTACATTTTTTATTATAGGTTTATGCTCTAAATTGAATATATAAAACAATTTGAACGAGCAATAATAGTGACGACAATCGTAGTATGTATTTCGTTTTCTTGTCGTACCGGTTTGTTAATTGATTTCTAAACCAAAACATCATAATACAATTCACAAGTAGATCACTCAATTAACACTTGCGATGTGACGCAATTTTATAAAGTAAACATAAAATAATAAAACAGTTGAAGAAAGAACCAATTCTGAGGATTCGTCTGCACGGAGTCTATTAAATTATGTGTTTCTTTAGCCGGATAGATTTTTTTCGAATAATATTAATGAACCATGTCAACCAGAAGAATGATTGTTTTATGGCAGTTAAAGGGTGGGCCATCTAGTGGTTTCTTTTTAAATCAAAGGTTATTTTGACACTGGCAGCTGTTTCCCGCTCGAAATCTTGACAGAAAGTCAGTATCATACCTCCGCAGAACGAAATGACTCGCTTAGCGCTTGAACTACGTTGGGAAATATTTAAAACTTATTTCCAAAGTGAGTCCAAAGTGAGTGCTGTGTATCCCAAACATGGCGTTTTTTAAAAGAAGTTTTGGCCGAAATGAAACACCTATCGCGCCTGCGTATGCAAGTTTGTGCAAAAAGTTCGTGAGACTTGAAGACAACACTCATGGTCGGGAATGTGTCTTCTGTACCCTGTGGCATCATTGGACCATTTTTCTCGGAAAATGGGGCTGGGAACAGCGTTTCGGTCAACGGCGGGGGTTACAGAGCTATGTTAACCTTATTTTTACTGAAATTGAATGCGTGGATTTGGATGACCTCTGGTTTATGTAGGATGGCGTGCTATGCGATACAGCCCATGCCACAATCGATCTTTTGCGCACCAAATTCTCAAATCGTATTATCAGCCGTATTGGCCGCCTCGGAGCTACAAGTTGACCCCTTTCGACTTTTTTTGTTTGGTAACGATTCAAGCACTTAAGGCCAATATAATCCAAGCAATCCGTAAGCTACAGCTAGAAACCATCAACAAGGTCTTAAAAAAACCAGCCGAGGCAGACACGTTAACGACGTTGGAAATGTTTGTTCTTACTAATAAAGCTATAAGATTAGTAAAAAACTTAATTTGTTAATTTTATTGCATTTTCAAAAAGAAACATGAATTTGGACCACCCTGTATATGTAAATTTCTATAAAGTTGCCTATTTCATTTTACTTTCATAAATGAATTCCACTGATTATATTAATTTCATTCGTAGAAAATTCCCCCGAGTTAAATCGTGCTTAGTTTATTCATATCAGCGAAATAGTGACGCCGAAGGCTGACTAAGCGATACATGATATTGCTTTTGTATTGCGAATGATATGTGAATAAATTTACAATTTTAAATGTCAAAAATTACCCTTTGTTTGATGATAAAAAAATTAGGTTTTATATAAAATATATTTTCGTTAATCGATGCATATTTGTATCAAAATATGCCAAGGTATGTTATATAACCCATAAGTCCTTGGTGATGGTAATGCCAGCAGAGAAGGTGGTCTTTCTGAGCATAAACTGAGAGCATAGCCCTGGTTAAGTTTTGTTGCGTTGCAGTGGCAGTCGGTATGGTCGACTCACTTAAACCAGAAAAAGATCCGTTTTGACATTGCGTGCTTCTTAGCTTTCCCACTCTGATCGATAAACCACTTAGACCTTTTAATATAGCAAAAGACACAATCGACATATGGAAGGAAGAATATGGTCCCCTTGTCCACCTCGACTGCAGATTCTACAAATGTCATGTCATTTGATTAAACGCTAGCCATGTTGCTAGTGATGACTCTAATTTAGAGAGATCAAACACTTGAAGCATTTCAAATTCAGCTTATGCCAAATCTTATTTGTCGCTTCAGAAGTTGTGACACTTATCCAACTAAGGTTGGTTTTCTCAGAAGCTTCCAATTTTAACATTAGTTTGCATGTAGCAATTAGAATGCCTGAGGAACTTTTATCAGGTGAAATATCAGGTAGTATGGTTCCATGTTTTACAAATTTATCGGTAGAGCAGTTCCCTGGAATATCTCTTTGCCCGGAACCCAGCAAAGGTGAATGTTGAACTGCTTCATCATCTCCTTAAGGGAGAATGTGTAGTCTAGGTCTAAACGGAGTCTAATGATTTTAACGCCGCTTGTCTGTCCGGGAATATGCGAATATGTCTTGCGGATATCGGATCTCACTTCTGACAACATTAGGCTCCTTTAATTGCCATAACTGCGAGCGATGAAGGAATTTGAGAGGTGGTACTTATGTTTGGAAGTTTTAACAAACGTATCAGGGAAAAAAAATCCAAACAGAGACCTGTAGAGATGATTAAGAAAGCCTTGTTGTGAAGTCACAGACCTAATGCGAGTGGCGAATAGCGATATATAAATCAAAGTCCAACAAGGCTGCTAAATCGAACTATTTATCTCAGCAACCTTGTCTTCCCGGCAAACTATTTAAGACTGCAGTAGAGAGCATTAACAAACTCATTTCCAAGATTTTTTCTGAAAAATGTATGCCTGATCATTGGAACATCAGCATCGTTTGCCGGGTTCTCGTAAGCTTCGCGTATTAGATGTTGTCTGCCGGATTATGCAAGAGCCTGAAACCATTTGTCAACGATCTGATTCGACACTATTAATTTGGTCTTGGGTAGAAATAATTGCTCTATGCAGATCATAGAAAACCCGCGAATTCGATACTCACCAGCGTTTTATCAATTTTTGTCAAGTTTTGATGCCCTGTTAATCTCGTCTATTTGTGAAGGATGACGATTGAGATTATTGCCATTTCCTTGGGCCATGAAGTCAACTATGCATGTAGTAACCACCTCCCCCGAATAACTAAGGAAACTCTATATAAAATCTCGATAATCCCAAATCTGCTCTATGATTCTAAAGCGAATTAGAATATTTTTGGTCATTTCGAGAGAAATGTTTTCATAAGATATTTGGTTCAGTTTGCGTTGACCGGTTCTGGAGGAGACGATTCAACGACAAACTTTTCGAGCTGTACAGCGACATCAACCAGGAACAAGAAACTGCGTATTGGGCTGCGTGCAGTAGAGCAAGCACTCACTTTAGGTGGGGCGCACAAATGTAAGGAGATCTCAACCAACTTGAGTTAGGTTCGTCATGGACCCATTGTGATGATTTTTTGTGAGGTTTAACCATTGATGTTAGAAGTGGTTAGGCCTTATTTGCTTTGACTCAGCGACAGAGAAAGTGAGGCGTAACTTCTTCGTCCACACAGCATCTACATATATGGACATCATTGAGATTTACTTTCCTTGTATTGTTTTTTTAGGAAGTAATGACCCCTTGGAGTCCTTACCAGCTAAGACAGCGATGACCTATCAAGAAGTTTTATGGGCCGGCCACTATTATATCCCACCTTAAGCTTTCGTGATACCTCACAGGACGTTAGTTCTTTCCACCTGTTGTTAGGTTTCATACGAATTTTGTTCTCCACCCGTTCTCTAAAATTATAGAGTGGTGGATCGATTGAAGTGCTCGATCATGATCTATAACAAACCAATTCCTCATTTGTCGCTGTGTCCAGGGACCCAGCATAGACATTCGGCAATGTCTATCAATGAAAATGATAATATCGTTTAGTGGTATTGCCAACAATGACTTCGCTCCGTTTGGAGCTACTATCAGCAAGCCTAATTGAGCTGTGTTCATTTAATTCCTTTTCCACTCTATTACATCTTTATTCCATCCGTGTAGATGTCCTCTTTCTGGGTTCATTTGTATTTAATTCAAAGTCCAGTTGGGGAGATATATAGTCAGAAGTGACAACATTCCCAAATTTTTTAATGCGCTGGTTATCCTGATATATGCTAGTCTTTGCATTTTTGTCATTGACAGTAGACTACTCTGTCAAATGTATGTGATTGCCGCACTATAACCGTGTACATCTATAGGTTTATTTTGGTGCACAACTGGATGCAGTTGAAGTTCGCGCTAATTGGAGACGCTTATTGTTTGACGGCTAAAACCACCACTTAAGCATTTTAATAAGTTGCGGAATGATAAGGGTGGGACCGATCAGGACCAAAACCTAAGACTATTTGGCAATGTCCGTTCGTCCGTCCGTTAACAATTTTTAGGCCTTTGGATTTAAGTTAGGAAGCTCAAATTTGGACCACATATTGCCTAGGGTTCCGAAAAAGTTAAGGGTAAAAAAAAATTTTAAAAGGCCCACTGCCACACCCAGAATTTATAGAAAAACCAGTTTAAAAGCTAAAGTTAGAGAGATAGAGTGTCTTCATTAAATATGTAGGCACTTCCCTCTTTCATAAGTTCATGATATGAAGTCTTTTTCCACCCCTACTTCCTGTGGGCATTTTTCACTAAAATTTTGTTTTCCTATAAAACTTTCGCAAAAACGGGAAAAATGTTTAACTATATATATAACCAATATTTTTACAATGTATCACCGATACGACATTTTACCACGCCTATTTTTTGGGGAGTTTTTTTTTCAAATATTGAAGTTTTTTTTTTATTTCATACAAAATGGAATAAAATGTCATCCACCTTTTTATTGGAGGTATATAGCGAAATGGATAGGGTATCAAACTGTTCGATCCAAGCGGACTGTAGCCTTACCTTATGTTTTCACACTCCTCACCAATTGTTCCACATACTCTTCGCCGTGCAAAATCTAAGTGGTTTAGTGTTGAAGCGCCATCTAACTCCAAAGTGTTTCTTCAGCACATATGTACTTGAATTCCCCCTACAATATTTCCATGAAATGTAAATATCATTAAGAAATATGTAAATCAACTTTGTTTTCGACGAACTCACGATTATAATGAAAACAAATACTAATGGGATCTCTTATCAACTTCTTAATGCGATTTCTGCGAAATCGTTCTTTCCCTGAAAACTTTAAATGTTTTTGTTTTTGTTAAATAATTTTTGAATTGGTTTCAATTAGTTGAAGTTTCCGAAACACTAATAGCTACATGAAAACATCGATCACTGAAATGGCAAAATAGCAAACATAATTAAGACTAAACAATGTAGCTATCATACTCAGAGTTTATGTCATAAATCAATAATATGTCAAACGCAACTGGTTGTATCTAGATTCGACCGCATAAAAGAGTATATACTTTGGTTTTTCTAAACAAAAATGGTGAGTAATAGTTTAGCGATGCCATTTTATCTTGTTTATTTACCCTACACAGTAGAGTGAAGCTGCATATTTTAACTTAATTCCATGACATAGAAAATGTTTGTTTGTATTTGAGGATTTATTTCTTTTTGCTATTGTCAAACATTGGTTTTATAGGTTAAGCTCACTTCCAAAGAATTATAATGCCAGATTGTTAAAGTAATTATCTCCAATTATAACGGTAAATTTATTTGACACAAGCTAAGAAGGTAATGATACCCTACATTTATTTCAAAACATTTCCGTATATTTGTTTTTGGAAGCTAACACGCAAAGCAAAGACTCATGTTCGCCCAACCTGAATAGATAGATATAATAAGCTGATGATAAAAGAATTAAACAATTAGTACACTTGTGACTTTTGACGAAGTTCCCATTGAAACAATGAATCATGCAATGAGCTGATGTTATCTATCACACATCGAATGTCCCTTGTCGCCAATAAAACAGTGACAATTTTGTTTAACCTCATCTACTAGCACTATCATGGAAAAAAAAATAAACTACAGTTCGCCACGGGTTAGCTGGATTTTCTTTTTGGCACACGCATTCAAAGCCAACAACATATTTAATTTTTTTTTTTTTGACTACCATCTAAAAGCTTTCGTAAAAGAAAGAAAAATTTAAAAACTTATAAAATACCCAAAAAAAAATCAATTCAAAATTATCTCATGTTGCGTGCTCATAGTTCCCCTGAGGGGTGTAGCGCGTATCTAGATATTTATTTTTAGTTTGGTCAAGGATACGATATGATTCTGTGATCATCACTCGTATGCTCACGTCACGTGTTTTTTAAATAAAATTTTTTTTTTTTTTTTCGAATTATGAATTAATGAGTGCACCCAATAATGTGTGGCGCCTTGAGAGGGTCGTGTTTGTTATTATACCCGTCGTCATATTGTGGTTCTTCCTATATATTGTTGTGTACTTCACAGAGAGCATGGTCTTTTCGTTAAATTTTGTCTTTACATAAGCTGACAGACATTTCCCCTATTGCTAGCACCCAATGCCGGCAGCTTTCAGTGTGACCTCAAAATTCTAGAGCGGAGATAGTAAACAGCAAAAGCGAACATCTGATAAAAGTTGCGAACAAGAAATAGTAGTAAAGCGGTTGAAACTGAACAATTCTGCAAATAACTAGATGGCAGTCGTGATGAATTGCAGAAATAAAGTTACAAGAAAAAAAAGAACACACATTTATTATAATATAGTGACGGGTGAACAACATTATTGTTAGTGCGTGTACACAGATGAAGCTTTTACCAGGGAACATTATTTCGCAGTATTATTCTAAGCTAACAGTGGGGCAGAAACATCAATGGACACATTTTGTTTTTATATTTTTAAATATTATTCCTTAACTATGTTTCATAGAGTTAACACTTCGTCTTATAAAGTAGCAGCGGTTTCATAGAGTAATACTTCGTTGAATCAGCACTGAGGTCTCATTTGTAAAGGTGATGTTAACCTTAGGTAAATAAACCAACTCGAAGTTTTTGCTCAACAGTTACGTTTAATCCTTTTCGGTGGACAAATGTGATGATCGTTTCGAATTTTTTTTTTCTTAAAGTCTATAGCTTTCGAGAAAAAAATTCGCCAAGTTTTTGTACCTAAGTCAAAATTATTTGACATGTAAATCGATGTTAAGATTTTAATGAAAACAAATCGAAAGGGAAATGAAATCATTTTAAACTTCATAAAAAAAATAGATTTTTCTGCGTATGTTTTTATCTTTTTCAATGGTTACATTTTTTCTGATTAAATTTTGTTACCACCATTGGGAAGAACACTCTAGAAAACATAGAAAAAAATAATTTAACTTAGATGCTGAAATTGCGCCATCTGGGCGATAATAGGTTAGTAGCCGTAACGGCCTTTTCTAAACTGGAACGTGAAATTTCTTGCTCTTGAATGTTGAAAATGTTGTTGAGGTGATCAACCTCTATAATTTCCTGAGCTTTGGTGATCACAGTTTTGAATCACAATCCCGAAGAGATTCGGGCTTGAATCTGGCTGCCAGTTGTTTGACTTTTTTTATAACAAAGTCGTACATATAAAGGGTGATTTATCATAAGGTTTGATTTATAATGTAAGTGTTTACATTTTTTATTATCGGTTAAAAGAACAATTCATGGCATTTACGTTCTGAGGTAGTCCATTCGGAAGGTCAAATTTTGGGCGGCTCGTATCTCGCGAATACAACGAGTAATATTGTCTTCCAAAGCGTCGATCCTAGCTGCCTTATTCCTGAAGACTTGAGACTTAATATATCCGCAGAGAAAATAGTCCAAAGGTGTGATATCGCACGATCTAGGCGGCCAATTTACCGTACCAAAACGTGAAATTAAGTGCTCACCAAAATTATTTTTCAACAAGTTCATTGTTTCAAGCGCTGTATGATTGTAGCCCAGTCAAACCACAAACAGGAAGCACATAGTCCGTTAACATAGCGCTTACCATTGACGGTAACATTCTGATTTCTCTGATTTCTCTCATTTCCTCTCATTTCCTCTCAGGGGAAATATCGATTCGCCTATTGAAAATCAAACCTCACGATGAATCACACTATATATATATTGTTTGGATTAAAAGATGCTTTCTATCACAATTTTCCATCGCTGGTTGTTGGTGTTGTGAGAGTTTTTAACTCAGGCGCTCCTTGTACTTCAGGTATGCTACCGAATCTAACTAGAATTTCTTCTTCTAGTCAGATTGCAATTCCTTTCCATTGGAAAGTCAAGATCTGAATCTGCTAAAGGAGTTTTCTTTGCTGATTTCAAAAACTTTTGATTGTAGCGGATTTCCCATGACTAATCCGTATCCTTTTCTGGCATCTGTAATTAATGCCGCATATTTTTTGTGCATACCAAATGCTATTCAACGTATCTATCGGGTTTTTCAATAAGAGCGCTACAAAAGTTTTTTTTAAATAAAGCAAAAACCTTTTTTGGATATCAATGAAATTCTTTATTCCTGTGAAAGTACGTTCGATGCTATTATGTATGGAACTCGATTTATTTTACATGGCCACTATGGGCAGAAGTCCAGACGCTGAACCCAATTTTCGACGGTTTTCAAGTATAAATCGGCCGATACTGCTGCAATTTGACGTTCGATATTCGTACGAAGTTCATCAATCGTCGCTGGCTTGTTGGCATAGACCATAGACGTAGCCCCACAGGAAATAGGCTAACAGCGTCAAATCGCACGACCGAGGCGGCCAAGCGACTGGACCATTTCGTGAGATAACACATTCTCCAAACTTGGTTTCCAATAAATTGATTGTGACTATCGCTGTGTGGCTTGTGGCGCGTCCTGTTGGAACCACATGTCCTCCAAGTCCATATCATCCAATTGGGGCCAAATATATTCGGTTATCATTGAACGGTAGCAATTCCCATTCACAGTAACGTGCCGGTTTTGATCATCACGGAAGAAGTACGGCCCAATGACGCCGCCGGCCCATAAACCAGGCCAAACCGTAATTTTTTCGGGATGCAATGATAACTCATGGAGTACGTGTAGATTGCTGCCTGACCAATACCGCATATTTTGTTTATTGATGAAGCCATTCAGCCAGAAATGAGCCTCATCGCTGAAGATGATCCGAATCATTTTCAAGTTGTTGCTCAGCCCAATTCACGAACATACGACGCTTCTGGTGGTCAAGCGGCTTCAGTTCATGCTTCAATTTAATCTTGTAAGGATGTAGGTCAAGATCTTTTCGCAAAATTCGCAACAACGACGTCATAGAGATGCCTAATGCTTGAGAAGGACATGTGAGAGACACTGAAGCCTCAGCGGCAGCAATATTCTCGACACTACGGGCCATTCTTTGTCTCACTGGCACGGGAACATTTTGTACTTTGCCTGTGGATTCAAATTTTTCCACTAGACGCTCAATTGTTGATCTGCTAGGACGATTATGACGACCACAAATTGGACGTAGCGCTCTTAATGTCTCCGAATTTCGGTAGTAAATTTTAATAATTTCGACTCGTTGTTGGCTCGTATATCTTTCCATCATGAAAGGCCAAACCTTACTGAAGAGAAATGTCAAAAGAGCGGCAAGAAATGTGGCGTCGTTTGCTGTCCCTGTCGCTCTACTCTTGTAGCGTCCCTGTTGAAAAACCCTGTATATAACAAAACCAGTAAACGGTGGTTAACATAGGGAGGTAAAATAATCATAAGAGAAGCCATCAGTGAATACCTTATTCTACAACATCCAACCAATCTTTAAATCTTGAATGTCTAAGCAATTATCGAATATGTCCCATATCCATCAAAATCAATAATACGTAAAATGTCGACAAAATGACTTTAGAGTAGACAATCGTAGACACAAATGCATATTTAGTAAAACCACGTTAGCAGAAAAAAATTGGGTCTTATTGAATTGTTTGCCTTTTCAATCACGGTAAACAAATTTTCATTATGTTATGTTCTTAATAAAAGCTCTGAAATACTACCTTCCAACTAAGAAAGTAAGGAAAAGTGGTACTTATCAAATCTTAATATTGTACAAGTCTTCGATTTGATTAAAAGTAATATGTAAAGGTAAACATCTCATAACTTTTATGAAACCTCACCCACTAAATTTTATTGGTTTTAAATGGTACTAACAAAATCCAATAAAACTAACATACCTACATATTTGAAATTGCTTTCGTGGTAATGAAACTTAGGTGAAATAAGAACTCTCAATAACGTCTCAACCCTAATTCTTTATAATAGCTGCGAACTATATTTGTTTTTGTATTGATAAATTAGTCAATCAATTTTCAGACTTCTTAGCTGTATGTCTTTCTGATTCCTATTTGATGACAATAATGTGTGTTTTTTGAGAGGCATAGAGCTTAAAAAGGAAATTAATGACATTAATCTTATAATCCTGATACATAAATACGTTAGTGAAGATGTATGTATGACCATTACGGCTGAACCACTATAGCTATCCACCTTTCATTCACACCATAGGTATGGGTTGTGCTCCGGATTGCATTTGTTGATGTTAGAACCGACTAGGTGTTGCCGGGCCGCATTTTCGAAAAATATTATTTTATTTATATAAAAAATGTCAACAATATTAAGTTCAAGTGGAATTATATATATAGTTTGGAATATACACAAAAACTTCCAATGGGTGATGTTGGTTTTTTTTTACAATACTACAAACATTTGACATATCAGCATTTCATGTGCTATAAGTTATTAAAACTAAATTTTAAATGTTTAAAAAAAAAACTTTATTTAAAAATGGGCAGCGATTCTGCCTCTTGACTTATGAATGTACAATTGAAATTCTTACGACTACCTTAAATAATAATTATCTGCTCCAAAGGTGTTTTTCCTGGAATCGTACAGTCGTCGCCGGTCGGTGTCATATGCCCGTGCGATAGTGCTTTCGATGCAGGTCTCATTGCTGATTGCTGGATGGCATGATTTTGGGTCGTTGCTCTGTGGGAACCTTCTGCCAGGTGACGGTGGCATGTGTAATAGATTGTTTTACGTTAACTTATACACTTGTTTAGAAATAAGTTCGCAAAAAAATTCAGTTTAAATTTTACGCAAATTTATTATTATTTTATTACAATTAGTAAAAATGGAGAATCGTGGAAAAAAACCAAAGAGAAGTTAGAAATTTCTGTAGGAATAAGAGTTGTCCTTATTATATTAGCCACCACTGTATGTAGGTGCCGCAGATGACTTGAAAAATAAACTCAATCTGCAAGCAGGTGTATAACGCGGTGAAGCAGGTGTATAACATGGTTCTTCGACCGGCATAGACAAGCGTCAACAAAAATCCAATGTTGATGAAGCTGTAGCTTCGACGGACTTTAAAGGGTTTAGCGAAAATTTAAAAACAAGATCCGAGATGTACCCAAAGGGTTTTTTCCCATAGCTCTGTAGACGCACACTTCTAAGAAGGGTATACACTTAGTTCATCAAAAACATCTCTAAAGATTTTGGTTAGTATTAACATATATTTTGGAGTGGAGCCAAGCCTGCTGCATAAGTATCGAATAACAGTATTTTAGAAAAACCCCAATATATTTAAAAGTGTCCATTATTTGTTTCAACATTTATCTAATAGTGACTTTATTAAATTTTGTATGTGATTCAAAAACAAAAACATTTAATATATGTAGCTAGCACATTCCCCTATTTTTGTAAATTAAAGCTATATTTTTATTCTATTACCTCCCAATAACATATGTATGTAATATTTTTCCAATGTAGAATATAAGTTTAGAAATCAAATAATTAATTGAAACCATAAAATGGATTTGAATCAGAGAAATATGTACATAAAAAACAAATTCTATTTTTCGCTTGGTAATAGCTTTCTTTATTTTTTTCTACAAATATATAAACGATCTCCGGCATCCCATTAAAAAAAAACCATATACATAATTAATCGCGAAACTTTTCCTACTTAAGATTACAGCACATGAAGCAGGGTGCACGATTTTGTAAACCTTTTTATTTATTACTTATTTTATATGGGTATTCAATTTAATATAAATTTTGAACCACATCTTAATATTTTGATTTGCTAATCTAGCCACATCCGTTCGTCTGTCCAATTCTAGTGTGAGGGCTTAAATTTTAAGCTAGAAATCAGATATGTTTTACATACAATCTCTAGAGGCTCGAAATGTTCATGTTATTGAGGCAAAAATGGCGTTATTGATGATAGAAATGCTGTTTGCAGGTTTTACAAGGTATTAAGATAATATTCGCTTGGATTTAGGTATTTACATATTTTAAACGGATCTAAATGGGACAAAGACTGTAGTACCCTATTGCCACGTTGGGCAATAGGGTACTACATTTTGGGAAATATAAACTGCAGCATTATAATTTTTTTATTTTTTGAATATCAATCCCATATATGGGAATCGCTGCAAAGGTAGAAAAATATGTTGTTAAAGTTGGCTTAGCTAAGTTATGATAATCTTATTTTCTTTTAAATATCTTATCTCAAGAGAATCAAAATGGTAATAGCATAATCTTATTTTGTATAAATTTTACCACAATAAACTGTCGCACGTGCGTAATTTATCTTATCACAAACTTTTTATGCTTACCTTAACGAATGTAGGTTAATGCAATGAATAAAAATTTATTACGACAACCCAAATAAAGTATTTGTCCTCGGTTTGCGAAGGACTTTGTGATACTCTACTCCTGGGCGTGGCTCTCATATAGTTCTAAAATCAGTTGGATAAATAATATTTTCGTAATTAATTTTTTGCTGTTTTTTTTTTTAAAAAATAAATTTTAACGATTTATCATTTGTTATAATAACTTTAAACATATGATGCGAACGGTCTTGAAGATAAATTTGAACTATTATAAATTTTCAGCTTCTCTCACTGCGAAACAATATAATTGATTAAACAAATCAAAAAAAGAAATGTCTTATTTTATAAACATTCCATTTAAAAAAATTAATCTTAATTGGTTCATAAAAAATTGTTTTATGCAAAATGTTATGTTTTGTCCAAGTGTATTTTATTATTTACTTAACTGTATTTAATTCAGGTTAAGGTAAGAATATGATTTATATTTTTTTTACCAAATGCGCAGCAAGAAATTGTAAATGTTATTTACTGTATTTTATTATGGAAACAATATTAAGGCAGTCAGTATATGATGTGATTATTATCAATTGTTTTAGCAGTCGCGCCTAAAAAGGTTTTTGAACCGCTTAAAACGAATTCTCCTAGAATTCATACAGGCTATTAATCTTTGTACTTAGAAATAAGATCAATCACCGATAACAACAAAAGTGCTTTCTATGATAAAGCAGAATAATGTTACCCCTTTTTTTTACTGTAAATAAAGAAAGTTTTAAAATACAAACATTGATTAGCAACAGAAAGGTTAATGATTTATCTTTTTAACTTTCTCGTATATGTATGTACTTTAGTATACTGAAAAGAAAGCGATTGCAAACGTGCTTAAATTGCAGAAGTCCAGAAAAGTGAGTCAGCCAATTTTGTCCATCAGTCTGGAGACAGTGTCTGTCTGTTTTTTACTCAAGGTCCCACCTTGAGAACCTTCTCAAAATTAATTGCCGTTTGGAATCGGTTTAAAACTATAGGTCCCTTCCATTCATGCCCAAAAACATATCTTGGCAGACACAGTG
The DNA here is from genome assembly GCA_963576555.1 of Ferdinandea cuprea. Classification (NCBI taxonomy): domain Eukaryota; kingdom Metazoa; phylum Arthropoda; class Insecta; order Diptera; family Syrphidae; genus Ferdinandea; species Ferdinandea cuprea. The sequence goes on from OY754958.1 coordinate 137,102,115, forward strand.
GTTGAAGAAGCTAGGCTTTGGGCCCTGTATGGGCCGTTTACGCCTAATATTTATTTATTATTATTCACCATACAAATAAGTACTTCAGTAATTATTTTCTTAAAAATGACTCTAACGTTTTTGATCTTCTTTCTTATTTTGCTAAATTACGGTTAGGCTAAGAATACTGCATACTCAGTTTTCAAAAAAATAATAATATATTTATGTTTATTCATGTTTCAGCATTATGTTTATTCATGTTCAAGTAATTAGTCAGCAGGGGGTTCTTACACTGTATGATGAATAAATAAATTATTATTATATCATCAATCACAGCTTTTTGGTAGAATATTTTATTTCCAGTTCTATAATAGCATGGGCCTTTTTTTAACTTACCAATCTATCAACATTTACTTATAATCCACGTAGATAAGAAAAGCGTATCTTATTACTATTTTTATCTGACCATTGTCAAGGTTCAAGCATCGATGCCTCCAATGAATTTAAAAGATAATACAATTTATAATAGAAATTAAAATTTGGAAATTTTTGCTAGAATTGAGTTGTAAGTTCCTGGAAAAAACTACTGTTCTACGGTCAAATTCATACAATTTTACTGGTGATTAAAAAAACCTGTAATGTTTTGAATCGGAAAAATGAAATTTAGTCCAGAATTTGTACGAAAATGGTAATGTATAATGGAAAAGCTATAGTTCGTTTAGATTTATAGAATAAGGCTTTGTGTCAGTTGCGTTAAAAGTGAGGATACGTTTTAGTTACCTGCTAAAACCACTATACCTACAAAATAGTTTGACCTGGCTGACTGACTTGATAACTGTATCATCAGCGCACAGCCCAATCTGCAGATGGTAAAGTTGAGAAACTTGAGGTGTGTTTTTTTCCAACTCTGGAGACGCAATGACAATTGAAGCGAACTTTCCTGCACCTTTGGGAGGGTTTCTGTTTAATTTTTGAAACACGATAACTCAAGACTCTTTAGTCCAATTGATGCACGCTTGATTTGAAAACATCACCCTTACTTACCGACCCTTTTAAGGTTTGTAAAATAAAAAATATGCATATTTTTTAAGGGTATTTAACTCGAAAATCGTTAGTCTAGAATTTCACATGGTGATGAGGAGTCAAAAACAACTTGATATTATAGTCCAAAATAAAAATAATAGAAGACGTAATTTTTTTTTTTTGAATTTAACATATAAATTTCAGCGTTCAGTGTCATTTATCGATTTGCACGTCTGTCGAAAACGAAATATTATTCGATACTTTTGGAACCTTTTATTTAAGAGGCAAACGTGATGCGTTTTTAAACCGCCTCAAAAAGAATGGTATTTTTTTTATTACATACTAAATTTATTTAAATCACTTTTAAGGTTTTGGAATATTAGATTTTCTCAAAAACGGCTCCGGAAAATTAATCAGAATCGTTAGAACCGTTTTTTTAGAAAACCAATTTAATTTAAATTTAAGAAAATCATTTTACGAAAAAAAATTATTTCAAAATATACGCAGATTTGTTCAACTTCATAAAAAAAAATAGCAAAATTTTTCGGAATTCACTTCATTAAGTCTTATAAACTACAGTTATTATATATATTTATTTAGCAGCAATCATCATCGGAGTAAGGGGAAGGGGCTACTTCTTGCACTAGAGAGTTTTTTTTTAAACTTTATTAGCTTAATATAAGCAGTACTTAAGACTACCACAAATTATAGGGTTGACATTTAAATTCTTAAAAACTACTTAAGTCTAATTAAATTAGGACACCAGAGACGGTTTGCTTAAGTGAAGTCGAAAAGGTTTTGCATACATTTAGGGGTTCCTTCCGTAACTTGTTCGATGATAGTTGATTCTGAACAGAGGTATCAATCGAAGACTGTTGGGGTTAGTTTGAAATTTTTTGGAGGATCAAAGGACAATCGATATTCCCGGAGAGAAGACTGGAGATAATCAGTAAATCGACAACGTTCTTCAAGAGATAAGGTTACACCAATCGGCCCAAAGTAGCCCACGTAGGAATCTTTGTCTGACAGCTTCGATTCGACGGGAATGAATGAGGTGATAGGGCGAGCAAACTTTGCTAGCATATACAAGAATGGGCCGAACGAATGTGATATAGAGTGATTTGGTGAATAAGAATCAGAAAATTCTTTAGAACAACGTTTAACAAAACCAAGAGCAGAGTTGGCTTTTTTAATAAACGCATCAATTTGATATCCAAAGTTCAATTGCTTATCACAGGTATCTCCGAGGATACGCAGTAAATCTACTTGGAAAACAAGTTCGTTGTTGATGGAATATATTCTAAGAGAGAGTGCGAAACGTTTACGGGAATATTTAATAGCTTGACACTTGGTAGCATTTACTATAATAGGTGGGGGGTCATCAGGACTCGAATCCCAAGTAAGATAAGATAGATGGGCAACTATCAGACTTTCTTGAAATCAGTTATAATCCCATAGGGCATTCGGTTAAGGTATTCTATGTAAAGAAAATCACAGAGTTGTGAAAAGAGATAGTTTGCATATTAATATTTTTTTAGGTCAAAACCAAAATTAGGTATAATCGGCATAATTTATTTATTTATTTTCATAAAGAGCGAAGCTTACTGTTATACCAAGAAGGGGACAAAAAAATACTCTTTTGGCGAGTCACTGGAACAGACTTAAAGAGAGCTGTATCTAGTAATGCGTTCTATATATTCCCATCCAAAGTATCCAATAGTAAAAAAAAGACCTTGGAACCATTTTCGAGGAATTAATGATAGATAAGTGATTTTCAGAAAAAAAATTGTATGGCAGGTACCGTTATTAAAAATGACAAATAAAATAATAAAAAACCCCGCGGGATGTTATCCCAAAAAATTAACTTCTCTATAGTCGTAAGATCATCCTTCATACTCAGTTTGAGTTTGAAATTTCCGCACGATCGCAATAACTTTCTCTTTAGTATACTAATGTATTCAGTACTGAAGCATGGGTGTACAGCTTTTTATATCTCTATGACTTTGCAAGACTTGTGCAACGTCTCAATTCCAAGACAAAATGAGCTGTTCCATATCTTTTATTAGAAAAATGGCACTTTAGTTTCACTACATTAGCTTTCTCTAGTAATGAGTTCTATATATTGTGGTTCCCTAAATAACTAACTAAAAATGGTTTAACCGCCTTTTGAACCATTCACTCAGTAACAATTTAAATGTTTAAGTTGTGAATTAAACCTGTACCGCTTTGGTCACAAGCCAACGCACTAACCACTACACAGTTTTTAACACAATCACTACTTTACTCATTTACGTTAACTATAGATTTTTATCAGCTAATCCAAATAGATTTACCCATTGACAGTTGACTTTCACAGTGCCTTTTCGAATTTTAACCTTCATTGAAACCACTGTCAGATCTGAGGCGCCGGCTTAATATTTTGTTTTACTTAACTATAACCTTTTAATATTTTTCATTATTTTACCAAACAGATTTAGACGCATATGCATATGCATATGTCATATCACATAAGTCATAAACCATTCTCTAAAAACATGGGTAGTATGACGGGTACTATTCTGCACATACTGTCGCGAACCCAAAAAAGTAAAACAAACAGAAAATGTTACGTATACGCCTTGTATCCGGCACGCGTAAATAAATTATTTATTAGGTAAACCCCATCATCATCATCGTTTAGCAATTAACTTCCCAAAAATGAATATGTATGTATGTGCGCTACAAATCATAACAAATTCACAACTGAATTAAAGTTTCTTTTGTCGCCGGCGGGCGGCGTGAATATGCATATGGCGTGTTGCTGGCTCTCTTAAATCAAAACATATGTTGTTAACTTGGATTCATATTCGATCAAATTCAAAATTCGTGCCCATACAACAAAGTTCAACTGTCTAGAACGTGCTTATGTACCAAAGCGCCACACACCACATACCACCCAATCGCGGTGTGAAAGCAGCACTACGTCATCATCGAAAAGCTATGAAATTCTCTCATTTTGTTTTTTGGGGAAATTTTTTTTTTTTTTATTTGCGACAAGAGAAACATGACGAGTATTTATAATGCGAATTTGTACGAAGTACGACAATGAAATAACGGAATAAGAACGAAAAAACACAAATAAAACAAGTGTTTTACCAAATCAAAGAAGGTACATATTATATACAAGAAGAAACACATGCTCTGTCTACCCCCTCTCTTCCTCCCTTTAAGAGTACATAAGAGAAGTTCCAAGTTCACATTATTGTTCGTTCGTTAAGTGTTTCGCGTTGATTAGGCGCCAATATACAGCACATCGCGAAGCGGACCTTCATTCAGTCAGTGTAAACTTTTAGCAAAGAATTATCCGTAGCAGTGCACTAAGCGCTAGACAGTACATATTCCGCATTTTTATTTCATTGACGGCGGTGTCTATTGCGGTATCGGAAGTGTGTTATCGGTTCTTGTCGTGTCGTGGTGCTCTAAAGAGAAGGTGTTTTTATTTTTAGTTACCTTCGAATTTATAAAAATTTGATTTTGTGTGAAATTTTTTTTGTCGCTTATTTTTTACGCCGCAAAATGTGTTCTTAAAAATAAATATACAAATTATCAACAACAACAAAAAATATTATTTTGAGAGTGAATAAAGTGTTGAAAAAGGATTAAAAAAATATAAAAATGGCTGCAGAGGATCAGGATCTGCTGGACGATGCTGTTAAAGTGAAATGTAAGTGGCGACTAATATTTTTTATTGCAACAAATACAGTAGAGAGACAGTACAAATGTTCCTCAACTTTTCTTCTAGCAACATAAAGAAAAAGTCCTTTAGTTCGGTGTTTCCCCTTTCCACCTACATGTGTTGTCTCTTACTTTGCTCTCTTCCTTGGATAATATTTATCATCCACCATATGGAAATGGAATCCGCCACTTGTACGAGTAGAATTTTATTTGTTCTTTGGTAGAAATCATGTACAGTTTGTTCCAAAATCCTCACCATGTCAAATTATTAGGTTATGGATGTACCTTTCGCAGTCACGTGTATCTTTCTTTGTCTGTCTCAATTCATTCAACTAAAAGTGGTCGCAAGTTTGAATCAATCTTTATTTTTTTTTTTGAGTAAAAAGAAATGGATTTAAATAGATTTAGATACAAATTGTAGATGGAAATGAATTACATTAAAAAAAAAATGACTTATTGTTAATTAGAAATCACTCATACCAGACGCTTCATGCGTTTGAATTAAATTTCTCAATTATCTAATCAAAATGTGAAATAGTACAGCACTCGTCTGGGTATAATGTTGTACGCCTTTCAATCGGGGTTGGTCATAACTAGAAATATTCAGATGATTTCGGCGGCATATTGGAGGTGGCAATAGTGAAGTTGAGTTTATATTCCATTTTACATGGCAAAACAACATAATTCTCTACACAATAACAAGTTTTTTGTTAATAGTTATAGTTGTTTACTTGCTTATTTGCTAGACAATGCAATGTGTGAAGTACCGAACCGACACTGAATTGTTAGGCACTTCAATGCGGTTGCTGGATTGTCACTGAGCTCTGACAGCACGACGATTGTTAGAGGCCATTGGGGCTGATAGATAATTATCGTGATAATTAAAATTCAAAGCGGCAGCGAAAGTGATTAGGTCGATTGTGATGAGAAACATCCACTTGAGGGGTGAATTATATTTTATAAAATGACTCACAAATCGCGGAGGTGGATAAACAAAAGTATTTTGATTTGAAAAATCAATATCGTACTGAAATAATTACTTTACGATTACGGAAATTGTATTTTATTTTGATATTTATTATTTCGTTGATATCATTGAAATGCATTTTATTAAGATGTTTTTTCCCTTTGCGAGATCGGAAACGTGCTTGGGAACAAGTTATAATGATTGAGTAAAGCATTTTTAAAATATTCTCATTGAATTTAATATTTCCATTTAAAGGGCAATTGGTAATTTGTTGGATCCTGTTTGACGTTCTTAATGAATATGCGGTCTTTTGGATTAACTTAAATAACTATAATCAAATATTTAACAAACCCGTTTGCTCATGGGAAATAAGTATCGGTGTAAAATAGGTAGAGAAATGCGATACTAAATTAAAATGCGCTACTTAAAGTTAGAAAGATTCAACTTAATTGAGGCCCGAGTCACCTCAAAATTATATAATTCTCTCGACACTTATTTTTCAATTACTTTATGTCTCCACTAATAAAAATGTATTCTTTTCAAGTCGCCTGCTGATGATGGTATCTGGAGTCTGGAATCAAGGCTGCATTCCTGATCATCCCAAAATGCATAAAGAAATCTTGAATACAGTTTTATTCTACCTATATTATCAGGGTATTTTAATTTTGTCGAAAGTTTTGTACCTCAGCTCAGAAACAGAAATTTTTCAGATAGACACTTACTTCTACTTTAGTAATTTAACCGACTTTTTCACAAGGTCAAGAAGACACTTTAGTGATAAGGAGCATAAATGTTCACATCAACACCTAGAGCCTGAAGCCTGGATTAAGTAGAGGGCATTCTCCGATGTGGCTTCGCCTTTTCTTCACAGATAATCGGAGCAAGGAAGCCAAGCATATTGAGATGCTTTGCAGTGGTAGTGAACATTTCGCAGACTTCCTACAAACTTCTTTGGTGTGTCTGCAACTTGAACAGTATCTAACGAAGATAAAAGCCCGTCATTGTCAAATTTCACCTTAACCCTTGCAGGTTTTTTAAACCATCCGTTAAAATGTGATTGCATCCTTCCCAAATTACTAAGGACTAAGATCGTTGTCAAAGCCTTTTTTTGCTTGGTCGACTTTGAAAATTTTACGCAGATTCATCAAAGCATCTATAGCAGAACCTTATATATATATAGGGAAGGCGAGTTAGAATTAAGTAAAAATGCATGAAAGTTTACTCGAAAAAACGGTTGCATAAATTTCATTGTAGTGTAAATCCAAAGGACTCTTTAGAGCACTTCCAGAATTCCTAGAACCACTGGATAAAAATGTTATATTCCTTACAACAACAAAAAAGACTACCTTTAATATGCAAGCAAAACTCTGTTTTTGATAATAAGTTTCCTAAAATCAGAAACCAACTTTTAACGTTAAGGGATTAACTCAATCGTTAGGCTTATATTTCTTAAAAATAAACATTAGTCGTAAACGACATATACAGAACCTAAAGCCTAGCTTTCCCAATCATTATATGCGCGAAGATATTTTTTTCCAACACGAATGTAATGGAATACCAATACATTTTAATGCAAATTCTGGATGGCAATTTTATTTTTATCTTATATTTTATCTTAGAGGTGGACAGCGAATTAAGACTTTTACGGTGGCATGAGTCGAATTTGAACCACTTAGTAGTTAAACTGAGCCACTGCACCCTTATTATTCTAATTGTATAGTAAACATCCTTCACAGCTCTTTGATCAAGTATCACCTGCTATCTTTTATATTTTGGGTCATATATCAAGCGTTCTTCAAAAGCTCCATGCGTAAGGCTTTTTTATATTTCTCAAGCTACGTATTTATATAGTTAAAAATTAAACAGAGATAAGATATTAGTATAGAACGTGTTCAACACATGATGTTGTGGAATATGTACTCTAAGCATACGTAAACATATGTATTGTCGCGAAATTCCAAAAAATAAACACAAATGAAATGAACTCAGACGTGAAAAGATAATTATGAATTTTAGTTGGCATGTCATATATTAATTAAGCACACAATTACAAGCACGTGCTTAGACATAGTTTAAACAAAATGCGTATCTGTTTGCTCAACTCACTTTATGGCTTATATTATCGATAAGCTGATACTACACTTATTATTATCTTTAATCACTAACATCATCCTTATAATATTATATACATACAAAACACACTTTAGTTCCGTATTATAGATATCTTTTGCAATACTCACATCTAGCTTATCTTGCAAGGATACCCTCGTAAACACTAATTATGTTTTAATTCTGACTAGAGACAATCAAACGTAATAAATAAGTATTTATAGTAAATACCACCAAGCCCCTCTTATCTTTTAGCAGTCGTAAATCGTCATAAATATATTTACCCTATAGTATATTTTAATTCAACAATTTGATTCATCTTAAATTTTTTAAAACATAGTCCACATTCTCTGGACGCAATTACAAATAACTGCTATATAGCAACTCAATCGATACATCCGCTTAGAAACAGTCGATAGTTTAAGTAACAAATAACTTGTGGTATTTCATGACGTCGAGCACATGATAAAGGTGACAACTTGGTACATATACTGAAACATACTCCTTACTTCTTCATCTGGTTTAAAAAGTAGAGAGAACATTGTTCCTTTATACATGTGGAATCAAAAATTACTTAATATTAATCTAATTGTGTCGGCTTCGCTGACCTAATCTAATCTAACATATGACGACTGTCTTTACGAGCAGCTGAAATAAATATTGCCAGCCTGTAAAAAATCGTTGAAATTAATTCGCGGCCCATGAGCAGTTTTTTTTACTGCACAACTTGTATAGTTTTATTCAAAACTCGTCAAAGCAAATGAAACCAAATATCTTATGAATAATTTTTCTGTCGAAGCCACCAGGGATATCTTCATTTTAAAAAAGAGTCCTAACTAACACTTCAGTTTCGATAATGTTCAATAGAATATAATGTTGCTTTAAGTTTCGAAAGAATCCTATTAAACCTTATCGATGCTCTTTTATCTTTAAAGGCTCAACAAATATTGCTACTACCACTTTTATAGCTAAATAATCAAAGCTCACCCAAAACAACCTTGGGCGGCTGTTCATTTTTACTTTGGGCGATTATTCAATCTGAAATTTTGTGCAATTGTTCCTAAAAAAAAAATCACCCAAAAGTAATAAATGAATATTTGCCCAAAATTGAGTTTTGGACAATTAATCATATTTATAAGACTATAAATTTGGACCAAAATTTGCAGCTTTGAATTGCATGAATGCATAAACAATGGCACATGTTGCAACCCTCTGCTTGTCTTCACTGTAATATTTGGAGAAGGCGCGAGTTAGGATGTATGCAAACCAAAAATTATAACCAAAAAATGTTTGGATATACCCAAGCTCGTACATACTCCAAATCTAACAGTCTAAATCTCCCACATATTCCGTTTCCTATGCATTGTGGACTAACATACTTAGAACTAATTTCAAAATTACTGTGTGTTGCCAAACGCGACCTCCGTATTTGCCAGCCCCTTGCAGAAAGAAAGTTGAAAACCCCGCGACTGTTCATTTTCAGGCCATTCCGTCTTGACAACAGATCCAAATTTTTGGGCGCCTTTTGGGTAAATGTTCATAATCTTTTGGGCGATTGTAACTTTGGAGATTATTCGCACAGCCAATTTTTATTTGAATAATGCCAGTATTCCCCATCGCTAAGCGCAATAATGTTCGTTTATCCTACTTGGCATTGTGTTTTTTAATGCCTAAAATTCATTTTTAAAAAAGACTACGTTAGTAATATTATGCAAGCGAAAAAGAAGTCTTCAATAGAGTTTCAATTGATGGCTCTTGACAGTTTTATTCGGGTAAACTTGAGAAACTTCAATAATAATGTTTAATCGAAGCAAATGAAAACTACAACTTCTTCTTTCGATAACTACCGCCACGAAGGTATAAATTCAATTAATATTTAAAGCTTCTTATTATTCGTCCGAAAGGCTTAAATTAAGTTGTATTTTAACTCAACTCAAACCTTTGAATGAACATTTACAAATCACCTAAAATGGCTTTCTAAATTTTGCACGAACACAATAGCTATATTTCTTAATACTTAATACTTAATACTATTGTATCATACTAACAAAGCTGCCATTATTTGAGTCTCAAATTTAAATAACCTCCTATGAGTATGCAACACATTTTGTTATAAACTTTCAGTAACTCAGTCATAATACTTCTCGGAGTGCATTCCGCATCCACTAACACTGCCATATTTACTCTCTGTTTATATTTTATTTTACTAAGAGCTTATCTGAGGCAGATAAACAGATTCTAACAGTAGCTTTATGGCTACAAATTACTGTAGTAATAAAAATCCACATCGTAGACGGGTAAAATTATGCTAAAATTATGTTAATAGAAACATAATCATATTTTTTTGTATGTGGGGTCTTTTTTTTTCTAGATAGTTAATTAGTCTTTTTTTAGTGACTGATGCCAAGTTATCGGCAAAATAGCGTCATTTCGACAATTTGCATTTTTCGGTAATCTTACTCGTTTTGACATTCACGTGTATCAGAGTTAAAGTATTTGGACGAATCAATACAACCGGTTTTAATAAACACACACTTCTCGAAATCATATTGGTAGTGTGGAAAGTTTTTATTAAGGAAAGTCAGTACGATTGTGATAGTACAGCTATAGCTAGAAAAAGACAAATCAATATTATTTCAGTCGTAGATGCAATGCTGGAAAATTGTTTGAACATTGAATTTTCTTTTATTAGCGCATCAAGCAATTTGTCATCGATTGCTCTGGACGCTGAATTGGTGTCAAACAATTCGCAATGGTGCAGACAAATTAACGTTAATGAAGACAGATACGTTTTATTTGCATTGACAAGCTTAATGTCCAAAACAGTTTGACAATGTGCAGAATTTCGCTTGCAGTGGAAATAGAACACACACATTTAATCGGAAGGGAACACATGTAAATTCTGCATGCGTTGCAGTACTGCAAGTTGTCTCTATTTCGAAATCCACTGCAAACCGACAATGATAAATAAATTTTAAATATTTGGCGCCACTGAATTCTTAAGTTAATTTATAATCTCTTTCATTTTATAAGAACAACGACAGCGGCTGAAGGCCAAAGAATGACGTTAAGGTAAATGAATGACAAAATCCACTGCATTGAAGTCAAACAAAAGTGCTGCTCGTGTGTCTTGATTGCAGTACTGCGCGCTTCACTACATTAAAAACTTCTGCACATGTGTTTTGAGTATAAGGAAAGCAGATCTAAAAGCGACTCACACTGCGAAGCTTTAAAAGCCTTCTTAGGAAAGCAAGCCATAATGCGAATGGCGCACATTTGTAAAAATTGGAGTTTACCTTCGTTCATTTTTCCTTGGCTGTTAACGAACAGCACAACAAAGCACGTTTTGATATTATACTTTTTATTTATAAAATTACGTTGACTTTATAAAAATAAGGTTCATTCACTGATCAAAATCCGATCAAAAACATCTAGCTACATTTATTCGTAAAGCAAAAAATTGGTTTTTCTATTTTAGTAATATTTCTAGTATATTTCATACCAAATTTAAGGTTTAAAAAGTACCTATAGACGCTTTCCAGTTTCTGCCGATGGTGGCATATTACCCTGTTCCAATGCTGATTTGAAGAAAATTCCTAAAAAGTTTATAGTGTTCTAAAAACACATTCTGCCCTATAAGTAATAAATTTTGTTAATGGAGTACAGTATATTGCGCCGATTAATTAACAAATCTTTTAAGCGTACTTAATTATTCATGAGTTCTAAATCAAAATACCCAATGCAATATTACATACAAATTGGTAAAACCATTTTTGCATTGAGGAAACATGGTGGACTAGAAAATAAATGCATTAACGCAAAAAGCAAAAAATCACTACAAGGTGAATAAATCTCAAACGACAAAATTTTTGCGAACGATCAATTTTTTGCTGACTATTTGCAAATCATCACACTATCAAACACTCAAATAGAAAGCGGCCATGGGTAAGCTGAGTGAAGTAGAGCGTTGATAAAAAACATTTTTTTTACTTTTAAATTATTCTGATTCGCATCTTCTTTTAAATACTTAAATAAAAGTTCGGTTGAGTCGAAAGGCATATACTATTGATAATGTTTAGCTTACAGTTGGCATTTTTCGAGCGAGTACTCGATTTTCGTATCTAAATATTAAATTGTTGGTCACTTCTGTAGAATATTTTTAAAAAATTTAAGTGTATGTTGAGATAAACATTTTTAGAAAAAGAAAATAGCCCAGCCCTAATCTCTACAACTTTACCAGTTTAATTTTATTAAAATGAAATATGTCCAACATAACTTTTAATAAATAAAATACAGAACACCCTGTCTTGTATATGCGAGCTGGCAGAGCAATGACCTTTATTGAGGTTTGAATTTTATTCAAGCTGCATTTAGCATTCAAATGACAGTTCACAATATAAAAAGAAAAGCTCGAAGAATTTTTAGCTTTTTATCGACGTTTGTGCGTTGAATTATGAGAGGACTAAGGAGTGAATTGTTGGTTTTAAGCAACTTTCAAATAGACGCATTTTTTATTTAGTGAATTGAAAAAAAAATAATTTTTTCATGTGTGCCATTTCGAAATGAATAAAAGAAACTTCGACTTTTTAAAAATACATATTTTCTATGGTTGGATGATGCCTTTATTCGAGGGCCTATTTAATCCTGATATTGTGTTTAATTTGATTCAAGTGAACCCAAGCTTCCAAAACTTACGAACCTAATTTATGTTGTTTAGTATTCATTGCTAGATTTCATTTCAGTTTGTTTTCACCAATTTTAAATTGAATTTGTAACACGCAGGTCTTTTTATATCGGAAATCCACTAGTCTTTACCACACACACAAAGAAGTGGACTATTTATTGAGACTTTCATGTTAGTGATTCAGTAAGGAGCATAATGTTGATTCATGTTGCATGGAAAAACTGCTGCTGACAAATCAGACACACTTTATAAAATTATTCGCGAACAGGTGTCGCGAGCCATCCTATTGTTCAACTTGTTCATGAGCGCTTAACTCTCGGATGATATTAATTGAATTTAAGCGTCCACTAAACCAAACACAAACTATGCACACTCTTCTCCTTTTTTCGGTCATTTCGTTTCCAATTTTCCAACACGTTCATCCCGATTATCCACCACTTTACCAAAACAATTTATCTGTCAGCGTTTTTTCTTACTCAACCAATGTGTACCTAACTCGTTCAAACCATTCGGCAAAATGTATTCAGCATACAAAAAGAGGTCGCACATTATAGGGACCAACTCATTCAAATAAGTTATGAACGAGGAGCGTTTTGAAATGAGAAATGTGTACCCGATAGAGCCATTTGGTCCTTTGTCTCTGGGCCACCTGGAAATAGGCGATAATTCTTAATTTTCTTCATTCAAAAAGAAATTCTACAAAACACATAAATGCATTTACATTGCCTCTTATAGAGCCTTATTCTGGTAATTTAATTTACGTTAAGCGTTTGTTTTTATAAAACGTTTAACATGCTGTATAGATGCTACAAACGTTTAATTAAATAAGTCTTTGTTTATATGTGAGGTTTAACTTAAAAATGTCATGTTCACTTTCTCATACAAGCGATTTGCATCATTGATCATTCGTGTCGTCGACAATCAGACAAGTTAAGTTACATGCGAATTTTTTGCGAGCGTATTAGCAGTTTTAACTAAGGTTTATAGGTAATTATTTGTTCGAAAATCATGGCTCAACTCTATTAGGTAAACTTTATTTGACGGAAAATCTTAAATTGAACAGTTTGACATATCAACGAGCACATTTTGATTTTCTGGTCTTCTGGTTTTTATAAGGAACTGGTAGTGAAATTAATTATGTACCCTTTCTTTTAGTTAATGAAATTTAACGCCCCAATAGTTTTTTCTTCGCAATGCTGATGTGTATTTCATTACATTGCATTGAGTTTTGTTTTTAGTGGAGAGGTGTGAAGGTAATATTTTTACTACGTATGAGTAGTTTATGAGTATAAAACCATGGGAGTAATTTTGTAATTTGATAACAATTTTTTTTTAACTTCTATGTACTTTGCACCTAAATCGCAATAGAAAATTTATTGAACGACATCATTTTTAAGGCACGCGTCGCCAGTGAATCGCGAATTACAATTGTGTGGGTTTAAAAACCGCAATGTTACCAAGAAGTCACTTGCTGAATGAAAACCAGAGTTTAGTGTCAATTGGGGATAAAATGATAAAGTACAAGCAGTAACCACCACATTTTATAATATCAAACTTTGAGAAGTAATATCTTTAAGGAATATTACCACCTACGCAAGTTGGTAACTTGGTTTGATGGTAGATTTTCAGATTTGATAATTTAGTTTCAACATACTCTAACCCTTTCGGGACGCAATTCAGGTGATGAAGTTATAGACATTTTTCATTTTAGAATTAGTTAAGGAGCTTTTCATTAGTGTAATTCATATAAAAAAAGAAGACATTTTGTATGGGCGTGTCCGGAGGGCGTTGGTACATATGTGTACCATTCGGGTTGTTCCGTGGTACAATTAAGTACCATTCGGCTTGTATAACACAAAATACAATACAGTCGTAGTTTAGGCAACGAAAACATAAACTTTATTCTTTTTCTAAAAGTAAGATAACAAAAACATAAATACTGTTGATTATTTTACATAAGATAATATTGTACATAAATATATTTAGGAAGTGTGATATGGTGCAAAACAATGTTTACATAATGGAATTTCGCATTCCTTGCATATTGTTTTGGTGCGCGTTTTTTTTTTAGACTTCGCACAATTTACGCAACGGCGTCGGGAAGTGCCCTCGATTGGCAAATGTCGAGACCCTACTCCTCTCACTGGCTGACGACCTCGATGATTCGATCTCCGTACAGCTGTTTTTTCGAGTCCTTGAGCAACCAAGCCCTCTGATAAATTTACCAAAAACGTTTTGAATGGCAATTTTTGTCGATTCATTTCAGAGTGAATGACCCATGCGTTCACTGCTGCCATCATTATCAGCCTGTAAAAAATCTTCTTCCACCATTTATCTGACTTTCGGTCGTATTCATAGAGGCCGCTCATTTGGTCTGCCAGATCAACGCCGCCCATTATTTCTCGATAAAACTTAATCATTTGCGGGCAAGGAACTTGAATTTTTTCACCGGTCTTCAAGGTTTTTGTAACGACTTCCATGTTATTGCTATGGCAGTTTCTTAGCACTAGAACCTCTTTGGTATCTTGCCATTTCACGCATAAAAGTCCACCTGAGGATCCTTTGAACTCAGCTTCTCCCCTCTGCAATTTTCTTCCAAATTTGGGAACGTTTTTGCGATTGGACATTATAGTTCCCACCGATGGATATCCAATAGATTCCAATAATTTGACTGATGTGAAGAAACGGTCGAAACATAGGTTTACATCTATCTCTTTTATCGTGCTAGCCAATTTATTAACGACTCTTTCGCCCAAAGTTCCTTCAAGTGCCTCTAATTCTTTTCCGCTGTAAATGTTGAAATCATACGTGTACCCAGTTAGGGCATCACATCGAAGCCACATTTTGATTCCACGTTTTACAGGCTTTAGAGGCATGTACTGTTTGAGGTTACTGCGCCCTTTGAATTTGGTCATTGACTCGTCGATGCTCTGATAAACACTATCTTGTCTGCAGTTTTGAAACGTTTTTTTTCAAGCATTCAACCAGATCGTTCAAGTAGTACGTCTTACAACAGTCAGCTGGCTTTTCGGGTGGGGAGAAATACATTTTTGATGTAACCATAAGGAACCGATCGCGAGTTATTGCATTTTTCACTGCTTGGTTTCCCAGCGATGAATGTGATGACCAATAATCCTTTAGGCTTGGCACCCGATTGTAGCACATTGTGAACATACAACCAATGATTACTTCTATTTCATCCGCGTTAGTTGGATCCATAGTCTTGCAGCGTTTATTTTATGATGATCTGCGATGAATATCCAAGCGTTCGTTCGTGCACTGTGCAATATATATATAGACAGATCTTGGCCAAAGTTTGTGGAAAATTTGAACGATTGAGGACGATCGGTGAATGGTCTGTGATATATTGCAAGGTCGTGAAGGAAAAACTGTTTTTTTGGAACAAATACACCGGTGACCGTAGTCCAAATTATATTTTCAGCTTGTGTATCACCTGTAGAACCGGCTTCACGAAGATTGTTATTACCAATTTCAGCAACAGTCATCTCTTCATCTGAATCTGCTCCAGAGCTTGAGTCCTGGTCGTCTTCTGTTTCGGATTCATCACTTGGATCTGTCCATTGGAAACTGGTCCATTGAAATCTAAGAACGAAAGAAAAATGACGAGCGGTACTTATAAGTACCAACATACAGGACGAATGGTACACTATTGTACCATCCACGTTTATTTGTTGATTATTATTCCATTTTGATCCAAATCACTTACCTTTTATAATATTATCACACTTTATAAATTTATGATGTATGTATTCACTGTTTTTTCCGAAAATATATATTTTTTATACACTAAACTACAAAAAAAGAACACAAGCTCGAAATTCTGAGTTCACGTGCGAGTAAAAACTTTGGAATAAAATAATTTACAGTTACTGAATTGTCATAAATACGGTTATATTTTATTCTCAAAATACTCACGGACGAGTAGGTACAAATTTGGTATGAATATGGGAGCTGTGTGAAATTTTAGGGATGTTTGAACTTTAGATGGTACACATGTGTACCGTGCGTCTCGAAAGGGCTAAAGCAACTGAGCAATAGGCGTGTTTCTTGCTTCACAGTAGCAACAAATTTTTTTTATTAACCACATTACACAAACAATTTCAAAAACTTTGTAAAATTAACAAAGTATGGAAATTGGGTGACACTTGGTAAGAAATGTACATCATTCTAACGTCCAGGCGGCGCTGAAATCTGATTATTTTTTGAGTAATTTGTTATGTTGGGGTACCAATGGAATTGTTTATGAGTACGCATTTTTTCAATTCCGAGTATATATGAATTGCTTTTCTCAGATTGATTAAAAAATTGAATTTAATAAGTAAATAACTAAAATACAAGTTATTGAATTCGAAATAATGCTGATTTTAATTGTTAAAATGGATTTTTTTATTTATTACTTAAATTGATTATAAAAGCAACAAAACATTTTTTTATACATTTTGCTGATGTTTTCTTACGAATTTATCAAAATACAAAAATTTTGTGTTAAAAATTTTCGTTGAGTCGCTTTTCATCTTTCTTCTGCCTAGGCTGCAACACACGCTTTCATATGTTTTAATTATGGTGGAGCTAAATCGTAATTTAGGACAATTTAAGCAGTTGATAGCTTTTTTGATCAATTTTCAGTACGAAGATCCTCAACAATGTCAGTGTTAGAATAATGACAAACTCCTGACTATCCATTTTACCAGATAACACCTTTTTACCAAAATTAAAAAAAAAACCGGTTCCGCATTTAAACGTCATTGTTTTTTATCATACCAATCATTTTGACTTGTATGGTAGAGGAAAACGTATTGCTATATGCCAAATTTTCTATTTTTGAACATATCCCATTCAACATGACAACAGATCCTGAATTCATAAATCAAAAAATTAGGTTGTTCAAAAAGAGTGTGGTATATGTGGTATGATATCTGTTTAACCAACTTCTAAAGAACAAAAATGTGTAGAATATCGTGTTTTTTTTTTGTTCAGAAATACTTTCAAGGATACTGTGAAGAAAAAAACACGCCTAATGGCCACGCATGCTTTTTTGCAGTGAATAATTGTAAAGATGGAAGAGTGAGATCAGAGATAAAACAGTCTTACCACGCAAATTAACATTACCGACCACAAAATACGTTTCACGTATTTTTTCATATTTGTAGTAGTGCTGTCCTTTCCTTCCAGTAGACTTCTTAGTATTGTGCATCCCACTCATCCTGCGTGTTAGACTTGTGTGGCCATGAAAGCCAGCCTTAATGTAAAATTAAGATAATTGCATTCCCTCGTCACACATTTTCATTTCTGGCTTTTCACTGCTAGTCAAACCAAGGCTTTATGTTAAATGTGTGTCTTAAGCGTTCTTATATTTACACATCTTTTCTCAAGATAATCAAACACACATTGGAATTACTCTTTCTATTTTGTCAATTGTATTCTTCCAAAAACATGTCACTCGGAAGTGTTTTCAATGATGCGTATTTTCTAGTAGTTTCGAGAACGAGAAAGCGAGAAAAATATCTCAAATATACCTTATAATAGCCGCCTGCCTGATAGTTGTTTTGTTGGCTTACCCTTAGCAGGCGCATGATCATAGAACCCCTGCGAAAAGGGGTTTTAAAATGTGGGTAAATTAATTGTTGATTAAGATTCGACCATATTGAAACATAATAATCGTATATATTAATTTTGGTATATTTTTATTTTTTTTCGCGTGCCAACAGTGACTATATTCATCCACATGGTAATTCGCATTTTATTATAAATAATAAATTTAAATTTATTAGGATTATTGGCCTTGATACGTTTGTTTCTAGTTTGATAGCTTTCTTATAGAAATTCATACCTTAAAACTTGTCATACTTGTCTATGTTGTATATTCTTCTTTTATGGCTTCTATTGAGTCATATGTCCTCCCCTATTGTTCTATTATTCAACTTAGTTGCTTAGTACCTATAGAAAGAAAAACATAAGTTTGTCAATATGAAATACTTTTACCAAATATGTAGCCAAGCGACCTCCCCAATCAACAAAATACAGATCTATATCTGTGATCTAATTAAGTGCGACAAACAAAATCACCTCGAAGCTATTATGGAATTTTTTTTATTCGTCACTGTATCTGCGCAAAATCATACATTATAGATTCATTGCACAAATTCGCTATAAATAATCCCATTGAAGAGCAATTGAAAGACAACATTATCCAACCGAACTTTTATCACCCTCGGCTATTAGTCCAGCGCTGACAGCATTGTCATTACTTTTCTTATGGAATAGCAACCACTTTAAAAATGTTGCTTATGCAAAGTACGTTTTTTTCTTTATCTCGTGGCTAGGAGCCTAGTAACCCGAAACAAATAAAATCCGATGAGGTTTGTTGTGTTGAGCATCTATGCGACTTGTAGCGCTAGCTTAACTCCCTTCTTTGACTTACTTAACCAGTCTAGCGAGTTATACTATACGGACGCACGCTTGTATCAAGCAAGTGACTTACTTCAGATTAGCTAGCCAAAGTGCGTTTAGTCAGAAAGGAGCTGTTGATCTCAACTGTTTATAATCGGATACATAATATCTTCTAGTAAGCCGGTTGAACAGTAATATTACGAAAATCTTTCAGCCATGAACGGTGTCAAGGATGTTGGTGTTGGCGGTATGTGCATTTTTGTGTATCTTTGTTCTAAAGTGTTTGATATTTAGATTGCATAGTTTAAGTGAAAGTGAGTTGAATTCGTTCACTGAATAGCTTTCGATCGAAATCCAAACACCATCGTTATGAAGTGTACCGATAATTTTAAGTTTGAGTGAGTTAGTCTCCGTTATGAATGTTAATGTTATGGTCATGTAATGATGCTGATGCTTGACTGAAGCATGCAAACTGTAGGTGCTTCAAGAACACATTAATTGAAGAATAGCATAAACAAACAAAATTGTGCAATTGTTTTGGAAATATCTAGATTGTGTTCTTATTTGTTAGGTATTGTTCAGAATTAAATTACATGCATGTTTTAGAATCTATGACCTTAATTCAATTCATTTAATTAAAAAAAAAGGAAAAATAATTGTTAGTTTTTTTAGTGGGTGTTTTCTGTTAACTTTGTGTCCGGTGGATATCTTAAAATATTATAACATTGCAAATTTCATTAAAATAAAGAAACCAAAATAGATCAAATATTTTGAATCACGTTTTAAGGACGAAGAAAATACTTCTTCAATTCTGGAAGCTAAATCCTGTTCCTGATAGCTAAAGTTTAACACCCAAAGAAATAATTGTTTGAATCTCGTCTAACAACTCGTAACACGTTGAATTGGAAATGGAGCTCAATACCAAGGTGTAGCAATTATATATGGAAAGCTTCAGTCTGCAGAGTAGAACACATAGTTTGGGACGCAATAACAGACGAATTTCTTGCAAACACCATTTGCTGGCTAATTTTTCTCCCCAATAATTATGCCATTTTGTTCCATCTTATTCAAAATAAAAAATTTTTTTTAGTGATCAACAAAATTTGATTTACAAAATGTTCGATTAAATTTGTTGGCACGCTAAATTATTTCGATGGCAAAATCTCTCAGCCCAACCGTACATGCAAGTTGTCTTTTTAACTTTCTTGTATAAATTAGTATACTAAAGAGAAAGCTATTGCGGTCGTGCGGAAACTTCGAACTCAAACTGAGTATGAGGAATGATATTACGACTATAGAGAAGTCCAAAAGAGTAGGTCCGCCAATGCCGTCCGTCGGTCTGTCTGTCTGTCTGTCTGTCCGGGTGAAACGGTACGACGGATTTGCTTCAAAGTTCGTATGTAAAGTTCTTGGGGTTACATCTCGGGGCATCTTATTATTTTTTGCTTTATCTTTTTAAATAACGGTACCTGCCATACAAATTTTTTTCGAAAGTGGTTCCAAAGATTTCGGTCTTTTTTTGTACTAAAGATGTTTACGATAGGGTCAAAAATTCTGCATACTCAGTTTTTGGAAAAAAAATTTATTAACGGTAATTTACAAAACGGGCAATATCTCGAAAACTAAAAAAGGGAACTTCAAACAAATTTACAGTTTTTTTTTATACTATAAACTCGCAAAAATCTGCATACTTAGATTTCTTAAATAATTTTTTTTCATGTAACGATTTTCTTCAATTTAAATTAAATTCGTTTTCTCAAAAACAGCTCTAACGAATTTGAAAATTTTTTATATTTCGAACAATTATGTTAAAAGTGTCTAATCTGCGAAATGACATCAAAAACGTAGGTGGCGTTTTTGAAAAAATAAATTTTTTTAAAACCTAAAAAGGGAGTTATATAAATTTCTCACCATTAATTTTCGATTAATTTTGCGACTCAAAAACGCATCTCATGTACCGAGAAAGTTTCGTATGATGCAGTCGTGCACTTTATTTAAATTGGCTATACACTAACACTTTTTTTAAAAAAAAAAAAGTCTGGAAAAATGCAAAGTACAAGATCTGGATAACTTTTTGCCTATAAATTATTTAATTAAGAAGCTGCAAAATGCAACAAGACGTACACGCGGCTGCCACGCACTGTTGCACATTTGGGGGCTTGCATTGATATGCTTAAATGTTATTAAAAGCCTATCTGGATGTTACAATTTTACCCCTCTAGTAGGCTTTTAAGACAAGTGCTCTCGAAAACATACTAAGATTTGAAGATTTTAATTTTAGCGTGCCAAAACTTACTTTTGGATAGGTGCATGATACGATTTGTTGTTAACTACATGGGTCTGCGGTTTAATTGGATATCTAGCCACTGCCAGTTGTAGACCTGGACCTAAGGGGCCAGTTATAGCTATCATTGAAATCCATCATGGAACGTTTTGTTTTCGTAATTAAACTTTTCTTTAAATCTGTTTTTATTATTTCACTGACAGAAATCGATTTCAATGAACAGCTGATATTCGTTTCAACAATTTGGCACACAATCGTTCCACTGATGATTTCGATTCTCAGCTGTCAGTTTTACTTTCAATGATCAACTCTAACCTTAAAACCTATACCAGTGGCCTTCCACTGACAGACATTTTTCAATGATTGCTATAACCGACTTGTCAAAAAAATGAATCAACTATTCCACTGATTTGTTCCAATGATGCATTTAAATGATAGCTATATCTGGACCCTAAGCCAATAAGCTAGTCCAATTGGTTTGGGCTGTGGTTGGACGAGGCAATGCCGTTTTCTACTGCTTTGTCTCCCCAGTTTAGAGTCGAAGATTTTTCGGGCTTGGGCGCTTATATTGATATTCATTGCAAGGTTTCCTTTTTATCCCCTCAGTTCGAGTCTTGTTTTACCCCTCTAGTAGGCTTTTAAGACAAGTGCTCTCGAAAACATACTAAGATTTGAAGATTTTAATTTTAGCGTGCCAAAACTTACTTTTGGATAGGTGCATGATACGATTTGTTGTTAACTACATGGGTCTGCGGTTTAATTGGATATCTAGCCACTGCCAGTTGTAGACCTGGACCTAAGGGGCCAGTTATAGCTATCATTGAAATCCATCATGGAACGTTTTGTTTTCGTAATTAAACTTTTCTTTAAATCTGTTTTTATTATTTCACTGACAGAAATCGATTTCAATGAACAGCTGATATTCGTTTCAACAATTTGGCACACAATCGTTCCACTGATGATTTCGATTCTCAGCTGTCAGTTTTACTTTCAATGATCAACTCTAACCTTAAAACCTATACCAGTGGCCTTCCACTGACAGACATTTTTCAATGATTGCTATAACCGACTTGTCAAAAAAATGAATCAACTATTCCACTGATTTGTTCCAATGATGCATTTAAATGATAGCTATATCTGGACCCTAAGCCAATAAGCTAGTCCAATTGGTTTGGGCTGTGGTTGGACGAGGCAATGCCGTTTTCTACTGCTTTGTCTCCCCAGTTTAGAGTCGAAGATTTTTCGGGCTTGGGCGCTTATATTGATATTCATTGCAAGGTTTCCTTTTTATCCCCTCAGTTCGAGTCTTGTTTCACTGCCTTGTCGCAACAGATATTTGTTTGGATTTAATCCGATGAAAAAATTGGCTTACAATTAGACATCAAATAGGTCGTGGAATAAGACATTTGTGATATATTTTTAAAGGGCTACGAAGATCCGGTGGATTTGTAGCTTAAATAAAAAAATCATTATTAATCCCCAAAGGAATGGAATTATACTTCCCAAAAAGTGTAAAACCAAACCCCTGACAGAAATAGGAAATAATGGCAAAATAGTATAGCACTGCAATGTTCTCACTATTTATTAACTTTAAAAAACAAACACATCAATTGATCGAATGATGTTTTTGAAATAGAACAGAGTCATCGCTTATTTATGCGAGTTTTAGTCTAAAATCGGATACGTAGCTACTACGCAAATATATTTTTTTGCGTACATTCGAAATCAACTATTTAATTTTTCTTGCGATACCCAATTTTCAAAAGAATACCTCCAAAACGTAGGCATATTTATCACGTCTAAATAATGTACTCATATTTCAAGAGCCACATGTCAAAGTGTCTTTAAAGATATAATTTTTTATTCTATTTTTACTTCAAATATTTACTATTGATTTTCATGGACAAAGATTTAGAAAAAATAAACAAAATTTTCTTTGCGTAATTGTAAAACGTAATTTCTATCACAAATTGGATTTAATTCATTTTCCGCATCACCTAAATTTATTGAAAATTTCAAGGTCAAAAAAAGTCCGCAACCAAAA
Organism: Ferdinandea cuprea; assembly: GCA_963576555.1. NCBI lineage: Eukaryota > Metazoa > Arthropoda > Insecta > Diptera > Syrphidae > Ferdinandea > Ferdinandea cuprea. The sequence continues at coordinate 137,125,330 of OY754958.1, forward strand.
GCAAATTTTTTTTTTTTTTTTTGTATAGAGGTGCGTGACAAAAATTAAAGCATTTACCTGACGACAACGCTGCGCGTTGCAACAAATTTAAATTGCTAGTTCTTTCGCATTTCGCAACTAACTATAAATGTAGATAATGAATATTAAAAGAAGCAACATCCAACATGCTGCTGAAATGAGATAATGCATAGCGCCCCTAAAACTAGGCAACAAACATGTTTGGATTTTAATTGATACCTAAAATAATGATGTGGGCTATTAGGGGCACAATGGTTTAGTAAAGTGACCAGCATACTTTAAAATTCTCTTAAATGAATTAAATTTTGCTAAAACAATTTCATTGCTTATACAAGCACTATAATAAATTAAGTGATGCTATCAATAGATCAACGTTTTATTACACTTTGTGCATCATGGAAGTTATTGTATTATTGTTTCGCGTTCAGAATTGAATTGAATAATCATGCAAATTGATTGATTCAATTAAACTAATTGAAGCTGATAAAGGACGCAAGGTGGAGTTATTCCTCATGGAAAGTAGCAATGAAAACCCTCTATGCAAAACGACCAATCCCTAATGATAATTATATACCTACATGAACTAGACCTGTAGGTTATATCATTGAGTTGAAAGTAAAATTAAGAAATAGATGAAGTCTTTTGAATTCAACTGCACTGTATATGAAACACTTAATGCTAAACCATTTTAAAATACAAAGAGCACTGATCTTAATTTTTATCATTTAATTAAAGTGATTGGTTAAAATGTTAAATGAAAATTAATGACAGGATATGGAATTGGTTATTATCGCTTTCAAGGTAAAATTCGAAAAATATACGAAACTTCCTCGCAATATTAGATGAGTCTTTTTTAATCGGATCTTTATTCGTAATCATCTCAGAAGATCCAGATCCAGAGTGTCTACAAGACTACCGCAGCAGTGTTTTCCAATCAGAGGTTAGACTTTTGGGGAGCCTTTGTGATTTGAATAAAACAGCGTTCGACGAAGAATCCAACGGCTCCTAGCATCTTCGAGAGCTCTCTCACCCTAACTATTAATGCCTTAGCTTTAATTGTTAGGATGAGGTGTTATGTTAAAATTTTGTGGTTGTTCATTTATGTGATCTTATATACCCATTTACTCTAGTTCAGCCTTAAGTAGCAGCTTATCGGCATAACTAGGCGATTCTTAAATAGTGAGACAGTGCGCAATAAAGACGTTTCAGACACTGTTAACAGATGTTTTTACAGAGAGAGTGGCAACTTTCAGCTCTTTGCTTTTAACATTTAATATTGATAATAATTAGCCACACTTTCTGACTGCATCCCTACATTCGTCCCCCTATTGATAAACTTCTTCCACTTCAGCCAATTTCGTCCGGCCTCCCATTTTTGACTTAGTATTTAGAAAGCTTTCCAAAAATGTTTACAAAGTCCTGTAAACCATAAAAAAAAACATAGCCGGAGTTTCTATCTTTATTGCTAACGGCGATCATTTTGACGTTGTTTTCATTAACTGCGCGATTAGGATTTAGGAAGCACGGGGTGAACAAGCAACCTAAGAGTGAGAGGCACAGAAAAATCATTATGTCTACCATAGACATTTTGGTGCCGTACGTTCTGCTCATCAAATGTCAAGATTTATATGGTATAGAGTTTACGATAAGCTAGTAACCTTGCTACACAAAATATTAACGTAGTTCCTTCAATTCAAAGAAGGCAATTTTTCTTCGCAAATAATTTTTTTAAAAAAATATATCGTACAAATGATTTGCTTGTTGGGATTTACTTTAACGTTTTACGAAAAGGTCATTGTTTTTCTTCATTTATGCAAACACGTTTATTGTGTTCATTTGTCAGAAACTTATACTTTTATGCATGAATCCTCTTCATGTACATTATGCTCTCTATCTTAAAGGAGGGAAAGGATCAGGGATGGAAAAGTCGGTACAATTGTATCGATTATACAAAAGTACAATTAAAGGTTGTTTAGCTTTTCAAATCAATTTTTTTTTTTTTTTTGATTTAGATTTAATCCTTTGTTCGATAGTTTAATACCTGTATCTAATATTCGGTATTATTTTGATATCTTGTCAATGCTTTGGCGAAGGAGTAAGTCCTTGTCAAGAAACATTGACGGCACTAAATATAAAACGGCCATGTTTTTACAGATGCAGTGTGCACACGCTCTTTAACTTTGGTTTTTGTCGAGAATATCAAGTGGCTTGTGACGCGGAATTCGGCGAAGGATTTTCAGTTACGAGTCTGCATAGGGATGTCAAGAGGTCCCAAGTATACACCGAACTGTAGAGCCTTCTAAGTACACGCACCAGCTAATTCCTTATAATTGGATCCTTATAAAATCTCGAATAAATATTAAACAACAAAATGGCATTGGAAGTAATCTGCCATTGCCCAAATTGCGCAAGCATTTCTCCTGTTTATTTTTGCTTTGTCAAGTTATCTAATCAGGGTGCTTGTTAACCCCCTTCTTTAAATATGCGCATTCACTGTATCAACAGATCTGTCTTAAGATTATCCTTTGTTGCAGGACCTTTCCCATTCCTACCTCCAACAATATCTAGCAATTTTATTAGGCTTCGCACCTATGAAGAGTAAATAAAACTTGAAATTAAAATTAGCTCTGTCTAGTCAAATAAAAAAAACAAATCTCCAGAATAAAGCAATCGCAATCTTATTGCAAATAAATAAAATGACTTACTCTTGATTTGTTTAATTTAGGAGAAACAAAAATGTTAGAGATAGAGATTAGTTGAGCGGGACGCGGGAACAGATGGGAACACAAAGCTTCTGGGAAGGGAGCAACCACCATATTAGACAAATGATTTAGAATAGGCAAATCCCCGCATATGTATTGCAATTTGCGAGTGAATATAAGAGCTATTGCCGCGGCCTTTGTGCTACAGTCGTTTGGTGTTGGTTAGAATGATTGCAACTAAGAATGAGTTAAAACTAAGTTCAAAAAATCCATAGTGAGAAGAAAATTTTAAGGATCTATTTACAATTTGCATCAGAGAAAATATTTACGAAAATGGGTAAATATTTTAATATGTATTTTTGTTTCTTGTTTAATTTTTACAGTAAGTGAATTTTGTTATGACAGGAGCCTGTATATTTTTGTTATGCATACATGAATGTCTGACATGCGCAAAAATTTATTTTTTGTTCCAAATAGATTATCGCATCGTTTGACTAACATTTTGTTATTTTTACAAAGTGTGAGTTTGTCGAAAATGCACAAATTGTATTTTTAATTTGCTTTAGATTTTATAGGGATGTTACTTTTTGGGCTTAAAAATATGGGAGTCAGACATCTGGTATTGTTACCATCATATTCTTTACCATAACTCCGTTTTCATGACAGGATTTAATTCAAATTAAAATTTTTAATTCGCTTTACCATGGTCTTCTTCGATTCGATTTGAACACAGAACATTTTTTGATCGAATTGATTCAATCCTGATTCAGCTCGATTTTCGATTTGAGGTACAACAAATGCGTGTCACTTTCATGTCATGATATAAGTACCTGGCTACACGTTCATGGGAATGGTCGTCAGAGTTAGAAAGAAAAGGGTAGTTTGCACCAATAATCCACCGAAAATCCACTTTCATGTTTAATTCTCGGCGTGGGCATGAATGTTTCGGTTCCAAACCATATTATTTTTAACAAAAATCTTCATTTGGTATTTTCTTTGGCAGAGTGAAATCTAAAAAACAGGTACCAGAAAGCTCAAAAATATTCGACTTCCAAGAGCAATAATTTTTTGTTTCAGATTTCAGCGTTCTGCCAAATTTGTTTTCATTCGAATGACGCTTTACTGTGCGTGTAACCACGACGTTAGCCAGTAATATGCAGCAATTCAAGGCTGGTTTTGAAATCAAACAAACTACAAAGTGGTTCTGACTTTAAATCCCAATTCAAAAACAATTTTTCTTATTTCCTTGAAAAGAACAGTCATTCGAGTACCAATGAGGATCACTATAATATAAGTCTATTTTGTGGTTTTTCCGTATTCTCCTCTAGCGCGCCACCGTTATGCAATACAAATTGGTAATAACTTTAATCCAGGAAGCTTCTTCGAATGCTTACATACAGGCAAACTAATTTTATGTTAACATTAGCTTGTACCTACCACTATTGTGTAATGAATGTAACAAACAAACGATTAACAAACCCATATTCCATTATTTTTGCTCCTTCCGCGTATAAAGGAATATCGGACTATATAATTGCTAAAACACAACATTCAAGCTCCAATCCTCTTTTGTAATCGTAAAGTAATCGTGTTGTTCTAAGTATTCTTCACTCTTTGTATATATTGCTGTCAAACAATGTTTTTGACGTCATCACAAACTGGGGCGCGTCTCTTATCGCTTGTGGAAATTATAATATTTATCTTTTGGATTAACCTTCATAGATATACACATACAATTTGTTCTCCTATCATTGAAACTCTTAAAATAGCTTACGGTTGTAGTTTATTTTTATCGCAACAAAATATTTCAAATATTATGCAAATTGTTAGAATGAACATAAATGACAGTTTATTGACAGATTTAATAAAATCGGTTATTCTTGTGCAATAAACAAAAATATATTTAAAGAAATATAATACCTAACCTAATTTCAATCATTGAATGCTTGAATTACACGAGCACTTTATTAAATATTGTATTACTATATAATTAAAATTATAATCAACAAATTCAATGCTAAAAACGATTTATCCCGCGAAGGGCCTGTCTCAGAAAATCGTTCACATTTTCAGACAACTTAATGTTTTCCCGTTGAATCCATTTTTGCTGGGCACCGATTAACAGAAAACACTTACAGCAATAAAAAAAAAGTCATCGCTCCCACACGTCGTTTAGACTGTTAACTCGAAACAAATGTTGGTTTTGTACAGTTTTCTAAGGCTGTATATTGTGTTTTATTATAGATGCAAAAGCATTGCCAAGTTCAAGTATCCCCTACGTCAAGTCTTGTGTAAATAAAATAAATTTAAGCACGTTACTATTATTTAAATAGATAAAACTAACTAAATAAGCTGCCAGTTAAAATGTAGGATAAAAGTAGATTAGACAAGTTCATAAACAATGGGCTGAGACATATTTTCTCAGTGTGGCCTCAAATAGTTCCTTTTGCATAGTAGCTACTTACTTACCTACGTACTTTGCGAGGCAATAATTCATTATGACATTTTAAGATGTTTCACTTTATTAGTGCGGTGTATCTACTTGGGATATTTCTAGAAATTTCCGAGATAAAAATAATATCTAAGGGGGTTAATGTTAATTCGGGTTTATGATTTTTTGTTTTTTCTCATATACGAATGGAATTTTTACAGAATATTAATGTATTGTTGTACACATAATAATAATTGATTTTGATTTTTATAAAATATGCTTGGTGTGTTACGTCTTTGATACAATTCGAATATTTAACTTAAACGCTGTAATAAAAAAAGCATTATGTCGATTTTTTTGCACACATCCTCAACTGTCAGAGTTTACTCCAACTGCTGTCTGACGGAACTAGAATTAAAAACGACAAAAACAAGAATTTTACTAGATGAACCTGAACTGCGGTAGTTTATAAACTGTAAAAGCGCTTTTAAATAATTCGTCCGCCAGCGAAAATATAGATTAACTTTTTGTGTTAAAAACGAACGAAAATAAAAATTACATTCGTTCACTTTTCACCACGCAAAATTTCGTATGTAATGAAATTAAAGACCGTCACAAGATCAAAACAGCTGCATAATTATTTTTGGCGTAGGATGGATTGTGACAACTCGTATTAAACATTGACGTTTTTAATTTTTTCACGCGATGTGGAAACCCTTCCTCCTTTTTTGATATTTTACAATCTAAATTGTTTTCCACGCAAAAGGACGCAAGTCGCCCTGGTGCATTACAAAATTTTAGAAGTAAGCAAACATCTCATTGGTTATTAAATTAATTTTAATGTAAAAGTTTTTATTTGGGACCTCGTAGAATGCTTTCCAAGTGTACCTATGCATACTTGAATTTTCAATTAAAAACGATTAGTACCAAACGATGTGGTACTCTAAATTTAAGCTCCAAAAAGTAAAAATATACACTTTTGTGTTTTATATCTCGTTCGATGGTAGGTGGCAGGTTACCTAGTCCTAATAAGAACATCTAATAAAACTCCTGTCTGGTTTTTTTTCTAATAATTGTAATTTTTGTTTTTTTATGGTCACGAAGTTTATCAATTGCTTGAAGGCCAAAAGTCAACTCGTCGACGATTGATGACTTGGATCAAAAAAGCCTCCAGGAAGCTGTTCGAAAACATGTCACTTTTGCGGATGGAGGCTTCCTTTTGTCAAAGCTCACAATAATAAACGTCAAATGTCATTGCATTTTCTGTACTTTAGTAGAAATTTAAGTTCATATTTAAATAAAATGTTATAAAAATAAAGTAATAGAACTTTTTATTTTTGTAAAAAAAATGTTGCGTGGTAAGATAATCCTTTCGTCTTTCCCTTTGTTCTATCAAAACTCTAATAAATAACACTCCCTGTAGAGATTAATTATTAATAATTTTTTTTTTCATTTTATTTCAGTACTTGTAATCAAAAATGGACAAAAACCAGAGAAAGGGCCAATTCCCTTCTCAGAGGCCTTAGAAAAGACGAGTAAGTTCAGTTAAGAAATGGTCCTCAAGCTCAAAACTTACATTTGATTTGCCTTTCAGAATTCGGAATATTCAATTACTTTCTTATTATCGTCGCTGGCTTAGTGTTGGCAAATGTCCTTCTGGAAACTGCTTCTATCGGTTTTATCCTGCCAATTTCCCATTGTGATCTCCATCTATCCAATCAGGACAAAGGCGTTCTCAGCGCCATTGGGTTCGCTGGCATCATTGTCAGTTCGCATCTATGGGGTTTTCTTGCCGATACTAAGGGCAGACGAAAGGTGATCATGCCAACACTGTTGATCACTTTCGGTGTCACTGTACTGTCATCATTTTCACACACTTTCTGGGTGCTTGTTCTTCTTAGATTCATTAATGGTTTCTTGTAAGTTGAATATTAGTATCTAATGAAGCCTGACTAATGTCTACAATTCTAGCGTTTCTGGAGGATCAGCAACAATTTACGCGTATTTGGGAGAATTTCATACTGATCGCACGAGATCTCGTGCCATGATGGGATCATCGTTTATTTTTGCCATAGGAGCTATGATCCTGCCACTGATCGCTTGGCTTGTGATCAACCAAGAGTGGGCACTGCCAATACCTGCCTTAGGCATAACATATAAACCATGGCGTCTGTTTATGATTGTTTGCGGTGTTCCTGGATTTTTGTGCGGTTTATTTTTATTATTTTTGCCAGAGAGTCCAAAGTTCCTGTTGTCTGTAGGACAAGATAAGGAAGCAATTGAGGTTTTAAGGAAAATGCACAGGTGGAATGTTGGAAATAATGATTTTGAGGTAAGACAACTAAAATAAGTCTTTTCAAAGTCATATCTTAGCATAAGATCTAATCCCAGGTTCATGGAATTATCCCCGAAGAGGATACAACCGTTCGGAAAACCCAAGAAGCCCCCGGTAGAAAATCAAACTTCGTCACTGCCTTTTTGCGCACAATGTGGGACCAAACTGTGCCACTTTTCGCAAAAAAATACCGCCGAGCAACTGTGATTATTTGTACTATTCAATTTTGGCTGTATGTCACCACTAACGGAATGTACATGTGGTTCCCTCATATAACAAATAGTATGGTTGAATTTATGACTCAAAATCCTGGAAACAGGACTCTTATTTGCGATGTTGTCTATGCCAAACATGCGTCAATTTACAATGCTGATGGAGTAAGTTTGTTGCTATTATGACACATTTTTTACACCCTGGCTAACTTTAATATTTTTCAGTCTATGCAATGCGTAGAAAAACTTGAAGATCCCACATTCATGTACTCGCTGGTTATGGAAATACTTTATGCCTTAGGATTTGCCATTATAGGGCTCATCATTAACAGAGTTGGAAAAGTTCCTATTTTATGTAAGTTAATATTTTTTTTAAATGGCGCCCAACGAATGACCTTTAATATTTCTCCCTCTTCATTAGTTGTGGTATTGGTGTTCTTTGCATCATGTGGCATTGCTTCAATTCACGTGGATAACCCCTCGATATCCGTGTACCTATATGTACTCCTATTCCTCTCTGGAGTGGGAATAAATGTTTTAGGTGCTGCAACAGTTGAACTATATCCAACACATTTAAGGTGAGTTTCTCCTCGTCCATTCGTATTTCAAGAATGAAAGGTAATTTTTTTTTTTAATTTTCTTACAGAGGAATGGCGATATGCATTTCATTGATGTTTGGTCGTCTAGGCAGTGTTGTCGGAGCAAACATAGTCGGTCTTCTACTCTCTGATCATTGTGAATCGACATTTTACATTTCGGCAACGGCGCTAATACTTTGTGGAGTACTGGCGTTCTTTATACCAAAGCAGGAAAGACAAAAGGGAGATGAAGAGGCCGCAATTGATCATTAAGGCTATAGACTGATTTTAGAATAAGTTTTATTATTTGTTTTTTTTTAGTCAATTACAATAAAGACATGTGATGTTTTTTTTGTTATTAAAGTAAAAAATGCGTTTTTATATCTTCCATCGCTGGGGGTTGCACCTGGTGCAATCTAAGCCGCTCGTGATAAGTATATTCGAACTCTGAACTGGTAATGAAGCAAAAAAAAAATTACTACCTAAAATAATGGAGAAAAACTACAAATGGCACAAATAATCTAAAAATAACCCACAATTGACAATCGCTATATATTTGCGCATTGGACAACGATAAACTTATTGAAGCGCCGACACAGAAGAGTAAGAAAGTCTCTCTCAAAGTCGCCCTCAAACGTTAGCTCTGTTGTTTTTGCCCATATAATTTTATAAAAATATGAGTTTAAATGCAAATAAAATGCACCCTTATAGGGAATTAGATGTGTTTTAACGGCCGCCCCCATGAAATGTCATTTTCCAAAGGAACCTTTTCTATTTTCGTAAATATCACCAAAAAATACATCAAATCTGTGACTTACTCGTATTCACAGATAGGAATTTTGAAAGAGGATTTGGCGGACATCATGGCGGTCTCCTGGTCTCTCCGACCGTTTCTTCGGCTTAGAAACATTGACTACTTGATCTCGCGTCACGAAACAAAAAAAAAAAAGAACTAAAATGCTTTTTAGAAATCTGGTTTTATTTCCAGAAAAAGGGAGATCATAAATAAGAAAGATATATAAGATCAGTAACAGGATAGAAAAGGAAAAGTAAAACAAAAAAAAATTAAATAACAAAATTGCTGCACATCAACTTTTCGCATCATGGAAATATTTTAGAATAAACTTAAAGGATAACGGAACACAGCGGGAAGATAATACAAGTCGAGATGTTGTGACCTAACGCCCACCTCTAGGCAGCTTATTCTCCTTATTTTTGTCGGCTGCACTTGTTGAAGTTACGGGCTTTGACAATCGGAGCACCTATTCAATGGAAACAATTAAATTTAAACAAAAACCGAATCAAATAAAATAATCACCCCTTTTGACGTGGACGGAGCCATCTTGTTGAGAGTCTTGGAGAAGTTCTGCGGCAGCTTTACCGTCTTAGTGATCTGCTTTGAAATGCCTGAAGAACTCGGCTTTTCTATGACTTTCTTGGGCGATCGCATTTCGCTCATAGTCCGACGACGCATTTGACTCGAAGAACCCGGCGCTAGGCTGGACTGCTTCGGTGTAGGTGTTGCTGCCACAAAAGAATACCTCGATTTGGATAGGCCGCTTCTTTTGATAGGCGAAGCTTCGACCATAGGAGTTGAGCAAGCATTTGGATAGCCTTTCGACGCGGTCAATTGTACATTTGGAGTGCTAGTTACGCACTTGCTTGTGTCTTCAATGGGCGAGTCCACTGTCGTAGTGATTATCATTGGAGCGACTTTCTTTACGGGAATGGTGGCCTTCATGGGACCGCTGGCCTTGAAAATCGACTCCGTTGACTGTTTGAACTTCAGCTTTTTTGCGTTTAAGCTGATGCCGGTGATTGGCATTGAAATATGTGGCTGTGGCACTTGCTGCTGTCTCTCGTGGTGCGTCTCGAGTGCCACTGACCTCCGAGGCATCTGACTTTGCTGCTTTGTGACAGTGTCCGTCAAACTGTTACTGGAGTAAATTGAGCGGCGGTGTATTTGTGAGCCTGGAGTGCTGGAAACTGCACTGGAAAAAGAATTCCTGCGAACCATCGTGCCACGCATGGGAGTTTTGCATTGAACAGGAGGCACCTCTGGGACAGTGAATTGCTTCTCTTTGTCGTGGATACTCAGTGATTGGCTGCGACGGCGTCCTTGACTCTGGGTTAACTCTGGTGAGCCATCGTTTTGAAAGTCTGTTGGGGCGATGGAAGGACGTTGCTTGGGCGGAATGGGTGTATTCATGACGACAATGTACATGGGATTAGTGGCTCCACATCCCGAGGTGTTGCCGAGGCTAGTCTGAACAACATTTAGATTTTGATTGCCCAGCAGGCGGCCTATTTGTTCGACAATGTCTGAAACTTCGGGCTGTGAGATCTCAGGAGAGTTCAGAGAGTGAGTTTTTCCCGATATGTTTTGGTCAGAAGAATTCAGGGGCGCTTCTTCATCCTGAAGCTCTGGGTTATTTACACTTCCCTCCTGGGATTTGTTTTGTTCTTGCTTTTCACGCTCCTCATTCTCCTTTAAATCAATGTCGAATGTGCCCTGCCGCACAATGGGTTGTGGGGGCGTGAGAGTATCCATCTTTCCATTATTTTCTTAAAAAGAAAACATTTGTCAATTTTTATTTCAATAAATGGATTACTTTTTACTCACCACTAGCGCTCTTGTCGTTCATCAAGTTGCTAAGACTCTCCAGCAAGTTGTTAGCCTCGTCCTTTTTCTTTTTATTTGCGCAGTCCTTGATCACTTGCTTCAGGTTGTCGATTAGAGCGCCGATCTCGTGGTTGTTGTTGCGCTCCACTTTATGTTGAAGAACCTTCTCTTTGAGCGATTCCAAGTCTGGAGAGTTCTTGCAAATCACAGGCGCTCTTGTATGCTTCTCTGGCTCCGCTGCATCCTCATCCCATTGCATGGGTTTTTCAGTAACGATTGGCGAGGCAATTTCCTGAAGAATAGGAATTCTCATCAACTCCAGGTCGCTGTCAATGTCCGTTTCGGAATCAATCCAATTTGGTTTGATTGCCATGAGGTCGTCGCACGAATCATCGAATGATTTGGGCGAATCGAATACACATCGCGACGAAAAGTGATCAGCAAGGTTTTCCGCTTCCGTAAACACCGATGATAACGGACTGCTGTTGTCATCGTCGAAAGCTCGTCTATTTAATGGAGAATTTGTCGTGGAATTGGACAAACTTAGCTTTAGGAGTCGTTTACGCGCATCCACCGCTTTTTGTGACCGCACCCTGCCCGAACTATCAGAGTTGTCTGGTGCCGCTGCCGACCACTCTGGCGTTGAATTTCCTGGCGACTGACTTACATCAAAGGAACTGCTCGAGCCGACAAACCCCTTGTTCATTAAACTCTGCGTTCGGCTGTCCTCCGATAGACTGGATATAGTGTTCTCCGTGATGAACGCTTTGTTTATTGTTTTAGAGCTGTCATTTCGTGAAGTAAAGGCACTATCATCGCCCGGTGAGAATGGAGCCGAACCAATGCTGGACAATGAACTGATTGGTTCCCTAAATCTAGAAGAAGGCACCTGAAGTTTGCTAAACTCTGGAACCGGTGTATTGTCTCCGTCTACCTTAATACTGTCATCACTAAGCCAAAGCAAATTACCGGTACGTACCTCAGCCTGACTAGCTGCGGCATCAGAATCGGTAGGATGTGCTTGGTACGAAGCCTCTCGGGAAAGTAACTCGAAAGGATCGTCTGGACGGGTGGCTTGTTTCTGTATGCAGTCGAATGGATTATTGTCCAGACTTTCACGACCATCGCCGTGGGCGATGAGGGGCAATAACGCGATCGTTGGTGTGCAAATATTCATATTGGACGGAAAAGCATCGATTAGAGGTGAGGAAGGATCCTCTTCGGCGCTTAGATCAATGAGATTTGCCACTGGATTCGTCTCATTTGACATTATTTTAACTTGACAGACAGCACAGTGAGAAACAAAAACATTCACTTGATTTAGAATATATAAAAAATTGTGGAAAATTTGCAAACTTTTAACTACTTTCCGCGAATTTTCGGATTCTACCTATTTGAAATTTTTTTTTGTATTCAAACCGAAATCAGCTGTCACTTTTGATGCGGTTTTTGTTTGCGATGAAACTGTTATTCAGCGAATGTGCTGAGTTGCAGTTTTCGATGGGATGTTTTCTAAATGTAGTAGTTGAAAGGGGTTACCAAATGTAGTTGGAACAAGCATAAAATTGCCGAAACTGAACGACATCGTTCCGACGTATTGTCTCTTTAGCATCTAAAAAACAATATAGATAGAGACAAGAGTGTCAAAGCGATACGTTTCAAGGCTATTATTTTCAAACCTGACGAATAAAAGCGAAGCGAATGAAAAATATCAACAGTCTTATGTCAGTGAGTTTGTTTATTGTTTCTGACTCCCTAAAATTCCTTTAAACGTAAAAATATTATAAATAGACTTAAACAACGTTGTGCAAAATGTAGATAGGTGTCTGATTTAGGATGTTTTCGATAGTACACTACCAGAAGCAATTTTCTTTTAAACCAAATATAAAAAAGAATATTTATGATATTTCTAAATTGTGTGACGACAATAAGGACTGTAAAAGCCATTAGTGAAACTGTGGTAAGGGATTTGTTCTTTTATCTGCAAGAAGCTAACTGACATCTGACCAAAGTGCTTCCCACCGGGTCAGTACGAAATGCAGTGAATTTCGACACATGAACTGTCAATTCAATATTTCTCACCTATCCAAATAAATCTCTATATAATTTGTTTTACCTTCTGACTGCAAATTTCTCTTCAGGGTCCAGAAACTTACGTAATCGGGTACCGATTTTTGTTTTCTTGTTTTTTCGGCCTCATAGAACTCGTATCTACAGTGTCCTGTACAAATTGTGAATATAAACTTATAAATTAACATTTTATTTATTTATTATTATTATTATTATTATTATTATTAACATATAAAGAATCAAATACCAAAAGTTTGCATTTGCAAGCTTTACTACTTCAAATATTTTTTTTTAACTTTCCTGCAAAAAAAAGTGTAAACTGGAGATTTTTTACGTTTTTTCGCCAAATCCTTCGCAGGCACAATGGTTGGAGAAGCTCGGCATCGGGTCCTGTATGAGCCGTTTAAAAACTCATATTTTTTTTAGTATAAATTAAGCCGCAGTAAAATAAAAACGATCGGTTGTCTCTATCTATTTCTTCAGACATGATAGAAAGCAAAACGTCTGAATGATGTCGTCCTATTGTGTCCATTTTATGCGATTAGAGCCCCATTTTATTTTCTAAAACAATGCAAGTTTTTACTTATATTTACATGAAATGACATTTTTATATTTTCATCATAAAACAATTTGAAAATATATTTTTAGTACATCAAGTACAATTTGCTAAATTTTCCAAAACCGAATCTTCTACTGTCACCTGCTGTCATTCGCTAATGTTGTCATCAGTGGTCAGTGAAATTGCAATAGAAATTTTTGTTTAACATTTCGATTAGAGTTTTTGCATTGCGAAATTTTCGTATTATCGATCATGGCGAACTTTATGCAAGACAGTGTAGTGAAATTCGCTTGCTCCTGTGGTATTCTTAATCCAATAATGAAGCTGTATTTCTGCAGGCATTGCCTAAAGTTGAGGTGTGGCTTCTGTGTCTGCCACGAAGTGAGTAATCCTCCTACGATCCATAAACGGAACAAAACCTTTGATGTCTTCTCTAGGTGGATTCGCATTTCTGTTCAAATTGCTTGGAAAATATCCCTTCATCCGAAGCAAGGCGCATGAAGAATCGGTGTACGAGCTGCTTTAATTGTCCCTGCTGCCAGCATACCCTGTCAGCCAGGGCAACTACCGTTGTAGTTCCAAGGTTTGTTCTGAAGGGTTAATATTTTCTGCAAAATCAGGTAAAATTTTCTATCATTTAGGAAACCAGACGAACCACCAAAAGAGGGTGAAGGTGAGCCGAAAGTAATCACCAAGAAGATGTACTATTTATCGTGCCTAGCATGTCGATGGACTTCACGGGATGTTGGCATTCCCGATCAAACTGTAGCAACTGGTGCCTGGCCAGACAACGAGTACGCTCATCAAACGAGATGTGATGCTCTTCTGGAGTACTTTCAATCTGTAGTGCTCCAAGAGAAGCAAGAGAAACAGGAATATAATCGTAGGAGGACACCCAAAGCGCACAAATTTCCTACTTTGACTGTAAGTGTTGGCATCGCTACTAAATTTCTTGACACCGTTTTGTTCATTTTGAAGGATCGTACTGGTTTAACAGTGGCAATTATTCGTCGTCAAATGGGATGGCCCGACAAGAATCCTCAAAAGGCAAAGCCTATTCAAATAAGTCCCTCGGCGGCTACTGAAGATGTTGGCGAGCTTAATCCATCGATTTTCACTCAGAAAATCAACATCAAGAACAGTAAGTTGTGATTATAAAACCCATTAACATCTGCAACTGCAAACAAATTTTTTTTTCAGTCACAACAATTCAGCAGCGTCACGGTCAACCATCCGATCAGCCGTTCAGCGTGAACAAACTATATCCGCAACGCAAGTGTTTGTGGATCAAACGTTCGTTGCGCTGCCGTCAGTGCGAGCACAACGTTATCAAGCCGGAATACCATCCTGGGTCGATCAAGTACCGCATTCAGTTGTTCGCCAACTATCACGTCCCCGATGTTCTCCTCGTGCGTTGTGAGAAACCTATTAAAGCAGGCATTGCCTGCCAACTGGTTCTCAAGCTGACCAATCCAACGATGCACGACATGACCATCACCATCATGGAGCTTCCAACAGAAGAAGAGGAACTTCGAATGATCGAGTTGATGCGCAAGAACTTCGAACAGCAGGTTGCTGTGACTGCGGCTACCTCAACTCCAGGAATAAATACTAGTCTATCCAGACAGACTTCCCTCACCGAGGAGCCGCGATGCATTAAAAGTCCCACCAACGCTCAGTTGGAAATGTTGGATTCCTCGTTCGTCTTGAACCAGCGAGACGATTCCACTGAATTCGATGAGGAAGTTACGGTCCAACGAGAGGAACCAAAGTGAGTACTTTGCAAACCCATAAAACAGATAGTAAAGCATTTATTTATTTTAATAGATTCATCATCTGGAGGAAGTCAAATAAAGTCTCCATCAAATTGAACTTTACTCCCGATGCAGATCTAAAGGCGGGTGATGATGTCACTCTAGGGTTCCTTATGCAGTATACTTACGTGAACACTGTCACTAACACTCCGGAGAAGAAGGAGCCCCAAAAGCATGCTCTGTCTTCAAAGGTCTTTGTCAAAGTTGGACAAATTGAAAATGAAGCTTAGAAGAGGGCGGCGGGAGCAAACAATTTATATTTATTAATTTTCTGATTTTGTACTCTCCCATTTCGCGCTCTTACTTAATGTTTATTCTATTCGAAGAAGAAAGTGAAATAAATCGCAAATAACATGGAATGGAGCTTCGTATATTAGCGCCATCCTCAGGCACTGTTACGTTACATTAAACAACAACTTTGTTTGAAATCGATCTTTTATTTGTTGAGGGGCCTTAATATATAGTTACTTGGGAAGGGGCTTATGAGCAGTTTGAAGTCAGTTAGTCATTTTCTTGCGTCCAAAGGCGTACTGCTGGAGATTGATCCTTAAAATTGCATTATGAATGTTCGAAACCGATGTAAGAGATGTCAAAATTTAAAATAATCGATGAAGTTTATTGACGAAGTGATCAGAGTCTAGGCAAGCTATCAGACATCTTTTTCAATTCACTCTGGGGCTGAACTAATATTTGACGTGATATAGAATGTTTGCTTCTTTGCCAATAAATTATGGATGTTATCTAGTTCACACGTTTTGTAAATAAAGAAAGCAACGATTAGGGTAGAATACAAGCTCTTCGAAGCGAATGAATAATAGATGTATGGCTTAGCAGATTTTTTGCATCTAAGCGAGCTCATGTTAAGAAAGTTATTGGGTAAGTAGAGAATCCAGGTTGAACCAATGAAGAGTCAAGTTCGTCGCCCACGTTGTTTTTTCTATTAAAAAGTTTTGTATTAACGGCGCATTCCCCAAATCATACACCAAGTATGAGTGGAAGAAAGTATATCCGATGTTTGGACCACCACCAAAACTTGAATATAGGGAACACGTAATTTTTGGTCGGTATAAAGTGGTTAGTGCAGTTTAGAAGACTTAAAAAGTAAATAAGTAGACCTAAAGTCCGTTTCAAAGAATAAGCCATCGCGGATAGCAGAGCGTAAACTAACCGTAATAAGAAGCAGTGTGGTGTTTTGGACCGCGAAGAGACTACGGCTCGGGAGCTCAATATGTTTTGTTAAATCGATAGAGCTTCAGGTATTTTATTTATTTTTTTCTCTTTAATTTTCAAGGTTAGGTTAGGTAAAGCGGTTGTCCTGGCAGAGTGAAGACTGACTCAGACAGTCGTGGTGTAGCCGAAAATTTAACACGTCGTACTGGGTATATCTAGGTTTGATGAGAGAAGAGTGAGTGACAGCACAATAGTGCTCTTTAAATCTTCGAAGGGGAGCGAAGTGAGTTCGAAAGGAGTTCTCTCGAATTCCTTTGATCTCCTAAAAATCTTCGCGGCATTTGCAGAGAAAGTGTGTGGGGGTTTCATCCTCTTTAACGTCTCTGCAGTTTCTAAAGTCATGGGCGCCTAAAAGGCAATGGCTAGTGATTAACCACAGAAAGATCTTCGATTGCTGCTTGTCTACAAAGAAATGATAGTTTTACAATCTCTCTGGTTTCATGGTGTCTATAAGCTGCTTATCTGATAATCAAAAAGTTTAAAGTAATCATTCCAATTCAATAGATGGAATAAAGAAGTCAATATTGTTTTCTATGAGACCACTTATAAGACTCTCTGGGTAACCTTAGGGCGCAACCAAACCACTAAGTCTTGATTTCTACTGCGGTTAAAACTTGGGAAAACGACAAATGAGGCAACGACAAGACTTAGTCAAATTAAATGGTTAAAGGTTTATTCTGATCATATCCCAGCAAAAAACACCTTCCACCCTGAAAAATATTGAGGTTAGATTTTTTTTTTAATCGTAGCTACAGCATGGGGAGCATTTATGTTGCTTCAAAGTAGGAGGTTGCGTTGGCATCTAATTGCCTGCAAAAAGTTTGAAGACACCCGTAGTAGTTTTCCGTAGATAACCTGATCGATCATGTAGCAGAAACGGGTTTCGAACTGTACAGTCAACTCATTGCAATATATGTACCTACGAACGTTGTTTACAGAAGAAATAGTCAATGACACTTAATAATTATTTCATCAATCCAATAAGGTAGCCTGGACTCTACTGTAAACCACCTTAAATGGACACTGTACAGAAACATGTACAAAAGAAAGGTGCATAATATTTAATATATTTCTTAGTTTTGTACAACTTAAATCTTCGCCGTATTGACCACTACGTCAATAAAGTTTTAAGTTGAAAGGCAGCACTCCATTCAATATTTTTGCTATCAGCAAACTGACGCCATTTCTTTAATAGGCCAACGATAAAAAAGTAGCCATCTACCACTATTATACAATATACATTTGCCTGCACTAACGAGGTGATATCAAACCTAGAAGCCAGCTTTTTCTTTTTACGGTCAAACCTATTCCAAGTAAAGAAAATATGACTTTAAAGTTATAAGCCCTCAATCCAGATCATAAGGAATTTTTTTATCAACATCACTGCGAACCAATGATCGAAAATCATAACTAGAAAAGCAACCAACAGTTGCATTTTATTTGCAAATAGACAACCGATTGTCCATCAAATTAAACTTCCAAATTTGCTTTGCAATCAGCCAACTTCCGCAGTCTTTCTGTTTTTACATATCGTAACGATTTTGTTAGAACAACGCCTTCCCTTTAAAAACAAATCCACAATTCTAATTCGCGAAATGAAACCACCGAGATTCTTATTTACGGTTTTTGTGTTTATATCAATAAAAAATCAAATTTGTCGTCAAGACTGTCAAAAGCATATACCCAACAGCCAGGGCGCAAAAGTAATCCAGCATAAAATCTACAAACGGCGACCGCGACGACCACCCTTCCTGCGTGTAGAATCTGATGGGATTGGAGTGCAATCTTCAATGCGGCCAATCTTCATCGATGAACGAGCCAAAGCACGGAGTGCTGACTGTGCACCAGGTCCTGGAGTCTTGGTCTTGTTGCCACCAGTGGCACGGAGCTTGATGTGCAGGGCAGTGATGCCGAGAGTTTTGCACTTCTCAGCAACATCCTTTGAAAAACAAAAAAAAAAAAACAAAATGGTTACAACTAGTTCAACCAGTTTTAAACATTTAAAATTGAACATACCTGAGCGGCCAACATAGCGGCGTAGGGTGAAGCCTCATCACGATCAGCCTTCACTTTCATGCCACCAGTGACACGGGCGATGGTTTCACGACCGGACAAATCAGTAACATGTACGAAAGTATCGTTGAAACTGGCATAGATGTGAGCGACACCGAATACAAGCTCACCATCGCGCACTTGTGGTCCTAGGGAAACCTGGACTTCTTCTTTTTGAACTTTGTTCTTCCTTGGTGGCATTTTAAATGAGTTCTGCAATAGATAGAAGGGAATACACTTTAGTCAAACAAATTTGTTGTTGGGCACAATTGAGTTGATGAAGAGGGAAAACTTTAATTCATAAACATCGATCGGAAAACATGTAAAATCGATATGCGAATTTTAAGATTTCATTGAAACACATATGTAACTTTCAATTGGCACAAATATTTTATGAAAAAAATTTCGGATTATTAAAATAAATTGAAAATTATTAAGACCTTTTGAAAAACACAGTCCAATCGTACGAACCGGATATACGGGAAAGAAAGTACAGCAGTTTGTGGTTGTCAGAACTGTCAAATAACTGCTGGAATGTTTCAATTTAATGTTTTCTGCATGAAAATTTCAAGCGGAATGATGGAGAAGTGAAACACGTTAGGCTGGTGCTACATCGGTTATGCTCCATCAGTAAAAATAAGATGTGCAAAGAGCTGTTCTGATGCGGTTGGCCAAAATGATTAACGTTCATTTACAATTTTCTTTTTATCTAATAATTTTCTTTTTTATTTAATAAAACTCACTTTAATACCTCTAAGCGATTGCATACTTTTACAGTGTTCCATAAATCCTTATTTATAAACCATTATACAGGGCTTTTGTCAAATACTGGGAAACACAAATCGGTGTTTATTTAAAAAATACATAAAATTAATTCTGTTAAAATTTTATTTTAATAAGCTTTTGTTATTAATATATGTTAGAATAAATCAATCGAATTGGGAATGAAAAATATATAATTTGTTATTTTATTGTGTTTGGTGGAAACACAAATAAGTATAGTTAACACCTTCTTACCAAAACACACTTATTTAGGCTGCTCTTTATGATTGGCTGAAACATTTTGGGAAACCAATAGCTAATGAAATTCATACTTGGCAAATACTGTACTCGGCAAGAGTCAGAAAAAAAGTTCATAGGGATTAGATGTGTTTGTAGCAATTTACTAATAATCTTAAGCTATCACATCGGGGTAAAAAGCCTTTTAAATTATAGGTTGCTAAATCATTCTTATGCAAAGCAGTATATCGAAAAACTGGAGCCTGGGGCCTAAACTTTAAATTATATATTATTTTGAATAATTTACGACCGATGCGTTCTAAAAAAAAATTTAAAAAAATAGTACACTTGCTACATTGTATACGTACCCTTAACTTATATTGAAAAATAGTATACGCTTTCTTATACGTTAAAAGTAAGAAACGTTCACTTTGGGACTGTTGTAATTTATAAATTGTGTAATTTTTGAAAGAAGAGATTTTGTTTGACGTTATCTCTTCTATGCTTTTTTGCTTATTTGTTTGACATGTAACATAAAACTCTGTTTCCTGTTTTTCAGAACTAACTAGATTTCTTTAAGTGTTACAAAAAAAAATATTCCGTAATCCTTGGCTTCTTTAAATTGAAACGGCTTTCTTTGAAGTAACAATCTTTTTGTTTTTTAACACAACATATGTCGTTCATCCTTCAATTTGTGCCTCAAAAACTTTAACATTTATTTTCGGTTGCGTTTAACGTATGACTATAACTGCGATCCAATTTTGTTAGTATGATTGAATAACCAATCAATTGAAAACATAAACCCTCGCATTCCTTCACCAGCCCATTTCCACCTTGTTCAACTGTACACCACTCAAGACCAAAACATTTCTCTCATAGCCCTGCGAACACAGTCCTCCAATTCATCAGCTGCTCTGGCGCATCTTCAAATTTTCTAATTTCGCTTTCATTTCCCAGCCCATTCCCAAGAAAAAATTCCAAATCATTCTTTTCACCCCAGAATAAAAAAATAACGAAACGAACAAAGGGAAAATGCCCAAAAGTTTCCATTCTCAAATCATTCTCGCATTGTGTCGCCATATTTGTTGTTATCTTCTTCGACGGGGAGTTATAAGACATAAATTAGAACGTGAAAGACATTAAAAATTCCCTAAAATCGAGTTAAAAGAATATCCACATATTTAGTTTTCGTTTCGATCATAGTTTTCGGCGTTTGCGCGAAGTAAAACTTGAAAAATTAACCCATCGAAACTGAACAAAGTAGTAATTCAGCTCTCCTGTCTTATCCCCCCAAGAAGAAAGAAAGAAGAAAAACTCGTCAAAGACAATCTCTGGGAAAAGACCCCCCGAAATCCGAGTGGTAATCATCTTGTGCGAGAACTTTTTATTATTTTCATTTACCGTCCAACAACCAAAGTGTTAGCGATCAGAGAGAAAATTGTGAAAATGCCCATACAAAGCCTCGGCCCGAGCACAAATCTTTGTGTTGCCCTTCTCGCTGGCTGCAATGGTGGTGATTAAAAACAAACAAAGAAAGCAAGGACTTTAGGACTCTAAAAAAAAACCCAAAGTGAAGTGCACAGGAAAAAAAAACATTTATACCTAAATTGCATTGAGTCGCACGACGAAAAAAAACAAACGGCTGGGCGCTGTGTTGTGTTGTTTGTTTGCTGTGTGTGTATAGATTTTCTTAATTTTCCTCCTTTTTTCGTTTTCCCTTTCCCCAATCCTAACCCATCTGGAGCTATTATTGCTTGCTGCTAACTTATTCTTTGTTTTCACTCCGAAAATAAAGACCAAAAAATAACTATCCAAGCAAGTTTTTTCGCCAGCTGATCAAGTGCTTCTTGGTTCAGCTGAAGAGAAAAAAAAACGATTCCAAGAACAAAAAGAAAAACCATTTCTTGCACATATACATACATATGTTTGTACGAGCAGAAACAAATACTCGGGCGCACGCATATGAACACCAGTAAGCCAAACACACGCACACATTGGACGGACGCGAGCAGCAGCAGTGGAAACTTTTGCCTACCTACTCACCGAACTACCTCCCAAATGCGACACCATTCCGTGAAAAAGTGAAAATTCAAAGCGAGCAAAGGAAAACACCAACACCATTCCTTGGTGGTTCTTCAGAGGGGTGCAGACTGTGCAGAGTCCTTTGTCTTCAGCGCGCGTGGTGTAACAGCGGTGGTGTTGGATCACAATCGGTTTACACGAAAAGGATTTCGTGTATTTTTTTTGTTGGTTGTTGTTCCCCATACTCCCTCCCGTATTTTCCCTCGGTTTGTGTTCTCCACCGTCTTCGCTGGCTGAAGAATTTATCAAGACTTTTGTAATCATTTTGCTATAAAGCTGGCGAACGGTATAGGCAACGGCAGTGGGGGAGGCGGTCATCCGAACCCCGCTGTTGCAGGTGGCGGCAATGGTCACGGAGCTGCCGATGCACGTGCGGGCGGAGCTGCCGGTGGTAGCGGTGCACACGGGGCGGGAGGTCATCAGCATAGGGTCAACAACCACAACAACAACCAGGCCAATGACCAGCAGGCCGGTGTTGTTGGCGATTGGAACCAGGAGGACATCGATCGTTTTAGCTTCGATGATTCGGATCGCTTCGAGGAAGATTCACTGTGCAGCTGGAGTTCGGAACCAGAGTCGGTGTGCAACAATTGGCGCGGTTGGAAGAGACCATTCACGAATAACACCAACGGCGGATGGGGTTCCACCGTCTTCACGCAGGCAGGCTACTCGAAGAGGCCAAACGAAAGCGATGGTGAGTAAAAAAAATGGATGTTTTTTTGTTTTGTTAAAATGTAACGGGTCGTATCTGTAAAATCGCCAACAAAAGTAATATGTACTTCTTTTTCGGGTGGTCTTTGTTTTTATAATCATTAAATTGATTTAACTTCCATTGGTTCCTTTGTTTAATGTGAAGTACATGTATTTTCGAAGTTTTCAAGACATGGAAAGGGAGAACATTTTTTGGGGCAGCAATCAATCATAATGGGCGCATTTTGGGTGCCTTTTACCGTCTGCAGCTCGGCCACTGATTGGTTGTTATGCATGCTAAATTTGGCAGTTTTTTTGACATTGAACGTAGGTAATAGACTTTGGTAAGAAATTTTGCATGCAGGCAAAGATAAATTTTGAAATGTGAAAAACATATCAGTGGAAACTGCATGCAGTGGTTGTGCTATTTTGTTTTTTCGTTTTGTTGGGTAAGTGTATAGTACTGGCCATTTGAAATTTAAAACGGTATTAACCTTAGAAAAGAACATAGTCGACTGCTCTCATAATATTAAAAGAGAGAATAGAGTAGTGGCTGTTGCAAACATAAAATCCCAGAAAGTCCAGACTGTGCTATCTCAAAAAATCGAACCTCGGACTGCTGTGGAATAACTGCATAAGTGGAATGTTTTCAACTGCATTTCCTGATGCCTTGCCCTCCTTTGCCCTCAAACACGGGAGCCATATTAAAGTTGACAGTTTCTTTTGGATAATACTAAGCCCACATTTTTTTGGATGTGGCGACGTCGTTTCACCCGTCATTGGTTGTTTTGAGTGCCGTCGCTTAAAATCTGAACTTGATCGTTTACAATTGCCTGGAATGTCGCTGTACTCAGGAACTCAACGAAGGGAGATTTCCAGCTCAGATCTTAGCCTGACTGTTTTTCCATCTTTCAGCCTCATAGATAATCTACGAGCTGCTTCCCGTATAGCCATGACTTCATCCTAAAATATACTACACTTATTCAGATGTTGTAAGGCAACATCGAGTTTGAAATTGTAGGAAGGTTATCATTTCTATTATTCTGATCCTTAAGCCGTTTGAAAAGTTTTAAATTTTCAATTAGGTATAATATGATTTATTTTAAATACAATTACAAAAAGTCAAGTCAAGTTGCCCGTGCTATTTCTTTGCTAAGATTCAAGATTCTTGATCTGTAAGTGAGTTGCTTTTTTTGATAATTGTAGGGACCTGTAATAGCCTAATGTCAACGTTGCTAGGAAACTTGAGAGATAACTTTTGTCCCCCCTGATATGCTTTTTTCTAACAGAGTACTAGGTATTTCGATTTGAAAGTTAAAATTAGTCAAAAGTTCTTTCTGAATCAAATTTGAATTGAAACTACTTCCGAAACATCAGATACATCGAATTTCAACTGGCCACGGTTTAGAGAGGAGCTTGCCAACTCTGTCAAAGTTCCACTCAAACTTAGATCAAGACAGGGAGTGGGGAGGTCTGCTCATGATCTGAACAACGTCCTCACCCGCTGCTTTGAACTTTCGTGCCCTGTTTCTAAACCCCCCGCAGAAAATCGGTACCCTGGTGGAACTCCGAACTGCAGTGTCTTCGTAAAGAAACTAGGAAGCTGCTAAATCGGTCTTTAAAAAACCAACTTAGTGGAAGACTGGAATCTT
This sequence comes from Ferdinandea cuprea, assembly GCA_963576555.1. Taxonomy (NCBI): domain Eukaryota; kingdom Metazoa; phylum Arthropoda; class Insecta; order Diptera; family Syrphidae; genus Ferdinandea; species Ferdinandea cuprea. The sequence continues at coordinate 137,149,377 of OY754958.1, forward strand.
TATCGATCGAAGCAAAAAGTTTTTAAAAGACTTATTCCCAAGTCCAAAAATGACTCCTATAAAAAGTTTTGTGAAGAGGTCGAATCTCTAAGTGCAACTAGTAGTCTTGTTAAAGTCCTCCAAAGGAACAGACCAAGTAAACTGGATGCAATCCTTAAACCTGATGGCACGTACACTGAGACAAAGGCGGATACTTTCAGTCTTCTACTTGAGACTCACTTTCCGGTAAATCAGGTTACTACGTGTTCTTCAGCCCTTCAAACGACTGTGGCTACATTTGAACCGACTAATACCACGCGGCACAGCTGGTATTTTGCATCGGGAGTGGTGACTGATGATGCTATCAAATATGCCATTGCATCTTTTGAGAGTTTCAAGTCACCTGGAATTTATCCAGTTTTGCTGAAACAAGGTTTAAGTCAGGTTTTGCCAATGTTGAAAAGAATTTTCACCGCGAGCTTGGCCTTGGCCTATATACCTTCCCCATGGCGAATGGTTAAAGTGGTTTTCATACCAAAAATTGGTAAGTTTGACTACACTCTAGCCAAAAGCTTTAGACACATAAGTCTGTCTTCTTTCTTACTGAAAAGTTTGGAAAGACTGGTTGAGCTGCATGTGCGCAAAGTTGCTCTTCGATCACATCCTCTCTCTGAGATGCCACATGCCTATCAGCGCGGAAAATCCTGCGCGACTGCGCTTCAAAACCTTGTTGGTTGGATTGATAGTGCTCTTGACCGGAAGGAGTACGCTTTGGGCATTTTCGTCGATACTGAGGGTGCTTTCGATAATGCGACCTTTGACAGTATGTGTAACTCAGCCAGACAGCATGGTGTAGATGAAACTTTGGTGTTGTGGATTCAAGCAATGCTAATGTACAGGACGTTGGTAGCGGATGCAGATCAAGTGCGTCATAACAGGGGTAAATAGGGGCTGCCCTCAAGGTGGTGTTCTGTCTCCCCTCATATGGTGTATGGTAGTAGACTCTCTGCTTACGGCTCTCAATTTTCCTGGAAACTACACTTTAGCTTATTCGGATTATGTCGCCGTTCTTTCTGTCGGTTCAAATCTAGGGGCTCTCAAGCGCAGAGATCCCTGGATTTGATCGATGTCTGGTGCACTAGTAATGGGCTTAAAACCACGGTTGTTCCCTTTACGAGAAGGAGAATCGTCACTGGTCTGTCCCATCTCGTGCTTAAAGGTGTCACCATCCCTATATCCGAAGAAGTCAAATATCTGGGTGTAATTCTTGATAAAAAACTTCTGTGGTCCAAACATGTCGAATCGAAAACCGATAAAGCGCTGTCGACTTTCTGGCAGTGTATAGGCGTTTTTGGTAAGACATGGGGCTTTACTCCGAAACAGGTCCTTTGGATCTATATGGCCATGATTAGACCGCTACTCTCATACGCATCAGTTCTTTGGTGGAACAGGCTTTCGCGAAAACGTGTTACTGCTTCTTTTGCCAAACTCCAAAGAACGGCTTGTCTCGGCTGCACAGGGGCCTTTCTTAGCACCCCGGGCTCTGCTCTAGATGCTTTGATGAATCTTCCTCCCCTTGATTTATATATCATGGGGTGTACGCTAAAAATCATCTTTCGCTTAAAGATAGATGGCTTTTGGTACCATGCGCACTGGAATTTTGAAGAACTTGCTCGAGAATTATCCTTTGACCCCTGTCTTATGGATATGCCGTCTGATGCAATGACACCAGAAATCCTTCTGCGAAAAAACTACCACGTCAACTTTCCACAGGTAACGGAATGGCTTCGGTCAGACTCTGAACCATGGATTGAATGCTATCGTATTTTCACGGATGGCTCCAAAACCGGGCAGGGGTCTGGTGCTGGAGTCTTTGTGGAATGCGATGATATACGACTTTACTACCCCTTGGGTAAACATGCATCTATTTTCCAAGCGGAGATTTTTGCCATCGAATGATATTTCTATGAAAAGAAAAAAATTTAAACATTTAAAAAGATCATAACACCATATTAGTTTGAACAGCATTAGCGGAAAACTTTACACCGTGGAGAGGTCAACATCTACTCCGTAAATGAGTAAATTAGTAGCAACATTCGAGTTGCACCAAATTGTTCAGGACCGGCACACTGCAATGGAAGATTTTGCGCAAAGATATCTTCTTACAACCTTACAAGATCCAGCTTGTGCAAGAACTAAAACCGCGAGACCATGCAATGCGTCGGGCCGAAAATGAGATTGATATCGATTTTGATTTTCATCGCAAAATTTTGTTCTGTGATGAGGCTCATTTTGGGTTGAATGGCTACGTCAACTAGCAAAATTGCCGCATTTGGAGAGACCCTTGAAACGCCATTACATCCACAAAAACTGACTGTTTGGTGTGCTTTATGGGCTGGTGTAGTCATTATGCCATACTTCTTCCGAAATGATGCTGGAGAGTCGGTTACCGTTAATGGAGACCGGTATAGATAACCGACTATTTTGTTTCCGAATTGGATGGCATGAATGTGGATGAGATGTGGTTCCAACAAGACGGCGCTACATGCCACACATCGAACGTCACAATCGATTTATTGAAGGAAATATTCGATGAGCGCATAATTTCGCGGAATGGACTGTCAATTGGCGATTTTCTTTTGTTTTATTTCAATTCGAAGTTCTATACTTCTAAAAAAAACAGACTGTACGTTAATTTAAGAAAACCTATTAAATTTAAACGTATGTCCTTTTTTAACAAAAAATTATTTCCATGAACACAGACATAAGAGCGTTATATCAGCATTGATTCCGATTCAACGCAGTTTAATCTGCCTGTGTATAACTTAGTGCCATTATTCTTTTTCTATCGTGGCATCGCCATTTATATATGTACATATTTATGTAGCCTACCAACTTCTACCTTAATACGGCCAATGTTAAAATCCGGAATTTAAATTTATCTGGCTAAAATTGCATGTCCGTAGGCAATTATTTAATTATTGCTGTCTGATTCCATTACCAGCATTGTTACCCATTATCCTCGTATTGAAATATACACAATTCAAGTTGGCTTCGACATTCTGAACAGACAACACCCGAAGGAAGGTATGTCGAGATCTTCGCTGAGGTTAATAATTTGACCCAGCTTGTAAATGAGCCGACACGGATACCGGAAATTAGGGGTCAAAACGCCAACACTCTGGACTTGTTTCTTACCTCCCACCCAGATAAATACACTTCAAATGTAATATCAAGCCAGAAATGACTGCAATGCCCACATTAATCGTGTCAAATTCTCCTAAGACCAAAAGTTGAAGCAAAAAATATTACAAAGTCAAGAATATTAAAAATTCTGACTCTTCATCTATCCCGACACTCATTTGCAGTGACATTCCCGCTGTGAGCTCTTCGGATAAAGTCAATCTGCTTGCCGTTCATTTTGCAGCTAGCTCAGAGCTTCCAGATTGTGCTTTATCTCCCTCCGTACTTTAGAGCGTAGAACATTCAATGGGAAAAATTCACTTAATACACAAATCCGCTGGTCTAGATGGTATTTCCCCTATCGTTCCGAAGAGGTGTTCTTCCACGCTGGCAAAACCACTGCGTAAGCTATCTGTCATATTCTTCAGGGCTCTTTCCGAGAAGATGGAAAACAGCATTCCTCCAGCCCGCCCCAAAAAAAGGGGAATCTTCTTTTCCCTCCTCTCACCGACCAATTGCACTGACGTCCCTACTTTTTAAGGTCATGGAAACGCTGATAAACAGCGTTGCCGCTGACTTTTTGAAAAATGAATTTTTTCTTTTGAAAAATGTATCTTTATTTCAGATTGTTAAATGTATCAACTCCATCAAAACAGATAAATCAATTTTTTTAATTTTTTAGTTGATTTTTTAAGTTTGTAATTTTTTGTATGAAGGCTGACGTCTCACGACGCTTAAGATGGATAATAATTTCGAAAGGGAAACCACCATTTCAATCCAATTATTTGTTTTGAAATATAATAATGCTTGAACGTTTTAAAATATAATTCCATTCCACGTTTCACAGGGGTGTGCTGTAAGAGTCATCACACACAACACTAGGCACCGAAGCGGACCTATTGCGATCCCTGTGGAAGCGGGTAAATTTGTACTCAAACGGTAGACAAACAACCTCAACACTTTCCCTTTTAAGTCCTTTGAAGTTTTTACCATCTATTTCCTCCCAAGATTCGAAGATGAAGTGTAACCCTAAGAATTTCCTACGACGACGTGAAATTGCATTGCACTCACACAATATAACCATATCAGCCTACAGATCACCACAGAATCTGCAGAAAACAGTCTGAGTCTCTTTGCATGTTTTCGCAAGAGGCACACTCCGGATTCCTACTAATATTCTAAGCTTATACCTGCTAAGTTTTATAAACTTCCTGGAGCTCTTACATTCGAGAAATAGCCATAGGTCTCAAGACTTGACCACCTTAGGTTGGCAGTCCTTAAAGTTATTTCCCCTGATTATGCAGAGGGCATGTTGTACGTCAACAATCTCACGACGATTGAGTATCCCTCCTATTGTTGCAAGCTCATCCGCCTGTTCATTGCACTCACTGCACTCGGTTCTGATTGCATTTCCTGACTATATCAGAATTTATGCTTGTTCATTCCATTTCCTTAAGTGCGGCCTGGCTGTCGATGTAAAGAGCAATATCTCTTCCGGATATCGATTTCATCAGCATTTGCTCAGCCGCCTCGAGGACAGCCCGAATCTCTGATTGAAAGACGCTGCTTGTGCTCGGTAGCTTTATAGACACTCTTAGTTCTGGGTCTTTTGAGAAGATCCCAGCCCGTGTTTCCTCTGTTGTTTTTGAGCCATCTGTAAAAAATTGCAATTTCTTTTGATTTGTCATACCCATCGTAACAATCATCACTTTCGAAACTATAGCTTCCTTGGTGGTTGAAAGATCCGGATATTATCCGAGTCAAGTTATGGATATGACAAATCCACCAAATGACTTTTATTTAATAGTCCATATTAGAATTTTAAAATAAGTTCGTATTTATTTTTAAAATTGTAAGAGAGTTTAAAATATATGACAAAAGATTTTCGATGAAAATTTAAAAACGTATCAATTAGAAGAAAAATAGAAAAAAAAAGTATCTATGTATCAAATGTTTGCACGAAAACAAAAATGTATCCAAATTGATACACTTGTATCTTTGTGGCAACGCTGCTGATAAATCGTCAGCTTATGAAATCTTTTGAATCCCGAAAACTTATTAATGGCCGGTAATACATATTTCAAAGTCCATTCGAAATTTATTGACATACCTAACAGAATAGTGCAACCAATCTATTCACCACGGTTGTGAAAATAAGATCGTTGCGGTGAATATTTGAGAGGCATTTGAAAGTATCCGTTTTGTCCCTGAGCCTCTTTCACATATTCGATGTCGCCAAGAACGCTGCAAAATATCTAAGGTAAAAATATTTCCAATTTTGTTTTGTTTTTCCTACGCATTATCGTTTACAGACATTCACAACCAACGTGCATTAGTAACTGGACTTTTCCGCTAACTTCTAAGATTCCTTAGTGTTTATTTTTTGCCAGGATATCCGAAATTTCTTTAAAGCGCCGGTAGTTAGTATTAAAAAATAAACAATTATGCATAAGGCAAACATGTTTGTTAGTGACTCAGTCATACACATTCTAAGCTTTGTCGTATACTAAAGATTCATTTATTGCAATAGTGCTTAAATTTCAAACGCTAACGGTGGAATGAGGGATTATGCTAAAACTATGGAAAGGACCCAAAAAGTGCCGATCTTTTCCATCGGTCCATCCGTCTGTATGTCCAAAAATCGTATGGCAAAACGGATTTGCTTTTAAGTTCTTTCTTTGTCTTGCTTTTGCATTTTAAATAACGCTACCTACCATACAAATAGGTTTTCAAGCAGTTATTTTCCCAAAAATGGCTCCAAAGATTTTGATCCGTTTTTGTATTTTGCACAATTAGGTTAAAATTGTTCAAAATGAAAATCTACATCAGAATTTCTGTAGCCATTTTATTAGGAAATCGATTTCATAGAACTTCATGCTTTCGCAATATTGTTTAATGATGTTATTTAAAAACGCTTTCTGCATAAAAAAATACATGTTTTTACGAAGCCAGAATCTTTAGAATTATCTCATCTTGTGATTGGCGACAACATAAAATGAGTCGAGACATTTCTATGGGAAAAAAGTTCCCCGCTGTTTTAATGTATAAATTGCGTGTGGTAAGAAATCAATCTACCATAACACTGCATTTATTTTTAAGCGACTTGAACTTTTATAGCATATAATTCTAAGAAATTAAGTGATCTAATATCTCAATAGTTGTCATTCGGTGTCATATTAAACAATTTTACAAAAATTAGAGAAAGCTGCAATCTTTTTTTTTCTCGTTAATAAAAAAAAAACTAGAGTTACTGAGTTAAAAAAAAAAGAAATCTTTAAAAAAATCTACCAACTTAATTTTGCATGATGTATAAAATGTGTTCATTTACATTTCAGTGAACAAAAAAAAATGTTGCTTTTTGAGTTCGTTTGCACCCTTGCACAGAGTATTTAAGCACGTAGCAATTGCCAGGATACAATTAGCCCATAAACTGGTTGCAAATTCACTACATTCGGAAACAGCATGAAACACCTTTTATCCATTTAACATTAAACTTGATAGATGTCCTCCTCATTGCACCGTAATTTACATGAACCCTTTTTGTTCGTGTTCGAACAGTGTTGCGTTTCAAAAAAAAAAAAGTGTAGGTACACCGAAACATTTTATCTTTGCAATTATGAGCCATTTGTTTAGCTCCCTTTCATCAATCATAATTTTTTCGTCCGTCCTTTCCAATCGAATTTATAAGGATGCACTCCACTAAGTATGCATATACGAAGACGGGTATACAACAACACAAGCGTACGACAACGAGCAAACAATCAAGCGCAAAAAAAAAACAAAAAAAAAAAAAACTAGAATACTTTCCAACCCCAATGTCAATTGCCTTTTTACGTTTCTTCAAGAAGAAGACGAGTCAAATCCTTGGCAAGGTTCTTTGACTTTTATTCGCTTGTTCGATTTGATTGTAAACAAAGCACAAACAAAAACAACTCAGAGACCAACAACCTGAATCCGCCGCGTTTGTCCTCTCTCTTTCGGTACGAATCGTATATCATGGCAGGCACACCGCAGCAGTGCCTTATACTCGCCCTGATGTTTCTCGCAATTTTGTCGCTGTGTGCCTTTGCTTTTGTTTTGTATATTGCCTGCCTGTTTGTGCATCTTATATACCAAAAAGCCAAAGTTGATATTAACATGAAAAAAAAAGCAAATTGAAATTGTTAAAATGCAAAACCAGTTTTAAAACTCTTCAGCATGAAATAACAAACGGTCTTCTTCTTCTGCCGTGCTGCTGATGCTCATTGTTGTTTATGCTGTTTGAAATGGTGTGTACATTTCTCTAACAATGCGTACAGTGGGTCAGAGAAGTTATTTTAGTGATTGTTAAATGTTGGAGATTGGTTTTTTGTTCAAAAATTCAATACGATTGCTGAATTCGGGCTTTCAAATGTGGTTTCGTGAAAACAGGAAATCTAAATGTTTTTCACCGAAATTCCGATTCTCATTCTACGAACCGAACGTCAAAAATGTTCACATTGTAAACATTATAATTGTATTTTGTTTCACGTAAAAACGTTGATACGGTTTGAAGCTAAAAAAAAGAAACATATGAAGGACATTTACTCCTCACAGTATACAATATATATTTCACCACGATGCTTTCACTTATTGAACGGAAATCGCTTTTTATCACGAAGTGATATGATTTATTTGCTTCACTTTTTAGCAGAACTAGAATTGGCACCCTGTGAAGAGCATTTTTTTTCCAAATATTGACTTGAACAAGTTTTTGAGCGCTATTCTTACTTACTGATATTAATATGTCTTGGAGTTTTTTAAGTTATTGTCAAAAGGAGTATTGAAAGGGTCTCAGCATTTCTTTTAAAACTTTTCACTTGAGAAGTCTTCTTTCAGGGCTTGTCGTTTCAAAGAAAGTAACAAGAAATATTTCATTGTCATATTTATGCGAAACAATGAGGCTTGTCGACGCTTTTTGAAGGTTAAATTGGGGAACTCCAAGGGTATGAGAGACACAAAGATTGGTACTTTCATTCTTCTCAAACTGATCCGAAACCACCTGTGAACTAAATGGGGATCCAAAGTGTTAAGGTCCAAACACTGCGGAATGATTTTCTTCATAAGTTGTCAATGGAGGAATCTACTACTTTTCGGCGTGGTTTTTGCAACGTGTCCTAAAGTATTTCGTAGTAGTAGTAAAATCGAAAGTCTGATGCTTGCGTAAAAGTTATTGAAACCAGGTGTTTATGTTAAGACTACGTTATCCGAATTTTTTAGTACAGAGGCAGGTGTTCCTCTATTATGTGTTCTCAGTCATATTCATTTTATATTTTCATCGATGATGTATCTGATAATTTGCCTGAAGGAATTAGGCATGGTGGACGTTTTTTTTTAAGTTCTGTTATACGCAAATGATCTTGTCAGCTATCTGAAAGTTCAGCTGCAAATTAATAAGATAAAGCGATACAGTGAAATTTGGGATATACAAATCTTAGAATACTTTTACTTAAGGTGCTCCCGACCTTTTGAAACTCTACCTGAGACAAAGCTGCTTTCAATTATTAGTTGGTATTTGAAACGGAGGCTTGGTCTTCTTTGTCGTCTCAGTCCTGGGGACTTGGATTTGAAGATTCTCTTGGATGGTGCACTATTGTCCTTTTGCTCGATGTGCTCGAGTCAATGTAGTCGATGTGTTTTGGCTTTTTGAACTACAACGCGGTTGTAACTTTTCCCTCATTCCCCCTTTTTGAACACGGGGCCATATATTCTTTGAAGGATTTTTTTTCTTAAAAGAGCTGTTAACCTTTTCTGTGTTTTATAGCGGTTCAACTTCTTCCTTCGAGTTTGGTGCTTTGAACCCATTTGTTTTGCCAAACAAAAGTTGTAGCGGTTATTTCTAGGGTAATTCAACGTTGAACCTCCACTAAGGTGACGTTTGCGGTGTTGATGGTAGGTTAACTCCTTAACCACCAGGAAGTTTCTGCTTTCAACAGTTACGTTTGTCATTTGTCTAATCGATGATGTCTTATATTATGATTTATATTAGTTAAAAAAATTGTAAAGGTATTCCTCAATGTACAACGCTTTTTGCAGAAAAGTGTGGATCAAAACTATAGAACAAAATTGGTACGTCGGTAAATTGGCAAAACTTTTCATTTTGCACAGAGACTAATGTTTTACATTAAACACACATTAAACTTTCACTTCTGTCTTCTGCATTCGTATGTCCGTGTGTATTCCAGCATCGTTGATCTCAAATTCCCTCCATTAGGCATTCGCTGAAATACGCATTATTTTATTCCGAGAAAAATCTTTAAAACTGTGTTTATTTATCTGACTTAAATTTGTAAGATGTTTAGTGCAGTTTAATTTAAACCTCGGGTCAGTGGTTTAGTTTTATTTAACTGGTATCAGATTCTTTGACACGAATAAAGGGGACTTACAGTTTAATGCCTGTTCGCAGTAGGTGGGACAGCGTTTGCAGCGAAAAAAGAAATTTTATGGTGGAGAGTTCGAATTTCAAAACAATTCAAGTTATAGCCCGTTGGAAGTGGAAATCGTGGGGCTTAAGTTGAATATTACACCTACTTTGGGTATTTATAACAGCCAGCATGTTAATTAAAAATTTAAATCAACTGAGACGGCATTGGGTGGACCTTACTGCGTCAGACACTTGAACGCATTTAATCCATGCTGTTAGAATGGATTTTAAAGATGCTTAATGGCAGTATAATTACAGCTGCGTCAGAACTGTTTTTAAGTTTTTTGCAATCTTAAAACCATAATTTGCCTCTGTACTAATTTTATTGTTAAATAGAAATATGTAGGAAAATAATTTCACGTTTATTTTGTATTGAAAACTATATCATGCAATCTTCGCAAAATGAGCGTGAAAAATTATTCGTGCAATATGCTTCAGATGTTCATTAAAATCAATTGACGAACTATCGTGTCGTGACTGACGGACCTACCTGCAATCTAAAGCAAGGAACATTGTTTCATAATCTTACCCTGGTTAAATGCTTAACGTAAATAATGCGTGCATCTGAAGTAACACGTATTGTACATTTAAATTGTATGATTTTTCTCAATGGATTTTCATAATAGATTACATTTTAATTGATTGCACATGTACAGTAACGGTTAGTTTAGTGGGCTTATTGCACTCAGTACAACCCCAGGTTATTACGTAACTTTTCGAGAATTCCACCCTATTTGATGAATAATAATAATTTGCATCCAACTTGTGTGCAATAGTTAAAAACGCAGAAAAATGGTATTCATAGCGCCTTGGCAATTTTGATGCAACAATTTTTGATCTTTATTACCTTCCAGCTGAGAATATTATTTCAAAAAAAATATTTTGTAAATATATTGACATTAAGAAACAGAAGTTTAAACGGTTCATTACAGACTGCAAGAGATAACTGTAACTAGACTTTGAGCCACAGGCTCGTTTAGAAAGTTCATCAGCCAGTTCCTTAGTCCCGTGGGGTGATGATTTTTGTAAAGTGCTTACGATTACAATTATTGTATAGCTAGAGAAGTGCTTCAAAATTTCTGAAAATTTAAACAGAAATGGCGTCGCCACGTCAAATCCATAATTTCGTTTGTCGAGAAGCATCTTTCAAAAGAAGGCGCCCAAATTTTCCGACAGATCTGTCGAATAGTTTTGTTGTGGCAGACATTTTTTTTATTATAAATTTAATTTACATTATAATACAGGCTATTTCATATAGACGGCTACAAGCATTTTCGTTGAAATTGAAAAGCGTGAATTTCGAGTGCTCATTAAAAACTATTTTTTACGAGAAAGAACCATAACGCTAACTAAACATAAGCTTGACAAACATTATGGGGATTCTTCACCATCGATTTACCACTGGTTTACTCAAATTCAAATGTGGGTGCAGTGGCTTAGTGGTTAAGTGCGTTGGACCACTAAGCGACAGGTCGCCGGGTCAAATCCCGACCTGTACCATCTGAAAGTTTTTATTCGCTGCGCCACCTCTTGCGAACGTCTGACAAACATCCAAGAGTAAGAAATGTCATGAGAAGCTTCTCAAAAATTAATTGCCGTTAGGAATCGGCATTAAACTGTAGGTCCCGCCATTCGTGGCAAAAACATAACTTCGCACACACAATTTTGTTGGAGAAACTAGGCTTTAGGTCCTGTATACGCCAAATATTTATTTATTTTTTTACACAAATTCTGGTCGCCCAATTGAGGTCACCACACCAGAATTGGACGATCGGCGGGTGAAGGTGCGCGAGCTTGAAAAGGCCACAAGCTCATCACATTGTCAGCAAAAAAATTCGTAGCTATAGTTTTTTGAATGCGCGCTGTGTTATTCATATTAGAAGTTATGTTTTTTGAAAAGGGTAAACCATCACTGCTCGGTATTACGCAGAGCTGCTGAATCGATGGGTGCAGTGGCTTAGTGGTTAAGTGCGTTGGACCACTAAGCGACAGGTCGCCGGGTCAAATCCCGACCTGTACCATCTGAAAGTTTTTATTCGCTGCGCCACCTCTTGCGAACGTCTGACAAACATCCAAGAGTAAGAAATGTCATGAGAAGCTTCTCAAAAATTAATTGCCGTTAGGAATCGGCATTAAACTGTAGTTCCCGCCATTCGTGGCAAAAACATAACTTCGCACACACAATTGTTGGAGAAACTAGGCTTTAGGTCCTGTATACGCCAAATATTTATTTATTTTTTTACACAAATTCTGGTCGCCCAATTGAGGTCACCACACCAGAATTGGACGATCGGCGGGTGAAGGTGCGCGAGCTTGAAAAGGCCACAAGCTCATCACATTGTCAGCAAAAAAATTCGTAGCTATAGTTTTTTGAATGCGCGCTGTGTTATTCATATTAGTTATTTTGAAAAGGGTAAACCATCACTGCTCGGTATTACGCAGAGCTGCTGAATCGATGGGTGCAGTGGCTTAGTGGTTAAGTGCGTTGGACCACTAAGCGACAGGTCGCCGGGTCAAATCCCGACCTGTACCATCTGAAAGTTTTTATTCGCTGCGCCACCTCTTGCGAACGTCTGACAAACATCCAAGAGTAAGAAATGTCATGAGAAGCTTCTCAAAAATTAATTGCCGTTAGGAATCGGCATTAAACTGTAGTTCCCGCCATTCGTGGCAAAAACATAACTTCGCACACACAATTGTTGGAGAAACTAGGCTTTAGGTCCTGTATACGCCAAATATTTATTTATTTTTTTACACAAATTCTGGTCGCCCAATTGAGGTCACCACACCAGAATTGGACGATCGGCGGGTGAAGGTGCGCGAGCTTGAAAAGGCCACAAGCTCATCACATTGTCAGCAAAAAAATTCGTAGCTATAGTTTTTTGAATGCGCGCTGTGTTATTCATATTAGAAGTTATGTTTTTTGAAAAGGGTAAACCATCACTGCTCGGTATTACACAGAGCTGCTGAATCGATTTCAAGCTAAAAGGGCCGCATTTGACGAAGAAAAAGAAACAAGGGCAAGGCGCAGGCGCACATGTCAGCCAGCATATTCCCGAAATTTAGTCCCCTGCGACTATTTCTTGCTGCCAACATGAAGAAATGGCTTGGAGGTTAGAGATTTGTGTCCAATGAAGAGGTCACCGTTGAAACAAACCCTTATTTTGAAGGACTCGAAAATCGAATTATTTTCATTAAAAAATCCCCAAAAAAGTGGGCATGGCTATAATATTGGGAATTGTAAATATCTTGTAATTAATTTTTTTTATTTTCAGCTTCGTATCTTAAATGAAAAGGCTAGCTTCTGCAACGATTGTGTGTGCGAAGATACATTTATGACACGGTCATATATTTTTGAGAAGCTTTTCATGCCACATCTTACTTTTGGATGTTTGTTCTACATTCGCAAGCGATGAAAGGCCCTCGCACTTCCACAATAAATTGCAACATAAAAGAAATTTTTTACTCTAAGTTCAAATTATAAGGTCTATGAAAATCTAAGTAATTTTCTATTTGGCACACTTGCGTATTGAACATACTACATAAATTACATGGTAAATCTAGATACAGTACACTCGCGTTGGCTGTTTACACATTAAAACTGTGCATTTGTATGTCCTTTGACTCTACTTCCCTATATCGTAGAATGCAAAACCAATTGCAGTTTTTTTTCGAATGGGATAGGTTATGCAGAGTCGACACCGTTCTATGGTATGCGAAGTTAATATAGCTATTTGCAAAAACCTTATAAGATGAGAGCTTGTCATATCTATACAAAAAACCTTTTCGACCACTTTTTCAAGCATTTGCTTTAATTACCCGAATAATTTTGATTTCTAATGTGTTGGATTGTCAGCGTATGCTATCAACAAGGTCTTGGACCCTAATTTACGAAAAGTTATTAATCATGGCTCTCTATCGAATGCTGTTAACCATAACACGCAGAAAAAAATGTCTGGCGCAAAAAAAATGTTGTCTAAAAACGGTCAACAATAAAGCGAATAGTGATCTCAGATGGTCGTGCCATACTTATAAAATTTGTTAATACTGTCAATTTTCAATTTGACAACTATCTGAAGTTAGGTTAGGTTGAAGTGGCTGTCGGCATAAGGGCCGACACACTTAGACCAGTATTGGTCCACAGGGATCTGGGATAAAGCTTCTCCCTAATCGTTGAACCAATTGGAGCTTCTGACGATGCGAAGTAGACATTTGATGTTAATGTTTGTGAGATCACATGTGTCTTCATAGAAAAAGGCTCCGAGATGAAGCTTCTTTTTCGTGGAGAGAGCAGGGCATGTACAAAGCAGGTGAGGGATCGTTTCCTCCTCCGCTTCGTCCATACATCTTCTGCAAAGTCGTTTGAGAATGCACCAAGTCTTGTTGCGTGTTTACCTATAAGGCAGTGTCCAGTGATGACACCTATAATGTTCCGTCTGCTTTTGTTGCTAGACATGTGATACTACTAATCCACCTAAAGTTTTTTTCCTTCATAGCAGCCAGCCTTAGCGATAATTTACAAGTAGGGAATGTTATACCAATCTTTTATTTATCAGGTGATAGAAGTGAAGTGGTTCCTAGTTTAGCTAGTTTTTATCAGACTTACAGTCCCCAGGAATGTCGCTGTGCCTCCAATGAGAAAATGCTGATATCCTTCGAGGATATCACGTTCCTCTTTAGCCAAGATAAGACTTCTTTAATCGCCATTATTTCCGCCTGGTACACGCCACAATGATCAGGAAGACGGAAAGAGAGACAAAGATTTAGTCTGTCAGAGAACACACCACACCCCACTCCATCATTGGTTTTTGATCCGTCGGTGTGTTTTTTTTTTCTTGGTTGCTTCAATGGATGTGGTAATCTTCTAAAGATGCGGTAGATAGATAGACGTGCCACCAACATTCACGATTCGGAACACCCGAATATTCGATGCCAGGAGTGCGCCTACGTACTAATCCACACCACTACGTCCTTCAACCACTCTCCCAGCGGGACTGCCATTAGGTATTACTTCGCGGGGCTGGTTAGCAATTTATGCTATTCTTCTTGTACTTGCTTCTTCAGCTCGTCTAATTCTTTCTATTCTTCTAAGCTCGTTTTGCACAATTATCACAAGTGTGCCGATTTCCATCCAATTTTCCTCCGACTGCAACATTCTGTCTGTGATTAGTGTTGGATTTGGCAGATTAATTCTCCACTGCGAAAAACGCCGGCGATGAAATATGGCGTGCTCCGTATCTTGCTCCTCGTTTGAGCATTCTGGGCACAAAGGGAAGCTACCGTGTCCAAATCGATGCAAGTATTTGCGATAGCCGCCGTGACCAGACAGGAACTTATTATTATTCCCATGTGCTCGTTTTGTCCAGGTCCCGATATTCGGGATCAACTTATAGGTCCATCTGCCTTTTGTACTATTATCCCACCTGGGTTGCCAGAGGGCTGCTGAAGCCGCTCGCTCCTCTCCTTTTATTCTCGCAATTTCACCTGCATCCTGTCGCCCTGGGGTTCTTCTATTATAAATTCTCAACATCTCGTCCGCGAGAATGTCGATCGGATCCATTCCTGCTATCATTAATGCACTGAGTCTGTATGCGGACGAAAGTTTTCTCTTATTTGCTTTTATGGCGAGTGCCCCCGCCCAAACCTGAGCAGCGTATAAGAGGACTGAGCTGACTACTCTAGATAGGAGAATCCTCCTTGCATATTCAGGTCCACCAATGTTTAGTAGTATCCTCGAAAGTGCTCCTTGCAGCATTAGAGCCTTATTACTGAACAACTCTATATGCGCTTTGAACTGTAATCTGTTATCAAGTACTACTCCCAGGTATTTGATCGATTCTTTCGATCGGACTATTTGATGTCCCACCCGTATATTGGCGTATTCCGTATTCCGTATTTTGTGGTCCGCTAATTTTAGCCCGGCGGATACTAACAACTCTTTGATGCGAATAATTGCTTCATTTGTAGCTGACTCTATCTCCTTTATTTCTTTTGCCACCGTAACGACGGCGATGTCGTCTGCAAATCCGACTGCTTGAACTCCTTGCGGCAACATAAGCCTTAACACTCCGTCATACATAATGTTCCATAGGAGTGGCCCGAGTACTGATCCTTGTGGAACCCTAGCTGAAACCCTGTAGTATTTCAACCCTTTATCAGATTCATACCTCAGTTTTTTGCTGGTAAAATAGTTTTCTACTATCCTCAGCAAGTAATACGGCGTATCCATCCTGGCTGGTGATCTTCTAATGAACACCCAGTTTGCCGAGTTAAAAGCATTTTAGATGTCCAACGTCATCACTACACAGTATTTTTTTGTACCATACCGCCGTCTTTCTCCTTGTATCGCTTCGGCCGCAATGTCGACCACAGTTTTTACGGCTTTAACAGTAGACTGCGATTTTCTAAACCCAAACTGATAGTCTGATAGAGCTCCTCTCTCTTCTGCTACCGAGAGCAATCTAGCATATACTATGCGTTCCAGTTGATCCGTCGGTGTAAAAATGGTTCGCTGTATCCTCCAAGAATGCATCCTCTTCGGTGTAAAAATGGTTCGCTGTATCCTCCAAGAATGCATCCTCTTCCCAGAATGATCGGGATTGAATGGTAACAATGGAAGGATTTTCCGAATTGTATTTGGGGAATGGTGTAATCAATTTTACTAGGGATATTCCCTATCAAAGCATGGCCAATAGCGTTGTCGGTCCCTTGTGACGTAGCTTTAAGACGAACGGCTGTGTTAGCTGAAGTTAGTATTGGGTTTTTGCCGAAAGCCCTGGTAGGTAGTGCCTTACTAACTTTATTATTGAATGCATAATTTATTTATGTATTAGTTAAGTTATAATATCACAGAATTCATTCGTAGCAAACCTACGAATCGACGTTACGATTCGAACTACGCAAAATGTTAACATACATTCCGAACGAAATCGCAAAAAGCATTGCCTCATAGAACTCTCACACTCTCATTTTCGAAATAACCTTTTTAGTGTCATATTTGTCTAATGTGTAAAAATTATTAAAATAAATTGTGTCCTAAACTTATAAATATTTCAAAAAAACTCGGTTTTATTCAACAATGTAAATATAAAATCATGAAAAATGGAAACTATTGGCTTCGAAATTATTGCTGCTCACGCGGAATCCTTCAGCGAAAGTCCATTCTGAAAATTCAAACAAAAATGCTTCGAGACGCTTGTGACCCATTTGATATAGATAAAATAAACTTACATATTTTAAAGAAATTTCAGACCCAACAAATCTGCACTCAAGTAAGTATAAGATGAACTTTTATTAAGCTCAGTAGCAATAGCGCTTTCTGCCTGTTGTTGAACTTCAACAGGATTAACAGATCCGAACGAATATGAACCTCTAGTTCCAAACGTGGAAGTCCGAAGATATGAAAGTTTTATAACATTCTCTTCCATTTTTGTAAAGGAATGTAGTCGGCATTGTCCGCCACCAGTTGCGTTCACTTCTTTCCAAAATTTGAAAATAGATTCTATTAACAAAATGGTATACTTAGAAGGTCGACTAAGAGCTTTCAAATTGGTCTTCACGTTTTACCAAAAAAGCCTCACCTCATCTTTTGCTGCTTACATTTACTTACATTTTTAACCAAAACACAACGGCCGTACTTATAATCAAATTTAGTCTGGCAGTTAACTTAAAGTCTGTACACTTTCTTAAATCCCTGTACCAATAAACAAATTTAGTTGTCGGATAATCGTTAACTGTAGGGTTAAATGTTAATGGTCAGAAAGATATGTTTATGTCTAACATTAACTCTAATTTCATTCTGTCATAATTCATTCTGCAACGGAATGTTGCCGTGCATTCATTTATTTTTGTATCAAATAAACGTATAGTAATATATTTTGGAGTAAATAGTGTTAGTCGGAGCAATTAGGTACGAGTTTTGTTGTTCGGCTTTATCAAATAAAAATGTATACGAAAAATATAAAGCATGAAGAAATAGTCCAATTAGCGCAGGAAAAGGAATCAAATTGTGAATTATCGAAGTAATTCGAAGTAATTCGAAGTGTGTGCATTTACTTTAGAATAGGTACCTATATTTTCCGTTCCGAATGGGTTCCAAATTTTCCAAAATATTTCTTAACATACTTAATGCGATCAGAACTTCTGTTAGGCCTTCCGCATATGTTGCAACATTTGTTTTCTACACAAAACCAACCACAGTGTCACATATATTTCGAACAAATTAAAAGCACTAAAAGGTATGAACAAAATTATTTCACTTAAAGCACGATGGCAACACAAGTCACATTGACAGAACTCAAATCCTGACACACAGAACCGATTTGTTGCTTCATTTGTTTCTACACCTATGCCGAGCACCAAATTCTTCACTATGATTTTTTATTTTGGTGTGTGTGCTCCTGCTCCTATACATTAGGGAAATTGTGCAATTCTGTTAAAAATGGGTCAATTGGTATTTCATAATTTTTCCCTTTTCGAGGGGCTACGGATTCGTCAACTAGCATCAGATCCATAAAAATATCTTCGTCCCGACTTGAATTCATGTTTAATTACTTAATTTCTTCGCCTTATTTTCAAAGTACTTCTGTTTGAAAACAATTTCATATGTTTTGACAAATGATTTGACAGCAAATGTAATAGATTCAAAAAAAAGTCCTCGCTCTAGTAAAGGTGGAGGTCAAATAATTTATTGGTACCATTTTAAATATGCTGTACATTTTAATTTAAACTGGCAGTCAACTAATAGTCGACATTAGTGTTTGATTATTAGTAAGGCCGAATCGCTTTCTTGCACTCCGTCGTAAATGACTTATCGTAGAAAAAGTTACAAATTTCCATTTGATTCGTATTCAGTATTATTATTGTCAATAATTGCTTCCTGTTTTCAAAGGCACTGACTATAAATATCTTCTTTTTTTATATTAAATTAATAAAATAACATAAACAATGCAGTTGTTCATCTGTCATAATGATATAACTATCTCCGGAAAAAAATCAATTATAAGCGGCCTATTAAACTAATGAAGAGAGGATGAATCATAGAAATTTCAAAGAAATAATAAATATTTAAGTGCCCTGCTATCTCCGAAACTAATCCAATATCGTTTTTTGTACACAATATTTTGTGTTCATGTCATCGAGATGTGTTATATTGTATTTTCAAATTAAGCTGCGCCAGATATTGTAGTACATATTTCCAAACGAACTTCTTTGAAAACTATGTAATAAGAAAATTTCAATATAATTGCAGATAGCTAAGCTAAGCAAATTATTCGCTTGAAAAATAAAACTTTTGCTATTTTTGCAGCTGTTTATTATTACATATGCAATACCGTACAATCATCTACTACAAATCTATAGATACATACATTTTTGTTCCTCACCCTCCGATATATCCAAAGAACAAACCAAAACGAAACAAATGATTGCGTGAAGCCACTCAACATTGTGTATGTACATAATGTCGCAAGATTATGTATAAACACAAAACGGGGACAAGAGCACAACAAATGGCCTTATTCTTTTCTGCAGCCAAATTGGACAAACTTAAACTCTACAGAGAGGGCAACAAAACTTTAACAACTGCATATATTGTTCTCATTGGAAATAAATTTTATCCGCTGCGTTGTGGTATATTTCGAAAGAAATCGCCAGACATTTGCCCGTCAAAATAAATTTTTATTTCAAGAAAGTGAAAGCAACATATTTCGTTGTCAGCACTAAATGACAGTATACGTCATGTTATAAATTTGGCACATCTTCGTCACGACGGTTCTATGGTGTAATGGTTAGCACTCTGGACTTTGAATCCAGCGATCCGAGTTCAAATCTCGGTAGAACCTTTGTTTTTTTTTTTTCTTTTTTTTTTAAATATATATTTTTTCTACCTTTATTATTATAGTGCATAGGAAAAATGATTGTTGGAAAATATAGGGTGGAGGGATTTAATTGTAGAGAATAAAGGAAACGTGTATACTTGAGTGAATAATTATTATTGTGTACATTTAACGTATGAGGGATAGAGAAACAGTAAAAAAATAACTATTGACTATAAGTAGAATGTGTGCATGCCAATTAGTGCTGTCATATTGAAAAACAGCTATTACAGTTTTAATAGGGCTACTTCGAGGATGACATCAGTAGGGTTTTTGGAGGGATTTTTAATACAACCATTATTTCGTTGTCAATTTTCGATGATGCATTGTCAAATTAATTCTAATATTTAGTTGCCCAGCCAATTTTTAGGAGATACAAACCACTTTTAGGCGATATTTTTGTATTTAACTTTTTTCGCCTACATTAATATACTACAGAGAAAGTTATAGCGGCGATCGTGCGGAAATATCGAACTCAAACTGAGTATGAGGGAAGATATTACGACTAAAAAGAAGTCCAAAAAAAAAGTAGATCCGCCAATGCCGTCCGTCGGTCTGTCTGTCCGGACACCGTATGGCGAGACGGTTTTACGGATTTGCTTCAAAGTTCGTATGTAAGGTTTTTGGGGTTACATCTTGGGGCATCTTTTTATTTTTTGCTTTATCGTTTAAAATAACGGTACCATACAGTTTTTTTTTGTGAAAATCACTTATTACTATTTTTCTAGAAAATGCTTCAAAGCAAGGTCTGTTGTACTAAGGATACTTGGGATGGGTCCAAAAATACTGCATGCTCAGATTTTGGAAAAAAAAATCGATTAACAGTAATTTCTAAAACCGCCTATATATAGAAAACTAACAAAGCGAACTCCAAAAAATGTTACAGCTTTTTTTATACTGCTAAGTCGAAAAAATTTGCATACTTCGATTTTTGAAATAATTTTTTTTTTCATATAACGATTTTCTTAAATATAAATTAAATTCGTTTTCTTAAAAACGTCTCTAACGATTTTAATAATTTTTTGTATCATGAAAAATTGTATTAAATGTGTCAAATGTGCAAAAATTACATCAAAATCGTTACGGTCGTTTTTGAGAAAATCTAAAAATTAATTTTAATAATTTTGGTATGTGATCAAATATTACCATTCTTTTTGAGGTGATTTAAAAACGCCACTTCCACGACTGTATGAGTTCCAGGAAGATTATAAAACTTAGTAGGGATAAGCTAAAAATACTAGTAGGAATCATGACAGGGCATTGCCTCTTGCGAAAACATGCAAAGAGACTCGGACTGTCATATACAAACATCTGTAGATTCAGTGGTGATCTGCAGACTGTTGAGGATATACTGCACATATTGTGTGAATGCGAGGCAATCTCACGAAGTCGTAGGAAATTCTTAGGGAGATAATTCTTCGAAGCTTTGGAGGAATTAGACGGTACAGACTTCAAAGGCCTTCTTGGTTTTTGTAGGGTAATTGGTTGCTTCTAAAGGGAAAGTGTTTAGGGTCCTATGTCTACCGGTTTGTTAAAAAATTCAGCCGGTTCCCCAGGGATCGGGATGGGCCCTCTTCGGTGCATAGTGTTGTGTGATGACTCTTGCATCACATCCCTGTTTTAACCTAACCTAACCTACCACCATACATCCACATTCAGACATCTTGTTGTATAAATATAGAATTGGTGACAATTTCCTCAGACATTTGATTTGGCGCTATTTTTTCTCATCGATTATTACTTTGATTAAGCTACTTTCCATTCTCAGTAAGACCAAGTGCCGAATTACCGTATCAGTTAAAGATTAATATTACACAGTATTCTTAGAGTTTAAGTTACAGCACTTATAGCTCTGGCGTTCTTAGCGAGAGACGTAATAGCGTTTTCCATTGTAATAGGAAGTCGAACAAAATTCTTTTAAAATCAAATCAAATATGAATTAATTTGGCGTCCCATATTCCTATTCATTTTAAAAATTAACATGGGCAAACATACACCTAATGCATCAGATGTGACTGTGTCATTGAGAACAAGCATAAAATCGCAATGCAAACAAAATACTAGGCATTTCCCTTACTTTCCTCCGTTTTGCAACTCATTTTCTGAGTAAACTCGCTAACGTGTGTGCATTGCCAAAGACACATAACACTGCTTGGCCTTTTCCGGCATTAGGCTTGACCTACCCACTTATGATTACCTCATCCCACCGTATAGGTACACCGTGAAGACATCTTCGTAATATAACCAAGTGTGCAAAGTGCAACATGGAATTTTACAGCACACACACTTCGTATATGTTTGTGGATTCAATCTCTTGTGCTTACTACATACACATATAAACCTTCCTCATAGTCTGGTGGTAATTGCGGTAACACGGGTTACACTTGTATCTGCTTGTATATTGTATATTGTGCTGGTGCTTATCATATGCATGCCCAATCTCTTGTGCGTCACCATTGCCACCATCATCGTCATCAACCTTCTCAAACATGAAAGGGGGAATCGAATGGATTCTGCAATATGTATATTTTTGTCTCCTAACTTGGTTTTGACCATATCAAGACCTGCGGCAGTACCTCCTCACCTATTAGCCTTATCTTGTGTTTTGCTTTTTATTTTTTTTTATCACACCACTTGGTGTGTTTCTGTTTTTTATTTTTTTCTTTAGTCGTAACTTAGTCCTCGTCGTATTTTTTTTTGTTAGTAACCCATTGGAACGTTCTCATGCGAAAGAGGCCAGCGATTCCGCTGTCAGAAGATTTTCCATATGCATATTCCCAAGCCTCCTCTTGCCCCTGAGGCAGTTTCGACACGCAATATTCATGCGATTCGGTCCTGCTGAACACTAAACTGTATTTAACGTTCATGTTTTTGTTCTCTTCTGTGTATCTTTTGTGTGCATGATTGGGTTAGGTCAGGGCTTCGCTTTTATTCTATCAAGCAAACAAACAGGCCCCATTTCTTGAGCAGAATGCATGATGTCGTGCTCATTGTTTATGCACGATGAACGCAATTTGTATTTAAATATTTGAGGCCATTCAAAGTGACGGCTTAACAACGAATTTTGGTTAGAAAGGGTAAACCGATGGAAGTTTGCCATCATTGGTACGTTGATATTGAGTTTTGCAAATCCCTCCTCTAGTTCCTTGGGAAATGAAAGTAAATGATGACTTGATATGGTCTCAATCTTCTTTTACATCACGATGTGGATTTCCTGTAGAAGTTAATTTGTTCCCATAATTGTCCGTATATCTAATAAATACTATCTGACCCACCTTCGAAGATAGTTTCTTTGTTTACAGAGCTTAAAAAATAGAAATATGAATATGTATTTACTAATAATAGCTGAGCTAACAACAAGTTATAAGTACCAACTACATACCTTAAAAATAAAAGCCATGCAATATCTGCGACTGCGAAACAAATTTCAAGCAATATATTGTTTATTTTTTCCATTAGGAAGTTTATTTGTTTATTTACTATTTATCCGGAGCATTTTAAACGCTCATTTGTTAAAGGCAAGCAGTAAGCTTAAGTAGATCAATTTTAACTGTCCAACCAGAATGTAACTATCACTGCAACTGCAGCCTACATACACGTCCCTGGTATCACGGCCTGCCTGACTCCTTAATTCAAGTTTTTTGTATAGTTTCATGTTTAAAACTAACCAAAACAAATCGGTGGCTTAACAAGGCTCCGTTTTGTCTCCGACTCTATCTCTTTTTTTATAAAAACCATTTATTTCCAGGTTTACGTCCTTTATAAAGGGTGTTCTTGTTAAAGGTATAGAACTTTGAAATTGAATGAAGCAAAGATGATTTTTTTAAATTGACATGAAATTTACTTTATTCGAAAGATGATCTTCTGGCATTATAATTTAAATATCGCCACAGAAAAAAGTCAAGCGGCATTAAATCGCACGATCTTGAAGGCCAGTTCAAGGGTCCGTAACGTAACGTAACTATGCTATAGGTTACCAAACGTTTCCTTCCATAAATCAATTGTGGCACGAGCTGTTTGACATGTTTGAAACCACAGCTCCTGAAAAAAAGTCAGTAATCATGGCTCTATGGCGGTCACTATTGACTGTAACGTTTTGGCCAGCATCGTTTTTAAAGAAGCACGGACTTATTATTCCAAACAGTCAGTTTTTGTGGATGTAACGGTGTCTCAACATACACTTGAGGATTATTATTACTCTAAATACGGTAGTTTTGTTTATTGACGTATCCATTCAACCAAATGTGAGCATCATCGCTAAACAAAATTCGCGCGATACGTATTTCGAATAGAACCATGATTTTCAAAATAAATTTGCACAATTTGGAAGCGTTGTTCAGGCGTCAGTCTATTCATGTTGAAATGGCAAACCAAACAAAAAATAAATCATATAATTGACAGCTGACAACTTAAAGTTCTATACCTCTAAAAAAAAACACCATTTATTACGATTCTCCGCTTTGCTACACAACACGAATGTGGAACTCTATAGTTTGAAAACATTTAAAATCAAAGAATATTATTAATGAGCTAAAAATCACTTTTGCACATGCAAATTATAGGAAGAAGCTTCATTTTATTTCACAATTTTTTTCTATAAATTTGAATACCCACTTTCAAAATGCAAAATAAACTGTTGATTGTGGTTTGTGTAATAATAAAACAAAAACTAAAGCGATGGGTAAATTAAATTCGATCTATGTATAGTCGAAAAATGCTCCAACAACACGGGGACCCGTGTTTTTTTTTATATAGAAAATAAAATATTTTATTCAAACTTCTTACTGTCTTAAAGATATACATTTGAAAAAGAATTTTTGAAATTTTCAAGGAAAAATATTCAAAACTCCGTCATTGTGACGTCGTTTCCGGTGATCCCTCGGAAAAAAGGTGCGTCCGCGTTGACAGTAGAACTCGTGACAGGATCATCAGAAGTGAGCCAAAAAAGTGCGTGTTTTAGTTGAGACCATAAACTAGAATTTGGACGAAGGGAAAAAAAAAGAAGTGAAAACTGGATTCTTGGCAGACCTTTTTACAAAAAAATTCTAATTTTGGTAAAATTTGCTCAAAATGTTTTTTTTCAAATAGTTGTGATGAAAAAACTAAAAAATCTTTCGTCCAAGTCCTCGTGAATTGTATCTCGAAGAGCTATGTAAAATTTCATCAAGATTGGCTTAGTGGTTTTCGAGAACTTTTGACAACAAACTTTGAACAGTTTCAAGAAAAACGCGTTTTAAGTTTGGATAACCTCAAATAAACCTCGTAATTCAATTGAGTGCGCACCTTCCCAAGGCTGTATCTCCGAAACTTTTATTCGAAATAACTTGAAAATTTAGGGTAATATTCTCGAGATGTTGTAGAAATTAATAAGACAAAAAACTTTTTTGAAGCTGTGAAACCCATGTAACCCCTTAAGTCACAATGTTTTGTTGTTGCTCTTCAACTGTTCGATTTTGTAATTGTTCTGTACTTTCGAGTTTCCGATTTAGGCAACAGTGTGAAAATTGTAAAAGGTAATTTATCAATCCATGTTTAGTTTATATAGTATGATGATCCGTCAAGTTTTCATATTATTCAACATCATATTTTATTTTAATTCTTTTCCATTTTCTATTTTTAGATGTTCCATCTTTAACGGAGCTGGCAGCAAAATGCGTCGCCTCTCATATCCCATTCGAATTGGTGGAGCACGTCTATCCACCTGTTCCAGAGCAACTTCAATTGCGTATCGCATTCTGGAGTTTTCCCGACAACGAGGAGGACATTCGCTTGTACTCCTGCTTAGCAAATAGTTCCGCAGATGAATTCCATCGTGGAGATCAGTTATTTAAGAATCGTTTAGTTAAGGATCCATTGCAAATAGGTAATCAAATTCTCTAACCTTTAACAAGTGGAATTCAAAAAAAAAAAAAAAAAAAAAAAAAAAAAAACAACTAACCAATCTTTATTAGGTTTTCATCTATCAGCGACTGTGGTTGGACAGAGTCAGCTTAGAGGTCATTTCAATGTTGCGGTAACTTTCGACAGACGGCGGATATCATCATGCAACTGCACGTGTACGTCGTCTGCCTATTGGTGTTCCCATGTTGTCGCTGTGTGTCTACATCGAATACATTGTGTAAGTGATTTACTTTGCAAACAAATAGCCAAAGTTTCGAATGTTTTTTCTCCTCTCATTAAAGCCGGATGAAGTGTGCCTGCGAGCACCAGTTTCGGAATCACTTACTCGGCTGCAACGGGATCAGTTACAGAAATTCGCTCAGTATCTTATTAGTGAGCTACCACAACAGATTCTGCCAACTGCGCAGCGTCTACTGGACGAACTGCTTAGTGCACAACCGACTGCAATCAACACAGTTTGTGGAGCACCAGATCCAACGGCTGGTGCTTCGGCAAACGATCAGACCAGTTGGTACTTGGACGAAAAAACGCTACATGAGAATATCAACCGCATATTGATTAAGTTTTGCCTACCAGCACCAATTGTATTTAGGTAAGCATCACGATGGTTCGATTTATTGGGTTTCCTAACTCTAACGGTTCTACTTGTAGTGATGTAAATTATTTAACAAACTCCGCCCCACCGGCCGCTGCCGAATGGAGTTCTCTATTGCGTCCATTGCGTGGTCGAGAACCGGAAGGCATGTGGAATCTACTGTCTATCGTACGAGAAATGTATCGCCGGTGCGATCGTAACGCAGTGCGCCTTCTCGAGATCATCACAGAGGAGTGCATGGCCTGCGATCAGATTCTCATATGGTGGTTTCAGACGAAGCTGTCGATGATGATGGGATCACATGGCTATAATGGCGGCAAGCACAGCAACACGCATAGCAATTCGAATGCATCGCAGCACGCTTGCTCATCGCTGTGTGACGAAATCGTTGTTCTGTGGCGTCTTGCCGCGTTGAATCCTGGACTGGCTCCGGACGAGCGGGACATGCTGCACGCGCAGTTCACGGCATGGCATTTGAAGATCCTCGATCGGGTGGTCAAGTGCCGTATGCTGCCCTCGTCGTACAGCAGCAAACATCAGCAGAACTCTAGGTGAGTTGGAAGAGACTGTTTTTATTTTGGTTAAATAGGTTGCAGAACCATTTTTTATTTCTTTTATTTTCTTGAAAAACTAAAATAATTATTCACAAAGATTAACCTCACGCAGAACCGACGCCGAGTTATTTGTCGGCTTTAAGCCGGCCATCGAGGCCTGCTATTTAGACTGGGAAGAGTATCCGATACCTGGTATAACGCACACACAGGACACGAATCCGATATACTATTCGCCATTTACGTGTTTCAAACACACCGACTTGAAGAGTGAACCGGCTACGACCAGCCACCAATTGAACGCAACGCAAGCGGTCATGGCCAACAACAAGCACTACAACTACATAAGCACTTCGTCAGATCATCACGGCATGCATCTGGTGCACAATAAGAATCGGTATGAGCGGCCTTTCCGCGAGCGTTTCTACATCTCGAGCAGCAACAACTCGAGCAATTCCAGCAGCGAGAGTGTACCAGTGCGATTGCATCATCAAGCGATAATTGTCACGGGAGGCGGTGTTCTGCCAGGTATTGCTAGTGGAAGTGGTGTTGTCGGTCCAGTGGTTGTCGGCAGTGGGGTTGGAGTCAAGCCCGGTGATGGTAATCGTTCGAGTGCCAGTAGTGAAGGCTTTTGTGAAAACGAAGACTTTGGAGGTGACAGCAGTGGAAATAACGAAGGTGGACGAACACTTCAACCGGCAGCTGTGCAGAATAAGCAAAAGAAAAACAGCGAGACAGATTCGCAGAATAGTCTAGAGTTGTCATCGCCGCTTGAGGGTGTGAATTTACCCGAAACCGGCGAAGAGCTTAAGTTTCTCGGAAATTTCGTAGAAAGTGCGAGTGGGAGTGCGGGAACGAGACAGACATCATCCCTCTCTTCTGCTTCATCGTCCTCGTCGTCGATGCTAGGCGCCAAGACTGGTGAAGTTCCAATTCCCCCACCAGCAACTCCTCAACCCATAGCATCGCCGATTGCCGAAGTCGCGACCATCGATGATGCAGTTGCAGAGCCCCGTCGGGTATCAAAGGACGAATCGCTCTCCAGCTCAAGCGACGAGTTCATCACTACCGAATGCCAGACGATCAAATCTACCCCACCATTGGTATTCGCATCCTCGGCTGGTGTCCCCGAGTGCAGTCCTGTCGCAGGATGGTTCAAGTCGCTGCAAATACCACTATCAGCCGAGAAGCCACAGATTTTGTCGAACGTCCGGCCTACAGAGGATGCCTGGGATATCCTCCTGGCAAGAGCAGAAGGTCTTCATGCTCATGGGCATGGCAGAGAGGCTTGTATACTAGCAGTCCGCTTGGCGGAGGAAATGCTTGCAAATCCACCAAATTTAATGGTGGAACTACCACCACCGCCCAAGCGCAAGGGAAAGAAGCACAACATCAATCCAATATCACATCAACTGAGTGTGTTGGCGTCGTCGACTCTCTCCAAGTGTGCTTTCCTCTGCACCGTGCTATCAGAAAACTCTGAGCACTACCACAACGCGTTCAGCATCTGTCTGTTTGCCCTTGAAATGCCGCGGCCACCAGCCAGCACCAAGCCGCTCGAAGTGAAGTTGGCAAATCAGGAAGCTGATTTATTGGCATTGTTGAAAAAAATCCACTTGAACCAACCGAAATTACGTGTGATACGTGAGCGGGCCGAACAGTTGAGGAACGGAACTCTCAAATCGAGAGGTGAAGCATTACTTCCGATTAACCTAGCGAGCTTTATATTTGATGCGCTTGTTATGCCCTCAGTAACGGGCAAGGAAAACCGCAACAAGGTCATGATTATAGCATACAGGATACCCACGGATGAAAATTTAGGATTCGAAGCAGCAGTTGCTGCTTTGGGACTCAAGGCTAACGTCTCCGAAGCCGAACACCCCCTGCTATGCGAAGGAACAAGGCGACAAAGGGGTGATCTAGCATTAACTCTGCTCTCTTACTACAAGGACGAACCGCGAAAGATTGCAAAGATAATGGACAAACTCTTAGACCGAGACATACACACGTTGCTGAAGAGTCCTCTTCTTCCGGCGTATTATTCGAACAATCCGCCTGTACGGACTCCGGCTTCGCAAGCGCGTCGCGATGAGCAGGAACAGATCAATGCACAAGTGGCTGCTGCGTCTAACTTTGGCGACACATGTTTCCCCTCATCAGACAATAGTCGGCCTCACAGCAGCACAAGTGCAGAGCTGGAGGTTGGGATGGGAAGTCTAAACGTTGGCTCTGGTCAGGGTAACCTTGCCGGGGCCTCACCAAGTCAGGCAGTCGGAGGTGGCAGTGGCGTTAGTGGCGGTGGACCCGGACCCAGCAGTCGAAACAAAGATCTTCGATACAAGGGTAAGCGCGCCTATCCGTCCATACCCAACCAGCCATCAGAAGCAAGTGCGCATTTTATGTTCGAACTTGCAAAAAACGTGCTCACAAAGGGGGGCGGAACCAGTTCCACGTCGCTGTTCACCCAAGCGACGACCAATCACAATCACCATGGACCGCATCGTGCTCTTCACATGTGTGCGTTCCAGTTGGGCCTCTACGCCCTTGGTCTGCACAATTGCGTCAGTCCGAATTGGCTTTCACGTACCTACTCGTCACATGTGTCCTGGATTATTGGTCAAGCAATGGAGATCGGTGCACCGGCGATATCTTTCCTCATCGATACATGGGAGGGACATCTTACGCCGCCAGAAGCAGCTGGAATGGCTGACCGAGCATCCCGAGGTTGGGACAACAATATGGTATATCCTGCTGCGGAGCTGGCCCTGTCCGTACTGCCTCACTCGGCAGCGCTCAATCCAAACGAGATTCAACGAGCGATACTGCAGTGCAAGGAACAGAGCGATCAGATGCTTGAACGTGCATGTATAACCGTCGAAAATGCAGCTAAGGGAGGCGGTGTCTACCCCGAGGTATTGTTCCAAGTAGCTCACTACTGGTATGAGTTGTATCTGCGAAATACGCCCAATAGCGAACAGGATCACGATGTCAATGACATTGATCACTCAGTCAGTCTGAGTGCGCTGATTGAATCGGCTGAAGCTCAAATGCAGCAGCCTCCACCACCGCAACCGTCACAGAATCAGCAGGTAGTGGTGACAACGGCGCCTCCACCATTCCAACAGGGAGTTACCACCCTGGCACCGATTGGGATTACACCATATCCGCCGTACAGCTTCTGTCAGGGCCTCTATCATCATCACAACCTGACGTACCCTCCAAATCAAATGCAAATGTACATCTCAACTGGGCTTCCACCACAGGCCTACCAGACCTATTCGCCTCAGGCTCCACCACCACAAGCGGGACCACCCCCAACTGCGTACGGACCAGGCTCATTCCAGCCAATGCAACCACATCCACAGGTGCCGCCAGGAGGCGGCTACCCTGGTGGACCGGTCACACCGCAGTATGCCGCAGTGCAGATGCCTGTACAAGTCAATGCGTCTGCACCTCCGCCACCGTACTACGGACAGGCATTGGAGATGTCTCAACCGCCGCCACAAGCAACGCAACAAGGTAACGCTATGCGACAGCAGCCGTATCCCTTTTTCCAGCAACCTCAGCCGCAGCCGCAAGTCCGACAGAGACATCCACATCAATTCAGGTGAGTTAAGATTCTGGTAATCCAGCAGGGAACTTCTGCTTATGCATTGACTTTTATTTTCTAGTCCGACGCAGTTGCGCTATTTGCTTGCCGCCTACAATGTGGGTATGTTGGCAATGGAAACCCTCGCCCGTAGGGTTCACGACGATCGACCACAGGCGAAGTATGCACGCAATCCACCCTACGGTGAAGATGTCAAATGGCTGCTTCGCATATCGAAGAAGCTTGGAACGCAATACTTGCATCAGTTTTGCGTGTGCGCTGTAAATTCCATCGTGAGCCCGTTTGTACTACACGATGTAGCAATAGAATCGGCGCACTACTTGGGGCGAAACAACCACCAGCTGGTGATGCAGCATTTGCGATCTGCATTGACACCGCTCGTTCAAAAGTGTCAACAGATGTAAGTCCAAAGGCAGACCAAAAATAGGTTGCTTTTATTTAACCAATATATTTTGTTTCATGCTTCTAGGTACATTCAATGTATACACCAGAAGCTTTATCATCTTACGCAGGCAGATTACGAAGATTTCGCTAGTATTATTTTAGCAGCCCGTGCAGCGTTTCAAATTACACCCGAAGGCAGTGCTCAATTCAAGGATTGGCTTCAATCCATTAAGAGGTTAGTTTCATGCAGCATAAATAAGAATTCAGAAGATAGAAAAGGTTTTTTTTTTAGATCGAAATCATGTAAAAAGGATCTTTGGACACAAATAAACGCCGCTCTTCAAAGCAACTCTAAATGACAAAGACTGGACTCGGTCAGCTCCGAAGTACACAATCTTAAAAGCAATGCTTCGTCTCTCACATCATTGCTAGTAGAATCAGAAACATCCACACCAACAATAAGCCATGACCGATCATCGTCGTCGACGCCGTCCCCTTCAGAGTCACCAGCCAGCTCAGTGATGGTCGCTCCGATAATATCGCGAATAAAAGCGTCCAGTTCTGCTTCACCCGGCCTCAATCAGCCACCGTCGTCTGCATCGACCCCGTCGAATAGTTCGTTTCATCTTCAGCACCACCCAAATCATCATCATCATCCACAGCAGCAACAGCAGTATGTCATTGGGTCGACGACATCAATTGGTTTGGGCACAACGTCCACCTCATCAGCGAGCAATAGCAGTTTGAGTTCAATCGCTTTGCCGCCATCGCTAGCTGGCGGCTCATCAAGCGGACATCATCACCATCACCACCACCATCATCATCACCACGCCAAGCAGCAGTTGCAACAAGAACAGCAACAACAACAACAGCAGCACAGGCAACAGATGTCCGCTCCCCCCCAACATCATCATCAACAGTTTCACCATCTCCATCAGCATCCACCGTTAATCCCCCCACATCAATTGCCGCATCGGCATCATATTCAAAAGCCGCATCAGATGCATCATACAACCCTAGAACTTCTAACGCAGCAGCCACCACCAGTTGTTTCACCGCCCTCTCAGCAATCTCAACACTCGATGGCATCGCAGCATATACCACTGAATATGCCAACACCTGTTACGACATCGGTGCAACAGCAGCCACCGCCATCACAACAGCAACAGGTATATCCAGCAGCTATGCTAACCATAGCGGCGACTGGTGGACCAGCGCCTAATCAAAATCTCAACGTGATCGCAGCCGCTCCAATTGTGGTGGATTTCAGTAATTTCACCGTTAATTGTCTGACCGCTCATCCACCTCCACCATCGCAATCTCAGCAGCCAGATCATCATCAGCTCCTCCATCAGCAGCAACGTCATCATCAACAACACGCGACACATCAGCCGCATATTGTTCATAGTCACCTGAGGTCGACGTCACCACCGCTATTTTCGGCGCAGAAATGATAACTTTAAGTGTGTGTGTGTGCGGTGGAAGATCCAGTAGGTGAGGTAAAATTCAATAAGAATTGTATAATATTTCGTTAATACTTTGTAAATTATTGGTAAAAGTATTCGAGTTCTCGAATATGTGTTATGTTGAATCTACTTAACATTTTGAGTTCGCTCAATCAGAGCAACTAGGCCTGCGTGACGTATGTGTTTTATGTCACAATAAATGCTGACCATTACCGAATGTTGTCTCCTATCTCGCTCTTTGCTTACGTAGACAAGTCTCTATAAACATTTTCACAGGTTAACTAATCGATGAAAAATACTTCTGGGGTGTCTGCTGCTGGTGCAGTCTTGTGGAAAGAACACAGTGTTATGGTAGAAACGAGATGTAAATTTATTTCCTGGATTCCAGTAAAATAGAAAACATTTGTTGTTGCTGCTCTTAGTATCGTTCCCGCATCTGTCATATTTCTCGCCCATAATTTTAATAAATGCTTCTGTTGCACTGTAACTATTTAGAAGAACTTATCGGGGCTAAAACTAAAATCCTATCTCTAAAAGGGGTTTAATGCCATGGCTTACACATGGTTCTTCTTGTTGTTCAGTTAAATATTTCAAGCGTTTAATTTAGCAGGCGTTATTATCATCAGACTAAATCTTGGTAGCTGTTGGTTTGATTTGGTTTCTAACTTATCAAAAATTTCATTCTATTAAGTCATCTCTGGAGATTAACATCGTTGACACGTTCTTTTTGCCAAATTCTGTTAAAACTTTTGAGCTTTGTTCCTTTGCGTAGCACCGCCTAGGAATTAAGTGCCACCTCTGATAATTTTAAATAAATATATGTACTAACTCCAAAATTCCGCAAAATTCATAGTCCGTATCGCCTACCACACATAACAACTCTCTACCTGAGGATATCTTTAATTTCTTTTTTTTTATGGCAGCTCAATATCGACTTCTTTTATTTTGTTACATTCACTTCGACTCGAACCAACGATCTGTTCAAACAAATCACCTTCACTTATATTTTTGTAAGTTTATTGTGTTTTTTTAAAATATTGTGGTTAAAAATATATATATACATATATTTTTTTTAGACTGAGTTTACCTTCATAAATAAAAAAAAAATACAATAAATATTAAATCATATATGCATAGAAACCGGAAAAAAAGAAATAACATTTTATTTTTTTTATTTACAAAATTTTGTTTTAACTTTTAAGCTTTACATTGAATAAGAGAACAAATTATAATAAATAAAAAAATAAAGAAAAAAATTGTGTTCACACTTAGAAAAAATATATTTTTTATAATTTAAAGTTTTTATTTTAGTTTAAAAATTTTTTTTTTTAGTATTTACTTAGCTACGAATATTTAGTTGTAATTCAATAGATTTTAGTATTTTTTGTTTGTTTATATTTTACACAAATTGAAATTATTATTTTTTTGTTCATTATACATTTGTTTTAAGAAACCGTCATATTTAATTTTTATTATTATTATTTTTTTTTTTTTTGAAAACATATTTTATTTTTATACAAATAATTATTTTTTCATGTCATTTTATACATATACACATATTATACACGAAACATTTTTTTTTCATATTCATTTTAGTTTTAAGTTTAACAAATAAAAAAAAGGCAGAACCACACTGGAGGAGATAAAGTTGTTTGTTTTTTTTTTTCTTTTTTTCGTTTTTGTTAGTTTGTTCTTTAAATGTAAATAGTTTTTTTTGTGAAGGTCACGATGAATAATATTTTAAGTATTCAAGATGAATGCAAATAAATAACTTATACCAAAAATAGGACGCGAATGAAACACTTTCTTTAAACGTACATAACTTTCTCTGTGTTGATGATTGATGAATTTAAGTATGCTAATGGATTGGCATTGCGTTTTGTAATTGCTCGCATACATTTTTAAGTGTCGAAAAATTCTTAATGGGGACACATTATTTACTGGTAATATTGGGTTGATGTTGGGAAATATATATATAACATATCAGTAGACTATAACGCAATTCAATTTCAAGCACTTCTTTTAAATTTAAAAGGTTTTATTTGGAGTAAATTGGATTTTAGGTTTAGAAAGTTTGCCATCGGAAACTTAACCGCATTAAAAAGATTATAATATATGGCGAAGTGGTAACGTTAAAATAGTACACCAAAGTATGTTTTAGAAAAAGAGATCGAGTGTCACAGAAGTTTTGTGGGAAAATTTGAGAAAAAATGGTCCACCACTGAAGGACGCGAGTGGATAGAAAAAACAAATTCGATTCTCCAAAATCGTAAGTACTTTTGTCAATTTTTTTTGATACATCCTGGATTGACCCTGGACATTTTTTTCGCCAAGAAATCGCAAAACTACGACTAGTTGCAATGTGACAGAAATTGAAGATAGCTCTAGGTGAGGTTTCACAATTTGTAGAACCATTGAACCTGTATAATTATAGCTTTTATAACATACCAGCCTCTCCAATTTCAAAGGGATTAAACACATATATTCGTCTTTTATTTTTCCTTGTGTGTATTTAAACCATTCAGTCTGCAAGCAATTAACACAGCACTCATTACTTGCTCTTTAAAAGGTGTGAACAACAAAATAATTTACCAGCAAACAATTTCCCAAAATAAAAAAACTTTTTAAAGATGTGTCAAATGTCAGATATCAGCTGTTTTCAATTTCACGCAAAGCGATTTCGAAAAAAAGTTCAATCAAATTGTAGAACATTGAAAATGATTTTACTCGATTTACAATATCGATTTTATTTCACTCGATTTCTGGAATTTAGCTGATTAGCTCTTTTTAATTTCACGCAAAGTGATTTAGAAAACGCTGTGTATCTGCGTTACTGCTTAATCAAGCGTTCAAAAATGCAAACTGCTTACTATGATGCAATGCATACTTTTCTAAAACGTATTGTGAACGCATCAACTGCGCAGACAAAAGCAAACAGAGCATCGTGAATGATTATGATGCATGACAAATGCAAAGCAGCGCAAAAACATTTATAAACTGGTGTCAATACATTTAATGGCCAAAACACATGTGCATAAATTCTGGACGCAGTGACGCTTGCAGTACAGCAAGCTAGATGCATGAACAGAACTTTTATTTGACGTAATTGCAGTGAGATCTGTCACAAATACCTAAACGTCATTCTTTTGATAAGTGTTTTGATTCTTTGTAAAATTTTTATTTTAAATTTTGTTTATAAAATAAATATTCCCCCCTATCTTGGTATCCGTTCCGAAAGGAAAAGTCCGATTTTATACGAATCGGACAATTTTCCTTCATGGTAATTGTTCCGATCACCTGTTCGGAACATTTCTCCGACAAAATGTAACGCATACCGGCAGAATACATTTCAACGCGATGAGCTGCGTTTTTTCTCTCCGATTGTCTCCGATATATATTCATCGCGGAAATAACAAGTACGTTCGGAAAACGGATATTCGGCCCTAGCGAGGTATCCGTCGGAGCGGAAAATTCTCCGCAACGCATACTCTGTCGGAGACCCTAATTACATTCGAGGTATCCGATTTCGGAAAAGAATAATTAAAATGCGACGACGCATTGATCTGACATGCCACAAATGTAGAGATGTATAAAATGTACCGATATATGTCGACCCATATTTGTATTTGCAGAACTTTAAATCTGTATATGTTGACAGGGGGGAGGTATTTCATACTTTATACTTTTTTTAAATTTTTCTATTTATACTTGCTTACATTTTTTAACTGCTTATCCGAAAATCGGAAAAAATTCCGCGACCACTTGCTGTCAGAGGAGATCGGACAAAAAATGGTGTGCAACTGTCACAAATGTCACTGCTAATGCATTTCATCGCACTGCAACGCAGATCATTAGTTGTGCGTTTTTTGCTGTCGGAACAATGTTCCGAACAGATGTTCCGAAGAATACCTCGAAGCAAAAATCCTCCGAATCGTAGGAAATCGGAGAATTTTCCGTTCCGACGGATACCTCGCTAGGGCCGACTGTGAATGTAAATGAAGTCTCCGATCATATTTGCGTTGCGGAGAAAATTCCTTTGTTGCTATTAAATTATTTTGTTGCTATCAGTTTTCCAGTCATAATTTTTCTCATTTTCCATATTGCATTAATTTTTCCTCCTTTGTGCCAGCTGATGTTTTTTGTTGTTATTAGACACAAACATTTCAAATAAACGTCAAACACAATGATTCCAAATCTTCAAAATGTTGCTATTTTCAATTTTGAATTCTGGGAGCACTGTAGGTTGCAGTGGATTTAGAAATAGAAATAGGCAGTACTGCAACGCTTGCTGAATTTGCATGTGTTCCCTCCCATTTAAACGTGTGTATTCTATTTCCACTGCAAGGAAAATCTGCACATGTGTTTTGGGCATAAAGCTTCTGAGCAAAAGCTATCTAAATTTTTATACCCTATCCTAAGGGTATATTAATTTTGACACATAGTTTGTAACACCCCTTGATGTTCGCCGTAGACCCATAAAAGTATATATATTTATGATTAGGACCAAATCCTAAGACTATCTAGCAATGTCCGTCCGTCCGTCCGTACGCAATTTTTAGGCCTTTAAAATTTGGACCACATATTCCCCAGTGCTCCGAAATGGTTAAGTGTAAAAAATTTTTGAATACGCCCACTGCCACGCCCACAATTTAGAAAAAACCGTTTTAAAGCTAAAGTTAGAGAGATAGAGTGCTACAACATTTACAAGATATGTAGGAACTGCCCTCCTTTATAAGTTTGTCATATAAAGTTTTTTGCCACGCCTACTTTTCGTGGGCGTTTTTGACTAAAATGCTGTTTTCTTCGAAAATTTTCACAGAAAGCGAAAAAAACTGTTTAAGAAAATATTTACCCAATATTTTTTCCAACATATCGCCCATACAAAGTTTTTAGCCACGCCCACTTTTTGGGGTTGTTTTGCTATCCATCATCTTCTTAATGCTTTTTTCTTTGGGGCATGTAGGGATATGGATAGGGTATCATTCTGTTCGCCTCAAGCGGATTGTAGCCTTTCCTTATGTTTTTTTAAAGCCATGTGGCATATTCAATTTTATTAATCAGTGTAAGCAGGCAATACTTTATAGATACAGTTGTTTCTAATCATAATTGTAACAAATTCATTGTAAAAATTCAGAAAGTCTCAATAAAATTTAAGTTAATTCAACCTGTCATCAGAAAAGCAGTTTGCATTCACAATGCGCATTTTTTTGACGTTTTGTAATTCAGCCATGATTTCAATCGACTTGCATAACCTAGCTATAGTTTGGCCGCACTTACGGTGATGGTGATGTGATAGTAATTAATGCTAGTTGAAAAATAAGTGGTCAACCAGATTAATATTTAAGCCTGCAAATTAAAATGTTTTTATTTTTATAAACGGCAGTATGAAGGCTAGATTTATGTTTGGTATGTTTGATTCGGAAAGGACAACGGTAATTGGATTGATTATCATCCCGTGCAATCTATAAACATACTATTCCAAGTCGTGTATTTGTTGTGTTTCCTTACTGTTCGAAGGTAAAAGCAAAGACAAACAGGCTATCATTATACAAAGGCCCATGTAAATTGTAAACAACATTTCACAATGTGTGTAAATCATTAGTCCAACAAAATTGCTTCCCGCAAATGATCCTATTCTTCCGATCATCATCACCAGACACATGCCCATTGCACTGACGTTTGTAGGGAAAAATTCAATTGCCACTGTGCTAATAATACCGCTACTGCTATTTAAACTTGACATGAGGGTAAAAACTACCACTGACCACGTAAAATCAGTCACATATTGAAAGATCAAACAGCCAACTGCTGCAACCATTATCCAACAAACTGAAAGTATACATTTAAATAGTTTTAAAACTGACACAATATGATAAAACTAACAAATAAACTTACAAAAGAGACGACGTTTACCAACAAAGTTAACAATTGAAGATAATATAAAATATATCACAGTAAATACAGCACCGATTATAATAAGAACTATAAACATTGTTGTGTCGACGGGAATGTCATCGGAATTTACATCAGTAAAATTTCCAGTCGTGGTTGCGTTTTTGGCCTTGTACATAATCTGACAGGATGTGTGGCCGATGCCAGATTTGTCAGCTAATTGATTGAGTATTGTTGGCAGCCTGTAAGGGAGAAAGGATTAAAGTCACATGTATTCGTATCATTGGAGTAAGAAGCCCATATATGTTATGTTAATTATATTTAATTTATAATAAATAATAAAATAATAAAGCTTCATTGCTTACCACATAAATGCTCCATGTGAGATCGCGGACATAACAAACATTATAAAGCAAATGTTAATTGTGTGGAGCGCTCTGTTTTTACTGAAAAGGGGAGCTGTTTGTGTTCCGATGAGTTTAAAAGCATCCTTAACTCCAGTAATGTTTTTCAGGCTACCACCAGATTTATCGATCGATATTTGTTGCACAGGATATTCATAATCTCGTTTGTGAGTATTTCTCATGAACATTTTTCGTAATGTTCTTATCGCTTGTTCATGATCACCTTGCATAAGTACATATTTCGGAGACTCTGGAGTCAAAAGGATTCCAATTAGAGCAAAAACTTTAAGAAAGGAAATCACCAACATAAACAATCGCCAAGAATGAAATTCCATACCGAATATTGTCCAATTCAGGTTTAATGGTAGAATTCCAAGTCCCAAAGCTGAAAAATGGGTAAAGAATTATATTATGCATATAAACCCAGCGCTAGCGAAGTTTTTTATTGACTCAGTACCTCGCCTGAGAATTTTTGAATTTCGGTTGATAATTTGCAATTGGGGACACAATTTACACCTGTCCATAGTATACATCCCTCTTGTTCGAGGATACACTCAAAGACCCAAAGACAATATTAAAATAGTCAAAGTAAACGATATGGTTCACAAAATCAGGTATAAATTTTTTGGAAGATCAATGACAACATATGACAATGCGGTTGTCCCTATTTGCGGGTCTTATTTGGCATGTACTGCAGAAACGTTTCACACATTGGCTCATCAATTACCAACGACTGTTTTTTAAAGGACAACCGCGAGCAGGAAGACAAATATACGAAATAGTAAAAACGCAAATCATCTTTTAGCACTTTAAAACTGATCAGATTTAATTGTTCAACACATATATTATTTATGTATTTTATACTTTAATGTGTCGGAAAGAAATCGTTAGCTTTTTTATACTACAAGGTGCGTTTCAATGAAATTCAAAAATATACAGGTTTGAATGCAAAATGTTCTACAAAGTTCTGAAACTTGTTTATTTTAGTGTCAATGCACACGTAGGTTAAGTGCACGCTTTAGCCGCGTCACCGCTATAGCGCTTCCTATAATACATACTACAAGATTGTGATCACAGATGAGTAAGAATAAAATTACGTTGAATGTTTTCAATTACTATGTATTATTTAGTTTTACCTAACAAACATAATTTTTGGGTAAACATTTTTAAACACATACGCAAGTTAAAAATAAAATAAGGAGTAGTATCATATTTTGTTTGCGGTAATTAAACTAATTAATAACGGAAGGTCCGATAAATATTTGCATTAAATTAATAAAATATTCTGTAAAAATGATAAAATAAATAAATGCTTAATGAGTGAAATTAATGAGTAACGCGTGATTAGTTAACTGACCATTTCAATAATTTGATATACATATGTAGGTTGTGATGTAAAAACCATCACACAACACTGTCTCCCGTATTAATAAATACGAGTTAACGGTGAGTTACCTGAAGTCATGAGTTATGTGTAAAATGTTATTAATAAAACAAATTTGAGACGTTTTCCAATTGTGAGTTAACTTAACTCAACGTCGAAGGTGGTTTAACCATGGTTTAGCAGGCAAATGAAAACTTTTTTTTGCTATTCCTACAGAAATTTCTCACTTCTCTTTGGTTTTTTTTAACTTTATGTAATAAATAAGTAATAGATTTGCGTTATGTTATTACTGAACGTCAGAATTTTTATTAATAAGAAATTTTATTAATAGGGCTAGTATATATATAATAAAGTAATTATCTTTGAATTAGAATTTCGTTGTTCGTCAATTCGCTCTCATATGTAATAATATAATAATAATATAATAATAATAATAATACCTACATTAAAATTTCATATGTTTAATAAAACATAATAAACAACCAAAGAAGAAGAAGGGAGGCATTGATGCGTCACACGTATTCACTGTTAGGAAATTTGAGAGAGAATTTTGCGGCCATTGTAATTTTTTTTTTTGTTGGTTCAGGGGGACAGGGGTATGCTGCGACGACTATCTGTATAGTTACTCATATGTGAACGTGCTCTAGTGTGGCCCAAAGAAAATAATGTTTAATCAGATTAACTATTTCGGTCAGTATTTTTAAATGAGGAGTGCCCAAGTGCGTATTTCTTATGTTGCAAAATTAAACGTATGTGTGCATCGGCACTCAACAAAAGGTTGTTGCTGTCCTTACGTAGGGAGAAGTGTTCAGTAGTGCCCACCCTTAAGCAAATTCCATAGTAAAATGGAAGGGAAATCAATTTGAAGCTAATGATCTGTCCTACTAATGATCTGTCGGAACGGAAAGTTCTCAGATTTAATATGAATCGAAAAATTATTGCTGTCGTTCTTAAATTTTTCGAAGGAGTTTTAAGACTTCAACATTATGCACAAAAAAGGTTTGGCAAAAACTTTATATGTCAATTTATTAATAATTTATATATTTATATTGTATTATACTTTAAACTTAAAACTTTATACGGTAAACTTGTGAAGGAGTTCAGTGTCTAAATATTTTGTACCTTTATCTCTTGAACTACAGCTTTAAAACGATATTTTCTACATTGTGGGCGTGGCAGTAGACGCATTGAAAAAAAAAACAAATACTTTACTATTTCGGGACCCTAGGGAGTTCAGCTTAAGGGGTTACATGTGTTTCTAAGCTTCAAAAAATCGTTTTTTTTTGTTGTCTTATTAATTTCTACAAAATCTCGAGAATATTATCCTAAATTTTCAAGTTTCGGAGATACAGCCTTGGGAAGGTGTACACTTAATTGAATCACGAGGTTTATTTGAGGTTATCTAAACTTTAAACGCGTTTTTCTCGAAACTGTGTTTTCAAAATCGGTTGTCAAAAGTTCTGGAAAACCACTAAACCCCGATCTTGATGAAATTTTACAAAGGCCTTCGAGATACAATTCATGAGGACTGGGACGAAGGAATTTTTTTTTCAATCACAACTATTTAAAAAAAATGTTGAGCAAATTTGACCAATATTAGCATTTTTTTGTAAAAAGGTCTGAAAAAAATGCGATTTTCACTTTTTTTTCCCTTCGTCCAAATTCTTGTTTATGGTCTTCACTAAAAGACGAATTCTTTTTTCACTTCCGATGATCCTATCACGAGTTCTACTGTCAACGCGGACGCACCTTCTTTCCGAGGGATCACCGGAAATGACGTCATAATGACGGAGTTTTGAATATTTTCCTTTTAAAATTCCAGTAAAAAAATTAAATAAAATATTTTATTTTTTATTAAAAAAAAAATTGTTGATAATAGAACATTTTTTCCCTGAATAAACCCATGTAACCCCTTAAATTTAAATGCCACAAAAGTTGAAACGGAATACCCCCTTAAATACGTAAACAAATTTTAATAATGGGGCACAATTCTTTCTTAAATTTCGTATCGGTGAATAGGTTTGAACCCCAGAGGCTGCTGTTGACTGTAACA
Source organism: Ferdinandea cuprea (assembly GCA_963576555.1). Lineage (NCBI taxonomy): Eukaryota > Metazoa > Arthropoda > Insecta > Diptera > Syrphidae > Ferdinandea > Ferdinandea cuprea. The sequence goes on from OY754958.1 coordinate 137,191,096, forward strand.
TATATGCAGCCTATTTTTTTTTTTTGAATTTACTAAAATGCCTCTAAATAGTGCCATAGTTATAGATACAGATTCAAAGTATTTAAACGGTCATTTTGCATATTAGTCATACAGTGATCAGTTTTAGGTTAAGTACTAAAGAAGCGAAATCTATTACAATTAGTTGTTCGAATTGGTAAACACAACTCAGCTGCTTGTAAAAAAAACTAATTAAATGTATTTTATTGAGGCTATACATTTCGTAAATAATTCCTTATCTGTGATGAAAACGAAGTAAAAGTTTTTTTAATACAAGGTAAGTTGTTGTGCATATTTGGTACACATTCTAAAAAAGACACACACATATTTCAATCCGTCAAGAAATCCCTACCGCACTTTAACTTCCAACTGCACTTAATTTGCAAAATCTACAAATTACAGACAAAGTTCTAAGCCTTTTTTAAGCAAATAAAAAAGGTTGGGTGAGAGAGCCACAATTCCTCTCAGACTTATTGTATAATTATAACGACAGAGTTATACGCGAATAATAAAAAATGAAACGAATACAAATAAACTACAAAAAAAGGGTCACAGAAAGAGACGGAGGGAAAACAAAAGTGGAAAGATATTATGGCGTGAAGTATTCGGTGAATTTAAACAATCAAAAAGTTATAATAAAGTTCTTTAAAACTATTTTGTCCATTCGTGTCAAAAAATAGATATTCGCAGCTAGGGTTTTGGTTTTGTATGGGTCGTTTACGCCTAATATTAATTTAATATATTTATGCTACCTAAAAGATAATCGGGCGTTATATCAGTTTATTATTTGAAACATCACCAAATTCGATTTTTTAAGCTTTATTGCAAAATCAAATTAAGCCAGTCTTCCTCGAGCTTTATTACATAATGCCCTGATTAATATTATGTAAAATACAAAGTTACACTTGTATCCTCTACAAATTGACAGATTTTAATCACTTGCGCTATTCTGTTCTATTTTAATCCAGTTTTAGTTTCATTAAACGAACCTTAAATTTGACAGGAATGTCTTTGTTTCTTCTTACCTGGTATTATCATCAATGCCATTGTCTTAAACGTCGATAGCATGGTAACATATCTTGCTCTTTTTACGTTGCTATGAAATTCTCCAACAAAATTAAAAACAATAGCTTGACAGCCAGACATTACCATTCCGGTTAAAAATCGGAATACTATAAGCATCCAAATGTTGACGGAAAATGCAGAAATGAAACTAATTACAAAACTCACGGATATAGTCGTTCGTAGCATTTTAACTCGACCCCATGTATCGCAAAGAAATCCGATAGCATACGAACTCACGACGGTACCCAAAAAACCCGAAGAGGCGTATAGACCTTGTTGGCTGACAGTTGGTGGAATGTCTTGATTTAGAAATGGCATAACTATACTTGAACTCGTCACATCAATAGTAGCGGAAATTAAACAAAGTCCACAAACTATTTGCAAAATGTAATGAAATATTCCGACTTCGGTTAATGCAACAGCTTCTTCAAATGTATAGACTTTGATCCTTTTGATATTTGGCTCATTGTTAAGCTCTTTCGGAAGAGTTTTACATTTATCTGCGAATGTTAAACGGAAAGATTGAGTTTTATTTTATTTTAAAGTCTGAAAACACGATTTTAAGAATGTTCGAGAAACAATTCGCGGTCACGAAGTTGCGATTCGTTACGAGAACTCACCAAATGGCACATCTTGTTCGTTTAAAAAATCTAAATTTTGCATGCTGTTATTTCCGCTGAAGCACTTCCGATCACCTTCAACTGTTTTGCGAGAATAAAAACAATTTAAGGTTTTAATAATTCGTTAACTATAAATATTACGAATAAATAGATATATAAAAAAAACATCATTTAACGTTAAATTATTGTAATTATAATTATTAACGATGGGGAGTTGTGGGTCACAGATGAGTAATTATACAGGTTTTTCGCGAAAAACGAAAACGTCAGTGAAAATTGGCGTCCGAGGCTGCATCAAAATATAAAATCTATTGATGTGGACGGCCAGTTTTTAAAAAATGTGCATTCTTTCCACTTCTTCTACTTGATGCGGGTTGGCTTCGGCTGTTTTTTTTTTCATTCAAATTTGATATCTCAGGATCGACAATTATAATAATAATAACACTTTGAGAACGATTACAGACCTTTTTTTAAGCATCAAGTTTTACATTTTAATTGTCTTATTTTTTTACTAAGCTGTAACTTCTACTGTATGTGTAAAATTACACGAAGTTTTTTACACTAAGGTCTCCCTGCGAACTTATTTTTAAAGTCTAAATACAATGATTCTTTTCTGCTCTGCCGCACTGTGCTTTTCCTAACCATTACAATTGACAAACATTTAAAATCAATGTGCATCGGTTTCTCATCCTTTCATCTAATTCCCCATTTCCTTAATGCCCGTGCTGTGTTACTAACATTATAACGGTGCTAACAATCCCCTTTTCCCGCGCAAATTATAAAAAAATTTTTTAGAAATTTGCAGTTCTAGGGCTATAAAATTTTAGTTAGAGTCAAAGTAGTCCCCCATCCTAAAATTTCTGTTTTCGTTGAACACTCCGAAGTGTCCTCTTAAAGTATTGGAATATAAACAGTCTCTATTTATTTCAGTTCATTTATCGGCATTCGTTTCGTTATACAACTCTCTGCAGTCCAACTTTAGAATTACAAAAGTTATTGTTCCTTTCAAACCGCCAAGGCGCAGGAATGAGAGTTCTAAAACATATCAGTGAAATGAATATATGTTTGAAATACTGTATGTTTTATAAGATTATCGCAAAAAGTAATTTTTAAGATATCGCAAAATTAGGTTTTACGCCGTAAAATTAAAAAAAAGTTCGCACGTTTTGCCATAAATTTTACAGCGTGCCAACTAGCAATTTATTTGATTCAGCTATCTGATTTTGGTCAGTATTTAAAATGCAAATATTACACTTGTACACGAAAGTACCTAATTATACATCAGGGCTACCTTGTAAACATTACATTGCATTACGGAGCAAAATTTTCCAATGTCCGTTTACATAAGTAAGGTTTTACGATTGTACAAGTTTTCGACTGAAGACAAGACTAATTTTATGAAATAGAAATGTTTTACTAATAAAAAATATTATGAGATTTTTGTTAAATTTTTTATATAGCACTAGCTGTTCATGCCCGGCGTCGCCCGGATGAATCTATCTCCAATAGTCAGTTCGTCGAAAAGTACTTCATTCAAGCGAGTCCTTTCTTAAATTGGTGTGAATTGTAAAAAACAAATTCATTACGATAAAGAATTTATTTATATGAAATAATTAGAAGTTCATTGTTTTGACAATTATTTGTTGGTGTTTTTAATGCGCTCATCGCATCAAAAAATCTTTAGTTTATACCTATAGGTATATTTTCGGCGTTCATTGTCTCTTTCATATAATTATCGATGCCTTAATCACGTTACTCATTAGCTCGTTAGCAGCGAGTCTTTTGCTATTGCATAGTTTCGGTTATTTTAGGTAGTTGAAGTCGTTTAGATAAATTATTTAAGTTTCATTCAATCAATTTGTTTACGAAAAATGTTAATGTGGACAGGACAGTGCCACCTATCGTTAAATGCTAATGCACTTACTAATCAACTGTCAGATGTTGACACCACTAACGCCAGCTATCGCAAAATGTAAAAAAATGCGAATAAATTGATTTTTAGGAATTTTATTTATGCATACACCTGAAAAAAAGAATCATGAAAATCGGAATATCGGATTTCACCTCAAATACATCTGTCAATATTAAATCTAAATAATTAAAAAAAAAATTCGTTAAAAACAATAAAAAAAAATGTTTTGGATGCGGACCCTAATGACTTAGCGGTATAAAATATACTTTAGGACCTACCAAATTTATCTCCAGCCGATTCGGTGGAATGCAACCACAAACACAGTGAAACGAGATTTTCATATATATTAGAAGATTAAATACACACAGAAGAGTTTTTTTTTATTAGGATTTCAAATATTATAAACAGAATCTTATGTGGAACTTAAAGTTTTATTCAGACTTAGAAGAAATGTACGGATTTTTGATTACGGCCGCAGTAATTTCTTCACTTCGATGTTGATGTTTGGAGCTTTGTAAGATCTACAGCAATTACAGTAAAGTGGTGGTTCTGGTACCTGCTGTTTGATTTGAGCTGGATTGTAAATTAAGATTGTTTGCATATAAGAAATTTGTTCCCACAAAAATGTCGGACCATTGCCCACTTTTAATAAGAAATAACCCTATTTCCTTGCGCGTGGCGTCCCACTAATGTTTGCATTTCAGTGGCGCATATATTTTTAAAATAGTTAAAAAAAAAATTATGAGCGTGATCTGCTACGTACTCCAAACAGAACCTTATTTATAAACGTATTTTAAAGTGTGTATAAAGCTATGCACCCTTTAAAATGCCTCTAAACGCATAAACGTTATTTTATATTGTAAAAAAAGGATTTATGCAACGTTGTGCAGAGGCCGCTTAAATACTTCGACCCTATATATCTATGCAACTGTTTAGAGGCATTTTAGTGAATTCCAATTAATTCGGCTGAAAAGGTTTAACATTTGGGTACACCCATACGAACTACGTTTGGGTTGCTGAAAGTATGGACTTATGCCCATGCGGCTTAAAAAAAAACGTTCATCTTATTCCAAAACATTTATTTGTTTTGTTTTTTGACTATTCGACGGTAGAAGCAACGACAAAACAGCAGTCAATATACAAAGACCCATATAAATGGTAAACAACATTTCACAATGTGTGTAAATCATTAATCCAACAAAATTGCTCCCCGAAAATGATCCGATTCTTCCGATCATTATCATCAGACACATGCCCATTGCACTGACATAAGTTGGGAAAAATTCTACAGCCACTGTGCTTAGAACACCGTTACAACTGGTCAAACTGGTCAAAAGAGTTAAAATTATCACTATCCATGTGAAATCAGTCACGTATTGGAAAATCAAACAGCCAACTCCTACAAGGAGTATCAAAAAACCTGAAAATATGCAATCGTATAATTTAAAACTATGACTTGTGACATGACACAGTCCCATAAAATTCTCTGCATTCATTGCGTCGTTTCGTTGACACCCCTATCAAGTCTGGCGTCAGAAGTGAGTATGTATCTATTACATAATTAATCAGTTGCAGTCAGATTAAAAAAATTTAAGCACATCTATGAGTAAGTGTGTTAAATAAGTCAACGCAACCGATGCGACTGATTCTATGGGACGTTTCATGGTTGACTTACACAAAAGAGTTCGTTGACCAACGAAATTAATTATTGAAGACAATATAAAATATATCACTGTAAAAACAGCACCAGTAATACTAAGAATTTTAAGAATGTTACTATCGACAGGAATGTCATCGGAATTTACATCAGTTATATTTGCAGCCGTGGTTGCGTTTTTGGCCATATACATAATCTGGCATGAAGTGAGGCCGATGCCAGATTTGTCAGCTAATTGATTGAGTATTGTTGGCTGCCTGTAAGGGAGAAAGGATTAATATCACATGTATACGAAATAATATTTAATTTATAAATTCTATAAATAACGAAGCTCGACTGCTTACCACATATACACTCCATGTGAGATCGTGCACATAACAAACATTATAAAGCAAATGTTAATTGTGTGGAGCGCTCTATTTTTACTGAAAAGGGGAGTTGTTTGTGTCCTGATGAGTTTAAAAGCATCCTTAACTCCAGTAATGTTTTTCAGGCTACCACCAGATTTATCGTTCGATATTTGTTGCACAGGATATTCACAATCTCGTTTGTGAGTATTTTTCATGAACATTTTTCGTAATGTTCTTATCGCTTGTTCATGATCACCTTGCATAAGCACATATTTGGGAGACTCTGGGATCAAAAGGATTCCAATAAAAGCGAAGACTTTAAGAAAGGAAATCACCAGCATTAAAAGACGCCAAGAGTGAAATTCCATACCAAATATTATCCAATTCAGGCTAAATGGTATAATTCCAAGTCCCAAAGCTGAAAAATGAGAAATGAGTGAATGATGCATATAAACCCAGCGCTAGCAAAGTTTTTTATTGACTCAGTATCCAATACTCGGCTGAGAATTTTTGAATTTCGGTTGATAATTTGCAATTGGGGACACGGTTTACACCTTCCCATAGTATACATCCCTCTTCTTCGCGGGAAAACTCAAAGACCCAAAGACATTATTAAAATAGTCGAAAGTAAACGATATGGTTCACAAACTCAGGTACACATTTGTTGGAAGATCAATGACAACATATGACGATGCGGTTGTCCCTAGTTTTTGCGGGTCTTATTTGGCATGTATATACTGCAGAAATGTTGTGCAAGTCTTTTTTGTTTACACATTCCCTCACCCATTATCAATGACTCTTCCTTATGGTTCAGATTAACACCTTTATTACGGTTGTTAAAGATTGATATTTGATATACGACACGATTTATCAAACAATCGAAAGTTTGGTATTATGAGTGTCAATTGAAAAATTTGACTTCTATTCTGAATGGTGCTTACAAAAGGAATTGTGAATGGGTATTAATTACATTTGACGTCTGAATTTTAGAATTGTTATTTATTATTATTAAATTATATTCTTCGTAGTTAGTGAGCATTTTGTACTTTGAGGCAGAACAAAGTTGAAATGCAACAGGTGGTATACAGCAATTAACCGACACCGAAGAAGCAATCCACATGGCGGTGAATTCGTGGTAGACGTTGATTGTGGGCGGAACCCTTGCAGAAGTTGTCGAGATGGAAGTCACTCACTATGCAGTCATTGAGGCCTACTCGGAAAACTGCGGCAGCTTTGAAAGACAAAAATGATAACTACCGAATGACATTGCTAGAAACAGACGTTGGCGCAGGGAACATATTACGAAAATCTTGTAAATGTCATGAAAGATATTCAAACAAACTTGGTTCATGAACAAAAAAGTATTTGCACGTCGTTCTTTATTCCCTGTGTAGTTTTATAAATTTAAGAACAACCATTCCAATTTTGTAATCATTTCGCTCAGTTGATAACTTCCTTATACTAAAAACCTTACAGAAGTAACTAATTTTAAAATATTCGGTATGGATTGCTGTCTTTTTAACTTTTTCAGATCGTTGTTAACATCGGCTTATACATCCACGAAGGCTTCTTTCGAAATTTGGAAGTTCGGTAAAAAACCAAAGCCAAAACATATTATATAAAACGTAAAGAAAACACTATAATTTACAATGTTTCCAAACAAAACCTATTAATTTTACGATTGCAATTAACATTTACACGTGATTGGTTTTGCATATTCCTTGTATATCAGCATCCCCCCAAAAAAATTCCGTTGTTCTTATTTTGATTTAACAATTTTTATCAGCCACAAAATTGTGACTGACTGAAAATACTGTAGTGATAAAAATTGTTGACAATGATAATACCAATTTTATCGATAGAAATGTTCACAATAGACCTAAAAACTTAAAACTTATTATAATATAATTTAGAGCTGATCAAAAAAATGTATGTGTGATCACTGTAATACTGAGTCAACGAATTTGATAATAATTGTGATCTATCGTGTCGGTATTTGACTACCGTAATAGGGGTGTTATGTCGTTTTCGTTTGGTAATTCGGAAGACTTCCTGGCTCTTCTGAAAGTGTTCGTTAGGTACTTAAATGACAGTTCCTCTCCTGGAAAGAAGAGAATTTTGCTTCTGGCTTTGAATTCAGAATCAAAACCAGAACCACTAATGCAATCAAACACCACAAACGTCAGAATCGATAAATGTAATTTTAGTTGCTAATGCATTTAAATAATTCCTAGATAAGGTGAAAATCATAACCAAATTTAATTAAACAAATTAAGAAATAGTATTAGGTATAATATAAACATACATATTTAAATAGCTAATATTGGAAGTGATGCGGTTGGAAATACATTTAAGATTTGTTCAATGAGGTTTATAAAGTTATACACAAATACACTTCAAATTCAAATGTAATGTGTTTGCTTGTTGGATTGGCATTCCGGATCGAAGAGCTCTTTTGGATTACCAAACGAAAACGACATTAGTATCTTCTTAAGTTTACCGAGTTCACCGCGAGCAGAAATACAAATACATATACGAATTCAAAGAAAAAACGCTATTACCATTCATCTGTTAGCTCCTTAAAACTGATCAGATTAATTATTTAACACATACATTATGTATGTATTTTATAGCGTTAATTATGGTATTAAATAAGTCTGAAAGAAATCGCTACTTTTTTTTGTACTAAAAGGTGCGTTTAATGAATATAAGCTGCATGCAACAGATCAGAAATATACAGGTTTGAATGCAAACTGTTCTGTTCAACCGCGTCATCGCTATACTGCGTCCATATGAAGTCTTTTTATACTACTATATTGCGATGTGCACACATGGTACTGTGACAAATCGCCCAAAATGACAAAAGTTGGCAAAATGTCAAATCGTCCACAAAAATTGGTTGGGCGACTCAACAAAAGCTTTTTGGTGTAAAGCGTTGAAAGATATAGGACAGTTTTCAAACACTTGCCCTATTCTGTTCTATTTTAATCCAGTTTTACTTACATTAAACGCACCTTACATTCGGCTTACATTTGGAACTTCTTTATTTCTCCTTACCTGGTGTTAGCATCAATCCCATTGTCTTAAACATCGATAGCATGGTAACATATCTTGCTCTTCTTGTGTTGCTATGAAATTCTCCAACAAAATTAAAAACAATAGCTTGAGAGCCAGACATTACCATTCCGGTTAAAAATCGGAATACAATAAGCATCCAAATGTTGACGGAAAATGCAGAAATGAAACTAGTTATAAAACTCAAGCATATAGTCGTTCGTAGCATTTTAACTCGACCCCATGTATCGCAAAAAAATCCGATAGCATACGAACTCACGATGGTACCCAAAAAACCCGAAGAGGCGTATAGACCTTGTTGACTGACAGTTGGTCGAATGTCATGATTTAGAAATGGCATAACTATACTTGAACTCGTCACATCAATAGTAGCGGAAATTAAACAAAGTCCACAAACTATTTGCAAAATGTAATGAAATATTCCGACTTCGGTTAATGCAACAGCTTCTTCAAATGTATAGACTTTGATCCTTTTGATATTTGGCTCATTGTTGAGCTCTTTTGGAAGAGTTTTACATTTATCTGCGAATGTTAAACGGAAAGATTGAGTTTTATTTTATTTTAAAGTCTGAAAACACGATTTTAAGTATGTTCGAGAAACAATTCGCGGTCACGAAGTTGCGATTCGTTACGAGAACTCACCAAATGGCACATCTTGTTCGTTTAAAAAATCTACACTTTTCATGCTGTTAGTTATTCCCTCTAAAGCACTTTCGATCACCTTCAACTGTTTTGCGAGAATAAAAACAATTTAAGGTTTTAATAATCAAAATTTTGTTAACTGCAAATTTTACGAATAAATAGATATATAAAAAAAAAAACATCATTTAACGTTAAATTATAATAATTAAATCATTAATTATAATAATTTGTGATAGGTTGTTTTCGGCCAAAGATGAGTAATTATACAGGTTTTTGCGAAAAACGAAAACGTCAGTGTCAACCGAGAACAAAAACATAAGGAAAGGCTACAGTCCGCTTTTTTCGAATGTATTAATGATACCCTATCCATATCCCTATAATCTGCCGCTAAGAAAAAAGTGCTAAGCACATGATGGATAGCATTATATTTCATGATATGAAGTTTATAATTTTATTTTACACTCAACCATTTCGGAACTCTAGGGAATATGTGGTCCAAACTTCCGTTGCCTAACTTGAATTTAACACACTAATCGGCATGTACCAGTGTGGCTTCCGGCCCGGCAGATCGACCGTAGATCAAATTTTCAAAAAGACCAACGAACTTTAAGTCGAAACGCACCATCTATTCATGGAATTTAAAGCCGCATATGACAGCATTCAAGAGCTCCTCATGGCGATGACAGAATTTTGGATCGCATGACCCTAGAAAACAAGCGGTGCATAGTGCAGTTTGGCAGCAGCTCATCTGAACTCTTTCAAACATACACTGGATTTCGGCAAGGAGATGCGCTGTCGTGTGAATTCTTCAATCTTGTACTCGAGCAGATAGCGCGCACGGCAGGTGTCAATACGGAAGGCACTATCTTCAACATTTTGCGTTTAAATTTACTACTTTGTATTAGGTACATTGCATTACCGACGTAAAATTTTTCAATGTTCGTTTACATAAGTGCACGAGAATAGAATTTCACAAACATAAAAACGATTATAGCGTTGTTCAATGAGACTGTCCAGCTCAGTCCAAAGCATGTGAATTACAGGTTTTCGTGTTCAATGAGAAAAATGTCTGTCTTGTTCAATTACTCTGCTTAGACTCTGCCCTGAGCAGAATTTCTTAACTTACTTTTGAGGTAGAATAGATATGTGAGAAACGTTAAAATCAGCTGTGATTGCAAATCAATTGTTTTGTCGTCGAAGTGAAAAGTTGTGAAGAAATCGAAAATCTTCTGATAAAGGGCAATCAGTTGTTGTCAAATGCTCCCCCAATACACGCCATAATTTGGAAAAAAGTAATTACATGATTAATGTTCATTAACTCACGATTCATACTAAACTTGTTAACTCAAACAATTATCCAACAATAGAAAATTTAGTTGTAATTTTTTTGACATGGCTGTATTTTTCTGTTCTACTTTTGTTTGTTCTGCTCTGCCTTGTCTTTTTTCTCATTGAACAAAGCTTATACAAGATTCAACGTTTCGACTGAAGACAAGACTAGTTTAATAAAATCGAAATGATAAATTTAAGAAACCTACATACATACAGACAAGTTTTTTTTTTAAGGCGGACTTAGTGTTAATAAGTCGTGAAAAATTTACTGTTCAGAACGAGCGTTGTATTGCAACCCTAACGCCATGGTAACCCCAGCAGACTAATGGCAACAGCCAACAAACAGGAGCACACAATCGGTTTCACCGCATAAACGATCACAATGGAAAAAGCAAATGGAAAAAACCATCATCTCCATATCGGGGGTTGCTTCGATGTTTCAACTGGATCGGCAACGATGGAAATTTTAATCATCTACGCAACAGTGGTTGCGACCGAGAAGAAGACACTGCATACGTGCGCAGCGCAGAGCTAGGATCGTTCAAACCATTCAACCGTATCTGAGGCGACAATAGAAAATCCCACTGTCCATGCCATGATAATTAGCGACCGGCGGTTTTTATGGTCAACGACAACAAGCGAAGATGTCGATAAGCTAGCAAAGGAGCAACAGAGCAGCCGTGCAATTAATACAGTCCACTATTTCTAAATAGTAAAATATAATTATGATTTTTTAGTCGTGCGTTTTTCTCCAACGAGTTATTGAACATTTACCTTTTTTTGGTAATTTTGACTGTAAGAAACCGTCTTGTGGGAAAAGAGAAAAAGTAGTTCTGAAGTGCAATTTTGGGGGAAGTTCCATTTGCCCAATCTTTTAGATAAAATTTCTACTATTCCATTCTATTTTAAGGAATTCAGCTAATTTAAATTCAGTTATAGCCCCCGATAGTTAAAAAAAGAACCGCATTGTATGATTTGGCAAAATAGGTTTAAAAATTATGACTGAATTATAAAATATTTATAATATAGGGTCCGCCATCTAACGTTTTTTTTTTCAACTAGTGCTTATTTCGCGAATGGTAACACTTAGCTCATGTCTGATTTGACAGATAATTAGTTTTATCCTTCCGCTGAACGAATATGGTTGTGTATACGCTTGAACAACGCTGGGAAATATTGCGACATAGAGAAGATGCCGATTTTGCCAAAAAAATCATCTTTTCCGATGAAGCTCATTTTGATCTTGGCGGGTATGTAAACAAGCAAAATTGTCGCATTTGGGGTATATAAAACCCGCACGCATACATTGAAAAGCCGATATACTCAAAACGAGTCACTGTTTGGTGCGGATTTTGGTCCAGAGGCATAATTGGGCCATTTTTCTTCGAAAATGAGCAAGGAGTGGCCGTTACAGTCAATGGGGATCGTTATCGGGCCATGTTGAACGAATTTTTGTTCACAAAAATTGAAGAGGAGGATATTGGCAACATTTGGTTTCAACAGGACGGCGCTACGTGCCACACAGCCGAAGCTACACTCGATGTTTTGCGCCCTGTTTTTGAAGATCGCATTATCAGCCGCAGAGCTGATGTCGTTTGGCCACCGCGGAGCTACGATTTGACACCGTTGGACTATTATTTGTGGGGTGCCGTAAAAGATAAGTGCTACGCCGACATGCCAGGGACAATTGACGCTTTAAAGGACAATATTCGTGAAGCCATTGGTGAAATACAGTTGCACACAATCGATAATGTGCTTAAAAATTGGACCGATCGTGTAAGCTACTGCATGGCCAGCCGAGGCAGCCATTTGAATGAAATTATTTTCCATTATTAACCGGAAGGATTGTACTTTCAAATAAAAAAAGAAATTTGAGAAAATATTCAGTATTTTTTTTTTATAGCATTTAAAAAAAAAAAAATTTATTTGGCGGTCCCTATACTTGTTTGTTTCTTCCTTTTTGATATTTTTTTTTTTAAATCGGATGTACGGACTTTTTAATTGCGGCTGTAGTACATTATACAAGAGGCAGTGTTAGTGTAACTATATTCACATATCATATGTCACATTTTTTTGTCCTACGTGACGTTATTTTAAAGGTAAAGGGGATGAAATGTGCACAAGATAAGCTATCTCACGCGGATGATCCCAAAATTCTGCGTTTGCCTTATTCATGTGTTCTACTCGGGCGTTTTTGCTTGTCCTAAGATACAAATCAGCTAATCAAGAAAATTGTCCATAAAAAAAAATTTATTAAAAAGTAGAAAAAATTGCTGACAAACATGAAACGATCACTATCTACAATGAAAAAACATTTTTGTTATCTTCAAATATTATTTTTTTATATTTTTACATCTTCTTTAAAAAGGCTAACTTTATATTATTTTAAAGTTTATTTTATTTAAATATTTCATATGGGCCCTAACTATATCTACATATAGTTTACTTTTTGTTTTGTTGATTATATAATTTATTGAAATATTTATTAATTACTTTAAAATTAAAGCAGTTCTGATTTTCCATAATATCATTCAAATGCAAAAATCCAATCATGAACTATTTCTTACTTTTCCTCACTTTTGATTTGAGTGAGGTCACTTTGTAAGAGATATTTTTAGTTTTGGCCTAAGAATGCGAAAAGTTTGTTAAATTTTTCGAAGATAGACTTAGAAAATTTTAAATTTTTTAAAATTGAAATTTGTTACGGAAAATAAAAAAATCATGAGATTTTTTTGATAATTCATGATTTCATGATTTAAAGCAAGAATCATGACAAATCATGAGATTCGGCAACGTTGTGAATAGAACATTAAAAATTAGTCGCGAATTTTTATTGTCGAAAATGGGTGAAAAGTTCCGTATGAGCCGCAAGCAATTGGATATATTTTTTTATAATTCAGCTTTGTTCAACGGTTTGGGAAATTAAATTTCTATGATATAGTTAAAAAAAATTAATGTAAGCGATTTAAACCTGCGTGATCCGCTACGTACTCCAGAGCCCTGGCAAGAACTCAAAAAGTTTAGTATTTGAGTACACCCATACAAACTACGTTTGGGTTCCTGAAAGTATGGACTTATGTCCATGCGGCTACCACATGAAGCTTTAATTAAAAAAAAAAAAAACCTCCACCCTATTCCAAAACTTTTATTTGTTTTGTGTTTTGACTATTCGACGGTAGAAGCAACGACAAAACAGCAGTCAATATACAAAGACCCATATAAATGGTAGACAACATTTCACAATGTGTGTAAATCATTAATCCAACAAAATTGCTCCCCGCAAATGATCCGATTCTTCCGATCATCATCATCAGACACATACCCATTGCACTGACATTAGTTGGGAAGAATTCTATAGCCACTGTGCTTAGAACACCGTTACCACTGCTCAAACTGGTCATTAGAGTTAAAATCACCACTGACCATGTGAAATCAGTCACGTATTGGAGGAGCAAACAGTCAATTCCACCAACGAGTATCAAAAGACCTGAAAGTATGCAATCATATAATTTGAAACTATGACTTGTCACTTGAACGTTTCATGGTTGACTTACACAAAAGAGTCCGTTTACCAACGAAATTAATTATTGAAGACAATATAAAATATATCACAGTAAAAACAGCACCAATAATAATAAGAATTTTAAGAATTTTGGTGTCGACAGGAATTTCATAGGAATTTACATCAGTTATATTTGCAGCCATGGTTGCGTTTTTAGACATGTACATAATCTGGCATGAAGTGAGGCCCACGCCAGATTTGTCAGCTAATTGATTGAGTATTGTTGGCGACCTGTTTTGGAAAAATTGTACATTTGCGTCAATCGTATGTAGACTGTCAAGAATCACAGTTCTTACCACATAAATGTTCCATGTGAGATCGCGGACAAAACAAACGCTATAGAAAAAATATCTATCGTGTAAAGCACTCTGCTCCTGCTAAAAAGTGGAGTTGTTTGTGTCCAGACTAGTTTGAGGGCATCTTTTATTCCAGAAATGATTTTCAGACTGCCGCCAGACATATCGCTCGATATTTGTTGCACAGGATATTCAGAATCTCGTTTGTGAGTATTTCTCATGAACATCATTCGTAATGTTCTTATTGCTTGTTCATGATCACCTTGCATAAGCACGTATTTGGGAGACTCTGGAATCAAAAAGATTCCAATTAAGGTGAAGACTTTTATGAAACAAATAACCACTATAAATAGCCGCCATGAGTGAAATTTCATACGAAATATTGTCCAATTTAGTTGCATTGGCAGAAAGCCCAGACCAAATGCTGAAAATGAAAAATGAAAATAATGTTACAATTTTCTAATCATTTCAATAATTTACCTGGTATCAACATCATTGCAAGCGGAGCTGAAATTGACAACATAGTTACGTATCTTGCTCTTTGTTTCTTGCTATGAAATTCTCCGACAAAATTAAAGATCATAGCTTGACAGGAAGACATTACGAATCCAGTTAAAAATCTGAATACAATAAGCATCCAAATATCGACAGAAAACACAGAAATAAAACTAGTTATAAGGCTGAGCAAGATTGTCGCACGCAGCATCTTGACTCGACCCCATGTATCGCAAAGAAATCCAATTGCACACGAACTAACGACGGTACCCAGATAGCCGGAAGAGACAAATAAGCCTTCTTCGGCTACAGATGATGGGAGGTCATGCTTTAAAAATGGCATTATCAAACTCGTACTCATGATATCAAAATTGGCAGAGAGTAAGCAAATTCCACTAACTATTTGCAGAAAGTAATGAAATATTCCGACTTCGGTCAAAGCAACAGCTTCTTCAAATGTGTAGACTTTGATTTTTTTGACATCAGTTTGAAATGTTTTGGGTTTTTTCTCTGCGAAAGAATTGTAAATTGTTAAAAATTGGGGCAGGAGCGGCGACTCACTCACCAATTGCCACATATTCTTCGTTTTCAAAGGCAGAATTTTCCATAGCTTTTCCGTCCGGTCACCTTAAATTGTTTTGGTTCAGTAAAAAATATATATTTTTGTATTTTAATGTGGCTTGTAAAAAATAGCTCTGACGTCATTTTTTTATTATTATAATAATTATAAGTAATGACTTAATATAAATTTTAGTTTAATGTGTCGTGCTGGACATGTCTATTGGCAATTAAAAGTATGTACTTTGTTGTTTTGTAATTTTGAATGGATCGGTAATTAAGTTAAGGGAATGTGGATTAAAAAGAGATGAAACACCAAAATGCATTAATATAATAACAATCTAGTTTCAGTGTTAAGGGTAATATTTAAATTAATGTTTAAATTGATAGGCATCATTTTCAGTTTGAATTTACTAACATGCAAATCAAGCACATGATGATTTATGTTATAAATTTTACTCATGCAAGTTTTAATTGGCTCATTCCTGCCAAAATTCGTCCCATGATAAGCGCTTACTAAAACATTCACACTACGTCAGTTGTGAGCATCTCCAAGGAAGTTGAATGCAATGGAAGACAACAGATCAGAGGCATCTAGATGACCAGCTATAAGATGTTGCAAGAAACCCATATCACTATTCAGTCTACGTTGAGAGAGGGGTAACATTTAAACAAGTTTGATACGTTGACTGTAGCAGGAAGGTTATATGGATCATCGCACGGAATCTTTCCAATGGATCATCTTAAGGGAAAAATAAATAAAGTTACGTTGAAAACCTTTAATTGAATTGAGTGAATATTGAGGTAGGGGTCGTCAAATTCTTCAGAACACATCTTGGTAAAACCCAACATGAAGTTTGCCTAATTAACAATAAAACTTTTTTTGTTGGAGGTTGCATTGTACTACCAGAGAAGCAGACCTTTTGCAAATATACGGGGGCAATAGTTTGGTCTGTCTGGATCCATCGAGGTCCCCCCCCCCCCCCCCCCCCTGAATCTCATGTTCAAGAGAAACTCAAGCATAAATGGAAGACATGACTACGGGTGCAGGCAGACCTAACACAGGTTCGGGTCCTGAGAAAACTTCTTCTGAACCTTGCCTAGCAAGCTCATCGGAGATCTCTTTTTCCTGGATGCCAGTGTGACCTAGATTCCAGACAAGATTCACTGTGTTCAGTGTTTCGACCAAATTAAGAGAAATCTTGAGTTCGAGCACTGACTCGGACGAGGTAAGAGGGCTTAGCAGCGTTTTAAATGCAGCTTGGCTGTCTCTGCAATTGCAAATGCCTCTAGCCTTCCACCTTTTTTTCACAATATAGCGTATAGATATTAATTACTTAACGGGCTCACGATCCGTGAAGCGTCACTGCCTGAGACACGGCAGCCTTCCATCCTCTGCGATGGCTTGGTCTTTGAAATGGAGGTTCGGTCTTCCTTGTTCTCTCGAAACCTGGTTGCTGGAATTTGTAGATCCTCTTATTTGAAGAATAGGACTTTTTCCACTACCTGAGATTTTCAACCTTAAACAGCAAAAAATTTGAAAAATAAATATTTTATTGGACACTCAATTCAATTTAAAAATCTTTTGCTTAAGTTATTCCCATTACAACGTTATTCACAAAAGAATTTGAAGTTGAAATTGCATAGCCATAAGTCTCTCCAACTAAATCCAACAATTTACAACCAAAATCCACACGTAACATATTTATTGCACGGCCGGTGCGCAACACTCCAATTACACAGAGAATATGTTTTCCTTACGCCAATCCAGTTCCTTAATTCTGAAATTCGAATTTTAAAGACGACTTACGAACAATACTCACGTCTCACTCGCGCACGCGAGCGGCCATTTTCTGGTTTTGCCAAAACTCACCCACGTGCATGTGCGGTAGGAAAATGTGAATGGACTCACGCACGCGCACCCGAGCAAAAATTGTGAAGTGAGCTGTTTGCGAGCGTGCGTTTCCGTATCCTGGTTTTTGCTACTTCTATGTCAAAGTATACCAATCTCTATGTCCATACCATGAATCTCTTTCGGTCTGGGGTGCTGGTATCTATTATCCCATATGTCATCAATATCAGCTGTCTGTCTTCTACCCATCTGACTACCGCAATTTGGGAGTCGAAACAGAACAAATCGAAACAAATATTTTTTTTTTGGAAAACGTGTTTATTTTCCATATTCTATTTGGCTTCCTCTTTCTTATTACTAGATGGCAAAAATATCGAAAGTATTGCAATCAATATGCAAAGAACGAAATAGATATTAAAGAGCATGTCACAATGAGTATAAATCATGTAACCAACAAAATTACTTCCCACAAATGATCCAATGCGTGCGATCATCATCATGAGGCACATACCCATTGCACTGACATTTGTGGGAAAGAATTCCATAGCTACGGTGCTAACAATACCGCCACTGCTATTTAAACTTATCATAAAAGTAAATACTACTACGGACCATGTGAAATTAGTCACATATTTGAAGATCATTGCAGCAGTTCCTGCAACGAGTATCCAACAGACTAAAACGAAATAAGTTAGTTACGTCGATATTTTTATTAAATTTTAACTTACACAAAAGATTCCGTTTACCAATGCGATTAATGATTGAAGAGAAGATGAAGTATGTCACAGTAAATACGGCACCGATTATTATCAGAACTTTGAACATTGTTGTGTCGACAGGAACATCGTCCGAATTTCCATCGGTTGTGGTTGTATTTGTGGGAACATTTTTGGCCAGTGACATAATTTCACAGGTTGTATAGCCACTACCCGCCCTTTGAACTTGTTGTTTTAGCATTGTTGGTAACCTTTGAAAGATAAAGAAAATATTCTTGCCTTAAAACTATCTTAAGCAATTGGATATATGTTCCACAGAACTGGAGAGTTTTCTATCAAAAAGTTTAAATTTAATTAAAAACATAAGGAAAGGCTTCAATCCGCTTGGGGCGAACAATCCAATCCCTATATGCCCCACAGAAAAATGCATTAAGAAGATGATTTTTTGAAAAAATGCCCCCAAAAAGTGTGCGTGGCCAAAAACTTTGTATAGGCGATATGTTGGAAAAAATATTGGGTAAATATCTTGTTAAACATTTTTTTCGCTTTCTATGAAAATTTTCGAAAAAAACAGCATTTTAGTAAAAAACGCCCACAAAAAGTAGGCGCGGCAAAAAACTTTATATGACAAACTTTTAAAGGAGAGCAGTGCCTACATATCTTGTATAGGTTTTAACACTCTATCTCTCTAACTTTAGTATTAACAGTTTCTTCTAAATTGTGGCCGCGACAGTGGGTGCATTCAAAAAATTTTACACTTAACCATTTCGGAGCCCAAGAGAGTATGTGGTCCAAATTTCGCCTTCCTAGCTTAATTTTAAAGGCCTAAAAATTGCGTACGGACGAACGGAGGGACGGACGGACGGACATTGTTAAATAGTCTTAGGATTTGGTCCTGATCATAAATATATATACTTTTATGGGTCTATGACGAATATTAAGGGGTGTTACAAACTATGTGTCAAAATTAATATACCCTTAGGATGGGATATAAACAGCATAAGCGAAATGGTCTGTACAAACAAATTTAGTTTTAGCTCAAGTTACATAGTTCGAGCGCCCTGGAAACCTGAACAAGATGCACATTTGTTTTAAATGCCTAAAAATTATATTTTTCTTTCCTTTTACTGCTAATATCCTTACTGGTCCGCCTGTGGGGTTAGCTGGTTCCAAAAAATATCTGCACGCCTGCCAGTTTCTTATCAAATGCTGGTGTGGCTGCATTTGTGTGATCCAGCAGTTTTTAGGCATGCCATTTTTCCCCGCTTGTATAGGAACTTTAATACGAAGACTCTTCTTCATCTCATCGGCCAACACTCTGAACCGTATGTGAGCGCCGGACGCACAACTGCAGTGTAAAGCCGCCTTCCTTTCTGCTTAGGGGCATTTTCACTTCCACTTGATCCATCCTTGACTGATGTTGTCATCCACGATTGCTCGTCATAGATCCCAGATATTAAAACTTTTCGCACTTAGGAACTACTGATCCTCTCTTATGATGGTTCCATCGTCTGCAAAGAATTAATGATGTATGTTCGGACCCGGCCAGTTTCCTTCAAGCAGATAGTCAAGGACCGCAATAAGGAGCAAAGGACTTAGTGCGATTTCTTGATGCACAGCGACTTTAAGTGGGAACTCTATGGTGCCTTTAAAGAGGCAACTCACTTTTGTCTTCATTCCCTCTTACATGTCTGAAATCATCTGCACGTAGGTTTCAAGAACTCTTCTTGGGCAACCCATATCAGTTCTCTTAGTTGTCTTTGGAATGTGTTTTTCTAAATTAACGAACACCATATGGAAATACTTTAAGGAATCAAGATGTTTGTTCATTGTGATCTTTTTACTTGGATTGCATCTGTGGATGATTTACGCGCGACTGGTCATCAAAAGGGCCGTATTGTTTGTTATTTATGCAATCGGAAATCTAAAGGTGCGATCAGACGGTCATCCAAACTTGTCATCCGGATGACACCCTGACGTCATTATGACGTAGAATTTATCCCAAAGTGGTTATCCCGTCTGAAAAAACAAGTTTTCTGACGTCTGCATGTCATCCGGATGACAAGTTTGGATGACCGTCTGATCGTACCTTAATACCTGCTCGCCGATCTGCATGGTGTGAGACATCAGTTGGATAAAACTGACAAAGGAAAAATATACCATTCCCTCCACTGATAGGGCATTAGATGACTCCTCATGGGCAACCTGGACCTCATGCCTTCCCTCTTCTTCCAAAACTTAAAGGGTATCTAGTCCAACCCAACCGCACCTCTTGTCTAACTTAATTTTTGCCGGTTACTTCTTCGTAGTTACGAGTGGCTCCTGAAAAGTATAGCCGCGGAAACTGTTCATTTAATAGTCCTTCACATTACTGCCGCCATCTGTGTAGTATTTTGTCGTCTAGGAGTTTCCATTGAGCATTGTTTATGAACTTCGGCGAACGAATTTCCTAAGCTTTTCTCCTTCTCTGCGTGGCTACTTAAAGATGATTGTGTCCTGGTTCAAGTTGTTTTGTCGTAACTCCTGGGTAGCATGGATCATATCAGCGTTCATATTTACTGCCTATTTATTAAAATGGGCGGAAAATACTGAACGTATGCTGTACAGCTAGGAAATTAATCTACATACCGAGAGTGAAAAGTCTTCCGGTTTCGGCAATGTCAGGGATAATGATAATGGCGGAGTTTTGGGTTCATGCTTCAATAACAGAATACTATATTGTGTTTTGAAATCATTAAATTTCACTCTCGCATGGTTTTCGCCACTTAAATATTCTTTCCCACTTGCACGGATGTTGAACGCGGCGCTACCATATAATAGTAACATAGAGGCCCTATTAATCCTGTGTAAGATACAAATGTGCTTTATAGTCCATAACGATTTTTTAGCCAAATATTTGAATTTCATGCATATCAAACATAAATTTTAACGATTTCCACTTTGCCAGTTTTGATACTCCATTCTAACTAGTATCGGCAGGCCTTCATTTGAGGTTTGAGGATTATTTATTACTGATGCCAATCAAATGCTGGTGATGTTATTTTTGTATGATCACTTACATACTGCTTGAATTTGTTTTTTGTTCGATCTTTCCTAAACGACATCGTTGATCTCCAAACCTGTCAACCTATCAACAGACCCACATGGACGCTTGCGGGTTAGGATTAAGATGCCATTATGCGTTTTAATCATATATTTTCTTACACGAATGGAATGCCGATTGTAATATAACAATCCTGTTATTCCGATTGTAATATAACATTTTTTTTCATAGATGTTTGTCAGACCTTCGCAATAAATCTTTAGGTGGCACTGGGGCGAATTTGAACCTGGGTTCCCACCCTTAGTAGTTGAACGCACTTATCACTGTGCCCCTACACGTACAAGCAGATCGTTTGGGATCCAATTAATCCAGATACTGTCAAAAAAGCAAAAGACCAAGTGACAATAATTTTGGGGAGGTGTAACTGGTTTAAGTTCGCTCAATTAGCATGTTAAAATTAGTAAATCCTATCGCACTTTAAGTCGCTAGTTACATTCGCAAGTGATCTAAAAATGAACTAAAGGGTGATTTTTTAAGAGGTTTAGAACTTTTTTTAAAAAAAAAACACAAAAAATTCGAAAAAATGAATGAAATATTTATTTGAATCGATAGTTTGAACCTTGCAATTTAATGTTTAAAGATAATTTCATGCAAATGTTGACCGCGGCTGCGTCTCAGGTAGCCCATCCGCTGAGTCCAATTTTGGCATACTCTTTCACACATATCGGCCGGTATCTCACGAATGAATGCATGGATGTTGGCTTCCAGTGCTTCAATCGAAGCGGGCTTGCCCCTATACACATTAGCCTTGGCATACCCCCACAAAAAATAATCTAATGGTGTCAAATCGCACGATCTAGGCGGCCAATTGACCGGCCCGAAACGTGAAATTAACTGTTCACCAAACTCGCCTCGCAATTGCGCCATTGTTTCGCGTGCTGTGTGGCATGTGGCACCGTCTTGTTGAAACCACATATCATGCAAGTCAAGAACTTCCATTTCGGGCAAAAAAAAGTTTGTTATCATCGCTCGGTAGCGTTCACCATTGACAGTAACGCTGCGATTCGCATCATCTTTGAAGAAATATGGCCCAATAATGCCGCCGGCCCATAAACCGCACCAAACAGTGGCTTTTTCGGGATGCATTGGTAGCTGTTGCAATGCTTCTGGCTGATCTTCACTCCAAATGCGGCAATTTTGCTTATTTACGTACCCATTCAACCAAAAATGAGCCTTATCGCTGAACACAATTTTTCGATAAAAAAGCGGATCCTCGGCCAGCTTTCCAAGAGCCCATTCACCAAAAATTCGGCGTTGTGGTAGGTCGGCTGGCTTTAGTTCTTGCACCAGCTGTATCTTAAAAGGCTTTACGCCCAAATCCTTCCGCAAAATTTTCCACGTAGTGCTGTAACAAAGGCCTAACTGCTGGGAACGGCGCCGAATCGACATTTCGCGGTCTTCTGTCACACTAGCTGATACGGCCGCAATATTTTCTTCAATACGCACAGTACGTAAACGTGTTGGTGGTTTAATGTCCAACAAAGTAAATTTGGTGCGAAATTTGGTCACAATCTTCCGAATAGACTGCTCAGAAGGTCGAGAATGCCGATCATAAAATGGAAGCAGCGCGCGATGAACATTTCGAACCGAGCACGAATTTTGATAGTAAAATTCAATAATTTGCAAGCGTTGTTCATTTGTAAGACGATCCATGGTTAAATTGCAAACCAAACTGAAGCTGTTTGACAGTGACACAAGGTACTAAACACACGTCAGCTGTCAAAACCAGTGTTGCCAAAACCAAACCAGCTAAAAAATCACCCTTTACAAATAGTGCATAAATAACCAAGACTGTGTTCTTACCACATAAATGACCCATGTGCTATTGCATACATGATAAACATCATAAAACAAATATTCATCGTATAAAGCACTCGGCTTCTGTAGAAAAGTGGAACTGTCTGTGTCCAAATCAGCTTGCAAGCATCTTTCGGTCCAGTAATGTTTTTGAGGCTACCGCCTGACACCCCAATAGCCAACTGTTGAACAGGATACTCGCTCTCTGACTTGCGCGTATTTTTTTTAAACATTTTCCTTAAAGTTGTCAATGCTTCTTTCTGACCATCCTGCATTAGTACGTACTTGGGAGACTCTGGCATTATGAACAGCCCAACTAAAGCAAATACTCTCAAAAAACAAAGAGCGAGAAGAAAAAGTCGCCATGATCGAAATTGCAAGCCTAAGAGTTTAACATTAAACTTCAGTGGAAGTATTGCCAGTCCAGTTGCTAAAAATAAATAAAATAAAAATTACTCAAAGAACATTGTCATCTGTATGTATGACCAAATGACATTACCTGGTATAAACATCAATGACATTGGTATAAACATTGACAGCATCGTGACATATGTCGTTCTGGTTTTCTTGCTGTGAAATTCACCAAGATAAGTATAAACGATAGCTTGACAGCCAGAGAGTATCATTCCGGTTAAAAATCTAAATACAATAAGCATCCAAATATTGATAGAGAATGCTGAAATGATGCTCGTTATGAAACTGAGTGTTAGAGTAGCCCGCAGCATCTTTGATCGTCCCCACGTATCGGAGAGAAATCCAAAAGCATGTGAGCTTAACACGGTGCCCAAGTATCCCGAAGATGCGAGTAATCCTTTTTCTGTAACACTTGATGAAAAGTCGCTGCTTAAAAATGGCATAACAACGCTGGTACCCATGACATCGACAGTGGCTGACATTAAACATAGTCCACAAACGATTTGAAGGAAGTAGTGAAATATTCCGATTTTGGTCAATTCAGCTGCTTCTTCGTACGTATGAATCTTGATTGGGTCAATTTTTTGTTCAATTTGGATTTCTTCAACGGAGGGTTTCGAATTTTCTAAAAGAACGAAACAACATTTTAATAAAAAAATCATTGAATTTGGTCCTAATCGAAAGTATTACACATACGCCCGAGTGAACAAAAAATTGAAATTTGTGATTTCTAGCCTAGCCTAAAGACTGTGCCAAACAATTTAGTCAAACAATCTTAGATTCTCTCTCTCTTAGATTTTTTTTTGCTACTAGGTGAGGTTTGAAATATTGTCAGTGCATATGCTCAACAGAGGGAAGAAGATGCATTCTTGCTGCATTTCCAGAACCACATCAAAGAACATCTTAAAGGAAGAGCTTTGTTTGCTGGCCGGTTGGGTGTTGGCGAACGGGCATGTCGTGAAGCTTATTGAAAACTATGAAGAATGGCATGGTAGACTGGGATACGCAAGAATATCATTAAAATGTGAAAGTCATACGTTTTAATCGTGCTAAATGCCATATTCTTCAAATAAGTTTAGCGTTGGCCTTAATGGAACTCAGATGGACTACCAGTGAGCCGCTAGTTGCAACCAAAATGCCCATGTTTACAAGCCTTAACGAGAAATATTCGTAATATTCGCGGAAGTATTACCGACAATCAATTGCTCCAATCTGACCGAACCAACTTAGCTACAGAAGGGCACTACCAACACGTCTAAGAAATATGGTGGAAAAGGACTTCCAAGGGACTTTTTAATCATAGTGAGGATTAAGCTAAGATGAAGTAGTCCCAAATTCAAGCTAAGTATATGGAAGGCCTGAACATTTAAGATTGTCGAACTGAAAAAGAAAAATGTTCAGCAAATTTTGTCCCCAAAGTTCATAAACAAGTTTAAGGTTAACTCCTTGTGGATGTCGAAGCAATTCCATACCGATCGTGCGAATAATCACCCAAGTTACAATCGCCTAAAACCAAAAAATGAATAATCGCCCATGAATATGGGGCAGTTATTCATAAGGAAAGATCGCTCAAAAAATTATGAATGAACAATCGCCCAAACATTTGGATCTGTTGTCAAGAGGGAATCGCCCAAACCATTTTTTTTGAGTTTTCAACATTCTTTCTGTAATCGGCTGGCAAATTCGGCAAATGCAACCCCTCTGCTTGGGTTCAATTGTGTCTACTCGTCTACTCCAAATCTTACAGTGAAACCAAGTAGGGGCGTTACAGGAGGGTAGAATACGCCCCCGCATTTGCAGCTGTTTATCCATTCATGGAATTCAAAGCTGCAAACTTCGGTCCAAATTGATAGTTTTATAAATATGAACAATTGCTCAAAACTCAATGTTTTTGGGTGTTTTTTCATTATGAACAATTGCCCAAAATTGCTGCGTAAATAATCGCCCGAACGTATTTTTGGCCGATTATTAATTTTTTGGTTTTGGACAGTTGTAACTTGAGCGATTACTCGCACAGCTCAAAATTCATCCATACTTTAAGTTTTGTACTCGAACTGAAAAAATATTAAAGCACTTTGACTTCAAAGTCAATTCCCGCATTTACTTGAACTGCATTCTAACCGGCTTTGTTAATATTTTCTGTTATTGCAAAAAAAAAAATACGGAAATATGAACCTTCTATTTGGGTTAAACAAATTTATTTATAATTATTTAAAATTATTCAAAATAAACAAGACAACTGAAAAGCAACTAACAAAAGTTGCTTGAAAAAAAAAAACGTTAAACGAAATTCGAATTACATACATACATATACTATATGTTGTCAAATCTGACCTTTAAAGTGTCAAAATAAGAGCAATTTGGTTGGGAAGCTATCTTTAAACACAGTTTTCTTATCACTTTCATAAATTAAAAAAACAAACACATCTTTTTCTACCACTTACCCAAATGTCCTTGCAGATCATTAACGTACGCTAAATTATCCATTTTACAGCTTGTTGTTTATATTTTTTCACAGCAATCAAAATATCAACGATTAAGTTTATTCACTTTAAATACTTGTTTGTTTTGATAAGTTTCTATATCCAATAATCAGTAGCACTAGCGTTGTTGGCGCGATGTACTTTCATTCTCCAACATCTGCTTTCTCCGACAATTATTTGAAGACCGAATGATCCAAATATGTTCTACCAGCAGTTGTAGCCAATGTGATGTGTGTACTTCGTTACACACGTTGCTTTCTGGAGGAAAACAAGTTAGTGATATGTATGTATATACATAACTAAGTAAAGTATGCACAATACTTACCAAAACTTGTTTGGAATATACGTTAAAATTGAATTTTAAATTTTAGCATGTGTTGCACATAACTGGAAATGAAAATGCGTCATAAAATAAAATAAAATGTTCTTTCTTATTTCGTATCATTATAAAGAATAGGAGGAAGTTATTGGAATCGTGCTGAGGTTTCTACTATTATGTAATTAGCAAGACTTTTTAAAGCATTTTTTTTTAAGGGGTTACATGGGTTTATTCGGGAAAAAAATGTGTGTTTTCAACAATTTTTTTATATAGAAATATATACATTTGAAAAAGAATTTCTGAAATTTTAAAAGGAAAATATTAAAACTCCTTCATTGTGATGTCACTTCCGGTGATCCCTCGGAAAAAAGGTGCATCCGCGTTGACAGTGGAACTCGTGACAGGATCATCAGAAGTGAACAAAAAAATGCGTGTTTTAGTTAAGACCATAAACTAGAATTTGGTCGAAGGGGGAAAAAAGTGAAAATTCAACTTTTGGCAGACCTTTTTACAAAAAAATGCTAATTTTGGTAAAATCTGCTCAACAATTTTTTGTTTTTAAATAGTTGTGATTTTAAAAAAAAAATCCTTCGTCGATGTCCTCGTGAATTGTATTTTGAAGACCTGTGTAAAATTTCATCAAGATCGGTTAAGTGGTTTTCGAGAATTTTTGACAACCGACTTTGAAAACACAGTTTCGAGAAAAACGCGTTTGGATAACCGCAAATAAATCTCCTGATTCAATCGAGTGCGCACCTTCCCAAGGCTGTATCTGCGAAACTTTTATTCGGAAAGACTTGAAAATTTAGGATAATATTTTCGAGATGTTGTAGAAATTAATAAGAAAATAAAAAAAATTAAATTTTGTAGCCGATGTAACCGCTTAATAATTTAATATAACGGTATTTTCAAAACAAATATTTAAGCACTCATATTCTCGAAAAAAGAGGCTCTTATGATGTTGTTTTTTACAAGCTATCCGGTATATCGTCGTATACTGCGCCGAATTGCGCATCGGTAATAATCATTTTATGCGGTACATTTGTAATTTAATGAGTCACTCCTGATTTGCTCGGTATTTGCAGGAGAAGGAAGGGCAAAGAATCAGCATTCCATGAAGTCCAAATTGACACGCGACGTCTTGAACCAAGAATGTCAGAAATATATACCGACAAGTGACGATATAAGCGGTGCATCGGTTTCCTCCTGGGTATGGATTAAAATACCTAATGCACATGCCCTACTGACAAATGAGGATGCGGCCTAAATTGTTCAGACAGACCGTATGCTTTAAAATCCGGTTTTAGTGAAATTAATTTTTCCGTATACATAGCGAAGTTGTCACTACCATATGGGAAATCTCGCGTCAATTTTATCGAATACGTAACGCAAATAACAATACCTATATAGTTTTATCTCGAATTTGGTAGGTTTTGGTTGTTGTATGCTGTCAAGCTGTGAACAGTTCCAATGTAATAATTTCATCTTCTCATACATCAGTAGTTTAATAAAGTTACTTTTAACCCCTTAGAGTTAAAGAATGGTTTGGTGGATGCGCTGTAAAATATATCGCGGATTAAATATCAATCCCTTTTACAGGTCTTCCTAAATATATGAACAGAAAGTTTCGTGTGACACCGTCGTACACTTTATTTTTTTACAACATTTAATATAGCGAGATTGGTAATTTTAAATAACTCGTTTTGAGAAAAGAGACAGACATTATTTCGTTTAGGTGTGTACATTTATCGCTGCAATTTCAATATCATCTCGGTTTTTCTGCACCTCGTCAAAATGTGGGTATTATAGGGTCAAATAAACTGTAACAATGCTTTGCAAAGTAAGGTGACAAAGTTTAGAAATTGTAATTGTTTGGCACCCACAGCGTTAAGGGAGGTACACTTTTTTTCGGACGTAGACCCCATAGTGTTATCACTTAAATGTTCTATATTAGTCCGTCTCCAATTTTTTCCCAATTTACAGATGATTAAAAGAAAGTCCTTCTTCAGTGTGATCTGACACCCATAAATACAAATAACTTCGTAAGTAGTTGCAGCAGAAACCCCATGTAGGGTTTAATATTTTTTTACTGTCAATGAAAACAAAAATTTTTTGGTAGTGTATAAAAGAGCAAAATTCATAATGTAAATGGGTTGATGAGCTTTTCAACGTTGCTGCATGCTCATCGCATCCTCAGGTCAATGTTGACCCATTGTGATGCTCGTATATATATGTAGTCTCTTCATTTCCTCGTCGATGTCCATTCAGCTCTTCCCCAACCGCTATTTAGAAGAAGTTTATGGGTACTTACTTTGTCATAATCTGGCCACATCATTTTAAGGCTAATTCCGCTGCCTTTCCTACTGGCAATATCTACACCTGGAAGATACTTATGCAGTCAAATTATGCTGTTTAGTTAGATAGTTCGGAAAATACCTTTTAAACCATCTGTATACGTGAAAGTGTAGCTGCAAGTTCATTATTTTCAAACCAATCTCTGCTAAGAAATATGCAAGTCAAAGAACACCGCTGGTAACGGTGCGCATGCCCTAATAAATTCTGACTTTTATCAGCTAGCTAGGTGCTTCCTATATTGGAGGAAGACTACCAGCCCCGCTGTTTTGGAACTTCTTATCACATTATTCGTGTCAACACCTGCTATAATATGTACAATTTTCATCTTTTTCAGGTGAGTCAATTTAAATGTTGATTGCCATTATGCAACTTTTACAATTTCCGTGTATGTACATGTACATCCATAAAATAATCTTAATTATCTTAATTATTTTATAAAACAATTTTTTCGAACATGCGGCTGCATGCGTTAAAAGCTTTCAATTAGCTCATGGTCGGTAAGAACTTTCCTGTTACTACTTTCATCCTGTTACTACTTTCATCTGTGTAGTTCCACGGTTTCCAATTAGATGAAATGCGTATCTCCTACTTTCGCAATTAACTGCGTGTCGCTAACCATATTAACTACATATTAACATTATTGAATTATTAATTAGTTAGTCCTGCACTACATCATGTAGAAGGTACGCAGATACATATGTATGTCCCTTCTGATTAGCTTATTACAAATGTAGATATTAAAAAAGTAAAGGTGCGATCAGACAGTCATCCAAACTTGTCATCCGGATGACATCCTGACGTTACTATACTAAAGTTGTCATCCAATACAAATTCTACGTCATAGTGACATCCGTCTGATCGTACCTTAAGACCATTATCAGGTCATCGTTTTAACTCGATAACCGCTGGCACGATTAAGATGATTCTTTTTTTGTATTGTTCGTATTAATGTATTTCAGGTTTAGGCAGTCAAAAAAATCCAGAAAACTGATTTATTAGCATTTAACGATAGGTGGCGTACGAGTATCAACATCTGACAATTGATTTGTATGCGCAGTATTATTTTGTTTTATAAAATTTTAGTATATAAAATATTCGTTAGTTTAAAACTTGCTGAATTGGTTGACACCAAACATGGACAATATAATAATATAGTGCAGGAAAGTTTCTCTTTAGTTTAATCTTGATAGCTGGCACTGTTCTCTCGATATTTACATTTTTCGTATTTATGATTCGCTCAAATTTACAAAATGAAACAAACAAACAAACAATTAAATATGCATACGAGTATCTGAATTTTTCTTTATTTCGCAAACCATTTTTCGACTGTTCAGACCTTTGGATCTGACAAGACACAAGATGATATAGTCTATTTATAAACAGTGATAAAGAAAATTTTACATATTGTAAACGGTTTGAAAGTAAGAAATTTTAATAAGAAATTTTAATTACATGCGAAGAATAATAAGCAACAATGCTAAGAAACGGCCTTAAGTGGCTCTCACAGATAAAAGGGAACCACAACCAACTTGAAATGTGCGCAATTAACTGGAGTATGTACGCCAAACACCCCGCTAAGAGGAAAGGGTTATTGGTTGAATCTTTTCTTTGTTTATAATATACATTTTTATACCCTATCCTAAGGGTATATTAATTTTGACACATCGTTTGTAACACTCCTTAATATTCATCTTAGAATCCTAAAAGGAACAAAACCTTAGACTATTTATTAATCTCCGTCAGTCTATCCGTCCGTACGCAATTTTTAGGTCTTTAAAATTAAGCTAGGAAGCTGAAATTTGGACCACATATTCAATAAGGCTCCGAACTGGTTAAGTGTACACATTTTTGGAGTTCGCCCACAAATTGAAAAAAAAAAAGAATTTTATAGCTAAAGCGTGTTACAACCTTCACAAGATATTTAGGTGCTGCTCTCCTTTATAAGTTTCTAAAAAAAAAAACTTACACATTTTTTGGACCGGCCACTTTTTGTGCGCGTTTTTTATTAAAATTCTGTTTTCTTCGAAAATTTTCATAGAAGCCGAAAAAAATGTTTGACAAGATACACAGCCAATATATCGCCCATACAAAGTTTTTTGCCACGCCCACTTTTTAGAGGTGTTTTTTCCAAATATATTTTTTTTGTTCTTAACGCTTTTTTCTTAGCGGCATATAGGGATATGGATAGGGTATCATACTGTTCGCCCCAAGCAGACTGTAGTCTTTCCTTATGTTTAAAAACAGATTTTTGTAATCGTGCTTGGTGTATTTTTCATAACCGATGCTGCCAAGCCTTTTTGTGTCTTAAATTTTATTTATTTATTTATTTATAATTAAGATTAACAATCAACAAAAAATATGCACAACAATTGTTACATAATTTTTGTTGGCAAATGAAAATGGGAAAAAAGTGTAAATTGTTGTCTGTTGATGTAGTCTTCACTCATAAATATATCAAATGGTTCCACCCAGAAACTATACAGGGTTTATTGAGGGTATTGACCAGGGAATGGAATCGGAGTGTTTCTAATAATTTTCTAGTTATGCTCATTGAAAATACAGGTATATTCCGTTTCCAATGCAAAAGGTGATTGTGGTATTTATACTTAATTTCCAGACATCCTTCTTTCTGATGTACAAAGTTGTAGGATATCGGATACGAAATTTCAGTCTATTGGAACATCCATTTAATGAAAATAAATTTCCATTCCAAGCGGGCAAGTCCACTGTCACCATAAAACAAATCAATTGCCCTATGTTGTTTCCTAGACATCACTGGGGCTTTCGACATTGTGTCCTACTGTTGTACAATGTTATACAACGCTGAAGCGAGATCTGAAATAAAAATTTGTTTTTATAGAAATTCCGAGTTGGCTGCCGTCATAAGACAGACGTACTCAGAGCAATATTGGAGCTTTGTGTTACCACAGGGATCCTTACTCGTTTAACCATTTGGAGCTTCTGACGAAGTGAAGTATATTTTTAATGTCAATTGGTAAGATCACTTTGTAGAAGAAGACTCCGAGATGAAGCTTTGCTTTTCTGGAGAGTACATGACAAAGTAGGTTAAGGATCGTTTTCTTCTCCTCTAAGTCCATGCAGCTTCTCCAAAAGTCATTTGATAATGGCTAACATGCTTGTCTATAAGCCAGCCAGTAATGACACCTATTGCAGTGGTTATTTTCCGTCTGAAGAGAACAAATCTGTATTAACTGTAAATCCTTATTTAACTGGTTCATCAGCCTTTAGATTCAAATAGTAGCCCTGTTATGCCTTCAACAGATTCGTTTAATTGGATCAACTCAATCACTTCTTCTTCGTAGGCAGTAAAACAGAAGTGATTTCGGATCACACAAAACCTGCAATTTGAGTTTTTTTTATAAAATAGCAAATCAAATTTGTGAATTGAAAGTATAAGCGTTTTATTTCGTTTCTGAGAGAGATAGATATAGAGAGAGAGAGAGAGAGAGCGAGCAGGGCATGTGCAAAGGAGGTGGAGAATTGTCATTTACTCCTCTTCATGCATTGTATTGTATTGTATTTGGAGCGGGTCATCCAAGGATGTCAAGCACTTAGACCTAAGTGTCCATTGTACTCCAGAAAGGCTGCCCAAAATGACAACAGAACAACTAGTACACATCGGAATTCGAGGTACTTAACCCCCCACTGGTTATGGCTAGTTCGATTTTATTCAAATCGTGTTCGTAGAGGAAGTGTTTGTCGAGAGTAGACAGTCTGGTGTTGGAAAAAGCGGGGCAGTCACGGATGAAGTGAGACGTCGTTTCATCATCTTCCAGAGAGCACTCGCATATTGACGAGCTTCTAACTCTGATCCTTTTTAAATGCTCGTTGAGAGTACTGCAATCAGTGACACAGTCAATTAGGGCTTTCAAGTCACATCTTCTCAGTCTAAGAAGCTATTTTTGCTCAGTTTGGGATTGTCAACTAACAGTTACGAATGCCTGCATGATGACAAATCTTGCCAGATCTCAATGTGCTGTAGACGTTAGCGCACAGAATTTTCACTTTTGTGAACAGATCAACAGCACCCTACGGTTGGTTGTGGGCCGACAAAGGCTGATTACGAGCATTGCCTAGCCAGAGCTTCAGCTCTTTCATTTTCCTGGATACCGACAAGTTCGGGTACCCAGGTTAGTGTTACACAGTTCAGATTGCATATAGCCTCCTCTACAATTTTGGAGGTTACCGTAGCAGCAGAGCAGGCTTTTATATCAGCTTGGCTAGCTGAGCAAATGTATAAGGCAGTGCTCTTTACTCTCCTCCTTAGAAGGATATTAGTAGCAGCTGTGATCGCAAAAATCTCAGCCTAAAAGCCAGTGCTTTGTCTACCTAAGGACTCAATTTAATTCGATAATCATTGGAGTAGATTCCGACACCACCGAAACCATTCATGAGTGAACCATCTGTGTACACGACGGTATTGGTTGGCCTAAAACCAAATCCACTCATCATTGCACACGTAAACGGCGCTCAAGAATATGTTTTTATATTTACGTATGGAGTCGAGTGCTCCTGTGGCCAAGTAAATCATCCAGAAGCGCTCTGAACCTCGCATCTCTTGTTCCCTAGCCAATCCTGATCTGCCGTCCTCTTTATACATGCAACTCATACAAAAGTCAAGGCGGCTTCAACATGAGCTTGCATGTAGAAACTTATATGGCTTTTTCAGGCGAGATTGAGAGAGTAGTTCCAAGTAGTACTACAGCATTGCAGTTTCCTGGAATGTCACTATGCTCCATCTCATCCTAAAATTTTTAAACACCTTTCGAATTATTTGTAAGAAACCCCAATTGCGTCAACAGAGTTAATGAAATAATCTCTCCAAGTTTCGTGATTCTAAATACTATATTAGCAGTTTGGTACTGCATGCTGCTGAGTCCATCCATTACAAATTAATGAAAAGTTAATTTGGAATGTTCCTAAAATTGATTTCTAAGCAATCGTACAGCACTATACAAAATTTAATTCTGAGAAGCCCAGCGCCACCTATCGTGTCCGAATTTTGCCAGAGATGTTTTTTTTAGTGTGAATTTGAGCCATATCGGAACCACCACCCCCTAGGAGTTCTTACATAAACAAAAGTAAGTGCACCACACGTACCTGTAGTGTAAATTTAAGGTAGATAGCTACAGTGGTTCAGCCGTGATCGTCAATTGCATTTTAATGTGAAAATAAAACACAAATTTTTAATGGGAAAGTAAAAACATCTTATTCAAAGTATTGGCCATTGCTAGCTACACATTTTTCCCATCTTTCAGATAATTTATATATTCCAGTTCCAATTCCACGTCAATAAAACTGTTCGTCTTTTGAAGCAAACCAAATAGTCACCCAATTTTCGATTTCCTCTTAGGATTCGAAGTGCTGCTCCCCCAATTCGTGTCTCATCGATGAAAAAAAAAAATGGTTATCGGAAGAAGCCAAGTCTAGTAAATACTTATCATGTCTTTGAAGCAAAATTCCACAAGTGGATTTTCGGTTTTTCATCTGTCTTTCATTCAATTCATGAGGCATTCGCAAATCATAATTTTTTGATACAAAATTCGATATTTTAAAAACACGATGAAAAAATATGATGTTGTTTGCTCAATAACTTGAGCCAATGTCGTAGCAACGAAATAAATGAAGGCCCGTTCACAATAAATTTTCTCTATCCAGACATTTGTATCTTGATGCTACCTAGTACATACGCACTAACGCTTTTATATATTAAGTTAATAATATGTTTTAATTTAAAGTCCTATAAATAAATATGTAAAATAAATGTTTTCTTAATTTACTTTCAGTTAGCCGGATTTTTGCAATTAAACGGATTTCAGTTAAGCGGAGTGATTTTCTATAGGTAATATTCCTAAGTACTCATTTTTATTTGAGGCAATCGAGACTATTCTATTCCATTTTTGGATTCAATTTAATTTGTGGCAACATATTGCAATGGTTAAAGTTTAAAAAAAAATTGAACAATATAATAATAAAAAAAAACAAAAAAATTTAAATACTGCCAATACCTTCTTTTTTCGTTAAAATGTCATTTTAGTGTTTCAGAAAGTAGCGTTAAAATTTAAATGACTTTTATGTGTAAATAATTGATTATAAAATAAAAGCAATTGTATCTATGAATAATATAATATAATATAGTTTACATAAACGAAAAGCAATGATTCTATTACAAAAAAAAATAAAACAGCATAATGTAGCAAGTGTTTTTGCATTATTGTCAAATTTTACCATTTATTTTGTTCTTACTTTTTTAATATTTTTCACTGTTTCGATGAGTTAAAATGAAAAAACAAAAACAAAACACTAATTGTAAATATTGAGAAATAATAATAATTAATATTTATTGGTAAATAATAAAACAACTCAGCGAACATAAAATGCATAATGTAAGTATGTCCTTATTTGGCTTAACTCTATTTTAATGTGCTAATTTTATTCATGTGTAAGTCACATTTTTGTGAAGGCAAATACAGTTTGTAGAATAGATTTAATTCAATTACTGTAGATGTGAAATTAATTCTTATAGTAATAATAATAAAAAAGAAATAATTTTTAAAATATATTTAAAAAAACCCAAATAGATTTTAACTAAAATATAATAACTCGAATAAGATTAAAAATGTTGCAATAAATAATAATGCATTTGTGCATTGTTAAATAATGAAAGAAATTGTATTCAATTAGGCATTAACAAATTGTAAATAAATTTAAATGCGTATATTTCCCAGAGCGAAGTCTAGGAATATGTCGGTCAAAAACAAAAACAGAAAATTAATATCTCAAAACAAATTTATTTAGGTAGTTAGTAAGCATTTAAATAGTTGTTTTGATCAGTAAATGTGTGGTTTGAAAAGCAGTGGCCTGTACCAATACTACTCCTTTACAGAATTGAATCTGACAGAATGAGACAACTAATATAATTTCTACATGAAATTTCTTGTTGAAACGGCGAAGTATGAACAAAATGTATAAGATCTGGCAGCTTTGTGCCTACCGCTGGTGTGATTTTTAAAAAAAGGTGTCAATAAGATACCAATAAAAGACTTTCCTTTTTTAAGAGGTGACAATTCGGTTGTTCATTGTCAATTTAGTGAACTATTTTGTACATGAGTGATTATTTGCATATTAAGTATGAAGGACTGTTTGTAATGTAATGCATCCAGAAGACAAAAAAGCACTACTGTTAATTCATACTAGGCGCTTCAAGCTGTCGAAGAAACGAATTCGAATGGGGGATAAAAGGGGTTCTTGAAATTTTATGTCCCACTGATTCAATTTCATCCTCGTCTCTGTAGGTTCTGCATTAGTTAAAACATTTTTTTACATCGTACTTTGTACTTAGCCGAACCCGAGAGATAGTCAATCTTTCCCCTTTTCTGTAACATTTCCGTATACAAAATTGTACTGATGTCTAACATTTCAGAGTGCAAAAAGGCATTCCTTGACAGCGCTGCCAGAATGGTTCTTTTAGGAGCTTTTGCCTCCCTTGCTGGGCACTGGGCTCCCTAAATATCAAAATAGCTTCCTAAATTTTTAAAATGTTGGATTTATACATAGCAAAATTAAGTAGATTTCAATGCTTAATGCCAAAAAAAAACAATTGCCTTCTATTACAACTGGATAACAAGTATTCGTTGCGTATATAATTTGCACACCTCTATTTAGAGTATTAAAAGCACTTCCCTAATCCATTGTCAATGTCAAACACGTTTCATGACATTTAAATTTCGAATGGGCATGAGCTATGCAGTATTCCTAATAACAATTGTGTCTGGTTAAAAATATATACCAAATATTTGATGCCTGCCCTGTTCCTTGATGAGTCCCTTTGATTTATCAGATTGGAGTTAATCGCTCTAAGTGCAGCCTGACAACCAATTTGCCCTTCAAAAGCGAAGAAGGCCTTTGAAATTTGTACCATCTATTTCCGCCACAGCTTCGAAGAAGTAACGAATTTAGATTAGGAATAGATGGCCTCGGATTCACACATTTGTGCAGTATATCCTCTGCATTTACTCAGTCGCCTTGAGGACAGCTAGAACCTCTGATTGAAAGACTGGTTGATTGTTCCTGGTTATAAACTCTCTTAGTTCTGGATTTTTTGAGAAGATCCCAGACCCTGTTCCTTCTGTTAAGCAAGACATTGAAGTTATTCAAACTTGGTTGCTCAAAGTTGAATAAACTGAAAATCAAAAATTAATAATAAATGCTTACTTTTTCTCTGAAGAAACTTTTGTATCTCAGAGTGTATTCCTCCTTTCATATGATTTCGTCATTACTCAATCAATCAGTTTCATCTACGATTATAATAGGACAGTAACAGGTGGTGAATATGAAAATTCAACAACCAAATATTTAAAGAATAAGCTCTTAAAAGAACAATATGACAATACGAGAAAGATAATTGGGAAACATTTTTAGGACTTTTAACTGGTCGCTGTACTTTCTCGAGAACGACGTGGATGCTTCTGCCGATATGTTTACAAATTATTAAGAACTCGGTCCCGTCATCTATCCCGACACTCATTTGCAATAACACTTCAGCTGCCAGCTCTTCGGAAAAACCGAATCTGCTTACCGCTGATTTTGCAGCTAGCTCAACGCTCCCAGATTGTGCTTTATTTCTATTACTCTTACTTACGTCCCTTACGATAAATCGTTAGCTTATGAAATATCTTGAATCTCGAAAACTTCTTAATGACCAGCAGTACAGTTTTCGGGGCAACAGGTCCACTGGTGATTTGATGACATATCTATATGAAAAGTGGAATCAATCTATTCACCACGTGGTGAACGCAAAGTCGTTGCATTTGATATTTCAAAGTCATTTGACAGAGTTTGGCATCAAGCTCTTTTGTCGAATATGCGTGCATTTGTAATCGATGATACCCTTCTTCATTGTGTTAAAAATTTATTCAAGTTGTTTTGGACGGTTTCATTCTTAAGCAGGGTAAAACCAATAGAGTATAATTTAATGCTTCCAAAACACAATGCTGCCTGCTGTCATTGAAGCGAAACCCCAATACTCTGCTATTATTCATGAATGGCACTTGCATCGACATTCCTTGGCATGTGTGTTAATGACAACCTTCGTTGGAAAGACCACATATTCGGTGTCGCTAAGAATGCTGCGAAATGACTCAAGCGATGACCCTTTATGATCTGGCAACAATTTAGATTTCGTTCATTCGCCCCAAACTTGAGTACAATGTTTTTATCTGATTCGGTGTCCTTAATGCCCTCAATGTGTTTATTCATAGTAAGGAAATTAAAAAAACTCAAGATTTGTAATTCATTATACCTTCCTAAATTATAGCTAACTAGCTGGTCTAGTAAAAGTCGTTCAGCCCTCTTAGGATTAAAAAAAATGAACTGTTTATTTTTCTATATTTTTTAGTGCAAATTTAAAATGGGATAACTCCTAATTGGAATTGTAAGAAGCCAGTCCTATCAGTTTCCCAGTTACAGAGATTTTTTGTTATTAAAAATATTCACTTCAAGTATCACAATTTTTTCGACATGCTGGCCATTTTTAAGATATTAAGTTTGTCACTAGCCCACGTGGATGTAAAAACATCATTGTTTAAAAAAAACTCTTCGTATTTATCGGTGTTTGTCTGCAGCAGTGGGGTTAAGCCAGTTCCACAACTCGTGTTCTTACATCGTAATTAATTGTTGATATGTAATAAATCGCAGTATTTATTAAATTAATTTTATAACATGGTGGAATAAAAATTGTAATTACAATTCATTTACTAATTACTTGTAGATATTTTAATTACAATTACAATTCCTGTGCAATTGACATGTACATGTTGCTCTGTAGTGAAATTGTAATTAATTAGTCACTAAATTACGAAAGTAATCACAACAACTCAACTCTGCTCGAAATGCTAAAATTTGAAAAGTTCATTTTGTATTTTTGATGGAAGTTATTTGAGCTAGCTTATTTTTCAACACTGAAAATCTGTAAATAGTCCAAAACTATAAAGCATGCTCTTTCAAAATAAGATTTAGGAGCAAACCTATTAAAAGGAAAGAGTGTTGTTTGAACATAGGACATAATTTTTTTGACGTTTTAATTCAACCGATATAAATAAATTGGCATCACTATTGACGTTTTGTGGAACATATTGTGGCCTCTAATTAAATACAGTGATTTTCATGTCATTTATTTCACTGTTATTTCTTAAGCCGTTTTACGATCAAAAACGACTGTTTTAGGCAGGCCAAATCTTTCTGGATATGACTCTATTTGTTAGCTTAATCCACATAATTCCGGGGTTCCTAAGGTCAAGTGCAAGAAAGTGTTGCTCATTATAAATATCATACACAGCCAGCTCCATAGATGTAGAAAGCAGAGCCACCTCAACCGTTTTATTGGCTCTTTCATTCTCCCCGCTCTGCTCGCATTCCTTTTTAGACTTTTTAACTTATTGGGATTTAGAGCCATTGAGAGTCATATTGCAGTGACACTGTAAAGAGTCTATGCTTGCGACAGAGCAGCCTTCCATCCTCTACGGTCTCGAGCACGCTGCTTCCAGTTATGCAGACCAAGCGCTCCGGCACCTGCGATGTCTCGGTCTTCCATCGGATTCGAAGATCCTCTTGGCTGGAGCATTATTGTTCCTTCGCTTGATGTTGCCGAGCCAATGTAGTCGGCGTGTTTTGGTTTTCTGGACTACATCTACATCTTGGTACAGCTCATAGAGTTCGCGGTTGCAGACCATCAGAGCCAGCATACTTGTTGTTTTTCAGCTTCTTAATAGCCATAGCAACATTCTCTAAACTGGGATGTGGAATTCCTTCTACATTGAATGGACGCGGGTTCTCTTTTTGCAATACCACTCTCTCAACATTATACCCATTAGGCAGCTGCTGGAAATGCTGCTTAAACATATGTACAATTCCCTGCGCTTCGGTAACTAGTTTTCCATCAACGTTTCGAGAAGCCTTCCCCTCCCTTCTCCTGGCTCGATACTTGTCACCATTTTCCGGTGGACGCACTCATCATCATACCATGGGCTCTTTTTCTCTGGTGCTTGGTAGTCAATGCTGGTCTCGGGTACTTCCTTGATTATGTTGCGATATTGGTTCATGGTGTTTGTATTTGTGTATGGTGAGTTTCTCGCTCAGGCGATCTCTGTACACTCTGGCTACTCCAACCGTGGTAAGGCTTCAAACGTGTAATTTATTTTTCTGGACGATTCGCAAATTCTTTTCATTGTACAGTCGAGCTCTCAATCTAGCCACTACGAGAAAGTGGTCAGAGTCGACCTTTGCCCCTCGTTATGTGTGAACGTTGAGGATGTTAGATGCGCGCCTTCCATCGGTTAGCACGTTGTCGATTTGGTTGGCGGTTCGACCATCTAAAGAGCGCCAGGTTGCTTGGTGGATCCTTAGCCTTGGAAACCTAGTGCTTCTTATCACCGTATTGGTCGATTGGTCGGATGACGTTTTCTGTTGTCGTATCGTGGAGGCTGTGCCTTCCTGTTCCTTACTTGAGAGCTGCAAGAATGGCAAAAAACCACGTTCGAATGAACAATGCCAAAAATGAGTTGAATGAAATAGAATGCGAAGCCAAATATGTTTGAGTGAGTGAGTGCGGTCAGGTAGAACTCGGCATACAACATTCAGACCAAGGAAAACGAATTAAATGAATGGGAATGCGTTGAAATAAGAGGTTGTGTTTCGAATGACAAAACGGGCTTTTAATATTGTTGTCTTGTCGCGCATAAAGAAAAAGAAGAAAGGAAAAAAAAGAGCAGTCTACTGCTTGCGTCTCTTGAATCGAACGAAATGAATGCACCCATAAACTCGAGTGATTCGAGTGTCTGCGGCTGTGTCAAATTTTTCATTCCGCTTTACGCTTCATTTATTCTCATTCATTTCGCTGAATGCCGCCTGGTGTGAGACACAACACGCACTCACATTGCTACTCATTGGTTACATTGTGTGCCTCGCACTCACTCAATTCAATTCAATTCGAGTCCATTCAATTTAACGTATGTTCTGAGTGAAGCCATGCAGCTCTCTATTCCTTACCGATTTTAGCGTTAATTTTTACGATTTTGATGTCGTACTCCGGACAGGCTCCGTAGGCACCATCCTGGAGGTCATAAAACTCCTCCTTGATTGGGTCTTCAGCTTCATAGGTAGGGGCGATCGCTTATTGGTCTTAAATCAATGACCTTTGATCTTAGTCGATTTCCCAAGACGAAACCGCATCCTAATAAGTGCAACCTTTTGAGGTAAGTGAAATAAATGTTGCATGTTTTTCTTTTCTACATACCTGAATCTATCGAACGTATCTCCTGAACCGCTCTAATATCTGTCTTATACCGCTCGAGGACCTTGTTTCTACTTGCCAAAAAAACGGGTCTCTCAGCCACAATGGTTTGGTTGAAAACCCATCTCAAAGTATTGAATCTGAGGTTGGGATCGGTGTCCATTTTAGCGAACTGTCCGAGCTAACATTTTCCTAAGTATATTTTTCGCCCCAGTCATTTCTTCCTGTCATTTGTCGTAGTGTAAATATGGCTATGTCTTCACCACGTTAAACTTGAGAAATAGGACTTTGCGTTCTTTGAAATGAAATAAAAACTGATCACGTAACCCTTTAAAGTAATTGCTAAAGAAAAACGCACATAGTCATTCAATAAAAAACAACATTTTAAAAAATTATCTATTTACAAGTTCTTTATAAATATTTATAATATAAGAAATAGTCTTGTAAATACAAAAAAATATATTATAGTGGTAGTTGCATCCCTTTTAAAAGAATAAAAACAATGTAAATTTCTCACAAAATGAACGGCCATAACACAACCTGTAAATATTTGTACTAAAATAAAAATTCTTTCGGACTTGTCTGCAAATGTAAATTTTGTATTAAAAAAAAACCATTATACACTTTTAAAGGATTTGAGGATAAAAACAAACATTAGTTGTATTGCAGTACAAGCGGTACTCATAATTGTGAAAAACAAAGACCTTTGTAAATTTTGTAAAATAAAATATGCTTCAGCGTTTCCGACATCTGCTTCATAACGATATAAAATAAAATGTTTTAATATACATTATGTATGTTTATGTATATCAAAAAAGAAATTCAATATGAACTGTAATATACTTTAATAAATGATTTAAAATTATCATTAGCAATTGTTATATTAATAATTAATTTACCTATAATCTACATTAAACGTATTCAAACAAGCATACTCTAAGAGATTTCTGTTTTTATGAACACTGCCAACTTTAATGTCACCTCAAATTTAAATCATTTAAATAATGTTTAAATCTTTGTATGTTGTTTAAACGTTAATTGCATTTTGAATGGCTATTTTATTTGAGATTATGTAAAGAAAAAATGTTATGTAAAGTCATATTTGGCAGTTTGTGAACTTGATAACCTCATTATTTGTCCCATAATTATTTGTTTTATTTATATTATTTTTTTTCTTCCTAAATTTAAATCTACATAGCAATGAACTGTATATAAAGTTACATAAATTACATCTTTTATAATATACTTAATAATAATATATTACTAAAGTATATACATACAAGTACTAATTTATCTAACTATACAACGCAATTAAAACAGAAAAAAATTAAATAAAAATTAAATCTAAATTCAATAAATGGTAGATGTAAATCATAAATAAAAACAATAATGTAGAAGCAATTTAAAAGAAAAAAAAAATGAAACGTTTTTGCACGCTTTACTAAAACTAAAGAAAGATCAGCTTAAATGATATTAAAAAAATATATTAAACATTTATCATAAGAAAATGTAAAAATATATAAATACCAAAACTACTCAAAATATTAAAAAAAAAATAAAAGAAAATATATATATATTATATGTATTTTATGTCTAAGAAACTAATGGTAAACTAATGTAGTATAAATAAATTCTTTGAAAAAAAAAGTTACAAAAAAAAAATCCTAAAAATACAAAAAGTGTTCTTCAAAATTAGCAAACAAAAACAAAAAAAAAACGAAAAAAACAAAATGAACCATATGAACATATTTTAAAATACACCCAACAATAGGATATTCTCCCTTTCTATATAAGTAATATATACTTATATTATACATAACTATTAAAACAAAGAAGAAAACAGATATATATACATCATACATATAGAATTACAAATATATATATATATATATATAGTTTTTTCGGTGTAACTTTTTCGAATTAAAATAAATATATAAATTTAAATTATATATATACATACTAAATATAAATATACATACAAAATTAACGAAAAATAAAAAAAAACAAGAAACTGACAGAGATTTTGATTTGTTTCTTTTTTTTGTCTTGGGGAGTATTCGTCGATTAAAAAATGTCTGGCATCCGCCACATTTTTTTTAGGAAGTTTTTATAACACTTTTAGATCTGTATCGTGGAATGCTTATCACAAGTTGCTGTCACGAGCTATAAAAAGATCCACCGTATGTAAGTTGTGAGCGAAAGTTAAATGCAGGCAGGGTACGGAAACGCAATCTCACGTGCGTAAGCAAGCAGCTCACGTCTCATTTCTCACTCGCGTGCGCTCTTAGTTTTTAAAATTCGCGTGCGCGTGCGTGAGTCAGTTTATGTATAACTGTGCGCTCTCGTGCACATGTGAGTCATGTTGTTCATGAGTCATATATATAATTCGAATTTCAGAAATAAGAAACGAAATTTCCGTAAGAAAAACCATGTTTTTAGTGTAATTGGAGTGCT
The DNA here is from genome assembly GCA_963576555.1 of Ferdinandea cuprea. Lineage (NCBI taxonomy): Eukaryota > Metazoa > Arthropoda > Insecta > Diptera > Syrphidae > Ferdinandea > Ferdinandea cuprea. The sequence continues at coordinate 137,234,481 of OY754958.1, forward strand.
GCGGTGCAGCAGTGTAATAGATATATTATGCGTCGTTTATTAGGAATTGGATTGTCATAAGAAAAAAAAGTGCACGACTGCGTCATACGAAACTTTATCGCTACATGATGTGCATTTTTAAATCGTCTCAAAAAAAATAGTTTCATTTGATCGCATACAAAATTTATTTAAATCACTTTTTAGGTTTTCAAAAATTTGATTTTCGCAAAAACCGCACCTACGATGTTGATGTAATCATAAATGACAATGCAATTTCAACTTATTGTTTTGTGAATGGAATTACGTTGTTATGGGAATAACATAAATATTAAGTAGACATGTATTTATAACATACAACATAGGGAAGGCAATAAAATATTTATTATGCAAATTTTTTATTGCTTAAGTTGGAAAATCTCAGTTAGTGGTTACAGGTTGGGCTCAACTTCTGTACTTGTATTAAATGTATCTTTTTTATAGGCGGGAATTGCATATATGTCTCCTTAAAATAAGTAGTGGGTGCATGGTTTTTTCATCGTAGGTTGGGGTTTTTTTGGGCTTCTATTTCCGCTGTTGTAATTTTAATTATTTCCTAGAAATTCTTAGAGGGGCTTAGAATTACAAATTTAGACCTTCAGAAAGCTTATATTGAAAATTCGAAGGATACCTAACAATAATAATGATGCGACGGAAACTATGATGAAGTGTTAAGTGGAAAAACTCTAGCGAATAAAAAACGCAACTATAAACAACAAAATATAGGTGATCCAAAGAAACGTTGCGTTTGATATTAAAAGTGTCTGTATACGATGGTTCAGTCATGAAAGTTCCTACTGGATAAATGCAACTCCGTAACTCTAACCTGGGTTCCCATACTTATGAGTATCTAGGCTAAAGCAAGAGCTTTGTTGGCACAAAACCTACTGAGCGTTTACGTTTAGACCAAACTGAGTACAGGACCTTAAATCATGCAGACATTCAAAGCTGTTCGGTTCAAGTATAAGTAAGTTAGGAGTTAGGAGTTAGGAGTTTCTATAGATATAGAATTCTATAGATACACAATTCTTAATTTAAAGCGTCTGGACCAGTGTAACCGGTGCCGGAATATTCTCGGAGGAACTTAAGCTACACTGTTCAATCACGATTCCCGGGAACGGCAGAGTCGCCTGGCGATGGCGGAAGCGGCCCTTAAGGTGTCATTGTTGGTAATACCACTAAATGATATTACCGTTTTCATTGACAGTCAAGCAGCTACAAAAACAGTTTCCAAGCGCCTTGGAAATCTATAAATAAATCTCTGCTGGGTCCCTGGACATAGTGACAAAGTCGGCAATTAGAGGGCTAACGTGTTAACGAGGTATAAGTCTGCAATGAAAATAAATCCAGCACTTCAGTCGATCAAGCCACCACGCTGCGATTATAGGAAAGGAGTGGAGAAAAAGATTTGCATGAAGTCTAACAACAGGTGGAATGTACTAACTACCTTTGAAGTATCAAGGAAGCTCTGACCAGAATACAAAAGTGGACGAACCATCAAATTCGTAAAATTTTTTTGATGGGTCATCACTGTCTTACCTGTTAGAGGTCCGAACAGAACACATGGAAGCTACTACTTCAATGACTTACATGAAATCTATTATGTCTCACTTTTTGATCTAAATAGGTTTCTGAAGATTTCAGGATGGCTCGATGGCATCGAGTAAAGGGACACAAAGCCTAAAAATCTTTAACACCATTGGCTAATCCCCCATCAATGGGCATCACAATGAGTCCACCAGGAACTTAGTGTGGAATAGCAGGACTGATCTGCTCTGCTGACTCGTAAACCAAAACTTTCTTAAGTCAGAAGTTTTAGTCCTTACAACAAACATTATCTTATATGTGTACTTTATCTGCCATTTCTCGGCTTTTTGCCAGAACCTAAGAAGCTATCTTTGACAAACACTTCATCTTAACAAAATTTAAATAGCCAACCTCATTCGCTTTTTACCTTCGGTTAACCCCTTTCCAAATAGATGTACAGATACCACAATTTATCTCGATAATAAGATGACAAACTGAGTTTAATTGGATGAATCTATCTTTAAAAAACAGCTATGTGTCAAGAACAGGGCAAGTTGCTTTTTTTGCACATCATGATCCAATAATATGCTTTTCTTTCTAGATGATGTTTGTGCACTTATTGAAAAACCAGATAAAAGCGCTTCTTCTAATTTTGGAAATTCACCCAATTCATTCAGAATGTCGGAAACCAGAAAACCATGTTATGAAGTTTCAAATGTCTTTAAAATATTTTCCATTTTTTGTACAAATTGAAGACTTTTATTAATTTTTACTTTGTTACCCAAAGAAAAACTCCTTCGGTTAACGGATTAGCTAAACAAACGGCCAGCACAACCGACAAACTTCATGAAATGAAATGAACAAGGTAAGGATGAAAGGTCATAAAATTTAATAAAAAAAAACAGTGCCAACAGGTTTTAAAGTTAACGTATCTGGTTACCAGTACTGATATTACAGCAATTTTACAGAAGTAATCGTGTTAAATTCTCCTACGACCAAAAGTTGGGGAAAAAACGTCCTACAAACGCCCACCGGTGGTAAAAACTTTTGGTCGTTTGTCAAGAATATTAAAATTTCAGCCTCTTCATCTATCCCGAATTGCGCTTACGTCCCTTCCTAGGTCATGGAAACGCTGATAAATCGTTAGCTTGTGAAAAATCTTGAATCCCGAAAACTTTTTAATGAGCGGCAGTATGGTTTTCGCAGCAAACTGGTCCACTGGTAATTTGATGACATATCTACCCGAAAAGTGGAACCAATCTATTCACCGTGGTGGTGAAAGTAAGGTCGTTGCGCTTGATATTTCAATGGAATTTGACAGATTTTGGTATCAAGCTCTTTTGTCGCAAATGCGTGCTTTCTCACACATATCAATGACTTCCTGTCTGTCACGTCTAATCCAATCTATTGCTTTGCTTATGACAGCACCCTTAGCTTCGCATATTCGTTTAATGATTCAAGTCCCTCATCTTCAGGTGTGGAACTACAACGGCAAAGTATGTTAAGCTCATTAAATTCTGACCTTAACAAATTTTTAAGTGGGTAAAACCAATAGAGTAGAATTTAATGCTTCCAAAACACAATGCTGTCTTCTGTCATTAAAGCGAAACCTCAACTCTCTGCCCATATCCACGGATGGCACTTGCATCACCGAAACCGAAAGGGTTTCCGTCCTCGGAATGAGCATTAACGACCGCCAAGAACGCTGCGAAATGGCTAGGCTTCCTCAAGCGATGCAAGAAATATTTCACTCCTTCTGATCTGGCGACAATTTGTAGGAGGTTTATTCGCGCCCAACTTGAGTATAATGCTCATATCTGGTCTGGTGCACCAATAACATATTTGGCGCTACTAGACAGGATTCACAAACATGCTATTAAATTTATGGCGATAGAGATATTGCGAGATCCTGCCAATCGCTGTTTTAACGCTACTTCCACCACTATTGTTCAAATGAAATAGCCAGTTGTATTCCACTCCTACAGTAGTTCAACCGCAATGCTCGCCATGCTAGGAATGCACATCAGATCACCCTTAATCCTATATTCGGACGGACAGTGAAATACAAGGATTCGTTTCTTAACCGTACAATACGAATATGGAATGCTGTACCACGCTCTGTTTCTCCTACACATTGTAGTTTACAGATATTTAAAACCAACGTGAATCGGTTTCTCCGTTTTTCTAATCCTTCATTTCCCTAATGACCGCACTGTGTTACTTCAATATGGTCCCTTTAGTGCGCGTTTATTATTAAAAAAAGTAGGAATACTCGTATATGCATAAAAATTACAAATTTTGACAAGTGTAAACTTGCGCTTGCATTATCTCACATAAATTTGTTTCATTCGTTAATATAAATATTAATGTAAGACAAAATCATATTCGTTATATTGGAAATTCGTTACATCGAGTATTCGTTAAACAGGACGTCCACTGTATATAATTTCCTTCATTTCCCTAATGACCGCACTGTGTTACTTCAATATGGGTATACAAAGTCCATTTAGTGCGCGTTTATTATAAAAAAAGTGGGGATACTCGTATATGCATAAAAATTACAAATTTTGACAAAAGTAAACTTGCGCTTGCATTATCTCACATAAGTTTGTTTCATTCGTTAATATAAATATTAATGTAAGACAAAATCATTTTCGTTATATTGGAAATTCGTTACATCGAGTATTCGTTAAACTGGACGTCCACTGTATATAATTTATTTCAATGCGAGTCTAAAAAAATATACATCAAATAAGATATATATTTTTTCTTGTGAAACTGGCTTGCAAATTGACCTACCAAAAAATGTTTTTCTTTATTTTATATTTCTTTTCAACTCCATTCGGTTGGCTTAATCTATTTTTGATCTAAAAAGGAATGGAAATTTCCATTCCTCTTCTATTTTACTTCATTGTAATTTGAGCTATGTATAACATTTTTACGACATCTGTTTTCGTAACAGCGAATGCGTTTTCCAAAATGATATGCGATGCGCAAGCACCTAATTCTATGGAAAAATCCCAAATTCGCAAAAGTCAACGTCATTCGATTGCTATCGCTGTCGGCGTGTGGTCGTCCGTTGTTTACATTGTTGTTTATTTATTGTTTTTGTAAGTAATTTAAGATTAGCTGGTGATACTTTGAAGGCTGGTCGCTGACCTTAGAAGAATAAATAGAATAGATACTATGATGGTGCATATTTCATAGAAGAACATAAATATATTTTTATGTAATTATTCCAAGAAATGCGTCGTTTAGATTTGGCGTTACTATGGCACAAGTAATTAATAAGCTACCGAACATCCTCGTTTTCTTCATTAGTTCTTTACAATACTCCTGATGCATACGAGTTTGTTCCAATTTATGGCTGGAGTTAGTTTAGAGTTTATTGCTTTCGTTTGTGTCGCGAGCGTTGTAGATATTAAACCTACCGACGGGGAACGACAATGTATGGTACACGTGGTGCACAGTATCTTAACACCCAATGGACATAGTAATATACTACTTCGCTACCCAGTGGTTATTAGTAGTTCTACTGAGTCGCAATACTGCACTATCTAGGCTTAACTTCCATAAAACTTTCTCTGTAAGCTTTTTATCTATGTCTAGCGTCTTTCAGGCAGAAGTCTTTGTTATCAGGGAGGCACTTTTGAATTAATTAACATCCAAGGGGAAAGGAGAAGAATGTCCCTTTGGGATATTGCGAAGAATCTGGGTCTAATTCTAGATAGAAAATTAAATTGGAATCTTAATTTTGCGGAAAGAATTAAAAAGGCTTATAATGCTATTTTTTATCTGCAAAAGAACAGTGGGAAAAACTTGGGGCTTAAGACCTACTATACTGGCTGTCAGTATACAGTATATGGCGCACTAGTATGGTGGATGGCAACAGGGAAGAAAACAATATGCGGCATATTAGCGGCGGTTCAAAGAACGGCTTGTATAGCAATAAAGAGTGCACTCTGTACCACCCCTACGGCTCCATTGAACACCTTTCTGAATATTGATTTGACCTTGACACTGCTTGACTTACATATCAGAAAACTGGCTTTTGGGTCACTTTAAGAGAAATAGCTTCAGACAGTGGTCCTTTCGAAGCTACTGCCAGGCAATCCAATCATAACGGATGAAAACCCCCCATAGTTGACTTCGACATTCCGTATGATGTAATATCCGGAAAGGGAAGATTGCGGAAGAGCTGCAATTATCAAATCAAACGAAATTGCAATTTTTACAGATGGCTCGAAAAGACAGAGGAAACAGGCTCTGCGATCTTCTCAAAAGATCCAGAACTAAGAGAGTCTATAAGACTACCGGGAGCAAGCAGCCTCTATGAATCAGAGGTTCTAAAAAACCTCTCCTCTGCATAATAAAGGGTTCTATTGTGGAAATAACCCTAAGGACTAGCAACCTAAGGTGGTCAAGTTTTGGGGGACACACGGTTTCAAAAGCTCTATAGCCACTTCGGACTGTAAGAGTTCCAGGAAATTTATAAAACTTAGCAGGGATAAGCTAAGAATATAAGTAGGAATCCTGCAAGGGCATTGCTTCTTGTGAAAACATGCAAAGAGACTCGGACTGTCAGATACAGACATTTGCAGGTTCTGTGGTGATCTGCTGGCTGTTGAGGATATACCGCATATATTGTGTGAATGTGAGGCAAACTCACGTAGCCGTATGCAATTTTTAGGGAGATACTTCTTCGAAGCTTTGGAGGAAATAGTTGGTACCAACTTCAAAGGCCTTCTTGGATTTTGTGGCGTAATTGGTTGCTACAAAAGGAAAAGTGTTTAGGTTTTGTCTACCAATTTGATTACAAATTCCGCTGGTTCCCCAGGAATCGCGATGGGCCCACTTCGGTGCCTAGCGTTGTGTGGTGACTCTTGCATCACACCACTGTCTTAACCTAACCTAACGCGAATGATCCATTCTTCGTAAATAATCATGGCCCAATCAAACATCTCGATTCAACCACGAGGGTTGCAGGTAAATAGTGGCCTATGCTGGTCGTCGTTTAAACATTACTCTCGTGTAGGTACTAAGGAACAAATAAACTAATTTTCGGTTACGTCTATTGTACACCGTCGGCATATATGTACAACTTTCCACATGTCCGCCATTAGCATGGATTTAATCATTCGATTTTCTTTCGACTTAATAGTTCGTTCTAATGTATAAATGAGCGAGAAGCAGTCAAATTGCGAACTTAAAATTTGTATTCAAGTCCTATCACTATTTTGTGTTTTACAACGTGGAATTCCTCGATTCAATTAATTGGACTGTATGGTACCGGGTGGAACTAGTATAAGGGTCAAATGACGTAGCAGACAGCGGTGTTAAGGATGGCGTGGCGCAGAGACATTAGTACCGAATACTTCTAATTCCCTAAATTGACCCTCCCGAAATGACTTAATATCTAATCCCTGCGCCGATAAGGGCATATTCATCGTACGTTGGCAGAACGAATTTACAAACATAATATTTGCGCCTTTCAGAAACATGAAACTATTAACAATAAAGTGAGAATAAATTGCTTAAAATTATTTCTACGTTTCAAGCTTACACTTTATTCTCTGTTCTACAACTTAAATAAGTTTAGAATACTTTCAAAAATAAAAGAAACAAATTTAAGCGCCACCCTATAGTACTTTACTTTTGTATAGAAAAGCTCCCCACTCAGTTTGATGCTGTCAATTTAATTTCACTCAATGTGCTATCGAAATCTAAACAAACAACGAGCGAATGCCATTGAGCTTTCTCTTATCAATCTCAACAGAAAAGCTCGTGGGGCGAATCTTCCCCCGATTGTCCATCCCTTTGGTGGGAAGAGAAATTGTACACATGGACGCAAAGCACAAACACAAACAGCAAGAAATCGTGTACGTGTAACGCGATGTACCTCAATTTGTGGTTATCGGCATTTTAAACGAAATTCTACTGCAAACAATTCCACATTTATAAGCTACCTACAGTTCATCATTAAGTCATTCAATCAGCAAAAGAACAAGTGACAACTACCCTAGCTGGTGTAGTGAAAGCAAGTATTCGACTTATTTCTATCAGCTGTTGGGGTCAAAAAGTCAGCATTACACTTGCACTTGTACACTTCAGTCAGTTGCACCCTTGTGTTCTAGTAAAGCACTAGCAGTTCTCAGTCGA